>OY728123.1:1384146563-1388946563 GCA_963277665.1 Viscum album
TTGAATGTTTTGTTTTAATAGGTACATATTTAGTAATATTATTTTCTAATTATTATCATAGAGTGACTAATATTACAAGTACCATAGAAAAATGGGATTAGGTCCTATGGTGTAAGTAAATCCCATCTAAATGCAATTTTCCTATCTAGAAAATTAAAAATTGAGATTTATCATCTGATGAGAACATCAAAAGAATTGTAATCCTGATCATATCTGAATATTCGGGTTGTAGGAACCACAATTAAGAGACTATAGAACCTCTATTACTTTAAATATAATGGGCCTTTTTTATCTAGAATTATTTTGGTTATTTTACAGGTCTCCTCTCCCCGACATCATCAGACCTTCCTCTTCTTGACCGCTAGTTTCAGGGTACAAGTTTCAATAGTCCTGAGATGAAATCCCAACCCATGGTCATTATGACTGGGTGATTGATCATCATGTAGGTATAGAACACTACTTGTTTTTAAGGAACTCCATGATTTGGGTACATACTTTTGGTTTATACCATAATTCTTATGGTTTACATGATTCGGTTATCCAAGGATTAGGAAAGTCCTCCTACTCTCAAGACTCTATTGGTTGGTAATAATAAACATAGTATAGTCTGTAGAACCCCTCAAGGAAACTAGTTTTTATGGAACCCTCTTCCCTCTAGAAAGAAACTGAAAATCAGAAGATCATATAGAATGGGAGTCATTTTTAGAAGAGCTGTGGTTCGTGATTATAAGGGCTTGGTCATCTTAGCCTATTCTACTTACTTTGGCATCAGGAATTCACTCCTAGAAGAATATATAGCTATAATTACTAGTATTTATATTTTAAATCATATGAGGATAATCCTAAAAGTAGTGGAAACTGACTCCTCTTCCCTTTATGACTCCCTACTTGGGTTAGGTAATACTCCCTAGTCCATATCCTACATCGTTAGAAGGTGCTGAGGTATCTTCTAAAATCACATGTAGGTCTTTCATACTTGGAGTGAAGAAAAAAAGGTATAAACTTATCTTTCTTATTTGTAGACACAAAATTCTAGAATTATGTTCTTCTCTAGTTCCAAATCCATACCTTTAGAGGGAAAATCCTATTAACAGGGGATTCCCTTGGGCTTTATTACTTTTTCCACCATAAAATTAGGCACGTTAATTTATGTTATTTCATAATTTCTCATTTTATTTTATATCTTTTTAATTAATAAAATGATGATTATGATCTAATAATATTTACAAGTCATGGAACAATATTAAATTCAATTTTATCAATAAAAAATATTTTTCTAAAAACTGTTTTTGTTGCGTTTTGTGATATTTTTAATTTAAATTTATAAAAATTAAAGATGTTGAATATAATAGAATGGATTCCATATTTTTATTTATTTTGTATAAATTTAATAACATGTTCAATTTCATTTCTTCATTATAAATAGTAATCGTGGTAAAAATTCATTAATATAGAAAAGGTTAAAAGGGGCAGTAAGGGAATAATCTAAAGTGATAAGAGTTAAAATGACCTAAAAAAATTACTCGAATAAATTGGTTAAATATATTTTGACACAATATTATATAAAATTCTAATTTTCTTCGGTTTTGTTCCACTTTCTCATTCATATGAATTTATTACATTTTTATATTTTAATTTTTTACTAGAGTGATACGCTTGTCAATTATAATAGGAAACCTCCAATCCTCTCTTATCTATACAACATGAGAACTTTAATCGAACCAAGATCTTCTAAAACATTTTCCAAACATTATAATATATATCCCTGAGTCTTTGGCCCTCCCAAAATACCTATCCAAGATGTATTAGGATTTTGTTTAAATGAGAATCCTTGAAGAAAAGGTATATGGTTTTATGAATATTTTTCATGTTTCTTTCTTCATAAACCTGATCTAAACGTTATATAACCATACTATCATGATTATATAATTATAGTCAATATAATTACTTTTTTTTATGTTAATACAATATTTATTTTCTACCTCTTTCCCTTTTTATGTAAAATGATAACACATCTCTTGCATATTTGGGGACTACTATCTCCCAAAAGTGATGTTATTCATTTCTCATTTCCTATTTACATACCTAGTAATAAGGATATATTTAATGAATATATTTTATATATATGATTCAATTACTAATATATAAAGGTGAAATAGTTTTTTTAGTTTTCTTTCTTCCATCTTTCCAAATGTGAAAAAAACACCTTGGTTTACAAACTGACTATCATCTCTATAAAGTGATGTAATCCATTTTTCATCACTAAGTTATATTAATTGTTATAAAACTGTATATTATTAGTAAATAGTATAAATATTACATGATTAATATTCTATAGATGATGAAATAATGACCAAGGTCTAAAGAACAAAGTCACTGAACTGAAACATGCATGGAAAGAGAACAAGTTTTCACATGAATACTAATTTTAATGAATAATTGTTAATAAAAGTGTAATAATAAAGTATAATGGAATGATATGTAGTAATATGTATATTAATATGGTTTTACAATATATCTATTATGAATTTATAATTTTTCTTTATGTTTTCTAAATGCATATAAATCATGATAGCTCAAGAGGTACAGGTTTATGTTACAATATAATTTCTATTCAAGATGTTTTATATTAAACTATCATTGAGGGATATTGTATTATCCTTATCCTTTAAGAAACATTTATTTTAATATATAATTTTTATTCTAAAACCATCACCTATTTGTATAATTTTATTCTTTTTGGTACATAAAATGATTAAGAAATTGTTTTTATCAAAAATAAACTCTATTAACCTATTTTTTTAGCTAATATTTTATTTCATGTATTTGATTTAATTTTTTTTTCTATAATATTATTTTATATGATAAAAATATTATTCATGTAAAGTTTAAAATATATCTGAACCATTTTAAAATTTTATAAAAGTTATATTTCACTATTTTTTGAGTATGTTATTTATATTTTTTTTTTAAAATATGAAAGTATTTTTTATTTAAATGTTTACCTCACAAATAGATTTTCATGATTTCATATAAGTTATTTGATTTTAATATTGCTTAAAAATATTTAACAGTTACCTTCAAATAAATTTTTTTCTTAATACTCATCAAATTGTTTTTAGAAATACAAAAAAAAAATATTTTTCTTCTCTTCAAAAAATGTTCAATTTGTCTGTTAAAGTTATTTTCCATTTATTTCAACATCAATTATTGATTTTTATAATTATTTATGGATGTAGTATTATTATACTATCCACCATCCATATATTGATGACTTATTATGATTAAATTTTAAATATGAGCCTGTGAAACATTTTACTTTACCACATGTTAGTTATGATATGATGAAAGATGAATGTTTTATGATAACATCCAAATCCTTTATATAGATTGATATGATTATTTGATAGTGAAATGATTAGGAATCCTATTTATTTTCAATGTATTAGAATTTTATTAAATGATAAATGTTCTTATGATCATGTGTAACACATATTAATGGTTTTCATTATGTGATGGGCGGGTCCAGAATTATTTTTCCCTATAATGTATTGTGTAACAATTGATATCTCATGAGATAAAATGTAATGAAATATAGATTAAACCATGTTTTTTAAGGGATCACAAACTATGATATTCTTGAAAGTTGACTGTGACAGAGGAAATGATGGAATGGGATTGGAACCAAATCCATTATGTGGATTTTTGCATTATAATAGTTTTTTAGTGATGCATGACTATGAAAATTATTTTATATACCTATAAGTTTTACATAAATTTATGTATAATTATTTTGGTATTTTCTGATCGATCATGATTTATTATTAGTGATTTCACACTCTTATGCCTTACGTCTTTTCTTATGAAAAATACTTATTTAATGACCCATTATTAAAGATATTTTATTAAATTTATATGAATTTCATAATTTATTATCATGTTCTCAATTAATTATTCATTTCATATTATCACTTATGATCGTTTATTAACATTTAAAATATTTACCATTATTGATCTTATAATATCTTCCTTCCATAAATTTACATTTCCCTATGTTATCAGTAATGTTTTATATAGTTTTTTTTCACACCCCATGATTTTACGAGATATATACTTTTTAATTTCTTTGATGTATTATTTTTTACACTACACCAAGACTAGCTTGTGTTATACCCAACATCGTATTAGCTTTCAGTATACGCAACACTATACTTGGCTTGGGTTATACAGAATTTTAATTTCTTTTGATAGAATTCATTTCACGCAACACTGATTATCAACTTTTTTTAATATATAAATGAACTGTGTTTGGATTATGTAATACGCAACACCAAATTAATCTTTCACTAAATTCAACAGTTACTTATCTTTCATTACATGGAAGAGTGGCCATCCTCGATAGCTTGCATTGTACGCAATATCATGTTTCACAAAACAATGATATATTATTAAAATATTATAATTTAATGGGATATACACTAGCCATTATGAATAGTATTAACCAAATTTTATATTTATATAACATTAACATTCATATTATGTATGTTTTAGACATGATATAAGAAAAAATTCAACTTTTCGGATTAAAGAAGTGATTTTCTCAAAAAATACAGTTTTCTACCTTTTGATGGCGTACCCATTTCAAAACTATTTTTATAAACTTTTATATATTATATTTGAAAAAATAAACTTCTTTTTATGAATAGGGAAATTATAATTTAATTTTATTGAATTTTTGGTATTTTTCTGATAAAATTCAAATTTTAATGAATAATGAAAAATAACGCATTTTCATTCAATAAGTTCTTTTCATCTAATTTATTATATAGATAGATTATGTTTTCAATTATTTAATAATTTTAATTGGATTATTTTTGATCATTTAATACAATTTTTGTCATTGGAAGTAATTTCACATTTAAATTGGGTGTAAACACATGTCAATCTTTTGAAAGTTGTTACTTTTTATAAACATGATTTCTGGTTTTGACAATGGGAATTAATTTTAAATTAATTTCTTCCAACACTGTGTTTTGAATTTGGAAAAAATTATTCCAAATTTGGAATCAGTTGGTCCAAATTATGTTAATAGGTTACTTTTTTTGGATATTATGAATAGTGACTATTGTAATTTTTATTTACTATAGTTAAAGGTAAATCAGTTAAATTAGGGTAACAAACAATATGATAAAGATAATAAAATTATCATAAAACCTGAAAAAATCATATTAGATAAATAAAGGTTGACCCATATCACCTAAGGGTCTAAATGGATTCATTTAATTGACTTTCTTCTTTGAAAATGATGTAATTATTATTAAAACAAAAGAAAGTGACAACATGTCACTCTCTTATCTATTATAAGTATAATAATTTTAATGTAGTGATAAACTTGATGAAAATAGAATATAAATATTCCAAAAAAATATAATGAAATTATATAAACAATTTTAATTTATTTTTAATTTTTATTGGTTAAATAATTACCATAAGTATTAACACAATAGTGATACAATAATTATTTTATTAATAAAAATATCAAATAAATGATATTATAAATACTAAAATAAATATCATTTGAGATAATTGATGGAAACCGTGATTTTTATGAATGAATGTGACATGTTGGTGATGATTTAAATAATTTTTTCTAACTTATCTTGCTGTTATAAAATTTTTATAATGTTAAAAAATAAATAGTGTGAAAATTGACAATATTTGTAGTTTAAAATATAAAATATTTTATTAAATGTGATAAAATTCCTAAAAATATAATATTCAGTCAAATGGTTAGGATAAGTCCAAATATGCCATAAATGGGACTTTTTGGGTATTTTGACATGTAATTGTAATTAAATTAACCCAAAAAGTGTAAATAATAAAATATCAAGGTATAATTAAAAAGGGTAAAATAAGGGTTAAACAAAAAAGATAAGGATTAAAAAACAAATTCAAAAATTATCAAAAACAATTATTGGATGATTTTATTTCAACCCAAAATCATCTTATATTTGAAATAAATGAGTTTGGGACCATTATAAATTGAAAATAAATTTATAATAAATTAATACTTAAAGACTTCCCTAAAGTGCCCCCACCTCCCCGATAAATGGGAACCTCTCCTTTAATCACACCTCATAAGCCCTTTTTCTCAACCAAACCCTACCCATTTACTCTCCCAACTTCCCCAACTTCATCCTAGAGGCCAAACGTTGGAATAAAGCTATATTAGGGTTAAATTTTGTGCAAATCAAAAACAAGATACTCAAAAAAGAGGTAATTGTTTTATTACCACTTTTAAAATACTTTTCTTCTTATACATCCTCTTATTATGTTTTTTCCTTACTAAATTAAAAAATATAGTATCTTCAACATGATAATTTGTTATTTTAAATATGAAAATAACTTATACATAATTTTATCCATCCTACGAATAACAATATCACAATGTGTGCGTGCATACGACTTGCCGTCTCCACACCATGGTTTAATTATTTATTCAACAATTATTAATTTGGATGCATTTAATAATGAGTATAATGGATTTAAATATTGAATATAACATTATAATTATTATTTATAATTAATATACCATCCAATTCCATACCATATAACCATCATGGGAATGATATCGTCTCGTGTGTGTACGTACAACTTATTGTCTTCATGATACGATGTGATTCATTCTCCACGTTAACCATTCAAGAATGATTATAAATTATATTTAATAAATGCTCATGAAATATATGATATAATAATTCTACTATATATATATATATATATATTTCATTTATTTTCTTCCATTCAATTCCATAAGGAAACGAAAACATCATTCATGCGTATGTACCGCCTACCGTCTCCATGAACGGTATTTTCCATTTCATTTATAAATCTATTATATATATTTATATACTGAATATATATGATATATAAATCATTTTTTACATTATTTATGTAATTAAATCATTATCTAAGTAATTATATCAATAATGACAAGTCAAAATACTTACGATAAATAAAATGATTATTACCCAAAATGTTGCATTAACATAGAATTGATAAATTAATGGGTAATATAAAGTCATAAATGAATCATATATGATATAATAAATATTATTATGGTTCTGTTACAAGTTAATAATATTTTTAAACCCACTATATAGGATATTTTAGATACATACGAAGTATATTGGACATAAGGTCTGGGATATTTAGCAATCTCATTTTTATCTGAGATGGTTTATACATAATTATTTATTGGGGTATATTTATCATCAATGTCCATGATTTATAAAAAAACATAAAATGTTAACTATTCTTATATGTATGTTTCAATTAATTTTTACCCATTTTTTACTTTTTCTATATGGTATGGAAGGAATATTTCTATCGTTTTCAATAAGTGATACTTTTTTACTTTTCTAGCAAGAGTACGAGAAGAATGTTTTTTTAACTTATATGAAATGAGAAGATTTTTACATCTTCTTAACACCTTATTTACATTAAAATTAATCTAAATAATTTCATGTTTATTTCTAACTAAATTATTTTCTTTTAAAATTTCACGGCATTTTGAGAAAAGAAAACATTTTTGAAGAAGAAAGGATATTTTCCTCAAGAATTAAGTTCAATTGTTTTATCAAAATTATTTTCCATCTAAGATGATGGTATTTAAATTTGGTTATGTTTCTATCCCAATTATTACTATGATTTTATTTTTTTAAGGATGGAATGATATTTTATATTGATTATGTTATGATGGAATGATGTTTAAAAAACCAATTATATTTCGTGAGTTATGCTATGAGGAATGATTTATGTGTTTGTGGCACACGTAAGAATGGTTTCATTATGAGATGGGTGGGACCTATATCTCCCTACAATGAATTGGGTAAATATTTATATATCGTGAGATAGATATGGATGGAATGAAACATATATATGGTTCAGTAATACATGGTTGGAACTGCAAGTAAATCTGGTTTAGTAATACAGGGCTGGAATGATAAGTAAATTCAGTTTAGTAATACATGAATGGAATGACAAGTAAACCTTGTTCCGTAATAGACTTTTTTACTATGATAGTCATATAAAAAATTCCTTTGATACTATGGAGATCATATTATGTGCTTATTTTCTTACCACAATTCCATGTTTTATGCTTATTCTATTTTATCATGGTTAATGTTTCTTTATGATCTATTCCTTACATACTACCAAGATTAATTTCATGACTAAAGATTTTAATATTTAAACATTATGTCCTTGCTTTAAAATTTTTATGTTTATGGTTTGTTTCATGTTCTCCATGTTTACCCTTATTGATCATTTGAGATCACCTTTTTTATATTTTCCTTTCCCCAGGATATAAAGAAATATTTTTGGTAGGAAAACAAAAGGGAAAGATCTTTATGGGAGGTGTTGAAGATATTTCACCAAGTTAAAATTTTATGTTCCATGTTTCCAAAGACACTAAACTAATACAGTCTTTGAGAATCATTTTGTGTCATGTATTATGTATTCTGTAAAAGTAATTTAATGTCTTTGTACGTAAAGATTGGGTTGTTTCAATTGGTATCAGAGCGAAGGTTTAGTCAACCTTTGGAAATAGGATATGAAAACTTTAATGAGATCCCTGAAGATATTTCTAAGGATATTTCTTGGAATTTCCTAAGGTTAAGACTAAGTATACGTTACAATATTAGGGTTTTTGTGATAATAATGAATAAACTATGATTAAACCTAAGATATCATAGATTGAAATATTATAAATAATTTACCTTACTTATGTGTTTTTAATATTTTTTATGTATTTCTCATACTTTTCTCTTTGGTATTAGTCAATATCCGAAACTATATATAACATGGCTAACCATTGAATGTTTTAGTTTTTTCAATTATGGGAATAATGAAGATCGATATCCTATGTGGAAATATCATAAAGATAATCATGACGATGGTACGAGTATTGGTCATACTACTGAGGATAAAGATATTGTAAACGATATGTTAAAGGTATATGATGTTCCTATAGTATTGTTAACATTAAATCTAAGAATATTGAGGATGATAAAACTTAATACATGATTCATATTTTAGGAAATACGAAGATGTTGGATCATGTGTAATGGATTAAGAATAAAGTCAGATTATTGAGGTGTATATGTTTCGGATTTCAAATATTATGTCATATGAATCATGAAAAATATATGTGTTTTCAGAATAAGTTTTTAATTAAGGATTAGAAATGATATTTTGAATATTTCTAAGGAGATAAAAATTGATTTAAGGGTAAGGGGATATTATTGGAGAACACATGATTAAGGGGAAGATAACCATTAATATGTTCCTTATGTTAAGATAATGATGCTTGGAAAAAGATATGTTTGATTTGAAAAAGTAAATTGGATGATGCTAGATTCTTGATATATAATTATAGAGTTATTGATAAGAGGGATTTTATATCAAGAATGATGTATACAACTTTTTGGGACTTAAGTAATAATCCACTATGTTTTGGAATAAGTAAATATGCATGTTTTCTATAAGGGTATCTGATAATTCAGGTTGTAACAGTGACTCAAGAGAATACATGATGAAGGGGTTTACATTTTTGGAATATGACCAAACAGAGATATATTATGATATACGAGGATAGATGTTAATATGAGTTTGTGAACCTTTTTTGGATTCCCATATTTTAGAATTATTGTATGGTTATCAAATTGTTGTAAAGTGTAAACATTGGATTGTGTTTGTTAGAATAAAGAATTATCACACCATATATGGACATATCCAAGTCTAATAACTTGCGATAACCTTTTTGTGATAAAGAAATATGGAATGACCTATCATTAAATTTATGGATCACGTGATATTGTAACACTTTAAAAATGATAATTTCAACTTTATTTCTCTGAATAAGAGATCAAGGGGAAATTTTTCGAGGCATGAACAATAATGAGATTGTAATTAAATCAAGTAAGTATTTCTTCTCATGTTCATAAAATTTAAGAAAAGGATCTTGAAAAACAAAACATTAATCCTAGTACCTTTTTATCTGATGAACCAAATGGTCCCTTAAATCATTATAAATTTATAGCTTTCTTGTTGTTAACTTTCTCAAAACATTGCTCTCTATCAATATCCATCATAACATGATGGTTAGATTTTTTTCTTCCATATCCATGTTTTCACTTCCCATGTATGTTCCCCTATGTGGAAAATCTATGATGAGGTACTTTGGTTAACCATTTTGTATCTATCTATCCCTTTTAAAATTAATTTTTAGTAACCCTTTTTACAATGTGGGTTTCTATGAATGAAACGTTTACGTAGTAAACCTTTTATAACCCTGAGGAATTTCGAGGGAAAAAATCATTTTAATGGGGGTCATATGTAACAACCGGTGATTTCATGAGATAGATTCAATTTAAATTATTTTATGACTAGTGTTATATATTACACCCAGATTATCTTGCGCTATACGCCAAACTGTATTAGCTTGTGGTATACGAAACACTATACTTGGATTTTGTTACACGCAATTTCATGTTCTTTTGATAGAATTAATTTCACGCAACACTGAGTATATATTTTGTTCAATGTATAAAATAACTATGTTTGGATTATGTTATATGCAACACAAAAAGGAAAATTGTATTAAATGAAACATTTTCTTGGCTTGCATTACATGCAAGAGAAACTTTCCTCGATAACTTGCATTGTACACAATACAGAGTTTCACTAAACAATAATATATTATTAAAATATTATTATTTAATGGGATATAAACTATAAGTTATGAATAGTATTAAATAAATTTTTAATTTTATATAACATTAAAAATCATCTTATTTATTTTATAGACATGATGTAAGAAGAAATTCAATTTCTTAGATAAAAGATGTATTTTTTTCAAAAAAATGCAGTTTTGACACCTTTTTATGGTGCACCCATTTCAAATATATTTTCTAAAACTTTTATATATTATATTTGAAAAAATTAACTTCTTATTTGGAATCAGTACATCATAATCTAATTTGGTTTAATTTTTGGTATTTTTCTGATAAAATTCATATTTTAATGAATAGTGAAAATTACTGCATTTAAACTCAAAACTGTTGTTTCATATAATTTATTTAAATAGTTAGATTATATTTTCAATTGGTTTTAAAGTATAATTGGATTATTATTTTTATCATTTAATCCAATTTTGGTTATTTTAAGTACTTTCACATTTAAATTAGACATAAACACATGTCAATGTTTTGATTGTTTTTATTTTTTAAAAACCCAATTTTAGGTGTTGACAATGGGAATTAATTTTAAAATAATTTTTTACCAATTATGTGTTTTAAATTTGGAAAAATTGATTCCAAATTTGGAATCAGTGGGTCAAAATTATGTTAATAGTATAATTTTTTTGATATATTAAATAGTAACTACGATAATTTTTATTAACCACGGTTAAAGGTAAATCAGGTAATTTAGGATAACAAATGATACGATAAAGATAATAAAATTACCCTAGAACCTTCCAAAATCCTATTTCATGAATAAAATTCAACCCATATCACCTAAGGGTCGAAATTGATTCACTTAATGGGCTTTTTTCCATGAAAATAATATAATTATTATTAAAAAAATAATTTGACAACATGTCACTCTCTTATCTATTATAAGTAAAATGATTTTAATGTTTTGGTAAAATTGATGAAACATAGAAAATTTTTTTCCAGAAATATAATGAAATTATCTACATAATGATAATTTATTTTGAATTTTTAGAGGTTAAATAATCTCCATCAATATTGACACAATAGTGATATAGTAATTATTTTATGAAGATAAATATTGAATAAATAATATTATAAATACTAAAATAAATATCATTTTAGAGAGTTTATGGAATACACCATTTTTTTTGGATGAATTTGTCATGTTGGGGATGATTTAAAGAATATTTTTCGAACATATATTTTTGTTATGATATGTCTATAAAGTTAACAAATAAATAGTGTCAAAATTGACACTATTGGTATTTTAAAATATAAAATAGTTTATTAAATGTTAAAAAATTCATAAAAATATAATATTCTTCCAAATTGTTAGGATAAGTCAAAATATTTCATAAATTGAACTATTCTGGGGTTTTTTATATGTTATGATAATTAAATTAACCCACAAAGTGTAAGTAGTAAAATAATATGGTAAGATTAAAAGGGTAAAATAAGTGTTTAGCCAAAATGATATGGATCAAAAAAATATTTAAAACTTGTAAAAAAATTATTTGAGGATTTTATTTCTACCAAAAATCATCTTATCTTATAAATAAATGAGTTTTGTACCATCATACAATGAAATTAAATTTATAACAAATTAATATTTAAAGACTTTCCAAAAGTGCCCCTCACCTCTCCTATAAAAGGGAACCTCTCCTTTAATCATGCCCCTAGAGACCTTTTTCTTGAAAAAAACCTACCCATTCCCTCTACCAACATCCCTCAATTAATCCTAGAGGCCACAATTTGGGAATAAATCCATCTTATGAATACCTTTTATGAAAATTAAAAGGAGAAAATCGAAGAAGAGGTAATTATTTTATCAGCTCTTTCAAAATTATTTTCTTCTTCTACTTCCTCTTATTATATTTTTCTATAATAAAGTAATTAATATAGTATATTATACATTAAAATATATTATTATAATAATTTTAAAACCATATACCTCCTTTTATCCAACCTATGAATAACAATATCACCATGCATGTGTACATAGGACTTACCGTCTCCACACCGTTGTGTAATTTGTTATTCAACAATACTTAATTTGGATGGGTATAATGATAACTATAAAGGATTTAAATAAGTAATATAAAATTATAATTATTCCGTATAATTAATATATAATCCAATTCCATACCATTTAACCATCTTGGAAATGATATCACTGCTCATGCGTACATACGGCCTACCGTCTGCACGATGTGATGAGATTCATTCTCCAAATTAACCATTCGAGAATGATTATAAAGTATATATAATAAATAAGCATGGATTAAATAACATATTAATGCTACTGGATGTATATATATCTCAATTACTTTCATCTATTCAATTCAATAATGAAATGGAAACAACATTAATGCGTACGTACGACCCACAATCTCCATGAACGATGTGTTCTATTTAATTTATCTATCAATTATATATATTTATATACAGAATATATATGATATATAAATCATGTTTTACATTATGGAAGTAATTAAATCATGATCTATATAATAATAAAAATAATAACAAGTAAAAACACATACGAAAAATAAAATGACTATTACTCAAAATGTCGCTTTAACATTGAATTGATAAATAAAAGGGTTATATAAAGTCACAAGTGAATCATATATTATATCATAAATATTATTATGGTTCTGTTACAAGTTAATAATATGTTTAAACCCACTATACAGGAGTTTTTTATACAAATGATGCATATGAGACATATGGTAAGGGATAATTTAGCAATCTCATTTTATCCGATATTGTTTATACGTAATTATTTACTGGGGTATATTTATTATCCATGTCCCTGATTTCTAAAAATGTTTTCATAAAATGTTCACTATTATTATATGTATGTTTAAATTCATTTTTACCCATTTTTACTTTTATTTCATGGTATGGAAGGAATCCTTCTTTCGTTTTCCATACGAGGTACTTTTTGACTTTTATGGAAAGAGTATGAGAAGAATGTTTTTTATCTTATACGGCATGAATGAATTTTTACATCTTCTTAACACCTTATATAGATGAATATTCCTCTACACAATTTGAAGTTTATTTTCAACTAAATTATGTTCTCTTAAAATTACATTACATTTTGATAAAATAAAACAATGTTGAGGAATATAGGATATTTTCCTTAAGAATTAAGTTCTAGTGTTTTATCAAAATTATTTTTCATCTAAGATGATGCTATTTATATTTGGTTATGTTTATATCCCTATTATCACACTTATTTTATTTGTTTAATTATGTAATGATATTTTATATGGATTATGATATGATTGAATGATGTTTAAGAAACTTATTTTATTTCTTTGAGTTATGCTATGATGAATGATTTATATTTCAATGGAACACATAAGAATGGTTTCATTATGATATTGGTCGGAACTATTTATATCACTCAAATGAATTTGGTAAAGATTTATATCTATTGATATAGACATGGAAGGAATGGAAATTAAATATGATTCAGCATTACATGGTAGGAATGGTAAGTAAATCTAGTTTAGTAATACAGGGCTGTAACGACATGTAAATCGGGTTTAGTAATACATGGATATAAAGGCAAGTAAACTGATTGAATAAAGATATTTTTACACTATGATTATCTCAGAGGAAATCCCTTGGCTAATATAGAAATCATATTATGTTTTTATTTACTTACCACAATTCCATGTTTTATGCCAATTCTATTTTATCATAGTTAATATTCCTTTTTGATCTATGCCTTATGTACTGCCAATATTTATTTCATGACTCAAAATTTTGATATTTAAACTTTATGTTCGTGTTTTTACATTATTATGCTTAGGATTTGTTTTATGTTCTCCATGTTTACCCTTACTGAGCATTTGATCTCCCCCTTTTTATGTTTTCCATTCCCCGGGATATAAAAAAAGGTTTTAGGTATGAAAACAAAAGAGCAAGATCTTTTTAGGAGGTGTTAAAGATATTTCAACAAGTAAGAAGATTATGTTCCATTTTTACAAAGAAACTAAACTAATACAGTCATTGGGTGTCTCTTTATGTCATATATTAAGTATTATTCAAAATAAATGTAATGTCTATGTACGTCAATCATGGGTCATATCATTATTAATAAAATGGGTACTCTATGAGAAGATCCTTATCAAAGATATTGGAGATATTTCATGAAATAATTTTATTATGTATATGGTCACTGGAGACACCATAAATTTATGATTCTTAGTGGTGTATTATTATGAAATGTGTGGAATTATCATAAAAATATATATAACATATTTGAATGTAATTATGGGGTTACATTAGCTAGTCTCAAATAAAGGTTTAGTTAATTTAGGAGATCAAGAGTAGAAAAATTTAGTGAAAAAACTAGGGCTAAATCTAAGTATTATATGGCATCCTGATATTTTGTTAAGGTAAATATTGTGTGGTTTCCTAAAAATTATGAAGTGTGTTTAATTTTACATAATTTTCCACATATTATATTTTGTTTTAAATGTTTTAATTAATTAATTTTACACTTTTTGTTGAATTTTCTCAATTTTGTAATATTTTATATAATTTTATTAATTAATCAATTTTTTAACTAACCTTGTATTTTAAGCCTTTATAAAACACTATTTGTATTTTACTTATCTTAATAATCTAATTTAATTTTATGTTTTTACTCTACTTTCAATAATAGTATTTTTTTTCTTTATTTTTTAACAAATTAATCATTTTATTTTCAATTAAGTATCTTAATCTTTAATTTAAAATTTTATCATTTAATTTAGATCGATTATAATAAATCAACATTTTTAATTTCTTCTAATAATATTTTGTGAATTTATTAAATTTATTTTATTAATTTATATCCTTTAAATTTAATATAATTATTTTATAATTGATAATTTAATTATCTTATTTAATAACTCAGTTAGTCTTAAGTACAAGTTAAGTATTTAAGTTTTAATTTCATAAAATAATGTATTATTTTATTTCAAGTCTTTATCTAGTTTATAAATAAATAATTTTATTTTTAAAATATTTAATTTCATTTAACATAAATCATTCTTATTAATGTATTTGATTTCAATTAATAGTTTATTTAGGTAATTTGTATTATTGATTTAAATTTATAAAAAATTACAGTTTCTTTTTAGTTATTTGATCTTCTTATCTTTTAATTTTAGTTTTATGTTTTAAATTTGTTATTTAAATTATTATCTTAATTAATTTAAGTTTTAGTTTTAGTTTTATTTAATTAATTAATTAAAGTTTACTTTACTAGTTAATATTTTGAGTCAATGACACCCATTTTTCTGAGTCACAGTTACTCCCAAACCTCATCGTGCTACCGACACTCATTCCTTTGTCAGTCTCACCGACCCTTCCATCCACCACATCTACTGAAACTTCATCTATAGAACTAATGCTCCCACGCTACATTGGTCTCTCATGAACCTACTGACACACCCTTCCCCCTTCATAGTTTACAAATATATCTCACTATATATCCCTTCTACCAATGTATTTTTGGTAGCTCATCTCACTGACAGTGCCATTTATTGGGTTACCGATGGTGTACGTGCCATCATTCCTTCATCTTACTAATACAACCACCCTTCTAAGTTACTAACATTTTCATCCATGCACCTACTGACACACCATACATTGCCTCACCTCCATCGTCTTAGAGAGAAAAAAATCAATCTAACCCTTAATCAAATAAACCCTAATCAAACCCAAATCTGATCTAGCACTAGTGGACAAGAACCATTGTTGCGCTGTTGTGAGTTGAATCCGTGGTGTTGAATCTACACCATTGCCGAAGATAAATGTTTGTTGTTGGATCTGGAGGAGAAGTCATGTCATAGCCTGTGCAGCTGGACTTCAGGTCTCCAGTGCTGGGTTGAACAGGGAGCAACACCGATTGAGAAGACGGATGAAATTTGATATCATCATGTTGGTGAAGGAGGTTGAGTTGTTGCCTCTGTCGATAATTGTAGATGAAAAGGGAGCCACACCACTGGAGGATATCGGATGAGGGAAATTTAGAAGGGTGGGTTTTTTTAGTTTTATAGGGTAGGGTTTTTAAATATTTGGGAAATGGGTTTGTTCAGCGCCACTTGAAGTGGCGCTTTGACCCCACACCACCCCCAAACCCCATATATATATATAATAAATTTATTTATTATAATAAATATAAAAAATATAAAAAATACAAAATTATATTTTTTTATAATAAATACAAAATTTATAATAAATTTATTTATTTATAATAAATATTTATAATAAATATTTATAATAAATATCTAATAAATATTATAATAAATATTATAATAAATATTATAATATTATTATAATCAATATAAATTTGTTATACATTTTTTATAAGTATTATAATATTATAATATTATAATATTTATTATAATAAATATCTAATAAATGTATAATAAATACTATTATAATAAATGCACTATAAATGTATAATAAATGTATAATAAATATTTATAATACATTTATATTTATAATATACACTTATTATAATTAAATATTTTAGTATTTATAATAATAAAAATCTAATAAATGTATAATAAATATTATTATAATAAATATACATTTATAATATCTATTATAATAAATACTATTATAATAAATATTATAATAAATGTATAATAAATATTATAATAAATGTATAATAAATTTATAGTAAATGTATTATAAATATTTATAATACATTTATTATAAATGTATATTTATTATAATAAATATTATAATATTTAATTTTAATAAATGTATATTTATATTTATATTTATAATAAATATTATAATATTTATTATAATAAATATTATAATATTTAATTTTAATAAATGTATATTTATATTTATATTTATAATAAATATTATAATATTTATTATAATAAATATACATTTATTTATTATAATAAATATACATTTATTTTATACATTTATTATAATAAATATGTACAATAAATGTATAATAAATATTATAGTACATTTATTATTTAATTATAATATAATAGATGTAATATGTAATTATTTATCTTTGTTATATAATTATCATATCTATATTTATTATATTTATAATTATATAATTATATTATAAATAAATGTAATGTGTAATATAATATAATAAATGTAATACGATACATTTATTTTTTAATTATAATAAATGTATATTTATAATTATATAAATGTATAATAAATATAATAAATATAAATGTATAATTACATATTACATTTATTATAATAAATAAATAATTACATATTATATTTATTATAATAAATAAATGTATATTTATAATTACATTTATAAATGTATATTTATTATAATTAATAAATGTATATTACATTTATATATAATTACATATTTATTATAATAAATAAATGTATATTTATAATTACATTTATAAATGTATATTTATTATAATAAATAAATGTATATTACATTTATAATAAATGTATATTTATATAAAAAAATGTATATTATATTTATAATAAATGTATATTTATATAAATTAATATTACTAATAAATATTATTAATATAAATTAATAAATGTATATTTATTAATGAATATTATAATAAATAAATGTATATTTATAATTACATTTATAAATGTATATTTATAATAAATGTATATTTATAAATAAATATTATTAATAAATATTATTAATGAATATTAATAAATGTATATTTATTAATGAATATTATAATAAATAAATGTATATTTATAATTACATTTATAAATGTATATTTATTATAATAGATAAATGTATATTACATTTATTAATAATTACATATTTATTATAATAAATAAATGTATATTACATTTATAATAAATGTATATTTATATAAATGAATGTATATTACATTTATAATAAATGTATATTTATATAAATAAATGTATATTACATTTATAAGTAATTACATATTTATTATAATAATTGTATATTACATGTACAAATAAATAATAATTTATTTAGTTAATAAATGTATTTTACATTTATTATAATAAATGTATATTACATATTTATTATAATAAATGTATATTACATTTATATAAATGTATATTACATTTATAATAAATATCTAATAAATGTATATTTATATAAATGTATATTTATTATAATAAATAAATGTATATTACATTTATAAATAATTACATATTTATTATAATAAATAAATGTATATTTATAATTATATAATTATAGTATATAATTATTTATATATATGATAATTATATAATAAATATAAATAATTACATATTACATTTATTATATTATAATTAAAATATAAATGTATTATAATATTTATTATACATTTATTATACATATTTATTATAATAAATGTATAAAATAAATGAAGATTTAATATAATAAATAAATGTATATTTTTTATAAATATAAATATTAATATACATTTATTATAATTAAATATTATAATATTTATTATAATAAATATACATTTATAATAAATGTATTATAAATATTTACTATAAATTTAATATACATTTATTATAATGTTTATTATAATAATATTTATTATACATTTATTATAATAAATATTAAAATAATATTTATTATAATAGATATTATAAATGAATATTTATTATAATAATATTTATAATCAATTTATTAGTTTTTTATTATTATAAATATTATAATATTTAATTATAATAAGTATTTATTATAAATATAAATGTATTATAAATATTTATTATACATTTTTTATACATTTATATTGAATTTATTATAATAGTATTTATTATACATTTATTTGATATTTATTATAATAAATATTATAATATTATAAAATTATAAATGTATAATAAATGTATAAAAAATGTATATTTATTATAATAATATTATAATATTTATTAAATATTTATTATAAATATTTATTATAAATAAAAATATTTATTATTATTTTTGTATTTATTATAAAAAATATAACTATGTATTTGTTGTATTTTTTTTATATTTATTATAATGAATAAATTTATTTTATATATATATGGGGTTTGGGGGTGGTGTGGGGACAAAGCGCCACTTCATGTGGCACTGAACAAACCCATTTCCCCAATATTTAAAAACTCTACCCCATAAAACTAAAAAACCCCACCCTATTAAATTACCCTATTGGATGAAGCTGTCGTGCACCACTGCTCATTACACAGCATGTGCACCGTGAAGACCTACAAAGGAAACCCCCCATCCCCCTTTGCATCGTGAAGAAGAATGGGAAGGGAAAGAAAAGATAAAAAAATAATAAACTAAAAACAGAGTAAATTAAATTATAAATAATTATAATTAAAATATAAGAATAATTATAATAAAACCAAATAAATAATAATAATTATAGTAAAATAAATTATAAAACAAATAAATTTAAAAAAAATTAACTAAATTATCAATAATAATTTTTATATAAAATTAAAATAAAAAATTAAATAATTAGTGTAATGTAGTTTGTCTTTTTAAATAAAAAAAATTAATTATAATAATAAAATTAATATGTAAAAATTAAATTAATTAAATAAATAATATTCTACCATAAAAATATAATAACTAATAACTAATAATATCAATCAAATAAATAAATATTAAGCTTAAAAATATTATCAATTTTTAATTTAAAAACCAAATAAATAAATTAATAAATGTTATAATAATATTAATTAAATTAAATAATTATATAAAATAACATATAACAACATTAAATAAAGTAAATAAATTCAATTAGAATATCTATTAGTTAATAAAATTTGTTATAAAATAATAGTTTAATATTTTAATCTAATTTATTTTATAAATAAATATTTATTTAAATTTTTCATATTACTTTTCAAACCATTTTTAACGATTCTCTCTTTTAAATTTATAGATTCATTCGGGAGCTCAATTAACATCTAGGTGCATTTCAATCAACTCACGATGTTAGTTAGAGGGGGATTTTCAAAGTGACACGTGATGCATGAAAGAAAAGGCATATGTGTGGGTGCGTAGTGATGAATTGCCCTATTTCAATGGAGGTAGTGGGTAAAAAATAGAGTATGATAGATGTGTATTTAAGGAAGAGGGGAGGAAGCAACATGGAGGATCATTTATACACTTCTCGTAAAACATATGGAGAGAAGAGCATATCCCTAGAGAAACACCCTTGGAGACCTGA
Source organism: Viscum album (assembly GCA_963277665.1). Classification (NCBI taxonomy): domain Eukaryota; kingdom Viridiplantae; phylum Streptophyta; class Magnoliopsida; order Santalales; family Viscaceae; genus Viscum; species Viscum album. The sequence goes on from OY728123.1 coordinate 1,384,167,520, forward strand.
GGAGTTCGGGTGTCGAGAAGCACGTGATTGAAGGGGGGTTTCTCTTCTTCTCATTTTCTATTATAATGATCTATAATAATATATTTCTAATTGTTGTAATGAACAATTTTTAGGCAAAAACACTGGTTAGAGGGAAATATTTTTTCTAATGGTTATTTCTTTTTTCCTTTTACACTCAATCTTTTCAATGATTTTAGAATTGATCAGTGGGATCAATTTTAAAACCATTAAATTTCTTCGTACCACATTTTCCTAAATTAAAACTCCATGGTCAAATAGAGAGTTTGATCATGGAGGCATTTTCTAATAATTTTCTGTTCAAGAATATAACTTCATAATGGATGGTGAGTTTGTTCTATTTTAATTTTCAAGTTTAATTTTTTCATTTCAATCTTTCTTGGGGTGGGGAACTCCAAGATTGATCCATATGTGTTATTTTTCTCTTGGTGGGAGAGATAAATCATTCATTTTCAGTGAGTACACATGCATTCCTTTTTAAAAAAAATAGTTATTTAAGACCAATAGGACAGTTTTTTCCCAAACATCTCATCTTATTTTCCATCTATCAATATTTTTCCTCTCTTTTTCTTTTTGGTTACTTGTCACATCATATTTGATAATAACATTGTAAAAAACATAAAAAACATTATATGTATTTATTACCTTACAAAATTTTGAAAAAAATATATAAATAGAAGAAAAACTAAGAAAGTATTCTCACCACTACAGACAACAGTGGGATGTTTTGAAGAAAAGAAAAGAAAATTGGTCACCATCATTCCCTGTAGATTGGACTCTTCTAACCATTATATCTTAGTTAGAAGGAAATTCAAAAATATTAATCTTTGCATCATTTTCAACGATGAGTGGGTCATGTTATTTGAGTCATTACTAGGGAATGTTTTGAGTGACCATTTTAAATTAAAAAAAACCCCAAAAAATTAAAAAAATTTGTAAAAATTGTAAAAATATTATGCTTTGGTTTACTGTTGTTTACCCTTATTGTTTTTACTACATTTTATGTTGTTACTACACTTGTACTGCATTGAACTATTATTTGTACTATTTTTCATTTTTTTCTGTTATGTGAGCGCTAGATCATCTGTTGTTGGACTAGAGTACTTGAACCCTGAACTTGAAAAACATTTAACAGATCTTACAAAGAAGAATAAAACTAAAATGGAAAATTTAGATGATAGTGTTCATGCACCTCATAATCATAAAAAAATTCACCCTAAACTATTAAAAGAGAATGAGAGGCCTAGGATGATGGATTTCCAACTCCCTCAAGTGTCATGTACTCCTTTAATTAGACTTACACCTAGAACCCAAAAGTATGAGTTGAAAAAATCTCACATTTCTCTATTGCCTACTTTTAATGGAATCTCTAATGAGGACTCTTTGTCCTTCATTATAGATTTATACAATATAGTTCAGAAATTAACACTACTAAGACTCACTAAGAATGAACTTAGAATGTGATTATTTTCCTTTTTTCTAAAATTGAATGCTATAAAGTGGGTTTTCAGTCTTTATGAGAATATTATTTAGAACTGGGACCAAGTGTATAAGTCCTTTATCAAGAAATTATACCCTTAAATACACAAATAATAACATAGAACCCAACTAACAAGTTTCTATCAAGAGGACTGAGAAGCCTTTCATGGGGGTTGGGATAGATTCATAGACCTGCTTAAGTAGTGTCCCTATCATCATATCCCATCCCACCTTCTCACGACACATTCTATTAAGGGTTGTATTCTTCTGCTCATAACTTACTTAATCAATCATCTAGGGGTAATTACAATGATAAATCTAATGAATAACTGAGAAAAAAATTATAAATCTTTCCCTAAACTCTCAACATAAAAAATCATGAAAAAAAGAGTGAATATAAATTTTAACATAGGTTCTATAATGTAAATGAATACAGAATCTCAACTTTCTGAAATAACCAACAAACATAAATCCTTAATGAACCATAATTACATGTAATCTATAAACCATGTTTAATGTTAAAACACAAACAAATCACTTAGGGAACAATGTTCACAATGTAGGATGTTTGGTCACACTGAAAACTCTTTTCCCAACTTTGATATTCGATCCCAATAGGAGAACTCAAATTTTGTTAATTATGGTCCTAGGATGCCTACAAAAGAAGAACGACTTTAAAAAAATTATAAACAAGTCTATAGGAACCATACCAATCAATAATAGAAAGACCAATGAATGATCAAAAAATCCACTACCCCTATTTATCAAAACCAGCCTATAAAAAACTATCAAAATAAACAAGAGGAATGATCATCTAATTCTCAATGGAAACTATGATGGACAAGTAACTACAAAATTAGATAAAATTTTAAATCGAATAGAATCTCACTAAGAATTCTTAAAAACTAAATTGAATAAACATAAAGCCTAATATGAAACTGATAAAATTTAAAATGATGTTATAATGAAAAATACGGAAACTCAACTGGGACAAATAGCTGGACTTTACATATAGGGATAAAGGTAGATTTCAAAGTACAACTATCCTTAATCCCAGGTAGAATGCTATTGATGTTGAAACTATAAGTGTGATTAATACTCAATATATACCTGGAAATGTTGGGAAAAATCCCTCAATGTATCATTGAAGAATTTTTGAGGTGATTATGTTTGTTGACAAAGTGGGCCTCTGTGTTGTTTTTGTTGACAAAGCAAACCAAGACATAAAACTTTGTTGACAAAGAGGACTTAATGGTGGCATGTCAAGTTAAAGGGATGTTGATAAAAATCCATGATTGATTCAAGAACGTCGACAAAGGAATGTTCGATATGGAGGTGGTTCAAAAAGAGCATATATAAGGTGGCGGCATTTTCCAGTGTTTTCCAAATTTTTGGGCCTCAAAATTGACAAATGAAGAAAAGTGTTTTGGAAAATGGACTTGAGTGCTGAGGTCTTGGAGGCTTGGAAACATGAATTCCATATGTTTTTCAAGATCAGAACATCAAAATGTGGAAAATAAAAAATGGGTGGCCATGTTTTGGGTTTGGCCACGCAAGTGACTAGCGCGACACAGACTAGGGCAGCTGGACTATGGCGGATGGACTTACGCGCTGAGAGGAGACTTGCATGCCGACGCTCAGGGTATCCAAATTCCTATAAATAGAGGTCAAACCCTCCTCATTCTGTAAGATTCCAAAACTTATAGAAATTCAGAGCTCCCGTCGCGCAGGTGTTATGGCTGCACAAGTGGTGGTGTGGTCGCACAAGTATAAAGATTTTCAGAATTTATGTGCCAGTTGATAGTTGCGTGCCCAAAGTGGTTTAGGCAAGAAAGGGTGTGATTCGCCCAAGTTTAGAGTTGAAGAAGGGGGTGTCGCACAGATTGCTTTGTGATACTTATGCACCAGACTTTGATGAAGCGCGACAATTGATAGTTGCACACCAAAAGTTGTTTGGGCGTAAAAGGGAGTGAGTCGCGCAAGTTTGCAGTTGAAGAAGCAAGTGTCGGTCAAGTGGTTGAGGTAAACATGATTATCGGTTTGAACTTGTGAGACAAAACTTGTGCACCGGCTTGGAGAAGCGGGTCAGGTATTGTTGAAGCACGCCAGTCTTTTTAGGGCTGCGCGAAAGCTGGAAGATTGCCTCCTACCTTCGGTTCAAAGTGAGATTCATCTACGGGTGAAAGTTGGACTTCAACAAAGAATCTACATAAAATAGAGGATGTATTCATTTGTGATAATTAATAGACCTACAGGTCTATAAATTTTTAGTGGATCTTCTGAATAAGCAGTGAGCACACTTCAGTTGAGAGAGCGGTGAGCTTTTATTTTGTGAGTGGTTGTAAACCAGGAGGGATAGTGAGTCCACTCCGAACATGTAAACGGCAGTGTGCTTATAGTGGAATTGGTACATCGACACACTTCTGGTGTATGCTACTTGGACATAGCCTAGTGAGGGTGAAACAAGTAAAAATGGTTGTGTCATGTGTATGCTTTAAGTTTTATTCATACTCTACATCGGGAAGGAGAGAGAAGAGAGTTTTGTCTAACAGCAAAACAAGATCAAAAGGGGCTGTTGTTTTTATCTGTCATACCCTGATTCAACCCCACACCACTCTCAGGGTATCTTTCCTAATAGACCTAATAAGAAAATAATCATCAAATTCCCCAACTAGAAAATTCAATGAATTTGGACATTAAATTCCTTTTTACATAGAATCTAGAAATCATGAAAAAGCTACTGGAAATAAGAAGAATTTAAAATTTTCACCTGAAATAAAATATATAATTTTTTCTAAAAATAAAAATAATAAGGGTAAGTAGAAATATGTTTAATAAGTTATTGATACGTCTACTATGATAATAAATTTTCCCCACACATCCCTTTCCCTAAAAAACTCAAACATCAAAGGAATACCAATGATGAACTTCTTCAGTTATTTGGGCTTTTGACCAAGATCCAAGTGAAAATCCCTTTCGTACAATATTTAATTCAAATCTCATCATATCTTAAAACAATTAAAATAATGACTCCAATAAAAATAAACTTTAATAATTTTCCACCTATAGCATTAATAAAGAGTATAGTGATGTCCTCCAAAAGAAAATCACACCCAAGCTCAAACACCCAGGTAGTTTTGTCATACCCTATACTTTAGTAAATTCTAGTCAACTAAACTACCTATGTGAAAAAGGTACCAGTATCAATCTACTCCCATACTCTATGTTTCAATAATTGATATTGTATGATGTTCATCCCACCACATTCATCCTGCATTTGGCTAGCAGTTTTTTCACTCTTCCTGTGGGGAGGGTAGATGATCTGCAAGTTGGAGTTGGGAAATTGTTTTTGCCTGCAGATATCGTAGTATTATATATAGAGATTGACCAAGAGGTTCCCATCATTCTGGTTAGACCCTACTTGGTCACTAGTTGAGCAATCATTGATGTGTCTAAGGGTCAATTAGTTTTCAAAATTGGAGAATAGAAAGAAGTGTTTAATGTGTTTAAAAATGTCAAAGGACCAATATGTTTAGAAATCAGTTCTATGATTCAACTCTATTAAGACATAAATTCTATTGAAAATTTTTAAGAGTTTGAAAATGAATCATTTGTTGAAGAAATTAATTTAAAATCTAAAGATTCTGATTTTTCTATTTTATATATCGTAGAATCTGCTCAAATAATGAATCTGGAAAATTTCAAAGAATTGGAAAATTGTCTATTTTCTGCTTCTATTAGGGATGTTTTATCAGTTTCTGATCTTAGAAAAAAAATTCGTGAACTTTAGGGTGATTATACTATCACCAACACTTCTAAATTTTTTGATTAAGTAGTGGGATCCCTTATAAAAAAACTTGATGATTTTTTATTTATAAATCTGTTAAAATAAAATATGGAAAATCATGACAATGAGATTTCCACTTTGGATAGTAGTGCTGGAAATTCTAAATATGATCATGAAATTGAAAATCATTAATCATTCCAAAATACTTACTAAAAATATTTTGAATACCTTGGACCTTCTAGTCCCAACAGTCATCCTTCAAGTGAAAAAGAACCCATCCTTGAACTTAAACCACTTCTGAAAAATCTAATTCATTATTGGGTGATAATTATACTCTAACTATAATTATTTATGCCTAGATTCCTGAAAATCAAGTGGAAATATTATTAAATGTCTTGAAAAAAATCAAACCATACATAGGATGGACCGTCGCTGATATAAATATAATTATTCCTTCATTCTGTATGCATAAGATCCATATGAAGATAGACCATAATACTAAAGTAAAATGTCAAAAAGATTAAATCCCCATAAAAAAGATGTTTTCAGAGAGGAATTCATTATGATACTGGACACTGTAATAGTATATCCCATCTAGGACAGTACTAGGGTCATGTCGGTCCAAGTAGTCCTTGTGAAAGGATGTCTCAATATTGTAACTAATGAAAAGAATGAACAAATTCATGTTAGAAAATCCACCAAATAGAGTGTATTTATAGACTATAGGAATATTATTTCTGTAACTAGGATGGACCATTTTCCTATGCATTTTCTAGATCAAATTCTATAGAGGATTTTTGGGAATGAATTTTTTTATTTTTGGATATCTATTTTGTTTACAACTAGATTCATGTTGCTTCAGAGTATCAGGATAAGACTACTTTCACATGCTCCTTTGGGACATTTTCTAACCGTCAGATGTATTTTGGGTTCTGTGGAGCCCCTGCTAACTTTCAAAGATGCATGATGGAAATATTTTTTGATATGATTGATATAATTATATATGTTTTCATGGAATATTTCTCCATTATGGGTAGTATATTTTCTACTTATCTTGGAAATATGGAGTTAGTTTTGGATAAATTTTTAGATACCAATCTAGTTCTTAACTGGGAAAAGTGTGAATTCATGGTCCCTGATGGGATTTGGATAAGATATAATGTGTCAAAAAGTTTTTTGGAAGTTGAAACTATCAAGATTGAAGTAATACAAAATTTGTCACCTCCTGAAAATGTTAAAGGTGTTAGAAGTTTTCTAGAGCATGTTGGTTTCTACCAGAGGTTCATAAAATATTCCTCCAAAATCACTAATACATTACGTAAACTTCTTTATAAGGATTCACCATTCTATTTTGACCAAAAATATCTTGATTCATTTAAGGTAAAACTCAACACATCACATATCATCATTGCACCTGATTGGAAAATCCATTTTGAATTAATGTGTAATTCTAGTGATATGGTTGTAGGAGTTTTCCTGAGACATATTAGATATAATAATTTGTATGTGGTTTATTATGCTAGTAGGCTACTAGATAAGGCTCAAAAAAACTATACCACAATTCAAAAAGAGTTGTTATCTATTTTGTTTTCTCTTGATAAGTTTATTTAGTTTTTTAGGTTAAAAACTATTCATATTTATTGATCATTCTTTCTTGAGGTACATTCTATCTAATAATGAAGTTAAAACCAGGTAGATTAGATGGATATTATTGTTATAAAAATTTTATTTGGAGATTAGGGATAAATAGGTAGCTAAAAACATAGTTGCAGACCACCTATCTGGGCTTCCACATTCCCATTCTGAAGATCCAAGGGAGATCAAATGTTCTTTTCTTAATGAAAAGTTACTCACTATCTCAATAAAGAAGTCTTTATATTTTTTATACTATTCCAAATTATTAGCAGTATGTATCTTTCCCAAAGATATTTTCAATAACCAAATGAATAAATTCATTTTAGAACTTATTTTTTATCTATGGGATGACCCTTTACTATTTAGGAGGTGTGCTAATGGAATACATAGAAGGTGTGTGCCAGAGGAAGAGATGATTCCCATTCTATATGGTTATAACGACCCAAGATTTATTTACATGAACATTAAATTTATTTTTTGGAATACTTCATACATTAAAAAAATATACATCTAAAGACCGTATTAGTTTAGTGTCTTTGGGAAATTTGAACATAATATTCTAACATGGGTAAAAATCTTCAACATCTCCCATAAAGATCTTCCCCTTTTGTTTTTCTACCTAAAATCATTCTTTATATCTGGGGGAAATGAAAACATAAAAAGGGTGAGATGAAATTCTTAGTAAGGTTAAACATAGAGAACATAAAACAAACCATAAACATAAGAAAGAAAAAAACTTGAACATGAAGTCTAAATATCAAAATTTTGATTCATGAAATAAATTTTGGGAATATGCAAGGAATAGATCATAAAGGAACATTAACCATGACAAAGTAGCATTGGAATAAAACATGGAACTGTGAAAAACAAATTAGTACATAATATTATTTCCATATTAGCTAATTAATTGCTTCCAATGTCGTGATAGTGGACAGAATCCATTACTGAACTGGGTTTACTTGTCTCTCTATCCATGTATTATGAAGCTAGATTTACATTTCATTCCATCCCCATATTGCTAAACCAGATTTACTTTCTATTCTATTCATGTATATATCATGAGATATAAATCATTACCCAATGAATTTGAGGGAGATATAGGTCCCACTCATCTCATAATGAAATCAGTATTACATGTGCCACAAAAACATAAATCATTCATCATAGCATAACCCATGAAATAAAATGGGGTCTTAAACATCATTCCATAATAACCCATATAAAATTAATGGATTTCATAGAAATAATTTCATCATAAACATAGTCAAATAAAATTAATAATAGGGATATAAACATAACCCTATGTCATCTTAGATGGAAAATAATTTTGATAAAACACTTGAACTTAAATCCTGAGGAAATATCCTTTCTTTTTCAGAAACATTTTGTTTTCTAAAAATTCCACGCAATTTTAAGAGAAATGAATTTAGTTGAAAATAATCATGAAATTGTGAAGAGTAATCTTCATGTAAATAAGGTGTTATGAAACCAAAAAGAAATATTTTCATTTCTTATAAGTTAAAAAACAATTTCCTCATACTTTTGCAGGAAAAGTAAAAAAGTACCTCATATGGAAAATGAAAGAAAGATTCCTTCCATACCATGTATTAAATGTAAAAAATGGGTAAAAATTACTTTAAACATTCATAGAAGAATAAAAATAATTTTATGAAAACATTTTTAGAAATCGTGGACATGTGTGATAAATATACCCCATTAAATACTATTGTATAAACAATCTAAAAAAAAATTAGTTTTCTAAATTTTCCCTTAACTTTTGTCTGATATGCTTCATATGTATCTGAAAATCCTCTATAGTGGGTTTAAACATATTATTATCTTATAAAATAACTATAATAATATTTATGATATTATATATGATTAACTTATGACTTTGTATTACCTCTTCGTATATCAATTCCATGTTAAAGAAACATCTGGGGTAATAATCATTTTTTTATCATACATGTTTTGAATTGTTATTCTTGATATTATTAATTAGATAATGATTTAATTACTTATATAATGTAAAAAATGATTTATATATCATATATATTCAGTATATAAATATATATAATAGATAGATAAATAAAATGGAATACACCATTCATGGAGAAATTACGTTGTATGATTGCATGAACGCTATTTATGTTTCCTTATTGAATTGAATGTAAACAAGTAAATGAAATATATATATAAATAAATATATTATAATTATTATGTCAAATATTTCACACTTATTTATTATATATACTTTATAATAATTTTTGATTGTTTAATGTGGAGAATTAATCTCATCTCATCGTGGAGACAGTAAGTCGTACGTATGTATGAGCAACAATATCATTCCCTTTAGGGTTAAATGGTATGGAATTGGATGGTATGTTTATTATGAAGAATAATTATCATTTTATATTCATTATTTTATATCATTACAATCATCATTATACCCATCAAAATTAAGTATTATTGAATAAAATATTACATCACGGTGTGGAGACGGAAAGTCGTACGTACGCACACATGCTAATATTATTATTCGTAGGATGATTAAAATGAGGTATAATGTTTCCAAATAATTATAATAAAATATTATCATATAGAAGATACTATATTTATTACTTTACTATGGAAAAAACATAATAAGAGGAATTAGAAGAAGCAAATAATTTTGAAAGAGGTGATAAAATAATTATCTCTTTCTTGAGTATCTCCTTTTGATTTGCACAAAATGTATCCCTATGATGAATTTATGCCCTAATTTGGGTCACTATAAATAATTAATGGAATTTTGGAGAGGAAATTGGTAGGGTTGTCTGAGAAAAATGCCTTTATTTGTGTGATTAAAAGATAACGAGATGTTCCCTTTTATAGGAGAGGTTGGAGGCACTTTACTAAAGTATTTAAATATTTATATATTATAAATTAATAATCAGATTATAATGGCCCCAATAACATTTATTCCTAATAAAAAATAATTTTGGGAAGAAATAAAATCACCCAATAATTTATTGACAAGTTTTGAATATTTTTTAATCCTTATCATTTTGGTCTAACCCATATTTTACCCTTTTAATCTCACCATGATATTTTATTATTTTAACTTTGTGGGTTAATATAATTACCATATTATGTCAAAAGAGAAAAAATGGTTCCATTTATGAAATATTTGGACTTATCCTAACCATTTGGATAAATATTATATTTTGATAAATTTTATAACATTTAAGAAACTATTTTATATTTTAAAATACCAATAGTGTCAAGTTTGACACTATTTATTTGATGATTTTATAAAAATATCATAATATAAAGATAAGTTAGAAAACAATTCCTTAAATAATCTCTAACAGGTCAAATTAATCCATAAAAATCTTAGATTCCATCAATTCTCTGTATTTTAGTATTTATAATATCATTTATTTGATATTTCACTTAATAAAATAATTACTCTATCACTATTGTATCAATATTTATGCTAATTATATAAACTCTAAAAATTCAAAATTAATAACCATTATGTATATAACTTTATCATCTTTATGTATACTATTTATATTTTTTTGTTTCATCATGTTTATTACCACATTTAAATTATTATACATATAATAGATAAGAGAGTGACATGTTTTCACTTTCTTTTATTTTAATAATAATTAAATCATTTTCATGGAACAAAGTCCATTAAATGAATAAATTATGAACCTTAGGTGATATGGGTCTACATTTACTCATCCACTAGGATTTTGGTAGGTGTTAGGGAAAGTTTATTATCTTTATCAAATTGTTTGTTACCCTGATTTACCTGATTTACCATTAACAATGGTAATTAAAATTTACCATAGTTACTATTTATAATATTAAAAAACCACGTAACCTATTAACATAATTTGGACCAACAGATATAAAATTTGGAATCCATTTTTGAAAATTCAAAACACAGAATTGGTAGAAATTAATTTAAAATTAATTCTTGTTTTCAAAACCAAAAAATGTGTTTTTAAAAAGTAAAAACTATCAAAAGATTGAAATGGGTTTATGTCCAATTTAAATGTGAAATTACTTCCAATAAATAAAATTGGACTAAATGATAAAAAAATAATTCAATTACACTTTAAACCCAATTAAAAATATAATCAAACTATATAAAAAAATTAGACTAAAAGACAGTTTTGAATTAAAATGCAGTATTTTTCATTATTCACTAAAATGTGAATTTTATCAGAAAAATTTAAAAAATTAAACCAAAGTAAATTAAAATTTACTACTTCCAAATAAAAAGTTTATTTTTTCAAATAGAACAAATATAATTATTAGAAAAATAGATTTTAAATGGGTGCACCCTCAAAAGGTGGCAAACTGCATTTTTTGAAAACAAATAATACTTTTATCTGAAAAATGAATTTCTTCTTGTATCATGACTAAAAAATACATAATTTGATTCTTAATATTGTATAAAATTAAAAATTTGGTTAACACTATTAATAATGGACAGTTTATATCCCATAAAATAATAATATTTTAGTAATATATCTATGTTTAGTGAAACTCAGTATTTCATACAATGTAAGTTATCGAGGATGGTTGTTCTTGAATGTAATAAAATCCAAGTCAATTTTGTGTTTAGTGAAAGCTTCCTTTGGTGTTTCGTATAGCTTATCCAAACATATTTCTTTTATAAATTGAATGAAATCTATACTTAGTGTTTTTTGAAATGAATTATATCAAAAGAACTTGAAATTGTGTGTAACACAAGGCAAGTACTGTGTTGCTTAAACTGCAAGCTAATACGGTGTTGCGTATAATGAAAGCTAATCATGGTGTATCATACAACACAAGACATTAAAGAAATTAAAAATAATATATCTCATAAACTCTCAGCGTGTTACATTCTACCCCCTTAAAATTAATTTTTTCCTCGAAATTCATCAGGATTATAAAAGGTTTACTAATTGAAAGTTTTGTTTATAAAAACCCACATGATAAAAACAAATATTAAAACTTCATTTTAAAAAGAAAAGTTAGAAACATAACAGTTACCCAAAGTAAATCTTCACTGAGTTTTAACATAGGGTAACATAGGTGGTAAGTGAAAACATGGATACGAAAGAAAAAATCATACCATCAAGTTCTGATGGATAATTATAGAGAACAAGGTTTAAATAAAGCTGACAATAAGAAATCCATAAATCAGTGATGATTTAAGGGACCATATGATTCATTAGATAAGAAGGTACTAGGATAACATTTTTTTTCAATATCCATTTCCTAAAGTTGAAGAACATTAGAATAAATACTTAATTGAATTCAGTACAATCTAGTCATTGGTTATTCCTTGAACAATTTACTCTTCATCTATTATTCATAGAAATTAAGTTGAATGTTTCATTCCTAAAATGTTATTAGATCATGGGATCCATAAATTCAATGATAGGTCATTCCACCAGTCTTTATCACAAAAAGGTTATCACAACTTATCAAACATGCATAAGTCCATATATGGTGATATAATAATTTATTCTAACAAACATCATCTGCTGTTTAAACATTCCAAAAATTTGATAACCTTAGAATCCTTATTAAAGATGAAAATCCAAAAATGGTTCACAAACTTGGCTTAAAATTTTTACCCCATATATCAAACGATTCCTCTAGTTGGTCACATTCCAAAAATGTGAACACCTTCATCATGTATTCTCTTGAGTCATGGTAACAACCTAAATTATCATATATCCTTACGGAAAACAAGCATGTTTATTTGTTCCAAAACATAGTGGATTATTCCTTAAGTCCCAAAAGGTTTCATAATTCATCCATGATATCATAAAAAACTTTTCAATAACTCCATAATTAGATCTCAAGAAGTTATCAACATCTAATTTACTTATTCAAATCCAACATATCTTTATCCAATCATCCTTATCTTAACATAAGGTATATATTAATGGTTATCCTCCCCTTAATCATATGTTATCCAAGTATATCCCCTTACACTTAAATCAATTTTCTATCTCCTTATAAGTATTCAACATATCCTTTCCAATAATTAATTAAAAACTTATACTGAAAATAGTTATATATTTCATGATTCATAATCTATGAAATCCTAAACATATACACCTGAATCATCCAACTTTATTCGTAAACCATTACTCAGGATCCCTTATCTTCATCTTTCTTAAAATACGAATCATGTATTAAGGTTTCTCAACCTTAAACATATTCAGTTCAGTGTAAAAAATACTCGAAGAACATCACATACCTTTCACATTCCATTTAAAATCTCTTTACCCTCAGTAGTAAGACCAATACTCATACCATCATTGTGATTATCTTCATTATATTTCTATTTAGGAAATTGATCTTCATTATTACCATAATTTCAATATCTAAAAAATTCAATGGTTAACCATGTTCTATGTAGTTTTGGATATTGACTAAGACCAGATAAAAATGTGTGATAAATACATATTAGATTTTAAAAACACATATTTAAGGTAAATTACATATAATATTTCTATCAATGACATCTAATGTTTAATACTAGGTTATTATTGATTATCACAAAATCCCTAGTATTGTATCTTATAATTAGAATTATCCTTGGGACATTCCAAGACATATCCTTATAAATATCTCTAGGTATCTCACCAAAGTTTCCACATCCTAGTATCCAAAGGTTGACAAAACCTTCTCTCTGATACTGACTCTAACCACCCAATTTTGCTGTACATGGACATTACATTTATTTTTCAGAATACTTAATACATTAAAAAAATATACTCCCAGAGACGGTATTATTTTAGTGTCTTTGGAAACAAGGAACAAAATATTTTAACATGGTGAAAGATCTTCAACACCTCCCACAAAGATCTTCCACTTTGGTTTTCTTACCTAAAATATTTTTTTATATCATGGGGAAAATAAAACATAAAAATGGTGAGCTCAAATTCTCTGTAAGGTTAAACATGGATAACATAAAATAAAATATAATCATTAGAATGTAAAAAATGAATATAAAAGTAAAATATAAAAATATTGAGTCATGAAATAAATGTTGGCAGTATATAAGGAAATAGATCATAAAGGATCATTAACCATGATAAAGTAGCATTGGAATAAAACATATAATTGTGGAAAACAAATCAGAAAATAATATTATTTCTATATTATCCATTTTATTGCTTCGAATACCATCATAGTGGACAAATTCTATTACTGAATCAGGTTTACCTGTCGTTTCATCCATGTATTAATGAACCAGATTTACTTTACATTCCAACCTTATATTACTGAAATGAATTTACTTGTCGTTATAGTCATGTCTATCTAAAGAGATATAAATCTTTACCTTATGCATTTGATGAAGATATAGTTCCCATGAATCTCATAATGAATTCATTCTTACATGATCCACAAGAAACATTAATCTTTCATCTTATCATAACCTAAGAAATAAAATGGGTTTCTTAAATATCATTCAATCATATACCATTTAAAATAAATAGATTTCATAAAAATAATTTCATCATAAACATCATAAAATAAATTTAATAATATGGATATAAAGATAAACCTGTGTCATTTAGATGGAAAATAATTTTGCTAAAACACTTGAACTTAATTCTTGAAGAAAATATCATATCTATTTCAAAAAAAATTCTTTTCACAAAACGAAACTCAATTTTAAAAGAAAATAAATTATTTGAAAATAATCTTGAAATTATGTAGAGAAATATTCAAGTAATTAAGGTTTCATGAAACCGTAAAAAAATGTGCATGCCGTATAATTTAAAAAAACACTCTCCTCGTACTTTTTCCAAAAATGTCAAAAGTACCTCATCTGGAAAATGGAAGAATGATTCTTTCCATACCATGTAGTAAAAGAAGAAAATGGGAAAAATTATTTTAAACATACATAAAATAATAGTTAAAATTTTTTGAAAATAGTTTTATAAATCATGGACATGGATGATAAATATACCCCAGTAAATACTTATGTATAAACAATCTCAGATAAAAATGAGATTGCTAAATTGTCATTTCCCTTATGTATGATATGCTTTGTATGTATCTGAACCTCCAATATAGTGGGTTTAAAAAAAATTAACCTGTAACCGAACCTAATAATATTTTTGATATTATATATGATTCACTTATGACTTTATATTACCCGTTTATTTATCAATTCCATTTTAAAGCAACATTTTGGGTAATAATCATTTAATTTATCATACGTGTTTTGACTTTTTATTCTTGATATTATTACTTAGATAGTGATTTAAATACTTCCATAATATAAAAAATTATTTATATATCATATATATTTATTATATAAATATATATAATAGATATAAAAATGAAATGGAATACGCAGTTCATGGAGACGGTAGGTCGTACGTACGCATGAACGCTGTTTCTGTTTCCTTATTGAATTCAATTAAAGAATGTAAATGATATATATATATATATATATATATATATATATAAATCCAATATAATTATTATTTCAAATAATTCATGATTATTTATTATGTATACTTTATAATCATTTTCTAATGGTTAATGTGGATAATGAATTTCATCGCATCGTGGAGATAGTAAGTTGTACGTACGCACGAGCGACAATATCATTCCCTTGATGGTAAAATGGTATAGAATTCTATGTTATATTAATTATAAATAATAATCATCATTTTATATTCATTATTTAAATCCATTATACTCATCATTACACCCATACAAATTGATTATTTTTTAATAACAACTTACACTATGACGTGGAGACGGTAAGCTGTATGTACGCACGCATGGTGATATTGTTATTCATAAAATGGATAGAAGGAGTTATAAGGTTTTATAATAATTATAATAACATATTATAATGTATAATATATTAGATTTATTACTTTATTTTGGAAAAAATATAATAAGAGAACGTAGAAGAAGAAAATAATTTTGAAAGAGGGGATAAAATAATTACCTCTTTTTCAAGTATATCATTTTTATTCGCACAAAAGGTCTCCATACGATGGATTTATACCCAAATTGTGGAATATATGATGAATTGAGGGAATATGGGAGAGTTAATATGCAGGGTTATTCAGACGAAAATGGATTTATAGGTGTGATCAAAATAAAAGGAGGGGTTCCCTTTTATAAGTGAGGTGAGGGGCACATTAGGAAAGTCTTTAAATATTAATTTATTATAAATTTATATTCGGTTTATAATGGTCCCAAGCCCATTTATTTATAATATAACATGATTTATGGTAGAAATAGAATAATCCATTAATTGTTTTACTTGTTTTGAATATTTTTGTAATCCTTATCATTTTGGTTTAGCCCTGATGTTACCATTTTTTATCTTACCATGATATTATATTATTTACACTGTATAGGTTAATTAAATTACCATAACATGTCAAAATAGCAAAAAATAATCAATTTATTATTTTTTTGGACTTATCCAAACCATTTGGATGAATATTATATTTTTAAAAAAATTTATAACATTTAATAGACTATTTTATATTTTAAAATACTAATTGTGTCAATTTTGACACTATTTATTTGTTGACTTTATAAAAATATCATAAAGAAATATAAAGTCAAAAATAAGTCATTAAATCCTCACCAACATGTCACATAGATCCATTAAAATCTTTGATTCCATCAATTATCTCAAATGATATTTATTTTGGTATTTATAATATCATTTATTTGATATTTCTCTTAATAAAATAATTATTGCATCATTATTGTGTCAATATTTTTGGTAATTATTTTACCTTTAAAAATTAAAAATAAATTAAAATTATATATATAATTTAATTATATTTTTTGAGACTATTTATATTCTATGATTCATTAAGTTTGTCAATAGATTAAAATTATTATACTTATTATAGATAAGAGAGTGACATGTTGCCACTTTCTTTTGCTTTGTAATAATTATATTCTTTTCATAGAAAAATGTCCATTAATTTAATAAATTTCGACCCATAGCTGATATGAGTCGACTTTTATTCATCCAATAGGATTTTTACAGGTGTAAGGGTAATTTTATTATCGTTATCATATTATTTGTCACCCTGATTTACCTGATTTACCTTTAACAGTGGTAAATAAAAATTACCATAGATAATATTCATAATATCCAAAATAAATTAACATATTAACATAATTTGGAAACACTAATTCCAAATTTTTATTCCATTTTTTCAAATTCAAAATATAGAATTGGTATAAATTAATTTAAAATTAATTCCCATTGTCAAAACCAAAAATCGAGTTTTCAAAAAGTAAAAACTATCAAAAGATTGACATGTGTTTATATCCAATTTAAATGTTAAATTACTTCCAATAACCAAAATTGGATTAAATTATAACAAAATAATCAAATTACACTTTAAAACATATTAAAATGATAATTTAACTATATAAATAAATTATATGAAAAGACAGTTTTGAATTAAAATGCAGTATTTAAAACTATTCATTAAAATAGAAATCTTATTAGAAAAATATCAAAAATTCAACCAAAGTAAATTAAAATATACCTATTCTAAATAAGAATATGATTTAGTAAAATATAATATATAAAAGTGTTAAAAATATATTTTAAATGGGTGCGCCATCAAAAGGTGGCAAAACTTTATTTTTTTGAAAACAATACTTCTTTTATCCGAAAAGTTGAATTTTTTCTTGTATCATGTATATGAAATACATAATATGAATTTTAATTTTATATAAAATTCAAAATATAGAAAATAATATTCATAACGTCAAGTTTATATCCCATTAAATAATAATAATTTGATAATATATCATTTTTTGTGAAACTTAGTATTGTGTACAATAAAAGCTATCGAGGATGGTCGCTCTTGCATGTAATGCAAGCCAAGTCATTTTTGTGTTTAGTTTAAGATTATTTTATTTTTTTCGTATAACATAATCCAGGAATTGTTCTTTTATACATTGAACAAAATATATTTACTCAGTGTTGCATGAAATTAATTCTATCAAAAGAACATGAAATAGTGTATAACACAAGAAAAGTGTAGTGTTCCATATAATGAAAGTTAACACAGTATTGAGCATAGTGCAAGATAATCATGTTGTATCATACAACACAAGAAGTCAAAGAAATTCAAATTAATCTATCTCATAAAATCGTGGGTTTTTACAAGGTTTTTCACTCCTCTCCATGGGGAGGACACTATGGTGGTGAGAGAACAGATCAAAGATTCCTTTAAACTGGTTTTTATTGGCCCACTCAATTAAAAGATGTAAGAAACATTGTTTTTTGATGTGATAGTTTTCAAAGAATGGGAAATTAGGGGAGGAAATAAGAGTTACCTTAGAAATGTATTCTAGAAGCATAATTTATTTTTTTTGTGGTTAGATTTCATGGGACTGTTTCCATCATCTCATGGGAACTAGTATATTCTTGGGGTTTTTGATTATCTGTCTAAGTGGGTTGAGTCAGATGCTCTGCCCAACAATTAATACAATAGTGTAATTAAGTTTGTTAAAAAGAATGTCTTTTTAAGATTTGGAGTACCTAATGCCTCTTTCACTGATAATGGAAGACAATTTTAAAACATTATGTTTAAGATTGTAATAGAAAAATATGGATGCACCCATAAAACTGGTACTGCCTACCATCCATAATCTAATGGACAAGTGGAAATATCAAACAGGGAGCAGAAAAATATCTTAAAAAATGGTTTCAAATTCTTGGAAAGAATCATATCATAAATTAGATTAATCTTTATGGGCATATATATCTGATTTTAAGACACAAATAGGTTTGTCTTTATATATTCTGTTTTGGGGAAATTTTGTTTTTTTTTGTGGAGTTGAAGAACAAGTCATTTTGGGCAGTTAAACCTCTGAATTTTGATTTTAAGACTATTGGTGAGAATAGACCTCTTGAGTTGACTGAACATGATGTGATTAAGAGAGAGTCTTGTGATAATTATATGATTAAAAAAGAGGTTTAAAATCATTCATGATTCTATCATCTAAAATAAAGAATTCAAACTAGGAAAGAAGGTCATACTATTTAATTCAAGACTTAAACTCTTTCCTACAAAGTTTAAAACCATGTGGCCAGGACCATTTATAATATTTAGGGTCTTAAATAATAGAGCATTTGAAATTCTAGGAGAGGAGAAAAAACCAGTGTTAGTTAATGGGTAGAGAGCTAAGCTCTATTTTGAAGGATAACCAAAGGGAATGGCTATTTTCAGAATTCTCGAAAAGTAAATCTAAATAATAACTAACTATAGACTTAGAACATAGTGTTTCACGGGATTCAACCCATGATACATTCTTTGTTTCTACTTTTGTACTTGTTTTGTTGTGAATAAAGTGATACTATTGTTGTTTTGTGTAATTTCTATTTTTGATGGATCTATCTTGGTCTTCATGGTTCTTGTTTTCAAAGACAATGAGTATGATGTTGCTGGTGTTAAAAAGAAGTGTAATTTCAATAATGGATTATATCTAGAAAAATATTTGATAGGGAAGTTCTTTCATTTTAATTTTTGTTTCATTTTTATGATCCTTGGTACTTTAAAAAAATTAATGATAAGTCATTGTTACATTGTTATTGGTAAGTCACTCAATGGTGACTTGGAAGTGTCGGTGAGTTAATGATTTTACACTACTTCTGGGATAATTATACTTTATATGTATGATGTTATGGGAAACATCGTCCACATATGTATCTGTGTTAAAAAAATATGTTGTATGTATTTCTGCTTTCCAAAAATCAGTATTTCTTGAGATTTTGTGTTTTTAAAAAAATTTATGCATGTGACTCTATACTACTAATTGAATTTCATTATTTTAATCACGTTACTATTAGAAACTAAGTGTGGGGGTACATGATAGCTGAAAATATGTTTTTATTTAAATTTTCTTTAAATTTATTGGGTGATTATATTATATTTTTCTATATAACTAAAAATATGTTTGAATTAAAACACTAAACCTACTTTCACCCAGAAAACTATGAACCTACATGTTCAAAAGATATTATTTTAATTGTATTGTAAATTTTATCACTACCTTAAATGATAATGTGGGTTAACCTGTAGTAATGTAATATGACTATGACAAAGACCTTCTTTTGAGTTTTAATGAGACCCTTGAAACCTGTCATAAAAATACTTAAATTCAAATCAGCTTTGATCTTTAATGTTAAATTTGTTCTTCTACACATTTGAATTCAACTTTGGGGAAAATGTTACGTTTTAAGTGAGGGGAAGGGGATCAATTAATGAATGTGTTTAACTGTGATTAATTAAATCCCATGAATTCCAACAACTCTTTATTCTTTCTGTTAAAAATTGCTACATTTTTTCAATAGTTTCTCACAATTTTTTTTCTTCTATGGCTGCACACTAAACTTCCATTGAGTCTTTCCTAAGGATAGTATCTTGTTGGTAGTTAGGATTTGTATTTAATTTGAAACATGTGAGGTTGAATGATTGCTCAGGGATCACGCTTAGTGATTTTATGAAAATTCGGTTTTGGAACTATATTTGAGAGTGATATAGGATACTTGTTTGTGAAGTTGAGATCATAGCTTTTGGAACTGGATGTTTTAACTTAGTCCTAGGGGAATCACTTTCGTTTTATTTTATTTAATGTATTCACCTTAATGAACTAGCTTAAATTTTTTTCATATAGATATTTTAAAAGTAGAGTAATTTGGTCATTTGGGAACCCACCAAGAATATATGAGACCCCAGGCACTAGGGTATTTTCTATTAACTAAATTCCTTCTATACAATTATGAATAAGTGCATATACACAGTGCTTCACACAAGATACGTGGCTTGGGAAAAATTATAATACACTTTTTCAGTTCGAAATTTGTTTCATTTAGGTGAGTGGAATAATGAACGCTAGATGAAGAAGGGGACATTATATATGTATGAAATCATTTATGTTATATCAATAAGGAGATTCAAAATAAATATTTATTTTTGGAAATTATGAGAAATAAAAATATAGGGTTCTTTTTGTTAGGTTATTTACTGGACTCCACTTACTTTTAACCTATTATCACTCTTGGATGTAGAACCTAGATATTAATAGAGCAATTCATTTTGTAGTTTTATAAATGAGGCAAGACATTCTAAAAAATGGAAGATTCTATTCCCTTTTGATTACCTTTGAGTATTAGATTTTTTAAAGACCTATTTGGATCATTAATCTCAAAATCCAATTTAACGATTTTATTCCCTTGTTTCTAAACTACTCACATGATTATTTTTGAGATTAATGTTTTAAAACACATTATGTGTCTTTAAGAGATAATAAAACATGGGATTTTTTTGAGGAAAAACAATGATTAAGTGTGGTGGAATTTGATGTGGATTTAATTTCACATAATTTTCCACATATTTTATTTGTGTTTAAATGTTTCAATTAATTAATTTTACACATTTTTTGAATATTCACACTTTTTTATTTTTATTAACAAATCTATTAATTAATCATTTTTTTATAACCAATATTGTATTTTAGGCCTTTATAAAACACAGTTTTTGTTTTACTTATCTTAATAATCTAATCTAATTTTATGTTTTCATTCTTCTTTAAATAGTAGAATTTTGTTGGTTTTGTTTTTTAACCTACTAAAAAATTTATTTTCAATTAATAAACTTAGTCTTTAAATTTAAATTTTATTTCATAATTTATATCGATTAAAATAAATCAAATTTATTAATTTCCTCTAATCAAATTATTTTGAATCGATTTGATTTCTTTTATTAATTTATATCCATTAAATTTAATCTAACAATTTTTTTTATAACTGGTAATTTAATTATTATATTTAATAACTCGGTTATTCTTAAGTATAATCTATATATTTAAGTATTAATTTGATAAAAATGTGTTTTTTATTATAAGTCATCATCTATTTATTTATTTATTTATTTTAACTTTTTAAATCATTAATTTTGTTTAACGTATATATATATTATTAATGGATGTGATTGTAATTAATAGTTTAGTTAGGTAATTTGTGTGTTTGATTTTAACTTTTAAAAAAATACAATTTCATTTTATTTATTTCATCTTCATACCTTTTAATTTTAGTTTTATATTTAAAATTTATTAATTAAATGATTATCTTAATCAATTTAAGTTTTAGTTATAGTTTTAATTAATTAATTGATTTAAATTTACTATTACAGATAAAATTTTCAGTCACTGACACCCATTTTTATGTGTCACCATTACTCCCAAACATCATCCTGACACCGACACTCATTCCTCTATCGATCTCACTTATGCTTCCATCCACTGAATCTACAGACACCACATCAGAAGAACCAACACTCCCACACTGTGTTGGCCTCTCACTCACTTAATAACGCACCTTCCCCCCTTCATATCTTACTGGTATCTCACACCATATGTCCCTTCTATCAAAGCCTTGTCGATAGATCATCTCACTGACACTGCCATTTTGTGTGTTACCGATTCTACATGTATCAACCTTCCTTCATCTTACCGACTCCCCCAGCCTTCTATGTTACTGAATTTTTTGTCTGCACACCAAACAACACACCATACATTTCCTCACCTCCATCATCCAAGCGAAAAAAAAATAAATCAAACACGTAATCAATGAAACCTTATTCAAACTCAAATATGATCATGCACCAGTGGATAAGAACCATTTCAGCGTTGCTGCGAGTTGAATCCACACTGCTGTCGAATATAAAGGTTTTTTGTCTAATCCGAAGGAGAATCAGAGTTGGCACCTGTGCCACTGGACCTTCGGTCTACAACATCGGGTTGAATAGGGAGCAGCATCGATGGAGAAGTTGGATGAAATTATTTGTCACTGTGTTGGTGAAGGAGGATGATATTTTTCTGCTGCCAACAGTTTCAAATGAAATGGGAGTCGTGTTGCTGGAGGAGATTGGAAGAAGGTGTCGTGCACCACTGCTCATTATGCTACCTGTGTTCCATGGAGACCTGTACAGGAAACCGCCCTCCCCCTCTGTGTCGTGGAAAAGAATGAAGAGGGGAAGAAAAGATAAAAAATTAATATTAAAAAAAGTAAGTAAATTAATTTATAAAAATTTAATAATTATTATTATAATAATATAAAAATATTTTTAATGAAACCAAATAAATAATAATAATAGTAAAATAAAATAGAAAATAAATAAATTAAATAAATATTTTAAAATAATATATTAATAATAATTTTTAAATTAAATTAAAATAAATAAATTTAAATATGTACTTTAATATAGTTTTACTTTTTAAATAATAAAAATTATTATAATTATAATAATTAAATTAATAATTAGAAATTAATTTAATTAATTAGATAATAATCTAACTTAAAAATATAACAACAAAATACTAATAATATTTATTAATTAATTAAATATTTAACTTAATAAATTTATTTAATTTTAAATTAAAATTTTCATAAATAAATTAATAAAATTCATAATATTATTAATTAAATTAAACGATTAAAAATAATAAAATATAACAGCATTAAATAAAGTAAATAAAATCAATTAGAATATCTACTAATTAATAAAAAAATATTAAATAATAATTTAACATTTTTAATCTAATTTATTATATAAATAAGTATATATTTAATATTTTCATATTACTTTTCAAATTGTTTTTAACGATTCTTTGTTTTAGATTTGTGTATTCATTTGAGATTTAATTAACATCCATGTGTATTTCAATCAAATCGTGATGTTAGTTAAAAGGAAACTTTTAATGTGGCATATGATGCATGGAAAAAATACAGAAGTGAGGGTGCATAATGAAGAATATCCCTATGTTAGTAGAGGTAGTGGGTGAAAATAGAGTATGAAAGCAGCAAATTTAAGGAACAGAGGCAACAGTAGGGGTCAGTCATACACTTTTCATATGACATCTGGAGAGCAGAGAAGATCCTAGGAGAACAACCCTCTGAGACCTAATGTATTCCGGATCATAAAAGCACAAGGTTGAAAGGGGATTTCTCTTCTTATCTTTTCCAATTATAATACTCTATAATCGTATATTTCTAATTATTTTAATTAGTATGTTGATAGGATAAAAAACTAGTTCGGGTGAAATATTTTTTCTATTAGTTATTTCTTTATTCGTTTTCCACTCAATCTTTTCAATTATTTCAGAAATGATTAGAGAGATCAGATTTTAAACCATTAAATTACTTTATGCCACTTGTTCTTAAATTAAAAATCCACAATAAAATGGAGAGTTTGATTGGGGATGCATTTTCTTATAATTTTTTGTTCAAAAACATAACTTCAAAGTAAGTGGTGAGCCTGTTTGATTATACTTTTCATGTTTATTTTTTGTATTTGAATATTTCTTAAATTGGTGAACTCAATGATTGATCTATCTATGTTATTTATCTCTTACTGAGGGAGATAAGTAATCCATTAATAGTGGTTACTCTTGTATTATAATTTTTTTTTTGAAAAATAATTCTTTCAAACCAGGAGGATAGTTTTTTCCTCGACATCTCATCTTGTTTGATCATCTATTAGTATTTTGCCTCTCTTTTTCTCATTGGTTACTTATTACTTCCTATTTGATTGTAAATCAGTAAAAAAACATAAAAAAGGTGTATATATTTCCTGCATTATTAAATTTAAAAAAAATTATAAAAGAAAATAAAAACTAAGAAGGTAGTATCCCCACTACTGATAATAGTGGGATGTTTTGAAAAAAAAATAATTGGTCACCATCCTTCCCTGTGGGTTCAACCCTACTAGACACTATTCATTTGTTAGTAGTATAATCAAAAAAATTAAACATTGACTCATTTTTAATGATGAGATGTTCAAATTACATCCCTATCCGAATGTTGAATAGTGGATTTAGAAATAGAATTGATTTATCTAGGGGTAAACTATAAAGAATCCAACCCCAATAGCCCACAATTTGTGGTTACGTAATTATATTAGCACTTAATACAAGAAATCACATCATAGAAGATTAAATTGTTTAGTAGTTTGTGTAAACATGATATAAACATAATCTCACATTACTTTTGAAAATATTAAATACATAAAATAGTGAATTTAAATTTTTAATCCACAAAATTATTCATATATTTTCTCATCATATGCTAGGGAAAATTAATAGAATAAGGGTGAGTTAAAATAATAAGTAAGGGTTGAGTATAATATAATATATATTTATTAAATAAGGAAAAATCAATATATCAAGGTAAATAACTAAAAAAACTAATTCCATTTAATAAATAACTTGAGAAAAAATGAATACAAAGATAACATCAATTGAATAATCTCAAAGATAAAAATAATTGGATTATTAGTGAAAGAAATACATATTATTGGGTTTCAAGATTCCAGACATCATGATATCTCAATATTAAAATCCTTGCACCAAGACAGTTTAAAATTATTGGTAATAAACCATTTATGGTGCCCAACTAATTATTCTTATGAGAAATATTGATGTATTCATGGGCTATATAATTCAGATCCCCACCCTTCACTACTTGTTCAATACATTCTTCATATGTTGAATGATTAAGTCAAATTTATAAACAATATGCCTTATTAATAGATTTCTATATAAATGAACAAATATGGATTATTAATATTTCCCTATTCAATCAAATAACTTTCAAAGTAAAATGCTGTATGAAAAAACAATATTTATGAAATAAGAATATACATGATACAATGAATATGGATATATAATTTAGATGTAATATCTAATGATCAAAATAAAAGTAATGTTTCGAGAGAAAGTTAATTTCCTTGAGATTAATAAAAATATGGGATATGACCATAAAAAATATATTTTATTAAAAAAATCCATTATTTTAATAAATATATGAAAAATGAAATTAAAATTTTAAATTAAGTTTTCATTAAATATTATTCTTTGAAAAATATTTGAAAACATTTAAAATAATTTAATGGTTGTAAAATAGTTATGGTAGTAGGAATGTCAATTAATGTTGTAAATATTAAAATAAAACAATCCTTTGGTATTTTTTTTCAAAAATGTTGAAAATGATCATTTTAAAAAAATATTATAAATAATTCTTTAAAAACATTTAAAAAAATTATAACATAAAAATTATTTATCAAATCATTTTTTAATAAGAAATTACTTTTTTTAAATGATTTTGAAAATTAAAGACATGGGTGAAAAGTATTCTCATTGAAAAATAGTATAAGATTTAAATTTTATATTAACAATTCCTAAATAAAGGGTAACATGAGTTGAATTATTGATATTTATAAACTAATGGATATTCATATAAAATAATTTAAAAATTAATTATAAATACCATAGATAAGTAAATTTTGTTAATAATATCAAATAAGTCCCAATGGTTTGAAAATTAAGACAAAATCCCTCAAAAAGATCATAATATTGATGTTAGAATTAATCAATGAAGTGATTAATTGTATTGAATGTAAATCGTAATCAAAAAATTGGAAATTCAAAATAAAATAATCAAATGATATTATAAAAATAATCTTTTCATGTCAAATACATTAAATAAGTAATATAACCCAATAAAATGCAATTTAGTTATGCAACCCCTTACCATGTATTCAACTTTCCTCATATTTTCTTTTGATATCCTGTATAATAAATTTTGATTTATTATACTTCTATATTCATAAAAATTAATCATTTTTATAATATCATATATTTTCCCTTTATATCATTTTATCACTAGTTTTTTAAAATATTTTATTATTATCATTGTTTTGGATGTTAATAACTTAGTTTCTCAAGCAAGTTTTTATTCATTAGACTCATTAATTGAATCTTTCTCATGCATAAATCATACCTAGAATTATATTCAATATTTAAATATCATATATATTTAAATATATATATATATATATAATAATCTATAAAATATAAATATATAAAAATTAATTACACCATCCATGGAGACAGTATGTCGTATATACGCTTGAACGATGTTCCCATTATTTCAACGAATGAAACAAAATAAAGGTAAATAATAATTAAGATTTATAAAAACATTATCTTATCATTTATATAATATATATTCATTAATTATATCCTTAATTACATCCAAGTAAAAAAATGTTAAAAAGGATCAAATTTCTTTATGGAGGTGCTAATCCACCCCAAAAGACAATAGATATTATCATTTTCCAAAGGATTAGGATATTGGAAGGTACATATTATATTATAATTCCATATGAATTGTTTTTTATAAATATCATAAATAAATATTCATTCCATATTTATAACCATCCAATTTAAATTGTGATTGAAAAACAAATTACACTGCTATATAGAGACAATATGTCATATGTATGCACAAATGATGTTATTGCTTTTCATAGGATGAAAAATATATGAAAAATGGTCATACCATAATCATAATAATATCTAATTATATTTATTATACTTGATTTATTATTTGAGAATGTATAAAACACATTATTTTGAATTGGAAGAATAAATAAACATAAAAGACTCGACTAAAATGATTACCCCGTATTCGATATACTTTCTTTAGATATCCTTCCAAGGGATAGTGATTATAATTTTGTAAGGGAAAAAACATCTTGAAATTGGATAGAGATGTTGAAAATAGAAATTTATGGGGTCTGATAAAGATATATGGCTCAAAGTGGTGTGATTAATTGAGAGAAATGATGTCCTTTTGATGATTACAACATTATTAACATTTTATACCCATTAAGGGTCATGAATGTTATCATAAAAGGGAAAAATCCATAAATGGACCATGGATGATTTATTTAAAAATATCTCATTCATATGGTTTATTTAAATATTATTGATCATTTTTAAATAATGTAATAAAATTATAATTTATTATAAAATAATATTAATATTATTTTTGAAACTATTCATTTAATATAACATTTATTAGATCAATACAAAGGGGTATTAAAATATAATCCTTTCACACATCCATAAAATTTCATATAGATCTAAATATTTTGTGGGACATATTATTTCATTCTAGTTATGAATATTTCAATATATTTAAGAGCATGTACTTTATTTTTCAATTAATTAAATAAATACAGTATTGATGTTGCGTAAGCATTTTGGGTAAATATTTCATCACTAAAATTATTAATAAATTACCATTATAAAAAAATATTTAAATTTCAAATAATTTTTTTTAATTTAGAAAAACACTATTTATCTTTATGTCAAAAATTTAATCATAACAATATAAAGGTAATAAAAAAATTTTCTTTTCTTAAAATAGAATAATATAAAGGTCCAAATCATAACCAAATGGGAGAAAAGATCATATATTGAAATATTTGATTCTTATTAACGATAAATATAAATATAATGAAATTAATTCATGTTTTAGGGTTATTTTCTAGTCCATGTCATTTATTTATAACCTCAATTTCTTGAATTACCCTATCCTTAGTAACAATTATTTATTATGGTTACTATTCACAATGACAAAAAATAAGAGGACTATTTAAAAAAATGCACTTTCTAATTTCAAATATGTAATCACATTTTTTAATATTAAATCATTATAAGTGGAATTTATTAATTTATAATCAAAAACATTAAATGGAAACAAAAATATGTTTTTTTTCAAAAAAAATGCAATTCTTATATATAAAAATATTTATATACTAACATCGATTAAAAATTTTATTTGAATGAACTTAATTGAATTAATCATTACATAAGAGAACTCATTTAATAATGAAATAATTCTAAAAAATAGAACATTGTAAATTATCGAAACAAAAATATAGTTTTCAATAGAAAATTATATTATTCACTATTATTTAAAAAATTCATCTTTACAAAATTTCCAAAAATATTCGCCGTAATATAATTTTGATAATGTGATTTCAAAAATGAAATTTTATTTATAAAATAAAATTTATATAATTCCCATAAGTTAATTACAATATTTTCTCACAAAAATAAATGAAAATAATTTTTTTAAGAAAACACATTTATGAAGCATTAAATGACTTTACTATAAAATTACTTCTTATTTAATAAGAATTAATCAATTCCAATTTATGGATTAGGACCATAAAATATATTATAATTTGGTTAATCATATTTATACCTTCCAATTAGATGGAAAGTTTATAATTTACATATATAAATAAAATATTTTGTTGGTTTTTAAAGCTCAGTGTAACATGTGATATACACTATCGAACATAATGTCATTATTTTAAATTCTTGGGGTGTTACATTATCCCCACCATTAATAAATATATTACTTTTAGTTTTAACTTAATCTATTAATATCATGTGTTTGACATTTTAAAATTACTTTGTGTAAAATCCACATCATAGTAGATTTAATAATACTACCTTTAAAAATAGGGAATGGTAAAAAAATAGACGTCATCAAAAATTAAAAAAAACTAGGTTTTAAAATTGAATAAAATTAGTGGGAAGTGAAAATATTGACGTGGAAGATAAAAATAACTCTTAATAAGTAATAGAGTGTGATAGGGGAAATTGACTAGAGATTTTTAATTACCATAAAGCCATAAATCTGTGATGGGTGAAAAGATAAAACATTCAAAAGAAATGAACGTAAATGTATAACATTTCTATTTCAAGATCCTATACTAAAATTGATGGATTCTTGTACTATCATGATATATAAAACCATAAAAATTAACTTATATATTATTATTATATAAGAATAATTTCATCATTTGGTAGTACTTTGAACAATTGCCACTTCATTTCTTGTGTGAAGAAAAAAATATCCTTGATTGATTTTTGTGCCTAAAGAAAAAATAATAATGATCTAATAGATTTCAAAATTTATATAATAGTAAAAATAATTTCTTCATGTTTTCATCAAACCCAAAAAAAACATAATTTAAGATAATTAGAAAAATTAATAAACTTTCATACAGTATTCTCTAAATTTCATCAAAAAATAAAACATTTAACAAAGTTCACTCTTTAAATTAATAACCCTATATAAAAAAATAACACAAATAAACTCAAAATTAAAAAAGGATTTAAACTCAATGGTTATCTCAGACTATTAATCTTACACCACCAAAAATGTAATATAATTATTCCTAAATAATCTTTTATGTTAAACCAAATTGTTATATATACCTCTACCAAAAAACCATCTCTTGTAATGTCATTAACCACTTAAAAATAAAATTATTTGATCCTATAAAATTCTTTTAAAAATAAAATTAATATTTAACCATCAAAACAGTTAAGAAAAAATCAATTTAATATAACCAGGAGATCACATAGTCTAGTGGTACGTGATTCACCCTTTTCGATTTTTGGTAGTGGGTTCAAGACTTGTCCTTACTGGATGTGATCAGTTATCTACCAAATCACGAGTTTTCATTTTTTTAATGAAATATTAATATACTTCATATAATGTTCCAAAAAATATTAAAAACATCCCCAAAATAACATTAATCATCAAATATATTTTCAAAGAAATTTTTATCTATATGTTTAAACATATCTTTCTATTTATTTAATAGCCTATAATTACCTCATCATAAAAGAAATTATAAACCCCAGTGTTTATCAATATTTTTAAGCTAATTTCCATAAAATAAAAATAATTATCCATAAAATAACATTTTCACTAAAACATATACTAATCCAAAGTTTTATTCTTATAGATGTCTCACAATATATTCTTAATTATCTTAATCTCCCATCACATGAAATATCAAATGGGGTATCTATACCTTTAAATATATTCTCATATTTAGATTTATCAACCCACAACTATTTTTTAACACATATAAATATTTAATATAAAGGTTTCCATAGGTTCTATCATCAAATTCATTATAATTTCTCATAAATAAAATGTAAAAAAATCAAGTATATCACCCCAGAGTGTCAAACCAAGTTCAAATAAAGGTCATGGTCACCATTCATTATAACTATAGAAATAATATAACTCTTTTGAATGTTTTTACCCCTATATGCATATGTTCAAAATCCATGTCCTCTTATAGTATCCAAAAATTAATGAATTTCTAAGAAAACTAAATAATATCTTCCTTATCAAAACATTAGTTTATTATAAAAACATTGACATATCCTCATATTTATTCATAGGACTATTTTTCTAAATATATATTTTCCTAAATCTAGTTCCCAAGGTTTATACTAAACATGATCTGATACCAACTGTAATGAACCTGACTCCAGTATCCCAAAGTCAGGGGTTAAATCGTTACATTGGTATAAGATACAATAAATCACATTATAATGGTCCAAATAGTTTAGTTGTCTTGGTAAACTAGAAACTTAAAAGAATCTCACATTACATTTACCAATATGAAATTCATAGTATTGTGAAATTAAATATTATACATACCTGAACACATTCAATGAATTTATATTAATATAGTTGGGAAAATTAACCGAATAAGGTTGATGTCATGTTATTATTAAGGGTTGAGTAAATTGGAAATTATTATGAGAAAATAATTCATAATCAATATAGAAAAGTGAATAACAGGAAACATGGGAAATTTTATGAAAAACGAGATCAAAAAATAAATCTATGGATAATAATAATGAAATAATCTCAAGGATTATAATAATATAGTTTTAATTGAAAGAAATTAAAAACATTTAATGTTAAAGTTTTATATATCATTATATCTCTATCATCAATACCATTCACCAAGAAATTTTATAACTATTGGTAGAGACCCATTGAATTTGGAAAATTGTTTCGTTTCATGAGGCCTCTTGATGCGTCAAGGGGATATATCATTATGGGCCCCACTCATCACTACATGTATAATTCATTCCTTGTATGTTGAATTATCAAAATAAATTGAAAAACTTATACCAAATTAAAAAAATACTTATTGATTAAGTAATATTGATTATCAATAATTCCCCATCCAATCAAATAACTATCAATGTAAAAAACCATCTATAGAAAAGATATACATTTTAGTAAATTAAATGTATATAATGAAAATAATTTGGATATTTAAGGGAAATTTAATTTCCAATTATCACAAGAATGTGAATGTTTTAGGATAATGTTAATATCCCTAGGATAAATCAATAGATGACATATGATATTAAAAAACATATTTTGAAGTAAAATTGATTCTTTTAATGAATAGATGAAAATTCAAATGAATAATTTAAAATAAGTTTTCATTAAATATTTTTCATTTTGGAACCATTTAAAAATTTTAGTAAATTATTAAATACATAAACTGATTATGGAATATGGAAATTATGTTAATTTTTTATATGTTAAAAGAAAACACCCCTGTTACTTTTTATAAAAAATGTTTAAATTAATCCTTTTAAAAAAATAGTAGAAATATTCCTTTCAAAACATGTAATTTTTCAAGGATAACATAAAATTTACTTAATAAACCATTTCAGTAATAAAAAGTTATTTGTTAAAATAATATTGAAAAATATTTAGATAAAGGAAATATATAACTGATCAAAAAAGACGGATAAGATGAGGATCTTATTTTAATAATTCATCTTGAAAGAGTAACATGAATTAAATCATTTATATTCAAGGATAAATTTATATTCATATAAAATACCTCCAAATGGAATTATATAAACCACCTAAAATTAAATAGGTTCATAATAAAAAAAATAAGTCCCAAATGGAGTGGAAATTGTGATGAAATATCTTATAATGATTATAATATTGAAGTGATAAATAATCAATGAAGTGAATAAGTATATAAAATGTAAATCCCCATAATTTTTTAAATACAACATAAAATATCTCTGTGAAATTACAAACATAATCATAGCATATCAAAGACAATGAATAAGTAATATAACCTCATGATATGAAATTATGCTATAAAGCCCCTTACCTTGCCCTTAGCTTTCCTTGTAAGTTATTTTGATCTCCTATATAATAAATTTAGATTTATTAAAATTATATAAAAGAATCATATACTTATATATAATACCAAATATGATAATGCTATAAATTCTTTTCAGCACTTTGTTAATAAAAATTCATTATAATTATTGTTTTGTATATTAACTACTTTTTTAAAAGAATATTTTGATTCAGTAGTCTCAGTACATTTATATTTATCATGGTTCCATCATCTACAATATTTTATCCAAGATATAAATATTATATATATTAAATATATATATATTAAGAGTAACCTATAAAATATAGAGATATAAAAACGAATTACACCATTCATAAAGATGACATTTCATACATACGCATGAATGTTATTTCATTTTTTGATTGATGGAATGAAAAAAAAGGAAAATAGTAATTAATATTTACATAGAAATTAATTTAGTGAACCAAACTTCTCATACATAAATTTTTCATCTTTAAAGAAGAAAATCCATTACCTAACATAACAATAAACACTATAATCATCTAAATACTATGCCTTTTGAAATTTTGACACATAAACAGCTAGTCAATAAGAGAGCACCATCGTCTAACACTATTTTCATCAAAATTATCACCCTTATTAGTTATATAATACTTAATACCTTTCTTTATAACCTAGGGAAAGAAACATAATAAAGGGAGATCTCAAATTCTTTGTAAGGGAAATCATTAGAGATATCAATATATGATCATATGAAATCAAAAGATAAGTATAAGGTTATGTAATCATGAACATAATAGAAAACGTTCATCCACATTCTATCATTGATCACAACATTAATTCATCACATAAATCTTTTTCATTTCTTAAAACATGCCCCATAAGAGAGAGAAATCAACATAAATCAATCATGAACCATAAGATCATTTCATAATAGTGGTACACCATCAAAAAAATCGAAAAAAATTTCATATGTCAAGGATAACTACCAAGAACATAATCATATTAGATCAAGACTCATCACATGTCTCCCATTTTAGATCATGATACAACTATTTCCCATAGTGTATTAAGCTCATTTACTTGTTTCCTAATGTTACCACATGGGATATAAATCATTAACCAATTCCTTGGAGGGAGATATAAGTCCTAAAAGTAACATAATAAAAACTATAATTATACATGCAAAAATATCATAAAACATTAATCGTGTCACCAGATCATAACCTATGTAATGAAGACAAGTTTATTAAATATTTCAAAAATTCATAGTTTTATAACCATTGAAAAATAAATGGTTTCGTAAAAATTTCATCAACATAAATATTAACCATCCATTGAAAGAATAAGGATGTTATTATACAATATTTTACCGATTAAATAATTAGTTACATCAAATCATGTCATCTTATATGAAAAAATATTTTGAAACTAAAAATAGAATATTTCCCTAAAAATATAGCCTTTCCACTTTGAATAATAGTGTTTAAATTGTGAAACACAGTCCAAATCATTTTCTATAAAAATATACTTTGAAATATATATATATATATATATATATATATATATATATAACATTAAGAAACATTTAAAACATTAATTTAGGAAGATATCCATTCTCCAAAGAAAAATATTTTTTAAAACCTAAAAAATTTTGAATATCATTTTCTTTAAAAATAAACATGATAATTTATAAAGAAATATTTAAAAATCAATTAAAATAATTCTTGAGGAAAATATAATTTTGGATTTGAATTAAAATTTTAAAAACATAAAACATTTTCAAATTAATTTTCATGTAAAATAAACTTTAAAACATATATGTGACTTTTGAAATATAATAATGTCCATGAATTCATTAAATATTGTTCATACTGTATATGTTGAAAATAAATATTCATTTCACAATTTTGATAAAATAAAAATGATAAATATTTGTAAAATGAAATGAAAATTACTTTCGAAAAAATTTTATAAAGAAAAACTTGGGTAATAAATCATTTTATGAATGTTAAAAAAAATAAAACAATTTTATAAAATATGGTTTTGGAATATATTTTTTAGGACTGAAGAGTGAGAAAAATATGATTTTCTTAAAAATA
The DNA here is from genome assembly GCA_963277665.1 of Viscum album. Lineage (NCBI taxonomy): Eukaryota > Viridiplantae > Streptophyta > Magnoliopsida > Santalales > Viscaceae > Viscum > Viscum album. The sequence goes on from OY728123.1 coordinate 1,384,202,448, forward strand.
TTATTTTGACATATTGAAAAAATAAGGAGAAAAAAAATAATATAGAAATTGAATTCTAATTATATATAGAAACTATAAGAAAATTTATGAATTTATCCAGAGATATATAACATGATCTCATCATTGGAATTATAATTATAAACAATCTAGATAAACGTTGAAGATTTTAATATAAACTATTACCACATTTGTAAATATGAATCATAATAACCATGATATAGTAAGATTAAATGAAACATATAATATCAATAAAATACTGAGATTAATTATATAACATATCAAAGGGGTAGTTTACACACCTCATAGAAGAAGATAGATGCATAACATAACTTTTGTCCCAATGAAGGAAATCTGAGATAACAAATCACTTACCAATCTGGAAAATTTTGATATGTAAAACCATTTGAATAGAATACTAAAATTGATATTTAAATCCATATAAATATAATGATAATAATCATAACATATATTCAAGGGTATTATATAAATACCATAAAAGAAACATGTCGTGAATATGGAATGTGTCTCAGATAATATAAAAGTGAGATAGAAATCCCTTACCATATGTATTGAATTCCATTCTACATGTTTGAACTTAAATTATAAAAAATAGTTATTTATTATACATTTAATAAGGAACAATAACTATATATATCATACCATATATGATTTACTTATGAAATTTTATTATCTATTTATTTACAATTCCTTGTTAAGGTCATGTTTTGGGTAATAACTGATTTTTTCATGAATTATTTGATTTTTTATTTTTGGTCTTATTAAATTTAACATGTTTAAATATTATCTATAATATTAACCAGGATATAAATATCACCTATATTAACTAAATTATTGGTATAGTAATCCATAATATCTAGAGATATTAAATGAAACACACCGTTCATAGATATGGTAGGTCGTATGAACACATGAACAATGCTTCCATTTTCTCAATGGATTAAATGAAATAAAAGTAAAAATATATTACTTTTTTAGATTATTTATATATATATATATATCAAAAAATTTATTTAACCTCTCACTTTTTACCTTCCATATAAATATCATGTGATGAATGAATCATATTGTTTCCCGAGCTGGTAGTACATCGTATAAACGAAAAATAATTTCATGACCCATTTGATGGAAGAGGAGTATGATTTATGTTATCAAATTAATAGAATAAAATATATTTATATTGAATTTAGTTATTTTATTATATCATCATGTTTTAATTATAAATTAATTAGGTTGAGGAATAAATATAATAAAACACATGATTAGGGATGTTACCTCTTATTCAGAAAATGTCTTTTGTTTTACTATAAAAGGATTGCAAGGTTGGATTTTAGAAAAACAAATATAAGGCTTATAGGCTAATATGAGGTAAGTTTGGATGTTATTTTTGTAAGAAGTTTTTTGGAAAAATGGGTTTTTGAATTTATGAGTAATCAAGGAAAGGTTATGTCCTTCTATAAGTGAAGTGAGTGGCACACTTTTAATTTTTCAAATGAAAAAGGTGTACCCATGGTTTTCACATTTAAAAAGACTAAAAATGGTACATTTTTTATAAATGGAGCTTATAAGGTTTTAATATGGACATTTAATGGGTTTTAGACAAGTTTTTTGTCATTTTTAACACTTTTCATTTTAGTTTTACCCCTTGAAAACACATTTTACAATAACCTTGCTATATAATTTTTAATGTTTTTGCTATTCATTTTGCTAAAAATATTAGTTTACATTATTAGAGAATATAAATTATTCTTATTAAAAATTGTAAATTCATTTTTCCAATTTTGATTCAGATAATTGGAAAATTTTAAATTAATGTAAATCTCATATACGAGACGATAATGCCATTTTCCAAAGAAAATTTTATCAAAATCTTTAGAATTTTTAAAATAAAAATTAGATATGAAATTAATTCCAATGATCTAATTTGGAATAATATATATAATTTTACTACTATTATTTTTAAAACTATTCTTTAAATTTTTTTATGTTTTTAAATGTTTTAAAATAAATAACAATTCTTATTAAAAATCATTATTTTTTGTTATTAATCATACAATTTATATTTTAAAAATTCAGAAAAAATCAAGATTAAATTCTTTTTAATTGATTATTTTAAAAAATTCATTTAGTGAAAAAAAATTTCTAAATTTTTATGAATTTAGTTTTAAAAAATGTTTTCAAAAGGTGATAAAACTACTTTTTTGAAGAAAAAAAAGCTTTTAGGAGTAAAATTAGATTTATTCATATCTCTTGTCTAAGAAAAAAATACGAATGATAGAAATTTTATTAAATTTATAATATATAAATTTCATTAAAATAATTCACCAAAGTGATTTTTTTAATTATTGAGGTAAAATGTGTTAGTGTTCATAAAAATAATTTGTAGAAAAATATTTTCTCATATTTTCAAAGAGTATTTATTTTCATTTCCAATTAATTTTTACCTAAGAAATAATTTTACATAAATTAGAAAACCCAATATTTTCTTAATATAGTTATTCTTATTCATACTCTCCATTATAACAGCTTCTCAATAACAATCATATTAAATAATTATATTTTTACAATGTGTCATGTTGTTGATTCAATAAGGTTTCCTTATGACTTTCCCATTCCTCTATGTTTTGAAAATCGCAAACACTTTATCTAAAAGAAAAATTATCTTTCTCTGAGGATTATTTTCTTAAGTAAATTTTACTTTCTCTAAGGAAATTTTTATCTTTACCCTTGTTTTCATTACCTCTTTTTATAACCTCTCAAAACCAAACTCATTTTATTACTAAGTCAAAAATTTAGATTCTTATCTAAAAACCTCATAATCATATATTTACTTGGATATAGAGTATTCTATTTTAAGACTCAAAATTGTCTGAAATTTAGATTCCAAATTCTCTAAAATTCAGCCTCTGAATTCTCTGAAATCCGGACACTGAATTCTCAAAAATTTAGACTCTGAATTCTTTAAAATTCAGACTCATAATTCCTTAGAATTCAGACTCTAAATTCCTCAGAATTCGGACTCTGAATTCCTCAGAATTTAGACTCTAAATTCTATAGAATTCATACTCTAAATTCATAAGAATTTAGACTCCCAATTCAATTGATTTTTAATGCTAAAATCCTCATAATTAAGGCTTTGAATTCCTCGGAATTCCAACACTGGATTCCTCCGAATTCCGACTCCAAATTCATCATAATTCAGACTCCGAATTCTTTGTAAAACAAAATCCGAATATCTATGTTTTCTAGAATTCAATTGTTTATATGTTTATAATCTGAATTCTATTTTTCCTTAGACTCTAGATATTCAGACTTGGTTAAGATAATTTTTCCTTACATAGGATTTTGTAATAATAAAATGATGTTGTACGATTTGTTTCTAACTAACCGTTGGTTAAGTGACATGTGTACAAGTCTCTCCAAGATTCAAGTAAAAATATGACTGTCAGAGGAGGGATTCAACCATTTAAATATTTCATATAAATAAGAGCTCATTTGAACAAGCTCATTATCATTCCAAGATCACAGAGGTTACATTTTATGATGTTGTGAAGTGATTTCTAAAGAGAGACTTCCATTCATTGTGTGTTTTTATGAACATCTTGTTCAGCCGTGAACATCTTATTCAGATTACTTTGTGTGACTCTGATTGTTATTGAGTACAATCTGGAGCTTCCAAGGATATAAATATAAAGGTACCAACTACCAAAAAGTTAGATGTCTTTGAGGGATAGCAAGACAGATTCTGATATTTATATTGAGGGCTTACCCTGGTGAGTGGGTAAGATAGACTTTCATGAAAGTATAAATCAAGGGACCTTTATCCAAGGTTTTTGGATACCCTACTCTTTGGGTTAAAATATTTTATACTTGTTAATTGTTCTTTTTCATGTTTTATTTCTGCTTCATTTTGTTAAAGAAATAAATTATAACTTTCTTATACTTTCTTGTAATTTAATGCTCTAATAAATAAGATTCTATATGATTTAAGGTATAATCTTTCCTGAAGTAAAAATTTCTTAAGTTTTTTTTTCAGATCCATTTTTTTGGACCCAAAACACATTTATTTCATAGTTAAAAACTTAAATAGTCTTTGTGAATTTACCTTTTTTAACTTTATTAAACATAGTTTTATTTAAGGTTAAAAACAAAAGTTTTTAAACATACAATTCACCCCCCCTCCCCTCTTGTAATTGACCATATACAAACACTATTTAGATCCTATAATTGGTATCAAAGAATGTTACTTTAAAATAATGATACTTTTCTCACAATTGGAATCTTTCTCATCTTTAATTGTTTAGTTTTACTTGCATAATTTTCTTTACTCAAGTTTTCCTGATCAATTTTTTTATTCTTTACTAAAGATTATCTTTCTTATATTATCTTGCTCACATTATCTTACCCAGATAAACTTTCCCAATTTATCTTTCTTTATTTTTCTTAAATTTTGTCATATATACATACTACACTAACATGTTTAGTGGAAAATATTTTTTTTTCGTGTTAAAAATAGATGGAATAAATGTTGGTCCAATAGACAATCTAAATACTAAAAGACCTCCTATCATTAATGGAAATTATTATGAATATTGGAGAGATAGTATGAAGACTTTTATTATCAGCACTGGAGTGTTTAGTTTTTTTATGCTTACTAGTGAATATAATATTCTTAATAAGAAAATAGGAACCTTTACAAACTAGGAAAAGCAAGAATATAAACTTAACTTCAAGGTACACAATACTTTGTTGTGCTCTATGACTAGGAATATATATAGTAAAATATCTTCATGTGAATCTACTAACTTTATATGGAATAAACTTGAATTTACTCACTTTGGATCTTCAAAAGTGATAGAAACCAGAAGAGCAATGATAAGGGAAGTATATCATGGATTGTTTTCCCTATGGAGAACTAGTTTGCAAAGTACAACAATGATTTATGACTATTTTAAAAAATATTTGATCTATGGGAGAAAAAGGTTTATATGATGAAATTATTGTGGACAATATTATAGATATTATTCCCAATGAGTTTGAATCGAAAATAATATCTATTGATGAGAATAGGAAATTTTCCAGTATTAATCTTGATGAACTTTTTGGAACTCTTCTTAAACATGAGACAATAATTAAAAGATATGATGATACGAATAATAAGAACAATGTAAATGGAATTTTATCTTTTGATACTACTAAAGTCAAGACCCTGGAAAGGGTTATAGGATCTATGTCTAATAAATTCATTATTTTATCTGAGTCTAGTGAAAGTGAACATTATGAAAATGAGTTAGCTAATCATGCTTGATGGATGAATAAGATAGTGGAAAATGAATACTTTTAGTATAGATATATTAATAAAGAAATAAAAGACAAGAAAGGATTATAAGTCAATTTCTATTAATGAAAAGGAACTGGACACATTAGGACAGATTGTCCCATGCTTAAAATAAATGATAAAAAAGAAAAGAATTCTGAGAGAAATAGAAAGAAGTATTATAAATCTAAACCCAAGAAAGTATTAAATTATAATGAAACATAGATTTATAGTGGTGGTGAATCATCTAATGAATACTCATAGTATAAATCTTCTTTTCAGAAGAATCTTGGTCTACTAGCCAAACTACCCATTTAAACCCATTTTCTAATGCCCCAAGTACACAATGTAGAATCTATCACTAATATATCTTTAAATGAAAATTATACTAACAATAAATATTATAATTCTTCATATGAAGAATCTTCTTCTGATGAACATTAATATTTTCCTTCCTATGAATAACTGTCTATTTTTTTCAAATAACTTGAAAATAATAATTCTCAACTCAAGAAAAAATATAAGAAGGAAATTTCTAGAATGTATCTACTTACAAAAGAAGTATCAGTTCATTCTAAAGATCTTGATGAAAAAAATCTTGAACTAGATATTTTTTCTAAAAATCTTAATAAAGTAAACTTAGAGAAGGATAAAATTTCTAAGAATCTTGTAAAACTTACTACTGAGAAAAACCTTCCTAAAAAGTTAATATTGAGGATAAGAACTTAGTTATTAAACTAAAGTTAGAATTATTTTATTTAAAGAAATTGTTGTCAAACATTACCTTTGGTGAGGAAAACATTTACAAGATGTATTCCCAAATTAATCCTTTAAAAAATAGTTTAGGAATTGGTTATTATCACCAGAAACCTGTGTTTAGAAATAACTATTTCATTCCCAAGAGTGCTCCTTTTTCACCAAATTTCAATGTGGTAGACATTGGGAAAAGAATTGTTCCCTGAATAAAACCCAATCATTAAGATTCCATTAATATTATTTTTCTAAGACAACGTGGATTCCTATAAGTTTACTTCCCAATATTTCTAGATCCAAGAAAGTTTGGATTCCGAAACTTTAAGTCTTTTATTTTCAAGAAAATAAAGAAAGTACCAACAACAATACATGGTACATGGATAGTGGATGTTCCTGAAATATGAATGGTAACAAAAAAATCTTCAAAAATATTATCAAGATGAAAGGAGGAAAAGTAACTTTTAAAGATAATGCCTAGGGAGAAAATGTTGGTATAGGAAAAAAATTTCTTTTTGAAAAAACATTAATTTCAAATATTTTATTTGTTAAGTGTTTTAAGCACAACCTCATTAGAAGAATAAATTATGTGATTAAGGTTACCTTGTAAATTTTATGAATGATAAATTCTTAGTACACAAGGAAGATTTTATTCATTCTTTCCATAGGCATGAGAATTTTTATACACTAAACATAAAAGACCATAGGATCCAAGATCAACCTTGACTTAGTGAAATGGAAGATCAATCTTGGTAGTGGCATGGAAGGTTAAGACACTGTAACCTAAGGAACCTATGTAAACTCTCAAATAAAATACTTATTAAGGATTTACTAGAGCTTAGATTTGATTCTTAATTTTTTTTTGATCCCTGTCAATATGGAAAGAAACTAAGATCGAGTTTAAAATAAATCGGCAAAGTCTCAACTTCTGATGAATTACAGTTAGTGCATATGGATCCTTTTCTTCCAACATCAACTGGAAGTATTGAAGGAAAATATTATGTATTTTTTTTAGTTGATGATTACACTAGATTTATGTGGGTCAGTTTTCTAAAAAATAAAGCGGAAGGTATTTTTATTTCAAAACCTTTAAAGCCCAAGTTTAAAATGAGAAAAAAAGTTCCATTAGTAACTATTTATAGTGATTATATAGGATAATTTCAAAATTCATATTTTGAAACTTTTTGTAGTAAGAAAGGAATTACCCATAACTTCTCAACCCAAGGAACTCCTCAACATAATGGTGTTGTTGAAAGAAGAAATAAAATTCTTTAAGAGATAAATAGAACCATGTTGATAGAATATTCTATTGTTAAACATATTTGGGGTGAAGCTATTAGTACAGATTTTTATACTATAAATCAGGTTTTAATCAGACATTTTCTTAACAAAACACCTTATGAATTGTGGACTGGTCAAAAACCTAGAATTTCTTACTTCAAAGTTTTGGGTAGCAAAGTATTATTACTGAATACTAAAGACAACTTACATAAATTTGAATCCAAATATGATGAAGTAATTTTCCTAGGATACTCCACTTCTTCTAAGGATTATAGAGTTTTTAATAAAAATACATGCATTGTTGAAGAAACAGTGTATGTTAAATTCGATGAAATAGATCCATTTGTTTTTAAACAACCCAAACCTACATCCTCAGATGTATTTTCAAAAACTAATTATCAACCTTTGATATAATATTATTTTAAGAAGGAAAATGGTCAAGAAAATATTTCTGAAGCATTTACCCCAGAATATTTTCTACCATATGTTGATGAATAGGTTTTACAAAACCTAAATTAGTTGTTTCTTAAGAATCATCCAAGTGATAGTATCATTGGTGATGTAAATAAACCTATAAGGACTAAGAGTTATTTAATAAATGAATTAGACCATCTATAATTCCTTCCCCAATTATAAAAAAATAATTGATAAAGCATTAGGTGATAATGATTGGATTAAAGCCATGAAAGATGAGCTAAATGAATTATAAAGGAACAAAGTATGGTCCTTGGTTGAAAGAACTAAGGAAAATTATGTAATTGGAGTAAAATGGAACTTCAGAAATAAGTGTGATGAAAATGGAATCATAGTAATAAATAATGCTAGATTAGTTTCTAATGTCTATGATCAATAATAAGGAATAGACTATAAAGAAACCTATTCTCCAGTAGCAAGACTTGAATCTATTCACATTTTACTTTCCTTTTCAGCATTATTTAATTTCAAAAATTTTCAAATGGATGTGAAGTGTTCTTTCTTTAATTGATATACTCAAGAGGAAGTTTATGTTAAACAAAATTCTAGTTTAGAAGACATAAAATATCCTGAACATGTCCTCAAACTTACCAAATCTTTATATGGACTTAAACAAGCCCCTAAAGCTTGGTATAATAGACTTACATGATTTTTATTACAAAACAATTATATTAAGGAAACTACTCATCCAACTCTTTTTATAAATAAATATATGAAAAATATTTTTATTGTTCAAATATATGTTGATGAAATTATATTCAGATCAACTCAACAATATTTAACTAATTCATTTGTGAAGTTAAAGAAATATGAGTTTGAAATGAGTATGATGGGTGAGTTAACATTTTTCCTTGGTTTCAAAATTTCTCAAAAACCAGAAGGAACTTATATATCACAACATAAGTATATTAAAGATCTTCTTAAAAATATGGATATAAAAACACTAAAAGTATAATCACTCCAATCGGTATATCAATTTCTCTTGATCTTGATGAAGCTGAGAAACCAGTTGATCAAACATCATTTAGAGGAATGATAGGATGTTTATTATACTTGATATATAGTCATCCAAATTTAATGTTTTCAGTATTCTTATATGAAAGATATCAATATAATCTAAATAAATCTCATTTAAAATCAATGAAAATAAATTTTTGATATTTAAAGGTAACTATTGATTTAGGACGTTTCTATAATTCTAAAAATGATTTTGTTTTAAAAATATTTTCAGATGTTGATTTTTGTGGATGTAGAATAGGTAGAAAAATTTTATCTAGAAAATTTCATTTCTTGGGAGATTCGTTATCTTCTTGGTCATGTATTAAGATACACTCAGTAGAACTTTCCACTACTGAAGCTGAATATGTAACAGTTGAAAGTTGTTGTCCTCCAATGTTGTGGATGAAACGCACACTTACAGACTATGTCTTGGGTTTTACCAAAACACAGATATTGTGTGATAACACTAGTTCCATTTCCTGAAGAAAAAACCCTACAAAACACATAGATATTAGGTATCACTTTCTATGGGATTACACACTTAAAGGATATATCATTCTTAAATTTATCTAAACGCAAGATCAACTTGCTAATATTTTTAAAAAATCCTTATCTGCCGATAGATTTGAATGCATAAAAACGAATTTAGGAATGAAAACCATAAAGTAATCTTCCATACTAACTTTCAGTTGAAACCTTTCTCCTTACATCAAGTAACTCCTTATTATATGGGGAGTACATTTTCTAGTTTTCAAAAAAAATCCCTTAATCAAATTTTTTGTAACCAAATTTTTTTCACTTAATAAAATTTTTCATAACCAACTTTTCTTCCTTAATCAAACTTTTTGTCACCAATTTTTTTTCAAAAATCAAAATTCTAGAACCCAAATATTCCTTTACCTAATAAAATTTTCTAGAAACTAAAGTTCCTCAAGAAGAATATTCTTCATTACTGAAAAATTTCCATTCAATCTTGATGGTATGTTTTCTTACTAAAATTTTCATAATTTAATTGTTTCATTGTTGGTATTTAAGAAAAATTTTAGTTGATTAACATTCCCTAAATCCTATTTTTTTTAAAACCTCAAAAGATCAGAGCCCACCAAATCCTTCTTCAGCTTTCATATCAATCATCAAATTAGATTGTGCTTATTTCAATTATTGGATCAAATCTAGAATTCGAACTTTCACTTCAACGCCTATATAAATGCACCCCTATTACTTGTCCTATGTCAGTTTTCAAGGATTTATGTACCAATGCTCTGCCTCTCTTCAAAAAGATTATTCTATTTTTTTAAGTTTTCCTAGACTCCGGATGCTGTTGGAAGCCTCCCCGCAAGAAAAGATGTCTTCCGTTAAGGAAATAAAGGATTGGATAATCTAAAAGGAAAGGTTGGTTGACCCAAAGTTCTTATCCAAGTATAATTCTTTGATTACAAAAAATATTAATCTCAATAGATGGGAGAGTTTTTGCGTAGCCAACCCAATGTGTCAGGATCCAGTTTACCAAGACTTTCTTATATAATTCTATAATACAGTATGTTTTTATAATGATGGTGGAATAAAAAAAATTTCATTCAAGAGATATGGGAAAACCAATTCCCTATCTTTTAATATGGCAGCAAATATTCTTGGAGTTCCATATGGTGGACAAGAAATTTTTTTCTCTCACAAGTTTTCAGATCAGTCATGATGTTTTGAGAAGGAAAATGTAATTGAGTGCCTTGGACTGAAAGTAAAATCACAAAATATCAACCATATTTCAACAAATTTAAGGATGTTAGACTTGTTGGTACAATGGTTTCTAAATTCGAGAAAAGGAGACAAGGACTACTTAAAGAAAAGTGACATCTTTATTTTGGATTTTCTATTTAACCTAAGTAAGATACATATTGTGAAGTATATCCTTCTGAAAATCACCAACATTAAGAATGGAACTCTCAAATACTAGATCATCATGTATCCAGAAATTTTGTCTAATATAATAGTGATTTGTTTAGAATCGTTCAAAATTCCCTACTTCTCTAAACAAGAAAATTTCAAGATCTTGTTGTTAAGTGATGATACCTTAAGGGGAACGAAAGTTAGTTTCAATACCAACTATATAGATTTTTATGATCTTTTTGAAACTGAGGTTGAATCTCTAGATAAGAATGTGGAATTAGGAGAGACCTCCAATAAATCTCATATTAATTGAAAGGAAAAGGAATCAGAAACCAAAGATAACCCTATAGTTTTGGAAACTTGGTCAGCTCAAATAAATCCCATAAAGAAAAAATACTTTCCCTAATGAAGTGGTAGATAAATAGAGGGAACAGAAGAAGAATAATAAAGAATGAAATCCAGGTTTTTTCCTAGATCTTGCTAAGGTAATGTCCTCAAAAATTCAAGCTACTAAAGAGTATGAAAGAAAACAAAAAGAAAAGAATATCAAAAAAGAAAATGTTTGATGCCGAGTTAGTTCAACCACTTCTCAAGGATACTGGGAAATACTATGAATAGTTTTAGGTACCAGAAACCTTTCTCCAATAACCAATACCTATAGAGACTCCAGGAAATAAATTTTTAATTCCCGAACCTGAAGTGGGGGAATAGATGGTTTAGGAATAATAAGTAGAAGAAGAAGAGGTAGAAGAAGATGATAATGATGATGTTATAAAAAAGTGGAATAATATAATGAGAAGGAAATTCCTTATGAAAATCTATTGATCCAGACAAATGAGAGTGATGCCCTTATTTTTTATTTTCTAGTTAACCTAAGGAAGATAAATCTTGTGAAGTATATCCTTCTGACAATCACCAATATCAAGAATGGAACTCTCAAATCCCAGATCATCATTTATCTAGAAAATTTTTCTAAGATAATAGTGCTTTGTTTAGAATCTTTCAAAATTCTCTGTAGCTCTGAATAAGAAAATTTCAAGATCTTTCTGTTAAGTGATGATACCTTAAGGGGAATGAAGGTTAGTTTCAATACCAACTCCGGAGATTTTTATGATCTTTCTAGAACTGAGGTTGAAGCTCTAGCTAAGAAAGTGGAATTAGGAGATACTTCCAATAAATATCATATGAATAGAAAGGAAAAATAATCAGAAACCAAATATAACCCTATAGTTTTGGAAACTCGGTCATCTTCACTAAATACTATAAAGAAAAATAATTTCCCTAATGAAGTGGTAGGTAAATTCAAAGAATAGAAGAAGAATAAGAAAGAAGGACATCCATGTTTTGTCCTAGATCCTGTTAAGGAAAACATCTCAAAAATTCAGGCTACTAAAAAGTATTAAAGACAATAAAAAGAAAAGAATATCCAAAAGAATATGTTTGAATCCGAGTTAGTTCAAGAACTTCTCAAGGATACTGAGAAATCCTCTGAATAGTTTCAGGTACCAGAATCTTTTCTCCAACAACCAAAACCTATAGAGACTCTAGGAAAGAAATTTTCAATTCCAGAACCTGAATTGGAAGAATAGATAGTTTAGGAAGAATAAGTAGAAGAATAAGAGGTAGAATAAGATGAGATTGATGATGTTATAATGAAAGTGGAATAATATCATGAGAAGGAAATTCCTTCTGAAAAGATATTGATCCGGACTTCCCATTTCAAGTCAACCAATATTATTTTTCAAGGAAAATAGGATGAGATATAGGAGTTGGTTGAAAAAACTAATGATGATGAAAGTTTCAATAATGACTTCATCCAACATGATGATCTTAATGGAGATAACTAGAATGAAGAGGTTGATAAAGATAAAATTATCCAACTTTCATATAGTAACCATGAATCCCAAAAGGCGGCAGAGACTATTTCTAAAGTAGATAAAGTAAAACAGGTGATTGATGATACTCTTAATAAGGCTATGGTGGTTAAGAAGGATGTTGGGGGTTCATTCAAGAGGAAAGATGAAGAGATTCAAAAATAATCTTCTCCTATAAGGGAATCGGATTCTGAATCATCTTCCTTGGGTTAGTATTTTGTGGTATAGTCTTGGAAGAAGTTAGTAAACACTTTTCCTCTGATTCCTATCATTGATTCGAGATACCAGCAGCTTCAACACTCCTTTAATAAGAAGTAGGATTCCATAAGCACGCTCATGGAAAAATTCATCAAGGTCTAGGTAGATTTACAAACATTCCTTATTGAATATGATGCTCATAGGATATCATTTATGCAAATTAAAAAGTGGAATAAAAGAACAATTAAAGACTTTATAATTCTTGATGACTTCCAAGATTTGGTTAAAGATACTTTTGATAAGTCAGATGAAAGAATAAAAAATCTTACAATAATTTTTTGAGACAAGATGAACCTTGAACAAGTATCTTGGAAGAAAGAAGATAAAGATCTGAGTGGGATGTTAAATTATGTTTCATTAAATTGTAAGAGATAAAGGGAACTCATGGAATATTTTCATGAAAAATTCAATCATAAAGAATAGATAGTGAAGTCTCAGGAAGAAATTATTAAGTCTCGGGATGAAAAAATCTAGGCTCTGGAAATGAAAAATTAGGATCATGATTTATTGGTCAAGAGGTTTGAGAATGATCATAAGGAGCTCAAGAAGTTAAAATCTACCTTAAAAAAGATCACGCCTAAGGAAAAGAAGGCTGACAATTTTTTTCTTTTCAATTCCAATATTTTGTTGTAAATGTTTACCCTATATCAACTTTTACAATCATAATGAAATTTTTTTTACTTCATTTTTTTTTGTTTTGTATAGTTATAATCTTTCAGGTACCATTTTTTTATTCTCTCTATTCATTTTTTAAAATAGAAAAGGGGGAGAAAAGAATGATAAAAAGAATACTAAGTATAAAAGAAGAGAATGCCTTAAGTAAGTGGAAGTTTACTTAAAGAAAACATTGTTATGAAATAATAAAGTAAAATATCTCTAAGGAAGTCAAGAATATGATCCTTAGGGATTTAAAAACATAAGGGGGGGTTATTTGTATTCATAATGATTCATATTTAAAAGGTGATAATTTTTTATTTTAAAGTTCATAAATAAAATTCTTATTCTATATATTCTTTTTCAAAAGTTTGTTTGTTCGTTCCAAATAGGGAGAGATTGTTGAGTCAATAAGGTTTCCTTATGACTTTTCATTTCCTCTAGGTTGTAAAAATCAAAAACACTTTTTCTTAAGGAAAATTATATTTCTCTATGGATTATTTTCTTAAAGAAAATTTCCCATATCTAAGGAAATTTTTATCCATACCTTGGTTTTCATTGCCTCATTTTATAACCTCTCAAAAACAAACTCATTTTATTACTATGTCAAAAATTCAGATTCTTATCTAAAAACCTCAGAACATTATATTTACCTTTACATAGAGTCTTCTGTTTTTAGACTTTGAATTCTCTAAAATTCAGACTTTTATTTCTCTAAAATTCAAACTCTGGATTCTCTAAAATTCAGACTCCAAATTCTATGAAATTCAAACTCTCAATTCCTTAGAATTATGACTCTGAATTACTTAGAATTCAGAATCCCAATTCCTCAAAATTCAGACTCTAAATTTCTTAGAATTTAAACATTGAATTTCTCAGAATTCAGACTCTTAATTCCTTAGAATTTAGACTCTGAATACTTTATAAAATAGAATCCGAATATCCATGTTTTCTAGAATCATATTTTTTATATGTTTAGATTTCGAAATCTATTTTTTCTTACACTCTGGATATTCATATTTGGTTAAGATAACTTTTCTTTACACATGATTTTTTAATAATAAAACTATTTTATACAATTTGTTTCTAACTAACCATTGTTTGAGTGACATGTGTGTAGGTCCCTCTGAGATTTAAGGAAAAATATGACCGTTGGAGGAGGGAGCTGACCGTTGAATTATTTCCTATAAAAAAGTGCTCATTTGAACGAGCTTATTATCATTCCAAGATCCTAGAGATTACATTATGTGATTCTATGAAGTGATTTCTAGAGAGAGATACTTTTATGCCTTGTGTGTTTTCATGAACATCTTGTTTATCCATGAACATCTTGTTCTGATTGCTTCGTGCGACTCTAATTGTTTCTGAGTAAAATCGAGGGCTTGTGGGGATAGGAAGACAGAGGTTCCGACTACCTTAAAGTTCTAGGGCATGTGGGGATAGCAAGACATATTCTGATATTCCTATTGAGGGCTTTCCCTAGTGTGGGTAAGATATAATTTCATGAAAATATAAATCAAGGGTCCTTTATCCATGGTCGTTGGATACCCAACTCTTGGGGTTAAATATTTTCTACTTGTTACTTATTCTTTTTTTAAGTTTTATTTCCTCTTCGTTTTGTTAAAGACAGAAATTATAAATTTCCTATACTTTCATTTACATGTATTCTCTGATAAATAATATTTTATATTATTTAAGGTATAATATTTCCCTACGAAAACATTTCTTAAGTTTCTTTTCTGGATCCATTTTTTTTCGGACCCAAAACAAGTTTATTTCATAGTTATGAAAATAAAGAGGCTTTGTGAATTTAACCTGTTTATCTTTGTTAAAAATAGTTTTCCTTAAGGTTAAAAATGAATTTTTTTTAAACTTAAAATTCACCCCCCCCCCCCCCACACACACATATAATTGAGGATCTACATACACTATTTTGATCTTACACATGTCTCTTTTAAACTTAGATTCGCAAGTAAAAATAAAAATTCCAAAATAATAAATTTATTTGTAATAAAATATTCCACTGAATCTCGGGGTGTTACATTCTTCCCCCCTTAAAATTAATTTCTCCCTAAAACATAATCTCTCCAGTTACAATAATTATGGATTCTCAGACCTTATTACCTCCACATTTCCCACATATCTTCCCCTAACATGTGGTTTTGACACAAAATATTGACCAAGTGAGTGGTGTTATTTTGAATAACTTTCTATATTTGATCTAAAATCTACACTAGTAATTCCTTGTAAGAAATATCAATATAAAATGGTATGAATTTTTAGTTTAGTATAAGTTATGGATTAGGTATGTACTTCCTCAAGAGAGATACATGGGACACATATTCAACTTGAGATAGGTTCGGTGGTAGCACTAAGAGATGAGCTACCATCCCGATATGATCAATAATTTTAAATTGGCCAAAAAAACCTAGGACTTTTCATTATTTTTATCATAAAAACAATTTTTGTACTTTTCATGTGGTTCGATAAATCTCTACATCATCTCTTACTGCCTGAAATGAAGATGATTTTGTATGCTTGATGCTCTAATGGATCACAGGACACATAATGGAATAAATATTTATTACTTCTATAATTATTAATAACAAAATGGTTATCACAAGTTATTAAATATAGATAAATATTCATATAGTGAGGTAATAAATTAACATTTAAAACCTCATATAACTTTCAATATAAGTCATTCCTTAAATGGTTAATATTATGAACCTTACAAAGTTTAAAATTTATAAAGTTCACTAAACATCCAAAAATCAACATATGATGAATATTCCATACAATGTGAATTAACTCATAATTGTCACATAAAAAACATGTGAATACATTTAGCATGTATTCTCTTGAAAACATGTACTAACCTAAATTACAATAAAATCTTATTGAAAACATACATGATTCCTTATTCTTTATATTAAATTTATATTATTTAATAAATTCCACAAATCTAAAAAATTTGTAAACTCCTTCAATGATATCATAATCCATTTCATCAAAAAATCATTGATTAATTATATAGTAATCAGTACAATCTAATTTAATTTATCCATATCAATAATCTCTTTATCCCAACATCATTATCCAATCATTAGGAAAATATAAGGGGTAATCATTCCCTTAATCATGTGTTTTCATTAATATCACCTTTCTATTAAATCACTTTATCTAGGTCATCAACACCATTTAATGTATTCTCTTAAATACTTAAGAAAAAATTTACATTGAAGAATCCTTATATATATTATAATTCTTGAATTATAATACATAATCACATTAATCATTCTACTAAAAGTTTTTACTATTAACTAGGATTTATCGTATTATTCCTTACTACATCGTTCTTTTCATATTATTTTTTTGGTTTCTTAATCATCAGTACTATAAAACTTAATCATACCTCTTTGCTAATTATCATCACTATCTCTCCCCTTAGGACATCAATTTTTATAATTATAATACATACGAAATTTTTAACATTATATCAATGCTGATATATTTGTGAAACCATTATTTTCATCCATTTTGTTTACTATAATTTTAAAATTTTCTCTAGAATTTAATCCTTTGTGTTCTTCTTTTACACACTCAAAACATCTTCTCTTTCCAATAATACATAATCATGGGTGCTTCTTAAAATATTTTTCACACACAAGACACTCAATATTCATTCCTTAATGTTATCCACCCCCCAAACTATCAATGAGTAGTCATAATCACAATATCCTATACGTTAATCATCATCCTCTTTGGTTACTCATAAATACATTTTCTATCACATCCAATGTTAATCTAGCTCCTTCTATTTCCTTTTATTGACTAAAACCAAAAATAATAGAGTGAGTACCGATATTCCTAGTGGGAAACCAAATAATATTAAATAATCATTTGTTGGATTACTAAATCATTACATCATATTTTAAATATATGACACCTAAGGATTAATCTAGGTCATTCATGGTCACTATTTAAATCCTACATTATTTTTAATAAATAGTTTATTAAATCCCAAACCATATCACATTGGATTGACAAACTAGGTATGTAGAAAGTACCATTTTTTTGCACCAAGTGATGATCAAGTCCGTATTAATACATATTTTTTGGGGGTAATTACTCCTAGTAACCTCATTACCCAAGCCAAGTTCACTTGTAGTATCCACATACGGATGTAATATCTTTGAAACCACTCTCTATATAATTTACCAAGATTCCAAGACAATTTATTATACATAGAATCATTATTATAAATACCCTTAGACATATCCCTATAAATATACTTAAAATATACTTAGTGATATCACTAATATTTTTTCATCCTATTTTCCAATGGTTAAAATATATTTACTCTGATAGCAACTGTTGTAGCGACCTAACCCTAGAAATCCCAGACTTGGAATCGTCTATCAATTATATTAGTATAAGATGCAAGTAAATCACATACCAAAGGACCAAATGGTTTATTAGTCATGGTAAACAAGAAACATACTTTAGTTGAACATTAGAACAAAATACACTAATTACAACATATTTTTTTCTAAATAACTTTGAGGATTGTGACTCTATTTCATCTATCGTATCCTTTCATATATTTTATAACAAACATCAGTTAATCCTAGGGAAAGGAAACATAATAAGGGAGATATCAAATGATTATTAAGGTAAAATTATAGCTGAATCAATAGTTAATCAATGAGAATAGTCAATATTGAAAGGTAAATAATTGATAACACATGCCATGTAATCAATATTTTAGATGAAAGTGAGTAAATAATATTGAAATTTAAATAAATTTAAAAAACTTCCATTAAAATTACTACATAAGTAAAAAATAAATATGTTAGGATAATAAAACAAAACATATGACACTTGATCAATGAGCTTAAAATGAAATGTATCCATAGATATGATGATGAAAAATATTATGCAAGAATAATAATTAAAACTAAATGAGGGAAATTATTAATTATTGGATATCATGTCTAACGAACATGAGAAACTATACCATAAATAACTTTAAAAATATAGTTTAATACTATGGATATAAACCCATTTAATTTGTGAAATATATTTTTCTCATGATAAACTATCGATGCATTGAGGTGATATATAATGTCCTGGATCGACCTGTTATTTGCAGTCCAAAAAATCCTCATAAATAATCAAAATAAATAATATTCCTTATCAAATATATGTATTAAAAAAAATAGGGCTTTATTAATAATTACCCAAATAATAAAATAACTATTAATGGAGACACCATATGTAAAATGTAATATGGTTTAGGTAATAGCAATATTCATGATAAATAAAATGGATAATTTAAGAGAAATTCAATGTTAATTGATCATTGTGATTGAATATTTCAAGGGGACTAACAATTACATCAAGGAATTGAATTTAAATACTATAATTTTCCAATTCATAAAGCATCTAGAGTAAGAATAAGGATTGTATTAGTAAACCAAATCCCATATTGAGTAAAATAAAGGGTTGTTGTCATTGATGAAATAGAAAAAGAACATCAAAAACATTATTGATGAGAATTTTCTTTTGTTTTGAGAAACCTATTGAAAAAAACATTTCATTGAAAATTAATTTTGAAAAAATTTTAATTAAAAATTTACCTTATAAATATTACATGGAAAATTCAAGTAATGAAGGAAGGTATATTTGTACATGTTGTACAGGGTAAAACGCCATTCCTTTCGCATGGTAAAAATGGTTAGAAAAATGAATTGTTCAGAAAGAGAAACAAAGAAACCATTACAAAATTAGTAAAAGACAAAATGGAAAACATGTATTTACCAAATAATTTTAATTTTTTTTTAAACATTCTCTTAAAACATGGTTTTAAGAAAAAAAAAATAGGTTCTACGACTAAAGAGAGATATGAATTCAGATTTTTATAAAAAAAAATCCAAAACACCTTGAGTACCAAAGTCTGGAAAAGGGACACCAATACTTGAGAAAGTGAATGAATGACCATAGTAGAGAAAATTAACAGTTTTATTGAACAATTTTCTTATAATTTCCTCGAATTAAAATTAATACTCAGTAAATTTATTCTTAAGAAAAACAACCATTAAACATTCCAAAGTGTCCCATACAACTTTGAAACATTCTAAATCATCATCCTCATGAAGGTATAAAACTAAATGAAACATAGGATATCATTAGAATAAAATTATTCATTATATAAAATGTCCAATGTTAGTATATAAACCATATAAAAGAAAATAAGTTCATAATAACAAATAAGTATCAATGGAAAGTAAACTGAGATAAAATCCCTTACTACTTGAGTAACTTTAGAATCATGAACCCTATAGAATAATAATGACAATTAAATTATTAAATATCATTAGATAAATTAAACTAATGATATAACATGTCATAGTTTAATAAATACACTCCAAAAAATAATTCAGTGGTAAATATAGAATGCATTACATAGAAAATATAAATTTAGATTAAATTACGTTATGCACATGGTGTTTCATGTCATACATGCTATCAAATACAATGTTGCTACTTTATATTATCAGGGTTTAAAATTATCCCCACCTTTACTAAATTTTATCTTCAAAAGTAAAAATTGGTCTTGATAATATATTTTTTGAAATTTACTATGTCGTAATCCCACATCATGAGTACTATTCATAAAATATAATCTATAAAAGAAAGAATGGAAAGTATAAAGGTTACACGGAATAACATATAACTAGTTCTCTATGTAGGATAGAATTATTATAAAGTAAAGATATATACTTGGAAAGGAAGTGTAAATATTTATAGGTGTGATTGATTTCATTAATCACAAACAAGTGAATGATAAATAGAAATGTTAGGGCTTCAACACCATATATCCTTAATGATTTAGGAACCATCTGTTTATCAAAAAATAAGTTATTAGGGGAAAATATTCTAGATCATTTTCATATTGTTGGATAATTAATTTTCTAGCTAAGTATAAATAAAAATTTATTTACATAATATATTTCTATAAACACATTTTCATCTTTTGGTTGTGCTTCAATAAATTTCAATTTCATTACTTACATTAAGAAATGGGTATCCAAAAATTACCTTTGATGCCTAAAGCACTAAATTAAACATTTAATGGATCATAAGTCCCATAAAAGAGTGAAAAGTTATTACATTTCTCTCTAACTATTCGGTAAATCCTATATAGTTAATAAATTAATTTCTAAACCGATAAAAGAAACACTATAAGTTCATCATTAATATTTATTAATCAAATTATTTGACTAAAAATAATTACATTTTAACCAGGACATTATATAATAGAGTGGTTAAAATGAAACCCGTATCACCATTTGTTCATGGGTTCAAGACCCTTAGCCTTGTCGGATATTATTGGCTATCACCCTACATACAAGTTATCTTTTTAAACAAACAAATTAATATAATTTCTAAAATAAATATTTTTTACATTATTGAAATAAGGTTAATATCTAAATAGACTATTAACTAAGCATTTCAATACAACCTGAATACATAAATACTTTAACCATTTTATTTCCACACAGGTCCTTTATTAGTGTATCGTTTATCCATAATATCATTTATTGGATTTTTAATCATGAAACCTTATATTCCATTCTAAACACCATATGTTTAATCTAGTTTATTCATTTTTATCACATATTCAAATTCATCATACTTTTTTTTCAGAGAAAATAGTAAATTATCCTATGATTATCCCCTAGGAGTGTCACATTAGGTGCACAATAAGGCCAATTATCATATACTTGGTTACTCCAAGTCGAGCCCAACATACCTTGTTGGATTTATTATTGCTAAGTACATCTGTGATGGAACCGCATCCTTTTGTAATATCTATAAAGGTATATATTTCTAATAATATCCACATAATATCTAAGTCACCAAAATTATAGGGTTTTCTTCTATACATAACCTCAAATTCTACCTAAGGGTTATATGCTCTAATCATTTTTTCATAAATCTAGTTCTCAAGGTTTCTACTAAACCTGATCTGATACCAAATATAATGCCCTGACCCCAAATTCCTAGAGTTAGTGCATTATTTTATTACATCTGCATGATTATAAGTAATCAAATCCCTTGGGGTCAATCTGTTTAGAATTCTTGGAAATCCAGATTACAAACATGATACCCATAATACATTTGGAAATAAGAAATAAAAATATGATACATGAAAAGAAATAAATAGAATCCTTGAATACTTATTTAAATATTTATTCTTCATAACATGGGGAAGGAAAAAATAGTAATGGTAAGATCAAATACATATTAAGGGAAAAGTACCATGGAATCAATAATGAATCAATGGTAATAATCAATATGGGAAGTTAAATAACTGATAACGCATGCCATGTAATCAATTTCTGGTAATAAAGTGATTAAATAATATATAAAGATAGATAACTGTAAACACATCCTATTCAAATAACTAGATAAAGAAAAATCAATATGGAAAGGTAAGATACTGAAACATATGTCAGTTAATGAATGAGATGAAAATGAAATGTATGTATAGATATTTTGATATAAAATATCTTGGAAGAATGATAATTTAAATTAAATGAAGTAAATTCATAATTATTGGACGTCATGTCTAAGGTCCATGATTACCTCTATCCTCAAGACCTTCCAGAAGACGGTATAAAACTACCGATAGAAATCCATTTAATTTTTTCAACATATTTGTCTCTTGAGAACTTGTTGATGCATCGATGAGCTATATAAAGTTTGGGCTCCACCCATCATTTCTAGTCCAAAAAATTCTTTATGAATATCCAATCTAAATAATATGCCTTATCAAATATCCAAATTGAAAAAAGAATATTATTTTATCAATAATTCCCCAAATAATCAAATGATATTAAAAGTATATGTTGTTTTTAAAATGGTATACATTTTAGTAAATACAAATATCTCTCATAAATAAAATGTATAATATACGGGGAATTCAATGTTCAATGATCATATGAGATTTAATATTTATAAGGGACTAAAAAATTATTCAAGTATTTTAATGTGAAAAATATCCTTAGCCAAATCATAAACCATATATAGGAATAATATGTATGGACTCAGTAAAACATATCCCAACAAAACTAAAATAAAGGGTTTTTTTCATTGATGAAATAAAATAAGAACATCAAAAACATTCTTGTAAAAATTATCCTTTTTTGAGAAACCTTTTCAAAAAAATAATTTATTTTAAAATCAATTTTGAAAAAAAAAATCATTTAAATATAACCTTGTAAACATTCAATGGAAGCTTCGATAAAATGATGGAGGGTAAATTGGTACATGTCATATGAGGTAAATAAGTCCATTCCTTTCAAATGGTAAAAAAAATTAGGAAAATTCCGTGTTCAGAAAGAGAAAAGAAGACTCCATTTAAAACATTGGTAAAATACAAAGTGTAAAAATTTCATAACCGAATAATTTGAAAAAAAATTAAAACATTTGAATAAAAAAGGTTTTTTTAGAAAAAATAGATTCTACAACAAAAGAGATAAATGAAGTCATGTTTTATTTAAAAAAATCTAAAACACCTTGAGTACCAATTATTGAAAAATGGTACTAATAATTGAATATTTTCATGAATAAAAAGAGTAAGAAATTGAAAGGGCTTATTGAACAATGGTAATATAATTTCCTCGAATGTAAATGAAAGATCATTCAAATTATTCTTGAGAAAATAATATTTAACATTCTGAAGTGTCCCATACCACCTTAAAACATTTCAAATCATAATCCTAATGAAGGTATAACACAAAATAAAACATAAAATATCATGAGTATAAATATATTTATGATATTTCATATCAAAGGGAAGTATATTATGTATATAAAAGAAAATAGTTTTATGATAACAAATAAGTCTAAATGGAAAGTAAATTGAGACAAAATACATTACTACTTTATTATCATTAGAATCGTGAACCCCATGAAAGAATATCATCAATTAATGCTTTAAATATAATCAAATAAACTAAATTAATGATATAACTTTTCATAGGATAGTATATACACCACACAAAAAATGTGACTCGTAAATATGGCATGTATCCTACAAAAAATAAAAGGAGGGATGAAATTAACTTATATTATTGGTGTTACATGTAATTCACTCTATTGAATAAAATGTTCCTACTTTAGATTTTTGGGGCGTTAAAATTGTACTAAATGAAACTTATCATACATAAATATTAGAGAAAAAAAGAATAACACTAATTACATAACATAATGATCAGTGCAAAAATCGTTTAGGACTAGTGAGTTTAGATACTTGGACTCACAAATAATTATCCCATGATGATCTATATAATATCCCATTGGGCTCTTCACAACTATCACATTTCATAAACATATCTTTCATAATTTTATTATTCATTACAAGGGGAAGGAAACATAAGATAGGGTGACCTCAAATTTTAGGGTAAGAAGTTGAAATATAAATATATGATTATATGAAAGAAAAAGATTAGATTAATGGTAAGTGGTTATTCAAATTACATATAAATTTCATACACAACCAATAAAATATTATAAAAATAATTCATGGAATAAAAATTTATCATTTCAGATTAAATGGATCATAAGATTGAGAAATAATCATATATCAATCGTGAACTATAAAATCATGTCACAAATGTGTGGATACATCATAAATATTGAAAAAAATTATTAGTTCATGGTTAACTAATAATACCATCAACATAGAGGATTTGGACCCATCAATTATTTCCTATTATGGATCATGTTTCTTTTATTTACCATAGTGGATCAGGACCATCGTCTTTTTCCCCATTATTATCTAATGAGATATAAAGATTAACCTAATATAACAGAGGGATATATAGGACACACCTATCTCAAAATAAAAATCATATATATGTGTGGATTGATATCATCAAATGTTCATCATATAAATATTTAATAACCTATGTAAATAATATGTGTTTTATAAATATTTCATATGTCCACCATTGTATAACCAATGAAAAATAAATGGGGTTCATGCACATTTCATCACAATAAAAATTAACCATCTAGATAATGATTAATTATGGTAACATTTAATATTATCCCTAGTAAATAATAATTATCATAAAAGGATGTCATATTATATGGAAAATTATTTTGAAAGATCATATGGAACATTTCTTGAAGAATATAACCATTATACTTTCAAAAAAACTTTTAAAAATAAAAAACAATTTCAAAATCCATTTATTTATAAACAAGATTGAAAATTCATAAATAAATCAATAAAAATGAATAAAATTCTCCTTAAAGAATATATCCTTTCCTCATTGAAAAACACTTTTTAAAAGATAAGTCATTTAAAAAAAAATTTATTTGAACATAACCTTGTAAAATTATAAGGAAAACATTGAAAATATTTTGAATTAATTTGAGGAAAAAATAATTTCCTCTTTGAGAAGAAATTTTTAAGACATAAATAAATTTTATTTTCTTTTTAAATAACCATGAAACCATATAATTTAATATTAAAATAAAATAATGGTCATGATGTTTGTAAATACTTTTCATGTTGTACACATTAATAATAATGACTCATTTTAGACTTTCAATAAAATCCAAATGGACCTTGTTTGGAAAACCAAATGTAGATTCCAATAAATTATTTTAAAAAGTAAAACATGACTTAAAATTTATGTAATAAATCATTTGAATAATTTTAAAAAAATTATAAACACTTTTTTATAAAACATGGTTTTCGAAGAAAAGGGGTATTCAGCCGAAGAGAGAAATAAATACCATTATTCAGAAAAATATTCGTTTGAACTCTTCAGTACATTATGATATATAAATAAAGTGAAAACATTATTATATTTATATAACCATAGGATAATAAATTTTATTTGTTTCTTGATATATAGATTACAAAATTTCATCATTGGATTAATAATCATAAACAATCCTGATAAATTATGATATTGTAAAATAAAACTCTAAACAATTTAGTAACATTAGTTTGTATTTACCTTGAAATAATAACATTAAATAAAACATATAATATCATTAAAACAATTATATTCATAATATAACATGTCAAATAGGAATTGTATATACCTTATAGAAGAATAATGGTGCATAACATAACTTATATCCCAAAGAATGAAATTTGAGAAAAAAATTCCCTTACAAATTTGGTAATGTTTTTACAGTAAAACCCCTAAAAAAGTTATCACTATATTAATATGTAAATACCATTAAATTTAATGATATTAATCATAAAATTCATTCATGGGAAGTATATACACAACATATAATAATCATGTGGTTAATATGCAAAGAGTCTCACAAAAAATAAAAGTGATAGGAAAATCCATTACCTTTAGTCTCAACATCCTTCATACACATTAAAACCTCATGTATGATAAAAGTAATTTTTTTATAAATATATTAATTAATAATAATTATTTATATCATACCATATATGATTTACTTATGACTAATTATTATCTATTTATTAACAATCCCATATTAAAGTTGTGTTTTGGGTAATAACCTATTTCTTTTTCGTGTTTAGATTGATTTTTCTTTTGTAATGTTTTGATGGTCATGTTTTAATATTATATATAATCATAAAAATTATATATATTCATTATATATATATTTATATTAATTCATAAAATATATTGATATAAAATGAAATACATTGTTCAAGGATATGGATGGTCGTATATATGCATGATCGTTGATTCCATTTTCTTGATAAATAAAATGAAATAAAGATAAATAATATATTCAATTTTCATCATCTTTTTTAAGAAATATATATCACATGTGTTTATTTATACATGTCATTTTTACCAACCATGTAAAGAGCATGTGAAAATGAATCAGATCACTTCACGAGGCAATAGTATTCCACACACACAAAGGATGATTTCATGGCCCATTTGACATAAGGGGAAAACATTTATGTTAATACATTAATATAATAACATTTTATTATATCTAATATACTTATGTTGTAATATCATCATGGTTTAACAATATTAGTAAGAGGTCTGGTAAGAAATAAAATAAAACACTCTATTAGGGATGTTACCTCTTATACAGTCAACTTCTTCTAGTTTGCACCAAAAGGATTCTTAGGTTGGATTTATGACCAAGATAAATATTATAGGATGAGAGTAAAAATTACATGATTAATTTGGGTTGGTATTTTCTAAACCAATGTTTTTTTTGAAGGATGAAGAGTAGATGAGTAGGGTTGCCTTTTATAAGTGAGGCGAGTGGAATACTTGTGATTTATGAATATAAAAAGGTGTACCCATGTTTTTCACATGAAAGAATAAACCAAAATGGTCCGTTATAAAAAATAATTGGATATAAGGTTGATATTTGGATAAAAATGGCTTTTGTTTAGGTTATATATATTTTTTAATCATTATCTCATTAGTCTAACCTCACGGTACAACCTTTTTTACCATAACCATGGTAAATAATTTTTTCTTCCTTTATTATCCATTATATAAAAAAAATAAGTTGATTTTATTAGATTATATAAATTATGTAAATTCTAAATATGGAATATTTTCTTGAAAAATCCATTCATATAAGTGGAATAAATTAATAAAAACTTAATCTAGAAAATGCGATGATAAAGTAATTTATTAAAGACACAATGTTCAAAATATTAAATAATTTTTCAGAAAAATTAATATTAAAATTGATATAAATTACCTAAGTTTTATAAATATATGTATAATTGAACTAATATTCTTTTAACACCATATTAAAATAATTTTTATATTAGTAAATTCATTAAAATTAATTAAAATACTTAATAAAAAAAGTATTTTTCAATATTAATCAAAATACATTTATTCTCAGAAAATTATAAATATTTCACTCTAAGATAACTTTGACCTAAAAATTTAAAATATTTATTTATTTTTTCAATTAAATCATCTAAAATTTTGAAATTTTAATTTTAAAATATTTTTTGAAAATACAAAAAAAACTTCTTTTTAAAAAATATAGTTTTAATCTTAAAATGGATTTATTTTTATCTTTTTTCTATAAAAGTCATCAGTTGAATGTTAAAAATCTCATTGAATATTTAATTTATAAAACTCATTAGAATAATTTTCATAAAGTTATTTTTTTAATTTACTAATTTTGAATGTGTGTCCACGCATAAAAATATATTTTCATAAAATATTTATTTTATTTTCAAATAGATTATATTTTCTTTTTTAAATAATTGTTTACTGAATAATTAATTATATATACATTTATAAACCATACATTATAATAATTTAGTAAATACTGTAAATAACTTACATTAAAATGGTTTGTTGATAAAAATCATCTTATATAATATTTTTCTATTATTTTTTACATTTTATTTAAAGTCGGTGTTGCAAGTTACGCAAGGTAAAACAGTTGTTACATGTAATGAAAGCTAAACTCGATGTTGCTTCTAATGAAAAATATTTAAAAGACTAAATTTAGCTGATAAAAAAAATCACAAAATTATAGGGATTTACAATTATTATATCATATATATAATAAATATTCATTAAATATATCCTTATTTCCTTCTATATAATCTGAAAATAAATAATAGATCACATCACTTCGTGGAGGTGGTAGTCCACACATATATAGAGACATTATAATTTTCTAAATGATTTGAAGATAAGAGGGTATATATGATATTAAAATTACAAAATATATTTATTTCATAAATATCAAAATAAATTAACATTTCTATCTTTATAACAATAAAAATGAAATGGTGATGAAAAATGAATTACACAATAATGTAGTGATGACAAGACATACATAGGCACGATTTATGTTTTCACATTTCTTAGGATAGAAAAGAGATGGAAGAAGGTTTTACCATAATCATAATAAGGCATAAAAATATTCATGATATTTATACTATTATTTTATAATGGGTAAGACGTATTATGTTGAATTAGAAGAATATATAAACTAAGTATACTCGATAATGATGATTGCCTCCCCTCTAAAATACTTCCTTTAGATAACCCTTTATAGGACTCATGGTTTGTCCTTTTGAAACACAAGAACCTCTAGAACTAGGAGAAGGATATTTATAAGGGAAATGGGTAGGTTTTGGTCAAGGTATATTTCTCAATGTGGTGTGAGGAATTTATAGAAAGGTGTCCTTTTATAAGAGGGGTAAGGTCATTCTTCAAATTTCATAAATTATTAAATTGATGTAAATTAATTTTCTTACCCAAATGGATCAGAATTTATATATTTAAATTCTAACATATAGATGAATAAAAATCCTCACATAAAATATAATATTTACATGTTTTGGTTATGTTTTCACTCCAATATTTTAGTTTTACCCCCACCCCATTTAACTTTTTTTATAATTAAATCAATATTAACATTTTATATGCATTAAGGGACAATAATTCTACCATTAAAGGAAAAACAACCAATTAATGGAAAATCAGTGAGGTTTGAAACAATATTAAATTCATTTAAATTAATTTATGTTTTTATAGATTTTAAATCATTTAATATACTATTATTTATTATATATAATAGGTGTTTGGGGGTAAAATTACATTAAACACATACACCAAAAAAACATGCTCGAAAGGAAGTCCATCCCTCCCAAGGTATATCCCACCCAATAATCCTTATTTATTCATTACATGGAAAAAAGTCCTAATGGGAATGAAACCCAACACATGGCCCAAAGTCCCACACACTAACCCGACAGCCCAGTGCTACGTCATGCCTGCATCATCCATGCGGTACCTCTTGCCTACATCATGCATGTGTCTCCACCTGCATGCGTCACTGCATACTAGAAAAAAATTCACTCTCACCTAGATTTTAACGTGGGTATGATGCTGGATTTTGAGGATCCTTTACCTCTTAGTAAATCCCCCAAATTCTACTATTATTTATTATAAAATATTATTAATGTAATTTTTGACATTATTCATTTAATAGGATTTTAAAAGCATAAAAAGGATTAATTTTAATATAATCCTTTAAAAATTCACAAATGCATCAGATAGATATATTAAATTTTATAGAAAAATCATTTCATTTAAATTATATATATTTTAATATTTTTAAATTTAATTATTATACTTTTCTATTTATTGAATAAATATTTTTTCATTGTTCTGTATCAATTTATGATAATTATTTCATTATAAAAAATATAAATAAATAAACTTGATTAAAAAAATTACCTTTTAAATAACTATTAATAACATAACATATCCTCTATCTATCCATATGTAAAAAATCAAATGATAATAAGTCAAGTAGAATGATGTTTTTGATTTTTCTTAAAATGATATTGAAGTGCCTAGATTAGTGTGAATCACTGATAGGGGGAGGGGTTAATCAATGATCCCTTTAAATATTTTTACTAATTGATTATTTTCTATTAAACCTCTTTGTCTCATTAAAGCCTAGATCCACTCTTCTTGTGTCTCTCAGCCTTACCTCAAATGATTATATAAATTTAAAAGGAACTGAACACAATGATTTACAAGGTTCGGTTCAAATACCTACTCATTATTGTGTTGGTTATTCACCCCAACATAGATTCTCCACTATAATTCAGTTAGTAATTACAATAGTCCATTCAGAGTCCCATTGTATATCTCTTGAGTCCCAAAGAAGGTTATTTATACTACTTCCCACAGTGTTATCAGATTCCCAATGGCCCTCTTCAGAGTCTCATTGAAGACTTCTTCTCCTCCCTGAATCTCACAGGGGTCTTCTAGATCTCTAGTCACACAAGTAGCTTCTTTATTTAAGTTCTTTCTTGATTCACTGTAGACTATATTATGATATTCCCACATAGGCTTTCTGAATCACACTTTCTTGGGTATATCTTCAATAATCTTCAACAGCCTTTGGTAAGGTCTGTTAGCCTTGCTCAATAATTCTGATCACTTGAATTGATCTGTTCTCAGACTCAACAATGGGAAGGAAATTATTTCTTCTTCTGATGAAGACCTGGCCTCACTTATATGTTTTCCAATGGTTCAAACAACTTCTTAAGGAATATAATATACAAGAATGATCTTTCACAATATCAGTACTATTTCTTTTCTTGTATTCTCAAGCATTCCCAACTCGGATAAAAGATATTCTTTAACTTTGTTTGGATTAAGTCTCAAATATCATTTACTTCATGCATTTATTGCATGGGATCCAACACCTATTTGTATTTGGATACCTCAATTTCTTCTTCTTTAGTGCAATAACTAAATGCACTAATACTTCTTCTTGCTTTCCTAGAAATAATTTCATACACTTATGAGATTATTCAAACACTGAAGATCAGATCACTTGGAATCATCTGAATTGATTATGCATAATGCATGAGTTGCATGGAATTTCTTCTTATTGTTTACACACATGAACTAAAAAAATTGATTCATTTTTTAAGTGTCTTCACGTGTGCATTTTTAGGCATTCATGCATGCAAAATACTTTTCTTTTTTGTGTGAAAACCTCGAAGGATTAAGCACTTTGATCAGACACACACACAATCTATTCTCTTTTTCCTTTTCTCTTTATTTTATTTTGGTTCATAGCACTCACACACTTTTTCTTTTTAATTAGGGTTAAAAGGGTGTGTTTTCTTTTTATTCCTTCCTCCTTCTTCTCATGTGCACACACACTTTGTTCTTATATTTGGATGAACATGAACTCCACCATGCATTCACTCTTCTTTTTATTCTTCTTTCACACACAACCCAACTAGGTATGTGGATGGTGTATGTGTGAGTTTTTATTCTCAAGAGGTTATCAAATCCTCATCCTCATGCATGTGTTTCCCTATTATTTTTGAAAACACAAGGCCTCAGGTTCTTCTTCTTGTTTTCAAAACAAGAGGGCACCGTTCTTCTTCTTCAAGAAAGATAGGGAGCACAAGTTCTCCTACTTCGCGCTTCGGGTGTGCAAGAGTCTCATTCATAAAACCAAGTAGGTTCTTGGTTCTATATTCACAAGTGAAAAACAAGGGTTCAATTGCACTGGTTGTTTTACCCACAGGCTACTCCTCACAAAGACACAATGAGGGTTCAAAGGACCTATTGTGTACTTGTGGGAACTTCACATAGAGGTGCGAGTTCTTTTGTAAAATAGAGGGTTTGGGTTCTTCACTTCACGCAAGGGATGTGTGGAACTCCTTCACGCAAGAGGTGCATGGATTACCTTATTTTCGTAGCTAGGCTGTGTAGAAACCTTCCACCTTTCATGAACCAAAGGAGTTCATTTTTTCTCTATTTCCTTAGATAAACAGGATCTCCTTTTCTTAGAGAATGGAAGAAAATTGTTTTAGCTCAGGGGTTCACCTATAATTGGAATAGTATGCATGTCTAAATCCACGTATTTAACTTGAAGATCAAGGCTTTTAATGCCCAAGATTTTGTCTTCAAAATCCTGAATCCACGAGTCAAATATAAGCCACAAGTCTCAGTTTTTTTCATTCTATGTGGGCTCTTTATTTTGTGGAGGAAACTTCACGTTCAGGCCTTTAAAAACTCATTTATATCCTCTTCTCCATGAAATCTAAATCATGGATATTTCTTCATAGCCTCAGCTACTTCACATGCCTTGTCATCCTTGGAAATATTTGGTTTTATGTAATCATGCAAATGAAATTACATACATGGGATTTGTTTTCTTCATTCGATCAGAAAGTGCATTACCAGATCTCAAATGGTGGCTGGAATGGTGATTTGGGTGTATGGATAGAGCTTTGGGTTTGTAGGTGTAGTGGGGGTGGTCGGAGGTAGATGAAAGCCTTGGTAGAGAGAAAGAACAGTCAAGGTTTAAACACCGCATGGTGTGGATAGATGTGCGGTGGAGATTAGATCCCGAGATGTGGGATACGTCATGCGAATGAGATCTCAAGCAAGATCAAATGAGCATCCAGGATGTCCGCCACATTTTTTAAATCCATCCCATATTGAAACAGAGACATGGGAATGGTTCATTCATAATAAAAGTCACAGCAGACGATGCTCAAAATTCTCCTCTCTCCCTCCACTGTATCGCATCGTACCGTGTTCACCCTATGGCTGCACTCTTATCTCCCACTCTGCTCCTTGGGCGCACACCAATCACCCACAATGCATGCTTGCACACACGAGTTGATCACCGTAAGTTCTCACGTGGTCTTATAAATTTCTCGCATGCCCTGCCTCATGCGAGGCTAGTGTTGAGGGCTTCCCTCGAGTGTGGTTGACCCTTGAGTCTCACATGTGCTTGAGGTGAGGTCCTTGGCTGGCCCTCCATGGTTGGACCCTTTTTTCTATGTAAGGCCATATTATATACTTGTTTAAGAACCAAGTGTATAGTTAATGAATAATGCATGGACACCTTCTTCATTATCTCTAGAATTTCAAACCACCAACCTTCTTCCCTTCTTCTTTTTTTTCTTTTTGGAATGAGAATTCCAAAGATCTTCAATATTCCATTAATCTAACCTTGGATGATGGATGGATCATTTCTTCATGCATCATGCATTAAAACATAGTGAATGGATTTTCCTTGTTTTGAGGGATGTGTTCTCCATTAACACAAATCTTGGAATTTGAGGACTAGCTCAAGCAATCATCTGATATATAGACTTCATCCATTTAGATTCAATGGATGGATCATCTTTACTTATTTATCATGCAATGGAATATTGCATGATCTTCTTCAAGTTTTGTAACAATGTATCACCTTGATACAAGTCTTGGAACTTAATACCAGTTCTACAATTGTCAGAGTTGTATCCTCTTAGAGAATTGATCAAGTGTAGTATTCAATTATTTGAATCAACAACAATTCTCCAAGGCTTCACCAAATTCTTCATCAATACCTTTCATTCACATATTGACTTATCAATGACAACGAATGAAACTCTTATGAACTTCAACCTCACCCTTTTTATTTTGTTTTTAATATCACTCAAGCACGCTTTTAATGGGTCAACATGTGTGCCAAACCATTCTCCCCCTTATTGGAAACCAAATGAAAAGGTATTAGTGGTGTCTCTTCAAAAACATGTCTTCCTACCTTTGAATAATTTTTTTTGGAATATTTCTGAGAGATGGATGATGTCACATAGTTCACGTAACAAAAATCCTTTAGTTAATCAACTATATGTCTACTTGGGCTAACCCAGTATAGAAAACAAGAGAGATATGACCAAGGTTTCAGTGTTGTCCATAAACAACCATACATGTAATATCATGCTCAGAATGGTCCAATTCTTGACCAAGGGATTATAGATAATTTGATTTATCAATGATATTCTAAATCCTTCCCATACATCACCAAACATATTAAAAAGTTCAATTTCAAGATAAAACTCCCCCTTTCATCCCATCTTGTCATCAATCAAGCACTCCCCCTTAATTGCGATGATAAATACAGTTGAGAACAATAGATTAATGTGTGATTAGAATACCAGAATTTTCAACTTCTTTAGATGATATGAATTTCAAGGATTGTCATGACATAATCTTTGATATCATCTCTTTCATGTTTGATCCCCCTTAAGGGGTGCACTCCCTTTGATTTTACTTGGTGGAAAATATTCATCAGATGATCTTTAAGGTAATCAGATTGATAATCATCAACTATGGAACACTTCAACTAATTATCAAATCATGAATATTGAGTCTAACTTGGAGTTCTACACTTTGTTCATTCAATTCTCCTTTTGGGAATGACCTTAATCTTCAATTCCCTATAATTTAAGAACACATATACAATAGAAATATAAGAGAATAATATTAAACACTTGTTAACCTTTTAATAGAAGCATTGGAGCTAATAATTTTCTCTCAACCCAATAACTTCTTTCCTTAAAGCTCTAAAGTGTCTGGTACTCTTCATGTTGATGCTTCCTCTCCATTTGATATTTTGATCTTTATTCTTCATCATGGATCTTTACATTCATTCACCTTCAACTTGTGTGGACTGTTTTCATTTTCTTCTGCCAATAGTGAATAGCTTCCATTGGTGCATGTTTTTTAATTTTCAATATCTCCATTTGTCCTGGTAAAATAGCTATACATTTGTTTGCATGATTTCCAACCTTCTTGAACCTTCCACATAGTAGTGGTGAGACACTTAGGTTATCATGTGCTGACAACCTCTCATGAAATTTTAATTTTACTTCATGTGGAATGACCTGTTTCCCACTGCCTTGGATTTAGCGAGCATTTAATCTTAAACTCTTTGCAGTTATCTAGAAATTTTAAATTGGTTAGACTAGATGACTAAACGTTCCTTCTTGACATTTTCTGATTTGGAGCATCCACATGGTTTCTTCATTGTCTTCAAGTAACCTTTATTTGGAAACTTATTAAGATTATATTTAGGAATGTCTTCATTAAATCCCACCATCTACTGGATTGATTATCCTTTTAGTTTTATCTTGTTTCCATTCATTTCCATATCTTGTTTGCAGTGATACATGGTATGACCTTTCTTTCCATAGTAGAAGAAACTTTTCTTGGTTGAGATGACATTCCTGGAATCTGGTTTTAACTTATTCTTAGAAATAATTTCTTACACTATTTTCTTGACATCATTGTTTTTCATATTCCCAATGGAAGATTTTTTAACTTATTTTTCTTTCTCCTGCCTTTGTTGTGGTCTATGTTTTTTATCAACATATTCCAAACGAAAGATAGGAATAAACTAACACTCATCTTAACTATGTCCACTTTTATTGCAGTTATTATAGAAGTCTTCAAGATATTAAAATTTGTTCTTAGTAGATAGATTCTTCTTCATATTTGAATTCTTTATTAGCATTACAGGTTACTTCATTTCTTCACATCTACTTTCCCGGAATGTAGGCCATCCACAATTTTCATATGCTGAAAAATTATTCCAAAAATCATTGTACTGATTCCCAAGCTTCCAAAAATACCAACAATATCCAACAAATATTTTTCTTTTACTTGTAGCATCAGTCTGGATAGATTTAGTGCATTGTTGTTTCTGGAATTGTCTTTGTTCCATTGGAGAATCTATTTTGGAGTTTTTCTTTTCAATCGTCCCAGTATCCATCCTTGAGATTTTGATGGATGTTTTGAAATTTTTATCAATCCACATCTTCTCAGCTTTTGGCATTGAACATATACTTGCAGATGAAACTGAATTAGTATAAACAAAAATATTAGGGTTATGGGATATCTTCTTCTTAGAGGATGTTTCCTTCGGATTAGAGGATGATTTGATATTCCTCTTGGAATCATATTCCTCGATGAAAACTTGAGTGGTAGTGTCTCTTATTTTAACTATTTCGGAAGTTCCATCTTGCGGTGATTGTTGATTCTTCAATTTCACCTCCAGCTCTAAACACATCAAGTTGAGGGAGTTCTTCTCATCCTCAACTAATCTCATCTTGCTTTCCCAATTCTATTTCAGATTTATAATTTTTTCTTCATGCATATTTTTTAATTATTTTAGAGAGATGTCAAGCTCTTTTACCTTGTTGGATTTTTCTTCCAGTTGAGTAACTTTGAAAACCATGGAAACCTTATAAAAATTTTCAAATGCATGGAAAGCTTCTATAAACACAATATCAAAGAATTATTTCTCACAAATACTTCTTTTCAATTATTCATTAACTTGAGTATTTCTTTCATTGAAAAAATAAATTGTTTCTTCCTTTTCCTTTACTAGTTTTGTAAGAGTGTTGGATATGTGAACCCTTTTATCCAATTCCTATTCCATGTAATTAGATTCTTCTTCGAGCTATAATTTTTTATCTTGAAGAGAAATAATGCTTGCAGCAATATATCTTTCCACATATCTTGGGAATTTTTTCAGATGATATTTGAGTATAGATTGAAGATCACTAACTGATCAATCATCATCACATCTTGAATAGGATTTATCAGAAGATTCATAATAATAAAAGGAATTATCACGTGTTGTACCTTTCATATTACCATTAGTAAAAGGTGTATCCTAATTAACAGTAAGCTTCTTCTTCATCTTCCTTGCATGTTTCTTCTTTCTGTTCTGCTGAGTCTTGTCAGATATCCCCATTTGAGGTTGTTCACTCATCTCCTCAAATCTGCACATCATAAAGACTCCCTTGGATCTTTTAGAGGAAACCTTCCCTCTGATACCAATTGAAGTTCCCAGATCATTGTGAATCACTGAGAGGGGGAGGGGGTGAATTACTGATCCCTTAAAATATTTTTACCAATTGATTCTTTTCAATTAAACCTATATGGCTGGTTAAAGCCTTGATCCACTCTTCTTGTGTCTCTTAGGCTTACCTAGAATGATTTTGTAAATGTAAAGGCACTAACACAAAGATTTACAAGGTTCAATTAAAGGACCTACTATTTGTGGTGTTGGTTATTCATCCCAACATATATTCTCCACTATAATTTGGTTTCTAATACAATGGTCAATACAGAGTCCCACTGTATCTCTCCTAAGTCCCACAATAACTTCTTTGTACTACTTATCATAGTGTTACCAGAGTCCCACTGGCCTGCTTCAAAGTCCCACTGAAGACTTCTTCTCCACCCTGAATCTCACAAGGGTCTTCTAGCTCTCAAGTCACATAAGCATCTTCCTTATTTAGGTTCTTTCTTGATTCACTTTAGATGATCTTCTGATCTTCCCACATAGGCTTTCTGAATCACACTTGCCTTTTTATCTCTTCAAGAATCTTCAACAACCTTTGGTAAGGTCTATTGACCTTTATGAATAATCATGATCACTTGAGTTGATCAGTTCTCAGACTCAAAAATGCTCAGGAAATTATTTCTTCTTCTGATAAAGACCTGGCCTCACTTATATGTGTGCCAATGGTGCACACAAATTCTTTAAGAATATAATATGTAAGAATGATCTTGCACAATATCAGAACTATTTCTTTTCTTGGATTCTCAAGCACCGTCAACTCTGATAAAATATATTCTTTAACTTTGTCAGGCTTCAATCTCAAATCTCATTTACTTCACACATGGATTTCATGGGATCCAATACCTCTTTATATTTGGATATCTCAATTTCTTCTTCTTTGGTGCAATAACTGAATTCACTAAGACTTATCCTTATTTTCTTGTCAAGAATCACATACACTTATGTGATTATTTAAACAATAAATATCATCTAACTTGGAATTATCTAAATTTATTGTGCTTCACACATGATTAGCATGGAATTTCTTTATCTTTTTTTCATATTTTCACTAAAAATCTTGATTCTTCTTTTAAGTGTCTTCACATGTGCATGTGCATGCATGCACAATCCTTTTCTTCTTTGTGTGAAAACCAATAAGGATAAAACTCTTTGAGCACACACACATAATCTCTTCTCTTTCTATTTTTCTATTTCTCTTCATTTGGGTCTTATCACACACATGGTTTTTCTTTTTAATTAGGGTTCAGAGGGTGTGTTTTCTTTTTATTCCTTCACATTCTTCTCATGTGCACACACACTTTGTTCTCATGTTTTCATGCACAGGAACTCCACCATGCATACACTCTTCTTTTTCTTCTAATTTCAAACACAACTTGAATGGGTATGTGGATGGTGTATGTGTGAGTTTTTATTCTAAATAGGTTATCAAATCCTCATCCTCATGCATGTGTTTCCATTTTTTTTTTCAAAACACATGGCCACGAGTTTTTGTTCTTGCATGCAAAACAGGAGGGCACAATTCTTCTTCTTCATGCAGAATAGGGAGCACGAGTTATCCTTCTTCTAACTTTGGGCATGTAAGAGTCTCCTTAATAGAACCAAAGAGGTTCTTGGTTTTTTCTTTGAAAGGTCACAAAAATGGTACAAGTTCACTGGTTGTTTTACCTGTGGGCTACTCCTCACAAAGACACAACGAGGGTTCAAAGAACCTATCGTGTGCCTGTGGGAACTTCGCACAGAGGTGTGAGTTCTTTTGTGAACTAGGGGGTTCGCAGTTCTTCTCTTCATGTAAGGGATTCATGGAACTCCTTCGTGCAAGAGGTTTGCAGCTTTCCTTCTTTACATAGCTGGGCTATGTGGAAACCTTCTTCATTTCACGAACTAGAGGGGTTCTCAGTTTCTCTGTTTATTTGGAGAAACAGAAGATCCTTTTCTTTGAGAGTGGAAGAAAATTATTTTGGCTTGGGGGTCCTTCTTTTATAGGAATAGGAATAATGTTTAAATATGTGTATCTAACATGAATATTGGGGATTTGAATGCCTAATATATTAGGCTTCAAAATTCTGAATCCACAGGTTAAAGATAAGCCTCAAGTCTTGGTCTGTTTTCATTCTATGCGGGCTCCTTATTTTATAGAGTAAACTTCACATGCATGCATTTAAGACTGTATGTAGATCCTCTTATCCATGAAATCTCAGTCGTGGAGCTTTCATTATAGCCTCAACAACTTCATGTTCCTTCGATTCCTTGGAAATCTTTGGTTTCATGCATGCATGAAAATGGAATTCCATGCATGGGCTTTGTTTTCTTCATTCGATCAAAATGGGCTTGATCGGAGCTCAAATGGTGGCCTGAATGGTGAGTTGGGGGGTCTGACTAGAGCTCCTGGTTCATGGGTGTAGTAGGGGTGGCTGGAGGATGATGAAAATATTGATTGAGAGATCGAACATCCATAGTTTAAACACCACACTATGCGGAAAGATGTGTAACGAGATTAGATCTTGAGATGCGGGATGCGTAGTGCGGCTGAGATATCACGCGAGATCAGATGAGTGGCCAGGATTTCCTTCGTGTTTTTTAAATCTTTCCCACACTGAAATGGAGACATAAGCACCTCTCATTTATAATAAAATCCACAGCAACCGATTCTTAGAATTCTTTTCTCTCCCTCCACCAAACCGCCCTGTATCGTTTTCACCCTGTCTCCGCACTCTTTGCACCCACTCTGCTCCTCAAGCGCGCACCTTGATCCCAATATGCATGCTTGCATGCACGGGTTGATCACCGTTCATTTTTCTACGGGCTTATACACAGCCCACACACCCTGCCTCATGAGGGTCTATCCTTGAGGGATTCCCTTGAGTACGGTTGACCCTTGGGTCCCGCATGTTCCTGAGGTGAGGTCCTTGGCTAGCCCTCCATGGTTGGTCCCTTATTTTTATATAATTCCATATTATATACTTGGTTAAGAACCAAGTGTATAATTAAAGAATAATGCATATCCAACTTCTTCATTATCTCTAGAATTTCAAACCACCAACCTTCTTCTCGTCTTCTTACTTTTCTTTTTGGAATAATAATTCCAAAGATCTTCCATATTCCTTTAATCCAACCATGGATGATGCATGAATCATTTCTTCATGCATCATGAATTAAAACATAATGCATGGATTCTCCTTGTTGTGAGGGATGTGTTCTACATTAACATATATCTTGGATTTTGAAGAATATATCAATAAATCATCTAATATATAGACTTCATCCATTTATATTCAATAGATGGATCATCTTTACTCATTTCCTCATGCAATAGACTATTTCATGATCTTCTTCAAGTATTGTAATGATGTGTCACCTTGATATAGGTCTTGGAACTTAAGACTAGTTCTATAATTGTCAGATTTGTGTCCTCTTAGAAAATTGATCAAGTGTAGTATTTAATTATTTTAATCAACAACAATTCTCCAAGGATTCACCAACTTTTTCATCAATACCTTTTATTCACATAATGACTTCTCATTGACAAAAAATTCAACTCTTATGAACTTTTGAAATAATATAAATGTAAAATTATATCAAAATTGAATCATAATCACATATATTAGAATATTGTATGTGTTTGAATGAAATAGTTTCATACAATGAAATTATGTTTAGTTTTAGGGTTATTTTCATGTTCATTTAATATTATTTGTAACCTTAATTATCTGATTTATCCTTACCATGGTGAAAATTATTTAATATGGTTATTATACATAATGATGACAAATAATTAGGGAATATTTACATAATTGGGAACTAATAATTCTAGATATGGAATCCATTTTTTAAGATTCAATTTCTTGATGTGGTATTAATTAATTTAAATCAAAAAAGAAAATGAAATAAAAAACATTTTATACAAAAAACGAATTTTTTTGTATAAAAATGTTTTTATATAAATTTCCATCATAAAATTAATTAAAATGAAATAAATTGAAATATTAGTAAAATATGAGAACTAATTTTAGTTTAAATAAATTTAATTCAAAATGAAACTTTGTATATTCTTGAAATAGAAATACTATTTTCATTAAAATTCAGTAATTTTCCCAATTTATTGAAAAAAAAAACTTTTTAGAAAAATTTGAAAATTTCACCCAAATATAATTTTGATATCAAATTTTAAAAAATATATTATTTTTAAAAAATATATTTATAAAATTTATATTAATCAATTATAATATTTTCTCAAAAAAAAGAAATCATTTTTGATGAAAAATATATTCCAAAGAATAAAATAATGTTACAAATAATTTAGAACTTATTTACTATGAATTAATAAAGGAATTTTTATTTATTTGGTCTATTTTATATATATATATATATATCATAATGTGGTAAACCCTATTTCTACTAGTCTATTCCATGGCCAAGTTATAATCATTATATATAAATAATAGATTATGTGGGTGGATTAAGGTTATCGTTTCATGTCATATATGATATAAAACATAATGTTTTTATTTTAAAATCTTGTGGTGTTAGATAAACACCAAGAAAATGGTTGGATGAGTATCAATTCTATCTTTACCCAGTGCACAATGATTGGTCCTAATACTACACACATAGAATAAAAATACAAAGGGATATGCTTTGGTAATTCTTATTCACTTCATGAACCAATATTATGAATGAGAATATAGAATATAAGACAAAATATTATGAGTCATAGTAAGTGTGATGGTTTGAATGAATGTTTCATAATATATGACCTTATGAAAGTGATATTCAAAATTATATGATTACTTAATTAATTATTGATTTCAAATACTCACACTATGATTTTTGTTTTCTGTCAACGAATATAACAAGGAATATTCATAAGAACAATGAATTTAATGGAAAATGAAATGATATTTGTCATGAAGAATCCAATTAAATGGGTTATAGGATGAAAAATATTGTCGTTATGATCACCCAAATCTATCAAGAAATTAATTTTAATAGAAATCAGGTTGGAATTCCAAATGACCAAAGGAAGGAACAAATCACTATTGAAATTTTTATAAGAAAAACCCCCACTATCCATCAATGGTTTGTATGATCCAATTATTCCCAAAAATGGATTTGTGCTATTGAAAATATATTCTATGTTCCTCAGTTCCCAAACTCACATAATGTTATTTTTCATATGTATTATTTTCAAGGCGATAGTGATCATAGGTGGACTAATATCAAAAATATAATGCAAGCAGGGGAAATTTATTCCATTACATGGGAGTAGTATATGAATTTATTTTTCAATAGGTATTTTCCTAAAAAC
This sequence comes from Viscum album, assembly GCA_963277665.1. Lineage (NCBI taxonomy): Eukaryota > Viridiplantae > Streptophyta > Magnoliopsida > Santalales > Viscaceae > Viscum > Viscum album. Next base: position 1,384,244,485 of record OY728123.1, read on the forward strand.
ACTTAACACTAATTTAGACTCTTGATTTAATGAACTGATAAAAAATGATAATAAATTGAATAGTATATGTGAGGAAAATTTTACTAAACATTCAAGGTACGCTTATGGTTTTACCATCACCCTTGAAAGTAATAGTCACCAGTATATTAGTGTATTAAGAGACAATACAGAAAAGGTAATAGAGTATAGAGACTTTTATTGTTATGAAGAAATTATTTTCTGTTCTCTCTAGTTGGAAAATGGATATTGTAGACTATCATTATTCTCATGTTATTTGGGATAATAAGTGAATGAAAAAATTGTGTGGAAATTCTAATAACAAGTCCCGTTGAGGGAAGAAAACTAATGACCCTTAATTCCATAAATATGGAAGGAATACTGGGTGAAATTTCCATATGGGGTCTGTTAATTGTTTTAAGTGTGTAAAATAACAACATTGAGTAAAAAATGATGATGTAATGTCAAGAGGAAATTTAATGAAATTAATGGATAGAAATATCATCTAAATGTTCCAACCAAACACTAATGATATTATTATGTGGAGTATGAAAATTATGTCAATTTGTGCCTAAATATTGTGGTCTATGATAACAATCAGTGTCAACAACATATTAATTCAATATATAATGGGAAGGCTCATGAGATCAAAACTATTGAAGTGGTTCAAAAGAACATAGTGGTGAAAATTACACTTACCAACCACTCCAGAATTAAAAATTTATTAATTTATTCCTACCCTACCCACCCTTTTAAATATTATAAATATAGTAAAAGTGTCACATCACAACCTCAACAAATAAATTTTTAATTATTAGTGAAAACATATAATGTTATCATGATCTCATATCCTATATATAACTTGCCTTATAAATAAATTTTTGGTAATTTGATTCCTATAATTCATATGATTACTCATCTAGTTCAATTGGATGATATTTTGGGCATTAATTGAATCTTTTTAAATAGATCCCATATCAACTATTGAGTAAACATAGTAAAATATGATATTCTGAGTCAACATAGATCCATATTTTTATGTGAGTTTAAATATTATATTCCAAGGGAAATTACATTAATTTTTCATGTCTTGATATATAATTTTTAGTGGTATTTATCTCAAATGTTTATGGAGAATATATATATTTAAGATATGCTTATTTTTTAGATAATACAAATGTATTTCATAAATAATTTCCTATTATTCACATGAATCTTGGTGTTTATTTTTCAATATAACATATACCTGGTGTTATACATATTTCAAATAATCCATATATAATACGTCGTATTGAGTAGTAGGTATTAATGATAAAACACTAGGGAAATCAAGATAATGTATTCGTACACCCTACTTTTTCACCATGGAGTGCACCTGTTCTTTTGGTATGAATAAATATGTTTCAATGTGACTTTTCATTGATTATTGGAAACATAAAAATATCACTATTGTTAAAAATAATCATGTACCCCATATAGATGATCAATGTCATCAGTTATGAGAAGATCAATACACTCCCAATATTGATCTTCAATATTAATATCATTCACTGATATTCATGAAGGAGGATATACCAAAAAAAATTCATATAAGGTTTGGTCATTATGAATTTGTAGTGATTCAATTTGGAATTACTAATGCCTCCATTAAATTAATGGAACTAATGAATAAAGTCTGTAGATATTGTCTTGAATAGTTTATGGTGGACATTATAGATGATATTATTATATATTCTAACAGAATATCAAAATATAAATATCATTTGTGGATTACATTGAAGTCCTTGATGAATTATAACCTATATAAAAAATTTAGAAAGGGTGAATTTTGGATAAATAACATTTTATTATAAGGTAATATAATTCCAAATTAGGTTATATCAGTGGATCCAACAAAGAAATAAGTTATTATGAAATGGCCTAGATCAATCATGGTGACCATGATTCGTAGTTTTCTAAGGTTTTCATGATACTGTGGATTATTTATGAGAGATTTCTCATGGTTACCTAACCCAAAACATGGTTAACAAGGAAGGGATCCATGTTCCATTGGAGAGAGGAATTTGAATAAAATATCAAAGATCTAAAAAGTATATTGGTTAGTTCACCTCTACTCACACTACCCTTTAGTGGAGAAGGATTTGTGATATATAGTTATGAATTAAAGATGGGACTAGGTTGTTTCCTCATGTATAATGATATAGTGATAGCGTATACCACACACTAACTAAAAAATGATGAGAAAAATTACCTAACCTTCTATTTGAATTTGACAGTGAAAATTTTCTCAATATAAATATGATGGAATTGTCATTATGGTTAAAGATGTTGTTACAATCATAGACACCCTAAGAGGGGGGAGGCGAATCAAGTTATTTTAAAAATTAAAATTTTTATTTAATATTCTTAATGATACTTTATGATCTTGTTACCATATTGGTAGGAATAATGTTCAACATATTACTCTTGTTTGTTCAATCATTAAATAAAAAAATGTGATGGAGAATTAAGGAATTCAAATAACACATAGAATTTACATTTTTCACCAAAATTGTAAATATATATATATAAGGAGCACACAACAATGATGTGTCGATGTGATATAATATTATAATCTTAATTTTTTCTATGGAAAAAAATGTTTCGGTCATGTTCAATTCATGTCAGGCTCATTGAATTTATAATTTTATGGGTTCATTCAATCCCCACCCATGGCGCACAACCTCTTCATCAATTCCAAACATTACTTTAGTGAATGTTCATCTCTAGTTTAGAGACATGTAAAACTCTTATACATATAATAAACATGTTGTTCTATCACTATATAGAATAAGACTCTTATAGTACCATAAAAATTGAAGGGATACTCTATTGTACTCTTATATGTTGTACTCTTTTTTAAAAAAAATTGAATTCAATGAACTGTATAATATTAGAGTTGAATATTTTTATTTTACAAGAAAACAATATTTTTTTTCCATATGAGGATAATTCCATAATAGAATTATCATATTTCCCTTATACTTCATCTATCCTATTATATCGATGGAATATTATTCTTGTGTACTGAACATTTCTAACTACCTTCCATAAATAAACTTCAGGAATTATTCTTCATGATAATACCCCTTCATAAATAGTCCTCTAATTTTCAAAAACTACATTTACTCTACTATGGTACACTAATCACAATAATAACTGCTTCAAGACCTAAACTATGTACTTTGAATATTGTCTAGAATCTAGATAAAAAGTCCTTTGTGAAATTCCTAATTCACTACATGGGATTAATAGTTCTACAAACTGATATTATTCAAGGAGTGGTGTTCTTCATGAACATCACTTGCTATGCAGTCTGACCTTCCAATGAAAACTCCAATATTTCACAAATTATTGTTTCAATAATCTGATCTTTATTAATCAATTTTTTATCTATAGAGATGCTATTAGTAGGGTATTATCAACAGATGACCATTGATGATCAAGTTAAATCCTATAGTATAATAATTCCCATCACGAACAGGTATAAATACTATGTGTTTGACCCTATGTAGTCCTTCCATAAACATTTTCTTCCAACAAAAAATTAATCCAGTTCTATATAGTTTGTTTATATTTTTATTCCCTATATGATATTTTTTTAATCTATGATTCCCTATAAATTAGCATCACTTCATCTTAAACAACTTTCTTTTTGTCTTATGTTCTCTTCACTAGATGCCTTATCTTCTATACAACTCACATAAATTGCTAAATGTGCTATGTGAGATTTTTGTATTATGAAAAATATCCTTCAATTCATATTTTTCCAAAATGAATTATCTTTTGGTCAATAATTTCATATAGTACAACACATTATATACATCATTTATAACATTGTGGAACATCATGATTTCACCACATCCTCAAAAAACACTCCATTTTTATCATGAACTTCCTTCTACACTATGTGTTCACTACAAACCAATTTAAAATATATATGGAAATCCTTCCTTTTCCAAAAATGGTATGTGGTTATTATTAAACTCTATATGGAAAATCACCCTTTGTATATACACTTGTGTGTAAAACAATTTTTAATATTGTTAATTTAGATAAATTAATGTTCTTTTATACTACATGGTAATAAATACTCAATTGGACACATTTATCTAGTCTTATCCATTCTTGGATTCTAGATCTTCAATAAAATACACATCATTCTCACAAAAAAACTTCCAGGTAGTTAAAAAACATCAACTCTAGTCTTGGGGAGGCTGAAATCCCCCTAAATATCCCCACATATTCAATATATGTTGTAAGATTACAATATTAAAAACCATGCCCTTGATATACATATATATAATGGAGTCTAATTAAAATTATCAAACTACATATCTCATTAAAAAATCTTTATGGATTGAATATCCTCAAACCATGTCTTCCATATCAATTATCAATCTATAATTCATGATACAAATATTGATAAGAAATCTAACACCAAATAAACATTTCATTCTAATATTGTTTTCATTTCTATTTTATTTTCAATACTATCATAAATAAATAATTTGTCAAGTACTCTTAATATTCCAATACTATGGGTTTATGACACCATGATTCCCTCTAAATTTTATAACAACATGAAAAGAGCCTTCTAACAGCTTCTCTTCCACCTAGGTCTCATTAGATATTCATTTTTTATTAGAACCCATTATCATACAATCCTAGAGTAATGGAATCATATATAGATCTAATCTCACTATATTGATTATATTCATATATCAAATTGGGATTATATTAAATAAATATTTTGGATGGGGCATGAAATTACCCTCTATAATTTGAAATTTAGATGCATAGATATTTATCTCCCCATTATACATTCAATTATTATCATTCATTTTTATTTTATAGTTTAGTATACGAAGGCATCTTTGTCATGCCTCAGGCCCATACTTCCCTAGAGCCAATGCGGTTTCACTAAAACATGGTGTGTAATTTTTTTTATAAAAAGAAAAGATAAATATTATGCATGATGTTCTACTAAAGAGAATATTTTTGGTTTAGGTCCTGGAGAACCAGATACAATTATTAAAATTCCTTCAAAACTGAAAGGGAAAAGAATATCCACAAAGCTGCAACCAAATAGTGTGTCTCAAATCTACAAAAATTGTAAAATTTAAGTTAACACGTAGGGTGAGAATATTATTTCCCAATAAGGGGTTTTAAAATAAAATAATACTTCAATTAAAACCTTTTGAAAACATTCCTTTAAAATTATCCATAAAACATTTTCATAAGGAAAGCTGCAATACATGAACCATAACATAACATTTTGTCTAAGTAAACACAAGTGAACATTTCAAGGAATATTTACAAATTGCCAATGAAACATGTTACAATCATAAGAATTATTATAAAAAACATATGGTGTACAACATATAAATTAGGAGTTATTCAAACTATACTAGTGTGGCATGCGAATGTGCAATACAGAATTTACAATTGAAAGTAAAACATGATTAATATGTGCACAAAATAATAACTTCAATTTATTTCCTTACTAAATGTGAAACATAAATTGGATAATAAATCAATAAGTGATGAATAAACAATATCCCATAAGCATTTACTTCTGATTCTCATAAGTACAAACTCTTTAATCAAGTATATTCTACTAGTCGAATATTCACTTGGTTAATTAAATTTCATAGTCATAATGAGGGAAGTTTATATGTCAGACTGTGTCAAGGCCTCGTTCCAGGACCATAAACTCTTTGTCAAGGCCTCGTTCCAAGACAATAAATCAAAATGGGGAAAGTTCTAGGCCAATTCCATGTTAATTTATCTCATGAGACCTAACGATGCATCGAGGGGCTATAGGAGGCCCCACCCATCACATACAAAGTCCAATACAATCCTCATTTATTTAAATCGAAGTGCCTAAAACCACATTTATTTATTAAATTACTCATTAATTATCATTCCAAGTGTCACATATTACTTGGTTTCATATTATTTAATGTATCTCATACCACTTTGAATAATTTAGTTCTTAACTCCATAAAAAGCCATAAAAGTTTGATTACATTCTTTAGCATTTTCATAAACATAATGATTCATGCATATAAGTGTCAATAATGATACTAACAATTGGATATCTATGAAAATAAATTAAAATTATGGTAGGTAGATTATAGCACATGTGACAATAACTAAAACACATAAAATACATGTTTGTCACATAAAATGATAACCCTTAAATTCTAAAATTCATACTATGGGAATAAAAAAATTATCTTCCAAAAATGCATAATAGAAATTTAACATAGATTGAATACATAAAAAAATATTCATTTTATTTATTAAATATATTATTCTCCAAACACCCATTACTCGCATGATCAAGTATTAACATACCTCAAGGGTATGACTCGATTATTTAAACACAATGATAAAAATCCAAAACCATGGAAATCAACCACTCTACTTACTAAAACATAACTAATACCGTCTAATATTTATGAAAATAAGTGTGTAAAACATATATATTTTTATACATAATTTACATAATTAGAATAATCTTGGGATAGCATATGTAGGTAGGTAAACACACTCTTTCTTAACATAAAGATAATTTTTCTTTGAAATAGGTTTAAGAATTTGTTTATCCAAAAACTCATTTTCCACTTTAGACATATGTATATAGGAGTGGAAAACCCCAAAATTATTAATATTGAATTCTCTATAATTAATAAATGCATTAAAAGTATGACACTTGGAAAATACAAAATTATTTATGGTTTAGTGTTGTATAATCCATTTATACCCAAGGGTGTATATAAGGGATTTTATTTTTAAATTAATCCTTACAAGCCTTTCATATTTCAAAAACAACATTTGTTATTCATTCTTAAAAATACATGGAAAATATAAATAAGACTGAGGATCAAATTGTAATTGTATAAATATATATATATATATATATATATATTCACATAACCGAATATGCATAATGTATAAAAAAGTTTTTACACCAAAAATCCAATGACACTTATATGACTTAAAATATATTAGGAACATTATTTAAAAAAAGTTCCGTGATTTCAAATCACTATATAAAACTTTAAAGGTTTATTTACTACACAAATACACACACACACACACATATATATATATATATGATTATGTATACATCCACATATATATATATATATAAAACACAAAATAACTCGAGCCCTTGCATGGTAAAGGATTAAGAACATTATTTAAGACCGAAGATTCAACATGATAGGAGAAAACAATAGGTCTTATACTTAACTATATATATATATACATGTATATTAATTTATGTATGTTATAAATATATATTCAAACCGTAACAAACCAAGACAAATAGGTCCCTTACCTGGTTCGAAGAAATAGGAATCTGGAGAAGCATGATGGAGGCGCTAGGGAGTGGAGAACCTGTAGGGTTCAGGTGAAAATTGAGATATATTTATATATCATATACAATATTTTTTTAATGAAACTTGAAAGAAACCCGAGGATACTCGGTTTAGAATAAGGCCGACCACGTCAGTCTTGTGGGAAAAAAAGTTAAAGGAGATCCTCCCAGTCACGGTTGTGTAATAAATAGAGAAGAAAACTAGCATGGCTAATGGTGCAGTGCACGCGAGAGGAAGAAGAAGAAGAAGGCGGCAGTTTAGGAGTGGAAAACAACGGATGGTTGAGATTAACTGAAGACAAGGTCCAATGACTGAGGGGAGTCCACAAGTTTTAAGAGGAATGATAGGTTGAGATTAAATCTCGACTTGATCGGATGGCTACGACACGATGAGGCATTTTAGAAAGGCTTGAATGGCTATGATTAGATCCATTGAGATCTAACGGCTGATAAAAATGCGGAGGAGAAAACGCGGCGGCCGGGGTTCAATAGTTGAACTGATCAAATGGTATGGGTTCCGCGTAGTGAGATCTGATGATCTAGATCTAATCTCAACTGAACAAAGTCATCCCACATCGCAACACGGTGACTTCGGGCCCAGATTTATAAGCCTAGAGCTCCCGCAACAACCCATAAATCCTCCTCCCCCCTCCCCAGTACTGCCTCGTACCAGGTCTCTACAGGAGTGCTCCAGTGCCCACCCCTACCGTCATGCCTCCCCACATGGTGGTGTGCTATGGTTCCCATGCACATGCACTCCCGTGCGCCCTTAGGTCCTGCTACACATGCATGCACACGCGACATGGTACGCACCCATGCATGCACAACCCTGGGCCATTTGCTAGGGGTTGTGAGTGAGATGTCCACCAAGGCCTTGAGTGGATTGGCATACAAGGATGCCCTTGTCTAGGTGTGGTACTAACCCTTTTTTCATAGTAAAATTCATATTTATTATACACAAGATTGTAAACAAAGAACATAATTTCCTAAAACATGATCCCTTCTTAACTTTTCACTTTGGATGATTAAAGTACAAAAATACTAAGGATATTCAAGATGATTTTATACTGAAATAAATACTTAGTTAAAACATTATTTGTTATGTTTAAAAGGGAATATTTAATATAAACATACAGAAAATTAATTTATAAAACTAAATGCCATTAATTTAAAACAACATTAAAGTATCAGTGTACAATATTTAAAACATTTAAAAAAATTTAAAAGTATTTGAAATACTTACCTATGTTTTGAAATCATACTAAGTTTTATAAAATAAACTCTTAAATTTGAAGCCATGATGTTAAAGATAAAATATAATATATGTTAAAAATATAAAAATAATTAAAACTCTTAAGGAAGTTGTACCAGTTTTACGAAAATTATAAAATGTATCGTTAATTTTTCACTTAAATTTTTTTGGGTTTAACAAGATACTAACAGTTACTTTATTTTAGAAACCAATTGCCCTAAAAGGAATATAATGGTCATATATATCTCTAATAGTCAAAAGGAACCTTATAAATACATGTTTAGGGTAATTCAAATTCTAGAAAACTTGGCAAAAATGGTGCTCATCATTCCTCTGATGCTCAGCATAGTTGATGTGGTTCTGTCTATACTGATGTTTATTGTGACGGATCCGAAGGACCCCACTATTGTCTTGGGTTTTTTTTGGATTTTGTGGTCTCCCTATAATTCTAATAGGTCTTTTGGTAGGTATTTTTGGTTAGTTTGACTCTCTTATCCTTGAAGTAATGTAATCATTTTCAGTGTTTCATTAAATAAAGAATGTACTGTGTTTATTCTCAAGTATTGTTTTTGACAATATTGAAATTAAATGAAGTAAAAACCATACAATAGTGTTATTACATAAGAAATAAGTTCAGTATGTCACATTACTCTCACATTCGAAGAATTGTGTCCTCACAATTCTAAAATACTCATACACAAACACCAGAAAAACCAGAAACATGTGACTTCCAGTATCCTTCAACAAAGTCGTCCAACGTGAACAATCTGCTGAAAAACCCCTTGTAGATCCATAGATTGGTTTCTAGTCCCTCAACTTCTTTGATCCAAATACACCGAGAGAACTGAGAGTATCTAGGATCATATCTATGAAAAAATTATTCTGGTTTCAATAGGAAGGCTTGTGCGATGTGGAGATCAAATATTTGAGAGGGGACTATATCTCTATAAATCCATCGAACTATATCATGCTTTAAAATTTCGAAGTTGTGGAGCATGTTGTACATAGTAAAACATAGAAATTGAAACAAATAGAACACCTGAAGGTCACCCTCCAAATTAGATTCCTGAAACTTCATTAAATCATGAAATTTATCAGATAAGGTGAAACATAAGAAAAGACCCTCGTAGTATTTCCCCCTTTTCCTAAACTCTACAAATTGAGCATTTTCAATACTGTGATAGATGTTGCTTTATCATTTGTAAAAATGGAGGATATTTGAACTGACGGGTGCTTTATAAAGTCATTTTCAATTCATGCATAGGTTTGCAAAGGGTTCATAGTCTTTGGAACATGACTGGGTGATTACAAACTCTAGAAGTTCGGTAGGGAGTGACAAGAGGTTGGTTGGTGAACTCATGTCTTCTATCTGGAAATTTCAAGAGAGATGTTTTACTCAGTAAGGCAAAACCATATTAAAATGGAGCATGTTAAAGTACTAAAACATAAAGTATAACATTATCCAATTTTACAAAGTTCATAAAACCAAAGGTGTTACATAACTACTCACTCCCTCTCACAAAACACAAGTATGGATTTCCTGACATCCTCCAAAATGACACTTCACTGGTTTCATCAGTGTTGGTGATTTCCCCAGTTTCCAATTAAACAGATCCCTATGGTGGTTCCAAACTCCCAAATCTCCTTGGTCCAGATGCAGTACGGGCCTCTCGAATTAATTGGATGTGGACATCTAATGTTCCAACAAAGGAAAGCGTGAAGTTTATGGAGTTGGGTGAAGTCTTCTTGAACTTGTTGTCTATAATGAAAATGGGTAGACTCATCCTCAAGAATTTAGAAGTCCACAACCTCACCTCAAAGACTGTAGGTTACAATTTGACAAAGGTATGATTCCTGGAGGTCATCCTCTTGTGTAGCCTCATGGAAGTTCATTAGTGATTGAAAATTGTCAGCCAAGGTGAAGTATCAGAATAGACCTTCATAATACCTTCCCTTACGGGAATAAAAGGGAAGTTGGGCATACATCATTAGGATGTAGTCAAATCCCAATCCTCGGTGACATCGGAGTACCCAAGGATAATTGGATACACAGTAAAGGTGCTTATAAGACAAGTGAAGGTTTTCAAAAGTCTCATAGCCCTGTAAACTCGACTTGGCCACTATAGTTTATAATATTTCTATTGGAAGAGACAGAAGGAACAACTCATCTTCCATCTAAATATTTTATGGAAACTTCTACTTAGTAAGACATAAACAAGTTTTTTTAATGTTGTTCTAATTTTCAGATTTGTCTAAACCAATCCTCTGATACCAATTTTTAGGCACTAGCCCCAGACTGCCCCGGAGTCTGCGTGGTTTCACTAAAACTTGGTGTGTAATTTTTTCTATAAAAATAAAAGCTGAATATTACACATCATGTTTCAATAAAGAGGATTTTTTGGTTTAGGTCCAGGAGATCCAGATACAATTATTATAATTCCTTCAAAACTGAAATGGAAAAGAATCTCCACAAAGCTACCACCAAACAGTGTATCTCAAATCTACTAAACCAATAAAGTTTTAAGTTAAAATGTAGAGTGAGAATATGAATGACCAGTAAGGGGTTTTAAAATAAAATAATAATTCAGTTAAAACCTTTTGAACACATTCTTTTAAAATTATCCATAAACCATTTTCGTAATGATATCTGCAATACATGAACCATAGCATAAGATTTTTTCCAAGTAAACACATATGAAAATTTCAATGAGTATTTAAAAAGTTATAATGAAAAATGTTCCTATCATAAGCATGCTCATACAAAAAATAGGGTGTACAACATATAAATCAAGAGTTATTCTAACTATAATGGTATGACATGAAAATGTGCAACTATAGAATTTACAACTAAAAGTAATACACGATCAGAGCAGTGCATAAAGTAATAACTTTAATTTCTTCCCTTACGCACTGTGAAACATAAACTGGCTAATAAATCTCTGAGTGATGAAAAAAAATTATGCCATAAGCATTTGCTTCTTCTAATTTTCATAAGTACAAACTCTTTAACCAAGTATATTCTACTAGTTGAATATTCACTTGTTTAATTAAATTTCATAGTCATTATGAGGGAAGTGCATATGCCGGATTGTGTCAAGGCCTCGTTCCAAGACTATAAACTCTCTATCAAGGCCTCATTCCAAGACCGTAAATCATAATTGGGAAAGTCCTCATCCAATTCCATATATAATTGTCTCATGAGACCTACCGATGCATCGATGGGCTATAGTGGGCCCTACACATCACATACTAAGTCTAATGAATTACTCATTTCTTTAAATCAAATATCCTCAAACCACTTTGATTTATTAAATTACTCATTACTTATCATTCCAAGTGTCGCATATTACTTGGTTTCATATTATTCAAAGTGTCCCATACAACTTTGAATAACTTAGTTCTTACCTTCATAAAAATTCATAGAAGTTTGATTAAATTGTTTAGCATTTGCGTAAATATATGGAGTCATGCATATAAGTTTCAATAACAATACTAACAACTACATAGATATGAAAATAAATGACAATTATGGTATGAAGATTATAGCACACGTGAAAATAACTAAAGCACCGAAAATACAGGTTTGTCACATAAAATAGTAACCCTTAAATTCTAAAATTATTACTATGTGAGTAAACATATTCGGTTCCAAAAATGCATAATGGAAATTTAACATGGATTGAATACATAACAAAATATTAATTTGAGTTATTAAACATATAGTTTTCCAAACACCCATTATTCGCATGTTCATGTATTAATATACCTCAAGGGTATTTCACAATTATTTAAACAAAATGATAAAAAATGAAAATCATGGAAATGAACCACTTTACTTACTAAAACATAACTAATATCATCTACTATTTATGAAAATAATTGTGTTATACATACATATATATATATATTCATACATGGGATTTACATAATTAGAAGAATCATGGAATAATATATGTAGGTAGTTAAACACCCTTTTTCTTAACATAAAGATAATTTTTCTTTGAAACAAGTTGAAGAATCTGTTTATGAAAAAACTCATTTTTCCACTTAACACATATGTATATAGGAGTGGAAAACCCCAAAATTATTACACATGAATTCTCCATAATTACTAAACTCATTAAAATTATAACATTTGAAAAATCCAAAATTATCTAGGGTTTAGTGTTGTGTAATCCATTTATAAATAAGGGTGTATATAAGGGATTACATTTTTAAATTTTTTCTTATAAGACTTTTATATTTCAAAAAAAAAATATGTTATTCATTATTAACAATGCTTGGAAAATATAAATAAGATTAAGGATCAAAGCTTATATGAATAAGTATTTATATAAATATATATGCATAACTTAATATACATAATTTATAAAAAATGTTTTACACCAAAAATCCAATGACACTTATATGACTTAAAATATATTAGGAACATTATTAAAAAAGTTCCTTAATTTCAAATCATGATATAAAACATGAAAGGATTATTTATTACACAAATAAATATATATGTTTACATATACGTCTACATCTATCTATCAAACACAAAATAACTTGAGTCCTTGCATGGTAAATGATTAAGAACATTATTTAAGACTGACGATTCACCATGATAGGAGAAAATAGTATGTATTATGCTTAACTATATATATATATATACATTTATACATGTATATTCATCTATGTATGTTATACATATATATATAAACTATAACAACCCAAGGAAACTAGGTCCCTTACCTATTTTGAAGATAGAGAAGGAGTCTGGAGAAGCTTGATGGAGGCACTGGAGAGTGGAGAACCTGTAGGGTTCATGTTAAAATTGAGATATATTTATAAATCATTTTCAATATATTTTTTTAATATAACTTTCAATAAAACCAAGGCTCATTGGTTTAGAGTAAGGCCAACCACATCGGTCTTGTGGAAAACGAGTGAAAGGAGGGCCACTCAGTTATAGATGTGGTATAAATAGAAAAGAAAAGTATCATGGCTACTGGTGCAGCACATGTGTGAGGAAGAAGAAGAAATAGTCAATGGTTTTTTGTGGAAAACAATGGGTGGTAGATATTAACTGAAGAGAAGGTCCAACGGTTGAGGTGATTCCACAAGTTTTAAATGTAATGATCGGTCAAGATTAAATATTGACACGATCGGATAGCTACAGCATGATGTGTCATTTTAAAAATGCTTGAACGGCTGAGATTAGATCTTTCTAGACTTAATGGTTGATAAAAATGCAGAGGAGAAAAAAAAGGATATGAGGGTTAGATAGCCGAACTAATAAAAGGGTACGGGTTCTGCACAATGAGATTTGACTGTCCAGATCTGATCTTAGCTGAAAAATGACATCCCACATCAAAACATGGTGACTTCGGGCCCAATTTTATAAGCTTGGAGCTCCCGCAACAGCCCAGAAATCCCCCTCCCCCTCCCCGGTACCGCCTCGTACCTGGTCTCTACAGGCGCACTCCTGCGCCAAACCCTGTCGTTGTGCCACCCCATGTAGTGGCGCGCTCTGGTTCCTATGCACATAAATTCACATGTGCCCTTAGGGCCTACTACACATGACTGCGCGCACGACATGGCATGCACCCTCGCATGCATAGCCCTGGGCCATTTTCCAGGGGTTGTGAGTGAGATTACCACCAAGGCCTTTAGTGTCTTGTCCTACTAGGGTGCCCTCATCTAGGTGGGGTACTCACCCATAGTTTTGATAGTAAAAATCATATTTATTATACACAAGATTGTAAACAAAGAACATAATTTTATAAAAAATGATCCCTTCTTAATTTTTCACTTTAGAAGATTAAATTACACAAAAACTTAGTACATTGAAGATGCTTTTATACATAAAAAATACTCAATAAGAACATTAGTTGTTATGTTTAAAAGGGAATATTTAATATAACCATACAAAAAATTAATTTATAAAACCGAATACCATTCATTTAAAACATCTTTAAAGTATCATTGTATAGTATTTAAAACATTTGAAAGATTTAAAAAAAGTATTCAAAATACTTACTTATGTTTTGAAACCATATTAAGTTATATAAACTACGCTCTTAAATTCAAAGCCATGAGGTTAAAGATTAAACTTAAGATATGTTAAACATATCAAAATAATTATAATGCTTAAGGAAGTTGTATTGGTTTTATAAAAATTATACAATGTATCCTAAATTTTTCACTTCAATTGTTTTGGTTTAACAAGATACTAACAGTTACATTATTTTAAAAACCAATCACCCTAAAAGGAATATAATGGTCATATATATCTCTAATGGTCAATTAACCCTTATAAATACATGTTTAGGGTAATTCAAATTCTAGACAACTTTGTGAAAATCATTTTCAACATTCCTCTAATGCTCAGCATAGTTACTATAGTTATAGCTATATTGATGTTCATTGTGATGGATACGAAGGATCCCAACTATTATATTGGGATTTTTGTTGTATTTGGTAGTCTCCCTGTAATTCTAATAGGTATTTTGGTAGGTATTTTTGGTTAGTTGGATTATCTTAGCCATGAAGCAATGTAATAATTTTTAGTGCTTCATGAAATAAGGAATGCCTTGTGTTTATTTGCAAGTACTATTTTTGACAGTATGAAAATTAAATAAAGTAAAAAACATACAATAGTGTTTTTTTACAAGGTTGGAGCCGAAGTCTCAATTTATTATTAAAAAAAGACCTCTTTAGACTAGATAGAGGGTGACCCATTACATAGCCCGAAGGCCCAAGGCCAAGTGGCCTGCCTACAGGGCTAGAAAGCCCATTCTTTGCACAAAGGACCCCTCGGTGAACAGTACTTCTACAGTACCCATGCTGCTACATCCCCTGCTACAGTACCGCCACCGCAATAGTACCTGCAATAGTACTCGGGAATTCTCCCCTGCCCAGATTTGATCCTGGGTATTTTGGATGCCAAGAAGGAGCTTGAACCACTAGGGTACATGCTCATTGGAAAAAACATACAATAGTGTTATTACATAATAAATAAGTTTTTGGTGTCACACTCTTGGTTATTTCTACCAACTCATAATTATCTTAAAAAAATTGGGGACCATATTCTTCAATACTCTCTACTTTTTGATTGAAATGTATATCTTTTCACCTAAGCCACATTTGTCATTATAACTTTATACTACTGATAGATTTCCAATTAGTGAAATTACCACTTGGAATTTATTCATTTAAAAATCCTCTAAGAGTATTTAATATGATATCAATATATGAATCAATAGTTCAAGACAAGAAACATCAATGTCATCTATGTCACTCACTTATATCTACACATTCAAGAAACATGCCTTTCTTTATTTGTTAAATCATCTTGTGGTCTCAGTCACCCTAACACAAAAGTATAATCATATAAACAATAAGGAACGTAGTGTGTGAGACATAATTCACGTTAAACCCAATTGATAACTCTTATTAATGATAACTTCATGATACCACTTAGATTACATGATCATTAGTTTTTCATAGGATTTTATATTTTTAATATGAAACTACACAATCTTTAATTCACATCACCAACATTCAATGTGTTTACTTATCTTTAAAGAAGAGTTAAAAGTGTTAAATTCAAAGTTTTATAACTAAACCATTTTTAATATAGGGTTATACATAAGAAAAATTCTACTATAAAAATTTATTAGAAAGATAAAATAATTTCCTACATAATGGTATTTTATTTATAATTTTTAGACATTAAATAATTAAATTTATTTATGAAACAATGATGATGTATTAATTACCTTATTATTGAAATATTAAAATAATTGATATTTCAAATATTAATATAATTGTAAATTGATACTTTTGATGTATTCCACGAATTTTCTAGGTTAATATGACATGTTAGGGTTGATTAAATAATTTTTTTCGAAGTGATAAAGTTTTTATGACTTTCAAAAAAACCAAATACTAAATAGTGTCAAAAAAGACATAAATGAGTTTTTAAAACAAATACTATATTATTAATTGATATAATATTCATAAAAAATACTTTTTTAAAAAAATGGAATATATAAGGTTATATATATCAATAATTTACCACTTTTAGTTCTCTTGGATTTTTAAATTATGTTTATTAACCATTTATTCAAATAATACAAGAATACATGGTAAAAGTTAAACTATTTAACTAAGAGTAAAATCTAAAAGATATGGTTAATATGGTAACTTAAACCTGTCTAAAACCTATTGGTTCGAGAGGTTTTTGACCCATATCTACCTTATCCTATAAATAAATCCTTTTTGAGATATTATAAACCGAATATGATTGTATAATAAATTAATATTTCAAGATTTTCCTAAAGTTCCTCTCACCTCTCTTATAATAGGGTACTTCCCCGTCTCTTAATTTCACACCTCCAAAGATATTTGTCTCAGCAAAACCCTACTCAAATATCCTACCAACAACCCTCACTTAAAACTATAGGCCTTAATTTGATTATAATCCAACCTAAGGATCCCTTTTGATCAAATCAAAAGGAAGCAGCCAAAGAAGAGGTAATAATTTCATCACCTATTTCAAAGTTCTTTTCTTCTTCCACTTCATATTTCTATGTTGTTTATAGAACAAAATAATAACCCCAGTACCTTATATTTAATGTGATGTTATTATAAATATGTTACAACCATATTCATTATTATATCCATCCTATGAATGACAAAGTCACTATACGTGTGTACGTATGGATTACCGTCTCCACGTCGTGGTGTAGTTTAGTATTCAACACTTCATTATTTGGATGGGTATAATAATGTGTATAATTGATTTAAATAATAAATATAACATGTTAATGATTCTTTATATATGATATACCATCCAATTACATAATATTTCACCACCAATAGAATGATATTGTCGCTCGTGCGTATGTACGGATTACCATCTCCGTGAACGCAATGAGATTCATTCCCCATTATAATCATTCAAGAATAATTTTCATTGTATGATTAAAAATAATTTTTAAGAACTTAATATCATTCTGGATATGAATCAAATACATCTTATCAATAACAAACATAACTTACGTAACAAAACATATAAAGAAAAATGAATCAGTTAACACATGAAACAATGATACTACTGAAATATTATTAACAGAGAAATATTAGAAGATCATATATGATATCATATTTATGTATGTGGTTCTTGTGTAATTTAATAAAAATAATTTATCTATTCTACAGGATGTTAATATACCCTCGATCATGAAAAAATACAAGGTAAGGATTAATTTTACAATCTCTTTATAATCTACGGTTGTTTATACGTAAGTATCTAATAGGAACTCTTTATCATTCACATCCTTGTTTCTTAAATATATATTTCAAAACATTTTTACTATTTCCTAGAATATAAGTTAAAGACTTACATACCCTCTTTTGACTTTATATAAGATTTTTATAAAGTAACCTTTTCATTGTTGTAGACGCCGGAAAAGTCCGTTGTTCCCAAACGAAGCTCCGGATGCGGAAAGCGAGGTCATATTTGGAGTCGGAAGGATGTTTCGGAGGGCCCGGAGGCCTTGCGCGGAATTTCAGAGGCCCGCGCGCAAAGGTGATGTCCCGCGCGGAAAACCCCGGGGATGCGCGCAATGCGCCGGCTCGGCGCGCAATTCTGCGCGCCGCGGGTCCGCGCGACTCCCTTACGCGCCGCGCCCGATTCCGCGCCCGCGAGAAGAATTTCGCGCTCGCACCCTGGATTCCGCGCCCGGGGTTGCCTATAAATACAAGGCGACCCCCAACGTTTCAAAGGTTGCTGGAAGTCGAAACGTCTCCCGTGCGCGCAATTCAACCCCTTCCGCGCGCAATGACGAACTTCAGGTAACCTCCTTACTTTCGCGCAAGAAAGCCTCGGGGTCCGCCTTCGCGCGCAATCCCCGCTGGCTCCTTTCATTTGAATAAACACTCACCCTAAGGCCTTTGCGCGCAAAAGAACCCGCTTGCGCGCAATTGCCCCGGGGTGCGCGCAATCCGGCGCGATTGCGCGCACCCCCCCTTCTTTCAAGTGGCCATTCATTAGAGAATGAGCCGTTGCCCCCGCGCGCTATCCGAAGCCCGGTGTGAGCAATCTCAAGCATCCGCGCGCAAGGCGCTGGCCCAATTGCGCGCCAGCCGCCCCGATTGCGCGCCGGCCCGCAGTATTGCGCGCAAAGCTTCCTTTTTGCGCGCAAGCTGCCAGGGTCGCCCCCGTTGACCTCCTAAGGGTACCCGCCTGTGTGGCACCCGATGATTCTCATCCCGGGTGCCCGCACCGTGCGTTGTCTTCCCGTGCGGCCCTCCAGGCTTGCGCGAAGTGACACGCACCTATGTCCAGCATGACGTTAAACTGCATACTCGTCCAGCATGACGTTAAACTGCATATACGTCCTGCACGACGTTAAACTGTACATCGTCCGCGCTGCAAGACGTTAAACTGCCAAGTGCTTCGTCCGGCAACCTATGCCCAGCATGACGTTAAACTGCACACCCGTCCAAGCTGCACGACGTTAAACTGCCTAGCCCCCATCGTCCGTGCTGCAAGACGTTAAACTGCCAAGTGCCTCGTCCTCAACACATGACGTTAAACTGTACTTCGTCTGGCAAGACGCTAAACCGTCCGCAACCTGATCCCGTGCTCCGCACGCAGGGTCTCCCCCGGTTTGGACGTGGCCCCCACCCGCTCGTCTCTGCAGGGATGTCGGGATTGTCCCCCTTTTGGGACGATTTAATGGGAGTGGCTTTTCCCTACGGGGGCAGGGTATTACAAACCCCTAGTTTCTCGTGGGAGGCTGCACATGTGTATCTCCATTGCGCCTCCCCACTGCCGAAGCCAGTAGAGGGTCTGACTGGGATCGAGGTGTCTTCTGCTTTCGGTCCAAGTCCCTTCCAACTGAGTTTTGCAGGATCCGGGCTGCCCCAAGTGCGTAAGTCCTGACAGAATGAACTACGTGGACTTTGATCCCTGTCTTCTATACAGGGTACGTAGGAAGCCTCCCCGAGGTTCAAGCCCACCACCTGGTCGTCCCGGTCGTATTTACGTCGGTTCGTCCATCAGTGGACCCCTCCAGGGTTCACGCTTGCGTTGATTCACCTATGAATCCGCCCCTGTGGGAGACTGCCCGTGTGTATCTCCGCGGTGCCTCCCCACAGCCCCCCTTTTCCATTTCCCCTTTTATCGTCCAGCATGACGTGAAACTGTGATCCACCCGGCCGTTCCATCCCCCTCTGTGCGAGGTGGTTCGGTTCAATCCTCCGCCCGGCGGCCTCGACCTCTTCGTGAGTCGGCTTGCCGACGTCCAGCATGACGTTAAACTGTATGCCCGAACTACGTTGACTTTGATCCGTGTTAACGCGCGGTACGTAGGAAGCCCCTCTGGGGTCCAAGCTCTTTACTCCATCATCCATCCTGATCCTTACCCGGGCCGCCACATCCCGGTGGGGTCATGCCACTTCACTTCACTCCACGTTACTTGGGAAGCCGCCCATGTGCTGGCCCCAGCGTCGGAGGTTCCCCGCAAAGGGGTTCTGTCATCTGATCCACTTTTCGTGTTGATCGGTCCGATGCCGTCTCCGCTGGACGTTAAACTCGCGGCATACCCCGTGTTAAACACGGGAAGCTGAGGAAAACCTCAGGTGACACAGTTCCCCGCACCTAGTACGGGATGCCTCAGGCCATCGTGCCTTCGAGAAGCCCTATTAGGGACGGAAGACAGACGTGCAGAGCCGCAGTGTTACGACACGCCCCCAGCACCCAGAGCCACCCGGCCTTCTCACTGCAGGTTGCTGCCCCGCCCAGACCCCTTGGAGCGTCCGGGCGGAAGCAGCGTAATTAACCGGTGTCCATGAAGATATGGCGCCGGGAACGAGATTCACGAACATTCTTAAGTCTATGAGGGAGACCCGGATTAGGCGACAAGTTCCGAGGAGACGTCCAAGGAAGGAGGAGCCGACATCCCATCATCCCGGTTTCGATCAAGGAGCAGACGCCCCTGAATAAGGGACGGATGCCGCCCGCCCTTGGAAAGCGGGACTGCGGGACCACAAGCCGCGCGCCCATCCCCTCGGGTTGACGGGTGCACGCGCGAACGCGTCCTGGCGGAACAGCGTAACCCGACGCACATCCGCACCGAAACAGAAAAATGGTGAACCCGACGTGAATCTCTTCTCCTCGATACGAAGACCGATGGCTTTCAGAGGTGTTGGAAGACCGGCATGTTGCCCGGCCAAGCATTTAGTCTTACCCGCCAGGGGCTGGGGAAGTGAAATCGGGCACTCCGTCTCGCAACGTCGAGGGCCTGGGTTCCCCCCACGGAAGGCGTCGTGGCGCTAATGGTTGGTTGTCGATTCCTTTTTCCTGTCAGTGTTAATGGGTCTTTCTCCCTGCTTTCAGAAATCAGGTCGCCCGATCTAGTGCCCGATCGCCACCTGCCCACTGGCGCAGGGACAGGGGAAACACCGACGCGGCTACTCCGCGCGGTCCCGCCCGTCCCACAGCCGTCCCAGCAGCCGCAATTGCGGGACGACCACGCCCTCTCTCCCCCTCGGAGGTCATCCAGAGAAGGGTGATCAACACCCTGGTGCGGAGATACGAGGAAGAGGGAGTCATCCCCACTAGGGAAATGGCTCGCCTGGACCTTGAGAAGGCTGCGCCTCGCCACCACCGCCGCCCCCGAGGGCCGCGCAGGGAGGCACCGCTGCCTACCTCAACGTCCAATCGCTTCGGGAGTTTATCCCCGGAGCGCTCTGACAGTTCCCTTCCTTATGCGGATGAGGTGGGAGATGCCCAGGATCACCCTATCCGAGGTCCGCTCCAGGGATCCACGATAAGGGCTCCCGCCAGGCCACGGCGACATCGCCGCCAGGCCCCTCAAGTCGAGGAACAGGCTCTCCACCTGCCCGCGCCGCTCATCCCGGCTCGTCTGTCTCGACGCCAACGTCGGGCACGAGCGGAAGAGGATGCCCACCTTGGGGCTCTGGCAACAGCGGCCGCATTGGCCCAAGCCACTGCTGGCTCCAGTCGCCAGGCCTCTGCGCATCCTGAGCGGGGGAACTCCTATGCCCGACCTGGATCGAGGCCCCGACCGCCCCAAAGGCAGGTTGGGTTGACTCTCCCGGTTGCTGGCACTGGCAGTAGCCACCGCGGACCACCTCGCGGTAGCGCTATTCACCGGCAGGGTCTACTCTGCGTGGCCGATTCTGGAGGCATGGGTCATCCCACCTCCCAATCCCGGCCCGGAGGCCTGCCCGGAATCATCTCTCCCCGCGTCCCCTTTGATATCTGTCCCGGTGCCCCTCGCACCTTGGTTCCCAGTCCTCTTGGCCCCAGCACCAGTGCGGCCGGAGGACGCCAGGACAGAGATCAGCCCTGCCCCGAAGAACCACCCAGGGGCAGGAAGGCAAGGCGTCGACGCCGAGGGAAGAATGTTACGGAATTCCGGACAGAGATCCGACCGGTTTGCTTCTCTGACTCAGAGGCGGAGTACGATTCGGCGACTGAGCCCTCTCCCCAATCCCGCCAGTCAAGGGCAGGGGTAGGAATGCGGCACGTCAGCCTCGTGCTCCCCGAGAGCGAGATCGATGTGATCCCCGCTTCTCTCCGAAGGTATATCCGGAGTAACGAGGGCCTGGTAGACCCCCAAGGATCAAACTTGCGGTTGGTACCGGCCCCTCCGGAAGTGCCTTCCGTCTCGATCAGAGAAACCGGAGACTTTTTCTGGGGACCGACGGTCGAACCACGATCTGGTGCGCCCTCGGCGAGCACCGATGCTACGGCAGGATGTTCGCTCACCGGCCCGTCCTATCGTGATGTGGTAGCTGGGGCACCGCCACCCTCAGGGGGAGGCCCGGGATATGGAGGCCAATCGGCCTGCTCGCCGTATTCGCCGCCGGCCAGCCCGTCGGCCCGACGGCCCGCCTCGGCACCACTACCAGTTCCCCGTCCGTTCCCAGCCATGGAAGAGGACCAAGGAGATCTGGGTCCCGAGTTTGAGTCGTGGAGCTTCTGGACCGTCCTTGCAGAGGGCCACTTCCCTGAGAAGTTTTGGCCAGTCGCAGGACCAGGCTTTGATGCACCCGAATCGCTCACCCCGGATGAGTTCGAGTGCTTCCGCCGAACTCTCCGGGAGACTCACTCCCGTCTTCACTGCCTACAAATGCCATACCCCGGGATTCAACTACACCTGGAGGATATTGGTGAGCAGTGCCGTCAAATTGACCTGGCCATGCTCCCCGCGGTCCGGCACCCCGGGTCATTTGGGCACCACGAGGCCCTCCAACAACGATGCGTTGAGTGCTTTCAAGTACTCCGCAAAGTTATCGAGGAAGCCACTCCCCACGTGTATATCCGTGGATGGGGGCAGTACGCTGCCCTACGCTTCAGTGTGATCCGCCGACAGCCCGATTCGCTGGGTGGCCCTGAGGGTATATCCCCAGGGACAGGAACAGTCAATATGGCTGACCTGTCGGGAGAGGGGAACGACTTGGAACTTCTCGACGGGGGCTTCCCCCCCGAAGACAAGCCGTCGTCAGATCCATCAGTGAGAGTTACTCGTCATCAGAGAAACCTCCTGGGGCTCCCCGCGCCCACTGAAGCACTGACGTTGAGCCGAAACGTCAGCAAAGGAAAAGAGCACAGCGAGGCTATAAGGCCCGCCGACCCATCTGCCTCCATGCGGAGGGCAGAGGAGGATCCCGAGAAGGCTACGCTACGTCAGCAGCTCGCCGAACAGAAGAGGCTGGTTGACCAGCTCCTCGCCGAGCGCGCTGCAGAACGGCGGCCTGACTACGGTGATCCCAGGCCAGGACAGCAGGGACCGGAACAACCACCCCTCGATGAGGCTCTCCCGGGCAACCGTGATTACGCCGTGTTCGCCGACAGGAGAGAGGCCATTGCCTACGGCAAGAGGGCGCGGTATGTTTCGCCACACCCTCCCGAGCGGCGTGACTACCCGAGAGATCCCGCTCGGATTCCTCCCGCTGCCCCAAAGGCCGCTCCGCCAGCCATCCCACGAGCTGCCGAGTTCGACGATCCGGTCGACGACCCGATTGAAGGGCCATGCAATGCGCTCGTGGTTAGAGATCCTCGCCAGGACTGGAACCCATGTCCGGACGATCCGATGGCGGCACTCATTGCCCGCTTGGAAGCCTTGGAGACTCGGCAGGTGGCGATCCCACCGGACGGCAAGCCATACCCAGCATGGGTGGATGACATGCCGGCGCCTCCAGGATTCGGGAATCCCACTTTCGCCCCCTTCAACGGGACCGGAGACCCGCCACAGCATTTGGCCCATTTCAACTCGAGGTGCGGGCCTATGTTGGGGACTCCGGCGCAGCAAGAGGCCGCTAAGCTTCGCTGCTTTGTCCAGACACTGGAAGGGCCAGCATTTGTCTGGTACAGCCAGCTCCCCGTCGGGTCGGTAACCAGCTGGGAGGACCTCCGTAGACAGTTCCTCTACCAGTTCAGTTCCACGACCCGGAAGACGAGTATCGCAGACCTCTTCAAGTGCAAGCAGAGGCCTGATGAGCGAGTCGCGGACTTCGTCGCCCGATGGAAGGGTCTCACGTATTCCCTTGACATGCCATTGACTCAAGAGCAGTTGCTGACAATGTGCGTCGGGAACGTCAAGGCCGAGCTGGTCCCTTCCCTGATTACTCAGAATTACCCCGGAGGGTTCAGGGACTTCTCAGACAAAGCTCAACGTCTTGAGGAAGCCCTGCAACAGGCCAGCCAGGCACACCCGCTGCCTCCTATGATTCCTGCAAGGAGAGCCAGCAGGGCTGAGCCCGCTGCTGTGGCCCAGATAGAGGCTCCCAGGCCGTTGGAGCTGCTGCCGGTGAGGCCAGCTCCACAGCCTCACAGGAATCCGCCTCCACGGGCTCAGTTCCCGGCCCAGCAACGGCAGCCTCAGAACCAGCCAGCCCCTCCGCGTAATGTACCGCCGCAACCCAGGCGAGATAATCAGGGTCCACCTCCTCGGCAGGCCCCTCCGGCCCCTCGTCAAGACCACGCTCCCAGAGGCCCGCGACACCTGACGTACTCATTCCATGAGGATCAGGTCCCCGGTTATTTCCGGAGCGCCCTGGAGCAGAGGATTGTGCGACTGCCTGAGTGTTGGAAGCCAGAGGAGGCACATCTCACGGATAACCCCCGCTACTGCCCCTACCATCGAGCCCTGGGGCACACCATCCAGCGGTGCTATGTGTTCAAGGACTGGCTCCAAGACCAGATTAACAACAATGTAATCAGGTTGGGCCCAGCTCCAGCACAAGTGGCGGGCGTGTTCGTGGGATCAGATGACGATAGTGGCAACGAGGACGAATGGCAGCTGGTCTCCAACCGCGGATCCCAGAAGTATAATAACTGGATGGCCCGCAAGACGACCATTCGCGCCCAGGGAATCATCCGTGCGCGCTTGAATCAGCCTGAGCCCCCAGAACCTGCGGGTGCTGCTTCGGCATCGTCGTCCCAGTCTGCCTCCTCCAAGAGGAGCAAACGGCGGCAGCGCAAGAAGGAAGAGCGCGCCCCGCCAGTTCCGCCACTATCCCGTACTCTCGGCGATTTCATGCCCCCGGAGATGGGGGTCCCTCCTCGGATCCGCCCGGTGATGGATGATTCGTCCGACGACGGTATTGGGTACGCTTCGGTTAACACCGTCGAGCTGGTAAATCCCTTTTCGGTTCCCGACGTTGAAGAACACCAGGTGGACCTCCCTAGCGTCCCCGGTCGTCGCCACCGTCGGAAGAACCGCAGCAGCAGGAGTCGCCGGGGCACAGCCGTCGGTACTTCCGGCCAGGCCGTGCACGCCACTGAGACTAGGCAGCAGGCTCAAGATCGAGCTCAACGCGCGCAGGCCCCCCATCTGGGGATAACGGATTCGCCTCCGCCACTGTTTGTGGTGTGGGACCGGGCAGAACCGCCTCAGCCGCGTCGCGACCAGCTCCGCCCTGCCACAAGTCCATCCCGGCCTCCTGACTCCAGTACGGTGACCATTTCCCGGACTGCGACCAGTGAACAACGGGATGCGCCAAGCACCAGTCGGCCGCCGATCCAACCGGTAAGGCCCGTCATGCCACCAGCCGCAGAGCAACCTCCTGCAACCAGGAGCTCGCGCTTGGCCAAAAAGTATGATGTCCTGAAACACTTGGCCGACATCCCAGCAAGGCTCTCCATCCTTGAGGCTCTGCGCATGTCATCTGAGATGCGCGAGGCACTCGCTGAAGCCCTGAAGAGCCCCCTCCAGTTCGAGACAGAGGTTGCGGCTGCAGAGGCCTCCCACGCCGAAACGATCGAGGACGCCGAATGTCAGGCAGTTATCTCGTTCTCTGGTAAGGATGAGGACCCTCCTATACAGGGACACATCCGTCCGCTGTATGTCACTGGCCAGTTCAATGGCCTTGAAGTCCGGCGTTGTCTTGTCGACACGGGGTCCGGGATTAATCTGATTCCAACTCGGACGCTCCGGAGATTGGGGTTGTCTGAGGATGACTTGATTCCCTCCGACCTCAGGATCCAGGGGTACGACCGCACCGAGCAAACCCCGGTCGGCAAGATACGTTTGAAGACCCAGTTCGGTGACTTGGTTGCCAACACCGAATTCATGGTAGTCTCTCAGGACACTGCGTATAACGCATTGATGGGCAGGCCATGGCTTCACCTTCATGCGGCGGTTCCCTCGTCATACCACCAATGCCTCAAATACTCCCTTAATGGTCGAGTAGGCGTGCTTCAAGGAGATGCCTCTCCTTTTGCCTCATGTGAAGCCCGCTATCTGGACGCGGACTATTACAAGAGCAAGGATAAGCAGATCCTGGCAGGTGAGGTTGAGCCTGTCGCTGTTGCAAGCGATCCCTGGGCAAGTCTGGATGACGCTTACGTCCTCCCGATTCACCGGTTGGACGTCGCCATGGTCTTGACGGTCCGCGAGTCTCCTGATGAGACGGCCGCGACCGCCCGCGCCAGCACCAGTGGCCCAGCAGGACCTGGTAGCCCCAATGCAGTTGCCAACGCAGCCTCTCCCGTGGATGATCCCTCCCCGAGTGGAGAGGGTATGGAAGACGCACCCCCAGCCTTTGAGGAGGGCGTCCCCGCCACGGTCGATGAGTTAATACAGGTGAACCTTGGAACCGAGGCCGATCCAAGACCCACGTTGGTTAGTGCCGCCATGCCCTCTGAGGAGCGGCAGCAGTACGTGGACTTTCTCAGGCAGCACCGTGATGTGTTCGCTTGGGGCTATGACGAGATGCCGGGGCTAGATCCTCAGGTAGCCGTCCACCGCCTTGGTCTCCCGGCGAACCATCACGGGTTCAAGCAGCCTCCCAGGAAAATGCACCCATCCCATGGTGCCATGGTTGAGGCCGAAGTTGACAAGCTTATCAAAGCCAACTTCGTGAGGGAAGTTCAGTACCCCAAATGGCTGGCCAACATTGTGCCGGTCAGGAAGAAGAACGGGCAGATTAGAGTCTGCATCGACTTCCGCGATCTCAACCGCCACTGTCCGAAGGATGATTTTCCCCTTCCAGTGACAGAGCTGTTGATTGATGCCACAGCAGGGTTCCAAGCCCTCTCCTTCATGGATGGATACTCCGGATACAACCAAATTCGGATGGCCCCTGAGGATGAGGAGTTCACTGCCTTCAGGGCCCCCCAAGGTACCTTTTGCTACCGGGTCATGCCCTTCGGCCTGAAGAATGCAGGTGCCACCTACCAACGGGCGATGCACCGCATATTCAAGCCAATCCTCGGCACACTGGTGGAATGCTACGTCGACGACTTGGTTGTCAAATCGCGCCAGCGTCAGGACCATCTCAAAGATCTTGAGAAAGTGTTCAGCTTCCTCCGGTCTCGCTGCCTGAAGATGAACCCGTTGAAGTGTGCCTTTGGGGTCACCTCCGGAAAGTTCCTTGGATTTGTGGTAAGATACCGGGGTATTGAGATCGACCCAGAGAAAATCAGGGCGATTAGCCAGATGCCTCCCCCGGGTACCGTCCGGGAACTGCAAGGGTTCCAAGGCCACTTAGCCTATATACGCCGATTCATCGCGAATCTGGCCGGCAAGTGTAAGCCCTTTTCTCGGCTTATGAAGAAGGGTGTCACCTATGTATGGGATAAAGAGTGTCAGACCGCTTTCGAGGAAATCAAGCAGTACCTGCTTCAACCTCCGGTCCTGATGCCGCCCGTATCCGGAAAGCCGCTGGTCCTTTATGTGACCGCCCTGGAACGGTCCCTGGGTGCCCTTCTCGCCCAGAAGAACAACGAGGGAACAGAGAATAGCCTCTATTACCTCAGTCGCATGCTCCTCGATGCGGAGGTTAGGTATTCCCCCATCGAGAAGAGCTGCCTGGCGCTCGTATTTGCCGTACAGAAATTACGGCACTACTTGCAGCACCATGAGGTACAGTTGGTTTCTCGGGTAGACCCGTTGAAATATATCCTGAGCCGACCTATGTTGACTGGCCGTCTAGCGCGGTGGGCTGTGATTCTCCAGCAGTTCGACATCAGGTATGTGTCTCAGAAGGCCATCAAAGGGCAAGCGTTGGCAGACTTTCTGGCCGCTCACCCGACCTCCGCGGATCAGCTGCTGGATCTAGGCTTTCCTGATGAGACCATTCTCTCGGTTGATCGAGCCGATCCATGCTGGCAGATGCACTTTGACGGTGCCTCCCGGAGCCCCACCGGTAGAAGACTCGATAATCCTAAGCTCAACAGAGTGGGCCTGGGTATCGTCTTCATTACCCCGGAGCGAGCCGTGCTGCCATACTCTTTCCTGTTGTCAGAGGGCTGTACCAACAATGAGGCGGAATACCATGCCCTCATCACCGGCCTCGAGTTAGCTCTCGAGATCGACGTGCCCCATCTGTGTGTGAAAGGGGACTCCGAGCTGGTCATTAAGCAGATCAATGGCGACTATGTTGTCAGGAAGCCGGAACTTGTGCCATTGTTGGAGTGCACCCTCCTTCTGATGGCCCGGTTCCCTTCTCGGCCAGAAATTGTCCATATTCCCCGGTCGCAGAACGGTCGAGCAGATGCTTTGGCCAGCCTGGCTGCGTCACTTGCGGAACCTGAACAGGACAACCTGATCGTCCGCGTGACGCGCCGCAGGCTCATCGCTCCCGTTATCCCGGAAGAAGATCGCGGCCCGTTGGTAAGTAATCTCACCACGGTTGCCCCTATGCCCGGAGCCCCGAGTACCCCAGATATAGCAGTCGGATCAGCCCCTGATTGGAGGACGCCTTTGGTTGAGTACCTCCAACATGGCATTCTTCCGTCAGATCGGGCCGAGCGCGAGCGAGTTCGACGCCGCGCATCGCAGTTCGTCCTCCAGAGCAGTCCCGGCCTGGAGCAGATCCTCTACAAACGCGGATTTGATGGTGTTCTCCTCCGTTGCCTTCAGGGAGTTGAGATCCCACGAGTCATGCAAGAGGTTCATGCTGGTTCATGCGGCGCCCACCAAACTGGGCCGAAGCTGTCCCACCAGATTCGGAGGTTGGGATACTTCTGGCCCTCTATGATCCATGACTGCATCGAGTACGCCAGAAGGTGCCATGCGTGCCAGGTTCATGCGAACTTTGTGCATCGGCCGCCGGAGCCTCTCCATACCACAAGGTATTCCTGGCCCTTTGCAGTCTGGGGACTGGACGTCGTGGGACCTTACCCGCCGGCGACAGCTCGCCAGTGCCGGTTCATTCTGACCGCCACGGACTTCTTCTCCAAATGGGCAGAAGCGATTCCGCTCAGAGAGGTCAAATCCTGTTCGATCGCTGACTTCGTGACCTCCAACATCATCTATCGATTTGGAGTGCCTCACGCTATCCTCACGGATAACGGAACCAATTTCCGAGCAGCCGAGTTGAAGAAGTTGTACGCCAAGTATAACATCCGCTCGAACCATACATCTCGCTATCATGCGCAGGCGAATGGACAGATCGAGGCGTTTAACAAAACCCTCTCTAACATTCTGCAAAAGATGGTTGGTCAGAACAAGAAGAGTTGGCCGGACAAGCTCCCCAACGCCCTCTGGGCTTATCGGACGACGACTCGCAATTCCACCCAGATGACCCCTTATTCCCTGGTGTATGGAGCTGAGGCCGTCCTGCCCATCGAGATCCAGTTACCGTCCTTGCGCACTGCGGTCTACGACCAGCAAGCGCCGGAGAGAGTTGCTGAAGCCCGTCTAGTCGAGTCGGAAGCACTGGATGAGAATAGACTTCGCGCTTTGCACAACTTGGAGAGGCATCAAAGCAGGATGGCTCGAGCTTTCAATAAGAAGGTTCGCCTCCGCTCCTTCCTGCAGGGTGATCTAGTGCTAGCCCTAAGAGCACCGATGATCCCCGGCAGGAAGCCGCCCAAGTTGGAGCCCAAGTGGGAGGGACCTTTTGTTGTCCACAAGGTCTATCCCAATGGCGCGTACTCCCTAGCGACTATGGATGGTGAGCGTGTCACTCCTCCCACCAACGCTAGGTTCCTCAAGCAATACTTTGCCTGAGTGTCACCACGTCCTGCACGACGTTAAACTGCATTCGTCCAGGCTACAAGACATTAAACTGTTCAGCATTCGTCCGCGCTGCAAGACGTTAAACTGCCAAGTGCTTCGTCCCGCATGACGCTAAACTGCACTACGTCCGAGCTACAAGACGTTAAACTGTTCAGCATTCGTCCTGCATGACGTAAAACTGCCACTCAAGAACTACGTGCGGCTTGATTCCCATCCTTATGGGATACGTAGGACCGCCTGAACCCTCGTGTTTCAGGCCCAGCCCCATCCTTCGGGAATTTCCATCCCATCTCGGGCCCTTGGCCCAGTTGCCCCGGGGTGTGCGGCGTATGGTGTGAGTGCGGGGCTATGCCCTCATTCACGACGGTTTGCTCGTCACGCTGTACGCCCCCCTCCACGTTTGGGGATGCCTTCTGCTCCCCCCTTCTTTTTTCCTCATCGTCCTGCATGACGTTAAACCGCACTTCAAGAACTACGTATGGCTTGATTCCCATCCTTGTGGGATACGTAGGACCGCCTGGACATTCATGTTTCAGGCCCAGCCCCATTTCCCGGGAATCTCTATCCCGCGTTGGGCCTCTGGCCCCAGTTCCCCTCCTTTTTGTGCGAGGCGTATCGCGTGAGCAGGGGATTATGTCCTCATTCACGTCGGTCTACTGGCCGCGCCGTACACCTCCCCCGTGTGTGGGACTACCTCACACCCCTCATCGTCCTGCATGACGTTAAACTGCCTTTCAAGAACTACGTATGGCTTGATTCCCATCCTTATGGGATACGTAGGACCGCCTGGACGCTTGTGTCTCAGGTCCAGCCCCGTCTCTTGGTTGATCACGGGGACCTGCCCCCCTTCGGTTGCTCTCAAGGTGAGTCCTCCGACCCTTTCCGGAGATCTGTTAACATGTTTTGGGGTGCTTCGGTCTATGACTCGTAGTGTCAGATTCAATCCCGACAAGTCCTGTGTTGCTTGTCAGGCCTCGCGCTTCCTCTTGTTCGAGCCTTCACTCAAAGGGATCCTCGTTAGCGGTTTGGGTACGATGCCTCAGTGCTCTCCCACCGCTCCGGGTCGATTTACCGGCGGGTCTTGGGCCGCAAATCGATATGAATCCTGCGATTGAGCGGTTGATGCTCGTTTGCTTGCCCCGTCTTAGGCTGACGCGATCGGATGTTGTGTTGCGAATGCGTCAGCAACGTCCTTGATCGCCATGTCAGCTCTCTCGGGCTCTGAACATTGGTTGCGCAGTCCTCATCACACTCCGCCTTTGTGCGTTGTAGTGGGATCTTGACACTCTCTTCATACCGACCTCCGGTACGCCTCTACACGTTAGGCAGACCAACCAGGGTAATGATGTCGTTCGAGGCTCCCATGATCTGAGCACCAAGGATATATGCAGATATCCTCCCTAAGGGCCATGCGTAGCTGGACCCTCGTCCCCATAAGGAGGAGGGAGTCGCCCGAACAATTGCGTTCTGGGCCCAGTATATCTGGAGGCTAGCATCTCTGCCCCTCGGGTGATGGACATACGCAGACCCCTATCCCAAGACTCTTTTCCTGGAATCGTGCGTGACCGTAGGGCTGGGTATGTTCCCACCTCCGCCGTGTCCGCCGTACCGCGATAAGCGGGTTCCTCCATGGTCCGAACCACACGACCTTAAACTGTGTTGTCTGGTCCTACCACACGACCGTAAACTGTGATCGTCTTGGCCGCCCGACGAGAAACGGCACTGCATCGTGATGTCCTCCTCAGGGGACACTCATGTTGGGCGCTGGTTAATGACCACGCCATTCATCAATGCCTTCCATGGCTTGATTATTGTGGCGACGCCAGCGATTTCTCAATCACGGGCATGTCGCCGCACAAAGAAAAACCATTCATCTTTAAGGACAAACAAGAAATATCAAATGCCGCTCCTTTTGTGTGCGAGGGTCAGACCCGCACTCTTCCCCGCGCTGGTGCCCGATTGTGTTGCACCGCGCTTCAAGAACTACGTGCGGCTTGATTCCCATCCTTATGGGATACGTAGGAACGCCCGGATGTTTGAAACTTCGGGTCCAGCCCCCCACCTCTTAGAGATTCCCCCTTCTCTGGGGAATCCGCCGCCTTCAGGTCACCCTCAAGGCGTGTAACCCGACCCCTTGCAGTGGTCCACCGGTGTCAAGAGTACTCTGGTTTATTGCCAGGAGGGTCAGGATCCGCTTGGTCAGGTTTCCTCCACTTTTCAGGCTTCGTGCTCCCTTTCACTCGGACCCATCGTCTACGCCCTGGGTGGAGCCCCCGTGAACGGTTCGGACACAATGCCTCAGTGCTCTCCCACCGACTCGGGCCGGTACCCCCAATGGCCTCGGGCAGCAAATCGATATAAATCCTGCGATTGAGCGGTCGATGCTCGTTTGCTGCCTCATTCCACCAACGGTTGGTGCGATGTTGATGCTGCTTTTCCGCCACGGTCGGCAGTATTCTCATATCGTCACGCCGGTGCTCCCGGTCCTCGAGTGAATGGCCGCATGATTCACATTTTCCACCTCCCATTCTGACCAGGCGAAACCTCGACACTCTTGACACTATCCCTCAGTGCATCTTCGCATATCCAGGGGATATGACCACGATGTGGCGTGCTTTGAGCCCTTATGGTCCGAGCTCTAAGACCTTAAACTAAGATCTCTCCTTATGGTCCGAGCTCTAAGACCTTAAACTAAGATCTCTCCTTATGGTCCGAGCTCTAAGACCTTAAACTAAGATCTCTCCTTATGGTCCGAGCTCTAAGACCTTAAACTAAGATCTCTCCTTATGGTCCGAGCTCTAAGACCTTAAACTAAGATCTCTCCTTATGGTCCGAGCTCTAAGACCTTAAACTAAGATCCCCCCTTTATGGTCCGAGCTCTAAGACCTTAAACTAAGATCCCCCCTTTATGGTCCGAGCTCTAAGACCTTAAACTAAGATCTCCCCTTCTGGTCCGAGCTCTAAGACCTTAAACTAAGATCTAGCCCTTATGGTCCGAGCTCTAAGACCTTAAACTAAGATCCTCTAGCCCTATGGTCCGAGCTCTAAGACCTTAAACTAAGATCCTCCACCTTTATGGTCCGAGCTCTAAGACCTTAAACTAAGATCCAGCCCTTATGGTCCGAGCTCTAAGACCCTAAACTAAGATCTACCCCAAATGGGGTCCTACGTCCTGCATGACGTTAAACTGCACTCACAGAACTACGTGTGGCTTGATCTCCAGCCTGATGGAGTACGTAGGAACGCCCGGGCATTTCGACTCGGGTCCAGCCTCAGGGATCGATAAGTCCCGCCCCTCCTCGTCGCCGGCCGTTTGGCCTGACTTCGGGTAGAGTGGTGCAGTTGTGATATTCTCCCCGATTCAGCTCGGGATGCCCCATCGCAATGATGGGAAGCGACAGTTTCCTCGTCAGAGAGGTGCTGTCTGAGGATTGAGGTGACTCACGGCCAGATTAGTGCATCCGCCTAATACGCTTTCCCCACGGTGGCGCAATTTTGAGAGCGTTGGATTCTGTCCGAACAAATCGTCACTTCGCCCCACGCTTCGCATGCCCTGTTGATCTGGATTTTCCACCCTTGTGTCTGAAGGAACCCCAAAGCGGTATTCATGATGACATGTGGTCCGCCTCCTGCAATATGAATGATGGCCTTTTTCGGTCCGTCTATTGCAGTTGTTATGGTCGATCCACTGTCCGCCTACCGTCTTGGGCATTTCCTGGAAGGCCGACCGTTGTGGATGTCTGGATTCGGGACACGCGATTCACCCTTTCTCATTTCCCTATGTTCGGATAAAATCTCAACGCCCCTAGCGTTGTCCCGCTCGTGTGTTGGAACAAGTTGGGGGATGATACATTGGTTAGGTCTGAGGTCTCCTTTCCTAGGAATGACCTCCCTCTTTTCTCCAGAAACCCAGGCCCAATTATGGATGCCTGATGCTTGGTTAACACTCCCGCAAGACAACGAATTGTGGTTGAGCATGTTAAACCAAAAGACGCAGATAAATATGGCGATTCATACAAGTGGATCAAAATATTAAGTAGCGGAAGCAAATGTTCTGGGAATGGCAAAAAACAGCCCTTAGGGATTAGCGTGCTGAATGAGTCTTTCTAATGCCGCTACCCTTTGGCTGGCGGCCTCCAGGGCTGCTTCTCGTTCTCTGCGTGCCCTCTCCTCGTCGGCGGTCGCAGCACGCAGTTCGTCAATCCTGGCCTGTGCACGCTCCCGCTCGACTTGGAGTGTGACCATCTGTTGGCCCGCCTCCGTCAGCTGTACCTGAGCGTCGATCAGTTGTGCCGATAGTTGCTCCACAAGCTCGGTACATGCTGCGACGAAGGCCTCCTTCTCTGCCGCCTGCCCTTCGAGGCGCCGGACTTCCTGCTCTGCCGCGATGAGCGCCTGCGTGCTCTCCGACATGTCCCGACTTTGTGCGACGTCGGCACGCCGGCGGCTCTCGCGCATCTTCTCGGCCATGAAATCACGGACCGTCAGATGGAGGCGTTGAGCATCAGCTCCCCCGGCACACAGGAAGCGCAGCCAGGTCTGAAGTGATCCCATGCGCCCCAGCCATTCCGATGGGTCTCGCTTGAGGAAGCGCTGGATGCACTTCCACCCCCTGCGTCGCGTTACCCGGCTATCCTCGACCGCCTCCGCGTCCGAGTCATCCATCTCCTCTGGGTCGGCAGGCCGGTAGGCAGGGAAGGCAGCCAGCAGGTCTGCTGCAGGGTCCGCCCCTGGGAGGTCCTCACGAGGGAAAGGTTCCCCAACATCCGGGCAACCTTCTTCTCTCTCCCCAGCGGCGCTGACACCCTCGTCAGCCCCCAGCCTCTCTCCGGTGGCAGCACCGCCGACGTCCGCAGCCCCTTGATCAGCAGTTGGTGGGGCCGGCTCGGTTTGGGAAGCCTGTTCCGGAGCAGGCGGCATGTCCACCACTGGTCCACTCGTAGATGGCCCGGGTTCGGCAACCCGACGAGCCTCCGATGTTGAGATCACTGCGCAGGGCATGCCATGGTTAGTCACGGATCGTCAATGGCAAGCACCAGCAGTAAAGTAGGGAGACTTACGGGAGTTCGGAGCATCATCTTCCGCTACCCCGGTCGCCGCAGGAACAGTTGCAGCAGGGGACCCCTTAGCGCTTGTCAATTCGATAATGGGTGCCTGGCCCCCGCCTTGTCCTGCTGGCGCCTCTCCTACTCCTGTTGAGGACGCCTGACCGACGTCCGTGTGCTCCTGAGAAGGATGGAGAAACGGGTTAGAAGCCGCATAAGAGAATGGATGAAGCAAGTTGAGTAGGGATAGAAGCGGACCTCGAGGAGCTCAGTGACATCAACGTTGTCAGAGCCGGCCACCTCGCCGCTCTCCCGTGGGCTCCCCCGATGGGACCTTCCCTCGGAGCCTTCATCCTCCCCCGTCTCCTCCTCATCGGAGTCGTTACTGTCATCTTCTTCCGGCGGCATCTGTTCCGGAGCGGGCTCGAGACCGAGCATCACCTTCACCAGAAGGGATGGCTCCGCACGCTGACCACGTTGGCGCGCGTACTCGTCCATGGCCGTCAGATATGCATATTGCCGGTTGAAGTCCACCCTGTCGGTGATCTGGAGGCGCCCGACCTCTGGCAGATAGATTCCTTCTCTGAGTATCTTTCGCCAGATGACGTCGGTCCCCAGTGACTGCCGCAGGGTCATCCAGGCCGACCACAGCGCCGGGAAGACTGCATCGTGGGAGGGTTCGAGCAGACGTCTCACCTGCTTCCCGGGCCGCTCCTCGACCGCCGCATGTGCCCCCTCTCTGGGCGCTGAGGTCGTAGCGGCAGCCTGCGATGCGCCCGCCGCCGAAGTCCCTGCTCGCGCCGGCCCCGCTGCTTGGCGCGCCTCCGTTCTCCCCCGTGTGGCGGCGCCTCGCCTCCTTCCTTGACGCCCGGTCTCCGCACGGGTAGCCTCGAGCCGCCGAACTAGCTTCCGCAAGAGCCCCTCAGGGTACGCGATGGCCCAGTGTTCGGCGTACTCGGTTGCCAAGCCTGCGTCGATCCCGGTAGGAGGGAGAGTGATGACGTCGCCAGAGCCGAAGGCGACGAACATCAGCCACATCTGGCGAAGGACGCCAGGGTTCATCTCCTCCCGGACAGTAGTGAATACCCTCTTCGGCATCCGCTGAAGGCACCCGAACTGCCTGGCGAACCGGGTCGGCACGTAAGGCTCGCAGATCACCTTCCCGTCGATCCGAGCCACGAGCACCCCGCCCCGCATGTTCAGGAAGTATTCATGCTGCTCCAGCGGGCCCTGTCCGTTGTCGATCATCTGGCCGACGGGAGTGGGGAACGGGCTGAAGTTGAAATTGGCATGATTGCCAATCCGAACCCTCACGCCCTCCTCACTGAGGGTCATCGGAGCGACCCCCGCAATGTTCAGCAGGGAGGGTCGCAGGCCGTTGCCCGGAGGACTGATGGCATTTGGGAACGTATACCCACCGAGGTGAGCAGCCACCCATCCGTGGAAGAACTGAAAGGGCCCACAAATCCTTCGTGGCGACCCCCCTCGTGAGATGCGTCCCAGAATGGCATACAGCCTCGCCAGTACTGGGACCCCGAGGTTGTACCTCTTATTGGCAGCCATGGCGCCCGCCATCGCCAGCGTCGCCGGGCGGACGCCCATCCTCGCATCCCGCACTGGCAGGAGCCACCCGCTCAGAAAGGCGGCCAGGAACGCCGCGTACCGGACATTCGGGTCCCGGGCCTCGACGACGCGGTACCCCCATGAGCGGTAATCGCCCGTCTCCAGGACCCGCCAGTACGACCCGTTCCGGCTCCTCTGAGCTGCGGTCGGGCACCGCTTCCCCCTGCCTGGCATCTTGACCGCCGGGTCATGCTCCAGGAACTGGCCGAACCAATCCTTGCAGGCTATGTCCTTCTGGAAGTCTTGGATCCCGAGCCGCTGCGTAGCCAGGTCAAGCAGATGCCAGGTCAGAATGGGAGTCCGTGACCTGTCCTCCCAGATGTTCTTCGGTGGCAGGAACTCATCGTACTGGTAGCCCTCCAGCGGGATACCTCCGATGCAGTGGATGTCCCAGAGACCGATGCCAACCTCCCCATGGTGAAGATGGAAGGTGTTGGTATCCGGGGACCAGCGAGTGAACAGCTCCGGCCCGAGCTCAGACTGCTGGTAGAAGTGGAACTGCGACGTCCACACCGCCTCGAACAGGCCGATGTACCGCAGCTCCTCTGCGAAGTGATCGCAAGTGTGGCGTACCCAGAACGCCCAGGCCCATTCACTGGTAAAGTTGCCCCCAGATCGCAAGTCCCAGTCCTTCAGCCAGCCCTTGGTGTCGTCCGTGACGCTCTGGCGATATATGCTCGAGTAGAGGGCTGGAGAATTCTCCACAGTAGGCTCACCCCCATCAATGGTTCGCGTCCTCGGGTTCAGGACATAGACATCCAAGTGTCTGGTCTCCCTGGCAGGATGCCCATTGTTGGTGATGTTATAGCGGAGAAGCTCGTCCTCCCGGGTCACCCAGGTCCGCGGCGCATCAATCTCGAACCCTGGCACCGGAACCTCATCGAGGATGCCGAAGTTCCAGAGCGGCAGGTTGTCCGACAGTGGATATGTCTTCTGGGCCGGCGTTAGTAAGTCGAACAAGGATTGATTGTTGGAAACAATCTCCTTGGCTCTGTAAACCTCCTCGTTCGTCGCCATCTCAGCTCTGCGAGTGGCGGCATCCCCCTCATTTCCTCTGTGCGCGGCCATCTCAGAAGTTTCGGGAGTCGTGCGGGTTAAGGGATGAAGAGTGCGGGATCGGACGAGGCTGGTGGAAAAGTTTGAAGGTTGGCGCGCAATCCAAGTGGACGGCGCGCAATTGGGAAGCCTGTCGCGCAAAGTTCCGGGTTTTCGCGCAAAAGCAGGCGAAATCCGGACGGTTTTGCGCGCCGATCGGGCGAATTTCGCGACCGGAAGAGGCAATTTCGCGCCCGAGAGCTTGGGAGCTTATCGCGCGGAAGGCCAGAGTACGGAACGCGGGACCCAGCGCCCCTATTTATAGGCGAGGCCGGGCCCGCGCTGCGCGGAAAGCGCTTTGCGCGACCGCAGCGGCGAATTTCGCGACCGGTGCCCCTTTTTGCGCGCCTCAGTCCCGCGCCGCCCAGGACTTCGGCATTCCGGCGTCTCCCTCGGAACCCGATCGTTGCGACCTCTCGCCGATCAGATTCCGAGGGGGGGCTTTTGTAGACGCCGGAAAAGTCCGTTGTTCCCAAACGAAGCTCCGGATGCGGAAAGCGAGGTCATATTTGGAGTCGGAAGGATGTTTCGGAGGGCCCGGAGGCCTTGCGCGGAATTTCAGAGGCCCGCGCGCAAAGGTGATGTCCCGCGCGGAAAACCCCGGGGATGCGCGCAATGCGCCGGCTCGGCGCGCAATTCTGCGCGCCGCGGGTCCGCGCGACTCCCTTACGCGCCGCGCCCGATTCCGCGCCCGCGAGAAGAATTTCGCGCTCGCACCCTGGATTCCGCGCCCGGGGTTGCCTATAAATACAAGGCGACCCCCAACGTTTCAAAGGTTGCTGGAAGTCGAAACGTCTCCCGTGCGCGCAATTCAACCCCTTCCGCGCGCAATGACGAACTTCAGGTAACCTCCTTACTTTCGCGCAAGAAAGCCTCGGGGTCCGCCTTCGCGCGCAATCCCCGCTGGCTCCTTTCATTTGAATAAACACTCACCCTAAGGCCTTTGCGCGCAAAAGAACCCGCTTGCGCGCAATTGCCCCGGGGTGCGCGCAATCCGGCCCGATTGCGCGCACCCCCCCTTCTTTCAAGTGGCCATTCATTAGAGAATGAGCCGTTGCCCCCGCGCGCTATCCGAAGCCCGGTGTGAGCAATCTCAAGCATCCGCGCGCAAGGCGCTGGCCCAATTGCGCGCCAGCCGCCCCGATTGCGCGCCGGCCCGCAGTATTGCGCGCAAAGCTTCCTTTTTGCGCGCAAGCTGCCAGGGTCGCCCCCGTTGACCTCCTAAGGGTACCCGCCTGTGTGGCACCCGATGATTCTCATCCCGGGTGCCCGCACCGTGCGTTGTCTTCCCGTGCGGCCCTCCAGGCTTGCGCGAAGTGACACGCACCTATGTCCAGCATGACGTTAAACTGCATACTCGTCCAGCATGACGTTAAACTGCATATACGTCCTGCACGACGTTAAACTGTACATCGTCCGCGCTGCAAGACGTTAAACTGCCAAGTGCTTCGTCCGGCAACCTATGCCCAGCATGACGTTAAACTGCACACCCGTCCAAGCTGCACGACGTTAAACTGCCTAGCCCCCATCGTCCGTGCTGCAAGACGTTAAACTGCCAAGTGCCTCGTCCTCAACACATGACGTTAAACTGTACTTCGTCTGGCAAGACGCTAAACCGTCCGCAACCTGATCCCGTGCTCCGCACGCAGGGTCTCCCCCGGTTTGGACGTGGCCCCCACCCGCTCGTCT
This sequence comes from Viscum album, assembly GCA_963277665.1. Lineage (NCBI taxonomy): Eukaryota > Viridiplantae > Streptophyta > Magnoliopsida > Santalales > Viscaceae > Viscum > Viscum album. Next base: position 1,384,284,109 of record OY728123.1, read on the forward strand.
CTGCAGGGATGTCGGGATTGTCCCCCTTTTGGGACGATTTAATGGGAGTGGCTTTTCCCTACGGGGGCAGGGTATTACAAACCCCTAGTTTCTCGTGGGAGGCTGCACATGTGTATCTCCATTGCGCCTCCCCACTGCCGAAGCCAGTAGAGGGTCTGACTGGGATCGAGGTGTCTTCTGCTTTCGGTCCAAGTCCCTTCCAACTGAGTTTTGCAGGATCCGGGCTGCCCCAAGTGCGTAAGTCCTGACAGAATGAACTACGTGGACTTTGATCCCTGTCTTCTATACAGGGTACGTAGGAAGCCTCCCCGAGGTTCAAGCCCACCACCTGGTCGTCCCGGTCGTATTTACGTCGGTTCGTCCATCAGTGGACCCCTCCAGGGTTCACGCTTGCGTTGATTCACCTATGAATCCGCCCCTGTGGGAGACTGCCCGTGTGTATCTCCGCGGTGCCTCCCCACAGCCCCCCTTTTCCATTTCCCCTTTTATCGTCCAGCATGACGTGAAACTGTGATCCACCCGGCCGTTCCATCCCCCTCTGTGCGAGGTGGTTCGGTTCAATCCTCCGCCCGGCGGCCTCGACCTCTTCGTGAGTCGGCTTGCCGACGTCCAGCATGACGTTAAACTGTATGCCCGAACTACGTTGACTTTGATCCGTGTTAACGCGCGGTACGTAGGAAGCCCCTCTGGGGTCCAAGCTCTTTACTCCATCATCCATCCTGATCCTTACCCGGGCCGCCACATCCCGGTGGGGTCATGCCACTTCACTTCACTCCACGTTACTTGGGAAGCCGCCCATGTGCTGGCCCCAGCGTCGGAGGTTCCCCGCAAAGGGGTTCTGTCATCTGATCCACTTTTCGTGTTGATCGGTCCGATGCCGTCTCCGCTGGACGTTAAACTCGCGGCATACCCCGTGTTAAACACGGGAAGCTGAGGAAAACCTCAGGTGACACAGTTCCCCGCACCTAGTACGGGATGCCTCAGGCCATCGTGCCTTCGAGAAGCCCTATTAGGGACGGAAGACAGACGTGCAGAGCCGCAGTGTTACAACACGCCCCCAGCACCCAGAGCCACCCGGCCTTCTCACTGCAGGTTGCTGCCCCGCCCAGACCCCTTGGAGCGTCCGGGCGGAAGCAGCGTAATTAACCGGTGTCCATGAAGATATGGCGCCGGGAACGAGATTCACGAACATTCTTAAGTCTATGAGGGAGACCCGGATTAGGCGACAAGTTCCGAGGAGACGTCCAAGGAAGGAGGAGCCGACATCCCATCATCCCGGTTTCGATCAAGGAGCAGACGCCCCTGAATAAGGGACGGATGCCGCCCGCCCTTGGAAAGCGGGACTGCGGGACCACAAGCCGCGCGCCCATCCCCTCGGGTTGACGGGTGCACGCGCGAACGCGTCCTGGCGGAACAGCGTAACCCGACGCACATCCGCACCGAAACAATTGTTTTCCAAACAAGGTCCTTTACGACCTTTTCGACAAAATTAAGGAAATAATGTTTTTTAAAACTTATATGGAGAGTGTGGGTATTTTATGTCGTTATAACACCTTAGAAGCTTACCTTGAAAGATTATAAGAATATTATCAAAATAAATGTTTTCTTTTATAATTATTTGACTTTTAAATTATTTCAAAATAGAAATAGATATTTCTCTCAAGTAGTTTTGACTTCATCTATGTCAATATACTTTGATGGATTTTACACTTATTTGAAGTTGATTTATTATGATACAATCTTCCATATTTTATTAAAAGTTTTGTGATATGTTTGAATGTGGATGTGTTATTTTTATAACATTCATGTCTTATGGTTAAATTATTAACAGTTTGTATGCTAGTTTTAATACGAATTTTTATGTTATGTTTCAATAATTTTCATATGAGGAATGCATTGGACTTAGTAAGTGACCGGTGGAGCCCGGTATAGCTCCTCAATGCATTGGTAGGTCTCATGAGAAAAACTAGTGTCTTAGTACAAGGACTTGAAAAAATCATTATTTTTAGTCTTTTCACGAGGCCTTGACTATGTGGTTATGATGTTTGGAATTATGTATTCCATCCTTATGAAATTGGATATTGATATTACATGTGACAATTCAACTAGTAGAATATCCATATAAATAAGTAAATGGAATTATTTTATTTATCTTTTACATATTATAATATAGTTTATGTTTAAAAGTATTGTTTTTTAGTCCTATACATTACCTTAAATGTTTATGCTTATTTGTGAAAGTTTTCACTATATTGTTATCCTTATTGAGAATCTGAGCTCACCCCTCTCTTATGTTTTATTTTTACTAAGATGTGAAGAAATATATTATGACTGACCTGCAGGGATAGGATAAGGGATATAAGTGTGCTCTATGGAGACACAATGTTATTTTTTTCAATTCATAATGTAATGTAAAATGTATGTATATATCTAGTACTTCCAAGGCTACTAAACAAATTGGTCTTTAGAGACTTGATCTCTTATGATCATGCTAATGTTATGTAATAATGCACCGAATCTATGTAACTAGGTCCAGGGCATTATAGTTGGTATCAGAGGAAGTTTATTACAAACCTTGGAAACAAGATTTAGAAAAACCCTGATTAGATAACATTACCTTAAGATAGAATTTGAGGATTAGTATAAAATAACTTCCTAAAATTCTGGTAATGTAGATATTTTTTGAATTTTCCAAGAAATACATCCCTGTTTAGATACGAGTAGGTAGAGGCAACTCTGGGACAGATGTACCTAAGAGTGAAAACTCTAACCAGGAGTTTTCAGCTTCACCCAAGGTATCCTCGTACACGACAATGGGCCTTGTTGTACTCTTGATTACGACACTCCTAGAGAATATGCATAAAATAATTCATATTTTCTTCACAATCAATTATGAAGGATTTATGAGTAAATACCACCTCAAAGAAAACATTTTTTAAGATTATTTATTATAGGCATAAACTGTTCAATTTATGTTAGGTATTTTACTAGTTTGGAATTATGTATTGTGATTCATAAACTAATCTAGTATATTCCATTGTTTATAAATGGAACCTAGTGGAAGGAATGGAAACTCTATCAATGCACGTAATCAATGTTGACATTTCCCTCCTACTCAAGATTATTATAGTGGAGTCGATGATGCAACTGATGCTGAACAACTTATAACTATATTGGGACAACTCACTCAGGTTATTAATAATAACCTTACCTGTATAGAGCACCCTAGTCCACAATGCGGAGGATCAATTTTGGACCACTTCATGAGGAAATAACCACCAACATTCAATGGGACCAAAAATTTATTTGTAGCTAAGCAATGGATAATTTCCTTAGAGAAAATATTTCATGCTTTGTGGAGTAGCGAAAGGGAAAAAGTTTTCATGGCATTTTATCGCCTCACGGGAGATGTAGATCAATAGTGGTTATTAATTCAAAACACAAAGGAGGATGAAGAAGTATCAAATATGGAATGGAGATATTTTAAAGAACTTTTCTTAGAAAAATACTTTCCTTGTGACCATCAAGAAGATATAGAAAGACAATTTCTAAGTCTAAGTCAAAAGGAGGATGAGGATGTCACAAAGTATGAGGCTAACATTAAAATATTAGCAAGGAATGCAGAAAATTATATAAATAACCCAAGTAGTAATATTGATTAATTATTTTATGAGTTAAAACCATTTCTCAATCGATCATTTTTCGTATTATCCTTCTCATCGTACGAAGATATTGTCTCATGTGCTATCAAGACAGAAAAGGAATTTTCTAAGTCTTATGACATTAAATCAAATAAAGAGAAGAAGAGATCTGTTGATCACTCTGGAAATCAAAAAAAGGGGAAGAAGGGAAAGGTTGAATTTCTATCCTATAGTAAATTTGGGAAGAAAAACCCCATCACTTTACTAAAGGGAATGGGAGTCTGTTAGAAGTGTGGTGAAAAAGGCCACCAAGATCGTGATTTCAGTGGAAAGAAAGGGGTTGTCAATTTTGAATGCTACAATTGTATATAAATGCGGCATTTTTCAAATAAATGTCATAATATCCAAGGAAACTTACCTCAGAAAAGGAAAAGGGAGCAAGGCTAAGCTTATGTGATCACTACTAGTGAGGTTGAGGCTTCGAATGATGTGGTGATATGAAATTTAATGGTTTACTCAAATTTAGCCAATGCTTTATTTGATTCTAGATCATCTCATTGTTTCATATCTTTTCAGTTTTCTAAGAAAATTAGATATTTCCAATTTGATTTAACAAGGGAGTTGTTAGTCAAAACTCATAAGGGAAGTATCATTTCAAAAACAATTTGTGAATTGGTTACCATTGTTGCATATAAACATGCTTTATCTTCTTATCTCATTATTATAAATATGATTTAATTTGATATAATCCTAGGAATGGATTGGAGTTTGGACCATGATGTGAAATTTTATTGTAATAAGAATTAGGTTACAATTTTTTATAATGATAAAGGGTACCTTATATTTAGAGTAGAAACGTCCCCATTTGATTCTTATCTATATCCACCCCCAGTAGCTCTACTAAATTCAATTATTGGGGAGGAAGAGAATGAAAAATCTATAGGTTAGAAAGTATTGTTCAAATAGAGGATGTACCTATACTTAAAGAATATGTTGATGTGTTTCTAGAGGATTTACCTTGAAATCCTTCAGAATGAGAAATTGAGTTTTCTATTTATTTAATTCTGGGTTCAAGGTCCATATCGAAGACCCCTTATAGAATGAACACTGTGGAATTAGTGTAACTAAAGAAACAACTAGTGGGATTGAGTAATAAAAGATTTATTCTCCCTAGTGTTTCTCTATGGGAATCCCCTGTTCTTTTTATTAAGAAGAAGGATGGATCTATGAGGTTGTTCATTGACTATAATGAGATCAATGCTATAATAATAAAGAACAAATTTCCCCTACCTTGCATTAATGATTTACTTGATGAAAATCATGGAGCTAAATATTTTTCAAAGATTTACCTTTGATCTAGATATCATCTGTTGTGTTTGAAGAAGGAATACATTCCGAAGACAGCATTTCATAATGGGTATGGGCATTATGAGTTTACAGTAATGCCTTTTGGACTGACTAATGAACCCTTTATCTTCATGGATCTAATGAATAGAGTTTTCAAGGAATATCTTGATGACTTTGTAGTGTTATTTATTGATGATATCTTAGTTTACTCCAAAAGGTGTGAAGATCATGAAAATCACTTGTGCGCTATTCTAAAGACTCTTAGAAGAAATGAATTATATGGGAAGTTTAGAAAGTGTGAATTTTGGATTCATGATATATATTTTCTTGTCCATATTGTCTCTAATGGTGGAATCTCTATTGATCTTTATAAGACAAGAGCTACACAATAATGTCCAGCACTGATGAGTATTACTAAGGTATACAGTTTTATTGGTTTAGTAGGTTATTATCGGTGTTTAATCCAAGAATTTTCCCGATTGGCTAGCCCAATAACCAAGCTCACGTGTAAAGGGGTTAAATTTGTTTGGAAAAAAGAGTGTGAAGAATTTTTTGAATAACTGACGAGAATATTAGTAAATGCTCCTATCTTGACTCTACCATCGGGGAATTATGGGTTTGTTATTTATAGTGATGCTTCAAATAAAGGACTTGGTTGTGTCTTTGTGCACAATTATAGTGTTATTTACTGTGCATCACGATAGATAAAAATTCAAGAACAAAACTATCACTATCATGATCTTGAGTTAGAATCTGTAATCTTTGCTTTGAAGATATGGAGACACTATCTCTATGGTGAAAAAAGAGAGACATATACTGATCACAAAAGTTTGAAGTATATTTTCTCGCAAAAAGAACTGAACATGAGGCAAATACAATGGCTTGAAATACTAAAGGATTATAATTTCACTATACACTACCACCTGGGGAAGGTAAATAAGGTGGAAGATGCTTTGAGCAGAAAGGGTCATGGAGTTTTGAACAAGATGAGAGTTGAAAGGGATCTTATGTTCATGGATCTAGTAAAGATAGATATGGTAATAATCATGGAAGGTGAAACATCAATAATTTTTCAAATGATTTCCAAACCATCATTAATAGAAAGGATAAAATAGTTCTCAGACTAATGATGAGTAGTTTTAAAATAAAATTAAATCTGTAAATGATGGTAGATTGAATGACTTCTTATATGAAGATAGAATTTTGAAAATTGGGAAGAGACTTTATGTTGCTGATATACCTGATCTAATAAGGGAATTTTTGGATGATTCCCATAGCTCCAATCTCTTTATATGCCCTGGTAGCACTAAGATGTATAGAGATTTGAAGGAACATTTTTGGTGGGACAACAGGAAGAGGTAAATTTCTGATTATGTCTCAAGATGTATGATTTTTAATAGGTTAAGGCTGGAAGACAACATTCTGAAGGAGTCATGCATCCTCTTCCCATACCTGAGTGGAAATGAGATGATATTACGATTGACTTTGTCATGGGACTACCAAAGAATCCTAGAAGGAGTGATGCAATATAGGTCATTGTTGATCACCTTACCTATTCAGCACATTTTATTGATATAAAAGAAGATTTACCACTTGAAAGTTTAGAAAGACTACATATTAAGACTTCATGGATTACCCCTATTGATTGTTTTTTATCATGATCCCCATTTTACATCAAGATTCTGGAAAAGTATTCAGAATTCCCTAGATATTAAACATCGTTTGAGCACCGCCTACCACCCTCAAACTGCTGGACAATCAGAACGGACTATTAAAACCTTAGAAGACATATTTAGATCTTTCTCACTTGACTTTCAAGGTATGTGGGATCAATATTTACCTCTGGTAGAATTTTCCTATAACAATAACTTCCATTCAGGTATTCAAATGGCACCAAATGAAGCGTTATATGGAAAGAGATGTCGCACACCAACTTTTTGGGATGATGTTGGTGAAAGAAAACTCGTAGGCCTAGAACTTGTTGAGGAAACAATGGAAAAGGTGAAAATTATACAAACCCACATCAAAGCAGCTCAAAGTCATAAAAACAGCTATGTCGACAACCAAAGGAAGGATTTATAATTTCAAGTATGAGATCATGTTTTCTTGAAGGTGTCTTTATGGAATTGTGTATTATGATTCGGTAAGAAGGGTAAATTAAGTCATTGGAACATCGGACCTTTCGAAATTCCAGAATGAATTGGAGTTATAGCTTACCATTTCGCAATGCCTCAAAGTATCTCCAAAGTTCATGATGTTTTCCACATATCATTATTGAGAAAATACATGCATGACCCAACACATGTACTCACCTATGAATAAATAGAATGGGAACCCGGTCTGTCTTATTGTGAAGAGCATTTCAATATTCTTGATACTAGAGAACAAGTGTTGAGAAACCGGAAGACTCATCTGGTAAAAGTTCTGTGGAGAAACCATAAGATAGAAGAGACAATGTGGGAACCCGACGAACTTATGATAAAGAACCACCCAAATATTTTTATGCAGTAATATTCTAGAAATTTTGAGGAAGAAATTATTTGAAGGAGGGTAGAATGTAACACCACAAGCTTCCACGGTATGCTTCCCTTTGAATTATGCAATACCTTGCGTTGTACGCAACTTCGAGTTCCATCACACCAAAACCAATCAAACTATTCGTTATGAATATTAATACCTACTTTTTGAAATTTTATTTTTCAAAATGGACTTCATTTTTGGATTCATAATATCAAAATTAACTTAGGGTGAATTTTTGTTATTTTTCTGAAAACATTCAATTTTTGATGAATAGTAATAACACTACGTTATTGTTTTAAACCAACATTTTATTTAAATAATTAGTTATTTTATTTAAATTCACTTTTAGGTCAAAATAGATATATAATACCTATATATGTTCAATGTAATTATTTGGAGTCATTTTATAATAATATTAGATATATAAAAGTTTATTGAACTTTTAACGTCTTTTACCCACCTTCTAGGCACATTTGCAAATTTGCATAAAACATAATTTTAGCACTTCTGTAAATTTAATTTCAAAAATACAAGAGACATGGTTGACATCAATAAGTAAAATATGGTTCAATATGATGAAAATAATTTTTGGTCAATAGTAATTTTAGAATTTTACTAACCACAGTTAAAAGTAAATAGGGTAATTAAAGGTGAAAATGATATTATAATTACCCTAACACATGTCCTAATTATATTGAATAATTGTTTTTGACCAAAATCAACCTTAGGACTAAAATATTATCCTTTTGGTCCACTTGTATTTGATTAGGACATTTAATATTATTTTATTAAAAGAAGAGTTAAAAGTGTTAAATTCAATGTTTAATAACTAAACCATTTTTAATATAGGGTTATCAATAAGATAAATTAGACTATAAATATTAATTATAAATCTAAAAAAGTTATACATAATGGTATTTTATTTATAGTTTTTAGACATTAAATAACTAAATTTATTTATGACACAATGATGATGCAGTAATTACCTTATTATTGAAATATTAAGATAATTGATATTATAAATTTTAATATAATTCAAAATCGAGACTTTTGATGTATTAAAAGTATTTTATTGCTTAATATGACATGTTAGGGTTGATTAAATAAATTTTTTCAAAGTGATAAAGTTGTTATGACATTCACAAAAACCAAATACTAAATAGTGTCAAAATTGACATAAATGAGTTTTTAAAAAAAAATACTATATTAGTAATTGATATAATATTCCAAAAAATATAATGATTATCCAAAGGACTTAGATAAGGTTATATATATCAATAATTAACCACTAGGTGTTCTCTTGTATTTTTATAATAAGTTTATTAACCATTATTATAATAAAACAAGAATACATGGTAAAAGTTAAACTATTTAGCTAAGAGTTAAATCTAGAATATAAGGTTAATATGGTGACCTAAATCTGTCTAAAACCTATTTTTTGAGAGGTTTTCAACCCATACCCTATTTATAGTAGAAATAAATCTTTTTTGAGCCATTATAAACCAAATATTATTGTATAGTAAATTAATATTTCAATCTTTTCCTCAAGTGCCCCTCACCTCTCTTATAAAAGGGTACTTCCCCTTCTCTTAATTTCACACCTCCAAAGGCATTTGGTTCATCCAAAAACTACTCAAATATCCTCCCAAATACCCTAAATTCATATTAGAGGCTATACTTTTATCATGATCCAAACTAAGGATCCCTTTTGATCAAATCAAAAGGAATCACCCGAAGAAGAGGTAATAATTTCATCACCTTTTTTAAAGTTCTTTTCTTCTTCCACTTCCTATTTCTTTATTGTTTACATACCAAAATAATAAATCCAGTAACTTATACTTATTTTGATGTTATTATAAATATTTTACAACTATATTCATTATTCTATCCATCCTATAAATGACAAATTCACCATACGTGTGTACGTATGGCTTATCGTCTCCACATCATTGTGTAGTTTTTTATTCAACACTTCATTATTTGGATGGGTATAATAATGAATATAATTTATGGGAATAATCAATATAACATTTTAATGATTCTATATATATGATATACCATCTAATTACATACGATTTCACCATCAATATAATGATATTGTTGCTCGTGCGTACCATCTCCACGAACGTGATGAGATTCATTCCCCATCGTAATCATTCAAGAAAAAATTGTAATTTTATGATTAAAAATAATTTTTAAGAACTTAATATCATTCTGGATATGAATCAAATACATCGTATACATAACAAACATTACTTACATAACAAAACATATAATGTAAAACGAATCAGTCAACACCCATAACAATGATACTACTGAAATATTATTAAAAAACTAATATTACAAGATCATATATGATATCATATTTATATATATGGTTCTTGTATAATTTAATAAAAATGATTTAACTATTATACAGGAGGTTAAAGTATCCTTGATCAAGTAAAATTACAAGGTAAGGGTTAATTTTACAATCTCTTTATTTTCTGAGGTTGTTTATACATAAGTATCTACTGAGACCTCTTTATCATCCGCATCTGTGTTTCTTAAAAATGTATTTCAAAACTATTTTAATATTTCCTAGACGATGTGTTAAAGTCATTTATACCCTTGTTATACTTTTTATAAAAAATTTATAAAGGAATCTTTCCATCATTTTCCAAACAAGGTCCTTTACAACCTTTTCGACAAAATTAAGGAAAGAACGTTTTTTATAAACTTATACGGCGAGTGCGGTTATTTTCCACCGTTATAACACCACTGAATATTTACTTAAAATATTATAGAAATATTTTCAAAATAAATGTTTTATTTTTTAATTATGTTACTTTAAATGATTTCAAAATAGAAAGAGTTATTTCTCTCAAATAGTTTTGATTTCATCTATGTCAACATCCTTTGATGAATTTTACACTTTTTAGAAGTTGAATTATTATGATAACATCTTCCATATTGTATTGAATGTTTTGAGATATGTTTGACTGTGGATGTGTTATTTTTATAACATTCATGGTTTATGGATAAATTATTAACATTTTGTATTCTAGTTTTAATACGAATGTTTATGGTATGTTTCAATATTTTCATATGAGGAATGCATTGGACTTAGTAAGTGATAGGTGGAACCCACTATTGCTCTTTGATGCATTGGCAGGTCTCATGAGACAAACTAGTTTCTTGGTACAAGGTCTTGAAAAAATATTTATTTTTAGTCTTGTCACGATGCCTTAACTATGTGGTTATGATGTCCGGCATTATGTATTCAATCATTATGAAATTGGCTATTGATATTACATGTGATTATTCGACTAGTTGAATATCCATGAGATTAAGTAATTGGAATTATTTGATTTATCATGGCCATATTATGATGAAGTTTATTTTAAAAGTCTTGTGTTTTAGTCTTATACATTTCCTTGAATTTTTATACTTATTTGTGAAAGTTTTTGCTATATTTCTACCCATACTGAGAATCTGAGATCACCCCTTTCTTATGTTTTATTTTTTCCAGGATGTGAAGAAGTATATTATGACTGACCATCAGGGATAGGCTAAGGTATATGAGTGTGTTTTGCAGAGACACAACATTATTTTTATCAATTCATAATGTAATGTAAAACTTATGTATGTATCTAGTACTTACAAGGATACTAAACTAATCAGTATTTAGAGACTTGATATCTTATGATCATGAAAATATTATGTAATAATGCACCGACTATGGGTAACTAGGGTATGGGAATTACATTTCTATCCCTCAACCTGAAGCACAACCCACTATTTAGTAGACCTAATCAAAGGCCAAATAGCTAGACCACCCCATATAGAGATCCTTTCCATATCGTAGAGGAGGTAGAGGATGGGAAAAGTGAGTGAACCAATGAATAGGGAAACTATATGTTCTATAAAGAGTCTAGTCTCATAAAGAAGGGGAATTACATAGAGGCACAAGAAACCTTTAACCCCCATATGGCTTGTTAAGGTATGGAATCCTTGAAAACATCTATTAGGTGCAGGTATTCCTATCTTAGATTCAATGTGGGATGAAAAATTCTCTTGGTGCATTGTGAAGTTACTGAAACACCATCATTCGGGATATTATACATGTAACCTACTTCACTCATTTTATATACCCTAATATCACACCATATTCCACAAAATAACTATAGGAGACACTGGAGAGCTCTATGTAAGACCCTTATAATTTGAGTGGATGAACCACATACATGGATCATGATCACCATGGATCACCTATGGTGTGTGGGACAACTTTTTTAAAGATAAATTCATAGGATAATAATGAGATGTATTAAATAAGAGACTTGTTCATCCAATGTGAAGGCCAGGCTACTTGAGGGAGGAAATATTCAATTATTGCTACACTGTAGTCCTTACCTTTGTGTCATGGAAGAAAATGGATCTTGAGATGATTTCTGGGCACTATAGTGTGGCCCTTATGCTATCATGGACCTATATAACCTAATAATATAAATAATAGGTTGTTTCATCAGGGAACATGTTTTACTATATAGTCCTTTGAAACAAAAAAGAGAAGAATCGATATACACTAGTGATAAACCAACCTTGTATCCATAAAGGATAATCAACATGTTTCACCATGGAGGAGGAAATCCAAGTGGTGAGTGAATAGTTAGTAAAACCATGGTTTTGAAGGCATAAGTTGTTGAGGCCATGGAAAATGAGACCATGTTGCGTGTCTATGAATGAAATGCACATGTTGTATGGATGCACTGTAAGAAACACCACTTACACAGTTGTATAGGAGTTAATATATACATCAAATCACCAACAATATTCTGCTATCCATGCACACACAGGCTAGCCTCTGGGTTTTTTAGACATATTGATACAAGTAGGACTCACCCATCATGAAGGAGTCGAATTACTACCTTAAAACAATGTTGATCCATCCGTACAGGGATGATGTGAGATGAATTAAAATGTTGATCTAGTCATCTTACAAGAGAATTATAATTGTATTACCAATTCAAGAAGAAATATATTCACATCATGATATGATATTTTAGCATTAAAAAGATAGATATAATTTTCTCTATAAATAGAGAATTGGTAGTGCTATAAATAGGAGGCGAAACTCAGAGATGAGGACCCTGGATAGTATTCCATATATCAGAGAAGGTATTCCACTGCTAACATATGATTCCAAATGACATATTTCAACTTGAAATATAATGAGAGAGTGGAGGAAGCTGGTCATCATTAACCATGATGCAATGTAACATAGGAATTTCATTTTCTATTTTCCTTTTCACTAGGAAATTTAAATTGTTGTTTTCCTGCATGAATAATACACATAAATCTCCCCATTTCACGACACTTTTCTTTTATCTATTACACTCTATTCCTCTCCCTAAAATACAAAAATTATCCATATTAAATTGATATATTCTATATGGGTAACTAACCTCTTGAGGGAGAGGTGAGTTTGGAATAAAATGATGAGTACGTAACTCAAATAAAATTCATATTTAATTATACAAAGACGAATCCCTTAAATTCATAGCGAGAGAGATGAAATTTAGGGGGCATATATCATTTTGATACAGTGGATTGAGAAACCAATATACAATGGCAAATTCACCATTTTTAAATACATTAATGTAAATGAATCTATGTTGGCTACAAAACCCTGAAATAAATTCCAATATATTTAGAAAATTCTTTCTAATGATAATTGGATAGGATAGATACTCCAAAAAATCTCACTATTAATGAATTTTTTTAAAAACTATCCTTAATAACAAAATTGCTTCCTTTATTACTCATTTTTATCATATTATAAGTGAGTACAAACCAAAATCTCAATATAGTTTAGATAATTTATTTTAGATAAATCATGACAAAGAAACAACAAAACTATTCAATGTTATAATATTTCTCTTTATGGGATTAACCCCATTCTCATCCTTATTCTACATATTAGAATTTTTTATATTTGGGTGATGATAAATTTTAATTTTTATATTTTATAAGTAAAGTAATGATGCTTTTTTTAAATGTAAAAAAATAGGGCCTATGATCCTACACTCCAATAACATCATTGAGAAAAATAAAAACTAAGAAAGGAACAAGATAAATGAAGAACATACGAGTTTTAATCCAATGAGATGAATATAGTTCGATTCGGACATTGGGAATATGAGATAATGAAGAACATAGATTGAGGGTGGTAGAATCTCAAATGGGATTGAAACCCACTTCATGCTAGAGAAATAAGAAAAAAGTATGAGGGGTAAGGATTATAAGCAATTAAGGGAAAAAATTTCATTTTACCCAAAATATATTGGTCTAATGGTTTGGTTGAATGGTTTGATAAATTGTGTAATTATTGTTTAAATAACACTTCCTTAAAAGTATAATCGCATAATTAGGCCTCATAGTCTATGAAACTACTTTCCAACCATGTCATTCTCCTTTTCTAAAAACAATAGAGTTTTGGCATAGTCATGAAACCCTAGGAACATGGTTTCCTTAAATAATTTAGCCCCCTGATTCTCACTATCAATCCCATCAAGATTATTTGTAACCCTATAGCCTACCCCGCATGGTTTCTCCTAACCATGCAGTCAGTATTTTCTCCAAAAATATTGGATCTAGGATCCTAACATTCCCCAGACACCCCCAAATGACATGTGATCTTCTTAGGTATTCATATTAAGTTCAAAACAAAGAGTTTGAAAAAAAAATTAAAGGATTTTTACCTTTAATAATATATGGGTTATTACCGTCTTACACTCTTAAAGGACCTCATCCTTATGTTCACCTTCATAGGGAAACAAAATATCATCTGAGAATAATTTCAACCACTAAAAATATATATTGTAATCCCACTCCCAAGTCTCATCATGTACCTGGTCGTGCTACCATACCACCCATATTACAGTGACATAATGCCCTTAGAGATCCTTTGGTATTTGATCAATGATGTGTATTGGATAACCCTCAGAAGAATAATTGACATAAATCTCAACATCCCCATTATTAAAATTATAAGATGGGTCGGCATGATATTAGTGATGCTGTGAAATATAGAATATTTCATGCATGGATCAATACCTATAGGGTAATAGAAACTTATAGACTACCAGCATGAATGTATCCAAAATCTCAAAGGGAATTACATTATAAGGAATCGACTTCCTTTGCCTCTGTATCTATTTATGCCCAAGCCTAGGTGAAACCCATAAGAAAAGATAACCCCTATCCTTAAACTCAAAATGATTTAAATGGTGATCAGTGTAATATTTATGTCTAGATTGAGTGGTAGATGTTATCTTCAGGAAAATATGAACATTCTATGAAGTCTCCTGAATGATATAAGGAACCAGTAGTGCTGCCTCTCATACCTCTAACCATTACAGAGGTGAATTTCATGGCCTACCATATATGGACTGATAGGGATCCAACTATATCATCACCTAATAATAGTTATTTTAGGGGAAGTTCACAAGAGGGATATGATTTACCCAATAACTACTGAAATCAAGGACGCATTCTCAGATCATGTCCTCCCAAAACTATATGGCCCACTTTGAACAGACATCTATCTGTGGGTGAATGACTATTATTAGAAGCACATGTGTGTCTATAGATTTTTGTAACCCCTACTAGAAACCTGATGTAAAACAAGAATCCCTATCTAAAACTATTGTATGAGTGACCCATGTAGTAGGATAATTCCACAAACATAAAATCATTCCATATCATCAACTGAGATGGTCTCTTAGACAAGAAAGAAGTGTGCTACTTTCTTTATCAGATCCATGAATACCCAAACTTTGTCTCTACCTATAGGAGACATAGCTATGATGGTGATAAAATCTATCCCAACATCCTCCCATTTCAATTATGGGACTGGTAATAGTTGTAGCAACCCTACAGTTCACTGGTGCTCCACCTTCACCTACTGACATATGGAACAACTAGTGATGAAACCTGCTCTCTGATGCTTCATCCTTAGCCACCAATATTGTAAGTTAATATTACAATACATATTGTAGATACACAGATAAACTAACCATTAAGAATCATGTGACTTTGAATCAGATCCTCTCATTTCTCTAGGATCCCAAATATGACCGTGTATATGTAGAGTGTCATCACCATTTACAGTCCAATCTAGAGGTAGGTACTCAATATCAATACTCTTTTTTGGGACCAATCCCTCAGGATCTGAAAACTGACTCATCTTAAATTTATCTAAAATTGAAGAGGTAACTGATATTGATGCAAGTACAGAATTCCCATGATGTTCCTTCATCTATATGTGCATCTCAGAAAATAGATCCATATTCTATTATTCACTACTCTCCTCATGAACAACTTGTGTCTGTTTCTTCTTACTCAGAGCATCACCAACAACTTTTCCATTCCTTAGAATATAGTCTATCTTGATGTTAAAATAATATATATACTCAATTGATCTTCACTACCTAAGATTTCTTCCTCACTGTATAAAAAATATACATGAGGCTCTTGTGGCCCCTAAACACCACAAAATTCTCTATCTACAGGTAATTCCTCCAACAACACAAGGCATGAAAAAGAACTTCTAACTCAATATCATGAATTATTTAATTATAATCTTGAGGAATCAAATTAAATGACCCATATACAACAAATAAATCTTCCTACATCAAAACTTATCATATCCTGATGCATGATGCGTCATAATAGACTATATATCTTTATCCTGCCTTTGGAAGAATTAGGATCAGCTCTAATGTTGATCTCCCTTAATGCTCTTTAAAGGATTTCTCATAGGATTCAGACCATATAAAATTCATACCCTTATTATTAAATCTTTTAAGAGGTGTTGATAAGCTTGATAAGGATTGTACAAAACACCTATAGTAACCAGCCATCCCCATGAAAATCTATATGTCAAACACATTTTTGGCATCTCCCATGTAACCACAACTCTCACCATATTCAGTTTAACTAAAACTAATGCATATAATGTAATGTGACCCAGGAAGTGTACCTTATAAATCTAAAAATAACATTTACTAAGCATAGAATAAAGCTGGTGCTCTATCGGTGTATTTATAATGATCTCATGATGAGTGGACTGGTCACTCTAAGTATGATAATACCCCAATATGTCATCTATAAACACCATGATAAAGGAATATTGATAGGGATGGAAAACCCATATTCATCAAATCCATGAAGATGTAAGATGATTTTATAAAACCAAATGAAATCCCAAGATACTCATATAAACTATACTGAGTATGGAAAGTCATATGTGGGATATCCTAAGCCATAACTCGATCATGATGACAACCCAATCTCAGGTAGATCATCAATAATAACCTATAACTTTTTATTTGGTAAAAATAATCATTTCAACAATGTAAGGGATAGCATATTTTCATTATAAGTTGATTTAACTTTCAGTAATCTATGTATATACTAGGGGTTCTATCCACCTTATTGAAAAAAAAGGACCGGTGAACCATAGGGATAAGTACCAGGCTGTATAAAACCCTTGGCCTTTAAATAATATTGCCTCTTGAGCTCCTATAAATTAGTAGTAGATATCTTATAAGGTGGAAAGGATATTTTTGTAACTCCAGGAACTATCTCAACAATAAACACTACCTATTTCTTAGGTGGTATTCCAAAAAAATCTGTAAATTGATCAACTACAAGAAGGAAATCAGCATAAGGTAATATCTAATCCTCCATGAAATGGCTAAAATTTGGGTAGTCAAATCATGTATCCCAAGTTTATTTGGTCTAGCTATACCCCCCTTGACATACCACTAACCCTTGTGAATAAAATTTCTTCCCTATGGTGATATAAAAGAAACCCTCTGGTGATAACAATCCAGATATGAATGATAGGGAACAAACTAGTACATACACAGAATGGAATCAATTTCATTTATCTAAAGGATGAATAGGTACCTTAAGAAATTATGGATTCCTACCTTAATAGGAGAGTCCCTTCACTAGTAAATACTCTCTTAACATATACCCAATGGAGTATCAAGTTTCATAATTCCACTAAATAACTAAACATCAAGTGTCAGTATCTACAAAATAGGAAAATATATGAAATATTTTAATGCACCAGTATTGAATAAAAAATAATAGTAGGGGATTATATCATAGTACATTGAAATAAAGACTACACATTTCCATGATCCTCTAATATAGGCTATAATGAATAGATAAGGCTTTATCCATAGACCTGTGAAATGCCCTAGCTACCTGGAAGAGTTCTACTGTAATGGGGATTTATATCAGGATTATGGTTACCATGACCATAACCTTCTCATATTCCTTTATGTTCAGTAGTACACCAGGTAGCTGCGTAGTGTAGGGTTATTAATCCTACTCCTAATGGTGGATTTATCATAGATCTTATCCCACTAAAAATTAATGGGATTTTCCTATAGAATAATTATAGATGCCCAAATATGCAATATCCTTAGAATTCAATGAGGGCTTGGGGGCACTGGATCTTCTTAGGTATAGAATTCACACACTATTTTCATACCATGCAATTGTTTGTGAGCATCATCTAGCTATTGTTTCCCACACATGTAGTCTCAAAGAATCCATTTCAACCTCTAGTAGAACCAAAAATCTACGAGGATTCTGAACCACCCTAGTACACACCATTTTCTTCCATTAGGTTCCACAAAGTGATAAGGTACTAGTTGACTATATCATATATAGTATCCAACCAAAAAATATTCACCTAATAATGAATAATATGTAGAATTCTATCTTCAAGTCATCCAAATTTTGATGGCTCATTAGATGTATATATAGGTGTAAAATGAAAAAGTTCTATAAATTGAGTAGAGCATTCCATGAAATTCATTGAATCTTATAGAAGGATTATGAATTTCGTGGATTTATCTACCCTAAGGGTGTTATGGATGAAATAATCAAATAATATCTAATGAGAATCCATCCACGTCACTGCCCAATACTGGCCAACATCATTTATAATATCCCACAAACATTTGGAATATCCTCGAATCTTTTAAGTAGCGAGTTTCACTCTCCTATTAAGAAGGGTCTCCAAATTCTTGAATATATATGTGATACTATTGATCCATAACTCTGTAGAATTTGGTCCTACATCCCTAAAACACATGGTCAGATTTTACTACTAGAATTCATGATTCAACTCTCCCATATAAGGAGAAGAGTATGGCGCACCCTACATCATCTTCATAGGGCACAAAAACTCCCCTAAAAATAGGGCATCATCACCCACATCAGGAATATAAAGAGGTTATATAGGATACACTACATGAGGTAGAAATGATGGATTATGGCCCATCACCTCCAAAGCATGGTTGTCACCACCCTCCAAATGTACAACTAGTGGACATCATGGTTTCTTTTCTCTAAAAATGAAAAACACATTCCTCATATAGGACTCGATAATGGAATAATCCACCAATGTAAGATTAGAATAGGGAAAAATAATTTCTATGTAAATGTTTCACTCCTATTCTAGATAAAATATTTAAGGTTTTGTGATAGAAATATTTATGTATAACACAAGATATCCTACCAACTGCCCACTCTATGGTTGGGACTCGGTAAAGCTCTATGTTTTTTAATTTCAATTTCAATTAATATTTTTTTTATTTTTTTAATGTTTGAACTATATGGTTCACCACATCCGATCCATAAGTTCACAAACACTATATGAATCGAAATGTGACATTCGACCAAGACATACAATAACATGTTCTAGTACATGCAACCAATGGTCCTTGGATCAACATGCCATAGTTAGCTACATATGGTGCCTACTATAGCCTAAGAAGGAAAAAACATTTTAGGTTATGGAATAAACTTTGAGTACCAATTATTTTTTCTCAATTTCCTATAAGAATCATTATCCATTAAAAATAAAATTTATATAAATCAAAGAACTCCTGGAAATCACATGAAAATTCAACAACCCAATTCGCCTATATGGTAGGGAATATGTATGGCATGTGAATTTACTATAATGTGGCTATAATGTTTCATGATCAATTATTCCTACCCCGCGTCTCAATAAGCCAAGGATAATATAAAATAACCAATAATATCAATAATAAAATCACATTGCATGTACATCACACAATGGTGGAATCAAATCAACTATAATAAGAATCATTCAGAAAAAAAAAGGAATTCCCATTCATGGAAACATTGATTTTCCCATACATGGGATAACTAATCTGAGGCATAGAACATTATAAAACTCCATAAATGACCCAATATCTTGTCTATTTTCTCAATTTATCAATGTAAGGAAAGAAAAGGAAGGCTCTAATACCACATGTTAACGTCCGAGACTTGGGTGCCACTCAAAGTTTCCCTGAGTTGGGTTTTCCACATGGCCTCAAGTGTGCCTCCTCATACACCATAGGATTATGACTAGTAGTGAGGTACTAGGGTGTACCATGGAGAGATTATTATCTTATAACATAGTGGATCACATCGAATAAATAGTAATAGATAAATATTTAAAGCAACATATAAACCAATAGCATAACAGAAATAGACATTATTTCAATTGGACTAGTAACACTTGGTGGTGGAGAAAAGAATAAATATCTAAGAAGAAAATAATAATCAAAAGTGATAACCTAAATCATATGATAAATTTTAGTATATCATGTCTCAATATAATAAAACTTGTTTATATGGTAGAAAACATCAAAATCTACAGAAAAAGGTTAAAAAAATTGAAAATCTATCCCAACATCCTAAGCTATTTTCTGGTCATATTCTACCAAGCTCCCATCCCAAGGAATTCTATAAAGTCACAGACCCATTAGAGGACACTTCCCTATATTTAAACCTGTAAGAATGTAGTCTGCATGGCCACCATCAGCGGCTTAGATAGGGTGTGAGATAATTTCAGTATACCACCACCAATGAAATCAAAAAATATCTAGTTTGTGTGTATAACATGGAAGTGGATAGATATAATAATGAAAAATAATAATAACAACTATAAATGTGTTGGCATTAGTTCATGAAGAAATCCACATTGACACTACCTACTTTGGCCTGTGTCACAATAACTATGAACATGTATCTAGGGATAAAATTCCCAGTATCATGTTTATAAAGGATTCTATACCTAGTCTCATAGTAGTATAGGGGATTCTATGCCTGGTGTCACTGTATTGGGATGACTTTCCTAGTATCACAGTATATGGACTCTATTCCCAGTATCAAGGTAAGGGTCAGCATACCCGTATGTCACATTTGTAAAGGGTTTCCCTTTAGGTGTCATAGTATTGGGATTCCTTGCCCATATCAGATACATAAAAATGTTCATCATACACATTATCACATTTAAATAAAGGGACACCAAGCCTGTATAGATTTAATAATATCAAGGGTCTTCAGGCTCATTTACATATAATATAGATTGGGTTCATTGTGCCCAAAAAATTAGAAGTAAATAACCATTGGATTTAATAAAATCCAAGGTATAATCAATTTCTCATTATTATTTCATATCAAAAACTATGTAACCATTATTCCATTTAATTAGGGTGATGTGGTCATACTACTCACTTTTAATTCAATTCATTATAATTGATAAGGGAGTTTTCCATTAAAACCACTACATTTTTCCCATATCAATTTGATATCCTTATGTTAAATAAAACCAATCACACCCTTAGGTGTTTTGGTTTTAAAATTTTAAAAACTAATTAGGCATAAGGAGGGTACATCCAAAGGGAGGGATCACACTAATGTAGTAGACTTTGATATGATTTGGATTCTAATCAGTCAACAAATTCAAGGAATATGCAATTTAATAAAACACATGATAAAAAATGTGTGTGGCCCAATGAAACATATTAAAAACATCAAGACTATAGGGATAATTTCTAGACCGCATACCTCATGCACATAAAACTATAGTCATCTAGTATTTATCCTTGATTTGGTCTAGATTGAGATAAAATAGAATAATAGATCAATATCTTGAAAGTGGGGTATATTATCCTACACCTCAATAACTTCATTGATAGAAAGAAAAATAGAGTAGGGTGTAATAGAAATAATGAAATTACCTGGATGGATTCAATGAGACAATTTAATTTCAATTTAGACTTCAGATGGTTGAGATCTGGAAGAACCAATATTGAGGGAGGAAGAATATCAAATGTGAGAGAAACCCACTGCACCCTAGAGAAATAACTGAAAAGGAGGAGTGGTAAATACTATGAAATTAATGTAAAATGATCATTTTATCCAAAATATCTGGGTCGCATGGTTTGGATACATGGTTGGACCAACCATGTACCAACAATTCTAAGTCCATCGCCTTAAGAGGATACTTGCATGGTTAGGCCACATGATCTGAAAAATCTTGTGCCAACCATGTCATTATACTATAATAAAAATTGCATATTTTTTCCATGATCGTGCAACCCTATTTTCATGGTTTCCTTAAACAGTGTAACCACTACTACTTATTATCAAACCCCACATGGTTAGTGGTAACCATGTGGTATGCCCCCACATAGTTTCTCCTGACCATGTGTTCAGTATTGTTTTGCAAAAAAGTTGGTCTTCAAGCTCCAAAAAATTCCAAGACACGCCCAAATCAACTGTGATCCTATTAAGAATCCATATTAGGTACAAAAAGAAAGAGTTATACTAAAATTTAAAGTATATATACCTCAAATAAAGACTAATTTATTAAAAATATCCTAAAATAAATATCCAAAGAAGCTGATGGATTTAATGATTGAACTAAGGGGAAGCCCACTCTAATGATCCAATCGGGATCACAATAGATTTTGAGTCTAAATCCATGTTATGTCACTTTTATGATGCTAATTCTGAATTTCCCAATAGAAAACTTACTTTAGTGCATAGGAGGGATGATGAAGAACCCAAATTTATAGAATGAGAATATCATATGGAGAATGAAAAATAACCGGTTACCGACACATTCAATTTAATTTTGAGAAGTTTAGAGGAGAAATATTATATAAAAGAAGGAAGAGTGGCTACTAGAATTTTGTATATGAGTGAAGATATTTATGTGTATTAGCCACTAAAAGAATAAAAATTGATTTGGTACAAGGTTTGATCATCCCATGAGCTATTGGTCTATGAAATGGGATTTTCCACCACTACATGGTATCTTCCACAATAAGAAAAATAGGAGCCTTCAAGAATAAGGCTTAGTAGAAGAGCTACACTAGATTTTGCATAAAGAAAATATTAGTTTAATATATGATGTTTGGATCTATTCCCTACTCATATTATGTAACCCTAAAGATAATGTTGAGCTCAATGGACTTAATAAAAAATCTTTTCAGGAGGCAACCATAACTTTTTATCTATTTTCTTTATTAGTTAGGATTTCATTTATATAAGCATCAGAAACCCTGCCATAATTTTAGAACCAAAATGCATAGACCTTCTCCTTTCACTATGATTTACTTCATTTTCAATTCTATGATGATCTTGTAAATAAGGGACAAAAATACATTAAGATCCAAGATGAGTAGATATTAAATGTAAAAGGGAGTATCCTTTAATTATTTATATTTACCTATACTGACCTATGAATTTTTCTATAATGTGTTTTTAATTTTAAAGGAGAAAAAAATAATTCCCACACTCATATTAGTGCTAACACTTAGATCAATAATATATATGATTTTTTTAATCAACCCTAGATTGCATATTTTAATGTTTTAGTTTATTATAATTAAATGGTTAAATTGTGTAAATGCATGATTTATGTGAAACATTGGATTTTGAAATCAGTAAATCATTTTTTCTTTATAGTTTCATATTGTTGAAAATTCTCATTCATCTTTCATTATTTTATTTACCAATGACCATGTTGATTGATTCATTATTATGACACATGCCATTAGTGATTGTATTTTAATTACATAGTCTTAATCCTGAGAGGTTTCTTAACCAATTATTTATAATATTTATTTGTAAATTTCATGATATAGTATGATATCTTTAACATACTAGGATTGGATTTTGATATTTTAAAAATAATTATTTTATAAATTAACTAAAAAATGATGGAGAAATATTTTTTTGGTTTATCCAATATCCATTAGATCAAACTTACATCATTCATCCCTTTATCCCTTAAAGAAATTGATTTTAATTTTATTGAAATAAAAAAAATTCAAGTTGATTCACCTATTCCTAAACTTACTCTAATATTTTAAATGATTTTCAATGTTTAAGTTTGGGTGAAGATGTATTTTATGAAATAATTAATATTCTGCTTTGAGAGAATATGTTCTAGGTGTATCATTCGATTTTAGGGATAAGGATCATATAATATTTCACTATTTCTATATTTCACCCCTCAACACATAAAATAAAAAAAATGTGGGTTGAGTTATGGAGGGTCAAGAATCCTCAACACTAAAAAAATGATTTTCATCACATGGGGTTGGATGATGGATATGATGGTTGTGCTATATTAATTTGTTTAAAAATTGAAGAACTTAAAAAATATGAAATTTGAAATGTAACTTATTCATTGTAATTATTTTGATCATTTCCTTAATGAGATTGGGAATTTTGTAGAGATGTAATTTTTAATAGGATGATTCATTTGGATTTACATTTTCTATCTTGTTTAACACAATGAGCTTGAAGTCCATTTCAAGCCTAATTGTTTATACATTAATTTCATATTGTCTCTTAATAACAAAATCATTTGATCCCTATATCAATTATGTATTTATTTTTTGGTAAATTTCTCTATGATATGTAGATAAAGTAAATAATTTTCAAATTTAAAAGTATGGATCATATACTTAAGAAATGTGGAAAACATCACATTTAAGTTTACCTTGACTGATTAGGAAATGAATCTTTTTTGAGATAAATCGTGAACGGAATGTTAATAATGGAGAAATAAAATACCTAAAAGAAATAGAAGAGAAGCCCAAAATTTTTCATGGGAAAATTGAAATACATTGTGTCTAGTAATTTATTGGAATCATATTTTTTATGAAATTCTAAATTCCCTTCCCCCATTAATACTTCTTTTGTTACATTGATTTTGGATTATAAACATTGGTATAATAAGAATTTCCTTCTAATTTCTTAGTTGAGATATATTCTTGAAGAAAATAACGATTTAAGTGTGGGGAATTTTTATTAGTTCATTTTATGTTTAAAAATTGTCCACTTTTAATTCATTAATGACATAGTTTTTAATTTATTGTACCCATGTTATATTTAATAATATTTATTATTGGGTAAATTGTAATTTGGAATGAAATTTTGAAAATTAAATTAAGAAGGAAAAAAGGTACAAGTTTTAATTTTTTTATTTTTTTATTTCTTTTATTTCTTTTATGGTTTATTTTTTAGGAAGAATGTGTAAAGGAGAATTTACCAGAAATACTAGCCAATGGAAAATCCCTACGCATAAATGGAATTATAGAAAATATAAAGAAAAATGAAGGGCTTTTCAGTGATACCGCTTTGTTGGGATAGCCCTCCTATTACATAGAGGAGGTTGGCCATGAACACATAGAGCAGGCCTACAGTTATAGAAACCATATGCGGTGATAGGCATATAGTCTCACTAGGTTAGGGAAGTCCACAGTGGCATTGGGGGTCCTCCAACCTCCATCCAAATTTTTGATCTATGGATGTTGTTAAGACACATATTATTTCGAGGGTTTCCACTTTTTTCGATGTGGGATACATAATTCACCATGTGCACTATGCACTTACTGGAATGTCATTATTGAGACTTGTCTCCTTGTCAGGCGCCTCAAAAATTTCATCTACACCACTACAACACTTGACATCATTGGACCATAATAGTTGATACTTGAGAATTAAATGTGATCCATATATAGATCTTATTTTCTAGTAGATAAACCATGGTCATGGCTCTTGATCACCATGGATCACCTCTGGTGCATCAGATGACTTTGGTGAAAAACAATTGAAGGAGAATGATGACTTTAATGAAAGAATACATTGGTTTTTCCACTATGAAGGATTAAGTTCTTAGTGGAGGAAATAATCACGAATAAAAATGATGTAGTCTTTCCTATTACATCATTAAAGTAAAGGGAGCATGATATGATTTCTAGATACTGCATTGTGGACCTCATTCTATGTCATGGATCCATATGACCCCAAAATATAAAGAAGAGGTTGTGTTATTATGAAACTTGATACATCATGTAAGGATGTGAACTAAAAAAGATAATAATCATTGTCTTATAGAGATAATCCTACACTTCAACTAAGAAGAATAATCAACCCAAAACATCATGGAGGATTCATTACACCATGGAGGGTAAAGAAAGGGTAGAACCATGGTTATGAATGGAGAAGGGGATGTGCCCATGGACAATGTGACCACACTGCATTTCCATTACAGACATGAGAATGTTTCATGGTTTCACTATAAGAAACAAAAATTATTGTAAAGAAGAGGAGTTACTAAAGATATCAAATCCATGATCTTCTCAGTTTATCCACATGCACACGATCTGGCCTTGTATAGTTTTAAATAGAATGGTACATGTGGGAATCACCCATCATGAAGTAGTCCAATTAATCCCATCAGAAAAAAGAGATCCATACAACCATGAATTATCTGAGGATAATTCAAATGATAACTGAGTAGAGCACTTAAATAATTATAGGGGGCCACCTAATTCATGAATAATTAAATTTAATGTGGTAGAGGATATTTTAATATTCTAGAGATAGATAGTGAGTTCTCTCTATAGATAGAGTAGATGATGTGCCAGAAAAGGGATGTGACACCTAAAATGGAGGAACCAAGACTAAATTCCTTAGATTAGAGGAGTTATTACACTACTTAAATTGGTGTCCATATGGTATATGTCAGCCCGAACTCTGAAGAGATAGTGTAGGAATCTAGTCATCATCCACTACAAGGTTTTTTAACTTAGAGATTTTATTTTATTTTTTCTATTTCACTGTGTAATTTTAATTAATTATTTATTGATAGAGTAATTCAATTAAGTTTCCACATTGCACCTCACTTTTCTTTTATCACTATCACTCTATTACTCTTACTTAAATACCCAAATTAACTATACTAAATTGATATATTTAGTATGGGTAACTAAGTGCTCCAGGGAGAGGTGAGTTTTTATTAAGATAATGAGTGCATAAATCAAATTAATATCACTTTGAGTTAAAAAATAATATCCCCTAAATGCATAATTAAATTGAGGACCTTTTTGGAAAAAATTCATTGTGATAATGAATTGTGGTAAATTGAGTGGCAGAGCTAATATCACCTTTAATAAAAAGATTAAACTAAATGAATCAAAGTTGTTTTGGAAACCATTAACGAGGATGCAACAAATTTAGATATCTCTATCAAATGTTGAGAAACTAGGCTAGATACTATATTAAATCTCACAGTTAATAAAGTTTATGAAAACCATATTTAATATAAAACTCACCGCCCTTCATCATCACTTTTATTTTGTTTTTAGTTAGTATAAACTGAACACTCTATGTATTTTAGATTATTTACTTTTAGATAACTTTTGACAAAACAATGTTTAATCTATTTAATATTGCAATCATTTTCCTCTCTGGGTCGACCCTTTCCTCTTCATTATTCTCTATCTCAATAATTACTATAAACGAGTGACTAAAAATTTAAATTTTGACATTTCCCAAGATTATTAATGATTCATTTGAGTGAAATATGGGACCTTGCATATGTGTTGTTGATTTTTTTTGAATTTTATATTACGCTCTTTATTATTTATTGATCCTTTTCCCAACATACAACTTCCAAATATAGCATATACACATGATCGCTTTAAAAACAAATAATTGTAATTTATTAGAATAATTACCCCTTAGATAGAATATCCCCCTTAATTATATGTATCTTTTAATAAAAGTTATAAATAGTCAAATGCAATGGGAAGGTGGTGCCTACAGAATCTGCAAATAGAGGATTGTGGCTGGGTATAATGGAACAACCATTTTATTTCATTATCTATTCAATAATTCATAGTGTTTCTTTATTGTTAAACACAACATATAATATTTTTTTCTCAATTTAAGTTTTTTTGAAAATTCTATTCTGGGATTAGGCTTCTTCTAAATTTCCAGAAATACATTCTTGATTTTCTATTAATATCCCATCTCCCTAGGCAGTTTTAGCAGATCTAGCCTTATGATTAACCATTTTTTCTACATGTTCTCAATATTCTATTTTTTATAGGTTCTAGAGTCTAGGTCAACATTATTATTGAGATATTAAACCCAAATTTACATGTATTATTCATTGATTTCACACTTATCTTTTATTAATGATTACTCTACCTCGTCCCTTTCCTTAACCTTTATATCATGACTCATGGAAAAATATCTAAAATAACCTAGGAATTATTTTTATTGTTTCTATTTTATATTCATATGATTCACATCGAATTCTTCCACCATTATTCAATCTCTCTTTTTGTGAAAAAATTATCTTACTCTCAACTATATTATCTTATACTTGTTTCTTTCAGGATTATTTTCATATATTTTTTGTGGAAAGAAATGAGTGAACTAATTTTGATTCTTGATATACACTCTGTTGTTCTCAATATCTTTCCTCCAAGATTATGAAATTGGTTTGCATCTAAGTATGACTCATTTCATGATATGTACTTTTCTTAAATACTAGAAGATTTGAGGACCTATTTAAGGATTATTTTACCTTACCTACTTTATTCCTACTATAACATCTCAAAAACATACAATGACTAGAAAATATGAAATATCTCATGTTTAAAATATACCTCATGTTTTCATTTATTGGATGAGATGTTGGTTTAGTCAGTTTTTATATTATATCCTTGATCCCTGAGGGTTCTAAAAAACCACTCATGGTGTGACCTAGTCTTCCATAATAATAGAATTTCATGGATACATTATTTAGAGTATGTTCACTTTTATTTTTGGTAGTTACCTTCCTTTTAATCAGTAACTCCCCATTTTGAAAATGACATGATCTACTTATTAAGGCTTTCTTATGATTATTATATAGATTCTAATTTTCCATTAAATATCTAAATTTTAATTCGAGATCCTTCATCTTATCATCTATATATATTTCATCTTTTTAGTCAATTCTTTTATCCTTTAGCTCTATTTTAGTCTGAACCATCCCCTATATTCAAGTTGTGTATTTAGAGGGAGAATGCTTCATTTTAACTTTTTGTTTATATTTATTTTATACAATTTCATGGGAATTTTCTTCAAGATTACTATTTTATTGTTTAATTTTTGATCTCATTGTCATGATGCCAACAGTCAGGTCCACCTATACTCTTTTTATCCTTTAGTTCTCCATACACAAGTCTTCAATGATTACATAATGCAATTTAGATATGTTCTCCCATAGATTTATTACATATTAGAGGAAATAAATATTTTCCAATTATCATTACACACTTTATCAGAATTGTATACAATATGATGTTTCAACTTCTTCATTTTCAAAGCTATCATCACACTCAGGTGGTTATTCTTTATCACCAAAGCCTTTAAATATTTTTATTCAATCAAATTCATCATAAAAGGGATCCACTAATCTAATTCCATTAGATATAGTATCTTTTTCCTCTGTTTTATCAATATTTTTATTTTATTATTCAATATTTTTGATCAAAAATTAAATCAACTTCACTTTCTCTTTAACCATTAATTTTAACTCCATAAATTCTTATATGTAATTAATATTATGGTCTAACTCAATTGGAATTTACATCAACACATGATACTTCTTTTAATTTCCAATTTATTTTATAACTTATTTCATAAGGAAATCTTCACCTATCATGTTCAATGGTTTTTATTTTTCATTGGTTTTATGACTTTCTATTGAGAAAGACACTATAACCTCATTTTATTTTGATATTTAGGACACCTTCAGCAATATTATCTAGATATCAATCGCACTTTAACAATGAATGATTTTATTAAATTCCTAATCATAAATTCCTCTATCCAAAATTATATGTGTCACAGTATCATAGTAACTTTCAATATGATTTATCAAGTTATCATACCTTTTGTAAAACCCTGGTATATTAAAAGAAGGGAATTATGTTCAATAGTATATCCAACATGCAAAACCGATATTAAACGACCAATAGAATATATGACCATTATAAATTACCTTTTAAATTGGTGGATATGAATAGTATTTAAATTATTATTTATATATATATATATGTACATTTCTTACTCAGTATAAATATACTATTTAATTATTTATAAATAATCAATCCATTTTTAGTAAAGTAATTTTATTCTTCAAAATTTTCTTTTATTCAAAATTAATTATTTTTATTTTTATGAAAGAATATTATGATTAATTTATGGATATTTCAGAAAATTAATATGATATAATGAACTCAATTTTTGATATTATCATATCAAAATTAACTTAGCGTGACATTTAGGAATTTTTCAAAAAATACTAATTTTTTAGTTAATAATGAAAAATAGATATCTTAGTAAAAATGACATTTATTCTAAACAAATAAAGTAATTTAAAAATAATATTATGTTTTTAATATTATTTCATGTAAGATAATTTTCATTTAATTATATTTAATACAATTAATTAAATTTTAATAATCTTTATGTTGGATTTTAGTATAAGTTTATGTTTTTTTTTTGAAACTGGATATTTCTGAAAAAATATTAAGGTCATAATGTTTCTATATTTTAATTAATTAAAATATTCCCCTATAAGTAATGATTTAAAATAAATTTATATATTATATATCTAAAAATATTAATTAACGTTCTGATAATTATTATATCTAGTCATATATTTTATATAAAAACATCATTTGCAGGAAAAAAAGACTTCTTGAAAACCCACTTTTCATCACGTCTCTAGGTTTGATTTTAAATTAAATTCTATCTCTAAGAGGAATCTAATTCGGTAAAATTTAATCCATATTTATAATAAATATAATTTATATTATTTACTAATTTCATTTTAATTTTTGTTCATAAGTAATATCTTGAACAGTAAAAATATCATTTACCGCGGTTATGGTGAAAACATACTTATTGGAGGTTATTCTAAAATGATAAGGGTTAAAATAACATAAATTATTTTATAAATTATTTCTTATAGAAATATTTCAACTTTTTAATTTATAATTATAAATAATATTCTATAATGTATCATTTTGGAATGTGAAAAATGTCGGTACACCTTTTTCCTTTACAAAATCTCAAGTGTGCCACTCACCTCACTGCGTTCACCCATACTCATCTTCTCTTAACACCTTGAAATAAATTTTTATCATCCATTCATTTACCAAATATAGACCTTACTTCATTCCCCATTACCTATAACCCTTATTTTTATAATTAAATCATCCTAATATGCCTTTTTGTGAATACCTATGGAGGTTGTCTGAAGAAGAGGTATCGTATTTAACAGAGTGTCATTATATTAGTTATTCTACCACCTTATTAAAATATTATAAAACTTTTATGATATAGTAGCAATATAATAGCTCATTTAATAAAATTTTATTATATTAAAGTTATAACTAAAATTAATATCCTCTTCCATGAAATGGGAAACAAAATCTGCATTCGTGTGTATGATGAACAACCATCTCGTGAACTAGTGTCATTTTTTTCATCATCACCTCTCATGGCTTGAAATAATGAGGCATTTAAAGTATATATATGATATTTTTTACATAATTTTTCTTTTTTAATTAATATATCACATATATATTCTTACATTCCATTCATTTGAGGATATAATAACATCGATCATTCGTATAGTGGACTACTGTCTCACAAAGCGATGTGATTTGTTTTTTTCAATAAGGATTTTCATGGAATTTAATAAGGATAATTTTTATTAAAACATGTGATATAAATAAAATAATTATTTTATTTATAACCTATTAAAAAATATTATATATCATTTTTTCTTAGAATGAAAAATGACAACGTCTTTTATTCTTATGTGTGGATTGTCACCTCCATAAAGAGATGTGATTATTTTTTTCATCACCCCATCACAAGGATGATATATATATATATATATATATTGAAAGGTATATTATTAATGATATTATTTTCATTATTTAAATATATAATAGTATTTACCATCTTTATATAGTGATCATTGAAAAATGGAAATGTTTCTCATGTGTACATATGACCTACCGTCTATACGATTATAAAATTGTTCATTTTTCATAACTTCCTTCCTTGATTGGTTTTAGAATTATAAATTATACATAAAAATTATAATAATTTCATGATTATTATTTTGAAGATGATAGAACAATGAACTTTTTGACCACTGTCTACACACTGATGTTTTTTTACAACAACGAGTCGATTTTCCTCAAAACAACAGATGTGGACTTAAATGATTATCTATTAAAATGAAATAAATTTAATGATTTGATTATAATGTATAAATATTATATTATATTCTTTTAAAATATTATAATTTATATAATCTTATTATAATTTATGTAAAGTACATGCAAAAATGTATAGACTCGCGGTAAGGGTTTATCATCATGATTTTACTTCTGTGAAACATATTACAAATTCAATACTATTTTCTGTGATGCACAAAGGAAAAATGAATTTATATTATGATTATTTTCATGGAAATTAATTGTATTTAAATATACATACGAATTTATCCCATTCTTTATGTTTTAATGAAGATATTATCGATTTAGTAAGGGACTTTATCTCAATTTTCCTTCATTGAGAAATATTTTAATGTTATGCAACTAATTTCTATCATATGGTGCATATAATTCCCATTTTACATGTAATATCATGAATAATTCATATCTAATGGTATATTATGTTCCATTTCAAAAAAAAATATCCATATGTATTTTACTTCATGATTCCACGTGGTAGAGAGTTTCGTACTTAATTTCCTTTCATTGGGTTATGTTACTTCTTCATTGTCTTCAATATTAAAATATTATTTGTGTCATTGATATTAATTATATTATTTTTTATTTATAATTTTTTCTTTTATATACATTTCATACACATAATTTACTAGTTAATTAATTATCACTTCAACATTATGATCATTGTAATGGTGGCTCATCTCAAATTGTCTTAATTGGGACATATGTTATTTTCTACCCCAATATTCACATATGTAATTTATCTACTTATACATTGAAATTTTTTATGATGAATGTAATTATGATCATCAAATTTTCATTTTCATTTTATTTTTTTTCATTTATATGGATTGTGATGGAAATGTTTCCAAAGTTTCGAAGGCTTTATGGTAGAATCTCCTTTATTTTTGAGATTGTTTATGTTGAAGGGTATTTTAGAGGAAATAATGTGATATTATTTTATTATACCGAATATCATTTCTTCTAATCTTCTAAAGAATGTGATTTTTGTTTTTAATTTCAATTTACTCCCATATTTATTAAATAAAAATCAAGAAAATCTTTTTTAAGTGACATTGGTCATATATTTTTTTGGATTGGTTGTCTTTGTTATCCATATTCATGTTTTCCAAAAAAAATCTTAAATTTTCTATTTAAAAATAAATAAATTACTAACACTATTTTACATGGTCTATGAAGTTATTTTAAAATTTTTTAATTGGAAATTTCTTAATGTTTCCCAAATTGGTCACTTTGATTGACTATTCCAAAATATATAAAAGAATTTTAATTTTTAACATTTAAAACATGAATGAATTTTCCGACCATAAGTATCAGTCAATGCTTTAAGTACTACCTTTTAAGTCTCAAGTATAATTTTAAAAGAAAAGGAATTTATACTTTATGGGAATATTTTATATTTTAAATTAGTGTTTTAAAAATGGAAAGGATATTTTCCTCAAGAATTTTTCCAAGTAATCTGTCAAAATAATTTTCCATCTAAGAACACATCCTTTGACATTTCTCAAAATGAAAAGTTTATTTTCCTCAATAATAATTTTAATTATATTTTAATGATACCTACATGAATAAAATTCTATAACCTTTGATTTTACATATACTTCATTGGGGATATTTCTTATGATACCATCCTCATTCATTCTCTATATGGATTGAGATTATTTCAAAGATATTGTCATGGAACACATTTCTTTTTCATTGGTGAATAAAGTTCTAAAAAATGGGTTTTGATATGTTATTTGATGAAATGAAATATATATTTATATTATTCATGATATGGTTCTTGGATATGTTTTATGATGATGGGTGGTTCCATTAAAAACCAAATATGGATGGTTGCATAATTAACCAATGATGATTTGTTCTATTATAGACCAAAGATAGGTGGTTCCATGATAATCCACGTATGGGTGGGTCTATTATATCCCTCCAATACGTTGGATACTCTTTATATGGAATTTGACCATATTGGTTATTCCACTTATACGATTAATATAAAGATAATGTTCCAAGATATAAATACATTTTCTTTATGCTTGTTATAGGTTTTAAAAATTTCTATTGATGAATTTTGATGTCACATCAATCATGATTTATTAGTATTAATTAATCCTACCATTAATAATATTATGTACATTGACACATCTTTATTGATCCATGTTTATGGATATGTTTTCTGTTATTTTATTTTCATGAAAATTGATTATGTCCCCATAACCTCATAATCATCATATTCTCACTATTGACATTCAATTGTAAATTCTTATTTACTCATATAAATAATTTTAGATAGGACTTATCATGTTTAATTTTCCCTAGGTTATCAGGAATCTATATATTTACTAAAGAAGTCTTTTTTCTGTATACATGTCATCTTCCTACAAAGCCATGTCACCCCATATTTTTTATCACTCCACCAAACGCGAAAAAAACCTCTGGCCCCAGATCGGGATTTACCATAGATTCTCCCACCCCTCCCCGACTCCCCTCTACTCGCTCTAGGGTTCTCTCACCCATTCTAGAATCATCTCTCTCACTTCCCTAATTGAATCCCCTCTCTAGTTGTGACTATTCCTCTATTTGATCTGCCTTCATCTCCTCCGCCTTCGGCTCCACTGCCCTTAGCTCCTCCATCTTTGGCTCCTCCATCTTCAGCTCCTCTGTCTTCAGCTCCTCCATCTTCAGCTCCTCTATCTTCGGCTCCTCCATCTACAGCTCCTCTGGTTTGTGTTTTCTGTCAGGTGTTTCTACAGTACGAATTGCATTTTTCTGATGTATCGTCCATGCCCTACTTCGGCATCTCCGAATCGCAATTTCAGTCAGGTGTTGTTACGACACCCAATAAAATTTTACTTCTACTCCATGCCCTCTGACGACATGTGCCATAGCCGCCTCTTTATGGTAATTTGACTTCCGTCCAACCTGCTACTCCCCGCCCTCCATACCACTATCGACTTATCCACCTTCGTGAACAATAGTTTTTCACCACATCCTATTTTTCTTCATGAAAAGTTTTCATTTTTCTTTAATGCATCCTCAAACATGCAATTTATCCCCATCACTATGCCAAATGGTAATCTTGCTGATCAATTTGTGATTAAGATTTCAAAGAAACTATTTTTTACAGGAAATTTCATTTTGTTCATTCTCGTAGTCCATTTCATCGGTTGATGCAGTGACATCCAATATAGTTGACTGGGTTTGATACAAAATGATTGTAACCTAGAAATGGTGTGTTGTGGCTAGAGGGAGGGTCTTCGTTGCACGATGTTTGGTAGATAGCCTTGAATGATGAGGCATGGGTCCTGGAACTAGAAAAATATTAGAGTTTCCATGTATTATACCCTTTTCTTTTTCATCTGGTTTTGTTGGTTTGATTTTGAATGGATTTAAAAAAAACTGTAAATGAATCTGATACTGCCATATACTACACGCACAAATATAACTATCATCATTTTATTCTACAGATCAGTCCTCCATGACTCACCTCTTCAGATTGGCATGTTGCAGGTTTTTCTCAAATGAAAACGATAATGTTTCTTTATATCTCCCTTATATTTATTTTGTCATGGTTTATATTTCCTGCAAAATCTAATTCCATATAACCACTATTTCAATTATCTCTGATTTCCTCCGATGAAAATACACATATGAAGCTCAAATCCCATATCAACTAAAATAGGTTAGTTCTACTTCCTCACAAACTATCTTATTTCTACCATTGTGTGGGGTTTTTTTATTACAGATCCTTAACCTCCTATCATTTGAATTTAGTATGATTTATTGGTTTCAATTTATTATCTTCTTTATTGTCAAATTTTCCTTGGTTATGGTTTAGTTTTTTTTACTTATTTAATATTATATAGTTTATTTGATTTGTTATTTATTTTAATTTTATATATTATATTTCTAATTTTTTAATTGTTATGTATATATATTGTTCAATGTGTCGGATGAACATCATTACAAAGGCAGAATGTGATTATCCTTTTTGTTTTTTACTATTTTAACTGTCTCCATATTTAATCCACTTTTATTGCAATATTTTGTACCACTAATTTATGCATTCAATATATTCATGATAATGAATATTAATGCAATGTTTCAATCCTACATAAAAGGGTACATAGTGGAGTAACACTAGATTTTGGATAAATACACCATCGTGGAAGGTATAGTGTGATTATCATTTAATAAATTGTAGATTTTGTAACCTCACACACCCTTCTTTTCACAATTAAATTCTTTTCTGTATAGATTTTTTTATATTTTATTGGTTTCCAAACTATCTCCATTATGTTGACATTCACAATTACAGTGTTCGAGTTTCAATGTTCATTACTATTAGTTATTATTTGAATATTATATTACATCATATATTTGATTTCTAAATGGTACAAATAAATTTTTATTCCTTTTCATATAAAATTAATGTTTACTAATATTGTTATGATGTCTTAGAAACTTCTACAACTATTAGTTCTTATTTGAATAGTTTGTTCATTTATATGTTATTTGTTTTGATGAAAATTTAAATTTTTCACATATGATTAGAGCATTACAACTGCTTTAGAATGAGAATGGGTGATGAATCATTAGAAAACATTAACTGTGTTGGGATGTTCTTGATCCTTGACGCACACCTATCGTAGGGCGTGGCAAAAGCAATTTAATTTTTCCTAGTGCAGCATAGAGGCTGACCAGGTTCGTCTCACTTGAGGAGATTTCTCAATCTTTTACTTACTTAATCTAATTGAACTAAACTAATTATTTTTGGTTGTTTTTATTTATGAATGTAATGAAAATTAATAAAAGATAAAACTAACATGCAATGACAAAATACAATTAATTGAGAAAGAACTTTGCCTTTAGGGGTTGGTTTTGGGGTTTCATCATTCTCCTTGTTGGTATTTAAATTAAGTTTGATAATTAAATTATGAGATCTCATTCATTAATTACTACTCTTATATTTATTGTTGTGAAATCTTGAATTCATTTAGTAATCTTAACTTCACCTCCTCCAATAATCAAGTTTGATGGAAAACCTCGACCGAGAGTGTGACATTTTCCAGGACCTGGCTCTATCGTATGCCATTTCAACAACTGAATGGCTCAACTCCATCTTATTAAGAGCTTGTATCAATTTGAAGAAAGGGAAAATATTTAATAAAAGAATAGAAATGAGTTTGAGATCATTGTCGTGGTGGACGATCGCCACACCCGTACACATCACTCTTGCTCATCACAAACTTAATAAAACATCAGAATTGAAGCACAGAATAAATGAAATTTCCACATACCTCCCCCCAGCCAAGTCTTGGTTTAACCCCTCATATTTGAGGGTAAAAGGTCACGGTGGACAATATGAGAAGAATAAAAGAAGAAAAGAAGGAGAAAATATGAAGAAGAAATCAGGGTGGATGGGTGGACACAAAAATAATGCATGAATTTTATTAGAAATCTAAATTAAAGCTGGAAACTAAAACAAAAATAAATAAATGAAATGAAATGGGGAAGATTTGTGGCCATCCTCCCTCATTGGATATATCCTCCTTGGTGCCTTGAATGAATGGATGGAGAATGGGATGCTTTGGAAAGGAGGTGAGGGCCTCCTTTTATTGGCAGAATTCCACTCCCGAAAGTTTTCACATTGTAGACCCCCTTAATGACATCTTCACGCGTTACAACCTTCATTAATGTTGTTCCTAAATATCTTGGTCATCTCTCCTTTATATTTCAGATAATTTGGAAACCGTATGAAGGAGTTATGAATTTTTCATTCTCGGTTTCTTTTTCTGGATGAAGCTTCCAGGAAGGTTCCTCCAAATTTATGTCATTCACTAGCCTCCTTAATGACCTCCAATATCCCCAAAATTTATTTTAGAGACGCCCCTTATCTATCCTCGTGATATCCCAGGTGGAAAAACATCATTTAGACAAGTGTAGGCTGAGTTTTATGTCCGTTACGTTGGGTGGGTCCACGCTGTCCGCCCAGAAAACTTCCCAACATCAATGAATTGTCAGACCCTCTAGATGGCCGAATCAGCTCCTGGTCCAGAAGAAAAAGTTGAAGGAAATAAAATAAGGATTCTAAAAAATATTTAATCAGAAAATTTGAATATATAATTTTACGTAACCGACCAAAATACCCTTGACGTAAAAATCTGTCTAAAATCCCGAATTAGGCGTTTTTCACATTTGAGCTCAAAATAACACTAAAACCTAAAAACATGACAATTACCCATCCAATAACACATTTTTGGGATTATAAAAAATGATATACAGTATAAAATATATGAAAATGTGAGCTTCATCACTCCCCCACACTTAAAAATTTCACTCCTGGGCAATCATCTTACATCCAAATCAAAATCCACACAACAATCAAAAATGATAAAATATCAATGATTTTATCCAAAATAGAATCCCATCATGTCTCATATATGAATAATAATTCTCTATTATTTTCATTTCAATCACTAAAATTTTTTCAAACTCATAAATAAATCCATGGCCCAATCACAACCTACCTCACATTGAATTTTATGTCACTCTTCACTCAAGAGAAAATGAATCTAGAGTTATACTCATACTTGAAAATCGCATGTATCACCATAGGTTTGTGAAAATTATCATTTCTCCACAGCAAGAAACATGAAAATGAATTTAATCATGAGGGATTTAATTAATGGTTCAAATGATTCTGTGGATTAGGGTTGGTGGGAAAATGATTGAAAAATGTTCCAGGCTAGAAAGAGGAGGTTGGAATTTTAAGTACAATGCATGATTATATCAAGTGAAAACACAAGAAATTCCTCACTCAATCCCACTTGAAAATGTAAAACACAACACCATCACCTTTTTATGACATGTTACATGATCCAATAAGTGATTATAATGAATGATATCATCTAATTTCTCCTCTCTTTTTTTAAAGTTCCAGAAAGGAACAACTTTATTTTATTTTTTTCTTTTTTTTATGGAGGATGAGATGAAAATTGAATACAATGAATGAATTAAAATTCATGCCCTTGATTTTTTTTGGGAGGTACATGATTCATAAAATAATTTACAATGAAGAATTCAAGCTCATCTCCATTTTTTTTGTTTTCTTTTTTAGGAGAAATGGATGAAACAAATAAAGCACAATGAAATGATGACACATGCCCAATTCTCTTGTTATCCACTGCCCAAAGTATTGACACACACCTCTCACCACCCATAAATGATACACATCCCAATGAATGCACACGAAATTCCCTTCCCCCACACTCAAACTTGAAATATCCATGCAAAAATACTAAAAGTGCGGGTAGGTAAGGAAAAAAGAGGCTTGTAATGTGGATTAAACCTATAAGGCAATTCATGGCATCTAAGGGCTTACGAAGGATAAATGTAAAGGTGGGTATCAAGATAAAATTTGGCTAGCCAAAGAGATGCCTCAATCATTTCAAATACATTTCATGAAATCCAAAGCTTCGAAAGGGAATATTCACAAATTCTAGTTTTCACACAAAATTCAAGTTTCCCTCAATAAAGTGTAGGTATTAGGAAGAATATGAAAAAGTGGTTTAAAATACCTCACAGGATTGGAAAAAATATTTTGAGTTAGTGTTTCATGGGCATGGATTTTAAAAATTAGTCAAACTCATTAAAATGATTGAAAATCCATTTCAAGAGAAAATAATTCATATCAACAATCATTTAAAATCCATTATTTCAAAAATCATTTCAACTCTTTCAAAATCAATTGATGTGTGAAAAGTGATAAGAATATTCATTAAAGATCAAAATATGTTTTGGAACAAAAAATTAAAGGAGTTTAAATGATAATCGTAAAAAGTTAACTCCCTTTTGAAATAATGATTCGGTCATCTTCCTCTAATTCTCGGGGCTTCCTTTTGCATTCATGATCCTACAGAAGAAATATTACTCAATTAATCACAAGGATCATTTCATTTAAGCTCAAAATGAATAGAGGGAGGGGGCCACATACTAGACTATTTCATAATACTAAATTTGAAATTTAAATTACTAGAAAGCATGTAATGATAAATCTTGGTATGATCCCCCAAGTGGGACCTAGAATCTTTTACTGCCTCCAGAGGGCAGTACCAGCTGTTATCCAATGTCTGATGGAGGATGAAGTTTCTTTGATTTGAACCACCACATGTGGCTTTTCCCAGATTATGCTTCATCATTGTTCTTAAGGGATGATACATGGATAGAGTACACCATATCCTACCCCTTAAAAATGAAGTATAGATTGCATGGTGGGGGTAGGATGAAGTATGGACCATCCTCTTCCTTGGTTGCAACTTGTGCAACCTTCTTATCTTCCAGTGCTGGCTTCATGGGGGCTGCATGAATAGAAGCCTCTTGACTGATTTTCTTAGGCTCAGCTACCTGGATCTCTTGATGGGGCTACTCCAGTAGATATTCCATGACTTCTGGGATCTCCAGGGGTTCCCTAATAGGTGCATCTTCTTTTGTCTCGTCATCCTCCAGGGAATAATAGGAGTCATCTGATTTTGAAAATTCAAAACAATTGGGAGTTATACTCAAATTCGTTTCAACAAAATTAAAAGAATTTGAGTTCAAGAATGTATCATCTCCCTGAGTTGGTTCAGCTTGAATCTCTTCTTTATTTGAAAGTGCCTCTTGTATTTGATTATTGCACGATGGAGGTAGGTAGTCAGGCTCCTCCATTTTGAGTTTGGCCTCAACTTCATGGATGTCTTCAGTGAAATATGGGAAGACCAGTGGAACTTCCTTTTTGGCCTTGAATCTTTTTAAGTCAACTTGGAGTTCATTGACCATGGCCATTAAATATTCCGGTGAGATCCATGTTATTATGACTCTTTCCACCTACTTGAACATTATTATCAGAGAATCAGCTCTTCATTGGAGGGCCTCCTCAGTATAGTTTGTTTCTTCCTCCTGCATCCGTGAGTAATTGTTCCATGAAGAATAATCTGAATTTGAATGCATCATGGAAAAAGTTTTTTTTTTGAATTTTTTAAAAAAATGGAAACTATCTAGAATTTGAAATTAGAAAAGGTAAAGTAAACAACTGATTAGCTCCCCGGAAACGACGCCAGTTTTGAAGCACGCCTGTCGTAGGGCGTGGCAAAAGAAATTTAATTTTTCCTAGTGCAGCATAGATGCTGACCAGGGTCGTCTCACTTGAGGAGCATTCTCAATAGTTTACTTACTTAATCTAATTGAACTAAACTAATTATTTTTGGTTGTTTTTATTTATGAATGTAATGAAATTTAATAAAAGATAAAACTAACATGCAATGAAAAAATGCAATTAATTGAGAAAGAACTTGGCCTTTAGGGGTTGGTTTGTGGGTTTCATCATTCTCCTTGTTGGTATTTAAATTAAGTTTGATAATTCAATTATTAGATCTCATTCATGAATTACTATTCTTTTATTTATTGGTGTGAAATCTTGAATTCATTTAGCAATCTTAACTTCACCTCCTCCTATAATCAAGTTTGATGGCACACCTTGATCGAGAGTGTGCCATCTTCCAAGACCTGGCTCTATCGTATTCCATTTCAACCACTGAATGGCTCAACTCCATCGTATGAAGAGCTTGTATCCAGTAGAAGGGAGGGAAAATATTTAATAAAAGAATTGAAATGAGTTTGAGATCAGTGTCGTGGTGGACGATCACCACACTCGTGCACATCACTCTTGCTCATCACAAACTTAATAAAACATCGGAATTGAAGCACCAAATAAATGAAATTTACACATACCTACCCCCAGCCAAGTCTCTAGTTAACCCCTCATATTTGATGGTAAGAGGTCAAGGTGGAAAATATGAGAAGAATAAAAGAAGAAAAGAAGGAGAAAAGATGAAGAAGAAATCAGGGTGGATGGGTGGACACAAAAATAATGCATGAATTTTATGAGAAATCTAAATTACGACTGAAAAATAAAACAATAATAAAGAAATGAAATTAAATGGGGAATATTTGTGTCTGGCCTTCCTCGTTGGATATCTCATCCTTGGTGCCTTGAATGAATGGATGGAGAATGGGATGCTTTGGAAAAGAGGTGAGGGCCTCCTTTTATAGGCATAATTCCACTCCCGAAAGATTGCGTGTTGTAGACCCCCTTAATTACATATTCACACATTCCACCCTTCATGAATGTTGTTCCTAAATATCTTTTCCATCGCTCCTCTATATTTCAGCTAATTTTGAAACCGTATGAAGGAGTTATGAATTTTTCATTCTCGGTTTCTGTTTCTGGATGAAGCTTCCAGGAAGGTTCCTCCAAAGGTATGTTGTTCCCTAGCCTCCTTAATGACCTCCAAAATCCCCAAAATTTATTTTAGAGATGCCCCTATCTGTCCTAATGATATCACAGGTGGAAACACAGCATTTAGAAATGTGTAGGACGAGTTTTATGTCCGTTACGTTGGGTGGATCCACGCTGTCCGTCCGGAAAACTTCCCAACTTCAATGAATTTTTAGACCCTTTAGATGGCCGAATCATCTCCTAGTCCAGAAGACAAAGTTTAAGGAAATAAAATAATTATTCTAAAAAAAATTGAATCAGAAAATTTGAATATATAATTTTATAGAAATGACCAAAATACCCTTGACGTAAAAATCTGTCTAAAATCCAGAATGAGGCATTTTTCACATTTGGGCTCAAAATAACACTAAACCCTAAAAACATGACAATTACCCATCCAATAACACATTTGTGGGATTATAAACAATTATTTACATTATAAAATATATGAAAATGTGAGCTTCATCAATCCTACATACAGGGTCACGGGGTGGAGTCACACTACAAATTAGAGAAATACACCATCATGGTAAGGGAAGTAGTGACTCATTTTAGAGTTGTGTATATTTAAAATTTTGTTACAGCACTAATGTTGGGTAAGTTTTTATTTTTTTCATCATGTTTCAAGAATATTTTTAATTTAGAATATCTGTAACATCTCCACTACACACATATTAGTTTAACCAGTTTTTTATAACAATTTTTTTGTACATTCAACATAAAAATATTCAGGCTTTTCTAAGCTCATATAGATTAATCGCTTTTTAGAGGATTGATATATCTATTCAGATCTTTCAAACTACCCATCCATATAAATTTATTTTACAAAATACTGAAAAAAAATTCACATAATATTGTTTCAAATTGAATTTATTTTCATCTCCGCACTCTCTAGTTTCTGTTGCTCCCCCATTATTTCTTCCTCGTAGTCCATTGCCTTCAGCTTCTTCAGTTTGCCCAATCTAGGGTTTCCACAGCTTCTTTATTTTTTGGTTTCCTTCCTTGTTGTCCCTAAGAATTCATCCAGAACCATTTCCCCTATCACCCACCCCTCCATCCCTCGATTCTCTTCTGTTTATGGTTGATACTTTGTATAGGTATCAAATTTGTTTTGTTTCAGTTTGTTTTGTTGATATACCAAAAATGCATTCTGTTTTGATTTTGTTGTTTCTAACTTAAAATTCAGTTAAATTTTTGATTAGTTATTTTTTGATGAAGTTTTTTTTTCATATGTGTTTTTTGATTTTCAATTGAAGATTTCATTTTAATTTTTTATTAATAGTTAAATTGTGATGTTTTTTTGTTAACGAATTTTCTTACTTTTATGTTACTTTTAATTTTTATTTTCTATAATATATTTATAGGTTTATCTATGATAAAATATTTTTTTTGTTTCAGGTTTATAAAAAATTGATATTTAGTTTTTCATTATTAAATGAATATAGTGTTGCATTTATTTTTTTCATGTGATCTTTCTTCTCATTCAGGTATTATGAAATGAAACAAACTCCATAAATGTATCTCTAAATGGGGCATCAATTTCATTTAGACGAGTAGTATGTATTCCCCTTGAATTTTTTTAGTATTCACATGTATTTTTTACAAAAATGGTGCACTAATTTCAGCAGCGATACTTAGACTACCAGATCCTAAATCAGGAAATTATTCCCCTCAGAACATCGGCTCTTCGTCACCCTATAAGGTTCTCCTTCTATGTTTTCCTACATGTTGATGTTTTGAAACTGTCATACTTATGGTTTTAACTATTCCACTCCTAGAATCGTCTAAATAATCTTGAAAACATGCAGTACTTATCATAAGTGATATGTGTTTTTAGATTTTTTTGTTATGTCCTTCCAAATAAATTCTGATTGGTAAAAATTGGGGCCTAATGTGCCACTATTTTGACTGATTTGGAAGTTTTTGAGGGGTTAGATTTTTGAAATAGACCAGTTGATGCATGGGATTTTTTACTAATTCTTTTCTATGTAAATGAATACGATATATTTTTATTAATTTATTATTTGATGATGGAATTATGGTGGTTTTTCAATTCTATGGTAATTGATGTGTGAATTATATTTATTTTAGGATACATGTTCGCATTAAAAAACATGTTTTTTAATGGAAAAAGTGATGGTTCAGTTGAATTTGGAACCCAGAAATAAGATGAGTATAAAAGAATAATTTTCTAAATAATGAATATTCAATTTGTCATTATTAAATGAAGAAAGCATTTTCTTTTTTCAAATATCTATAATGTTCTGTTTTATATGGTGTTAATGAATTTTTTATTAACAATATCTTGGTTATGTATGTTCTTATTTTGGAAGGGATATATGTTGTTGTAATAAAAAATATGCATTTGAGTTATTGAAAAATAATAATTTATCTTTTGTTGTTGATGAACAAAGTATACGTTATGGTAGCTTTGGACCAACCTGTTTTCAATATAATAGGCAGTGATTCTAGCAGCTCCAGTTATGAAGAAGTTCATGGGTGTGTATGCATCCATGTAACAACACATATGGTATCCATATTCATCCCTT
Source organism: Viscum album (assembly GCA_963277665.1). Taxonomy (NCBI): domain Eukaryota; kingdom Viridiplantae; phylum Streptophyta; class Magnoliopsida; order Santalales; family Viscaceae; genus Viscum; species Viscum album. Next base: position 1,384,328,990 of record OY728123.1, read on the forward strand.
TGAATTCTTTATTTTTAGAATTTTAATTATCCATTTCAATCATTTTTTTGTTCTTTTTTCGTTAATGGTTTTTAGGAATAAATTATTGAACAGATTGGATTTTTCATTTTACCATTGGGTTTGATGTCTTTATTACACATATTTTATGACCGAACAAGAAACATGTGAGTTGTCACCCCATTTTTTGAGACTCAATTTGAGAAAGTGTAGCCTAAATATCCATGTTCTCAATATCATATGTAGGTTCTATATGGAGTTATAATACAACAGTTCCACCTTCCATTATTTTCTATTTTCACTAATTTCAATGCATTTTTTATGAAGGCATATATTTTCCATTTTCAAGAGATAGTTGTGAAGCATTATTAGTGTGAATGAGGTACACCTTTCATAATGATTTAAATATTTTTTGACCAATTGTATTCCAATATTAATTATCACTATCTTGTAATTTTTGAAATATTGAATAATAAAGTTCATTAACTCTACATCAGACTATAATATATGTTATGTGACCATTTACCTGTAATAATATTTCAAAATCACAAGATAGTTGATGATGTCCCAAATGCCAAGGTCATCCACGAGCGGACTCCTTCTGTATGCCAGTATGCCTTGCCTGATATTGTTGTTTTTGTCCCATTCCAATTCATTGCTTGCTGATTGCTTCTTGCTGATCGCATCTCCAAATCATTTGATTTAGATGATGACATAATTATGGAGGTATTTTTCTATTCTATTTTATGTATAATTTATTTTCCAGTATTTTTTACCTATATTTTAACATAGTGAACCAATCATCCAGGATAGGGGATCCACTACAACAACTACTCAGACCACTACAGAAGGGATTTACTAACATGGTTGTATGCTGATAGTCTCTCTCCCAAGAATACATGAGACGTTATGAATATACATAAACTATTGTTACAACACTCATCTTCTTTTTTCATATAGAAATATTTCATTGTAAACATATTATTATGTTTTCTCAGTTTGAATATTTTTCTTTTACATTGACATTCACTATTTGAATTTTCATATTTTTATATTCATTATTACTTATTATTTTACATGAGATGTGTATCATGTATTTCATTTAAGAATTGTATTTTTTAAAAGATAAATGAAACATTTATTTTATTTGAGTAGTGGATCATGAAATTTTATATAGTTGTGGGTCATTTTTAGATAATTGGAATCAAATCACCGTGCGAATACACAGGTGAGTACTAGTTATGTTGAATAAATTATGTCTAGAAGGTTCTCTTATAGATGATGATGATGCCTTAATGTTAAATAAGATAAGTTTTTTTAGTGGGATAAATGATCATTTAAAGATGTGTGTGTTGTTTATGTAATAGTATTTCCTAATTATCTAAAAAACTAATGCTAAAAGTTCATTGGGTATGTAAATAATACAATATTTACTTTTGATATAATAATTTTGGATGGTGGAAATTGAGTCACCTTAAATGCAATGAATCTAATTTTCCCAGTTTTATTTTTATAAAATTTTTGGGAAAATTCCAAGAGCAGGCACTGAGACGTCGTGTGATTTCAAGGCCCGGTGTGCCCAGAATGTTCTATCGAAAAATGTTAAGTTTTAAATAGAACAGGTTAGAGGATTTCTTGAAAAAGTGTAATAACTATTAAAAGGTTACCCAGATAAAAAAATTTAGGGCACTGTTGCATTCAGTATTGCGGGTTTACCCTAGGTGCAACTTAACATTAGTCAGTGGGGGCCTCCATTGAGAAAAACCCAAAATGAAATAACCGTAAATAATATATTTAAATAAAATTATTTTATTTTTCAAATCCTTATAAATCTTGAATAGTTACTTAGATTGAAAATATGATACCGCAATTGAGCTCTTGAAGGAATTACTTTCTTAGGTGGAGCCTAACATTAGCAAGCACAGGGCAACTGTGGAAAGTAGTTTTTGGAATGTTACCATAAATAAAATAATTAAATAAAGATTATTTTATTTTCAAATCCTATAAATAATAAATGGTAACTCAGATTGGAAATTAGAGAGTACCATTGAGATTGAGAGGGTGTTCTTTCCTTAGGTGGGGTATAACCTTGATCAGTATGGGTTGAGGGGAAAAGTTAATTTTTGGGAATTTTGAGGAAAAATAAAATAAACTTAATATGTTTAAAAAATTCGAAAATATTTCACTACAATGTAGAGACGAGGCCACTATTTCAATTCATATATGAAACAGTGTAACAACACGTTGACTCATCATAATAGAAATACTCAAACTCATTTCCTCCATTAGGTTGATTAATAGAGATACATGATAAGGGGAGGATCCCTGCGTTTACTCTGACGCCTTGGGGGAAATTTGTTGGTGAACAATGAGTGGTGAAGAATGAAGAACATTGAAAGATCAATGAACAGATCCAAATATGATGCCGGTTGATTGCAGAACGATGAATTTTTTATTCACCCTTCATCAGCAATCAATCCAGTCCCAGGTAGGGGTTTATTGCTACGTGTTTACCTTCCCCCGTTCTTCTTTCAAAATGATGAACATGGGTTAATCCACTAACTGATTGACCCACAGATTGGTCGACTATGGGGGAATGGGAATCGGACTGTGGGGATTAATTAGGGGACCATTATTTTAGTTTTATTTCAAAAGTATCCCATTTTTTCCTAATTCCACAAACAATGTCAAAACGAACAAGGCCGACATTTGTTGCCTTGGGAGTTCGTTGTGATCCCCTCTCCCTCTTGCATTTTTGGTCGACAGACCCCCATTATCACGTCAGACTCTTGTCAAGTTGTTCCAAACATGTAAAGAACCCTAGATCTATGGTGGGATAGCTTTGAGCACACGGTAGTGGAGGAAGTGACCTGAGGATCGCAACAGAGCTTTCGGATCAGAAAATGGACAACTAGAGTGTGCCCGGTGGCCGGTGGAAGAACATATCAGCACGCTGGAGACCATGTGTGGGAGGCCACGTACATTGGTGGCACATCATGGTGGTGCAGAACGATGGTGCCGGAAGGGAACCACATCAGGTCAGAAGAATGGCGGCTGGGCCGCTGGTGTGCAATGGAATGTGTTCTGCAGGACCGCTTGTGTGGGAGGCGGTCGGCCAGCTATCGACTATGTGACACGGAGCGGATGCAGCACCTGCAGCGTCCAGGCTAGACCGAACTGGCCAGTCAATACAGGTCGGGCTAAAGGGGGAATCAAACCATTGGGCAGCCCAGTTGGGACAAAACTGGCATGCCTGTGTGGGTCGGGCCAGAGGATGGGAACAGGGCTGCTGGGTGGCCTAACTGGACAGAAACCGACCTGCTAGTGCGGGACGGGCTGGAGGAAGGGGATTGGGCTGCTAGGTGGACTGATAGGTTGGACCCACAGTCTAATAGGTCGGGTCTTGCAGTCCTAATGGGTCAGGGCCTTGGGCTAGGCTAGACCATGTCAGACTAGGCCCAAACCCAACCAGCCCCTTTCGCTAAAAGGTTCATAACTTTTAAATTGTGCGTCTGATTGTCATGTCGTTTGAGGTGTTGGAACCCTCACGATGCAGTGATAGTTTTTTATAAAATAATTATAATTTCATGGAATATGAGATATGAACGATGTCTTGTGGATTATATTCCCCTGAAATCAAGAACACTACAAGAGGGAATCCTACAAATGGATCTCACAAGAAGATGGAGACGATCAGATCTAGGTGACCCAGTAGGACAATGAGAATAGAGGGTCTCAGTGACTTAGTAAGCTAAGGAAATGAGCGGGTCCAGGTGACCTAGTATACCAAGGAGACAATCGGGTATACGTGACCCAGCTAGCCTAAGTGATGAGTAGTTCTAGGTGATCCAGTAAACCTAATCACTCATCAAGGATGATTTATCCAGTGGTATAAGGTGTTAAGTATTATGAATATTAGTATTTATTTCCTTTATTTAGATTATACCTATGTGATATGAATCTAGTGACTCTCGTGACTGTACTTCTTAGAGGGTAATCTTCATGTACTTATTTGGTAGCCCCCTTTGTGTATTAATTTGTGGTAAACCTTTGTGGTTTGGGGTCCCTAATGAGAACTATTTTACATCCCCCATGCGTGGGCTTCACCCACACATGTAGTGTCTTATGAAGATGATCAATTATTTGGTAGATTCATTAGTGTATCAGGTCCAGGTGGTGCTTAGAGTGACTCGATAGACGAGAAGTTCTCCTGTGGCTTCATACAGCTGTTTATGTACCTACCATTTAGGTATGGTTTACTGCAAAGGAGTTCTAGAGACTTGTAATTACTTTTTTGTTTTAGTTGGTCTTATATTCTGACCTCATTTAGCTTCAGTTTTTTATTATAATACCTTTTGTTTGTTTACTTGGTGTATTCAAATTCCAGCATATATGGCTTGGAGTTGTGTGTGTGTGTACAAATACTTAGGAAAATGTCTCCCACTTTTTGGGATATTCCTACTTAGCGCTAGTCGCCATCCCCTGGCCTATGGGAGGTAGGATTCAGGTAGTCACAACATGGGACCTAGGGGATGGGTCATGATATAGTGGTATCATAGGAGGTTGACTCTACCTTAAGAACCCAGAGTCTATGAGTTTGGTTTAGGGAAACAGTATTTAGTGTTTCGAGTTTGTCTTTCAGGATAGGGAATCTAGTGTTGGTGCAGAAGCCAAAGTATCCATACACTAGGAACTTGAATTATTCTTTTTGACTCAATACATGAAAACACTAGTTGTAGGGAAAAACAATGGTATGTGCATCATATTGGAATGGGTTGTGTTTTCAATGTCCTTCTTGAGTCATCTCCCTATGAATACACTATTGATTGTGCTTGTTTTGTTTCACAATGCTTCCATGTAGAAATCCATCCAGGATTCCACCACATGATCACGAGGAAGGTCTTTGGGGTAACGAGATGGGTATAGGGGTTTTCAACAGAGACAGTTCCACCAGGTGGTGTACCATCTATACCACCACCTATGTAGTAGCACGTGGTACTCGTAGTACCTACAGATGAGATGCATGTGTTGAGAGAACTTCATGATTTTCACTAATAGATACCCCTCAGGTTCCAAGGTGAGCCTAACTCATAGGAGGCTAAGGACTGGATTGAGATGGTGACTGAGTTTTTGTCTGGTCAGGATACCATTAGATCATATGTTGGTCCAGGTGGTGAGCCTTCTGTATAGATCAATAGGGCGATGGTTGGGTTTAGATTACCCAATATTACGATGAGGTGACTCTTCCATGGACATAACTAGATATCCTTTCTTAGATAAGGGGTCCTCACCATAAAAAATAAAGGCTATGAATTCCCAAGAGCATATATAGCTTCGGTAGGATGACATGTTGGTAGCTGAGTATTCATCGAGGCGTACCAACCTTTCCAGGTATTCGATGAATACGGTTAGACCAGTTCCTTAGGGATCAGACCTTAGAGCGACATCTTTTTAAGTACATCCAAGCCAACACTATTACTCTATGCACTCCTATTTATTCAATAGTTCTAAAGAGAACCTTTTGAAATTACCTTAGTTGATAAGATACAACCAGTAGATGTCAGTAGCAAGAAATATTGAGAAGAAACCTCAGAAGCAGGAAGTTGATGTCAGTCTCAGGGACTTGGACATGTGAGATGTTCCAAGATGAGGTCTTAGGATAGATGATCTATATCTCATTGATCCCAGGGTGATTCCATTCATACTAGAAAAAGGTAATTAATTTCAAAAGATTGAAGGGGACATCTCAATAGAGATTGTCTAGCTTGTCGTGCTGACAGTGAAATAGTGGATGGGCCACCGAGGTAGAGACGGTGACAGGAACCGATGAATCTGTAGGGAAGAAGATGTGGCAGAGGATCTGGGAGAGTAGTAGGAAGTGGTATACATTTCGACATGTTACAACCACTACCCCAATGTGGTCCACACCAATCTTAGGGAGATGGAGGACATGGGAAGGGGGAATCTTCATGCAGTTAAGGAATATGACCCTGGGGTGCTAAGAATGATTCAAGGTATGGTATGTTTCAACTCTTAGTTATCATTTTAAAAGACATTGGTGTTAATAATTCCTTATTGTCATGAATCTTGTTCAAAACCTAGAGTTTTTGTTTAAATCGTTGACTTGACCCTTATATCTGGAGATACCTATGGGATGAGACTTGACAATCACACTTATTTCGATAGTGTGATCTAACCCTTGATGCAAGAGTTTTGGTTGGAACCTCTTGGTGGAAGCATTGAGACCTTATGATGTTATTCTTGGTATGGAGTAGTCATCCATAGTTCATACTCATATTGACTATTTTAGGAAAAAGGGTGTGTTATGTCCACCGTAATGGAATTGGGTTTTCCTTGGTCAGTGAGAAAAGGAAACCCAAGCAGCGCGTGATAGATTCATGCATAGGATGGTTCAACCAATAAATCTTCAGTTGGCTAGAATGACCCTTAGTTTAGTGGATGATATGATTCCTCAGTTTCCTATAGTAGTGGAAAAGTACGAGGAAATATTTCTGGAATATGTTTCATGACTACCTACACATAGAGAGGTAGACTTCTACTTTGACCTATACCCCGATATGACATTGTTACCTACACCGGAATATCAGATGGCTTCTGCAGAGCTTCATGAATTGAGGGTAAAATTGGAGTAATTGTAGTGGAAAGGATTCGTGAGTCCTAGTATTTTCACCATGGCCAGCCCTGTAGTTGTTTTCCAAGAAAGAAAATTAGAGATTGTGGTTATGTGTGGAGTTACGGTGCCTAAATCAGGTGATCATGATGAATAAGTATCCACTACCGAGGATCGATGATCTCTTCAATCAGCTTAAGGGAGTGATATGCTTCTTGGTAGTTGAGACCACATGTGTTGAACTATGCAACCCATAACCTTGATTTAGCAGCGGTTGTCTTCTCATTGAAGATGTGGTGACACTACCTTATGGTTGAATGGTTTCTCACGTACTCTAACCACAAGAGTATCAGGTATATCTTCTCTTAGAAGGATTTTATCTTGAGAAAGAGATAATGGATGTATTTCCTCCATGACTATGACTTCAAAATTATCTAGACTCCTGGTATGGGAAACATGGTAGTAGATGCTCTTATTAGGAGATCCGGTTTGTAGTTGCTGAATGAGGTAACAAAGAAGTTTTCCTCATTGCAAGAGATGATGAAACTTACCTCCAATCGGTGGTTGTTAACCCTACACTCTTAAAGTAAGTTAGGGAGGTACAAATTGATGATACTGCCAATAAAACTTTAAATGATCAGTTTCCATGGGGAATTCCACTAAAGGATATTCGAAAGGTGGGGAGCATGTCGTTCCATTAGGAGGATGTATAGTAATAGAAGTGGATTCCTAGAGTGACGAGATTCATTGGGATATGAATGTGGGTGTCAATACAGACATTAGTGATTACGAAATAGGTTGAAGTTGGGCTTAACAATTTATAGAGAAGTTGAGTTCTTGTTTCATCAGTTTTTTGGTTTTTCAATAAACCGTGTCAAGCCCCTATTTTCAGAAGGGGTTTTACTTTTCCTCCTTGAATTGTTAATAAGTGAGTGAGAAAGGATATCGACGGACGGCGTGATGGGTTTATCATGAATGTCAAAGGGACACAATACCATCTGGGTGATTTTTGACCAACTCACCATGTCAATCACTTCTTCTCTTTTTGAGAACATAGTCAAATAGAGAGCTTGGGACACCTGTACATGTAGAAGATAGTTCAAATCCATAGAGTTCCATTAATGATAGTCTCAAATCAAGATGCATGATTTACATTTAAATTGTAGAAGGGAATACAAGAGGTGTTTGGGACTTAGTTGGACGTGAGCGTGACTTTCAACCCGAAGATAGATGGCCAGATGGAGCGGACCATTCAAGTCCTAGAGGACATGATACATGCTTGCATCCTTGATTTTTTCTAAATTTGGGAGGATCACAGACCTCTGGTAGAGTTTGTGTACAACAAAAGTTACCACTCCAACATCTATATGGAACTGTTCGAGGCCTTCAACGGGCGACCCTACAATTCACCATTTTTCTGGACTGACCTTGGAGATTTAGTGCTCATGGGCCTAGAGATGGTGAAAACTACTAAAGAGAAGATTTAGATCATCCAGTAGTTGATAAAGACTATATATATCCATCAGAAGTCCTATGAAGATAGGCGACAGAGACCCTTCGAGTTTGAGGAGGGGGGCCATGTGTTTCTTCGGGTCTCTCCTTGATGTGGGATACAAGGATTTGGTCAGGGCAGAAATTTATCCCCAAGGTTCATCAGGCCTTTTCTAATACTGCATAGAGTGGGTGAGGTCGAGTACCTCTTATCTCTACCTCTGCAATTAGAGTGGTAGAAATACACCTTCCATGTATCCCATCTAAGGAGATATGTACATGACCCATCTCACGTCATTAACCGGGGAGAGCTAGAGGTTGATGATGGGGTGACTTTTGTGGAGTTTTCAGTAGATATTGAGGATCGATATGAGAGGACCCTCTATGGGAAATTTATTTCTCTATTGCGCATTTGGTGGAAGCATAGAAAATCTTCAGGAAAGCACATGGGAGCAGGAGGCTCATGTTTGTGCTCATACCCTCATCTATTTGGGAATACCTTGGTTTGGATTTTAGGGATGTAAAGCCTTAAGGAGAGGGGAATGTAATGACTCATATTTTCCCGATTTTATTTTTAGAAAATTTCTCTTAACATTATGAGACCAAGAGCTGAGATGGAGTATGATTTCCAGGCCTGGTGTTCCCAGAATAGTCTGTCGAAAAATGTTACATTTTAAATTTCACTTGAGTGGTTTTCTTAAAAAAATGGAATAACACTTAAACTGGTGCCTGAATTAAAAATATGAGGGAATTATTTCATTCAATATGGTGAGGTTACCCTAGAATTGACAAAACATTAGTCAGCGTGGGCCTCTAGTAAGAAAATATGAAAATGGAATAACTATAAATAAAATAATTAAATAAAATTATTTTATGTTTCAAATACTTATAACTCATGAACATTGACTTGGATTGAAAATCTGAGACCACCATTGAGCTCATGAGGGTGTTCATTCCATAGGTGGATCCTAACATTGGTTGGTACAGGCCAACTGTGGAAAGTTGTTTTTTTGGACGTGATTGTAAATAAAATAATTAAATAAAGATTATTTTATTTTTAAATCCTAAAACTCATAAAAGGTAATTGATATTTGAAATACAAGAGTACCGTTGAGCTTGTTAGGGTGTTCTTTCTTTAGTTGGGGCCTTACCTTGATCATCACATGTCGAGGGGAAAAGTAAATTTTTGTGTGTTTTGATGAAAAATAAAATAAACCTAAAAAGTTTATTTTATTTGAAAATGTTTCACTACAACGTAGCAAAGAGGCCACTGTTTCATTTCATAAATGAAATAGTGTAAAAATGTGGAGACTCAGTATAACAAAAATACTGAAACACATTTTCTCCATTAATTTGATTAACAGAGATACAGGATCAGGGGAGGATCCTGGACTTTCCTCTGAATCCTTGAGGGAAATTTTTTGGCAAATGAAGAGCGACAATGAATGAAGAATGATGATAGATCAAAAAATGGATCAAGATCAGATGTCAACGTATTGAAAAAATATGAACGATGTATTCACCCTTCATTAGTAATCAATCCAAACCCAATTAGGGGTTTATTTCTATGTGTTTACCTTCCCCCGTTCTTATTTCTTAAAGAAGAACATGGATCAATCCACTAATAGATTGACCTGCGAATCGGTCAACTATGCAGTAATGGGAATCGGCATTCTTGTATTAATAATGGGATTATTATTGTATATATATTTCAAAATTCTCCCCTTTTTTATTCTAACGCAACAAATGAAGGCCAAACAAATAAGGTCGATGTTCGTTTCCTTGGGCATTCATTGTGAACTCCTCTCCCTCTTGCATTCTTCACTAACGAACCCTCGTGTTCACATTAGACTCTTTCCAGGAGGTCCCAAATGTGGTCGGACCCTTGGATAAATTACAAGACATCTTGGAGAACATGGTAGTGGAGGCGGAGACCCAAGGATTGAAACTAAGCTTCCAGATCTGAAAACGGACTATCGGAGCGAGTTCGGTGGCCCGTGAAAGAACCCACCGGTGGTGATGGCCGCGTAGGCCCCGACAAGGAGGTCTGTAGAGGTGTGGATTAGTGCTGATGGAAGGGTGTTGTATCATGCCAAAAGACCTACAGTTGGTTTGTAGGTGTGCAATGGTAGGCATTCTGCGGGACCGCGTGTGGGGGAGGCGGTCAGCCAACTATCGGTCGCGTGATGCGAAGCAGACGCGGCACATGTTGCTTTTGGGCTTGACTAAACTGGCCTTCCAGAATGGGCAGGTCCATAGAGGGAATTGGGCTTTTGGGTGGCTCAGTTGTCCAGAAACCGGCCAACCAATGTGGGATGGGCCAAAAGAAGGGAACTGGGCCCCTAGGCGGCCCAGCTGGCTAGAAATCGACCCGCCAGTGTGGGTCGGGCCTGAGGAAGGGGACCGAGTCATTGGGAGGCACCAGTGGGAAAGACCTATGGCCCAAGAATCCTAGTCCAAGAGGCCTAATGGGCCTAGCCTATGGTCCAGGCTGGACCAGGTTAGGTCGGGTCAGTTCGGCCAAACTGGGTTGGATCGGACTGTGCCCATACCCAACCGGCCCCTTTTCACTAAAAGTATCATAACTTTTAAACTGTACGTACGATTGTCAAGCCATTTGTGGTATTGGGTTCCTCATGATGAGTAGGTCCTTTTGGTATATACTAAGTTGAATTTTTTGGAAGATCAGAAATGAATGGAGGTTTGAGGAGTAGATTTTTTGGGAATCAAGCGTGCTATAAGAATGAATTATGTGACTAGATGTAACTAGAATACAGAGACGAGCGAGTATAGGTGACCCAACAGGCCAAGGAGACGATCATGTCTAGGTGACCTAGAAGGCCAAGTAGATGAGGCAGTCTAGGTGACCTAGCAGACCAAGGAGATGAGCGGGTCTAAATCACCCAGCAGAGTAAGGAGATGAGCCGATCTAAGTGACCCAACAGCCCAAAGAGACAAGTGGGTCTATGTGACCCAACAGGACAAGGAGACAAGTGGGTTTGGGTAACCCATCTATCATATGTAATGAGCGGTTCTAAGTGACCTAGTAGGCCTAAGAACTAATCAGGGTTGAGTGTTAACTATTATGATTGTCATACTTCCTTTCCTTTCTTAAGATTATACCTATGTGAGCTGACTCTAGTGACTCTATTGACTGTACTTCATAGAGGCTACACTTTGTGTACTTCTTTGGTAGTATACTTTTTGTATTTCTTTTTGGTATAAATTTTTAGTTTGGGGTCCCTAATAAGTATTGTTTTACTCACCCCTACATGGTCTTTTCCCACACTTTTCATCTCTTGTGCATATAATAGATGCTTTGACGGAGTCCTTGGTGGACTGGGGCCAGGTGGTTCTTAAAGTGACCCAAAAGGGGAGATGTGCTTCTTCGGCTTCAGACTTCTATTTATGTACCTACCCTTCAGGTAGGTTTTTCTATGGAGGAGTTCCAGAGACTTGTAATTTTACTTTTATGTTTTATTTAGGCTTGTATTTTGGTACCATTTATCTTTAGTTTTCTATTTTCATACATTTTTTTGTTTACATAGTGTATTCACCTTCTAGTATCAATGGCCTGGATTTGTGTGCATGTGTAAAGGTACTTAGAAAAATGCCTCCCATTTGTTTGGTATATGCCTACTTGACACTAGTCTCCAGCCCCTGGACTATTGGAGGTGGGCTTAAGGAAGTCGCGACACGAGCCCTGGGGGACCGATCGTGATATTCAATTGTATCAATTCAAAAAAAATTAACTTTTTTTTAGAATCTGATCTGGGAGTACGGTTTTCAGGATCTTATAGTTGTTATTACGTTAGTGTTTAGATAAATTTAGTGATTATAATATTTTCATGAGAGGATACTTAAGATATAGGGATATAATCTTGAGTTTATTATATTATGGTTGATTATAATTTCAAATTCTTAGACACCTGTTTTGAGGTTTTAAGTGATGCGATCTTAAAGTGATTAATAAAAATTTAGTCGATGTTTTGTGAGTCTTAAATATATATAATTATTCATTTTAATGTGAAGAGTTAATTTATGTTTTTTGGATATTTTTTTAATTTCTGGATAACATTTAGGGTTTATATGGTCTATTATATTTAGATAATTACGGGAACAAGTGTTTGATCATATAAAAAACCATGTGATTGAAAATTGATTTTTGGACTAAGTGATTAATGTTGTTTTTGAATAAGATTTCTATATATATGGGATTGAATGTTGAAAGATATTATATACCCTTTATGGTAAAAAAATAATTATTATTGAGGTTACTAATATTGGTTTGTATATGGGGCAATTTTTTTATTGAATGATTTATTTTGAACATTAGGGATTGTTGTTGAATTTTAGAGATAATTGTATTACTTATTCATATAAAGGTATATTGATTTTTGGAATTACCTTACCTTTTTCTAACCATTTTAGTTTTGGCTAAAATATAAATATAGAAGGGATATATTTTTATCTCTCTTATGGTTATTTGATCCATTATATGTTTATTTTAGTGTATTATGCAAACAAAGTCATCTTGAATACTCATTGTTTAAGTAAAAGGATGAAATTATATTGGATATTTATTAAAGGATGATAATATAATCATTTAGTAATTATATTTCCTTATTTTATTCATCTAGTTGTTAATGAATTATAAAACACTATGAAAAGGATTTTGAAAAAAAAAGATTCCCTATTAACATCATTTCAGATGAAATCAATGGTCATTTTCACACCACTTTAGTTTCTGGTTTTGTGGATGATAACTTTATCATCATCATTTAAATTTAGGTGATGAATGATATCTATCACTCTCCATAATTTTTATAGAATTATTACTTTCTTCCATGTCCAATTCATCAATTCCCAAAAATTATCTCCTATTTTCAAACCATGTATTGTGTTATTCCAGATGGCCTTCTTACTTTCTTTTCCCACCAATAAAGAGGATGATTTATTAACCCTTTTTATGATGTGGGGATTCAAGAAAGATATTTTAAAATTTAAAAACCTTTTATTACCAAGATAATGTTAAAATTATTAGGATGTTAGTTTTTTAATGGGTGGACCATGTAACACCATGATACTTTAAAATAAGAGCATTATGTTCGATACTTTATTCTATACACAACACCGAGCTAAAACAACATGAAGAACATATGGACTCTATGACCTATCCATTAAATTTGTGGTTATGAATAGTATTAAATAATTTATGATATATATATAAATATAATACTCAATAAAAATTTATTGATAAATTCTTATTAAATAATCAATCAATTTTTAGTAAAGTAATATTATTCTTCAAAAATATTATTTCTTCCAAAATGATCCTTATTACTTTTTTGTAAAAAAAATATAATTAATTTAAAGATATTTTATGAAATTAATTTTATAAATTTAAGTTATTTTTCGAAAATAGTCATATCAAATGTATTTTATGTTAAAATATTTATATTTTTCATAATATATTGATTTTTCACTAAATAGTGAAAAATGATGTTTTTTTATAAAAAAAGTCATATCTTTTCGATAAATTAAAATTAAAGTAAAATTATGTTTTGAATATGATTTAATATATATTAATTATTATTTATATAAGTTTAATAAACATTATTACATTTTAATAATATTTATTGTGTATTTTACTCTAAGTTTATTTTTGGGTTTAAAAAATAGAGTTTTCTGAAAAGTTTTTTAAATTGATTATGTTTATCCATTTTATTAAATTAAAATAACCCATAATGAGTAATGATTGAAATTAAATTTATCTATTATATATATTAATTTAAATTAAAATATTTATTATCAATATTTATATATTTTATATAAATACATCCTTAAAATGAAAAATACACTTCTTGAAACCCACGTTTTGGTCGCATCTACGGGTTTAACATTAAATTAAATTAATTTAATTATATGAATTGAATTTGATAAAATGGATTACATGTTTTCAATCTCAATAATATATATTATTTAATAATATGAATATGAATTTTGGTCTTAGATAAAATTGGAAACAACAAAAATCTTTTACCACAGTCACATTGAAAATAAGGTTATCGGGTGTTAAACTAAGAATTTAAGTGTTAACATGACCTCTAAAATTATCTAAATTTTATTAAATATAAATATTTATACATTATAATGTAAAATTATCACTAATGTATAATTTTGGATCTTTTATCATATGAAAAACGTGGGTACACCTTTTTCCTTTCAAAAAATACAAGTGTGCCACTCACCTCACTTATAAAAGGCCATACACTCTCCTATCCTCTTCATACATTAAAATTCATTAATGACATCCAATAAAAACAAAAATATATTATTTAATTCCCCAAAAATGACCTAGATCCATTATATTTACCAGAAATACATCTAAGGAATCATTTTGGTTCATTCCTAAGGAGGTTGTCCAAAGAATAGGTATCATGCTTAACTGATCACCTTTATTTTATTTATTCCTCCAAATAATTAAAACAGTATTCAATTATGTTGATATAATATATAATTTATCTCTTATATAATTTTTATTTGTTTTATTAATTTAATAATGAAAATACATCTCTTCTTCTATCCAATGGAAAACATAATCATCATTCGTTTGTACATCACACTACCTCCTTGTGAATCAAAGTCATTAGTTTTTCATCATTTTGTCTCACAAAATGTTATAATGATTTATTTAAAGTATATATATGATATTTTTATGTAATTATAATTTCTGTAATTATCTTATCATATATACCTTCTTTCTTTATATTCAGTTGGAGATATGATAACACCACACTTTTTTACGGCGGACTACCGCCACACGAAGCTATGTGATTTTTTTTCACTAATTAGTTAAATTAAAGGTAATGAGGATAATTTTTTTAAATATATGAGATAAAAGTGAAATTA
Source organism: Viscum album (assembly GCA_963277665.1). Lineage (NCBI taxonomy): Eukaryota > Viridiplantae > Streptophyta > Magnoliopsida > Santalales > Viscaceae > Viscum > Viscum album. Next base: position 1,384,344,021 of record OY728123.1, read on the forward strand.
TTATTATAATATTTACATATTTAAAAACATGAAATATATCAGTTTTTTCTTACACAAAAAATGTTAATATTTTTCATACGTAAGTGTGGACTACCACCCCCATGAAGCGTTATGACTTTTTTTCATCACCACATCAAAGAGATGAAATATATCAGCATGAATAATGAAATAATATTACATTTAAAATAATATGATCTTTCTCAAAATATATAATAATAATTTCATTCTTTCCTTAATTATTATTGAAAAATGAAAATGTTACTCATGAGTATGTGCATCCAACCATCTCCATGATTGTAACATAGTTAATATTCAAAACCTTCATTCATGATTGGTTTTAAAAGTATAATTTTATCATCATTATTATTTTAGATATTATTGAATAATGAACTCTTTGACCATGGTCACCCCAAACCGAACGACCTCAAAACACCTGATGTGGACATAACTAATTATTTATTTAAAAATGTCATTAAAAATATATAAAATAAATGATTTAATTGTAAGTTATTCTATATATATAAGTGTATTAATAAATAAAATTAATTATATAATCTTATTACACAAGTTTTAATGGACCTTCCGGGAAAGTTTGGACTCATGGAAAGGGTTTCTTGTCTCGCTTTTACTTCTGTGAGATATATGCCACATCCAACAATTATTTTTATTATGTGGTATATATAAATCCCATTAATTTATTTTATTTTTATTTTTATGAATATTATTTTCAGTTACAAATCGATATGAGGTTCTCCCTTTTGTAGTTTTTTTATCAATAAATTAGCAAAACAATAAGGGACATCATCTTAAATTTCCTTCATTGAGGAATATTTGAATATTATGTACCTAATTTCATTTATATGGTGAATATAATATCCATTTTACATGTTATGTCATGAATAAATCATATTTAATGTTATTTTAAGTTTCAATTTCAATTATTTAATCAAAGGGTATTTTACTTGAAAGTTACCAAGTGGTAATGAATTTCAAAACTCAATTTATTTTTATTGGGTTATATTATTTATTCATCGTATATTATATAATAACATTATATGTGTAAGTAATTTTAGATTATATTATATTGTATTTACAATTTTTAAATTTTATTTTCATTTGATACACATAATAAATTCACTAATTAGTTATCAATTCAATGTTATGATCACTGTATGGGTTCCCCATCAAAAATTATCTTCCCTGGAAAATGTGTTATATTATAAACCAATATTTTTTTAATGAGGTGTATCTAATATCCATTTGAAATTTTATGTCATGGATATCTTTATTTTTGTAACACCACATGTTTTTTGTGAAATATTTTTTTGAATTAATTTAATATTTTCGATATTTTTTTCATGAAACCCGTGATATAGCTTGTTTTATATGAAAGCACTAAGTTAATCTTGATTTCTATTCTATAACATGTTAATTTTGTATTATAAGATAACCAAATATAAGTTTTCACTACATGCAACACCAACTTGGCTTGTTTTATAAGAAAAACAAACTTGGATTGCATTACACAAAACACTGAGTTTCTATGAAAAAAAATCTTTTTATTCATAATTAATTAAGCAAGATAGTCATAAAATAGATGTTAACATAATAATATAAATATTAATAAACAATTTTTAAATATTATCTATAATGTGTTTATATAAATAATACATAATGATGTTAAGACATATAAATTTTGGTGATGTCTCTATATGATTGGAAATACTATTTCCTAAAAAGAACTACTTTTTATGTTCTTCTTTGAAGAATAATAAAACTAATTTCAGACACTATTAGAAATTTAATTTTATAAAATTAAAATAAATTCTTAATTGATAATTTAAAAATTCTATTATGGTGATTTTTTGGGATTTTTCTGAGAAACGTTTTTTTTGTGAATAGTGAAAATACTGAATTTTAGTTCAAAACTTCTTTTTTGTGTAATTTATTAATATAGTTAAATAATATATAAAGTGTGTTTAAAAATTTAACTATAAAAATTATACATATATTAGTAAATTTTTCATCATTTTAATCATTTTATATTGAATTTAAATATAAAATCCTTAAGAACTTTTGAACATTCTCACTTTAAAAACCTATTTTCTCACCACCTCTATTAGGCTAAAATAAAAATTAATTTATCCACTTATGTGAATTGAATTTTTAAAAATGGACATAAAAATTTTTAATCAGTGTGATATTGATATTATAATAATATAAAATTATTTTTTGACAAAAAATATTAATGAAAGTGATTATGATTAATTACAACAATTGAGGTAAAATTATGCTTAAAAAAATAGACCTTAAAATTAAAGGTCAAAATGACCTAGAAACATTTCTAACACTATTTTTATGGAAATATTTATGCTAGAAACATTACATTATTGAGTTATTTTTAGTTTTTTATGACTTATTTTTAGGTAAAAATGTGGGTACACCTAACTTGTTTTCAAAAATGCCAAGTGTATCCCCTCCCTCACCTATACAAGGCCACCAAATCTGCCCCTTCTTTAAACCTCTCAAACTATTTATTCTTAATAATTATATACCCATTAAACTTCCCAAAATCCTTCCATTACTCCTTTATTCCTCTCGTTGGGAATAATTCCAGCCAAAGAATCCCTTTGGTGCAAACCAAAGTAGTTACCCAAAGAAGATGTAAAACCTATCCTCAAGCTATTTTCATATATTTTCTTTCTCCACCACCTCAATTATTTTTATTACATGAATACATAATAGCCTCATTATTCTCAATATAATTATATGTTCTTATGATAAGGGTTTTATATACACCTACACACACTTCCATCTAATGGGTAACAAACTTACCGTTCTTGTGTACGGTGAACTACCACCTCACGTAATGATGTTGATTGTTATTTTCCTTTAACACCCCTCATCGTTAGAAATTATGATGGAAAATATTTTTTTATATTATATATATTCTATATATTTTTATTTTTTCTTCTGTATATATTATATAACATATACCTTTATTATTTATCTTTTTGGTAAATATGATAATTTCATTTGGGGAAGTTTGGACTACCACATCTTCAAAGTGATGTGATTAGTTCACAAACTACATGGAATGTATTAAGGATGGGTTTAGTGAACTTATAAAATATTAATGAAATAATAATTATACTTTAATTATAATATATATTTAAACATATATGTCATTTACTTTCTTTCTTTCAATATTATAAAGAAAAATGGAAACAACTTTCATGTGTATGTACAGTCTACAGTCTCTATGAACGGTATATTCCATTTCATATTTATATATTAGATAAAATATTATAAATACATATATACTGAATATAAATAATATTTATATCATGTTTTAAATTATTTAAAACATTATATTAGTATGAGGACCCAAAATATAAAAACTTAAGACACACGTGAAAAACAAATTAGATATTACCCGATAAGAAACCATAACATGGAATTGTTAATAAGTGGGTAATATAGATTCAGAATAAAACCGTATATGGTATTGAATATAAGAATATGGTTACTTAAATTTTTTATAATAAACTTATATTTATTATAAATGAGTTCTTTATTCATATGAAAAGTGTCAAGACATAATGTCATGGAATTTTATATCACTTTTTATTTTCATGATATACATGTCTTATTCAACACTCATTTATTTTGTGTTGTGTGTATATAGAAATTGGATATATTGTATTATTATATTAATAAAATTTATGTGTATTTACATATCAATTTTATGATATTAATTTCATAGGGTTTATGTTTCAAAAGATACCAAATTAGTAAAGTAAGTTTGTCTCAATTTTCATTCTTTGAGACACATGTCATGTTATGCACCTATATTTTTTTATGATGTGTATATACTAAATTTCTAATGTTACATCATGAAACAAATTGTTTTAATGTTATTTTAAGATTCATTTAATAATATTTTTTTCATTGTTTTATAGTTCAATGTTACCAAATTGGTAACGGGTTATAGCTATAATATCACCATTTATCGATATTTTATATGATTATACTCAAATCGATGAAATCATATGATCTATATCACAATAAATCTCTTGTTTTTTCTTAAACTTTATTTACTCATGTTATATCCATGTAATGGTGCCATCTTCCCACATTTTGTTACATAATATGATCAAGAAAGTGTTTTTAATAATGTCCAACTTTACCACTCTTTTCAGTCAGAAATCTGTGTTCCTTCAAAACCATGTTTCCAAGAAAGATTAAATAAATATTATTCTATTATCCTATTATATTTAAAATAAAATTTTAACCATGTTTTATATTTAAAAAATATATTTTAAAAGTAATATTCTCGTCCTTCTTCGATCGAGGAACTTTTCTAAACATTTTACAGCCCCAAAGGAATGTTCAACATATATGGATTTACCAGCCATAATGAACATCATTACCTTGAATCTTATTTTACAATATTAAAAAGTTATTTTTTAAGGAAAATGTTTTCCTAATTATATTTAAAATCATTTTTTATGTGGTTTTTGGTAAAAAATGTTTTTAAAAATTTGTTATCTTTAAAATGTGTTTTAAATAATTTTCAAAACATTACTTATATGTTTTAAAAATATTGTTTTCAAAGAAAATGATTTCAATGATTTTAAAGAATTATTAGTAAATTTTCAAATTATTTTCAAATACAAAGGTTTTCAAAAAAATCAAGATTATTTTATAATTTTTCAATTAAAAAGGTTTTCACACTGTTTTAGAGCATATTTTATTAGTTTTCATGGAAAAGGGTTTTAAAAATGTTTTCATGTTTCATTTATATGTTTTCAAGTAAAAAGTTTTTCAAACTATTTTAGAGCATATTTCATTAGTTTTCGTGGAAAAGGGTTTTCAAAATGTTTTCAAGTTTCATTTATATGTTTTCAAGTAAAATGGTTTTCAAAATGATTTCATAATTTATTTCTAAATTTTCTAATTATTTTATTATAAAATGGATTTCAAATGATTTTATTTTTTAAAGGTCCTTTATCAAATAAAAAAGGTTATTTTCCTCAAGAAATGTTATCAAAAAAAATTTAAAATTATTTTTCTTCTATGATGACATATATTTATGTTACAAATTACTTTCTAAGAAATGATCCAATGGTTCCATTAATATTCTTTCTTGAATGGTTTATCATTTGAAGGAATTAGGCATATGACCTCAGTTTCTCTTTCATGGGTTATATGCTATTGAAATCTGTTTCTCTTTCATGGGCTATATGTTTATAAAATCTATATCTATTTCACGGGATATATGTATGTGAAACCCAAATCATTTCACAGGTTACGATTTGATGAAATCATATTTAAACCTATCTATTTTTTATAGGTAAGGATAATATTACATGTTTATGATACCCATTTAATTTCATGGGTTATGTTATGATTAATGTTTACGGTCTTGTGGTACATGTATGTATGCTTTTTTTATGATATGGGTGGGACCTATATCTCCCTCTAATATATTGGGTAAATATTGTTTTCACAATATATAGAAATAAATGAACTTTTCTATTAATATGGTCTTAATATTGATCATTGACTACTAAGATGGTCCTGGGAGTGAACAATGACTACCAAGATGGTTATGGGAGTGAACGCTGACTATTATGATGTTTTATGAGTGAACCCATATTACTAATATGGACTTTTAGTTTATTTATTGACTACCTTGGAAATCATTTTTAAATGTTTATGTGTCTTCCACAATTTTATATCTTATTCCTATGTGATGCTTCCATTGATATTTCTCATGTCTCCCTTATGATTCATTTATTATGAACTATGAATATTTATGTCATGATTCATATTTATAAACTTTTATTACATGGTATGATCTTATAATATTATGATCACATTCTCATTCCCATATGTTAATGTTTATGCTTACACATCTCCCTTGTTTACCATTACTGAGAATCTAAGGTAACCCCTTTAATTGTTTCCTATCTAAGTTATGAAGATATATTCCATGTATGATATATATAAGAAGGGTGATACTATTGGAGAACCTAGTGGGAGATAATTTATCTCAAATAGGTACCAATTTTTATTTTCCCATGTTTCTAAAGGCATTCAACTAATATAGTGTTTAGGCATCTATTTTTTTGAATGTTTTTAAGTATCAAAAAAAACATTTAATGTCAATGTATGTTAGGATAAGTTTATTATAATTGGTATCAGTGACATGGTTTATTCAATCTATAGTATCTTATATGAGAAAAAATTAGTGATATCCCTTGGGTTATTTCTAATGATATGTGCAAGACATCTCTAAGGAAAAGATTAATTGTGAAGAAATGTGTAGGAGAATCTTCTGGAATTTTGGTAAAGGATAGAGTGAGTAGTTTCTTTGTATTACATCCTTTTCTAGATACTATATGTTAACTTGGTTCTAGAATAGATGTACCTAATACTAATAACTCTGACAAGGTGTGTTAGTCTTAACTCAAGCATAACCTGGTACATGACATTGGGCCTTACTACGTACATGATTTTCCACTCCCATGGAATATTCTTTGGGAATTAAAAAAATATTCATGAATAATCATGAATTATTTCAAAATATATTGTCTATGAATAGTCTAGGATATACCTTAGGTGTCATAGAATAAGGAAGGAGTCGTAATTTAGATGTACTATAGGTGGATTTTCATGATTATGTGGTTCCTCACTATAATAACTATTTCTTACTCAATTATTTCTAGTTTTATTCAATGTTAGAAATTATAAGGAACTAGGATAACATTGAATGTGATGGAGAATTTTTTGATGAGAATTAAAATGATATGGTTATAGGAGTGAATGATGTTTTGATCATGTCTAGTCAGTTTTCATTGAACATGATTAAAAATGTGTACCTTAACTAACTATTTGAATCACCAGGGAATATAATAAATGAGTTCAATGAGATTTTACATAATGGATACCATGGATGAAAGAATAATCGGTTTCATTTTTGTCAATAATGTTGAAATAATCACCCATGTGAATGACTTAGAGGAACAATAAGTTTTTTTGACTATGGGAAAGAAGGATAGGAAGCAAGTAACTACAAATGAAAAATGAAGTGTTTAGCTAATGAAATAGATATGAATATTGTCCTCCCTAAGATATCATCAATGGTTAAATTCTTTAAGTGTGTAATTAATGTTAATTATGAAATTTTATGTCTTAAGTGGAAAGCTTCCAAAGGGAATCAACAAGGTGGTATGAGTAATGGTTATATTGCTAATAATGATGAGACTATAGATGAAATGTGAAAGGAAAGAGGTATTAAGTAATATGATGAGCTATACTTCTTATGTATTATGGATGAAGTGTAATAATAATAGTTTTTATGTTATTGGATTCAATAATTATGTAATATGAATAGGGAAATACACAAGGATTTTCCAGTTTAGGCTTTTTCTTAAGGATTAACAAGATTGTGTTTAATATCTTATGATGGATTGAAGAAGTGATTTAATGATAAGTTGATCTTTTGACAAAGTGAAGGTAACCCTTAATATGTTCAATATGATGATAAAAACATGATTATCTTGGATAAATTACTTATTGATTTTTTTAATAAAACTGGATAATATAGATGAACTTAGAACTGATAATGGATTTGTTGTAAATATGGTTTATATTATCATGGATGAAGTTTACAACTTATAGTATTTAAGTAATAAATATAGTAATATTTGGAATAATAAATAATTCCTATTTTACAGGTGGATTTATAGTAATTCATGTTATTACCATGTTTTAAGAGAACATACAATGAGAGATTTCACATGTTTGGAATGTGATAACCAATAGTTACTTTATGATATATGGTGGAGAAATGTTAATCTAATTTCCCAACCTTATTTCTAAAGTTTTTTATTTTCATATTTCATTACAGTTATAAGGTGAAAAATTTCTAAAATGTTTCAGTTAAACTTCAGATAAATATTGTGAGAGAAAAATATTATCTCACAGCATGATGATTTATGCATAGTATATAACATTCTCTAAAAACATTTTGTTGATGGAAATTGAATAGAAATGGGATGAATTATCATGGATCTCATGATCTATTAGTACTTTAAGAATGAAAAACTCACCATCCATTTAAGAGAAATAAGTAAAGTGGAAATTGGTTAAGACATGACCAAAGGGTGATATTTTACTTATGAAAGGGAGTGAAATCAAGTATGTAAAACTTCTCATGAAAAATCTTTAACTCTAGGGAAATGATCTAGAAACTGAAAAGTTTATCCTAGTACCTTCTTTTCTGATGAATCAAATGGCCCCTTAGATCATTTCAGATTCATGGATTTGTGATTATTAACTTCATTTGGACCATGTTCTCTATCTCTATCCCCTCAAACATAGTTGTTATATTTCTATTTCATTCCCACATTTTCACTTTCCACCTATGTTCTCCACATGGAAACCTAGTTATGAGTTACTTTGGGTAACTGTTATCATTCCAACTTTCCCTTTTTAAAGAATGTTTTATTGTTCATTTTTATGATGTGGTTTTATATTAAATGAAATTAAAATTATTAGACCATTGATAACCCATAATACTTTTTAGGGAGACATTCATTTTAAGGGGGTAAAATGTAACACCCTGAGTTTTTTGTGAAATATTTTTTTCGAATTAATTTCATCTTTTTGATATTTTTATGAAACATTGAATATAGTTAGTGTTATATAAAAGCACCATGTTATTCTTGATTCATTACATACACCATGTTAATTATTCCTTATATGATACCACAAGATAATTTTTTTTATACATGAAACGCCAAATTGGCTTGTGTTATAAGAAACTTTGACTTTGCATGTGTTACACACAACACTGAGTTTCTACAAAACATCATTATTTTTATTTATAACTAACTAAATGTGATACTTATAACATATATGTTAAACATAATTATATGAATATTAATATAAATATTTATAATATTATTTATAATGGTTTCATATAAATTAAATATAATGATGATAAATTATATATTTTTTAGTAAAGTCTTTATATGTTTGGAAATACTACTTCCTCAAAAAAACGTACTTTTTATATCCTTATTTGAAAAATAATAAAATTAAATTTATAAAATTTTAGAAAATAAACTTTATAAAATAAACATACGTTTAGAATTCATAATGTATAAATTATCTTAGATTGAATTTTTATAATTTGTCCAAAAATATTTATTTTTTGGTGAGTAGTAAATAATACTAAATTTTAATTCAAAACTAATTTTTTAGATAACTTATTTTTATAGTTAAATTATATTTAATTTTTATTTTAAAGTAATATTAGATTCATTATACGTATATTAATCCAATTTAGGTCATTATAATATTTTTATTTTGAATTATGATATAACAGCTTAATGAACTTCTCAACATTGGCACTTTAAAAACCCTTCTTTCTCGCCACGTTTGTGAGATTTTAATTAATCATAATTTTTTCTATTATGTAAATTTAATTTTTTAAAAACAAATATAAAATTTGTAATAATTAAGATATTTATATTCTAATAAGATTAATGTAATTTTTTGAAAAAAAAATATTATTGAAAGTGATTAAGATTAATTACAGTGATTAAGGTAAATTAAGATTAACAAAGGAATAAACCTTAAACATAAGGGCCCAAATGACTCATCCATTTTTTGAAAACCCATTTTATGGACATATTTAGGCTATAAACCTTAAATTATTAATTTTGGATGTTTTTTGATGAATTTTTAGGTAAAAACATGGGTACACCTAAATTGTTTTAAAAAATTCCATGTGTATCCCTTCCCTCACCTATAAAAGGCCACCACATATCCCCCTTCTTCACACCTCTGAACCAACTTATATTCAGATAATATCTTCCCAATAAACATCAAAACATCACCTTACTCCTTGAATCCTATTTTTGGGAAGAAATTATTCTAAATAATCCCTTTGTTTCATGACAAAAGGTGTTACCCAAAGAATATGTAACATCCTTTAGCAATATCCATTCTTTTAATTTCATTCCTCACCACCTCAATTATTATTATTAAATTATTACATAATATCCACATTATAATAAATATAATGATGTTTTTTATGATATTTTTTATCTAAACTTACACACTCTTCTATCATATGGGTAACTAACTTACCATTCTTATGTTAGGCGGACCACCGCCTCACAAAATGATGTTGTTCGTTTTTTCTTTACCTCCTCTCATGGATTTTAAGTATGATGAAAACTCTATTTTTATATGATATATATTATATATTTACTATTATAAACTTAATATATAATATATACCTTCATTATTTCCATTTTCTGTAAATATGATAATTTTCTTTGGGGAAGTGTGGACAACCGCCTCATCCAATCAATGTGATTCGTTCACACACTACTTGGAACATATTAAGGATGGGTTTAGTGAATTTATGTGATATATATGAAAATAATAATAATACTATAAAAATAATATATATTTATACATATATGTAATTTACTTTATTTCATTCAATGTTACAAAATAAAATGGAAACAACATTCATCCGTACGTATGGATTACTGTTATATGAACAGTATATTCCATTTCATATCTCTATATTCTATATATAATTATAAATAAATTTAAAATAAATATAAATGATAAATTTATCATGAATTACATACTTCAAAACATTATGGAAGTATTATAACCAAGAATATAACCAATTAAGACACATGCGAAAAATAAGGAGGATATTACCCACAATGAAAACTTAACTTGGAATTATTAATAAGAGGGTAATATAAAGTCATAATAAAACCATATATGGTATTAGATATAAGATCACGTTTCTTTTAAGGTTTCATAATAAACTTATAGTTATTATATAAGAGGTTTTAATGAGTACGAATAGATTCAAGACATAAGGTAATGGAATTTCATCTCACTTTTTATTTCTATGAGATACATGTCTTAATCACCACTAATTTGTTTTGTGTGGTGTGAATACTTACAAGGTATTTATTATATGATTCATGGAATTACGTTTATTGGTATTTATATACAAATTTTATGATCTTAATTTTATGGGGTTTATGCTTCAAAAGGTACCAAATCGGTAATGTAATTTTGTCTAAATTTTTTTCTTTGAGACACTTTCCATGTTATGTTCCAATATTTTTCCATGAGTTGTATATAATGAATTTTAAATTTTATATCATGAATATACTTATTTTCATTATATTTTAATCTTTGTATAATTTTATTCTTTCCATTGAGTTATGATTTAATGTTCCCAAATTGGTAACTATTTATAGCTATATTCTCACCATTTATCAAGATTGTTTATGATTATTCCCCCATTGATGAAATATTATGATCTATCTCTTAGGAAATATCATTAGTTTTATAAACCTCTTATTATTAATTTTATATACTCTTAATTTTATAATTTTATTACTCCTTGGCATATATGATGATTAGGAAAGTGTTTTTAAGAAATCTCGGCATTACCTCTCTTTTTAGTTAAAAATATTTATTCCATCAAAATCTTGTTCTAAAAAAGGTTTACAATAATATTTTAATATTCTCATGTGACCTTTATAAGAAAATTTTACCCATGTTTTATCTTTTATTTTTTTAAATGATTCTTCTTATAATTTTCTAATCAAGGCACATTTTTAAACATTTTATGGTGCAAAAGGAATGTTCGACATGTGTATAATTACACTCTATCAAGACCATCATAACCACAAAAAATATTTTATAAGATTAAAAAGGCTTATTTTCTTGGTAAATCATTTTCATAATAATGTGTAAAATAATTTTTTAATGTGATATTATATGTAAAAGGATTTCAAAAATGTTTTATGTTTAAAAGGTATTTTAAATAATTATCAAAACTTAATTTGTAATCTTTTAAAAGGTTATTTTCAATGAAAATGATATCAATTATTTTTTAATCTTTTTATATATGTTTTAAAAATATATTCAGAGAAAAATTTATTGAAATTTTTTTCATGCTTCATTTAAAATCATTCAAGGAAAATAGTTTTCAAAATGATTTCAAGATTTTTTTATATGCTTTCCTGGAAAAGGGTTTTCAAAATAATTTCAAGATTATTTTATAAGTTTTCAAGGGAAATGGTTTTCAAAATGATTTCATAATTTCATTCAAAGTTTTCAAGTAATTTTCTATGAAAATGGTTTCCAAAAGGTTTTATGTATTAGATAGCCTTATTCAAAAAAAGTAAAGGATATATTCTTCAAGAATGTTTTTTAATATATATTTCAAAATTATTTTCAATCTAAGATAACGTCCATTAACATTACTCATGAATTTCTAGGAAATTATCCAATGTTTATATTCATATTATTTCTTGTGTGGTTTAGGCTTTTATGGAATGATGATTATGACACCTATTTCTCTTCCATGGGTTGTATGTTTATGAAATTCTTTTCACTTTAATGAAATATATGTTTATGAAATATGTTTCTATTTCATGGGTTATATGTTAATGAAACCCATTTCTTTTCATTGGTTATTCTTTGATTAAATGGTTATGAAACATTTCTCTTTTCCATAGTTTATAAAATTATTTCTTATTTATGATACACATTTAATTTCATGGGTTGTTTTATGATTAATATTTATGATATCATGGAACATGTATATATGATTTCATTGTGAGATGGGTGAGACCTATATCTCTCTCAAATTCAATGGGTAATGATTTATATCTCATTATAGAGACATAAAGGACCTTTTCCATTATGATGGTATTGGGAGTGATCCTTGACTACTAAATTGGGCATGAGAGAGAACAATGACTACCAAGATGGTTATGGGAGTAAACCATGACTACCAATATGGTTTTGGGAGTGAAAAATGACTACCAAGATGGTATGGGGAGTGAATCTAAACTAATATGATGTCCTTTGAAGTGATTCCTTGATTACTTTGGAAATAATTTTTATATGATTACGTGTCTACCAAAATTCTATGTCTTATTCCTATGTTATGATTCTATAGATTATGCACTAGCTTCCCTTATGATTCATGTACTATAAACTGCTAATATGTATTCCATGATTCATTTTTTATGATATTTGATATTAATGGTATGATCTTATAATATTGTAATCATGTTCTCATACCCTTTTTTCATGTTTATGATTACACGTCACCCATATTTACCCTTACTGAGCATCTGATCCCACCCATTTTATTATTTCCTCTCTAATTTATAAAGATATATTCCATGAATGATACGTCTAAGAGGAGTGATAATCGTAGAGAACCAATTGGGTGATAATGGAGCTTACTTTTTCACGAGTGTTTACATATCCATGCTTCTGAAGGCACTAAATTAATATGGTTATTAGGTGTTTGCTTGTGTAATGTTTTAAGTATTCCAATGAAATGCTATAGTTTTTATGTATGTTAATACTGGGTTGTTTTAATTTTAAATAAATTTAAAGATTAATTTTTAGTTATTCTTTCATGGGGATTATTATTGAAAATTAACTAGTTTGGACGAGGATTTATGATACAATATCCTTTCTTTTCGAGATTGGGTATGTTAAATACTATTTTAGAGGAAATAATGTGATCTTATATTCTTGGACAACATGTCATTTTTTTACACTGGTTATGAATGTGTTCCATATGTTTAATTTCTATTTTCTCTCATATTTATTTAATAAACTTTAATAAATTCATTTGTAACTGATGGAGATCTTATATTTTCTTTTTGATTGGTTATCTTTCTCTTCAATATCCATGTTTCCAAAAATATTCATTATAAACATAAATTATTTCATGATGCTATATAACATGGTAAATGAATTTATTTTAAATTGTTTTAAAATGAAATTTATTATTTTTTTTCAAATGGTTAACTTTGACTCCCTTTACAAAATTATTGAAAAAAATGTTTATTTTTTACAGTTAAAACATCGTGAATTTCTTTTACATCATGAACAATCAATATTTTAATCATCATTTTTCCATTTTAAAGTTTATATTTGAAGAAAATGATTTCCAATTTTTTATAATATTTTATATTTTAAATAATTGTATTTAAAATGGAAATTAAATTTTCTCAAGAAATTTTCCATGTGATATTTCAAAAATGATTTCTATCTAAGATGACATCTGTTGATGTTACTCAAAATGAAAATGCTACTTTCCTTAAGAATGTATTTAATTACCAGTTAATTTTATATCCACTCATCAACATCAAAATCCCTTTATTTTACATATTCTCCATTGAGTATATATAGAAATGATAACATCCTCATTATTTCTATAGATAGAATATGATTGTTTCAAAGATATTTTCATGGAACCCATTTTTTTTCTATGGTTGAATCATGTTTTGAAAAGAAAAAAGGTTATTTATAAGAGTTTATAAGGAAATTAATAATCTATATACATTATTCATGATATTTTTCTTCGATATTATTTATATTTATGGGTGTTTCTATTTTAAATGAAGTGTGTTTATGTTACTAACCAAGGATGGTTGGTTTCATGATAAATAAAAATGTGTGGTTCAATGATAATCCAAGGATTGGTGGGTTTGTGATAGCCCTCCAATTCATTGGGTACTCTAGATATGAAATTTGGATATATTAGTTATTTCATTTGTAAGATTGATATGAATATATTGAAAAATAAAAATAAGTTTTATTTTTTATTTATATGGATTTTAATTGTTTCCTTTAATGGTGATTAAAATCACATGGCTCATAATTTCTTGGGTTTCATGAATCCCATCATTGTTTAATCTTTTTTCCTTTCAACGAATTTATTGAAAAATATTGATGGTTCTGAGTTATCTTATTTTATTCTCATAAACTTTTATTATTTCATCACACCCTTTTGGTTATATTATTTTCACTATTGAAATTCAATTATAAATGTGTTTGTTTACCATTATTATAATTTGATCTCACACTTATTATATTTACTTTTCCCTAGGATATCATGAATTATGTTGAATGAATTATGTTTATAAGGATATAATAATTATGATGATGATTACATAATGTGAAATAAAAAAATCTGGGTTAAGTGGTAGATAAGATCATTTAAAGACATCAGTATTATTTATGTAATAGTTTTTTATAATCCTCTAAAATCTCTATATCTAAAATTTTCTTGAGTATAAATTAGATACAATATTTAATTTTGATTTTATATGTTTGTATGGTGAATATTGGGTCACCATCATTAGTATTAAATCCATAAATTTAAATTTTATGTTTTATGTTTTATGTATGAGATCTGGGAGTGTGGCTTCAAGGTTCTTAAATCCTTGGACATATTCCACAATATATTTTCCCCATAAGAAAAATAACATAAGTATTTATTTCTATCATCAATAAAATTAAGCTCTATCAAAAATAGTGGCTTTATTATAGAATCCATGTTTTTAAATACAAATACTACTTCTGATGAAGATCTTCTCAATTAAACCATTATACTTTAATAACACTTATTTTAGCTAGATACATGCTAAAAGGGTTGTGAATTCGAGTGTTGGTCCAATTATTCTTTTTTTATAATCAATTTAATATATTTTTTGGAATAATTTCCTTGTTTTCAGTAGCTATGTTCAATATATTACACTTTAAATTGACACTAATGAAGAAGGAATATATAGGCAACTAAATATTACACAAAAAAAACATATATTATACATAGCACACCACAAATGGATATTCCCAAGGTGTACACATAGATAATGAGTCTATATGATAGAATCCAATAATATTCCCTTGTTCTATGGTTGTAATTTTTTATAATAGTCCCACTATATTATAATAACAGGCTTTATAATTTTCCAGGTTCAGTCACTCTTTAACCAAGGTGAATTTTCTCTTCTTCACTTCTACGCACTTCTTCAGTGAAGATCCTTCCATAGTTTATAGACATGTAGGTCTCCTAAATTGATAATAAACATACCATACTATCTCTATATAATAGTAGAATCATGTTTCATTATAACACTTGAATTAATTATTTTTTATACTATCAGTTGTTCTACTTATCTTACTTAATTCTAGATGAGATGAAATCTACTACACGGGTGTTGAATCCTTTTCTTATGCAATAACACTGCAACAACACTAATTCACTAAATATGGATAATTCCAAACTGTAATTATCCTATTTCCCTCTAAAATCATAAATCTTAAAATATTAATATATTAATCCTTTTTATGTATAAATTTTTTGTTATTTTCATTCAAAACATCACTTTGTAAACAATTATCCATTGTAATACATCATCACAAATAGCCCTTTGTGCTTTATGAACTACCTTAACTCCTACATGGAACATTTTTTACCACATGAATTAATCAATGAACTACCTTATACACTATGATAAAATCATGTAATCTCATGGAAATGACCTTTAAAAAAATACTAATAAACTAAGTGGAACTATCTATATTGAGAACTGATTTACATCATAGAATGGTGTGCTTTGTGAACTTTACATGCTATATGGCCTGACCTTGCTATATGAATACCCTAACCTCTCCAATTTTTTGAACAATATCTATAACTTTCTTTTCACATTTGATAGATATATAATGATTTTATTGGTAGTGTATTTACATCCAATGACCAGTAATGATCTACATATTCTCTAGATTTCACAAATTCCCATCCCAAATTAGTATTGTTTTTATGTGGTTAGTCCTAGGTGGTGCTCCCAAAAACACCACCTTCCAAATGAAAATGAATATAGTGTTATGTGGTGAGTGTAATGTATTCATTGATATGTGGTTATCATGAAATTTTAATTCTCTAGAAATCATCGAATCTCCATCGAAAAATAATCCCCTTTTAATTTATGTGGTCTTATCTATCATTCGTATGTGTTATAAAGTTCGCATGAGCTACCTACTGCTCTATATGGTATTTTTGACCTATGAAAAAAAATCAAAATAAATTAATTCCACCATTAACTATCTTTGGTGATATTTGGTCATTGTGTACAACCCATTCTATATAGGGTTTATCACTTCTTAAAACTTTTGAAATTCATCACCTTCCTACAAATGACTATTCTTCCATCATGAACATCCTTCTGCACTATTTGTTTGTTGAATACCAATTTATATGAAATTCAAATTTCCATCCTTTATAAAAATAATTGTATATGGGTTTTTATCAATTATATATTGAAAATATCTCTTTTCCTCTACTCCTTTGCAGAAAAACATATTTTACGCTTCTCAATATTTATAAGACATCATTCTTCTAAATTTTTGAACAATATATAGTCAAATCCACTAATTCATTTGGGATTCTTCTTTCTATTCTTTTAGATCATCAATAAATGCCATATCCTTCTCACAACATAACTTTTAGATATTTAAAAAAAAATCACTACCGTCCATGGGGATATTAAACTCCCCCTTAATCTCTCCTCATGTTCAAAATATGTCATCATCTACACATGCTACATACCATGTCCTGGATATATAAAGATATCAGGGTGTCTATTTTAATTTTTTCGAGTACACCACTAATTTCAAAGTCTTCATGAATTTCCCTTACTCTAACCATGTCATCTACGTTAAAAAAAACCTATAAATCATGATATAAATATTGTTAAAAAATTCAATGCTAAACATATTTTTGTATCTAATGAGTATAATATATCTATTGATCATAAATGATTGAATTATATATTCAAAAATAAAGAGTTGAATATATAATGAAGGATATAGATAGATAATATTAATGATTATTACATCTCAATACCTTACCACCCAAGGAAGGTGGAAAATGTGTTTGATTCTCTGAGGTAGACATACTATGGTAGTCTTTCCATAATAAAGATTGAATGAGTTCTATTAATTATGAATTTATAGAAGATGGATCTTGAAATCATGATGAAAATGGATAGATCATATCTTTATCAGATGGATGTTCATCCATACAACCATTTAAGGATTAAAGTGGTGCAGAATCAAGATTTCAAATTATATAAGAAAGTGAGAAATGTTTTTTTATTTTGAACATGGTATTGATGTAATGATAAGTTTACAGAACCGACTATGTGTCTAATCAATACATAAATTGAAGAAGGATCTATTGGATGAATCTCATAGCCCATAATTGTCTATATAAATTGGTTTTATGAATATTTATGGATATATAAAAGAGTTTTTCTTGTTGGATAATAAGAAATGTGATATTGTTGATTATGTATTTTTATTCCTAGTCTGTCATTATTAAAACTAAGTCATTATTGAATATTCAATTTGTGTATCTAAATAAATAACAAGACAGATTTATGTAATAAAATAAAACCTTTCCAAAAAATATATTTTATGTGTTTTTATGAAACTAAAAATATTATATATAAAATATATTATTGATATGAATAATATTCAAAAACTAATTTTTATTTGTAATTGATTGGAAATATGAATAAAAATGGATAATATTATAAAAAATATTTCCTATGAAAAGGGTTTTCATTATATATTTATGATTTCATTTAAAAGTTAAATTCCAATATATTTAAATTCAAATTTAATGAAATTTAATTCACTTTTAAATTTATAATTACAATATATTCTAAATATTAATTTTTTTTATATTTTTCTGAAATTACTGATTTTTAAGTGAATAATAAAAAATAAATTATTTACTAGAGTTATAGTGGTTATGAATTTAATAGAGAGTAAGTCTATATAAAATAATTTAAAAAATAATAATGAAAATATATGTAGTAGAGGAATAAAAATTTATTTTTTTGAAACACTTTTCTATATCTCAAAGAGAAGGGTTTAACTTTTCATAACCATAAGGAGTATTTCCAAATAAAAAAATTGTTTTTAGCCTTTTCATTTCATTAAATATTGTTTTCATAAAATTACATTTTAGATTGATTTGAAAGAAACGTTAAATTTATTTTTTTATCTAATTAATTAATACCATGAATATCAAAATCATTGATAATTTTATCATATACATATATTTTAATTATGAAAATACACTTTTTCTGAAAATGGGTTTTTATGTGTTACATGTGTTAACATTAAAATTAAATTTTATTTCACATAAATATTATTTGATAAAAATTATTTAATATTAGGAATAAATGGGTCTAAATTATGTAATATGTCTAATTTTATTTTGATCCATTAAAATTAAATTACTTTAGAAAACAATAATTCCTAGTGTGAAACCAAAAATAGTAAAATGTAAAACCCTACTAGAAAAATACATGAAACATGTTTAAAATATGTTTGAAAATTAGTTTAAGAGAGTTTTTAAATCTTATCTAACCTTAATATCCCTTATGCATCAATTTTTGGGGTCATTTGGCATTGAATAGAGTCATTCCATTATTTAAAAAATGGTCTTCCAATAGTGCTCTTCTTTTCACTAATAAAAAGATATCACATACACAATCTCAAAGTTACTCTTCCCTATTTAAATATCCATGAAGCCCAAACTAATTTTATTATACTATATTTCCCATACATGACTAAAATATCCCAATAATAACAAATTATCTAGTGACCTTTATTTTAACATAGACCTTAAGAAAAATTTCATGTTCCCAAAGTAAGAATTACTTAATTATTGTCATATTATTATTAATATTTATCTTCCAAACTTGTCCTACAAATCATAATATAACTACCTTAGTATCATTGATGTAATAAATTTTAATTATATTAATGGAACAATAATTTTTTATTTCTTATAACTAATAATAAAAACAAAAAAGAATGGAAATCATGCCTTTGTGTAGACTATATTCTCTACAAAGAGACTTATTCTATTTTTCACCACCACCTAAAATTGATGGTTATAAGAGTGTAAATATAGAATAAATATAAAATATATATATATATATATATATATTATTAATTGGAAAATTATTTTTCACCTTAAATCCTTATAATTTTTTTGTGAAATAAAAATATTAACCACGGGTTGTGAGGACTAACTTCTCGATGAAGAAACATATCCCATATTCACATAGTTTCTTTATATTTATTTAAAAACTCTTAAAATCATATTCATTGCCTTAAATATATCTAAATAATATAATTATTCTTCTTAGAAATGATATTATTGATACATAAACCACTTACTTAACAATAATCATCCATTAATAATGGAATCTTTATGTTTAGGTCGATCTAACAACTTGTTTGAACAATTTGATAAAAATATATAATGGAAGAGTATGTGATCTTAAATACCAATATTATTATATGTTAGCAATCTAATCCTGATTTTTTTATATTTATTGAAATTTTGTGTTAATTCTTTAACTTAATATTAAAATATCATCTTCGATTGATAAAATTACTTGAATAAGAAGACAATGATTCAATTTTCATAGAAAGTTACTAAAAAAATTATTGAATGAGATAATATTATTATAAACAAATATATATTATCTGTTGAAATTCATTTACAGATACACTAAATTTGATCATGTTTTCATTTAATGGGTATTGAAATAAAAATCATAAAGCATTAGAGAAAAAATAAATTTTACTAACACCCAATGGTAAAAATAATATATAAAAAACTAATGTATTAATAATTAATGTTCTTAAATTATGTGTATAAAATGTAATGTATGTGAATAAGAAAAAAAATGGACAAACTGGGGAAACAAGGTAAGTGTTTTTTTCTAATTTTCAAGTCCATGAGACTTTTTTGATATTGCAGACCATCATTTCTCTTCTAAAATGCATTAACTAACTCATTAACATTAAGTATAATGAATATCATATATTTTAACATAATATTTTTTTCATTTATTTAATCAATATTATGTTATTTTATTCTTACATTACAATTTTTGTAAGGATTTTTTTTAACACAACTCTCTTCATTGAGTTAAAATTATTCTTCTTGATCTTATTTGTAATATTTTGGTTTATTATACCATAAGGTTATATTTCATGGTACATTATCGTCCATTCTAGTGAAAAATCACATTTCAATAAAAATATTTTACATTGATAAAATTTATTTCTTGATAAGTATATCATTTTTTAGAATTATTATATTATTTTTTTAATAGTGGTTTACCCTCCTTTTCCATATCTCTATTTACCACCCTTTTTCTATTTTATATTTGGAAAAAAATTTATATATTATATCACGTGACCTTTATGTTTTCCTTCTCTCTTTTTGAGATTTTGGCTTTTAAAAACACTATTTCAAAAAACGGAAAAAGGTTTTCCAATATTCCAAAACAAATTTCTTTAATCTTCCATTCCATATTTTCTTAGGGCGAGATTTATTTATTTTCAAGTCTCATTTATTTGTGATTATTTTTAAATAAAAATTTTTAAAAAAAAGTTAACATAATATTTTCAAAAAAAATATTCAAAAATTCACCTATAACTTTTTCTTTAATGACATTTGTAAAAGAATTTTCTAAAAACTATATTATGGTTTCATTTTCTTCTATATGTAAAAAAATACATAAATATATATTTCCTTTAATAAATTACCCTTTATATTCTCTTATAATATTTTTGGTTATTGAACTCATAGAGATTCACCACTTCCTTTATTTTCCCAAACTATCCTTTATTATATGAATGATTTTACTTAAAATTAATTTCCTATATAAAAACTATATATTTTATTACCTCGATTGAATTTTGTTCCCCAATATGTTATACATCAATTGATTTGGGAAATTATTGATGAATCCAAATAAACCTTTCCAAATATGGTATTAGTATTATAATTCTAATATCATATTCTACTAGACATTTTGATTGGGGGAATTTTGAAAACCAGTATACTTATTATTTTGATATAGATATTTACTAACTAATAAAGAAAGTTTCATATGAATTATTTAACCATTCGCCTTTTTTATCGATATGGATTATGTTTATATTTTAATTGTAAATCAATTTAAATGTTTCATGTTTATATCCCAATATAGATGTTTCTAATTTACTAAGGAAAATTACACATTATGTTAGTAATCATATCTATCATATGGTTAATTAATTAATCTTAAAGAATCAATGGGTGAGGCCTGATATTTTATATCCTTTAGATGCATCTTTTGTTCTCACGAGACAATATTTTTTGGTATTTTATTCACACTTACCCACTAAAATCATGATTTTTTGGTTGTAACCATGGTGGAATGAATAATGTATTGATTGATTTCTTGATAGTAAAACATTTCCATCATTATTAATTATATCTCTATGAATTCATTAATTTTCCTCTATGTGGTTGTTTTTATTTTTAAAACATCCATAAAATTATTTAAATCTCATGTGTTAAGTAATATGGAATTATTTTACCCATTATTATTCCAAAAATATTATTCAAGTCATGACATCATCAGATATATAATGTAAGTTACAGAGTATTTAACCTCATCCTTTATTATGTTTTCATTTCTCTATGTTATAAAGTAATTTATTACATATGATTCTTATAAAATAGTGTCTTTTGTAGAGTAATAGTGGGATATTTTGAAATATTTTCATTGATCAAAAATTTTCATTTATAGTAGGAAAATGTAGGTTAGTTAATGAAGACAGGGATTTTAATTGTTATTTTTTTAATTATATAGAACTATAAACATAAAATGTAATTTGAATTAATTTAATTAAATATGTTATTTATTTCATGTAATTACAAAATATTCATCCACCTAGGGTGTCGTGTTTGGTATTAAATACATTATATAATGTTTATGTTTTCAAAAATGGATTTGGTGGTATGGTTCTCGGGCCCCATAGTTGGTAACAGATCATGGATTAGATAATATTTTATGTTAGGATGTTATTTGAGGATAATTTAAGGGTGATAATTTATGTTTGATAATAATTTCAATTGTATAGATAAAAAAATTAGGTTAGTTGATATAACATTAAATATTTTTGATATTTGGATGAGATAAATTTAGTGAAAAACCTTGGAAAAAATCTAATAGGTATTTATAATTCGAGGGAAAATCATATTGTTTTTTTAAATTATATATTTTGTTGTTATCCAAAAAAATTCAACGCTTTCCAGATACTAAAATTTTGATATAGATATAGAACATATTAACCTAGGGTTAGTCAACCTAAATAAATATTGTTGAGTATCAACTCAATCTTCAGTCTCGTTTATGATGAATGGACCTAAGACTACTCACCTTGATAGACACTCTTGAGAGGTATTATTTTGATAATCACATTAAAATTATATGCCATCACAATGAATTTATCAAGATAAAGAATTAGGTTAAGGAATATTGGAGAATTGAACCTAAATAAACCTAGATATAAAAAAGAGTGATTTAGGATGAACTAAAATATAATGTAAAAATTTTAAAATAATAAGACATTTTATGTATAAAATTTTAATTCAATAGTTTAATTATGATTCTAACATTTCATCTCCCATGATTAAGTCCATTTAGTTTTATTTTTGGTTTATTCTGAAATGAACCAAGATAATAATTCATATCATATAGAATACATATATTTCCCAAATGAGAAACCAAATGATACAAGTTATAGAGTTAATAACCTTGTAGTTATTCATAATAAGCTATCATAAATATAATTAAAAATTTGACCATGGTTTAGTTCACAAAAAAACTAGTCAATAAAATTATAGAGTCTCATGGATGTTAGATTAGAGAAGATGATTGAGGGAACATTGTTTGGTCTTATATATATTATAAATGGGGGGAGACACACAACAAAATCCTCAAAGGAACTAAAATTTGAAATATTTGTGGAAAATTTGGTTACAGTGAAAAAATGTTTTGATGGAAAATGAAGCAACTAGTTAACACCATGAATGGAAAAGGTGTATTTCCAAGTCCTATATAAGATATTATGGTATAAACATCATTTTAAAATATATAATAAGTTGTGATAATCATTTAGATATCCTTAAATTATTTTATTAGTAATTGAAATTATTTTTTTGGGATTCTATTTATTTAATGGGGGATAATTTCATAGCTTGAGATTTTAAATCATATAATTTCCTTTAAACCTAATGTGTTCAATATATTGATTCATAATTAACACTTAACCAATTAAAATTGTGTATAATTAATAACTATTTAAATGTAGACTCTTAATTGTAAAGAAATGATATATATATATATATAAATTATGAAATATATATAGAAAAATTGAAGGTTATTATTAACAATAAATCTTTGATAACAAATAACTTAGTGTAGATAAATAACTAATAATGCTAATTGGTTTTTCAAAATTGAACCTTTAATTTTTTTAATGTTTTTTATGAAAATAAATATATTATTGATAAAATATATTTTTATTTTAAATAATATATTAAAATGAAATTTTATTTTAAATTGACTGAAAATAAAAATAGGAATGGTTAATATTTTAGATAGTTATTTTCTTATGAAAAGTATTTCATTAAACATATTTTTATTTTAAAGTAAAAAAATCATGTTTTAAAATTATAAATTTTCCAAATTTTCCTCATTTTTTACCATGAATAATAATATTATTTCAGGATGAATTTTTAGGATTTTCCAGAAAGAATTGATTTTTATAGTAGTGGTGAAAGATAAAATGTTTACTAAAGATAGATTGTTTATGGGTATATCAATAAGTATAACATAATTAGGTATAATTTTTATCAAAATAATATATGTCATTAAAGAGTAAAAATCTATAAATTTTAAAGACTATGGGTATTTTATGAAAACATTTTTTAATATTTTATAAAATTAACTAATATTTACTAATAAAAGAAACTTTTTTTGGACTATTCTATTAATTAAATATTATTTTGGTAAAATTAAATTTTGGATTGATTTTAAAGACACATATAATTTATTATTTTCTATAGTAAACTGATTCATATCATGAAAATGAAAATAATTGAAAATTTTATCTTACAAATAAATTTTACACTAAATTACACATATTCTAAAAATAGGTTTTTACATGTCACATACACTGATGTTAAGATTAATTTTGTTTACATTTATAAATAATATTTGATAAAATGTATTTCATATTTATAATAACTAGATACAAATTCTGTAATAATTCAAATTTTATTTTTTATGCTTTAAGATTAAATTTCATAGAAAAACAATTTTTCACGGTGAAACTGAAAATGGTAAAATGTAAATAATAAATGGAAAATAAATTGATAAATGTTTAAATTTTGTGTTAAAATGGGTGTTATAAGATCGTTAAACCTTATTTTAAACCACAATATAGTATATATCACTTTTTAAGCCATTGATCCTTTAATAGTGTAAATCGATTATCAAAAAATAATCAGTGCTCAAAAAATTCCCATTTTATTCATATATAAAATGGGATTAATTACTGCCTATAAATTCTACTCATATCATTAAAAATATACTTAAACACCTACTTAAATTTTCTCCATTATAAGTCTCACACATGACTTAAATCCCCTGATCATCGTAAGTTACCCTAATCACTTCATTTCAATGGAGACTTCCAAGAAAAAGTTTATAGTCCCAAAGAGAGTATTATTTAACATTTATTATTTTCTTCTTAAAAATTATACTCCAAAAGTATCCTAAAAATAGTAATATAATGACCAAAGTATCTCTAGTATACTTATGTGAACTTATATTAATGTAATAACCCTTATTTATTTCATTAAATCCACTATGAAAAATAAAATAATGTTGATCATGAATTTTTGCAAGCTACAACCTCCATAAATAAATTTCTTCAGTTTAACACCACCACTTCTATTTAATAGATATAATTTATTAATTTAATATTAAATATAAAATAATTAAGAAAATTATTTTTATCATAATAAAATAACAATCCACATTTATTCCCTCTCATTTATTCAGAAATGAAAACATTAACTTTATGGTGTGAAGACTACCACCTCGACAAAGTAATGTATCTCATTTATCATATAATTTCCTTATTATGTATTAAATGGTATCCAATAATTACTCAAAACCTAAAAAATATATAAATTATATAATTATTCTTCTATAATAATGATATTATTTCAAAAAAACCACATGCATGACAATAATCATCCATTAATTTTAGTATGTTAATTTTTGCATCGATCTGACCACCTATATGAATATTGATATAAACAATATATCATGGATGAATATATTAACTTAAATAGTAATATCATTTAAATTTAATAATAAAATAATGATTTATTTATGGTTCTAAATATTTTATATTAGGTATTTAACTTATTATTAAAATATAATCTTTGATCGCTAAAATTACAGAAATATGTCATCATTGATTAAATTTTAATGAAAAGTAATAAAAAACTTATGTAATGGAAACTAATCTTTAAAAATCAGTATATATTATGTATTATTTAACCATTAATTATATTACAATTATGAACTTGGAATCAAATAATGGGTACTGAAATCGATATAATAAATCATGTGTAAAATAATTAAATTTGCAGACACCTGATGATATAAATAATCTATAACAAACTAATATATTCATAATAAACGATCATAAAAAAATTAAATAAATTTTAATTTAAATGAATATATTTATGAATTAAAATGTTAATATGTTTTTGTTTTTTATATTAAAGGTTAGAGTTTAATAAATGAATCAAGGAAACATGGTAAGGGTTTATTTATCTCATTTTCTAATCCTTGAGACATATTTTTTATTGTGCACCATTGTTTATTGGATATGGTGCATTAACTACCCATCACATACAATAATAATTAATATCAAAAATTTCATGATAGTTTTATTTCTAATTCACTTTATCTATCTTATGTTATTTGATTCGTACATTATAATTTTTATAGGGATTTTGGTCAACTCAACTCCATTTGTTGAGTTAAAATGTTTCTTCTTGAAATTTGATCCCCGATATTGGTTTCTTTTACCCCCAAGGTTTTATTTCTCGTATATTCTATTACTATCTAATATAATATTACCTTTTAATTAAAATAATTTATATGATAATATTCCTTTCACCAAAATTATATCTTCTTTTAGAATAATTCACATCTTTATTAATGATATCTTCCCCTAAGTTTACATATTTATTTTCCCAATTTTTTTTCCTTTATCAATCAAATTTTTTTAAATTATCTCATGTTTCCTTGATATTTAGATTCTCATTTTTTTTAAAAATGTTTTTCTACTCTTTATATGATGTGGGTTTTTAGTAATGGAATTGAAAACTATTTCAAAACGTTTTACATTATTTTAAAATTAAATGATTTATCTTACATGATAAATTTTCATGACATAACCATTATGTATACCCATGGATATATTATTGATGGTTTTTTTAAAGACAAATATTTTCAAAAAAATCAAATCACCTTTTCAAAAAAAATCTTTTGAATCTATCCTTTGCTTCTTATTTAATAAAAAAGATGAAATTGTTTTCTAAAATAGTTTTTTGATTTCATTTTCCTAATTAACTCAAAATATTTACTTAAATTAAAATTTTATTTAAGTAAATACCCTCCAAATATACATATTCTTGGTTTTAGGGATTAAAATTTTTAAAATCCAACATTATATTTTTCTTTCTAAATAATCCTATGTTGTAGGAATTATTTTTCTTACAACATCTTTCATCTATGATCACTAAACATTTACATCCCTTGATTGATTTTTTTACCTAGATCTCATACATTTATTGATTGGGTATATTATTGAATTAACTATATACCCTTTTCTCTATAAAATTATACTTTTCAAATGATTATATAAAATTATATTCCATTTATTGATTTGTAATATACTAACACTTGATATACTTTGTATAATGATAAATTGTATGTTGGATACTCTAAAAGATGTTTATATGTTTTCAAAACATCCATATTCATTATCTTGATGGATTATGTAAATTTTTTCAATATAAAAGTACTGAAAATCTGTATGTTTGTATCTCAACATATAAGTTTTTGTATTATTAGTGTAATTTGATCATTCATTGTGTTACTATTCATATCTTTAACACAGTTATTGCATTATAAATAATGTATTGAAAGGTAGGTCATGTTATTATATAGATCCTCAATACTTTATATGGTCTCATGAGACAAAATGTTTGGTTATTTGGTGTATGCTAACCCAATGCATGCCTGATGTATTACTATTCAAAAATTATATATCATAATCTATAATATTAGTCTGAGAGGGCCATTCAAGAACTAAAATATTTGTTTAGTTCTTTTTATATTTATTTCAATGTAGGGTAGGATCAAAAACCTTATCTGATATAACATTATTAAAATAATATCTTTAAACTGAGCATTTAGATGGCTGTTTAAGAAGCCCTCTATGGATGAAATTATATAACTCCAGTGTGATGGGATGGATTTGGAGAAGAAAATTTATTGTCTCTTGAACTATCCAAGGAAATAAAATATATGGTTAGATCCATTCAACCACACATTTGGGAAACATAGAGTTCATAAAAAAGTTGTGTTGGAAATTGTTAGTGAGATCAAGATTTTGAAGATGGTGATAAGGAATTTCTATTAATATCTTATTAGAATAAGAATGTGAGATTTGGAAATAATGGAATTTTAAACCATAAATATATGAATCCCTTCAATATTATTGTTCATATATTTATGTTAACTAATCAATTTGCACTTCCACTGATCATCCCCAATAATCATGATTTATTCCATGTATCTCTCCTGAGGAAGTGAATACCTGGTCCATTACATGCATTGAAATATAAGGTCAAAACGTTGGATCATGATCTCTCTTATGAGGAATAACTGGTGTTGGTTTTATATAATTACACTACTTTAATTACATGACTATTATATTATTTTAATGGTAAATAATATAATTGATTTACAAAACCAGCATTCAAAGGTTTACTATGTTGAGAAAAATAGTACCATACAAAAATTTTACATAATAAAACATAAAAATTATTTAATTCCTTATTATCTAGATTATTATTCTCCCTTGTGTTCTCCTTAGTACAACTAATCACTTGAGGATATATATCAAATAAAGTGGTGAGCTAAAATCCTGATAAGATGATAAAGAAAGACATGAATAAATATAACATGGGGTGACAAAAATCATCAAAACAATAACATAAGCATGGGATCATCATGATAATAATGATAGTAAGAATTAGATAAAGCAATGGAATGTGGAAATTCATTAAAATGAGATATCATGTCTTAGGGGTCAAATACCACACATAGTTCTGAACAAAGCTATCATTATTTCCACACATAACATATGTTCACAAACATAACATCATCATCATTGTGAAGAAATATAACATCATTTTCATGAATATTTCCCATTGTCTCACGATATATCACATTGACCAATTCATTAGATTGATATATAATTTTGAGCATACCTGTCACATAATAACATTTACATAATCATACATGCCACAAATGAATGTATATCAATCTTATTAAATAACCCATAGAATGGAATCTGTTTAATTTCATGAATAATTTATTATTGAATAATCTTTTGGGGAAATAAAAATGGAATAAAACTATTGCTATATAAATCATCAATATTGAGTGAGAAAGAAACAATCTTAAGAAAAGTTAAAGGTATTTTTTAGAAATAAGAGTTATTTTTTAAAATCATTATGTTTATCATAAATTCAGATTGCAAACATGTATATCCTTGAAATTAAAATGGAATAATAATGAAATTATATTTGAGGAATATTAAAATAACATACACTCTTTTATTTTTAATTAAATAGGAATAAACTAATGAAAAAGAGTTGGGTCTGAGAAATCCCCTTATCTTGTGTCTAAATTCTTTTTTCACCTTAATATCCTGGATAATCAAATTAGATTCATTAATTAATAAATATAGAATCGATTATATATTTTTTTATTTATTATAATTTTTATTATGTCGTTTTATGGTCATTATGATGGGTCATAGATTTCGATTTCATCATTTAGAAGTGTTTTTTTTCTGAATTTCATTATCGTTTCACATGTATACATGTATGGAAGATCATATAAATAAGGATAATTATCCAAAATTGAAATTATATGTTATTACTAAACTTACATAAGATTAATTGGTCTTATATATTATTTTTTTCCAGATAATAGGACTATTTATTTAATAAAATTTTCATGATAACCGTTTAGATAAATTTAGGTGGTTTTTTATCAAAACAAAGTCATTTTATATTATTATTTTATATTATGTATATATGTGAGTTCCAGAACATAAAAAAAGTTTTAACAAGAATATTAAAATATTTTTCAACCAATGTAATTTTTTTATGACCAAACTTGATGGTGATGAAGGAAAATGAAAAAATGTCATCCTCAAAGGTGAAAAATCAACACCTCATGGACGATGTTTTCATTTTTAGAATATAAGGGATAGGAGAACATGTTTGATAAAATATTTATACAAGAAAATTATAAAATTATAGTATAAATAATATATTGGAGTTATTGGGACACTTAGATGAAGGGAGGTTAGGAGAGAATAAGAAAAGAAAAGAACATAAAAAAGAAATTAAAAGAAATTTGATGATGGTTTTACCTCTTGAAATTCTTCTCCTTGAGAACCTCCATAGGGAAATTGGATTTGGTCTTTTGTTGAGAACAAAGGATCCTATAAGTGGGTTAGGGTATTGGGATATCTATTGGACCTAAATAAGACAAGATACAAGTCTTTTGAGGTGTGATGGTAAGAGGTGGTGTGGGCTCATATTTATAGGGGAGGAGACAGGTGTGTTTTGATTATTTTATTCATTAGTTTATTATTTTGGATCAATACTGTGAATATTTTAAATTCCAAATACTAAATAAATTAAATAGAGAAGTAATATTCATGTTTATGGGCTTACATCATCTATACGTCATTTATGAATCAATAATTCATGTATTTTCAAAATATCATCAATTACTATATTCCACAATTCACCAAAAATTAAAATATTTTAGTAAAATCCCAAAAATTTAGACTAACAATTTTTTGATGTTTAGAATAAAAAATAAAATCCATTTTATGAAAATATTTTTTTAAATATGAGAAATGTAATTTTTAATTTAAATCTTCATTTACTTAGGAAATATAAATTTTAAAATTTTAACTAATTAAATAACACTTTGAAAAATTAATTAATATACCATAAATTTATCTTATAAAAATAATCCAAAAAATATTAATTTATGAATATATTTTATGAAAATAAATTTTTTTTAAATCATTATATTGATTATAAAATTGAAAACAAATATTTATATTTTATAGAAAATAGCAACAATTAATTAATTAATTTTTAAACATTTATATAATTATAATATGATATAATTATACTATATTATCATTTATAAGATTCCTATATTTTTTTATACTTTCATAAATTAGTTAACTATTTTATTGACCAAATTAATATTCTAAAAGGTTATGTTACTATTTTTAGTGTCACGCTACTATTACATCGGGGTATGTTCCTTAATTTTTGGAAATACCATTTATTTAATTAATTCTTCATTTAAAATATTTTTATTGTGTTCTCAATGTGATTTTATGTGGTTTATACTATATGAAATAATTATAAAATTGAAATATCCATTGAAAGAATTTTTTTGTTACTTTTCCCCTATTATGAAATTTTACCCTCGAAATTTTATTTTACATTATAAGTTGAAAAAAGGTGAGGGTTCTTCTCCATAATCCCTTCCTTCAGTTCCCATGTTTCCTCTTCGTACATATGGTTCCATGATATTAATTTTTCTAGGTGAGTATTATTATTACGTAGAACTTTATCCGTATAGTCTAAGATCATCACTAGATGATCCTCATAAGAAAGATCATTTTCTAATTGTATGACCTTGAGATTAAATACTTGTGATGGATTTGTTATGTACTTACTCAAGAGGGATACATGGAATACATAAAGTACTTGAGACATGATTGATGGAAGTGATAGTGGATAGGCCACATCTCTGGTAGGATTATGAATCTCTAAGGGGCCAATGTACCTGGGACATAGATTTCCCTTCTTCCGAAATCTCATGATCCTCTTCCAGGGAGATATGTAAAGGAATACCATGTCTCTAACCTAAATCACTAGGTCTCATCAACAATTATTTTCATAGCTCTTCTATCAACTTTGGTTTTCCTTGAGGTGATGCTTAATGGTTTTCACCTTCTCCACCATTTCTTCATCCATTTCATGTCCTTGTAGCTTACATTTGCTGATTTTATCCTAGAATGCTGGTATTCTACATATTTTCCCATAAATAGCTTTATCTGGAGCCATTTTGATGCACTAGTGGAAAGTTTTATTGTAGGATAACTCAACTAGAGTAAAATGTTGGTCCCATACTCCTTTGAAATAATTATAACATGCTCTCAACATGTATTCCAATGACTGAATAGTCCGCTCATATTGTCTATAAGTTTGGGGATGATAAGACATACTGAAGTTCAACTCAGTGTTTGGATCATGTTAGAGACTTTTCAATAACTTGGAGGGGAATATCATATATTGACTGGATACAGTTGATAGTGTTACTCCATTAATCCTTTCCAATTCTATGATGTATATATGTGCAAGATGATCTAGTGGTATGTCCTCTCAAATTTTAATAAAGTGAGCTATATTTATATGAAAATTTACAACACCCTGTATAGCATTTTTTCCTTTGGATTTATTCAAAAGTCTGGTGACAATGTCCATGGGGATGTTTTCACATTTCCATGTTGGTATGGGTAATGGCCGCATCATCCCCATTTTATTTTTCCTTTCATCCTTCACTTTCTAACTTACCAGAAACTTTAATGTGTATTTAGTAATCTCCTTCTTCAAATTTTCCCACTAATAGTACTCTCATAGATATCCATACATCTTTGTGCTTCCTAGGTGAATTGAAAAAGATTATCTATATCTATAATTCATAATCTCTTTTTTTATCTATGGATTGGATGGAACACATATTTGTGACCAAAATCATACACCTCTTTCCTCTCCAATTTTGAACTCTGTGGATTTCCCCTTTCTCATGGCTTCTGCATTCCTCTAAATTTCCACATAATATCTTTGATAATACTTTATTTTCTCCATGAATGATAGTTGAGATATCATTTGAGAAAGTGTTGATGATTTTCCTTCATTAGGTATCTGCATGTCTATCATTTTCAAATCTAATAAGATTGGATCATTCTCAATTCTGATCATTGATAATGTTGCATGATCCTTTCTACTTAGACCATCTGTCACATTATTCACTTTTCTAGGATGGTAGTGGAGGGAGTAGTAATAATCCTTGATGATATCTAACCATATTCCCTATCTCATATTAATTTCATTTAGTGTGAATATATTTTTTATTCTCATATGATTATTATATATTTCATACTTCTACCCATAAAAATAATGTATCCATATTTTCAATGAAATATCACAACTGCCAACTCCTGATCATGCATGGGATAGTTTTTCTCTTGAATTTTTAACTTCCCTGATGCATAGGATATGACATTATAATTCTTCATAAGTACAAAACCTAAAACCTTCTTTAAAGCATCACTATATACCTCAATGAGTTCCCCACCTGTCATAAGTGTGAGTATCGGCATGGGGATAAGCCTCTTTTTTAAATCATTAAAATGGTCTTTCCATTCACTGGTCCAAAAAAACATTTCTCCCTTGTAAGTAATATATATTAGTTGATTTAAAATCATGATATGTTCTTCACAAATCCCTGTTAATACCCATCTAGACTAATGAATCTATGGATCTCTATTAAAGATGTTGGCATGGTCCACTCTTCATTTTCCTATGCCTTGGAAGGGTCCACAATTATTCCTTTTCTAGTGATAACATACCCCGATAGTGATACTTACTCTTTCCAAAATTCACTTTTACTATACATTTATTAATTATTATCCCTTTTAAATGCCTTTAACACAGTATTCAAATTGTCCACATGTCTCCCTCTCTCTTTGAGTATATTAGAATATAATTTTTAGGTAATACCACAAATGTGTCATGGTAATATCTAAGGAAGTATATTCATTCAGTCCATGAATATTTCTAGATAATCAGTGAGTCCAAATTGAATCACTGTGAACTCATAGTGTCCATACCTTGTTCTAATTAATTTCTTGAGAATATCTTCCTTCCTCACCTTTAATTGGTGATATCCCAACCAAAGTTTTACCTTAGAGAAATACTTGTCCCCATGTAGAAAATAAAACATCATCTATCCATGTTAGTGGATAATTGTTCTGTATCATGGTTTTTTTATTCTCATGATAATCATTTTAGAGGCACATTTATCCATCCTTATTCTTGATGAAGTGGATTGTTGCACCCCATTGTGAGCACTCAAACTTATAAAACCCTTTCCTAGATTCTCTTATAACTGATTCTTCAGTTGCTCTAACTCAATGGTAGTTATTCTATAAGGTTTCTTTTATATACTAAGATATCCAAGAATATGTTAATTGATAACTCAACCACTCAGTCAAGAGGAAGGACAAAATTTTCTTCAGGGAACACATTAGTTTAGTCTCTTACAATGACATGTATTTAATCATGATTCCATCCATTGTATCAATCATTTGATCCAGATATGTTTGCTCATAAGGTAATAATATCCACACTTATGATAAAGATGTTGAATTAGATTCATCCACCTACTTGAACTTTTATAAAATTAGAGGATGCTTTAGGATGTGAAGAGTGATCTCACTTTCCTAATAGTCTTTGTTGGCTTTGTAAAATGATATCCAATCCATGCCCAAAATAGTATCAAAATCTACTATAGAAATCGAGACAGGATTTTCTAGGAGGTTCAGTCCAAAACACATTAACCGGGAAGAGTCGTATAATTTGGATGCAATAAGTTCCCCATTTTCTGTTCTCACAGATAACTCAACCTCTATATTTCAAGGGGGTCTGTGAATAGTTTTATTAAACATTCAAGATGTGAATGAATACGTAGAACCAGTATCAAATAATATGTTAATTATTCATCAATGAATAGCCCACATACCTATCACCACATGATTGTTGGGATTAACCTCAGTAGTAGTGATGGAAGAAGCTTCCCCTTAATCTTTTGGACTTGGGGGCTACTGATGCTAAATACCCTCAAGTATTTGACGATTAGTTCATTGGATTGCATATTTCCCATGCTCCCTACAGTTTTAGCATTGAACGATGGGTGATTCTCTCCTTTCCTCTACCATATTTTATATATTCCTCATGTCTCTTTGACATTTATGATCTCGATGGCCTTATCTCTCCTGCATTAATCTTTTCCCCATACATTTGAGGTAATTCTCATGATATTTCTTCTTGTGTATTTAACATGTGAGTGGTTGAGTTTTCATTCCTCCTTTTCCGTTAGATCCTCCTTATTGAAACACCATATTCAGATTCTTATCTCCATAGAAATGTGACCATTCTAAAAACTTTGTCTCTACTTTGAGAGAACATCAAACAACTTATTCATAACTTCTAAAGTCTCTATTTTATAGATCCTTTTAAATGTGTGTCTTTAACCCACTAAATAATTTATATATTTTTTGATCATTATTAATAACAAAATATGAGGCATTCCTCGAAGGAATTGTGAAATTTTCTTGGTAAGTTTTTACATATTCACCTCTCTTTTACTTCAAGTTTATAAATTCTCTATCAATCTTTATATAATAAGTTTCAGGGAAATACATGTTATGAAATATTTTCATAATGTATTACCACTCCATATATTCAATTTAATCCTTCATCTATGTGTTCTTAATCAACACACACCACTGATCGGCCTATCCATCTAAATAATAAATGACCAGAGTCCCCTTCTCCATCTCAGAATAGTGAAGCTCACAATTTATTTTATTCATTGAATTTTCCCACTATTCTGAAACTAGTGGATCATAATATCCACTAAACATTAGTGGGAATTTCCTCATAAAATAGTTGGTATCCAGTAGATCTCTATTAGGGGAAGGAGTACATTCCACATTATTCAGTATATTGTTAATAGCCTGATATAGTTGGGTAAGAATCTCAATGATATTTTTAACACCACCTCTAAAACAATTGGGGATGTTGTTTGTGAAATCTCTATATTTTCCCTCACAAGGCTCGTTGGCCTAGTTTCTCCTAGTTCCAACCATTTTCTAAAAATGAAAACTTTGGAACAAAACATAAGTAAACAAGTCATGAAATTATAATTTATTCTATTATGTAATCAACTCTAAATGTATATCTTATATGATCCCCATATTTATATTTTTTACAATAAAAGCTTCTTGGTTGCCTATATATACATAACCTCATACTTAAGGGATTTCACTAATGTTCCAAATTCTCCAATTCAGTAAACAATTATCTAATAATAACTATAATGACACTACCTTTCTTTCAGGGTTATTAGATCATTTTAATGGTAAACAACAAAATAGAGTTACAATA
Source organism: Viscum album (assembly GCA_963277665.1). Taxonomy (NCBI): domain Eukaryota; kingdom Viridiplantae; phylum Streptophyta; class Magnoliopsida; order Santalales; family Viscaceae; genus Viscum; species Viscum album. Next base: position 1,384,380,487 of record OY728123.1, read on the forward strand.
CTAGGAATCAAAGGTTTAGTGTCTTGGGAAAATTAGGAAAATGCATAACTTCTACATAGAAAAACATAAAAATTATCTAATTCCTTATTCTATTATTTCTTAATGTCCCTTTTGTTCTCTTTAGTAAAAGTAATCACCTAAGGATATACATCAAAGAAAGGGGCAACCTAAAAGTCAAGTAAGAGGATGAAGAAAGACATAAATAAATATAAAAGGGGGTGAAAAAATAATCATCATCATAACTTAAGTGTGGGATCATCATCATAATCATAATAGGAATAATTAGATAAAGGCATGGAATGTGTCAATTCATAAAAATGAAACATCATGTCTTAGTGGTCAAATACCACAAATAGTTGTAATCAAATCTAGAATCATGGCCACGCATAACATATGTGCATAACAAAAACATCATAATCATTATAATCAAATATACCATAATTTCCATGAATACTATTCATTATCTCATGAGATACATCGCATTACCCAATTCATTATAGTTCTATATAATTTCAATAAATCTCGTCACATCATAACATTTTCGGAATCATGCATGCCACATAGAATATATATCAATCTTATAAAATTACCCATGAAAATGAATGAGTTTAATTTCATAAAGAATACATTCATCAATAAACTAATGTGGGAAGGAAAATAGAGTAAAATTATTGGTATATTAATCATCAATCCTGAGTAAAGAAGAAAGAATATCTAGATAAGTAAAAGAAAAGCTTTTTTAAAAAAGATTTGTTTTTGAAAATCCTTGTGTTTCTCATAAATTTAGATTGGGAACATGTATATACTAGAAATGAAAATATAATAATAATAATAATAATGTTTGATTAATATTTAAATAACATAAAAATTTAAATTTGGAATGAAAGATGAATAACCCAATGAAAATGAGTTGGGATTGAGAAATTAACATACCTTATGTTTGAATTATTTTCATTACCTTAATTTCCTGGATAATCAAATTAGATTAATTAATTAATTATTTAAGAACCTATTATACATGTATATGATTTATTATAATTTTATTATGTTATTTTCTAGCCATTATGATGAGTTATATATTTCCCTTCCATCATTCTAGAATGTTCATTTTCCATATTTTCATGATCGGTTCACTGGTATAGTTGAATGGAGGATCATTTAAAATGGGGATAATTATCCAAAATTAAAACTAGATATTATTAATGAACTTATATTATTTTAATAGGTCTTATACATTATTTTTTCAAGATATGAGTAAGATTCATTAAAGAAAAATATAATGATAATTTTTTAGATTAAATTTGGATGTTTTTTATAACAACGAACTTGTTTTGTTTTATTATTTAAAATTATGTGTATATGTTTGTTCAAGAACATAAAAAAATATAATATAAATTCAAAAACAAATTTCAAATATTTCTATCCAGACTTGAAGGATTTAAAGAAAAATGAAAACTTCTCATCTTCGAAGGTGATAAATCAACACCTCATGGATGACATTTTCAATTTTAGAATAAAAGGGAGAGGAGAAGAGGTTTGATGATATTGTTTTACATTATCATAATAAATTTAAATTATATATTAGATACTGGAGTTTTCATTCTAGTTTTATAAAGTTATATGAAGATATAATTTGAAAATAAAATAACTTGTAAATAATTTAAAAAGAGAATAGAAGATGATTTTACCTCTTGAACTTCTTCTCCTTGAGAACCATCTTAGGGAAATTAGATTTTTTTGGGGGAAAAGGATTTTGGATTTGGGAGTGGTTCATGGGAACTGTATTGGGATGAAATTAGAAAATATAGATGGATTTATAGGTGTGAGGGGAAGAGGTTTTGAGGTTTGGTATTTATAGGGAAGGAGAGAGGTGTTCTTAGAATTTTGTTTTATTCCTTGGTTTATTATTTTGGATAAAGACTATGAATAGTTTTGATTACCATGACTCTATATAATAAAGGTATAAGTATTTTTTCGAGATTATTGGCTCAAATATTCCATACATCATATATTTTTCAAGAATTCATGTATATTCTAAATAATGTAAATGTTTATATTTCAGTATTCACAAAAAGTTCAACTATTTTAGTAAAATCCAAAAAAATTACTATTAGAATCTTTCAATGTTTATAATTAAAAAATGAACTCCATTTTGTAAAAATAATTTTCCTAATATGGTAAATTTTATTTTTAATTAAAAACATCATTTCACTACTGGAAATCTCACCTTTCCCAATGCTTCTATACCAACGGTTTGTAAAAACCGTTGGTATAGGTCATTGGGAATGCCCACTTTGTTTCCACTTTTCCCAACGGTTTGTCCAAACCGTTGGGAAAGGGTATAGATTTCCCAAGGGTTTGGCCAAACCGTTGGGAAAAGTCCACTTTGTGGCCACTTTTCCCAATGTTTTGGCTAAACCGTTGGGAAAGGGTAACACTTTTCCCAACGGTTTGGCCAAACCGTTGGGAAAGGGTACTTTGTAGAGACTTTTCCCAACGGTTTGGCCAAACCATTGGGAAAAGTGTCCCATAAACCACCCCCCCCCCAACTCAAAGGACCTATACCAACAGTTGTCAAAACTGTTGGTATAGGTCTTTTGATTTTTTATCGAATCTTCTTACCGAGAACATTATATAAATAAAAATTTAAAATTATTATGATAATATATATATATATATATATATGAAATTATGTTCACAAAATTCATGTTAGGTTAGTGGTAAGGTCATTGAAAGATAAAGTAGAGGTCCTGGGATCAAATCCCACCAAATGTTTTTTTTGAAAAACATATACCAACAGTTTTATGGAACCGTTGGTATAGATTTTTCTCATACTTATACCAACGGTTTTCCCAAAACCGTTGGTATAGACCTATCCCAACGGCTTACTTTCCCATGGTTATCCAAACCGTTGGTATATAATATACCAACGGTTTGGAGGCCTATACCAATGGTTCAAAACTGTTGGTAAAGGGTATTTTTCCAGTAGTGTTTACATGGAAAATAACAATTTTAAAATTATAACTTATTTTATAACACTTTAAAAAATTAATTAAGGTCTCATAAAATTATCTTATAATACAAAGATACAAAATATTATTTATGAATGGATTTTATGAAAATAAATTTTATATTAAATAATTATAAAAATATAAAAATATAAATAAACATCTATGTTTTATAAAAAATACTAAAACTTAATTAATAAATTTTAAAACATTTATTTATTTATACAATGATATAATTATTTCATATTATCATTAATAATAGGCTTAAATTTTATTTTTTACTTTCAAATATGAGGTTACTATTCTATTAACCAAATTACTATTCATAATGGTCATATTACTATTCCAAGGGCCAGGTTATTATTCCATCGGTATAGATTCCTTAATTTCTAGAAATAAATTTTATTTCATTAATTATTTAATTATAATATTTTTATTGTGCTATATATGTGACATTATGTGGCTTATACTGTATGAAATTATAAGGGGACATTCTTTGATAAAATTTTGGCATTATCTCATTTTATTTCAAGGATATAAATTGTAGTGGAATAAGACAACTCAACTATTAAATTTTTTGTTGCAAGACCACAAGTTTTATGAAGATGTACAAAAAATAGGGGATATGATAAGGCAATGGTATCCTCAGTTGTTTTCATCATAGTAATTTAATTTCAAATGATAAATTATTATAAGTGTTATAATATAATAACCCATGATTTTAGGATATATTTCTATTAAAATAAATTTAATGTTTTTAATCCATTCTTTTCATGCAACACCGAAGACAAATAAACCATGATATTCTATTAAAATATTAACGTTGAGGGTTGATATTATAACTGAGTTTTGGGATTTTTTATTATGAAAAAAGACTAATTAATTTATGTAAATTTATTTAATAGAAATTTTAAAAATTAACTCATTCGTAAAAAATTGTTTTGGTATTAAAATAAAATCATTTGAATATAAAAAACTAATGTTTTTATGAAAACCTGTTTTTATATGTGTAATGTGTTTTTATCATAAATAATTAAATTAATCACTATTTATGAATTAATTTTATGGAATTTTAAATTAATATATTTATTTATGTATTTTAACGTTGATTTTTTTTGTTTTTACAAGCATTGGAATAAGAATAAATTCAACATTATACATAAAATGAATGTTTAAAAAATGATTTTCATTGCAATTTGTGCACTTATTTTAAAATTATTTAATTACAATTATAAAAAATTAATATCAAAATATTGTATCTATATTTGGAATCATTATTTCAAAAAAAAAATCTACTGATATTATTTTCATTTTCGGTCATTATGAATAGCCAATTTAAAAATTCACTATTATATTAAAACTTAAAAGTGTTAAAGAGGGGAAAAACTAAAGTGATAAGGGTTGAATTCACCTAAAAAATTTCATGATCATATTTGATAAGTTTATTTCCCTATAAATTTAATTTAGATTATAATTTTTTCTTCTTTTTATCAAATTTCACTTCAATATGAATTTTTATTATTTTAAGGTTTTATGTATTTACAAGAGAGGCACTCCCTCACATAGAAAATAAAATCTCTTCTCCTATCTTATACACAGCACATGAGAGATTTAACTCTAAAAATATCTAACCACAAAACTTTTAAACATAATTATACATGAACTTGAGGTTCTTATCCTCAAAAAAATCTTGTCCATGAATCCTTACAGTTATTTTCAAAGGAGGATCCCTGAAGAAGAGGAATGTGTTCTTACCAATTATTTTTCATGTTTCCTTCCTATTAATTATCCTCAAAACAATATATAACCATATTGGAATTATGGAATAATTATAATTACTATGAATAAATGTTTTTATTTTAACTTAATTTTAATTTTCTATCTCTTTCTCATTCTTTAGAAAATGATAACATCACTCAATTATATGTGTGGGCTACCTCCTCCACAAAACGATGTGATTCGTTTTTTATTTCCACTTTACATGGATGGTAATAAGGATTGATTTAATTAATATTTATGATATTTATGATATAATTAGGATTATATAATGGTGAATTATTCTTTACTTTTCTCTTATTTCATCCATCAAATAGTGAGAACATGACATGTGTGCACATATGAGCTACCATCTCTATGAATTGTTTTATTTAATTTTCTATTCCTTCTTTTTATGAATGGTTATAAAATTATATATAATGAATAAATATGATAAATATGATATTATTAATATCTTTGATATTTTAAAACCAGGTCTAAGGTTTGAGGATTGGAATCTTTGAACTGATACATGCGTGGAAAAAACTATTTTTCACCTGAGTAATTATTTTAGTGAAGAATTATTAACAAAATAATATTTAATGATTATAATGGAATGATATATAGTAATAATTATATTAATTTTAATACGTAATATATTTATTAAAAATATACATTTATTATAGAGGAATTTTTAATGTATACGAAGAAATATAGGACCTATAGTAATGGTTTATGTTAGAATCTCATTTCTTTTTTGGGATTGGTTATCTTAAACATACACTGAAAGAAATAATTTTATCCTTATATGATAAAACCCACATATTTTCAATGTATATTATTTTTTATAAATTTTTTAAATATTTGTCCCATTTTTCTCTCTTTGTTAATTTAAATGGTTGAGAAAATGTTTTAAATAAAAACATTCCTTATTTTCTCTTTTTTCAATGAAATGTTTCTTCCATTTCTATATAGAATAAAATATTTTCAATAATATTACCTTATATAAACTAATGATTATTTAAATAAATTTAGATACATATTTCAGTTTATTTTCAACTATTTAAAAGGAATTTTTAAAAAAGTTTTGAATAGATTATTATGAATCTTCTATGAAAAAGGGATAATGAAATATATTTTTTAATATTTACCACATGAACGGTGTTCCCAGAATTCATAACCATTATTTTATTTAAATAATCTATTACATGTTTACATGGAAGTTTTAAAATAAAAAAATCTCAATATTCTAAAAAATTATTCTATAAATATTCCAAATTAAGGTGATATTTTCACTATCTTCAAGAAAAATGTTCACATGCTATTTAAAGGTATTTTTCATATTTTTCAACATTGTTTAATTATTTTTTAACTTTTTTGTTATTATGACATTATAATACCATCAAAATTTTTATTGGGATGTCTTACGATGAGGATGTTTTAATTATGAGTCTATGAAATGCATTACATTCCTATGGGGTAATTAACATATGATGAAATAAGGAATGTTTTATGATACAATCTACTTCTTTTACCTATATGGATATGATTATATGATGATGAAATAATTATTAAACTCATTACCTTGCCAAGGGTTATTCTATTAGTAAATGATTAATTGTTTATTATCATATATAAAACATTTAAATGGTTTTCATTCTATGGTGGGTGGTATTTGAATTGTATAGTTCTCTATTGAATTGTGTAATGATTGATATTTAATAAGATAATATAAAATTGAATAGGTTTTGGGCCCTATTCAGTAAGGGGATTCGTTAACTATGATATTATTGAGAGTGAGCCTTGACTAAGAAAATAATGGAATGAGGAGTGAACCTAATCCACTGTGGGAATTTTTCTAGTATGACTGTCTTTTTAGTGATCCTTGGCTACAAAAATTATTATCTATTCTACTATGTATGTCAAAAATATTTTCCTTATCATTATTAAATATTCTCCTAGATTATAAGTGATTCTTAATAATTCCATACTTTTATGACTTATATATTTTGTCATGAAAAGTCTTTATTCTATAATTAATGATTAACAATATTTTACTATGTCAGCATGACTTCTATTTGTTATAATAATGTTTTCTTTACATTATTATTGTATTATTCTCACATATGAAAAATGATTAATTTCCTCTATATTTACCATTACTAAGAATCTAAGGTCATGCATTATTTTGTTTATATTTCTCTAATCTAAAAATAAAGAGTTTAAGTAGGGTGTTCCAAATAAGGGTACTGTGTGAGTATGATTTTAGGGGATATGTTTATGATATTTCAATAAATAAGTTTATTATGTATCTAGTATCAAAATATAATAGACATTTACGGTTCTATGGAATGTATTATTATGAGATATATTTATTATTCTTCTAAAATTATGTAATATTTCGGTTAATTTAGAGATTTGGATTATAAATATTTGGTTTTAAACCAGGGGGATTAGTCTAAGTATATGTTAAGATATTTTACTTTTTTTAAGGTAGGGAATATTTGATTTCATAGAAATCTCATCCTTGTTCATATAATGGAAAGTGGAATTGGTTGTGGCATATATAAATCTAGAAGTAAAAAACAAGAAAAACAATTATTTAGTATTAATTTGATCTTTACTCTATGAACAATGAGTGGTCCTAAGAATGCACACCTATCATGACCCTTACAGGGATATTCTTTGGGTAACTCACATTATTTTCATTAACCATTAGGATTAATAAGAGTATAGAATATATGAAAACCTATGATAATCTAGAGTGATATGATATTTTCTTAAAGTTTCATGGTCTAAAAGAATGTTTCATAATTCAGGACATCATAATAATGAATTTCTCAATAATATGATATCATACATTTATTATTATTTCATTATACTCATAGTAATATTTTTGGTTTTATTCAATGGTTGGAACTAGGATGGGTCATGTAAATAATTAATATGATGTCCAATGAGATGATATTCCTTATATGAAATGGGAGATGGTATGTTAAATATGATGGATATTCTCACCCAGAACATTCATGTTATGAATAATAACATGAATCATGGTGAACTTCCAAATGGTCAGAGGAAAAAAACTCAATATTGAGTCTTTTATGTGAAAATGTCAACCACCCTTCAGTGGTTCCATTAATCCACTTATTATTGAGTATTGGATCAATGTTATAGAAAATATATTTATTTCTTTATGGTGATCAAAAAATGGTAAGTTTTTAATTTCAAGGAATCATTTATTAGGTCAAATTAATCAATGGTTGCCTCTTATTAATAATTTGAATAAATATGAGAAAATTAAATTCACAACATGGAAGACTTTAAGATTTTATTTTTCAATAATTATTTTCCATAAACACTTTTAACTAAGTTGGAGAGGTTATTTCATGAATTGAAGATGATGGATAATTAATTTATTAGTACCTATAATTCAAATATCACCAACCTTTCAAGTTATGCATTAGGTTTTATCATTTATACAAAAAGAAAATTTTATTGGTTTTCTTCGTTTAAGACCATGTCTTCGAATGGAATTGGTAAAAAAAGACTTTGACTGTGTAATGAACCAAACATTTATCAATGTAAGCTCTCCAATCTTAGAGTAAGTAAATATAGTATAAATCATATAAAATCACATATAGGCTATAATTAAAACATTATAAATGAATAATTAATTAAAGAAGATGTATTTCTAGAAGTTAAGGAACATAGACCGATGAAATAGTAACTTCAACTTTGGAATTGTAATGTGACCCTTAAAAATAATAAACTAGAAAATTGAATAATATCCACAAAAATATAAGTATAAATAAAATTTATCCATTTTATAAGTGAAAATATGATATAATTATATTGTTGTATAAGTAAATAAAAATTTTAACAATTATTAATTAAGTGTTTGTATTTTAATAAATTATAAATATTTAATTACATTTTTTATTAATTTATTAATTTAATAGAAAATTTATATTCATAAAATTATTTCATAAATTAATATTTTGATTTCTTATAATTTTATTCTAATTTTATGAGACCTTATGTAATTTTTCTAAGTGTTATAAAATCAGTTATAAATTTAAAATATGTATTTTCCATATAAATAATGATTTTAATTAAAAAATAAATTACTAATATTTTGAAAATATTTTTTATATAATGGAGTTAATTTTTTGGTTCTACATTTCAAAAAAATGATTAGGGTGATTTTTTTGGTATTATTCTAAAAAAATGAATTTTTTTATGAATTGTAGAATTTGATGATTTACAATGATAGCTAAATATATGAATTATATGGTCATGGATGATGTAAGACTTATCTACGCCCAAAATATATAACAATACATCATTTTTTTAATATATTTAGAGATAATTCTCAAATTTTTCGTATTCTTGAGACAACATAATAAACTAATGAATATAATAATGAGAAAACACCCCTCTCTTCCACTATAAATACCACCCATCACTCTTGTATTCTTCTCACGCCTCTCAAGATTTGATCCTTGTCCAAATTCTTCCCAAAACTGTCCTCAATACACTCTATCACAAATAAGATATCATGGTCTAATAAAAATACCAAAACCTTTTCCATAAGTAGGTTTTCAAGGAGGAGATATTTAAGAGGTAAAATACACTTCCTTTTTCTTTTAATTTCTTTTCAATTTCATTTCTTTTCATATATTCTCAACAAATTATCTTATCCAAAAGTCATGATAATTCAAGTATGTTTTATATACTATAATGAAATCATTTTATATGAATATACATCATTAAAGTTCTCACTCCCTCTCTTTTATTTTTAAAAATGAAATCATCACCCGTGATATATCAATTTACCGACATCGTGGACAGTGTGCTTTCATTTTCATTTAATGCATTAAAGGATAATAATAAAACCCTTAAATAGATTAAAAAATATTTTACTATGTATATTATAACCATGTTTATGTTTTATAACTAACTTATATAAATAATACTAAATGATAATAAAAAATGATATTTTGTGATAAAAAAACTGCCAAAATTTACCTAAAATAACCATCACTAACTTTTATCTAATGATTCATACTAATTCCATATAGATAAATTATTTATAAGGTAATTAAATATTATTTAATATAATTAATAAAATATAAAAACAAGTCTTCATATTAATCCACATTTTACACAAACTTCCATTATTGTATATAGGGAAACCAATCATGAAAACCATGAAAATGAATGCTTCTGAACGATGAAATTAAACTATATAACTCATTTTAAAGACCATAAATGAACATAATAAAACCATAATGAAAAAATATTATTTATAAAAGGTTTTATATTTGTTAATTAATTAATCTAATGTTATTATATAGTATATTAAAGTGTAGAATGCATTCAGACACAAGGTAAGGGGAATTCTCGAACCGAACTCTCTTTCTTTGGGTTTTCCATATTTAATACCATTTTCAAAATGTATATTCCATAAATATAATTTCATCATAATTATCATACCTTTTCTGGGATATAAATTTTTTCTAATTTAGTTTATGATAAATAAAATTTTTTCCAAAAGATGTGTTATTTCAAAAAACACACCTTTTACTTCTCGAGATTGTTTCTTCTTCACTCAAGGATGATGATTCTTATATCAAGTATATTATTACCTATTTAATTTTTAAACCCAATTTTTGTGAATGTATGGTTTATGAAATGAAACCAATTTCTTTCTATGTTTTATTTTATGTCCAATATTGATGTACATTCTATGTGGCATTAATGATAATGTAAATGTTATGAAGTGACAGGTGCACATGGAATTATATAGTGCTTTAATGCATTGGTTAATGTGATATATCTCATGATAAAATTGAAATATGTTTGAACATTATTTTATTTTTATTCATAACTATTTTTGGTAGTTTAACACTAAGACACGATGTTTTGTTTTTATGTATTCCCGCATTCTAAGCCTTTTCTTAATGGGTTCTCTCATGATTGTGATCTTTTGCCTATGTAATGATGATAATGAGTATGCTCACCCCAAGTTATATTATTTCATGTTAATATCTATCCCCTTTATTTTATTTTATCTCAACCACTTTTATGTATATCCTTATACTATTAATTGTACTATGGAGAATGATAAGACCTCTAAGAAGCTAGAGAAGAATGAATTAAATAAATGTTTATGTTTTATTTACTAAAAGTTGCGTATGGTCCTAATTTTACCATGAAACGAAATATTGGGACCCTGGTTATGTAAGTATTTTGTGTTGTTTATCATTAGAATTATGTAATAGTAATGTAACAAATTTAAGGTCTCTATAGTTGGTATCGTAGCACAGTTTAGTTAATTTGGAAATTAGGATTAGAGAACCTTAGTGAAACCCTTAGAATGATACTAAGTATAAGTAATCACCCTAGAAGATTCGTTTTAGAAAATTATAAATATAGGGATCCCATGGGATATGGATTTAAATTTATTATTCATAAATTATTGACTGATGTTTTGTTCTAAGATTTCCTACATTAGAAAATAGTGGGAACCAGGAGAAACCAGGCCGACATCCCATATGAGGGACAATTCAACGATTGGTCAAACGACACCCCCAATTCATTTGGAGGTGGATATAAAAATTTCAAGGTGATAATTACCTAGTTGTATCAGGTTATGAACAATAACCTAATATTTTAGAACGTCTGACTTCACCTAAGAGGTAGAAACTAGATATCGACTGTTTTATGTGAAAATGACCACTGTTGTTTAGGGGATCTTCTTATCCACTATTTTTAGAACAGTGGGTCAACTCGATGAAGAAGATATTTTATATTCTTATCAATTATAACTTGGAGAGTGTGAATATCACTATTTATCATCTAGATGGAGAATCCAATCAATATGGTATGTGATTAATAACACCAATATGATGGATAAAATTGATCATATGGAATGGGAAGACTTTGGCATCATGTTTTATAACAATTATTTCCTTAAAAATATTCATAAAAATTTGGGGATAGAATTTATAGAGCTGAAGAAAAAGAAAGGATAATCTTTCATGGACTATGAATAAAATTTTACAAGGCTTGAAAGGTATGCTTTTTGTTTTCTTATCAATAATGACAATAAAATTGATAGATTCTATAGTGGTTTAAAACCACACCTTCAAAAGGCTCTAGAAATTAGAGACATTGGGAGTTATTAATATGTTGTTTGATGTGACCTCAAAGTGGATATAGAGTTTTTAGAATGGTTCCACAAATATGGTGATATGAAATGAAAGATGGAATTTCAACATGGAGAGTCTCATGAGAAAGGTGGAAAGAAGAGTCAACCACACACATATCAAAAATGTGGGAAGAAGTATCATGGTAACTACCTCAAAGAGAAGTTAAATTCTTCTAGTGTGGGAGATAAGTCCAACAATATCATGAATGTAAGAAATAAAAGAGGAATGAGGATAATATGGTGGAGGAAAGAAGAGAACTATCCATGGTCCAGTGCTATAACTATAGGGAGAAAGGGGAAAATGAAATTTTATGCACTAATAATTCATCCCTTAAGGGCAATATGTGTCATTTTCCACCAAATACAATGGAGAAATGGAAGGCATGTTCCATCACTACTGTGGAAGTGGAGCAAGAAAATGATATTGAAAAGGGAATACTACCTATTCACTTGATAATGGAAAAAGTTTTATTTGATTTTGGTTCTATGAATTCCTTTATATCTGGCATGTTTTCCAAAATAATTGAATCGAAGCTGCAGACCCTTAATATTGAGATATATATAAAAACTCCTAGTGTTTCAATCTTTTCAAACCATGTGTAGAACTCTTCTCTTATTAGAATATGTGGTAATATTCTTCCAGTGAATCTCATTATATTTCCCTTTGTGGAATTCGACATTATACTAATGATGGATTAGATCTCATTATATAGAGAAAATATCAACTATCAGGAAAATGAAATATCTTTTCATATTTTAAACCATACCATGTTCCTCTATAAATGAAAGGAAGGTCATAAATCTCATTTGGAAAATCCTTCAACTGTGTAGGTGTTGGTTCCATTTAAAGAAGAATACATTTATCAAATGGTCTAGTCAAACAAATTTAACAACCTAGGGGGAATTCCCATCATGAGGGAATACAATGATTTATTTTAGGAAGAGTTTCTTGGACTTCCCCTAGATTGTGAGTAAGATTTCTCAATATAACTCATACCTAGAGCAACACCTATCTCAATGTGTCCTTATAGGATGGATCTTATCATACTAAAGGATTTAAAGAATAAGTTTCAATATCATTTGGACAAAGGGTTCATACACCCTAGTGCATCACCTTGGGGTGCACCAGTGCTCTTTATCAAGAAGAAGGATGGATCAATGCAGTTGTGTATCAATTATCGGGAACTCAACAAGATTACCATAAAAACAAGTATCCTCTTCCAATGAATGATGACTTGTTTGATCAGTTTCAAGGATATTAGTACTTATCAAATGTGGATATTCATTATGGATATCATTAGGTAAAGTTGAAGAATGAATATATTAATAAGACATCCTTCCGTACAAGTTATGGACATAATGAGTTTATAGTAAGTCCATTCAGACTTACTAATTCCCCTAAAATAATCATATATTTGATGAATATAGTCTTTATAAATTACCTAGAAATTTTTTTAACAGTGTTTATTAATTATATTATCATCTACTGTAAGAGAAATGGGGATCATGAAGAACATATAATTCTTGTGTTGGACACAATATGGAAGTAGAAATTGTACACCAAGTTTAAAAAGTGTGGCTTTTGGAGGTAAAAATTCACATTCTTGGGACACTTGATCATAAGTGATGGAATTTCTTTTGACCCTTCAAAAACAAAGGTGATTGATGAATAACCCAGAACCTATAGTGTCACAAAAATCCTTAGTCTTCCTGGATTAGTAGGGTGTTATTGATTTTTTTGAGAAATTTCTCATGATTATCAATTTTACTAACTAAGTTTACACGGAAAGGGGTAAAGTATGTTTGGATGAAATAATGTGAGGAAATATTCAAGCAGATAAAGAATAGTATGATCAATAAACCTATACCCACATTACAAAAAAAGTAGATAATGTTTTGTGATATGCAGTGATTCTTAAAAGAAATTAATGGGTTGTTTACTCTTGTAAAATGATAATGTGATAGCCTATTCCTCTTGGAAGTTGAAGATCCATGAGAAAAACTACCTGACCTATGATTTCGAGCTAGAAAAATTGATTTTTTTCATTGAAACTCTTTTTTCAATACATCTATAGTGATAATTGTGACATTTATACTGATCACAAGATCTTAAAGTATATATTCACACAAAAGGATATCAACATGTGTTAAAGTATATGGTTAGAGATAATCAAAGACTGTGATTTCTCTATTCACTATCATCTAGGAACGGTGAACAATGTAGCAGATGCTATTATTAGAAATGAACCTACTACTCTATCCATGTTTCAGATTGAGAAAAACCCAGTCTTCATGGGTATGTAAAGGATGGATTTAGAAATCATAACGAAGGGGAATAAATCCTAGATTCACCAAATGATTTCCCAACAAAATATCCAAGAGAATGTGTTTTATTCATAAAGGGGTATTACATAGTTACAAAAGAATTTGAATGAAACAAAGAAAATCATCAAGAGTTTCATATCGATGATGATGTTGTGATTCGGTATGGAACAAAGATTTTATTTCCTTTATCACATGGGATAAAGAAAGATATATTGGATAATGAACATATCTCAACTTTCTCTATCCATTTTGGGAGTACCAAGATGTATCATGATTTCTAAGAACACTTCTTGTGGGAAAACATGAAGAAGGATATTCCTGAGTACATCTCAAGGTTCTTGATATGTAAAAACTTTAATGGATAGTTGCATAAGTCCAAAGGGATGATGAAACCATTTCCTATACCCATGTCAAAATGGGAAATGTCACTCTGTACATTGTCATGGGTCTCTTGAATACATCCAAAGGAAATAATGTGATATGGGTTATGGTGGACCGACTCACCAAGACTATCCACCTAATCACTATTTGGGAAGATCTATCACTTCAAAAAAATGCAAAGATATATTCAAAGTAAGTGGTGATACTTCATGGGGTTCCACTTTATATTTTTCTCTAATCATGATCCCAAGTTCACATCTAAATTTTATAGGAGTATTCAAAATGATTTAGGTACAGAGTTAAATTTTATCATGGCATGTCACCACCAAAATGATGTACAATCTGAAAGAACTATTCAGAAACTCAAAAAAATTCTAAGATCCTAGTATTTGTTATTCAATGATGGATGGAATATGCATCTCTCATGGGTTGAGTTCTGATAAAACAATAGCTTCCACTCAAGTGTTCATATGGTTCCATATGAAGCTCTGTATAGAAATCAATGTATTACTCCAACCTGTTGTGATGAAACTGGAAAAAGAGAGCTACTTGGACATGATCTTGTGAAAGATATGATAGAGAAGATTGAATCCATCCATCAAAATATCAAATATTCTTAGAGTTGTAAAAATATTTATACTAAAAACTATCGAAGCAACTAGGAGTTCTACATTGGAGATAATGTCTTCATTATAATATCACCATGGAAGAGAGTCATGTGGTTTGGAAAGAAATGGAAGATAATCTCATGGCACATTGACCTGTTTGAGATCCTTGATTGCATCAGAGTCCTAGCTTATCTACTTTCACTTCCACTGAATATGGATCAAGTTCATAATGTGTTTAAAGTATCACTCCTGAGGTAGTACATACCATATCCCTCACTGAATAAAAATTAAATTTTTTTATTTTCAAACACTTTTAGGAAAAGTGAGAAACTAAGAGTCACTTCGAGTGTAAGTAATAAACTATACTAAATCATAATCAAATCCAACCATAAAACAAGAGAACTAAATCAAACGACAATAACATACCATCACAACCAATACCAATCATAATATCCATACTCATCACCACACCCAACACAAGAGGCCTACTCTTAAGTGGCTGATTCCAATTTAGAAGATGGCTTATACTGCCTCAAGATATTATCACCTTGGTCCCAACTCCTCATTTGATCTAGTGAGAGCTTCCCTGAACAAGATTGCTTAGAAAAGCTGTATTTTTTGAAAACAAGGATCACCCTGCGATCCCACTTAGATGAAGCTCTAGTATTCACCGGTCGCGACAGGTAAGAATAGTCTTTCCTTCTTCTTATTCTTGGGGTAGTAGAAAACATTTCTTCATCCTCAGTCATCCTCTTTTCCCCACCTTGTACAATATCAATATTGAACCAGTTGGCCAAGCCACTCAGATTCTCTTTATTACCCCCAGAAATATACCCCCTCTTTCCAAAGATATTCTCTGAAATAGGTTCCTTGCACCTATTATCATTCCCCCTCCTCTATTTAGGGATGTTTCATTCAGTCACTCAAAGAAACCTAACTACAACTCCATTGTATTTAATGGTTTACTTTCCCTCACCCTCAACCGATGTCCTTAGGTCGTTTTCTTTGCATTGCAGTTTGTTAGTATCCTAGCTGGTAGGATCCTCCATAACCTTAGAGGCCTCCTTGTGACCCCAACCTTCATCAATGTGGTTCTCTTGGTATCCCCCATCAACATCACCGGATTCCAAAGGATCATTGTTCAATCATACTTTTGATAGACCATAAAACATGTTGCTCAGTTGAAGCAAAGGCCTGGTCGGATGGATAGGTCCCCCAACTTTCTTATTTCAGACTGGGCTAGCCACATCGAAGGCA
The DNA here is from genome assembly GCA_963277665.1 of Viscum album. Classification (NCBI taxonomy): domain Eukaryota; kingdom Viridiplantae; phylum Streptophyta; class Magnoliopsida; order Santalales; family Viscaceae; genus Viscum; species Viscum album. The sequence continues at coordinate 1,384,397,037 of OY728123.1, forward strand.
GAGATAACCCCCTCTCCTTCCACTAGTTGCACCCTATCCTCTACATCTCCATTTCTATGTTGTTCCACCTGATCCTTCACATGGTTTGAATCAACATCCTTCCATAAACACAGCCTGGAAGGGCCCCACAAATCCTAATTCAGCCTTATAAACACTTCAAAAACCTTTGGGTTATCTTCGGTCACCGTAGATTCCATCGTAACGGGACCATGAACACTCACCTCAAACACCTTGCGAACACCATCCAAGACTTCCTGCTCCAAAGGACGCAGTGACTAAAGTCCCCCACCACAACCATCTGAACCAAGTTCCATCTATTTTGGACCATCTCCCTAGTAAACCAAAGTGATTTTACCCTTTAGAACTCCCTCCCTCCTTGACGAGACCTGAGATTCCTGACAACAAGTCTCCAACTCCTGGGTTGAAGGTCTCCTTCGGAAAACTTCTTGAGAGTGTCCCAGGTCGTTCCATGATGAACAAAAGTTAGTCCAATTCTCATACATCACCCATTAGTTTCATATATATTCCTCACCAATAGTAATCTAAACAAATTCTAAAGGTAACTGAGATTAATCGTCTTCTACACAGACCCAGGGATTGACTGGATGGCACACTACCTCAATGCGTCTATCAATGCATAAGAACCTCTCGATGAAGTTACCCAAAATTTTGATAGCATATGGATTTTGAAAAGGTAAAGGAAGTTTCGGGAAGCTTACCCAAACCATCGTAAAGGTAAAATTGAGTTCTATATTGAAGTTTAAGGACTAGTGTAAGGGGAAAAGGATTAATCCCATTACCGCTACGAGGGGTCCTCGACTAGGATTTGATGAGGTCCACCTCTGATTCAAAGTGAATCATGATATTGTGGCTATCAAGTAAGCCTAATATCTCCCTTTCTTAAAGATCCTATGAGGTGAAGATGAATCTATCGAATGCATAAATGGAAGGTCTCCACTGCTTGAATCGAGCAATCAGGGTGAGGTTCAGTAGTGCTGAGGTTTCTGTGAACTTAGAGGTAGATATCTGGAGATTAGGGAGTCCATTAAGAAGAACCGGGACTTTAGGGCTTAACGATGCTTTCGGGAATGGGGGAAGAAAATCATGGTTGTGACGGGGTGGAATGGGAACCCTGTTCTCTTAAGGGACAATGATGCCCCCTCCCTCGGCAAGGGGGGAGGACCCAGAGCTTTGGTTGTCATCATCACCAATTTTAAGAGATCATCTCAAGAGTTTCACCCGAGCTCCCCCAAAAAAATTCTCCACATACCATATCCATCACATGTACAAAATTAATAGGTTGTACAACTGGAATATGATATCTCATACGAAGAAAATTTAGTAAAGATTATGGACTGGATAGATAAGGACCTACGCAATAAGAAAACCCACGTTGTCAAAGTGTTTTAGAGGAACCATAAGTATGAAAAAGCAACTTGGGAACTAGAGGAGGTGATGAAGGATAAGTACCCTCACATATTTACGTAAAACAAAATTTCAAGGATGAAATTTTAAAAAGGGGATGAATGTAATGACCCAAAATTTTATTAGGGAAATTTATCCTTTCATATAGTAAGGTCATATAGTATAAATCACATAAAATCAATTATAGATGATAACAAAAACATTGTAAAATAATAGTTAATATAATAAGAAATATTTCTAGATGTTAAGGAACCTATTCCAATGAAATAGTAACTTGACCTTTGGAATATTAATGTGACCCTTATGAATATCAAACCAGAAAATTATATAGTAACCTCACCAATTAATGTACAAATAAAATTTTTCCATCTTATATGTGACAATATGATATAATTATATCATAATATAAGTAACTAAATATTTAAAGAATTATTAATTAAGTGTTGGTATTTTTATAAGTTATAAATTTTAATTTACAATTTTATGATTAATTTAATAATTTAAAGGAAAATTTATTTCCATAAAATGTATTCATAAATTAATATTTTGATGTCTTATGAATTTAATATAATTTTATAAGGCCTTAGGTAATTTTTTCAAGTGTTATAAAATCAGTTATAATTTTAAATTATGTATTTTAAATGTAAATGATGATTTTAATAAAAAATTAAATTACTCAAATTAAGAATATTATTTTCAAAAAATAGAGTTTATTTTTGAATTAATCATGTCAAAGAATTCTTAGAGTAAATTTTTGGGATTTTTCTAAAAAACATGAATTGTTTGATGAATAGTAAAATATGATAATTTACAATAAAAGCTACATACATGAATTATTGATTCATAGATGATGTAATGTTGATGTATGCCCAAAATATAGAGATATAAATGATTATTTTAATATATTTATAGATAATGCTGAAACTATTCATAGTCTTGATCTAAAATAATAAACTAATGAATATAATAATGAGAAAACACCCCTCTCTTCCACTATTAATACAACCCCTTACCCCCTCTTCTCCTCATACCTCTCAAGCTTTTATCATTTTCTAAATTCTTCCCAAACCTATCCCCAAGACCCTATACGACTTCCAGGATCTCTTGTTTTCATTAAAAGACCAAAAAAATTCCCTAAGTAGGTTCTCAATGAGGAGAGATTTAAGAGGTAAAATCCCCTTCCTTTTTCTTTTAATTTCTTTTTAATTTCATTTTATTTCTTATCTTCTACTCACCTTATCTTATCCAAAAGTAATGAAAAATCAAAGAATTTTTATATACTAGAATTATACTATTTTAGTGTAAGATCAATCATTAAACTCCTCCCTCCCACTGTTTTATTTTTAAAAATGAAATCATCGCTCGTGATATGTCAATTTATCAACATCCTAAAAAATGTAATTTAATTACCCATTAACGCCATAAAGGATATTAATTAAACCATTAAATTGATAAAAATGTATTTAAATGTGTATTTTGAAACCCTTCTTATCTTATGGAATGTACATATATGCATAATACTAAATGATAATACAAAATGAGTTATTTGTGACTGAAAACCCACCAAAATTAACCTAAAACAGTCATCATTAACATTTATCTAATGATTCATACTCATTATATATATCCAAATTATTTATAAGATCCTTCAAAATTATTTAATATCATTAATAAAATATAATAAAAATTCAAGATATTTATCCACATTTTAAACAAACATCCTTTCCTGAATAAAAACAAACCAATCATGAAACCAATGAAAATGAATGCTCCCAAACAATGAAATTGAACTCTATAACTCATCTAAAAGCCAATAAATGAACTAAATAAAACCATAATGAATAAAAATAGTGTATAAATGGTTATTTATTTTTTTAATTAATGAATCAAATGTGATTATACATGATATTAATGTGAATAGAGCATTTAGACACAAGGTAAGGGGAATTCTCAAACGCAACTCTCTTTCTTTGAGTTTTACCTATTTCACCCCATTTTTTAGTATGGATATTCCCTAAATATAATTTATTCCTAATTATATTAAATTTTTTGGGATATACATTTTTTCTACGAGATTTTATTGCAAACACAATGTTTTCTAGAAGAACTATTATTTCAAAAAACATAGCTTTTACATCCCTAGGTTGTTTATTCATAATTCAGGGTTGATGATTCATATATCAAGTATTATATTGCCTCATTAATTTGGGAAAAAATTATTATGAATTAATGATTTATCAAATTAAACACATTTATTTCCAAGGGTTAATTTATGTTCATTGTTGATGTACATTCTATGTGGCATGCATGATAATGTAAATGTTATGATGTGAGAGGTACAAACATAATTATATAGTGCAAAGTAAATGTTATGAAGTGATGGGTAGACCCAGAATTATATAGAACTTAAATTAATTGGATAATGTGATGTATCTCATGAGAAAAGTGAAATTTTCATTAACATGATTCTAGATTTGTTCACAACTATGTGTGGTAGTTGACCACTAAGATATGATGTTTCATTTTTTATGTATTTCCACATTCCAATACTTTTCTTAATGCTTACTCTCAGAATTATGATCATATACCTATATAATTATTTTAACAATTACGCTCAACCAATGTTATATTGTTTACTGTTCTTATCTTTCCTCTTCTTGGGATTTAATCTCACCCATTTCTAATGTATATCCTCAGGTGATTACTTGTTCTATGTAGAATATAAATACCCCTAATATGTTCTAGAATATGGAATTAAATAAATATTTATGCCTAATTTTTTAAAAATTGTGTATGGTCATTATTTTTTCAAGACCCTAAACCTTTAGATCCTGGTTATGTAACTCTTTTATGTTGTTTATTATTAATACAATTTAATAGTAATGTAATAAAAATCAAGGTATCTATAGATAGCATTGAATAAATTGTTCAGTGTGAATTCTAGAGAGAAATGGATATTAGAGACATGTTATTCTCATTGTTTTGGGGAAAAGAACAAAAAGAAAGAATCTTGTGAAAATTTTTAACAATAATACACATTGTGGGAAGTAAATTAATCTTTCTTCATTTTAGAAGTGTGGATGGAAGTGTGTGGTAAATTTATTTATGGGATACAATAATTATTTTAAGTGTGTAAAATATAGTCATCAAGAAATAGAATCTTGATGTTGTTCCAAGTGGTTCGTCAATGAAATTACTCTAGTTAAAGATAAATTGAATGTTCCAACCACACTCAAACGTTATAATTACACGGATTACGGGAATTATTCTAATTAGTGGATGAATTTATAGGGTAATGATGATAATTGGTGTTAGAAAACTCTATATCCAAGATTCAATGGTAATTATCTAGATATCACAACTGATTAAGTAAGTCACAAGATGAAGTGGCGAACGGTACTCTTACTATACACTCTAGAATTGAAAATGTGTTGTTTGATTATAGCTCTTTAAGGACCCTAAATCCAATATCCCAGAGCTGATACTTACATTATTAAATTGGTATAATATACATGATATCATATATTAAGGTATAGAATAATATATAAGTCTTGATAAAATAGATAGATACTTTAATATCATATTAAATTTGAAAATATAGATTAAAAAAATAGTGAAAGTATATATTATAAACCATTGAACTCATTTAAAGATTCCTTGGTAAGATCCTATGGAAATGAAAAATGAATAAAGGGTTACATCAGTTTCTTAGTAAGGGTATTGTATAGTGGAATCTGTCATCAATCAAAAAAGAATAATTAATATGTAATGGAAAATAACTGAAAAAAAATCAATTTATTAGATAACATATGCATGAATAATAATATAGTAGGAATAAATTATAATAAAAAAATGCATATAAATAATCACATGATCTTCAATATAATCCATGGATAACATCAATGTATTAATCTTGTGGACAATAGTAACTAAATTCTAATTAAAATAAATTTTTAATATTAGACATCGTTATTTCCGACATAATGATATCTATACTATAAAGACCCTATGAAAAGACACATTAAAACCATGGGTAAATACCCATGTAATGACTTTTTAATGATTTGTCTCATGAGACTTGTTGATGCATTGAGGGGTTATATAATTTGATTCCCAATTTTCACTCCATGTTTAACTCTTTCATCATATTTTTAATGATTCATATAAATTAGAAACAATATAATTTATCAAAAAATTTCTGTATTGATTAATGAATTTGGATTATCTTTAATTCATCATTCAATCTAGTAAATTTAGTTCTAAATCACTATATGATGAAATGATATACAATTTAAATAATATTATTATTAACAATAAAGAATATTTATATTTAATGGAAATATAATTTCTAATGATCCCAATAAATTAAATGTTTCAAGGTAAATTTAATGATTAAAAATAAAATCAAGAAAGTGAATGTCAATACTTTACCTAGTTAAACTGACTATAAACAATCTAGAGAGAGAATAAGAATGGTATCATTAAAACATAACCCTAGTAGATTATAAGTAAAATATATGGTTTCTTTCATTGTTGAATAGAAATACCATAAAATGATCATTAAAACATTATTTATGGAAACATCCTTATCACATTAAAATTCGCATTTAAAAATTATAAATTCATATAATATTAGGAAAAACAATTTCAATGAAAATAAACTTGTAAAATTTTAAATTAGTCTTCAAAATAATGATTACTTATGATAGTGAGAGTATTCTGCTCATGCATAGTATGTTAAAATTAATATTCATATCACATTGTTTGATAAAAATCCAAAAAGAATATTCTTCAAGAAACATTTAGAAGATTTATTTTAAATAATTTTTTAGGAAATAAAAAATTGTTAAAAATTTATTTATAAATAATTTTAGAATATTAAAAATATATTTAAAACATTTCATGGAAAATATGGTTATGGAGGAAAAACATTTTCCACCAAATATAAAATAATTTTTTCTTATCAATAAAACATTTTCCATAACATTTTTCAGTACCAAAGTGTGGATAATGGGAAAACTATTTGAAATAATAATGAATAACCATTTAGGGAGATAATTAATGAGTTTTATTATACAATTATCAAATAATTTACTTCAATATAATTTCAATAAAATATCCCTATTAAAATTACATATTAGAAAAACCCCTTACTGCTTGGAAATGTTTAAATCATAAACCCTTAAATAAATAAACTCAAATTAAACATTAAATTTCATTAATAAAAAGGTATTCATTATATAACATATAAAGGGGACATTAGATATACCTCATAAAAATTAATAGTACCATATATATCTCAATTGAGTGAAAAATAAGTTGAAATAACATATAATGATCGTTGATAAAAAAACATTTTTATTGAATATTTTATTGATAATAAATGATAAAATTTAATCACATTGTGTTAAATATTTTTATTTAAAAAATATTTGGCATTATATCATTCATTTGAAAATTTGATGGAAATTCCATTTTTACACTTTATAGTGCACTGTAATATTTCAAAGATAAATATTTTAATATTTATTATTTGAAATTGAAAATTTGTAATTGTGTTTCAGACTTAATGTGCTAAAACTTTTATTTGGGCCATTGAAGGTAAAATTTACATTTGGTTGGACTAAATGAAAATGAAATCAAATGTGGGCTGGACCCGCCAGATTGGACATTGGTTCTGTATTTGAGCCATAACATCTTCATCCGAGCTTGGATTGGGCCCATATTTTGTGAGAATCTCTGAAACCCCATTGTGAACAAATAAATAATTTATAATAATATATGGTTTATGCATTTTTGTGGTCAAATTTGAGTTTTAATTTGGCTTAAAATATTTGCTTGAGATTCCCCATTCACACTAGAAACCTCTTTAAACCTAGCCTCCCCTCCACTCTATAAATTATTTTTTTTATCATTTAGAGGGGTTGGGACGTGAATTGGAAAGTTTAGGGTAGAGCTTAAGTGGATCCACTCCAATTATCCAACCATTTCAATAAGGGTAGATCTTGAAGCAAGGATCCCTTTGAAAAAACCTTTTTCTTCTTCTTCATGTTGTAATACTTTTTTTGTGTAATAAACTCCTTATTTCTTCTTTAATTTATTTTGCTTCCCTCTGTTTTTTTCAAATTTCTTCTTATATTAATATTCCTAATTAGGTTGGAATCAAGAGTGGATATGAGATTTGGTTCTACACTTTTAATCCTTTTCTCATGAAAAACGTCTCCACGATGACCACACCGCCCATGGAAGAGTAGTTTTCTTAGTAATTGGTCTATCTTATAGCTTCAGAACATGAAATCGTAACACCCTTAATTAATTGATGTTATTAGGTTAGCTTATGGTTACTGTTTAATTAGATCACATATCCACTTTGTAAATGATGATTAATTGAGTTTAGGGATTACATTTTAACTCTACATATTTATCTCGTGTGGTCTAGTGTTATCGATTATGATCACACTCTCACAATTTACACAAACCTCAACCTCGCGTGTTTTTGTGTCAATTTTTCAATAGTTTTCTTAGTTTCATTTGTCTTGAAAACTCAACTAATAGATCATATTAATTTAATTACAGTAGCTCATTGATTCAAAATAAATTAATGAAGAAGGTAAGAGATAGATCGATTATTAAAAAGACTACTCTTCCATGGGTGGTGTAATCATCGTAGAAGCAAATTGCATTTGAAATGGTTTATAATGGGTATAACCCACTCATACTTCTACTCAATAAATCCAGATCAAAGAGTAGGATAAAAGAAGAATAAAATTTAGTGAAATAAAATAAATGGAATATAAAATAATAAGTTTATTGAAAGAAAAAAAAACATTACAATAAAGAAGAGGAAGAGAAGAGAATTTTGGAGGAGATCCTAGATTGAAAGATTTACTCCTCAAAAGGTTAATTGAGATGTCAAATAACCACTTCACCTCATCTCCCAATCCTCTAAGGCACGTCCATCCCCATCCAAATTAGAAAAATACCATTTTATAGAGTGAAGGGGAGGTTAGGTTACAAGGGGTTTCAAGTGTGAATGGGGAAATTCGGAAAAATATTTTAATCCAACTTTTACCACCCATTTGACCACCAAAACACATGAATAATCTCTTATTATGAATGATGATTTTTGAGAAAATGAAATCTAGATCCCCTCTAAAAATTTGGGCCTAATCCAAGCACATATGAAGATGTTATGGCCCAAATACAGAACCCATGTCCATTCTGGCGAGTCCAGCCTAACTTTGACTTCACGGACCATTTGCACCAATGAGATGAATAATTTAGCTCCAATTCCCTATAATAAAGGTGTATCCCATTATGTCAGTAACATATTTAAAAAATTTATATTTCAATAATACATATAAAAAAATATGTCGGAAATTTCTACAGTGTATTTTAAAGGGTAAAACTGGAATTTTCATCAAATTTCCAAATGAATGATCTAATCTAAAATATTTCATAAATGAACACATTTACCACAATGTGAGAAAATTATATCATTTATTATTAATAAAATATTTAATAAAAATGTGTTTTATCAACTCCCCCAAGATTACCCTTTTTCACTCCTGGGGAAAACTTCATATCATGTATTCAAAAACAATTGGGTCAAGATATGAATATTCAAATTTCTCAATCCACAGTAAAAATATAGACAATGTAAGAATTTCATCAAGAGTCAGTATCAATAAATTTTAAATTCATTGTCTCATAATTTATTCCAAAAAAATCTAGTGAGATTCAAAACACTAATCATAGTAAAACAAGTCATGGGTCTACCATGCCACTAATTATCCACGTGTGTGTGTGGAAACCATTCCAAGCTTATCTCTCCACCCTTTATCTAGTATATTCAGGTCAATAAATTTTTTTATTCTTACCTGATTCTATTCCACCAAACCTGTTCAACATCCTTTTCAATCAAATTCCAAAACCCACTCATTTAAGCATTCCCAGAAGTCAAACCATGAGCTCTCGACCTAAATATCCCCACATGTTATACAATTCTTCACTACCCTCTTTATTGATTGTTTTTTTTTGGATTTTTTTTTTGGATTTTTTCTAAAGGGTGTACAGTAGTCAGATATTAGGTGCACATTCATAGGTCAATCTGATATAGTGATGGAAACGATCGGAATAGAAACAAACGTATGGAAATACCATGTTATATGCTGAAAAGGATTACTTACCCTGAATATACATTAAATTGGGTAAGAGAAACTCAAAATTTATGATTGTGTGAAAAAATGTGTGGAAAAATCATTGACACAATTTACCATAAACAACAATCATAAATAATGATGTCAAAATCTTAAAGTTTTTATAATGACACAACCATTCATATCATCAATGAATTCAATTTTTATAAAAGTCAACCCTTGATGATGAAATATTACTCATGCTTATATTTCTACCAATGAATTTTGAAAACATGAATTTTCCATATGTTCCACATGAGAATGTTACATGATATATTTGTTTCTTTTTTATTTGTTTTTTTTTAAAAATTTTAACCAAAAACTTAACATAAAATACACATAAAACACACAAATGAAAATCCTAAATATCTACCCCAAAAGGTTGTCCTCTCTCCCACACTTAAAATATTGAATTGTCCTCAATGTGAATCTATGAGATGATATATGCACATGAAATGTATAATTTTAAATTGGACAAATAATATAAAAGTGAAAGGGTTAAAAACACCTTGATATGCTCAAGTGATGATGGGGTCATGTAGTGTGATGAAATCCACTTCATTATTAAGAAGTCCCTCAATGAATTTCTTCAAGCATTTCCCATTGAATATAAATATATTTCATGTGTCGTCTTGTGTGATCTTCACTGCACCATAAGGAAAAACATTATTCACAACATAAGGACCTAACCACCAGGAACAAAACTTATCAGGAATCAACTTCATTTGTGAACTATAGAGCAAGACTTTCTCTTCAACTTGAAATTATCTTTTCTAGATCATTTTTTCATGAGATACTTTTGATATTTCCTTGTAGAGCCTTGAGTTATCATATAAAAAAATAGAATCTCCTCAAGCTCTTGAAATTGCAGCTTCCTTTAGATTCCATCCTGGTCCAAATCCATGTTACATTTCTTTATATCCCAATAAGCCTGATTCTCAACTTCCATGGGGAGATGACACGTGTTCCCAAAAAAAACCGAAATGGGGACATACCAATGGGTGTCTTGAATTTTTTACTATAATCCCATAGCGCATCATCCAAGCGCTTGCTCCAATCCTTCTTATTTGGCTGCATGGTTTTCTCCAAAATTTGTTTTAACTCATGAATTGAAATATCAGCAAGGCCATTTTTTGGGGGGTGGTATGGTGTTGATGTTTTGTGTGTCACCCCATAATTCCAAATTAGGGAATCCAAATTCCAATTGAAAAAGTGTGTCCCTTTGCCCCTGATGATGGCATTCGGTACTGCAAACCTGCAAAAACAATTGTACTTTGACAAAGTCCACAACAACATGAGATTCATCAGTCCAGGTGGCCTTAGCCTCTACCCATTTACTCACATAATCAATGGCAACCAAAATATAATGGAAACCAAATGAACTAGAAAAAGGACCCATAAAATCAATTCCCCATACATCAAAAATATCATATAATAATATGGATTATTGGGGCATCTCGTGTCTCCTAAAAATATTACTAGTGTGTTGGAAATGTGAGCACAACATATAGAACACATTAGTATCATGGAATAAAATAGGCCAATACAATCCAGAGTCCAAAACATTCCTAGATATCCATTGGGGTCCAAATTGTACACCACAAGCAAGTGTATGATAAAATTACAGAACTGACTCAAACTCATGATCAGGAACACACCTCCTAATAACTTGGTCACTACACATTCTCCATTAGTCGGTATCATCCCACACATAAAATCTAGACTCACTCTTTAAATTTTGGACATGAATTTCCTTTAAATTTGTAGGAATTTCATATGCAACAAGGTAGTTTAATAAATTAGCATACCAAGGATGCATACTTAAGATGGAATAAAGATGCTCATCGGGGAAAGTGTCCCGAAGTGGTACCTAGTCCAAGGTTTCATCCTCTAGTGTGTGAGAAAGCCTACTCATGTGGTTTTCCACTAAGTTTTCTGAACCCTTCATGTCCTTTATCTCAATGTCAAATTCTTGAAGAAGGAGAATCCATCAGATTAGCCTGGGATTTGCATCCAGCTTCTTCAATAGGTACCTTAGAGTTGTATGGTCAGAAAAAACAACTACTTTAGAGCCCAATAAATATGAACGAAATTTATCTAAAGAAAATATAACAGAAAGAAACTCTTTTTCTGTGGTTGTGTAATTTGATTGGTCCGAATACAATGTCCTTGATGCATATAAAATCACATGTGAACATCCCTCCACCCTCTAAGATAAGACAACTCTGAATTCAAAGTTGAAGGTGTCACACATAAGCTCAAAAGGAAGATCCCACCGTGGGGGTTGTATGATCGGTGGAGTGGTTAGACACTTATTTAGCTCATAAAAGGAATTCCTTCAAGAATAATTAAACACAAAATCATATTCCCTTTGAAGTAATCATGACATAGGAAGAGAAATATTACTAAAATATTTGATAAAGAACCGATTAAATCTTGCATACCCTAGTAAAGATCTAACATTACTCACACATGAAGGATATGGTAAGGATGAAGTGATATCTATCTTAGATCTATCAACCTCTATCCCATGTTTTGACACTACATTCCTTATGTCAATCCCATGCTCTACCATGAAATGAAACTTTTAAAATTTTAAGACAAGATTCTTCTTAATACAATGATTCAAAACCTTTCCCAAGTTAGAGATACAATCATCAAATGAAGACCCATACACTGTAAAATCATCCATAAATACCTCCATGAAGGTCTCAATAAAATCAGAAAAAAAATACTCACCATGCATCTCTGGAAGGTACCTGGGGCATTGCAAAGTCCAAATGGCATCATTAAGTAGGAAAATTTATCGAATGGACAAGTGAATTTATTTTTCTCCTTATACTCCAGATCAATAGGCACCTGAAAATATCAAGAAAATCCATCCAAGAAATAATAATCTGTCTTTCCAGCTAGTTTCTCAAGAATTTGATCAATAAATTTTAGGGGGAAATGATCCTTGCGAGTGGAATGGTTAAGTTTCCTATAATCAATACAAACACGCCAACTATTTTGAAACCTCATTGTAAATAATTCATCTTTCTCATATTTAACAATAGTAACACCACTTTTCTTAGGCACAACCTGAATAGGACTCACCCACTGGGAATCTAAAATGGGATATATTATACCTTCCTCGAGAAATTTTTCAACCTCTTTTTTAACAACCTCCAAAAGTGTTGGATTGAGTCTCCTTTGTGGCTTCCTAACCAGTTTATCCCCATCCTCAAAAATAATCATATGCATGAAAATGGAGGGGATAATACCTGATATGTTAACCAAGGTCCACCTGATTTCCCTGATATTCCCCCTCAAAAGATTCAAAATATTTTCTTCATGTTCAAAAGGAATATTATTAGAAATTATAATAGGTAATCTCTCACCACTTAACATGTATGAGTATTTGAGATTAGGTGGAAATGGCTTCAGTTCCAATTAAGGGGGTAATGTATAGATGGAGAAATTGAAGGAACTGATATACATCATCAAAATTAGAGAATAATGTATCAAATACATCAGCATACTCAACATCCATGTCATAATCAGAGTTAGCATGATCAATATCAGAATATGAATTCATTTCAAAATCAAATCTAAGATATTCTTGTGCATTCGAAATAGGTGTGGAATTACTCTTACACATCAAAATAGAACCAATACTCATAATCTTTCTAATCATAGGACAATCAAATTCTATGGGGTTTTTATTTTTTGGTTCAAAATGGGAGATAACAAATGCAGAATGGTCCTATGAAGGGTAATTCATGGAGTCCATAACATTAAATATCACAACTTCATCCCCAAACGCCATGTAAAGTGTACCCTAATTGATATTTATGATATTTCTTGCAGTTTTGAGGAAGGGTCTTCCTATGATAATGGGAGAATGAGAACTTACCTGATCGTCCTCCATGTTAAGCACGTAGAAATCTACTGGAAAGATCATGTCTCTTACCTAGACAAGTACATCCTTAAGGACTCCCATTGGATATGTTGTAGTTATATTCACTAACTACACCACTACTCTCGTAAGATTCAACTCACCAACCTGTAAAGAAGAAAAAACATGGTGAGGGATTACATTTAAGGAAGCTCTTAAATCACAAGGAGCATCAGAAAATTGTAACTCTCCTATGATGCATGGGATGGTGAATGTCTCGGGATCCTTGCACTTTGTTGGCATTGATAGAGTTGGTTTAATGAGTGATGACACATTCCTTCCAAGATTTATCCTCTCATTTCCCTTAAGCCCTCTTTGATTTGTAAAAAGATCCTTTAATAATTTCACATACCTTCGGATTTTCTTAATGGATTTGAGTATAGGGATATTGATCTACACTTGCTTTAATGTATCCAAAACTTCTTTTTGAATCACCTCATTATCCATATTCTTGGTTTGTACAACCCTTTTTGGAAAGATAAGGAGTTTAGGAGGAACATCATTAATATTTTTCTTACCTTTATCTTTATCTTTGGGTTTCTCATTAGCTGGTTTTGAATGGGGATTCTCTGGAGTTGAGGTGAATCCTGGTGGAATGGTAGGTGCATATATATCAGTTTTTTTCTTCCCACATCTCAATGTGATGGCACAAACATTCCCCATGGGATTTGGAGTAGGTTAGGAAGGAAGATGTCCAGAGTTATTACTTACAAGTTCATGGAGGGTAGTGGAAAAATGGCTCATTTCTATCTTCAACTCCTTCAGCTCTGAACCTTGACTCTTCGGATCATTTGGTTGATTAAGAACAATTTTCTTCAAAATGTCATCAGTGTTAGAATCTACCATAGGTGGGGGGGTTCCCTTATTGTTTTCTTTTTGATGCTTGGGCTTCAAATCTCCTTTGGGGTTGTTGGAAACCCTATTTGTAAGATGGAGGTTTCTGGATGTTTGGTTGAAAAGGGGGCCTTTGTTGTTTTCGAGAGCCATACCTCATGTCTGATTGATCCTTCCACCATTGGTCGTATGTTGAAGAAGATGAATCAAACTTATTTTGGGGATATTTTTGTTTTTACTACTGATATGGTATCCTAGGAAACACTGCTACACAATCTTCTATTTCTTGTAGTTGGGGGAAATAGTCAGTTGGGTGTTTTGTCTCATTGTAAATACCACAAGTCCTTGAAGGAGGGAGTTGGGATGTGTTTTGTGCCAAAGAAATCTTCCTCACCATAGTGTTCAATTCTTCTAACTTGGTATCAATTAAATGAATCTCAAGAGAAGAAGGACTTATCTGATGTACTCCCCTGACATGTGGTGTACCTCAATCACCAAATTGTTGAAAGTTTTGTGCCATCTTTCCGATCAACGCACGTGTAGCTAATGGTATTTTTTTTTTAACCAATGCCCCTCCAGCTACAGCATCCACCATTCTCCTCTCCATAGGTGTGAGTCCTTCATTGAAGTATTAGAGGAGTATTTTCTCACTGATTTGGTGATGTGGGTAGCTTGCACACAACTTCTTGAATTACTCCCAATACTCATACATTGACTCCCCTTGGGCTTTCTTTATCCCAGATATCTCCTTACGAATGGAAGTGGTCCTTGATGCTGGAAAAATATCTGTAAGAAAAGGCATTTTAAATCGTTCCAACAAGTTACATCTTTGGGTTGTAAATTATACATCCAATATTTCGCAGCTCCATCAAGTGAGAATGGGAATGCTCTTATATTTATTTGGTCTTCAGATACATTTCTTGGTTTTAGGGTTGAGAAAACCACATTAAATTCTTTAAGGTGTTTATTGGGGTCATCACCAAAGAGGCCATGAAATTTTGGAAGCAGGTGAATTAACCGAGATTTCAGTTCAAAGTATAATTCGATATTTGGGTATGTAATGCAATTTTGTTGATAATTAATATGAGGTGAAACCAATTTTCTATTGATTATATTAAGTTAATTTCCATTATTTTCAGCCATTGGTTATTTTTTTGTTTGATTTATATTTTTTTCCAATTTCTGTGTTCTTAGAGTAGAGAAATTCTCCAACTGTTTGAATGTTGAAACTTCTCGTAGACTAAGAATGTCTGATTTGATCCCTAAGGCTACGTTCAATATCAGGTTAAAGATCTAAAAGATAATTGGGATTAGTTTGTTTCATAAATCAAATAAAAATGAAAATAATGAAAGTGGACCATATTAAAATAAAAATGGGAAGTTTGAGTTGATGGTTCAATTTGAAGTTAAGGAAAATAAAAGAAGAAGAAAAAATTCAGATTGGGTAAAGAAGGAAGAAAGAAGAGAGAAAGAGAATAAAATGTAAAATAAAATAAATACCTCTAATTGGTTAAAATAATTACTTTCCTTCCCAGAAATGGTGCTAATTTAAAAGGTTTCGTCATGGGTGACCTCAAATTATTAGTGGTTTTTGGGTACTTGGGTGCAGTAGAGTGGCTGACCAAGGTCGTCTCTCAAAGAAGGAAGTAAATTTAACAACATATTAAAGGAATTTTTGAAAATAAAATAAAAATAAATAAAAAAACTAATTAAAATTATGGGAGTTTTTTCTTGTTTATAAATATAGAATATGTTTTCTAGAAGAAGATTGATTTTTTTTATTTTTTGTAATGAAGGTCGATTAAAATGACACAACAAGAAGATGTTTTTTTAGAAAATACTAAAAGGTGTAATCGTTCTAACTCTACCTCTTCATTTATTTATTAATAATTATCATTTAAATTAATACCCACTTAATTACGATCCCCTAGTCTTTTAACCCTAGAACCCTATGGGAGTTAACTTAACCACAAAGATGAAATTACTTAAACCCTAGGCTAGCTTCGGAACATGCAATCACAGTACCCTACTATGATTGATGTTCCAAGGCTAAATTATGGTCAGTGGTTAATTATAGCACATATCTATTCTGGAAATTAGGATTAATTTAGTTCAAGGATTATATTTTAACTCTACAAATTTATCTTGTGTGGTCTTGTATTACTGATTAAGATCACGCTCTCACAACTCACACAATACTCGACCTCGCGTGTTTTTGTGTTAATTGTTCAATTGCTTTCATAGTTTCTTATAATTTAAAAACTCAATTAATGGATAATATTAAGTGAATTAAAGTATCTCAATGATTCAAAATAATTGAATGAAGAGGATATAAGATAGATTGGTGACTAAAAAAACTACTCTTCCAAGGGCGGTGTGGTCATCGTGGAGATGCTTTTCATGAGAAAAGGATTGAAAGGGTATAACACAATCTCATCTCTACTCTTGAATTACACCCTAATAGGAAGATTAATATAAGAAGAAAATTGAAAATAACATAAGAATTAGAAGAGAAACTAAGAGTTTATTGAAAGCACAACAATATTACAACAAAGAAGAGGAAAAGAATAACATTTTGGAGGAGATATTATCTTGAATGATTTCATCCTCCAATGGTTAATTGAAATGGAAAAGAACCACTTCACCTCTTATCAAAATCCTCTAAGTCACGTCCAAACCCCTACAAATGATAAAAATACCAATTTATAGAGTAGAGGGGAGGCTAGGTTACAAGTGGTTTCAAGTGTGAATGGGGAAATTCGGCCAAATATTTTAATCCAACTTTCACCATCCATTTGACCACTAAAACACGTGAATCGGATCTTCTTATAGAAGGATGATTTGTGAGAAAATTAAATCTGGAGATCCTATCAAAATTTGGGCTTCATCTAAGTATGGATGAAGATATTATGGACCAAATACATAACTCATGTCCATTTTGGTGAGTCCAGCCCAACTTTGACTTCATGGCCCAGTTGCACCAACCAAATGCGTTATTTAGTTCTAATGTCCTCAATGAATGTTTTATCCCATTAAGTCAGGAACATATCTAAAAATAATTAAGTTCAAATAATAAATATCAAAATATTTATGTCTGAAAATCTATAGTGGATTTTAAAGGGTAAACTAGAATTTTCATGTAACATTCTCATGTGGAACATATAGAGAATGCATGTTTTAAAAATTCATTGGTATAAATATAATCATTAGTAAGATTTCATCATCAAGGGTTGAATTTTATAAAAATTGAAGTCGTTGATGATATGAATGGTTGTGTCATTATAAAACCTTTTAGATTTTGACATCATTATTTGTGATATTAGTTCATGGTAAATTGTGTCATTGATTTCTCCACATAATTTTTCACACAATCATTACTTGTGAAGTTTCTCTTACCCAATTTAATGTATATTTAGGGTAATTAATTCCTTTAAACTTATAACATGGTATTTCCATACATTAGTTTCTCTTGTGATTATTTCCATCACTTTACCAGATTGACCTATGCGTGTGCACCTAATATATGACTATTATACTCCCTCTAAAAAATCCAAAATAATCCAAAATAATAAAAAACAATCAATAAATAGGGGAGTGAAGAAATGTAAAACATGTAGAGATATTTAGGTTAGGAGCTTAGGGTTTGACTTCTGGGAATGCTTAAATGAGTGGGTTTTGCAATTTGATTGCAAAGGATGTTGAATAGGTTCGTTGGAATAGAATCAGGTAAGAAGAAAAGTTTTGATTGACCTGAATATACTAGATAAATGGTGGAGATACAAGATTGGAATGGTTGTCACACACACATGTGGAGAATTAGTGTCATGGTAGACCCATGACTTGTTTCACTATGATTAGTGTTATGAATCTCACTAGATTTTGTTTTGGCACAATTTATGAGATAATGAATTTAAAATTTATTAATATTGACTCTTTATGGGATTCTTACTTTGCCTATATTTGCACTGTGGATTGAGAAATATGAATATGCATATCTTGTCAAAAAAAATTTGAATACATGATTTGAGGTTTTTCCCAGGAGTGCAAAAGGGTAAGTGTGGGAGAGTTAATAAAACACATTTTTATTGAATATTTTATTGATAATAAATGATAAAATTTCCTCACATTGTGTTAAATATGTTTATTTATAAAATATTTGGGATTAGATCATTTATTTGAAAATTTGAGGGATATTCCAGTTTTACCCTTTATAGTGCACTATAGTATTTCAAAGATAAATATTTTAATATTTATTATTTAAACTTTAAATTTTGTAATTATGTTACTGACTTAATGGGATACAACTTTTTTTCAGGTTATTGGTGTAACACCCCGAGATTTTATGAAAAATATTCTTTTTAATTAATGTCTTGTGTTGTACGCTACACCAAAAGGAGTTTGCTCAACACGCATCCTTGACTTGCCTTGCATTACACGCAATCGCGACCTTCCTCGATAGCTTGTGTCGTACGCAATACCGAGTTTCAGTAAACAATGATATACTATTAAAATATTATTAAAACTAGCCGTTATGAATAGTAATGAACAGTTTTTGAATTTTTATTTTTCAAAATGGACTTCATTTTTGGATTCGGAATATTGAAATTAGCCTAGGGTGAAATTTTGGTATTTTTCTGGAAACGTTCATTTTTTGATGAATAGTGAAACCACTAAGTGGTAGTTAAAAAAAACTGAATTTTTCATAAAACTTAATTTTACCGCTTCTGTGATTGGAATTTCGAAAATCCGAGAGACACGGTTAATATCAGGGACTAAAATTTGGTTCAATGAGATGAAAATAATTTTTGGTGAATAGTAACTTTTGACTTTTTTACCACGGTTAAAAGTAAATAGGGTAATTAAGGGTAAAAATGATATTATTATTACCATAACACATGTCCTAATTCTATTGGATAAGTTTAATTCAACCCAAAACAACCTTAGGAATAAAATATGACCATTTAAGCCCACTTGGATTAGATTAGGACATTTATTATTAATTTATTTAAAGAAGGGTTAAAATAGTTAAAATCAATGTTTAATAAGTAAATCATTTTTAATATGGGGTTATACATAAGATAAATTAGACTATAAATATTCATTAGAAAGATAAAAATATTTTTTACATAATTCTATTTTATTTGTAATTTTTAGACATTAAATAATTTAATTTATTTATGACACAACAATGATGCAGTAATTATCTTATTAGTGAAATATTGACATAATTGATGTTATAAATACCCAAATAAATGTAATTTGAGACTTTTTATGAATTACACTAATTTTCTAGGTTAAAATGACATGTTATTATGGATTTAAGTAACTTTTTTAGAACTATTAATTCTGTTATGATTTTCACAAAAATCAATTACTAAATAGTGTCAAAATTGACATAAAATAGTTTTTAAAACAAATATTATATTAGTAATTGTTATTTTATTCATAAAAATATAAGGTTCGGCCAAATGACTTAGATAAGGCTATATATATTAATATTAAACAACTTGGGGTTCGTTTGTCTTGATATAGTAAGTTTATTAACCATATAGTGTAAGCAAACAAAAAGACACGGTAAAAGTTAAATTATTTAACTTAGAGTTAAATCTAATTGATAAGGTTAAAATAATAACCTAAACTTGTCTAAATCCTATTGGATGAGAGGATTTCGACCCATCCCCACTTTAGCTTCGAAATAAGACCCTTTTTAACCATTATAAACCGAATTTTACCTTAATATAAAATAATATTTTGAGATTTTCCTAAGGTGCCCCTCTCCTCCCTTATAAAAGGGCACCTCCTCCCTCTCCTCCTCACACCAATTTGATCATTCAAGCTCGGACAACCCCAGCAAAAATCACTTCTTCACTTCCCTAGTATCATCTTAGAGGGCCTGGTCTTCTTCAAAGACCATCCTTAGTTCTTTAAGTGGAGGTTAAGAAAAGGCGTGTCAAAAAGAGGTAATATCCATTACCGATCTTTTTCAATTTATTTCTTCTTCAACTTCTTCTTCTTTAGTTGTTTCATGATAAAGTAATAACATAAGTATTTCCTATATACTGATATTTTATTATAAATATGAAACAACTCTAATTAACCTTCTATCCATCCTACGGAAAAAGAAATCACCGCACGTGCGTACGTACGGAATACCATCTCCACGCCGTGGTGTAATCTATTTTCCACCACCACCTTATTTGGATGGGTATAATGGTGTAAATAATGACTATATATGACTATTATAAAGTGATACTAATTCTGAAATAGTATACATACACTCAAATACAATTCCACGATCATAGGAACGATATCATCACTCATGCGTACATACGGAATACCGTCTCCACGATGTGATGTGACTCGTTCTAAGAAGCTAAGAATATGACCATATATGATATAATAAAAATAGGTATGATTCTGGAATAAGTCAATAACATTATTTAAATCATTATACAGGAGTTTCAGACACTTACGAAGCAAAACGGACCTAAGGTAAGGGAAATATCACAATATCATTTTTATCCAAGATTGTTTATACTTTGGCATTTACTGGGGTGTATTTTATCATCCACATCCATTTTTCCTCAATATGTAATATTATTTCCATCCAACTACAATTGTTTAAATCCATTTTACCCTTTGGTGAGTTTATAGTAAAAAATATGAAAGGAATCTTTTGTCGTTTTTCGTACGAGGTACTTTTTGACTTTTCCGACAAAAGTACGAGAAGAATGTTTTCTTTTAACTTATACAGCATGAATGGATTTTTAAAACATTATTTCCAAGAAGCTTGATTTACAAGTTTTAAAGTTTATTTTTAATCAACTTCTTTTAGTTTAAAATTGTATGACATTTTAATAAAGGAAAAATATTTTTGAAGTAGAAAGGATATTTTCCTCAAGAATGGAGTTCAAGAGTTTTATCAAAATTATTTTCCATCTAAGACAATATAGGGTTCTGTTTCTATCCCTATTATTACATGTATTTGATTATGTGGTGATGGAAATATTTTTATGAATTCCTTTATCTTATATGAATTGTTTTAGGATGTCACGATGTTTAAGATTCCCATTTTTATTACATGGGTTATGCAATGATGTATGATTTATGATTTTGTGGCACACATAAGAATGGTATAATTATGAGATGGGTGGGACCTATATCTACCTCCAATGCACTGGGTAAAGATTTTATATCTCATGAGATAGACATGGCTGGAACGGTAGGTTATACTAGTTCAGTGAAACAGCACTGAAACGAGGAGTGAACTCGGTTCAGAAAGGGACTTTGTCCACTAAGATAGTCTTGGCAATGAGTCTTGACTAATAAGAAATGATTCTCTATGATTATGTTTGTATGCCACAAAGTTTCATGATTTAAGTTATGATTATTGGGAATTTCATTTCACTAATCTGATTTATCCCATGTTATGAAATTATGCTCTCTTTTGCAGGTTAAGATTTCCAAAATGTTATGTTCTTATGATGTGATTGATATTTCTTTTATTTACCCTTACTGAGCATTTTAGCTCACCCTTTTATGTTTTCTTTTGCCCAGGATATAAAGAAAGGTTTTAGGTAAAAAAAAAGGAATATCTTTATGGGAGATGTTGAAGATCTTTTACCACGATTAGAAGATTATATTCTGAGTTTCCAAAGACACTAAACTATTACGATCCTTGTGTGTGTGTTTTTGTTATGTACTAAGTATTCCGCAAAAGTAATGTAATGTCCATGTAAGTCAGGCTTCAGGTCTCTACAGTTGGTATCAGAGGAAAGGTTTAGTCAACCTTTAGAAACTAGGATGTGAGAACGTTAGTGAGATCCCTAGAGATATTTCTAAGGTATGTCTAGGGATGTCTCTAAGGATAAGTATACGTATAAAATATAGTCCTAGAACTACGGTAACGATCTTAGAATTTAACCTAAGATGTTAAATATTAAGGGTACTCACCCTTTATTATGTTGTTTTCCCTAGCATTATTTTTGCCTCTCACACTATTCTTTTTGGGTTTTAGACGATGGCTAGAACCCGAAGGAACCGTGTTGATCACTGTAATGGACAATGTAATGATTGTCCTCCTGAATAGACAAATGTTATGGGAGATGGAGTGCAAAATCTTATTTCTATACTTACACAAGCTATGAATCATTCTGGACTTCCAAATGAGCAGAGAAGGGAACAATATTCTATTGAGTCCTTCATGAGGCAACGTCCAACTTCTTTCAGTGGGTCTTCTGATCCACTTGTTGCTGAACAATGGATTAGTACCACTGAAAAGATATTTTCAGTTCTTCAATGTTCTGAACATGATAAAGTCATCTTAGCAGTATATCGTTTGGAAGGTGATGCTGATCAATGGTGGAATCTTATTAAGAATACGAGGCAAAGGGATGAAATTGAGTCCATGGAATGGGACGAGTTCAAGAACTTATTTTTCAATAAGTACTTCCCTCGTATTCTCCGAACAAAGATGGAGAAAGAGTTTCTTAAACTGAAGCAAAAGGATGATGAATCTGTTGGTACCTATTAAGAAAACTTTACAAGACTTTCAAGGTACGCTTCTGGTATTATTATCCAACCTGAGAGTAAGATTGATCGATTCTTTAGTGGCTTAAAACCAAGTCTTCGAAGGGCCTTAGCCATAAGAGAATTCAATAGATACGAGGAAATCGTTCGATGTGCTCTCAAAGTTGAGATGGAGATTGGAGTAACCCATCATTCATATGGGTTTGATAAGAAGAGGAAAATGGAATTCAAAGCAAAATATAAAGAGCACACTGAAAAGAATATGAGCTTTCCCTTATGCTCAAAGTGTGGAAAGAAACATGGAGGGAGTTGTCTTAAAGGGACAAGAAAATGTTTCAAATGTGGAAAGGAAGGTCATCGGGCATTTGAATGCCGCAATGATGGGAAGAATATGTCTAATGATTCAAACAAAGGAAGGGATACACAGAATGAACCTACTACACTTCAATGTTTCAAGTGCAAGGAGATGGGACATTATGCCAATAAATTCCCTAATCCAAGGGTTAGTGATGATCGACATGAGCAACCACTTAAGGCAAAGGACAAAGGGAAGTCACATGCGATCACTATTGGCGATGTTGAATATGACAACGATATGGTGGAATGATTAAGTGTTTATGTAATGGGATTTCAAAAAAGTATCATGGAATTTCATTTATGGTATTGTGGAATTTTGGAATATCTATGTATTGGTTTTCAATAATTATATGATACTGGTAACCAGGAAAAAACAGTGATTGAAATATTTTTGGAAAGTAGATGATATGCGCATAATGAAGGGACAAGAAGATAATGAGATGTTTGATTGTATTCATGAGCTCCTGATTGATATAAGGACTAAGTATATAGAATTTTGAGGATTTTGGTATGTGGAAGGAGTTATCTTTTGACAACACTCATGTTTTCACTAAGGTTCAATGGGTATTCAAGAGAATACATGATTAAGGCCTCTGAATGTTTGGAATGTGACAAACAAGACATATCTTATGATATATGGGGATCAATGATGGTATTAAATCTCTGGTAATCGTTTTCACTATATTATGAGAGTGGACTACAGTATTATGGATAAGCCTAAAGATTGGAATGGATTATGTTGGACATAAGTTAGTATTGTTTAAGGATAGAAGTTTTTTCGATATTATTTATGTGATGTTATAGTAATGTAGTTTTAAAGGACAACCTGCAGGACGGGCGACATCCCATCGCATCGGACAAGGCCATGGGAATCGAACCCACAACCGAAGTGCGACTGGCCTTTATCGCCTACCACTAGCCTACAGGAAGTCCCTGTTTAGTAGAAACTAGTTTTATTATATTAAGCAGTATGATATAAGAAGTATAAGCCCATTTTAGAAACCATATATGATTAATCTCACTATAGATGGACTTATGTATTTTTTGATAACTTTTCTAACCTTTTGTTTGAGATAGATGGAATGACCCATAATTCTATCACATGATCTGCTAACACATCACGAATGACAAATTCAACTTCATTTCTTTAAGAGATGAAGTGTAAATTTTCCAAAGAACGACAAATGGTGAGACTATACAAAAATAACAAAATTATTTCTTCTAATTCCAATTTCATCAACTTTAGGGAAATGATCTTGAAAACCAAAAATGTTGTCCTAGTGATCTTATATCTGATGAATCAGATGGTACCCTAGATCATCACAAATTTATGGCTTTGTGATTGCTGGATTTTTCATAGCCATGTTCTCTACCACTCTCTATCAGAACATGATGGTTAGATTTCTCTTCCATATCCATATTTTCACCTATGTGGAAACCCAGTGATTAGTTTATTTTTGTAACCATTACGTTTCATACATTTGTTTTTAAAGATTGGTTTTAGTATTCATTTTTATGATGTGGGTTTCTATTAAAGAAAATTTCGAATAGTAAACCATTTATAACCCCGACGAATTTCGAGAGCGAAATTCATTTTTAAGGGGGGTAGAATGTAACACCCCAAGATTTTATGAAAAATATTCTTTTTAATTAATGTCTTGTGTTGTACACTACACCAAAAGGAGCTTTCTCAACACGCATCCTTGACTTGCCTTGCATTACACGCAATCGCGACCTTCCTCGATAGCTTGTGTCGTACGCAATACCGAGTTTCAGTAAACAATGATATGCTATTAAAATATTATTAAAACTAGCCGTTATGAATAGTAATAACCACTTTTTGAAGTTTTATTTTTCAAAATGGACTTCATTTTTGGATTCGGAATATCGAAATTATCCTGGGGTGAAATTTTGGTATTTTTCTGGAAACGTTCATTTTTTGATGAATAGTGAAACCACTAAGTGGTAGTTAAAAAAACTGAATTTTTCATAAAACTTAATTTTACCGCTTCTGTGAGTGGAATTTCGAAAATCCGAGAGACACGGTTAATATCAAGGACTAAAATTTGGTTCAATGAGATGAAAATAATTTTTGGTGAATAGTAACTTTTGACTTTTTTTTACCACGGTTAAAAGTAAATAGGGTAATTAAGGGTAAAAATGATATTATTATTACCCTAAAACATGTCCTAATTCTATTGGATAAGTGTAATTCGACCAAAAACAACCTTAGGAATAAAATATGACCATTTAATCCCACTTGGATTAGATTAGGACATTTATTATTAATTTATTTAAAGAAGGGTTAAAATAGTTAAAATCAATGTTTAATAAGTAAATCATTTTTAATATGGGGTTATACATAAGATAAATTCGAATATAAATATTAATTAGAAAGATAAAAATATTTCCTACATAATGGTATTTTATTTGTAATTTTTAGACATTAAATAATGTAATTTATTTATGACACAACGATGATGCAATAATTATCTTATTAGTGAAATATTGACATAATTGATGTTATAAATACCCAAATAAATGTAATTTGAGACTTTTTATGAATTACACTAATTTTATAGGTTAATATGACATGTTATTATTTATTTAACAAACTTATTTAGAACTAATCATTCTGTTATGAGTTTTACAAAAATCAATTACTAAATAGTGTCAAAATTGACATAAAATAGTTTTTAAAACAAATATTATATTATTAATTGTTATTTTATTCTTAAAAATCTAAGGTTCGGCCAAATGACTTATATAAGGCTATATATATTAATAATAATAAACTTGGGGTTCGTTTGGCTTGATATAGTAAGTTTATTAACCATATAGTGTAAGAAAACAAAAAGACGCGGTAAAAGTTAAATTATTTAACTTAGAGTTAAATCTAATTGATAAGGTTAAAATAATAACATAAACTTTTCTAAATCCTATTTTATGATAGTATTGTGACCCATCCCCACTTTAGCTTCGAAATAAGACCCTTTGGAACCATTATAAACCGAATTTGACCTTAATATAAAATAATATTTTGAGATTTTCCTAAGGTGCCCCTCTCCTCCCTTATAAAAGGGCACCTCCTCCCTCTCCTCCTCACACCAATTTGAGCATTCAATCTCGGACAACCCCTGACACAATATCTTCTCCACTTCCCTATTATCATCCTAGAGGTCCTGGTCTTCTTCAAAGACCATCCTTAGTTCTTTAAGTGGAGGTTAAGAAAAGGCGCGTCAAAAAGAGGTAATATTCATTACTGATCTTTTTCAATTTCTTTCTTCTTCAACTTATTATTCTTTAGTTGTTTCATGATAAAGTAATAACATCAGTATTTCTTATATACTGATATGTTATTATAAATATGAAACAACTCTAATTAACCTTCTATCCATCCTACGGAAAAAGAAATCACCGCGCGTGCGTACGTACGGAATACCGTCTCCACACCGTGGTGTAATCTATTTTCCACCACCACCTTATTTGGATGGGTATAATGGTGTCAATAATGACTATATATGACTATTATAAAGTGATACTGATTCTGAAATAGTATACATACACTCAAATACAATTCCACGATCATAGGAACGGTATCATCACTCGTTTGTACGTACGGAATACCGTCTCTACGATGTGATGCGACTCGTTCTACATGATCTTCATTTCATAATGATTATATAAATGAATTGAATGAATGAATATGATATATATTACACTAATACCATTCTGTAAATTAGTTATCTATAACCTAAAGAGAAGAATAAGAATTTATTCGACAAGACATGCATAACAACAAAAAGTTATAAACACCCGAATAACAAGTAGCAATGAAATATTACTACTAAGAAGCTAAGAATATGACCATATATGATATCATAAAAATATGTATGATTATGTAATAAGTAAATAACATTATTTAAATCATTATACAGTAGGTTCGGACACTTATGAAGGAAAACAGACCTAAGGTAAGGGAAATATCACAATCTCATTTTTATCCGAGATTGTTTATAGTTTGGCATTTACTGGGGTGCATTTTATCATCCACATCCATGTTTCCTCAATATGTAATATTATTTCCATCCAACTAAAATTGTTTAAATCCATTTTTACCCTTTTTTGAGTTTATAGTAAAAGATATGAAAGGAGTCTTTTATCATTTTTCATACGAGGAACTTTTTGACTTTTCCGACAAAACTACGAGAAGAATGTTTTCTTTTAACTTATACAGCATGAATGGATTTTTAAAACATTATTTCCAAGAAGCTTCCTTTACAAGTTTTCTTGTTTATTTTTAATCAACTTCTCTTAGTTTAAAATTTTATGACATTTTAATAAAGGAAAAATGTTTTTGAAGTAGAAAGGATATTTTCCTCGAGAATGGAGTTCAAGAGTTTTATCAAAATTATTTTCCATCTAAGATAATATAGGGTTCTATTTCTATCCCTATTATTACATGGATTTGATTATGTTGTGATGGAAATATTTTTATGAATTCCTTTATCTTATATGAATTGTTTTATCATGTCACGATGTTTAAGATTCCCATTTTTATTACATGGGTTATGCAATGATGTATGATTTATGATTTTGTGGCACACATAAGAATGGTATCATTATGAGATGGGTGGGACCTATATCTCCCTCTAATGCATTGGATAAAGATTTTATATCTCATGAGATATACATGGCTGGAACGGTAGGTTATACCGGTTCAGTGAAACAGGACTGAAACGAGGAGTGAACTCGGTTCAGAAAAGGGACTTTGTCCACTAAGATAGTCTTGGTAATGAGTCTTGACTAATAAGAAATTATTCTCTATGATTATGTGTGTATGCCACAAAGTTTCATGATTTAAGTTATGATTATTGGGATTTTCATTTCACTACTATGATTTATCCCATGTTATGAAATTATGCTCTCTTTTGCAGGTTAAGATTTCCAAAATGTTATGTTCTTATGATGTGATTGATATTTCTTTTTTTTACCTTACTGAGCATTTGATCTCACCCTTTTATGTTTTCTTTTCCCCAAGATATAAATAAAGGTTTTAGGTAAAGAAAAAGGAATATCTTTATGGGAGATGTTGAAGATCTTTCACCACGATTAGAAGATTATATTCCGAGTTTCCAAAGACACTAAACTATTACGATCCTTGTGTGTGTGTTTTTGTTATGTACTAAGTATTCCGAAAAAGTAATGTAATGTCCATGTAAGTCAGGCTTCGGGACTCTACAATTGGAGCTAAAATGTACATTTGATTGGAAAAAATGGACCATGAAGTCAAATGTCGGTTGGATCTACCAGATTGGACATTGGTTCTGTATTTGAGCCATAACATCTTCATCCGATCTTGGATTGGGCCCAAATGTTGAAAGGATCTTTCCAACCCAATTTTGAACAAATTATTATTCTGGAAGAATAGATGGTTCAAACGTTTTGGAGGTCAAATGGGTAGTGCAAGTTGGCTTCAAATATTTAGCTGAGATTCCCCATTCACACTTGAAACCTCTTTAAACCTAGTCTCCCCTCCACTCTATAAATTAGTGTTTTTCTCCTTTGGAGGGGTTGATACGTGCATTGGGAAGTTTAGGTCAGAGGATAAGTGAATCCACTCCAAATATCCAACCATTTCAATAAGGGTAGCTCTTGAAGCAAGGATCCCTTCGATGAAGCCTTCTTTTTCTTTTTCTTCGTGTTGTAATACTTTTGTTTGTGTGATAAACTCCTTAGTTATTCTTTAATTTATTTTTTCCCTATATTTTGTTTAAATTTATTCTTATATTTGTCTTACTAATTAGGTTGGAATCAATATTGGAGATGAGATTGGGTTCTACCCTTTCAATCCTTTGCTCATGCAAAACGTCTCCACAATGACCACACCGCCCATGGAAGATTAGTTTTCATAGTGATTGGTCTATCTTCTACCTTCTTCATTTAATTATTTTGAATCATTGAGATACTCTAATTCACTTAATGTGATCCATGAATTGATTTTTTTAAATTATAAGAAACTAATCATGAAATTGAACAATTAACACAAAAACACGTGAGGTCGGGTATTGTGTGAATTGTGAGAGTGCGATCTTAATCGGCAATACAAGGCCACACCGGATAAATTTGTAGAGTTAAAATATATTCCCTAAACAAAATTCATACTCATTTTTCAGAATGGATATTTTACCTAATTTACCACTGACCATAATCTATCCTTAAACATCAATCAAAGTAGGGTGTTGTGATTGCATGTTTCGAAGATAGCCTAGGGTTTAATTCACTTCATCTTTGTGATAGAGTTAATTCTCGTAGGGTTTGGGGGTTACCAAGTTATGGGATCATAATTAAGTAGATGTTAATCTATATGATAATGATAAATAATTTATTGAAGTGGTATAATTATATCGATTTCTCCTTTTAAAATATTTTCTAAAAAACATCTTCTTGTTGTGTATTTTTAATCGAACTTCATTTCAAATTTGAAAACAAAAAAAATGCAATCTTCTTCCATCAAACTTCTTTTAGTTTTATAAATGATAAACAATCCCTATACTTTTAAGCTGTTTTTTTTCTCTTTTATTTTATTTTTATAATACCTTTAAGAAGTTGTATTAATTTAATTCCTCCTTTGAGAGACGACCTAGGTCAGCCACTCTGCTGCACCCAAGTACCCAAAAACCACACTTCATTTGTGAGCGCCTATGACACCACCTTTCAATAATAATGTTGAAGTATAAATTAAACAATAAATAGATAATGTGTGAAAACACATAAATGAAGTTTAAATAAAACAAAAAATAATAAAATATCACTACACACAAAATCATATAATATCAAATACAATGAACATGTAATATAAAACAATGAAAATAATTTGAGTTATAAAATTCCTTACCAATTCATAAATTTAACATAAAATTCCCTTGGATGAACTAATTAAAAATGAAATATAAAATAAAAATAATTATGAATTTTTTATTATATCATATTTAAAAGTTCAATGTATACATCAAATAAATAAAATTTGGTTTATAACATAAAAATATACCTCAATGACAAGAAATTGAGGGGAAATACCTTACCTCGTGTTTACCTTTTGTTATATGTGATTTAACCACCTGTATAATGATTTTAATAATGTAATTAATTTATTCCAGAACCATATTATCACTCATTAATTGATAGTAATTCATTATTACCATTATTTCAAGTGTTAACTGGTTCATTTTCTTATGCATGTTTCATCATGAAAGTTAAATTTATTTAGAATGGGATATAGTTATTTAGTATCAAATATAATATTAATGTTATTAATATCATATTTATTCATTGCATTAACTTTTAAAATAATTATTTAAATTTAATCATGAAAAATGAATCACATCGTTTCATGATGACAATAGGTTATACTTATGCATGAGTGACGTTATCGCTCCTTTAATGGGAGAAAGGGTCATGAAGTGGATGGTATATTAATATTATAGAATTTATATCATTTATAACTTATAATATATTATTATTATTTCCATCATTAGGACTAATCATGTTATTCGGTGATGGAAGAAAAATTACATTAGTTTGTGGGGCGGTATTCCACCGTAAACATGAGCGATGATTTTGTTTCACATTGGATGGGGAAGAAGATAGATAAATATTATTCCATAAATATAATAACATATATCCATATGGTATATAATGATGTTTTTATATTTTAATTATTCATACATAATTTAATTTTGTAAAAGAATATGTAAAAAATAAAGGTATTAGTGAATACTTTTAACTTTTCTTAGAAGAAACTCCTTCGGATCTTTTGTTCAGAACACTAGCGTTGGTCTTTTTGGAAGATCAACAGCACTGGAATATGGATTAGGATTTTGGGGCGAGATTATTATATGTTTCTTTTAGCGATAAATTTCTTGATATGTGTGAATAAGTTATGGGATAAGGTTCCCTTTTATATGTTGGGGAGGGGACCTTCTTGGAAACAACATAGAAATTTCCCAAAAGAATACAAAATGATAAAGTTATTCTAAATAAAAAATATTCCAAATGACCTTATATTTTATTTTGGGATAGTTTAAGGTTTAAATATGGATATAAAATATGATTTTCATGAGTTACATATTCATTCATCCCCTTATCTTTTAGTTTAACACCCCTGATAAACCTGTTTTAACCATATCCACAATAATTAGTTTTTAATGTGTTTACTATTCGTTATGAAACAAAATTAAGATATACTTAATAAATAATATTAAATATGATTTTTCTAGATATTTAATCAATTTTATCAAATTCAATTCGAATAAGTGTGAGAATTTTATTTAATAATATACCTTCAAATCATGTTGTAAAAAGGGTTTTCAAGAAATTCATTTTTCATGCATAAGATGATCCTACATTAACAATATGATGAGTGATCATCAATACATGAATTTAAATTAATATATTTATATCTATAAATAATTAATTTAATTTAAATATTTCATAATTAGTGGTTATTTTAATCAATTAAAATGGATGAATATTATGCACATAAATACATTTTTTAGACAGGTGTGGTTTGAAGCCTAAAAACGTACCAAAATATGTAATAAACATGTTTAAAATGTAAATAATTAGATTAAATATAACTAAATAATAAATTTTTTCATTTAAATCAAATTCAAATAATAATGGGATTTTATAATTTCTTAATTTATTGAAAATAAATGAATGTTTTACATGTACGAGTAATTTTCACTATTCACTAAAAAAACCATCTTTCGGAAAAATCCCAAATTTTCACCCTATGATAATTTTAATATGAAAATTTAAAAAATGATGATAATTTTATAAAATTTTGAAAAAATAATTATATTATTTTCTCACAAAGAGAATTAAAAATAATTTTTTGATGAAAGTATATTTTCGGAAGAATAAATTGGCATTACTATAAATTGAGTAATTATTTTCAATAAAGTTTTATAAGGTAGGAATTCATTTAATCCAATATTTAACCCCAAATTAAATATATATGTTATAATTTTCATATTTAAATAATATATTTTTTTGGTCGTTTAACCTCAATGAAGCTTATCTTATACATTATCAAACATAATTCCCATATTTTAAAATATTTGGGTGTTACATTCGCCTTAATTTCAATAAATTTAATCTTTTAAATTTTAAATTTCACTCTGATATACATGGTTTTCTAAATGAATATTCCATTCCATGAAACCCACATCATAAAAAGGGTTAAAAAATCTTATAAAAAGGGAATGGTAAATACATTTGTAATCTGGTATAACACATAACTAGGTTTAAAAGTTGGAAAACATTAGAGGGAAATGAAAATTTGGACATCAAGGAGAAAACTAAAATAGAGGGGACTAATAGGGACTGATAGATTACATGGTCAAGGGAAAGTTAACCAACACAAAACCTTAAATATATTATAGGTTAAAAGACTCTTAATTCATTGAATATAAAGGTAATAAGATAAAAATAATTTCAAGATCATTTTCCTAGAGTCGAGGTATTATTTAACATTCATGATTGATAACACCAGACAATATTATTAATTGATATATTTTTATTTTACTAATAAAAGATTCAACATTTAGTTATCTTTGACCAGTTTCTACTTCATTTCTTACATGGATAAAAGAATATTCATGATGAATTTTTTATACCTAAAGTAATCAACTAACTTTTAATAGATCTTATGATATATAAATTAGTGAAAATTATTTCCATCTCTCACTAAATATTCAAAAAAACAAAAATTCTGAGAACCAGTTATCCCAAATAATACATTAATCTCTAAAACCTCAATAGGGATACAAAAAATACAACTTAATCCATTATATAATTGTATGACATAAAAATAATTTAAGTAAAAACAATTACATACTAGTCAATAAATCACATAGGCCAGTGGTAGGTACTACACCCTTGTCTACCTTCAATGGGTGGTTCAAGCCCCATATCCTTTATTGATGAGGCGAGTTTTCACCCAGTATATTGGTTGTCCCTTTTATATAACCATATTAATATAATTCTTTTAAAATTACATAAAATATGATGAATATCCTCAAAAATAAAAAATTTCATCAAATCAATTTTTACCTTCTAAGTTTTTTATACGGAATATTTTTTCCAAATAATCAATTAATATTAATTGAAAAATATGACCTTAATATCAATTATCATATTAACCCTAAAGGATATCAATTATTTTAAACCTATGAATAGATACTTTTTCCTTAAATAATACTTTATGTTGAACCTAAGTGTTATATATATCTCAACCAAAAGAAACATCTCCTAAAATTTATTTCACTACAAGAAAAACCCATCACTTTATATGTCAATAGGGATGCGTAAGACATTGAACATATGATTGAACTTAAACTCATTAAACACAAGATTGTATATATAATTATTAATTTAATCTTAGATGAAGACATATATTCTTCCAAAAAAATTTACACAGTCCTTATGTGTTTCATGATTATTTTATCTAGAATACCATTGATAAAAATAATTAAACAATATAATTACTGAATCTCAATTCATAAATACTTCAACCCTTTTTCTTCAACTTAGGTCACTACTTGTTCTAGGATTTAACCTTTAAAATATGTAATTATCTTAGATAATTACATAGTTCTACCAAATTTATAATAATAAACTATAAATGGTTTTTTATGATGAAAATTATTTCTCTCGGTTAAACTTCTCACTTTTCCCCGGTGATTTGTTACTATTTGCCTTTAGTTTCCACATATAAATTTTTTATTATTACTATTATACATTCTCCTAGTATTATATTTACACATTCCTAGAATAATTTATTTTTAACCTTTTATCCTACACAGTCTCTACTACTCAAGAAATTAGAAAAATCCATCATTTTCTTCTTTAGTGAGTCTGGGAGTGAGTAAAGGTAGAGGTTATTAATCATATATCAAGATTACTAATTATAAATAATAATGATATCTTTCACCCCAATCATAAACCTATTTTTTTCTCATAAAAACCATATTTTCCATCATTTTCATTGTTTATATGATTCATATGGGTTTTAGCCATTGACTAAAACCAAAAAACATGTTGCAGAAATAATAATCATAGTGGAAAAATACTATAACCATTTATAGGATTTCTAAATCATGACATATTATTTTTAATCTAAGATGAATTAAATTTAGTCTAGTTCATTAATTTTAATTATCTATTTAAATCTATATTTATGGTTCATAAATAAAATATTAATTAACCAAATAATATCTCTCAGGAGTGTCAAAATAGGTGTTTAACAAGGCCTGTTACTGTGCACCATGTGATAATTGAGTCAAAAACCAATGATCCCTTTTCATAATTATTATCCCTAAGTATAAATATTCTATATACACATCAACTTATAGTATCCAGATATGGTTTAATTTCTAGGAAACCCACGTAATATCTACCTTAAAGAAAATTTATCCAGATCAACTTATAGAATCCAAATTAGGTTTTATTTCTGGAGTTGTTGGTTACTTTTAACCATTGGAATAGGATATAAAAGATAATATCCCAAATGTTAGAATATTTTTTTTAGTATTATTAAACTATATAAATAATTAAATATCACATTAAATTTGTAAACATAAATTAAAACATAGTGAAAGTAAATATTCTATATCTCTGAACTCATTTAAATATTCCTTTTTTATATCATGTAGAAATGAAATATTAATAAGGGGTGAACTCAATTGCTCAGTAAGGGTAACTTAGATAGGAATCTATCATGAATAAATAAGATAAAGTCATTATTCCAATGTAAATAACTGAAAACATTCCATTTAATAAATAACTTTAGGTTGAATAATAATATAGGATAAATAAATGATAATCCAACTATATGGACCCATCCTTAAGCATTACATAATCTTGAGTTATGTAAATAATTTTACATTATTTAACATAAATGATATTTTCAAGTTTAGAGTTTTAGAGAATTAAGCTATAAATAATACATGAAAAAACCATAGATATACAAAGTGGTCACTTCCAATAGTATCCATTTCATTCATAGAATGATTTTTTTGGAAAAGAAACATGGTTTCTTTTCATGTTTAATCATCAGAACTTTTCAATGATGACATACTTGATTCAATTCTCCCTTAAATCATGTGTATAACATTTAAAAACATGGTATGCACACAAAAATATAAATAAGGGGCATAAAATAAGAAAAAAACATTAGTCTTGTGAAAACATGGAAACCAATTTAATGTTATTTAAGAAAATGAAACAAACCATTTTCACATGAATAAAAATCGTATTTTTTTCTCAAGGAAAAACATTAAAATCTATATCAAGTAATTAAAACTCCTTTATGTGACTTAGATCATAATATACATAAATCTCATTCAAACCCCTTTATATTGAAAAAACACTATGTATAACTTATAATATGATTATTACCCAATGATTTTGAGTTCTATAATGGGGATCACCCATCATATAAGCTATATAAGTCTCATATGTGAGCTATAATGGGGATCATCCCATCATATAAGTTATAACAGGCTCACCCCTGAGATATAATGGGGCTTAACCCTTCATATAAGATGTTTCGGGCTCACCTATGAGCTATAATGGGGCTCAAACCTTCGTATAAGATGTATTGGGCTCTCCCATTTCATATAATTCTCTTGTAAAATTTCACTAATAAAAGAGATTCATCACAGAAACCTTTTGAAATCTATTTAAATCCCATATGAAATACATTTTCATATAAAAAATATAATTTTCATTCAAGAACCCATTTTCAATATCAAGATACTCAAAAAAGGGTATAAGGGATTATTTTCCTTCTAAATGTTATTAAGGCTTATAAAGGAATCCAAATATCAAATAATGGTTATAGTGGTGGTGATTTGTTTTTGTTGTATACAAGAAAAGTATTCCTTTTTCTATTTTGTAAATAAACTAAAATGCTTCCTATAAAAATATTCATTTTGAAAACATTGAATTAAATTCAAGATAAACATAAAATGTCATGTATAATCCTTTTATATCCATATAAATAAATTTATAAATTAATATCATGAATCGTATGATTTTATGATTAAATATTTAAACATTCAAGGTGTCCTATACCACTTTAAATATTTAAATCTTAATCTCCATGAATAAATACATTTACCAAAACATTAAATAACATTAGTATGGATAAAATATGGATATTAAATTTCATAAAGGTGGTATATACACCTTATAAAAGAATAAAGGTTCATATTATAAAGAAATTCCTCAATGAATGGAGATTGATACAATATCTATTACCTTGAGTCTGACTTGTCTCGTATGTTCTTTATCTTCATCTTCATCAATTGATCACCTTTGATGAGCACATTAACACCTCTAAGTAGGGTGTTCTACATAAATTAAGGTCTTAAGAACTTTGGGAGGGATTTTATTAAGGGTTTTGGGAAACCCTTGGCCAAAAAAATGGTTCTTGAAGTATGATTAATGGAGAAGACTGGGTACCTTTTTATAGTAGAGGGGAGGGGCACCCTTGGGAACTATTAAAATATTAAATTAATATAAATTAACTTTCAATCCAAATGACTCTAACATGAGTTATGTGAAATTTAAGATGAGTATGTTTCAAAATCCTCCCATCCAATAATTTTCAGACATGTATTGATTTTATTTTAAACATTATATTTTCAGTTTAACCAAAAATAATCTAATTTAATTTTAATTATGGTAAAAACATTTTAAATATTTAGAGGCTATAAATTTAACTTATATAGGGTCAATTTCAAATAAATGGAAAATTTATTTAGACCTTATCATAACCAATTTTAATTTTTAATAAATTTTTATATTTTTAAATAATTTAATAAAATAATATATTTATAAAATATCAATAGTGCCAATTTTGATACTATTCATTTTATTGAATTTAAATAAAACCAAACAGAGATATAACATTGAAAAAAATGATTTAATAAAATTATAATATGTCTTAGTCTTCTAAATAATTTGTGTAGTTCCCTTATTAACTCAAATTAGATTTATTTTAATATTTTTCATATTATTTATTTGTTATTTCTATTAATAAAATAATTATTGTATGAATAATGTGTCGGTATTTATTATAATTATTTAATCATGAAAAATTTTAAATAAATTTAAATGATATAAATAATTTTATTATAATTATGGAGACAATTTATTATCTAAGTTATATCCTATTTATCACTACATTAAAATTATTATACTTATAAGAAATAAGAGGGTGACATGTTGTCACATTCATCTGTTTTGATAATAATTATATCAATTTCATGGAAAAACCCATTAAATGAGTCAATTATGACCGTTAGGTGTTACGGGTCTACTTTTATTCATACAATAGGATTTTAGAATGTGTTAG
Source organism: Viscum album (assembly GCA_963277665.1). Lineage (NCBI taxonomy): Eukaryota > Viridiplantae > Streptophyta > Magnoliopsida > Santalales > Viscaceae > Viscum > Viscum album. Next base: position 1,384,434,745 of record OY728123.1, read on the forward strand.
CATAAATTTTTATCCTTATCATATTGTTTGTTACACTAATTTACCTGATTTACCTTTAATCGTATTAAATAAAAATTATCATAGTTACTATTTGTAATATCCAAAAAATTAAAAGTAACATATTTACATAATTTCGAACCACTTATTATAAATATTTAATACAATTTTAAAAATTAAAAATACATAATTTTTCGTAATTAACTTAAAATTAATCCTATTTAACATAACGTAAAAATAGGTTTTTGGAAAGTAAAACCCATCAACAGATTGACAAGTGTTTAAATTAAATTGAAATGTAAAATTACATCCAATGAACAAAATAATATTAAATGATAAAATATCTATTTAATTATACTATACAAAATAAAAATGGTAATATAACTATATAAATAAATTAGATGAAAAATAAATTTTAAATTAAAATGCATTATTTTTCACTATTCATTAAAATATGAGCTTTATTAGAAAAATACCAAAATTTCAACCAAAGTAAATTTTTATGTCCCTATCCCAAATAAAAAGTTTATTTTTTCAAATTAAACTTATAAAAGTTTCAAAAAAAATAGATTTAAAATGGGTTCTCCTTCAAAAGGTGGTAAAATTGCCTTTTTTTTAAAACTAATCATTTTATCTATAAAATTTTATTATTCTTATATAATGTCAAATAATATGAATTTTAAAAATTATATTTAATTATATTTCATTATCATATTCCAAAAGGTATTATTTTATAATTTTATAAACACAATAATTCATATTTAAATAGTTTTTCATAAAAACGTATCTTTTTTATTCAATTGGTTTTTATTTTAATTTATAATTAATTTTCTAATGGATGAATCATTATATAAACATGTGTAAACCATATTATAATAATTCAGTTAATGTTTTTCATTATCTCCATTCTAATGGTTATGCGATAACTACCTTATTTTCTATATATTATATTTCGTTACAACTTAGTCTTGCGTAGAGCGTAAGATTTTAGAGAAACCCACTATTTTTTGTCAAGTACGCTATTAGACATATCATCCACAATAAGGTAACATTACAATATAATTCATAAATATTAATAAATATGAAAATGTATTATTATGTAAATACTTGGGATGTTACCAAAACAGTGACATATAAATAGTGAAATGACCTAAAAGCTAATCTGTGGATAGTATCAATGCAATAGTCTCATCGATAATAATAACTAAATTCTCAATTGTAACACCCCAAGATTCCATGGTATGCTTTTCTTTCAATAATACAATAGCGTGTGTTGTACGCAACTTCAAGTTCTAACACACCACAACCAATCAAACTAGATGTTATGAATAGTAATACCCACTTTTTGAAATTTTATAAATTTTATCTTTCAAAATGGACTTCATTTTTGGATTCGAAATATCTAAATTATCTTAGGGTGAATTTTTGGTATTTTTCTGAAAACTTTAAATTTTTGATGAATAGTGAAAAACACGGAGTTATAGTTTAAAACCGATTTTTTATTTAAATTATTATTTATTTTATTTAAATTTATTTTAGGTCAAAATAGATAAATAATACCTATATAAGTTTAATTTGATTCATTGGAGTCAGTTTATAATAATTTTCGATATGTAAAAATTTTATCGAACTTTTTACCATCTTTTACCCACCTCCTAGGAGCATGTCCAAATTTGTATAAAACATAATTTTACCAATTTTGTGAGTTGAATTTAAAAAATCTGAGAGACATAGTTTCTATCAGTAAGTAAAATTCGATTCAATAAGATCAGAATAATTTTTTGTGAATAGTAACTTTTTACTTTTATTTACCACGGTTAAAAGTAAATAGGGTAATTAAGGGTAAAAATGATATTATTATTACCCTAAAACATGTGTTAATTCTATTGGATAAGTTTAATTCGACCAAAAACAACCTTAGGAATAAAATATTATCCTTTAGGTCCACTTGGATTTGATTAGGACATTTATTATTATTTAATTCAAAGAAGAGTTAAAAGTGTTAAATTCAAAGTTTAATAACTAACCCATTTTTAATATAGGTTTAGACATAAGATAAATCGACTATAAATATTAATTAGAAAGATAAAGTTATTTCATATATAATGGTATTTTATTTATAATTTTTAGAAATTAAATAATTAAATTTATTTATGACACAATGATGATGTAATATTTACCTAATTAATGAAATATTAAAATAATTGATATTATAAAAATCTAAATAAATGTAATTTGAGACTTTTTATGAATTACACTAATTTTATAGGTTAATATGACATGTTAGAGTCGATTAGATGAATTGTTTTTGAAGTAATATTGCTGTTATGAATTTAGAAAAAACAAAATACCAAATAGTGTCAAAATTGACATAAAAGAGTTTTTAAAACAAATATTATATTATTAATTGATATTCTATTCCTAAACAACTAAGGTTTGTCCAAAACACTTACATAATGATATTTGTATCTTTAATTAACCACTTGTGATTCTCTTATAAGTTTATAGTAATTATATTAACCATATAATATGAAAATACAAAGAGACATGGAAAATCTCCAACTAATTAACTAAGAGTTAAATCTAAAAGATACAGTTAATATAGTGACCCAAACCTGTCTAAAACCTATTTCTTGAGTATTTTTCGACCCATAATCACCTTATACTTGAAATAAATCATTTTGGAGCCATTATAAACCGAAAATTATTTTATTATAAAATAATATTTCAATCTTTTCCTAAGGTGCCCCTCACCCCTCTTATAAAAGGGAATTTCCCCTTATCTCAAATTCACTCCTTCAAAGCCATTTTTCTTGGCCAAAACCTACCAAAATACCCTCTAAAAGGTCATACATTAATCCTAGAGGCCTTAATTTTGTCATAAATCCAACCTAAGTAGCCATTTTGATCAAATCAAAAGGAAGAACCCGAAGAAGAGGTAAATATTTCATCACCTCTTTCAAGTTCCTTTCTTCTTCCACTTCCTTTTCCTTGGTTGTTTCCATTCTAAAATAATAAATCCAGTATCTTCTATATACTATGATGTTATTATAAATATATTACAACCATATTCATTATTCTATCCATCCTTTGAATGACATGTCACCATACATGCGTACGTACGACTTATCGTCTCCACGTCGTGGTGTAGTTGTTATACAATACATTATTATTTGGATGGGTATAATAATGATGTGTAGTTGATGTAAATAATAAATATAACATGATTATTATTATTTATATATGATATACCATCCAATTATATATTATTTTGATATCAAAATAGTGATATTTCCGCTCGTGCGTACGTACGGATTACCGTCTCCACGAACGCGATGAGATTCATTCTCTATCGTATCCATTCAAGAATAATTTTCATTAGATGATTAAAAATAATGTTTAAATACTTAATATCATTCTGAATATTAATAATATACATCCTATCCATAACAAACATTACTTACGTAACAAATAATATAATGGAAAATGAATCAGTTAACACTTGAAACGACGATAATATTAACAAAGCAATGTTAAAAGATCATATATGATATCATATTAATATATATGAATCTTTTATAATTTAATACCAATTATTTCACCATTATACATGAGTTTAACCTACCCTCCACCAAGGAAAAGTACAAGGTAAGGTTTAATTTCACAATATCTTTATTATCTAAGGTTGTTTATAGTAATTATCTACTGGGACCTCTTTATCATCCACATCCATGCTTCTTAAAAATATATTTTAATACATTTTTACTATTTAATAGATAGTGGGTTAAAGTCATTTATACCGTTATTTGACCTTATATGTTTTTAAAGGAATATTTCCATCATTTTCCAAATAAGTTACTTTATGACCTTTTCAAAAAAATTAAGGTAAGAACGTTTTTTTAACTTATACGGCGGGTGCGACTATTTTCCGCTATTTTAACATCATTGAAGCTTCCCTTACAATATTATAAGAATATTTTCAAAATAAATGTTTTCTTTATAATTATGTGATGCTTAAATGATTTCAAAATAAAAAGAGATATTTCTTTAAAAAAAATTTTGATTTCATCTATGTCAACATCGTTTGATGGATTTTAAGCTTATTTGTAGTTGATTTATTATGATACAAAACTTCCATATTTTATTGAAGGTTTTGTTATATGTTTTACTGTGGATGTGTTATTTTTACACCATTCATGGTTTATGGATAAAGTATTGAAATTTCGTATGCTAGTTTTAATACGAATGTTTATGTTATGTTTAAACCTTTTCATATGAGAAATGAATTGGACTTAATAAGTGACGGGTGGAGCCCGTTATAGCTCCTTGATGCATCGGTAGGTCTCATGAGAAAAACTAGTGTCTTGTCACAAGGCCTTGATGAAATATTATTTGTAGTCTTAGAAAAAGTCCTTGACTATGTGGTTATGAAAGTATAGCATTATGCATTCCATCATTATGAAAGTGGATATTGATATTGCATGTGATTATTTGACTAGTATAATATCCATGTGAGTAAGTAAATGGAATCATTTTGATTTGTATTTTCTATATTATAATGAAGTTTATGTTGAAAAGGCTTTTGTTTTAGTTTTATACATTGCCTTAAATGTTTATTCTTATTTAAGAAAGTTTCCACTATATTGTTAGCCTTACTGAGCATCTGAGATCACCCCTTTCTATGTTTAATTTTTTCCAAGATGTGAAGAAGTATATTATGAATAACCTACAGGGATAGTCTATGGGATCTCAGTGTTGTTCCATGGAAACTATGTTGTTGTAGTTTTCTATTTTATGATGTAATGTAAACCTTATGAATATATCTAGTACTTCCAAGGCTACTAAACTAATAGGTCTTTCGAGACTTGTGATCATGAAAATGATATATAATAATGCACCAACTCTGGGATTCTGGGGTCGGGGAGTTACATTAATTGAATAAATGATTAATATAATATTTCATGATTTTATACATCATGATTTCTATTCCATCAAGACCTTTCTCTGTGATAGTTTAAAACTATATGAAAATACCCATTAAATTCTAGCTTACAGATTTTTCTTGTGAGAACTTTTGATGCATTGAGGGGCTATAAAATTATGGGTGCCACCTGTTACTTTATATACAATTCATTCCTTATGTGTAAAATGATGAATCTAATTCATGAAAAATATGGCATATCAAAAAAATGGTATTGAGTAAAGAATATTGATTGTCAATAATTCCCCATTCAATCAGTTAACTATCACAGTATAGAACCATATGTATAAATAATATATGTTTTAATTAATAATAATATCCATTATAGAGAATATGGATATTTTATGGTAATTTTAATGTCCAATGATGACAATATAGAGAAATTTGAAGGTAAATTTAATGACTAAAAATTTAACCAATAAAGTAAATATCATTAATTTATCTAGTCAAATTGATCATAACCATCGAGATAAAGAATAATAGTAGTATCATTACAAAATACATCTTTTGGATTATAAGTTAAATAAAGGGTTTTTTCATTCATGAATAGAAATACCATAAAAAGTTCATTAAATCATTCTTGATGAAAATACCTTTTTCACTTTGAAAATAAATTTTAAAAAATAATAATTTCATGAATATTATAAAAAATATTTTCTTTGAAATGAAAGTTATAAATTTTAAATGAAACGTCAAAATAATCACTAGTCATGAAGGCAGGAATATTTTTTTCATTTTGATTATATTAAAATAAATATTTTTGTTACATGTTCAGTAAAAAGTTATAAAGTTCCTTGTTCTATAAAAATACAATAATATTCCTTTTAAATAATTCTATAAAAATTAAAAAGGGGATAAAAATTACTTTAAAACAATTTATAATGGTAAAAATATTCTTGAATGCATTTTAAGTAAAATATGAGTATCGAAGAAAAATAATTTTCCACCAAAAATTGAAATAAAGTGGGATTTTCATAAAAACATTTTTATTAATAATTTAATGTACCAAAGAGTGGATAATGGTACTATTACTTTAAAAATTCATGAATTACTAGGGGAGAATAAAATTATATGGTTTTTATACAATGATCAAATAATTTCCTTCAATATAAATTCAAGCATAAAAAATCACGATTAAAATGATATTTAAGTATAAACCCTCACATATTTGGTAAATTTTCAGTAATTAACTAATTGAAGAAATAACATCAAATAAAATGTTAAATTCCATGAATATAAAAAGATTAATTTCTTAACATATCAAATTAGTAGTAGATACACCACATAAAAATTAATAATACCAATTATATCTCAATGGACTAGAAATTGATATGAAATCTTACATAAATATCACACCATAGAAGTAATAATTAATAAATGAATACATTATGTGTATCAAATGTAAATAAAAATAAAAAAGTTTAAATATAATATAAAAAATAAAAATTCATTTCAAACAAAATCTTAGAATATTAAATACAATGAAGAAGTAATATAACCTAATGAAAATAAATTTAGTTTATAAAATTCCTTACCACTTCGTAGAATTCAAGTCAAATCCCCTCAGATGAGATAATCCAAATTGAAATTTGAAATTCAGTGTAGTATGATGTATTCATGATATTACATATTAGAGGTTTGTTTATACAACTTATTTAATATATTAATGGTTTTAAAAATGTAATTAAATTAAACCAGGACTATATTCATATTTATAATACTATATATGATTTTATCATAAAATCTTATCACCCATTATTTAATAATATTTCATTATTACCATGGTTTCAGGTGTTAACTATATTATTTCTTTTTCTATGTTTCATTGTGAATGTTCTGGTTCTTTATCATAGGATATAGTTACATAAAATCAATAATTAAATTAATTTTTTTATATAATATTTACTCATTATAGAAACTTTTAGAACCATTATTTAACTTTGGACATGGATAATGAATCACATCTCTTCGTTGAGATGGTAGGTCATACGTACACATAAGTAATTTTATACTTCCCTTAACGGGATAAACGATGAGGAAGTGGATGATTTTTTAATTTTAAAAATTTAATATAATTTCATATGAATCAAATATATATTCATTTTGACATCATTATGACTATATTTTTTTAATCAATGAAGGGAAAAAAATTCCTCGTTTCGCGAGGTTGTAGTCTACCATACACACAAGTGATTTATGTGATTCCCATTTGATATATAATTAGATAGATAAAAAATATTACATCAACATAATAAAAGCTCATTATATGATAGAAATTTTTTTTACTATATAGGATGTTTTAGGATATAATTTTCGGTTTTAAAATGAGTAGTAAAAAGAAAGAGCTTATTTAAGACAATTACCATCACTCATATGAAACTCCTTTTAATCTCTTATTAAAGACCCTTGGGTTGGTCTTTTAGAAATACCAGCACATGTAACAATTATAGTAAGATGTTTGTGAGATATTATTTCTATTTTTGGAGTTAAATGCTTTTATATGTGTGAATAAGTGAGGTTAAGAAGTTCCCATTTATAAGTGGTGTTGGGGTCCTTGGAAACTACATGGAAATTTCCTAAAAGAATAAAAAATGAAAAATGTCATTCCCCAGTAAAATGAATACTAATGACCATATATTAAAATTTGGGATAGGATAAGGTTTATATATATATATATATTCAATAATATTTTTTCATGTATAATTGGAATAATTTCCCTTCTATTTTGGATTAACACCCCCACCATTAAACTCTTTTCAAACATAACCACAATAATTATTTTTTACTATTTTTTATATTCATTATGACATTGAATTAATTTGACCTTATTAAATAATATTAATTATGATGATTATAAATATGGAATCTATTTTATTAGATTCAATTTATATAAGTGGCATAATATAATTAAAAAATAAACCTGTAAATTATGTCTTAAAAATGTATTTCCAAGTAATTCATTTTCCAAGCATATTATTATTTAGAATTAACAATATGAAGAGTGATCAAAATTATATGTATTTTTATTCATATATTTAGATATATAATATATTTATTTAATTTAAAAATTTCCTTATTAGTGGTTATTTTAATTAATTAATATGGAGGAACATTATCCACATAAAAACTATTTTCACAAAAATGTTTTTTAAGCCTAAAAATTAATTTATAAAAAAATATGGTATAAAAATTATTTAATGTAATTAATTAGATTAAATATAAGTAAATATGACTAATGTTACTTTTAAATCAAATTCAAAATATAATTTTACTTTTAAATTACTTAATTTATTGAAAAGAAATCGTTGTTTTTAAAAAAGTGTCTTTTCCCCTATTTACGGAGAAATTGCTCTTTCAAAAAAATATAAAAATATAACCCTAAAAAAAATTGATATGATGAATTCAAAAATTTAGTTTATTTGATACAGAAATTATAAAGGTGTAAAAAATAATTTATATTATTTTTTCACAAGGAGAAGAAAAAAATTATTTTTGAGGAAACATATTTTTTGAAAAATAAGTTGGCATTACTAAAATATACTTATTATTATCAATAAATTTATATTTTTAGTAAATTTATGTATATTTTGAGAAATATTATTTCTATTCATACCTACTAATTTAATTACTAGGTTATAATAATCATATTTAAATAGTATATTATGTGGTTTATTTAATCGTGGTGTTGTGTTTCAAATACCGTATCGAACATATTGTTCTTCTTTTAAAATATTTTGGTGTTACTCTCTCTATCCATTATTTTATTTCTAAATAATTTTCTAATGGTATAATATCACCACCACAATTAATAAATGTTAAAATGTTTGTGAAAACTTGTAATGAAATGGTGATTTAATCTCATGTCTATAGCTCTTCTCCGATATAAGTTAATGCGAATGTGATTCCAAAAAATCTAGTGATTTTAAAACTGATTTAATTTGATGTTATTTTTTAATGTATTTGATATATTTATATATATCCCATATCAATTTATAGGTAATGTTAGTCACATTTAATATTCTAAATCATCTTATGATCATCTTTCAGTGTATGTATGAATATAAACACCCAATGAAAATAGCATACACTATATGGGTCTTACTACCTATTTGTGATGAATATTTATCTCAAATAGTTTTGGAGCAACTAAAAATTAAAATATTCCTTCTTTTTTTTGTAATAGACCTAACTAGGTCAACCCATTTTTCAACCAACTTGGCATTCCACAATTCCTAAATCATATTCTCAATCGCCACAAGCTGGAGACAATAACTTGGGTATCATGTAAAGAAAAGTTGGAATGATTTCACCCTCTAAAAGACATATGAATAGATAGAATAAATCTGAGTGTCATGATTGATATCAAAAAAATATATCATATTTCAAAAAAAACAAACGATGAAGATAACATCCAACAACTAGGTAAAAAGGTAAAAATTTAGAAACTAAATGATAATAAACATGAAACATGAATCAACCCATGGTTCCATAACTATTTAAACTTATGTCACCACTATCAAAATACATTAGATGGAATAAAAAAAATAAGATATGCACTCTATATGAAACTATTTGCTTTACATGGATCCTATAAAACCAATCCTACTAACTCCCAATGGAGAGTGTATGGTGTGGGGGTAGTACCCCAAAACTAGAAAGCCTAGGGCTAGTGTCTACTACCATTTTATTTTAATTATTATAAGGAATAAAATCATAAATGACTGAGGAGTTTATTAGTCTTAGTAAACCAGATACATACATGAGTCTTACATTACAAATGGATACACAAATTACAACAAAAAATTTTAGAGGATAACATTATTCCCAATTATAATATTCATTTTTATCTCTCTTAGTACACTTCAGGGAATAATAGGGAATAGAAAAAATAAGGGTAAGATCAAATGATTAGCAATGGTTAAGTATAGTGGAGGAAATGATGAATCAATGAGAATAATCAATATAGAAAAGTAATAGATTATCATACATGTCATGTAATAAATAAAATGAGAGTGAGTGCGTACAAAATATGGAAAGGTAAATAACTGAACACACATTCGAATTAAATAAATGGATAAGCAATAATCAACAATCTAAGGTATGAAACTAAAAAAAATCCATGTAATCAATAAACTGAGATTGAAATGAATCCATAGGTTTTTTCCTTGTGAAAATATCATGGATAATAATAACTAAATCAAAATAAAATAAATGTTTAATTATCAAATGTCATGTATCCGTCACATGTACCACATTAACATTAATATATGTCCTCATGAAATTTTAATTCTGTTGCTAGAAGCTGGTCTATTCTACTAGGAAACAAGCTCGGAGAGTTTTTCTCTAACTGATTTCATCTCATGAGACTACTAATGCATCGAGGGGAATTCATTAATCAGTCCCCAACCCGTGTATTTAATGTTCAAATTATTACTTGTATATCAAATAATATATTTAATAAACAACATTCCTTATAAAAATTATGTATAGATTAAAATATAAGGGTTTCTCAATAATTCCACAGTAAATCAAATAACATTCACAGTAAATACCATATGTAAAAATATTATATGATTTAGGAAATAATAATATCTATTACAATAGTATATGGATATATAATATAAATTTAATGTATAGAAAAATTATCATAAGTGATTGTATCAAGACAATGTTAAAAATCAAAAAAGAATTTGTTATTGAAAAGATAACTTTTACCACTTGTTAATATTCATGTCAAAACCCATTGAATTAGATATTTCAAAGTGAATCTTGAAATACCATGAATTATGAGTTTTTCATGATATTAAATTACAAAGGGGCATAATATACACCACACTGATGTGAATTGGTGTATAATAACAAATAAGTCTCAAAGGAATGTAAGTTGAGACAAAATCCTTTACCTTGCATTTCCTTTTGGGTGAACTTCCTTTAAACTATTGTATAATAGTTTTAATCATATCACTAACTTATAATATAACTATAATCATATTTATAATAACATATATTATCTTATTATAATATCTTATTTCCCTTTTGTTAATAATCATTAATCATTTTCACTATTTCAGGTGTTAATTGTCATGTTTTTCGAGTATGTTTTGACTTGTTATTTTTTATTCTTATATCGATCAGGATTTCATCATCTATAGGATTTACATCATGATGTATATATCATACGTATTCATTATATATTTATTTATAATAATCCATAACATTTGGATATAGAAAATGAAATTCATAATTTTTGGAGATGGTAGGTCGTATGTCTGCATGAACGCTACTACCATTTTCTTATCGTATTTAAAATAATGAAAATTAGAAGATATATATATATATATATATATTATTACTCTATCATATTTATTTCATATATTTTAGATATATTTATTAAATCTACCCTTTATACATGTCATGTATAGTGTGAACGAATCACATTACTTTGAAGAGACGGAAGTCCACACACCCACAAATGATGTTATCGTATTCCTACAAAATGGAAACAATGAAGGTATACATTATATAAAAAATTAAAAAATCATAAATAGATTATAAATACTATATATATAATATATTAATAATAAATCTAACATTGCTTCCAACCTTTAATTGTTGTAATGGAAGAGAGAACAACATCAGTTCGTGAGGAGATAGTCCACCATACCCATGAACGATGATTGTGTATCCCATTTTATGGGTGTGTGTGAAATTATAGGTGAAATTTTTATCAAACAAAAATCTTATTTTATTTAATATACTAAGGTTTTTATATAATCAGGATTTATAAATAATTTAAGGGGTAGAGAAGTAAATGAAACCAAAGTGATCATTAAAGAAAGCTACCTCTTATTTGGGTAACTCTATTTGGTTTATACCAAAAGACAACCTTGGTTTGATTTATTCCCAAATAGAGGATTAAATTAAGAGGTGAGGGATGGTGTGGTTCTATTTTTTCAGGTTTTTTTGATAAAAAATGGATTTATTGGTGTGATAAATTTGGAGGGTTGAGTGCCTTCCTTTAGCGGAGAAGGAGTGACATTCCTAAAAATATAAAATGGTAAACACTATTGATAGGTCTCCCTTAGATAAGTTTTCCCCAATAATGAAAACAATTTTATAAATGGGAGGATATGGTAGAAATATTCCCATACAATGGTTTTTTTACTAGTGTATCGGCCATTTGGCTCTTAAGACTAATGTTTAGTCCCTTATTAAGATTAATTTCCCCTTAATCGATATAATTAATTTTAACTCCATTTACTAACCAATTTGGCCAAAAAATAAGTTTAATATATTATAAATCATATATTATTCTGATTAAAAATATGGAATTAATTTTTCTAAATACCAATCATAGAGGAGGTTGAAATTAATTTAAAATTAATCTCACATACGGGACGATAAAGCAGGTTTGTAAAGAGAAAATGTTCAAAATATATCTATGTTTTTATATCCAATTTCAAATATAAATTATTTTAGAAGACATAAATTGTATTAAATTATGTATAATTTATATAATTTTACTTTAAAAACAGTTTAAAATATTATTTTTATATATAAATAAATTAGATGAAAAAAAGTTTTCAATTAAAATTCAGTATTTTTCACTATTCATAAAAAATGATACTTCTCTACAAAATAAAATAATTTCGCCATAAAATAATTTGGAATTATTATTAAAAAATTAAGTTCATTTTTACAAATAAAATTTATAAAAGTTTCAAAAATTATTTTTAAAATAGGCACGCCATAAAAGGTGGAAGAAATGTCATTGTAAAAATATGGCTTTTCAGGAGAAATATTGGGTTTGTTTATATGTTATTCTAATAAAATATATTGGAAGAATGTAAAATAATATTAATTGGATATATCATATACAAATTTCATTATGATCATTCACTAATATTAAATAATTTAATTTATTAGGATGAAACACCTTTATAGTCATAAATAATTAAAGTGTTTCATTTATATTCAATTAGATTATATTTTCTTTTCTCCTTAATTAGTAACCAATGAATTAATATTATATTAATGTAAACCATATATTTTAATAATTTATCTATTACTATTCATAATCTTTAATATAACATTAAGGTTATATATTATTATAAAAATATTTTAAAAATATATTTTTGTTTGGTAAAATTCAGTGTTGCGTGTAACGCAAGCTGTCGAAGAAATTCATTATTGAGTGCGATGAAAGATAACTTAGTATTTCATGCATTTAAAGATCTATAATTTATTAAATTTATTTAAAAAATTATATATACCATAATTTCTTGATGGTTTATATTCCTTACTATATTTGGTTTTTGTGTCATACATGTTATCGAATAAAAGTTATCCTTTTATAATTTTCAGGGTGTTACATTCTCCACATCATAAATAAATTATATCCTCATAATTTTAACCTGATCTTGGTAATATAGGGTTTTATATTTTAAAATTATTTTGTTAAAATACCATATCATGAGAAGAGTAATTAAAATATCCTTATAATAAGATACAATGAGAAGTATAAATGTCACATGGAATAACATATAACATGGTTTCTTTATAGAAGACCATTAGTGGATAGTGGAGATGTGTACAAGGAGGAGAAGTATAAATATTTATAGGTTTTATTTAGTTTATTTATCACAAAAAATTGAATGATCAATTGGAAGTTGAGGGCCTCAAATCTATAAATCTATGACGATTTAAAATATCATAAGTTCAACAAAAATTAAGGTATTAGGAAAACTTTTTTTTATTATTTTCCTCATATTGAGTAATTATTTTAATGCCTATGAATAAATGGAAATATACTTAATTTTCATATTTCTATTTCATAAACACAATATTCATCCATTTTTTGTGCTTTAATCAATTTCCAATTAATCCATTACGTTAAGAAATTTATATCCCAAAATCATATTTGATGCCTAAAACAATAAAATTTTATTTCTATGAATTGTTAGATACATAAAAGATTGAAATTTATTTCCATATATCTCTAAATATTTTCCAATACCAATATTATTAATATAATAATATTTAAACTAAAAATTAATACCATTGGTACATTATTAATATTTTTTTTCATATTTTTTAACTAAAATAATTTCACATTAACAAGGACATCACGCATACTAGTGGCAGGAATGAAAACCTTATCATCCTTTGGTCATGGGTTCAATCCCCACCACCTTATAAAATGTCCTTTTTCTAAAACCATATTAATATAATTTCCAAAAATAACTATGATGGAAATCCTTGAAATTTTCTCATTAAATAATTTTTCCTCTATGGTTTTTAATAAAAACTTCATTCAAATCCTAATAATATAAGTTGAGTATTATTATAATGTAATTTATTATCTTAATAACACTAAAGGCTATATATACATTTAAACTCATTCCTCTAAAATTTAAGGTCATTATTCCTCAAATATATTTTTTACTAAAAAATATTAAACTAATGAGTTATATTTTCCTAAATTTCTTATAAAATATCATTAATCTTAGTAGGATCTCGTTCCATAAAATCTAAAAATATGTGTTTGAGATAAAAGAAACCTATTATAAAACCTAATCTTATAATCCAGTGATGTTATCTATAACTCTTAGGATAATTAATACATATATGTTTTTATTCTAATCCTTAAAGTCTATCTTAGGGTTATATTCCCTAATCCATGTTTTCCTAAATCTAAATCCCAAGGTTACTACTAAACTTCATTGATACAAACTGTAGTGCCCTGACCCCATAAAGCCCAGGGAATATGTCTTCTACTATTACATTGGAATAATTAAAAATAATCAATTTTTTAACTACCAAAGAGTTTAGTATTCTTCATAAAACAGATATATACTTGAGTTTTCAATACAACCATAGTGCAGGGTAGTAAATGGATGTATTACAGGGCCCATAGCCACCCTCTAGTTTTTGGGTGGGACTGGTCCTAGAATTGAATCCTTGACCTAACCACTCATGCTTGTTTTTTGGATTGGATTTGGATTGGTTGGTTCTCACATAACCCTAAAGTGAGTCTTTTTGAAGAAAAAAAACTAGTCAGTCATACATTACTACTGGATACACTAATTAAAACTTAATTTATTTTTCTATGATAAATCTATTCCCACATAGAATATCCATTAATATAATTCTTAGTACACTTCATGGAATCTTAGAGAATGGAAAAAAGTAATTTTGAGATGAAATTCTCATTAAGGGTTAATTATATAATACTAAATTATGAATCAATTAAAATAATCAATATGGTAAGGTAATAACTAAACACACATTCCATGTAATCAATAAACTGAGAGGGGGTGCATAAACCATATGTAAAGGTGAATTACTAAACACAAATTCTATTTAAATAAATGTACAAGTCATAATCAATATGGAATGTTAATAAGCAGAAAACACATTCTATGTAATCAATAAACTTAGAATAAAATGCATCCATATATTTTTTTCATAGTGAAAATATCATGGATAATAGTAACTGAATGAAAATGATTGAAATTATTATTTATAACATGTCATGTATCTAGAACATGAACCACTATAATAGCAAGATATATCCTCAAGACAGTTTATGTTTATGGGTAGAAACCCATCTATTCTTCTTAGAAGGAAACTCGAAGGGCTTGTCACAAACTAATTCCCTATCAAGAGACTATCAATGAGTCCAAGGGATTGCATTAATCAATAGCCAACCCATGTAGTGAATTTCCAAATCATTTCTCATATATCTAATAATCTATTTAATTAACAACATGCCTTATCAAATATCCATATTGATTAAAATATAGAGATTTATCAATAATTCCCCATTTAATCAAATACATGTCAAAGTGAACAACCTATGAATAAATAGTATACCATTTTGTAAATAATAATATCTATTTCATGATAATATGTATATTTAAGACAAAATTAATGTATAATAAAAATTATAATAAGGATTTTATTGTTTCAAGAGAAATTTAACTGTCATAAAAGAATGTGATACTTTAAAGACAACTTCTACTAGTTGGTAATTTTCGAGTCAAAACCCCTTGAATGAGATAGTTCAAATTGAATCTTAAAATACCATGAATTATGAGTGAATAATGATATTAAATGAAAAATGGGTATTTTATATACCACATTAATGTGAATTTGTTTATAGTAACAAATAAGTCTCAATGGAATGTAAGTCGAGACAAAATCCATTACGTCCTATTTCCTTTTTGGAGAACTTCCTTTGAACACATGTATAAAAGTTTTTAGAATGTAAATAACTTATACCAGAATAAAAATCATATTTATAATATAATATATTATCTTCTTATAATATCTTATTACCTATTGTTTAATAATAATCTTTTATCATTTTAACTATGTTGGGTGTTAATTATCATGTTTTCTGAGAATTTTTTGACATGCTATTTTTTTTATTTCTATGTTGATCATGATTTCATAATAACCCGGATTTAAACCATGATTTAAATATAATATTATATATATATATATATATCTATTTGTGTGTGTGTATTTATAATAATCCATAATTTTTGGAGATATGAAATGAAATGCGCCATTTAGGGATATGGTAGGTCGTACATATGCTTGAACGCTACTCCTATTTCCTTATTGTATTTATAATAATGAAGAGAAAATGAAAAAAATATTTTTATATTATGATTATAGTATCATATTTATGTCATATATTTTAAATAATTTTATTAAAACCATCATTTATACATTTCATCTATAGCATAAACGAATCACATCACTTTGAAGAGGGGGTAGTCCACATTTCCACAAATGATGTTATCGTATTCCCATAAAATGGAATGCATAAAGGTATGGGTTATATAAAAAATTAATAAATCCTAAATACATTATAAAAACTCTATATATCATATATAAACTATAAATACAACATTATTTCGAACCATTAAAGGTGGTAATAGAAGAACGAACAATATTAGTTTGTGAGGATGTAGTCTATCGTACACATTAATGATGATTTTGTATCCCTTTTGATAGATGTGCATAAAAGCATAATTAAAACTCTTAGAATTAAAAAAAATCTCAGTATATTTAATATAATTATTTTTTATAATAATTTTATAAAAACATTTAAGGGGTGGAGAAGTAAATGAAACAAAAGTGATCAATGCAAAACGTTACCTCTTATTCAGTTAACTGCTTTTTATTTATATCAAAAGACTTACTTGGATGCATATAATCCTACAATGAGGCTTCTAATAGAATATTAGTGATGTTGGGGATATATATGGGTATTTATTGAATGAGTAAAAGGGCTTTATAGCTGGTAATAAGTGGGAGGGGTGAGTTACTCTTTATAGTGGAGTGGGAGTGGCATTCTTGTAAATATAAAAAGGTAAACATTATTGAGTGGTATACCTAAAATCATGTTTCTAAAATAATGAACCCAATTATAGAAAATAGAGGATATGGTTAGAATATGGAAATCCAATGGATTTTTGAAACTGTATATGTCATTTTTTCCTTTAAGATTAATGTTTAGTCCCTTATCAAGCTTAATTTTACGTTAATCTCTATAATTAATTTTAATTTCATTCATTAACTACATTAGTAAAAAATCATGTTGACATTATTAGACACAAAAAATTATTTTTATTCCAAATATGGAATTAATTTTTCTACATAAAA
The DNA here is from genome assembly GCA_963277665.1 of Viscum album. Classification (NCBI taxonomy): domain Eukaryota; kingdom Viridiplantae; phylum Streptophyta; class Magnoliopsida; order Santalales; family Viscaceae; genus Viscum; species Viscum album. The sequence continues at coordinate 1,384,452,401 of OY728123.1, forward strand.
ATCATAGAAGTGGAAGAAATTAATTTAAAATTAATCCCACAGATGGGACGAGAAAGCGAGGTTTTAATGTCAAAATATTCAAAAGCTTCTACTTTTTTCTATCCAATTTTAAATTGAAATTGATTAAAAATAATTACATTTGATTAATTTTTGTATTATTAACATAATTTTACTTTAAAAACATTTTTTAAAAAAATATTATATTAATAAATTTGATGAAATAGCTATTTCCAATTAAAATTCTGTATTTTTCACAATTTATCATAAAATGATAATTCTCAAAAAAATATATAACTTAAACCCTAAGATAATTTTAAAATTACACATTATAAAATTAGATTATTTTTTTAAATAAAATTTACAAATTTTTCAAAAAAAAATTTAAAATATTCATGCCCTTAAAAGAAAGTAAAACTGACTTTATAAAAACATTTCTTTTCATGTGTAATATAGGGTTTGTTCTTATCTTATTCCTATCAAATTTATTAGAATAATTTCAAAAAAATTATTAAATATATAATATATAAGTTTCACTGAGATAATTAAATAATAATATGAAACACCTTTGTGGGCCTAAAATAAAAAGATTTTTTTATATTCAATTGGTTTATATTTTTGTTTATCATTAATTGGTAACCAATGAATTTATATTATATTTTTTTAAACCATATATTTTGTTAATTTATTTTATCCTATTCATAAAATCCATGTTAAAAATTAGGTTATATATTATTATAATAATAATAGAACAATATATTGTTGTTCGGTAAATTTTGGTCTTACATGAAAGGAAATTTATCAAAGAAACTCGTTGTTTCATGAGACGCAAGATAAATCACTATGGAATGAATTTAAAGTTATGAAATATATTAAATGTATTTAAAAAAATTAAATTTACTATAAATTTTTAAGATCATATATTATATTCTATGTTTGGTGTTGCGTTTTATACACAATATCGAACAAAAGTTACTATTTTATAATTTTTAGGGTATTACATTCTCCCCACCATAAATAAATTGTATCTTAAAATTTTAAAAATGATATTGATAATCTAGGGGTTGATATTTGAAGATTAATTTATTGAAATCCCATAGTATGAGAAGTGTTAATAAAATATCCTCTTAATAAGATTGAATGATAAGTACAATGGTCACATGGAATAACATATAACTAGGTCTCTATATAGGATACCTTTAGTTGAAAGTGAAGACACATACTTAGAGTAAAATGGTTAATATTTATAGGGGTTATTGAGGTCATTAATAAAAAACAAGTGAGTGATAAATGGAAATTTGAATCCCAAAATTCCATAAATCTACAATGATATAAAAGACAATCGGTTCAACAAAAATTAAGGTATTAGGAAAACATTTTTTTATCATTTTACTAATTTCAAGTAATTATTTTACTAACTAAGGATATAAGTAAATATACTTATTTGAAATATTTATATTTCATAAAAAAAAAGTCAACCATTTTTTTTTCTTTGATCAATTTTCAATTCATCCATTACTTCAATAAATTTATATCCAAAATTTCAATTTTAGGTCTACAATAATAACATTTATTTTCAATGAATCATAAGATACATAAAATATTGAAAATTATTTCCATATTTGTCTAAATATTTTCAAAACTAATATATCTAATACCTCAATATTTATCCCAAAAATTAATATTATTGGTTCTTTATTAATATTTACACATCAAATTGTTTAACTATCAAATTACAGGTTAACCAGGATATCTTATAGGCTAGTGATAGGTGTGAAGCCCTTATATTCCTTTAGTCATGGGTTAAATCCCCACCACCATATATGTTTTTATTTTTTAAAACCATAATAATATAATTTAAAAAATAACAATAATCGAAATCCTTTAAATTAACTCATTAAATACCACTTTCTCTATGGTTTTGAATACAGAATATTTTTCATTGAAAGCCTAAAAATATAATTTGACTATTATTAAAAAGTCATTAATTATAATAATAACCCTTTTATATTTATATAAATTTAAACTCATTCCTCTAAAATGATTGTTCATTATTCCTCAAATATTTTTTCTACTAAAAAAATACTATACTAATTAGTTGTATTGCCCTAAATTTCTTCCAAAATATCATTAATCTTGGTAGAATCAAAATATATAAAACCAAAAAAGAATCATATTAGACTTATAAACTATGATCAATATTAATCTCATAATCGATTTATAGTATCCATAACACTTGAATTAATTACTACATGTTTTCTTATATGATAATCCTCAGATTCTATCTTAGGGTTATGTTTCCTAATCTATGTTTTCCAAATACTAGTTCCCAATATTTCTATTAAACATCCTTTTATACCAAATGTAGTGCCATGACCCCTTGAAATCCTAGGACAAGTGACTAGTATAAATCTATTGGAAATATTACAACGAATTAAATACTAACATACTGAAGACTTTAGTAGTCTTGGTAAACCAAAAGCATGCATGAGTCTTACATTACCACTGGATACACTAATTACAATTAATTTTTTTTTCAAGCATAAATTTATTCTAATATAGCATATCCATGCATATATTTCTCAGTAAACTTCATGTAATCTTAGAGAATGGAAAAAAATAATGATGATCTCAAATGCTCATTATGGGTTAGGTATAGTAGAATAAATTTTGAATCAATGAGCCTAATGAATATAGAAAGGTAATAACTAAACACCACTTCCTTGTAATTAATTCACTATGAGGGAGTGAGTAAATCATATTTAATGTTAAATAACTTAACACACATTCCATTTAAAAAACTAGATAAGGAATAATAAATATTTCATGGTAAGAAACTGAGAATGTGTTCCATTTAAACAATAAAATGATAATGAAATACTTCTATAGATTTTTTCATATAAAAATATCATGGATAATAATAACAGAAAAAAATGAAGGAACTTTTTAATTATATGGGTTCATGTATATATAACATGAAACACAATACCATAAAGATCTATCCTAAGGACAGTTTAAGTCTGTGGGTAGAAATCCATCTATTCTATTCGGAAGAAAACTTGAAGGGTTTTCGGCAACTAATTTCATCTCATGAGACTACCGATACATCGAGGGCCTTGAATTAACAGGTCCCCAACCCATTTAGTGAATGTATAAATAATTACTCATATATTTTATAATGTATTTAATGAACAATATGACTTATCTAAAACCTCTATTGAATAAATGATATAGATTTATCAACAATTCCCCAGGTAATCAAATAAGTTTCAAAGTGAACACCGTATGTAAAAAATGGTGTACGATTTAGAAAATAATAATATCTAATTAATTTTAATATTTATATTTAAAATTAGTTTAATTTATAATAAAAATTATTATAATGGAGTGATTATTTCAATAGAAAATTCACAATCACAAAAGAGAGTGTTATTATAAATATAACTTTTACTACTTGGTAATTTTCATGTCAAAACCCCTAGAATGATATAGTTTAAAGAAAAATATAAAATAACATGATGTATAAATTAATTATTAAATTGATTTATAAAGGGGAAGTATATAATCCACATTAAATTTAATGATTGTATAATAAAAAATATGTTTCAATGGAATGAAAATTGAGACAAAATCCATAACCCTGCATTTCCTTTTGGGTAAATGTCTTTTAAACTCTTATATAATGATTTTAAGAGTTTAAATAACTTATAGAAGGGCCATAATCATATTTATAATATCATATAACATCTTATTATAATATCTTATTACTCATTTGTTAAAAATCTTTCATCAGTTTTACTATTTTGGGTGTTAATTGTCATGTTTTTCAAGTATATTTTGACTTGTTGTTTGTTTTCTTCTTTCATCGATCACTATTTTGTCATATCCACGATTTAAAAAATGATTTAATATCATGTAAAATATTCATTATATATTTATTTTTAATAATACAAATAGTTTGGATCTAGTAAATGAAATGCACCGTTGATTGAGACGGTAGGTTGTATATATGCATGAACGTTACTTCTATTTCCTTATCATGATTAAATGGATGAAAAGTAAATGATAATTACATATATGTGTGTGTATATTATAATTAAAATATCATATTTATTTCATATATTTCACATATTATTATTAAAACCATCCTTTATACATTTCATGTATAGCGTGAACAAATCACATCGCTTTGAGGATACTATTGTCCACACGTCCACAACAGATGTTATCATATTCCCAAAAAATTGAAATCGTGAAGTTATGTGTTAAATAAATAATTAAATAAGAATAAATAAATTATAAATACTATATATATCATATATAATATAAAAACTATCACTATTTCTGAACTTCAATGCTGTTAATGGAAGAATGAACAACATCAGTTTGTGAGCCAGTAGTCCGTCGTACACATGAACAATGATTGCATATCTCATTTGATAAAAGTGTGTAAAATTGTAGTTCAAAATCTTAGAATAAAAATATCTCATTATATATAAGAAAATTATTTTATTATATAATCATTAAAAAAATTAAGGGGTGGATAAGTAAATAAAACATATGTGATCATTGAAGAACAATACCTCTTATTTAGGAAAATCCTTTTGATTTATATGAAAAGACTTCCTTTGTTGGATTTATACTACAATTGATGATTATATGAGAACGGGAGATATTTTTTGGAGCTATTTTTTTTCATGGAGACTAAAAGTGGATTTAGATGTGTGAAGAAGTGGGAGGGGGAGTAAATTTTTATAATAGAGGAGTGTCATTCCTGTAAATATAAAATGGTAAACACTATTGAGTTGTCTCCCTTACATCATGTTTCAAAAATAATTTAAAAAAGTATATAAAATGGAATTTGGGGTCAAAATATGGCCATTAAATCTATTTTGGACATGTTTATTGGTGATTTTGGCCCTTATGATTAAGGTTTAGTGCCCAGTTAACCTTAATTTTACCTTAACCATTGTAATTAATTTTAACTGCATTCACTAATCAAAGATCTTAAAAATTAATTTTAACTTATTAGAAATTATATATTATTATGATTAAAAATATTTAATTAATTTTCCCTAATTTAAATCACATAATCCACTAAAATTAATTTAAAATTAATTTCTTGGATGGGATGAAAAAACTAGTTCTTAAAGTGAAAATTTTTAAAAGTTTCCTATGTTTTTATATCCCATTTCAAAGTGAAATTGATGCCAAATACCAAAATTTTATTAATTTAGTTATAATTTATATAATTTTAATTCAAAATAAATTTAAAATATAATTTAACTATATTAATAAATTAGATGAAAAGTAGTTTTCATTTTAAAATTAGTATTTTTCACTATTCATCAAAAAATGATACTTCTCATAAAAATGTCAAAATTACACCGAAAGATAATTTTGAAATCACTCTTTCAAAAATAAAGTTTATTTTTAAAAATAAAACTTATAAAAGTTTCAAAATTTAGTTTTAAAATAGTTTCTCAATTAACAGGCGGTAAAATTTTATTTATAAAAATATAGATTTTTATGTGTAATATTGGGTTTATTATTATCTTATTGTTATAGAATATATTAAACGAATATAAAAAATATTTTATTGATTATATGATATATAAATTTCATTAATATCATTCACTAATAGTAATTAATTTAATTTATTAGTATGAAACAGCTTTGTTAGCATAAAAATAAAAATATTTCCTTTATATTCAATTGTTTTGTATTTTAATTTCTCATTAATTATTAAAAAATGAATTCATCTTATGTTTGTTTAAACCATATATTTTTATAAGTTAGATGGTCATATTCAAAAATACAAATTTAATAGCTAGTTTATATGTTATTTTAATAATATTTAAATAATACATTGTTGTTCGGTAAAATTTGGTTTTGCCTGTAACGTAAGATATCGAAGAAACAAATTTTTGTGTGTGATGAATGATAACTCATTATTGAATTAATTAAGAGATTTATAATATAATTTATTTATTTAAAACATTAAATATACCATAAGGTCTTGATAGGTTATATCTCTTTCTATGTTTCATGTTGTGTGTCATACACACTATCAAATAAAAGTTAATACTTTATAATTTTTGGGGTGTTATAGTGGCTATAAAATCTTAGTCGGATACCACCAAGAATATAAAAAATTTGTATCCACTTGAATCTATTATCTCCAATATAAAATATATTTCTAAAACATTTTAAAAAAATAATTTTCACATATAAAATCATTCTTTGTGCTTCTTTTCAAAAAAATCATATTCTAATAAACTAAACACTATAAAATAATAGAAATCAATGAAGGATAAGTAGATAAATAAATTAGGGTTTCATAATTATTTTTTATATCAATTGGTAAAATATTCATATCAAATAAATATGTGTGTAATATATCTATAGATAACTAAATATAAATAAATAAACTAAGTACGTACACAGCTATGAAAAAAATAAACACTTAATGAAATAAGTGAATCATATCTCTGTGAACCTCATTTCCCTAGTAAAGGATACCCAATACCTCCATTGCATTATGATAACCCAACATAGTGAGATATTTCTCCACTAAGGATCCTATATGTTTAGATTTTCCCCATACCCCATGTTATTCTCAATGTTCTATTACATCATCACTAAGTTAATGAAACCAAATTCATATTTTATAATAATTTCTCAAAGAAATTATATTTTATTTTCATGGGTATAGTTCATAAAAAACATTTTCAATAGTGATACAGCATCATTTTTATGCTTGAAAAAAAATCTATTTCCAAAACATCATTATGGATTTTTAATAAATGAATCGTGTTCATCTAAAAGGTTTTCAACAAAAACTACTTTTAGAAAACATTTTCATTTCTATAAAAGATAAAATTCATATATAATATATTTCAAATCATCAATTTAATAAGTCAAAACCAATGTAAATCATAATAACATAAGGCTTTCCAAGGGATAGATCATTGGATAGAGATACCAACCATACATTCAATAAAAAAATTATGAATCCAATACCTATGATGTGAGTGGGATGGATATGGTCTTCTCATTACTAGATCTACAAGATGACGCCCAAGAATATGGGAATCACAATATACTGTTATTAGATAGTAGATGAATGAATAAAACCCCTTCTAAGAACACTCTATATCTATAATATATTCCAATATAGAGAGACCTATTGGTTTAATAGAGAGAAACTGATTCAATAGACACAGTAAAATTTTTTATTATGTTTTTACATGGCTTGAGTAACCACCCATGGAAGATTAGGATTCCATTCAGGCATCTCAAGAAACTGGGACCATAATCACCATGCCCTAGGTAAAATACCATGACCATGGTAGACTCTACTTTGATATAATCTATGGGGATTTACCATATAATTTTGAAAATATTTAGTCTATTTTTGAATCATAATGGCCTCTAACATGGTGTGGTGGTGTCCCTATGGTTGTGGTCGATAGGGATACTTCAAATATATTCTAGACAAGTCTATGACCATCTGATAACTGTTTTATCCATTTCAGTTTCACTAAACATACCCATAGTCACTCCATAACCTCCAACATGACTATGCTTCTTCTGGTTTTTCAATAAAATGGTTAAAAACTCACTATTAGGCCTCCATACATCTCTAACACTTCTAAAACAAAAGTTAACAAACATCGAGATCAAAATAAAACATACCGGTAACCTAATGTGTATCATAATTATCCTCTCCAAAAATACTTTTATCCCCAAAAGGTTGATGATCATGAACCCAAAAAAAAGCCAAGTCCATCTATGTATCATCAAGGCCTTGAATTTCCAAGTCTCAATACTATCCCTACCACATCGTCATCTCACTTAATCCAATAAGATCAACATTCCATGTAGTACCTTACCATACCGGTCCACTATATGATTAGGCATTTGGATCACTCAAGTGTTGATATAAATATCAAAATACCATATCTTGATCACATGGAAATGATCTGGATGATACTTCTTCAGTTAGTACACATGGATCACATCACAAATAAAATTAAAATAGCTAGGTAAGTCTGTCTAATAATCCATAATCCAGATTCACTCTAAAATCCCAAATGGGAAACATAATGAGGTGCTAACTTACCATGCCTTCCCAAACATATGTGTCCCAACAATGATAAAACTATGAGGAAGACCCGATCACCTACCTAAAATTCCAACAAATGAAAACTCTAATCGGTACATGATTTATAGAAACTTTTATAGATACCCTATCCTTTTACATATAACATCACATGATTTTAATCATAATTATACATCAGAGTACAATACTAGGATTGTGGAGTCTTGTGTCTTTGAAGATTAGGTACATAAAACTGAAAACACGGGACTAAATAAAACAAATATTTATTTAATATTCAGAAATAGATCCTAACTTCCTTTGGGCCCTTACGTCATCATATGGTACCCTAGGTAACACATGAACGAAGGGAAGAGCTAAAATCCTAGTAAGGCAATAAACATAGGAATAAGGATTTAGCATAAGGGTTAGAGATCATGACATAATGATATAAAATGGCATAAAGAATCATAAAATATAAACATGGTATCATATAAACATTGAATCATATAAATGTGGTATCAAAATAAAACATGACTTTAGCATGAGTCGAGGCTAACCGCCAAGACCGTCACACATGGTAGTACAATCCTAGGCTAACTGCCAAGACCGTCACACACGGTAGAACAAGCCAAGGATAACCGCCAAGATCATCGCACATAACATCTCATGAGAATCAAATTTACCCAATTAATTTGAGTGATATATGGGCACACCCATCTTAAATTTTCATGAATATGTTTTCCACATAAAGAATCATACATAGTCAATCTTACATAAACATAAGGTTTATCCATGGAAAGAATTGGGTACCACAATCTTGTCATAAAACATAACAAATAAGAATATAATAAAAGTGTCCATGGAAGAAAGGAATTACAACATAAATGGTTATTAATAAGTTAAATTAGTCATATATCATGGTAATTGTTGTCAAACGTAAGTGACAACATGTGTAAAGAGTATTTAATAATTTTTAGCATTAAAACATTTTGTGCGGTTTTAAGGAAAATACTATAGGGCCTTGAAAATATAAAAGGGGAAAATACTTTATATAAAACATGAAGTGGACCAAGAAGAATTAAATAATTAAAAATATTGATTTTATTAGTAAAATGGTGGCTTATAATAAAAGATAGAGTTCACATGAAATCAGGTAAGAATTCAGGAAGTTCCCTCAAAAGGGTTTTGCTAATTGGGTTGTATCGAGGAGGGAGTCACTTAAAAGCCTGCATATCTCTGAAATAGAATGAGGGTTGTATCTTGAAACATGAATTTGCATAATATGAACAGTATTTACAATTTTTACATAAAAATAAAATACAACTTCATTTGGGTAAAAAGAAAGGTAGAGTAACCTGAAGAAATAAAGGTAGTTTGAGTAGAATCCCTTACGGAATATCGACATGGTATCAGGTGTACTTAGGAGAGATTAATGTGAGAAAAAGGGGTTTATCATATTTTATAAAGCATGAGGACAGTATGTGGTAGTTTAGAAATCATACCCCATCATTAGGAATTACACATAAAAGGGCATAACATCGAGAAGATTCTTGAATAAAAGTGAAATAGAGAGGATCTCTCACCTTAAGTTCGATGGTGTTCCCCACTTGATATTAATGGCCTGAATAATAAAATTAGGTTCATTAATTAATAATTATAAAATCTATTTTACATTTAAATGATTTATTATAACCTTTTTTAGTTCATTCATAACCTTATTGATTGGTTATGAGGTTCAATTTCACTGCTCGGGTTCGTTTGTTTCCTTGGTTTTAATGATCGGTTCACTTATATTCATGTTCAGAAACACATGTATGATGAGAGTGGTTGTCCAGAATTGAAGTTATAATTTTATATTGAAAATCTATAAGGTTACATGGTAGTAAATTTAATTTGGTTACATTTCATGAAGTTGAATCATTATATAAAACATTAATGATAAACACTTGAATTAATTTCGTGATTTTGCTCATAATTAACTTTTTTTGTTTTATTATTTTACATCATGAATTTTTAAATATTATAGAACATTAAAAAAGATAAAATACATATATTATGATCTGTTTAAGCCATTAAAATGGTTTCATGACCATTCTATAATATGGTAATGGAAATTGAAAACTCGTTGTCCTTGAATGTGATAAATCAACACATCTCTGACGGTGTTTTCATTTATAGTATAAAAGGAGGGGGGAAGTGATATTATGATAAACTATCCCATTATCATAATATAGTTATATTAAATTTATGTTACTGTAGTTATCATACCATTTGGGTGAAGGGATTCAAGGAAAGAAAAAAGAAAAGAAAAGAACTTGAAAGAAAATAAAAGGTTCGAAAAGAGGAATTTACCTCTTGAGTTTATCTCCTTTGAAAGCCTCTTATGTGGAGAGGATTTTGTCTTTTGAGGAGAATAAGGGTTTATGGACATGGTGTAGGATCCTGGGGAGATATTTTGGTAGAATTTATGGAATGTACAAGTGTTGAGAGGAGTGAAGGGAAGAGGGGAGTGTTGGTGGTTTTTATAGTAGAGGGGAGGAGGGTTTTCTTAATATTTTAATCATTAGTTTATTATTTTTCTATAAGACAAGAAATAGTAATGATTCTAGTGAAAAAAAGTAATATGTGCATTTTCATTTGAACAAATTTCCATTTACATCATCTATGACTCAAGCATGATTCAAAAATTAAGGTTTTACCATTTGTCGTGAATTATCGTATTTTACTATTCATTAAAAATTCAAGTATTTTAGAAAAATACCCAAAATTCACCCTAACCATTCTTCGACGTTTAAAATCCAAAAATGAACTCAATTTTTCAAAAATAATTTTCTAAATATTATTAATTTTATTTTTATTTAAAATCATAATTTACTTGAAAAATAGAAATTTTAAAACTACAACAGATTTTATAATGATTTCAAAACATACATAAGGTCATATAAAATTATATTAAAAGCAGTAGACATAAAATTTTTAATTTATGAACACATTTTATGAAAATTATTTTTCTTTTAAATTAATTAATTAATCATAATTAATTATTTATGACATACAAAAATACTAATACTTTTACTATGGTCTTATTATCACTTATAAGATGCCTAAATTTTATTTATGCATCCATGGGTGAGGTTACTATTTTTTTGGAAGATTTACTATTCATAATGGTCATATTGATATTCATAAGGATAGGTTATTATTCATAAGGGTATGTTACTATTCACCAAAAATTAAGTTTGTTTTATTAAACTCCAAACATCCTACTGATCGCAACCATGTATGTTATATTTTCAAAATTCAAATCACCGAAGTGACAATATTATGTTTAAAGGTCAAATATTACTTAGTAGTTCATTATGTTGTGATTTCATGGGATTATATAACATAATTATAAAAAGGTAATTTTCCATTGATAAAACATTGTGTCATTACATTATTCCCCCTTATGAAATTTTTCCCTCAAATTTTTTTTTTTTGCATTCTAAGCCATAAATAGGTGCGGGTACTTTTCCTTCATTGTCTCCTCCAGTACCCATGTTACCTATTTATACATAGGGTTCTTCCATAGTACTTTTACCAGGTGAGTATTCTTGTTATGTATAAAATTATCTCTATGATCCAAGATATTCATTGTATGCTCCTCATAAGAAAGATCATTCTCCAACTATACCACCTCTAAAGAGAGTACATGTGAAGTGTCTAGTATGTACTTCCTTAAGAGAGATACATGGAAGACATTATGTACTTTGGCTATTGTAGGTGGAAGTGCTATTCAATAGGCCACAACAGCAACACGGCCAAGAATCTTGAAGGGGGTGATATACCTAGGACTTATCTTTCCTTTCTTCCCAAATCTCATGAACTTCTTCCATGGAGATATGTAAAGAAATACCATGTCTCTAACTTTGAACTCAAGGTCTCATCGATGATTGTCTGCAAAACTCTTTTTTCGACTTTGGGCTACCTTGATGTGTTACAGAATGGTTTTCACCTTCTCTACCATTTCATTAACCATTTCAGGTCCTAGAAGCTTACACTCACCGACTTCATCCCAACATGTCGGTGTTCTACAACTTTTCCTATAAAGGTTTTTGTATAGTGTCATTTGGATGCTTGATTGGAAACTATTATTGTAAGAGAATTTGTCCAGTGGAAGATATTGGTCCCATCCTCCTTTAAATTCCATAGAATATGATCTCAACATATCTTTCAGTGTCTAAATAGTTTACTCAGATTGGCCATCAATTTGAGGATGGTAGGCCATACTAAAGTTTAGTTCAGTGCTTAGAGCATGTTGGGGACTTTTCTTGAACATAGAGGTAAATCTCGGATCTCGATCAGATACAATAGATAGTGGTAATCCATGCATACTTACCACCTCTTTGATATATATCCACAAAATTTTATCCAATGATAAGTCCTCTCAAATTGAGATAATGTGAGTTGTCTTTGTAAGACGATCCATAATGACCCATATAACATTGTTTCCTCTAAATGTACTTGTAAGTACAGTGAAAAATTTCATGGTGATGTTCTCCCACTTCTATATTGGTATGATCAGTGGTTGAATCAGACCCTTAGACTTATGTCTTTCATCCTTCAATTGTTGATATACTAGGCACTTTTATGTATATTCAGCAATCTCCTTATTTATATTGTCCCACCAAAAGTTATCTCAGAGATGTCGATACATCTTTGTGCTCCCTGGGTGGATAGAGAAGGATGAGCTATGTGCTTCATTAAAAAGCTCATTCTTTATCTCTAGATCGAATGGTACACATAATCATGTCCCAAATATTACAACTCTTTCCTCATTAATCTTGAACTCTGAGGATTTCCCATTTCTATTGGCTTCCACCCTTTCTTAAATATCCACATCGTTTCTTTGAGCATCCTTTTTTTCTCTATGAGGGATGTTTGAGAAATAATTTGAGAAAGGATTGATGATGTACTTCCCTTAATGATTCATATGTCCATACTCTTCAAATATAAGAATATTGGATGCTTTTCAATTCTCATCATTGATAAAGATGGAGGATCATTTCTATTTAGAGCAACTGCCACCTTGTTTGCCTTACCGAGATGGTAGTGGATTTAGCAAACATAAGACTTGTTGAGCTGTATTCATCTTCGCTAGCACATATTAAGATATTTTTGTGTTAATATATATTTGATACTATTGTGATCAGTATATTTCTCACACTTATCCCCATAGAGATAATGCCTCCATATTTTTAATGCAAAGATCACAACCGCCAACTCCAATCTTGCGTAGGATATTTTTTCTCATAGAGTTTCAGCTTACTTGAGGATTAGGCTATCACATTATCATTTTTTATCAACACACAGCCTAATCCCTTCTTTGATGCATCAATGTACACCACAAAGAGTTATCCACTTATTGGGAGTGTGATTACTGGAACAGTTACTAGCCTCTTTTTTAACCACCCACATTAGATTCTGTTATCCTCTTATTGTCACCAGTCCCATGATACTACTGAGATTCTCCGATGTCCATTTTAACCTTGGGGAACAATAGACAATCTCCTCATAACTTTCAATGTATCGAATCACCAATGATTTTCAAAGACTTGGATTTGGTCCACTAAAGAATTGATCCACCTTATTTTCAGTGTTCATGACAAAGACAAAGGTGTACCTTGCAAGACTTGTAAATTATTCTTCATAGGCCCTGATTGAATCATCTTCCTTCCTCTTGAGTTCGAGGAACTCTCTTTCCATCTTGAGACAGATGGTTCAGGGATAATATTTATAAAAAAAACTCTTGAATTCCTCACATTCCATGGAATCAATTTCCTCCTAGGGATTCGTATTCTTGATTAGTATCCACCACTGATATTCTTCCCCATCAAAATGATATACCTCTAGTAAAAATTTTCCTTCTTCTGAGCACAGGAGGATAGAGAATATATTTTCAATAAAGTTAATCCACTATTCCATGAGGAGGGGATCGGAAGATCCACTAAACATGGGAGGACTTTTCCACATGAAGGATTCAACAGCAACTTTATCTTTCCTTGGAGGAGGAGGGACTTCCACATGATTCAAGTTATTATTCATAATTTGAGCCAACTGAGCAATTACTTTCATGATGTTTGGAGCACCCGTTCCCATAATATTAGGCATATCATTAGGGAAATCTTTACATTCCCTATAACTTTGATTTTTGGCATGTGTTCTTTTATTTCCCACCATTAACTAAGAAAAAGAAAGTACAATTAGAAGGATTTAATAATTAACTATTGAGCATAAAAAGTAAACTTTAAGTATAAAAGGTTAAACTTGTAAAGGAGAAGTATATCCAAACTTGGGATTCCCTATGGTCCAATCTAAGTTATCCTTCATATTTTTCTTAACTTATATTATTATAGGATTTTTTTATTCCCTTAATAATTTTTTGTACTAAGATCATTAATTTACCAAAGCATATCCCTTAGGAGTGTCAATCCCATAGTGCAGTAAGGCCTGTTTTTGTGCACCAGTTCCCGTTCGAGTCTATATCAAAGTGGTTTTTTTGGGTTTTACCCCTTAATACATCTATGACAGATCTACCTCTACCTTTTTTTATCCAACAAGGGTGTATTTTCTTGATAAACCACTTACTCTATACTTACCAAAATTTAGGGATGTTTTCTTATACTTAGTCTCATCCTCAAGGTTCTTACTAAAGTGTTATATTCCTAATCTCTAAAAAATAACTAGACCATCCTATGATACCAAATATAAAAACCCTATCCTTTTATATATAACATTACATGATTTTATGTATAATTATACATCATATTACAAGCTAAGGATCATAAAGTCTAGTGTGTTCGAAGACTGGGTAGATAAAACTGAAAACATAGGACTAAATAAAACACTTCTTTATTTAATATTCATAAAGAGCTCCTAACTTCCTTTGATCCCTTACATGTGAATAGGGTACCCTGGGGAACACATGAACAAAGGGATGATCTGAAACCCCATTAAGGGAATAAACATAAGAATAAGGCTTTAGCACAAGGGTTAGAGATCATGACATAATGATATAAAATTGCATATAGAATCATTACATATAAACATGGGATCATATAAACATTGAATCATATAAATGTGTAAGAAACATAAAACATGAATTTATCAAGAATCAAGGCTAACTTCCAATACCATTGCACATGGTAGCACATGCCTAGGCTAACCGCCAAGACCGTCACACATGGTAGCACAAGCCAAGGGTAACCGCCAAGATTGTCGCACATAAGATATCATGAGACTCAAATTTACCCAATACATTGGAGTGCTATCTGGGTGCACCCGTATTAAATTTTCCCGAATATTTTTGCCATGTAAAGAATCATACATAATCAATATTACATAAAACTAAGGGTTACCCATGGAAAGAATTGGGTACCATAATCATGTCATAAAACATACCAAATGGGCATATCATAAAATTGTCCACGCAAGAAAGGAATTACAACATAAATGGAAATTAATAAGTTAAAATAGTAATATATTGGGGTAAATGATATCGAACAGAAGTGAAAACATGTGAAAATAGTATTTAATAATTTTTAGCATTAAAATATTTTGTGCGGTTTTAAGGAAAATACTATAGAGCCTTTAAAATATAAAATGGAAAAATACTTTATATAAAACCAGAAGTGAACTAATAAGGTTTTAATAGTTAAAAATACTTATTTTATAAATAAAATGGTGGATTAAAATAGAATATATAATGCACTTGAAATTGGGTTGGAATTCAGGATGTTCCCTAAAAACGGGTTTGCTTATTGGGATGTATCGAGGAGGGAATCACGCAAAAGCATGTATATACCTGAAATAGAATGATGGTTGGATCTTTAAAAATGAGTTTTGATAATATACATAGTATGTATAAGTTTTACATAAAAAATAAAATTCAACTTCATTTGGGTAAAAAGAAAGGTAGAGCAACCTGAATAAATAAAGGTAGTTCGGGCAGAATCCATTACAGAATATCGGCATGGTATCGGGTGTACTTAGGAGGGATTAATATGAGAGAAAGGGGTTTATAATATTTTATACATCATGAGGGAAGTATTAGGGTGGTTCAAAATCATACCAAATCATTAGTAATTACACATAAAAGTGCATAACATAGAGAAGATTCTTGAATAAAAGTGAAATAGAGGGGATCCCTTAGCTTAAGTCTGATCGTGTTACCCACTTGATATTAATGACATGAATAATCAAATTAGGTTCATTAATTAATAATTAAAGAACACATTTTACATTTAAATTATTTATTATAACCCTTTTGAGTTCATTCATAAACTTTTTGATTGGTTATGAGGTTCAATTTCATTATTCGGGTTCGTTTGTTTCCTTGGTTTTAATGATCAGTTCACTTATATTCATGTTTGGACACACATGTATGATAAAAGTGGCTGTCCATAATTGAAGTTGTATTTTATTATTGAACATCCATATGGTTAAATGGTGGTTAATTTAATTTGGTTACTTGCAGTGAAGTTGAATCATTATATAAAACATTAATGATAAACGCTTGAATTAATATGGCGATTTTGCTCATAATTAACTTGTTTGGTATTATTATTTTACATCGTGAATTTATAAGGATTAAAGAAAATTAAACAAGTTAAAAATACATATATTATGATCTAGTTCAATAATTAAAATGGTTTCATGACTATTTTAGAAGATGCTAATGCAAATTGAAAACTCATCATCCTTGAATGTGATAAATAAACACATCTTGGACGGTGTTTTCATTTATAGTATAAAAAGAGGGATAAGAAGTGATTATGATAAATTATACCATTGGAAAAATATAATTCTAGTAATTTTATGTGACTTCAGTTATCATATCGTTTGGTTGAAGGGGGTGAAGAAATAAAAATGAAAATAAAAAACATGAAAGAAAATAAAAGAATCAAAAAGATGAATTTACCTCTTGAGTTTATCTCCTTCGAGAGCCTCTTAAGTGGAGAGGATTTGGTATTTTGAGGATAACAAGGAATTTTGGATGTGGGGGGATATCTTGGTGAGAGATTCGGGCAAAATTTAGGGATGTAACAAGGCTTGACGGGGGTGAATAGAAGAGGGGAGTGTGGGTGGTTTTTATAGTGGAGGGGAGGAGGGTTTTCTTAATATTTTAATCATTAGTCTATTATTTTTTTCATAATACAAGAAATAGTAATGATTATTGTGACCAAAAATAGTAATATGAGAATGTGAGTTCGAAAAAATGGCCATTTACATCATCTATGACTCGATCATGATGTAGAAATTAAGGTTTTACATTTATTGTGAATTATTGTATTTTACTCTTCGTCAAAAATTCAAGTGTTTTAGAAAAGTCCCAAAAATTCACCCTAACCATTATTATATGTGTAGAATATAAAAATTAACTCCATTTTTCAAATATAATTTTATAAATATGATTAATTTAATTTCTAATTAAAATTATAATTTACTTGAAAAATACATATTTTAAAAGTATAACTGATTTTATAATGCTTATAAAAAATTACATAAGGTCATATAAAATTAACTTAAAACCAGAAGACATAAAATTGTTAATTTATGAAAAACTTTTATGAAAATACATTTTATTTTAAATTACTTGATTTTTTATTATTAATTATTTTTGACTTATAAAAATACCAATAGTTTTACTATGGTCTTATTATCACTTATAATATGCCTAAAATTTATTTATGCATTCATGGGTGAGGTTACTATTCTTTTGAACGATTTACTATTCATAAGGGTCATATTAATATTCATAAGGGTAGGTTACTATTTATAAAGGTAGGTTACTATTCACCAAAAATTAAGTTTGTTCCATTGGACTCCAAACATTTTACTAATCATAGCCATGTATGTTAGATTTTCAAAATTCAAATCATAGAAGTGACAATATTATGTTTAAAGGTCTCATAATACTTAGTAGTTCATTATGTTGTGATTTCATGTGATTATATGAATAATTATAAGAATGGAATTTTCTATTGATAAAACATTGTGTCGTTACAACTTTTATCTATCATAAAGCTTTTCCTAATCAATCATAATATATAAATTTGTCTCTTGAATGATTCTCGATCCAAGTAATAACCATTATATAAACTATTTCTAATAAAGATTTGTTCTATATGACATCCCCCCTAAAATTCCTCAAATCTAAACATCCTAATCGAAACATGATAACCATAATTAGAGTAAAAAAGCAATAAGGGATGATATTTCTCCCTTGATCCACTAAAGTTAATCACGCATTCCTAAAACATGTCATAATGAACATGGATGGTTCGCTCAGATAGTACATCCTTCTAGGGTAGATATGTCAATCTCAATTTCTACTAAGAACCCATTTTTTCCTACAATGCACTCCAAAACTAAGATGTGAAGCAAGGGTTACTATTCCAAATGATAGATAATTTCATTAAATGCATATTAAAAATCACCCATGCATATAGGTTCTCAAGATCCTTTGTCTTCATCATCTCATTGAAAGGTAAGAAATGTGCTGATTTCATGATTCAATAAAATATCAATCATATTTTATTCTTAACACTAGGATTCTGAGATCACCCAATAATGAATTACATGACTATCTCATCCCATTTCTATAATATAATATGTAATTTTTTACACAATCCTATAGGTTTATGTTGCTCCACATTAATTATCTATCATGTAATGCACCGAAACAAAAATCCACAATCATTTACCTCATTCCTGACCATTAGTAATGATGTCTCATGTCATGATACAACTTTCTATCTCCATGTTTCATTAATACAATTGATCAGTGTCCATTACCCATCAATTCCTATGACATATTCTTTTGAATAAACATCCTAACATAGATTCAAAAAACTCCATCAAGAGACTAAGACCACTCATCAAAGTTCTCCCTACCACGAAGATTCCTACTATAGTGATAATACTCTACACCTATACCTATCCAAGTGGAATATGATCATACATAGATGACCCAACATGAGAACATGCTAGTAATACCTATATTTTATCTTTCCTCTCATCCAGGTGTATCTCAACAAATAATACCATCAAGTACCACTTTTTCATTGATTCCTTCACTGTAGGAGTTAGATATTTTCTTCTCAAAGAATTTTTGAACAAATTTCTATTCTTGAGGGTATATGAAATATCAAAATAGAAGATCTGAATTTACACAACTCAACTTATTTGTCTCATGTCTATATCTCTCTATGTGAATAACTATATGTTATTCTAATAGTCAGAATACACTATAAGCCTCTCCTAGAATATGAAGTCACACAAAATCTTAAGAACATACATCACCACCAACAACTAAAGATCCTTAATGGGGTAGATATTCACATGATGGAGTAATAGAGAGGTTATATAACCTACCACATATGTTTCGTACCTCATAATGCAACTAAACCCCGTAAATGAGGCATTATATCCTAAACACAACTGAGGATGAATCATGGTTGGAGATAAAATAAATCTCAATATCAACTCGATAAAAGACTACTAGTACTTATATCTCCAAAAAAACTTCATACCCTTATGGGTTAACTCTTTTTTGGAGATTCAAGCTTATAGAAGACCCAAAAAAATCACCCATAATAAAAAAACTAGTCCTAAGTATATTTGAATCCCAACAACATTTTATGGTTTCGCCTAAAATATCATGACCCAAATATTCTTGGGATCCAATGAGACACCCTTCCCACAAATCACATACACTATAAATTTCATGTCTTGAATCTGGAATAAAAAAAAATTAATGCTTTTTATATAAATGATGTTCTCTGAATAAGACAATGATGATGTTCAAATGTTATTCTTGATCATTCTCGAATATTAAAAAAATGATATCATTCACAAAAATGACCAGGGATGCATCCAAGAACTGATGGGTGTTCTAATTCATCAAATCCATAAACACTGCAAGAGTGTTAATAATTTCAATCATCATGATACGATACTCATAATACCCATACCTTCTTTTCTATGTTGTCTTAGGAATATCATATTGTCATACCCTCATTTTATTATATCCTAATCGTATATTAATCTTTGAAAACCAATAGGCTCCCTTGAGCTAATCAAAAGGCTCATAAATCCTAGAAAAGGGATATTGTTTCTTAAATATCACCCAGTTGAGTTTCTTATAATCAAACCAAATATATATAATCATATATTACTTCTTTCGAAATAGTACTAGTGATGCCTGTAGTGAGGTTCTGGGATGAATAAAACCCTTATCCACATGATACTTAAGCTAAACCTCTATTTCTTTCAATTCATTGGGTTCCAAACAATAGGAACGTAAGGAAACATTTTTCATACATGTTATAGATACTATTGCAAACTCAACATCACTATGAGGTGGAAACCAAGAGAAATTTTATTTAAAAACATTTTGATACCTACTCACCACCATAGGATGAGGGCCACTAAGATGTGGATCAACAACATCATGAAACTAATTTGAAAAATAGCACGATATCACCTTAATAATAAAGTCATTGATACCTACTATCCCAGATATTGGATCTCACTCACTATGAACAACAATAGTGCCTCTAATGAAAGAATGAAACTAGAATCATTGATGAAAAAAATTTATTTGGTCATTTTAATTAATCATCCAATCCATGACAATGATGTTATCAAAGATATCAAGATACATATTTAGATAATCTCATTTAGATTCGTTGTTATCCATAGGAATGGTATTTTAATCATTTTTATATGTTTTTTAATGATTTAATCCCAACCAATTTATCAATTTGACCTTATTTTCAACAATTTTGGATTTATGGTGTTTTTGGCTAAAATGATAAAATTTCTTAATTCTAGAATTTTAACAGATTCTAATCACTTTTGTATTTCATGCATAAATTTTTAAATATAAATCAAATTAAAGTGATTAATTTTTATTCAAATTCATATGTTCCTGAGATATAATTTTTTATTATACATAAAGAGGTAATTTAGCTATCTATAGGGCATAAAAAATCAATGAAGTTAGAAAATCAATCTGGATGCCTGAGCAGACCCCACCTCCATAAATGAGGGAAAGTTAAGGCTACACTCCTCCAAGTGAGGTGATTCCAGCTGGATTCGATGGAGGACTCATAGACATGATTCACCATTAAATTTCATAGAGTTATTAACTCATTAGGGAACACATTAAATTGTAATCATTGAAGGAAGATTTATGGAATCCTTAGATAGAAATAGCGTGATTGATTAATTATGTCATAACTTCTATGTTACACGTCAAATTCATTTTAAATTTTTAGGGTATATTAGAAATTTAATTTCAATAATCATATATGCTGGGACCATGACATTATTCGACTATTTGGTGGACATAATAGGATCCAACATTTAGAGAATAGATTCTTGAGGGGAAGCTATTGCACCCATTTCCTTACTTTTTTTATTTTAATTTTTATTCATATTTACTTTAGTTTCCTTTTAAATGTAATTTTATATTAGTTTATTTTAAATAAAATATAATTATTTCATGTTTTTAATTTTTCTCTTCTTTCACACCCCTTTATTATTCCTTTTTATCTTCTTCGCCATTCTTTTCTTTTTCTTCTTCTTCTTTTTCTTTTGTTTTTATTTTCTGATTTCATGTGTGTGTTTTCTACTTATTATTTTCTCATAATAATTATTTTAATTTATTTTAATTTATTCTATTTTCTTATCATTACACCATCAAATCTTACCCTAAAAAATCATTGATAACCCGAGGATTGTCTCGGTGGAGGTAGGTAACAATTTCATTCATTCTTTGATTATGTCCTTGTGTTTTATTTACTTTGCGATGAGAAAGAGTGGTGTTCATTGGTGTAGAGATTTTCCACCAAGATACTAATCTCAAAATAATTTCTATTATTTCATTAAAACATTTCCCTTCCTTAAACTTGATATAATCTCTTGATATGATGGAGTTAAGTCATTTAGTGGATGAAATGACATACGATGGAGATAGGACTTAGAAGATGTCACACTCTCGATTGAGGTGTTCCATCAAACATGATTATAGGAGGATGTGGAATTGATATTGATAAATGAATTCATGACTTCACACCACTAAATAATATAATAGTAATTCGTGAATGAGATCTCAGAATTGAATTATCAAACTTAATATTAAAACCAACAAGAAAAATTATAGAACCCATGAACCAAATCATAAAAGGAAAGTTCATTCTTTAATAATCTCATTCTTTCATTGGATTTTATTTTAATCTTTTCTTTTATTTAAATTAAATTACCTTTCTATAATAAATAAAAAAGTAATTAGTTTATTTGAATTAGATTATGTGAGTGAACAACTAATAATTCTCCACAAATTATATGACCATGGTATGCCTATGAGTAGAATTAGGGATATAAAATTTTGTTCTCCATGAACTATGATAGGTGTGAGTGAAAAATTGGCTCAATTGTTGGGGATCCAATAATTAGTTTTCTTTATTTTTTCTAAATTTTAGATATATTTTCATTATTTTTCTTAAAAAACAAAATAGATTATTTTTTCAATGATATATCTAAACAAAAATTATTCTTCATGGAAAGAATACTCATAGGTGCAATATCATGAACAAGAAATTAATTACAGTGATCTAGATGATCAGGTGTAAAGGATGAGAAATAATCTGGATGACATGGGAAAAAATGGGAAGAGAATTTGACTATGTGCATGTATGTATATAGCAACCATAACTTGAGTCACATGTGAGATATCAACATGATTTTAATGTCTTTTAGAATAAGTGTGAGGAACAAATTGATCTACCTAAAAGAAGAATCACCACCAGATCTTCCCAATTTTAATGAAGAAATAAAAGATGTTAAGAAAAAGATTAAAGAACATAAAAAAACACCCATTTTAGGAATCATTTACAAGATGACCTTGATAATCTATATTTGATCCATGATGAGGAATAATCAGTTAAAATTCTATAATTAAAAAAACATTCATATTTTAGCCCAAAATACACCATAAATTCAAAATTGATGAAAATAGGATCAAATTGATAAATTAGTTGGGATTAAATCCTTGGAAAAACATTTAAAATATTAATAAAATATTATATCTATCAATTCCCAAACAATTAAACCATTATTGTTTACAAGCATAAAATCACAACAAGGAATTGAGAGGGCCCCAATTTTACCAATATTCAAATTCAAAAGTAATAAAATCCAACAATTTTCAATGTCAAATCAAAATTTCAAATTTCAAATAAAATATCAATTTAATTTCTCATTTTTTAAAGAAACAATTAACCCAAGTATTTTATTTTATCCCATTTGAAGATAATGGTATTTATCTTCTCATTAATTCAGGTTCCTAAATTCATTATTATTAAACTAACCAAATCATGATTTACTTCACTTGAATATTTTCTCTCATCTCTCATGATACAATTCAAGTGGATTTATGCCAATATAATGAGAACATTATCCTTATCTATAGGAATTTAAATGAACTATTTTATCCACTTTTTAATGAAAAATGTCACATAAAATCACGAGGGCTTTCATTAAAGTTCTAAATGACTCTAAGGATTAAGGTTGGTAGGACTTAAAAATTAAATCTCAATAAGGAGGTTAATATATAAATTAATGTGCATTATATAAAAACTAAAAACTCAATGAAATTCCCCCTTTTAAATTGTAACTTAAATTTCCCCTAAAACTAAAAGTAAAGTCATGATCAAATAAACAATAATTAATGTTTTCTTCTCCCTCTTGAATATTTTTTTTCTACTTTTCTACTTTTTTTATTTTTCACATAACCATTTTTTCTTTTTTTGAAGCTTATGGTTAGAATAAAACTTAAATCCACCACCTGACCACATATGATAGAAATCATAGGTCTAGTAATTGTTTTTTTTTTTGTTTTCCAGAATCATAATAAATTTTCCTAATTTTTGTGATTATTTTTTTCATTTATTCATTTTTTATTCAAGAGGGAAAAATAATGATGTATAATGAATGAATAAACAACCTTAACTTATTCCCATAATTACCACCCCAACACTTCTTCCTTTCAATTCATTTCATCCCTTACACCATGAATCCCTTCAACCCCACACATCAACTTTAAAATATCATTCAAAATACTAAGAGGAAGGTATGAATGGATAAAAATGTTTTTAAACATGGATCATTCCAATAAAGGTATTTCATGGTATCTAGGGGATAAATAAGGATTGATGTAAAGTATTTATCTTTAAGATAAGTGGTGTATTAATAGATTCCTTAGTTATTTTAAATGTGATTTTGTATAAACGTTTCATTAAAAAAGTTCAAATGCATGTTCTAGAAGTTGGCATGTCCCAGGATCAATCACGAGATATGATCAATAATAAATAGGAAGTACTTGGTCTAGAAATAATCTCAAGAATTATAATTATAAAATTATATAATTACACAAGGAATGATTAATAATAAAAAATAGATTCACATAAATTTTAGAAATTCAATGTAAGAAAAATGATAGGTAAATTTAATTTACAAGAATAAATAAATTTCCTTAAATCATGTTTCCTTATTTTAATATCCACGGTTCACTTTAATAATTAAATTCTCCATTTTACTCATTCAATAATATTAACATTGAAATATAATACATGAAAGCATAAGATTAATAAGAAACTCATGTCACATAGATAAGTCTAGTAAAGAATAAATTCAAATGTGGGCATGAAATTTTACAATTTAAAGCTGAAAACAAGACCGATAAAAATATATTGAGAGTTTGAATGATATAAAATAAAAGTGGAATCCATTTCCCATAAAGCTTAGTCCTCTTTTATTACAGTATTTTTTGAATATCTTATGCCATCATGAACATAAAAAATACAATTACTTAATTAAGCACAAGGATCATGTCATTTTAGCTCAAAAGGATAAGTGGTTGTGGATTGCATACCTAACTAATCTAAAAATGAAATTTAATTTTCTATAAATAAAGTGAAGATAAGACTTGGTATGATCCGCCAAGTGGTACTTGAATTTTTACAACCTCCAACCCACTATTATACATTATCTGATGGTTTGTGTATCTTCTTGGAATTGAACCGCAACATGTGGATTTTTCTAGATTTTTCTTCCTTTTTGGTGGTTAGAAGTTATCTATGGATAGAGTAAAATAGATTCATCCACTTCAAAATTTAGTAAATCTGGCATGGAGGGGGTAGGATGATGTATGGATCATCCTCTTCTTTGGTTGCTACTTGTGCATCCTTCTCCCTCATTTCTAGTTCTATCTCAATATGCGATGAATGAATTTAATGTTTGAAGGGAATGTAATAATGTAATTTTTCTTTAATAAAATTTTAATTTGTATTATAAAAAATATTATCCCTTTAAAAATGATAATCATATGTCTTGATTTACTCATGCTCAGCTACTTGGATGTCTTCATGGGCCTCCAAAAAACATATTTCCATTAAAAATACGCATCTCCATGTGTTTCTCAACAGGTTATGGTTCTATTTATTCATATTCCTCTTAGGTAAATCAAGGATTGATGATATTTGAAAATTTAAAATAATAACGAGTGATACTCAAATTAGATTGAATGAAATCGGAAAAGACGTATTTCATGAAAGGATCATCCCCTTAAGTTGGTTCTAGTTCAATGACTTCTTTAGTGATAAGTGCCTATTGAAAGTGAGTCTCACTGGATGGAAGTAGGTTGACGATATCTTTCATCATTTCTTAAAATTATACCACATGGGTGGTAGATTTATCTTCCATGGATAGAGTGACAAGAAATAATATTGGCTCTTCTACATTATAGGGATAATGGAGTTCATGTTGTACCTCATAGTAATTCCAAACTTCATTCAAATTTTATTGGTCACCCACATGTAGCTCAGCAGGAAAGTCTTCCTCATCATGGACCCACTCTAGTATATCATGGTCATCTTGGAGTTGATTCCTAAAAAGGTAGAGTTGTTGATGTTCTTTAATTTTTTCATCAACCTATTTTATTTATTCACTAAAATTGGGAATATCTGATTGTGCTTCATCTTTGGGGAGATAATATTTTTCCTCACACTTGTTCCAAAATACATTCAAATCAAGTTGATCTCCCACATGGGACTCAGGTTCTAGTTTCTCCATCAATGCACGAATATAGTAAAAGTCTCTTTACATTTTTATCCCAAACTCATCTAATGTATTTCTCATGATTTTGACCTGATCATTTAGATCATTATAATCAACTTCTTGTTCATGATATTGCACCTATGAGTAATCTTCCTGTGAAAAATAGTTGTAGTTCAGATATATCATGGGAAAAAATTGTGTAGTTTTTTTATGAAACATATAAAAATATATCTAAATTTTAGAAAAAGTAAGTAAAATAAGGATTGGATCACCACAAATGTCTTCAAATTGATGTGTGAGGATTTATTGTGAATACTCATTCAATAATTTATTTATCTAAGCAGGTAATATAGTGCACAACTAGGGTTGGTCTCAAAGATGGATCTCACACAACATTGAATTTATATTTTCACTATTTTTATTATAAGTAATTGAAAACTAAATAATATAAAAAATTGGGTTTGATAGTTGAAATAAATATCAAAATATAAATATATATTTATAATTAAAATATAATGCATTCAGATAGAATACTTTTAGACAGAAAGGATATCCACCCAGGAGAACACCCATAGTGAGCCTTCATTGTCTCTTTCTTATATTCAAATTTAATTAATGAACACACACCATTGTATTAATTAAATTTATATTCCACCTATGGTTTTCAATACATAGTTCGTTGATCGATCAGTGAGAGACCACATGTCTACCTCCATGATCGAGGGAAAATATTATAGAAGAGAATGTTAAACCTTGGGTGGCATGTGAAGACACAGAGGCACCTTACCCGCTAAGAACCCCTTGAACTAAAAATAAGAAAATAATAAAAAATAGTCATTAATATTCAATGACTAGGGTTCAACACTATTTTTATCCCTCAAGAACTTCCTGATATTAGTTATTCCTGATCATGAGTTTTAGAGAACAAAGTAGAGAATAATGTGGTGGAAACACAAAAGAAAAAAATATGAGAATTAGTGGGTGAAGAAGAGTAAAAGATATAAAATAATAATATTACAAAGAAAATAAACTATAAAACTATAGACAATGGGAACATATACTTAAAAATATTTTAATAAGGAGAGTGTATTATTTTTTACAGGTAGAAGGGGTGATATTTTTTCCTTCATAATTTTTCATCTGAATTTTTTCACTTGGTAGACCCTATTAATGACAAAATTTTTAAATTGAGTCTTCTAGAAAGTTATTCTAAATTTTAATTCACATTTTACCCCATAATTTCATCTCTGTCTAACATGTGTAGAAGACATTATATCCCAATTACTCTGATATTTTATTTTGGAAGAATGTTTCCAAAATCATTATTCAATTTTGAGTGTCCCATGTTATCATTAATGAGTGAATAAATCATTGAAATTTAAATGTTAAATGTAGATATTAATCCTTTTTCCAATACAACTACAATCACATCAATTGGATGTGTTTATACTAATGTGTTCCTCATTTAAGGAGGTGGTTTCCACTATATCTGCTATAAATGTTTTTAAAATTGATTTATTTTTTCGGGCCCTTATATATTTACATTAACTATAGGTAAAGAAGTTAAATTTGAATCCCACAAATCAATGAATCCTAAAAAAATAATCACTCAAATTAAATCCAAATTTTAAATTTTATGATCAAAATAGAAATGTGAATAAAATCTTCTAAAATTAAAGAATTAAGTAGTTTTTATATTTTATACCAAACACGCCATAAATCAAAAATTGATGCAAATAAGCTCAAATTGATAAATTGGGAGGGTTTAAATTATTTAAATACAAAATAAAAGATGAAAATAGTATCTCTATCAATTTTTCCACACTCAAACCATGTTTTTCCTCAATCATAAAATCTCATCCTTAAAAATCTGAGGGAACTAATGTTACCAATATTCAAATACCAAACCAATAAAATCAAATAATTTTCAACTTCAAACCAAATTATAAAAAATACACCTAAAATATAAATTTAATTTCCAAATTTTCAATGACACAATAAACTCCTGTGTTTTACATTTCCCCTATGAAAAATTATTGAACTTATCCTTTTATTCATTCAACCTCCTCAACTAAATAATTTTAATCATGCCAAATCATTATCTACACCAATTATGAATATTTTTTCTCATCACTCATGATGAAAATAAATTATATTTTTTATCGTATCATGATAATATATTATTTATCCACAGTCATGTAAAGGAACTACTTTCTCTACTTTGTAAAGAAACAAAACATATGAAATCATGAGGAATTTCATTAAAGTTTCGAATAAATATAAGGCTTATGGTTGCTAGGAATTGATTATTAAAAATTAATTCTCATGAAGGAGGTTTATATCTTAATTAAAATGCATGATATCAAAAATAAAAGTGTAATGACAAAATTTTATTATGAAATAAATAAATTGGTTGTTGGGGTTTGGTTTTTAGGTTCCGTCATTATTCTTGTTTCTATTTAGATTAAGTTTGATAATTCAATTCTAAGATATCATGCATGGATTTTAATTATTTTAATTAGTATTTTGTAATATCAATGCATTTAGAAATATTAATTTCACCTCATCATATAATCAATGTTGATGACACACCTCGATTGAGAGTGTGACATCTCCCAGGATTCGGTTCCATCGTAAGCCATTTAATCCACCGAATGGCTCAAATCCTTCATATAAAGAGATTGTATAAAGTAGAATGGGGGAAGATTTAATAAAATAATATAAATGAGTTTTATATTAGTGTCATGGTGGAAGATTACCACACCCATTCGCATCACTCATTCTCATAAAAAATTTAATAAAACCTAAGAATTTATGTACAGAATAAATGAAATTTCTCATACCTTCCTAGGGATAACACTCAGGATAACCCCTTGTTTTTTAGGTCATAGGTAACGATGGAATGATAAGTAAATATAATAAAAAAAAGTGAAATAAAATAATCAGTATGAGAACAAAATAAGAGGATAAATAGACACATTAACTTGGAAAATAAAAAAGAAGAATAAGAAGAATAAAAGAGGAAAAGTAAATTGATAAAGATGGAGAAAAATAAGAAGGGGTGTGGAATAAGACATAAAAATAAAAAACTATTCATGAATTAGATTATATTTAAAATAAAACTAAAGTAAAAAATAAATGAACATAAAAATAAAAATAAAAGATAAAAAATTGGTGCAGCAACTTCACCTCCAAATTCCATCCTCTGAAAGTTGGAACCTTTTATGACTAACATATAGCTGAATGATTCCACATTATCTTCTTATAAGATTCAGGAAATTGAATTTCCAATCAACCCAAAAAATTTAAAATTAATTCGACATGTAACATAGAATTTATGACATTATTAATGAGTCATGCCTTTTATATTTGAGGATTTAATAAATCTTACTTCAATGTTTAGCATTCAATGTACTTCATAATGGGATAATAACTCTAAGAAATTTAATGGTGAAATGTTTTTACCAATCATCATTCCAATACTGCTCTAAGAACCTCAATTACATTTGTATATCCCAATTTATTCAACATTTATAGAGGTGGGATCCACTCTGTAATCCAGAAATATTTTCCAACTCGGTTGATTTTTTTGGGCATTTGGATGGCCAAATTAGCTCTTAGTCCAACATAAAAAGTTGTATACAAAAAACAAAAGGAATCCTATTGAAAATGATTCACTTTAATTTGATGTATATTGTAAATTTTATGAGTGAAATACCAAAGTGATTAAATTTTATTAAAATTCCAGAATTAATAAATTTTTGTATTTTCGCCCAAAACACACCATAAATTCAAAATTTATGAAAATAAGATCAAAATGATAAATTGGTAGGGATTCAAAAATTGAAATAGATAAAAAAAATGATGAAAATATATGTTCTATCAGTTATAAATCATTGACAAACACTTGGAATATCTAAAAGATAACATCAACTTAATTCTCAAAGGAGTGTAAAGTGTCATCATGAAAAGATTATTCTACAAAAGAAATCCAAGCACATCAATAATCTTGGATCAAATAAATGAATTATTTTTAGTAATGTCAAATAATTTCATAACCATAGAGTATGTAATAAACATTAAACTTCTACTAGTAACTAGTCTTGCCTCTGACTCCTCTGGTTCCCACTCCACTATATATAAACATCCAAATTTATCTTTCTATTTTATCATTACTAAAGCATAAACCTTGGTAAGTGGTTATGATAAAACCAATTTATTATATCAGATATAAATTGAGATCACTTGGTGAAGGTGGATCCATCTCTATTTATCAAGGATGATATGTCACAGAAAAGATGAATATGATTAGATTACCCACACACATGGTAAACCATGGGGTACCTTATAATCATGATTGAGGTTACCATTTACCCCACATTGATAATGGGCCAGAGATCCCTTCATTGACATCTATTGATAACTCATACCACTAACTCTGTATTGGTCACACCACTTTCTCTTCTAGAAAGATGACAAACTCTAGCAACCTACTATTGTCACTAAGACTCCAAAGTTTCCAATCTTCTCATATATATTTTCTCTAACCATGGATTCCTTGTCTACAATATGCATAAAGGTGGGTAGGAAAATAAGAATCAGCAGAGACTAAATATGATGCCTCAAACCCATCTCAAACCTATATGACTTATGAATTTCATTGGAAAAATAGTTGTAGATAAGAACACCAACTCGATAAACCATATACCATTCCCCATAATTGGACACTCCCCTTGTCCCAAGGTCAAAAATTCCTGATTCTTCACCACTCTTAACATTTTAGGATAAAACTATTTATTGAATTCATTATTGAAAGTACTCCATGTGATATATTCATGCAACTTATCTTAAACAATAGATTATCTCCACCTCCAACCCAACCCCTTAATAATATAAGTGGTGAAACCAGCCTTAGAGTCTTATGAAGTTTTTAGGAAGTGGAAAGTTCTCTCAATCCTCGCTATATTTTTTTTTATTCTCATGGTCCTTTATCAGCATGAAATATAAGTGGATCATTTATATAATATTCTAAATCATGACCCATATTCTGTTACTATTCAACATTGGAATGTTGGACCTCAGACATGATCCTTCATAATATAGTTTCCACCAAAACTATGTGAGATGGTTGATTAACATGTGAGGATTTCTCCATAGCTTTATATATAAAATTGGAATATGGTCTTCTTGAAGGATATATATTCTAGAAGATGAAAAGAATAAATAACATCAAGAAAATAAATTTTATTTAGTTATCATAAACTAAATTTTATTGAACTAAATAAAAGAAAATATAAATTCATAAATAATGATTCTAGAAAACCTGAGACTTCTCATGGTAACTCAACGTTTTTAAGGAATGGGTGTTATTCAAGAACACTTCCACACTACCTATCAAGTTATAATTTCCTTATCTCTGGTCTATCAATAACCCTTACGCACAAGAGGGTGAAAAAAATCATGAGTGTCATCTTTAATGATAATTTAAATGTTTGATACAGATTTTTAATAGACAT
The DNA here is from genome assembly GCA_963277665.1 of Viscum album. Lineage (NCBI taxonomy): Eukaryota > Viridiplantae > Streptophyta > Magnoliopsida > Santalales > Viscaceae > Viscum > Viscum album. The sequence continues at coordinate 1,384,484,180 of OY728123.1, forward strand.
GCTTGGGTCAACCCATAATGTCACCCAACATATCATGTCATAAGGCCTGCTGCACTTTCCCATTTTCCACGGGCTATCGAAAAACACTTGGGTATCATATAAATAAAATTGATAATAATTTATCCCTCCCAAATACATAATATCATATATAATAAACCATAGTATCATGATAGATATCAAAAAATACATCATATATCAAAATTACCAGACCGTAGAGGTAACATCCAACAAATGGACAACATGGTCTAAATAAAAAAATTGAAATCACATAAACATGAAACATAAAGTAACCCATGGGTCCATATTCTCATAAACATACATCACCACCATAAAAATACATAGAAAGGAAACATGAAACCTGAGATTCATCCTCTATATGACAATTTTCTCTTTACATGTATCCAACAAAACCTTGTATATAAAAACCCAAAAAAAGGTAAGGCTTCATTATTAAATATCAGTAGGAAACCACCAACAATCTATAAAATTTATATCCATATTCATCTATTAATTATCATATAAAACAAATTTATATAATATTTCCTAAATAATACAATTTCCCATATCAAATCATCATATGGTTTCCTTTCCAAAAACATTTCATATTTTAATAATAAAAACAATATGACATATCATTTAACCCTGATGCCTAAGTGGATAAATAAAAATGGTTTAAAAACATAAAAACCTTGACTTGTTGGAAAAAACACATATTTGATATACATGCACATAATGTATCCACAAAGACCCAAAAATAAATCCATGACATGTGTGAGTTCACAACTCAGACCAACATGAAATAATAGCCAATATTAATGAATCCTAACTTTGTGAAATTGAATACCTAGTAAAGGCTCCCCATTAGTTCCATGGCATTATGGGAACATAATTTAATGATATATTATTCCACTATGGCTGAAATTTCTTTAGTTCTCCTATACATATCAAGGTATTAAAAATGTGCTATTACAACATCATTACATTCGAGAAACCAAATCCATATTTCACAAACATTTTAACAATAAAATTCATTTCAGTTTCATTTCCATATTTCAAAGAAACATTTTCTAGAGTGGTTCCACACCACATTCATTCTTCAAAAACTATTACCATTTCAAAATAAACATTGAGGCATTTTATAAAACACATCATGGTCATCAAAACAGTTTAAAAAACACCATTTTAGAAAATATATCAATATCCAAAAAAAATCACCTCTCATGGATTTTAGATCATCAATTTCAAAAGTTAAAACAAACATAAATTATAAGAATAGAATGCATTCTAAGGGATAGACTATATGATTGGGACACCGACCTTGTGAGAAATTTACACCTTGATTCCTATAGTACTTGTGATGGGAGAGGAAGAGATCTAGTCCTCGCATGCCCATATTTACAAGAGAAGGTCCATAAAGAAGGGAAACACACTCATCTGCTACTAGAAGAGACGTGAAGCCCAAAACCCCCTTCCTAGAACAAGTTAGATATAGATTCTAAGCTAATGGGGGAGAGAATAATTAGTTTATTAGAGAAATATTGATTCAAAATATTCATTAAAACCCCTCATTAAGGTTTCATGTGGCTAGAGTAACCTCCACTAGAAGATTAGGCATCCATTTAGGTGTTTTTAAAAAATGAATCCACCAAAACCATGACCAAATAAAACTACCACAGTTGTGGTGGAGTTTCTTAGGAGATATACCATTTGGTTCATCTATAGCCTGGATCAAGTATTTAATCTATTTTGAACTCATTATGACAACTATCATGGTGTGGTGTGGTCCCTTAGTCATGGTCTACATAGAGATACCCAACATGGTCTATCCTTGGACATGCCTAGCCATTTTCCATTTTGGCCTTTCCTATTTCACAAAACAGACCCATAGGCACGCCATGATGTCCACCATGGGTGTGGTCCTATCTATTTTCCACCAAAATGGTTAAAATGCATTTTTAAGCCACCAAGCGCCCCCAAAACATCCATAACTAACATTAACCAACTTTAGGATCAAAATAAAATAGTATTTTTTCACAAAGGGCATGATAGTTTGGAATTATATGGATGTGTTTCCTGAAGAATTTCCTAGTCTTTCCTCCAATCATTAAGTTGAGTTATAAATAGAACTCACACTCAGTGAAACACCTATATCAAAAACTTCATATAGATTGTCCTTGATTATGTTTATGGAATTGAATAAAAATATTATAGAGAATATAAATAAATGATACATTTCCCCTAGTGAAATCAACATGGGGTGCACCAATTATTTTTATAAGAATAAATATGGGTTAATGCATCATTGCGTTGAGTATTGGGAACTTACCCAAATCACTACTAAGAACAAGTATCATCTACCTCGTATCGATGATCTATTCGATCAATTAGGAGTTCAATAATTTCCCAAGATTGATCTTCAATCGATATATCATCAACTAAGTGTCAATGAGAAGGATATACGCAAGACAACCTTCTATTTGAGGTATGGTCATTCTAAGTTTATCGTCATTGAATTTGGACTGAAAAATTCTCATGATATCTTGACGGATCTAATGAATATATTCTTTACAGATTACCTTATTCAATTTTCGGTAGTATTTATATATGGTATTATTAAATATTCCAATATCAAGGAAGAGCACGAACATCATTTGAGGATTGTGTTGAAGACCTGAAGGATGGAGAATCTATTTGCCAAATTTAGAAAGTGTGAATTCAACAAACATAAAGTTCCATTCATGGGTAATATAATCCCAAGAGAAGTTATATATGCGGATCATTCAATGGATTTTTTTTTGAGCAATAGCCTGGACAAGAAAAATGTGACTTAGATCCATAGTTTTTTTGGATGTATAGATAATACCATCACTCTATAAAAAAATTATCATGGCTATCTTACCTAATAACCAAGTTTACATGGAAGGGATCCATGTTTCGTTGGATTAATTAATGTGATGAAAATAAAAAGGTGCAAAAAAGAAGGTTGTCCATTTTCGTAATATCCTGGAAGTTTTAGAATATTAAGAAGTGTTTATTAAATTGTTTTTTTTATAATTTAAATTAACTAATTTATGAAAATAATAATTGAAACAAACTGCTTTATTTAAAAAAAAATGGAATTTTATTAATTAGAATATTTAAAATTGTATAATAATACATAGAAATAATATTACTTTGTATTAATTTTTTTTAAAAATACCATTATTATATGTGATGATATATTAAGTTATTTCATCAATTATTCTTTTATGAAAAATATATATTTTTCAATTCTTATGTTATAATATATTTAAATATTAAATTAATTTTCAAAATTATAAACAAATATATATTTTTTATAAAATAATTGGATTATTTTGACTAAAAAAGATATATTAATATTCATTTGATTATAAAAATTATAGCTAAAGTTACTATATTTGAATATTTATAATATCGAGTCTCCGAGAATTAATTCAAGAGAGCCGAGCGAGGATGAAGGTTTGAGCTGCGTAAAAAGGTGTTTGACTGTGGATAAGGGATCAAACACGGATGAATGGATCGAGCGTGTATCGAACACGAGGTTGATCACTGAAGTAGTAGATCTATTTTGTTCGAACTTGGATCGATTATCAGAAGGGGGAAACTCAAGCATCGACTGTCGACAGTACAAACCCCATTGTATTACTTCTTCAAATCATTTTACAGATCTATCATATGTTGGAAATTGGGTACTGTATTAGGTTTCCGAATCCAATTTCTAAGGTCAGATTTGGTTTATTAATTCCTTATTTTGGGTTTTATTTATCCCAACATCTTTGTCGACACAACAGTTATTTTAAATGCGAATGGTTTTTGTCAATGATTTTGATGATCTTTTCCTGCTTTGCGTTTGGAGGTGGTTTGAATCATGGTTAATAATCCTCATTAAACTATAATTAAAAAGATTATATTGTAATTTTAATCAATATAAATGTATAACTAAATTAGCCAACTAAATAAAACCTTGATATAAACATTTTCCTCATCGTTCTGTGTTTAGATTAATTAGTTACAATGAATATATATATATATATTTTGTCATTTCCAGTGAACTGGATCTCTATAATTGTAGTTTCTTAAATAAAATTAAACATTGGTTTGTTGTATTGTATCAGAAACTTTCCTTCTCTGAAAATCTGGTTTCAGCAGCAAATTAATACGAAATATATATAAATATTATATTTTTCATCAAGGTATGTATACTTGGAACCTTGCCAAGCTGCCTCACATCCTCAAGATCTGTTTTTATCATGTAATGTATTTTAGTTAGTCATTCAATGTTTGCTGCATTTAATGTTTTATGCGAAGCAGGTATCTACAGTTGCACAAAAACTGCTATAAATAGATGGCAGATACTTTTGGGAACTCAAAACAGTATTTTTATCTTCTCATTTGTTTGTTATTTTCAAACACCAGTAGGCTACCTTAGTTTCTACTGCAGTAAACTCGTGAGTTTTTAAGATTCTATATGGTAAGTGAGTTATTTTTATTATAGCAAGGTATTATATGATTTTAAATTTCATAAAACTCTTAATCTAAAGTAAGGGTTTTGTTTTCAAAAAATTTCATTACATTTCATCAAAATTATTAATTTTTAACGGAGTATTTTTTTGAAAAGCATATATAGAATTTCTATTTTTAGAAATCATAGAAAAAAAATTATGATTTGATTCAAAAAAAAATTATATTTAAACTTATTATTTTACATAAATTATATTATTAAAATTTTACCTCAAATGAATTATTATTATTTTATTCAGCATCATTAATAGATAATTAAAGGATTTTTAGGGTGTTTATTAAAAATTAGAGTTGCCATATTTATGATAAAAATGTTTTTATATCCATCAATGTCATACATGATAAAATACATGACCATTCTCTAAAATTAATATTTTCATTTCATTCATTTTATTAAGCAATTTATTTTAGTTTCAAAAAATATATTCAATTCGTTTAAAATTTATGTAATTCTTCTGGAAATGGATTTCTCTAAATATTTTTTTTTCAAAAAAACAAGATATTTTTTCCCAAATTAGAGGTTATGAAATTAATTTATTTTATAAAAATAATATGTGTAAGATATCGAAATGCTTTTAATGGGTTATGAATGAGAAAGTAATATCTTCAGTAAAACTGTTTTCTTAAAATTCAATTTTGCACTTGGGTATCAAATGAGATGATGAGGAATGGGTTGTGAACCCATGACTTCAATGAGATGTTGTCTTATAAAAGATACATCTCGTGGCCACATGGTTTTCAAGGGATCTTCCAAGTATCATTTCAATCCATAAAAGAAATATTTTTTTTCAAATGATTTTTCAGGAGAAATTCCGAGTATTTTTCAAAGTATAATTATTGAATAGATTTCAAAATTAAAAGTATATTTATATGTTTCTGAAAATTATTTGGTATATCAAATATATTGATATAAATTGTTTTAGAAGGTTTTTCAAATAAGTATGTATAAAATTATTTTTCACTTGTTTGGAAAGAAACCCCAATGGAATATTTTATGCTCAACCAATGTTTACAATTATTTTTCATTGGTATTTTAGTAGCGCTAAGATGGATGACTTCGTTTAAGGAGTTAGAGAATATAAAGCCATTTATTTATTTTTATTATATTTTTTAAAACTATGATAATAAGTATTGTATTTCCCTTATTCTCCGTAACATAGATTGGAAAAGATCCTTTGTTGTATAATGTATTGTGTATTTTTCAATTATATTTAAAAAATAATACATAGCAAGCTTTTATTACTGAATATACAAGTGTAACTCTCATAATGGAATCAATGAAATGGTCTAGAAAACTTTGGAGATTAGACGTGATTATTAGAAAAAAAAATTCCGCAATTGATTTTTCTATTGAATATCTTGGTAGATAAGTACCATTATGAATATAGAAAATCCAGTTTTTACTAATTCTAAATATGGGAATTCAAAAGTTTCTTAAGTACGATGACTTAATTGAAAGGGAGAAATTCTTTTAGGTGGGGATATAATAGCCCTAAAAACTTAGAACATTAATAATTGTTTACTAAATGGGTTTTTTATTATCTAAGTAAACTAACTTATGAAAATAATAACAAAAATTAAGGGACTTATTTAATCAAAAATAAAATATTATTAAGAAAAATAATTTAAATTACATAATAATACATATAAATAATATCACATTTTATTAATTTTTCGAAAAGTCCTTTATTATAAATGTTTTTATATTAAATTAGTTAATCAATTATTCTTTTATAGAAAATTTATTGTTTTCAAATCTTATGTTATAATATTTTTAAATCACATTTTATATTAAATTAATATTCAAATTTATATACAAATTGGGTTTTTTTTGTAAAAAGAATTTTATTATTTTGTTTAAAAAATACATTATAATAATTTGTTGATTATGAATATCATAGAAAAAGTTATAATATTTTGACTCATAATTATACTATGTTAATACAAAAAAATACATTCAAATTAAAAAAATATTATTTCCTTTCAAGTTCCTTAAATAAGTATATATTTATATATATGAATAAATGATTATTTTTGTAAAATTATGGATTTGAATAAAAAATTTATAGTAACTTAAAAATTAAAATAATGTTACGACATTAAAAAATAGACCAATTTTATTTATATTTATAAATATAATTAGAAATTTAGGACACTAATTATAATTAAAATTATATCATGTAATGTCTCAAAAATTCTGTGTAATTTCTTTTAAAAATTATATGGAATTATTCTGAGACCGCTTGCTCAAACAACATGTGATTCCGAGACCCGGAGAGCCTGAAACAGAATTTTGAACTTTTTTATGGTACGTTCAGTAAAAGCGCGAGCAGTTTTCTATAACTTTTGAACTGATGCACAGATCGAAAAACTTGAGGACACCATTGAACTCAGAACGTCGGGATTCACCTACAATGGACTTAACTTCGGTCAGCTAGGACCGAACAAAAAAGTTTATTTTTAGACTTTTTGGAAAATAATAAAATAACTTTAAAAAGTTATTTTATTTTCTTTTGTCATCTGACAAGCGGTGACACGACGACGCTGCGGTGTAGCGACGAAGCAACGACAATGCGCATTAATGAGGCTCATTAATGACCTGTATCCTACAGCATAACAATGCAATAAAGGAAGCGTAACAGCGATGCGGTTTCATAAATGAAACGGCGTAGTGACGCGACGTCGCAGCGTAATTGAAACGTTGTGACATGTTTTCCTTTTTTTTGTCTAACGTATTGGTGGATAGAGAATTAAAACATGGAGGATTCTCTAATGAAACTCCAGCGAATATCCTCTCCAATGAAGAACGACGAACGCCGACAGATCTTCATCGTCTTCGAGGCACCTCGAAGAACGGAGCCGGAAGTGACGACGTCGACATCTTGAAACATTGAGGACGAATGCTTCAGCATCAAACGTCAAAGATGTAGGGGTTTGATTTTTATTTCAATGTTCTTCCCCGCACATATTTTTCTAGAAATGATGAAGACGGATCAACCCACAAACAAGTTGATCCGCGATTGGTGCGTTTATCTGGGAGGGTGACTTTTCATGGAGATTTATTATCCCGGATTCAAACAATGCATTAAATGAATCAACTTCAATGCCCAAACCTCTCCCTTGATTTAAACTTCTAACGCAGAGGGTCCGGGCTGACACAAACAAGGCACGAGCGCCTCCTCTCGTGCGTTCTTGGTGGTCGTATTCTCGAAGTGGTGGCAATTAGATTCCGGGGCCTGAGTAGGGATGACGGCGACCCTAGAGGCATGTAGGCGCAAACAGATTGGAAAACGGACCACTGAACCTACTCTGGTGGCCCGAAAAAGTTGTCGTCGGCGCAACACCACCAGCGAGGCACAACCGGAGCAACACCCCTGGCGTGGCGACACGACACCCCTGGCGTAGTGGCAAGGGTGCATCGGCACGACGGCAGCCGACCCACGCCAGCCACGTGAAGGGGCGGCGCCAACCGGCGCCGCGGCAGCATCGGAGGCGGTCGGCCCTCACCGACTGTGCTAGAGGATGGTCGTGCGCCCGTCGGTGCGCCGTGACAGCCGGAGGTTGCGGCCAACCGGTCGCGAAGGCGGGAGTTACGGCCCCAGGTGGGCTCCACGTAGAGGGATGGCCCGCATCCGGGCCGTTCGGGCGTCTGGGGAGTGGCGATCCGTCAACTGCGACTGGAGGGGGGCCCGCGTCGGCAGGGCCAGCGGTGGTCGGACACGGCCGGTTGTCGCATCCTGGTCGGGCGACACACCACTGGTCCACCCCCCAACAGACCGGGCTAGGGCTGGAGGGCCGGTCCACACCCAGCGGGCTGGTCCCACGCCGACAGGCTGAACTCTTTCCCAGTGGGGCAGACCCACACCGTCGGGCCAGACCCGCGCCCTTCGGGACGGACCAGACGAGTCTGGGTCACCGGGCTGGACCCTCGGCCAAATCGAACCGGGTCCAGCAAGGCCTATGGGTCCTGACCCACTGGCCATGCTGGACTAGACCAACCCCGACCCGAACCAGGTCAGGTCGGATACATCTAATTAAACCAGGGTATGCAGGACCCCCGAGCCTGGTTGGCCGGGTCGGTCCGACTGGGTGGGACCGGGCCCCATCACAACTAGTCCCCTAGTGTCTAAAACACATGTATCGTGCAAACCGCGCATCCGATTGACGATCCATTTGTGGCTTTGGGACCCTCTTGACGAGGCAGATCTTTTGGCATGATTTTTATAGACTTTCATGGATGTTGAGATGCAACAAATGGCTTGAGGAGCGGTTCTCCCAAGTGCGCTATGTACAGAACCCTGCACTTGGCTAAGACCTGAAGACTGCTTGACAACGACCCAGTGGGAAGTAGATCTGTCTGACCCGGCAGGTCCACGGTGGGGAGCGGCTCTGTGTGACCCGACAGACCCACAGTTTTCGACAGGAGTACTTCAGTTCATCCATGGTGGGAAGCGGCTTCTTGTGACTCGATAGGCCCAATGTGGGGGGTGGATCTGTGTAACCCAACATACCCATGATACTCATCTGGGATGAGTACCACAACAGTTCAACGTTAGTGGGAAGTGGCTCTGTGCGACCCAATAGACCCACTGTACTCGGTAGAGGAGGAGTTCTCCAACAGCTGAGGAGTTCGATGATATGACTCATGATGCTACTATCACTACCCTAGAATATACCTGCTACGAGCTATCTTGTGCTTCATTCTATACTTTGAGGATTGTTGTGTGGTCTTTCCTTTTTTGTTTTGGGGTCCCTACTGAGTTTTGTGTCACTCACCTCTGCATGGGCCCCACCCAAGTGTGTCTTGTCCCATGCAGACGATCGACACTTCGATAGAGACCTTGGGGGACCAGGACATGATGGAGCGTAGTGAGACAAGACCGATCGATGCTTCGACAGTGGACTTGGTGGCCTAGGACCAGGTGGGGCCTAGTAGGACAAGGTGGACATGACATACTACTTTGGATTCCAGTAGCTTCACTACTATTATGATCAGTTGGGGTTTCCTGTAGATGGCCATCAGAGCTCTTTTCTGTACTTTGTTGTTTCAATTCTTTTTGTTGGGTTTGTATTCTGGTCCACTTGCTTTCAATTGTACACTGTACTCAGACTTTTTTTAGTATACTTGTTTTTACCTCTTTAGTGTGTTGGGACATGGTTGGGAATGTGTGTGCGTATTGGTACTTAGGAAAATGCCTCCCACTTGCAGGTTGACACATTCAGCACTGGTCACTAGCCCCTAGCCTTCGGGAGGCGGGAATGGGGTAGTCACAACACGGGCCCCAGTGGGCGGGTCGTAAAAAAGTGGAATCAAAGGGCGTTCTATCCTACCACAAAGACCAAGAGTTTGTGTTTTGTTTTGGGGAAACAGTGTTAGGTGTTGAAATTCTGAATTTCAGATTAGGGTAGTCCAGTGTTGGTACGGTGGCAGACATATCCATACACCAGGACCTTAAATTCTGCTTTTCGGCTCAATACATGAAAACACTGGTTGCATAAGTGTCTCCTTATTTTGAATAAGCGTTATCTCACTAGGTATAACTTTCTAACTATGGTACATCATGATATTTTTCATGATGCCTCCACGAGGATGACCAGCCAAGATCCCGATACGTGAGGACAACCCACCTAGCGACGAGGCGTCCATTCAGGGACCAGTGCTTGAGATGGCCCCACTGGGTGGTGCACCAGTGCTACCACCTCCCGATGGTCAGCATCTACTACTAACGGTTCCTATAGAGGACGTTCATAGGCTCAGTTCCCTACATGAGTTTCAAAGATAGAGACCTCCTAGGTTCAGGGGAGGGACGGATCCTCAAGCCATTGAGGATTGGCTGGAGGCTGTGACGTGGGTCTTCCACATAGTGGGGACACCGCCTAACCAAATGGAAATCTTGATAGCGAGCCTTTTGTAGGGCTTAGCTGGAAGATGGTGGAGTTTGATCACCCAGACACACGATGAGGCAACCCTCACCTTGACAGATTTCGAGCGGATTTTATGACAGGAGTTTTTTTTCACGCGACCTTGTGCTCTGCACACATTTAGGATCTACTTCACTTTTAGTAGGGCAACATGATGGTATCCAAGTACTCAGTGAAGTTCATCGAGCTTTCTTGCTACTCCACAGACATGGAGCGAGACCCATTATTCAAGGATCGAGCCTTTGAGAAGGGACTCAAGGTGAAGATTAGGGCATTGGTGTTGTCTCTCAGCATCCCTACCCATACTGGGGTGCTGGAGAGATCCCTTCTTAAAGAGAGATTCTTGGCAGAGCAGGCGCCGAAAGCTAGAGCCGTCAGCAGACCCCAGGCGAAAGAGTCTTCAGCAGGTAGCAGACAACAAACATGGGGGCCCAAGAGGGCTAGGTCTTTCAGGGGATAACCCCATGACTCGGGGTCGGTAGTGCGGGGCTCCTAGTCCATGGGGAATCAATATGGAGACAGGTAGTGCTTCACGTGCAGCAGGTAGGGACACATGGCACATGACTACCCGACCCGCCGTACGGATGAACAAAAGACAGTCGAGGGACCACTGAGGCAAAAGCAACAGTTCGACAAGGAGGTCTGTTGGGTGACACATGTGGAATGGGAGATGGACGAGCAGAAGGATGTGGGTGACATTTTGAGTTGTTACTTCCACCACCCTCATGTGGTCCACCCCTAACCCTAGGAAGCATACGGGCAGGGGCAAGCTTAGCTCCAGGCAGCAGAGGATTATGACAACAACGCTCCAAAGATGATCTAAGGTACAATAAGTTTCTAATCCACCCTAGCTATTGTTCTTAAAGAAACGGGTTCTAGTCACTCTTTCCTTACCACATCACTCGTTCGGAGTTTGGAGATTCCAGTGGAGCCATTGGCTCGATTCTTATGGATAAAGACTCCTATGGGAGACAATTCAATGATTTCACACTGGTGCCGAGAGTGTGAGCTTACTCTAGGAGGTGAGAGCTTCGGCTGAGATCTCCTAGTAGCGGTTTCGAGGAATTACAATATCATCTTTGGTATGGACTGGTTATCCAAAGTCCATGCTCAAATCGACTGTTTTAGGTGTACAGTGTGGTGTGTTTGTGGAGATTGAGCCAGGTTTTCCTTCATCAGCGAGATGGAAACCCATGCAGCGCAGGACATACTTTCTTAGAGGAGGGTGCAGTCGATCACTCACCAGTTGGATAGCCTCACCCATGGTGCAATGGATGAGAGCAGTCTAAGATTTCCTGTAATGGTGGATGAGTACGAGGATGTTTTTCATGAGGATGTTCCAGGGCTACCTCCTTGTAGAGTGGTAGACTTTTAAATCAACCGGTACCCCAGGAAAACACTAATATCCACACTGGTATACTGTAAGGCTTATGTGGAGCTTCGCGAGCTGAGGGTACCACTAGAGGACTTGCATGAGAAGGGGTTCGTAAGGCCCATCATTTCACCATGGCCAGCCCTGGTGCTTTTTACCAAGAAGGTAGATGAGAGTTTGAGGTTATGCATGGACTTCCGGTGCTTAAACCAGGTGAGAGTGAATAAAAAGTATCCAATTTCAAGAATTGATGACCTCGTCAACCAGCTGAAGGGAACGAAGTGGTTTTAAAAGATTGACCTCAGAACAGGCTATCGCCAGCTTCGGGTATGAGATGAGGATGTATCGAAGACAACCTTCAGGTGCTGGTATGGCCACTATGATTTCCTGGTAATTCCTTTCTATGTGACTAACTCCCCAGTAGTGTTTATGGTCCTCATGAACATGATCTTCCAACCTTACCTTGAATGGTTCATCGTGGCCTTCATCGATGAAATTCTGGTGTACTCAGTGTCAGCTGGGGATCACGCTACACACCTACAGGTAGTCCTGGATAAACTCCGAGAGCCCTAGATTTATGGGAAGCTCTTGAAGTGTCATTTTTGGATTCGGGAAGTGCACGTTCTAGGACATGCCATCTCAGAGGCTGGATTTGTAGTGGATCCAGCAAAGATAGAGGTCGTGCATGCTTGGTAGATTCCCAGGAGTGTGACTGAGAAGCAGAGCTTCTTGGGGTTGGCTGGTTACTATCGAAGGTTTGTTCCTGACTTCTCCAGAGTCATAGCACCCTTATCATCTTTTACACATAAGGGAAAACCCTTTACATGGATAGAGAAATGTCAACAGAGTTTCTAAGAGCTGAGGTGGAGAGTGACTAGTTCCCCATATTGAGACAACTAGAGGAGGGCATTGGGTATGTAGTTTACTACAACGCATCAGGGACAAGACTTTGTTGTGTCCTGATGCAGGAGCAAGAAGTGATCGCCTACGGATCAGGCCAGTTGAGACAATATAATTAGAACTACACGACCCATGACATGGAGTTAGCAGGTATATCTTCTCCCAAAATGACCTGAACCTGAGACACCAATGATGTATAGAGTTCCTCAAGGACTATGAATTTGATATAGTCTATACTCCTGGGTAGGGGAATGTTGTGGAAGATGTGCTCAGTAGGAGGATCGATTTGTAGCTCTTGAGAGAGGAAATAGACCAGTTAGCCGTGCTTTAGATATCCTTCATGGATGATGGTGGAGCCGCATATCTATGGTCGATGACTGGTACTTCCCCACACTTACAGCGATTTAGGGAGGCACAGCTGGGGGAAGTTGACTGCGAGACCCGAAGTACCCTGTTATCTTCAGGACAGGCTCTTGATAGATTTTTGATAGGTGGGGATCATGTCATCTTTTTCAGAGGGTGCACCGTCGTACTAGTGATGTTGTGGGAGGAGGTGTTGAGGGAGTTCCGTACATCCCCTTTGGAAGTATATCCCAGAGTACCAAAGATGTATCAGTACCTCCGACATCAGTACTGGTGGTCGGGCATGAAGAGAGAAGTGGTCGAGTTCGTTTCATGATGCCTCACTTGTCAGTAAGTGAAGGCCGAGCATCAGGTTCCTGCAGGCTTGACCCAGCCACTTGAGGTACCTGAGAAGAAGTGGGATGGTATCTTGAAGGACTTTGTGATGGGACTACCACGTACCTTTAGAGGACATGATTATATTTGGGTGGTCGTTGAATGAGACACCATGTCGGCTCACTTCCTACCCATACAGGAGCAAAGATCCGTAGAGGGCTTGGGACGCCTCATCGTCCAGGAGATAGTACGGCTTCATGGGGTGCCTTCGACGATCGTCTCAGATCATGACACCAGCTTTACATCCTGGTTGTGTAAGGGATTACAGGAGTCGTTCAGGTTTCCACTGCATAAGATGACCTCTTTTCATCCCTAGAAGGATGGTCTGATGGAGCAGACCATACAAACCCTGAAGGACATGTTTCGTTCTTGTGTACTTGATTTTGGTTGTAGTTGGGAGGACCACCTTCCACTGGTGGAATTTGTGTACAACAACATCTATCACTCCACCATTGGAATAGAACAGTTTGAGGCTTTGTACGAGCATCATTGAAAATCACCCATATGCTAGACAAACCCGTGGGAGTTGGCACTCATGAGTCCGGAGTTGGTACATGCTACCACTGAAAAGGTTCAGATCATCCAGGAGCAGATGAGGATTGCACAGAGCATGAAAAAGTCTTATGTCGATAGCAGACGGAGACCCTTGGAGTTCGAGGAGGGAGACCATGTGTTCCTTTGGGTCTCACCCCAATGAGGGTTACAGAGATTTATCCAGGGAGACAAGCTATCTCTGATGTTCATCAAACCCTTTCAGATCATGATCAGAGTTGGTGAGGTGGTGTACCACCTAGATCTTTCTCCACAATTGCATTGGGTGCATGATGTTTTCCACGTGTCTCATTTGAGGAGGTACGTTCATGATTCTTCACATGACATTGACTGGGGAAATCTAGACTTTGATGATGGGGAGACGTTTGTAGAGTTCCTAGTGGAAAAAGAGGATCGACAGGAGCGGGTCTTATGTGTGTAGTCGATTCCTATAGTGTGAGTTTATTCATAGTATGAGAATATATAGGATAGAATATGGGAGCGGGAGGCTCAAATTTGGGCTCAGTACCCCCATCTGTTTGATTAGGTTTTTTTTGTCTTTCAAGGACATAATTCCCTAAGGTGGGGAGAATGTAATGAATTGGAAATTCCGTGTAATTTTTCTCAAAAATTATATGTAATTATTTTGAAACCATGCGCTCTGACGACATGTGATTCCAAGGCCCATAGAACCTGAAACTAAATTTTGAACTTTTTATAATGTATGTTCAGTAAACACACGAGCGGGTTTTTCTATCTTTTGAACCAGTGATTAGATAAAAAATCTGAGAACACTATTGAACTCAGAATGATGGGATTCGACTAGAATAGACTTAACTTCAGCCGGTAAAGGACGAAAAAAAATTTTTATTTTCAGAATTTTTAGAAAATAATAAAATAACATTGAAAAGTTATTTTTTATTTTTGTTTGTCATCCGATAAGCGGTGACACGATGATGCTACGGTGCAGCGATGAAGCAACGACATGGCACATTAATGAGGCTCATTAATGGCTCATATCACTCAGTGTGACGATGCAATAAAGGAAGCATAACAATGATGTTGTTTCATAAATGAAGAAATGTAACAACATGACATCGCATCATGACTGAAATGTTGTGATGTGTTTTCCTTTTTATTGTCTAACGCGTTGGTTGACATATAATTAAAAGTTTGAGGATTCTCTGACGAAACCCCGATGAATGTACTCTCCAACAAAGAATGATGGATGCCAACAGATCTTCTTCATATTCAATGCACCTCGAAGAATAGAGATGGAAGTGACGACATTGACATCTTGAATCCTCGAGGACGAATGCTTCGACTTCGAATGTCAAAGAGGTAGGGGTTTGATTTTAATTTCAATGTTCTTACCTTCTCATCTTTTTCTAGAAACTACGAACACGGATCAACCCACAAACAAGTTGATCCACGATTCATGCTTTTATATGTGAGGGTGACTTTTATTGGGGATTTATTATCTGGGATTGAAACATTGCATGAAATGATTGAACTTCAATCCCCCATTTGATATAAACCTCTAATACGGAGGGCCTAGGTCAACAAGAACAAGGCCCAAGCGCCTCTACTCATACGTTCTTGGTGGCTGCATTCTCGAAGTCATGGAAATTTGATTTCGGGGCCTGATCAGGGATGGCGACGACCCGAGAGGCCCGTAGGCGTAGACAAATCGGAAAACGGACCACTGAAACAACTCCAGTGGCATGTGGAAGGTGCTGACGGAGCGACACCACTAACACGACCGGCCCATGCCGGACGCGTGAAGGGGGCGGCACCAACTGGCACCTCGGTGGCTGTAGAGGCGACCAACCCTCATCTGCCACATTGGAGGATGGTGATGTGCTCGCTGTTACACAGCGGTGGTAGGAGGTCGTGGCCAACCGGCCTCGGCGGAAGGAGTTGCGGTGCTAGGAGGGTGCTGGGTGGAGGGACAACCCGCGTTCGGGCCATCCGGGTTGCTGGAGAGCTGTGGTCCGTTGAACGTGGCTGGAGGGGCCCTGCGTCCGCAGGGCCAGCGGAGGCTGGACGTGGACATTTGTCCTGTCCCGGTCGGGTGACACACCATCGGTCCACCCCCTGGCAGACCGGGCTAGGGCCGACGGGTAGACCCCGCACCAATGGGCCAGAACCCAGGCCTAGAGGGCTGGTACCACGCCAGCAGGCCAGACCCACACCCAGCGCGCTGGACTAGACCGGGTCACCGGGCGACCCGACGGGCTGGACCCTCGGCCAAACCGAGCCGGGTCCAGTAAGGCCTATTAGGACTGGCCCACTGTCCAGATCGGACCAGACCGATCCCAACCCAAACTAGGCCAGGTTGAGTCCTTCTAATTAAATTGGGGTATGTGGGACCCCCGAGCCGGGTTGGTCGGGTTGGTCCGATCGGGTTGGACAGGGCCCCGTCGCAACTGGTCCCTTGGTTACTAAAACACTAGTATCTTGCAAACCGCGTGTCCAATTGTTTAGCTGTTTGAGGCGTTGGGACCCTATTAATGAGGAAGATCTTTTTCCATGATTTTTGGTGACTTTCAAGATAGTTGAGATGTGACAAATGTCTTGAGGAGTAGTTATCCCAAGAATGCTTCATACGGAACCCTACGATTGGATGAGACCTGAATACTTCTCGATGATGACCCAGTGGGAAGCGGCTCTGTGTGACCCAGAAGGACAAAATTGGGAAGAAGCTTTGTGTGGCCTAGTAGATCCACAATACTTGACAGGAGAAGTACCATAGTTCGGACATGGTGGGAAGCAACTTTGTGTGACCCGACAGATGCACGGTGGGGAGCGGCTCTGTGCGACCCAATATACCCATGGTACTCATCAGGGATGAGTATCACAATATATCATGGTTAGTGGGAAGAAGCTCTGTGTGACCCAGTAGACCCATTTTACTCAATAGTGTAGGATTTCTCTAGTATCTGAGGATTTCGATGATATGACTGATGATGCTACTATCACTACCATAGAATATACCTCGTGTGAGATAACTTGTGCTTTGTTCTTTAATTTGAAGATTTTTGTGTGGTATTTCCTTTTTTTGGGGTCCCTAATGAGTTTCATGTTACTCACCCCTGCACGGGCCCCGTCCATGCATGTCGTGTCTCGTGCATACGATCGATGTTTCGATAGAGACCTTGGTGGATCGGGACCCAGTGGAGCCTAGTGAGACAGGACCAATTGATGCTTCAACAGTGGACTTGGTGGCCTAGGAATAAGTGGGTCCTAGTAGGACTAGGTGGATAGGACATACTAATTCAGATACCATTAGATTCTCTACTCTTACGATCATGTGGGGTTTTCTTGCGGATGTCTATCAGAGATCCTTTTTTTTACTTTGTTGTTTCAGTTATTTTTGTTGGGTTTTTATTTTGGTACACTTTCTTTCAGCTCTAATTTGTACTCAGTCATGTTTTAGTATATTTTTCCCCCTTCAATGTGTTGGGACGTGGTTGGGCATGTGTGTGAGAGAGTACAAGTACTCAGACAAATGCATCCCACTTGTAGGTTGACGCTTTCAGCGCTACTCGCCATCCCCTGGCCTTCGAGATGTGGGCTTGGGGTAGTCACGGCATGACCCCCAGGGGACAGGTAGTGACATATCATTATTTTAAATAAATAAAATTCAATATATTTATTACAATTACATTAAATTTTGACAATTATAATTTATTTTATAATTTTATTGATGAATATTAAATAACTTTTACTAAATAAATGATAATAATAATAAATGGTTTAAATAGGTAAAAATGTTTAAGAGGAGATGAACGGGAAAGGGGGAACTGCATATAGGTATATCACTTCAGGATTCCAAGAAAGGTAGAAGGATCGAGTAGCAGAAAAATCTATTCAGCAGTGGAAGGAGGATTGAGCGCAGATGAAGTGATCAATTAGAGATTAAATATTAGATTGAACACTGAAGGAGTGGATCGATTTTCTTTGAACTTGGATCAAATTTCAAAAGGGTGAAAATTTGTGTGTTAGTTGTTCAAGTTAGAAACCCAATTGTATTCATTTTGAAAAGAATCTTGAATATATATCAGAGTAAGGAATTTTTGTGTTTTATTAGGTTCTTGAATCCAGTTTCTATGACCATTTATGGTTTATTAATTCCTGATTTTGGATTTTCATTATTCTAATTTCATTGGTGACACATCATTTATATTTAATTATAATTTTAAATTCAAATTTCTTTTGTAAAATATTTATGTGACCTTTAAAAGTTTTGTTTTTGGATGTGGTCTAAATCAGGGTGAAGAATCCTCCAGTGAATTATAAATTATGTAGATTATAGTATAATTTTAGTTGACATAAATTTATAACTAAATTACTCAGCTTAATATATTCTTCATATAAATTTTTTCCTCATCTTTTTTTGTTCAAATGAATCAGTTTCAGTGAAGATATAAATAAATAAATAAATATAATTGTTAATGTTTATAGTATACTGGATCTTTTTAATTGTAGTTCCTTAAATAATAGTTGATTTTGGTTTAATGTATCTTATCTGAATGATTCATTCTTTTTTACTCTGGTCACAGTGGTGAATTAATAGGTAATACATACATACATATATATATATATATAATACATTTCTCATCATGGTATGAATACATCAGACTTGGAAAATATTTCTCACATCCTCAAGAACAATTCTTTTCATGAAAGGATTTGTGTTAGTAATGCATCATTGACTAAAATTAATCTATTAAGTGAAACAAGCAAAGAAAATACAAAAACACTATAATAAATATATATAAGATAATACCGGGAACTCAAAACATTCTTTCTTCTCTTTTGTTTAATATTTTCAAGCAGATGTTGGCTGTCTTAGTGTCTACTTCATGAAATTCATGAGTCCTTAAGAGTCTATAAGGTAAGGGATTTATTCTTAATATATAAAATTATATTATGGTTTTAAATATCATTAATGTATTAATTTGAGTACATTTTTTATTTTCAAAATATATAATTATATTTCTTCAGAATTATTAATCTTGTAAGGGGTATTTTTTTCAAATATATATATATAAATTTTGTTTTTAAAATTCTCAACAAAGAAATTATTCTTTGATTCAATAATATTTTATATTTAAAAATGTAATTTTTATTAAATTATACTTTTGAAATTTTAATTTAAAATAATAATAATAATTTTTTATTTATCTTATTTAAAAGTAAATTCAAGGATTTTTTGGGTTTTTTTGAAAAATTATAATTATCATTTTTATGTGAAAAATGTTTTTATATCAATGAATGTCATACATGATAGAATAAATGGCTATAATCTAAAATTATTATTTACATTTCATTCATTTTATTACAAAAAATTATTTTAGTTTTAAAAATAATGTTTATTTATCTCTTTTAAAATTTATGTATTTCTTCTCGAAATGGATTTATACTTAATGTTTTTATAGAAATGATATTTTTTACCATCTTGGAAGTTATTAAATCATTTTATTCTATGAAAATAATATATGTAATATATCCAAAAAAATTAATGGGTTTTGAATGAAAAAGGAATAACTTTAATAAAAAATATTTTCTTAAATTAAAATTCAGCACTTGAGTATCAAATGAGATTACAAGAAATGGGGATTGAACCCATGGTCTCAACGAGATGTTTTTCTATAAGAGATAATGCTAGTGGACACACAATTTTCATAGGATCTTCAAAGTATAATTTCATTCCATAAATGAAATATAATTTTCAAATGATTATTAAGGAAAAGTCCCATGATTTTTTGAAAGGATAATTCTTTACTGGATTTCAAAATTATAACTACTTTTAAAAGGATTTGAAAAGTATACTATATATATATATTTGATATAAAATGTTTTAAAAGGGTTATCAAATAATTATGTATAAAATTATTTTTTACGAGTTTATAAAGAACCTTATTGGGTAGCTTTTTTCCCTTCCAATGTTTTAAAATATTTTTCACATGTCCTTTTGAAGCCATAAGATGGATGACATCATTTAATAAGTTAGCACACATAAATACAATGAGATATTTTGTTATATTTTTTGTATACTATAGTATTATTTAAGGTATTTTTCTAATTCTATTGAACCTAGACAAAAAATGATCCTTTGTTCTATAATGTACTCTTTATTTTTCAATTTCTTTTTAATAAAAGAACAGGCAACATGCTTTTAGTACTGAATTTAGAAGTGCATTTTTTAAGCTATCACAACTGTACCGGTGCCCAAACTACTCTTCAGCGGAGAAGTGTTTTTAATTTATACTGATTTATTTAATAAGGGACATGGATTTATCCTCATATAGAATGAAATATTGATAACTTGCGCCTCATGCGACTTAAAATTCTTGTGAAAAATTACCCAACACATAATTTTGAGTTTGTGGAGGTAGTTTTTATATTGATAATATAGAGTAATTATCATTATAGTTAATTATGATATTGTAACTAGAGACACACTATAAGGGGTGGTGAATTTGGGGTTTAGTAAAATTATTATTTTTAATTAATCCATTTAATCTTTCTTTAGGATCATTTTCCCACATTCCTAGGAACTGTGTTCAACCCTGTTACTATTTTATATGAAATAAAATCATAACAATAATATATAGGAATGTAAATAATTCAAATAGAACATATACCTCAATGTTTTCCCCATAATTATATACATCCATATAGTACACACTGATGATGTTTTGACATTTCATAATCAACTAAACTTCACTAGTTATATGGATAGAATGTTCGGGTTGTGGTGACTCAGTGTCATGCTCACTATATTTACAAGTTTCCTAATTTGGACACTCTTCACCCAAGGTGTACTTACTATTATTTACTTCAAAAAAGTTATTTTTTTAAAGGGTCTTCGACACACTATGGAAAAGTTTTTCTCTTCAAAAGATAATGAATGATTCTATCTATCTATGTCTAACATAGAAATCTATGTAAATCATAACACTTGAATTGATGAACTATCATGCACTACACCATTCCATTATTTTTCCTTAATTTTGGATTTGATCAACTCATCAACATGATAGTTGAATTTTTATCTTTGATAACATCACTAAATAAAAATATATTCTCTGAATGAGGATAATTCCACACTAATATTATCGAGTTTCCATTTGGCTTCCTATTACCCAATATCTTAGTGTAATACTCAACCTATGTACTTATATGTACTTAATAACTTTCATAACATCCACTTAGACAATTTTCTTTAGGGTAATACCCATTATTGATCTGTCCTATATTCTTCAAGGGATACCTTATATTCTCTATGATATTATATTTACATCATTAATTGCTTTATAGGGAACCATGTTTTCTCAAAAATGTTCTAAGAATCTCATGGTAATATCCTTCAGGAACTAACCAATACACTATGTTGATATACTTACTTCACAAAATTATTTTATTCATATAGTATTTTACAACAAAAATTCACTTTCCACACAGTCTGACAGGGATTTGTGAAATGAAAAAATCCCAAATTTTTCAATCAATATATTTATCTACTTATTAACTATTTATCAATTAATAATTATTTAAATTACTTAGTATTTGTATCCAAATACCCCCAATGGTATTGATAATTCCAAAACTGCATAAATTCCCTTTAATAACTAGCATAACTATTACATGGTCGACCCTACATGGACCACTAAAAAATACCGCCTTCCAACCACAGAAGACTCCAGTGATATAAAGTTCATGTACGAACATCTTCACAATGTTGTATTATTGAATCTATGATGATCTATAAATAAAAACATATCCATATCAATTTAATTCAAATTTACACTACACAAGCTTCCCTACCCACCTACTATGCTATATGATTCACAAGAACTAGTTTATGTGTCATGTGAGGTTTTTGACTTATGAAAAAATAATTAGCTACCAATTTTTTCCATCATGAACTATATTATGTGAAATAAATTCATCAAGTACATCCAATTCAATACATGATTTATGATTTTTTGAAACCTTGGAGATTCACCACCTATCTAAAAACTACCCAACGTCCATCACGTATGACTTTCTATGCTATACGACTATCATGAACAAATTTTGATGCTATGTGGAAATCCTACCTATGATAAAAATGCTAAGTGGTTTTACATAAATCATATGTAGGAAAATTTCTTTTCACCTAAATCCTATGATAAAAAAAATTTCATTATCCTTAATTTTTATACACCATTGGTCCTATTAGTTTTCGAATAATACATACACAACTTCACGAGTTCATCTGGGATTTTCAATTCTCATCTACTATATCAACATAAAATCCACATCCTTCTCAAAAAAACTTCTATATTTTAAACACAAACATCACTTCCATTATTGGGAAACCATAAATACAACTTTATATCCCCACACAATCAATATATGAATTCAGATATGTATGTTACAAAACATGTCGTTGATAAAGAGTTATATAAAGCTGTATTTTTTTCCAAGTTAAAAACTTATTACCAATTATTATTGAATTTATCATCCTTAAACCATGTAAACCATGTCAATATCCAGCCTATAATACATGATATATATATATTGATATAAAATAAAATAATAAATAATGATTTGTTCCAAGATTACATGCCTTGTATTTTTTTATCAATTCAATCATCAATCGATCCTATTGAAAATACTACTAACATTCCAAGTCGATGGATTTATGAATCCTTTATTTAATTCCACTTTGATATCAACATGAAGAGGGCCTTAAAGTTATTTATCTTCCCATTAGGGTCTCATCAAGAATTCATTTTATTGTAATTCATAAATTCTCACAGAATCCAAGAGTGATGAATTCTTCTATAGCTCTACTCCCCCAAAACCAATATTATCTACACACCAAGTTCTTAATGTTCTTAAGTAAATCATGTTGGGGGATCATTAAATTTTCCTCCAACACCTAAAATTCATATGAGGATGTAATTTCCCCCCCATTTTAATGAAATCCTTCTCATCCATTTTGATATTATAAAGGTATAGATGAAGACCTCAGGGTTATGTCAAAAAATATAAATTCGCCACCAAAAACATTGGCCTCCATCTTCTACCATCATCTCCATCAATAAATTTATAATTATAAAAATTAAATTTTTACCTAATACACTGTTATATTTATATTTTCATATTACTAACATATTTTCTTCTATTTAAATTACCACTTTGAATTAGGTCATAGTAAAATCCTCTAAGAATACTAAGTTTCAAATCAATATAGGAAATAGGATCTTAAGACATTGAAAATAAATTATATCCATGTCACTAAATTACATCCATAGATGAATGTAGAATGAATTTCTTTCTATTGTAAATTGTTGTGTGATCTTAATCAAACTGACAAAAAGCAGTTAGAGAATGAACAATGAGGCACACAATGTGTGGGACATACTACCTTTTGAATGAAAGGATACCACTTATTAATCATAACTTGATGATACCACATGGATTATATTATCTTTAATTTTTCAAAGGATACCTTCTTTATAAGATGTGTATTTACAATAATTAATGTTCATCACTAACTCTACCGATATTTCTTTAGCTTTTTAATGATATTAATAGTAGGATTATTCTTTTAATAAATGGAACCATTGGACGGATGCAATTTTCCTTTAGAATATTTAAGAAATCTTAGAAAAATGTAGTTGATACCTCATTGTTATTGAGAAGATAAATAATCATGGAATGTATTAATGTTGATTCTGCACCACCAATATATTTATATTTCTTGGTGGACCAATACAACATGATCTAAGTCCTACCTCCAATGGTTGAATGTTCAATATTACTTGGAACTATTCAAAATTTTAGTTGTGGATTTAACACTTTTTCAAATTTAGATTTGCCTCATAATTGTACATTCATCATTTTTCCATCATAAAGAATCTAAATATTGATTCTACACATGATCCCTTTCAACACACACACCCTAGATTTTTCAACACCATCACACCATGGATTATATATGTCCTTTATTTGTTCACCTATTTTAATAAAAAAAATTAAACATTTAAATGTAAGGGGGATGGTTAACTCCCAAATCCACAAGCAAAGGATCGTGGATAGTCAAGATGAACTAACCATTCACTTCTAGTATCTCTTCAAACCATCAATGTGGTGGCAATTTATATAACACTAGTAATTAATATTATTATTTATATTAATTCTTTAAAACATTACATTTTTTGGAATAGGACTTTTCTTATTTACAAGTTGGATATTTTCATTTTCCCCTACCTCTTTTTTCATATTAGAAAATTCTAGATGATATGTTCATATGATTGATAATTATTTCTAAATAATCTTAATAAAATTTTTCTGTATAGGTTTAATAGTATTATAAATACTTTTTGTTGTGGGATTAAACCCACATGCAAAAATTTTCTTTAATGACGAACCTAATATCTTTCATTCATGATTCATCCTCCACTAGTGGGATATTTCTATATCCTTCAACTCGTGCCTTATAGATTGACATGTGAAAACACATAGTAATTATTGATATGGTTTATATATTATATTTAGGCAATTTTCCTCATCTTTTTTCTCTTTGTATTAATATCCCTGAGGGAGAAAAAATTTTTACATACAATTGAAGAAAACTATTCTGTTTTATTTAAGACATGATTTCTTTACTTCTGTGAGGGTTGATATGAGTGAAAGTATTTTAGTGCATAATTCACCCTCCATGGTTCTACATATTTTTCCTCTTAGACTATGAAACTTATTTGTATCATAATAAGTTTATTCCCCAGATAATCTATTTCATTATATACCATAGGATTTGAGGATCTCCATATGGATACTTTTTTATTAACAAATTTCTTCTAACTATATAATCATTCCAAATTATCATGTTAAGAATATATATAACATCTGATATTAAAAACATACATAATGTCATCATTTACCAGTTGAGATTTTGGTGCAGAATTCCCTCTTTTCTAGATTTGACACCTCAAGCTTCTGGACACCTACTTATGGTATTCATAAATCTTCCATAATCATATAATTTTAGGGATACATTTTTTTACGCGCGTTTCATTTTAATGATGGAAGGTATCATCCATTTAATTAGTAGTTCTTTCTTCAGAACATAACATAATATTCTTGTTGAGGCTACCTTGGGAGGAGTATCTACCTTCTATCCTCCTTTTATAGATATGTGTTTTGAATCCAAATACTTTACCATCTCATATTTATCTTTCTAGTGGCTAGTCATTTCTTTTAGCCTTAATATTTTTTCATAAATATATTTTCTCCTATATTCTATTTATTTATTAAAATTTATAATATATTAATTTAAATCATTGTATATATAAATTTGTTTCTTAATTTTTTGTAATGTTCTTCATGTAGAACACGTTTTCTCTTTAAATTTTTAACCCATCATTATGTTTTAAATAGTCATGGCCACCTTAATAATTCTAATCATCTTGATTTACATATATAATTCGTAATTTATTTTATAGTACATGTACTCCTTGATCTCCCATTGATTCATAATTTATTTTAAAAAATGATTATTTCCCTAGTCTCGGGACACACATCTTATAAATTGGTGACCAAACATCAGTTCCACTCACATATTTTCAAGTTTTCAGTCATACACAGGTAGTTCATCTTCATTGTTAAAGCCTCTAGATATTTTCCTTATATATATATATATAATCGTCAAATGGATCCATGAATTTTATTACTTTGGAGATAATATCATATTTTTCATGATTATCAAACTTTTTTCATCAAGAGTGATATTTAAATGTTCAATCGCCTTGACTTATTCGTCAACATTTAATTTTAACATTACCAATTCCTATATATAATTAATACCAATTTTTAACTAAATTAGACAGTCTCTTATCAAATTTCAATTTTTCTTATTTCAATTTTTCCAATTTGCTTCATTCATAAGGAACTCTTCACTAAAATTGTTCACCAGTTTCAGATTTTTATTCATTTACGACCACATTTTTAGGCAGACATCATGACCTCGCTTTCTTATGATATGTGGAACACATTATACTATAATATTCATATGTTAAAGGGTATAATGAATTTTTTTCTTATATACCTCATTCAAGATTCCATTGATTAAAATCTTGTGTATCATTGCATCATGTTTTCATTAATTATTCTTTCTAAAGTTATTATCCCTATGGATGTATTCAAAAAACTCTTTTCAAAATACATTATTAAATAATCATTTATTTTTTTCAACCATCAAATTCAGTTCTAAAAAAAGGGGATTCATTATTGAATACATGTGTTTTAATTGAAAGAATAATTTTGGGGTTGAACATCCTATTAAAATATTATGATCTGGTGCTAATTTTTGTAACCATAGAAAACCATAGAGGGATTGAATTAGAGTTTTGGTAAAATTAACCATTTTCTTCAATATGTTTAATATTTTTTAGAATCGTTTCCCCATGTTTGAAAGAACTATGTTCAACATGTTGCTATGTTTCATCAAATCAGTGAAATAAAAAAATATAATAAAAGGTAAACCACGCAGAGAATACAGGAAATTTATTTTTTTCACCATATAGGGATATATCCAAGGATCACATGCTAATGATGTTTTAATGTTCCAAAGTATACTACTCTTTACTAGTTATATTCATATAATGTTTTGGTCTTGGTCACTCTCTTGAAAGATCACATCATTTACAGTTTTCTAGGTTAGGCCACTCCTTACCCAAGGTTCACATCCTCTTCAGAACATCCACACACTACAAAAATGATGTTTAATAAACAATTTATATAAATTTAAGTCATATTAACATATAATGAGCTGTCATTCATTCTCTATATAGCATGGGACTATTCTTGAATCATAACACCTAAATTGATACACTATTGTAATATTATTTTCTACACTTGTTTTATACAATGTATATTTATTTTAACTCTGAAATATTATAGTTGATTATCTACCCTTCATCACAACAACATAATAGAAAATAATCTTTTGTGGATGAGGATAATTCCAGACAGAAATAATGATGTTTCCCTCTAACTTCCTTAGTATTTTGAACTAATACTCATATTTTTTATTAAAATTTTCTAACATCCTTTAAAAAATTCCCTTCATCGACAGGTTTTCAAGGTGACAATCCTTTGTGAGTTATTCTATGTGCTTCATGAAATTATTTAACTCCTATAAAATACATTATTCACCACATGCATTACTTCATGATCTACCTTATGTTCTATCTGAAATGATTGGTTTGTTATTGTAATTCCCTTTATTAACATCCAAATAATCGATGAAAAATATCTTGTTTCGTGAACTAATTTTATTTATAGAGTGGTGTGATTTATGAACTTCACTTCTCACATAGTCTATCCTTGCTATGCATACTAACACACTTATCTAATGCCCCAACTAATATCCAGATGTCCTGTATAACATTCAATATATCCATAATGATTAGAATATAATTATATTTATATAAAAAAATAACAAAATATATATTTATTCCTAGGATTATAAAAATTCCATTCATGAATATTCATACCTTCAACTCGGATGTTCCTACATGGTCCTCCCAAAAAACCTCTATCCAACCACAAATGAATTCAGTGTTATATGGTTTGTCTACCACCTCAGTTGAAATATATTTATTTTAACACTATGATGATTCAGAACTCACAAAATTCCCATCATAAATTACATATCTTTTGTGTTATGTGGTCATCATGTATTTCACTTGAACTACCTACTTCTCTATGCGGGATTTCTTAATTGTGAAAAAATACATTTCTATTATATTATTCATCATTGAACTATATTTTGTGCTCTATGATCATAATTTATGACCCATTATATATGGAATTTATGAATTTGAGAAACACTGGAAATTCACGGCCTCTTCACAATGGACTTTTCCTCCATAAAAAACTACCTTATCTGCAGTGTAGTCACCGTGAACTGCATAGGAAGTTATATATAAGTCCATATATTTCAAAAATTTCAATGTGTTTTCTCATAAATTATATTCTAAAAATATATTTTTTATCTCTACTACTATGTAAACAACACATTTCTCTTCTCAATTTCAATGAACCATCATTATTTAGAGTTTCTCAACAATACATACTCAATTACACATAGACATATGGGATTCCCTTTTCTCAACTTGTAGATATTCAAAAAATTCAATATATATCTTAAAATATAACTTCTAGATATTCAAAATAACCATCACAACTAGTCTTAGAGTACCAAAACTCCCAATACCCCCTTAATCTATCCACAACATTCAGATATGTAGTCAACTAAAAAAATTACAAACCATGCCCTTGTTATATAACAATATCAATGTTTTTATTTTCATTTCTCAAAGTGTACCACTCAATACCATTTATTCATAAATTTAACCTCTTCCAACCATTTCTTACATGTTAATATATTATCTATAATTCATTATATATATACACATATAGATTAACAATAAATACAACACCAAACATAGGTTTGTGTCAACTAGATGTGATATATATACAGATAATAAATAGTTGAAGTATATATTCACACATAAATAGGTGAATATTAACTAAATTATATTGTTGGAGGAGATTAATATTTTTGAATAATCAATACATTACCACCCTAGGAAGGTAAACAAGGTTGTTGATGCATTGAGTTAGAAAGACCATGCTAGTTTATCCATAAAGAAGATTGAATGAGATTAAATACTAATGGATGTGGAAAATATGTACCCAGAAATTATGATGAAAGTGGAAATATAATATCCTACATATATTAACTCTCAACCATTCATCCATGTAAGGGTTAAATAATCACAAAAGGTGGATGTGAAAATGAAAACTAAGGTGATAAATGAATCTATTTTCATCCCCAATTATGAGGGAATGATAATGTTTAATAATTGATTATCCATACCATAAATATTAAACATGAATAAAGATATATTATAAGAATATCATAGTTCATAATTCTATATTCATCCTAGAAGTATGAATATTTAATAATATTTGAAATAGTATTTCTAGTAGGGAAACATGAAATTGGATATTGAAAATTGTGTATCTCATTTCCTGGTATATCATCAAGTTTATTCCGAGAGAAATAAATGTAATGGGATGTTAGATGTTAATAAATTATTCATTATTTCTTATCAACATCCTTAATATTTTATAAGGAAAATTTCATTATTTATATTTAATTATATATTCACAAATTAGAATTAATTTTAAAGCGTTATTTGAGTTAATCCATATTCGAGGTAGTTTATTATATTAATCAAAAATCTCTCTCTACCAATCTATGTTATGTTATTATTATTTTTTATGGTTCATAGTTCTTGTGAATATAGATCATAAAACTATATAAATGGTTGGATCAACCATTAGAAGGTTCATATGGACCACACAAGAAGGCTTAATGAATTTTCCTTGCAGAATGGACCAATAGTAATGTTTAATGTTTTGGGATAAATATTGAGTGAAAAATTATATGAGACTCCAAAAAAAGTATAAGGACACTACATTTAATATTTTATAAAACTATCAATTCCAAACTCAAAATATAATGTTCCCATTCTATGAAAAAATTTGTACCACGATTCTACCCTACTTTGAAGAAAATCAAAAAAATACGTACATTTACACCAATACACATGTCCAGTTAATATAAAAGTCAATGATAATAAATTAAATATATAGCTCAATAAAAATGAATAAGGTTTTTATTAATTATTTTTTATGAATAAAAAATAATACTATTTAATTTTTTGTCAATAAGGATGTTAACAATAAGGATTATAACATTGATTAGAAAGAAGAAAGTCATGGTGATTCTTAGAGGTTTTCTAATAATGACCTTATTTTCGTTATGATTGTATTTTTTTACAATGCTTTTTGAATTTTGTTTATTTGGAAAAATTATCCACACCAAGATAATGTTATCTAGAGTAAATTAAAAATTGAAATGATATTTTACAAGGAGCCTACATAATCAAGAGAAGGGGTGGAGATTTGGTGAAGGAATACTAGAGAAGGTTGTATTAAATTTTACTATCATGGGATATACCATGTCATGGATAGGGGACATGGTGAAGGTGAAGAAAAATGTATATGTTTTTATTCCATAACAATGGATATGGTAGAGAAATAAATTCCTAAAATTGGAAAATAGAAAGGGATGATACAATGGTGTTCCCAATGGTTAGATTTTAGAGAACCATTGAAAAATAGTCAATTGTTATACAGTCATGGGGTAGGCCATGTTGTTTAATTATGAATTCCAACATTATTAGTTATATGCAATGGATATCTATGTGGTTCATTGTAGGTTTTCCAAAGCAAAATGGGTACAAGGAGACTATGGTTGTAGTTATAGTCAATATGAAGAAAAAAATAAAAGACCTTCTATTAAAAAGGTAAATAATTGGATAAACCATGTGATAAGATAAATTTTATTCATCTAAGAGGATCTATGTGGAACATGTGGAAAAATATTATGGGCATGGTGGTGTTCTATAGAATATATTTTTGATAGGTAAAGTTATAAGACAAAACATCCATTTGTAGGAGACCATGTCATATTTAAAAATATATTGGAGTTAAAATATTAAATGGGTTTTCACTATGAAATAGTGGAGGATATGGTTAATATGTAGAGATAAATGCCAAAATGGATAATAGAAAGAGACCATGTTGATGTTCCTAACATGTTAGAGTCAAAATATGCAAAAAAAATTCACCACATCGTAGTGAAGAGTATGCCAATAGGTAACACAATTAATTACGGAGAATTAACTATAGAAATGTAAGAACATATCATAAATAATTCAATAATCTCATGTATTTGATTTGGAACTTAATCCATCCCAATTTTAAGGGATATGTAGTGATTGTTCAAGTGAACTAAGTGGATATTTATTAAATGATGTAAGGAGAGAGAAATGGTCCACTGAGAAGTATTTTTTTTTCTAAAAATGGATGTTATCATAGAGAAGTTTTGTAGATGAGTTAGGGGTGTTTTCATTAACCACTAATGATGTTGACCAGTGGATAATTGTTAGGATAATGGCTTTCCAATTTCATGATTTTATACTTACTGGAAGAGTGATGTATGTGTGAGAAAAATTCATATTGTATATCTTTTTCTAAGAGAATAAGAGGAGTTCTAGGTAGTGGGATAAAATATATTATAAACCATTAAAGATATTTCCAAGAAGAAGAAACCCTCACTACATTGTAGTGAAGGAGAAATAATAAACTTTCAATGGAATGGATAATAAGTATTGCAAGGAGATATTCATATTCTACAAAGGAGAAGTGTAGTGGGACTATAACAGAGAATCTATATATTATCAAAGTTATAATCCATGAAATTGATACTAGACTAGGGTATTACAAGTATATAAACTATGGTAAGATGATAACTTCCACTGAAAGTGAGTATTGGTATGAACATTCATGTGAGTGACCCTTGTGAGGTAGTGATCCGTACTTATACCATTATGAGGGGAGAAACCCCTATGAATAGTATTTAGATTCATAAATATTTTTTACATGACATAATATTGATGAATGGTTGTTATATTAGCTCAATGAGCTAAACCATGTAAATTCATGAGACCCTATTTACATTTCATTCACACTAAAACTGGTCAAATAACCTAATTATATTTAAAAAATGTGAATAAATTTTCACACTCAAGGTGGATAGGTTATGATTCATTAGGACAAGGTAAAAATTAGAGGAAAAAAATTAAATTGGTTATGACATTTCACACCTTCATTCAACCCCCAACCCCATGTTAGGGTAATATAAAACTAATACCCTATTGGCAGACCAAAAAATGATTTCAAATGTAGGTTTTTTCATCTTTCTTGGGTTTTTTATTTCTCTAACATGATTTGAATTTATTTAAGTTTAATTGAATCCACAGTGAAGGCTCCAATATTTGACGGAAAGAACATAAAATAATATAAAATAGTGTTTACTTCCTAAATGGATGATTTTATTGTAGTTATATGAGATATTGTGGAGGTTTTTAATTTATAGATCAATTTTACACAAATATATTTTATAAATAGATCAATGAAACATTATGATTGAGCCATCAGTAAAAAAATTCAATATTGATCTTAGAGAAGAAATCTATAAGGATGTTCCATGTGAAACATTCTTTAGTGGTATGTGGGTAAACTTTGATATGATCCATTGCAAATATTATGAAGATATATTTATGTCTAGATATCATAATAAGAATAATGATTTAAATATAAATAATTATACTACCTAGGTAACAAATTCTAAATATAATCTCACATTTTATTTTAACGCTACTTTGGAGAAACTATGTGGTATTTCAAAATCAAATTTAGAGCAGAAAAGAATATGTAATGAAGAAGTGAAAATACCATCATGTTACCCATCAATGAGGTGTTTATACAATCATAAATAGGATATAACATTTCAACAAGAGAAAGTGGAATATTGGGATATCATACATGAAGATCATTTTTCTACGATTATATATTTTTTCCAAGAAAAAATTTCCAAAAGAGAGAAGATATTTCCATGAATTTTAGAATGATTAAAATGAAAAAAATGAAATATAAAATAAACATGATTATACAACATTAAAAAATTGTCTTTCATGTTAATTTTTTTGTGTTTTTACAATGGTTAAAAAATGATTCATTAAAAATCAATGTTGTATATAATTTTTTCACATTGGTTAGTTTAATTGATCTTATTTTTTACGTAGGTTCCTTTAAAAACTGAGATTTTATGAAAATTAATTTTATTAATGGATGATACATTTTCAATGTGTTTTTAATAACTAACATTGATAATCATTTTCAACAATGGTTATATAACAATAAATTTTAAAACTAACATTTTTTAATCAAAATATAACTAGAAACATGTATCCCACAACCAGAAGCTGCTGAAAAAACAAAATCCAATAGTAGAATGGGATAGGGAAAATAAAAATAATTTATTTCCAAACATTCTTTAAATTACATAAATTTTACACTTTTAACATACTCTTAAAAATCTATATTAGGAATAAAAATTTAATTAAACCTTCCAAATATTCCATCGATATTTCTTGAGCACGATTAAACTCTTCTTTATTATATTCATGAGGTTCATAAAAATATATAAATAGAAATGAATATATATTAAACATTATATTCAATGAAGTAATATGAAAAATAAAAATTATTTTAATAATGTATGACATTATTTAATTTCGTAACAAAGCCGGTTGAAATTATTTAAACATATGTATCATAATGAAATATCAAAATTCTTTTACTCCTACTTGAAAATGAAAATTTCATTTAAATATTTTTTTTAATTAAGAATAATATTTGATATATGTTTATAATTGTAATAATTACAAATGATTTTACCTTTACTTAAACATATATTTTCATTGTTTTCCTCTTTCTAGTTGACACTATATATGAATCACATGCCCGGTTTGAAAATGATATGTATGAAATAAAAGTGAAACTAATTATAAAAAATAATTATTAGTATAATAAAACCTATATATTCCAAATTTAAATCAATTTTTCTCATATGTTGGTATGAAATAAACATAACCAATACAGTTTAGTATCTTTTTGAAAAAAAATATCCAACATCCAATGGAAAATAATATAAAAATATATATACATTTAGTGAATGGTAAATTAATATAAACAAAATTAAATATAGGTTTCATACCTACCTAGAGAAGGAAACAACCAATACTATATTTCATAATTATTTAATAATTGAAAAATACATGTGTTTATTTCTCTATAATTCATGATACTGACCTATATAGTAAAAAATTGGGTTCCCAAGAAACCATACACGGATTCATTATAATTTTAAAAAGTCTTTTATATAGATACCTAATAAACAAGTATTATGTTAGATAAATAAAATATAAATAATTAAAAGAAATATTATAATCTAATTATATGAAAAAGACTTTAATTACTTTGTCTCCTAACACATATGAAGTAACAATCTCAAAGATATCTCCCCTGGAAATCACCACAATAATACTGTGTCCAAATATTTTAAAATCTTTCAGATTATCATAAGCATCCTACAACCAAGATTAATTTCATTATAGTTTATAGAGTATAGATAAATCCAAATTCAATGTTTTCCCAAATAGTTTTCACTTTTCCATAAAATATTTATTTACCCTTGAGGTATTCATGTACATATATATATATATATATTAAAATATTAAAAATTAATAATACCAGTATAAAATAAAGTTTATTATATATGTATACATCAAAGGTAAGATTTAAAATAAGTCAACATGGCCATGATGAAAAATGTCCAACAATGTGTCAAACATCCAAAGACTTAACTATAGGGAATGGTACTTTTGATGATTCATCTATTATATCCAGTACCGTTACCATAATAGGATATATCTCCATCTAGTGACGATTTATAATATTCTTAATATAAAATATCATCTCATATAATACAATATGATATTGGGGATCCTAGGTATATAAATTACATTAGATTGAAAGATTAGGATGAGGTGTAGAAGTATGATCTACAGATGGAGGTGGAGAAATGAGATCTACATGAGAGGGCGGAGGAATGGGATCTGAAAGCTGCGATGGAGTAGTAGGATCTGTGGACAATGGTTATAAGACCTTGATCCCACTATTCTGGATTCGGTGCTAAAATATGCTATTTAATTTTTAAATATAATTGAAAAATACACAATGCCTTATACAATAGGATACCTTTTACCGGTCTAGGTTATGGAGAATTAGACAATACCTTACATTTATCATATTTGAAAAAAAATTAAATAAATGTGCATACTGTGCTTCTGCACGCTAACTCTAAATTCATTGGTGACAATCCTAGAGCTTCCATGATTCCTGTGGAAAAAATATAAAATAATTGGATGTTCATTTAATTTCCAAGTAAGGGGTTTTAAAATCACTGAAATACCTTGTAGGAAATCATTCATTAAAAATAACATTGAGAAATATTTTTGAAATAATAGCATAAAAATACATTTTGAAATATAATTTTTAAGACTTAATTAAAATTAATTATGATTTAAAATAATATATAACTTTTGAAATTACTTACAAAAATTTCTTTAAACGTAATTCAGTGATTTTTCTGAAAATACTACTCAAGCCTTTTAAAATCAAAAAAAATTTGAAACATGAAACATTGAATTCTATCTTGGGACTACCCACTTTTCGATGGAAGGATTCACTCCATAATTACCTATCATATTTACTATGTCTAAGTTTCAGGTATGATGATAACATTTTAATCTTTCTTTATAAACAAACATACATTTCCATTGGAGTTTCTACTTTAAAAACACGAAAACATTTTTAGTACATTTATATGTTTTTATATATATATAATCATACATGATATACATATGCTCACTTTTAATTATATATATTAATATATAAATATCCATCTTCATTTTACATTACATGTTTGACTTTGTTTGGCCAAATATCATGATACATAGAATTTTTATAATTACATGGAAGATTTATTATCATCCACGTACATATATTTTCATTCTTAATTCCCTAAAAATCCATTTTTAATGTTTATTCAATGCTCATGAATATATGTATAAAATTATATATGCATATGCATGTATGAAGTGCCATGAAAAATCATGAATATATGGCCATAATAATGATTTACATATGACATATATATGATAAAATTATGATATTTTTAAATTATAAATTCATTCATAGAATAAGAATTAGTTAGTCATAATTTATTTAAAATAGTTATATTCATGAAAATTATAAGTATATATATGTCACATAATAGAAAAATAAATCCATGTTTAAATGAATCTTTGATAACTTAAAATATCCCTTGGATGAATTAATATGAAATCAAATTTATAAATAAACATTGAAATATATATATATATATATATATATAACTATCAAATGTAATAAGATGATACTTTCTAAATAAGTTAGAATTATTTAAAAAAATAAATCATAATTTTAAAATAATTAAACACACTATCTAAAAAATCCAGAATAACAGCTTAGTAAAAACTAATCATAATTTTCAAAACTAAAAAACATTGTTGATTTTTATTTAAATAAACCAATAAACAAAAGTTTGAAAAAATAATTTCCCCTTACCAAAAATTTAAAATAAAACATTTTAATTGTAAAATGATATAATTTGACATGATTAATAAAAATAAATGTTGAAAACAAGGAAAAATAATTTCAATACAATTAATAGTTGTAAATCATAAAAATAGATAGAATAAAATAGAGAGTCCCATACATGTTATTTAGAGACAAAATCTATGATAGAAATTGTTCACATCCTCTCTAAAAAAGGGTGGTTTCCTAATTATTAAACACCTTCTTTACGAGACTCTTCTCACTTTTATCATCTCTATAGTGTGTGTGTGTTCAGAACTTGCAACATTGAGAAAGGTGTGCATCAAAAGACTAGTGACGAAGAACTGAACTAAACCATCCACTTAAAGACTTAATTTACTATATATATATATAATGAGATAGGGTCATCGGTTGTTTAGTTTTAAAAACCAAATTCGTTGAATTGAAACATAATTTAGATATATAGTTGTGTTTTAATTCTACTGTAATCATACGCAACAAATAAGATTCTAAAAAATTGATAGGTAATAAATAAAATATAGCATATGTGAATATATTATTCATTCCCTTGTCTATATAAAACTCAAAATGGAACATAGATTGAATTAACTTGATAAAAAATAAAAATAATAAATAAGGGTTCATATGAGATTCATAGTGATGTTTTGTAGAAATGAAATAACTATGGAAGATACCATTGAAAAATGATATAAAAAACACTATAAAAATAATTCATACATTATAAAAATACAATATCATGAAAAATGTAGCTAATTATGATTTGAAGAATAAAATAAAGAAAAAATGATCATGTTAATGGATTGAATGTGACCTAAGAAGAAAAATGACTTCTATGTATTTAATATACCCAAAAACAAATACTCAATCAAGATTTGGATACAAAAAAATAAATGAATATAACCTACTTGTGATTCGGAATAGATCTTCAAATAAGCAGGTCGTTTTCCACCAAATCTCATTAAAACCTCTAAACGTTATTGATATCATTTCTGCTGAAGTGTTACTTTTGAAAATCCAAATTAATTTACCCAAACAATTATAGTGTAGGTAGGGGATCAATCCATAGGGAGAGGGAGTTATTGTATTTTTATTTCCTATTTTATGATCAATTTAGTGAAGTTTTCTAAAATTTAGAGTCTATTTTTGTGTGTTAACAACAGGTTGATTGAATTTCAATTACTTTAACAAATTACTTTAATGATTAAGAAAAATGTAGAAATTTGATTTTTGATGGAAAATAGGAATAATGCATTGGGATTGGGGATTTTTAAGGTTTTTATTAAATCAATTTTCTTATTTGGTTGTGTTGTTCATAATAACTCAAATATTTGGGTTATGAATGTAATAGACCCCCCTTGGTCTGGTGAGTTTTGTTCAAATCAATAGAAACCAATTCCTTGGTCATGGAATTAGATTTCTTTTAATTTTATTAATTGAAACTCTTTTTGAGATGACAAGAACATCCAATGATTATGGATGTTCTTAATCATAATCCCTTAGGTGATCCCTAGTAATCTCATTCTTATTCTGATACAATATTTTTGGTAATATATAGAATGGATTACTAAGTAATAATGAGAGAATAATGAATAACATGAATATAATATAACAATTGAAAAAATACAAGCCATAATGTTCCACATCGCCAACACATAGGGGGTTTAGCTACTCATGGAGTAACTAATAACTAAATACTTGTGATACCTAAATTAAAAATTGAAAAATATTCAGGGTGAAGGTCGTTGGGAAGGTATTATAGAAGCACCTCCTCTCCTCTCTTATTTTCTTGGGCATCTCAGGAAATTTCCCCCTGGTCTGTCTTGGAATGAGTTAGTCTCGAACTTGGATGGCCTACCCTACTTTTATATTTTTTTGGAGTACATGGAATGTACCAATATTTACATTATGTGTACCCTATTCAACACACATCATCCCTATTTTCTCCTTCGACGAGTGAGCTACCACGCTGCACTTGAATTGTAACACAACTCCTCCTAGTAGGTGGAAGTACACGACATGTAGTGCCTCCATGCATGGTGTGTAATAGAAATCATCAGCCACCAACCTCTTCTAGAAGGGACAACACAACATGTATACAGAAAGAACATGTCATGTATGCTTTATCTGGCACTTGGGTGTGCATATATTCTTCTCGGTTCATGTTGTGGCCATAGTACACGGTGTGTACCATAAATTACATGTCATGTATATTTGAATTTTTGTTCTGTCATTTCCCGATTTGTGTCTTTGGATGGAAAACACTTGAAAATCATCATAATCACTAATAAAAATAATTTGATCCTCAAAATGATTAGTATTTTGTGACAAAGAAGTTTTTATGATCAATAAAATTTATGGAAAAGTATACACAAATCATGTTCATCAAATTCACCTACACCTAGTCATTTACTAGTCCTTAAGAAAGATCTCAACATAAAATCAATAGAATCTATTTTCTAAAAAGGGAATCATTCAACTAATTTTAATTATAAATAATATTGCAATAGAAGAAGATTTTAGAAGCCACAAAACATATTTCAATTTCAAAGATACTCTAATCACGACTTATATATAATTTAATTAAAAATTTTCATCCTCTTTCATCAACATTATTTAACTTTACATAAATAAACATGCCACTTGATGATTTACCTCACCAAAAAATACCACACTCATTACTCAAGATTATTTAATCATATTTATGCTCAATATTACGTATATGAACTCTATCCATAGGCTTGATAGTGTTCTCATTCTCAACTTCAAAAATCAAATCACAAAAATCATGAGGGCTTTCAATAAGGTTCAAATGTTTTTAAGGCTAAGGGTTGGTAGGTAATGAAGAAAATTAATCCCAAAGGATTGAAAATGAGGCTAAATTATTAAACAATGATGCATGATATTCAAAATAAAGCATAAGGAAAATGCACCCCCAATAAATATCTCTCAAAGGGTATCATCACCATGATATCCCCTTGACAATATGGGCCCATAAACAATCAATAATATGTAATAATGAATCTGGTCCCACTTTTCCATGTTTCCGTTTTTTTTAATATGGTCCACTAAGAATATAATGAATAGTGGTTTCAGAATCCCTTCTGCCCAAATGATCAAGTGATAAACTCCCCCACACATAAATTATTGGTTTCTCGCTAATATATACCATGAATGGAAAAAAATCCCTATATAAAGATCAAGCGAATAATCATGAAAATTTATAAAAGAATTAGGGTAGGAAGGGAAAATAGGTTTGTAAAGTAGCTTCCCATCAAGGAAGTTCATGGTTTATAAGGGGTTACAAAGATCATGTGTAGGGTAGTTCTCAAGGTCAAAGGGGATACAAAAAATCAAATGACTCAATAATTTTAATGTGATTAAAAAATATTCATGTTTTGAAGAGAAAAACTAGAAGTTCTAGTAGTTATGAATATCCCAAGAATCTCTCATGAAAGAGGGTATAAGAAATAATATGTCAAAATTTCTTAGAATACCTCTTAGGAATAAGAGAAATACAGGGGTCAATCAGGTCATGACATGAGTACAAATGACCAGTTATAATAAATGTAAATGTCCAAGTCTTTAAATCCAGAATCAAACAACATCAAAAATCATTTTAAAATACTTTAAAAATTAAAATAAGAATGTAACTTTTAAAATTCCCTTTTATGTATTTATTATGTATAATTATATTTAATAAAAAATATTATATAATTTAAAATATGTCAACTATTAATGATGTCTCCTAAATAAGTTCAAGGAAAAGACTAGTGTAATAAGAGACCCTCCCCCACACATAATACAACACATGATCCCCCAATTGTAATACTAAGTAAAAGGAAATAATTTGGGGAAATAGTGGACTTAATATGTAGGGAAGAAATTAAAGAAGTGAACTCAAAGTAGAAAAGAAAAAATAAACAAGTAAAAAATACTCCCCGCATGGTGAATGCACAAAGATGGAAGTAGTTGAATAAGAGATATCCAAGTCGAACCAGAGTACCTATAACAGTTGACGGAATGGAAAACAAATCTATAGATACATACATCATCACATCCTAAGCATATAAAAAGAGAAATATATATATATATAATGGAAATAAATGTGAAAAAACAAGTCACTGAGTTGCCTTAGAATAGGCATCATCGGCAGTAGAAGAATCCGACAATGGAGGCTCGGTAGCAGTAGATACTAG
The DNA here is from genome assembly GCA_963277665.1 of Viscum album. Classification (NCBI taxonomy): domain Eukaryota; kingdom Viridiplantae; phylum Streptophyta; class Magnoliopsida; order Santalales; family Viscaceae; genus Viscum; species Viscum album. The sequence goes on from OY728123.1 coordinate 1,384,524,608, forward strand.
AGGCATGAGCATGGTACTCTGAGTGGTTGGCACATGAGACGTTGTAGGCTCAGCAGTAGAGGTAGCAGCTGGGGCATCCACTATAGGAGACTTTCTAGTGACAACATCCCCAATAAGAGAGATGAGAACAAAATTTGTGACTAGAGATACTGGTGGAGACTGTGTTGTGGGAGGCAGCTGAGCAGAAGGAGGAGTAGGTGATGGGGGTTCCCGAATGCCTAGGTGATGATGAGTGTGTCCGAATAGCTGCTCAATCCATGTTTGGGACTCGAGAAGGGTACATTGCTGATACTTAAGAATAGCGAGGTGGAGGAAGGTGGGGAGATTAGACGAGGGTGAAAATGTAGGTGGGAAGGTATAAGGCTCAGAAGAAGAGGGGATAGTGGAAGAAGAAGGAAGGTGAGAAGAAGGGGGTGGGGGTGGTGAGGTAATATCCGCAGGTAGATGTGGTGTGTCCCGGTTAGGAACACCAGTGGGAGAAACTGTGTCAGCTCTCTCCCCTATAGGATTTGGGGTCTCCTTCACGAGCACATATCTATCTCCATGACACTAAACCATCCACATGCGGATAAGAATGAGGAAGTCAAGACACTGAGGTGAGCCTAAGGGGTCATGAGGGAGAGATATCTCAAAAACTCCCAAATGGGGTTCCAGGCGGGTGGCATAGAAATCACCGTTCTCTTTTCCCAGAAGGATGTGAATCATGGAGTGGAAGTAGGTGGCGACAAGGCAGGAGAGGTCAGGGTAGTCATGCTAGAAAATACAAGTAATAAGCTCCATGTCCCGGCCATACACGACACCCATATCCTAATGGAAATGAAAAATAATGGTGTTAAAGCACCAGTAAAGGAACAGAAGGGGTGGGTCAAGGATGAGCGTGCACTTCTGCGATGTGGGGGTGTACCTATGGTTAGGCCCAACAAGCTCCCGCCACATGACAATATGGTTAGATTTTTCGGGAAGAGTATGTGTGGAGACAGAAGGGGGGTGGCAGGATGGGGGTAGAAGCCGCACCCTCGGTATAACTCTTCCATGGTAAGGGAAAATGGGTGTCTGCCCAGTTAAAAGAAAATTGGTAAGGCTACATCAGTGGGTTTCTGATGGTAGGCGGGCCCATCAAACTCGAATATAGCCATGAACTCCAAAAATAAATCCTTGTAAATAGGAGTGCTGACATCTAGTGCCTCTAAGAGATGTGTGTGTCCCAGGGGCTCCTCAATATCCTGGAAAATGCCAAGACGTTGGGGAACACTAATGTCTAGGTAGCGGATGCTCAACTAGATAGTGTAGAGGGAGAATCTCCACAATCTCTCTACCATAGGATGACGCTCAGGAAATATCAGGCATGGATACAGTGGAGGGTGAGTAGAAACCAGTGCAAACAGTGGTGGAATGACTAGTTCCAAAGCAGATGGTCCTGCCGCAGTGGTAGGAGGTGGAGCAGTGGATAATTGAGTTGTCTCAGAGGGTTGGCCAAAAGAGGGTGGAGGAGCTAGCTAATTTGGGTCCACTTTGGGTGTAGAAGGTAGCTCTTAGGGGGTGGAGCTGAAAGGAGTGGCAGTATCAGAGCTCTCATCCACTATAGAAGGTGCAGAAGCAGCGGGGGTAGGGAGGGGTGCCACAGAAGTGACCGAAACAACAGAGTTCATAGTCAGGGGTGCCATCAAAAGAGGAGGTAGAGAAGCCAACACTAGTGGTAGGAAAACCAGAAAATCCAAAGCCGGTTGCTCGGAATGTCGAAGGAGAATCCAACGGCGAGGAGGCCACTCACCCTCATTGGAAAATGTAGGCTAATTCCCACTCACATGATATTTATCGTCTATACCTGGATGAAGAGAAAATAAAACAAATGAAAAGATGGAAAATAAGAAAATGGGAGAAAACTAAAAATTTTGGAGAACACGATGTGTAGATCTAGGGTACACAACATGTAATAGGAGCTGTGTAAGCACCCATGTACTTTGGTTGGACACTCCATTATGGAATGGGTCATGTAAAATCAATACCCGACATGTAAAAATGTGTACACGACATGTAACAACATGTACACGGTGTGTAACAATGTGTACATGGCGTGTAGTACAACAAGGAGTGGTGCCAGTGTAGGTGGCCAGACACAGCTTTGACTAGGGAAGGGGATAAGGGCAATATAATTTGTGTGAAAAGGGGTACTCGATGTGTGTGTTAATATGGTGTGAAAGGTGTGTATACCATCCACATGGAGTCCTTTGAAGGGTTAAAGTACACAGCGTGTCTTGAACAGACATGTCGTGTATGGTGACATGGGAAGGGGCCATGTCCCAGAGGACATGGTCTCGACCATAAGGAAAGGGGAAGCACAGTACACAACGTGTTCTGAATGTACATGCCCCGTATCGGTCAAATGGTGATAATGTGCCGTGTGTGTCCATGTACAAGATGTACATGACGTGTTTTATTCGACAATCCTATATACTATGCAGGAAGCTGAACGGTTGTCCAATTAGTAAATCTCCCTAAACGTAAGGTAAAATTTTATATAAGGAGTGTAGAATGAAATACCGAGTGAGAGGATAACAATACAGAATAAATCAGGCCATAAAACACCCTAAATCAGAGGATTGAGATCAGGGAGGGTGTAGAGTGTGCGGGATAAGAAAATGTTGAAGGGAACGGGGTCGTGCGACATGGCCTACAGCCAGGTATGACCTGACCTTTATAGTCAGAGTACATGATTTGTACAAGAGAGTAGACACCGTGTATGTGGGGTTTTTAAAGAAATTATACAATATATTTATTATAGTAAACTACAAAATAATTAATATTAATATTTAAAATTAAAATAATTATATATATATATTATTTATTAAAAATAATGATATAAATGTAATGTATCAGAAATACATGAAGTGTGTTCTAAAATTGGAAAAAGTGAACTACAACCTTTGGTATGCTGCTTGGGGCGTGATTCAAACCGGCGATCATTCATTCCGAACGTATGCCCTCAACCACTGGAGAAAAGTTTGTAGTGTTTCTTGTTTATAATAATTTTTAATATTTAAATTAAAGGTATAATTATACATGGATCAAATAAAAGGCATGACACGTGGTTTTTATTTGAATAAAAGGGATGAAGCGGGGAGATTAGCCGAGTTCAATCTTGGGTCTTCTGAATCTAGGCCCAAGACTCTGCCAATCTGGAAAATTCACCACATGTATTCTTTTGTTTTGAAAATCATTTTAGTTATTAATGAAAACATTTCTCACACGACGTATATCGAAATGAGCATCATGTGGTTTTATTAAAATGACAAATGATATAAATGGGCTGGTTTTCAAGATTCAAACCCGGTATTTTTTTGGAACTGTTTTACGACCCAGGCCAGCCGGTCTATCCCCATCATGGGTTTTATTTTATTTATAAAAATTTATATATTATTTTGAAAAATAAAAAACAGGCTGTTTAATTAAACATGGTTATAAAAAGGATGAACCCCATGCCAAAGGTAGGAATAAGGGGATTCAAATAGGCGATTGATCAGATATATTCCAGTGACCTTACTATCAACACAGGCATCATCCTTGGTTAGTAACTCTTTTAATATATATATATATTTATAATATTAAGAATATAAACTAAAAATATAAGTACATTCCATGTAGAAAGGTGGTACACAACGTGTAATCTCTGGTTGCCTCCCAGGTTGCGCCTTTATTTTACGTCATTGGATCGACCTTACCCGAGCATTTTGCAACCCGAATTGTATGGTGAAAAGTGTACTCACCATATCTTACATTTGAAATTAAGGTTTGAAATGCTTCTCATTTATCTTGAATTGTTTAATGTCTTCTCCAGCCACTTACACCACACCATGGTGGAAAACCTTGATTACTTTTAATGGTTCTGACCACTGGGACTTGAGTTTACTTGGAAACAATCTCAAACATTAGTTAAATAAAAGTACCTCATCACAAGGAGAAAATTATTTCTGAAAGATCATGAGGTCATGGATCGCCTTTGTCCTCTCCTAATATATCCTGGCATTCTCATATGTCTCCTTCCAAATTTTTTCAAGTTCCATTAGATGAAACTTGTGCTTTTCCTCTCCATCTTTGAGATCGTAGTTTAGGGATTTCACAGCCCAATTGGCTTTATTCTCTAGCTCCATAGGTAAATGAAATTTCTTCCCATAGATCAACTAGTATGGAGAAATCCTCAGAGGTGTCTTGAAGGTGGTCTTGTATGCCCACAAGGCATCACCAAGTTACATTGAACAGTTCTTCCTTGAATCTCCCACTGTCTTATTCAGGATCTTCATTAATTCACGATTTTTGACCTTTACATGGCCACTAGACTGGGTATGATAAGGTGTCCCTGGGTTATATCTCACTCCATACTTGAGAAGGCCATTTTTCATTAACTCATTGTCAAAATGAATTTCTCTATCATGGATCCACACCTGTAGAACACCAACCCTTTTGAAAATGTTCTTCTTCAAGAAATCCACATAAAGCTTTGCGGTGTTGTGTGTTGTGGCAGTGGCTTCCACCCATTTTGATACATAGTCCCCAAAAACTAGTACGTAAGAGTTTACAAAGGATGGAATAAAAGGACCCATGAATTCAATACCCCATATGTCGAAGATCTCGACCTCAAGAATGGGGAGTTGAGTCATTTCAACTCGGCGACCCATGTTCCTTGTCTGCTGGCATTTGATCACTGCATGCCAAAAAATTTCTAGCATCCTTGTGCATGATGGGACAAAAAAACTAGATTGGTGAATTTTTTCCATTATTTGGTTTTGAACATGATTTACCCCATCTGGGGAAGAATGAAAATAATTCCAAAATTTCTTGAATTTCTTCTTCCGGGATGTAGTGTCAGATAACCCCATCTCCACATGAGCGAAAGAGCATAGGGTCTTCCTGGAAATATCTTTTCACATCATAAAGAAATATTTTATTTTTGTGGAATGTCAAATCAGGGTTAATGACTCATGAATCCAAGTAATTGGCTATATCAGCATACCACAGACTAGGTGAAGCTCCAATAGTGAAAATATTATTGTTTATGAAGTCCTATTTGATTTCTCTATCAGCTTCCCTTTCGATATGAGGAAATTATAACCTGGAGAGATGATCAACCACAAAATTTTCACTACCCTTCTTGTCACATATATCCAAGTCAAATTATTGGAGAAGAAGAACCCAATATATGAGTCATGGTTTTGCATCGTTATTATTCAATAAGAATTTCAGTGCTTCATAGTTAGTGTATAAAATTACTTTGGAATGAACTAAATAAGAACATAACCTATCTAATGAAAAAATAATGATGAGAATTTTCCTTCTCATTAGTTATTTAGTTGAATTTTGATTCATTTAAGGCTTTACTAGAATAATATATTAGTCTGATGATCCGATCAATTCTCTACCCAAGAACTAATCCCACTGTATAGTCACTTGCACAACACATAACCTCAAACTACTCCTCCCAATTTTGGGAAATCATGATAGGTGCCTCTACTAATTTTTACTTAAAAATGTGTAAATATGTGGTTCATTGTTCATCAAATTTGAATATAGCATCCTTTGTAAGAATATTGGTTAATTGTTGAGCTATTTTTGAAAAATCACAAAAAATATCCTGTAGAAACCAACATGCCCTAGAAAGCTTCAGATTCACAAGACAGATATGGGAATAGCCAATTGTAATATGATTTCAATATTAGATGGGTAAAATTAAATGCATTTATTATAAATATGGTAGACTAAAATGATTCCATGTTTTACCATAAAGTGACACTTTTCCTTGTTTAAAACCAGATTGGTGTGTTCACACGGTTCTAGAATTAATTCCAAATTTCGCAAGCAAGTAGTGAATGCTTTCCCATAGATGGAAAAATTATCCATGAAGACTTCCAAAAAATTTTCTACCATATCATGGAAGATGGCTAACATGCAACGTTGAAATGTGGCTGGAGCATTACACATACCAAAATCATCCTCCGATAGGAAAAAGTTTCATATGGGCAGGTGAAAGTGATTTTTCTTAGTCTTCAGGGGAGATAGATATTTGTTTATAACCATATTAACTATCTAGAAAGAAATATAAATCATTCCCTAATAAAAATTCCAGCATTGGATCCACGAAAAGGAGTGGGATGTGGTCTTTTCATGTGGCATCATTTTGTTTTTGGTAATCCACACAAAATCTCCATCCTATGACTATTATGGTTGGGATAAGTTCATTTTTATCATTATTGATTATGGTGATACTCCCCTTTTGGGGTACCACTTGGAGAGGACATACCCATGGGTTGTCAGAGATTAGGTAGATGATCCCAACATCTAAATAGTTGATTACCTCCTTCTTCACTACCTCCTTCATGGGAGCATTCAACCGCCACTGTGGTTGTCAAGAGGGCTTAACTCCTTGTTCAAGCAACACCTTGTGGGTGTAAATGGTGGGGCTAATCCCTTTAAGATCAGTAATTTTCCACCCAAGAGACTAATTGCTTTTCCTTAGAACTTCCAGGAGTGCATCCTCTTGATCTTTTGTGAGTTAAGAATTGAGGATTACTAGTAGAGTGTTCTCATCACCAAGGTACCCATATTTTAAGGATGATGGAAGAAGATTGAGTTCAAGTTGAGGGGCCTTTAATACTGAGGGAACTATGGGTTCTACCTTTGATTGCTCTAAGATATTAGGAATGATTGCACATTGCCGACAATGATCACCCATGCCGACGACAAATTGAAAATCCACTAGTTCATATTCAGATTGGATGTCGTTGATGACTAGTTTAGTGTTTATAGAAGAACATACCATTTCATCACCCATGTAACTCAAGGGATTGTTCACCATCATCAACACAAAAAAAACTCATTTTAAATTAGTGATACCAACATAAATTCTTTGAGAATGTTATAGGAGACCTTTTCATCACCTACTCGGAAGATCAACTCACCTTGGTGCACATCGATCGACACCTTCCCAGTGGCCAAGAAGGGTCTTCCCAGAATGAGTGGTACCTCTTGATCTTCTTCTATGTCAAGTATGATTAAGTCACCAAGAAGGATAAGATGCCCCACTTTAACATGAACATCCCCAAGTATCCCTTTAGGATATTTTATTGATCGATCCGCCAATTGAAGAGCTACACAAGTTGGTTGGAGATCATTTAGACCCAACTTTTTGATGACTCCAAAGGGCATAAGGATAACACTTTCCCCCCAAGTCACAAAGGGCTTTCCCAAACTCAAAAAATTCTATTTTGAAAGTTATTTTGAAACTACATGGATCTTGGAGCATGGGAGGGAGAGAATTTTGTACCACTACAAAACATTATTTATCAAGAGGAATGGTCCCAAAGTCTTCCATATTACTTTTGTTTGAGAGTATATCTTTCATGAACATCATGTACAATGGAATTTGACTTAATTCCTTGGTGAAAGGAATATTGATATGATGTTTCCAGAATACCTCCATGAGTTTCGTGAACTGCTGGTCTAGCTTTTTTTGTTTCATTCGTAAAGGAAATGGAGGGGGGTCAAAAGGATTAACCACTTTTTCCCCTTTCCATGTATGATCTCCTATTGTTCCTGAGTTGAGGGAGACTCCTTTAATTTGACTTCATTTTCTGAAGAGGACATTGTTTGAGCTAGAGTTGTGGCCTTACCATTATTTGTAGTTGAATTTAGAGGGAGCTCCTCCCCACTTCATAATATGACATCATTGGATTCTTCTCGTTGGTTCTTATTAGTATTACCTAGTAGCGTACTAGGTTTCCTTAGAGAAAGATGATTATAAAGTTTCCCAATATAATTATCAAGGCCTCTAATGGATGCCTATTAATTTTTAAATCTTGTTTCAACAGTTGTTATGAATTTTTTCATCATCTCCTCCAGATTGGATGGGGGTTCTCACTAAGTTTGTTGGGTAGCCAGTTGAGATTGTGGATACCTTTTTTTTGCACCAGAAGAGTGTTTTGGTACCCTTGTTGTTGGGAGGGTCCCTACTACTACTATATTGGATATGGATTCTGGTATTTTTGTTACCCATAACTAGTTGGCCTTTAGGGGTGGGGTTGAGCATTTTTATGTTGTTTTCCCCAGCCCGGATATGAGTTATATTTCCATATAGGGTTTTGGTACTGAGGGTACATATTTCTCCCTCTTTTCTAGGATACATAGTTTTCCTCACTTGTCAAGGAATAGAAATTTTTTCTGGGAATTCACCTATGATGTGATTGTCACCACTTTCACAACATGTTGGGTGATTCACCATTTGAGCTTGAGATGCATTTTTGAGATTTAATGCATCGATCTTCTTGGACACCGCATCGAGTTGAGAAGCAAGAATTGTGGTGGAATCAATGTTGTGTATTCCACCATTCTGAATTCCACTCTCCAAGTTCCATTGAATGATATTGGAAAACATGTCTCTGAGAAAGTCAAATAGTTCCTATGGTGATTTCCTCATTACTGTTCCACCAGCAGCTGCGTCCACCATAAACATGGTGTTTTTTGTGAGACCACTACAGAATGTTTGTACTTTCATCCATAATAGATAGACATGATGAGGGAACTTCCTTATAATTTCTTTGAAATGCTCCCAATATTCATACGAGTATTATGAATTGTGCTTCTAAAAATTTTGAATTTCATTCCACAGTGTCACCGTCTTGGAGGGTGGAAAATATTTTGACAGAAATGCCTGGTCCAATGCCTCCTAGGTTAGGATTGAATATTGAGGTAATCCATTGATCCAATAATTCAATTTATCCCTTAATGAAAATGGGAATAACTGATGGAAAATGAAATTCTTAGACACCCCATGGTAGCAGAAGGTGTCACAAATCTTCAGAAAATTGGAGAGATGAGCGTTGGGGTCTTCACTGGGTAAGCCTCCAAATTTCATCGTGTTCTAAATGAGTTTCATGATAGCGGGCTAGATCTCGAAATGATGGGCCTTCACTGGTGGTCTGAAAATTTCTGCATCTGCCCCTTGGATGGAATGATGATCATACTCCATAAGGGTATGGTGTGGGGGTAGTTGCTCTCGAGGAGGTGGGGGAACAAATTATTACTTAGGAGAAAAATAAGGCCCCTGGCCTTACTACAGGTATAGAAACTGTTCTGGTTGGAATCACTGGGGTTACAGTGGGCCATATCCTAGAAGAAATGGAGCTTGTTGGTTCTGTTTGTCATTTGGAAAAAATGGATATCCAGCTCCTTGGACAGCAGCTGGATCTCCCTCTTCTATATTCAATATGGTAGTGTTCTAGTTGGGCTCATCCATAAGTGCAAGTCATCTCCGCTATATTTCTCATTCGATCTTTTGATCAAGAGGAAGGATGTATGATGATTCAGTGCTCTTGGAACATGTGATTTATCTACTCATGCACTTTTGAATCTTCAAAACACTAAACAAAATACCAAGCATAAAAGAGGAAAAGTAAAATAATGAAAAATAGAAAGGATATTAAGAATAAGAATTTTTAAAATTTTTAATTTTTATTTCCACTTTAGTTAATATAAACTGATTAATAAAAACACTATTAACTATTACTCCTTGAAAATGGTTCCAAAATTTGATATCATTTCTACCCAAGTGTTACTTTCAACAATACAAATTAATTTACCCAAAAAATTATAGTGCAAGTAGGGGATCGATCCACAGGGAGAGGGAGTTATTGTATTTTGATTTCCTAGTTTGTGATCAATTTAGTGAAGTTCGATGAAATTTAGAGTCGATTTTTGTGTGTTAACAACAAGGTGATTGAATTTCAATTGCTTTAAAAAATTACTTTAAAGATAAAGAAAAACTCAAAAATTTGATTTTTGGTGAAAATGGGAATAATGCGTCTGGGATGTAGTTTTTTAGGTTGTTATTAAATCAATTTTCTTATTAGGTTTTGTTGTTCATAATAACTCAAATCTTCCAGTTATGAATGTTATAGAACCCCCATGGTCTGGCAAGTTTTGTTAAAATCAATAGTAACCAATTCTTTGGTCTTGGAATTTTATTTCTTTTAATTATATTAATTGAAACCATTTTTGAGACGATAATAACATACAATTATTATTGATGTTCTTAATCGTAATCCATCGTGTGATCCCTATAAATCTCATTATTGGTCTGATACAAGATTTATGAAAATATATAGAAAGGATTATTAAGGAATTATTAGAGAAGAATGAATAACATAAATATAATATAACAATTGACAAAATACAACCCATAATCATCCACAGACCCAACACATAGTGGGTTTAGCTACTCATGGAGTAACTAATTACTAAACTACTTTTGATACCTAAATTAAACATTGAAAAAGATTCAGAGTGAAGGTCATCAGCTAGGTAGTACGGAAGCACCTACTATTCTCTATTCTCTCCTTAGGCGTCTCTAGAAATTTCCCCTAGTCTATCTTGGAATGAGTTAGTCTCAAACTTATAGGGCCTACCCTCCTTTTATAGTTTTTAGGAGTACACAACGTGTACCAAGAAGTACATGGCATATACCCTAGTCAACATACTTTGGCCATACTTTCTCCTTTGGTGGGTGAGCTATCGTACCACCCTTGACTTGGAACACAATGCTTCTTGGTATGTGGAAGTACACGGTGTGTTGTGCATCCATACATGGTGTGTAATAACAATCATCAGCCACCAACCGATTCTAGAAGGGAAAACACAACATGTATACTGAAAGAACACGACGTGTATGCTTTAGCCAGAACTAGGGCTTGTATCATGTCTTCCTGATCTGTGTCATGTCTATAGTACATACTGTGTACCAGAAAGTACATGGTGTGTAGTTCCTCCATACATGGTGTGTAATAGAAATCATCATCCACCAACTGATTCTAGAAGGGACAAAACAACGTGTATACTGAAAGAACACAGTGTGTATGATTTATCCGACACTAGGGCATGTGTCATGTCTTCCCGATCTGTCTCATTTCCATAATACATAGTATATACTAGAAAGTAAATGACATGCATATTTGAATTTTTGTTATGTCCTTTCCCGATTTGTGCCTTTGGATAGAAAGCACGTGAAAATCATCATATTCACCTATAAAAAGAATTTGATCCACAAAACGATTGGTAATTTGTGAAAAAAAGTTTTTATTCCCAATAAAATATATGGAAATGTATACACAAATCAGGTTCATCAGTGACCTGGATCTGATCTTCCTTCGATATGAGTTTGTACCTTCACCTTCAACTTCCTCAACTCCTTGACTCCTTTCTCAGTCCGTATCTCATCCCTCAGTCTCGATTTATTCAATTCTTAAGCTTGACTCCATGACTCGATACCATGGATTCAAATAATATGTGATCTCTTACCCTTGAGGCACCTCAAGCTCTCCCATGAACCCGAAGATACCCTGTCCCAATTTCTTCAATTTTAACATTTCATTTTTTTTATTTTTGGTTTTCTTATAATATATATTTATATAAGTATTTATTTTGATATTTTTATTTAATTAAATTTTTATTATCATTTCTATGATTTAATTAATTAAATTATTTTGATATTTTAATCCTATAAAAATTAATATTCAATTATTTATAATTAAAAATTAATAATAAATCATAATAATTTCATTTATTATTTATTTATATGTTTATAAAATAATTTAAAAATTTATATAACTCAAAAATAAGAATAATATATATATATATTTATGATAAATAAAAAAAAATTATATAAATAAACCTAATAAAGTAATTTATTAATACTTATATCATACTTTATAATTCAAAATATGTTACTTTTAATTGTTTTCATTATAAAAAGAAAATATTATTTCCCATACAATATCATTTTATATTATTTTCAAATAAAATTTAACTATTATCATATTAAAAAAATGTTTTTACTATTACATATATTTATTATAGATAATTATTTATAATAAGTTTATAAAATTTAAAATATATTCTTAATAAAAAAATTAAAAAAACCACGTTTTGAAGAGAATTATTTTAATTTCTTATCAAATATTATAAAAAAATTCTATTATGATTTTCTCATTTACTTAATTCTGAAATTAATAATTTAATATTGTATTTACAATTTTTTTCATTATTACTTCTAATATTGGATTATTTTTTAATTAAAAGAAATAATAATAATAATAATAAAATAATAATTCCTTTTACTATAACTCATGATGTTACATTCTCCCCCCCCCCCTTAAATTAATTACGCCCTCTGAATTCGTTTGTCAGACCTAATAAAATTATTAATTTCCATCTTTAGAATTTAAATAATTTATAAGGGGACTTAACTATCTAGAGAAAATTCTAACACGATGATTTTGTTCTGATAAAAGACAAAATCTAATATTCAAAGTTGTCTATATCGTTACTCTAATACTAATTATATCACCCTAATCCCACTCTTCCTGATTTGGAAAAAATACATGTTGTGTAATTTTTTTAGGATGACTGAAAAATACATAGTGCTTTATACAATATAATACCTTTTATCGGTCTAGGTTTTGAAGAATAAGACAAAACCCTACATTTATCAAAGTTTAAAAAAATTAAACAGAAGCGTCTACTACACTTCAGCATGAAAAGTCCAAAAGCATTGGTGACCAACCTAGATCTTCTATGATTCTTATGGAAAACTTCTAAAATAACTGGATGAGCATTTATTTTCCCAGTTAGGGGTATTAAAATAATTGAATTACCCTTTAGGAAATAATTCTTTGAAAATAACTTTGAGACATGTTCATGAAATAATAGCATAAAAATACTTTTTGAAACACACTTTTAAAAAATTATTTGAAATTACATACTCTTAAAAATAATATACCACCTTTTAAATTACTTACATACAAAAATTTCATTAAAAGTATTCCAGTGATTTTTCAGAAAACACTACGTAAGCTTTTGAAAAACAAAAACATTGTGGCAACTTGAAACATTGAAGGATATCTTGGGCCTACCCACTTTTTGAGGTGTGGGTTCTCTCTTAAATTCCCTACCATATTTATAATGTTCAAGTGATGTGTTTTATTAAAAAATTTAAGCTTTCTTTATATACCTACATACATTTACACTTGAGATTCTACATTAAAAACCTAAAAACATTTTTAGTAAATTTATATGTTTATATATATATAAACATACATGATAAACATTTGATCACTTTAAATTATATATATAGATTTATAAATAATTATCTTCTCTATACATTACATGTTTGATTTGGTTTGACCAAATATGATGATACGTGGACTTTGCATAATTATATTGGAGATTATATATCATTCAGGTATGTAAGATTTCACTCTTAATTCCCTATAAATCAATTTTTGTAATGTTTATTCAATGCTCATGAGTTTAGGTATATACTTATATATGCATAAGCATGTATGAATTTCCATGAAAAATCATTGATATATGGATATAATCATGATTTTCATATGACATGTATATGATAAAATTATAATATTCATAATTTATTAATTAATAATTATAATAATACTTAGTTAGTAATAATTTATCTAATATATATATATACTTTAAAATTATAATTATATATATATGTAACATAATAATAGAATAAATTAGCATATAAATGAAACTTCGATAACTAGAAATATCCCTTGGAAAAATTAATAGGAAATCAAATTAAATCATAAAATTTGATATATTTATATATATACCACTCACATGTAATAATATGATCATTTAGAAATAATTTATAATTACATATAAAAATAAAATTATAATTTTAAAATAATTAAACACACTCTCTAAAATATTCAGAACAACAGGTTACTAAAAACTTATCAAAAAATTTAAAAGTATACAACATGAATGATTTTGATATAAAGAATCCAATAAAAAAATGTTTGAAAAATATAATTTTACCTTACCAAATTTTAAGAAAACATTAATTGTAAAATTATATAATTTCACTTTATTAATCAAATACATATTGATAATAAAGAAAAAATAATTTCATTAGAATTAATGGCTACAAATCTGAAAAATAGATAGCATGAAATAGAGAGTCCCTTACATGTTATTTGGAGACAACATCTATGACATAAATTGTTCGCATTACTCTCCAAACAAGGGTAGTTTCTTAATTATCAAACACCTTCCATTCCTGACTCTTCTCACTTTCATCGTCTCATGCATTGGGTGTGTGTGCATGACTTACTGATTTATGAAAGGCATGCATCAAAAGACTAGTGAAGGAGAACTGCACTAAACTCTATATTTGAATCCTTAATTTATTGTATATTTATATATAATATAATGAAATAGGGTCATGGTTTGTCCAATTTTGAAAACCAGATCTTCTGAATTGAAATAGAATTCAGATATATAACTGAGTTTTAATTATGCTGTAGACTAGTGTATCAAACAAGATTCTCAGTCTATGTCACCAACACAATATTGATATAAGTGAAGTGGAAGTATATTTCATGCTTATTTATAATTTTCTTCTAGGAATAGGTAATACTCCGTGTTCAATATCCTATATTATTAGAAAATTGAAAGGCCTCCTCAATAGCAATACAGATTTGGTTCACACATAGTGTGAGGGAAACAAAGTGGCATATCATCTGGCTTCCAGAGCAACTCAAATTTTTGTTTCATCATGCCCAACTGGCAGAATCAACCCTAAGGATGAGGGTGAGGACCTTGTTAGAGGGGATTCCCTCAGTTTACCCCACTTCAGACCCCCTAGACACTATTTCTCTTATTTTCTCTTGTTTTGGACATGTTCTTTGTGTCCTTTTATATAAATAAAAAAATGATGGTGATGATGTCAAAAATACTCAAAAAAATAAATCATACATTATAAAAATCTTAAATCACAAAAAATACAAAAAATAATAATTTGAAGAAAAAAATAAAGGAAAAACAAACACATCACTGGTTTAAATACGATCAAAGAATAAAAATGACTTCTAGGTATTTAATATACCTGAAAATGAATTTAGAATCGAGATATAGATACACTAAAAATAAATAAATAAAACCTACTTGCGATTCGGGATAGATCTTCAAATCAGCAGGTAGTTTCCCCCAAAATCTCGTCCAAAATGCAAAACATGACCTAGATCCGATCTTCCTTCAATCTGAGCTCAAAAGATTGCCTTCAACTTCCTCATCTCTATGACACCTTTCTCGGTCTGCATATCATCCCTCGATCTCAATTTCTTCAACGCTGGAGCTCGACAACATGACTCGACTCCATGACTTCGAAGAAGATGCAATCTCGTACCCTTACGGTGCCTCAAGCTCTCCCATGAACCCGATGAAACCCCACCCCAAATTCTTCTATTTTGAAATTTCGTTTTTTTATTTTGAGTTTTATTATATAAAATCTTTATGTAAATATTTCTTTTAACTTTTTTATTTACATCAATATATATTATCATTTTAATGATTTAATTAATAAAATTATTCTCATATTTCAATCAAATAAAAATTAATATTCAATTCTTTATAATCAAATTTTAATAATAAATCAAAATAATTTCATTTATTATTTATTGATAAGTATATAAAATAATTTAATAATTTACATAACACAAAAATAAAAATAATATATATATATATATATATATATGATAAATAAAAAAATATAAATTAGCCTAATAATGTAATTTATAAATAGTTATATCATTTTTTATAATTAAAAATGTATTTATTTTTATTGTTTTCATTAGAAAAATAAAATATTATTTTCCAAACAATATTGTTTTATATTATTTTCAAATAGTACATAAGATTTTTTAATATTGAAAAATGGTTTTATTATAACATATTTTGTATGGATAATTATTTATAATAAGTTTATAATATTTAAAATAGAGTATTAGTAAAAAATAAAAAAACCACATTTAAAAGAGAAGTATTTTAATTTAATATCAAATATTATTAAAAATTGACATTATGATTTCCTCATTTACATAAATCCAAAAATAATAATTTAATATTTCATTTTCAATTTTCTTCATTATTATTTCTCAAATAATATTATAGTTTAATTAAAACAAAAAAAAAGTAATAAAATAAAATAAATAATTCTTTTTACTAAAACATGAGATGTTATAGTGGCCGAGGAGTGGTATATGAAGCCTAAAATTGTCTCTTCACATTAGAAAAAATCAATTACACAAAAGCTCTAATCCTCCAATCAATTGTAGTTTTGATCTTATAGTCCATCATCTGACCGATCTCCTAAACCATAACACCAAAATCTACTATTGTTCTCTTATATGTTTCCTCCCTTGAGGATGTTCCAGAAGGAGCATAAAAATTTTATCCTAGAAAAACTACCTTATATCCCCATACATGGCCTAATAATTCAATATTTCTCAATATTGTAGCTAAATATTCCTTTATGCACTATAGTGGGAAGGTCCCTTGTGTTTTATACTCCTCCAAATATTCCTACATAGAATATTTGAATAATTTATTACTAGTTTACAAAATATAAAAATGAGAAAATTAACTGGGATAACCAATATAACATAAATAAATACCTAGAATCCTCTCAACCACAAACCTTGATTATTTGATAAGATATTTCTTCTTTTGGACCATTTGGGAAATCTTGAAATTTTCATGTCTAAGTGGTGGGGAAGGATCGTCAATATCTTATAAGCCTAAAGAATTGTCTCTTGTGTTTTGAAAAATTTTAGTCCTCATTTTCTCTTCCACTAACAAATACCCTAAAAAAGATAAATTATATTAGTGTCTGTTTTGGTTTATATATCATGAAGAGATATTGAAGTTACCTAAAAATTAAAGGTAAAAACATTAATATCCATGTCATAGTTATAAACTAATTCAATAAAATGCAATCTAAATAAAAAATGAATCTTTTCTTCTAATGTCAATAAATTTATTCCATGTATCTTCATCTAGGAAGGAATATATATATATATATATATATATATATGACATGGAACATCATTATTAATTGTACCAATAATGAAATCACTAGGCATGGTTTATTTATAGTCCCTTCATTTCCTTGAGGCAATAGATAAACCTTTATTCCTGATATATTTAGTGTTAGTTATATCATAATCCATCTGATGAAAAGATAAAAATAATGAGATTTAGTGAAAAAATATAATGATAGATAAAATAATATAATTAATTATACCAAAATTATCATCCATATAAAAACAAGTGTCCTTTTATGGACGTATCTCTAATAAAAAATCAAAATGATGGCTACTCATGTCCGCATTTCCACAAAACCCTTTTGTTTGGGATAAATTTGGAACTATGGGATTATCATTACCATCCAACTGAAATGATATCCTTTGTTCCTTTTGTCAAGGAACTAAAAATTTATGACAATATGTGCAACCATGTTTACCTACCCTTACGACCGTATCTTTCCCAATGGTAGTAGAATGAACCTTTATGGTATGTTTAGGACCCTCTTCAACTATAAGTGTAGATTCATCCCTAGAAGACTAAGGTTAATCAAGATTCTGATCTAAAATTTTCCTTCCAATCAAAATAAAAATCAATTAGTTAAAGAATCTAACAGGAATATATAAATATAAATACAAATATAAAAATGATCCAACAATTTCTAAATCATGTTAGATAAATAATACATATTGATATAAGGGTCCAAGTTATTATTGTGTCATTAATTCATATATCACTAATTATAATTTCATTAATCTTAGTATTATAAAAGAAACATAGGTACTATTTATTGAGTTTTGTATTAGCTCATATCATCATGGAAATTGAATTTGAAGCATTTTTGGTAAATCCCTTGAGAGATCATCCATCAGAGGAATAATTATACCAATAGGATCACAAGCTTCTACAACACTTTAATGAATTAGTGTTCATATAACAGAAAAAAGTATCCATTTTTGTGTGTGTGTATAACCATCCAAACAAAACTCAAACATCAAAAAACAAGATTTAAAATCAACAAAATTTATGGTTAGATAATTAAAATTCATGATATATATTCATGCATGAAATGAATAATAATACATTATTAATTTTATTATCCTAGTAAATGTTTCTATATTTGGTTGTGGAAAGGTAATATAAAATCTATATATGTTATGTAAATATAATTTGACGTTTTTACAACTTATGAAAATATAAACAATAAATTATACATGTTAATTAATAATAAATATAAATTTTTATATGATAAGTAAGAGTAAATATAAATTTTTACTTGTTAGGTAATCGTAAAAATAAATTATTATCGCTTATTTAAGGGTAAAAAAATTAATGGTTAAAAAAGTTATGTTAGGGGAAACTAATGTTAATTAAATTTAAAACAGAGTTATGATTATTTAAAACAATGTTAATTAATTGTAAACTTTTTTAATTAAGTGTCAAATCTAATGTTATGTAAAGGTATAAAATGTTATATAAAGGTAAAAAAAGTTATTTAAGGGAAATACAATTTTATTCAATGATAAAACTAAAGTTAAGGGTATGTGTAATGATAATTATAATAATTATAAATAATAATAAAAATTATATATGTTTTATAAAAAATAAAATAATTAGTGAATAAATAAATAAAATGATAAAAAAATTAATAATATTAATGATTAATAAAAAAAATATACAAAATAAAAATATTGAGAGGAATTTGTAATATAAAACGAAATAAAATATAAACACTCTAAAATAAGATAATGAATCTTTAATTTTTAATAGAATTTTTTTATTTTAATGAAAAAATCACAACATGAATAAATTTTATATAAATTTACACTTTTTATAAACACAAAAAATAATATTAATGATTAAAATGTTATTTTGATCATATATAATATTTATGAAATTGTGAAATATTTTTAATTGAAAATCATCTAAAGTGATATAATAGTGATATATGTTTGAAGTAAAAATAAAAAAATTTAATGGAAAACAAGATATAGATATATGTAACTTGATATATCAAGAGATTGATACAATATTTTTTACCATAATCATTCATCATGATAATTATATATAGCACAAAAAAATATATTTGATTCCATCATCACTATCCTCTAATAGTTATCTAGGAATTTTGGATATCACATAATTCATAATTATCATCTTATATTTCATCACTAAAAATAATATTTTATTCCTTTTAAAATTATTTACCACAAGATAGTTCATAGATCATGAACATAGATTAATTGTTTTCATGTGTTTGAATTATAAAATGTTCATCTTTTTAGCACAATCTATTAAAATTTTGTAGGGTCACACTGAATTCATTATGTTTAACACTACTACTTATGACAACCCATTTATATTAAAACACAAAAACATGAAATTTAATGTAATAAATTTACCATATTTATTTATAAACACCATTATATTCACTTAACATAAATATTGAGGGTTTTATATTTTTCACTAGAAAAACGTGTTGCTTTGGTGAACAATAAATCACGAATATTCTAAACTACACTTCAGTTGTTCTGATATTTTTTATAAAATGAATAGACCTTAATTTCATACCCTAACCACAATTTCATTTTGACTATTTTTCTCTATAGTAACATCTTATACCCCAAAAATCCCTTATAGGGGAAGTGTTATTCAATGTGTCATCTTTTTCTTTGGATAAGAAAAATATTGTCCTCACCTTGAGAGGGTGTTTTTAAAACTAACCTAAAGAATCATTCAATTACCAAACAACCACATAATGAGATAGAAAGATAGTATAATAGTTTTACTCTGTTCTCCACTAAGGTCTAGTTTAAGGATAATACATCGATATTTGTCCGGTCATACCTGAATCCAATAAAAATCAATTGATTTTTTGGATTAAAATTTTTCTGTCATAGGTACTCAATTCAAGGCAAACTACCTTTAAAATAATTTTAGGATTAGAAAAATACATCCCTTATATCACTTCTATCAACCCCCATACTCACTACATTAGGTAATGTATTTATCTATTTGTAAATATGAAGGTCACTTCCAAATCTGAGCTCATTAAGATGAAATTTTTCATTAGAGAGGTCCAATATGTTTCTTCAATCTAATCAAATAAAATTTCAAAATTTCAGATTTTGTATTGGAAGTTTATTTTCTAAACCACACTTCATTTAGAAAACCCCATTTTTTTTCAAAGTATTGCAATATTTCATGAAACTCCACACTTTTTTGAGACACCCAACTCTTTCAAAACACCTAAATTTCAAGATATGAATTCACTAAAATTATTTATCCTCAATTGTTTCTCAAACATTTATTTCAAAAAACATGTCTTCGCATAATGTTATTAATTTATAAAGATTTTTTTGTCTAAAAACTTAATTAAATCATAGGTATAATCCCTCAAAACAAATTTGACCCTTCATTTCAAGAGTGATATCCTATTTATAAATGATAGTCACCCTTTCAAAAATCTTTGCATCTTTCATGAAAATCCATATCTTTCATGATAATCCTTAGAATTTTCATAACTCTATCTTTCCCATAAAACTTGTCACCTCAATTATACATCTTCAACATTTCTTTTGTGAGATTACAAGACTTGATCATTCACAAAAATCCAATAATTTGTACAATAATTCCTTTGAGACATAAAATGATTTTTGATAATGAAATTTCACATGGATTGATAACTTATTGATCAAACCAATATGGATTGACAAGAAACACTAATTTCCATATGTTTTCTACTATGAAAACCCTATGGTTAAAAAAATATAACCCTTTAGGATTATTAGAAATCCAATATTAAAGTTAATAATGAAAAAACCACGAACTAAAACCTGATAGGATTGGGTATCACTTGTATATCACTCTATTTTTATGTGAGAAAAGCACAGTGTAGATTATAAGAGTTTCAAGAGATAATTTCATGCATATTGAGTCCTAAATCTGTTACTAGCTATTAATTACACCATTATATCTAATTATAAATAAACACAAAGAAAATAAATTTATTTAATACTTCAAAAAAACCTATGGACCATATCTCCCTTGAAACCTGCACCACTCTCACAAAAATATTAAAATAGTTATAAAAGTTACAGAGAGGGGTTAAATCTGAACCACCTCATGTAGGGTGAGGTGGATGAACACTAAGGCTAAACTGATATTTTTCAAACATTGGTTCATCTAGTGGAATAGTCAAGATATTAGTCACATGATAATTAGCACCAACATGCCAAATTTAAATAATACTTTATTCAACTTTTTATTTGATAAATTTATATCTGATCTCAATATGTTTGGTATGAGAGTGTTGAACTATATTTTTTGTTATATTTATCTTACACTTATTTTCAAAGAATAACAAAAAAATTTAATTATCCACATAAAAATATCAAAAATCTATTCCCTCATCAAAAATAGTTGGGTAAATACCCGTAAAATTAAAGGGATTTTTTTATCTTAATTTTCTTTGGGATTTTACAAGGACGCGGTTTCTGACAGCACCTGATTCTGAGGCCCGGTGTGCCCGGAATCAATTTCCAAAGTTTAGCTTGGGTACGTTCAGTGAACGAACGAGCGGGTTATCCTAACTTTTGAACTGGTGCTCGGAATCAAATTCTGAGGGCACCGATGGAGTCGCAGCGCCGGTAATTTATTAAGAACACATTTTCCGGAGTTGCGTTTGCTCGAGTGAGGTTATTAATTAATTGGGTTAACTAAATAATAAAAATAAAATATTGTGCTACAATTTTATTTTTATTCTAAGTAATGATAACCTATTCTTGGTGGTTGGAGTGGGACCCACTAATATCCGAACTCCACTAGGTAGGATATTGTGAGGTGGGGCCCACACGAGCCCCACCCCCTTTATTTCCTTTTACCTCCCACGTGCATTTAATTTGGTAACTCACCCGCACCCCCCCTTTTCTTAAATGCCAAGTCAACTCTCGCATTTAATTAGATTATTAAACACCTCATTAATTGGTCAACGCTCGATAATTAAATCTTGATTTAATTTTGAATTTCAAAAACAGATGTCATGAGTAATAAAATAAGGCAAGGCCTTATTTTATTATTGTTGTTTTGTTGTGCGAGAAGATTTGTGGAGGAATTACTCCAGTCTTAAAGAACATCCTTCCTCGTTGAAGAACGCGAAGAACGACGAAGAACGCCGGCCTCCGACGAAAGATGATGAAGAACGCAAGTTCCTTGGAGATCGATGATGCGACACCGTGTACCACGACGCCGAAGATCCTATTCCTCGCGACGCCATGTACCACGACGCCGACAATCCTCTTCCGCGACGCCGTCTTCCGCGACGTCCCTTTCCCGCGACAAACCTCGTTCGATGAATTCATCGAGGTAGGGGGTTTAGTTTAATTTTATTTATGTGGATTATATCCTCGACATGTGTTTAATTTGTTGAAAATCATTTGAAACTCTAACGCGGTGGGTGCGGACCAACGAACAAGTCTGAACCCACCGATTCTCTGTTCTTGATGCGTGAAACGTTCGGCGACGACGAAACGGGACCGTTGAGAAACTGGAGGTCGTCGTAGTAATCTAAGGGTCTTGAGATGACCCCAGGCACAGACATGAGCAAGAACGGACCACCAGAGTGGCTCTGGTGGCCCGCGGACTTCACAGGCGGCGCAGGTCGCCGGCGGCCGGCCGCCCGGAGGCAGCGGCGTCCTGGCGCGCCGCCGGGAGGGACCGCCGTGACTGAAGCCGCGACGGCAGGAGACCGGTCTCACGGCCGCACGGGACCCGAGGGAGATGCGGTGCTGGGCCGCGTCCGCTAGCAAGGAGCGGCCCCCACGTGGGGGTTGCGGCTTCAATCAAGGGGGCAGCCGCCCCCCCTTTCCGCAGTGGTATGACCAGCACCGCGCTGGCTGTGCGGGGCACGCCCACGCCGGTTGTGCCGGGCCATGCCCACCGGGCCGGCCCGCGCCCTAATGGGCTGGAACCAGACCCGGGTCAGGTCGACTCGGTTTGGGCCGACCCAGGGGGTCTCGGGCCGGTCGGTCCGGGCCCAAAAACCCCCTAAAACCGGACAAGTTTGTTCTTTTGCCCATATCATGGGCTACAGACCTCTGATCGACGCACCGTCAATTGCGATGTGATCCTTGGATCGAGACGGTCATTTCAGTATTTTACACTCAAGGTTTCAAAGAACTTTGGGAACATCCGGGTTGGTTCGAACATGAAACCAACCGGTCCCTTGGAGCGGAAACGCTTATAACTTGAGCTCCGGACGTCCGATTGACGTGCCGTCGACTTTGTTGGATTCCTCTTAGTGAGACAGACCTTTTGTCTTACTTATCTCGAGGTTTGGATGCAGTTGGAGTGCAGTCAGGTTGGTTTTGACTTAAAAACCAATCGGACCCTTGGAACGAAAAAGCCAATAACTCTCAGACCGGGCGTCCGATTGACGCGCCGTCTGTCACGTTGAGTTCCTCTTGTCGAGATGGAACTTTGAGATACATAAACTCCGGACTACGTGTCATTTGATGTATCGACCCCTTGGCTCGTGGAGCGGACCCTTCCAGAAACGAGCATGCTGTGTGTGGGAACCCTAGAGCTGGCTACGACTGCGACTGTGACGACTGCACTGAAATCCTATGTGGGTTCGGCAGTGATGAAGACCGTAATGAAATCCTCCGTGGGTTCGACGGTGACAAAGACTACACTGAAATCCTATGTGGGTTCAGCAGCGATGAAGACCGTACTGAAATTCTTCGTGGGTTCGATGGCGATGAAGACTGCACTGAAATCATATGTGGGTTTGGCAACGATGAAGACCATACTGAAATCTTCCATGGGTTCGACGGAAATGAAGAATGCACTGAAATCCTATTTGGGTTCGACAGTGATGAAGATCGTACTAAAATCCTCCGTGGGTTCGACGGCAATGAAGACTGCACTGAAATCCTATGTGGGTTCAGCAGCTTGGCTGGTTTAGTATCCTACGTGGGTCCCAGCTTAGATGAATCGGTGGCGATATCTGATCATCTCTATCACCGAAGAAGTATACCTGTGTGAGATGAGTCCTAACTTTCAATCAATATCTTCGATATGATTGACTTGATTTCCTATGTGGATTGAGTTGTGTTATCCTGTGTGGTTTGGGTTGTACTACCCTGTGTGGACGTGATCGAACTTGGGATCGGGTGTTGGAACCGAACTGGAATTGATGACTTAGGTATATTTATGGGCATATACCTAAGTAGTGTTGGATGTTACTTAGTGATTGTATCTTTACTTTGTGGATTATCCTTTGTGGATTTTGGGAGACCTTTGGGGGTCTCGGGGTCCTTATTGAGTAGCGTATACTCACCCCTGCACGGGCTATGCCCACACTACATTATGTTGGATGTAGAAAACGGACAGTGTTGATCGTGGTTTAGGCTTGTGGAGCAAGTCGGTACCTGGAGGGGGACCATTGACCGGAACATACACGGAGCAGACGGCTAGACCCGAGGGGCTGAGGAGGCTATTTGTACCCACCCTTCAGGTGGGACTTCCAGTGGACGGATCGACGTTGCTGCTTTACTTTCAGTTGCTGTACATTCTTTCTAGATGTACTTTACTTTCAGTTTGGGTTTGTATTCTGGCCCACTTACTTTTCCACACTACTTTTTGTACCCAGTTTTACTTAGTGTTTACTTCTGTTTTCTTACTCTGTGGTGTTTGTTTATTTTATAAAGGCAATGCCTTCCCCTTTTTTCGGGATTTACGCCTTGGTTCTAGTCGTCATCCCCTGGCCTATGGGAGGTGGGCTTGGGGTAGTCACGACACGGGTCCCGAGGACGGGTCATGACAAGTTGATTCCATGATGTTTTCTGGGACATATACTCTTCTTCATCCTTAATAAGGGATGTCCATTCCTTTTTCTTCCTCAACCATTGGAAATATTTTTTCCAATAAATAAGGAACCCCCTATGGATTTTCAATCAACCATAGCACTAGACTAGTCAGCATTGATAAAGGAATACAATTCATGATCCTTTCCTTCATCAAATTATAAACCATATTTTTTTGTACCTTAAGTAAACCATGTGATTCTTTTAGCTGCTAAAAATAATATTCTTTTAGACTACTATGGATGAGAGATGTTAAACACGTTGTAAAGTCAATTTCAGGTTATGTCACTATCAAGAACAAGAAGTTTCCAATTATCCTCTTGTATTCGGTGGGAACTATATATTTCTCATCATCATGTTTCCAAAGTTTCTTTCCCAATAACAATATGAGAAGTTTTTTTGAAACCATGCATGTTGAACTTCTTCAACAACTCTATTTTATGATTTTCTTACAGAATGGAGGTGTATTACCTATTTCAGATCACCTATATCCCTAAAAAATATGTGAGTTCACCAATCATTGAAATTTAATGTTTTAATTTCATATGACTATAAAATTCGTCCATTAATTCATGACTACTTCAGTTAAATACCTTTTCATACACATAGAAAAGAACCATAAATTGATCTCCCTAGTTTTTCTTCAATTAGATATTATAATTTATACCTACCCTTTTATGTTATAGATTATTAATATGAGTATCTATATGAGCATACCATGATCGAGGTTATTGATTCAGATAATATAGTGAATTATTCAATCTAAAAACCCTCTATTCACCATTTCCAACCCGAATTACCATTAGTTGTTGTTTATAAACATTTTTCCCAAGAACACCATTGAATAATTCTATTTTCACATCTATCTACAAAATATTTTAACCCCTTTAAATTACCATGGATAAGAATATACTAATGTAATCTTTTCGAGATACTAGACACAACATTTCTTCAATATCAACAACCCTGATTTGTGTACAGAATTTACACACAAATAATACCTTGTTTCTAATCACATTTCCTTATTAATCTATTTTTTTATGAATATCCTCTTTATTAAAATAACATTTTGATTTTATAGCATCTAAAAAATATCCCAATTCTAGTTTTTACCGATCTGATCTAGTTCTAAATTCATGGCCTTAACCCACGATTCATCATTCCCTATTTCTTTAAATATGGTTTGTTTAACCATTGAAAAATGTATAGAATGAGATACTTTACAAATTATTCTTACTGTTTCAGGTCTTATCCAATATTCAATAATTTTATATGTATTAAATTTTACTCATCTATATATCCTTTGAGGTTTTAGTTGTGTGTCTTTAGTAGTGATTTCATTTTTTAATCCCACTTATGAATCATCATCATTTGGAGAACATTGTACATAATTCAAAACTTCAACAAATTCTATATTTAAATTTTCTTCTATTTCACCCTATTCTTGATCTTCAATAATATCATAATAAGCACTCCATGATTTATTTATTATTTTATCATCAATGATATTGAAATTATTACTCCCGACAATTTTTCTATGCATATTATTGTATCATTTATATGATTTATTCTTCATTGAGAATCTAAGGAATATTATTTCATCTATAAAATAAATACACATTCATTTAATTCATTATTTATTCTGGATGAAACATTTACATCCAAAGGAATGGAAAATATTTAGTGAGGTATTAATTATATTCCACATTTCATAGGGTATCCTCTCCTCTTATGGACTCAGATCTATAAAATCTTGAGAGTACACGAAAAATTTAATAGACACTTTTAGTTTTGAAGATTAAAAATACTCTCAATCATCATTATTTTGTATACATTATTCTCCTATGGATTTCTTCATTCTAAAACCTCATTTGTTTGATGTTTTTTCATTCAATAACCTCATGATTGCTTCCATGTTTTTTGAGATAATGTTATTATTCAATAGAGTTTATTACATTCCATTTTCAAACTATAATATATTGATTATGCGGAAAGTTTTATTCTCAAATCGTCAAATGTATATTTTTATTTAGTCAATAACTTCTCATTAACCCCACATAAATATAAATCATTACATTATTCTATAATCATAAATATAAATTATTAATTAACTCTCTTCATATGTTCCAACCACATTCATTAGACCACACACACCTGTTTGGGCTAGATATGGTAAATTTGATGCACTTTTGTTCCTAGATCGATAATAATTTCACACTATCATTCATCACATGTAACAATCAAATGATTTTTCTTAATCACAATTCAATTTTAAAATTTCTAAAATATCAATTTTATTTGATAGTTTTTCCTTAATTTGTTTCTTGATGTGGCCCTGTCTTCAGTGCCAAAAGTTGTTTTCATATTCAATTGTTAAGAGGTAAGGGTCTTCTATATAATATACCCTATATAAAATTCCTTTTTCCCTCTAGAATTTCATGATAGAATTCCTTTATTAGACTTAGAATCATGATTACTTTTTTATTAAATTTCACTACCATTCTTTATTCACAGTGTTGACTCACACTCAAGAGATTATGACAGAAACCATCCTTATAAAGATCTTTATTTCTTCTTTACCTCATCACATGGTAACAAGG
The DNA here is from genome assembly GCA_963277665.1 of Viscum album. NCBI lineage: Eukaryota > Viridiplantae > Streptophyta > Magnoliopsida > Santalales > Viscaceae > Viscum > Viscum album. Next base: position 1,384,552,002 of record OY728123.1, read on the forward strand.
TATTTACACTAACTTATATCTTTAAGGAACTATCATTATTGAATCAGAAACATCCATAAACTATTTCCATAACGGTTTTCACCATGTTTTCAATTCCATTCACAAGGGATGGGAATAAACTATCAAGAATCCAGGTTCTACTTTTGTTTGTAGCATTGAGTGTGATATATTCTAGTTTATCTTTATCAATATTATTCTTTTCCATCCATTAGATACCAAGTTTAGTTGATGGTTAAAAAGGAATCTCCAATCACTACTAATGAATTATAGTAGAATCATTATCATCAATTTCTTCTAGTGGATAATAACTATTTTCAAGGGTTATTTTTCTTGGTTGACCTATATTTATTTATCTCTATGTTTTTCAATTATTGTTTCCACCTTCCCTTTTCCAGTAATGAATGTATTTATTAGAAAATTTTGTAAATGAAAAAAATATCTGTAGAAATAATTTATTCTATATTGTGAAGGATATAGTCTCATTCTCCTTTGCAAACTACTAGGTGATTTATCATTTATACCACTCCTTGCCTCATCAAAGTAATACTTGGAATTCCCCAAAAAATCCATATAATTGACCATTATTAAGAGGAAATATATTCTTACTTCCATTATTATTCAAGTATCATTGTTTTGTATAGGTATTTGGTTAATAATTACCACAATGAAATTGAATACCATATTAAAATATTTTCTTTATATAGATTAATGTGTTCTATTTTAGAACATTAGTTACCTTTATAATATGACTAACTTTCTCCACCCTTTTTTGGATCATCTCATTTTCATTATTAGTTGTTTCTATATCATATCCAATTCCCCTTATTCCCATAAATTTTGGTATTTGATCACTAAATTATCTCTTTACTCATTAAAAGAAAAATTTTACTCTTTTTAATAACTCGGTATATAAGAACCTTCCAAACTAAAACTTCTAATTCAGTTTCAATGACTTTGTTTTAGTTCTCTGTTGACACCATAAGGTGATGAGTCTTTAAACAATACCCTAAACTATCGTATAATTTGTTGAGAAATTATTAGTTTCAACAATAAATAATGTTGTTATTTAAATGGGGAGATTGTTGAGAATAATACTCTATCTATTTATGATAATTTTGATGATGAAAAATACCCTTAATTATTTTCTAATGATTTTATTTTTTAAGAATATTGTAGGAATTAATTATTCATTATTTTTTTATTTCTGGAAGAAATATTTATGTTCTTGAACAACAAGGTTTAATTGCTAAAGTATTCACATAAGTGTGTTCTGGGAACACAGATCTACTTAAGCACGTTCTGGAAACACTATTCATGCTCTACATATTTGAGATCTGCTTTAGCGTGTTCTGGAAACACTGTTCATACCCTACATGGAGAAACGTAGCGTAAGGATGAAATGCAGTGTATGCTTTATGAGTTATTAGAAAATTATGGAAGGGGAACCCTACATTAAGAAAGAACCCTATGTTTGGGTTATTGAAATGTATGGAAGGAGAACCGTATGTAAGTGTTAAACGTTACATTTATTTCTCAAAAGTATGGTTCATAAACATTACTTTTGTAAACAACCATACATTCTTAGAAAAGTATGGATCAAGTTCCTTTCGTTTGGAAGCTTATAAAAGTATGGATCTTTCATCATACGTTTGAAAGTTGAGGAGAAAAATTATGGATGGACAAACCTACATTTGTGATCAACCATATATTGACAACCTTATGTATGAAGGCTACATCATCAACCATACGTTTATGATATACGTTACATTCAGAGGATGCATACTGTACACCTCAACCTTACATTTGGCATTAGAGTTGATATTATTTTGCAACGATCAGCAAGCTGATTATTAGGTTGATTTCAAGAAAGATTTAAAGCTGTTTTTTAAGCATGACTTTGACTGATTCAAATAAATTTTATCAATGGTTTAGGGGTAAAATTGAAAGGATATTTTTATGCTGAGTCTTCAGGGAAGTTACGACTACTTTGTAAATTCAAATGTTTGAATATCATGAATCAAAAGGTGAATTTTTTGGATCTAAATTTTCAATATAAGTGCTCATCATTATTATATTTATGAGTTTTTATGAATATAAAAAAAGGAAGCGAAGGTTTTGTAAAAAATTGATCATTCATAAAAAGGAAGAAACATAGAGACTATCAAAAATATAGACCTGCTGATTCAAAGGAGCGACAAAGCTCTGTTTATTGAAGAAGAATAATCACGATAGAAGATTCACTCGTTCTATATCGAAGATCTACTGTGAATCTGCTACTGTTGAAGTTGTGAATTATATTTCTATAATTACCACAATGGGATCAACTCATAATGACTCTTTTGTGAAGATCATTATTTCCGATGGCGACGATCCATCTACTGTCAATTTCATGCTGTTTCAATTGTGAAGAACATCTGGAAAGTATTTTCAAAGTACAAAAATAATTCTTTTCTATTCTTGAGTGACCGAATTCTTGTACTAAGCTGTGTAGATTCTGTAAGCGAACCAGAAAGATTTGTTTTACCTTATATTTTAAAGGTTTCAACTGCCGATACTCAGTTGTTGATAGGTTTGTTGAAACGAGGACTAGATAGTGAAAATCACCAAGATCGTGGAGTAGAGCGTTGGAGGAGTGGACTGGGGGCCTTCTATTCCCCGAACCACTATACATCGTGTGTCTCTACACTTCATATTTCTGCTACATTAATCTATCTGATTAAAGATAAAGGATAGAACATGATCTTGCGAAGATTTTTGAAAAGACACAATTCACCCCCCTCTTGTGTATATTTAGTATAATCTGATCCAACAATTGGTATCAAAGGTTGAGCTTTATGATAAAGCCTTAACAAGATGAAAGTGATTATACACAGAGCAAGATGACTGGTACAAGAGAGGGAATTTCTATGATCCGAGCACTGTACTTCAATGGAGAAAACTATGGATGCTGGAAGTTGTGAATGATTACCTATTTTAAAAACCTTGGATACAGAGTATATTCTAAGATTCTGACTCCAAATGAAATAACAGAAAAACCTAAAACATGGAGTGCAGCTACTGAAGCAGAATATAATATTAACTCAAAGGCAATGAATGCTATTATATGTGGTCTAGGATCTGATGAATTCAACATAGTATCTCAATTACCGACAATATATGAGATGTGACAAACTATTGATGTTGTTTATGAAGGAACTAAAAATATCAGGGAAATGAGATATAATAATGCTATGATTAAATTTGATACATTCAGAATGGTTTAAGGTGAAAGTATTACTCAAATTAATGGAAGATTTACAGAGATTTTCAATAAAATAACCTCTTTGGGAGATCCCATTAAACAAGCTGATCATGATTTAAAAGTACCGAGGGTACTACCTACAAGATGGAATGGAATATCTACTAAAATCAGAAAGTCGACACCTATCAAATACTTAACCATGAGAGAAATGATTGGAACACTAATGATGTATGAAGATGAGATGCAAGATGAAGCTAATGAGCATAAAGTTTTTATCAAGAGAGATGACACTACCTTGAAAGTGTCATCACAGAGTAAAAAGAGAAAGATGAAGAAAAGTGAAAAAGTGAAATCCTAAAGTTCTTATTTATGAAATTCTGATGTGGAATTAGATTAGCTAGCCAAAAAATTCACTAAATTCTATAGAAAGAAGAAAGGCTTCAGAAAATCCTTCAAAAAGGATGTCAAGAAAGTCAGATGTTATGAATTCAAGAAAATGGGGAATATCAGACCTGACTGTCCTCAGCTAAAAGAAGACAAAAAAAAGAAATTATTCAAAAGAAATGATTATGAGCATAAGGAAAGAAAGAAATTAAAGCTACATGGAGTGTATCTTAAGACTCCATTAGCACTTCTGAATCATACTCAAAGAAGGAATAAGTAAATCTAAAATCCAACATGTGTTTCATGGTAGAAACTGATGAGGTACAATCTTACTAGTCTTCTGACTCTAGTTCTGAATCTAGTTACTCTAATTAAAAACTTGCAGCCTACTGAAATATGCTTGAAGAAAAATATGATTCTCTATTTAAGAATAATAATTATTTAAAGAAAATTTATAAGACCATTTCTGATGAACGAGATACAATGTTGAAACAATATAAGAAGTTAACTGAAAATTTTGACTCAATTAACACTAACAATACTGATTATGAATCAAAGATAAAAACACTACAAACTGAAGTGGAAACTTATAAAAATACATCCCTTTCTTTTACTAAAGGAGAAAATAATTTAAATGAAATTATTGGGAAAATTTCACTAAAAATGAATGATTTGGAATTGACAGTAAAGGTGAAAAACCTAAGCTGTACAAGAATTATTTTATTGCAAGTGCAAAAAGACTAAATTGTAATTATTGTGGAACAAGGGTACATATTTCTAAATAATTTTTCTTAAGACAACCCCAAATAAGTTGTATTAATAAGTCTTTTGTATCAAATGATTTATTTGACTCTTGTGAAATTATAAAAACAAATCAAGTCTGGATTCCCAGATCTCTGCTGGGTAACACCCTTGGACCCAACAGAATATGGGTACGAAAGAAAATTGTGTAAATGCATTTGCAAAAAGCAGGTCATAAAAACAAAAAGGACATATGGTATATGGACAGTGGCTAATCAAGACATATGAGTGGAAACTCATCGAAATTCACTACACTGACCCAAAAAGATGGTGGACTAGTTACATTTGGTGACAATGCCAAAGAGAAGATCATTGGTATTGGGACAGTTGGTGATCCAGAAGCTGTCTCAATCAAAAAAGTACTTTATGTACAAGGATTGAAACACAATATGATAAGTATCTCTCAAATATGTGATGATGGTTATGCTTTTGATTTTTCTAAAAATTATTGTTCTGTTTTCAAAAATAAACTGCTTAAATTTAGAGCACCTAGAACTGACAATGTGTATACCCTGGATTTAAATTCCTTGTGTAAACAAAAAGTAAACTACTTAACAGTTAAAGTGAATGAATCTTGAATATAGCATAGGATACTTGGACATTGTAATGTATATGTTTTACATAAATTATATAAGAAATAATTAGTTCCTGATTTTCCTAGTCTCAGATTTGAAAGTAACAGATTCTGTGATGCATGTTATCTTGGAAAGAAACACAAATAATCCTTCAAATTTGTTAACAAAATTTCTACATCTAAACCTCTAGAACTTATCCATATGGATTTTTTTGTACCTTAAAGAGTATAAATCTTACCTGGTAAATTATATATATATGTTTTAGTTGATGACTATTCTAGATTTACATGGATTTTCTTTTTAAAATTTAAAAATAAAGCTTTTAATTTATTTGAAAGTTTTTGTAAATCTTCTCAAAATGAGAAAGGTTTTAAAATAATTTCATTAAGAAGTGATCATGGTAGAGAATTTGAGAATCATGAATTTAATTCCTTCTTCTCAAATATGGTTATTAAACACACCTTCTCTGCACTAAGAACACCTCAAAAAAATGGAATTGTTGAAAGAAGAAATATGACTATTCAGGAAATGAATAGGACTATGCTAAATAAATACAGTCTTCCTACCTATTCTTGGGTAGAAGCTGTAAGCACAGCCTGCTATATAATGAATAGAGTTTTAATTATAACTCATTTGAAAAAGACACCCTATGAACTTTGGAATAACAGAAAACCAACAGTAAATTACTTTAAAGTTTTTGAATGCAAGGTTTACATCTAGAACACCAAGGACAATCTTGGTAAGTTCAATCCAAAATATGATGAAGGAACTTCTTTAGGATATTCGGATACCTCCAAAGCTTATAGAGTCTATAATAAGAAGTCAAGGATTGTTGACGAATCAGTTTATGTGGAATTTGATGAATCTGATCCCTTTGAGAAAAGGATAGATCAAATGGTGAATCTGACTCCAATGATAACATGAGACATGAGAACTTGAAAAATTATTTTGAAAAAGATATAAATGAAATTAAGTCTAGTTTAGAAGAACATGATACTGAAGAACCTATGAGTGTACTACATAGACAGTCTAGAACCTCAAAGAATCACCCTTTAGAAACTACAATAGGTGACTTAGACACAAGAATAAAAACTAGAAGAAATATAGGGAATCTTGTAGAATTATCTATATTTCTATCTCAATTAGAACCCAAGTCTATAGAATAATCCATTAGAATCATTTTATCCTATGCATGTCATATGAACTTTAAATTATTTCATATGGATATTAATTCTTCCTTTCTAAATGGTTATTTAATGGAGGAAGTTTATGTTGAGAAACCTCCTGGTTTTGAAAGTTCTCAAAAACCATATTCTGTTTTTAAACATACTAAAGCTCTTTATGGCCTTAAACAAGAACCAAGATCTTGGTATGAAATATTACGCTATTTTCTATTGAAAAATTATTTTACTATTAGAATGGCATATCTGACACTTTTTTAGAAAACTGTAAATACTAATATTTTATTGGTTTAAATTTTTTGTTGATGATGTAATTTTTGGATCAACTAATAAATCTCTTTGTCATGAGTTTTCAAAGTTAATGCAAAAAGAATTTGAAATGAGCATGATGGGATAATTAAATTTCTTTTTAGGACTTCAAATTTATCAAAAAGATTTTAGAAATAATTTGAATCAATGGAAATACATTACTAATTTATTAAATAAATTTGGACTTGAAAACAGCAAGACATATACAACTCCGATGTGTACTTATATAAAACATTATTTAGATGAAACTGGAAAATCAGTTGACAACAAGTTATATAGAGTTATTATTGGTAGTTTATTATATCTTACTTCTAGTAGGCCAGATATAATGTATTCAGTATGTATTTGTGCAATATTTCAATCAAATCCTAAAGAATCTCATTTAAATGCTGTTAAAAGAATTTTTAGATATTTAAAAGGAACTGTTTTTCAATCTCTTCTTTATCCCAAAACTTCTGATTTTAATTTGAATTCATATTCACATACAGACTTTTGGAGTTGTAGATTAGATAGGAAAATCACTTTAGGCACTTGTCACTTTTTATGGAAATCCTTAGTGTCATGGTCAAGTAAGAAACAACATTCAGTTGCCTTATCAACAGTTGAGGCAGAATATGTTACTGTTGGCAGTTGTTGTGCACAAGTGTTGTGGATGAAAAACACTCCTATGGACTTTGGACTAAATTTTAATAATACGCGTATTTTATGTGATAATACTAGTGCTATAAATATTTCAAAAAATCCTATTAATCATTCTAGGACTAAGTATATTGATATCAGACATCATTTTCTAAGAGATCATGTTCTTAAAAAGGATATATATTTGGAACTTTTAAGTATTAAAATTCAATTAGCTGATATTTTTACTAAACCAATTCCCACTGTAAGGTTTGATTTTATTAAGGGGGGGCTAGGTTTATTTAATTTTAAATAAAGTTTTATTTTAATATGCTGTTTTTTTATTTTAATAATGTTTAAAATAATTTAGTTATTTGTTTTTCAAATAGAATAAGTTTTTTTATCTCTTCTTTTCCCCACGTAATAAATTTTATTTATATTTAAAATATATGTAATGATTAATGAAAACACGGGAATCAAGGCTATCAGAAACCTTTCGAATTCTAAACCGTTTCATTTCTACCAAAACCCTTTTGAACCCATGAAACCGCACCACTTCTTGTCAACCCTAATCTTTGAACCTTTGAAAACCTAACCTTCAGACCTTTATATATTCTTATAGAAATACCAAAGACTAAGAGAGATGATGAGGCCGAGACTAGAAATGCCAAGAAACATCACTGAGAAGGAAGGAAAATCATACAGGGAAAGGTGATTAATCTAGAATGGCTATTTCAGACGAACTTGTTGTTAAAACAAGCACTGTCGTTTCAGAATCTCGAACAGACCTTCAATAGTGAGAATACAAATTTTTTTATGAGGTAGAACTTCGATATTTCATTAAAACTATTCAATTCGGTTTGGGAGATCATTCTGACACCATGCTGGTTAAGATAAAGGATAGGGATTTTTTGATTTCTTCTGTTGAAATTAGTCAGATACTAAACTTCCCTCATGAGGGAGTGTTTCATTTTTATTTGAAAAATATTGGATATTTTGTGCATAAATCGAAAGAAATTATGTCTTTTCTGTTTGGATCTACTAACATAAGGAAAATGTTAGTTAAGGATTTGGAACCAAATCAGAAGATTCTTGTAAAATTTGTACAAAAAAGGATTGCACCAAGAATGTCATTGATGGAAAAGATATTGTATGCCAACATGTACATAATATATCTTCTGCTCAGTGATATAAAATTAAATTTTCCCAGGTACATGGTGAGGTACCTGAGTTACTGTTGTCATAGTAAAGCCAGAATAAATTTCTACCCTTTTGGTAGATTCATTTCCAAAATTTTATTCAAAAAGTATATGGTGAGACTGGTGGATTCCAGAGTAAGATGTCATCACAGTAATGTTTCCAATGTTGGAAATTTAAGAAATATTGGCTATTTCTATAGCACATTAAAAGGGAAAATTTTTACAGTAAGAGATGAGGAAGAAGAAGATAGTGCTCAAGCTCGGTCTGCTAAGTCTAAATAAGGACATGCCGAATCGAGAGTAAGAACTATTGTAAGAAGAATGAGATTTGAAACTGAATACACTCAAGAAGAAAGAAGTCAGGAGGGCCTTCATACTCAAAGAAAAAGAACTGTAAATGAGGAACTTGTTTCCCTTGTACTGACAACAAGAGATTTATTCTCTTACAGTTTTGTAAGAAAATATGCTATTGAAAAAGTAATGGAAGCTATTATTGAGAGGTCAGAACCAGTGGAAGGACCTCAGATTCAATCTGGAATTCAAGAAGAAGCTGAAGGAGAGACTTCAGAATAGGATTTGGCTATTATAGAAGATGACCCTGAAAGAATTGAAGTTGAAAGAACAGAACCAAAAGATGAAGCTGTCATTGAACAGGAGGCAAAGCCTGGTGAGGAAGTGGCCAGCCCTCAGGAAACTCCAGAAGATATTATTTTAGAAAATCCAATGAAAGAACAGTTTGCTGATGTTCATGCTACAAATGTTTCTGAAGTTCACACTGAAGTAATTAATGGGGATTTTTCTGTGGAAGTGTCTAGAAAAGACTCTGAGGAAAAATATATAGATCAACGAGCTCAGGAGAAGGAAAAAAAGTCTGATGCAGATTCACTACCTTTAGTACTGCTGCATCACAGTGAAACTGAGAATGATAATCAAGCACAGGGTGCCTCTGATTCAGAGAATAAATAAGTCGAAGAGCTGTATAGAAAGTTGTCTCAGTTGGAATATGAAAATGTTACTCTAAGGAGAGCCTTATAAATAGAGAAGTTGAGATTTTAGAGACTTAAGGGAAGTACAGTTTCACGAAAATAAGTTGAAGCTTTTAAGAAATAGATGTTGACAGAGGTTTACAAGTTGAAATCAGAAATTATAAATAAGTCAGACCTGTTATAATTTAAAGAGTTTCTAGAGACACAAATTTCATCTATCTGGACTAGTGCTGCTAGTGTATTAGGTACTTCACCTGATTTAATCAAAATGTTTCAGGCTATCACAACTACAATGAGAAACATGAATGAAATATTTCAAGATATTTAATGCAACAATGCTCCTTTATCAGTCTTGTTAGACAATCAAAAATTTTTGGTTGATCAGCTCACCTCAAGTGAACTAGGAATAAAATCTGTCTTAAATAAATTCACGGAGAAGTTGTCTTTTATTTTTGTAGAAGGAATAAAGACTACATGAGTTTTTTATAGTCAAAATCATAGAATACATTCATATGACTCAAGAGAACAAGGATCTTATTGTTAGATTTGGTGAAGGAATGATGAGAAGACTCAGGGAGCAGCTCTTAGAAATCAAGGAACTCGTTTGAATTAGATAGACTCTATCTGAACCCTGACCAAACCTTGATTCCTGTATTTAGAAATTTTGTACTTTTAATGAAAATATGTTTTGTTATATTTTTTTTACTAACTTTGTTTAGCTAAGCCAGTAATCCAGATTCACTAATTGATAAATAGTTAATTATAGCATTTACTTACGTTCAGTGCTACATTAATCTGTGTTATATTCCATATTTTGTCATTGTTTTTGATATCCCAAAAGGGGGGAGACATTTGGATAAACACAATATTTTTTGTCTGTTTTATTTTATTTTTTTTATTATTGGGGGAGAAATTAAAATGGATAAATTAAAGGTAGAAATTAAGTTAAATCTAATATTGTATTTATCTTTTAAAAATTCAAAACTATACATAATTAATTTTTGTAAGTGAATTTCTTTGGTTATTTTATGGGTTTTGTGATCATAAAAATGGGGGAGATTGTTGAGTAAGTGTTGTTTTAAACAATAAATAATATTGTTATTTAAAGGGGGAGATTGTTGAGAACAATACTCTATCTATTTATGATAATTTTGATGCTCACAAATACCCTTAATTATTTTCTAATGATTTTATTTTTTAAGAATATTGCAAGAATTTATTATTCATTATATTTTTATTTCTGGATGAAATATTTAAGTTCTTGAACAATAAGGTTTAATTACTAATGTATTCACATAAGTGTGTTATGGGAACACAGATCTGCTTAAGCGCATTCTGAAAACACTATTCATGCTCTACATATTCGGGATCTTATTTAGCGTGTTTTGGAAACATTTTTCACACCCTACATGGAGAAATGTAACATAAGGATAAAATGAAGTGTATAATTTACGAGTTATCAGAAAAGTATGGAAGAATAACCCTACATTAGGAAGGAACCTTATGTTTGGGTTATTGAAAAGTATGGAAGGAGAACTGTACGTAAGTGTTAAACGTTACGTTTATTTCTCAAAAGTATGGTTCATCAACCTTACTTTTGTAAACAACCATACGTTCTTAGAAAAGTATGGATCAGGTTCCTTTCATTTGGAAGATTATAAAAGTATGGATCTTTCATCATACGTTTGAAAGTTGAAGAGAAAAAGTATGGATGACCAACCCTATGTTTGTGATCAACCATAAATTCTCAACCTTACGTGTGAAGGCTACTTCATCAACCTTATGTTTATGATCTTTGTTACATTTAGAGGATGCATACTGTACAACTCAACCTTACGTTTGGCGTCGGAGAGTTTAAAGTCCATATTATTTTGCAATGACCAGCAAGATAATTATTAGGCTGATTTCAAGCTGGATTTAAAGCTGTTTTTTAAGTACGACCTTGACTGATTCAAATCCGTTTTATCAATGGTTTAAGGATAGAATTAAAATGATATTTTTATGCCGAGTCTTCAGGGAAGTTATGACTACTTTGTAAATTAAATTTTTTGAATATCGCGAATCAAAAGGTGACTTTTGTGGATCTAAATTTTCAGGAGAACTGCTCGTCATTATTATATTTATGAGTTTTTCTGAACAGAACAAAAGGAAGGGAAGGTTTTGTAAAAAATTGATCATTCATAAAAAGGAATAAAAACATAGACTATAAAAAATATAGACCTGATGATTCAAAGGAGCGATAAATCTCTATTTATTGAAGAATAAGAATCACGATAGAAGATTCACTCATTCTACATCGAAGATCTACTGTGAATATACTAATGCTGAAGTTGTGAATTATATTTCTATAATTACTATAACAGGATCGACTCAGAATGACTCTTTTTTTAAGATCATTATTTCTGAAGGTGAAGAACCATCTACTGTCAATTGTATGCTGTTGAAATTGTGAAGAACGTCTTGAAAGTATTTTCAAAGTAAAAAAATCTTTCTTTTCTATTATTGAGTGACCGACATCTCGTACTAAGCTGTGTAGGTTCTGTAAGTGAACCAAAAGGCTTTGTTTTGCCTTAGATTGTAAAGGTTTCAACTGCCTGTACTCAGTTGTTGAAAGGTCTATTGAAACGAGGACCATATAGTGAAAATCATCAAGCTTGTGGAGTAGAGCGTTAGTGGAGTGGAATAGGGGCCTTATGTTCCACAAAACACTATACATCGTGTGTCTCTGCACTTCATATTTCTGCTGCATTAATCTATGTGATTAAAGATAAAGGACAAAACACAATCTTGCGAAGATTTTTGAAAAGACACAATTCACTCCCCTCTCATGTATATTTAGTGTAATTGGATCCAACACAATTTTCCTCCAATATTAATGTAAATTCATCAAAAATTCTTCATACTACTCAATACTTATTTGAAACTCACCACCCTATTGCAACCTTTCATGATTTGTCAAATATTCTTCTACATATCTACACATTCGATCAATCTCCACTTCATGTTGATCCACATAGTCTGATAAATCATTCAAAAAAGAATCATTCTTTATATTTTTCATTATTTGAATGTCAATATCTTCAAGGAAACCCTAAAGTACTACATCGATATTAACAACACCATCTAACTAATTATCATCTCCTTTCATAGTTTCTACCCTTTCAACTACAACAATCATAGAATCTTTAACACCAGATTTAATACATGGTTCTACATAATCAAAAAGTATTTATATTATTATTCCTCTTAGAAAATAAAGATTTTCCTCTCTAATGTATTCCCTAATTCAAAGTCACTTTTTGCAGGAACCTTCTATGAAACCTCTGTATTATTTGTTCTTAAGATTATACATTATTGAATTTTATTAAGCACTAAATAGTAATGTTTCTAACTTCACCATCCTAAAAACATGTTAAAAGAATCTTGTCATCAATTCTCCCATTACCTCCCCATAATTTTCTAGAAATTAGAGAAAGAAAATAATAATCCCCGTCAAATACATCATGACTACATATAGAAATGTAATGTTAATAAATGGATTTCAATTCCATTTCCTTGATTTCTTGAGTTGTTGTCTCTTCTAGTTTGACTCTCATTTCAGAAGAGAGTAGAATATTTATCATATAATCAAGAGAAATCATATATAGATACCTTTCCTGAAGGGATGAAAGTTTTTGATTATATTGAGGTGGAAGACTACTCAATATTTTCTTCCTAATGTAAATATTATTAATTTATTCACTAATTAATTTAATTTCTGTAGATAAATAAATAATTCGATTAAAAAACTATCTACATTTTCATAGAGATGTATTTTCAAATCTGTGAACTTACTATTCACAATGTGGAGTTTGGCCTCCTTAACTTTGTTATTTCCCTTATATATATATTTTAGTTTCTCCCAAATGACCTTAGGTGTAGTGAAAATAATAACCTTAAAATATATTTGATTAGATAGTGCTATAGTAATAGAATGTTAAGCATTTTAAATCTGCATCAAGTATTTTCTGGTGTATTATATTCATATAGAGTCCTATCACATCACTGACATGAATCAATTGAATTCTAGTATATATAACTTCCATCCTAAGATATATTAGATTACATCTCAGTATATTATTCCAAATTTGAATGTAACTTCTATAAAAACTAGGAACCCCCTTAATGTTTATATAATTATCCATAATAAACAAAATTGATGATAGTTTTAACTCCTATAACCTATCACTAATACCGTTTTTTACCCCAGAACACCCTAAGAGGGGAGGGTTAAATCATAGTGTCACCATTATATTTGGGAAAGACAAATCTTGACCCTACATTAGTAAGAACTTAATAATACAATCTAATTAAATCATGCAATTAATAAACACCCATTCACTAAGAAAACACAACACTATAGTTTTACTTGGTTCACCACTAAGGGCTAGTGCAAGGACACTACATCAACTGAATCTAATAATATTAACTTGATTATTTGGATTAAAACTATTCATTAATGATAACTCCATTCTCTGAAAACTAACATTACAATGATTTTAGGGTTAGTACACTACTTCCATAAAATAAATTCAATCCAATCCCCCTTAGACACTGATTTTGGTGATGAATTCTTCATTATATCAACTTGATGTTCACTTTCATATAAGAGAGCATGAAGATTATTTTTTCATCAATGATGTCTAATTATGAAGCTTCAATAAAATTCAAATAAATTTCCCATGTTCATGTGTATTTGAATATGTGTATTTGGGGAATAAAATTTTTTCATCGAACCCCTTTCTATTTCTAAGTTCTATCATCATTTTCGAAATCCACACTTTTAAAAAATGACCAAATTTCACCAAACTCCAAAAAAATTCAAAAAACAATGACACTAAAATTCCTTATAATTAATTATTTTTCAACAATTATTTTCACAAAAATTATATTCATTTAATGTTCTTGATTCATGTTTGAATTAATTTGACATAAAACATCTTGAAATCTGAGTGATAACCCCTCCAAAAGATTCCCACCCTTTGTATGGTGAGCATCCACCTCTTTACCAATGAGAGTAACCCTTCCATGAAACTCTATGGATTTCGTAAAACTCCACATCCATCACATAAATCCTTTATATTCATAAAACACTATAATTCTTGGAAAACTTGTTTTTCTCATTTCACCAATGTCAACTTATCATTCACAAGCTCATGAAACATGATCTTTTATGAAATTAAAAATATTAATGAAAGAATTAATTTCAGAGTTAACAATTTTATTGATCATGAAGACATTTATTTTCCAAAACAATATTTAACTTCATATTTTCATGTAAAAAATTTGGCGATCATTATTGAGGTGTGACACCTCCAAAACTGAATCCACCTTCATGGAAAGATCAATTGTCTTGAAAAATTCTTGATCAACACAATATTTATTTACAACAAACACAACATTTCTTCCATTTCTAGTTATCAAAAAACCATGGTTCTAATATAAATGACTAAATTTTTTGAACACATATGATATAAAAAGCATGGTATCATTAAAAAATGATAAAAAATTGTTTTAATTCTCGTTGAAGGATGGAGAATATTTCTTCTTTTGAAAAAAAATATTTTTAAAAATTAAAATGAAATTTTATATATGGCTAAGAATTATCTATTTTATTCAATATATAAAAATGTGATTTCATTTTTTTCACCTTTAAATGATTTAATTTTCAAATAAAATATCCCCATTCCCTAAAAACTAACACCATCATGGTAAAAGGTAGGAAAAAAGTTCTCAAATCTACAGAAATATTTTTTCAAAGCACTAAACCCACCTCATAAGCATACTTCTCTACATTAGAGGATTCTGGTCGATATAGATTCTTAACAAAACCCATAAATATTTTCATACCCCTTTTAGAAGGAAACATCCAACACATATTTACATGACTTCACATCTTAATTTCACACACCCATATAACCATTAAATGCATAGTTATATCATGAATGATTAGAAAAGGAACATTTTTTGTTGAAAAATTATATATATTGTATCCTCATATAACCTATTCAATGATTTTAGATTCATCACACTGAGACATATGGAATTGAAAAATAATAAACCTTTTTAATAGTCAATATAACATAGATCAATAGTATTTCAATAAATGAAACTATTAATATCTATTAAATCATAATATTACAATCATTATATTTCCATCCAATTAACATAAAATATTTCATTTAAATAATATTTTTTAAATTTGAAGAATAATGTTGAGGATCATTTATACCATAGAGGCAATAAAAAAATTTATTTTATAACTCTTGTATAATTTATAAAATGTGGGAGGCATGTATGCTCATTTTCTTTTAGGAGTGGGATCTAGATACAAATTATTTTCATTGAAATTATATCCAAACTTGGATTCAAACCATCCTTTACCTTCCATTTAATAACTAAAAATTCACCAATCAAACTACCCCAATAATTCATCTTAATGTGTATCATATCAATGTTATTGTTGATCCCAATAGATCTCTCATATAAAATATCATAAATTATTGTTCATTTCTTTTAGATATATTTTTCACTACCATTTAATTGCATCATTCCAAATATGATATTAATGTTATCAATATCTCAAAATATTGATCATATGACAATGTATTTGGAGTGATATAAAATTATTGTAAGCTATGGAATGAATTTTCAAATATTTCATAAGATTTATTAATAGTAAAAAACCTTTTATTCCACATGTACATTGTTTTCATCCCATATTGTACTTTAAAAGATGAAGAAGATTTTTTATAAATATGACAAGCTTTATTGCCCTTAACATTGTGTCCCAAAAAAATTCCATATACTGGGAAGTCATTTATGATAAGTAGAATCATTTAATTCTACTGAAAATATTCCTTTTTATAAGATTCATTAACTATAGAGAACCAAGCTTAACATACATGGATATTAAATCATTTTAGATTAATATTCAGTACATTACAAAAATACCTGCCTAAAGATCGTAATAGTTTTGTAACTTTGGAAACTTAGAAAAAAATATTCTATCCCAGTGAAAGAACATCGAAATCTCACAAAAAGATCACCACCTTTAGTACTTCTACATAATACCATTTTTCATAACCTAAGTAATGGAAACATAAGAAATGGGTGAGCTCATATTTCTAGTAAGAGTAAATAAAGGAAATGCATAAGTATAATAGAAACAATAGTGTATATAACTTGACCATAACATTTTAAGATCATACCATGTATATCAGAGATCATAATAAAGATCGGAAGTTAATAATACATGAATCATAATAAAGTAATGAACATAATCCAGGAAATAATAGTATTGGAATAGAACATGGAATTGTGGAAAACTTATAATCATATAAAAACCATATGTCAAGGTGGCATATGAGGGTCTTTGTAACATTTTAGGCATAGGATAATCATTAGTGTGTCTTCTTCAGTATTATGATATCCTCTTATGTACCCTCTTGTTTTGGGAATGGGATATCCTCCCACGTAGCCTATTATTTCAGGCTTGTGATGTCCTACCCTTTACCCTCTTATTTTTGGATTGGGTGTCCTCCCATATACCCTCTTTTTTCAGGCTTGGGGTTCCATCCTATGTAACCTCTTGTTTTTGGATTGGGATGTTATCTCGTATACCCTCTTGTTTCAGTCTTAGGAAACCCTCCAATGTACCCTCTGAGATCATAAAACATTTATTATCACCCAATTCAATGGAGGTAGATATAGGTCCCACCCTTCTCATAATCAAATCATATATATAGGTGCCAAAAAAATCATAAACAATAATATTATAACCCATGAAATGAAATTTGTATCACTAATATTTCATCACATCATAACTATGAAAAGATATAGGTTTCGTAATCACTTCATTAAAGCATAACATATAAAAAAAGAGGGTTTCAAAATCATAAAACTGGTGTAATTGTAACACGTTTATTGAGCATCATTCCCTAAACACATAAACCATTCAAGAAACAATATTAATGGGAACTTTAGATAATTTATTATAGAATCATGAGTAACATCAATTGACTTCATCACAGATAGAAAATAATATTGAAATATCTTTCAAAAACCTTTCCTGAGGAAACTGTCCTTTCATATTTGAAAAATTATTTTTAATACATAAAACCATTTGAAAATAATTTAATTATAAAATACCTTGAAAACTTATAAATAAGTCTTGAAATTTTTTTGAATTTTTTTCCTTGATAACTTATGAAATATACATTAAATAATTTAAACAAACTTTTTATTTGAAAATAATTTGAGAACACTAAAAGAATGATTTAAAATAGTTTGAAAATTATTTTATTGAAAATAATTTGAAAAATTATAATGAAATCTTGAAATTTTTTTGAAAACATTTGAACTTGGAAACTTATGAAAAAATATTCAAAACATTTTAAAACCATTTTTATTTGAAAATATATTTTAAAACTTGTCAATAATTATTTAGAAAAAATAAAAAAATATTAAAATTATTTTTACTTGAAAATTATGTTCAAGGTTCATTTGAAAACATTTATTGGAAACTTTTTTAAAATATTGTTTTTGTAATAAAACATATTTTTAACAGATGAGAGAAATAGGATAATTTTTTTAAAAATATTTTATTAATTATATTAAGTACCAAAGAGTGGAAAATGGTAATAATACACAGATATATATTGAATAAATAGAGTATAAGGAAACTTGTGAGTTTTATCGAGATATGTATCATAATATTTCATCAAATAAGTATAATCATTAACAATCTCGAAAAGTTATGATATTGTTTTAATAAACACTTATCACTTGGTCACTTGGGATCATACTATCCATGCAAGAAATAGAAATTACATTTATATTAAAATATCAAGAAAATAATTAGAATCATTATATAAAATTTCAAATTATTTATTTACACCCCATTGAAAAAATAATGGTTCATAACATTAGAAGTGCCTCAAAGAAGGAAAATTGAGACAAAATTACTTTACCGATTTCATAACTTTTGAAACATAAAACCCATGAAAGAAATATCATCAAATGGATATGTAAATACCCATAAATTTAATTTTATGTATCATATAATTTATCTATTCATAGAATAAACACCACTCAAAAGGAATGGGTGGTGAATAAAGCATGTATCTCACAAAAATTAAAAAATGAGATGAAATCCACTTACCTTATGTCTGTACTATTGTCGTACTTATTAAAACCTATTATATATTAAATACAATATTTTATGAATATTTTAAAGAAACATATTCTTATATATAATAGAATATATGGTTTAATTGTGAATTTATATTACCCACTTGTTTTCAATTTCTTATTAAGGTTATGTTTTAGGTAATATTCTCTTTGTTTTTCACACGTGTCTTAGATTGTTATATCATTGGTCCTTATACTTATATCATGATTTCCAGAATATAAAACATGATATAAATATAATTTATATTCATGATATATGTATTAAATAATATATATATATATACACGAAATTTAATACACCATTCATGGAGACAGTAATCCATACACATGCATGAACAATGTTTTTGTTTTTGTATCGTACTGAAGTAAAGAATGTACATGAAATATATGTATATATAAAATTATTACATTAAAATTATTATATATTATATATCATATAGGTTCAATAAAATCATCCTTAATACATTCCATTTAGTTTTTGAATTAATCACATAACTTTTAGGGGTGGTAGTATACACTTCCTCAAACGAAATTATCGCATTTACACCAAATTGAAAGTAAAAAAAAATGTTTTGTAAAAATAATACAGAAGATTAATTAAATAATAAATATAATAAATGAAATAAATAAACATATTTTCTATCATAATTTCCACCATAAGAGGTGGTAAAGGGAAAATAGACAATCATCAGTTGGGGAGGTGGTAGTTCTCCGTACACATAAAGATTTTGTTTGTTACCTATTTGATGGATGTCTGTGCAAGTGTAGGTCGAAACCTTAGCATAAAAATTTCCTAGTATATTGAAGATTAATTTTTCATTATATAATAATATTATATAGAGAGAGAGTATATGGGGTGTATATGTAAATAATATAAAAGATCTTGAGAGGAGAGGTAACCTTTTAATTGGGTAACTCCTTTTTCATTTGATCCAAAAGGCTTCCTTAGATTTCTTTCTGCAAAAAGAGAGTCTTCTATGATGGATGGAGGGATGTTGATAAGTGTATTGGTCAGATATTTTCCAATCCTAAGAGGATTTATTGGCATGAAGATGAGGGATAAGTGGTGGCCTTTTATAGGGAAGTAAAATGACTCACTTGGAATTTTTTAAAACAAGATTGGTGTGCACATGTTATTATCTAAAAAACGAAATAAAAAACAAAAAAATAAAAAATAAAAGTTTTTAAACGAAATATGGACATTAAATGGGTTTTTATATGTGTATTTTTCATTTTATTCCCTGTGATTACGGTTTACGCTCTAATTATGATTAATTTTACCTTAATCATTGTGATTAATTTTAATCACTATTACTAATTTTTGGGTAAAAAATTAACATGATATAAATTGAATTTGAATAATATTATGATTAAAACTGTGTATGTAATTTTTTTTAAATTAAATTTTTAGATTCATAAAAATTAAGATTAATTATAATCCTACAGATGGGATGAAATAAAGGGGTTTTGAAGTAGAAAAATGTCCAGAATTTAGTTAGATTTTTTATATTCAATTTCAAATTGAAATAGATTATAATGACCTAAATTGTATTAATAGATGTATAATTGATTTAATGTGACCTTATAAAAAATTTAAAGTATAATTTAACATTAATATTTATTTAAACGTAAAGTTAGTTATTAAATAAAATGCAGTATTTTAACTTTTCATCGAAAAATGAGGTTTCTCAAAAAAATCCCATAAATTCACCATAATATAATTTAAGAATTATAAATTTATAAATGAAGTTTATTTTATCAAATTAAACTTATATATGTGTCTAAAATTTAATTTTTTGGTCTTCATAGAAGGATAAGAAAAGAAATTCATTCGAGAAAATATTATTTTTAAACATATGAAAACTATAAAAAATATTAATATTGTTCCTTATCAATATGTTTTATCTATATAATAAAATTATAAAAAATTTAAAAATCATTTATTATTATTCATATTATGATTCTTTAACAACTTGGTTATCACTTAATCATTTAAATAATTGTAACAATAAAATGTTGTTTCGTGGAAACTCGGTATTGAGCGTAACGTATGCCAAGTTGGTGTTGCATACAGTCCATGCCAAGTCAGTGTTACGTGTAGTGTAAGACATTTCTGTGTCACTTGTAGCATAATCCATTTTGGATTCATGTGAAATGAATTTTTACTTAGTGTTTTAATATATATATATATATATATATATATAACTATTTCAAGAGTCATGTGAAATATAGTATATCAAAAAGATAAATTAATTAAAAAAACAGTTCACAAAATTTTGGGGTGTTACATTATACCCATATTAAAATTAATTTCAATGTTGAAATTCATCTAGGTTATCAAAATTTTAATACTTGAAAGATTATTTCATGGAATCCCACATTATAAAAATGAATAATAAAAATTCCTTTAAAAAATGAATGTTGGAAACATAGAGGTTACCCAATGTAACATATAACTAGGTTTCCACATTGGATAACATAGGTGGGAATTTAAAACATGGACATTGATGAAAAATATAATAATCAAGTTCTGATGGAGATTGATAGAGAGAATTTATTAGAAGAAGTGTGTGGTCACAAAAATATAAATCTATAATGATATATGGGACCATTAAATTTATTAGAAATAAATTTCATAAGATAAATATTTTTCAATATCATTTTCCTAGATTTTAGGAATTATTTTACTTTCTTGGAACTTAAGGAGATATACTAACATGATTTTGTTCCTTTTCATTTTTTTAATCTCTCTTTAATTTTGAATTTATTAATTCTCACTTAATCCATAATTCTAGGGAATGTTGGTGAATTATTCATTCCTGAAGAATGAACATATCATGGAATCCATAAATATAATTATAAGTCAATCCATCTACCTTCACTTAAAATCTCAGCGAAATGGTTAGCACAGGAATTCTAACATATATAAATCCTCATATGGTAAGATAATACTTTATTCTCACAAACCTTATCCAAAGTTTAACTGTAGAGACTAATATATTGACGTACATGGACATTACATTACTTTTGTGGAATACTTAATACATAACAAAAACAGACACACAAGGACTGTAATAGTTTAGTGTCTTTGGAAACTCGGAATATAATATTCTAATCGTGGTGAAATATATTCAACATCTCCCATAAAGATCTTTCCCTTTTGTTTTCTTACCTAAAACCTTTCTTTAAATCCTGGAGAAAAGAAAACATATAAAGGGTGAGCCAAAATTCTCAGTAAGGGTAATCATGGAGAAAATAGAACAAATCATATACATTTGAACTTAAAAAAACATGAACATAATTTTTAAACATCAAAACCTTGAGCAATGACATAAAACATGGCAGTATATAAGGAATAAATCATAATGAAACATTAATCATGATAAAATATCATGGGAATAAAACATGTAATTGTGGGAAACCATTAATCACATGATATGATTTCCATAGTATCCAAGGCATTGCTGCCAAGACTATCTTAGTGGACAAAGTCCCTTTCGGAATCGAGTTCACTCCTCATTCCAGTCCTGTAACACTGAACCAGATTAACTTACCATTCCAGCCATGTCTATCTCATGAGATATAAATATTTACCCAATGAATTTGAGAGAGATATAGGTCTCACCCATCTTATAATGAAATCATTCTTATGAGTGCCACAACATAAACATAAATCATTCATCATAACCCAAATAATAAAATGGACTTCATAAAAATCATTCCATCATAACATAATCCATATAAAACAAATGTATATCATTTCATCATAAGAAATGTGAAACCATGTAAATCATAGAGAAATTATACTTGAAACATACACATATAAAATAATGTCATCTTAGATGGAAAATAGTTTTGAAAAAACACTTGAAATGAATTCTTGAGGAAAATATCCTTTCTTCTTTAAAATCATTTTATTTTCACAAAATGCCATAAAATTTTAAAAGAAAAGGATTTTGTTTAAAATAATCATAAAATATTATCAAGGAAGCTTCATGAATTTGAGGCTTTATGAAACCGCAAAAATACGTTCATGCCGTATAAGTTAAAAAAACATTCTCCTCATTCTTTTAACGGAAAAGTCAAAAAGTACCACGTATGGTAAACAAAATCAAGATTCCTTCCATAACACAAATTAAAAGTAAAAGAGGGGTAAACATGACTTTAAACATACATGGAATAATATTAAACACTTTATTAAAAACATTTTACGGACATGGATAAAAAATATACCCCATTAAATACTTACGTATAAGAAATCTCTGATAAATATGAGATTGTAAAATTATCCCTTACCTTAGGTCCGATTTGCTTCGTACGTATCTGAACCTCCTCTTCTTCGACACGCCTCTTTGAAACCTCCTCTTAGGGCACTGAAATTGGTCCTTGAAGAAGACCATGACCTCTAGTACATTTATAGGGAAGTTGATAAGGAAAATGGGTAGGGTTTGGACGAGCTTTAAGTCTCAAAATTGTGTGAGGAAGAGAGGGAGGAGATTCCCTTTTATAAGGGAGGACAAGGGTACCTTTGAAAACCTCAAAAATATTAATTTATAATAAATCAAAACCCACATAAAAA
This sequence comes from Viscum album, assembly GCA_963277665.1. Taxonomy (NCBI): domain Eukaryota; kingdom Viridiplantae; phylum Streptophyta; class Magnoliopsida; order Santalales; family Viscaceae; genus Viscum; species Viscum album. Next base: position 1,384,575,106 of record OY728123.1, read on the forward strand.
CTTCTAAAATGACTCAAATACGAATCTTAGATGAGATAAGGTTGTAATATCATCATCCAATAAAATTTAGACATGTTGGGAATTTATTTTAAACCTTATCAAATTGATTTATCGTTATTTAATTTATTTAATATTATTTGTGGTAATAATATTCTAGATTTTAAATTGTTATAAATAATTACTTATGTGTTGTGAATTATCCATAATTGGGTACTTAATGATATTTTAGACCATATAAATTTTAATTTATAATTTTTAAATATTTATGTGATTTTTAATCAATTTAATAATATGTTATTTTTATAAAATAAAAATAGTGTTCATTCTGACACTATCCATTTATTTGAATTTAAATAAAATACACAAAGAGGTTATATTCAAACAAAAATGTTCAATAGATTTCTAAAATGAAATATTCATCAAGAAAATTTGTGGAGAACATTAATTAGCTCATATAATGTTTATTTTAATATTTATAAAACCATTTATTTGATATTTCTCTTAATAAAAAAATTACTACATAATTTTTGTATAGTCATTTAATATACTTATTATTTTCATAAAAATTAAAACTAAAATACTATGATTAAGATAAATATAATACCTTTCATAATAATATTTGTACTCGAATTTATCATCTTAAAATAACAACATTTAAATTGTTATATTTATTAAATTATGAAGGTGACATCTTTGACATCATTTAAAATAATATAATATAAATGTCCTAATCGGTTTTATAAGGCTCCAAATGGTCCACATATCTACCCTTGGATGATTAGGGTATAGATATACTCTACAAATAATGTTTTGTCAAGTTTCTGGTCATTTTGATAGGTATTGTTATTTTAATAAAAACTATATTATTGATTTTTCACTAAATAAATAATTTATACATCATTAATGTATTAGCTATTAAGGTAATTAAATATTTCTTAAAAATTAAAAATAAATTACCATGATAAATAAAAACATTTTATCTTTCAAATGAGTATTTATAATCAAATTTATGTTCTGTATAACTATATATTAAAAATAATCTAATTATTAAAGTTTGAGTGAGACATTTTACTTTCCTTTAAATAAACTAAATAAAAGGTCTTTATCAAATACAATTTGGTTCCATTAGATTCCATTTCTACCGAAGTATGATTTAGGTAAAAATATAATCACCCAATTATATTAGAACAAGTTTTAGGGTAATTTTATAATATTATATTTACCCTTAATTTCCTGATTTACCTTTAACTATGGTAAATAAAATTTACCGTAGTTACTATTTATAATGACTAAAAATAAAAAGTAGATTATTAACATAATTTGGACCTAATGATTAAAAATATGGAATCCATTTTTCCAAATTCAAATCACAAAAGTTGCAGAAAATAATTTAAAATTAATCCCATTGTTAAGAAAACGGGTTTTAAAAGTTAAAACATTGCAAAAGATTGAAATGATTTTACCTATGAATTCAATGTAAAATCAATACTAATGGCATACATTATATTAAATGGTAAAAATATATTCTATTTATACTTTAAAACCATTAAATATTATAATTTAACCGTATAAATTTTTACAATGAAAAAAGTTGTTTTTAATTAAAATATAGCGTGTTTTTACTATTCATTAAAATATGAGAGTTATCATAATAATATGAAAAAATTATCCAAAGTAAATTTTTATATTCTGATTCCAAATAAGAATTTTATTTTGTCAAATTTAACTTACAAACATGTCAAAAACTAGATTTAAAGTGGGTTCGCCATCAAAAGGCGGCAAAACTGCATTTTTTTAAAAATACTTATTTTACTCAAAAATATTATTTTGTTCTCACACAATATTCTAGAAAATGTGTAAGATGAAATAATAATGTTATAACATTCAAAATGTAGGTAATAATATTCATAACTACTAGTTCATAATAATATTATAACCATATATCGTTGTTTAGTGAAACCTGGTACGCTATCGAGGAAGGTCGCGATTGTGTGTAATGCAAGGCAAGTTAGTGTTGCGTGTAGTGAAAGACTAATTTGTTGTTTTGTATAACAAAATCCAACCATAGTTCATTTATACATTGAATATATATATATATATATACATTCAATGTTTCATAGAATAACTACTATCAAATGAACTTGAAATTGTTTATAACACAATACAAGAATAGTGTTGCGTATATTGCAAGCTAATATGGTGTTGCGTATAGCGCAAGATAATATTGGTGTAGCATACAATAGAAGATATGAAAGAAATTAAAAAGATTATATCTCATAAAATCTCAGGGTGTTACATTCTACCCCCCTTAAAATGAATTTCACCCTCGAAATTCGTGGGGGTTATGAATGGTTTATTACATGAGAGTTTCATTCATAGAAACCCACATTGTAAAAAAGAATACCAAAACTTATCTTTAAAAACTAAAGTATGAAATGTAACGGTTAACCAAATTATCTAATTACTGGGTTTCCACATAGGATAAAATAGGTGAAAATATGGATATGGAAGAGAAATCTAACCATCAAGTTCTGATGGAGAGTGGTAGAGGACATGGATATGATAAAGCCAACAGTCATAAAGCCATAAATTTGTGATGATCTAAGGTACCATATGATTCATCATATATGAGAGAACTAGGACAAAATTTTTGGTTTTCAAGACCATTTCCCTAATGTTGAAGAATTTTTTGAATTAAAAGAAATACTTACTTGATTTTGGTACAATCTCACTGTTGTTCGTGACTTGTAAAATTTTCACTTCATATCTTAAAGAAATGAAATTGATTTTGTCTTCCGTGAAGTGTTAACGAATCATGTGATAGAATGTTAGGTTATTCCATTTGTCTCAAACAAAAGGTTTGAAAAAGTTATTAAATATACCTAATTCCATCTATAGTGAGATTCATCATATATGGTGCCTAAAATAGACTTATAATTCATATATAATACCACTTAATAAATTAAAACAAATTTATACTAACTAGGGACATCCTGTAGGCCAGTGGTAGGCGATAAAGGCCTATCACAATTTGGTTGTGGGTTCGATTCCCACAACCTTGTCCGACGCGATAAGTTGTCGCCCGTCCTGCAGGTTGTCCCTTTTTCTAAAACTACATTATAATAACATTCCATCAATAATATCGAAAAAAGTTATATCCTTAAACAATAATAACTTATGTCCAACATAATCCATTCCAATATTAAGGCTTATCCAAAATACTTCTGTCCAAGATCATAGTATAAAGAAAACAATTACTAGAAATTTCATCTGCCGAGCATGTGAATACCATCATTTATCCCCCATATATCATATGATATATCTTGTTGGTCAAATTATAAACATGTGAATACCTTAATCATGTATTCTCTTAAAAAATGAATACCCATTGAACCTTAGTGAAAACATGAATGCTGTCAAAATTTAACACTTTCCATAAACCAAAATCCCAAAATTTCTATATACTCAAACCATGATATAACTTTGTCCTTATATCAGTCATGAGATCATTTTATTTTTTCTTTTTCCCTTCATTATGCACATATCATCTTCTTTCCAAAAATATTTCAATCACTTTTCATGGTTACTGGTACCATATAATTATTGAAAACCAATACACAGATATTCTAAAATTCCATGATACCATAAATGAGATTCCATGATACTATTTTGAAATCCCATTACATAAACACTTAATCATTACAAAACATCATTTTATACTCAACATCACAAATAGTGATCACATTTGACTTGCCTTTATCCTTTGACTTAAGAGGTTGCTCACGTTGATCATCATTAACCCTTGGATTAGGGAATTGATTAGAATAATGCCCCATTTCCTTACACCTGAAGCATTGAAGTGTTGGTGGTGCGTTCTCTGCAGTCTTTTCTTTATTCACATCATTAGAAACCCTTTTTCCATTCCTTCGACACTCATCTGCTCGATGACCTTATTTTCCACACTTAAAACATTTTATAGTCCCTTTAATACAATCTCCACCATGCTTCTTTCCACATTTTTATCATAAAGAAACATTCATCTTATTTTCACCAATATTTTGAGATTTATCCTTGAACTCCATCTTTCATTCCTTGTCAAAACCATGATATGGATATGTAACACCAACTTCCATTTCTACCTTGATAGCACAACGCACAATTTCATCATATCCACTGAAGTCTATTATAGCTAATGCCCTTCGAATACTTGGTTTTAAGACACTAAAGAATCGATCAACTTTACTTTCAGGTTGGATGATAAATCCAGATGCATACCTTGCAAGCCTTGTAAAATTCGCTTCGTATATACCAACAGATTCATCATCCTTTTTCTTAAGCTCAAGGAAATCCTTTTCCATATTTTTTTGAAGAGTACGAGGGAATTACTTATTGAAAAACAAGTTCTTGAACTCATTCCATTCCATGGATTCAATTTCATCTTGGGGCATTTTATTTTTAACTAGAGTCCACCACTGGTCTGCTTCACCTTCTAACCGGTAAACAGTCAAAATGACTTTTTCATGCTATGAACAGTGAAGTATTCAAAATATATTTTCAATGTTACTAATCCATTGTTCAGCAACAATTGGATCAGAAGACCCACTGAAATAAGGTGGACGTTTCCCCATGAAGGACTCAATAGAATATTGTTCCCTTCTCTGCTCATTTGGAAGTCCAGAATGATTCATAGCTTGTGTAAGTATAACAATAAGATTTTGCGCTCCATCTCCCATAACATTGGTTTGTTCAGGAGTACAATCATTGCATTGTCCATTACATTTATCAACATGGTTCCTTCGGGTTCCATCCATCGTCTAAAACCCAAAAAGAATAGTGTGAGAGGAAAAAATCATGCTAGGGAAAACAACATAATAAATGGGGAGTACCTTTAATATCTAACATCTTAGGTTTAACTCTAATATCATTACTGTAATTATAGGACTATAAACTATACTTATACTTAACATTAGGGACATCCCTAGACATACCTTAGAAATTTCTCTAGGGATTTCACTAATGTTTTCGCATCCTAGTTTCCAAAGGTTGACTAAACCTTTCCTCTGATACCAACTTTAGAGAAACATATCTTGACGTACATGGAAATAACATTACTTTTTCAGAATACTTAATACATAACAAAAATAAACACACAAGGACTGTAATAGTTTAGTGTCTTTGGAAACTCGGAATATAATCTTCTAATCATGGTGAAAGATCTTCAACATATCCTATAAAGATCTTCCCCTTTTGTTTTCTTACCTAAAACCCTTATTTAAATCCCGGGGAAAAGAAAACATATAAAGGGTGATCTCAAATGCTTAGTAAGGGTAAGAATGGATAAAATAGAACAAATCATATACATTTGAACTTAAAAAAACATGAACATAATTTTTAAACATCAAAATCCCGAGTAATGACATAAAACCTGGCAGTATGTAAGGAATAGATCATAATTAAATATTAATCATGATAAAATAGCTTGAGAATAAAACATGTAATTGTGGAAAACCATTAATCATATGATATGATTTCCATAGTAGCCAAGGCATTGCTACCAAGACCATCTTAGTGGACAAAGTCCCTTTCTAAATCGAGTTCACTCCTTATTCCAGTCCTGTAACACTCAACCAGATTAACTTACCATTCCAGCCATGTCTATCTCATGAGATATAAATCCTTACCCAAAGCATTGGAGGAAGATATAGGTCTCACCCATCTCATAATGAAATCATTCTTACGAGTGCACAACATAAACATAAATCATTCATCATAACCCAAAGAATAAAATGGGTTTCATAAACATCATCCCATCATAACATAATCCATATAAAACAAATGGATATCATTTCATCATAAAAAAAGTGAAACCATGTAAATCATAGAGAAATTATACTTGAAACATACACATATGAAATAAAGTCATCTTAGATGGAAAATATTTCTGACAAAACACTTGAAATGAATTTTTAAGGAAAATATCATTTCTTCTTCAAAATCATTTTCTTTTTACAAATTTCCATGCAATTTTAAAAGAAAATGATTTATTTTAAAATAATCATGAAATCTTGTGGAGGAAGATTCATGAAACTGAGGCTTTATGAAACCGTAAAAATCCGTTCATGTCGTATAAGTTAAAAAAACATTCTCCTTGTTCTTTTACCGGAAAAGTCAAAAAGTACCACATATGGTAAACAGAAGCAAGATTCCTTCCATAACACAAATTAAAAGTAAAATAGGGGTAAACATGACTTTAAACATACATGGAATAATATTAAACACTTTATTAAAAACATTTTACAGACATGGATGAAAAATATACCCCATTAAATACTTACGTATAAGAAATATCTGATAAAGATGAGATTGCAAAATTATCCCTTACCTTAGGTCCTATTTGCTTCGTACATATCCGAACATCCTCTTCTTCGACACGCCTCTTTGAAACCTCCTCTTAGGGCACTAAAATTGGTCTTTGAAGAAGACCAGGACCTCTAGTATGTTTCTAGGGAAGTTGAGAAGGGAAATGGGCAGGGATTTTCTGAGCTTTAAGGATCAAAATTGTGTGAGTAGGAGAGGGAGGAGGTTTCCTTTTGTAAGGGAGGAGTGGGACACCTTTAGAAACCTCAAAAATATTAATTTATAATAAATAAAACCCCACATAAAAACTTCAAAAATGACTCAAATATGAATCTTAGATGAGATAAGGTTGTAATATCATCATCCAATAAATTTTAGACATGTTGGGAATTTATTTTAAACCGTATCAATTTGATTTATCCATATTTAATTTATTTATTCTAATTTGTGGTAATAATATTCTAGATTTTAAATTGTTACAATTAATTACTTATGTGTTTTTAATTATCCATATTTGGGTACTTTATGACATTTTAGACCATATAAATTTCAATTTATAATTTTTAAATATTTATGTGATTTTTAATCAATTTAATAATATGTTATTTTTATAAAATAACAATAGTGTTCATTTTGACACTATCCATTTATTTGAATTTAAATAAAATAAAAAAAGAGGATATATTCAAACCAAAACGTTTAATAGATTTATAACATGTCATATTCATCTATAAAATTTGTGGAGAACGTTAATTAGTTCTTAAAATGTGTATTTTAATATTTATAAAACTATTTATTTGATATTTCTCTTAATAAAACAATTACTACATTATTTTTTTATAGTCATTTAACATACTTATTAGTTTCATAAAAATTAAAAATAAAATCCTATAATGAATATAAATATAATAAATTTCATAATAATATTTTTAATCGAATTTATCATCTTAAAATAACAACATTTAAATTGTGATAATTATTAAATTTTGAAGGTGACATCTTTGACATCATTTAAAATAAAATAATATAAATGTCCTAATCAGTTTTATAAGGCTTCAAATGGTCCAAAAATCGACCCATTGGATGATTATGGTATAGATATACTCGAAAAATAATGTTTGGTCAAGTTTCTGGTCCTTTTGATAGGTATTGTTATTTTAATAAAAACTATATTATTGATTTTTCACTAAATATATAATTTCTACATCATTAATGTATAAGCTATTAGAGTAACTAAATATTTCTTAAAAATTACAAATAAATTAATATGATAAAGAAAAACATTTTAGATTTCAAATGAGTATTTATAATTGGATTTTTTTTGTATAACTTTATATTAAAAATAATCTAATTATTACAGTTTGAGAGAGATATTTTACTATCCTTTAAATAAACTAAATAAAAGGTCTTTATCAAATACATGTGGATTCCATTAGATTCCATTTAGATCCAAGTATGATTTAGGGTAAAATATAATCATCCAATTATATTAGAACAAGTGTTAAGGTAATTTTATAATATTATATTTACCCTGAATTGCCCGATTTACCTTTAACCATGGTAAATAAAATTTACCATAGTTACTATTCATAATGACTAAAAATAAAATGTAACTTATTAACATAATTTGGACCTAATGATTCCAAATATTGAATACATTTTTCCAAATTCAAATCACAGAAGTTGCAGAAATTAATTTAAAATTAATCCCGTTGTTAAGAAAATGAGTTTTAAAAGTTAAAACATTGCAAAAGATTGAAATGATTTTACCTATGAATTTAATGTAAAATCAATGCTAATGACATAAATTATATTAAATGTTAAAAATATATTCTATTTATACTTTAAAACCATTCAATATTATAATTTAACTATATAAATTATTACGATGAAAAAAGTTATTTTAATTAAAATATATTGTGTTTTACTATTCATTAAAATATGAAAGTTATCAGAATAATATGAAAATTTTATCCAAATTAAAATTTTATATCCTGATTCCAAAGAAGAATTTTATTTTATCAAATTTAACTTATAAACATGTCAAAAACTATATTTAAAGTGGGTGCCCCATCAAAAGGCGGCAAAACTGCATTTGTTTTAAAAATACTTATTTTACTCGAAAAATTTATTTTGTTCTCACACGATGTTCTAGAAAATGTGTAAGATGAAATAATAATGTTATAACATTAAAAATGTAGGTAATACTATTCATAACCGCTAGTTCATAATAATATTATAACCATATATCGTTGTTTAGTGAAACCTGATACGCTATCGAGGAAGGTCGTGATTGCGTGTAATGCAAGGAAAGTTAGGGTTGCGTGTAGTGCAAGACTTATTTGTTGCTGAATATAACAGAATCCAACCATATTTCATTTATACATTGAATATATATATATATATACACACACACTCAATGTTGCAAAGAATAACTACTATCAAACGAACTTGAAGTTGTGTGTAACACAATACAAGAATAGTGTTGCGTATACTACAAGCTAATACGGTGTTGCGTATAGCGCAAGATAATCTTGGTGTAGCGTACAACAGAAGATATGAAAGAAATTTAAAATATTATATCTCATAAAATCTTGGGGTGTTACATTAACATAATCTTTCCATAAATTGTTAACCTCATGATCCTTATGAAAGAGAAAAATTAAAATCTTTAGAAAGAATTTCATAAAATCAGCTTAACATTTACCCACCATATATCACAAACTACCACATGGTTGTCACTTTTCAAACATGTCAATAACCACATCGTATATTCCACTAAAACATGGTAATAACCATAATTTGAATAAATCCTTTGTAAAAACATGTAGTATTCCTAATTCCAATGATTACTTGATATATTCTTTAAATCTATGTAGTAGTAAAATTCATCATTGATTACATAGAAAATTTTGTCAATAATCAGTTCCAGGGTAATTTGTAATTTCCAATTTACTTATTCATATCCAACATATCATTATCCAAAGATCATTATCTCAATTTCAGGAATTATTAAATGGTTACCTTCCCCTAATAAAAATATCACCTTTCTATGAAATCACTTTTTGATGTCTTCATCACTATTCAACATGTCCTTTTCAATCCTTAATAAAATATTATACTGAAAATAATTATACATTTCACAACTCATATAACATAATATTTGAATTCCAAAACATAAATACTTCATTAATCCAACATTATTATTAAACAATTACTTAGTATTCATCAACTTATTCCTTAATACCTCTTTCCTATAATATGAAATATGAATCATGTCTTAAGTTTCCTCAAATTTAATCTAACCATTCTTCTTATGATCAATATAAACAATAAAAGAATAATATCACAAACCTTTCACATGTCATTTTCAGTGTTTTTATCATCAGAAGTATGACCAATACTCATACCACCATCTATATTCTCTTCATGTTATTTCCACTTGGGAAATAAATTTGTAAAATTCCCATACTTTCCACATTAGAAACGTTAAATTTTAACTATGTTACTTTTAGTTCTATCTATTTACTAAAATTGGAAAAAAGGGGGTGAGAAACACATATCATATAAGAAATACACATAATCATTAAAAATTACTTACAAGATTTCATAATCATGACACCAACTTTTTAATCTATGACACATTTGGTTTATCCTAGGTTATTCATAGTCATATTATATTCAAATCCCCTATAATGGTTCATGAAGAGTTTGTAAATTCCCAAATCATATTCCCTACGAGCGTCAGATCAAGTGTGTAGTAAGGTCCATTATCATGTACCAGATTACCCTGAGTAAGGTCTAAAATATCTTGTCAGAGTTATTAATCCTAGGTATATCTGTTCCAGATCCACATCCACTTATAGTATCCAGACAAGGATTTGTTAGAAGGTAGGCACTCACTATATCCTTTAACAAATTCCTAAGACATTTTCCTAAACTTTAACTCATCCTTATAATTATCCTTTGAAATATACCATGGGATATCACTAATTTTTGACAATAATAGTTTTCAAAGGGTAACTACACCATTATTTTGATACCAACTACAGATACCCGAGCTTAACATATGTGTATATTACATCATTTTAGTTGGATATTTAGTACATTACAATAAAACATACCCAAGGACCATAATAGTTTAGTGTCTTTGGAAAATATGAAATAGAATCTTCTATAATAGTGAAATATCTTCAAAATATCCTATAAATATCTCAACTATTAGTAATTATACCTAAAAAATTTATTCATAACATGTGTAAAGGAAACATAAGAAATGGGGTGAGCTCAGATGCTTAGTAAGGGTAAATAAAGGAAATGTGTAAGCATAACATTAATACAAGGGTATGAAACTTGAGCATAACATTAGAAGATCATAACATGTATATTATAGATAATAATATATATTGTAAGTTCATAAGACATGAATCATAAAGAAATAATGAACATACTCCATGAAATCCTGATATAAGAATAAAACATGGAATTATGGAAACCACATAAGCATATAAATACCCTTTTTTAATGTGGCCTACTAAGGCCTTTGTAACATTTTAGGCTTATGTTAATCACTTATGTACCTTATTCAGGATTAGGATGTCCTCTCGTGTACTCTATTATTTTGGGATTGGGATTTCCTCATGGGTGCCCTCTAGTTTTGGGCTTGGGATGTCCTCTCATTTACCCTCTTGTTTCAAGCTTGGGATGTCCTCCCATAAAACATTTTATTTCGGTCATGGCTTCACATTTACCCTCTTGTTTTGGGCATGGGATTTCCTCCTGTATACCATCTTGTTTAAGGCTTGGGATGCCCTCCCGTGTACCCTCGGAGTTCGTAAAACATTTATCATTACCTAATTAATTAGAGGGAGATATATGTCCCACCCATATCATAATGAAATCATACATACAGGTTCCAAAAAATCATAATCAATCATATCATAACCCATGAAATAAAAGGGGTATCATTAACATTTCATCACATCATAATCTATGAAGAGATATTGGTTTCAAAGTCACTTCATGAAAGAATAACACATGAAAAGAAGTGGGTTTAAAAATTATAAAACACATGGAAATGAAAGGGTTGTATTTAACATCATTCCATCAAAACATAAACCATTCAAGAAATAATATGAATGGAATCTTTAGATTATTTCTTTGGGAGGAATTAGTAACATCGAAGGATGTCATCTTATACAAAAAATAATTTTGAAATATCTTTCAAAAATGTTTCTTGAGGAAATCATAATTTCTCTGTTCAAAAATTATTTTAATACATAAAACCATTTGAAAATAATTTCTTAGAAAATACATTGAAAACTTATAAAGATTAATTGAAATCACTTTTAAAACCTTTTCCCTTTAAAACCTATAAAATAAGTTTCACATTATTTTAATAACATTTATCTTGCAAAAAAATTTTAAAATTTTAAAATGGATCTTGAAAATTTTAGGAAAACTATTTCAATGAAAATAATTTTATAACATATAAAATAGTTTGAAAATGTTTTGAAAACATTTTTATTTAAAAACTTATGAAACAAGATTAAAAACATTTCAAAAACCTTTTTCATTGAAAATAGATTTGAAAACATATAAAGGAATATTTTAAAACTTTAAATAGTTTTTAAAATCCTTTTCCTTGAAAATTATCTTTAATGATCATTTGAAAATATTTTTTTTGAAATTTTTTTGAAAACATTGTTTTTCTAATAAAATTTTTTTTGACGAAGAGAAAAATACTATCCGATTTTATTTAGAACATTTTTTAATTATATTAAGTACCATAATATGGAAATATTTTACTAATAAATGGATATATCTTGAATAAATACAATATAAGTAAATTCATGAGTGTTCTTGAGATATGGATCATAATATTTCATTATATAAGAATAATCATTTACAATCTCAAAAAGTGATGAGATTATTTCAATAAAATATTATCACTTTGTAACATGGGATCATTCTCACCATGTAATAAAATGAAACTAAATTAAGATTAAAATTTCATGAAAATAAATATATTTGTGACATAAAATTTCAAAGGTAGTATATACACATCATGTAAAAATATAGGTTCATAACATGCCATGTGTCTCAAAGAAGGAAAATTGAGAAAAAACTACTTTTCTGATTTTTTAATTTTTGAAACATAAATCACATGAAATAAATATCATAAAATAGATATGTAAATACCAATAAATTTAATTATATTAATAATATAATTCATTCTAGGGTACTATACCCACCACTCAAATGTAATGGGTGCTGAAGAAAGAATGTATCTCACAAAAATGAAAAGTGAGATGAAATTCCATTACCTTATGTGTTTACTCTCTTCGTACTCATTAAAACCTCTTATATAATAAATATAAATTTATTATATATATTTTAAAGAAAAATATTATTATATATAACACCGTATATGGATTTATTATAACTTTATATTACCTTCTTGTAAGCAATTTCATGTTATGGTTACTCTGCGAATAATATTCACTTTGTTTTTTCCCTTGTGTCTTAATTTGTTATATCATAGGTCATTAAAATTATATCATGATTTAAAGAATTTAAAAAATTATATAAATATGATTTATATTCAATATATTTGTATTCAATATTATATATAATATATAATCATGAAATGGAATACACCGTGCATGGAGATGGTAAGCCTTACTTACGCATGAACGTTGTTTCTATTTTAATTATCGCATTTAAAGAAAGTACATGAAATATATTTACATATATGTATATATATAATTATTATAATATAATTATTATTTAATATATATCATATTTTTTCACTAAACTAATCCTCTATACAATACATGTAGTTGTTATCGAATCCCATCGCTTTGAGGGGTGATAGTCCACACATTCTCAAATGAAATTATTATATTTACACCAAATGGAAAGCAGAAAGGTATGTGTTTTAAAAGGAAGAAATAATATTAAAGACATATTAAATATAATATATGAAATATATAAACATATTTTCCATCATAATTTCCACTATGATAGGCGGTAAAGGAAAAAATGAACAATCATCGTCTAGTGAGGCGGTAGTCCTCCATACACATAAATATTATGTCTGTTACCAATTAGATTGATGTGTGGGTAATTTTAGTTCAAGAAAAAAATCATAAAAACATGCTAGTATATTTAATATACATTTTTTATACAATAATGTAATAAATATATTGTATGGGGTGGATTAGGATATTATAAGAAAGGAGTTTGAGATAAGAGGTTACCTCTTAATTTGAAAACTCATTTTGGTTTGTGCCAAAATGATTACATAGATTTATTTATGTCAAAGGAGAGTATTTTAGGAGAAATGGAGTGACTTTTTAAGTTTATTTGGAAGATAGTTTCATATCATAAGAGTTTTTAGAGGTTTGTAAAAGAGGTAGAGCAGGTGGCCTTTTATAGGGAAGGAAAAGGACTCGCGTGGAATTTTTGAAAACAAGTGTGGTGTACAAATGTTCTTACCTAAAAAAGGAATTAAAACAACAAAAATATATAATATAAGATTTATGGAATAAATATGAGCATACAATAGGTTTTGGATAGTTTTATAGGTCATTTGGGCCCATAATATTAAGTTTTAGTCCCTAATTGAGCTTAATTTGACCTTAATCACTTTGATTAATTTTAATCACTTTTACAAATATTTTTGGTCAAAAACTAACATGATATAATTAGAATATATATATTTTAATAGTTATAATGTTTTATGTACATTTTTATAAATTCAATTCATATAATTGGAATAATTATAATTAATTATAATCTCACATACGAGACAAAATAAGGGGTTTTTAAAGTAGAAAAATGTTCAAAAGTATATTAAGTTTTTATATAAAATTTAATGTGAAATTTATTATAATGACCTAAATTGTATTAATATATGTATTATTGAACTAATTTGATCTTAAAAATAATTTAATTTATATTTTAATATTAAAAATTGTTTAAATGAAAATGTTGTATTGTTTACTATTCATCAAAAAATAAGTTTCTCAGATAAATCACAACAATTCACCCTTAGATAATTTTGGAATTTTAAATTTAAAAATGAAGTTAATTTTACCTAATTCAATTTCAATATGTGTACAAAATTAATTTTTTTTCTTCCTATAAGGACATGAAAAGCTATTCGTTTGATAAAATTGTATTTTTAAATATACAAGGACTTCACACAAAATTATATTTTTCATTATCAATATGTTTTATTTATATAAAACCATTATAAAAATATTTTAAATGTATTTATTATTATTAATATTAAAATTTTTTAACATCTAGGTTATAACTAACTCATTTAAATAATTATAACAATAATACTATGTTTTTTATAAACCTAGTATTGTTTGTAACATACGCAAAGTCGGTGTAGCATGTAGAACACATAAATTCATTGTTGCATGTAGAGCAAGCCAAATAAGTGTTGCGTGTAGTGAAATCCATGATGGAATCTTGTGAAAGGAATTTTCAACTTAGTATATCTTTATATATAAATATAATTATTTTCACTTTCACGTGAAATGAAGAATATAAAAAATATAAATTAATTCAAAAAATCATATTTGAAAAAATATCAAGATTTTAGGTAAACATTGATACCTTTCTCCCAAAATTGATTAAAATCATCATTTTATGGTAACATGTAGACATCAATATCTTTCCCAGGTTGTTTTAGTCCACAAATCTTTAAACTCAACATAATATATTTTGGCTTCATACAAAATTCTAGTAAACAATTATTAACTACCAAAAACGTTTTTGATGAATTATATTTATTACTAAGGATATGATACTGGTTAATTACATCTATTCACAAACCAAGTATCATATTTATAACTTCATTTCCAATTTCAGGAAATTTTATTTCAATTTTATTCCATTGTGTAAAATTTGCAGGATGATGTAATTTTCTATCAGATATTCTCTCATATACATTATTTATTAGCCTTTTTTACATAATATGACTTTTTATATAACCAATTTATACTAGGAATTATAGGAAGATATAAAATTTCCATTTCATGGTTTTTGGTACTTTTATTAAGAAAAAATCATGTTTTGATTTTTTTTCAACTTATATCAAGACATTTTACATTTAAGACACTCAGAAAGACCTGTGTATTCTTTCTACATCAAATCATTGGGTAATGCATATATCTTTTTATACCCCAATCCCATCAGCCATAAAATTTATTTTTTTTATAATTTGAATCTAGAATATTATTTTTTTTTTAAATTATTTCTTCCAATAGTAGTAGATATTATATACAACTCCTATCACTCCATCTATTTCAAGATTTTATGTTCATAAATCTAAACACCATTGACAAAAATTTTAATTTCATAAAACCTGGATATAATGGTTTTTAGAATCATTATATTACCACTCAAGATATTATGTTTTCTTAATTGTATCTACGTAAATATAATGAATCACTTCTTAAATTTGATCAAAAAAATCATTTCAAAAATCATCATCATTATTAGATCTTGAATCCTTCCAATTTCACCATGACAAATCCAAGAAAAATAATTTGGATTAAAACCATATTATGTAAAATGATCCTTGAAATATCTAATTTGGAGATTTCTAATATTTAATATTTCAAGAATATAAAAAACATATTTCATTTTTTGGAACATTTCATTGGGAAAATTCTAAAAAAGTATTAACTTCTTCCTCATATTTTTCACTTGTTCATTGTGAAGTAATATAATTACAATCCATTATCACCTATAAAAAATTTTATGTAATAAATATAAGTTATTGTAATTTAAAATTAATGTTCCAAATTTATTTTTCATATAAAAATACAAATAAATAATTCAACTTTCTTATATTACAATCATTTTTTATTATGTACTGAAATTTTTATAAAACCAATTTTTTTAGAAAAAACAAAAGTTAAATAAAAACACAACATAAAATAATTAAATTTTTACTAAACAATGATTATTTAAAATACATAATAATAACCTTGAATGTAAATTATAAGTGTTTTTTAAATGAAAACATACATTTAAAACCTAGACTTTTAGTATAAAAATGGAAAAAATAAACACATTGATATTGAATCATATCTAAATTCATAAAGGAAAGATAATAAATGGAATCTATTAAATATTTCAATTTTATTAAATTATTAAAATTAATTATTTTTAAAGTATTATATTTAGGATTAGTCTTGAAAAAAACAAACATATACATACTAAACCACATAAAATCATTAAAAAATAACAAAAAATTGATAAAATTTAATAATTTTTTTAGTTGTGTTAGATTTTTAATTTGCACGAATAAAAGTAATTCACAAACATAACCATATATATATGAACTTCCAAAAAATTAAAAAATAAAATTAAAAAATTATTTATTACTCTTCTTAACTAATTCTAAAACCAAACTTATTCTAATTTAGTTTTAATCAGATAATCATTTCTCACAAATAATTTCTTCAAGACTGAAATATAAATATAAAAATAATATATTATTTTTATTTATTTGAAATTCAAACATCCATAAAATTGTTATGTAACCCCCCCCCCCCAAGTACAAGATACTTCATTAACGCTCTATTCATATTAATATTATCTTTATATTAAATAATTTATTCAAATAAAAAAATTATTCATCCAATTAATCAATGAATAAAATAATTTAATTGAATATAAATTATGTGAAGGTATGTTATTTTCACATGGTGTTAGCTTCCTAAATCCTTATTCTACAACCTTTCTTCCATAGATTAGAGAAAATTTTATAGCCACACTAGATGAATCACAATTTAATTTTTAAGTCAAAACTATGAAAAAAACACATTTAAAAAAACTTCATTCACTTAGAGTACCAAAATAAACTATTCTTAATAAAACTAACAATTATTACATAAAATATACCTCTTAGGGCTGATGATGAAAAAAATAGAAATGAATAATGTTAATAGAGGACTACATTTTTTCCCAACTTTGGATGATGGATCAAAATGGGGGTTCAGAGTGGTGGCTGATGATGGATAATGGTCGATGATGTTGGATGATGGATGCAAGATGGAACAACGAAGATTCGGGTCACCATGAGATGGAAAACCTAAATCATGATAAAAAAAATGAAACAAAATATCAGGATCCAAACATTTTAAAAAATTGAAAGGTTTTTAATTTTTAATATTTTGTAATTGAATTTATAATACAGGTTTTAAAGACAGTTATTTTATAAACAATTTTGAAAACAAAATTTCATCATTTTCAATGCTGGTTATAAAATAAATGACATGAAAATTTCATTATAAAAAATGTGTTTTTCACTAGTGGAAGATATTTCACATGAAATTTTAATGAAAATGGAAATGGATAAGGAATTGAATACTAGAATTATATCACTCAAGAATGAACTTAATTAAGGGATAAAAAATGTATTTCATGTTGATTCAAGTATTCAGGTGATGGTGGAATAATTGAATGAAAAATATAATAAGATTTTAGAACTTGAGGAGTGGATACACGCCTCAATTGAGAAGCTAAAAAACCATCCAAAGGAATATATAAAATAGAGAACAATTATGGATATTAAATATAGAAGTAAATATAAGTTACATAATAATTTAATAACAGTTAATATATAATTGAAGCAGGAACCAAAGTGCTACTATTGTGTAAGAATTGGGAACATTATGAGCTCGTGTTTCAAAGCCAAAAATCCCAAGAATACATGATGAAATCTAGTTGTGGGAATATCTCAATCACAAAAGAGCACATGAGGTATTCTTATTATAGTGAATGTTTTCTTTTTGAAAACATTATTCAAAATTAAAGTTATTGAAATTATAGGAATACGTGGATGGGTAAAGAAACCATACAAAGACACTCGACTCCTATGACTTATAAAATGATTGATTAAACTATTAAAAGGATTATTAATATGGATAAAATTTCAATATTTAGAATAATTAAGAAGATAATCAATGGACGAGGTAGTAAGAAAAAATATATCTATAGTCACAATAACTCTACTGGATAAAAATAAGGAAAATATAGAATAAAAATCAAACATATTCCCTAGTAATAAAAGTGATGGAAGTAAATAAGAATCTAATTAGTAATAAGGAATCCATGATAACATTGATGGAAATCATTTAATAGTGGTGCGTATGTGGTATTCTCAAAACCATAAAAGGGATAAGATTAAGATTCCTTAGAGAATACGGTCATTGGTGAGATCAACTTATAATGGTACACATTTTGTTACTTGTCCAACTATTATTAATTCCAGAATTATGGGAAACCCCAAGCTAAGAAATAGAAATAATTCATATATCTTGGGATAAGTTTTTTGTAAGAGGTGTCACACAATGGAGATCCTTTAGAAAGGTATTGAGAATTCCAGCTACAAATGATGTCAGTGACGATGAGTTATAAGGTATGATGAAGTTAGATTCCCAAAAACATATAAATATAAAAGGAAATATGAAATATAATTGTTTAGTACAATGTAGCCATCCTCATTCCTCAACATTAATAAATTTCATGTAACCCTCTCCCCATATGATTTATTATTTATAAATTTTTGTAAAGTGGAAAAAATTAATTGGGATATAGGATTTACGGTGTGTTTTTGATAGATAATAGCATGTTAAATAAGTAATACAAGATTTCATAAATCCACAAATAAAGTTGTTTCACCCAGAAAGTGGAAGATAAAATGGGAAATAAAATTATAAAAAAAATGAAATTAATGATTATTTGTTCTTATATAAAAAATAATTTAGTATTTGGTTTCATATTTTACTATTTCAGGATATATAAAACATTCTTATAAGGATGAGTTATTCCCCCAAATTATATACCTAATTTGAACATCAATTTTTTTTCAAAATAAAAATTCATAGGGGGAGTAGGGATAAAAATTCAAAGGCTAGTTAGACTTATCTAGAATATTAATATTCTTATGAAGAATTAAAATAGAATAATTTTCAATTATTATCAATTTTTATTTCATAATTGGTTTTATCTTTAACATGATTCATGTTCATGACAAAATGTTTTTAATGTTTTTTCACATACTGTTTGGTGTTGATGCGTGAGAGGTCAGATGTTGTTTTTTGAATTGAATTATACAAAGATGAATGAAATTTCATTGGTTATCATTAATGACATAGATAAAATTGATTATTTTTTCAAATACTGTTGTTTACTACACCGATCTAAGGCTTTAAAGGCTCAGAGGATTTTTTTGATAGCTCTAATACTGAGTGGGAGACTCACTCAATAGATTTGTAAATGACTAAAGATTTTTTGAAAATTTTTTTATGGAACTTTACTAGAGTTGTTACTTCCAACTATGAATTATTTTGGTATTTCTTTTTGAGGGATATGCTAATAAATAGATGTTAAATCCATTGTATAAAGATATACTAGAAAGGGTAGATGTGATTTGATAAGGAATTCCTCTCAATCTGCATAGAGATACTTGAATATCATAAGGAAAACATATTTGAAGTTTTAAAAGAATGTAAATCTGATATTTATTGGATTTTATTCCCATGAATAATGGGAGAGAAATGATTTAAATTGAAATAATATGACCATATTCAATGGGGAGATTGAGATTCAATGGAGGTCTCATCATTTTATAGAATAGAAATTCACCCTTATATTTTATTACTGATATGTGGGAATAAGATTTATTATGACTATATGTATTTGATATTGTTAAAAAATAAAAATGGATAATTTTTTAGTAATCCTAATGGATTATATTATATTTTTAGAAAATAAGTATATTAAAAATAAGGTTGATGAACTTGATGAGAAGGAGGAAGGTTAAGGTGATGAATATTGTGTTTTTAACAATGAACCTATTTTATTGAGAATTGGATTTTATGAAAAAGGAATTATGAATGGTCCAAGATATGTTAAAGGAATATGGTAGACGTTTATGTTTATATTTCCTAAAATGGGCATGACCATGATGTGGTTAGATGGTATGGTGAAGGTATTTGAAAATTAATTCCTTAGAAATGTTATTTGTAGATAAATGATTGCCCACGAATAGAAACTTGAATGGGAACAAACTATATTGGTCACTATGGTAGAATTATATAGAATCTATGAAAAACATTAAGGATAATATGGTTGTAGGGTGGGCCTTGGTCAGACATTGAAAATGCCAACATGACATGTACTTTTTCATGGAACTTAGTGTGGTGTTATGGTGGTATGCCTAGGAACAATGAGCACAAAGAGACTATGGTGGTGGTCATAGTCTATATGAACTAGTATTTTTGATACCTACACTTAGAAAGGAATAACAAGAGATGGAAGATTCCATAAATAAAGGTTTAATAGTCCTGTAGGATCCATGTGAAACACATAAAAACCCATTTGAGTGTGTTGGTTTTTGAGGGAAGTGATTCCTAATAAGTAATGTATCAATACATAATGGACAATAGTAGGAGACAATTTCATAGATCATAATGGGATGGATCAAAATGAGTCAATGTGTTTCACTACATTGTGGTGAATTTCAAGGTCAATAGGTAGAAATGCAGTCCAAAATATCCATTAGTAGGTTACCACACCATAGTTTCTAATGTGTTGGGGTCAGAATGGGAAAAACTTTCACACCACATCATGTTGAAAGGTGTATCGATGTGTGATTCATAGAATTTGAGAAAATCAATTATAGGGATATAATAACATATCATCAATGATTACATACTCGTCTTTATTAGTTTTAGACCACTATTCCATTCTGATTTGAGGGAATTTATAGTGATCCATTATGTGAATTAAATTAGGACATATTTCACACTAAAAGGAGTTAGAAATTTTCCATGGAGAATTTTTTGTTAATTGTAAATGGAGGAGATCATATGGTAGTTTTATGGAATATTTCTGTGTGGATTTATTAACCCATTAAAATTGTAATAGTTTTCATGTTGATTGGTCCATGGACTTCCAATTTAATTATGGTAGATAGAATAGAAGAAATATTTATGTGAGAAAAAACATATTGCATATTTGGTTTACAATGAATAAGAGAAGTTACAAGTGTGTGTCTAGAAGAAAATAATATACCTTAAAGATCATTACAAGAATAATAATTCACCACTAATGTATAGTGAAGTATAATTTTTATAATTTCTCTACAATTTTGAATTAGTGGTGAAAGTAAATTTTCACAATCTATATAGCAGCATCCTGACTAGACAAAAATAGATAATATAACTATTATTGAAGATAAAATCCATGAAATTGATACTTTTTAAGGGACCTATAATAACTTTAATTGTGATGAGGTGATACTTTTCAGTGGAAGTTACTATTAGAAGGAACATTATAGGGAGTGAACTTTAGGAAGAAATGGGTTATCCCTAAACAATTTCAAGAGAGTGACCTCTGTGAAGAATACTGAGCCTTATAGTGATTTTGTGAATGAAATAGTTTCAATGTATTCTCATTGGAAAAAGCCCAGTAAGGGTGATCCAAGTAAATTCTTAGGTCCTATTTAATTTGTTCATGAAAAACAAAACATATTTATGAGTATAAAATATATTTGTTAAAAGAGTATAGTATGTGAATATTAAGGATGAGTGGTCAAGATATCTTAGGAAAAGAAATATATTAAATTTATAATTGTCTTGATTAGGTAATACATTCTATACACTAATCCCCCACCACTCAGGGTAATATAACACTAAAATACTATTGATAGGCCAAAATGACAAAGGTATCTTTATAGACACAAATTCATTCTCATTTTTTCCTTTGAAAAAATTGTAGAAATCATGGACAATAAGACATGTTTGAAGCAACCATATATATATTTGGCTTCAAAATCTAAATAAACATCATATTTGGAGGATTGAATATAAATATCAATATAAAAAATATTAAATAAGACATCATATTATGATAAGTATGTATCAATTATCAAATGGATGATCTTCTTTGGAGGGTAGTTTTGGAAGTAAAACAATCCACCACCATGTGTTATAAATGCATGCCTCACTAGTCCATGAAATGTGTTGGGATTTCAGAACTAAATGAGGAGAATTATCAGGACCATAGACTTTCCAAAGTCCCAGTAAGACCTAACAAACTAATGTTTCCACATTATATACCTCTCCTCTACCATTCCTCTAAATGTTCTTAATTGTTTTTCAATTGTAATTGCATAAGTTTACTTAATTTTGAATTCAATGAAATTATTATTTTATATTATATAAAATCATTAATTAATCTAAATTAAGTATATTTATTTTTATTTTATTAAAAAACATTCAATTATATTATAATACATCCCCTCTTTCACATTCTTATTTAATTAAAAGTGTGTATTTACCGTTCTTCACATTTTGAGCGTGTTTAGTGAACCACTCTTATCGTCAACAAATTTTTTATTATCTTCATAAATCATGAGCATAAGAATCATAAAAAAATTTACGACCACCTTAGTTTTTGATTAAATCATCCATTTGGGTGAGTAATAATTTGTGTATGTTAAGTGATTGAGTTTTTTTCTTGTTAAATATTCTTTAAATTAACATTGTGTATGTTAAACTTATATTACATTATTTAATGAAAAAACATGTTTTAAATATTGATTTCATTGATTATTGGAATCCCAAATACACATGGGATCATGAAATATTAATCCTTCCATCAATGATTATTGATTGAGACCAAAAATCTTGCTATGGATCAGATTAAAACCTGAAAATTATGGAATTCTCATCAATATTTTCTTGGGAAGTAGATGTTAGTTTAACGAAAAAAATTTCAAATCATGATTATTTCATAATATTATATCCCCAATAATAAACTCATCCAAATCATTATAATTTTTTTAAATCAAACACTATCAATCAATAAATTAAATTATGCTCTATAAATAAACATCCCATTGAAAAAATAAGAAAACTGATTAAAAAACACAGTACCATCACTGAGGATTCAACCCAAATAAGGTTATACATATTATATAGTGCAATTTTATCTTTTATAGTTTCAAGTAAACAATCACACAAAAATAAAATGGAATCGTTGTTAGAGATAGTGTAACACCTAGTCTATTTTTTTTCTTCCAAAAACAAAAATAATATCAAAAACCTTAAAAGTATTATATAAAAACCCTAAGACAACCCAATATTCCAATAAGAAATATTAAAATTAATAAAATAATGAAAAACTCTATTTCACATTATTTTATAATTTTTTAGTACCCTATAATTTACCTAAATGTACAACTTAGCTATTTGTTCTAGAAATAGAAAATACAACAAGTCAGAATTGGGTGACTGCTATAGTCAATCAAACCAAACTCAAAGTTTTTTAAAACCATTGTAAATATTTTATAATGTCCATTCCTAGTTAAAAATGCTTCAAATATATTCTCATGACTAATATTAATTTCCAACTACATGGTATTCAATATCCCAACATTGTGGAGGATTTCAACTGAAATCAAGTTTTATTTATCTATTACCACATTTTATGCACTAGCTAGTGTGAATCAACATTTTCACCTTAAAGAGTTAAAATAAGTGTCATTAACCATGAATCCTAAAATGGTTTCTAAATATCAAATTAAATATATTTTATTTCCTTTTATCACTAACCGACCATGTCCTGTATTTTCTCCACAACTGCCCTCATGGTTCAATAAATTTGTGTAATGACATGAATAAACTCTTAGAAAAAAAATTCATTGATACTTCCCAAAAATGTCTATAAAAAATAAAATTGTGGGTATTTTTATTTCCAAAATGAATAATTACATTAAGAAATGGATTGGATCAAGTAACTCCTTTCATATTTTCTCCATAACCAAATCATTGACCAACTTATTATTTAAAAATTCTACAAGGGAAAATTTTAGATGGAGTGAACCAAAATTAATGTTGTTGGTAGAGGTTCTATTCTAGACAAAACATAAAAGTTTCATGAGTTCTCATGAGAAAAATTTACTTAAATATTCTTAAATTAAATAATATAAATCCTATGCATGTGAAACATTCATAAGAGAGTCAATACATAGAAACTAACAGGATGACTGAGTGAAAAAGGTATCTAATTTTTCATTTAAGAAAAACTGTAGAGGATACCAAAGATCCAAACTCTTATTCTCCCTAGTATTAGTTCCCAAGAAATGTTAAAATTTTGTTTTATGTATATTACCTATCTATAAAAAAAATATTGTTATAGGATGATCCATTAGATTCTTCCTAGCCAATGGTGCTCAATTACACCTTCTATCAGTGGTACACTAACCCAAAACCTTTTCTTTCACTTTATATAACTTCTAAAAAACCCTCATATTATCAAATATATTGTACCTATAAACATGTTTGGAAGGATAATATAGGCCTAAGGTATAGTAAACATGTCTCACAACCCCCTAAATAACCTCCCCAAATTCCAAATTGATTCTAATATAATCATTTTAGGAGAAACATAAACCAAACATATCTATTTTTCTTTACCAAAAAATGGAAATATCATCCTCCTATTACTTTATAATTTCATTATAGGACTACTAAATTCTTGAACCAATACAATTTATTTTGAAAGAATCTAAATAGAAGAAATCAAAATGAGGGACATGCCTCTTCTTCTAAACAGCCATGGGAAAGTGTCATGATAGATCATTCCACTTTCACCTATTCTATCCAAAAGAACATTAAAAATAAAATTAGTCAAGATGAAACCCACATAAGCTAGTAAATATAATTCTTCTCAGCTCCCATCTCAATACGTTTCTAAGAAAAATGTTAATATAAGTGAAATAATACTTAAATTATCAACTAGAATTTATATCCCTCATTTTGAATCCTCTAAATCCACCTCAAATGTTAATGTAGAAATAAGATAAACATATTTCAAAAAAAGACCTAATTCTACACCATAAATTTCTTTCATTCCTCTACAGAACCAAATTTATTTTCATCTATCCACCCCTAATCCAGAGAATCTATTTTAACCTTATCTAGAAAAGATAAAAATATTTAGATGTGTTGGAGTAAACATTCCCTCTAATATTCTATAAAAAAACTCCTATGTATGAATATTTTCTAATATAATTTATCATAAAAAAAATATCTTAGTAATATTGATCATGTTTCCTCACTCCTGTGTAATCCCATGATGTGTAAATATATATGGACCTTTATATTTTGATGCAAAATAGGGAGTTCCAAAACTGATGATTCACAAATATATCTTAGAGCCTCAATCAATATCATTCCCAAATTTGTGTTTTCAAACCATGGTTAAGGTTCCTCACACTCAATGAGTATAATCATCTAGTTAACCAATCAATGTACTGTGAGTCCTAAGGGAATAATTGAAGATGTTCTTCTTCATGTTAATGATCTTATTTTTCCAATTTATTACTATATCCTTGACTTGTAAAGTCATAAATATTATTTATGATCTCTTATGACAGTATGATTATAATTCCTTATGATTTCTAGAACTAAAATCAATGTACATGCTGGTATCTTATACACAGGATTTGGTGAAAACTACTCAAGTTAAAAACAGTTTAAGCCATGTGATACCCATTGGATAATTAATTATAAATATTTATCCATTCATTTAATAGTATACCTGAGATTTAGTTAAACCTTAATACATATTTCCATCATGTTATAATGAGAGAGGAATTTTGGAAATTTATGTCCTCATCAACTTGGTCGGAATAGAGAAGCTGATGTTGAACTTTTATTTTTTAACATCATTGACATAAAGGAACTTGAAATCTATCTATAATCATATCTCCTCTATTTTTATTACTACTCCACATTTGATAGTACTGATAATAATGAAGTAAAAACAACTAAAAATCTATTTTTTTACCCTAGATAAATTATTTATCATGTCAATGAAGCACCTAAATTGAAACCACTTCTTGAACAATTGATGGATGCATTATTATTCTACAATACATCTTAACCTGTCATCATATTTGATTAAATTACCAAAATTGAGGAGTCTACAATCATTAATGCATTAGTGGAAAACATAATAGCCTTATTTTGGACCATGGAATACATACCAATCATCCATCCTTCACTTTTAATTCACCTTGTCCATATAGATGGATCATCCAAACCCATTATACATCCTCAAAGAAGACATAACCAAATAATACTTGAGGTAGTATGATAAGATATTACCTATATTATCAAAGTTAGATTTATCAACCGTATTTTTTGATAGTGGTTTGGTTTGTCTAATTAAGGTGGTCCTAAAGTAATGTGGTATATCTATTGTCACAAATTTATAAATACAATTTTTACTAACTCTTTTAAAGAATAAGTGGTGTATGTTATTTGATTAGAAATAATTAAATTCTGAATTATGAAATGATAAATTTTTACTTCCCTTCTTGGACCAAATTCTATAAATATTTCTATAAAGTCACATGATTCCTCTATTTATGGCTAAAATAACTAGTTCCAAATATTAATTTTTCTATAGGATAAAGATGCAAAAAAATTCACATTCCCCATTATAACATATTCATATAGGATAATTGCTTTTGGGATTTGATATGATCCTACATAATTTCAATGTTTCATGATGAATATTGTTTTATAATTAATTAAACATTTACTAGTGATTTTCAAAGATAAAATTACAATTTATACCAATTCATTTCAATCATGTCACCATTCAGTCTCTTTGGTACTAAAAAATATTTTCAAATGCTACATTTTTTTAATTTAGAATAATTTCACTTCATGGTTACTTGTGGGATTATTCTTGGACACATAATTTATCAATAGGTTATTCATGTCTATCAGTTTATGATATATGTAAATAATTTACTTCTAGAATCATCTTTACCATGTGATATCCATCCATTTATTGTTCATTCTTATTTTTATCATCGTTTCATCAATGATTTTAGTCTGATATCTCTTACCCTCAATATGTTATTATATAAAGATATTATTTTCAAATTTTATGAGCCTTACAGTAGAATATTCATTAAACTCAATTTTTCAAAAACATCTTTCTAGATAATCCAATCCTCAGATTAGTCATTACCCTTTGAATTGACGTGTGTTGCTTCTAATAAGGCAATTAGGAAGGTTCTTGGTCAAAGAAAATATATGATTCAATTTTTAATATATTATTTTTTAAAAATCAGATAAATCCCAATATGATTACACTTTCATTGAAAAATAAATCTTAGTTTTGGTTGTTTCAGATGAAAATTTCTAGCCATATCTCATTAGTGTCAAAATAACTATTTTCATCAACCATTTATCATTAATGTTCTCACTAAAAAAAACATGATTACAACCTGATGATTATACCATGGATATTAATTCCTGAATTTTTTTACCTAGATATTTTGGGTGCACCTAAAAATTAAAACCATATGGTTGATCATTCGATTTGAATATCAGATTATTCTAATTTCTGAATTATAGACCCTCAATTTCCAATTGACAAAATTTCATAATCCAATATCAAATTACTTGGGTATAATCAGGTTTTTAATTACAGGGTTAATCATGATTCCCCAAATGATTTTTCAAAAGAATAAAATGAAGAAATTAATAATTTATTCAAAAATTATTTTTCAAATAATACTAAACTTTAGAACATTAGGCCCGACATAGAAATTAGAAGTTGTGTTGATGAGGAGGAATATTAATCTGTCTTGACATTTTTTCATTAATTAAGTAGATGTGGCCACTTCAGACCCCAAAGGACTTAATAATATGTCCAAGTATTTGCATTATTTTATCCCACATAGTTCAAGGACTCTTATGAGTACTTCCAATCTTTCCACACATGCCCTAATTTTAGAAAAATTTCCAGGAGAAGCGAAATACCCAAATCCCAAATAATCTTCTATGAGATCTGTGATATTGGTGTATCGGTTTCTAGGGACACGTCCCTCAATCCAATGGATTCTCAAACATTTTTCTGATTGATATTTTTTTTTATATATTGGGAGATGCCAAACCCACTTGAAATGATGATGAAAAAACTGTGGGTTAGATATTTAAAACACACATCTTCCCTAGGTTTTTAACACCACATGCTTTATTAAGTGACTTAATAATACATTTCTATAATTTTACAGTGGATTAACTTACGAGAAAAAAGGGTCCATTCACAAAACATCCACTAAAAACCACCCAAAACAATTGGATTTTCTGAAATATAAAATAGGTAGATGAAAAGAATTCATGATATAATTGTTAAGCTCATAGGAAAAGACAATTCGATAAAATATAGAAACACGCCTTAGGATTATTAAATAACCTAAGACACTCAATAAGATTTCTCATTTTGGGATAGATTTTTATATATAATTTTACTTACTATATATGATTCATCATAAATAATTTTGTTTTTTTAAACAATGAAATTTTTATTATAAAAAATATTTTGATGATAGATTATTTTAATTAAATTTACTGGAATTGATTCCATATTAGTCTTATGAAAACATAAATCTTATTAAGAAAAATTCCAAGTAACTCCAAGGAAAAGGACTCCATTTTAAGGAATTTCATGCATATAGAAAGGTAATTATTTTCAATTCTTATTTTTTACTTCACCCAAGTAAGTTTAAATATCGTTGTTAAAGACCTTTTTTTACTAATGTACTTTATTTTCCTAAAGTGGGTTTTTAATACATTCTTACCTCATGGAAATTCACATTTAATGTTCATCGAGTAAATCATAACCATGAGATGAAACATACATGGGGACCACATCAACTTCTTCCAAATCCATATATACTATAATGGATACACCATTGTCTAGAAATGGTATCCCATCTAATAAAAACTAGGGAGAACCTCTATCCCTTTTAATCTCCTCTCTCCCTATATATATATATAATATTCCACACCCTTTATTCCATTATCTCTCATTTTTTTTAGTTTTCATGACTTTATTTTTCCAAAATTTCATTTAATTTTTATCTATTTTGGTGTGTGTTAGAAAATAAAATAAATAAAATAATAATTACTCACCTTTATTTTAAAAAATTACTTCCATTTTTTAAGATCAAAGATGCTTTTTCCTATCAAAAGTTTTTTTCCCGCTACAATCATGGATAAACAATTTGTTTCAATATAAATATGTTTTTGAGTGCTTAATTATAAATTGGAAAATTATTTTCCCTGCCCATGAGAAATAATTTAACCATTCATAACAAGGTCACCTTTCTCCATATTTTCTTCTTGTTTTCTTCACCCCTAATAGTGAGTCTTGATATTGTGTTCTCTTAAGATAGTTTTATTACTTTTGTGTGTAATAATATGATAGAGGAATTTTCAAAACCACGTGAAAATAAAAATAACCAAATAAACTCCCAATACCCATACATCGATTTTTTGTTTTTAATGGCCATTAAAAATGTGAAAACCCATCTTCGGTAACCAAGATATAAGCTTGAAACCATTCCCACCATAAATATATATAGAATTTCATTTCCTGGTTTTTTAAAATATGAGTTCAGAGGAAATTTTTGTTACTTTATTATTTATTGTGTTTTATTTTTTAATAGTCTTCATATGATTATGGGAAAGCATCCCTGTGGGAACCCATATTCAAATATTTCATATTCTAGTGACTTTGAACTAAAATTATATTTATTACATACCCAAGGATATTTACTTCCTAGAGGTTTAGATAATTAGGAAAAAAATAAAGCCTAGAAAAACCATATTTCCTAAATTGGACACTTATAATTAGTAAATATTTTCCCAATAATATAAAACAATTAGAAAGAAACATATTTTTCATGATTATTCATCATGAATTTTAACTTAACCTCTATATTGTTCTAACCCATTGTTAAAAACTATTAAAAAAATTTAAAATATTGGATGAGGAAAAATAAATCAGTAAGAAACCCAAAAAAAATTAAATATATAATTCAAGTGAAAAACAGAAACACCTACAAAATAATTAGATTTATTATAATATTTTTTTATCTAATGAAATAAATTGTTTCACCTTAAAAAACACACACCTTTTAAACAAAGAGAACCTTTAAACCCCATATAATGAAAATTAGAACCCATTTTTGGAAACATAGAGAATTATATTTATAAAATATATTAGAAATAACTGTATATTAATTAAATATAGAGTAGAACACCCCCTCTTATAGTTAACTCCCACCTTCTTTCCTATAAAGACAAATAATATTTCCCAATGTATTAGAGAACTATCTGGGCGCACCCATCGTATAAGATATATAAGGACCAACCTTCATATATATTTTATTGGTCTCACACATTTTATAAGTTATATAAATCCCACATATTATCATATATAATAATAATTTACTATATCATGTTTAAAACATTTTTATCCCTTCGTCTTTTATCATAAACCCCTTGAAAACTGTTTTAAACCCATATGAAAAACATGTTCGGATATCGAAATACCATTTCATTTTAAACTAAAATTTTAAAACTAAAATAACATGAATAAAATGGAAAGATAATTTTTCATTGAAAAAAATATTAAATAATATAAAATCATCCAAATTTCAAATAACAATTATGGTGATGGGAAAATAGTTGATGAAGTATAAGTTAAAATATATCATTCCATTTATCTTCTTTCAAAACATTCTATAAAAATATTAACTTTTTAAAACATATTACACTAAATATCGATATAAAATTTAATTTATAATTCATTTATGTCCATATAATAACTTCCATATACTAATTTTATGAATATGGACGTTGATGAAAAATATTTAGAAAAAAAATATTGAAAACATTTGAAATAATGTTTTATGTAAAATTGTCCCCTATATTGAGTCTGAATCATTAACAATGTTACTTATCAATCTGAATAATAAACTTATGTTATTTATTTACATTATTAAGAACCATTTTCAATTTTATTAATCTTTATATTCCCATTCTATAATCAATTACTTTTTTAATTTATCTCACATTGGATGTTTTAATGGTTTTCATCTTTTTTTCCCAAAATGACTTTTCTATGTTGAATATATTCAACGATTTAAGAATTAAATTTTTTATAGTGTAAAAATAATGAAATAAATATAATTTTTTATATCCTTTATGAATTATGGTTATGAAAAATTTACATTGATACAATCCTGGAGTCGATAGGTTGCACATACACATGTGTAACATTTCTATTTTTCAGTGATCATGATGGAAAGAAGGAAAATATTATTTTATCTTTAAATAATTATTATTATATTTTAAAAAACATATTATTCCTTTAAATATTATTATATATTCTATTTATTTTTTGTGGTGATGAAAGAAATCACATCGCATCATGGAGGTGTTAGTCCACACATACACAATAATGATGTTATCATTACTAAATGAATGATAAGGTAAGGAAATAGATGATATATTAAATTTATAGACTGATAATTATATAACTAATATTTTTTATATACAGTAAATTAATTGTTATACCCATTTTGGATAGGTAGTGATGAAAAATGAATTACTTTGGTTTGTGAGGAAATATACCGTTGTAGATATGAATGATGGTTTCATTTCCCATTTGATGGAATAAGGGGATGCATTTAGGATATAATTAAATAGTAGTATATGGGATATAATGAATTTATTTTATCATAATGTTTGAATAAAATTTGAATGGGGTGGAATAATTAATATTAATGAAACATTCAGTTACAACTTATACATCTTCTTTGGACAATCTCATGTTCTTTAGATATTATGCCCTATAAGGTTGGTATTATGCCTAAAACAAGCCTTAAAAATGAAGGGAGGTATTTTAGAAAGTTATTTTGGTTATTATTTGATGAAACAAATGGTTTTTTATGTATGTATATAAGAGGATAGGAGGTTCCATTTTATAATGGAGGGAAGGGGAACTCTTCGAATTACTTAAAGAATTAAACCAATATAAATTAATTTTCAGGAAAAATGGATCCTAATAGATATTATTTAAATAAAGTATGAGTTTTTTTATTTAATCTCAAAAAGTAAAACTTTTAAATGTTTTGGTGATGTTTTCACACTTATCTTTTTTTAAACCCCAGTTAACACTTTTGACAATTACGACGATACCAATGTTTTTGCTGCTTAGGGGTCAATAAAGTAACTTTAAATGAATATGTTATAAATAAATTATTTTTTTTGATAATTATAACCATATTTCATTAAATTATCCAAATATATATTTATAGGAATTTTAAATCATTTATTATTATATTATTTATTATAAAATTTCATTAATGTCACTTCTTTAACTACATGAATAATATAATACAATAATTTTCTAACTCAGGTAAAATGGTTCCAAAATGACATTTATTTGATTAATATGTGGATAATATATTAATATATTCATACAAGAGAATTTATATCGGTATAAATATCATTTTGAATCTAATATTTTGGTTTAACCCCTCGGTTAAATAATTTAAACCTTAATCGTAATAATGATGTTTTCAATATTAATGGGATATAAGCTTACTTATATAGCTAAAATTGGATCATAAAAGAAAAATGGATATAATTTTAGACCATTTATCATTATAATTCTTAAATTTCAGGTTTTTTGGGTTTTTAAATAATTTAATAACATATAATTCAACATAAAACATCATTAATGTCGTTTTGACACTATTCATTCATTTTGACTTTGAAAACAACATGAAAAAATTTAATTGAATATAATATATTATAAAATTATTAATATGTTATTATTTTATATAAAATTATATTTATAACTTAACATACTCTTATAATATTTATTTTTGATTTTTTAACTTCATTTACTTGTTTTTGTACTACTTGTATAAGCACTAAGTCTGTATCGTGTAAGAATTTAACTTAATTATTTGATCACTAAAAATTATAAATAAATTAACAAGAAAAAACCATTTCTCTTACAGAAATTATTACATAACATATGTTTTTTATATCACTGTCCAAAATATTATTACTGTTAAATGAAAGAAAGTGACATTTTTTATACTGTCTTTTACAAAAATATTATATAGGGAAAAATCACATCCAAATGAAAAAGGTCACATATCAAAATATGATATGTATATGGATGAAATAGACTAATAAAATCAAATTGTTTCATGTTTCAGTGTCTTCTTTCATCCCTAATAATAATAATTTTAACCATTATATTTCGATTTACCCCTATCGACGTGACAAATATTTACTATGTTTAACATTCATAATGACCAAAACATAAAAGGGTAATATTTATAATAATTGGACCTCATAATTTGAAATATTTAACTATATATTTAATATTCAGTTCATAAACTTCATAAAATTTTAATTAAATTAAATCTTCAAAATGTGATGAAAAGGTGTTTTTCAGACAAATGCCTTTTTATGTAAATTTTTTTATACAAAATTCATTTATAACATTTATTTCAAAAAACAAAATTTGTTTATTTTAATAAAAATTAAATAATGAAATTTTAAAATAAATCCAAAATATTATTTTAAAATGTATATTCCCTAAAATAAAATACATTTCTCAATGAAAATCTGTATTTTACATAATTCTTTGAAAAATAAAACTTTTTAGAAAATTCCCAAAAATTAAATCTATGTTAATTTTGAAATTTAGTATTTTAAAATTATATACATTTATCAAATAAAATTTATAATAATCCCTAATAGTATTTTTAATATTAGCTGACAGAAATTAATAAAACCTATTTTTTAAGAAACAATATTTTTTATGAATAAAATGAATTCTAAAAATTGAGTAATTATTTAACAAGAATTGATAAATAATTTTTTATTTTTTCGGAACCTGATGTGGCAGTGTTTTCACACTCTTTGCCACACCCTTTTTGTATTTTCTATTGACTTTTTTATATTAAAATGATAGTTTTTAGTAAATTTTTGATAAGTGTTGTGTTTTTGTTCTTGATGTGTAAAATAAGCCGTTTTTAGTTTAAAACATGTGTTTTAATGTACATTAATGTCATTTTAAAAAAAGTCTTAAATTAACTTAGTCTTGCGAATTAGAATTTTATTTATTTATTCTTTTATTTTTATAATTTTTCATTCTAGTTAGTTTACTAATTCATTCATTAAATTAATTAATGCTTTATTCTTTAAATTGTAAATAAATAACTATTTTTGGTTTTTAGTCTTTTAATAATTTAATTAGTTTAAACAATTTTAATTTTATTCGTTTAATATTTTTTATTCTTCAATTTAATTAATTAATTAATTAATTAGTTAAATAATTTAAGCAAGTTGCTGTAAATATTTTAATTTGTGCCTTAATTAGGTTACTTTATTTTTTAAACCCAGATTAATTAATTCTTTTAAATAAAGTTTTATTAATTTTATTATTTTACTTTGTGTTTTTAGTTCCTTTCTATTTAATTTAATTTATTAATTGATTTATTTATTTATTAGCTTTAATAAATTATTTTATTAATTTAATTTTCTTTGTTGTTTTTGTTCGCAGGTGTTGCGGTCGCACGGTCTGACCCTTATCAGTAGGCTTGCTACCGTTACATTGCACCTCACCGCTTCCCATTTTTTATTGTCTCACTGCTACAACATCCTCACCGTTACTAAGTATACCGTTACACTCTTTTTCTTTTCCCTTTCCAGCTACCGATACAGTCCACCGTTACACTTTCTCACCGCTACTGCTATACCTCACTGTTACTATTTTCCAGCTACCGATACAGCTCATTCCAGTCTACCGTTATACCCAGTCTACCGATACACTATTCCAGCTACCGATACACCCAATACCTCAATGTTACTGCTATAAATCCTCTCCCCCTTCACTACCTCACTGTTACGCGCAGCCTACCGTTACGCCTCCACCTTTATACCTCACTGTTACCTTATTTCCATCCTCACTGTTACCCCACCCCTCTACTGTAGAGGCAATTATCCTCACGGCTACTCCATTTCACTACCAATATTCTTCACCGTTACCACACCCCTCTACTAGTAGCCCAGCCTACCATTACACCCATCCTCACTGATACACCCCTGCCTTTATACCTCACCGATACATCTCTGTTCCACGCCAACTCCACAACAATCAAATAGCAGCAGCAAATCGGAGCAGAATATTCACAGCATAATTGAAAAATTAAAAAAAATACTCTTCTTCAACCTAAATCTGAAATGCAGCCCGCACCGCCGGCTCAAATCGCGGCTGTCCGTAACACCGGCCACATCACCTTGCTTGCTCAATCTCCACCACTGGTCCACGCCTCCATTCCCGGAGCCGAGAAGCTCCCTCTATCCTTTGAAATCCACTGGCCGATCTCGCCTGACCACCTCCGGACCTCGTCGTACCACTCGCCGCTCCTAAACCCTAACCCGAACCTTCCAGCAACCGCGCTCAAACCCTCCGCAGCTATTGACTTCACCGCCGCGGTCCGAGATTCCCTGTTTCATCCTGCTTCAAACCGCGAGCCACCCGAATCCCGCTCCCCATTCCACCTTTGCGCTGCTTCGTTCCATTCGAACCCAAATCCCCGGAACCTCCTCCATGTCGCCTTGAACCCGCACCAGTACCCGAGCTCGCCCAAAGACCTCCGACCCTGCTGCGCGACTTGCCGCCGGCGACCCTACCACACTCGAAGCCGGCCTCTCCCTCTCTACCGTTGTGCCGCCTTGTCTCGCCAATGCCGCCGCATAACCCCCTGTTTGAACCACCACAGCCAGCCCTAAACCCTACCCCACTTCCCCCGTGCTGAACAGACCCGAAGCCCCACCTATCTCATTTTTATTCTTTTATTTTAGTTTTTATTTTATATAATATATCATAATATATTATTATATATATATCACATACAACAAAATAATAATTGGTATATTAATGTAATTATATTTGGTTTTATATACCATAATAAAATATGTTATTAATTAAATACAATAGTTATAATAGTAATAATAATTTTAAGTATTATATATATTAATAAGTATTTTTATTTAATTAATAATATTAATATATTAATATATAATACTTTCATTTTATTTTTTATTTGACTCACGTGCGTTTCTTTGTGCAGGGGGAGTTACTGGAAGAAGCGGGATAAAAGAAATAGTTCGTGGGAAGGAACAATAGCATTAGGAAGTTTGTTGCAGGGAGCGGGATGCACTTAAATATAATTCACTTAAAAGATTGTCACGTGCTCATAAAATCACGCCACGTGGATTGGCAGTGTCCAGGGAAGGAATTAGTTCGACGCACACAAGCTTTTTCATTCAGTTAGGAGCAATTGCTCCGGTGACAAGCGTGGGAGGAGCAACAGAGTGAAGGAGACACGTGGAGGCCAGGGAACTCCCCGGGGGAGATTCCAGAGGCTTTGGTTGGGTGATGAATGCACGAGAGGAGGGAGAGGCATAGATGAACAGAGCTAAGCAGGATCGGAGGACAGGAAGTTGGGACACACATCGACCGAGAGCAGGAGTCAGGGAGGCAAGGGGCAGACATCAGATAAGAACACAAGGAGTAAGGTAGGAAGAACTTTCACCATCTTCCTCGGAGCAGATTGGAGTACAAGATCAGTACATTTCACACCTCGATTCCCAGGGCGGGACATCGAGCGGAATTCCAACATTGCATCCATCATCAAGCGACAAGAGTTAGAGTTTCCAAGAGCTCGAGCAGGGAGATGAACATTCTTATATGACTTGTGCTCTGTTTTTCTGCAAATGAATTTAACATGAACTACATTGATTCTTATTTCACTGTTGCATTAAAACCAATCACGATGTCTGGCTAACTCCCTTTGGTGGGAATAAGCTGGTTGATTCGATCTGTTTAATCTCATTCATGCACTGAATCCTTGCTCTGGATTGTCTCTCTCACTTTTTACAGACTCTTATTTTCAAAACAACAGGATCGAGTGAAAACCGATCTTATTTGCACTTTAATTAAAACTGTTTCAATCTAAGTAATTCACTGACAAGTGAATTACTCTCAAAAGAGAGAGACACACCGAACTCAACCAACAAGTTGTGCTTGGTGATTACTGACTTGATTTCACCATTGGATGGAATGGCTCTTACAGTCGAGGGACTATAAGAGCTATTACATCACAATCTGACCAGTCGACAACTCTGGCCAGTTACTCTTAGTCAAATCCATTCTCTTCGATTGCAGTGTATTAATAGGGTTAAGCAGCATCAAATTGACAAGTGGAATTCCCCTCTTCCTCATCTATTGGTTGTTTTCACCATAATTCCTCTTACTACTCTGTTTCTATCTACTCACTTTGCGTTCACCATTTCACCCCTTCTTCTTCGCGCACTAAATCTCTTTCACTTCACTTCACCACCACCATTTTTCTTTGCTCTATATTTGCATGTGTGTTTTTTTAGTATTTTTTTCTCGATATTTGCATGTGTGTTTTTGTTTAGTGTTGGGAAATGTTGGAAGAAGGCATGAATTACCTCAAAAAGGTATTCTGGAAGTTGAAATCTTTGATGTGTGGGGCTTGGACTTCATGGGACCATTTCCATCCTCTTATGGGAATGAGTACATCTTGGTTGTTGTGGACTATGTGTCCAAGTGGGTTGAGGCAGTAGCTCTGCCGGAAAATTCAGCTGCTAGTGTTATGAAATTCATTAAGAAAAACATCTTTTCCAGATTTGGTGTGCCTCGAGCTTTCATCACTAATAATGGGACTCACTTCAAGAATTATAAGTTCAAAGGTTTGATGGAGAAGTATGGGTGCTCCCATAGGACAGGCACTACTTACCACCCACAGTCCAGTGGGCAAGCAAAAGTTTCAAACAGAAAGCTCAAACATATTTTAGAGAAAACAATGTCTAGCTCTAGGAAAGACTGGTCAAGGAAATTGGATGAGGCCCTTTGGGCCTACAGAACCGCTTATAAGACTCCTATAGGGATTTCACCATATAGGCTACTCTTTGGGAAAGCATGTCATCTACCTATTGAGTTACAACAGAGATCTTATTGGGAAGTGAAGGCTCTTAACATTGATTTTAAGTCTGCTGGAGAGAGGAGGCTGCTAGAGATGAGTGATTTGGAAGAGATCTGAAGAGAGTATTATGAGAATGCTGAAATTTACAAAGAAAGATCAAAGGATTTTCAGGACATAATCATTCAAAACAAGAATTTCAAGGTTGGTGAGAGGGTCCTGCTTTTCAATCCAAGATTGAAGCTGTTTCCAGGGAGGTTGAAGTCCAAGTGGTTAGGACCCTTTACCATTGTTAGAGTTCTAGTTAATGGAGCTGTTGAGCTAGTTGGAGATGAGAATAGACCCTTCTTAGTCAATGGACAAAGAATAAAGCACTTCTTTGAAGGGCAGACAAAGGGCTTGGGTTCCATATCTCTGTTGGAAGAATGAGCTGATTCAAGTCTAACTGAGGACTATAAACTCAGTGTTGTATGGGAACTAACCCATGGTTACTTAGTAGTTTCTCTTTTATTTTTTGTTTTTCAATAAAGTAATCCCTGCTGCTTGTTCTCCAGTTCAATTGCTTGTCTGCTGATGGGGCCTCATGATCTGTTGTTGTGTTAGAGAGAGTTTTTGCTTCCAGGAACTTGGCTAGAAAACCCAAGGGAGAAATCCACTGCATCATATGGATAACATTTCTCTCTACTCACTCTCTTGGGTTATTTTTTTTGAACTTTAAACTCTGAAATCTTATTTTACTTAT
Source organism: Viscum album (assembly GCA_963277665.1). NCBI lineage: Eukaryota > Viridiplantae > Streptophyta > Magnoliopsida > Santalales > Viscaceae > Viscum > Viscum album. The sequence continues at coordinate 1,384,614,162 of OY728123.1, forward strand.
TTAAACCTGTAGGTTACAGAAGAGGAGTTGCAATCCATTGATGCTAAAGAGGATCTATTGATGAAAGCCACTACAAAAGGGACAATAATTCAGGGAAGTGTTGTTCTCCCTTTTTCACTTTCAATTAATTGCTTACTCTCTACTGTGAACTAAGTGTGGGGGAATTACTCCCAATATGTGAGTAATGACTATATTTTCTTTATTGGGTGTTAGCTTCTAATATCTACTTAGTTGAGAATGTACTTGAGTTGATTTGATGAAACATGCTTGCACCCATTATTATTATTCTTATTATGCTGCTGTTGCACATCATTGCTAAACATGCGAATTTTTGAAGTAAATTGTTAAAATATTTTTTCTGCTTAAAATGATTCAAAGCATGAACAGTTTATGAATAGAAATTCACTTGGTTGGTGGGGTTGGGTTATTTTCTTTTTGTTTTTATTTTCTTTTACTTTTTGTGTGGCAAAGACAATTTTTTGAACTTTATTGATACCCCTCCATTTCCTTTTTCAGCTGAAATGTCCATCTATTTTGAACTTTAACTATCTCCCACCCTGAGATTCAACATTGGGGACAATGTTGGGTTTAAAGTGTGAGGGAGATGGGTCATTCTAGTGTCATGTTGAATTCCCCCTTCTTGAACCTGAGTTTGTTTAAAAACATGGTCAATTTTTGTTTAAAAAAAAAAGGTTCAAAATTCCTTCAAAAAATTAAAAATTAAAAATCTTTTATCACATGATAGTCATTGGAAGTTCACTGGTACTTAAATTATGTCTTATTTAGTGGATAAGTGTTTGTTGGATGTTGAGAGTGGCACTGAGTCAGAAACTGTTAAGTATGAATGATTGTTGAGAGAAATTGTTCACAGTCTCTATGGATCTGTCTGTTTAGGAATTGAGGATGAGAGTATGACAGGATAGGTTTTGTGGAGTAAGGATCATGACTTGGAGTAACTTTATGTTCTTACTGGAACCCAGGGGACTCACATTTTTATAATATAATATTCAATCACTTTAAGAAGTCAACTTGATTGATTATTAATTAAGTCATTTGTAACTGGAGTAAAATGGGAAAATGAGATCCCACGGTGAGTATCTAAGATAAGGTGCATTGGGTGAATTTCTATGAATAAATAATGAAAATTTCAATCTCAATAAGTGTTATGCACAGTGCTCTGCACATGGAATATGGCTGGGGAGAAGTGAAATAAAGTGACCTTGTCAAAAATGAACTCATTAAGGTGAGGGGAATTTTGAACCCAAATGAAGAAGGGAGCAATTGACTTGGTTAATATTAATTTGAGTTGAATCAATAAAGTGATCAATTTAATGGACTTTAATTCTTGGAACCTGGGGGAAGGTGAGAATAGAAGGTGCCCTTGGTTAAGTTTTTGAGTTCCACTTCTTCTAACCTGTCATCACTCCCTGAATCAGTACTTAAATTGGATGATGAAGTAGGATAGTTAATGAAAACACATAGGAGGAATGACATAATTGATAGTGTATGAATTTTTGATGCTCTTTACTTCCAGTGGGATTTTGAAGCTAAGAAGGACTTCATTTTTGAACACCTTTGAAAAATCTTGACCAACTGTTTCTCTTGATCCTCTGGATTTTCAAGTTTAATCATGCACCTTTTGAACTGAAACTCACAAATTATATTTCTGTTTTAAAGTCTAAGGCATGTATTTTTTTGTGGACAAACAAGTCTTTAAGTGTGGGGGACTTTGATGTGGTAGTGTTTTCACACTCTTTGCCACACCCTTTTTGTATTTTCTATTGACTTTTTTATATTAAAATGATTGTTTTTAGTCAATTTTTGATAAGTGTTGTGTTTTTGTTCTTGATGTGTAAAATAAGACGTATTTAGTTTAAAACATGTGTTTTAATGTACATTAATGTCATTTTAAAAAAATTCTTAAATTAACTTAGTCTTGCGAATTAGAATTTTATTTATTTATTCTTTTATTTTTATAATTTTTCATTCTAGTTAGTTTACTAATTCATTCATTAAATTAATTAATGCTTTATTCTTTAAATTGTAAATAAATAACTATTTTTGGTTTTTAGTATTTTAATAATTTAATTAGTTTTAATAATTTAATTTTATTCGTTTAATATTTTTTATTCTTCAATTTAATTAATTCTTTAATTAATTAGTTAAATAATTTAAGCAAGTTACTGTAAATATTTCAATTTGTGCCTTAATTAGGTTAGTTTATTTTTTAAACCCAGATTAATTCATTCTTTTAAATAAAGTATTATTAATTTTATTAATTTACTTTGTGTTTTTAGTTCTGTTCTATTTAATTTAATTTATTAATTAATTAGTTTATTTATTAGTTTTATTAAATTATTTTATTAATTTAATTTTCTTTGTTGTTTTTGTTCACAGGTGTTGCGGTTGCACGGTCTGGCCCTTATCAGTAGGCTTGCTACCGTTACATTTCACCTCACTGCTTCCCATTTTTTATTGCCTCACCACTACAGCATCCTCACCGTTACTAAGTCTACCGTTACACCCTTTTCCTTTTCCCTTTCCAGCTACCGATACAGTCCACCATTACACTTTCTCACCGCTACTGCCATACCTCATTGTTACTATTTTCTAGCTACCGATACAGCTCATTCCATTCTACCATTATACCCAGTCTACCGATACACTATTCCAGCTACCGATACACCCAATACCTCAATGTTACTGCTATAAATCCTCTCCCCCCTTCACTACCTCACTGTTACGCACAACCTACCGTTACGCCTCCACCTTTATACCTCACTGTTACCTTATTTCCATCCTCACTGTTACCACACCCCTCTACCGGTAGAGGAAATTATCCTCACCGCTACTCCATTTCTTTACCAATATTCCTCATCATTACCACACCCCTCTACCATTAGCCCAACCTACCATTACACCCATCCTCACTAATACACCCCTGCCTTTATACCTCACCGATACATCTCTCTACTCCTCTGTTCCACGCCAACTCCACAACAATCAAACAACAGAAGCAAATCAGATCATAATATTCACAGCATAATTGAAAAATTAAAAAAATACTCTTCTTCAACCTAAATCTGAAACGCATCCCGCACTACCGGCTCAACTCACAACTGTCCGTAACACCGGCCACATCACCTTGCTTGATCAAGCTCCGCCACTGGTCCGCGCCTCCATTCCCCGAGCCGAGTAGCTCCCTCCATCCATTGAAAGCCACTGACCGATCTCGCCCGACCACCTCTGGACCTCGTTGTACCCCTCGCCGCTCCTAAACCCTAACCCGAACCATCCAGCAACCACGCTCAAACCCTCCGCAGCTCTTCACTTCACCACCGTGGTCCGAGAACCCCTGTTTCATCCTCCTTCAACCCACGAGCCACCCTAATCCCGCTCCCCATCCCACCTTTGCACTGGTTCATTCCGTTCGAACCCAAATCCTCGAAACCTCCTCTGTGTCACCTTGAACCCGCACCGGTACCCGAGCTCGCCCGAAGACCTCTGACCCCGCTGCGCGCCTTGCCGCCGGCGACCCTGCCACACTCGAATCCTACCTCGCCCTCTCTGCCGCTGTGCCACCTTGTCTCGCCGAAGCCGCCGTATCACCCCCTGTTTGAACCACCACAGCCAGCCCTAAACCCTACCCCACTTCTCATCGTGCTGAACAGAACCGAAGCCCCACCTATCTCATTTTTATTCTTTTATTTTAGTTTTTATTTTATATAATATATCATAATATATTATTATATATATATCACATACAATACAATAATAATAGGTATATTAATGTAATTATATTTGGTTTTATATACCACAATAAAATATGTTATTAATTAAATACAATAGTTATAATAGTACTAATAATTTTAAGTATTATATATATATTAATAAGTATTTTTATTTAAGTAATAATATTAATATATTAATATATAATACTTTCATTTTATTTTTTATTTGACTCACGTGCGTTTCTTTGTGCAGGGAGAGTTACTGGAAGAAGCGGGATAAAGGAAATAGTTTGTGGGAAGGCGTAATAACATTAGCAAGTTTGTTGCAGGGAGCGAGATGCACTTATATAGAATTCACTTAAAATATCGTGACATGCTCATAAAAGCACGCCACGTGGATTGGATGTGTCCAGGGACGGAATTAGTTCGACGCGCGCAAGATTTTTCATTCAGTTAGGAGTAATTGCTCCGGTGACAAGCGCGGGAGAAGCAATACAGTGAATGAGCCACGTGGAGGCCAGGGAACTCACCGGGGGAGATTCCAGAGGCTTTGGTTGGGTGATGAATGCATGAGAGGAGGGAGAGGCAGAGATGAACAAAGATAAGCAGGAGCAGAGGACAAGAAGTTGGGACACACATTGACCGAGAGCAGGAGTCAGGGAGGCAAGGGGCAGACATCAGAGAAGAACACAAGGAGTAATGTAGGAAGAACTTTCACCGTCTTCCTCGGAGAATATTGGAGTACGAGATCAGTACATTTCACACCTCGATTCCCAGGGCGGGACATCGAACGGAATTCCAACATTGCATCCATCATCATGTGGAAGGAGTTAGAGTTTCCGAGAGCTCGAGCAGGGAGATGGACATTCTTATTTGACTTGTGCTCTATTTTTCTGCAATTGAATTTAACATGAACTACATTGATTCTTATTTCACTGTTGCATTAAAATCAACCACGATGTCCAGCTAACTCCCTTTGGGGGGAATAAGCTGGTTGATACGATCTGTTTAATCTCATTCATGCACTGCATCCTTGCTCTGGATTGTCTCTCTCACTTTTTACAGACTCTCATTTTCAAAACAACAGGATCGAGTGAAAACCGATCTTGTTTGCACTTTAATTAAAACTGTTTCAATCTAAGTAATTCACTGACAAGTGAATTAATCTCGAAAGAGAGAGACACACCGAACTCAACTGACAAGTTGAGCTCGGTGATTACTGAATTGATTTCACCATTGGATGGAATGACTCTTATAGTCGAGGGACTATAAGAACTATTACATCACAAGCTGACCAGTCGACAACTCTGGTCGATTACTCTTAGTCAGATCCATGCTCTTCGATTGCAGTGCATGAATAGAGTTAAGCAGCATCAAATCGACCAGTGGACTTCTCCTCTTCCTCATCTATTAGTTGTTTTCACCATAATTCCTCTTACTGCTCTATTTCTATCTACTCACTTTGCGTTCACCATTTCACCCCTTCTTCTTCGCTCACTAAATCTTTTTCACTTCACTTCACCACCACCATTTTCTTTGCTCGATATTTTCATGTGTGTTTTTTTAGTCTTTTTTTTAGAACACCAAACACAATAACAGGCCTCCCTGTGGTTCGAACCTGTCTTGCCACTGTCCTAAGTAGTAAGTAGTTATAAATTTTAATTTGTCGCCCGTTCCCAACAACGCGCGAGTGTTCAGAACCTTATGTATAATTTATAATGTGGTTAATCTTATTCATACACACCAATTCAATGACTAGGTTATAATGTTCATATTTAAATAATAATATTTCATGGTTCGTTTTTTCTCAGTTATTTTCAAGTATCAAGATATTACAACCCCACACTTAATAAATTGTATCCTTTCAATTCTAACTTGAACACTGTAATAAATGGTTTAATATTTTAATATACCTTTTTTAATATCACATCATAAAAGTGTTATTAAAATATTCTCTTGAAAATAGGTAAATGGAAATATGAAAGACATTTGGAATAATGCATATCTAGTTTTCAAAATAGGATAATATTAGTTAAAACTGGAAATATGGATATGGAAGAGAAATTTAATTCAAAAATAATTATGGAGAGTTCTTGAAACATTGATCATAAGAAAATTAATGATCATTATATTGTTAATGTCCAGAAAACCATAAACAGAAGAGGTATGAAAAAGGCCATCAATTCCTCAAAAATTAATTTAATAGGATTATTTTTTTCAAGATACTCTTCCTCGAGATAAGGAATTACTTTAGAATATAGACTAAAAAATTACTAAAATATTTATACTTGAACATTATAATATCATCCTTTAATTATTTTCCACCATAATCAAATATTTTTCTCTAAAGGATGAGTAATCAAGATAAATTTTCCACGTCTAAAGATCTAAAATAAACATCTAATAGATCACATATTTCCAAAAAAGGTAAAAAGATGTTGATATTGTCATTAAACTTCAATAAAAACAAGAATATTTAGAACAAGGTATGATATTTACAAATATGAATAAACCTTCATATGATTAAATATAAACCTAATCCTTGAATCCATAAAAATGCCACTAAAGTTTCAACGTAGATAATTCAATAAATAACAATCTATAAAATTAATCAAAATATTACCAACTAATATTGAACCCCAAATATTAAATTGATTTGATGACATATTATTCCAAGATAAATTTATGATCTATCTGGAAATGATATCAATCACTCATAACATCTCATACCAAAAATGTATATTACATAGTTATATAATATCTATGATATAATAATTATTTACATAAATAACATTAATCACCATGAAGTCACATTAAAATCATAATACCTCCAAAAAATAATTTAACCATTATTAATCCCAAAAATTCCAATTTCATCCAAAAAATACTTCCATTCTCTTTATTTATTTAAGGTTCCCAAAAATATGATGAACATCCAAAGAATTATCATCAATAATCAAACCACATTTTAACCACCACGATTTTCTACACAACTCATTTTACCATTGAATCAAATAATCATAATTTACTATGAGTTCCTTAACATTTTTCACATATTAACCCAAATATTTATTTTATTTAATTTCCTTAAATAAGTGTTTTTAAATATTACAACCCTTTCTCTACAAAACTTTTGAATATTATCGATTCTATCTAACATAGGTATCAAAATCATGAAAAAAATCTACAATGAAATAATCCATAAGTGTTTGATAATTTTCTTAATATTTATAATATATAATAATATAATTCATAAATACATCCTTCATTTAAGTTTACCATGATTTTCATTTCATTCCTCAATTATTTATTCGTATAAGTCAATGATATGAAATATTTATTTATGATTCATCAATATCAACTAAATCATGTTTTATACTGAAAATGTATAAAATACTATATACCTTAAATACAATCATCAAGGACTTCTCTTATACTATGGATGTCCCCATTATCTTCCAGAATGAATTCCATATCTCTAGTAAAGTAATAGTAAAATCCTTGGTGGTATTTACCATTCGAATGAGATGTATATGTTTTTTTTAAAATAAATTAAAGAGATACCCTGATTCATAGAAATTATATGGAAATGAAAATGTTTTGGATTGATAAAATGTTTTCATATAAGTGATATTCATGTCAAAAAATATTTCAAAATCATTTGATAAATATATTTCCATGATAGTGATGATTAAATCATATGAAAGGGATAAAAAGGTTGTATAAAATCATTTTCCTTCAATCTTAATAAAGGGTATTTAATCTGCAAAAAAGAACATAATTAAAACATGAAATGAATTATTTCATGTTAAAATTAAAATTATCCATGTAAATAAAATAAAAACATAAATTCTATAATACATTGACCATCAAATCATCAAAAATAACCTTCATAACTTCAAGATTAAATAATATTTTAACATTAATGATTATTTCATGCCCTTTATCATACATCCAAAATAATTTAATAGAATTCCTTTGAAATAATACTTCTAGATAAATATAAGGGATATATTGACCCCAACCCAATAATATGTCACCCAAAATATGATTATTCACATAGAAATACCATCATTTAAAACTTTAAAAGAGGTATCTATCATATTGAACATATGATGAATGTTAAACTTGTAAAACTAGAATTGTATCTATAACTCCTAACATAAACTCACATTAAAAAATCATAATCTCCAAATATATCTAAAAATTTCCACTGATAACAACTATAAGAATATATCCTTTAATATTACATATTCTATTGACATTGGACTAGAATTAAATTTCTAACATAATAAATAATCTAAATAGTTTAGGGATTTTGAGAATTATGTCTGGGATCATAAATTGATAAACCATATTTTTTAAAGTGGACACTTATGATCAGTATCACTTGTTCAAAAATTATAAAATAATTAAAATGAATCATATTTTCTTTTCATGAAATATCACTATGAATTTCAACATGACTTCATTTTTTCCTTTACCCATCCTTAAAACCTATGAAAAATGAATTTAAAATTCTGAATAAGAACAAAAATATCAATGAGGAACATAAAAAAGAAGAAGTCTACTAGACAAGTAAAAAACATGAAAACCCATAAATTATTTTACCCTTATCAAAATATTCTTTGATCATATTTAACCAATAATTTACAAATTAAAAAATATACATTTATATCAAATGAATCCTTTAAAAATCATAACAAGTAAATAAATTCTATTTTTTAACAACTTAGGTCATTATATTCATATATAATGTTAAAAATAACTAGATCACTGTTTATTCCATTAGAGAGACACCTCCCAGTAAACTCCCTCCATCGTTCCTATAATGAAATAAAACATTACTCAAATCGTTGGAGAGGTATTTGGGCCCACCTATCATGTATGATATATCAGACTCACCTACCATATAAGTTGTTCATAGATCACCCATCATATAGTATGTATCGATATCACTCATAATTATTTATAATTATCATGTAATATATCATTAATAAAACATTTTTATCTTTTCACATTTAATCATAAAACCCTTGAAAAACTCTTTTAAAACCATATAATAACACTTTTAGATATCAAAAACCCTTTTATTTTAAAACCCAATTTCGAAAAATAAAATAACTATAATAAAAAGTACATAGTTATTTTCATTGAATAAAACATGAAATATTTTAAAGGAATCCAAACATCAAATAACATGTATGGTGGTGCACAGAATCGTTGATGTCGTATATGTTAAAATAAAATATTATGTTTGTATTTTTATAAAACAAATCCATAAAAATATTCCCTTTTAAGAAACCATTAAAATAAAAGATAAAATTGAGCTAAAATTACATTTATAATTCAATTAATTCCATAAAAAAATCTTATATAAAATAATTTTAAGAATATTTACATTGAAGAAAAATATGTAGAACATAAATATTGAATGAATTTAAAATGAGGTTTTATGGTAAAGTTTCCCTTACATTGTGTATGATCCATCAAAAATGTTATTCATATTCTTAAATAATAAATTGAAATACATTATTTAATTTAATAATAACCATTTTTGGTCTTATTATTCCTTTTATTTCAATGTTATAATCAATTACTTAGTCAACTAAACTCACATCATACAGTTTGATGATATTCAAATCCTATATCCAAAATGACATCAATAGGTTGACTCTTGAAAATGTGGTACTATTAAATAATAATATTATTAATAATCTTGAAATAAATATCATTTTTATACATCAATTATTATTTTAAAACAAATCATTAATTTTGGTTATGAAAAATGATATATGTTCCAATCATGGAGATGTCAGGTCATGCGTTCGCAAGAGAAATGATTCCAATTTCATTGATCATGATGGGTAGAAGGTAAATATCAAATTTTAATTATAGAATGATAATATTGTCTCTAATACCATAATATTTCTTTAAATATACTTACATATATCATCAATGTGGTGTGGTGATGAAAGACAAATCACATCGTTTCATGAGAGTGGTATTCCACATATATTCCCGAAGATGTTTTAATTCTTCAATGATTGTAATCGTAAGAAAATAAAAGATATGTTATTTTTAAATATTTATATTTATTTCATTAATTCCATATATTTTTTAATCCATCATTATATCCATCAGTTAGAGGTGGTGATATAAAATGCATTACATTAGTTCACGAGGTGGAAGTTCTTTGTACACACAAATGATGGATTCATTTCCCATTTGGTTAAATAAGGATATGGATGTGGGTTATAATAAAATATAAGTGCATTGTTGGAACTCACCTATTTTGATAATCCCAAATCATATTTTGATAATTCCAAATCCTATTTTGATAATCCTAAATCATATTTTGATAATCCTAAATCTTGTTTTCATTTATGTGAGAACCATGTCTTCATTCTTTGCTAATTATGTTTCATTAACGTTTCTTGTTCCTATAGAGTAATATTAATATACTTTAAATCTCTCTACTTGATTGGTTAAGCTTAAAGTGAATAATTTATCTAAGTACAGAGGTCACCATCACAAGGTTACAGTTACAAGCTTACCTTTATAGGGTTACAACTACAAGGTTACCGCTATAAGGTTACTACTAAAAGCTTACCGTTACACGGTTACAACTACAAGGTTACTGATACAAGGTCACATCTACATGGTCACCGATAAAAGGTTACCATTATATGGTCACCACTACAAGGTTACCGCTACATGGTCACCGTTACAGGTTTACCACGACAAGGTCACCATTACATGGTTACAGGTGTGAGCATACTATTAAAGGTTACAGTTGGAGATTGACGATGTGCACCTACTTTTGAAGCCTACCGATATGAAGGATACCATTAACAATCTACCGATGCTTATTCTTCCATACTTTTTCAATTTCAAAATACTTTTCTAATGGTCATATTTGATAAAATAAATGCTCTGACATTAATTAATGCTGATTATAAACGTTTCAGGAGACAACACTATGGAAAATATGATGTACGAGAAAGCATGCACATGATCTACTCATTCCCATTTTCGGACCTGAAATATAAAAAGAAAAGACCATGAAATAAAAAATAAGGATCGAGGATACAAAAAAGAAGTGTAACATATAAGCGAACACCAAGGAAGGGTTGCATGAAGTGTGATAGAGCTTACTTTCCAGATCAAAAAGCCGATCCATCCAGCACTAAGATCCTGAACCCACAAGCATCATGAAGATCATTCAAGGATAAACGCATTCCTAATTTATGTGCTTCATCATCTTTTGATTAACATCAGAAGTAGAACACTGAAAGCTTGAACCTGGAGTTGCAGCACTCTGTTTTGGAAACAACTTCCAGAGATTGACTCGAAATCCAACAATTCTCATTCCAAGGAGTCAAGAGCTTAACTACAAACACATAGAGCCTTCTAAACTCATTCTCATCATAACTGTTGTATTGTGTTTCTTTGTTTTATATCCTTGAGAAGTTTGTGTGTCTGTTTATATCACACACTGTATCCTATTCTTGAATTGGAGGATATTAACTATCCTAACATCAAACTTCACCTTAACTGTGTTTCCCACGTATAACTGTGGAAGAGACTGTGTGTGGTCTATTTTGTCTGTCTTTCCCATGAAGAACTGTGGTAGAGGGTGTGTTCCCTGAACAGTTTGTGAAAACTGTTGTAAATCCCGATACAGGCTGTGTATCAAGTTTTAAAATAAACTGCTTGGTGGCAGGTGATCACCAAGTGGAGAGGATTAGGTCTCAGATTAAGATTTATCCTCTTGTTTACATTGTTGTGAAAATATTCACATACTCTATTTTGATTTTATCCACTTCTTATTTTTTCTAAAACATAAAACCATTTTTTTACACTTTGATAGTTAGTTTTGGTTAGTGTGTGTATTTGTTTAATTCAGTAAACTTGTTTCAAAAGTTGAATTGGTGTTCTACACTGATTCATCTGAGGATTAATCACCCTTTGAGAAACTTGTTGACCAATTGAACATTTACATTTCTATTTCCTTAATAAACTGGTCCGTTTTTAAAATTGGGGGTTTTTCTTAACTATAATGTTTTTAATAGAAATTTTAATTGGAACTCAATTCACCCCTTCTTGAGCATCCACTCCAACCAACATTTGGTATCAAAGGGTTTATTTATTTATTTTCAAGATTTTAAAATTATTTTCAACTGTGATTTTAGTTGTATCTTAAAAAACTTAAAATTTCTGTCATATCTAAATTTTTAGTTCTTAAATATTCTATATAATTATGGAAAATAGATTTGAGGGTGATACTACTAACATGAAACCTTTCTTTAATGGTAATAACGATGCTTAGTGGAAATAAAAAATGAAAATGTATCTAGAAATCATGAGACCTGAAATCTGGGACATAATTGAAGAACAACATACATTACCTACTACTGCTAGAGACACATGGTCTCAGTTGACTAAATCCACATATAACAATTACTGTAAAGCAATGAATGATTTGTACTTTTCTCTAGGCGATGAGGATTTTAGTAGAATATCTTCTTGTAAATCTGCATATAAAATTTGGAATACATTGGCTATTTCTCATGAAGTAACAACCAATGTTAAAGAAATGAGATTAAATACTTACACTATTAAATATGATAACTTTAAAATGAAGCCCTATGAACTCATTTCTGATATGTATCTCAGGTTTAATGAGATAGTGAATACTATGAGTCTTCTTGGAAAACCGGTGGATAGCAAGGACCAGATTATGAGACTGCTTCAATGCCTACATGATAGATGGAGAGAGACTTCTGTTTCTATATGAGAATCTTGTGACATAGTCAAACTTCTAGTGAACGAACTAATTGGAAAGCTTATGATGTATGAAGAAGAACCTAAGGTGAATAAAAAATTAGATGAATAACCAAAAAAGAAATCTGTAGCATTTAATACTACTACCTCAAAGAACAATGATAAATAAAAAGTCCAAGCTTCTGTAGATACTTCCACTAGTGAAGACTGAGACAGTGATGAGGAGATGGCTCATCTTTCTAGAAGATTCAAAAAATTATACCAAAAGAAGAGATTCTTTAGTATGTCAAACTACAAGGGAATGTAAGATAGTAAAGGACAATGGAATAAAGACAAAAAATGGAATGATAACTCAAATGAAATAATTTATTATGCGTGAAAAAGAAAAGGCCATGTGAAGGCAAACTACCCCAAGCTGAAATTTAAGAAGAAATATGAAGATAAGGGAAAAGGTTATAAAAAGGATATGAAAGATACCTGGAGTGCATAAGAAGACATCTCCAGTGGATCTGATGCTTCTGATAGTGAACAGAACAATCATGCCAACTTCGGCTTCATGATAGAAACATCTGAGGTAACACCTAATTCCCCTATGCCTAATGATTATTATTCTGGGAATGAAGGTGAATCAAACAATGATGAAAATATGACTAAGGATGAACTATTTGAATACTATGGAATTATTTAGGATACTTTTAATAAACTCAAGGATAAATATAAATTATTGAAAAGACAACATGCTTTAAATACTAATTAAAAATATGATCTGGATATTGAGAATAAAAAATGTTCATAACTGTTAAAAAAAATATTGAACTTAAATTATTTAATGAGAAATTAAGAGGAGATCTTGAGAAGTTTACTACAGGTAGAGATACCTTGACTCAGTTTCTAGAAAAACAGATTGCCCCAAAATATACAGCTGGTCTAGGATATTAGCCAGGACAGAGAAGTTTTATTAAAACCAATTTTTTTCCAAAATATGGAAAATTCACAGCTAGTTCAAGTTTTGGGCCATTTCTTGAAAAAAAGTTCTCTAAAGAACCAAACAAAGTGTTTATGTCTCAAAATATTTTTGTTGATTATAGGAAATCTTTGAGATAAGTATGGGTTCCTAAAGTATTACTTGCTAACCTCTCTGGACCCAAGAAAATCCGGGTACCAATGTTACCCCATGTCTAATTTGTTTTGTAGGAAAATTATCTAAAGAGTTCTTATAGAGCTCTGTGGTACTTGGACAACAGATGTTCAAGACATATGATAGGAGACTATTCATGTTTCAAAAGTCTGATTAATTTTTATGGTGGATATTTCAAATTCAGTGATAATTCTAAAGGAAAAAACGTCGGCTTAGGACAGATTGGTAACCATAATACTGTATTAATTTCAAAAGTAATTTTTGTTAATGAGTTAAAATACAATCTGCTAAGTATTTCTTAATTGTGTGATGATGGTTTTAATTTTATGTTTGAAAATGATGCATGTAATGTTTTTAATTCTAAAAATTATTTAATATTTACTGCTCTCAGAAATGAGAATGTATATGCTGTTGATATTGATTCTTTAGCTAAGAAAAATGTTTCCTATTTAAATGCATTTGATAAGGATTCTTGGTTGTGGAATAGAAGACTAGGACACTATAATGTTCAATCACTTAGCAAAATGACTAGGAAAGGTTTAGTTATAAACTTACCTAAATTGGAATTCCCTCTTAACAAAGTGTGCAATCCTTTTCAATAGGGAAAAAACACAAAGTCTCTTTGAAACCAAAGAAAGAAGTTTCTACTTCTCAACCACTTGAGCTGGTTCACATGGATTTGTTTATACCATCAAGAGTTTCAAGTTTAAATGGGAAGCACTATGTTTATGTTCTTGTAGATGTTTTTTCTAGGTACACTTGGGTATACTTTCTAGCTCACAAAAGTGAATCCTGTTCTTAATTTATCAAATATTCCAAGTCTATAGAAAATCTTAGTGGACTTAGGATCAAGACCTTGAGAAGTGATCATAATCGCAATTTTGAAAATCAAGAGTTTGAATCTTATTGCTCACACAATGGCTACAGTCACAACTTCTCTGTTCCTATAACACCTCAACAGAATGGAGTCGTGGAAAGAAGAAATAGGACTCTTCAAGAGATTACGAGGACAATTCTCAATGAATATGATTTTCCAATTTACTTTTGGGTTGAAGCTGTTAATACAGTTTGTTACATTATTAATAGAGTCTTGATTTGACCGATTCTTAAGAAGACCCAATAGGATATTTGGAACAATAGGAAGCCTAAGGTTAATTACTTTAGAGTTTTTGGTTGCAAAGTCTTTATCCTTAACACTAAAGATAATCTTGACAAATTTTCTTCCAAAAGTGATGAAGGAATTTTCCTATGTTACTCAATCTCGAGTAAAGCATATCGAGTATTCAATAAGAAAACCAAATGTGTGGAAGATACAATTCATGTCAAGTTTTATGAGACTAATCCACATAAACCCAAAACCACTCTTGAATATCTTGAGGAAGATATGTCAATTCTGGATCTTAATGGTAATGATAGTGAACCTACTGTAAAAGTAACCAGTTCTGGGAATCTTCCAGACATTGCACCTGTCGTTCCTGAACCAATAGACGACCATAAGGAGTCTAGTAGAACTCTTTTTAGATGTATTCTAACTCTAAGGAATCATACTTTAGATGCTGTAGTAGATGATTTAAATCGAGGGACACAAACTAGAGCTTCTATGAGAAACTAGGTTGAACATCAAGCTTTTCTTTCACAGCTTGAACCTAAAAATATCAATGATGCAATCAGTGATGAATTTTGGGTGATGGCTATGCAAGAACAATTGAATCTGTTTGAAAGAAACAAAGTTTAGGAACTAGTAGACAAACCTAAGGACACCTTAACCATAAGAACTAAATGGGTGTTTAGGAACAAAGTTGATGAGTCTAGAAATATAGTTATAAAATAGGCTATACTAGTTGCACAAGGGTATAGTCAAGAAGAAGGAATATACTATGAGGAAACCTTCGCTCCTGTAGTTAGACTAGAATCCATTAGGATACAACTTGCTTTTTCAGCTCATCTGAATTTCAAACTTTATCAAATGGATGTAAGAAGTGCATTTCTAAATGGATATATAATTGAAGATGTATTTTCTGAACAGCCCCCTAGATTTATTAATCCCCATTTTCCAAATCATGTTTTTAAACTGTGTAAAGCCTTATATGTTCTAAAGCAAGCTCCAAGATCTTGGTATGATAGACTCAATTCTTTTCTTATTTCAAAAGGTTTTATAAAAGGGATAGAAGATCCTACACTCTTTATTAAAAGGATTTCCAAATATGTTTTAATAGTACAAATTTATGTAGATATAATTTTTGGATCTTCTAAACATTATTTATGTACTGATTTTTCGTCAATGATGCAAAATGAATTTGAAATGATTTTAATGGTGGAACTAAAATTTTTCCTTAGATTTAAAAATTTTCAAAACAAAGATGGTATTATTTTAAATCAAAATAAATATATTAAATATCTTTTAAAACGTTTTGGTTTGGATAGTAGTAAATGTAATGATACACCTATGAGTACCACTTGAAAATTGGATGCAGATGATACTGGAGAACTAGTGGATCAAACTAATTACAGAGGTATGATTGGGAGTCTACTTTATCTTACTGCTAGTAGAACTGATATTATGTTCAGTATATGAATGTGTGCTCTATTTCAATCCAATATCAAAGAGTTTCATTTAAATTCTATTAAAAGAATTTTTAAATATCTCAAGTATACTATAAATTTAGGACTATTTTATCCAAGAGGACAACCATTTGATTTAATAAGTTATTCAGATTCTGACTTTACTGGTTGCAAGTTAGACAAGAAATAGCACCTCTGGAACATGTCACATTTTAGTCAAGTCACTAGTATCATGGTGTAGTAAGAAATAGAATTATGTTGCATTATCTACTGTAGAGGCTGAATATATAGCTCCTAGTAGTTGTTGTGCTCAAATTCTATGGATGAAACACACTTTACTAGACTATGGATATCAATTAAAACATGTCTCTATAAACTGTGACAACACAAGTGTTATTAACATCTCTAAGAATCTAGTATATCATGCTAGAACAAAGAATATTGATGTATGACATCACTTCTTGAGAGATCATTTTAAAAAAGGTGATATCACTCTTGAATTCATTGGTATTGAATACCAATTGGCTGATATATTCACAAAGCCTTTGAATTTTGAGAGGTTAAATTACATCAGTCATGAGTTAGGTATGATAAACTGTTAACTATTAGAACCTCACTATTAGAACCTCACTGTTAGAACCTCACTGTTAGAACCTCACTGTTAGAACCTAACTATTAGAACCTCACTTTTAGAACCTCACTGTTAGAACCACACTATTAGAACCTCACTGTTATAACCTCACCGTTGGAACCTCATTGTTAGGACCTCACCATTAGATTTTACAGATCCCTCCTTACCAATAGACATTCGATGTCTGGGACTTTGCGTTTTATGTGCTCTCAACTGGAATCTGAAACATTTTTATGCTATTATTTAATTATTTTATCTGTTTTATTTTTTGATACCTAAATGATAAAAATATAACACATGCTACATTTCGATCCACATCAAACCCTCCTCCAAACCTATTGCTCTAAAATCTCAAAACCTAAACCTCTGTTGAAACCTCGAGCTGCTCCGGATTAATGGCCAGATTGAAGAGGCCACAGGTCAGTGATGAAGGAGACATGCTTGATCCTAAGAGACCTAGAGCTACATCAAGTAGAAGAATACAGACAGTGGAAAAGGTACTGAAACCACATTTATCCAAGAGGGAGATAGTAGCTTAGAAGGAATTAATTTCAGATTGGTTGCTTTTGAGTTGATCTTTAGTTCTTAAGGCACTAGAAGCTCAAGGCTGGGTTGAATGTTTTGCAAACAACAATGGACCCTATTACCCAAAGTTGATGAAGGAATTCTATGAGTATCTGAAGTTCGAACAGTCTGAGAATGAGCACTGGATGAATTCTAGAGTAAATGGAGTAAATGTAATTTTCTCTTATTATGAGTGGGCTGATTGTTTAAGGATTCCTCATGAAAGAATTTATGATTATTACTCAAAAGTAGTGCCTCCCACTAGTGAGTTCTTTTTCTATGAAGAAGCTTTATCTGAATTGTCAGGAAATGAAATACCTAGGAAAGTCAATGCTGCTGAGATGGTAGGAGAGTATAAGCTTCTCTTCAAATTTTTTCAGCATGTGATAAGTCCAAGGAGAGGGGACTTCACTATTTTGAAGTATCAGGACATATTCATTTTGTATTTTCTGAAGCATGGACATAGGATTTACCTTTATAGGCTATTGATGATTCAACTTGAAGACATGAATAATCTTAGTCCCAAATCCAATGCTCTATTCCATTCCAAGATGATATCTCTTATGTTGAAAGTAAAATGAGTTGTTGGAGGTAAGGAAGAAATTGTTTTTGTACAAGATAACCATTGCATCACCAAAGTAATCTACAAGATGATGAAGATTAACTATAATCCATGGTTGAAGAGATGGGTGAATGACGAGGATAAGGTGTATGAGTAGTTTAATCCTGTGACTCATCATACTAGCCCTAAGAATAAGAGAGACCTTGGTCTTAAGCCTTATGAAGATGAGCCTTCCTACTCAGATGAAGAAGAAGAAGTTGCTGCTGTGCAAGAAAGAGAGGACTCTGCTATAGATGACAGGAGTGAACCTGACCTTTCCTCTAATCCTTGTGGGACTACTGTATCCTTTGGTGAGCCTAGCCCACCAAATAGATTTCCTAGAAGGGAAGCTATCCTAAGGGACAGTGATAAGGAAACCAGTGAAGAAGAAGGGGCTGAAATTGTTTTAAGAGAAGTTAGAGATACATCATATGAGGATGAGGACTCTAAATCAAGTCATACTGACCTTGAGATAGCTGCTGCTGAAAATGGAGAGGACTGTCTAAGTCTTAGTCCTCTAATAGGACATACAGAAAGGGTAGAAAGTGGAGAAGAAGAAGAAGCTACTGATTCAGTTGAGACTGGACATGTCTTGGAAGTAGTTGATGATTCTGAGGTGGAAGTGGAAGTGGAAGTGAAACATCCTGATGTTGCAGTTCATCAAGGAGGTTTGGAGGAAATGAATGTGGCTGATCCGGAGATTTCTCAGATTGAGGGGGAGGAAGCTACCGTTACAAGCTCAGTTGCTATTTTTCATGAAATTGAAGGCTGGTTTGAGGACCCTGGATTTATGGTATTGGGTCTAGACTATGATGAATCAGAAGATGAGAGGCCTACCAGAAGACCTTCAGTTCCAAACCTCACTTTTTTCTCTCCCGAAACCTCTTTCCCTCAAGACTATTTCAGAAAAATATATCTTGAATCCCTGAAATTAGACCTGTAAAAAGTGTTTAGGGATAAGTCTTCAGAAATAGAAAAGGTTGTTTCTCTAGCTCATGTGAAACTAGAATCTAACTTAGCCAAAATGCACTCCAGTATTCAATCTACTCTACTCCAGGAAGTAAGGTAATACCAGAGTCAAATTAGTGAATTGGTAGATTCTATGGTTTCTGTGAAATAGTCTATTGCCAAATTAGATGATTATATGGCTTCAAGAACCCAAGTGGACATAGAACTTGCATATGTAAAAAGTATAGTTCAGAAAATGGTCACAGTGTTTGAGGATTTCAAGAAATATATGGAAACCCATGTGAAAGGGAAAGATGATGATGTCAAAAGACTGGTTAGTGGGCTGACAAAATATTTCAAGAAAACAATGGCATTCTCTTTGGATCCTCTAGCTGCATCTGCTTCAACTTCAGCTTTTCCTCCAATTGACATTGAATCTTTCAGGACTATTATCAGAGAAGAAGTGGAAAAGTTTTCTGGTAGCAATTCCTCAGATTCTTAGGTCATTTCCATCACCAGGGAAATTCATAATCTTGTGGGAAACTATTTAAGGTAAGCTTCTTAGAATCAGAAGGCCATCAAGGATCAAGTTGATTTCTACTACAAACGACTGTACACCAAACATCAGATGGATGGCCACTTTATGTTGTTGTTGGAAAAATTAAGGATCCCACCTATTACTCAGGCCTTTAAGGATCAGGTTAGAAAACTCAGAGAATTGAATCCTACTTTGGAAAAATTCATGGAGAAAAAGGATGATTTTATTAATGCTATGGAGAGAGGTGGCAAGATCATTATGGAATTCATGAATCTTCTCTTGCATTTCCTCCATGTGGACTGCACTCTAATCATAGTTCCTCCTGCTCTGCCTGCTTCTTCAGCTGCTTCAGGTTCCACCAGTGATGCTCCTTTGATGACTCCTACCCAGGCCATCAGAAGCTTGACCCCCTCGATTCCTCAGAGATCTACTCACTACAGGTCTACTGATTCTTATTTTGTAGCTCCTTCTACCTTTCTAACTGCCATCCCTTGGACTATCCCTCCACCTTCAACACATTCATCCTCATCCTCCAAGTACAAAGCTCCTATGGGCATTTCTGATGTGGATTGAGTGTGGAATGTCTTAGTTGATAGGGATCAGTGTATCAATTTTTGTATAATGTACTCCAGTTTTATTAACAAAGATTCTATATTTTCACTATTTTTTTGTTCTGTACGCTTTTTGTTAATCACAAAGGGGGAGAAAATATTAAAGGGGAGAAAAGGGGAGAAGTCATTCTCATGGCGGAGAAAATATTCAAAACTTAAATATTCTGATTCAATGACATTAGCAGATGTGTTTTACCTTGATTCAAAACTCTTTGCAATGCCATAATTTGAGATTATCAAAAAGGGGGATATTGTTGGAACTCACCTGTTTTGATAATCCCAAATCATATTTTGATAATTCCAAATCCGGTTTTGATAATCCCAAATCATATTTTTATAATCTCAAATGTTGTTTTCATTTAAGTGAGAACTAAATCTTCATTCTTTGCTAATTATGTTTCATTAATGTTTCCTGTTCCTATAGATTAATATTCATATACTTTCAATATCATTGCTTGATTGGTTAAGATTATAGTGCATAATTTATCTAAGTACAGAGGTCACCATTACAAGGTTACAGTTACAAGCTTACCATTACAGGGTTATAGCTACAAGGTTACCGCTACAAGGTTACTGCTACAAGCTTACCATTACAAGGTCACAACTTCAAGGTTACCATTACAAGGTCACATCTACATGGTAATCGATAAAAGGTTACCGTTATATGGTCACCACTACAAGGTTACCACTACAAGGTCACTTTTATAGGTTTACCACAACATGGTCACTATTACATGGTTACTAGTGCGAGCATACTGTTAAAGGTTACAGTTGGAGATTGCCGATGTGCACCTACTATTGAAGAATCTCGATATGAAGTCTACCATTACCAGTCTACTGACACTTATTCTTCCATACTTTTTCAATTTCTAAATACTTTTCTAACAGTCATATTTGATAAAATAAATGCCTTGACATTAATTAATGTTGATTGTAAACATTTCAGGAGACAATATCGTGGACAGTACGAGGTATGAGAAAGCATGCACATGATCTACTCATTCACATTGTCGGACCCCAAATATAAAAAGGGAAGGAAATTAAATAAAAAATAAGGATCAAGGATATAAACAAGAAGTGTAACATATATGCAAACACAAAGAAAGGGTTGCATGAAGTGTGATAGGTCTTACTTGCCAGATCAAAAAGCCAAACCATCCAACACTAAGATCCTGAACCCACAAGCATCATGAAGATCATTATGGGATAAACTCATTTCTTCCTTCTATGCTGCATCAACTTTTGATCAACATTAGAAGTAGAACACTAAAATCTTGAACCCGGATTTGCAACACTCTGTTTTGGAAAAAACTTCCCGAGATTGAATCGAACTTCAACATTTCTCATTCTAAGGATTCAAGATATTAACCGCAAACACCTAGAGCCTTCTAAACTCATTCTCATCCTAACTTCTCTATTTTGCTTTCTTATTTTATATCTTTGTGAAGTGTGTGTGTCTGTTTATATCACACACTATCTCCTGTTCTTGAATTGGAGGATATTAACTATCCTCACATCAAACTTTACCTTAACTATGTTTCCCACGTATAACTATGGAAGAGACCATGTGTGGTCTGTTTTGTCTGTCTTTCCCATGAAGAACTGTGGTAGAGGGTGTGTTCCCTGAACAGTTTGTGAAAACTGTTGTAAAGCTCGATACAGGCTGTGTGTCAAGTTTTAAAATAAACTCCTTGGTGGCAGGTGATCACCAAGTGGAGAGGATTAGGTCTCAGATTGAGATTGAACCTCTTGTTCACATTGTTGTGCAAATCTTCACATACTCTATTTTGATTTTATCCACTTATTATATTTTCTAAAACATAAAACTATTTTTGTTTACACTTTGATAGTTAGTTTTGGTTATTGTGTGTATTTTTTTAATTCAGTAAATTTGTTTCAAAAGTTGAAT
The DNA here is from genome assembly GCA_963277665.1 of Viscum album. Taxonomy (NCBI): domain Eukaryota; kingdom Viridiplantae; phylum Streptophyta; class Magnoliopsida; order Santalales; family Viscaceae; genus Viscum; species Viscum album. The sequence goes on from OY728123.1 coordinate 1,384,636,182, forward strand.
TGGTGTTCTACACTGATTCATCTAAGGATTAATCAACCTTTGAAAAAACTGTTGACTAATTGAACATTTACTTTTCTACTACCTTAATTCACTGGTCCGTTTTTAAAATTGGGGGTTTTTCTTAACCATAAAGCTTTTAATAGAAATTTTAATTAGAACTCAATTCACCCCTCTTGAGTATCCACTTCGACCAACATTTGGTAATATATAATAGTGTTAATATATTATAGTGTTTTAATAATAACTAAATGAGGTTTGATATGAAATAATACTAAAACATTACATTAAAATCTATACCTATTGTTTGGAAAATATCATTTTTTTACACCTTAATCCCTCTAAGTATGGTGTAATAGTTATGAAAAGACTACTAGAATGGTGAGAGTGATTTTAAGAAGGGTTTTTATAGGCATTTTATTAAAAATCCTTCATTATTTTTAATAAAATAAGAGATGAGGTTCACATTTATAAGAGAAGGAAGGGGAACTCTTGGAATTACATAAAGTATTCAATTAAAATAAATTAATTTCCATGATAAAATAGATTTAAATTAGTATAAATTAAATATAATATGAGTATGTGTTTAAAAACTATTAAGAAAAAAATATCTACAAGTTTAGGGGAATTTTTAACTATAATAAATTTATTTTAACCCCCATTATCTTTTTTTATAATCCCTATGAATCCAATGCATTTTATTATTTAGGGGTCAAAAATTTACTATACAATAAAAAATATCCCAAAAATTTAGCATGGATTATTTTTTAAATAATATCTCATTTAATTATCCAAATATATTATTTTAATTAATTTTAAATAATTCTGTAAATTATTTTTTGTTATAAAATACCATTAATTTCACTTTTGTAAATACATGAAATATTTTAATATAATATGTGTCTAACTAATGTAAAATGGTTCCAAAATGATATAAATTAGAATATAAGTAGGATATGATCTTAATATAATAAAAAATTTATTTAGATATGTTTATATGTCATTTTAAATCTTATATTTTGGTTTAACACCTTGGTTAACTAATTTTAACCTTAACGATGACAATATATTTTTCAACATTATAGGGTTATAATTTTAAATATAATGAAGAAATTGGAATTTAAAATGAAAATGGACGACATTAGGAAAATTTATCATCCTTATTTTCCCATTAATATATTTATTTGATAAATAAATAAATAAATAATATATAATTTAATATAAACTATCATTAACGTCATTTTTAGACTATTTATTTGATTTTACTTTGAATAAAAGTCAAGGAAAACAAATTAGAATATAATATATTAAAATAATGATAATTTTTTTATTATCTATTAGATTATTCTAATACTTTAACATTCTCATATAATATAACTGTTACAGTTTTTAAAATTATATATTTAATTTTTTACTGCTTACACAAGCACTGAGTGAACATTACGTAAGGCTTTATGGTAATTATTTCATCAATAAAAATTATAAATAAATTAAAATGATAAAAAAATTATTTGTAGTTAAATAATAATTTACCACCAATTTTTTATTTCTGTCATAAAATATTATAGTAATTACAATAAAGAAAGTGAAGTTCTTGAAATTATCATTTACTAATATATTATAAAGGAAAAAATTAAATCCAAATAGAAAAAGTTCATATATAAAAATATTTTATGATTATTGAAACAATATAAACATATAATGAAATTAATTCATGTTTTATGGATTTTTTTATTCTTTATTATAACATTTCTAACAATAATTACTTGATTAACCCTTATTGGGGTGACAAATAATTAATACGGTTGCTATTCAAAATGAGAAAAGACACCTATTTACCAAATTTGGACCTCTTGATTAAAATATTTAATTAATTTTCAATATTAAATTAATAAAAATGAAAAAATTTAAATTAAATAAATACCATAAAATTTGAATAAAAGAACTTTTTTAAGAAAAAATATTTTTAAGTATAAAAATGAATTTATTCAAAAGTCATGTGTAATTTTTTTTCTAAATAGCATAATTGGATTATTTTAAATAAACAAGGATATAATTATATTTTAATAGTTATTAAAAATATAATTTTAATTTTTTCAAATATTAAAATAAAATACATATTTAAATAAAAATCATTATTTTCCACTATTTATTGGAAAGTCAAATTTTTTATAAAATTCACTTAAAATAAATCAATTTTAATATTGAAATTATTCTTTGAAAATTGATTTCCTATTTATAAATTCACATTTCAAAAATATCCTAATTTTAATTATAATATTCTCCCACAAAAAGTACCAAATATATTTTCTAAAGAAAATGTATTTTTGGAAAATAAAATGACTATAAAAAAGAGTTCATGTTTACAAATAATTAACAATTAAATTTTTATAAATTATGATATTTTAATTTATATTTTAAAATGTAGTTAGTCTAATTCATGACTACCAATTCAAAAGATGTGTTATAACGATCATATTTAAATAATAATATCTAGTGGTTTGTTTATGTTTAGTGTAATGTATCATGTTTTCCAGACAAACTGAGACATGAATTGGTTACCCAGTTCATGTGTGAAAAAATTATTAAAATAAAAATAAACAAGTCCTGTAATAACACAAGGTCTGAAAAGATGAAACCATCATGTGATTGAGGGAAATACAAACCTGAGAGACATAAAAACATATGAAATCAAAAAAACATGTCTGTAACATTTCCTCAGCCTGGAAGAAACCCAAATCCAAGAAAATAGGTCTTCAAAATCTGTACACTTAATGAGACCAAAATAATGAGCAGGTCACTTGAAACCAAAAAAATAGCTAAAAACCTTGAAAACTGCCCACCACTGAAAAAATCGAACATGAATAGATGTTCCCACATCAACAAGAACCACTTGATAGAATTCCATGTTTCTCACAATTCCACCAACACAATAACTGGGAAAGAAGTCTGTTGTGCAAAACAAGCTGATAGAGAAAACCAATACATGGGGTAATAGACTTGGATGATTCAGAATCATCAATGGAAGTAAAGAAAACATGTAATACAAACTACATTTTGGGACCTCATGATAGCTTATATCACCTAAACTAGAAAGGACATCTTTCATAAAAGAAGGCTACTCAAAATAGGGAAAAAAACCTATTTCAAGTAGGTGAGTCACCAACTGAGACACAATTAAAATCTTAGGATTTTAAAATCCCTTTATGTATGGGGGAGAGATTAAAATTCTGTGATGTTTAAGAATACATATTTTTTTTAGAAATTTTTTAAAAAATTCCATTAAAAGTGTTTAAAAAATAAAAAAATTAAAATAAATTGAATTGAATAAAAAACAAAAAGAAAACAAAAATGAGTATATTAACGAAAAAAGAAAAAAATAACACATGTATCTTATATACTAGAGTCTTTATGAGAAGTTTTATTTATTTTTTATATATTTTCAATCTAAATCATCTTCCATTTATCTTTATATCTTGCACTTCTCCACACATGAAATTATTAAAATCTGATTCCATGAAACATGCATTTATTATTTCATATGTTATGTATTGTTTTTTCCATGTTTCTTTACCCATAGTTTCCCCTATTTTGGATATTTTTGTCCCTCTCCAGTTTTAATAATCACAAATAATGTTCATTTAAGTCAAATAATAGTAAAGAGAACAAATGGATAATTATGAGTCACAGATAGTTAATTCATAGAATGAATCACTGATAGAGTGACTCACCGACAAAACAAATGTCTCACCAATAGAACAAATTACTCACTAACAAAACGAATCACCGACAGTTCAAATGAGTCATAAAAAGATACAAGACTCAGTCACTGATAGTCTAAGTCAATGATAGAACAAGTCCCCGATAGTATGTGACAATGATGCAATGAAATACCGACACATTGAGTCAGCAATAGGAGTCCCTGATAGAATGTGTCACTGACAGAATGAGTAACCAATAGAATGTGTCACCAACAGACAGAGTCATCGATAGAAAGTGTCCCTAACAGAATCGACTAACATTAAATACATAGAAAATTTTATTTACTCTTAAATTAAAAAATAATTCTAACAATAATATTTATGAAAATCAGTACTACTTATTATATTAATGACCTTGACTATATTTTGCAAACATTTTCAGAGAACAATACAAGGTAAGAGGAAGACCTCATACAAGGATTGTGCCTATTTTCAACCTATTCAGTATAAAAAGAATTCACTTGAGAAAAAATTATGCATGTGTGATATAGAGATAACTATATGTAAAGAAAAATACATACATAATGAACACTCATTATTGATGATTGTGAACAATAAAGATATTTTAAGAACCAAAGTCTCAACATTCTTTTAGAAAAAACCCTAGTGAAGATAAAATTCAAAGATAATGTCGTATCTTTCTAGAAACCAGAACACTAAGCTTCCATGATACTCTATTTTTGTTTCTGTTTCCAGAAGAGGACTCTAGTTCCACATCTTCTTTACTCAAGGAGTCCAAAAGCTCCAAGAACATCACTCAGAGCATTCTAAACCCTCTCTCATTATTTATACTCTATTGTGTATTACTTTAATACTTTTTGAGTAGTGTGTGTATCTATAGTATAACCACACACTGTCTCCTAAGATAAGATATAATATACAAGATATCCTCACTCACTCATCTTCCTACACAATTTTCACCCATGTATAAATGTGGAAGAGGTCCCTGTGTGACCTGAATGTACTTTGTCTCCAACAAATAACTGTGGTAGAGGTCTAGTTGACCTGGAAATCCCTGCGTGATGTTTTGGACCCTATTATAGGGTGTGGATCAAGATTATTAATATAATCTACTTTGTGGAATGTGATTATAAATTTGTGAGTATTAGGTATCTTCTTGAGACTAAACCTATTTTTATCTGCTGTCTTTTCAAATTTAGTTTTCTCTGTTTCACCTATATTTAAAAGAAATAAATATTACTTTGATATTTTGTTTTATTTTGTGTTTATAACTTCTTTTGAGTTAGTAAATTACTTTCAAAATCAATAACAATCTTACAAATTGGTGTAACTGAGAATTAATAAATATTTTGAAAATTAATTGAACATTAAAAACACTTCTAAATATGCTACTTAGGTTAATTGGGATATTTATATTTTAAATTGGGGGATTCTTTTAAATAATATTTTTAATAGAAATTTTGATATGAACTCCATTCACCCCTTATTGAGTGACTTATTATGACCAATATTTTGTATAAATGGGTTTTTTAATATTCTATTTTCAATGTTTTAAAATATTGTTGAAATCTTTTCAACTATGATTTTAGTTGTTTTTTAAAGATATATAAATTTTTGTTAATTATATATTTTTCTCTCTTTAAAAAACTATTATTTATTATTTGATATGGATAATAAATTGGATAGTGAATCTACTAATAGACCTCTGTTTTTCAATGGAACTAATTAATCTTAGTGGAAAATAAAAATGAAACTGCATTTAGAAAGTATGTGTTTTGAGATATAGTCTTTAATTGTAGATTAATATAAGATTCTTGATATAGATTAAAATATATGGGATGACCCAACTAAGACTTCTGATAATAATAACTATAAAGGTATGAATTCCTTACATTGTTCTTTAACAGATGAATAGTTTTATAGGATTTTTTCATGTAAAATAGCCCATGAAATTTGGGATACTCTATCTATTTCACATGAAGGAACCACTAGTGTTAAGTAAATGAGACTTAATACATATACTATTAAATATGATAACTTCAAAATTAATCATGATGAAACTATCTTGAACATATATCTCGGGTTTAATGAAATTGTAAATTCGATGATTTCCCTGGGAAAAGATGTCACGACTAAGGAAAAAATCATGATAATTCTTAGATGTATAACAGAAAAATGGAGGGGAACCTCAGGGTCAATAAGAGAATCCTATGATATCACTAAGTTTCTAGTAAAGAATCTGATAGGTAATATGAATATGTATGAGGAATAATTGAAGGTCAAAAAAGAAGTGGATAGCGAACAAAAGAGAATTTCAGTGTCTTTCAAGACAACTACTTCTAAACACAATGAAAAAGAGAAGGCTCAAACTCATTCTAATAGTTCAATAAATGAACAATCACCAAGTGACCGTAATGATGAGATGGATTAGTTGTCTAGGATAATTAATAATTTATACAAAAGGAATAATTAATTTAGGAATCTCGTATATAGTGGAAAATATGATTACAAGGGATACTGGAAAAATGACTAGAAGAGAGGTGATAACTCAAATGAGATGGACTATTATGAATCTAAGAGAAGAGGACATGTAAAAGATGACTTTCCTATGTTAAATTATAAAAATAAATATGAGGAAAATTATAAAAGGTATAATAAGGAAATGAAGGCCACCTAGATTAGTTCTAAGGATAACTCCAATGAGTGAGAATTGTCACATGATGAGGAAGGTGAAAAAGCTAACATGTGCTTCATGATAAACACTACTAAGGTAACCTTTGATTCTACTATACAAAATTACTACTATTCTGTAGATGAATCTGATTATGAAAACAAGACCAATGATGGAATGTTTGAGTACTTAAAATTTATTTAATACACATGAAATGAATTAAAAGATAAATATAATGTTTTAAAGAAACAATATGCTCTCACTTCAATTGTTAAATCTAAGCTTACTACATAGAAATATAAAAATGATAAATTTCTTAAAGAAAATAATGTTCTTAAACTATAAAATGAGTAGTTAAAAAGGGACATAGAAAATTTTACCAATGGAAAGAACACTCTTACTCAAATGATTGATAAACAGGTTGAACCAAAATATTCTTATGGTATATGTTATCAACTAGGAAAAAGAAACTATAATAAAAATAATGTTGGGTAAAAATCTAGGAAATGAGGTTTTGTACCTAGATTTGAGAAATTTGATGCATGTTCTAATAGTATGAAATCATTTACTGCTTCTAGTTTTTCTATAGTGAAAAGATTTTATTTTTATAATACTCAAAAAACATTTTATAGGAATCCCATGATGTAAGTATGGGTTCTCAAAGAAATAATTGCTAATATTACAAGACCCAAACAAGTATAGGTACCAAAATCTATTATTTTATATTGTATTTATAGGAAGAATTCTTAAAGATCTTCTGTAAAATATTATGGTACTTGGACAGTGGATGTTCAAGACACATGATAGGGGATTACTCGAGCTTCAAGAATGTTGTAATGATTGATGGTGGGCATGCCACTTTTGGTGACAATGTTAAAGGCAAAATAATTGTCCATGAAATAATCAGTAACACTAATTCAATTTTAATTTCCTAAGTACTCTTTGTTGATGTATTAAAGTACAATATTCTTAGTATATCTTAGTTATATGAAAATGGTTTCAATGCTAAATCTGAAAATGATTCATGTAATGTGTATATTTCTAAAAATGAGTTATTATTTATTGATTTTATAAATGAGAATTTTTATGCTATAAACATGGATTCATTAGATTATAAAAATATTTCTTGTTTAGGTTTCTATCATAAATAATCATGGCTTTGGTATAGGAGATTAGACCAGTGTGACACTCAATCACTTAGAAATATTACAAGGAAAGGATTAGTCAAGGATCTACCCAAACATTAATTTACAAACAATAAAGTCTACAATACTTTTCAAAAGTAAAGACAAAAAAATATCTTTCAAACCAAAGAAATATGTTTTAATTTATCAACCACTTGAGTTGGTTCACATGGATTTATTTGGGACACATAGAGTTTTGACTATTAATGGGAAACACTATGTCTATGTTCTTTTAGATGGATTATCTAGATATACTTAGACCTTATTTTTAGCTCATAAGAGTTAATATTTTTCATAAATCACCAAGTATGCAAGATCTATAGAGAACCAAAGTGGTCTTAGGATTAAATCCTTAAAAGTGACCATGGACATGAATTTGAGAACCATGAGTTTGAATGATTGTTATCTAAAAAAGGCTATAGTCATAACTTCTCTACTCCTAGGACACCCCCACAGAAAGGAGATGTTGAAAGAAGAAATAGAACCATATAATAAATAACCTATATAATTATTAATGAGTATGACTTACTTATTTATTTTTAGACTGAAGCTGCAAATAAACCTTGCTACATAATTAATAGAGTCTTAATTAGACCAATTCTTAAAAAACTCCCCATGAGTTGTGCAACAATATAAAACCCAAATTTAGTTACTTTAAAGTCATTGGTTGCAAAGAATATATTCTTAAGACTAAGGACAATCTTGAAAACTTTTCATATGAAAGTGATGAATGATTTTTCTTAGGTTACTCAATCTCTAGTAAGGCCTATACAGTATTTAAAAAAGAAACAAATTTGTGGAAGAATCAATACATGTTAAAGTTGGTTAAATTATTCCACATGAACCTAAAACCCCTCTTGAAAATTTTGAGGGCGATCTATCCAATATGGACATAAATTCTAGATCCCCTGATTCTACTATTAATCAAGGTGAAAAATCCTCTGGTTCTAGAAAATATATAGACTCTAATCATAGTGAACCTGAACCTACTGATGAACCTGGAATAACTAGCCATTCCTTTTCTAGATCCATTATAACCCTCAAGAAATGTCCGTTATATGATTTAGTTGAAGATTAAGATAAATGGAAACATACTAGAGCTTCTATTAAGAACTAGTTTGAACATCAAGACTTCTTGTCATAGCCTAACCCTAAAAATATTAATGATGAAATCAATGATAAATTTTGGGTGATGTCTATGAAAGAATAGTTGAATAAATTTGAAAGAAATAAATTTTTGAAACTAGTGGATTAGCCTAAAGAGACCTTGAATATAGGAACAAAATGGGTCTTTAGATACAAATTAGATGAACAAGGAACAATTGTGATAATAAGGATAGATTGGTTGCACAAGGTTATAGTTAAGAATAAGGTATTGACTATGAATAAACCTTTTCACTTGTTTCTAGACTCAAAGCCATTAGAATCCTATTAGTATATACAACTCATATAAATTTTAAACTATATCAAATAGATATTAAAAGTTCATTCTTGAATGGGTATATAACTGAGGATGTTTTTTGAACAACCCCCTAGTTTTTCAAATCCTCATTTTCCAAATCATTTTTTTATGTTAAAAAAAAATTTATATGGTTTAAAACATGCTCCAAGAGTATGGTATGATATGATAAGTACTTTTATTATCACCCAAGGTCTTAAAAAAGGTAAACATGATCCTAATCACTTTATAAATTGAATATATAAAGATATTTTAGTAGTTAAAATCTATTTTGAAGATATTATTTTTGAATATTCAAATAATTATTTATATATTTATTATTCAAAAATTATTCCAAGTGAATTTGAAATGTGTTTAATGAGAGAACTCAAATTATTTATTGAATTTAAAATACTTCAAAATAAAGATGACATTACTTTAAATCAAAGTAAATATACTATATAACTTTTAAAAAGTTTTGAATTTGATAGTAAAAAATGTAGTGATGTTTTAATTAGTACCACATGTATGTTGGACCTTGATGAAAATTGTGAATCTGTTGATCAAACCTATTTCAGAGGGATGATTGGAAGCCTACATTACTTGATTGGTTACTGTATTGATAATATGTATAGTGTATGTATATGTGAAAGTTTTGATAAAAAAACTAAAAACATATCATTTATCTACTATTAAAAGAATTTTCAAATACCTCTATCAACTTAGGATGGTTCTATACAAGAGGAATTTTTTTTTTGATTTAGTTAGTCATCCAAATGCTGGTTTTAGTGGTTATAAATTAGATAGAAAAAGAACCTCTAGAACATTTCATTTTTTGGGATGTATCTAGTATCATAGTGAAGTAAAAAAAGAAAAATTATGTTGCATTATCTATTGTTGAAGTTGAATAAAGAGTATTTTTTTGTTTTTGTGCTCAGATTTTGTGGATGAAACCCACTTTACTAGATTATGGATACAAATTTAGATATGTCTCTATTAATTGTGGTAATACAAATGATACTAACATATCAAAGAATCTTTTTTCTCACTCTAAAAAACATATTCATGTAAGACATTACTTTCTAAGAGATAATTACTGGAAAGGTGATATAAGTCTGGAATTTATTGGAACATAACATCATCTTGCTGATATATTCACTAATACATTGAACTCTGAGAGGATTAGTTACATCAAACGTGAATTTGGGATTATTAATTTTTAAGAACCTACTGTCAATAAATCTGTGTTAAAACGTAGTGTGGATGTATCACCAATACGAGACTGACAATGTAATGTAGACACTGAAAGTGTCATGTTGACAATTTCATTATGACATCATAGTGTCATGTTGAAAATGTCATGCCGAAACTGATAGAGTCATGTTGAAAATTTCATGACGACACCGACAATTCCATTCTATTTCATGTCGACACTGATAGTGTTTCCTTGATAGTTCTCTCACTGACACTAACACCGATGTCTCACTGACACCATTATCTTGCCGAAACTGATAGTAATGTCTCAACGTTGGCCACTCACTGATGGAACCCAATGTATGTATTTATTTTATTTTACCAAAATGATGTTGTTTTTTTATTTTATTTTATTTTAACCTAATTTACTCGATTTATGAATTATAAATCCCTAAAGTGTAAAATTGACTGTATCCATCATATTTCTTACTCTCAGAGTTCCACTCTTTCACTATTACCCTTACTCTCTTTTACCTTCGAACCTTTCACCTTCTTACCTTCAACCAAACTATTGGAATGGATAGAGTATAGTGTGTCTTCAAAGGATCTGAATATGAGTTTCATACCGTGAAGAGATAGAAAGGAGAATTGAGTGAGTCTAAGACGATTCATCTGCAACTTGAAAAAAGTGTGGTAACGCATGAGAAGGAAGTTTATGCTGAATGGTTATTATCAATTATGTCTCTTCTATTAAGAGTGTTACAAACTCAAGGGTGGATATATTGGTTTTTAAATAATGAAAGTCCAAATTACCCTAAGTTTGTGCATGTGTTTTATCTTCATACATAGTTCATTATGGAAGGTAGTGAGATGTATTGGATAAAATTATTAGTTAAATGCAGGATATTATATTTTTCTTCAAGGCGTTAGGAAGAATCCATCAATATACCACAAGATGGAGTCTATGATGGCAACAAGGGAAGTAGTCCATCCATTAGTGAGTTGTTTATATATGAGAGAACTTTTAAAAAGTTGACTGGTAATGAGGAGCACAAAAGGCCTATAGATTTAGAGTTTACTGGAGAAAGTATAATTTTATTTAAGTTTATCCAACACCAATTATGTCCTAGGAAAGGGGAAATTGACTCAATAAAATATTAGGATGTATATATATTAAATTTTTCAAATAAAGGGAATAAAGTGAATCCATGTAGATATATAATAGTCCATATTAGTGAGATGATAAATCCATATTGTAAGACTAATTCTTTGTTCTATCGAAGAATGATATCTTCTATAATAAAGGAAAGAGAATGTGTAGGTGAGAATGAAGAAACAATTTTTTCTTATTGTTGAGTTTTTGTAAATAAGGAAATTTTCAAGAGAATGAAGATAAGATGGAATCCCTAAAGAGGGAGTGGGTTGAAGATTTTGAGAAGTTGTTTGAAAATTTCAATAAAGTTGAAGATCATACTAGGCTAAGAGACGTGACTTATCCAAATCTAGGACCAGATGATGATGTAGTCTATTCTGATGAATAATATGTTGAATCTGCTAGAGATTAAGGGTCTCCTACAGATCATAGGATTGACCCAAACATTGTTGAAAGTTTAAGGGGAATGTTATATGGTCCATCTAGTCCACTTCTAGCTATAACATCAAATGAACTTATTTTGGGTGATAATGATGATGATGAAACTAAGTATTTTCATAAGGAGAAATATGAAATCATATCAAATGATTTATAATTGGAACCTGGATATGAAGAAGAAGCTGACCGAGAAGAAGAAAAATGTGGTAGTGGTAGTGGCTCTGATAATAAGGAATAAGGGGATGAAGAATCTAGTGACTAAAGTGGAGAAGGTGATAGATCAAGTGAAGGAGATGAACCTTACCATGAAATTGGTGAATGTGGTGAAATTAATAGTGATTGTGATCATCCTAGTGATAATCAATGTGCCAATTTAGAATTGGACGGTCTATAGAATTAGGAATAGTTTGTTGAACCACCTAGTCCTGCAGAAGCTGCTGATATGGAAAAAGAAGTATTTGAGGTTGGTAATGGAGATAGAGAATAGGTAATCCCAATACCTCAGTTGGTTTATGTTTGGAGGATACCTCAATGTGAGGGGGAGAAACAAGTCATAAGATCTCAAATTGAGGTGGAGCCTCAAACTAGGAAAGTGAGAGTTGATACACTCACTCCTTTGGATTATTATGTGTTATCTGAGTGGGAAAAATTACTTGGTTATATTACTCTCAGTCTAGATTATCCAGATTCCGATGATGAGTAGAGGATAGATATTTCAAGAGGATCAATAGTTTAGGAACCTCCAGTAGTTTCATCTGCTTCTAATTGTGCACCCGTAGTGATTTCAATGCCTAGTGATAATGTCACCAAATTAGATTTTGAATGATTTAAGGTAGAAAGGTTAGCTGTTTTGAGATTAGTCTCTAATGGTCAACCAACACATATAGTACCACATAGTCATAATGATGCAGACATGATTGTAAAGAGAGTTGTTTCTATGTTCTAACTTTGGTTGGTATCAGTTTTGGAAGCTGTTAAGACAACTAGTTAGAAGGCGTCTGATGAAATGGTTATGATTGCAACTATTCATATCCAACTACTCAATGAATACAATACCATTATATACCAATCTCTAGAAATTAATGACATCTATTCTAAATAAAATGTTGATGATGCTACTCCAACTCTTGATTTGGCCCTTCTGAAGTCGGTAGTCAATGATGTAGTAAATAATGATTCAATATTTATGAATCCTCCTCTCTATATTCTTCTTATTCAATCTTCAAGCAGTGAGGTGATTCAAACAATGGTAAGGGAATAATGTTAGTCAGTAATAGATCTTTTGACCATGAACACATGATCTAGAGAAGTCAAGATTTGAGATAAATTTTACAAGGGGAATCTAGCTCATAAGCTCCTTTATCTCACCCACCCGACATATAGATGGTCATGAATATCATTATAGAAGAGTTGAGAACCTTTTTGGGTGGAACTAATTAGAAAATTATACCAAATATTAGGTAGAACAATGATCATATCTATGACATGGTCACATTTTATTCCAACAAGGCTACAACTGGTCAAGAAGAAATCACCAATAAAGTGGGTTTTTATTTCAACAGGATATACACTCAGCATCAGCAAGACAACAACTTCAATATTTTACTTGAGAACATGAGAATTCCTCTAGTGACCCAATCCTTTAGAGATCAAGTGAAGTTTCATAATGATTATAATACTATAATTGGAATGTTTATTGAAAATAAGTAATATTTCACAAAATCTAGGCTGTATGTTGGGGAGATAATCATGGATTTCATCAACATTATTAATCTTTATCTACATGTCTGTAGTACTGAAATTGTTTACCCTCTATCCACTCTTATCAAAACACCTATAGAACCTACTATCTCTACTTAAAACATCATGCCTTCTTTGACACTCTCTCCTACTCAATCTTTTAGATAGATTTTTCCTGTCATTTTTAGGGAACATACTGGACCCCCTTCCTCCAATAGTAACAGTATGGCTGTAACGACCCAAACTATTATTAATGAAAATTCCACTTGATCTAATTAAATGGTTATGTAAAACATATTCAATTATTTGATTTAATGTTTTCTGATTTTAAAATACCGTTAATAATTTTTATCATTGCCAATATATTCATTGAACAATGATCACATGAGTAGTATAAATATAGTTCTCTAACAAATCCAATTTACCCAGACAAAGGAAGAGATGGCCTCATCTAGTAGAATTTATTTTTACAAAGCCCATTTTTAAGAGCTTGGAATGAAGGTGTTGTCACTGGGCTTCACTCTGGACCAAGCCCATGATGAGATTCCACACATTATGCTTGAACAGAACTGCCTATGGGAGAAGTGGAAGTTAATAGAGATTACTACCCGAGCGATTTATCCGAGACAACCCAAGAGTCTGTCACCATCACACATCATAACCATAGGTAATATGAGGGTGTTATAAGGGGTTATGTAACAAGACCCTTGAACTATGATTATTTTCATTATTTTTGTATATAATAAATAATATACATTCATTTTATTATATTATTACTTTGTAAATTGTTTTTAAAGTGCAAATATTTTTTTAATTAATATTCAATTAAGAAATATATTTTTATTAATTAATTGTTTTTTAATTAAATAATATTTTAATAAAATATTATTAATAAATTATTTTTTATTAAATATAAATTATTGTTTAATTTTTATGAATACAATTGAAATTTTTATTAAGATTTGAAAGCGGTTTTTGTCAAAACCGATTAATTTTCGATAAATGTCAGTTTTTATTTTAAAAGTAAAAAATTCACATATTTAGAAAATTATTTAGATAAAATGAATATTATTTTTTGGAACTAGTATTTTGAAATTATCCAATAGAAAATTTTTCATAATTTTTGGAGACAATCGAATTTTTGGGTAAAAATTCCATACTATTTAAATATATAATGTGTTTTATGAAATCATAATAACCTATTAGTGATGTAATAAAATACTATAAATGGGTTTTTCATCCAGTATATGTTTCAATTTTAAAATAATGTGATTTTATATTTGTTTTATTTATTTAAAAAACCATAGTAGACCCTCCAAAACTTATAAAACATTTTCACATTTTTAAAATGATTTCCCTGAGAGTGTGACTCATCTTTACAAAATAAAGACTAATATAATAATAATTTCTTCCATTTTAATTATAAAATAATGTTTTACACTCCCCTTTGGAAAAAAACATGGGCAAAACCATGGGATGGTTTGTGGTTTTGATTAGTTTAATGTGTGGTGTCCAAAATCTAAATAATAAGGAATTCTCTTTCCTTTCCTATATAAAACCACTAAATCTACCATTAATCTTCACTAAAAACATTTTATCTGTGCCATAATCTTCCCTAATCTCTATAGGTTCCTCCCATGGAACCCCAATCTCCCTATAATCCTCTCTCAATCCTCTCCCAAGCCTTTGGGATCACACTTCCAAGTAAGGGATTTTTCCTTTCTCTTTTTTGACAAAATTTTTTTATATTGTTTTTCCCTTTTATTTTCAATTAAAAATTTTAGGGTTTGATTTCAAACCTACCCTATAATTCCCTCCTTATGTTTTAATGGTGAGACACACCTTTATCTCACATGAATTTCTCCCATGTACACCCGTTACAATGCTGAAATTCTATAAAGGATTTCTCCCTCCTCATTTACATTCAAGAAATTCTATTATATTTTGCATCTAAATTCCGTTACATATGTTGGGAAATGTATCTATATGGACACATTACTATAAATTTAATTTATATATTATGATATACTCATTTCTCTCTCATCAACCATTTTTATGAATTCTTATGTCATGCCATTATGCTGCCAAAATTGCACCGCATTTTTTCAAGACAAAGTCATTATGTAGTATGCCTATTTATCTATCAAGGGTATTCACCTTTACACACATTTAATTATTGATTATATAGTTTCATTTATGTATTCCAAATTACTTTATCATGGAATAAATGATGATTTTGAATGATTTATTGTTGTATGATCCAAGTGGCACACTTATGTATTAAATGAAATAATTAAGAAGGGTGCACCTTGATAGCGCTCCAATGCATTGAGTAAAGATTATTATCATGATACGTCAAGTGTAATGATGTTTTAATCATTATAATTCAAATTAAATGAGGGTTTACTCATGCTCTATGTGAAATGAGACTTGGCTCATGCTAATGTCATGTTAAATTTTGTTTCCATATTTCCATGTTATGATAATCATTCTATATCATGCCTTTATGTTCATGTTTCTCTTATGATCAATTGATATTCCTATTTTCTAACATGCACTATATTATCCATGTTATGACTTGTTTACTCCCTTACTAAGCTTTATATCTCACCTTTTTCTTAGGCATGTCCTCAGGTTATCCCATGCAATGCTAAGTATGAAGTAAATTTGTGGTCATGTAAAATAATTTTTCAATAAAGATGTTATGTTTTATGTTCTAAGTTATTATGTAATGTTTATAATTTCCTAGGACACTAGAACTCCTGATCCTCAGAGTTTTCTTAAGTAAAAGTTTATGTAACAAATCATGTTTAAGTGTGTAATAAAGAGCATGGTTTTTATAGTTGATATCAGAGGATATGTGTAGTTATTTTTGGGATTAGGATTCGAAAACCCTAGGTAAATCCTTTGGGATGAGACTAAGTATAATAAAAACATCCCTAAATTATTCAGAGTATTGAGTAAGTAGTTTATCAAGAATATACATCCCTATATGGATATGAGTAGGTAGAGGCAGCTCCGGCATAGATGTATCTAAGGGTAAATCCCGAAAACACCTCTTTGAGCTAGAATCAAATGAGAACTGGTGCACAACAATGGGCCTTGCTGTACTCTTGGTTATGACACTCTTGGGGGATATGATATGGTAGATTCATAAGATTAGTATGAACCATTATTAAGGTAATTAAAAAAAATTCCCCTAAATATGTTGGGAAGTATATCATGGATAACATATATAAGTTAATTAAATAAATGTAATTTAAAAGTTATCTTTTTTGTCATTGGGTTCCCCTTTTTGTGTTAACCCTAACTTTATTTTTATTCCAGCCAATAGCTGGTAATAGGTGGACTCAGGCTAAAAACCGATGTGAAGATCAATTCCATGACTATTCTAGTGAGATTCCCAATCCGATGGGAGCATGAATCACAATATTTGTCATGATACTTTCTCAATTAACACAAGTTTTTAATATAAACATGGGTAGATGAATGTTCAACCCCCCCCCCCCCAAGAATGAACATGCCGAAATCGAGAAATTAATGAGAAAAAATCCTCTTAATTTTAATGGATCATCTGATCCATTAATCACCAAACAATAGATCAACTCCATTAAGAAGATATTCTCCATCCTTCAATGTTCTAAACAAGAGAAGGTACTTCTGGCTGCTTATCATATGGAGGGTGAAGCTGTAAAATGGCGGACATTAATAAAAAATATGAATCCCGAGGAGGTGATCAAGGCGTTGGAATGGAAATATTTACGTAATTTTTTTTGATAAATATTTTCCTCGCACCCTCCAACTTAATAAGGAAAGGTACTTCCTTGACCGAAAGAAAAAAGATTGAAAATCCATCAGAGTGTACGAGGAAAGATTCACTAGTCTTGCATGGTATGCCACCTTCTTTGCCATACCACCAAATTCAAGTCTGGCCACTTATTTGGTGGCATAAAACCTAGCCTACCGAAAGCACTAAAAATCTGCGATTTTGAGAACTATGAGGAAATTGGTCGATGTACCCTCAAAGTTGAAATGGAGATCGATGAATCTCAACAGTATCATAGGGATAAGAAGCATAATTTGGACTTTTATTCGGTAAGTCTGATAGATAAATCCAATGGTGATAAGAAATTCCAGCACCCCACTTTCCAACGGTGTGGAAAAAAGAACCCCAGAAATTTCTTGAAGGGGGTGAGGAAATTAATTAGGTGTGGAAGAGAAAGGAACCGGGATATTAACTACTGAAAAAAATCCCACTGCTATGACAGAGGATAGGAACACTCTGTTCTACCCTCAATGCATTGTTCATTGCTCCAACTACGAAGAACCATGGAACTTTGAAAACCAATGCTCAAAGCCAAGGGTTTGAGAAGGTAACCAACAACCTCTAAGGAAGAAAGGGATATATTTTTCAATTGTTACCACTAAAGAGAACCCCAAAAAAGAAGTGGTAATAGGTGCACTAGTTATTCATTCAAGAAAAAAGAATTTAATTTTTGATTATGGTTCTATGCATTCTTTTATATCCTAAAAGTTTAGTATAACTATCCGAACACCACCACGGATCATTGTAGTAGAGATGTTGATGAGAATAGAAAATGGGGAAATAATTGCATCCCATGAATATAACTCCTCCCCTATCACAATATGTGGTTTTAACTTCCTAGAGAACCTCATCATACTCCCTCTAGTGGAATTATATACAATTCATGGCATGGATTGGAATTCCCTATATAGAGATAACATAAATTTTCGTGAGAGGGGAATCATTCTCTATATAGAGAATGGACCCCTGATTTTGTACAAGTGCAAGGAGGAGGATTGATCTTATTTAGTACCATCATCTAAAGTGTGGATATTACTACCCTATGAGAATGCATATCTTCCTCATATGATTGAGTATAAGGAAGCAACCATCCTTGATTACATGCCTATTGTAAGGGAATTCACTGAAGTGTTTCCAGAGGAATTTCCTAGTCTTCCTCCTAGAAGAGATGTTGAATTCTCAATTGATATTATACGTGGGGGATTTCCAATATCCAAGACTCCATATATAATGGTTGTTTTGGAGCTTGAGGAGCTGAAGAAACAACTATAGGAGAATCTGGATAATGGTTCTATACTCCCAAGTGCTTCACCATGGGGTGCACTAGTCCTCTTAATCAAGAATAAGGATGGGTCAATGTCACGACCCACCTTCACAAAAAGTAGGGAAGGGTCAGCAGATTGCCAGGACCTTCCTTCTTTGAGTTGAAGGAGAGATAATGACCCCCGACACCCGCCTTCAATAGGTCCCGGAGTGGCGACTAGCATCAAGGGTACAGAAACTTCTCAGAAATGGAAGGCCTTACCCCTTTTTGTTTTATAAGATCTAGAGATGAGATGATGAAACTCAACAACACCAAGGTAAAAAATAAGTAAAGCCAAAAAAAATACAAAAGGTGACTACAAAGGTAAGTACCGTAGAAGAAAAACAGCAACTGCAACTGCCCCAAAGGTCCGAACTAGTATGGTCCTGCACGATCCCCGAAGTCCTCCTGGAAACCTGAAAGCAGTTTTATATACGTAGGGTGAGCATAAAAGTACACTCAGTAGGGAAAACCAAGGAATCTCGTGCACATGTGGGGGAACGTACTAAAGTCCCATGAGAAAAGAAGTAAACCAAACACCTATCAAGGTAAACTACCCACCCCAGGCCTCACCAAGGCACACTCTCCAAATAACGCAAGTCAAGTAATATATATAATCAGAGCACATCGATGTTTGGGTACCCCGCGCCACTTTCCCACTAGTTATTGAGACATCCTACGCATCAGACCAATCCCGCCATTCTTACCACAGTCCCACTGCCACACCCGCCCGCACACACCTGGGCCACAACCACCACACGCAGTCACACTGCCGAAATTCCGCCTACACACACCTGGGACACATCTGTCACATGTAACCACGCCTGCAAAAACCTAGGCCAGAACAACCACCACCATGCCCGAAGACACCTGGGCCTCATCCTGAATACACTTGGGAAACCACCTGCCGTACACACCTATCCAACCGTCACATTGCCCTGCCCGAAGGTTCTTGGGATAATAATGGACCTCAGGCCATCACAGCCTACCCGAAGATACTTGGGCTATCCGGGAAAGGGAGCATAAAAGAAGCTAACAACTAGCCAATAAGAATAGTGTTGGGAAAAACACCCTCCCCCATGAAATGGGGGTGTTCGACACTAAGTTCTCAACTTGGGTGGGTCGCGAATAAGAAACACAAAACTATAAGTAGATATAGGTAACAAGCACTCACAAAAAGTTTAGGATTTTCTAACCAGCCTACAGAACACAACACCACTACGTTGAAGTCCAAGTCACGACTCTCGCCAACAAAACCCATTTGTCCCATTCTTGTTTCATGTTCAGTAATAATGTTTAATTAATTTTAAGCACTACTGGGCAACTAGTAGGCATAGGCACAAGTCCAGGGAAGTAAACAGTCAAGCATCAACCGTAACCCCCACACCCGGTTCTCAACAACAAAGGATCCCACCCCAATTCGTGATACAAAAAAGTAACCACCGGGTCTTAAAACTCACAACCACCGAGAGTATAAACAGAATAGGGGATCCCATCCCCTCCCACATCTCCAGCAATCGGATCGTAAAAGAAAACAACCAAACTACCATCACCAACACAAGGCAGGGCCATGCCAGTATTTTCAGATTTAAACGATTTAACACACTCCATGATTTCAATTTTCGAGTGTTTTAACCGGGGTTATCACAAAGGGGTTGATACTGGTGCCTCAATTTATTTGGCCAGATATATGTGATTAACCAATTTCCTTTTTATAGCAGGAGTTCACAATTACAAAACCACCACCAGGGTTCGTTAGTGCACAGAGAAAGACCACCAACGACCATGATTTTTAGAAAGAGTAAGCCTGCACAGTTCATAATTAAGATCATAATATAAAACAACATCAATGATCAAAACCCCCCTTCATTCCTTATAGGATTCTTTCATTATCTTTATTTAGATCTGTCTTATCCAATTCTACAGAAACAAAAACATTCCCACCCCGCATGATACACAAAAGAGAGAGACTAAGGAGAAATTCCCTACGTGTTGATAGGTGATCGACGTTTAGGCCGGGGGCGGAACTTTACGGATAACGATGCGGCGCGCCCGATGCACCAGAAGCTGTTCGTGAAAATTCGCGATCCAGGAAAGAAATAAATCATGGCTAACCCTTAGTTTATAAGAGCCGCGGATGGTTGAGGTGAGAACGCGAAACTGCGGGGTCGTGGGTTGGCCACATGGCCCCACTCGTCATTAAAGGGGGGTCGGGTGGTATAAACCGAATCATTAATTCATTAAGTATTTAATTAAAACTCTTATGCATGTTACTGGTCTTTAAAAAACGCTCAAACAGGTCAAAATAGGGTTTAAAACCCTATTTGCGCAAAAAGGAGCGCTACTAGAAATAACCCGCGGGGTAGGCCAGAGCCACCGGTAGTCTGAGAGCTACTGGTGGGAAACAGCTATCGGTAGATGAGCTACCGGTAGGCTACATCTACCGGTAGGCGGAGCTACAGGTAGGCTGCGACCACTGGTAGACCGAGCTACCGGTAGGCTGCAGCTACCGGTAGGCCGAGCTACCGGTAGACAGAGCTACCGGTAGCTGCAGCTACCGGTAGACCGAGCTACCGATAGACAGAGCTACTGGTAGGTTGCGGCCACCGGTAGACCGAGCTACTAGTAGGCTGCAGCTACCGGTAGGCCGAGCTACCAGTAGGCTGCAGCTTCTGGTAGGCCGAGCTACCGGTAGACAGAGCTACTGGTAGTTGCAGCTACCGGTAGACCGAGCTACCGGTAGACAGAGATACTGGTAGGCTGCGGCCACCGGTAGACCGAGATACCGGTAGGCCCACTACCGGTAGGCTAAGGCTACCGGTAGGCCCACACCACCGTGATTCGCAGACCAGAAAACCCAAAACAAGATTTTCACAAGTAATGGATCCCAAAAACCCGGGCCATTACATCAGATACCTCTTAAACGATTCTTGTCCTCGAGAATCAAAACAAACCAGAAGGGAAGAGAGGGTCCGAACAACCACCTCTAAAGATACCTCTTAGGAGTGAACCCATGCTAACTAAAAAATTTCCCTGCCAAGAACCAAGCAACATACCATGCTAAACTGCCCAGGCATGTGGGGTGGGGAGTCCCCTCCCCCATGTCAAGATATTATCCGCTTTGGGTGGCACTGACTCGCCCGCACGGGTTTAATCGCATCCACCTTAATGCGTCTTGATTAGGGGTCGGGTCCTCTCCTCCCCCATAGCCAGGGATTTTCACACACATCTAGAGGAAGAAAAACCATCACATCCCATAGCAAAAGACAAAACATTCTACTACAACAGGTACAACAAGAACAAAAACTCAAAATAACTCTGGGTACTGGGTACGCATATGTGATTCCCTCTCCCACGTAATCTACTCAATCCCACCATGTCTCCACAACACAGGAACCAAGGGAATGGTTCGCCCATGAAGCACCTTCTCCTTGCGATCCTCGATCATCACTAGTCTCTCTACAAAAGTCACGTCGTCCTCGATGTCCAGCTCACCCCAATCAAGGACGTGTGAAACGTCGTGCAGATACCGGCAGAGTTGGGACACATGGAAGACATCATGTATCCTCAGTAGCGGCGGTGGTAACGCTAGATGATAAGCCACTTCGCCAACCCACCGCAACACTTCGAAGGGTCTGATGAACCTGGGAGAAAGCTTACTCCCCTTTACGAACCTTCGCTTCCCACACCAAGGGGAGACCTTCAAGAACACGTGGTCTCCAACCTCAAACTCCAAGGGCCTCCTCCTGGTATCCGCATACAACTTCTTTCAGTCCTGGACTGCCTTCATCCTTTCCCGTATGAGCTGAACCTTCTATGTCGTGCCCTACACCACCTCTGGGACAAGGATGCCTGCCTCTCCTACTTCGGTCCAACACACAGGCGAACGACACGTCCTCCCATACAAAGCTTCGAACGTGGCCATAATGATGGTCGAGTGGTGGATATTATTGTAGGAAAACTCTACTAGAGGCAAGTATTGCGCCCATGATCCTCCTGAGTCCAGAACACATGCCCGTAGCATATCCTCCAAGGTCTGGATGGTGCGCTCTGTTTGTCCATCTGTCTGGGGGTGGAAAGCAGTGCTAAGGCGTAGATGGGTGCCAAAAGCATACTGCAATCCTATCCAGACTCGCGAGGTAAAATGTGCATCCCTATTCGAGACTATAGACCTCGGAACTCCATGCAACCACACCACCTCATCCACGTACTTTCGTGCTAAAGCATCCACAGAACTCGACTCCCTGATCGCCATAAAGTGAGACGATTTCGTCAACCTGTCCACTACCACCCATATGGCATCGCATCCCCCTTGGACCTTGGGTAGTACCGTGACGAAATCCATCGAGATGTCATCCCACTTCCACTCGGGGACATCTAGGGGCTGCAGTAGGCCGCCTGGAACTCGGTATTCAGCCTTCACTTGCTGACACACTAAGCACTTGGCCACAAACTCTGCCACCGCTCGCTTAACTCCGGGCCACCAGAACTGCCTCTTCAGTCCCTGGTACATCTTGGAAACTCCTGGGTGTACCTCCAGGGGTGAGTTTTGGAACTCATTGAGAACCTTTCCGTGCATCACTCCTGGAACAAACAACCTTTCCTGGAAAAGCATCCGGTTATGACCATCCTATGTCCATCCTTCCGGAGCATTACCCTGGTCAACTCGGTCACGCATCACTTCACACTCCGGGTCTCCCCACTGAGACTCCTCCACTTTTCGAAACAGAGATGAATGCACTATCATATGATATAGGCAGCCTCTTCCGCTATCCATCTTCGCATCCAGGTGTAAGGTAGCCAACTCCTCCATTGCCTTCCAGGCGTCCACCGACTCTCGGACCGCATCCTTTTGTGTCTTCCTACTCAAGGCATCGACCACTACATTTCCCTTTCCCTCAGTATCAGAGATCTAAAAGTCGTAATCCTGGAGGAACTCCACCCATCTCTGCTGTCGCAAGTTTAAGTCCCGCTGGGAGAAGATATACCTCAAGATTTTGTTATCCGTGAAGACCACAAAGCGTTCCCCGATGAGGTAGTGCCTCCATAACTTTAGCGCAAAAACGACCGCTGCAAGTTCCAGGTCATGGGTGGCGTAGTTACGCTCATGGGGGCGTAGCTGCCAGGACCCATAAGAGATCACTCCTTCTGTCTGCATCAACACACATCCCAGGCCCTGTCCTGAAGCATCACATAACACCTCATAGGCCACCCCTTCTTCTGGTAATCTCAGCACTAGGGCACTAACCAACTTATCTTTCAGATAGCTAAAGGCTGACTCGCACTGCTTACTCCACCTGAAAACCTGGTCCTTCTTGGTCAGGGCTGTCAAAGGGGCTGTAACTTGGGAAAAGTTGGGTACAAACCTCTGATAGTAACCCGCCAACCCAAGGAAACTACGGACCTCTGCCACATTCTTGGGTGCTGGCCAAGAAACAACTGCCTCAACTTTTGACGGGTCCACCGCTACCCCCTTCTCGGACACCACGTGCCCGAGGAAGTGCACTTCTCGTGTCCATAACTTGCATTTCAACAACTTCCCATAGAGCTGATGATGTTAGAGGACCTCAAAAATTGTCCTCAGGTGCTCTACATGGTCCTCTTATGACCTCGAATAGATCATGATATCGTCGATGAACACAACCACGAACCGATCCAAGTACTCCCGGAAGATGGAGTTCATAAGCCCCATGAGCACAGCCGAGGCGTGCGTAACACCGAAGGGCATGACTACGAACTCTAAGTGTCCATATCTGCATCTAAACACCGTCTTCGGGATGTCTCCCTCCTTCACTCTCAGCTGGTGGTACCCATACCGCAGGTCGATCTTCGAGAACCATCCTTCCCCTTTCAGTTGGTTGAAAAGATCTTCTATCCTCGGAAGAGGGTAGAGATTCTTGATCGTCACCTGATTCAGCCTCCTGTAGTCTATGTACAACCTAAGACCACCATCTGACTTCTTTGTGAACAAGACTGGATCACCCCACGGTGACGCACTCGGGCGAACATAACCCCTCTTCATCATATCGTCAATATGGATCCGCAACTCCTGTAGCTCTGAAGGTGCCATCCGGTAAGGAGCCATCAAGATTATTCGAGCGCCGGGATGAAGGTCTATCCCAAACTCGATATCACGTCGAGGGGGTAGAGTTGTCACATCCTCAGGGAAGACGTCCATAAACTCACGGATGATCTCTGGCACTTCCACCATTTCAGCATCTACTGATTCCACTGTCAGCTCGGTCAACAAGGAGAGGAGGGGTTCCTCTCGCCTATTTCCCTTCTCACTACTCCGCTCGCCGTTGAAGGTAACACGTCGGCCATCCAAGTCCGAGAACAAAACCCTTCTTCAGAAACAGTCGATGATGGAACACACATAAAATAGCCAGTCGATGCCTAGGATGACATCGTATGGCTGAATCTGTAGCAGAAGAAGATCCCTAACCGACTGATGTGGCCCTATCATCAGTCTACATCCCCGACAAACAAACAAAAAGTTGGTCTGACCTCACACTGGTGTGCTCAACACTAGGGGCACTGGAAGTCTCTCCACATCTAAACCCAAGGCACGGGCTAGACTGGGAGCAACAAAGGAGTGCGAAGCTCCGGTATCTAACAAGGAAGAAGCAAGAGTGCTAAACAGACTGATCATACCTCGAACAACCTCTGGCCCTGCTGGAACTGCTGCCTCTGCGGCGTGAAACTGTCCACGCCCAGCTCCTCTACCCCTCGGTTGCCGGCCACCTCCCCAAACACGCCACGGTCGAGGTCCCTGAGGAGTGCCCTGAGGTTGGCCTCCTCTTCCTACGTCTTCCCTCGGAGGAGCGGGAGGTCGCTGTCCCTGCTACTACTGCTGGAAAGGTCTGGCTGGAAGCTGCTGCTGGGGCGGGTGGTGGGGCTGTCCACCACCGCCGTACTGCACCCAGTCCGGGAACTGACTCCGGAGATGTCCAGGGCTCCCACAGATGAAGCACCGCGGTCCTGGGCCCGAAGAAAAGGGGAGAGGACCGGGGGATCAAAACTGAAACTGATGCAGCCTGCTCCCTGTGAGTCGGAACCTAGAGGGTCCTGACGCTAGAGGCCTGGTGCTGACGGCCTTCCCATTTGATGGTCCCAGCTGGATCCACTCTCGTGATACAACTCCTAGAGTGTGCATTCTCTCCACCACTTCGGCCTTCTTCTGGACCTCCAAGTACGTCGGCAGGGTAAAGGGGGTAACCGCGTACTGGAGGGAGGGTCGGAGAGCCTCCTCCAAACGTCTCGCCCGAGACTCCTCGTTGGGAAAGAGGTCCGGAGAAAAACGTAGGAGGTCCTTGAACTTGATCCCTAGCTCCCTCACAGACATACTCCCTTGTTGGAGGGATAGTAGATCCTGTCTCTTTTCCACCTTCATCATCAAAGAGAGGAATTCCGCCCGGAACTCCCTCTCAAAATCCACCCAAGACACCTCAGCCTCCCTCCTCTCCCCCAGGTAAAGCGTCCACCTTTGACGCGCTACTCCCCGCATCTGGCTGACGACCAGAGGAACCGAGTACTCGGTCGGGGCCCGAATCAGGCCGAAAGCTATAACTAGCTCCTCTAGCCAGCCTTCCATCTTCATGTCGGAGGTGCTGCCCTCATACTTCTCGAGGGCCTGTCACTGGAAGGCCCGAAGAGTCTTCTACCACTGGTCGTCCTCTTCCTCTCGATCAGTTCTCTGCCGATCGACCAAAGTAGTCTCCGGGGCCTCGATCACCTGTACCACACGTGGTCGCCTTCCAGGTGCCATAGCTGCAAGGTAAACAAGGAATTCCTAAGCCCAAGTAGTGCAGAATATCGTCTTCAAAACTTCTTAATTTTTTTTAATGTATTCTTAATTCCCAAGACATCCCAGAAACATAAGAACACAAGTAATTATGATGCATGTACCTTTACTAGGGCCTCTACCCTGCAATAAGTGTGGTCTCACTCAGTCGTTCGTTAGGTCCAGAGTCCTCGCATCGGATCACGGGGGCCCCTAAAATCCCATGTCCTAGCCGGTCTTCCCTGGCCTAATTCACGCGCCATGGTCACCCAACACTGTTGCCTTACCATCCCATGCAATCCTCACTATGCCTAACTCCAGACTCCATCCTATCTCTCAACTATCACCTTTGATACCATTCTGTCATGACCCGCCTTCACCAAAAGGAGGGAGGGGTCAGCAGATTTCCAGGCCCTTCCTTCTTTGAGTTGAAGGAGAGATAATGACCTCAAGACCTGCCTTCAATAGGTCCCGGAGTGGCGACTAGAACCAATGGTACAAAAATTTCTCACAAATGGAAGGCATTACCCCTTTTTGTTTTATAATATCGAGAGATGAGATGATGAAACTCAACAACACCAAGGTAAAAGAAAAGTAAAGGAAAAAAAATACAAAAGGTGACTACAAAGGTAAGTACCAAAGAAGAAAAACAGCAACTGCAACTGCCCCAAAGGTCTGAGCTAGTATGGTCCTGCGCGATCCCCGAAGTCCTCCTGGAAACCTGAAATCAGTTTTATATACGCAGGGTGAGCATACAAGTACACTCAGTAGGGAAAACCAAGGACTCTCGTGCACAAGTGGGGGAACGTACTAAAGTCCCGTGAGAAAAGAAGTAAACCAAACACCTATCAAGATAAACTACCCACCCCAGGCCTCACCAAGGCACACTCCCCAAATAACGCAAGTCAAGTAATATATATAATCAGAGCACATCGATGTTTGGGTACCCCGCACCACTTTACCACTGGTTATTGAGACATCCTACGCATCGGACCAATCCCGCCATTCTCACCGCAGTCCCACTACCACACCCGCCTGCACACACCTAGGCCACAACCACTACACGTAGTCACACTGCCGAAATCCCGCCCGCACACAGCTGGGCCAGATCTGTCACATGCAACCACGCCTGCAAACACCTAGGCCAGAACAACCACCACCATAACCGAAGACACCTGGGCCTCATCCCGAAGACACTTGGGAAACCACCTGCCGCAAACACCTGGACAACCGTCACACTGCCCCGCCCCAAGGTTCTTGGGCAAATAATGGACCTCAGGCCATCACAGCCTACCTGAAGATACTTGGGCTATCCGGGAAAGGGAGCAGAAAAGGAGCTAACAACCAGCCACTAAGAATAGTATTGGAAAAAAAAACCTCCCCCATGAAATGGGGGTGTTCGTCACTAAGTGCTCAACTTGGGTGGGGTGCGAATAAGAAACACAAAACTATAAGTATATATAGGTAACAAGAACTCACCCAAAGTTTAGGCTTTTCTAACCAGCCTACAGAACACAACACCACTACGTCCAAGTCACAAGTCACGACTCTCGCCAATAAAACCCATTTGTCCCATTCTTGTTTCATGTTCAGTAATAATGTTTAATTAAGATTAAGAACTACTGGGAAACTAGTAGGAATAGGCACAAGTCCAGGGAAGTAAACAGTCAAGCATCAACCGTAACCCCCACACCCGGTTCTCAAAAACAGAGGATCCCACCCCAATTCGTGATATAAACAAGTAACCACCGGGTCTTAAAACTCACAACCACCGAGAGTATAAACAGAACAGGGGATCCCATCCCCTCCCACATCTCCAGAAATCGGCCCGTAAAAGAAAACAACCAAACTACCTCCACAAACACAAGGCAGGTCCATGCCGGTATTTTCAGATTTAAATGATTTAACACACTCCATGATTTCAATTTTCGAGTGTTTTAATCGGGGTTATCACAGAGGGGTTGATCTTGGTGCCTCAATTTATTTGGCCAGATATATGTGATTAACCAATTTCCTTTTTACAGCAGGAGTTCACAATTACAAAACCACCACCAGGGTTCGTTAGTGCACAGAGAAAGACCACCAACGGCCAGGATTTTCAGAAGGCGTAAGCCTGCACAGTTCATAATTAAGACCATAATATAAAACAACATCAACGATCACAACCCCCCCTTCATTCCTTATAGGATTCATTCATTATCTTTATTTAGATCTGGCTTATCCAATTCTACAGAAACAAAAACATGCCCACCCCGCATGATACACAAAAGAGAGAGACGACAGAGAAATTCCCTACGTGTTGATAGGTGATCGACGTTTAGGCCGGGGGCGGAACTTTACGGATAACGATGCGGCGCGCCCGATGCACCAGAAGCTGTTCGTGAAAAGCCGTGATCCAGGAAAGAAATAAACCACGACTAACCCTTAGTTTATAAGAGCCACAGACGGTTGAGGTGAGAACGTGAAACCGCGGGGTCGTGGGTTGGCCACATGGCCCCACTCGTCATTAAAGGGGGGTCGAGTGGTTTAAACCGAATCATTAATTCATTAAGTATTTAATTAAAACTCTTATGTGCGTTACGGGTCTTTAAAACACGCTCAAACAGGTCAAAATAGAGTTTAAAACCCTATTTGCGCAAAAAAGAGCGCTACTGGAAATAACCCGCGGGGTAGGCCAGAGCCACCGGTAGTCTGAGAGCTACTGGTGGGCGACAGCGACCGGTAGCTGAGCTACCGGTTGTCTGTAGCGACCGGTAGGCTGAGCTACTGGTAGGCTACAGCCACCGGTAGACCGATCTACTGGTAGGCTGCAGCTACCGGTGGGCCGAGCTACCGGCCGGCTGCAGCTACCGGTAGGCCGAGCTACCGGTAGACAAAGCTACCGGTAGCTGCAGCTACCGGTAGACCGAGCTACCGGTAGACAGAGCTACAGGTAGGCTGCAGCCACCGGTAGACCGAGATACCGGTAGGTTGCAGATACCGGTAGGCCCAGCTACCGGTAGGCTGTAGCTACCGGTAGGCCGAGCTACCGGTAGACAGAGCTACCGGTAGCTGCAGCTACCGGTAGACCGAGCTACCGGTAGACATAGCTACCGGTAGGCTACGGCCACTGGTAGACCGAGATATCGGTCAGCCCGCTACCAGTAGGCTAAGGCTACCGGTAGGCCTACACCACCGTGATTCCCAGAACATAAAACCCAAAATGAGATTTTCACAAGTAATGGATCCCAAAAACCCGGGCCATTACATCAGATACCTCTTAAATGATTCTCGTCCTCGAGAATCAAAACAAACCAGAAGGGAAGAGAGGGTCCGAACAACCACCTCTAAAGATACCTGTTATGAGCGAACCCATGCTAACTAAAACATTTCCCTACCAAGAACCAAGCAACATACCATGCTAAACTGGCCAGGCATGTGGGGTGGGGAGTCCCCTCCCCCATGTCAAGATATTATCTGCTTTGGGCGGCACTGACTCGCCCGCACGGGTTTAATCGAATCCACCTTAATGCATCTTGATTAGGGGTCAGGTCCTCTCCTCCCCCATATCCAGGGCTTTTCACACACATCCAGAGGAAGAAAAACTAGTACATCCCATAACAAAAGACAAAACATTCTACTAAAACAGGTACAACAAGAACAAAAACTCAAAAAAACTCTGGGTACTGGGTACGCATATGTGCTTCCCTCTCCCACATACTCTCCTCAAGACCACCATGTCTCCACAACACACGAACCAAGGTAATGGTTCGCCCATGAAGCACCTTCTCCTTGCGATCCTCGATCATCACTGGTCTCTCTACAAAAGTCACGTCGTCCTCGATGTCCAGCTCACCCCAATCAAGGACGTGTGAAACATCGTGCAGATACCGGCGGAGTTGGGACACATGGAAGACATCATGTATCCTCAGTAGCGGCGGTGGTAATGCTAGCTGATAAGCCACTTCGCCGACCCGCCGCAACACTTCGAAGTGTCCGATGAACCTGGGAGAAAGCTTACTCCCCTTTCTGAACCTTCTCTTCCCAAATAACGCAAGGCAAGTTATATATATAATCAGAGCACATCGATGTTTGGGTACCCCGCGCCACTTTCCCACTGGTTATTGAGACATCCTACGCATCGGACCAATCCCGCCATTCTCACCGCAGTCCCACTGCCACACCCGCCCGCACACACCTGGGCCACAACCACCACACGCAGTCACACTACCGAAATCCCACCTACACACACCTGGGCCACATCTGTCACATGTAACCACGCATGTAAACACCTAGGCTAGAACAACCACCACCACGCCCGAAGACACCTGGGCCTCATCCCGAAGACACTTGGGAAACCACCTGCCGCACACACCTGGACAACCGTCACACTGCCCCGCCCGAAGGTTCTTGGGCTAATAATGGACCTCAGGCCATCACAGCCTACCCGAAGATACTTGGTCTATCCGGGAAAAGGAGCAGAAAAGGAGCTAACAACCATCCACTAAGAATAGTGTTGGGAAAAACACCCTCCCCCATGAAATGGGGGTGTTTGGCACTAAGTGTTCAACTTGGGTGGGGCGCGAATAAGAAACACAAAACTATAAGTAGATATAGGTAACAAGCACTCACCCAAATTTTAAGGCTTTTCTAACCAGCCTATAGAATACAACACCACTACGTCCAAGTCACAAGTCACGACTCTCGCCAACAAAACCCATTTGTCCCATTCTTGTTTCATGTTCAGTAATAATTTTTAATTAAGTTTAAGCACTACTGGGCAATTAGTAGGCATAGGCACAAGTACAGGGAAGTAAACAGTCAAGCATCAACCATAACCCCCACACCCTGTTCTCAACAACAGAGGATCCCACCCCAATTCGTGATATAAACAAGTAACCACCGAGTCTTAAAACTCACAACCACCGAGAGTATAAATAGAACAGGGGATCCCATCCCCTCCCACATCTCCAGCAATCGGCCCATAAAAGAAAACAACCAAACTACCACCACCAACACAAGGCAGGTCCATGCCGGTATTTTCAGATTTAAACGATTTAACACACTCCATGATTTCAATTTTTGAGTGTTTTAAATAGGGTTATCACAGAGGGGTTGATCCTGGTTCCTCAATTTATTTGGCCGGATATACGTGATTAACCAATTTCCTTTTTACAGTAGGAGTTCACAATTACAAAACCACCACCAGGGTTCGTTAGTGCACAGAGAAAGACCACCAACGACCATGATTTTCAGAAGGTGTAAGCCTGCACAGTTCATAATTAAGATCATAATATAAAACAGCATCAACGATCACAGCCCCCCCTTCATTCCTTATAGGATTCGTTCATTATCTTTATTTAGATCTGTCTTATCCAATTCTACAGAAACAAAAACATGCCCACCCCGCATGATACACAAAAGAGAGAGACGAAGGAGAAATTCCCTACGTGTTGATAGGTGATCGACATTTAGGCCGGGGGCATAACTTTACGGATAACGATGCGGCGCGCCCGATGCACCAGAAGCTGTTCGTGAAAAGCCATGATCCAGGAATGAAATAAACCACAGCTAACCCTTAGTTTATAAGAGCCGCAGACGGTTGAGGTGAGAACGCGAAACCATGGGGTCGTGGGTTGGCCACGTGGCCCCACTCATCATTAAAGGGGGGTCGGGTGGTTTAAACCGAGTCATTAATTCATTAAGTATTTAATTAAAACTCTTATGCGCATTACGGGTCTTTAAAACATGCTCAAACAGATCAAAATAGGGTTTAAAACCCTATTTGCGCAAAAAGGAGCGCTACTGGAAATAACCCGCGGGGTAGGCCAGAGCCACCGGTAGTCTGAGAGCTACCGGTGGGCGACAACTATCGGTAGGCGGCAGCTACCGGTAGGCCGACCTACCGGTAGGCTGCGACCACCGGTAGACTGACCGACCGGTAGGCTGTAGCTACCGGTAGGTTGAGCTACCGGTAGGCCGAGCTACCGGTAGACAGAGCTACCGGTAGCTGCAGCTACCGGTATACCGAACTACCAGTAGATAGAGCTACCGGTAGGCTGCGTCCACTGGTAGATCGAGCT
Source organism: Viscum album (assembly GCA_963277665.1). Classification (NCBI taxonomy): domain Eukaryota; kingdom Viridiplantae; phylum Streptophyta; class Magnoliopsida; order Santalales; family Viscaceae; genus Viscum; species Viscum album. The sequence goes on from OY728123.1 coordinate 1,384,668,693, forward strand.
ACCGGTAGGCGGAAGCTACCGGTAGGCCGAGCTACCGGTAGGCCATAGCTACCGGTAGGCTGAGCTACCGGCAGATAGAGCTACCGGTAGCTGCAGCTACCGGTAGACCGAGCTGCCGGTAGACAGAGCTACCGGTAGGCTGGGGCCACCGGTAGACCGAGCTACCGGTAGGCCCGCTACTGGTAGGCTAAGTCTACCGGTAGGCCTACACCACCGTGATTCCCAAACCAGAAAACCCAAAACGACATTTTCACAAGTAATGGATCCCAAAAACCCGGGCCATTACAGTCAATGCGCCATTTCATTGATTATCGTGAGTTCAAAAAATTCATGATAAAGAACAAGTATTCTCTACCCCAAATTGATGACTTGTTAGATCAGCTATGTAGAGCACAATATTTCTCCATGGTTAATTTATAGTCAGGATATTACCAATTATGGGTGAATGAGGAGGATATCCCCAAGACTTCTTTTCGTACAAGGTACGAGCACTATGAATTCATAGTAATTAATTTAGGACTCACTAATTCTCCATAAATCTTTATGGACTTGATGAATAGATTATTTAAAGATTACCTTGACAAATTTTTGATAGTCTTTATAAAATATATTCTAATATACTCCAAAACCAAGGAGGAGCATGAGTAGAATCTAAGAACTTTACTAGAGACCTTACGAAAGAAGAAGCTCCATGAAATGTAAAAAAAGTCTGAGTTATGGTTGAAGGAAGTCTCATTCTTGGGTAATATCATCACAAGAAATGGGATATCTGTAGATCACTCCAAGATATCTTCAATTGAGGTATGGATGAGGCCAAAGTTTGTGACATATATCCATAACTTTCTGGGGTTATCTGGATATTATCCCCGATTTGTGAGAAATTTGTCAATATTTTCAAACCCTCTTACCATGATAACTCTAAAATAAGTCAAGTTTTTTTGGAGTGATGAATTCGAAGAGAGATTTAAGGAGTTAAAAAGGAGGCTTATCATTATGCATGTTCTCACACTACTTATAAGTGGATAACTTTTTGTGGTATTCTGTGATGCTTTGAAGAAGGGAATGGGATTTGTGTTGATAAAAAATGAAAAATTAATTGTAGATGATTCAATGAAAATTGAATCTTCATGAGAAGACTATACAAAACATGATCTAGAGTTGGATACTGTAATCTTCACATAAAGAATTTGGCGATATTACCTGTTTGGGGAGAATTTTGAAATATATACAGATCACAAAAGCCTCTTGTATATATTCACACAGAAAGAGTTGAATATTAACCAACAAATATGGCTAGAGCTGATCAAAGAATATGACTTCTCAATCCATTACCACCCTAGGAAAGAAAACAAGGTAGAGGATTCTCTAAGTAGAAAGGATCCAGAAACTCTTTCATTGGTGAGAATTGAAAAGGATCCAATCTTCTTATATTTGATGAAGATGGACATGGGAATCATAAATAAGGGAACATAATCAATCCTTTCATAAATTATTGCTCTACCATTTCTTCTGTAAATCTTAAAGGATTCTCGAAAAGATGATGTGGAAATTCATAAGAAAGTGGAAACTATCAGAAAATGGAAATCCTCGATTTTCAATGGTAATAAAAAAGGAATTGTGATATTTGGGACAATACTATGTGTTTCATCAAATAAAGAGTTAAAGAATGAACTTTTGGATGATGCACATAGTTTGGATTTATCCATTCACCTAGGAAACAAAAAGATGTATCGAGATCTCTGGGATCATTATTGGTGGGATAAAATAAATAAGAAGATCGATGAGTACACATAAAAGTTCTTGGTATGCCAATAAGTGAAGGTTGAGAGGCATAAGTCTAAGGGGATGATGCAACCATTACCCATACCATCATGTAAATGGGAGAACATCACCATGTACTTTTCACCGAACTTTTGAAGGCATCCAAAGGAAACAATGTTATCTAGGTTTTTGTGGATCATCTTAAAAATACTTCACACATTATTGAAATTCAAGAGAATTTCTTATTGGATCAATTTGCACTGATATATATCAGAGAATTGGTAAGGATTCATGGAGTACCACTATCAATTGTATCCGATCAAGATCCAAGATTCAAATCTATATTCTGGAAGAGTCTTCAAAATGCTCTGAATACTGAGCTGAACTTTAGTATGTCTTATTATCCTCAAAATGATGACCAATCTGAGCAGACTATCCAAACACATGATTACAAGTTGAGCATGGTCAATGGACTTCAAAGGAGGATGGGATCAACTTATTCTTCTGGTTGAGTTCTATTATAATAACAGTTTCCACTCAAGCCTCAAAATGGCTCTATATGATGACCTTCATGGGAATGGGTAAAAAACACCGACATGTTGGGATGAAGTTAGGGAGAGAAAACAACTAGGTCTAGAAATTGTAGAAGAAATGGTGGAGAATGTTAATTCCATCCAACAACACATTAATGCTTTTTAGAGTCGATAAAAGATCTTTGAAAATAATTATCGACCAGACCGAGAGTTTGATGTTGGAGACAATGTATTCCTCTGCATATCACTGTGGAATATAGTTATGAGATTTTGGAATAAGGTAAATCTTAGTCCAAGGTACATGGACTTTTTGAGATCCTTTATCAAATTGGTGTAGTGGTCTATTGACTAGAAATCCCAACAAACCTATCTCAAGTAGAAGATGTATTCCATGTATCACTCTTGAGGAAGTACATACCTAACCCATCACATGTACTCAATCCAGAGGTGGTACCATTAGAGAATAACCTATCCTATGAAAAGAAGGCGATGATGATCATAGATCTTAGGGAAAAAGTTCTATGAAATAAGACAATTCCCCTCATCAAGGTGTTGTTGTGAAACCACAAGTTTGAAGAAGTAATGTGGGAATCGAAGGAAGTGAAGAAGAAGAGTTATCCTCATTTATTTTAGTGTGGGAAAAGGAAATTTTGATGGAAATATTTATTTAGGGGGGAGATTGTAATGACCTAAACTTTTATTAATGAAAATTCCTCTTGATCTAATTAAATGGTTATATAAAACATATGCACTTCCTTAGTTTTATGTTTTTGGTTTTTTAAATACTAAATGGTACCATTTCAAATATAGTCATTGAATAGTGATAACATGATTAATATAAACATTGGTCTCTACAAAATCCAATTTACGCAGACAAAGGAAATGATGGACTCATCCAGTATAATTTCTATGTACAAAGCCCATTTGTCGAAGCTCAAAAAGGAGGTGGCAACACTGGGCTTCACTCTTGACCATGTCCAATTTGATCGTCAACATGTTAAGCTTGAATGGAAATTCCTATGGGAGAAGTGGAAGTTAATAGAGATTACCACCCGAGAAATTTTATCCGAGCCACCTCAAGAGTCTGTCACCATTGCACACCTTACCCTTAGGTCTTATGTAGGTGTTATAAAGGGTTATGAAATAGGACCCTAGAAATATGATTATGTGCATTATTTTTGTATAGAATAAATAATACACATTCATTTTATTATTTCTACTTAGTAAATAGTTTTTAAATAACAAATAGCATTTTTAGTTAATATACAATTAATAAATCTATTTTGATGAATTAATTGATTTTTGAATTAAATAATATTTTTAAAAAATATTATTACTAAATTACTTATTTTTAAACATAAATGATTGTATAATTTTTATGTATACAATGGAAATTTTTATTAAGGTTTGAAAGTTGTTTTTGTCAAAACTAATGAATTATCGATAAAGGTCAGTTTTTATTTCAAAAGTAAAAATTTAAATATTTATAAAATTACATATATAAAATGAATTTTATTTTTGGAATCAATATTTCAAAATTATCCAGTGATGAATTTTTCATAATTTTCTGAGACAGTTGAATTTTTGGGTAAAAATGAAATACTATTTAAATATATAATGTGTTTTATGACATCATAATCACCCAATAGTGATGTAATAAAATACTATAAATGAAATTTTCGGCCAATATATTTTTTTAATTTAAAATAAAATGACTTTTGATTTTTTTGATTTATTTTATAGACTTAGTGGACCCTCCAAGGATTATAAAACATTTTAACGCTTTTAAAATGATTTCCTTGAGAGTGTGACTCACCCTCACATAAGCAAGACTAATATTATATTAATTTAGGCTATTTTACCTATAAAATAATTTTTTACACTCCACTTTGGCCAAAAAATGTCAAACCCCATGGGATGGTTTGTGCTTTTGATTAGTTTAATGTGTGGTGTGCAAAACCTAAATAATAATGAATTCTATATCCTTTCCAATATAAACCCACTCAATCTCCCATTACTCTTCACTAAAACCATTTGTAGCATGACCAACCTCTTCCCTCCTCTCTCTAGAATCCTCCCAAGGTGAACCAATATCCCTAGAATCCTCTCTCAAGCCTCTCCCAAGCCTTTGGGATCACACCTCCAAGTAAGGGATTTCTTCCTTTCTCATTTCTATCAAAATTTCTTTATATTGTTATGCCCTTTTATTTTCAATTAAAAATGTTGGGGTGTGATTTCTCACCTCCCCTATAATACCCTTATTATTTTTTTAATGATTATATACTTTTTTATCTCTCATTAATGCCTTTCATGTACACCCGTTACCATGCCGAAATTCCGTAAGAGATTTCTCCCACCTCATTTACATTTAAGAAATTATCTTATATTAAGCATATAAATTCCATTAAATATGTTAGTGAATGTATATAAATGACCCCCTTAATGTAAAATTCATGTATATATGATGATATACCCATTTATCTCTCATAAACAATTTTTATGAATTCTTATTTCACGTCGTTATGCTGCTAAAATGGCACTACGTTTTTCCAAGCCAAAGTCATTGTGTAGTGAATATTATTCCCATTTATCTATTAAGGGTATTCACATTTACTCACATTTAATTATTGATTATATAGTTTCATGTATGTATTTCACATTCCTTTATTGTGTAATAAATTATTATGTTTAATGATTCCATGTTGTATGATCCATATGGAACACTTATGCATGAAATGAAATGATTAATAAGGGTGCGCCCTAATAGCACTCCAATGAATTAGGTAAAGATTAGTATCATGATACATCAGAATAAATGAGGTTTTACCCATTATAATTAAAGTTCAATGAGGGTTTACTCATGATATATGAGCAATGAGCCTTGGATAATGATAATATCATTATAATTATTGTTTCCACATTTCCATTTTACGATAATCATGTTATATCATGAAGTTATGTTCATGTTTATATTGTGCTACATTGATATTAATATTGACTAACATGTAATATATTATTCATGTTATGCCTTTTTTACTCACTTACTTGTCTTTATAGCTCACCCTTTTCTTTTTCACGTCCTGAGGTTATCCCATGCAATTCTAAGTACGAAAGAATGTTGTGGTCATGTAAAAGATGTTTTCAAGAAAGATGTTTTCAAGAAAGATGTTGTGTTTTATGTTCTAAGTTGTTATGTAATGTTCTTAATTTTCCAAGACACTAGACCTATAGATCCTCATATTTATCTTAACTGAAAGTTTATGTTATAAATCTTGTTTAAGTGTGCAATAAAGAGCAGGGTTGTTATAGTGGTCCCTTAAGTCCTTACCAGAGTTCCTTTTCCCTATTTTAGAAATAATTATAACCCACTATCCACTACTTCTACATCTACTCCTACCATCACTTCTTATGATAAGGTAATGTCCACACTATATTTCTCTTTGAATAAGAATATGTAGTTTGGATCACTTGTCTAATATGGATTTTTTTTGTACTTTTTAACTTTAATATCCAGTGTAATTCTCATTACTAATGATATCTAGTCTCTTTTAATACTCTGACTTTTTTATTGTATTCCTTGATCTATATTCTTTAACGTATTTACTATTTTTGATATTCCCAAAAGGGGGAGAAAATAATAATCATTATGCATTAGTTTTACTATGGAGACATTTTTCATTAATTTCACTATAAATCTTCACTCTGCTTAATTATGTACTAATGGGTTACGTGAGATAGTAAGAAAAATTACTTCTTTGATCATTATGAATCAAAAGATTGTAATTTAAAATTCCATGATTTTTTGTCATCAGAAAGGGGGATATTGTTTCCATCTCTAGTTTTAATTATATTAGATCTTGTAAAATCATGTTCATTTTGGTCTAATCATGGTAAACAAAAAAATGGATATATATGAGTCACCGAAAGTTAAGTCACAGAATGAACCACTGATATAATGAATGACTGAAATAATAGATGATTCACCGATTGGATTACTCTTTGAAAGAACAGATGAGTCACTGATAGAATGAATCACCGATAGAACAAATGAGTCTCTGAAAGATAAAATACTAAGTCACTACTAGTCTGAGTCACTGACAGAACTAGTCACTGATATTATGTGACACTAATGCACTAACATAATGATGCATTGAGTCAATGATAAAAGGTTTCAATGATATAAGTAGTCACCGATAGAAGGATTCACCGAACAAATGAGTTATTGATAGAAGGAGTCAATGATAGAATGATCCACCGATAGAAGAAGTCACCGATATAATGATCAACAATTTAATACATAGAAAATTTTCTTTACTCTTAAAATAAACATTTACTCTAATGGTCATATTTATGAAACTCATTACTGATTATTATATTAATGAACTTATATGTCTTTTTCAGACATTGTCATATAACATTATGAGGCATGAGGAAGCCCTATTGTTAAGGATCGTGCCTATTGTCGGCCTCTGTAGTACAAGAAGAAATAACCTAAGAAAAAAAGTAGGAACCCACGATATAGAGATAACCTCATGCAAAGAAAGTTACATATATGAAGAACAATCATTCTTTCTAACTATGAACAAGAAGGATTTTTTGAGAACAAAAGTATCAACATTAATACAACAACAAACACTAGTGAAGAGAACCTTAGAATAGAATCTCATATCTTCCTGGAAACTAGAACATTGAGTTTTCAAGAAACTCTATTTTGGTGTCTATTTTCTAGAAGAGGACTCCAGTTCCCCATCATCTTTACTCAAGGAGTTCAGAGGCATCCAGAACATCACTGAGAGAATTATAAACCCTCTATCATTATTTCTACTATATTGCGTATAATTTTACTAAATTTCGAGCCATGTGTGTCTGTAGTATAACCACACATTTTATCCTAAGCTAAGATGGAGGATACAAGATATCCTCAATCAGTCATATTTCTATACAATTTTTCACCCACGTATAACTATGGAAGACGTCCATGTGTGACTGGATTGTACATTGCTTCCCATGAATAAACGTTATAGAGGGCTAGTTGACTTGGAAAACCATGTGTGTTGATGTGAACCTAGATATAGGATGTGGATAAAGTTTATTAATATAAACTACATGGTGGTTAGTGGTTATCAAGTGGATAGGAATAGGTATCTACTTGAGACTAAACATCTATTTTTTATCTAACATGTTTTCAAATTTAGTTTTCTATATTTTAACACATATTTCAAAGAATTAAAATTTTCTTTGATATTTATTCTTAGTTAGTGCTTACAATGGATTTTAAGTTAGGAAATTAATTTTAAAAGTTATAACAGTCTTAAAAATTGGCGTAATTGACAATTAATCAATCTTTTGAGAAATTAATTGAACATTAAAAACACATAAAAATCTTTTACTTCAGCTAACTAGTTTGTTTAGATTTTAAATTGGGGGATTTTTTTAAATATGTTTTTAATAGAAATTTTGATAAGAACTCAATTTGACCCCTCTTGAGTGTCCAACTCTGACCAACATATATTATATTCCTACTATTCTATAGCCACTAAAACCCCACAAAAAAATGCTCTTATTTTTTGTTCACTTTATGATATGAATAATACCCAAAATCTCTTAAAAACTATTTTATTTTAACTTTTAGTTAGTTAATGAGAGAAAACCCACAGATAACTTGACATCATTATGATTGGTGTGAGATATTGGCAGCCAAATTCTCCATTTATAATTCTAAGCATTAAAAAAGAATTGATTTTTAAACATTACTGTGATAACATTTTGTTATAAAATTCACTATGGATTAGTGAAATGGTCAATATACCCATGATTTGAGAAAAAAAATTATATCTTTTTATGAGTAATATTTATTTCATTATTATTTTTATGTTCTTGATGGTATTCATAAGTGTAGGTGTAGGTGAGTTTATGTTATTCATTTATTTGTTATTTTTTTCTACTCCATGTACTAATTTTTAAGAAAAAGTGTTTCATTGTCTTCAAATATTCTTGATTTGATATTAAAAACATTTTTTTGAATTAATCTGGATTCAAGGAAATTTACTAATTTAATCATAAATCTCTCTCTAATGATCCAATCTATGTGATTATTTACTTTAGGGTCACTAATTATTTTTACTACAGATCATCCAGATGGATCATTGGATATTTTTTCCATTGTATGGGAAATATAAACAACATAATAAGATCTAATAAATCATCAAAAACAATTAGACTAGTAGAAATGATTTAATTCATAGGCATAATCCAAAGGACTATATTGCATGAAACCCAACCAATAGTCAAGTAATAGACCAATAAAACCCTTATAGAATATTGTATCTCTAATTCAACATATAATGGGAATAATACATGAAAGTATTCTCATCCCAAATTTTTTCTCAATATTGAATAATGTCATGAAATACTGACATTTTGACTAATCCACATGACAAATTGATTTATAAATCAGTGAGAGTAAATTTATTAAATAAATCAAAGGTTTGGAATCTAGATGGAGTCATGTTTATTGATATAAATGAATATTATTTTAGGAATTTAGAAAACTCTGGATAATCATGGACATCAGTACATGGTTTAGGAAGACTACAATATATTTGTATCCAAAAGACCAATCTAATCAAATTTTGAGGGTGTAATTTAATTATAAATATCTAAAATTATTTAAAATACCAAATTTCATGGTAGTTATATTTTATTGGTAAACTTTTTGAGCGAACATGGAGGGTATTTTTTTAGGAAAAAAAAATCCACTTACTTGGGCTATATATACATCTCTCTCTTCTTCTTTAATGGAGATGCAATTTTATAAGAGAAGGAGTATTGTTATGAAACAATACTTTGTAATATCCTCTCAGGATAAGTAAAACTCTTTTTTCTACATGAGAGACATGTCCTCCACCTTTCCTTTTCATGTTCTTAATTTTTTTTAATGACCTAATTTTTTTTATTTTTTTTATGTAAAAATTGTTTTTTATTGTATAAACTCTTTTATTAATCCATATTATTTATATATATTATTATTTTCCTAAAATAATTTCAATTATACTTCAATTCCTTGCCTCTTTCCCTTTCTCACTCAATCAAAATCATGTATTTACCTATATTCACCATTCATGTGTGTTCGATACACCACCCATATTTAATACCATAATTTTTATTATATTTATAAAATTTCACCAAAAAAATAATAAACTAGATTTAGAACCATCTGATAGGATGAGTAAATCATCCATTTGTGTGAGTAAAAATTTGGGGATGTTTATTGATTGATAGATTTTTCTCATTTAATATTATCTAAATTAACATTGTATATATTACACAATATATATCAAGTATTAATGACACATATTGTTTGACATGTGAATTCCATGGATTTTTGGAAGCAAAAATACACATGGTTTCATGAAATATTTCACCTTCCATCAATTATTATTTAATAATATTAAAACCCAAGTTAAGGCTTGGATGAAATAATAAGAATTAAAAATTTCCAATCAAAATCATAATGTGTAGTGGATGTTAATTTAATGAGATATTTTGAAAATCATTAGGTTATTATAATTTTATATCCCCAACAATGAAACAATTCTAATATTTATCAAATTTTTAAATAAAAAATCATCAATAAATCAATTCAATTAAGATCTAAAAATACTCACCCTCTATTCAAAAGGAAAAACAAAAATAGCTGGTTCAAAAAGCATAGTACCATCACCAAAGATTCATCATGAGTTGTTTTATAATTATTATTGTATAGAAACATACTATTAATTATATTTAGAATATAATCTTTCATTATTTAACTTTTTCTACCATTTCCCACACAAGAATGGAAATCAGAAAAAACACCATCGATTTCATCATCAAAATCCATCAAACATCGAATGCCCATAATGCTATTTGGGTCATAGTATATTTAAATTTAATATTAGAATATTTTATTTCATTCAGAGATGATTTTTCTATTCATAAAAATTCTAGCAAATTCATTAAATTTGTGGTATGTTTTTCTGGAGAACCACACTCAATTTTATTTGATCATGATATCTGGTTTACCAAAACATTTTGAAAAAGAATTCAGTAAAATTTCCATACAGATTTTAACATTATAAAAGAATATCATCCACAGATAGATTTTCAGTATTAGAGGACCATGGAAATACTAGAATATATGTTAAGGTATTTCTCTAATGATTTTAAAGGACTTTTGGAACAACAACATTCTATGTTCATGTTTTCATAAAACGATAGCTTTCAACAAATCATTTAAATGGATCATTATGAATACCTATAAGGTTGGATGTTTAAAACTCTAATTTTCAAGGATAATGTTGGATAAAAAAATCTATTAGGACTTATCATAGTTAAGAAAATGATATATATGGTTAGATCTATTCAATGAAACATCATGCTAGCTTATAGTTGATAACAATGTGACACGAATAATTATCGGTGTCTTCTAGGGATCAATGTTGGTTGGAAGGTGTTGTGATTAATATATCCTTAGAATAATTTTATGTAATTTGGAAAAATGGGAATTTTAGTCCCTATATATGTTATCCCCTTTTATATTCTTGATCATTTAATGATGTTAGATTATTACTTGAAGCTTCCACCCATCCTCTCTTAAGCTTATGATTTGTTCCACATATCTCTCATAAATAATTACATACATGATCCTTCACATTTACTAATCTCATAGATCATAGAACTATAAAATAATATCTCTTATGAAGAATAGCTAATGTTGATTTTATATTGAAGAGAAAAAGTGTTTTGGAATAAGGCCACTCACATGCTCAATGTTTTGTGGTGAAACAAAAAATTTGATAAAGCTATGTGGGAACCCAAGGATGTTATGAGGAAAAGGTATCCTTAGTAGATTTAATCAAAGTGAATAAATTTCAAGGGTAACATTCTTATAATGGGGTTATAATTTAATGTTCCACGATTTTATTATATATTCATATTTAAATAAATTCAATGTTTTTGATAGCTTACATTACATGAAACATTGAGCTTAAACAAATCATTACATACTATTGAAATATTATTATTAAATGTGTATATCATAAATTTTATTTTGGATAGAAAGGTATTAATATAAAAAATAATTATGAAAAATATTTATACACATTTATAAAATTAATTCAAAATTAATCAATTGTTTATAAATGAAAATAAAAGCATTTGAAGTAAAAAGTGAGATGTTTTTCTAAAAACCTATATTTATGCACACAATGTTTATTTATCCTAATAAAATAAATTAATCACCATTTATAAATTTTTAATGAAATATTTAGGTTATATTTTTAGAAAAATACTTTATCATTCATCAAATGGTTTTACTAGGTAATTAATAATGATAAATTAAGTTTTATGCTTAAAATATATTTTTCTAAAAATAATTTTCATTTACTTTTGTGCAATTATTTTAAAATTAATTTATTATATATAAATAATTTTGAATATGATAAAATTTTATCCATATCTAAAATCCATATATACATATTTATCAATGAGATCTATTTCATTTTTGTTGGTTATGAAAAGTGACCATAGTAAGAACTTATTACTATGGTAATGGTTAAAAGGGTTAATTAAGGGTTAAACTAAATAGATAAGGGTCTAAATAACCTATCAACTTTTATAAATATTATTTTTTAAGTGATATTTGAACCAACCATATCTTATATTCTTATTTTAGTTTCTTTGGTTTCCATTTCACTTTAAAATTAGTTTATTATATTGTAATCATTTATATATTTAAAATAGTGTCAATCCCCTCACTTATAAAAGGAACCTCATATCCTCTATTTTCCTAACCAAAATTTACATTTTTCACAAAACATATATTCCCTAATACATTATCAATATCCTTATCCATTTCATTGAAGTAATTTTTCTTCCCAAAATACACATCTATAAAACATTATGGTTATTTTTAATGGGGGATACCTAAAGAATATGTATATGTTCTTACTGGATTTTTTTCATTCAATTCTTCTTCATCATCTGAAAAATATTCTATATCCATATTAACTTGTTTTAATCGATATATTTAATAATTTTTTAAAATTTAATATTTCTTTTCTATCTTCTTCTCATTTTTATAAAAATGATAACTCCTCTCGTGTGTAAGTGTGGACCACCTCCTCCAAGAAAAGATATGATTTGTTTTTCATTTCCTATTTTGATGGCTGGTCAAAAGGATATATTTAATTAATTTATATTTTCTTTAATATATAACTATTATTATATAATGTTAAGTAATTACATACTTTTTTTGTTATTTGATCCATTTGAAAGTAAAAAAAGTTCACTCATGCGTACGTACAAATTATCGTCTCTATAAAGTGATGTAATTCATTTTTCATCACTGGTTTTTATAAATGATTATAAAAATGAATATAATTGATAAATTAGATACTTATTTCACTATTAAAATTATAGATATAATGAAATGATGACCAATGTGTAAGGATAAGAACCATTGAACTGATACATGCATGTAAAACATACCAATTTTCACCTGAATATGATTTAATAAAGAGTTGGTAATAACAGGGTAATTGGAAATTATAAGGGAGTGTTATTATGTAAAATTTATATGAATATGGTTCTATAATAGGTTAATAATGAATAAATATTTATTACATTGATGTTTTAATACATATGAATAAATACAGGGCCTGAGATGAAGGTTTATGTTATAGTCTCATTTCATTTTGGCTTTGCCTGTGTTAAACTTCCATTGAAACAAATTATATAATACATATCCTATGAACCCAATATATTTAGTTCTCCTATATTTATTCTTGGAAGTATCAGGTATTAGAACCACTTTCATCTCTTTGGTACTTATAAGGATCATGAAAATGTTTTTATGTAAAACTAACCATATTTCCTCTTCGGCCGATGATATTTTTCTTCTATGTCCATGTACTTTAAAAAAAATTCAAGGATATTTTTTTATATCATAAATTTTTTTATTTAAATTAATTTCAATTCAATTAGATTTTTTTGTAGTTTTAAAAATATTACAATGTTTTTATAATAGATTATTTATTAATTTTTTTACCAAAAGTGTAAAAGGAATCTTTATTTTAATATTTACATCATGAACATATTTTCCTACCATCATGACAATTATTTACACTGAAAATTCATTTATAATTTAATTTTTTTTTATTTTCAAATTTAATGATTTTCTCAAATTTTTTTGAATTTTTAGTCTTTATATATATTGAAATAAAATGATATTTTCCATATCTTTAGTGAAATGTCCAATTCTCTTTTAAAGGTATTTTTTACCTATTTCAACATACTTTGAGGATTTTTATGATTCATTGGGTATATAATAATATGATACAATACACCTTATTTCTTTTTATGGCTAATGAATCTGATTTTTAAGGATGTTTCTATGAAACCCCTTACCTTCCCATGGGGTCAATTAATATATAATGAAAAAGTGATAATTTATGATACCATCCACATCCTTTCTATGGATATATATGAATAAGTGATAAAAACTGACTAAGATTTTTTTATTTTCAATATATTTTGCTATGTTAAAAAGATGAGTGTTTTTATCATATGGAACACATATATAGGGTTATCATTATCTAAATCATGGGCTCATAATTGTATATCCCTCTAATAAATTTACTATATATGGATTTATTATTAGATAATATGTACTAGAATTGGGAGTGAACCTAGTTCAATAAGTGTATATGTCCACTATGAAAAACTTGGGAGGGAACCTTGGTTAAAGAAATGATATAATTAATAGTGAAACCAATACACTATTTGATGTTTTCCACTATGTTAGTCATGGAAGTGATCCTCAACTAAAGAAATTATTTTATATCATAATGTGTATGTCACAAACATATTTCTTATTCTTATTATTTGTTCTCATGGATTTTGATTGATTATTTATGTTTCCTCACACTTATTTATTTTGAATTTTTTTATAACAAATACTTATGTAATGATAGAATATTAATGATATTTGACAATTTGGGTATAATATTCATAAGTTAGAATCATGTTCTCAAACCCTTGTACATATCTTATGTTCACTTTTGAACATTCATTGATATCTCATTTATTTACCCTTAATGATAATCAGATCTCATCCTTTCTTATGTTTCTATTACCCCATTTTATGAAGAGAGGTTTTAGGTAGGGTATGTATAAGAACAGTAATATATGTGAAGAAATTTGTTGGACATATTGAATATCTTTCATTAAATTAGTTCATTATGAGTCTATTCTAACTGGGAGCTAGGCCTTTATGGTTATAGGGTGTGTATTACAATGAAATGTATTCAATATTTATCTAAAATGTTTTAATATATATGTATGTAATGTTTGGTTCACATAATTGATTAAAATAAACAATGACATACTTGTCTTATGTCATGAGAAAACTAAAGAATATGACCCAAGGGGCTGAGGGGGCCATGAATGAAATTTTACCCATGGAGACTAAGATATCCCATTGAAGGAATTAAGGGACTAATGAAGATCTTGGGAGATTCCAAACACATTTCATTGACTTATTTTTTAAGTGAACCATGTATTAGACTAATTTATAATAGACCATATATGTTTGATCCCATGATGCATGTTGATTGTGCATTGTTTGATTTTAACTCCCTTGAGTTTGTGAAGAAAATGTTTTGTTACATTCATAATTATTATTGTGCTTATGTTTATTCTTATTCCATGATTGGATTATTTTAGTATGTTTATGTCATATTTTTTACTTCATTTTTATAATTCTTCATCACTGATGTCTTCTAAACAAGGTTTTAATACGAAACTCAAGATAAATTTTATGTAAAATTTTTCAATGTTTGATCATTTCAAAAAAAATTATAACTTGAATAATTTTGTTCACGGAAAGCGAAATTATTTATATTAATGGTTATATCCAACTGGGATTATTCCTCACACAATCTATATTCTATTGGGTGTATGAAGATTTTGTTTTTCAAGACAAAGTTAATGGAAAAGGCACTATTTCATTTGGTTTCCCTTCTTGATTACTGTTATTTTTTGATGGGTTGGGATGGTGGAGATGGTGGTCTCATGTATTTACACTCATGTAGACAATTTTTGGATTTTGGTTCATTTGGGAGGTTTTTTACTCACCCATTAGTCATTTTGTTTTTTTTTGACTATGACTGAAGGATATAATGTATGTATCTTGTATATAAATTGTAATGTAATTGAGATTATGATACATTTTTTTGATGATTTTATGACGTATTTGGATATTTATATATGTTTGTGTTATATATTTGATGGTACATACATTCGTGTTATGGATAGGACATGTTGGATTTCCAAGAGTGAAAACATTCCCCAATGTCTTAGTGTCATATCGAGGTGCATGTCACCACCTCATGGTAATCAAGAATGAACCTTGGCCCTTACGGTGGGAAGAATCGGGTAATGTGGTAGGTTGAATTTGGTTGGTTCGTTGTATCATTCTTAGTGTAGAATAATATTTATTTTCCATATTAGATTTGTATTTTTTAATTATTTTATTTACTTTAATACAACCCAAATATGAGTATCCATTTTTTCTTTGGATTCATCTTCATATTTTGTGGTCATATTTAATTTTTAGCTTATTAAACAATCTTGGTTGGTGAATAAAATAACATTTGATATTCCTGACAAATTTTATTTAAAATATGAGATTAAATTCTAAGTATTTGAATTCTAGTTTTAGTGATTTTTTTACTTTTATATTATATTTAATTCTACTAATATTTTCTCTCCCTTAATATTGGAATTTTGTAATCATTTTAAATTGAAATATTCTATCAAAATTAAATGCACATATACACAAACATATAACGACTTCAACTATGGTAAGTGAATATTGTCATATTTCCTTTTATTTCATTATAGTGAGTGGTTTATACATTCTATTTTATTGGTAGAAATATCATTATTTTGAGATATACTTTGTGATGTGTTCTTCTTTCTATTCCTCATATACACCATTTATATTTGTGTGGATTTCATATATCTTTTTTCACCAGAATGTTTCCATATTTCTATTCTCAACAAATACTAGAAAATGAAGAATCCCATGTATAAAAATTATTATCCAAAGCATGAATTATGTTCTTATAAGATTTTATATTTTAGGAATTATTCTATAATTTAATTCTCATATTATTAAAAATAAATGTATTTTTATATAAAAAAATTAATTGAATCTTTTGGTAAGACTCTATATTCTCAATAGCTTAATAATTATTTGTGTGTGTCTCATTCAAATTTCTCATTTTGACTTAAAGTTCAAGACATAGAATATTGAGGATATTTTTCTCTTTCTTAACGAATCTTACCCTTTTCCCCATTCTTCCTCAATTATCACTATATGAACATCATGGATTTTATTTTCATATTATAGATATTGATTATTCAATCTTATCTCTTTAAATTGATTTCCAACTGGTTATAATAGATATTCATAAAGTATTTTTTTTAATTATTTATGTTCATGGAATTCTTCATATTGTATCTTATTTATCCATTATTTATAACCACTTATTTTCCAAAAAAAATATTAAAGAGAAAAAACTTTCACAATGTAATAAAGTTTTTTCCTTGGCATCAAAATATTGATGATGAGTCTTTCAATTTTCAAAAATTTTAGTAAATAATCTCTCCATATCATTGAATTTTATATCTATCTATGATTTATCATCATAAATCCCTTTGATAAAACTCAATATGTAAGTGGAAACATTAATCAGAACATCATTTAGAAAATCCTCAAATTTAGAATATAGGACTTAAACTAATTAAATAGTCCCATCATCATTATAAACAGACAAATATTCTTCTAGAGGATCATTAAAAATTAGTTTATAAGAAAAAATACCACTTATATTGTCTTCAAGTAATTTTGATTCTTTTTCCTCCTCTAAAAACTTCTTTAAATTATTATATTCTTTCTCTTATATATTCTTCTTGGTTTTCATTGAAACATTTATATTCTTATAAATAGTGACGAAAAATATATTTTCCATCTGAGGAAACTTTTTTATATTATTCAAATATTAAATTCATATAAATCTCATAAAAATAACTTGAAAATAAAATATATTATATAAAAGGAAACCTTAATTAGATTTGATACCACTTGATGTTCCCAATAGGTCATGTTGGAACATTATTGGTGAGGTTAATTAATGTAAAATTTTTAATGAATTTAGTGCCTCTCTTAATTATCCCCCTTCATATTTAAACCACATTATTGGATAATATTTGTACATATATTTATGTATACTCAAAATACACTAACACATGAAATAATGAGAATAAATGGGGGACATCAACATCCATGGTTTTTACAAGGTTTTACAACAATACCTGAATATCCTCCTTAATATATTCATGTTGATATTTAATTCATAGATATTAAATATATTATATAAGTGAATGCAATGCGATGATGGTAATGATCATCATTGATTAACATAAATTATTATAGGCAATTACATGATAAGAGTAGAATAAAACATTTAGTTATTATAATGTAACAACAAAAATATCCCAACAACTCTTCAATATCCCAAATAATATGGATATTATAATATTGTATCACTCTAGTCTTTTAATAGAACAACATGACTTTATTACCCATTTAAACATGATTTATTACATAAACATAAACATAATGAAACCAATAAGATCAATAGTTTTAGTTTATTTGGGGATTAGGAATAGTACATGACAACTTAAGACATAAAATACAACATCTTTATTGAAAACTTCTTTTACATGACCACAATATTCCTTCACACTTATCATTGCATGTGATAAACTGATGACATACATAAGAAAGGGTTGAGCTAAAAATCCTGGTAAGGGAGTAAACAAGGTATAAAATTAAGAATAAAATACATGTTAGGAAATAGGAATGTCAGTGGGGGAACAATGAAAACATGAACATAAAGGCATGATATAGCATTATTATCAAAACATGGAAATCTATCAAGGACATACACTATGATATTAGCTTCATCCAAGGATTATTATACATAGATTAGCATGCGTAAAACCTCATTACACATGAATTATCATGATTAAACCATAATTTCACATGAATTATAATGATACTGAACATTACCCAATTCATTGGAGCACTATTAGGGTACACCCTTCATAAACATTTCAATCTCATGCTTAAGGGTGCCACATAGATCATATAACATTGATTCATTCAACATAATAATTTATTCCACGATAAAGGAATGTGGAATAAATTCATTAATGACTATAATCAATTAGTATATGTGTTTAAAGGTGAATTCCCTTGATGGATAAATGTGCATGGTATTCACCACATGATGATTTTGGCATGAAAATCGTGGAGAAATCTCAACAGCAATAACGACATCACACGAGGATTCATAAAATGGGGTAATGAGAGAGAAAGGATTATATCATCATTTAAAAATAAAATGGGATGTAAGGGGGACATGGAGCATAATATCTTAACATAGGAAATATAATTTGAGATTCATAACATAAGATAAATGCTTGAATGGAAATGAGGAGAGAGAAATCCCTTATGGAATTTCCACATGGTAACTGATGTAAATGAGAGGGATTAATGAAAGTAAAATGGGTCTCTCATTATTAAAACAAAATAAGGGATATATGGGGGAGGTTAAAAAATATACCAAATCATTTTTAATTGAAAATTAAAGTGTGTAACAATATAGGGAAACTTGGATTAAAATGAAAAATTAAGGAAAGTGAGGATCCCTTATGAAAATTTGTCATGGTAATGTGTGTAAATATGGGTTTATAAGAAGGAAAATGAGAGTGAAATGGGATCTCATAATTTATAAATAAAATATAAATTTAGTAGTATATTAAATAAAATATCCTAACAAAGGAATAAAAGAAATTAAAACACACAACATGGAAAGAATGCTTGATAAAATTGGAGGGTGGAAGATCCCTTACTTGAGTGTGTGAATTCAAATTCATGAAGAGGGGATTTATAAGAGATTTGGGGAACCTAGAAAGGATTATAGAGATATTTGGGAATATTATGGATGTTATCCATGAATTTTGAGCAAATATATGTGATATCTTGGGTTGGTTTATATAGGAAGTGAGAGGGGAATTCTTTAATATTTCACAAACTTAGGTTTTGGAATCAATATAATTAAATATTCATAACAAAAAACCATCCAATGTATTTTCCCATGGTTTATTTTCAAAAAAGATGGAAAAAAATTGTTTTATAAGCCCAACATCCGAACATATTAAAATATTAGCCTTGATAATGTGGAGTTTAGTCACATTATTAAAGAAATGAATTTAAAATCATAAAATATATTACACATTTTGGAGGATTCACTAAGGCTTTATAATATATGTAAAAAAAATATAAAATCGCATTATTTTAATGGGAAAACATATATTGGGCCATTAATACCCATTATAGTATTCATTACATCATTTTGGGGTCATTATGATCACATAAAACACATATTTTATTTATAAGGTATTTAATTTTAACCCAAAAATTTGATTGTCTCAAAAAATTATGAAAAAATAACCATTGGATAATTTCTACATCATAATTCCTAAAATAATATCTATTTTACCTAAATAATTTACTAAATATTTGAATTTTCACTTTTAAAATGAAAACTCACATTTATTGAAAATTCACGGGTTTTGAAAAACACTATTTTCAAACCTTAATAAAAATTACATTTGACTTCATGAAAAATATATTCTAATTTATTATTAATAAAATTAATTTGATAATAATATTTTATTACAATAATAATTATTTTAAATATTCATTAATTCCATAAAATTAATTCTTTAATTAAAAAAATTACACTTTCTGTTTTACCGTATAAAAATATAACTCTTATAAAATTGATTTAATAATCATTTATAGATAAGGAATTGATATAATCTTTTATAGTGTTATTAATAAAAACATTAGATTAAAATAATAATGTATATATTAATCAAAATTACCATTTTTACCGGAAGAATAAATTTATCAAATTCATAATTTTTTAAAGAAAGACTATTATCATAAAGGAATTGATAGAATAAGAATTTTATTTAAAAAAGAAATTACATAATAAGAAACTAATAACTTATTAAAAAACCCCTCATAACACATGTAAAATAAATAAGGGTAAGATGTGTGATGGTGAAAGACCTTTGGGGTGGCTCAGATAAAATTACCCAGGTGGTAATCTCTATTAACTTGAACTTCTCATATAGGTGATTACATTCAATCTTAACATGTTAAAGCTCATCTTGGGATTGGTCAAGAGTGAATCCCATTGATGCTACCTCCTTTATAAACTGTAAAAAAATGATCTTCATACGGTCCAAGTCTACTCGATGAGGACATCCTCTCTTTTGTTTACGTCGAAATGATTTGTTTTTAAAAACCTTATATTTATATCAGTTGTGTGATCACTATTCAAGGTCTATATTATCAATGGTAATGATACTTAAGGGATATTTAATCCCAATAAAAAAATAGAGAATGTGTTCTCTATATCCCAAATACATTAAAAAGGGAAATTTATTCATAAATGATTGGGTCATTACAACATTTACCTCTTACTAAATTTCTCCATAGAAATTTTATTTTCCCACACTAAAAACAGATGAGGGTAACTTTGCTCCATCACTTCCTACAGTTCCCACATTGGATTTTCAAACTTTTTTTTTCCATAACACCATGATTTGGTGGATCATATTATTTCATAGAACTTTTTATCTACGGTCTAATATCATCAATTAATTCTCTTGATAGGAGAGGTTATTCTCCAATTGTACCACATTTGGATAGAGTACATGTGATGGGTCAGTTATGTACTTCCTCAAGAGTGATACATGGAATAAATCATGTTCTTGAGATAGGTTTGGTGTGAGTACTAGTCAATAGGCCACTACTCTGATATGACCAAGGATCTCAAAAGGGATGATGTACCTTGGACTAAGATTTCCATTATTCTCAAATATCATAACTCTATTCCACAGTAATATAAAGAGGAATAACATGTCTCCAACTTCAGACTCTAGGTCTCATTGATGATTGTTAGCATATCTCTTTTGTTGACTCTCAACAACATTGATGTGCTACTAGATAGTCTTAACTGTCCCCACTATTTATTCAACCAGTTATTGACCTAGAAGTTTTCTCCCCCGAACTTCATCCCAACATGTCGTTGTTCCTTACCTCTTACAATAAAGGGATTCATCAAGATCCATTTTGATGCTTGATTTAAAACTGTTGTTGTATGAGAACTCATCCAGTGGAGGATGTTGACCCCATACACCTTTTAAGTTCCTTGAGAATTATCTCAACATGTCCTCAAGTGTTTGGATATTCCACTCAGATTGGCCATTAGTTTGAGGATGATAAGCCGTAATGAAGTTCAAATCAGTATTCAGAGCATACAGAAAGATTCTTCTAGAACATAGAGGTAAATATTGGATGTCGATCAGATATAACAGATAGTGGTACACCATGCTGCCTTACTAATTCTATGATGTATATTCATACTAGTTGATCTAATGAGAAATCCTCTTGAATTTCAATGAAATTTACAGCCTTTATAAGATGATAAACAACAACCTAGATATAATTGTTTCATTTGGATATATTCGGATGTTTAGTGACAAATCCTATGGTGATGTTTTCCATTTCTATGTTAGTATGGGTAATAGTTTCCTCATCCCCTTATAATTATACCTCTCTGCCTTCACTTTCTAACAAACCATGCACTTTGATGTATACTCAGCGATCTACTTCTTCATGTTATCCCACCAATAATGAACTTGAATATCTTGATACACATTTGTGTTTCCTAGGTTAATGGAGAAATTAGAACTACATGCATCATCCATAAGATCTTTATTTAACACTGAATTTTATAAAACACAAAGTCTTGAACCAAATCTCACAATTCCTTCATCAATAACATTGAACTTCAATGATTTCTGTTTTTTTATAATTCCCACTCTCTTCTAAATTTCCACATCATCCTTTTAAGAATCCTTTAAGCATTCCAGAAGATATGGATGAGAAATTATTTGTGAAAGGATTGATTATGTTCCCTTTTTTATGATTCCCAAGTCCATCTTCATCAAATCTAAGAAGATTAGATCCTTTTAAATTCTCATCAATGATATAAACACTACATTCCTTCTACATAGAGCATATTCCACTTTGTTTGCTTTCCTAGGGTGGTAATGGATTGAGCATTCATAGTCTTTTATCATCTCTAACAATCTTCGTTGAAGCATATTCTACTCTTTCTATGTAACTATATTTTTGAGGCTTTTATGATCTGTATATATTTCACACATCTCCCCAAAGAGGTAATGTCACCCAATTTTCAAAGAGAATATTAAGGTAGAAAACTTTAGATCACGTGTTGTATAGTTATGCTCATGAACATTCAACTGTCTTGAATCATAGGCAATGAATTTTTTATTTTTCATCAACACAGAACCCATAAACTTCTTCAAAGCATCAATAAATTTGACAAAAAGTTCTCCACTTGTGGGTAGTGTGAACACGAGCATAGTGACAAGCCTACTTTTCAACTCTTTAAATATTTCTTTGCATTCATCATTTCAAGAAAACTTGACTCCCTTCCCAGTTATCTTGGTAATAGGGTTTGACAATAGTGAAAAATTTCTCACAAATCGGCGATAATACCTAGTTAACCCAAGGAATTTAGGGATATCTATCATAGATATTGGCCTTTTACATCCATCAATTACATTTTTATTGGTGGGATCCATAGATATTCCATTGCATGTGATGATATACCTCAATAATGAGACTTCATTTAACTAAAAATTACACTTTTTTTACATTGCATAAGGCTTATCCTTTCGCAAGGTATATAATACCGTGCTTATATTCTCCTCAAACTACTCCTTGGTTTTGAAGTATATTAGAATATATTCTATAAAGTATACCAAAAATTTGTTGACATAATATCTAAAGACTATATTCATCATGTTCATAAATATTTCTATATAATTAGTGATTTTGAAAGAAAATATTATTAATTCATAGTTCCCATACCTTGTACAAAAATCAGTCTTGGGGATATCCTCTTTCTTCACCCATACTAAATAATATCCCAAAAAAAGATCCACTATGGAGAAGTATTATTATTTACATATCTGATCAAAAAAGACATCAATTAATGGAAAAGGTTACTTGTTCTTTATCATGATTTTTTTGAGTTTATGATAATCAATGAAAATGCGCATTGACCCATCCTTCTTTTTGACCAAGAGGACTAGTGCACCCTATGGTGAAGCACTTGGGAATATAAACCCTTTATCCAAATTCTCCTATAGTTGATTCTTTAACTTCCCAAGATCCATAATAGTAATTAAATATGGATTAATGTATATTGTAAATTCCCTAAGTATGAGATCAATCAAGAATTACACATCTCTTCTAGGAGGTAGATCAGACAATTCCTTAGGAAACACTTCAGTGAATTCCATCACAATAGGAATGTCTTTGAGGACAGTTCCTTCCTTAGAATCAATCATCTGATCAAGATACGCATACTCATTGGGTATAAATATCCATGCTTGAGATGATGGTGTTAATGAAGATTCATCCCCCTCCTTTCACATGTACAGAATTAGGGGTCGATTAGACATATAGAGAGTGATTTCCCTCTCACAACAATTTATGTTGGCTCTCTATAGGGAAAGCCAATCCATGAAAATAATTGAATTAAATTATACTAGAGGAAGTATGTTTAGGTTCTATAGGAAGTATAATCCACAAATTGTGATAGCGAAGGAGTTATATTCATGGGAATCAATAATTTCCCCAATTTTGGTTCTCACCAACATCTCTACTTCCATGATTTGTGGTGATGTTTGGATTGTTCTACTAAACATTCCAGGTATAAAAGAATGCATAGAACTATGAACGATAACCCTACCATTTAGGTTTTGATTCTAGTTCTACAATATCCAATATAAACATAGATATGAGTACTTTTAAACCATTAAAGTCATAAATTTGTATCCAATTAAATTAAATGGATATATTATAAATTACATTTATTTACATAACTTATGAATTTATAGGATTTAATCAAAGTTATCCATGATATATTTCCAAATGTATATATTTATTGGATTTTTTATTCCCTTAATAATGGTTCATACTAAAATTATGAATTTATCAAAGCATATCCCCTGAGAGTGTCAAACTAAGAGTGCAGTAAAGCCCATTATCATGCATTAGTTCCCGTTCGAGTCATGCTCAATGTGGTATTTTCGGGCTTTACCCCTAGATATATCTGTGCCAGATCCACATCTACTTGTTTGTATCAAAAAAGGATGTATTTTATTGATAAAACACTTACTATATATTCAAAAAAATTAGGGATTATTTTCTTATACTCAGCCTTATACCTAAGGATTTCAAAAGGGTTTTATAATCCTAATCCCAAAATAACTAAACCTATCCTACGATACCAACTAAAACAAACCTACTTTATTACATATTTAAAAACGTTTTATTAAATAATAATTCACTTAATATAACCCATAATATCAAGATATATAGTGACTTTAGGTATTAGGAACATTACATGACAACTTAATACATAAAATACAACATCTTAATTGAAAAATTCTTTTAAATGACCACAACATTCTTTTGTACTTAGCATTACATGGGATAACCTGAGGACATACATAAGAAAAGGGTGGGATATAAATCCCAATAATGGAGTAAAAAATGCATAACATGAAAAATAAAATACATTTTAGGAAATATTCATATCAATGTAGAACAAGAGAAACATGAACATAAATGCATGATATAGCATGATTATCATAACATGGAAATGTGGAAACCACATACAACATGATATTAGCATGAGCCAAGGATCATTGCAAATGTATTAGCATGACTAAACCCTAATTTCACATGAATTAACATGAGTAAAACCTCATTAAACATGGTGTATCATAATAAAAAACATTACTTAATTCATTAAAGCGCTATCAGGGAAAACCCTTTATAAACATTTCAATATCATTCTTAAGTGTAAAACATATATCATATAACATTGATTTATTCTACATAATCCTTTATACCACGATAAAGTAATGTGGAATATTTACATGGAAGTATATAATCAATATTTATATGTTCTTATATGTGAATAACCTTGTTGGAGAAATGCGCATGGTATTCACCACACGATGATTTTGGCATGGAAAATCGTGGTGCAATTTCGACAGAAATAATGACATCACATGGGGATTCATAAAATGGGTTGATGAGATAAAAAGGAGTATCTCATAATTTAGACATAAAATGGGTAGTAAGGGTATAATATAGAATAATATACAGACATATGAAATGGAATTTGAGATGCATAATATAAGAGAAATTCTTGAATGGAAATGAGGAGAGAGAAATCCCCTACAAAATTTCTCCATGGTAACATGTGTACATGGGAGGGATTAATGGGAGTGAAAGGGGTATCTCATCATTAAAACATAATAAGGGAAGTATGGGGAGCTGAAAAAAACCCTATCATTTCTAATGGAAAATTAAATGGTGTAACAATATAAAGAAGCTTGGATAAAAATGAAAAATGAAGTAAAGTGAGGATCCCTTATGAAAATTTGGCTTGGTAATGGGTGTAAATATAGGTCTATAAGAAGTAAAATGAGGGTGAAATGGGATATCATAATTTATAATTAAATTTTAAATTTAGGAGGATATTAAATAAAATATCCTAACATAGAAATAGAAGAAATTAAAATACATTATATGGAAAAAATGCTTAATAAAATTGGAGGGTGAAAGATCCCTTACTTGACTGTGTGAATTCAAAATCATGAAGAGGGAATTCTTAAGAAATTGGGGATCCTTGGAAGGATTATGGAGATATTTAGGAAGAGTTTAGATGTGATCCATGAATATTTAGTGAATATAAGTGGGATCTTGGGTTGGTTTATATAGGAAATGAGAGGGTTATTTTTTAATATTTCACAAACATAGTTTTTGGAATCTATGTAATTAAATATTAAAAAACACAAACCATAACCTGGTTTTCCCAAGATTTATTTACATAGAGGAGGGGAAAATATTATTTTATATGGAAAATGGCCGAACATATTAAAATATTATCCTTTCTTATGTGGAGGTGAGTCACATTATTAATGAAATGAATTCAAAATCATAAAATATATTACACATTTGGGAGGATTCACTAAGGCATTATAAATTATGTAAAATAAATATAAAATAGAATTATTTCAATGGAAAAATACATATTGGGATTATAATACCCATTAAAGTATTTATTACATCATTTTGGTGTCATTATGATTTCATAAAACACATATTTTATTTATACGTTATTTAATTTTTACCCAAAAATTAGATTGTCTTAGGAAATTATGAAAAATTATCCATCAGATAATTTCAACATCCTTATTCCAAAAATAATATCCATTTCATCTAAATAATTTTCTAAATATGTGAATTTTCACTTTTAAAATGAAAACTGACATTGATCGAAAATTCAAAGGTTTTGATAAAAATAGTTTTCAAACCGTAATAAAAATTACATTAGACTTCATGAAAATTATATACTCAATTATCCTTAATAAAAGTAATTTGAAAATAATATTTTATTAATATAATAATTATTTAAAAAATTCATTAATTCTGCAAAATAAATTCTTAAATTAAAAAAATACACTTTCTATTTTATCGTATAAAATTATAACTCTTATCAAACATATTTTGTAATCACTTATAGATAAGGAATAGATATAATCACAATTTATAATATTTTTTTATAGTATTATTAATAAAAAATTATTTTAATATAAAATGTATATATTTATTAAAAGTAAAATTTTTACCCGAAGAATCTATTTATCAAATTCATCATTTTATTAACAAACACTATTCTCATAAAGGAATTGATAGAATAAGAATTTTATTTTTAAAAAGGTATTACACAATAAGTAACTAATACCTTGTTATATAACCTTATATAACACCCACATAAGACCCAAGTGTAAGTTGTGCAATTTTTACAGAATCTTAGGGTGGCTCAGATAACATCGCTCAGGTAGTAATCTCTACCAACTCGAAATTCTCCCATAGGTGATTCTGTTCAAGATTAACATGTTGAAGCTTAGATTAGGATTGGTCAAGAGTGAATCCCAGTGATGCTACCTCCTTTCCGATCTCTAAAAAATGAGCTTTGCGTGGTCTGAGTTTACTGGATGAGGCCATCCCCTCCTTCGTCTATGTTGGAAGGAATTTTTTAGAACAAAACCATATATTAATATTAGATGTGTGATCATTATTCAATCATTATATTATCAATGGTAATGATACTTAACGACCATTTAAACCCAATAAAAAAAGAGTGCATGTGTTTTCTATATCCATAAGACATAAGAGAAAGGTAATTTAATTTGTAAATGATTGAGTTGTTACATCTAATATCCTCATAACAAAATCCATATAACTAGCTTTCTTTATAATCAGAATGTTAGTTTATCAACTATATATATCTTTATCCTTATGAAAATGTGTTCAAGTATCAAAGTATAGTCAGAAACATTACATGAATATTAGACTTATTCCTTAATGTAATATTATAATGGAACATATGTGTAGTTAAACTGATACTCTATGTTATCTCTTTAATAAATATTTATTGAATACTTTGACATAAAAATCACGAATAAAAATTTTAGAATCATCCCTTATCAACCATCTTAAATTATATAGGGATATTTTTGGACTTTTTGCAACCTCTATTTATCACTTTTCTACCTATTATTTCTTCTTCCTCACTGATTCAAATATTTTTCATTTAAAAATATTGTTAGACATAAAATATTAGATACCCAAAATAATCATGGATATAATGCATCATCATTTTTACACAGATTTCTGTAATTAATTATTTATCATTTATATTCCACATAATGTGAATATATTCTCTATATTTATATATATAAACAATTAATAATTTTTTAAACTTTATATTCACCCAAAATTCTCATCCAAATCTAATTTAAACCTATCTATAAATCCTGGAATTTAAATCATGCCTGATAACCAAAATTATTGTGACTCTTCATCTCCAAAGAAACCTCAAGTAATAACTCTCCAAAAAATAGAATTCTTGGGTATCATCAAGGGATGAAATTTCAAATCATCACATTCACTTCTTCTATGCAGGTTGGTTGTAATCATTTAAATGATTCATGATCTACCATATATTCAACAACAAAAGGAATGAGTCTCATCACTTCTCATATAAAAATTTCTCACTGGAAACATTTACAGCCACATAATATGATTAAATATCATTTAACATCATAATCATGACGAAATGTAATTATTTTTAATGATGTGGTCACATATAAACTTATTGAAACTACTTCAATTTTTCCTCATATTCACCCTACATTATAGTGTGTTCTTTTTTGCATGGTGTTAAGGTAACATAATCCATCCATTATAATGGTTCATAATTCATATTTAAATAATTTTTATTCTTAATTCATTTAATAACATCTTCATCATAATTTAGTTTCAATTTCTTGTATTTCACCTTAGATATATCCTTGATCCTTATTTTTTCATAAATATTAAATATTAAATATGAGACATAATTTCCTAAAAATAATTTTTTATGGGCTATAATAATATTATGAATTATTTAATAAAATCACATTTATTTCATAGTATTTTTAACTTAGTATTATATGTACTTGGGACTCAACAATTACATTATGTATCAGAGAAATATATTACATATCATATATATAATCAAACTTATAACACTATATTTTTTATACATAATCATAGGATATTTTCCTTTATATATTTTTTGTGTTCTTTAATGACTTTCTAGAGTATGAGAAATATCTTATTCCATTAATGATTTTTGAAAATATTCATCATAAACATTCTAGAGCATCTTATGTATCATGTTTCAAAAACATTTATATACAATAAAGATCAATATATAGATAATTATTTTATTATGATGAAAACCTAGACATATGTAGTGCCTTTATCAATAATCCATATTTCACTCAGAATTACAAAATTTATGGAAATTAGCTAACAACCTATTTAACAATTTTCAAGATATCTCCCATTATTTCAAAAAAAATCTTCTAAAAATTTTTAATGACCTTTGAAATTATCAAATTGTTTCCATAGCTATTCAAACTCATTTCCCATGTATTGTAATAGATGATTATTCTAATGAAACTACATTACCTGAACTCTTACATATATCCTTTATGAATCTTTATCTAAAACAACTTTATCTATTTCAATTTAAATCTTTTCCTTTCCCATTAGAAAAATATTTTCGAAAGTGGTTCTTTAACATTCATCAGCGCTAATTTTTTTTTTTAAAGGTAATGCTTTGGTCAAAAGACCAAAACACAAAAAATATAAGAAATCAAGAGGATTACAAAGTTCGGAAAGATGGGATTTTGTTACAATCTCTCACAAAGAGAGGCGATAAGTCAGCTGGAAGAGTTTCAAGCCAAGTCATGCTCTGTTGAATACCTTTGTTGGCGAGTGCATCAACAATAGAATTCGCTTCACGGTAAGCATGAGTAGCAATATAATCTAGCCCGTGAAGCGAGTTCAGACACTTCATCCAAAGAGTGGTAAGCGGCCAAGCAAGATTAGTGTCGCCGTTCCATATGGCCTGAACGATGGTTGTGGAGTCACTTTCAATCCAGAGCTTTCTCCAGCCTCTTTGAATGGAAAAATCAACAGCATGGATGACACCAAGCATCTCAGCCTCGAGCGAAGAAGAAAGACCACAGCCAGCATAAAAACAGCCCTGACAGTGACCAGATGAGTCTCTGAAGATGGCACCACAACTAGCAGGACCAGGATTGCCTTTGGAAGCGCCGTCAACGTTCACTTTAATCCATCCTGACATCGGGGCTTTCCAGAAAACTTCAAAGAAGCGCTTGGGTTTTGGATATATGCCCGGGACACCGAGGTGGCGAAGGATAACTAAATCGTTAGACGAGTTGTTGCAAGAAGCTTTTTGGATTGAAGCGGCTTCATGAATCACAATAAGGATCCGAGCTTTACCTGAATTGAGACTAAACGAGTGGTTGTTATGAATAAAATCATTACGGGCGTACCAAATCACATGCAGGAGCTCCGCCACTGCTGCAAGGAAGATATTCTTTATCTGCAAGGAGGCATCATATCTGATGCAATATTTAAGAAACATACAAATAGAATCAAAAGTTGGCCATCTGCAATTAAAGAGATCCAGAACATATTTCCATAAAGCAGAGGCTGTCGCACAGGACAAAAAGAGATGGTTGGCATCCTCCCTATATTGATTACACATGCGACATTTAGAGCAAAGTTGAATGCTAAAGATTTGAAGACAGGCATCAGTGGGAATTCTATTGTGAGATAGTCGCCAAATGAGGGTGAGTCTAGAAGGTTTTATCCAAGGCTTATTAAAAAAACTCATCCATTGATAATTGGGATCCTCTCGAGAGAAGCAGTGATTATAGAAGTTTCTAGAATCGAGGATGCCATTTGGAGCAGGTTCCCACACCAGAAAGTCACCGCCAGGGGAGAAAGGATGATTATCAATGATCTGAGCAATATTTTCTGGGAGGGTGTGACGATGGGATCGCAGGACATATTTTATAGAAAGACTAGTATCTCCAGGAGAGGTATTCATAGAAAGCAAGGAAATCAAGGGGTTACCGCGCCAATTGTCACACCAAAAATTAAAAGAAGATTCCGCACTGACCATCCATCTAGAATTCTTCATGATAGAGTGATACGAGTCTCTGATGGCGGGCCAGATCGAGGAGTTGATGTGACAAAAATTCCCTTTCACGAGTTTAGGAAAGAATCTATGCTTCAAGAACTCCGAAGCTTTAGAGGAACCATTAATGATGCGCCAAGTAAGGTAGGATTGGAGAGCATTATTGAAAAGCTTTAAATTTTTTATACCAATGCCGCCTTTATCAAGAGGTTTACAACAAGAATTCCAAGGGATAGTGACAAGCTTCCTTTCTAAAGTGCTCCCTGACCAAATAAAATTTTTGATATAGGTATTAATATTTTTAAAAATGCCGGAAGGCCAATTGTAGATCATGAGCGAGTAAACCATTTTGGAAACAATGGTTGATTTGACCAGACATATCCTGCCGGCCATGGAGAGTAATTTACCTTTCCAAGTGGAGAGTTGTTTAATAATTTGATCAGTAATTTTGGTGAAATAGCAGGCTTTAGGACGACCCCAAAATAGAGGGACGCCTAAATAATTGAAAGGGAGGAGGCCCTCTTTGATACCAAGAGAAACAATGATGCTAGGTTTTCTTCTAACAGGGAAGCTTTTGCCAAAGAAAATATAAGATTTATCCCAGGAAATCTCTTGACCAGAAACCTCTTCATAATGATTAAGGGCTTGTTTTAGAACATGTATATTTTTCTGATCACCTTTGAGAAAAAGGATAATATCATCAGCATAGAAAAGTTGAGTAGGGGTATTGAGATTCCTGGCATCTTGAATAGGTCTGAGCTTGCCTTGATCAACCAGGTGAATGAGAAGTCTACTTAAGTAGTCTTCAGCGATAACAAAAAGGATGGCAGAGAGAGGGTCACCTTGTCTGACACCCTTAGAACATCTGAAGAAGCCTCTAGGGGAACCATTGATCAGAACAGAAATAAAAGCTGAGTTAAATAAAGTTTTAATCTTTAAGATTAAATCATCATGAAATCCAAAAGACGAAAGCACATTGAAAATAAAGTTCCAGTCAATGGTGTCAAAGGCCTTCCTGATATCAAGTTTGATGGCCACACATCCCCCTCTAGAACTTTTGTTTAGAAAATTAGTACATTCGGAGGCAAGGCAAATACAATCCTGGATGGACCTACCCTTAATAAAACCGAATTGATTCCACGAGACAATTTTGTTGCAAATAGGCATAAGTCTGTTCGCAATTATTTTGGTAATGATTTTATAGAGAGTATTGATCAGGGAAATTGGTCTGAATTGATGGATCTCCGAGGAATTTTCAACCTATATTATGAAAGTACGAGATGACATGATCCGCTATTGCCTCTTCAGAGTCAAGGATCAAGTCTTGATAAGTAAGCTTAGAGAGAGGGCGGTTAGCCTTTCTGACTCTTTGAATGGAGTTACAAAATTTAGTATTGCGATCTCCATCAGTGAGCCATTTAGTCTTAAACATTTGCTTGCAGATATTTTCTTTAAGGGTAAGCAAATCATTTAGTTTGAGAGAGAGATTAGCTTCTAATTGAGGGTCCATATTAAGATCAGATGAGGTATTTTGGGTTTGGACCCGGTGCAGCTCCTCTTCAAAAGAGGAAATATCAAGGTCAATTTGAGAGCTTGCAGTTTTACACCATCCTTTCAGGGCCTGCTTTAAGGTTTTCAATTTGTACATACAGGCAAAGGAATCCTTGTGGTAATTCATGGAGGTCCATGTGTTATGAATAAAGGAGACACAGTCGGGTGTAGAAGACCAAGCATTATTAAATTTAAAAGGAAGGGCAAGATTACGACTATTCATATTGAAAATGAGGAGGATGGGGTGATGGTCAGAGTTGAGACGAGGTAGAGTAGTACTGGAGATGCAATCCCAAGTATCAAGAGCCTTCATGTTGACAAAAGCCCTATCAAGCTTACTAGCAACCGTTTTATTATAATGCTTTCTGTACCAAGTATATTTGGCACCAGTAAGATTTACTTCAATGAGGTCATAGTCTTCAATAGTAGATCTGAATTCCCTAGAGGATATAGAAAGGTGAGAGGGGCCTATTTTTTCACCCGAATTAAGAATGGCATTAAAGTCTCCCATCACAACCCAAGGGTCATGAATGAAGGGAGCCATATCAAGAAGGTCCTGCCATAGAGTTCTTCTTTCTTGATACCTATTATTATCATAAACCATGGTGCAATAGGTATGACGACTATTCCATAAGAAGTCGCATGTGAGTTGCTGGTCAGTGATTTTAAAAATGTTGATATTTTGAAGAGAATTGTGATAAAAAAACCACAGAGAGTCAGTTTGAGAAGTATTTTTACAGGAGCTTAGAAAACTATAGTTAAGGGAACCAAATTTCATGAAGTTCATATTATAGTTGACTTTAGGTTCAGAGATAGCAAAGAGATGAGGCTTATGGGTGCTTATAAATCTCTTAAGAGTTGCATAAGTATCATTATTGGCCAGACCTTGGCAATTCCAGAAGAGAAAATTCATCATTATTTATGTTTTGGGTTAGCACCCTTCTTTTTTTTGGATTTTCCAGAACCTTTCTTCCCTTGGGAACGAGTGACCATAGGGGTGGTAGGAGGTTTTTGTTTGGAATTGTGGTCAGGAACTGGAGTAGCATGAGAAGAGCTGTCCAGAGGATGGCCTTGTTCAAAAATAAGAACAGGCGGTTGGATTGAGGGCAGGGACTTGTGAGGAATAGGGTCTGAAGCAGTGACAACATGAGTAGAAATATCAGCAACCTCAATCGTGGATATAGGTTTTTCAAAATCATAAGATGGAGCAGGTGCTGTCAAAGACAGTGGAGAAACAAAAGAAGAATCTATTTCCATAGCAGGAGACACTGCATTGTTAATTCGAACAGGCAAAGATGGTTCAGTGTGTGCAGTGTTGTGAGCACCATTCTCAGCAGCACTAACAGAAGTCACAACATTATTAATCAAAACAGGCAGACAAGGGTCAAGAGAGAGACCTGCTTTTGGTGCTATTTCCATGACAGCATGTGGAACCATGTCAGCAGCAGCGAGGTCTTTCAGCTCTAAAGGAACCAAAGAAGGACACTCTAATTCCTTAGAAACCTGTAGATGTAGGGTAGCTGTACCAGAGGTAGAGGCATGATTATCTATACCTTCTGCAACTAAAATACTTTTTCCAGTGTCAATGATTTCAGGTTTTTGTAAAGGCTTTTCTTCATCAACTAGTTCCCCCCAAGTTTTACCCTCTAGAGATACAGGAACATAGGATTTTTTGATCCAAGTATTTTGTGTCTTTTTGGGTAGATCAGGTTTATCCAAGTTGGATTGCCCTTTTTTACCATAATTGACAACCTTCCAGTCATTAGAGATTGGGGGTTCCATTTGTTTTCTAACCACTCTACAATTTGATAGGTTATGTCCAACTAGTTTTCATACCTCACAAAAGGGTGGTTTCTTTTCATATTCTATTCTAAGTTCAGTTTTATGGTCAGGAGCATTAAAACCAATACAAAGTGGAGGTTCAGTGGCCAGATTAACTTCCACCATTATTCTAGCATATAGGCCAAGATCACCATTCAAAGTCCTGTGATCAATTTTAATAGGGGACCCTATGCAGGAGGCAATGTCATTAAGAATTTTTGGGTGCCAGTAATACCAATTAAGTCCATGCACCCGAACCCAAACATGTGCCAAGTGATTTTTGTGTGTGAATGGATTAAAAGCAGCATCCCAATCCATGATTCTAAGGAATACAGGCTTTAGTTGAAGATTACCGATTTTCCATACCTGGTCTAACTCACTTTGCGAGTTGAAAACGATATGATAATAGCCTTTACCAATTGGCACCATCTTCCATCTGCTTGAACCCCAGCAATTTGCAAGTCGGATCTTTAAATCAGCAAAGGACCATGGCCGGTCGCCTGTGCTGTAGGAGACCCGAGCCAGAATCGAGAACTTACAAAGTTGTTCTCGCTGCTTCAGAGCCTCCGGATCCGCATTAACAATGAAACTCCCATCATCGAGCTTTTTGAAGTATTGTTGCTTGTCAACTTTTGCACAGCCGATATCAGCTCCTTGAATCGCATCACGGAAAGAGACCGGAAGAAGCCGAAGAGGTACATCGAGATTACCCACTTCAATTTTTGACGGATTAGATACCAGAGTAGCAGAAGTAGGAGATGGGAGTTCCCACGCCGGATCGAATCCAGCCATCAACGAAGATTTAGGGGGAAACGGCAGTGATAGTTTGGGTTTTGGTTCACCCGTTGAGGAGCGTTGCACGAGATCCATCTTTTCCCAATCTTCATCAGTGCTAATCATGAATCATAAAATTCAACTTAATAATCATCACATGTATACTAATTTCTATTGAATTAGTCTAATTTTTAATTCAATAATATAGATTCAAGTTCATCCCCTTTTCCATTTATTCATAATGGAAGAAACTCAATTAAATTTATTTTCCAATATATGAATGATCCTCCAAAATAAAATGGAATAAAATTTATTTCAAAACCATTTAAGATCCCCCTTTCCATGAAAATATTCATCATATATATGGTTATTCAATCTGTTCATTCATAGGTTTCTTCCTCATCACCCAGCTCATACTAATAATGTTATAAATAACTAATTCTATTAGAACAACCCATTAGGTTCTTAATAATGTGTTATATACTTACTAATTAAATTGTACCTTAACACTTACATGGTAACACTGAGGGAGAAATATCATTCTATGATAACTGGACTGAGTTTAAGTCAACAATCCAATCTTAACTCAAATTAAGAATTATATTAGGGGTGATATGACTATGGTGTTGTTTAGGTGGAATGGGATAATGGCTCTTATATATGTCATCTTTTTTTAACTATAATGTTTTCTATGTAAGATTTAACAATTTAAAATCCTGATGTGTTTTCTTTATACATGATGTATTATTATTTCTAAAATGATTGGGTATGTAAATAATAATTTTAATTTCTAAAACCAATTTTCCTTTTTCGAATTTAAACTTAATTATTCTTGGAAAAGTGTATTCTTTAATGAAAAATTTTAAAAATTATTTTAAGAAAAATTAATTTTATTTAATAAATTTTTTTCTGTGAGACATTCACCTAAAATAAAGTGTCACTGTTTTAAAATAGGATTTTCTCCTTAATAATATTTATTAATAAATAATTATTTTAAGTCAAAATATATATTTTGAATTAGAACATAAAATTCAACACTTTTTTTATTATTTATTATTCACTAGTTTTTAAAGTGTAGATAGTTTTTATAAAAAATAATATAATTATTTTATTAAAAATTCAAAAAATAGATATTTAACATGTAATTATTTGAACCTATTTTTCCTATGATTAAAGAATACATTCAGATGTTATCAACATAAGGTTTAGATACTTTTCACGTATTTCCACTTCAATAACCTAAGAACATATTACATTATAATTGAAGAAAAATTTAGAGTTGTGTTTTTGACATGAATATTAATTTGACTAAGTGTCAATGAGTTTTAATAAGTTTCATGTATCACTTGTGGGTATATTGAATCTTGTTATGAAATTTTAGTAGTGATTAGTTATATTGGGGAATTAATTAATCATCTTAATTTAAAGAGCATGAAAATTTCTATAGAATATTTGTTCTTGAGATTAGTCCTTATATTGACCATTGATGAGCATGCTAGTTATAATTATATGCATTTGATTTTATTATTATTGTATAAAATATTATGTTGGTACTCCTTATAAATGAATACACTAAATTCCTGGAAATGTTTTTAAATCCATAATTTTGTATTACCTATTATTTATTGGTGAAGAGGTTGAAGGTGTGGAATGGTTTTATGTCCCTATTTACATGTGTATGGTCATTAATTATTTTTTATGGGTGACTAGGATTCTATGACTCATTCATCCATCCCCATTAACCATGGAATGGGTGTTTAACACTGACTTAGTATGTACACATTAACTCATATATACAGAAATATATGCGTACATGTGTGTTATTGGATTCTTAAAGAGTGGGATGGGTGGCATGGTTTTCCAAATCAATATGTCTCTGATCACGTGTTGAGGATCAAAGAGGGTATGATGGGTATAGACCCTTCTAGTGTGTAAATTTATTTATATTTATTATCATTCATATGTTTTTATATGATTAATATCTATTCTATGTTATAATTATTTTTCTTATAATAATATTTTTATTATATATGAAATTATATTATTTTACATGTTCATGAATGCACCTAATTATTCTTTATTGAGGTAAGGCACATTGGTGTAACCCTACTGATTTTGAATATGATCACACCCTAAATAGACACTATGGTGGACTTACATATCTACATGGTATGATTCACATATAGGTCATTATGAGATGAATTTTATTATCTCTACTATTCATGGGTTTTATAAGATTCACACCCTCATTGAGTCAAGATAATAGTGAAATCTTGGAGTTTGGATGGACATGTGTAGTGGATGCACATAGGTTTCCAATTATTACACTGATGGGGTTCCTAATATAGAATTTCTTCTCCTAGATACTATATCTACATTTCAATTAAAATTTTTTATGAATAGTTTATTTTTAGTCTATTTATGTCTTTCATAAAAATATTTTTATGTTTATGGACTGGTTGGTTTTGTATGGGTATATCATATATAAGTTTAGTTATTTTTTTCATTGAGTTTGATTAAATGATATTTAAGTGTTGGAAACTATGTTTTTCATAGAATTTATTTTACCCCTAAGATGATGTTAAAATTTTCATTATCCATTCATGTAGTTTAATCTTATATTATAAGGGGATAAACCTCCTCCAACATTGTTTTATTAATCCTCGATTGTTTACATTAGCATATAAAAACTCAGAGGTGTGCATGGAATGTTGTGACAATATGATATTAGTATAGTCTAGGTATTTAGGACTAACATTACGTGTATCATATTAGTTAGTCAAACCCATTTTCATGATTAACACCATGACCATTTACACTCTATTTGTCTAATTCACATGAATAAGGTAATATGGATATCAAAACATTATATATAACACGTGAGGAACTTTTTTAACCTTTTTTATAAAATAATTAAAAAGTATACACCATATGAACATTAATTAAATAAATACATTACATTTTTTTGGTTTATTAAAGTGGACTGATAATGATAAAAATTTCAAATGGTTTCTGATTAGCAATCCGTGTGTATCCATATGAGTTCTAACTAATGTTAATCATCAAATATTATCAAAACCCACTGATTTCTAATTCAGAATATTATTTATCATTTCAAAATTGTACCATTCACATATGAATGATAATTCATAAATTTTCATCAAAAGTAAAATCATGATATAATGTGTGTTTCAAACATTTATATCTCACGAAAACCATTATTATAAATAATTTGATTTAACTAGATGAAAAAATGTTAATAACTAATAATTTTATGATGTTCACATTGAATGCGGGATAATGTATTTAACTTATGTCTGTGTAGTTTCTAATAAGCACACGTAATGAATATTAAGGTTATGTACACAATATGAAATCTCGGATAAACCTTGTTATCAAATTAAAAGGAATCATGCTCAATTTTTTACTCTCTACATATTAAGAAGAAAGTTTATATTTCATAATCATTTTTCATGTAATACTTGTAATTATCCATTTATTAAATTAACTCTTTATCACTTTACCGATATGCATGATTTAATTCAATTGATTCCATATCTTAATTCAGTCATGATATCTCTTCATTGCCGATATTCTATAATATATTTAACTAAAAATTATTTTCCAAACAAGTATATTTTAGATTAAAAAAATCATGATGTTATTTTTATGTATTTTCCACATCTTAACATCACATGAAAAAATAATATCATTAGTATATGATCTCCCCAATCGTTCCTCTAAAAGGCCAGGTATTATATTTTTTATAACGAAAGTTATCCAAGAAAATGGGGTGTATTTTCCCTAAAGAAAACTCAACACCATATAACTGGGTAATCATGACCATAATATACAAATGATTCAAATAAATACCATGAACTAAAAGCATTACACAAATGTCATATATCCCCATCATATAGAGTATAAAATATGACACATTGACCAGAAGATGCAAAAATCACACCCCATATAGCATATTGGAAAATAAACCATATTATAAACAATACACGATGAAGCTGATAGGAAAAAACCATAACAATTCAGAAAACAATATCCCCACCATCTATTTATGATCAATAATACCTCATACCAAGAATTTTAAATCTATAGGGAGATAATAATGATGATGTAAAAGTTTATATTCATGGGTGAGTAAGATAATTTTCAATATACTCATCCCATGAAATTAGACGATCCTTTATAAACTTACAATTATGTGTATAATTATAATGTCTTAATTCTAAATTAACACCTATTACAACCAACACAACATCTGAGACCTTTTTAAAATTATATCTGATGCAACTCACAACTCTCAAAAATAACACTCACTAAATAACTATACAATATATATATATATATATATATTTCTCATTACTAAAAAATATTAACACAAGGGACCTCTCATTCTATATCTAGTTTAGAGACACAAAAACTCAATCCCATGGATTATCCTACACTGATCACTTGGTTTCTTAGAGTGGGGTAAATGTTGACATACCATACTCATTCAAATAAATATCTTAGAATATATCTCATAGTAAATTTTAAAACTCATTTGTGATATTTCATATGGTTTTAATGAAATATGATGTGACTATGGGGTATCCTTATGGAATTTACCATAAAAGGAGGTGTAATTACTCAACACTTAAAAAATCATAACATAGTGTTATAAAACCAATTAATCAATTTTTTTCAGGTTTAGTTGATTATCATGAAAGGGTAAATAATGATCTCATATACAGGAATCACCATTATAAGTGATTTACCTTGAATCTAAGGACATAGATAAGGAAAAAATCTGTCATTTGGGTTTAACTTCAACAATAAAAGCTTCTATTATGAACTATGAAATCTAAATGAATCTCGTTTCTTTATCAAAATTAAAACACATTTCTCAAACTGGAAATCTATATTTCAGTACAATATATAATATAATTTTCACACCACAACCAAGATTCATATGAAAAGTACATACCTTAGTATAATAAAATAATCTTACATGATTCATTAGTAGAAAATAGGTAAACTGGGATTAAAAACATAATAAATAAGTCCCCAAATAATGTTTTATAATGTTCTAGAGGTCGAAGGGGGAAAAATGAAACATGAAATTTATAATTAATCCTTTTAAATCACCCCAATATACCATGCATGGAATAATCCATCTATGGGTGAAATATATATCCCTTAAGTGTGTTATTTAGATAATCATTATGAGAAAGTGATATATAAAACCATATAACATACTCATATGGATGAATAATTGATATCCATAACAAACTATCTTACAATTCAAATGATCCTATAATTCATATGAGGTTCCTAGTTAGTCATCATGGTTAATGAAATGTATTGATAAATTTCCTTTGGAGAGTGATCATGGACATCCTTAT
The DNA here is from genome assembly GCA_963277665.1 of Viscum album. NCBI lineage: Eukaryota > Viridiplantae > Streptophyta > Magnoliopsida > Santalales > Viscaceae > Viscum > Viscum album. The sequence goes on from OY728123.1 coordinate 1,384,709,460, forward strand.
ATTTGCTAATATATTTGTGCTATGTAACATGGAACCAATGAGGCATTGATCACCCCTTGGTGGAGACAATATGGCCTTCTCTAGGATATTTACCCTCATATTGAATAATATACCTCTTGTGAGTCACATTATATAGAATCATATTAGCTCTACATATCTCCCCTCATACCATGCATCCCAAGATTGGATGGTCATTACCATAGTGCCCTTGAATTTCATCCCCATGGTTGATAGACACCCAAGACATAAAACATAAAAAATTTTCTTCAATCCACACTAAATTTTAATCATAGATTCATCTCAACCTAAGAAATATAAAAATATGTCTTATTCAACAAAAATTTAATATTAATCTTATAAAATCTAGAAAAAAGATACAATTTTAGAAAACATATTTCTAATATATGTCAAATTATGGAACCAATAACTTTAGAAATTTATTATTCGTGGATTCATACCATTGATATGTTTTATTTGATGTATGATATGTTTCATGAATTGAATCATAGAATAAAATATATTATTTTAATTAAAGAAATTAAAATATATAATTAAATTGACATATAGTTGGGATTAAGGCCAAAATTAAAGAACCATGTATTTATTGAATCCTATAAAGTGATCTTTCAAGATATCCCACATTATCCCTTTTAGACTACTATTATCATAAGAGAGTAACTCAGAAACAATTATACTAGAGGATTTTATATAATCAACATCTCACGATGGACAATGAACAAGAAAATTAAATCAACTTATATAAATGACAATGACTCACCCTATTCAATTAAAACCATCATAATCCTAACGAAGCATGTCATTTATTAATATGATACTAAATTGGTGTAATTTTTATAATATTATACTAATTCAATCCAAAAGCATAATATGTAAATATATTATATGCCCCCTTACATAGTGAATGTGTAACTACATCCCCCTCAATATATTAACTTATAACTTGAAAAAGTTAATATCAATGAATCTAAAACCATGTTTTCAAAAATGCATCCCATGTGAATATGTGAGGATACTAGTCTAGTATATATGAATTGGTACTCTCCAGTATGGTTTTATTTCTCTACAATACTGACATTGGGGGATCATACACGACCAAAATACTAACTCCCAGTGATCCTATATCTTTATAGCCTTCCTAATGAATTTCATATCATTTTCAAAATTCAAACCATTACACTCCATCATCTGAGAAGGATTTGATAAATACCAATTCATTTAAGACAGATAGAATATTCCATACCCTCACTTAACTAATGTGGTAGAGTTAATTGAAAATATATCAATCAAAGATAATCGATGATTTTAAAGTGCTACACAAACCATGGAAAAAACATACTTCTTTTACCAAACAACTTTTATCCCCTTTAAGGACAGACCTTCAAAAAATATATGATCACTGACCTAAAACTCTTAAGGTATCATCCTAAAATAAGTATATATGAATTTCTATTACTTTTGACTCCTTCCATGAGATTCTGTGTCTATTTATCATACTCTATTGTAGTTTGTACTTTATTAGGTCCCAATCTATCAATTCTTTAACCTCTACAAACATAATAGTGATTTACATGCTTTTCAATATTAATACTCAAAAGTAGTCATTCCAATTGTGGAGTATTGATTTTTATTGTATGAAAAATCTATTATACATAAGTTCACAGAGAAAGTAACCCAAAATTCAAGACCAAATTACCTCAAAATTTCCTTTATGGTTTATATTTTCCTCTCTATATGTCTATCATTTTTTAGGTTAAAGGTAAAGAGCAAAGACTACAAGATACATTAATATTTTTGAAACCCCCTTAATGTCTTTGAGGTATGATGTGAATCTTGATCATATATAAGCATAAAAAAATGTAAAACCTAACTACAATAACCACATATAACATTGATGTGATATTTATAATTTTCTACTCTCATGTCAGAAATAATAAAAAAAACTTCTATAATCTACTCATGATAGCCCACATGGATTTTTAACTTCTGGTAGTAATAGTTAGACTATACATAAGTACCATTGGGTTATTTTTTTCATTTCTACTATGGCATAATAAGTGGATTCATAAAACCTTCTAGAAAGTGATGATATATCTTCACCTATAGACTAGTGAGGAGTTACATTATGCACATGAAAATATCTTTTATAATACCAAGCCACTATTACATCCTCATAAATTACTAATAGATAATTTCAATTCTTGGATAAACCTCTATGTTAGAGTTTTTAATCTCTTACAGAACCTTCTTTTTTGGATCCATGGAAACAAAAAACTTTCCCTGGTAAAAATATATTGTTCTCAACCATCTAAAAAACACTCTAGTGACACCATGAGGATAATAATGTTACGTTAGAACTCATTGAAATTTCACAATAAGGATAATTGTATTACATAGAGGGGGAGTGGTTTAATTGGTGATAATTTTTCTCTTATGTTTCCTTGAAACAACATTCACCCACTATTTAATATTTTAATAAAAGTTTAAAACAATTGAAACCCTTATCCATAGAAACAAAAGTATTTACAAGGTTCACTATTAAATAAGAATAGATACATCCTTGGTATGGTTTGTAAATAATATAATACCCTAGAATCCACTTGAAATAAATCCTTTTAGTGGAATAAAATGAGTAGGATATACCCTTTCACTTGTGTAGAACTATGAAGACAATCCAATAGTGCATGTGCACCTCTTAGAACAAATAGGGTAAAAAAATTTGTGTAACAAATCATGTAACTTGTGCCACTTATCAGCTTCAAAAAATGTATTATTTGGAGAAAATCAACAATTATATTCCTAGAATGTTGTATGAAAATCATAGACTTTATTAGATAATTCTATTTAACATCCATGTTTGATATCCCACTCAAATTTTCATGATCTAATTTTCAAAACTGATTACCCAATTGGATAAACATGATTCTTCTAGAATATGATCAAGAAAATCCAGATTTCCTTCTTCCTTAGTCTAGAAAGCCCAATACAGAAATCCCAATTTGATTATTCATCCTGATACGATGATCATCCCTATACGATGTTAAGATGAATATGATAGTCAGATGAGTATGATGATAATTGAATACAATGATAAACTAAATAATGTTTTTATATTGTCTCATCTTCTTTAAATTAAATCCATCAAAACATCTACAACATAGCTCAATACAAAAATCTATTTCCCTCCCTTCAACATTGGATCTTCTGTCTCTACTCTTGTGAATATTAAATTTATCTTCAATCATTAGTGAAAGTAAAAAGTACATATCCCTTTTATAGGTGACCCAAGGATGGTTTTGGTTGGAATCCAAAAAAACATTCCTGCTAAACCAAATTCACCAAAATTTGCATGATTCCTTGAATTTTGGGTGCATCTCTGACCTCATCAACACTTCTTGATTCTTCTCAAATATTATTTAAGACATAGGATCACCTTTTTATTTTTTATTTTCAATCACTAGAAAGAAATCTATTTCCCATTCTGATTAGTTCAATATAATTTCTTCAATATGATGATTTGAACCAATTAATTGTAAATGTATGAAGAAATAGTAATCGTGCATCTTCTTAACAAACTCCATTCTGATTCTTCCTCCCTATTTTTAGAACAATTTCTTCAATACTTTTCTCTCCATAAATTGATGAATCAAAACATATTCTATGAATTTCAATCTACCCCTCGACAACACATTCAACCATCTTAAATGGTTGACCATATTTTTGATTGGTTTCTATCATTACATTTTTCATAGGGTTTAACTCAAATCCTTTACCATCACTATTGAAAACAATTCACCCTTTGATGAATTTGATGGTATACTGAATACGTTAAACCGGTTCACTAGCTTCAACTCTGGAAACTATTTTCTCTCACAAAAATATTAGGTTGTATCCTGGAATTCTTCTTGACTTTGAAAAATATTAATGACCAGATTTAGCTTCATATAAATTACAATAGAAATTTTTGGAACATCGCAAAACATTGCTTTCTTTCCAACATAGTATGAGTACAATCTAACTTAATATGATCTCCAACACCACCTTTTCTTTTCCATCAAGATCTGATCAATCTAAATATAATTGGAAGAATCCCTTTCACTCCCCCTTTCTTTAATTAAGCTTGAGTCACATGTTTTCCCACTAAATTAAGATTTATGAGACCTCCAAGATCAGATCCATTATCACATTTATATTATCATAGTCATCTAGTATCTAATTTCCCATTATGATTAAATATTCTATACCATATTCAAGGTGAAAATATAATGACCCTTTTACTTCTAGAAATATTCTTCTAAATACAATGGACCTTTATAAGAATTTTATGTCTGTTTTTTTGAACAAGATAGTCATACCAATTCAAATACAAAGTGAGGTTACTTTCTTTTATTCAAAAACTTCCTATATTCTTTATAATACATTATTAAAAAATAAATACAATACCTGAAGATGATTACCTTTATCATCTTATTTCTAACAATCTCCCATTTATGATTTTGTTATCAAAAAAAGATTTATAAATCAATAAACTTATTAGCCATAATAAAGTGAATACTTATTAACAATTCTAAGCCTACGTGAGATAACTCATTATAGGAAATAAGAATTACTAACATAAAATCCATGAGGTCTAAGAGTAGTGATTATGAGAAAATTTCCAAATATTATTCCTAATGTCACGACCTGACTTCACCAAAAGGAGGTAAGGGTCAACAGATTGCCAGACCCTTCCTTCTTTAAGTTGAAGGAGAGATAATGACCCCCGAGACCCGCCTTCAATAGGTACCGGAGTGACGACTAGCACCAAGGGTATATAAATTTCTCACAAATGGAAGGCATTACCCCTTTTTGTTTTATAAGATCGAGAGATGAGATGATGAAACTCAACAACACCAAGGTAAAAGAAAAGTAAAGCCAAAAATAAACCATTCCCACATGCGTGTTCCAAAAGTAAAGACACAAAGTACAAAAGGTGACTACAAAGGTAAGTACCAAAGAGGAAAAGAAACAACTGCAACTGCCCCAAAGGTCCGAGCTAGTATGGTCCTGCGTGATCCCCGAAGTCCTCCTAGAAACCTGAAAGCAGTTTTATATACGTAGGGTGAGCATACAAGTACACTCAGTAGGGAAAACCAAAGACTCTCGTGCACAAGTGGGGGAACGTGCTAAAGTCCCGTGAGAAGAAGGAGTAAACCTAACACCTATCAAGGTAAACTATCCACCCCATGCCTCACCAAGGCACACTCCCCAAATAACGCAAGTCAAGTAATATATATATAATCAGAGCACATCTATGTTTGGGTACCCCGTGCCACTTTCCCACTGGTTATTGAGACATCCTATGCATCAGACCAATCTCGCCATTCTGTCACCGCAGTCCCACTGCCACACCCGCCCGCACACACCTGGGCCACAACCACACACAATCCCACTGCCAAAATCCCACCCGCACACACCTAGGCCACAACTGTCACACGTAAGCACGCCTGCAAACACCTAGGCCATAACAACCACCACCACGCCCGAAGACACCTGGGCCAGAAGATCCACTGCCACGCCCAAAGACACTTGGGCCTCATCCCGAAAACGCTTGGGAAACCACCTGCCGCACACACCTGGCCAACCGTCACATTGCCACGCCCGAAGGTTCTTGGGATAATAATGGACCTCAAGCCATCACAACCTGCCCGAAGATACTTGGGCTATCCAGGAAAGGGAGCAGAAAAGGAGCTAATAACCAGCCACTAAGAATAGAGTTGAAAAAAACACCCTCCCCCATGAAATGGGGGTGTTCGGAACTAAGTGCTCAACTTGGGTGGGGTGCGAATAAGAAACACAAAACTACAAGTATAGATATAGGTAACAAGCACTCACCCAAATATTAGGTTTTTCTAACTAGCCTACAGAACACAACACCACTGTGTCCAAGTCACAAGTCACGACTCTCGCCAACAAAACCCATCTGTCCCATTCTTGTTTCAAGTTAAATGAAAATGTTTAATTAAGTTTAAGCACTACTGGGAAACTAGTAAGCATAGGCACAGGTCCAGGAAAGTAAAAAATCAAGAATCAACCATAACTCCCATACTCGGTTCTCAACAACAGAGGATACCACCCCAATTCGTGATATAAACAAGTACCCACCCGGTCTTAAAACCCACAACCACCAAATCCATACCAACAGGGGATCCCATCCCCAATGTAACACAACCACCGAGAGTATAAAGACAAAGGATCCCATCCCCTCCCACATCTCCAGCAATCGCCTGTAAAAGAAAACAACCAACTACCACCACCAACACAAGTCATGGCCATGCCGGTATTTTTAGATTTAAACGACTTAACACACTCCATGATTTCAATTTTCGTGTGTTTTAACCGGGGTTATCACAGAAGGATTAATCCTGGTGCCTTAATTTATTTGGCCGGATATACATGATTAACCAATTTACTTTCACAGCAGGAGTTTACAACCACAAACAAGCCATTTAAAACATCAGCATGGGTTCATTAGTTCACAAACAACGACCACCAACGACCTCGATTTTTAGAAGGCATAATCCAGCACAACTCAACAATATGGTCATAATATAAAAAAGATCAATGATCACAGCCCCCCCTTTCTTTATATAATCCAGTTCATTATCTTCATTTAGGTCAGGTTTATCCAATTCTACAGAACAGAAACACGCCCACCCCGCATGATACACAAAAGAGAGAGGCTAAAGAGAAATTCCCTACTTGTTGATAGATGATCGACGTTTAGGCCGGGCGCGGAAATTTATGGATAACGATGCGACGCGCCCGATGCACCAGAAGATGTTTGTGAAAAGATGCGATCGAGGAAAGGAGAAACCACGACTAACCCTTAGTTTATAAGAGCCGCGGATGGTTGAGGTGAGAACGCGAAACCGCGTAAGGCACGGGGGTCGTGGGTTGACCACGCGGCTCCCCTCGTCATTAAAGGGGTGTGGTTTAAACAGACTCATTAATTGATTATGTTATTTAATTAAAACTCTTATGCACGTTACGGGTCTTTAAAACACGCTCAAACAGGTCAAAATAGTGTTTAAAACCCTATTTGTGCAAAAGGGAGCGCTACTGGAAATAACTCGCGGGGTAGGCCAGAGCCACCGGTAGCTGAGCTACCGGTTGGCTGCAGCTACCGGTAGGCCGATCTACCGGTAGGCTGCAGCCACCGGTAGGCTGAGGTACCGGTAGGCTGCAGCTACCGGTAGGCCGAGCTACCGGTAGGGTGCAGCTACCGGTAGGCCGAGCTACCAGTAGGCTGCAGCTACCGGTAGGCTGCAGCTACCTGTAGGTCGAGCTACCGGTAGGCCTGCTACTGGTAGGCTAAGGCTACCGGTAGGCCTACACCACCGTGATTCCCAGACTAGAAAACCCAAAACGAGATTTTCACAAAGTAATGGACCCCAAAAACCCGGGCCATTACATAAGATACCCCTTAAACGATTCCCGTCCTCGAGAATCAAAACAAACCAGAAGGGAAGAGAGGGTCCTAACAACCACCTCGAAAGATACCTATTAGGAGTGAACCCATGATAACTAAAACATTTCCCTGCCGAGAACCAAGAAACATACCATTCCAAACTGCCCAGGCATGTGGGTTGGGGAGTCTCCTTCCCCATGTCAAGACATTATCCGCTTTGGGCGGCACTGACTTGCCTGCACGGGTTTAATCACATCCACATTAATGAATCCTGATTAGGGGTTAGGTTCTCTCCTCCCCCATAGCCATGGATTTTATGACAACCCTGCTTTTTATTAAAACTTAAACATGCTTTATTACATAAAACTTCACTTGATACAACAAAGAAGATCGAGAGGTTTAGTGTCTTTGGGGCTTAGGATCATTACATAAAAACTTTAAAATTGAAATACAACATCTTTATTGAAAACTTCCTTTACATGACCACTACATTCCTTCGTACTTAGCATTGCATGGGATAACCTGAGGACATGCACAAGAAAAGGGTGAGCTATAAAGCCCAGTAAGGGAGTACACAATGAATAACATGAGGAGTACAATACATGTTAGGCAATAGGCATATCAATAGAGCATAAGAGAGACATGAACATAAAGGCATGATAAAGCATGATAATCATAACATGGAAATGTGGCAACAACACTTAACATTGAATTAGCATGAGCCAAGGCTCATTGCACATGGAGCATGAGTAAACCCTCATTGTACTTGAAGCACGAGTAAACCCTCGTTTCACTTGAATTAGCATGAGTCAACACTCATTTCACATGACGTATCATGATACTATACTTTACCCAATGCATTGGAGCGCTATCAGGGCGCACCCTTCTTAAACATTTCATTTCATGCATAAGTGTGCCACATGGATCATAAAACATGGATTCATAAAACATAATCATTTCTTCCACGATAAAGGAATGTGGAATTTATACATGAAACTTTATAATCAATATGTAAATGTGCATAAAGGTGAATACCCTTGATGGAGAAATGGGCATGGTATTCACTACACAAAGACATTGGCTTAGAAAATCAGTGCGATTTCGACAGCGTAACGGCGTGACATAAGAATTCATAAAAAGGTTGATGAGAGAGAAAGGGGTTCATCATCATATTTACATGTAATGGACAGTAAGGAGATCATATATATACATGTACCAACAATAGAAATGGAATTTAGATTCATGATACAAAAGTATTGCTTGAATATAAAAGAAGAGAGAGAAGTTCCTTTCGGAATTTCGGCATAGTAACGGGCGTACATGGGAGGAATTTAATGAGAGAGAAAGGGTTCTCCCATCATTCAAACAATAAGAGGGCAGTATGGGGGAGGTGAGAAACCATACCCCAACATTCATAATTGAAATAAAAAGGGCAATACAACTTAAAGAAAATTGAAAAAAAAAGAGAAAGGAAGAAAAAACCCTTACTTGGAAGTGTGCTTCCAAAGGCTAGAGAGAGGCTTGTGAGAGGCTTCTTGGGAGCTTGGGGCACCTTGAGAGGATTCTAGAGAGAGTAGGGAAGATGTTGGAAGAACTTAAAGGGCTTTGGGTGAGGAGGAAGTGGGAGATTGGGTGGGTTTATATAGGAAAGGTGAGAGAATTCTTTATTATTTAGGTTTGGGACACCTTATATTAAAATAATCCAAACCACAAACCATCCCATGGTATTTGCCCATGGTTTCTGGAAAAGGAAAGAGGAAAACAATATTTTACAAGGACAAGGTCCGAACTTATTAAAAAATTAGGGTTGCTTATGTGGAGGTGAGTCACACTCCCAAGGAAATTAATTTAAAAAGGCAAAGTGTTGAATAAGTCTTGAGGGCTCCATTAATGCTTTGAAAAGTGAGTCAAACAAACCCAAAACCTCATTATTTTAATGATAAAACACATATTGGCCGAACATAAGGATTATGGTATTTTATTACATCACCATTGGGTCATTATGATGTCATAAAACACATTATATATTTAAATGGTATTTAATTTTTACCCAAAAATTTGACTGTCTCAGAAAATTATGAAAAATTCACCGTTGGATAATTTCGACATCCTGATTCCAAAAATAATATTTATTTTATCTAAATAATTTTCTAAATATGTGAATTTTCACTTTTAAAATAAAAACCGACATTTATAAAAAAATTCACGGGTTTTGACATAAATGGCTTTCAAACCTTAATAAAAATTTTAATTGCATTCATAAAATTATAAGATCATTTATATTTAATAAAAATTAATTTAATATTAATAATAATATTTTATTAAAATATTATTTAATTCAAAAATCCTTTAATTTAATAAAATATAATTCTTAATTAAATAATAACTAAAAACACCATTTGTATTTTAAAAACTAATTACAATGTATCAAAAATGACTAGAAATTATATTCATTATTATATACAAAAATAATGTACATGAACATGGTGCTACTTATTTGTTACATAACCCCTTAAAATAGCCGCATAAGACCTAAGGGTAAGGTGTGCGATGGTGACAGACTCTTGGGGTTGCTCGGATAACATCGCTCGAGTGGTAATCTCTATCAACTTCCATTTTTCCCGTAGACGATCACGTTCGAGCTTGACTTGATGAAGCTCAGCTTGGGCTTGGTCAAGGGAAAAGCCCAAAGACGCCACCTCTTTTCCGAGCTCTGACAAATGGGCTTCGTAAGGGGCAATTCTACTGGATGAGGCCATCGCTTCCTTTGTCTGAGTAGAAAATTGGTTCGTTAAAGCCTTATATTTAAACTACCCAGATGATCACTGTTCAACGGCTATAAAAGTAACGGTCACAAATCTTAACGTTAAACTAAAGAAGTTGACATCTTATAAAAACATTTTTTTTTCATAAAGAAACATTTAACTGGATCAAGAGGGATTTTCCATTAATGAAACTTTGGGTCGTTACAATATTCCCCCCTTAAGAAATTTCGCCCTCGAAATTTTACTTTTCCCACACTAAAACAAATGTGGGTAACTTAGATTCATCATATCCTCTGACTCCCAAGTTGCTTCTTCAAACTTGTGGTTTCTCCACAACACCTTGACGAGGGGCATTGTCTTATTTCGTAGAACTTTTTCTCTACGATCCAAGATCTTCACTGGTTGCTCCTCATAAGAAAGATCGTCTTCTAATTGTACCACCTCGGAAGAGAGTACATGTGAAGGGTCTGGTATGTACTTCCTTAAGAGGGATACATGGAAGACATCATGCACCTTGGCCATAGTAGGTGGAAGTGCTAGTCGCTAGGCCACAGCCCCAACACGATCAAGAATCTCGAAGGGGCCGATGTACCTTGGACTTAACTTCCCTTTCCTTCCAAACCTCATGACCTTCTTCCACGGAGATATGCGTAAAAACACCATGTCTCCGACTTTAAACTCAAGGTCTCGTCGACGATTATCTGCATAACTCTTCTGTCGACTTTGGGCTGCCTTGATATGCTGCTGAATGGTTTTCACCTTCTCCACCATTTCTTCGACCATTTCTAGTCCAAGCAGCTTACGTTCACCGACCTCGTCCCAACATGCCGGTGTTCTACACCTTTTCCCATACAGGGCTTCATATGGTGCCATTTGGATGCTCGAGTGGAAACTATTATTATAAGAGAACTCAACTAGAGGAAGATGTTGATCCCATCCTCCTTTAAAGTCCATTGAGCACGCTCTCAACATATCCTCAAGTGTTTGGATAGTCCGCTCGGATTGGACATCAGTTTGAGGGTGATAGGCCATACTGAAGTTCAGTTCAGTATTCAGAGCATGTTGAAGACTCTTCCAAAACTTAGAGGTAAATCTTGGATCTCGGTCAGACACAATAGATAGTGGTACTCCATGCAACCGTACCACTTCCCTGATATATATCCGTGCCAGTTGATCCAAAGAGAAATCCTCTCGAATAGCAATGAAGTGTGCAGTCTTTGTAAGACGATCCACAATAACCCAGATTGCATTGTTGCTTTTGGATGTCCTTGGAAGTCCAGTGATGAAGTCCATGGTGATGTTCTCCCATTTCCATTCTGGTATGGGCAATGGTTGCATCATCCCCTTAGACTTCTGCCTATCTGCCTTCACTTGCTGACACACCAGGCACTTTGATGTATATTCAGCGATCTCCTTCTTCATATTATCCCACCAAAAGTTTTCTCGGAGATCTCGATACATCTTTGTGCTCCCTGGGTGAATAGAGAAATTTGAACTATGTGCATCATCCAAAAGTTCCTTCTTCAGCTCCGAACTTGATGGAACACATAGTCTTTTCCCAAACCGCACAATTCCTTCTTCATTAACATTAAACTCTGAGGATTTTACCTTTTTGATAGCTTCCACTTTTTCTTGGATTCTCGCATCACCCTTTTGAGCATCCTTTAACCTTTCCAAAAGAGATGGTTGAGAAATCATTTGTGAAAGGATTGATGATGTTCCCTTCTTTATGATTCCCACGTCCATCTTCATCAAGTCTAAGAAGATTGGATCCTTCTCAATTCTCATCATTGATAGAATTGCTGGATCCTTCCTACTTAGGGCATCCGCCACCTTGTTCGCCTTCCCAGGGTGGTAATGTATTGAACAATCATAGTCCTTGATGAGCTCTATCCATCTTCTCTGGCGCATATTAAGCTCTTTCTGTGTGAATATATATTTAAGACTCTTGTGGTCAGTATATATCTCACATTTCTCTCCATAGAGATAATACCGCCAGATTTTCAAGGCAAAGATCACCGCTGCCAGCTCCAGATCATGCGTTGGATAGTTTCACTCTTGGATTTTCAACTGCCTTGAGGCATAGGATATCACTTTATCATTCTGCATCAGCACACATCCTAATCCCTTCTTCGAAGCATCACTGAATACCACAAAAAGCTCCCCACTTGTGGGTAAAGTGAGCACGGGTGCAGTGATAAGCCTCCTTTTCAACTCCTTGAAGCTTTCTTCGCATTTATCACTCCATGAAAACTTTACTCCCTTTTGAGTTAGCTTGGTAAGAGGGTTGGACAATCGTGAGAAATTTCTCACAAATCGTCGATAATATCCGGCTAACCCCAAGAAGCTACGGATATCAGTTACCGATGTTGGCCTCGGCCATCCCTCAATTGCATCTGTTTTGGAGGGGTCCACAGATATCCCATTTCTTGTGATGATATGGCCCAAGAATGAGACCTCCTTCAACCAGAACTCACACTTGCTGTACTTGGCATAGAGCTTCTCCTTGCGAAAAGTCTCCAGTACAGTTCTTAAATGCTCCTCATGGTCCTCCTTGGTTTTGGAGTATATTAGAATATCATCTATAAAGACTACCATAAATTTATCTAGGTAATCTCTAAAGACTCTATTCATCAAGTCCATGAATATTGCTGGAGCATTGGTGAGTCCAAAAGGCATTACTATGAATTCATAGTGCCCGTACCTTGTACGAAAAGCAGTCTTGGGGATATCTTCCTTCTTCACCCTTACTTGATAATATCCCGACCGCAAGTCGACCTTGGAGAAGTATTGTGCTCCACGCAGCTGATCAAACAAGTCATCGATTCTTGGGAGAGGATACTTGTTCTTTATCGTGATTTTTTTAAGTTCACGATAATCGATGCAAAGCCGCATTGACCCATCCTTCTTCTTGACGAAGAGGACTGGTGCACCCCATGGTGATGCACTTGGGCGTATAAACCCTTTATCCAGATTCTCCTGTAGTTGTTTCTTCAGTTCTTCAAGCTCAACCACAGACATTCTATATGGAGTCTTGGATATTGGTAGCGCCCCAGGTATAAGTTCAATTGAGAACTCAACATCTCTTCTTGGAGGAAGACCAGGAAGTTTCTCGGGAAATACTTCAGCGAATTCCCTCACAATAGGCATTTCTTCAAGGGTGGTTTCTTCCTTGGACTCAATCATCTGAGCTAGATATGCGTGCTTATAAGGCAGTAATATCCATGCTTGAGATGATGGAGCTAAAGGAGATTCATCTTCCTCCTGACACTTGTAAAGAATCGGGGGTCGATTCTCCATATGGAGTGTGATTTCCCTCTCCCGACAATTTATGTTGGCTCTATATAAGGAAAGCCAATCCATGCCAAGAATTGCATCAAATTACACCAAAGGGAGTATGACGAGGTTCGCCGGGAAATTCAATCCACAGATTATAACAGGGGAGGACTTATACTCATGGGATGCAATGATTGCCCCATTTTCCGTACTCACCGACATCTTTACTTCCATGATTTGTGGTGGTGTAGGGATTGTTCTACTAAACTTTTGAGATATAAAAGAATGCGTAGAACCTGAATCAAAAAGTACGTTCGCTATTCTTGAATGAATAACTAGCGTACCTATCACCACTTCGTTTTCGGGGTTCACTTCGGCAGAAGTGATGGCAAAAGCTCTTCCTTGCTATCTTGGAGGTTGTTGATTGGCTCCGATAACCCTTGGATTAGGGCACTGATTCGCAAAATGACCCGGTTCTTTGCATTTGAAGCATTGAACAACGCGTTGAGGTTCGAACGGAGCGTTCCTCCCCTCCGTCGAAGCCGCGAGTCCTTCTTGCTGACAGTTAACAGCTAGGTTCCCTTCTCTTCCACACTTGAAGCATTTTCTTGTCCCCCTAAGGAAATTTCCAGGGTGCTTCTTTCCACACTTTTGGCAAGTGGGGTGCTGGAATTTCTTAGCGCCGTTGGATTTATCCATCGGACCACCAGCATTGAAGTCCACCTTCCGCTTCTTGTCCCCATGATACCCCTGTGATTCTCCGATCTCCATTTCAACCTTAAGGGCACATAGGACAATTTCCTCATAGCTGTCAAAGTCACAGATCGCTAATGCTTTCCGCAAGCTAGGCTTCAGCCCACCAAAGAAGCGGTCAACCTTGCATTCGGGGGTAACGACAAAGCCGGAAGCGTATCGTGCAAGCCTTATGAAGTTTGCCTCGTACGCTCCCACAGATTCTCCATCTTTCTGTTTGAGGGAAAGGAAGTCCCTTTCCATCTTAAGACGGAGGGTGCGTGGAAAATATTTATCGAAAAACATCTTCCGGAATACCTTCCATTCCAAAGCCTCGATCTCCTCCTCAGGATTCGTATTTTTGATCAATGTCCACCATTGATCAGCTTAACCCTCCATACGATAAGCCTCCAGGAGAACCTTCTCTTTTTCAGAGCATTGGAGGATGGATAATATCTTTTCAATGGAGTTGATCCATTGTTCAGCAATCGTGGGATCAGATGATCCACTAAAAGTAGGAGGCCTTTGTCTCATGAAGCTTTCAATAGTGACTTGTTCTTTCTTAGGGGGGGGGGGGTTGAACGTTCCTCTTGACCAGTGTTTCTATTCAAAACTTGAGTTAGATGAGAGAGAAGCGTGACAAAGTTCGCGATTCCCGCTCCCATTGGATTGGGCATCTCATAAGTACAATCATCACACTGATCTTCACAACGGTTGTTAGCCCGAGTTCTCCTATTACCGGCCATTGGCTGGAATAAAAGGAAAGTTAGGGGTAACACATAAAGGGTAATCCAAAGACAAAAGTTTATGACTTATAAATAAACTTTAATCTCTTTAACTCATGAGCTTATAGGATTCAATCCAGGCTTTTCATGATCTTCCTTCTAACATATATTCTTAGGGGCATTTTTCCCTTAATAAGGGTTCATAATAAGATTGTGAATTTATCAAAACATATCCCCGGGAGTGTCGTAACCAAGAGTGCAGCAAGGCCCGTTGTCGTGCACCAGTTCCTGTTCGAGTCTAGCTCAAAGCGGTGTTTTCGGGTTTTACCCCTAGGATACATCTGTGCCAGAGCCGCCTCTACCTGCTCGTATCCAAACAGGGATGTATTTGTTTGATAAACCACTTACTTAGTATTTACCAAAACTTAGGTATGTTTTTATTATGCTTAGTCTTGTATCTAAGGCTTTACTAGGGTTTCCTAATCCCAAAAATAACTAAACCTATCCTCTGATACCAACTATGACAACCCTGCTTTTTATTACAACTTAAACATGCTTTATTACATAAAACTTCACTTGATACAACAAAGAAGATCGAGAGGTTTAGTGTCTTTGGGGCTTAGGATCATTACATAAAAACTTTAAACTTGAAATACAACATCTTTATTGAAAACTTCCTTTACATGACCACTACATTCCTTCGTACTTAGAATTGCATGGGATAACCTGAGGATATGCATAAGAAAAGGGTGAGCTATAAAGCCCAGTAAGGGAGTACTGTAACGCCCCGACCCCAGCTACCCAGAGTCGGTGCATTAATTACATAACATTGGCATGATCACAAGAAAGATCAAATCTCGAAAGACCGATTGGTTTAGTAGCCTTGGAAACACTAGATATATTCATAAGTTTTGCATTACATCATTAAACGAAAAACTACTACAACAACATATTGTCTCCATAATTCACACTCATATCCCCACATAATATCCCTGAAGGTCATTCATAACTTACTTCTTCACTTCCTGGGAAAAATAAAACAAAGAAAAGGGGTGAGCTCAAATGCCCAGTAAGGATAACAATATAGCGGAAACTTTCATAAATAAGAATAAACATTTAAGGCAATGTATAACTAAAACAAAAGCCTTTTAAATATGAACTTTCAACATGGTATGGCATGAATAAAATGAAATAATGCCATTTACTTATTCACATGGATATTCTACTAATCGAATAATCACATGCAAAAATCAATAACCACTTTCATAATGTTGGAATGCATAATGCCAGACTATCATAACCACATAGCCAAGGCCTCGTGCCAAGACTACAAATAAGATTTTGTCAAGGCCTTGTGCCAAGACACTAGTTTGTCTCATGAGACCTACCGATGCATCGAGGAGCTATAGCGGGCTCCACCCGTCACTTATTAAGTCCAATGCATTCCCATATGAAAAGGTTTAAACATAACATAAACATTCGTATTAAAACTAGCATACGAAATGTCAATAATTTCACCATAAACTATGAATGGTATAAAAATAGCACATCCACAGTCAAACATATCACAAAACCTTCAATACAATATAGAAGTTTTGTATCATAATAAATCAACTTCAAATGATCTTAAAATCCATCAAAGGATGTTGACATAGATGAAATCAAAATTCTTTTTAAAGAAATATCTCCTTTCATTTTGAAATCATTTAAGATCCATATAAAATAAAACATTTTCTTTGAAAATATTCTTATAAGCTTGTAAGGAAAGCTTTGAAGATTTTATAACGGCGTAAAATAACCGCACCCGCCGTATAAGTTAAAAAAAAACATTCTTACCTCAATTCTGTCGAAAAGGTTAAAAAGGACCTTGTTTTGAAAACGACGGAAAGATTCCTTTATAAACCTCTTATAAAAAGTCAAAAAAGGGTATAAATGACTTTAACCCATATTCTTGTAAATAGTAAAAATGTTTTGAAATACATTTTGAAGAAACATGGATGTGGATGATAACGAGATCCCAGTAGATTATTACGTATAAACAACCTCGGATAAAGAAGAGATTGTGAAATAACCCTTACCTTGTACTTTTTCCTTGGTTGGGGTAGGTTAACCTCCTGTATAATGGTGAAATAATTGTTATTAAATTATACAAGAATCATATATATTAATATGATATCATATATGATCTTTTAACATTGATTTATTAATAATATCTTAGAATTATCATCGTTTCGGGTGTTAACTTACTCATTTTCTTTTATATGTTTTGTTACATAAGCCATGTTTGTTGTATCTTATTCATATCCATAATGATATCAAGTCCTTAAACATCATTTTTAAATTATAAAATGATAATTATACTTGAATGGATACGATGGAGAATGAATCTCATCGCGTTCGTGGAGACGGTAGTCCGTACGTACGCACGAGCAACAATATCATTCTTTTGATATTAAAATAATATATAAATGAATGGTATATCATATATACAGAATCATTAACATGTTATATTTATTATTTACATGAGTTACACATCATTATTATACCCATCCAAATAATATTATATTGAATAACAATTACACCACGACGTGGAGACGGTAAGCCGTACGTACGCACGTATGGTGACATGTTATTCAAAGGGTGGATAGAATACTGAATATGATTGTACCATATTTATAATAACATCACAGTATATGTGAGATACTGGAGTTATTATTTCAGAATGGTAAGAACAAAGGAAGAAGAAGTGGAAGAAGAAATGAACTTAGAAAAGGGTGGTGAAATCATTACCTCTTCTTCGGGTTCTTCCTTTTGATTTGATCAAAAGGGCTCCTTAGGTTGGCTTTCTGATCAAACTAAGGCCTCTAGGTTGTAGTGAGGGATGTTGGGAGATTATTTGGGCAGAGTTTGGCCGAACCAAAAGGCTTTGAAGGTGTGAAGAAATGAGAAGGAGGAGTGCCCTTTTATAAGAGGGGTGAGGGGCACCTTTGGAAAAGCTAGAAATATTAATTTATAATAAATTCATATTCGGTTTCTAAAGGCTCCAAAGTTTATTATTCAAAGGTTAATGTGAGGATAGGTCGAAAACCACTCAACCAATAGAATTTAGACAGGTTTGGGTACTTATATTAACCTTATCTTTAAGTATTAACTCTAAGTTAATTAGTTTCACTTTTACAATGTCTCTTTGTATTTTTATATAATATGGTTAATAAACTTACTATATACATCCAAGAGACCCCCAAGTGGTCCATTAATGATGAAACTATAATGATATAAGTCTCTTGGCCGAACCTTAGATTTTTAGGAATTTAATATCAATTAATAATATAATATTTGTTTTAAGAACTCTTTTATGTCAATTTTGACACTATTCAATAGTTGATTTTTGTGAAACTCATAACAGATTGATTACTTCGAACAAAGTCAATTAAATCAATCCTAATATATCATATTATCCTATAAAATTAGTTTAATTCATTAAAAGTTTCATATTATATTTTTTTGGGTATTTATAATATCAATTATTTTAATTTTTCACTATTATAGTAATTACTGCATCATCATTGTGTCATAAATAAAATAAATTATTTAATGTCTAAAAATTATAAATAAAATATTATTATGTAGTAAATATTTTTAGCTTTCTAATGAATATTTATAATCTAAAATCCAACTTATATAACCCTATGTAACAATTGTTTTGCTAAAAGATATATGCTTGTGTCATTTTTGTATTCATTTTGACTTAATTAAAATAAAGTGTCATTATCACTTACAAGTGGATCCATGGGGTCCCCAAATTGACACAAAGATGCCCATGGTCGACCATGTATCAACCAATAGGGTTAAGACACGTTTTAGGGTAATTTAGTATTATTATAATATTATTTTTTTTAACCCTTATTTACCGGATTTACCCTTAACCATGGTAAATAAAATATTTACCGCAGTAATTATTCAAAATGTCTAAAAATAAAAGTTACCTATTTACACAATTTGAACATCCTGATTCCAAATATGGAATCCATTTTTCTAAATTCAAAACACAGAAGTGGCAGAAATTAATTTAAAATTAATCCCCGCTGTCAAAACAAAAAGCGTGTTTTTAAGAGATAATAACTATCAAAAGATTGACACTTGTTTATGTTCGGTTTAATTGTAAAATTATGTCTAATGACCAACATTATATTAAATTGTAAAAATATATTCTAAATATACTTTAAAACCACTCAAATTCATAATTTATCACTATTAATTATTTTGATTAAAAAAGTTGTTTTTAATTAAAATTTAGTAATTTTCACTATTCATCAAAATATGAAAGTTATCCGAAAAGTACCAAAATTTCACTTTAGGCTAAATTCGATATTCCGAATCCAAAAATGAAGTCCATTTCAAAATATAAAATATATATAATTTCAAAATTTAGGTATTACTATTCATAACGGCTAGTTTGATCGGTTGTGGTGTGTGTTAAAACTCGACGTTGCGTACAACACACGCTACTGTTTTATTCAAAGGAAAGCGTACCGTGGAAGCTTGGGATGTTTCATTCTAAATTTTTTGATGTCTCCATTTAGTCAAAAAGCTTAAAATATTGTATTTAAAAAGGTTTCACTATCAAAAGTTGATAAAAGTGCAATACTGAAAATGAATCTGTTCTTGCATTATGACTAAGAAACTCATAATATGGATTCTAAAATTATAAGGATTATATAAAGTTAAAAATGTAGTTAATGCTATTCATGACCTCTTTTAATGGCTTTTTTTTTGGTAAGTCATGGTGCAATTGAACTCGGTGTTGCGTGTAGTGAAAGTTATTGAATTATTTTGAAGAAATAACACACTATGAAATCTTGGGGTGTTACATTCTCCCCTCCTTCAATAAATTGCGTCCTCGCAATTTGAAATTGTTCTTCGAAAATAAAAGGTTGAAAATAGATAATATATTTGTGGGAAAACCCACATCGGAAATTGGGTTACTAAAATTTAGTCTTAATATGAGGAAAAGAGAAATGAAAGGGTCACCACCAAATTATGATCTTGATTAGGAGAACATTGGTGGCAATTAGAGACATATAATCGGAGGAAAAACGTAAATATTTATAGGTAGTGATTGAGGTCATCAATCACAAACAAGTGTATAATTGAGGTCCTTAAACTCATCAATCTATGATGATTTGAAGTACCATCGGTTCAACAAAATATAGGGTATTGGGATAACACATTTTTGACGTTTCAAAATATCTTAGTTGAAATCCCACATCGAAAAATGAATTAACGAGGCCTCTATTTAAAATAAAGAGTCGAAAGTATGAAGATTACCGAAAATAACACATACTAGGGTTCCATGTAAGAAAATATGGATATGGAAGAAAAATCTAACCATCAATTACCTGATGGAGAGTGGTAGAGAACATGGCTATAAAAAGGCCAACAATCCCAAATCCATAAATTAGTGATGATTTAAGGTACCATCTAGGAAAACATTTTTGTTCTAATTTGATTTTCTTAATATTGAGGAATTTTTTATGAGATTGGATAAGATCATATAGAGATATACTTACTTTATAATTAGAGTTTTATCCATTAATAAATTTCTACCACATACTCATCTTTCACTCTAAAAGATAATAGAATGTAAAAAAAATTCTATTTACACTATTCGTATAGGGTTCCAAAATAAACGAATTTATAATTCATCTAAAAGATCTTTTAATAAAAACTACATTATTTAATCTAGGACATCTCATGGGCCAGTGGTAGGTGATACACCCTTGTCGCCATTCGGTTGCGGGTTCAAGTCTCGCAGCCTTGCCGGACGCGACGGGTTGCCGCCCGACCTCCGGGTTGTCCTTTTATGGAAATCCAAAATAATCCAAACTAGAACTATCCAAAATACTTCTATCCAAACTCACAGTCCAACATTTATAAGGAAGGTAAACATAATATAGATCCTTTTTACCCCGTAATAGCATATGAATACCTTCATCATGTATTACCATATTCCTTATTGATTACATTCATGTTCCCTTATTCCATATAGAATGCTGGATATACTTCATTAATCCAAAAATGTTTTAAACCCCAAAAATGATGGAATATACAAATCATTAATCAGCTTCAAGGTAGTCAATAATATCCAATATAATTTATCCAAATCAATCATGTATTATTCTAAAATCACCACCTCGGTATCTGAACCATATTATGGTTTATCTTTCTCTCAACCATATATTTTCCAAACATTTAACCTGCTACTGAGTCACTTTTCTTTGTTCCACACCATCTCAAGTCCTTAATGAAATAGTACTGCAGTACAATCCTTATATAATCCATGATTATTGTAACAAGTACATTGTTGATACAACACTCAATTGACATAATCAACATAAGAACTCTAATCATTCCTCTTCATCTATGGTAGTATCATAACATGATTATTATCCAATAACATCATTTGCGGCATAGTCTGATGACTGGGACATAGGTTCGCGTAGTGTCCAAACTCCTTGCAAATGAAGCATTGCACATTTGAAACCATTTTCTTACCCTTGCAGTCACGTACTTTGTGCCCTTTTCCTCCACACTTATAACAAACTCTCATTCCTTTCAGGAAAGTTCCAGGGTGTTTCTTTCCACATTTACCACATATGGGAAAATTCTTCTTTTCCCTCTTCCCTTTATCCATCTTTCTCTCTTCCATCCTTTTCTTCTCTTGCTTCCCTTCAAAGCCATAGGACTCAGTAAACTCTTTACTTATCTTATCAACACATGATATTATTTCTTCATATGA
Source organism: Viscum album (assembly GCA_963277665.1). NCBI lineage: Eukaryota > Viridiplantae > Streptophyta > Magnoliopsida > Santalales > Viscaceae > Viscum > Viscum album. The sequence continues at coordinate 1,384,731,225 of OY728123.1, forward strand.
TGATAATACATGGGAGACTATTTCTCTTATAAATTCTAGCTTAAGACCATGAGAGATATGATCCTTCCTTCTCTTTGAATCATGTGCATTTCTGGAGTTATCATTCCTTCTACTGGGCGCCATTTCTAAACAATGGCATAAACTAGATTAGTTTATGAGTCAAAATACATAATCCCATACTTATAAAACACTTAACATAAATTGAACTATTTATGGATATAATCCATAATCATAAAAAAATTTTCTTTGAGGAAGTATATACTCATAAACCCTTCATAATGGTTTGTAAAGAAAATGAGAATTATCCTAAGCATATCCCCCGGGAGTGTCGTAACCAAGAGTGCAGCAAGGCCCGTTGTCGTGCACCAGTTCCCGTTCGAGTCTAGCTCAAAGCGGTGTTTTCGGGTTTTACCCCTAGGTACATCTGTGCCAGAGCCGCCTCTACCTACTCGTATCCAGACAGGGATGTATTGCTCGGAAAACTCACAAAATCTCTACAATACCAAAATTCTAGGAAGTTCTTCTACACTAATCCTCAAAGTTCATCTTAGGTCTACGTGCTCTAATCAGAGTTTATCTAAATCTAGCTTCCAAGGTTTGTACTAAACTTCCTCTGATACCAACTGTAACGCCCCGACCCCAGCTACCCAGAGTCGGTGCATTAATTACATAACATTGGCATGATCACAAGAAAGATCAAATCTCGAAAGACCGATTGGTTTAGTAGCCTTGGAAACACTAGATATATTCATAAGTTTTGCATTACATCATTAAACGAAAAACTACTACAACAACATATTGTCTCCATAATCCACACTCATATCCCCACATAATATCCCTGCAGGTCATTCATAACTTACTTCTTCACTTCCTGGGAAAAATAAAACAAAGAAAAGGGGTGAGCTCAAATGCCCAGTAAGGATAACAATATAGCGGAAACTTTCATAAATAAGAATAAACATTTAAGGCAATGTATAACTAAAACAAAAGCCTTTTAAATATGAACTTTCAACATGGTATGGCATGAATAAAATGAAATAATGCCATTTACTTATTCACATGGATATTCTACTAATCGAATAATCACATGCAAAAATCAATAACCACTTTCATAATATTGGAATGCATAATGCCAGACTATCATAACCACATAGCCAAGGCCTCGTGTCAAGACTACAAATAAGATTTTGTCAAGGCCTTGTGCCAAGACACTAGTTTGTCTCATGAGACCTACCGATGCATCGAGGAGCTATAGCGGGCTCCACCCGTCACTTATTAAGTCCAATGCATTCCCATATGAAAAGGTTTAAACATAACATAAACATTCGTATTAAAACTAGCATACGAAATGTCAATAATTTCACCATAAACTATGAATGGTATAAAAATAGCACATCCACAGTCAAACATATCACAAAACCTTCAATACAATATAGAAGTTTTGTATCATAATAAATCAACTTCAAATGATCTTAAAATCCATCAAAGGATGTTGACATAGATGAAATCAAAATTCTTTTTAAAGAAATATCTCCTTTCATTTTGAAATCATTTAAGATCCATATAAAATAAAACATTTTCTTTGAAAATATTCTTATAAGCTTGTAAGGAAAGCTTTGAAGATTTTATAACGGCGTAAAATAACCGCACCCGCCGTATAAGTTAAAAAAAACATTCTTACCTCAATTCTGTCGAAAAGGTTAAAAAGGACCTTGTTTTGAAAACGACGGAAAGATTCCTTTATAAACCTCTTATAAAAAGTCAAAAAAGGGTATAAATGACTTTAACCCATATTCTTGTAAATAGTAAAAATGTTTTGAAATACATTTTGAAGAAACATGGATGTGGATGATAACGAGATCCCAGTAGATTATTACGTATAAACAACCTCGGATAAAGAAGAGATTGTGAAATAACCCTTACCTTGTACTTTTTCCTTGGTTGGGGTAGGTTAACCTCCTGTATAATGGTGAAATAATTGTTATTAAATTATACAAGAATCATATATATTAATATGATATCATATATGATCTTTTAACATTGATTTATTAATAATATCTTAGAATTATCATCGTTTCGGGTGTTAACTTACTCATTTTCTTTTATATGTTTTGTTACATAAGCCATGTTTGTTGTATCTTATTCATATCCATAATGATATCAAGTCCTTAAACATCATTTTTAAATTATAAAATGATAATTATACTTGAATGGATACGATGGAGAATGAATCTCATCGCGTTCGTGGAGACGGTAGTCCGTACGTACGCACGAGCAACAATATCATTCTTTTGATATTAAAATAATATATAAATGAATGGTATATCATATATACAGAATAATTAACATGTTATATTTATTATTTACATGAGTTACACATCATTATTATACCCATCCAAATAATATTATATTGAATAACAATTACACCACGACGTGGAGACGGTAAGCCGTACGTACGCACGTATGGTGACATGTTATTCAAAGGGTGGATAGAATACTGAATATGATTGTACCATATTTATAATAACATCACAGTATATGTGAGATACTGGAGTTATTATTTCAGAATGGTAAGAACAAAGGAAGAAGAAGTGGAAGAAGAAATGAACTTAGAAAAGGGTGGTGAAATCATTACCTCTTCTTCGGGTTCTTCCTTTTGATTTGATCAAAAGGGCTCCTTAGGTTGGCTTTCTGATCAAACTAAGGCCTCTAGGTTGTAGTGAGGGATGTTGGGAGATTATTTGGGCAGAGTTTGGCCGAACCAAAAGGCTTTTAAGGTGTGAAGAAATGAGAAGGAGGAGTGCCCTTTTATAAGAGGGGTGAGGGGCACCTTTGGAAAAGCTAGAAATATTAATTTATAATAAATTCATATTCGGTTTCTAAAGGCTCCAAAGTTTATTATTCAAAGGTTAATGTGAGGATAGGTCGAAAACCACTCAACCAATAGAATTTAGACAGGTTTGGGTACTTATATTAACCTTATCTTTAAGTATTAACTCTAAGTTAATTAGTTTCACTTTTACAATGTCTCTTTGTATTTTTATATAATATGGTTAATAAACTTACTATATACATCCAAGAGACCCCCAAGTGGTCCATTAATGATGAAACTATAATGATATAAGTCTCTTGGCCGAACCTTAGATTTTTAGGAATTTAATATCAATTAATAATATAATATTTGTTTTAAGAACTCTTTTATGTCAATTTTGACACTATTCAATAGTTGATTTTTGTGAAACTCATAACAGATTGATTACTTCGAACAAAGTCAATTAAATCAATCCTAATATATCATATTATCCTATAAAATTAGTTTAATTCATTAAAAGTTTCATATTATATTTTTTTGGGTATTTATAATATCAATTATTTTAATTTTTCACTATTATAGTAATTACTGCATCATCATTGTGTCATAAATAAAATAAATTATTTAATGTCTAAAAATTATAAATAAAATTTTATTATGTAGTAAATATTTTTAGCTTTCTAATGAATATTTATAATCTAAAATCCAACTTATATAACCCTATGTAACAATTGTTTTGCTAAAAGATATATGCTTGTGTCATTTTTGTATTCATTTTGACTTAATTAAAATAAAGTGTCATTATCACTTACAAGTGGATCCATGGGGTCCCCAAATTGACACAAAGATGCCCATGGTCGACCATGTATCAACCAATAGGGTTAAGACACGTTTTAGGGTAATTTAGTATTATTATAATATTATTTTTTTTAACCCTTATTTACCGGATTTACCCTTAACCATGGTAAATAAAATATTTACCGCAGTAATTATTCAAAATGTCTAAAAATAAAAGTTACCTATTTACACAATTTGAACATCCTGATTCCAAATATGGAATCCATTTTTCTAAATTCAAAACACAGAAGTGGCAGAAATTAATTTAAAATTAATCCCCGCTGTCAAAACAAAAAGCGTGTTTTTAAGAGATAATAACTATCAAAAGATTGACACTTGTTTATGTTCGGTTTAATTGTAAAATTATGTCTAATGACCAACATTATATTAAATTGTAAAAATATATTCTAAATATACTTTAAAACCACTCAAATTCATAATTTATCACTATTAATTATTTTGATTAAAAAAGTTGTTTTTAATTAAAATTTAGTAATTTTCACTATTCATCAAAATATGAAAGTTATCCGAAAAGTACCAAAATTTCACTTTAGGCTAAATTCGATATTCCGAATCCAAAAATGAAGTCCATTTCAAAATATAAAATATATATAATTTCAAAATTTAGGTATTACTATTCATAACGGCTAGTTTGATCGGTTGTGGTGTGTGTTAAAACTCGACGTTGCGTACAACACACGCTACTGTTTTATTCAAAGGAAAGCGTACCGTGGAAGCTTGGGATGTTTCATTCTAAATTTTTTGATGTCTCCATTTAGTCAAAAAGCTTAAAATATTGTATTTAAAAAGGTTTCACTATCAAAAATTGATAAAAGTGCAATACTGAAAATGAATCTGTTCTTGCATTATGACTAAGAAACTCATAATATGGATTCTAAAATTATAAGGATTATATAAAGTTAAAAATGTAGTTAATGCTATTCATGACCTCTTTTAATGGCTTTTTTTTTGGTAAGTCATGGTGCAATTGAACTCGGTGTTGCGTGTAGTGAAAGTTATTGAATTATTTTGAAGAAATAACACACTATGAAATCTTGGGGTGTTACAAGTACACAATGAATAACATGAGGAGTACAATACATGTTAGGAAATAGGCATATCAATAGAGCATAAGAGAGACATGAACATAAAGGCATGATAAAGAATGATAATCATAACATGGAAATGTGGCAACAACACTTAACATTGAATTAGCATGAGCCAAGGCTCATTGCACATGGAGCATGAGTAAACCCTCATTGTACTTGAAGCACGAGTAAACCCTCGTTTCACTTGAATTAGCATGAGTCAACACTCATTTCACATGACGTATCATGATACTATACTTTACCCAATGCATTGGAGCGCTATCAGGGCGCACCCTTCTTAAACATTTCATTTCATGCATAAGTGTGCCACATGGATCATAAAACATGGATTCATAAAACATAATCATTTCTTCCACGATAAAGGAATGTGGAATTTATACATGAAACTTTATAATCAATATGTAAATGTTCATAAAGGTGAATACCCTTTATGGAGAAATGGGCATGGTATTCACTACACAAAGACATTGGCTTAGAAAATCGGTGCGATTTCGGCAGCGTAACGGCGTGACATAAGAATTCATAAAAAGGTTGATGAGAGAGAAAGGGGTTCCTCATCATATTTACATTTAATGGACAGTAAGGAGATCATATATATACATGTACCAACAATAGAAATGGAATTTAGATTCATGATACAAAAGTATTGCTTGAATATAAAAGAAGAGAGAGAAGTTCCTTTCGGAATTTCGGCATAGTAACGGGCGTACATGGGAGGCATTTAATGAGAGAGAAAGGGTTCTCCCATCATTCAAACAATAAGAGGGCAGTATGGGGGAGGTGAGAAACCATACCCCAACATTCATAATTGAAATAAAAAGGGCAATACAACTTAAAGAAAATTGACAAAAAAAAAAGAGAAAGGAAGAAAAAAACCCTTACTTGGAAGTGTGCTTCCAAAGGCTAGAGAGAGGCTTGTGAGAGGCTTATTGGGAGCTTGGGGCACCTTGAGAGTATTCTAGAGAGAGTAGGGCAGAGGTTGGACGAACTTCAAGGGCTTTGGGTGAGGAGGAAGTGGGAGCTTGGGTGGGTTTATATAGGAAAGGTGAGAGAATTCTTTATTATTTAGGTTTGGGACCCCTTATATTAAAATAATCCAAACCACAAACCATTCCATGGTATTTGCCCATGGTTTCTGGAAAAGGAAAGAGGAAAACAATATTTTACAAGGCCAAGGTCCGAACTTATTAAAAAATTAGGGTTTCTTATGTGGAGGTGAGTCACACTCCCATGGAAATTAATTTAAAAAGGCAAAGTGTTGAATAAGTCTTGAGGGCTCCATTAATGCTTTGAAAAGTGAGTCAAACAAACCCAAAACCTCATTATTTTAATGATAAAACACATATTGGCCGAACATAAGGATTATGGTATTTTATTACATCACCATTGGGTCATTATGATGTCATAAAACACATTATATATTTAAATGGTATTTAATTTTTACCCAAAAATTTGACTGTCTCAGAAAATTATGAAAAATTCACCGTTGGATAATTTCGACATCCTGATTCCAAAAATAATATTTATTTTATCTAAATAATTTTCTAAATATGTGAATTTTCACTTTTAAAATAAAAACCGACATTTATAAAAAAATTCACGGGTTTTGACATAAATGGCTTTCAAACCTTAATAAAAATTTTAATTGCATTCATAAAATTATAAGATCATTTATATTTAATAAAAATTAATTTAATATTAATAATAATATTTTATTAAAATATTATTTAATTCAAAAATCCTTTAATTTAATAAAATATAATTCTTAATTAAATAATAACTAAAAACACCATTTGTATTTTAAAAACTAATTACAATGTATCAAAAATGACTAGAAATTATATTCATTATTATATACAAAAATAATGTACATGAACATGGTGCTACTTATTTGTTACATAACCCCTTAAAATAGCCGCATAAGACCTAAGGGTAAGGTGTGCGATGGTGACAGACTCTTGGGGTTACTCGGATAACATCGCTCGAGTGGTAATCTCTATCAACTTCCATTTTTCCCGTAGACGATCACGTTCGAGCTTGACTTGATGAAGCTCAGCTTGGGCTTGGTCAAGGGCAAAGCCCAAAGACGCCATCTCTTTTCCGAGCTCCGACAAATGGGCTTCGTAAGGGGCAATTCTACTGGATGAGGCCATTGCTTCCTTTGTCTGAGTAGAAAATTGGTTCGTTAAAGCCTTATATTTAAACTACCCAGATGATCACTGTTCAACGGCTATAAAAGTAACGGTCACAAATCTTAACGTTAAACTAAAGAAGTTGACATCTTATAAAAACATTTTTTTTTCATAAAGAAACATTTAACTGGATCAAGAGGGATTTTCCATTAATGAAACTTTGGGTCTTTACAGCTTTTCACACACAAACAGAGGAAATAAAACCAATACATTTCATATCCAAAAAGACAAAACATTCTACCACAATAGGTACAACAAAGAAAAAAACTCAAAACAACTCTGGGTACTGGGTACACATCTGTGCTTCCCTCTCCCACGTACTCTCCTCAATCCCACCATTTCTCCACAACACACGAACCAAGGGGATGGTTCACCCACGAAGCACCTTCTCCTTGCGATCCTCGATCATCACTGGTCTCTCCACAAAGGTCACGTCGTCCTCGATGTCCATCTCACCCCAAACAAGGATGTGTGAATCTTCGTGCAGATACCGACGGAGCTGGGACACATGGAAGACACCATGTATCCCCAGTAGTGGCGGTGGCAACGCTAGCTGATAAGCCACCTCGCCGACCCACCGCAACACTTCTAAGGGTTTGATGAACCTGGGAGAAAGCTTACTCCCCTTGCCGAACCTCCACTGCCCACACCGAGGGGATACCTTCAAGAACACGTGGTCCCAAACCTAAAACTCCAAGGGCCTTCTCTTGGTATCAGTATATGACTTCTGTCGGTCCTAGGCCACCTTCATCCTTTCTCGTATGAGTTGAACCTTTTCTGTCGTGCCCTGCACCACTTCTGGGCCAAGGATGCCTGACTCTCCTACTTCGGCCCAACACACAGGTGAACGACATGGCCTCCCATACAAAGCATCAAATGGGGCCATGCCAATGGTAGAGTGATAGCTATTATTGTAAGAGAACTCTACCAGGGGCAAGTGTCACACCCATGATCCTCCTGAGTCCAGAACACATGCCCATAGAATATCCACCAAGGTCTGGATGGTGCGCTCTGTTTGTCCATCTGTCTGGGGATGGAAAGCAGTGATAAGGCGTAATTGGGTTCCAAACGCATGCTGCAATCCTCTCTAGACTCGTGAGGTAAACCGTACATCCCTATCCGAGACTATAGACCTCGGAACTCCATGAAACCTCACCACCTCATCCACGTACTTTCATGCCAAAGTGTCCACAGTACTCGACTCCCTGATCACCAGAAAGTGAGCCGATTTCATAAACCTGTCCACTACCACCCAGATGGCGTCGTATCCCCCTTGGGCCTTGGGTAGTCCCATGAAAAAATCCATCGATATGTCATCCCACTTCCACTCAGGGATATCTAGGGGCTGCAGTAGGCCGCCTGTAACTCGGTGTTCATCCTTCACTTGCTGACACACTAACCACTTGGCCACAAACTCTGCCACCACTCTCTTAACTCCGGGCCACCAGAACTGCCTCTTCAGTACCTGGTACATCTTGGAAACTCCTGGGTGTACCGCCAGGGGTGAGTCGTGGAACTCACTGAGAACCTTTCCATGCATCACTCCTAGAACAAACAACCTTTCCTGGAAAAGCATCCAGTTCTGACCATCCTCTGCCCATCCTTCCGGAGCATTGCCCTGGTCAACTCAGTCACGCATTACTTCGCACTCCGGGTCTCCCCACTGAGACTCCTCCACTTGTAGAAACAGAGACGACTGCACTATCATATGATATAGGCATCCTCTACCGCTATCCATCTTCGCATCCAGGTGTAAGGCATCCAACTCCTCCATTGCCTTCCAGGAATCCGCTGACTCTCGGACCGCATCCTTCTGCGTCTTCCTACTCAAGGCATCGGCCATTACATTGCCCTTGCCCTCAGTATAAGAGATCTCAAAGTCGTAATCCTGGAGGAACTCCAACCATCTCCGCTGTCGCAAGTTTAAGTCCCGCTGGGAGAAGATATACCTCAAGATTTTGTGATCCGTGAAGACCACAAAGCGTTCCCCGATGAGGTAGTGCCGCCATAACTTTAGTGCAAAAACGACTGCTGCAAGCTCCAGGTCGTGGGTGGAATAATTACGCTCATGGGGGCGTAGCTGCCTGGACCCATAAGAGATCACCCCTTGTCGCCTCATCAACACGCATCCCAGGCCCTGTCCTGAAGCATCACAGAACACCTCATAGGACACCCCTTCTTCTGGTAATCTCAGCACTGGGGAACTAACCAACTTCTCCTTTAGATAGTTGAAGGCTGACTCGCACTGCTCGCTCCACATGAAAACCTGGTCTTTCTTGGTCAGGGCTGTCAAAGGGGCCGAAACTTGGGAGAAGTTGGGTATGAACCTCCGATAGTAACCTCCCAGCCCAAGGAAACTATGGACCTCTGCCACATTCTTGGGTGTTTCCCAAGAAACAACCGCCTCAACTTTTGATGGGTCCACCGCTAACCCCTGATCGGACACCACGTTCCTGAGGAAGTGCACTTCTCGTGTCCAGAACTTGCATTTCGACAACTTCCCATAGAGCTGATGATGTCGGAGGACCTCCAAAACCATCCTTAGGTGCTCCACATGGTCCTCCTCTGATCTTGAGTAGACCAGGATGTCATCGATGAACACGACCACGAACTGATCTAGGTACTCCCGGAAGATGGAGTTCATAAGGCCCATGAACACAGCTGGGGCGTTCGTAACGCCGAAGGGCATGACTACGAACTCGAAGTGTCCATACCTGCATATAAACGTCGTCTTCGGAATGTATCCCTCCTTCAATCTTAACTGGTGATACCCAGACCACAGGTCAATCTTTAAGAACCACCCTGCCCCTTTCAGTTGGTCGAAGAGATCGTCTATCCTCAGAAGAGGGTAGCGATTCTTGATCGTCACCTGATTCATCCTCCTGTAGTCGATTCACAACTTGAGACCACCATCTTCCTTCTTTGCTAACAAGACTGGAACGCCCCATGGTGATGCACTTGGGTGAACATAACCCCTCTTCATCAGATCATCAATCTGGATCCGCAACTCCCGTATCTCTGAAGGTGTCATCCGGTAAGGAGCCATCGAGATCGGATGAGCGCCGGGCTGCAGGTCTGTCCCAAACTCGATATCACGCCGAGGGGGTAGAGTCGTAACCTCCTCATGGAAGAAGTCCATAAACTCACGGACGATCTCTGTCACTTCCACCATTTCAGAATCTATGGATTCCACTTTCAGCTCGTCCAACAAGGATAGGAGGGGTTCCTATCGTCTGTTGCCCTTCTGACCGCCCCGCTCGCCGGTGAAGGTAACACGCCGGCCGTCCGAGTCCGAGAATACCACCCTTCTTCGGAAACAGTCGATGACGGCACACACAGATAATAGCCATTCGATGCCTCGGATGACATTGTATGGCTGTATCTGTAGTAGGAGAAGATCCCTAACCAACTGATGTGGCCCTATCATCAGTCTACATCCCCGACAAAAAAACAACAAGTTGGTCTGACCTCCGACTGGTGTGCTCAACACCAGGGGCTCTGGAAGTCTCTCCACATCTAAACCCAAGGCACGGGCTAGACTTGGTGCAACAAAGGAGTGCGAAGCTCCGGTATCGAACAAGGCATAAGCAAGAGTGCTAAACAAACTGATCGTACCTTGAACAACCTCCGGCCCTGCTAGAACTGCAGCCTCTGTGGTGTGTAACTGTCCACGCCCAGCTCCCCTGCCCCTCAGCTGCCAGCCACCTCCCAGACCACACCCCAGTCGAGGTCCCTGAGGAGCACCCTGAGGTCAGCCTCCTCCTCCTACGTCTGCCCTCGGAGGAGCGGGAGATCGCTGTCCCTAATGCTGCTGCTGGAAAGGTCTGGCTGGAAGCTGCTACTGGGCCGGGTGGTGGGGATATCCACCACCACCATACTGCACCCGGTCCGGGCACTGACTTCGGAGATGTCCAGGGCTCCCACAGATGAAGCACCGTGGTCCCGGGCCTGAAGGAAAATGGCGAGGGTTGGGGGATCGAAACTAAAACTGCTGCGGTCTGCTCCCTGCTGGTTAGAACCTGGAGGGTCCTGACACTGGAGGCCTGGTGCTGGCGGCCTTTCCCTTCGATGGTCCCAGCTGGATCCCCTCTCGTGACACTCCTCCTGGATCATGCATCCTCTCCACCACTTCGGCCTTCTTATGGACCTCCAAGTACGTCAGCAGGGTGAAGGGGGTAACAGCATACTGGAGGGAGGGTCGGAGCGCCTCCTCCAAACGTCTTGCTCGAGACTCCTCTTCGGGAAAGAGGTCCAGAGAAAAACATAGGAGGTCCTTGAACTTGATCCCTAGCTCCCTCACGGACATACTCCCCTGCTGGAGGGAGAGTAGTTCCTGCCTCTTTTCTGCCTTCATCGTCGAGGAGAAGAATTCCACCCAGAACTCCCTCTTGAAATCTGCCCAAGCCACCTCAGACTCTCTCCTCTCCCCCAGGTAAAGCGTCCACCACTGACATGCTACTCCCCGCATCTGGCTGACGGCTAGAGGAACCCAGTACTCGGCCGGGGCCCGAATCAGGCCGAAATCTATAACTAGATCCTCTAGCCAGCCTTCCCTATTCATGTCGGAGGTGCTGCCCTCATACTTCTCGAGGGCCTGTCGCTGGAAGGCCCGAAGAGTCTTCTGCCACTGGTCGTCATCTTCCTCTCGATCAGCTCTCTGCCGATCGGCCAAAGTAGTCTCCGGGGCCTCGATGGCCCGTACCACATGTGGTCGCCTTCCAGGTTCCATAGCTGCAAGGTAGACAAGGAATTCCTAAGCCCAAGTAGTGCATAATATCGTTCTTAAAACTTCTTAAAATTTTTAATTTATTCTTAATTCCCAATACATCCCAGAAAAACAAGAACACAAGTCATTATGATGCATGTACCTTTCCTAGGGTCTCTACCCTGCAATCAGTGTGGCCTCACTTGGTCGTTCGGTGGGTCTAGAGTCCTTGCATAGGATCACGGGGGGCCCTAAAATCCCGTGTCCTAGCTGGTCTTCCCTGGCCTAATTCACACGCCAAGGTCACCCAATACTGTTGCCTTACCATCCCATGCAATCCTCACCGTGCCTAACTCCCGACTCCATCCTATCTCTCAACCATCACCTTTGATACAATTCTGTCATGACCAGCCTTCACCAAAAGGAGGGAAGGTTTAGCAGATTGCAAGGCCCTTCCTTCTTTAAGTTGAAGGAGAGATAATGACCCCCGAGACCCGCCTTCAATAGGTCTCGGAGTGGCGACTAGCACCAAGGGTATAGAAATTTCTTACAAATGGAAGGCATTACCCCTTTTTTTATAAGATCGAGAGATGAGATGATGAAACTCAACAGCACCAAGGAAAAAGAAAAGTAAAGCAAAAAATAAACCATTCCCACATGCATGTTCCAAAAGTAAAGCCACAATGTACAAAAGGTGACTACAAAGGTAAGTACCAAAGTGGAAAATAAACAACTGTAACTACCCCAAAGGTCCGAGCTAGTATGGTCCTGCGTGATCCCCGAAGTCCTCCTGGAAACCTGAAAGCAGTTTTATATATGTAGGGTGAGCATACAAGTACACTTAGTAGGGAAAACCAAATACTCTCATGCACAAGTGGGGGAACGTGCTAAAGTCCCGTGAGAAGAAGGAGTAAACCTAACACCTATCAAGGTAAACTATCCACCCCATGAATCACCAAGGCACACTCTCTAAATAACGCAAGTCAAGTAATATATATATATAATCAGAGCACATCGATGTTTGGGTACCCTACACCACTTTCCCACTGGTTATTGAGACATCCTACGCATCAGACCAATCCCGCCATTCTATCACCGCAGTACCACTGCCACACCCGCCCACACACACCTGGGCCGCAACCACATGCAGTCCCACTTCCGAAATCCCGCCCGCTCACACCTGGGCCACATCTGTCACACGTAACCACACCTGCAAACACCTAGGCCATAACAACCACCACCACGCCCGAAGACACCTGGGCCAGAAGATCCACTGCCATGCCCGAAGACACCTGGGCCTCATCCTGAAGACGCTTGGGAAACCACCTGCCGCACACACCTGGAAAACCGTCACACTGCCCCGCCTGAAGGTTCTTGGGCTAATAATGGACCTCAATCCATCACATCCTGCCCGAATATACTTGGGATATCTGGGAAAGGGAGCAGAAAAGGAGCTAATAACCAGCCACTGAGAATATTGTTGTAAAAAAAACCCTCCCCCATGAAATGGGGGTGTTCGGCACTAAGTGCTCAACTTGGGTGGGGTGCGAATAAGAAACACAAAACTACAAGTATAGATATAGGTAACAAGCACTCACCCAAAGCTTAGGTTTTTCTAACCAGCCTAAAAAACACAACACCACTGTGTCCAAGTCACAAGTCACGACTCTCGCCAACAAAACCCATCTGTCCCATTCTTGTTTCAAGTTCAATGAAAATGTTTAATTAAGTTTAAGAACTACTGGGAAACTAGTAAGCATAGGCACAAGTCCAGGAAAGTAAACAATCAAGCATCAACCATAACGCCCATACCTGGTTCTCAACAACAGAGGATCCCACCCCAATTCGTGATATAAACAAGTACCCACCCGGTCTTAAAACCCACAACCACTGAATCCATACCAACAGGGGATCCCATCCCCAATGTCACACAACCACCAAGAGTATAAAGATAGGGGATCCCATCCCCTCCCACATCTCCAGCAATCGCCCGTAAAAGAAAACAACCAACTACCACCACCAACACAAGTCAGGGCCATGCCTGTATTTTTAGATTTAAATGACTTAACACACTCCATGATTTCAATTTTCGTGTGTTTTAACCGGGGTTATCACAGAAGGATTAATCCTGATGCCTTAATTTATTTGGACGGATATACATGATTAACCAATTTACTTTCACAGCAGGATTTTACAACCACAAACAAGCCATTTAAAACATCAACAGGGGTTCATTAGTTCACAAACAATGACCACCAATGTCCTCGATTTTCAGAAGGCATAAGCCAGCACAACTTAACAAGATGGTCATAATATAAACAAGATCAACGATCATAGACCCCCCTTTCTTTATAGAATCTAGTTCATTATCTTCATTTAGGTCTGGTTTATCCAATTCTACAGAACATAAACACGCCCACCCCGCATGATACAGAAAAGAGAGAGGCTAAAGAGAAATTCCCTTCTTATTGATAGATGATCGAAGTTTAGGCCGGGCGCGGAACTTTACAGATAACGATGTGGCACGCCCGATGCACCAGAAGCTGTTTGTGAAATGCTGTGATCGAGGAAAAGAGAAACCACGGCTAACCCTTAGTTTATAAGAGCTGCGGACGGTTGAGGTGAGAACGCGAAACCGCGTAAGGCGCGGGGGTCGTGGGTTGACCACGCGGCTCCACTCGTCATTAAAGGGGGTGGTTTAAACAGACTCATTAATTGATTAAGTTATTTAATTAAAACTATTATGCGCATTACGGGTCTTTAAAACATGCTCAAACAGGTCAAAATAGGGTTTAAAACCCTATTTTCACAAAAGGGAGCGCTATTGGAAATTACCCGTGGGTTAGGCCAGGGCCACTGGTAGGCTGCAGCCACCAGTAGGCCAAGCTACCGGTAGGATACAGCCACCGGTAGGCCGAGCTACCGGTAGGCTGCAGCTACCTGTAGGCCGAACTACCGGTAGGCCTGCTACCGGTAGGTTACGGCTACTAGTAGGCCTACATCACTGTGATTCCCAGACCAGAAAACCCAAAATGAGATTTTCACAAAGTAATAGACCCCAAAAACCCAGGCCATTACACCTAATATTTTATTCCTTTCATAAACTTCCCTAAAACAAAAAAATGTTGTTTCCTACAACTAGTCCAACAAAATGTTACAATATTTCACCAACAATTCAATTCTGGATTCACATATTACCCACAACTGCCCCTTTTGAAATTTATTTTTAAGGATAGATTTATAAAATATGTCAATTATCTGCCTTTACAACACTATACAAAGGTAATAAGAGAGAGGGGATAAAAAATATCCATCTACCTTGATGAGAAAGTGGTTTTATGCTCATGTTCAACCTCAAATTAGAAAAGGATTCCTTCGGTAATGGTTTTTCAAAGATTTCAATAACTTGTTTCGTTTTCAAAATATACTCTAGATTCAATTCATTATTCTCCACATGATTCTTGATGAAATGATATTTGATATAAATATGTTTTCACCAAAACCATAGAACCAAATTCCTGGTAAGATTGAATGTAATTTGATTTTAAGAACCCAATAGCATGGTTAAATTCAATTAAACAAGTATTATTCTAATTGAGTTTTCATCCACAATAGTTGTGTAGTGGGTTGAGTGGAAGACACATAATCCGATTCAGTTTTACTAAGAGTTACTGAATTCTAATTCATTAAATGTTAACTAACACACTTCCTTATAAGAAAGAATACTCCACAAATTGTGGATCTTCTATCATCAATATTTCTTGCCCAATCAGTATCTGAGTACCCAAAGAAATCAATATATTTTGAGCAATCATACGTGATTATAAAATCTTTTGTTCCTTTTATTTATCAATGAATTCCTTTTCCAGTAAATAAATACGATTCTTTTTGATCGCTATATAGTATTGAACTTAAGGTAACATCATAAACAATGTCGTGTCTTGAGGATGTAAAATAAAACAAACTTCTAATCGGATTTCAAGATTTTTTTTGATTAACATATTTTTCTACTCCATATTTTATAAAAAATTTTCCCACTGAAATCAGTGTGGAAATAATTTTTTATTTTTCCATTCCAAACCTCTTTAGAAGTTCCTAAGAATACATTTCTTGATAAATAAAAAAGTATTTATTATTTGTCTAATTTTTTCCCAAGAAAGTATTTCATTTCCCCCAACATAGACATTTCAAAAACATTTTCTATCTCTTCAGAAAATCTGTCACGACTTCTTCCATCATTCCCAGCAAAGATAATACCATAAAAATAAATAACTACAATGAGGGAATATTATTTATTTTCTATAATATAATGATTTCTATAAAATCTACCTTTCTTAAAATTCAGCTTCTATAATCATGTGTCCAATTTGCAATACCATGCTCTTGGGTCTTGTCTTATCCCATAAAATGCCTTCTTTAACCTACACACATAACTTTAAGCTTTCCCTACAACAAAGCCACAAGGTTGTCCAATGTAAACCTCTTGATTAAGATCACCATCAAGAATGATGATTTAACATCCATTTGAAATATCTTGTAACCTCATTGTGTATAAATAGTAAGAAGAGTTATGATTGTTTCTAATCATTCCACTGGAGAAATCAATACCTTTATTTTGTGTATACCCTTTGCACAATAATCTTTCCTTGTTTCTTATCACTTCACCTTATTTTTTCAGATTATTCCAAAAAACCCACATTGTGCCAATTAAATTTTTATTTTCTTTCATGGGTATGAGTTCCCATGTATCATTATTATAAATCAAATAAAACTCTTCATTTAGGGATTAAACCCATTTTGGATACTCAAACTCTTCTTTTACATCATTCATCTTAACATTTTAAGGAAAAAATTATGTGTATTATCATTTTTTGTGCTTGTTTTCTGAATGTACTGACATCAATCACCAATAATATTCTAAGATTACACTTGTTTACTCAGCCTAGGATGAGATGTTTGAGAATATTCCTCATCATTGGAAATAGTAGAGAATGATTCTTCTCCTTGATGGGGATTACAATTATTTATATTGTTATGAGAATTGTTTTCAAAACATTCCTTACCCTTATTAACTTCCTAATCTATCAGAACACACTTGTCTTATTTATATCATTCCATTAAATTCACATCAATTTAATCAACATTTCATCATGTTTATTTGTTGAAAAAATTTCAACCTCTTCCTTTGGGAGCATAGCCATGAAAAATTCCATCTTCACCATTATGTTCAAGCTTTCTAAAGTTTCCACCATTATTATTTATAATACATATACTCCCAAAAAAATCTTAATTGATTCAAACTTGGGGTTTATCCATGAAAAAAATTGTATAGAGTCGTACAAGATCTTGGCCTATAGAAGCATTGGTTTTTAATATAAGTAGTATTACTCATGGATTTCCTCCAATAGTGATGAGAAATACCATGTTCAAGTGACATAGTTCTTCCCATTTCCACTAAACATCTATTATTTCATTCGGTAACCCCATTTTGTTGAGGAGTGTAAGAAGAACTATACTCATGATGAATTACATGATTCACCAGATAACATTAAAAATCATCACATTTATATTCCCTATCATTATTGGTTTGGAACTTCTTCACAAAATAATCATATTACATTTAAATTTTCCTTCTAAAACTTTTGAACATTTTCAAAGCATCTGATTTATGTTTCTTATACATAACACAAGTAATTTGAGAAAAATATTCAATAAAATTGATGAAGTAATTATATCCCTTTGTTGATTATTTTTCTAATTGGTCCAAAAATATTAGAATGAACTGTATGATTTTTTTTGAAAAGTATCAAATTTTATTTGTACTTAATTTACAATCCATCCTTTCAGGAAAATTTACAACACCAATCTCTTCAACATGGAAAATTATGAATGTATTTAATGATATCTTTATTTTTCAATTTTCGCACGTTTCATTGAGAAATGTGTCCCAAAATATTATGCCACAAATGATTCTCTTCTACAATACTCATTAAAAATAGTTTTTTTTATTTCCCTAACCTGAAACAAGTTTTATTTAGTACATTGGACTCTTGTAACAATCTTTCCATCTTTCTCACTTTTCCCAAAAAATCCTTGTTTTTGAAAGTTAACATTGTTACCCTCATCACTGAATTGTTAAACACTTATAAATGTATGTTTCATCCCATAAAAATAAAACAATTTCAAGGATTTAATCGTTTCCTTCCCAATGATGACTAACCCAACACATTTGATTTTCAAGGATTCATCATTGACAAATTTCACTATTCTTTATTTAAAGTATTTTACATTCTTCAACAATATAAAATCTCATATCATATGAGAATAAAATCCATTATCAAGAATCCAAGTTTTTTATCCTTTTGTAGCTTTCAAGGTAGTTTCAAAAACATTATCTTCTTCTTCTTCTTTTCATTCTTCACTTTTAACCTATAAGAATAATTAAGATACTTTTTTTGCACTGGTAATAATACAAGATATAATTTTACAAGGTGTCTAGGTTCTTCACACCTTTCCCAAATAGTTTATAATGGTTGGAAAAATAATTTCAATATTTACCCCATCATTCTCAAGTTCCTTCAAAACAACTTTCTCCAACATATTCTTTTCAGTAAATTGACTCCCCCTCAATCCTTTTCATTCTTATCCTATGATGTAATAGTAATATTTTTGGTTAAACCAACACATATAAAACATACGTAATAATTTACCACAATACCATCAGTATCCATAGAATGAGTATTTTTCACTGAAACATCTATACTTACCGAAATTGTGAATTTAGTTCTGAACGACTTTCCTATATTTATTTACTAAACCACCAAACATTCTTTTAGAAATTGGAGTCTTCCTTTCCTTTTAAACTTTTTCTGTAGTACAATTATTAGAAGCCTTTTTGGATCAATAATGTTTGGAAACATTTTTAGATTTAGAGTATTCTAAATTCCCAACATTGTTAGTCTTGGACACATACATAAATTTCCAAACTTTCTTCTTTTCAGAAAAAATTACATCATTCTTATCAAACATTGAATGTAACTTTTTTTTTCATCGTTATTAGTTTTCTCTTTTCTAGAACTCTCAATAACATTATAGATAATGTTTTCAAAGATTGTACTTCTCTGTTCATCATTAATTTTTTTGTTGGACAAGTTAAAACTCTTCATCTTTTCCCTTCAACTTCACGTCCACATGATCATTATGATTCTTTTCTTATTTAATATACTTCTTCAAATCACGAATTTATTTCATAAGATTCACCTTCTTTTTAGAAAAAAAATTCTTCATTTATTTTTTTTAAAATATTCATATTACATTTTTTTATGTTTTTTAATAATTTTTATTTTCTCATACATTATTTAAACTATTATTTCAAATGAAATTCAAGTTGAGTTTCTTATTCTTCAAAACTATTTATTTTTAATTCTCCATCATTCATTATTTTAATAAAAGTATTATCAATACCATACTGAAAATATTTTCTAAATTCAGAATCATTAACTTCTTATATTTCATATTTAGATAATAAACTTATTCTTTTGGATTTGAATAATTTTCTATCCTTACCTATGAAATATTATTTTCATTTATCTCCATGTTTCTTCCACAAACTTCTTGGCCTTATTTCTTTATTATCACTATCTTCTTTTTTCTTTATTTGGGGAAAGTTAGTAGAAAATTTCCAAATAGATCCACATTAAAAACATTTCAAGCGATGTTTCCCTTTGTATTTACATGTACCTATTTTAAAATTTTGAGAAAAGAGGGATAAAATATCATCAAAATTTTCACATACCTCATTTTCAAAATCATATTCATCATCTTCATCTTTTATAAGAATCTTAATTATTATTTTTATTAGCATCCCTGAATGACATTTCACTATTATTTTTTGTTTTAATTATCATCTATTTCTCTATTAATGTTTCATAAGTAATGATTTTTCTATGAAAATCATCTAGAGATAATTTTTTTCAGTATCTATTGAGAGATTCACAGATATGCATCTTTATCCAGGATTGAAGGTCATTTGATTTTGCTCAAAAGTTATCTTTAAAGAAAAATGAAGAACAAGAATAATGAGTTTTCCTGAATCAAAACAGACAATGTACATTTTTAGTTTCTCCCTCAACAAAGGATTCTAAAGAAGAAAATTGCAACTGAAATTGAAATCGGCAACAAAAGATTCAATCAGGGAGCCACATAATCAGAAATAGAAATCCTACCTCGATTTTGGATTCGTCTTTGTGTTCATTGCACTCTTATCTACTAGCTCCTATACTTTCGTCGCAATCTGATGAATTTTGGATATCGAATCACCACTGGAAGCAGATGGACATACCTCCGCTTTCCATGAGAGAAATGAGATAACTCTAACACATTTCTCTAAACTCCTATTTATAGGAAACTGCTAGTGGTCATGGAATCCAAAACTCTTATTCCTTCTAATCTGAGGTCATACCTAGGGTAAACACCGTGCTATGAACTCAATGGTGATCTTATATTTTAAATATGAATCTATGTTTAGAATTTATTAGGTGTAGAATTCAAATAAAATAATATTATTTAATTATTTTATTTACGGTTATCTGCTCAAAAACTTTTCTCACATAAGGTTTATGCCTGCAAAAGTTATGTCTCTCCTAGGGGAAATTCCATGCTCCAGACTCAACAGTGGCCTCATATTTCTGATATATGCTACCATTTTAGAGATTCCACATTTTCATCATGTTCATAGTACAAATATATACTAAATATTTTTTTATAATTTATTATGGGAACACCGGGCCTTTGAATTGCATGTCATCTCAGCACATAGCTCTAGAAATATATGTAGAAATATTTTAGTGTCTTAAAAAGAAAAAAAAACGGGTCTCTACATCATTCCCTAATTCATTTATATTATCCATAAATAAAAAATCTAGGGAAACATAATAGGATATTAAGCTCACACCTTGCTCTCCCACTCCCAGGGAAACTCCTTCAGGTTTCTGTACTATCATACTACATGAACCAAGGGGGTGGTCCATCCTTTAGAGGTTATCTCCCATCAATTAAGTGGGAATGATCATTCACATATCTCATTCGCTACAATATATGGGGGACATTGTGCGCCCACTCCATCTACCAGGGGTATGGAAAGGGGTAGGCAACCTCACAATCTCTTTGAAAGACTCTGAATAGCCAGATGAAACTTGGGGAAAACGTTTTTCTCCCTAGAAGGACCTCTACATACCACTTCATGACTAGAATCACTATTTGTTCCAAGAAAAAGGTCTCATTATCCCCTCCTTTAGAATATAAATCTGGTGAAAAACATAAGGATATCTGGTCACAAAAGGTTTCACAGTAGATGTTTCAAAATAGAGACTCCCTTAGATACTCAGGAATCTAAGGAGGCAACACCATCGACTGAAGAAAGTTGTACCCTCCTACTTCACTAGGGTCAACTATAGTGAAGTTGAATGCTCTGAAACTTCCCATATAAGGAGATCCTAGGGTTTCCCACTACGGTTCTCTTCTACAACATTTCCCTTTCCTAGCATATATACTATCTCAATTCGTAGTCCTACAGGAAGTTCAACCAGCATCACTACCTCAGGTTCAAGTCTCTCTGAGTGAAGATGTACCTGATACTCTTGTTGTGTATGAAAACCACAAAGGGTTATCCAAAAAGGTAGTGTATCCACACCATCTGGTCAAATACTACTACTTCCAGCACTACATAGTGACCCGTGTAGTTCTATTCATGTATTCTCCATCACCTCAACATATACTTGATAACTATATTATCAAGATTGGTTGAGCAAGAAAGGTACCAAAGAATAGAGAATGTGAGTAAACTCACCCAACCATAAGAGGCTAGACATGTAAAAAATGTGGCATACCTCATGTGTCTTTTCCCCTCTTGGAAGAAGAGTAATCCCCAAAACATGCACTCAATCGAACCCACTAGTGGCATCTCAAGAAAAAGGTGGTCAAGCAGAAAAACTCCACCAGTAATGGAAGGATCTTCTTCGACACTCCATCACACAACCTAACCCTGAATGCACAAGTCATAGAGACCATTACAGCATAGCTTGATACTATCACCATTGGGTAAAAAATAATCACCCTAATAGTTTTTATCGCATCACAAAAACACATCATAGGGGGGGGGGACTTCATAAAATCATCAACCAGCCAAAGTTCTTATTGATTTTCTACAAAAACTGTCTCCCTATGAACTACCAAATCCCTGATTGGGAGATCCCCTATCATAGGGTTGTCTCTACCATGGCAGTACACCTACCATCTTCCTGGAAATCTTATCATGTCTTGTCGGGTCGTCTCATTCCATGTGATATGGCCCATCACCAGCATTAAATCGGCCCTCCCAGGGTTGTCGAGATGCTCTATGCTATCAAAAACCATGTTCCTAGGTTTGGTCATGCAAATGACTCCTACATTGATGCCCTTCCAACTAATGTATTATATTTGCGACAGAAGTCTCAACTCTATCATGACCACTTCCAAAATAGATAACTGGAATCCCACTAACAGAAAGCACTCTTTCCCTAGTGCTCGTTCCATCAACCAAACAAAGGTGGGATGCACAAGGGTGCTATTTTAGAATAAGTATCTCTACAGATATCCATCTCAACTTATGTGCTCATATATAGACATTGTGGATCATGTCCGAAGACTACAGAGTATGGTCTAAAGATCTTGTCGCATAGTAAGACACATTCATCCCTCCCTACTGAAGCTCTAGAATATCCCAGAGTCTGAATCAAGTAAATGAAATAGGGGGTTGTAATCCTCATGGAACAACTACTGGAAGTCATCCCATGAGAGTACTGACTCATCATGCATTCTGAGTAATTATAATCTACCAAAGTCCATTTTCTATGTTGAAAAGACTAGCTACCAATTCCACCATATGATATGTCAGTGTTCGAACAATCCAGATGGGGTAAACCACCAACTCTAGAAAAACCTCCACTGCCTTAAGGTATGGCTCACCATGGAACCTCTACAGTCTCTGACGATGAAACTCCTAAAGAAGGCTCATCATATTCTCATCCTCACCCTGCTTTGCTGGGACTAATTACAGCTCAATAGGTGGAGGTGCTGCTACCTATCCTCCTTGAGGAGGATGGATCATATGACAGATCCTGAACGAAGGCCTCATTCATTATCACGAACCATAGCTAGTATCCTGGATGGATGTCATCATTGAGGCATCCTATATCAGATCAAGGAGTACCATAGTCAAAGATAATATATATATATATATATATATATCAACAAAGATGGGAAGCTGACTCAATAAGGAAAGTCAAAGACTCAATCTTATATGATGCATGTACCAATGTTTCGTGAAACATGTGTCTCAACATGAAATGTCAAAAAAATGTAATTATGGTCCTATTGAATGGTTATTCCAGCCTATACACCCAAACATGGCTCCCTGGTCGGAGAGACATACTTGAGAAATGTTGACTATGTTTCCTTGAACCCAACCAATACATTTTTAGTGAATCGTCTGAACAGAATCCCAAGGGTTGAACCAGCTATGATACCACTTTGTCATGAACTGACCCATGATGGGGCTCAAGTTGCAACAAAATGAATCCCACCTCTATAGGATAGAGTGTGGTGAAAAAATCCAAAGGCACAAAAAAACTCAGGAAGGCCTTTTCCTAAGAACCTGTACACACACACTCAACCCACTCAATGAAAAGTGAAGAGAGAAATGAAAACAAGATACAAAAATTCTCTAAATAAACCAAAAACATGCCTAAACCTCCAAAAAGTATAAGTACAAGAGTTTTAAATTAAACTTAAAGGTAATGGAAAAAAATACATTCTTGACCATAAGAGTTCCATAATATAGAAACAAGCGGAAAAGTAAATTGTTAAGAGATCCCTGCTCCTGGATCCCAAGATATAACCACCACATGTGGTCTAAGGTCCCTGCATCCCTAATCTCCTCTAATGTCAGGATAAAATTGTCTATAATTGGTAAGGTCACACCAAGTGTAGGCGAAACCCAAGAACAGGTGACTATAAAAATACATAGTGGGATGCCATGAAGGATCAATAGAGCAAAAAAAAAAGATTTACTAAAGAATAGAACAGTAGATAAAAAAAGGTACAATAATGGAGTATAACTCAACCCAAAAAGATAACAAAGGGCTACTCATTCAAACACAAATATCTCAAAACAGTGAGAAGATTAACTTCTCATTGATTCTTTTCTACCTATAGTATTAGAGTAGACTCATCCAATAATGAGAAGCAAGAAATAGAAATCATCTGGCATAACTTGCGCATATTTTCTTATCTTGGAAGAAGAGTAGCCAAAAACCCAAGGAGTGGGTACTACAATAGGTTATATATATATGATTAGTCAAGGAAGCCTAAACTAGAGAGTAAGGGGATCTCCATATCACAACCCATCCCAGGAAGAAGAGCTGTCAACAGTTCCAGAAGTAACCAATAACGATTCCCCGCATCCTCACTTCTACTATAAACATGCAAGTAAAAGGGACTCAATCACCATACCTTAATACTATCCTCTTTGGGCGGTACTATATCCCCCTCATGGTTTTAGGTCACATCACAAGGATGCATCTCGGTGGGAAATGTTACCCTCTTACTCATGTGTCCAATTTAATGCCAAAGTGTATCTCACAATTATCAAGATAGTCAGATGGAGTAAACCTAATGTAGAGGACCCAAAACCTAGTACGTTTGGGGGATTACAATCTAATAGTCATCGTAGAGGAACCAAACCCCACTAACTTAGGGGTATTCCACTCTTTTTCATCGAGGACCCTCTCCAGATTGCGTTAGGGTGGTTCCACTCGGATGTAGTTGGTAAGGACCCACACCCCTGTCGATGGGGGATTCCACTCTCATAGTAGTCGCAGAGGAACCAAACCCATGACGATGAGGGATTCTAATATAGGTAATTGAGGACCCATTCCAAACTAAGTAGGGGGATTCCACTTGGGTGGTATTTTGGATTTAAACTGGTCATCCCTGGTGGGAAGTACCATTCCGAAAGCACTGATATGACAACGCATAATCAATACCATTATTGGATGTCACCTGAATAGTCGTCACATCTATAACATCACACAACATATCTTGAAAGCCACTATGAAGGGAACCATCACGTTCTAAAGGGAAAAAACCTTATGATAGGCTACTCGCATGCCAAAATCCAAGTCCAAAATAAGATGATATAATAATTATAAGATTCACAGTGTGGTAAAATAAGCGTGTGGGGTACACATGATGTGCGGCCCAACCTCATCGCCTAGCTATGTACCCAGTAATACTTGGGAAATAATATGTGAACAAGTACCCCTAGGCTTTTCAGCATACTACCAGAGTACATGGAATATATGGATCAAAAGGATGATGAGCACACAATCCTTTTTGTTTGACCGATGGGTGAAAATTTAATTCTAAAGATAATCCTTTTAAAATTTCCTGAAATAAATGAATAGGTCACACCTCCACAATCCTTGTGTAAAAAGACATTGAATCGACTATTCATTCTCCAAAATCAAACTCCTGATGAAGAAACTACATTTTTTAGAATTTCGCATGAACAATGCTTCATTGAACCCATTACACAATCTCGAAATACATCAAATAAATTGCACCATCGTGATTCACTTAGAAAAGAACAGGGGATGGGCTATTCATTCACCCCAAACCGACACATGGTGAAAAAGTTTTATTTCACATAAAATTACCAAATTGGGCATCATGGGGCCCACACCACCATTTCTGTTAAAGTTCTCAAAATCACACTTGAAAAGTCATCCTCAGATCCTAGGTCGCAACTCTTCTAACGACTCATCAATTAAATATATAATGTTGATGTACGGTCTGATATAATTTTCCCGAATAAAAATAATTATATTATTATTATTAAAAATGGACTTTTCCTGCCACTGGGCCTTGTGTATGAATTGTAAAAGAAATCCCAAATTTTTCTCAAAAGGTTCGACTCAAAGAAAGGGTCATGTTGCTGTAGACCACATGAAAATTGGAAATCTTGTATGAAATCTATGTATAATACAAGATTTTGGAATAATAATAATTATATTATTTTTATTAAACTTAGGATTTACTTGGAACTAAGTCACAAAACCAAAACATAAAAGTCTTGAACCGATATAAAAAGATCTGACTCGATGTCTGGATCACAACGTCGTTGATGTAACGTCAATCGAACATCACACGAAGGAGTTACAATGGGTCAAAGATTTAATAATAATATTAAATCAAATGTTTCATAATAACTTGTAGGTCCTATGCAGCAAGTTGGAGAGAATTATCTGAAATTATTCTAAAATGTTCGTATCGTCGATGGGGTCATGCCACTACTAACGACATGTCAATCGGATTCCACACATGAATGGTATGGGGGTTTAAATAATAATAATAATAATAATAATAATTTTCTTTATTTTAATTTTGATACATGTAGGGGGTTCCCATGGTTGGCCACCACCATCCAACTCCAGCCGTCTTTCCATAACTATTCCCTACCGGACCTATTCCGCCTGCACCTTCCACGGAACCCTGAAACAACTACAGTGGTTCAAAAAATATTTTGATAGCATTTGTGGGATCCTCAGAACCTGATCTGCACTACGGTTGTCTCCTCTTGAAAAATATTTGACATTTTGACATGAAGAAAATTTTGAGGATATTCTGCTCACCTCTGTGTCTCCTTCGACGCCCCAAACTAAAATCCAAGCATAGACCAAGACTCCTCGTGTCAATAGATTCATAGATATGTGTCATTATTTATGATTGGATGTGGTTTGAGCATGATTAATTATTTTTATTGATGAACGATGTAGAACAGGAAGAACGGGTGATCCTGAATCAAAATAGAAAATGGTTTTTGTTAGTTTTTCCATCAAAAAAGGATTAAATAATGTAGCTGAAGAATACGTAATAGAAATACTACCTTGAATTCAAATATGTAGTTGTGTTCTATGTACTCTAATCTACTAGTGACTGCATTTTCGTCACAATCTGATGATGTTTGGATGTCAAATCACAGTCAGATGTAGATGGTCAAAGCTTCTTTGTCTGTGAGTAATATGAGATAACTCTAACACATTTCTCTAAACTCTTATTTTTAGGAAACTATTTATGGAAACTGAACCTAAACCTCCCACACCCTCTCATCTGAGGTCACTCCTAGGGTAAACACTGCATTAGAAACTCAACTGTGCTATCTGGTTTTCAATCTAAATCCCCATTCTGAGGTTATCAAAAGTAGAATCCAAATAAATTAATATAGTTTAATTATTTTATTTATTTTATCTATGGTTACGTCCTTGATAACGTTTTACATATAATTTATTCATCCACAAAAGTTATTTCATTCCAAAGGTAAACACCATGCTCCAGACTCACCTACGACCCCATATTTCTGATCCAAGAAACTATTTAAGATATAACCCATTTCTATCCCATGTAGAGTACAAAAATATAGTAAATATTTCTATATAATTTATTCTAGACACACCAGGCCACGCAATTTCACATCGTCTCAGTGCCTAGCTATAGAAATATATGTAGATATATTCCAAAGTCTTACAAGTAAAAAATCGGGTCTTTACAAGGTGATCCAATTATGGTTTTTGTGGAAATTTCCAAAACATTCCAACTCAACCAAATTCACCAATATTTTCTTGATTCCTTGAATTTTGGGTGAATCTATGACTTTGTTAACACTTCTAGTTTATTCTCATATCCACTTCATGAACTCGGTTCACCATCATGTTTTTTTCTTTTCAATCTTCAATCCAATTTTGATTTCCCATTCCAATAAAATCAATCTAATTTCTTTCTCCCAATTTTCAATACGATTTATTCAATTCTTTTCTCTGCATCAATTGAAGAATCAAAACATATTCTAAAAATTTCAACCCCACCCCTAACACACATTCAGCCATATTAAATGGTTGAGCACATTGTTGATCGGTTTCTCTGATTAACATTTACATCATCTAAAACAAAAATCCTTTAACATCGGTCTTGAAAAAAATTCAACCTTTGATAAATATGATGGTAAACCGAGTAAGTTCAACTGATTCCGCATCTTCAACTACTACAACTCTTTTCTTTCTAAAACATTATCTTGTATCATTACTTTAATTATGACTTTGAAAAACCATAAAGACCAACTTTAGCATCGTCTAACTTACAGTGAAGTGTATTGAAACAGCCCAAAACTCAACTTTCATTCCAATATAGCCTGAGTATGATCTGAATAAATATGATCCCTTCACCCCCTTTTATTTTCCAACCATATTCGATCAATCTGAATATAATCATCATAATTTCTTTAACTCTCTTTCATCAAGATTACATCACATGTTTTAAATCTAACTCATGATTTTTGAGATCTCTAAGATCATAAAAGCATAATCACATTTTTTTATCATAGTTATAAAGAATATTATTATCCCATTATGATCAAATATCTCAGACTATATTTAAAGAAAAAATCTGAAGAACCATTTACTTTTAGTTAGATTATTCTGAATACGTTGGAAATTTTCAAGAATTGTAATTATGATTTCCCTATGATGGTCAGACCAATTCAAATACAAATTGAAGTGATTTTCCATTATACTCTAACTTACTCGATTCTTTATAAAAAATTCATAAAAACAAATGACAATACCAGAATATGATTACCTTTAATAGGTTAGTACTAACACTCATAAATAAGGTATTTAGGTTATGTATCAACGATTCACTATATGATAAATCCACATTCCTTGTATTCTATATTAATTCTTGAGTTTCAATTTCATACAACCTATAGCATTTTCTTGATCATCATATACCAGAAAAGTTATCGGGGGTATCAATATGTCAATGATTTAATGATATCGAAAACTCTAAGAAAAGAAAAATAACATCTATAATATCT
This sequence comes from Viscum album, assembly GCA_963277665.1. Classification (NCBI taxonomy): domain Eukaryota; kingdom Viridiplantae; phylum Streptophyta; class Magnoliopsida; order Santalales; family Viscaceae; genus Viscum; species Viscum album. The sequence continues at coordinate 1,384,759,846 of OY728123.1, forward strand.
AAAATAACTATAGTATGTTTTATGAATAATTTTATTTTTTTATGATAAATGAAAAAAATAAATTAATATGACCATATATGATATTATCTCAAATAAAAATAAAAAACAAAAACCAAACAATAAAACATGGATATTACATAAAAATCCATTCATAACCTAAAACATGCTTGAAAAAGACATGACTTTATACCTGACATCTAAAATACGAGATAAAAGAAAAATAAAATAAAATGTAAAGAGGATGATATAGACCTATAAAAATCCACAAGTTGAAGTAAAATAAACTCTAACCACCTAAAAGAGACTTCATATCCATGTAAAACATGCTCAAGACATATATATCATCAATTATATAGCTTTACGTATGAAAATATATTCCATCATAAAAGATATGGATGTATCACATTTACATATATCATAGATAATCAAATATGAATGTACATGAGAATGGTTATATAGGGTATGAGTATGAACCTTCTATGAAGCCACAAACGATTTTATAGATTTCCTATTACATGAATAACTAGAAATTATAGTTTAAAAATATAGAAATAAAACACTTATTTTAAAATTAGAGGGTTTTTAAAATCAATGTATTTTTGTCAACTTTTTTATAATGAAATAAATGATTTTCTGAAACCAAAACAACATACCAAAAATAGTTTATAATCACAAATATTATCCATGTACTATTAAAAAAATACCAACCCATCATGAAACAAACCTATAGGTACTAAAAGAGTTTTCTTATAATACTAGAATCCATAATACATTTCAATTAGTATATGATAAGATCCCAGAAACAATGGATTTTAATTTAAAACATATGATTAAGGACCTACAACTAGAGAAATTATGATCATAACATTCTTAGATGTAATACTGATGGCATAATTATAGTAAATAAACATATTATTTCAAAATAAATTACATAATATAATACATTTTAATATAAAAATATAGTAAAATAAACACTTGAAAATTCCATCCACCATAATGATCACAACGAGTTCTATATGGAACATAAAAATAAAAAACAACACCATAATCTCGAACTTCATAGGATTATACTCTAGAAATAATAAATATTATATAAGACACATTGTTATTATAATGGAAATAATATGTAATGGAACAAAAAGGGCATAAAAACTAGATGAATGATATGAATGGTTTTAAATGATATAATGTCATGTATATATATAATAGATAATATGAACATTTTAAGTGTAAGGTGTTAATTAGAATTTGACCATTGGGAATCATAGCATTGAAACTGTAACAGTTCATTATAAAAGTTGAAATAGTAGTGCAACTGTTACAAATAAAAGTATCAAATAATATACATAAAATAATTTTTTAAAAATATAATTAATAATTACAAAAATATTTCTTATATGAAAAGTAATATTTATTAAAAAAGAGATTAAAATTTTTTAGTGACAAGTGTATGATTTTGATATACACCTTGACTTTTATTTAATAAATTGATTTATCATATATAGAAAATAATTTTTTTTGAAATAAAAATAAATTGGTAATCATCTTGTAGAAATTATCCAATATTAAATTTTGGATAATTTTTTGAGAGTAGGATTTATAGGTAAATAGTAAAATATATTATTCATATATGATAAGTATTATGACTTAATTATGATTTAATAATTATTATAAGAAAATAAATGACCAATGTTTTGTTATTTTATTATTATATTGTATTCTAATGAAATAAAATCAATTTATAAATACATAATTGAAATTCTAGAGCCTTAAATTGAAATTAAGGTTTCAATAACAATAATTTTTCAATAAATGTTCTTTCTAAGGAAATTGTAATACTAAAAATGTATTTTGGTTATTAAATGAATAAATATTGAAAACCTTTATATGAATTTTAAATAACTTCCTTTATAACCAAGGTTAAGCTAATGGTTTTTTCATTTTTCTGACATAATATTTCTAAATCCAATATCCAAAAATAAATAAAAAATTATCCCTCCTTTTTAATAAATACCCACCCATTTTCTCTTTAGTCGTCACTCTAAAATCATTGAGAATGGTTTTACTCTCAAATTATCCTGCAAGAGTCCCTCAAAATATTTTTAATGTTATTAGATATTATTCATCAAGATTTATGAATATAATTAGCATGATAAGGTTTCCTAACCTTCTTTCTTCATTTGTAGTTTTTAATCCTATTAATCCAATTTTCTTTTTCAGAAACAATATTTTCATTATTTATTATTATAAATCCTTTTATATATTTTAAATGTGTGGATATTATTCCATACCGTTATACCGCCACTATAAGCTGTTATAAAGCTTGATAATTATTATAGATTTCAGATCAATTTTGAAAATCCCTATAAATTCCATGAAGTAATGGTAATATAGATGCATTATTTCTAATATCTATGATTTATATAATGAAGGATGATATAGATGTGTCCAATAGAAACTATATCGGGTTACTAGTGGATTAAACTCATTTTTTTCACAAATTCATTTATATATTAATGCATACCGACATGGATGTCTTTCTATAAAGATTTTTTTCTCTAATTCACATCAAATATATGTGAATCATATTCATAAATTTTAGATGGATTTTTTTATTATTTGTTTGGCCTCCTACCACTAAAACTATTCTACTTAATTATGATTTCATAATTATATACTTATACCATGAATATTGTCACGAACCAACCTGGGTCGACCCTGAGCTGGTCACCCGAGCCGGTCCGTGGAAAGTCTCTAGGGGCGTTCCCGATCCCCCCGGGATGGAAACTATTGTCATGCATCAAAAATTTAATCATTGGGAACGATTTGGCCTATGTGAAAGAGATAAACAGACAAATAAAAACTGACGATAAAAAATAGAAACTAGCAGTAGAAAGAAAAAAAACTGCACAGACCTCCTTGTGACCCTTTCGGTCCCCTCCCAACTAAGGCCACCCTTGCTCCCATTATTAGAAACTCGGCCATGAAAACCTGAGCAAAGGAACCTGCAACTCAAATGATAATATAGGCATGAGAATTAAAAATGCTCCGTAGGGATGCCAAAGTAAACCACATAATCCAACCACGTCCACTTCCCAAAAACAATCCCAAAACACTAGTTTGCATATACAATGATAGAAAATAGGTTTTTCACATTTTAAAGGAAAAAGGAACATAATTTACCATTTCAAAACCAACACTCACCACAACCTGTTTTTTTCCAAAACAATGCATTTCTTAAAAACTGAATTTCAAATCCATGTTTATCACATTTGTGAAAAAGAAGAATATGGAGTAAGTAAATGCTGAAAACCAAGTTCAAGTAAAAGTAAACAAGCAGATATCAACAATAACCATGGGCAATCCTAGTCATCCCTAGAAAGCCCCTGGACGTACTCGGTTTCAGACTACCTGCTAGCATGGTACTCCATAGTCAATAACCAACTGGCCGCCCTAATAGCCAACCGGTGGCATGCCCCACAAGGCCTACCTACCAAGGGGGAACCAACCTGTCTAATTGGGGCTGGCTAGCAACCGTCACTTGATATTCCAAAGGACGCCCAGGAACCCATGGTGGTTTTGTAATACTGTGTAATTGGGAGGCCCTCGCACGCATGAATCATCTCACCACACTTTCCAACCCCTTACACAGACACCACTACACGACAATCCTTGAAGGGAAGTCCCCATGTAGAGATGCCCCACAAATATGTATATATGAGATTCTTTCACATTCAACAAGGTGCCAACCGGGCCTTCACAACATGTGAACTTTCAAAACATTTCACAAATGAGTTAAGTTGCCAATCAGGCACACACACCTATCACAGAAGTCAACACAACCACTCCTTGAGGCTCAAGATACCAAAAATTCCTTTAAGAAAAACGACCATTTAACTCACCCCAAAATCCAACCGGGCCAACTTCTTTCAATTCCCTTTGAAATAACACATTTTTGTTCCTGAAACCTAGTTTTAAGAAAACATAGCTTTAATGTGTCATTTTCATTCGGAGGCACATCCATGTGAGAACTTAGTGCTCCCATGGATGTGCCAACATCTAATGGCACATCTAGTTTTTAAAAGAATCATCTTAGAAACCATTTTCATACAACACTTTATAATTGATACCAAACCCAATTCTTTTGACAACACTTTATAAAAGAAAATCGCATCTTTCAAACCAACCACCATTTCCAAAACTTTTATAAAATAACCCATTGGTTCATCATTTTGTCAAACAAACACACCAAACCAATTTTACATTTTTAGAAACACAGTTACCATCAATTACAACCAAACACATAACAAGTAGATCAATTATATTTAGTAAGAACCTATGCATTCCACATAAACATACATCAAAATCCACTTTTAGAAATTTAAAACAACACTAAGACCATGTCAAATGATTTCCATGTATACAATAGAGATACAAATTCTATATAAGAATTAATTTAAATCATTCATGTGCTCAAGGTTTGAATCAAAAAGGGAAATGGTTGGAAACACCTACCTCAAATACGCAGCTTATACGACAGCAGCTCGAACCCACTTCGCACTACCCGTATAAAAACTACAAAACGATTAGAAGGAATCTTTAAAACAACAAAAGAACGTCACCATAGAACCAACCGTGCAACAACACCTTTCCAAAACATGACTCGCACCATTTAACCAATTTATATAAACCCTTTACACAAAGAACAAACAAAAAAATCCTCTTTTGAAATCATACACACACGAAACCTTTTTGAGAATTAATTCCCACCACTTACACAATCAAATAAACAATATGCATAGTCAGGAAACCATTTTCACGATTAAACAAGCCACTAAGAAAATTTATTAAATAGTTTTCAAACATGAGGCAACATTTCAAAGTCCAAATCTCACTTAAAACCTCTTTCAAGACAAAACCCATTTTGACACCACGTGAAAAAGCAAACTGCACCATCTGCACTTCATAACACACTAACTGCACAATTTTCAAACACTGACAAACAGTTTGCAATGGGTTTTCACAATAAAATAAACTAACATTACTTGAAAATAATACTAAAAAATTAAATGCATTCTAAAACTCAATCAAGAACAACTACGAAACATGAAAACTAATTAAATAACGCGCTATATTGATTAATCACCCAAAATAAACTGATGACAACTCAAAAAAATCATAAAACCCTTAAATCGAAATTAACCAACAATAAAGAAATTAAAGAATCGTTACCTGAAAATCAAGGCAAACCCACTACATTCATTAATCGTGGTAAAGGAAATCCTCAATAGGTCTATAAAAACCTAATTGCCAAGAATGAACCAAGAGTTAACCTAAAAAAGCTAAAACCTAACATTAGGGTTTGATCAAACCCTACACATTTAAGAAAATGCGGCAAAGCTGCAAGGGGACTCACTGGAGAAGCGTCATGCGTCGGATGGACAGCGGTGGAAAGGCGAAGGTGCGGTGGGGGGGGGTGTCAGAGCTGGCCGGGAGGTGCGACCAGTGATGGAGCGAGGATGGCCGGACGATGCCGGGATAGGGGGAGTAACCAAAGGAGGCCGGTAGGGAGTGTTGCGCATGGAGGCTAGCCGGAGGGAAATGGGGAGGACGGCGTGTGGTGGAGCCAAGGGCAAGAGGAGGTGGTGGCGTCGGCGTGGTCGGGTGAGCGAGTAGGGGGCGGGCCGATGGTGGCTGGTGGAGGCAGACGACGAGGCGGAGGCGGACGACGAGGCAGAGGCGGACGACGAGGTGAAGGCGCGGCCGGGGCGGCCAGCGTAGACAGCGGCGGACGGCGACAGACGGGAGGCGGCTGGAGGCGGGGTCCCGTGGAGGGGGGGCGGCGCAGGCGGCTGAACTAGGAAGGGGGGGGGGGGGAATCGGGGGAGAGAGGGGAGGGGGGGGGGGCTGCTCGAGTAGATTAGGGTTTGTTTTAATTTTTTTTCTTTTTCTTTATCTTATAATAATAACAACAACAATAATAATAAAAATAAAAATAAAAATAAAAATAATAATTATAATTATAATTATAAACATGTATACATATATAAATATATATAAACATATATAAACACACTTATATAAACATAGATACATATATACATATATATATATATATATATACATATAAACTTATAAACATATTTGAACATATATATAAACATATATACACATAAGCATATAACGTTAAAACATATTTATATTTATGTAAATATGTGTATATATATACACATATAAATATATAAACACATACAGATATATATATATACATAATGTTAAAACATAAACATATAAAAACATATACACACACATATATACACATATAAAAACATAAATGCATACATATACATATATCTACACACATAACGTTAAAACAGGATGACCGTGCGGTATTTGCGCACTGTGCGGTACCCAAGAGGACTGCACGTACCCAAGCGGACTGCGCGTCATAAACGTACAACGTTCGCGCATTATCCAAAACCATAAACTCATCCCAACATTAAAATTTTAAACTGGGACTCACCCGCACTTACGCAAAATCACCCAACGCTGAGAGAAATAAAATAAATAAAATGACTAAAAAAACGGATGTGACAGTTCTCCCCACCACAAACACTTTCTACCCCCAGAAATTCATGAATCCAATAGTTAGCATAACTCGAGTCCATGCCCAGGAAAAACCAGAAGAAACTAAGAGCCTCGGGGTGACCATTACCAACATAAGTCACACCCAACCAACTCGAGTACTATGATCGTTGTTCGAGTTTGAGGGGAGAACACGGGAGGGTTCTCCTCACCACAAGAATTTAGTAACATGGAAGCCTTGAAACTCGGACCCATCACCCTTGGGGGGGGGCAACGCGGGAACTACCCAAATGAACTCATCCTACCCTCTCAAAGACAACAGAATAACTCCACTACCAGGATTAAAACTACTTTGGGAAGAAACCGGCACACTGAGACACTGGGAAGGGTGAATCTCTTACAAAACTCAATCACAATAAGTGGAAACCCATGGAGAGGCATCCAAACTAAGAAAGATCCTCGAATCAACATCTATTAATTTCATGGAACCAAACGTTCCCCTAACGAAAAAAACGGAGACAGAACTCCAAGTCAAAATGGGTTCGTTTATTCACAGACCCAACACCTTTAAAGGAAACTAAAAAATTTAGAAACTACACTAAGAGCATATAAGGCAACTTGGATTACGGTAGAACAATCTCATCACGCGACCACAACAAAGGTGTGCTTACAACGACGAAAAGAATTGAACAAGAAAACTTTGGATATTTCCCCTTCAGAAAGATAAAAACATGGACCAGTCCAAGGTTCCACACACTCTCAGCAACTCCTGACTTTGCGCGAGCTTAACCTCGAGACCTATGGTTGGGGCTCTGATGGCTGAAGCATTTCCTGCCTCATAGTCAGGCATTTTCATTCTCCAGTCCCCAACTTCTTCTTCTTCTCGACGATTCAAACGACCACAATAGTGACACGTTTTCAAAGGGATGCAAGATGATGTCTTAGAATGCCCAAAGAGACCACACTAGTGGCACACAAGAGAATAGTTAGACAACCTGAATGTCAACACCGACGAAGATGGTGTCCTGGCGACAGGTTCCTCTGGCATGCACTTCTTTCTAGATGGGGAACCAGTGCTAGAACCAATTACCATTAAACACATCCCAATATTCAATGATTGCGAGACATTTCACCTTTACTAGTCCAAAACTAGACCCTCAAATAAACCTGAGACGGTACGAACCCTAACAACCCGGGGAGTTCCCAACCTGAAGGACCACACTAAATTCACAACCCCACAACTATCCTTAACGGACTTTGATTACTTTGTTAGATAGCCAATATGCAAAATGAAATCAAAACTGGGCATGACTCATTAGTAACCTTAGTGACCTTTCTGGGCGACATACTCAGAACAACACGAAAAACACAACTTGAATCATCATCAAACCAAAACTCAATCAAAGAAACATCTCAAGCCAAGGGAAACAGGAACATAAGCCAGCCATATACAATCACAAGCAAAAATTACTTTTCCAAAAACAAGATTTTGTTTAAAAAATTTAAAACTCACCTATGGTACCTTATGGACTGTCACATGTGCGTTCACCCAAACCCGGCTACATCACTCACGGATAAGTGCTCTCACGCACTCTCTGTACATATCGATGCACATGTGATCCTTCATAAAGAATACCAAGGTTCGAACACTTCATTACCTTATCAAATCCAAGCATGCATTAAAACTTTCCAAATCTAAACACTCCCACTTTAAAAACCCAACTCACCAATTTCAAAAAAATTAAAAAGAAACACTTTTCCATTTTAAAACCATTTTAATTTTTAAGACACACACATCGACCGAGATCAAAACGAAACACAATCAGCAATAAACCACCAGAAAGAGGAACTAGTGCATATGCCTAACTCGGTGACATGGTGGTGAGCCATATCCCAAGTAAGGTATATCACTAAAAGGACATTGAATTGTACACTTGGAATCCACATGGGTCACCACCCCATGTGAGGCCACAACATGAACCAGTTCACCTTCATTATCATCCCTCAAACCGGAACAACCAAAGGAAAAAGACTCAAAACCTGGACTACCCCTGGTAACTCAGGTCTCGTCACGGGTGATGGTGATCAAGCACCAACCTGTAACCTACCTCCTGAGCCCCGAAAATCCTAATCTCCATCTACCAGACATCCCAAATATCAAGGGCCTGCTCTAATACCATTTTGTTACGAACCAGCCTGGGTCGACCCTGAGCCGGTCACCTAAGATGGTCCGCGACAAGTCTCAAGCGGCGTTCCCAATCCCCTTGGGATGGCAACTAGTTCCAGGAATCAAAACTTTAATCATTGGGAATGATTTGGCCCATGCGAAAGAGATAAATAGACAAATAAAAACTAACGATAAAAAATAGAAACTAGCAGCGGAAATAAAAAAAACTGCATATACCTCCTTGTGACCCTTTGGTCACCTCCCAATTAAGGCCAACCTTGCTCCCATAATGATCAACTCGGCCATGAAAACATGAGAAAAGGAACCTTCAACTGAAATGATAATATAGGCGTGAGCATTAAAAATTCTCAGTATGGATGCCAAAGTAAACCACAGAATCCCACCGCGTCCACTTCCTAGAAACAATCCCAAAACACTAGTTTGCACATAAAATGATAGAAAATAGGTTTTTCACATTTTAAAGGAAAAAAGTATCCTAATTTACCATTTCAAAACCAACACCCGGTCACCCAAGCCGGTCCGCGACAAGTCCCGAGGGGCGTTCACGATCCCCCAGGGATGGAAACTAGTGTCGGGCATCAAAACTTTAATCATTGGGAACAATTTGGCCCATGATAAACAGATAAAAAGACAAATAAAAACCGATGATAAAAAATAAAAACTAGCAGCGGAAAGAAACAAAACTGCACATACTTCCTTGTGACCCAACAGTCACCTCCCAACTAAGGCCAACCTTGCTCCCATAACGAGGAACTCGGCCATGAAAATGTGAGCAAAGGAACCTGCAACTGAAATGATAATATAGGTGTGAGCATTAAAAATACTCAGTAGGGATACCAAGGTAAACCAAAGAATCCAAAAACGTCCACTTCCCAGAAACAATTCCAAAACACTAGTTTTCACATACAATTATAGAAAATAGGTTTTTCACATTTTAAAGGAAAATGGATCCTAATTTACCATTTCAAAACCAACACTCACCACAACCTATTTTTTTCCCAAAACAATGCATTTCTTAAAAACTGAATTTCAAATCCATGTTTATCACATTTGTGCAAAAGAAGAATATGGAGTAAGTAAATGCTGAAAACCAAGTGCAAGTAAAAGTAAACAAGAAGATATCAGCAATAACCATGGGTGATCCTAAACATCCCTAGAAAACTCCTGGGCGTACTCAGTTTCAGACTACCTTCCGGCATGGTACTCCATAGTCAATAACCAACTGGCCGCCCTAATAGCCAACCAGTGGCACACCCCACAAGGCCTACCTACCAAGGGGGATCCAACCCGTCTAATCGGGGCTAGCTAGCAACCGTCACTCGATATTCTAAAGGACTCCTAGGAACCCATGGTGGTTTTGTAATACTGTGCAAGTGGGAGGCCCTCGCATGCGTGACTCATCTCACCGCACTTTCCAACCCCTTACACGGACACCACTACATGAAAATCCTCGAAAGGAAGTCCCCCTATAGAGATTCCCCACAAATATGTATATAAGCGATTCTTTTACATTCAACAAGGTGCCATACGGGACTTTACAACATGTGAACTTTCAAAACATTTCAAAAATGTGTTAAGTTTCCAATCGGTCACACACACCTATATCAGAAGTCAACACAACCACTCCTTGAGGCTTAAGATACCAAAAAGTCCTTTAAGCAAAACGACCATTTAAATCACCCCAAAAGCCAACTGGGACAACTTATTTCAATTCCCTTTGAAATAACACTTTTGTTTTTTTTCTGAAACCTAGTTTTAAGAAAACATATCTTTAATGCGTCATTTTCATTCGGAGGCACATCCATGTGAGCACCTAGTGCTCCCATGGATGTGTGAACATCCAATGGCACATCTAGTTTTTAGAAGAATCATCTTAGAAACCATTTTCATACAAAACACTATAATTGAAACCAAACCCAATTATTTTCACAAAACTTTATAAAAGAAAATCACATCTTTCAAACAAACCACCATTTCCAAAACTTTTCTAAAACAACCCATTGGTTCATCATTTTTTCAAACAAACACACCAAACCAATTTTAAATTTTCAAAAACACAGTTACCATCAATTACAACCAAACACATCACAATGAGATCAATTATCTTTAGCAAGAACCTATTCATTCCATATAAACTTACATCAAAAGCCACTTTTAGAAATTTAAAACAACACTAAGACCATGTCAAATGCTTTCCATGTATACAATAGAGATTCAAATGCTATATAAGAATTAATTGAAAACATTCAAGTGCTCAAGGTTTGAATAAAAAAGGGAAATGGTTGGAAACACCTACCTCAAATACGTAGCTCATACGACAGCAACTCTAACCCACTTCGCACTACCCGTATACGCACTACACAACAATTAGAAGGAATCTTTAAAAAAACAAAATAACGTCACCTTAGAACCAACCGCGCAAAAACACCTTTCCAAAACATGACTTGCACCATTTAAACAATTTAAATAAACCATTTACACAAAGAAGAAACAAAAAATACTCTTTTGAAATCATACACACACCAAACCTTTTTGAAACTTAATTCGAACCACTTACGCAATCAAATAAACAATCTGCATAGTCAAGAAACCATTTTCATGATTAAACAAACCACTAAGAAAATTTATTAAATATTTTTCAAACATGAGGCAAGATTTCAAAGTCCAAATCTCACTTAAAACCTCTTTCAAGACAAACCCCATTTTGAAACCACGTGAAAAAGTAAACTGCACCATCTGTACTTCATAACACACTAACTGCACAATTTTCAAACACTAACAAACAGTTTGAAATGGGTTTTCACAATAAAATACACTAAAATTACTTGAAAATACTACTAAAAAATTAAATGCATTCTAAAACTCAATCAAGAACAATTACGCAGCATGAAAACTAATTAAATAACGTGCTATATTGATTAAACACCCAAAATAAACTGATGACAACTCAAAAAAATCATAAAACCCTAAAATCGAAATTAACCAACAATGAAGAAATTGAAGAATCGTTACCTGAAAATCAAGACAAACCCACTGCATTCATCAATCGTGGCAAAGGAAATCCTCAATAGGGCTTTAAAAATCTAATCGCCAAGAATGAACCAAGCGTTAACCCACAAAACCTAAACCCTAACATTAGGGTTTGATCAAACCCTACCCGTTTAAGAAAATGCGGAAAAGATGCAAGAGGACTCACCGGAGAAGCGTCGCGCGCCGGATGGACAACAGCGGCGAGGCAAATGTGCGGTGGGGGGGGGGGGTGCGCCGGAGCTGGTCGGGAGGTGAGACCGGTGACGGAGCGGGGCTGGTCGTATGACGCCGGGACAGGGGGAATAACCGAAGGAGGCCGGCAGGGGGGTGCTGCGCGCGACGGCAAGATGGAGGGAAAGGGGGAGGGCAGCGCGCGGCGGAGCTGAGGGTAAAGGGAGGCGGCGGCGCCAGCGCGGTCGGGTGAGCGAGCAGGGGGCGGGCCGACAGCGGCTGGCAGAGGCAGACGATGAGGCAGAGGCAGACGATGAGGCGGAGGCGGACATCAAGCCGAAGGCGCGGCCGGGGTGGCCGACACAGACAGCGGCGGACAGCGGCAGACGGTGGCGGACGGGAGGCGGCTGGAGGTGGGGTCGCATGGAGGGGGGGGCAGCGCGGGCCGGCCGAACCAGGAAGGGGGGTGGAAATTGGGGGAGAGAGGGGAGAGGGGGGGGGGCTGCTCGGGTAGATTAGGGTTTGTTTTAATTTTTTTCCCTTTTCTTTTTCTTTATCTTATAATAATAATAACAATAATAACAATAAAAATAAAAATAATAATAAAAATAATAATTATTATTATTAACATATATACATATATAAACATATATAAACATATATAAACATATATAAACATATATAAACATAGATACATATATACATATATATATATATATACATATAAACTTATAAACATATTTGAACTTATATATAAACATATATACACATAAGCATATAACGTTAAAACATATTTATATTTATGTAAATATGTGTATATATATACACATATAAACATATATACACACACATATATATACATATATACATAACGTTAAAAAATAAACATATACAAACATATATACACACATATATACACATATAAAAACATAAATACATACATATACATATATCTACACACATAACGTTAAAACAGGATGACCGTGCGGTATTCGTGCACCGTGCGATACCCAAGCGGACTGCACGTACCCATGCAGACTGTGCGTCATAAACGTACCGCGTTCACGCACTATATAAAACCATAAACTCATCCCAACATTAAAATTTTAAATCGGGACTCACCCGCACTTACGCAAAATCACCCAACGCCGAGAGAAATAAAATAAATAAAATGACTAAAAAAACGGATGTGACAAATATACCCTACAATATTATTTAATTATTATTCCTTTGAAAATGATTCTTTCACTTTCATTAGAAATATATTTTAGTTTTAAATTTGATTAGTGGACATTCACCTGGAAAGCCATATTATTCCATTAAATTAGGATATATTGATATTTAATGTTTTTATTTTTTATATGGATTATTACTGATTGTATAACAATGACTATGTGTAAGGTAAGATAGGGAATATTAGGATATGTATTGTTTATCTATTATATTCATATGATGGAAACATTAATCTAATTATGTCTTGATTGGGGATCAAAATTATATAGAATTTTTAGGCACTCGTAGGTTTAATGCTATAAATTATCATTGTTATTTGTTGTTTTCTAACCATTTATGTATGATGTATTGGATGTGAGATTGAAGATATTGTTATGATATATGGAATTTTGAATTATGTCACTCTAAGGTCAATTATTATTATCCATGTTTTTATTTATTTACACTATAATTCTATCCATGATTGTATAATATTCTTAAGTATTAAGTGATATAGAATTATTTAATTATTATTTTTCATTACATTCTATAGATTCTTTGTTTATTCCATGATAGTTGTCATAGTACAAAACCAGTTACTTATCATCTGAGATCTCTACTTTTTTATTATTACCCTTTTCCTCATATAACAATAAATAATACCACACATGGATTCATAAAAATAAATAATAAATATAAAATTAAGTATTATCATAATGTATTTTAATTTTTTAATGTTATTTAACATTTATATATATATCTAGTCTGATAAGAGTACTAATTAATTAGATACTATAAAATATTGTCTTATATATTCTATAATAATGTAATAAAATAACCAGTAGCTATGGGTTACTAAGGTTTGGCTGTTATAGTTGGTTTAAATGAAATTTTACTAGAAACCATAGGAATTAGATTTATGATAACATAGTTAGGGAACAAAACCCCATGAAAAAAATATAATAGAATAATTTTTTTACTAATAATAGATAGAATATGTTACCTACATTTATAATCAATTCACATGTATTATATTCCATGATTCATAATTCAAAGAGATATTCATTAACTTATTAAGTAAATTCCATGGTTTTTAAATTCCTACTTATATAAGGAATAGAAAACATGTCAACAAAAAAAATTAGAGTATACATTTCTCACATAATGATACAAATAAATATAATTCTAGTGTTGAGAAAATTATTACTATATTTTGGATGTTGGAATTTGGTTATGAAAATGGACATGCCCACATAGAACAACCAATTGACCCTAAATATTGTCTAATATTGTTGGATCACTTTATAAGGAAAAGATCTCTAGATTTCAATAGAAACAATATTCAATTTTTGGTGGAGAAATTTATTAACCCATTATAGAATATATTACATACTTTTTCATGTAGTGAAAGGGGGAAGGTAATTGTTATTTTATATAATCTAAGGAGATATGCTAATCAATGGTGGTCTATTATTCAAATTAATAATAATAAAGAAGAGATAGAGAAAATAGAAATATTTTATGCATATTTCATGAAAAAAAATTTCTTCAATTGGTAGTGAATGAAATTAAAAGGAAATTTTTAATTTTAAAACAAAAGGAATATGGAATTGTTACAATGTATGAGGATATATTTGTAAATTTTAAGAGAGATGCACCGGATTACCTTTTAAAAAATAAAATTAACATTGATCATTTATTTGATTAGCTAAATTCAATCCTTCAATTGTTATTAGTCTCTTAATAATTTTCCTTATAATAGGAAATAGTCAAATGTTTTATCAATACATAGAATAAATTTTTCAAATCTTATTTTTTCAATGGAATGAAAGAGAATTGGAGTAGTGTTTATAACTATATAAAAAATTGTAAAGGAGAAGAAGGGAAGTGATGGATTATAAACATACAATAATATTTGTATCAAACACTCTAGGTCTTTATAGAAACATAGAATTTAAATACCTAAATATCATATCTTTTCTTTAATATTAAATATATTTTGAAAACACATACCTGATTATTATAATAGTTTATTGAATTTATACACTATAACACAATAATATTATTTTATGGACGATATTTAACATCTCATAAAAATATCATCTCACATTTTACTTCTCCTAAGTATACCCAACCTAAACATTTATTCATAACATGGTGAATAAAACATAATAATGGGTTAGCTCAGATTCTTAGTAAG
Organism: Viscum album; assembly: GCA_963277665.1. Lineage (NCBI taxonomy): Eukaryota > Viridiplantae > Streptophyta > Magnoliopsida > Santalales > Viscaceae > Viscum > Viscum album. The sequence goes on from OY728123.1 coordinate 1,384,775,232, forward strand.
GGTAAGAAATGGAGACATCGAAGTATCATTATCAAGAGGGTATTAAAATATGAGAATAAAATTTAAAATCCACACCCATCAAATAATATATCATTAACATGAGTCATGGCATATGGATATCCAGTATATAAGACATTAATGTTAAAGTAATCAAATAATATGAAATATGAGAACATAACATTGGCATAAGGAATACATTTTTTGTATATAAATTATTATATAAAGTAACTTACTTATAAGTTCAAGGCTTGTTTATAAGACTATAATAGTAGAATAGGTTCACACCCTAAACTATAATAGTAGTAACGGTTCATTCCCAAGAATATCATATTGGGATAAGTCCCTAATTGAATTGGGGTCACTCACCATTCCAACCCGATTCATCTCATAAGATATCATTCTTTACCCAATTCATTAGACAGAGATATTGGTCCCACACATAACATAATGAAAGTCATATATATGTATACCAAAATATCATAAAATATTAATCATATCAAAAAAAGAAATGGGATTAATAGAAATTTATTTCATAACATAACATATAGAAAAAAATGTTTCATAATCATTTCATCATTTTATCATTCAATCATTTCATCATAGAATAAACCATGGGAAATGAGTGGGTTTAATGATAATTTCACCATGGTATCCCAAGTTGAAGAGAAATGGGTTTCATAAAAAAAATTTAATCATAAACATTGACCATTTATATAATTAATAATAATGGTATACTCGTATAATAACCCTATAAAAGCATAAATAACATCAAAGGATGCCGGTTTTTATGGAAAATAATTTTGAAAGATCATGTGCACTATTTCTTGAAAAAAATAAAATTTCATTGAAAATAGATTAATAAAAATAAAACATTAAAAAATATTCTGGAAATATTTTTCCTTCAAAATAAACATTGAAAACATATATATGAATATTTAATGATCATTTAAAAAATTCCCTCAGGACAATACCCTTTCTACTTTGAAAAAAACCATTTTTAAAATATAATTTTTTTTAAAATAATTTTATTTGAATGTAACCTTTCATACATATAATGGAATCTTTAAAATATTAGTGCTCATGTCAGTGGAAAATTTCATACATGTATTACACATTAAAAAATGACTCATTTATTTTTTGGTAAAAGACAAATGACCCTTATTTGGAAAAAACATGAAGATTCCTTTCAAAAAAAAATGAAAATGTTAAAAATGGGTATAATTGGATTTAATAAATCATTTATATAATGTTAAAAATAGATTTATTTTTTAGATAACATGGTTTTTTGATGAAGAATGAGTTTTTGATCAAAATATAAAAATATAGATGGTTTTTTATTAAAAATATTCCATTAAATTTATAATTACATAAAGAGATTAAAATAAAAATAAAGCATGAATTATCATGAAATAAATAGTGTATAATAAAACTAATGAGTTTCTTGGGATATGGATAATATAATTTATTTATCTATAGTATAAACATAAAAATCTCGATAAGTGATGAGAACGTTTCATAAAATCATTCATCCCTTCGTACAAATGAATCACAAGACCCATGAAATAATATTAGTAAATGAAACATAAAATTTAATGAATTTATTAATATTCCTGATATAAAATGTCAATTTGGTAGTATATACACCTTTTAAATGAATATAGATTCATAACATGATATATGTCTCCAAGAAGGAAAATTGAGACAGAAATCCCTTATCGCTACAGTGACTTTTGAACTATAAACCCCATTAAAGAGATATATTAAAATGGATATGTAAATCCGAATAAATTTAATTAGAATAATTATAAAATATGGTCACGAGGAGTATAAATACCAAATAAAAATAGGTGTTGAATATGGCACATGTCTCACAAAAATCAAAAAGTTAGATGGAAATCCTTTACCTTATGTCACCACATACTTCGTACACATTTAAGACTCATATATAATATATATTTTTATTAAAAAAAAAATAAAAGAACCAAAATTATATATAATATACCATATATGATTTTATTATTAACTTTTATTACCTTTTTATTAACAGTTCCACGTTAAAGTTGTGTTTTGGGTAACAACTGCTTTGTTTTTCATGTATTTTTTGATTTTTTATTTCTATTGTTCTATCACTATGATCATGGTTACTTAATATACATAATTTTAAACATGATATAAATATAATATATATTATTTATATATATTTATTATAATCCATTAATGTTAGAGATACAAAATGACATACACCATTCATGGAGATAGTAGGTCGTGCGTATGCATGTACACTTTTTTTATTTTCAAACAAAATATTAAAAGAATGTACGATAAATAATATATTATATTTTAGGAAAATTTTTAATATATATCACATATTTTTATTAAATAAATATTGTTTACCTTCATTGTAAAGCGTGAAAAAATCACATAGCTTTGTGAGGCGGTAGTCCGCCATACACACGGGTGATGTTATTGTATTCTCACAGAGTTGAACATATGAAGGTATATGTGATATAATAATTATATAAGTATAATAATATCATAAAAATAAAATAAAATCAATTAATAATTCATTATATCTAGTAGTTAGTTGTGATCATGTAAAAACAAATTATATCAGTTCGTGAGGCTGTTGTCTGTCATACACATGAATGATGATATTATAACCCATTTGATGGAAGAGGAGATTGATACAAGTTATTACAAAAACATAATAAAATATCATTATATTTTGGATACTGGTGTTATTATATTATAATTATTTTGACATTAACAAACACGATAAAGGAATAATTAAAAATAACGAATTTATTGAACACAATTACCCTCTCTTAAAAAAACCATTCTGATATCTTATTATGATCCATAGGGTTGGTATTTTGGAATCACCACTAACTCTCAAAAATGGATAAAGATTTTATTGAGATATTTTTATTGGGGTTTTAAGGCCAATGGGATTAATAGGCATTATTAAGTGAGGGGAGGTGGTGGCCTTTTATCATATAGAAGGATTAGTATTTTTGTTAAATACCAAAAACTATTTAATAATTTGAAGGCACTCTCACCCCATGTTCCTTAAAATTGATAAATGAAGGTATTTTAAGATGATATGGTCTATAAAAACCTCCATCGCAAATAAAATTCATGTTTTAAACATGTTATTCATTATTCTTTTCATTTATATAATTTTTTCCTTAACGTTTTCACCATAGTAACAACTATTTTTTATTTACCTAAGTAATTTATCTTTTAAGAATACAAAATGAGACATATTTTATAATTTGGACCCAATGGTTTTAAAAATTAAATCCAATTTATTAAATAAAAAAAATGTTTGGGTGGAAAATTGATTTTTACATAAGATCTCGTAATGTGAAAACCCTATTATAACTTTAATTGTGTTAATAAATTTTTATTGTCTTTAATTATTTTTATGACTTGAAAATAATTTTAATTTAAAATATTATAAAAATTAATAAAACTCAAAATATTTATTCTATTTATCCGATTTTTATTCATTTAATTTAAAATTTTAATTTAAAATTCGACCCCTGGACACGATGAGAATTCTATTTTCCAAAGAGTAAATGTTAAAAAGTTTAAAAAGTTTTTTATATAAAATAATGATATGAAAATTATTAAAATGACATAAATTGGATTAATAAATGTATAATTTTATTAATTTTACTTTTCAAACCATTTTTAAAAATTACCCACATAAATTCTTTAAACCAAAATGAAACTTTCAATAATAACTCGAATATTTCACAATTAATCAAAAAATTATTATTTTCAGAAAAATCCTAGAAATTAACCAAAAAATAATATTGACATTATTATTTAAAAAGTTTAATTTTTTTATCATTTTATTTTTATATAAGACAAATAATATAATTTTATTATTTTTCAAAAAAGAAATAAAATAACTTTTTTAACAAAATAGTATTTTCAAGACAAATAATGAATATAAAAAAATAAGTACATTTTATCAATATGATTTAATTATATAAAACCACTATAAATATTATTTTTTTAAAAAAATATTCCTACTCATTCAACCAATTTTAACAACTATTAAAAAATATTCATGCTTAAATAATAATATTAATAAATTACCACCATTTTTTAAAACTCAGTGTTGCAAGTAACACAACATATCAGAGATATTAAATAATTCATAAAACATATTTCATAAACTCTATTGGTGTTACATTATACCCACGTTAAATTGAGTTTATCCCTTGAAATTCATCACTATAATAATAAAAAATTGGACACTTCTACTTCATTACATCCTCAAGTTCCCACATCACTTCATCAAGATTGTGGTCTCTATAAATCATTGACTAGGTGAGTGGTTCTGTTTCATTTAAATTTATATATTAAATCTAGAATCTTTATCTATTCTTCCTCACAAGAAATATTAATATCCATCGGTATGACCTCTTTTTTATTACATGTGATGGATCATGTATGTATATTCTCTAGAGATTTACATATAACATATCATGAACCTAAGATAGGCTCAGTGGAAGCATTGAATGATTAGAAACTATTAAGATAAGATTAAGTATTTCAAAGGGACCTATTAGACTATGATGTATATTAACCTTCCTATTTCAAGGGACAAATCCATATAAAACCCATTTAATTAACTTCAAATTCTAGATAACATTGATGATTATCAACATAAACTTTCTATCAACTATGTGCCTCTCTTATGTGATATTAAAGAGATCAAACCTTTTCTTCCATTTCTTCAACTAGCTCAGGTCTCAATGAATTTATTCCTAAAACTACATTATTGTGAATTTGAATTATATTATTTTCTTCATATTTGTATTTTTAATGATCCATAAGAAATATCTAGTAAAAGATATTGTTGTATGAAATTTCAACTATAATAAGGTGTTGATCCCAACTACCTTTAAAATTCATAGCAAAAAGATCTTAGAATATCCTATAGGGTTTCAATTATTCTATCAAACTTACTATCTATATTGGGATGACACAAATGTTGAAACATACCTTTATATCCATTTCATGTGGAATACTTCTATAGAACTTTGAGTTAAACCTTAGATCCTGATTACATACAATAGACTATTGTACTCCATGCAATCAATAATGTTTCCTAAGTATTTATCCTAGAAATATTACCCATATAGAATTATTCTTTAATATAGATAAATTTTAATGACATATTAAGAACATCAATTATATCCCAGGTATCATTATTCAGTTTACATATTTTGGGGATTCCAATGAAAACCCATATGGTTATGTATTCCCATTTATTTTCTAGTATGGATAATGATCATATCACCATTTTAGGCCTTTATCTATCAGCCTTTACTTGATAACATACTAAGAATTAACATACATAATTATAAATATCTTTTTTTATTTATTCCATACAAAACTAATCTTTCATATAGGATAATGGTATGAATTCTAACATTGTCACCCTTCAGTTGTGGGTTCATGACTCACGTCATTTCTTGATGCAATAAGTTGGCACACAACATGTAAGTTATCCATTTTTTAAAACAATATTAATAAAATACTCTTGAAATTTCTATAAATAATAATTAAATTAACATAAAATATATGATTAACCCTAAATTTTAATAATTCCATTAAAAATATATCCATAACAATACCTTCCTCCTCAAACCCAAAGGGTTGTATTACCATAAATGTCTCTAAAAATATCCTTAATCGTGATAAACTCCCATAACCTAAATACTAAAATACGGTGTCTATGAATTTGGACTTATAATCAAAAATAAAATCAAAAACCCAAATGAGTATCCATAAATCTTTAGTTTATATTACATGAAGTCATATATGATTCCAAAATTAATAAAATACTAAGATGTTTCCTAATTCTTATAGCTAAAAACCCATTACTGAAACAATTCCATGGAATAATTCCTGAATAGAAATAAATACACATAAATACACACACTTCTTTAGTTGGAAGGGAATGTTATATTCAATGTTTTAGAGGGAAAAAATTAGTTTTGGGTATTGAAATAGGTAAAACTGATGTTCCCCAAATATAAGACATTGGATTCCTTAGAAATTCACTACACAATAACCTTTTTTTCAACATATAATTAATCTTATGATCTATTTGAAAAATTATATTAGGTTATTATTCCAACCTTATAATCATGTAAAAATATTAACCATATTTCATCTTTGTTCATTACCACATAAACATTCGTAAAATTCCATTTTCCTTTTATTTGACTCATTAAGAATCTCATTGAACTTAATGTTTTTAATCATATGCAATGATAAATAATTATGAAAATCAAAATATCATTCTATATAGCTATCATCCCTTGGTTTTCTTATAGTCAATTGTTTTTCCATCATATTCAGTGTTAACATGATCAAACTTGGTTATAACTATTGAATAAAAAAACAAAGCATAGTATGAGAAAAACTAATCATAGTGTGAAACCACATAATCTTGGAAAATCATTATCAGAATTCAAAATTGTGAAACCTTATTTTAAAGATAAGAAAAAATAGTCTTAACCTTGTTCATTCTTAGTAATTTTTCAAAACCATCTTAATTTTTCATAAATAATTTTTAACTTCCCAAGGCATATCCCACTTGAGTGTAAAACCAAGTGTTTATCAAGGACTATGATCATGAACTGAGTGACAATAGATTCTAGCTAAATACACCATTTTCGGAGTTATTACCCCGAGGTACCTCTACACCAGAGCCACATTAAATTTTATTGTCCATACTAGTGTGTAATTTCATGGAAACAACACACTCTATCCTTTATCAAAATTCCATGACATTTTTTATACTTTGACTCATCCTTAGAAATATCCCTGGACATATCCTAAGAAATATCCCTAGTGATATCACTTATGTTTTATTATCCTAGATTCTAATGTTTAACTAAACCTATCCTATGATACCAATTATATAGACACATCTTTACATACTCAAATACACATCTTATAATATGAAAATTAAATACATTTCATAAACACATGCATGGGGACTATAATTGTTTATTTTATATGGAGACTAGAAACACAATATTCTTATTTCATGAATGATTTTGATCATCTACCACAATGATCTTCTCAGAATGTACTCCTCATATTCATACCCTAACTAAAACATTATTCCTAAAATTGGTAAGGAAACATAATAAAGGGTGAGATTAGATACTCAATAAGGGTAAGAAAGGGATATATCACCATATAATGAGCATAAGGGTATGAGAACATTATTATAAAATTTGAAAACCATACCATAAATATAATAGATCAGCAACATGTATGATGGAATGAATATAGGTGTTTCATAAGAAATTAATAATAATGGAATCTAAGAACATGTACCATGAGAATATAATTTTATTTGAAAATAAACATTGAAAGAAATATGGTTATATTTAAAAATCTTTAAATTAAATTTTTGATGAAAATTTATTTTAAAAATTGAAAAAAACTTTTTTAAAAAACACAAAACATTCTCAAAATACTTATATTTACAAATAAAATTTGGAACATATAAAGGATGATTTAAAACATTGAGTGGTCATGAATTTTTAAAATTCCATACATTACATACAAGTTAAAACAAATATTACTTATACAATTTAGGTAAAAGAAAAACGAGACCCATTGGGAAAATGAGATGAAGATTCCTTTCCATTAATTTTCTAAAAACTAAAAAAATAGAAAATAATGACATTAGTATAGAATTTTTATATTGTTAAAAAAATTGAAAGCATTTTTAGAAAAAAATAATTTTCAAAGAAAAATGAGTAGTCTACCGAAAAGAGAAATAAAGATGTTTTTTTCTCAAAAAAATTACTTTAAAATCCTAAGTACAAGAAGAGAAGAAAATGAAATAATTTTTTTTTTATTTTATAAATAACCAAAGGATAATAAAATTAATTATTTTATTTATAGATTAATTATATTTCTTCATCATCATAAGAATAGACATAGACAACATTGATAAACATTGAGACTATATATTAAAACACTTACCACTTTATAACTTTGAATTGGAAGAAACATGAAAAAATAAAAACAATGAAACATAAAATATTCTTAATATAAGGATATTAATTATATGACATCTTAAATTAGTTTTATATAAACCTAATAAATGATTATAGGTGCATAATACAACATATATCTCAAAAAAGAAAATTGAGACAAAAATCACATATTTATTTGGTAACATTAAAACCATAGAACCCATGAAAGATAGATCATGAAAGGTATATTTAAATCCAAAAAACAATTAGGAGATTCATCATAAAATAAATTCTTGGTAATTCATGGCATAAAAAATACTGGGTGAATATGGCATGTGTCTTACATATGTAAAACGTGAAACGAAAATACCTTACCTTATGTCTCGAATTCCTTCAAACATGATCTAAAATCATATATAATAGATATAATTTTATTAAAACTTTATTACATAAACCTATTACCATATATGACTTACTTATAATATTTTATTACTTGTTTAATAATAGTTCATTGTTAAAGACATGTTTCATGCAACAAACGCTTTGTTATTCATGTACCTTTTGATTTTTTATTTTTGTATACTATTAAATTGATCATGGATATATCATATACATAATATTAAATGTGATAATAATATAATATATTTTAAATATATATCTATTTAGAGTAATCCATTATCATTAGATAGAGAAAATGAAATACACTATTTATGGAGACGAAATGTCGTACGTATGCATAAACGTTGTTCCTATTTTATTAATGGATTGAATGAAAGATAAGAAAATAAAACATTAAATTAAAAAAATAGATTTTATATCATACATTTTACATATCTTTATTAAAACCATCATTATTAACTTCTATGTGAAGCATCAACGAATCACATCGCTTTGTGATGTGATAGTCCGTCGTACACACGATCGATGTTATCGCACTACCAAATAATATAAATTAAGAATTTATATGATATATAATAATTATATAAGTTTAAAAATATCATATGTATCATTTATAAACATTCAATCCATCATTATGACCATTTTCGAGTGGTGATAATGGAAAAATGAATAACATTATTTCATGAGGTAGTAGTTCACCATACAGATAAATGATTATTTTGTAACCCATTGGATGGAAGATGAGATAGATAAAGGTTATCCCATAAACATGATAAAATAAAATTATATTGTAGATATGGTGATATTATATTTTTAAAATTAATACACTAATGAGTGAGGTAAAGGAATAATTAAAAAGAAAGTGTTTAGTGAGGACAATTACCTTTTCATAGAATAACCCCCTTTGGATATCTTAATAAATACCCTAGGGTTGGTATTTTGGGTTTTATAGAAGATATAAAAAATTTATAATGATTTATGGGAGGTTTTTTGTTAGGGTGTGGTCGATATAAAGGGCTTAATAGGTGTGAAAAAGTGAATGGAGGAGGTTGCCTTTTATAATGGAGTGGGAGTAGAATTTTTTGTAAATACCCTAAACAATTCAATAATGGGAAGTAAGAATCATCCCAAGTGCTACTAAAATTGATAAATAATCTATAATAGGTATTTTAAGTTTTATAAACACCTCCAACTCTAAAAAAAATGTTTCAATCCTATTATTACTTAGACATTATGTTTATGAAATTTTACCATTGATGTTTTCGCCACTGTAAATTGTATCTTTTTATTTACCAAGGTAATTTATAATTTAAGAATAAAATCTTATGATAATTATTATTTAATTTTAATAGATTAATTATATATATTAAATCATATTCATTAAATAAAAATCCATCATATCTGAAACATTACTTTCAACATATGCAAATTAATGCAAAAAACCTTATTTTAACCTCAATCACAGAAATTGGTTTTTATTATCCCTAATAATATTTATGAACATAAATTAATATTAACATATTATGTAATATAAATTAGTTTTATTCAAAATATTAAATCCATTTTTTCAAATTCAAACAATAATAGTGGAATATTTTAATTTAAAATTAAACCCACATACGCGACAAACTGTTTTTTAAAGATTAATTGTTCTTAAGTTTAAAAAGGTTTTTATATCGAAATTCAATATAAAAATTCTTCTAGTGAACCAAATTGGATTATTGAATATATAATTTTACCTATGGATCTTTTAAATCTATTTTCAAACGAAAATGAACATTATAATAGCTTTAAACTAAAAGGAAATACTCAATAAAAACTAGTATTTTCACTATTCATCAAACAATTAATATTCTCAAAAAAATCACAAATATTTACCATAAGATAATATTTTAGTTTTCATTTAAAAAATTATATTTATTATATAATGTTAAATTTCTAAAAGTTCCTAAAATAAATTTTTATTATTGTTCCCAAAATGAAATATTTTTTTTTAAAAAATAGTATTTTCGAAACATATAAAGATTTTAATAAAAATTAAGCTTGTTTTACCTATAAGTTCTCAATATATAAAACAATTATACTTAATATTTAAAAACATTTCACTATTCATTCCTCTATGTTTAATGAATGGTAATAATTTTTATGTTAAAATAATAATATTAATAGTTTGTTGTGGTTCATTTAGTCTTCGTACTGCATTTAACACAAGCCATCAAAGAAATTACACTATTAAAAAAATCATAAAAAACTCATTGTGTAACAATTATTCTTGAAATTCATGGAAATTTTATTAAGGTATGGATAAAATTTTGGTAAGTCTCATGAGTTCATGTTAAATTGTGAACTCACATATTTATAATTCTTTAATTTCAAAGAGAAGGGACACTATTCTAATTAATGTCATATCTATTATATAAAATTACTATAAAAGAGGCCACGGGACAAAGGTAGATCATATATAATTATTAATATATAATTTCAAGTCTTATATTACTTGATATCATATATTTGTTAATAAACTCAAAATTTTCTAATATATTAATTTATTTTGTATCTTCACACTAATTAATATTATTATATTTTTCTAGGAACACACAATAATCACCTTATATATTAAAGAATAAATTTTATGTTAACACCCCTAGTATAATTTTTTATCATAAAAAAGATACACTGGTTTGTCTCTATTAAAATTCTTCTTGTTTGTCTAGTTTGTAATATGGTTGTTTTACTTATGTTTGACTTTGACATAATTATTAGGTTTGGCTATCACTCAAAGTGTAATAAAAGAACTTACAGCCAAGAGAAGGATATTATAATTTATGAGGAAGAAATGTAAACCATTGTTTTATGATGAGATACTTCGTTTCATAATACTTTAATAGAATTACCTCTAGTGACTCATATTATAGAAACTTGTAGATAATATGAATCAATGAATAATTAGGATACCTTATGAATATATGATTTATTTGTTTCAAAATATTATATCAATGTAATTTCTAAGGAATTACCTAGATATCCACACTATTATGAATGAATGACTAATTAGGAATTATGTTAATTTTATCATAATATTTCTACAAGTATTAAAATATTAACTTTCAAATATAAAAATCAATATTTTTTTAAAAAATAGCAGGTTGAAACTGCATAGTAAAATTTATGACCCTAAAAACTTTTCAATGAAAAAATAAAATAATCTTATCATTTATAATTAAAAAAGAGTTTTTTATCATACTATTTCATTAAGAAAATATTATTCACAATACCTTGACTTATTATACAATTTTTATAATTGTTTAAATGTATAATTATTCTATGAAAATTCATTTTATAAATTTTTTCATATATTTTATTAAGAAAGACAATTTTTTAAATGGAATTGATAGAATAAAAAATTTATTTATACAAAGGAATTATTGTTTACATAAATATGTCCTATACACACAACCCATTATTACACCCTCATACTCCCTAAGAGTAAGGTGTGAAATGGTGTTAGTTTCATGGGATTCTTTGGCTAACATCGATCGAGTGGTAATTTAACTAACTTAAACATCTATAGTATGATATTTTGTTCAAGTTTCACTTGTTGAATCCAAGCATGTGATTGGTTAAGGGTGAAACCTAGTGATGATACCTCCCCCCTTGTTTCAATATATATACCTCTAGAAACATGACTTTACAAGTTGAGGGCATCAATTCTTCTTTCAAAATAAATTATCATTTTTGAAAATTTACTTAAAAACACTAATTATTTAATTAAAATTATTATCAAGGTTATAGTTCCCAATGGTCATACTGACCAATGGTCTTAATTTACCAATGGTCATATAATAGTAAAATCATGATTGTCACATTTCCCTTTATATTCACATCATCATTAAAGAGATGTGGTTTTGTTTTATATAATATAATATAACTGACATTTCAGGAAACAATTTTCATTAAAAAAGTATTGATCATTACATTTTACCCTTAAGAAATTTCCTCCCTAAAATTTCAAATTTTTCTCTTAGTGAAGAAAAGGTGTGAGTATTTTTTCCCCATTTTCTCCTCTAGTTTGATTCTTCATATTTATAGTCCGTGCAGAACATTTTGATGAGGTGGGTAGTATTTTTGCGTAAAAACTAGTATTTATGGTCCAATATCTCCACCAGATGCTCCTTATAAGAGAGGTCATGTTCTATTTGTACCAAAAATGAATTTAGTACATGTACAGGGAAAAGTATATACATCTTTAAGAGAGAAATGTGGAATAAATCATCCAATTCATTGATATTTGGTGGAAGTGATAGATGATTAGACACTTGTTATAAGTGATCTACAATTTCATAGGGGCCAATGTACCTAGGGATAAGTTTTCCTATCTTTACAAACGACATGATTCTCTTCCATGATGATATTTGGAGGAACACTTTTTAGCTATCACCAAACTCCAACTCCCTTCAACGGTTGTTAACAAAGCTCTTCTACGGACTCTAAGAATTCTTAATGTGTTATTGGATAGCATGATCCTTTTTGTCCATCCCTTGCATATGATTAAGGCTAGGCATCTTTCTCTCACAAACTTCTTCCAATATATAAAATTTATTACATCCCTTCCCATATATATATTCTTAGGGTGTAATTTTAATACTCAAATGGAATCTATTGTTTAATGATAATGAAACGAATGGTATCTGTTGATCCCATCCACCTAAAAATTCTATTGATAATGTTATCAGCATTTCCTTTCATGTTTGAAGAGTCCTTCAGATTGGTCATTAGTTTGGGGGTGATTGGTCATATTGAAATTCAATTTTATACTCATAGCATGTGGTATAATTCTCCCGAATTTGGATGTAAATATTGGATTATGATAAAAAATGATAGAAAGTGGCACTCCATGAAACCTCACCAGATCCTTTTTGTAAATCATGGAATGTTGTCCAAGGGATAAATCTTCCAAAATAGTGATTAAATGGTTAGTCTTGGTTAGTCATTCCACTATAACCTATATCTAATTATTTATGTTCAGTGTTCTTGAGAGACTAATGGAAATTTCCATAGTGATATTATACGACTTCCATGCTGGGTTGGGTAGTGGTTGAAATAGCACATTAGGAATTTCTTTCTCTGTCTTTACTTGTTGACATTCAATGCACCTTACAGTGTAGTCAACAATCTCCCTTTTCATGTCATCCCATCAATAATTATGACAAATGTATCTATACAATTTAGTTATTCTAGGATGTAGATAGAATATAGAACTGTGCACTTCATCCATCAACTCCTTCTTTATTTCTAGATAATATGGAACACATAGAATTGTATGAAAATTTAGTGAACCTTTATGATTAATATTGATATCAGGAAACTTCTCATTCTTTACAACCTCTATTATATTTTGTAACATGGGATCTTCTCTTTGAACATTCTTGATCTTCTATAGTAATGATGGTTGAGAAATAATTAGGGATATGGTTAAATATTACCTGTACCTTATGATTCCCATGTCAAATATTACTAGGTCTTCAATCAAATAATTTCCTTGAATCCTAAACATTTCTAGAAAAACATGGTATTTCCTACTTAATGCATCAATAATTTTTTTTCTCTTCTAGTGAGATAATTAATTTAATACTCATAGTATCTAATAAGTTCTAACCATCTTTTTTGTCTCATGTTCAATTATTTTTTATGTGAATTTATACTTCAAAATTTTGTGGTCAATGTATATATCATATTTCTCCTCCTAAAGATAGTGCCTCTATATCATCAGAGAAAAAATAAATGCAGAAAGCTCTAGGTCATTCGTATGATAATTATTCTCAGGATGATTTAACTGTTGGCATTCATAAGAAATAAACTTATTATTTTGCATGATGAATCACTCAATACCATTCTGATATGAATCGCTAAAAATAATGAATCCTTCCATGATAGATAGTATAATTAACACGGGTGCAGTAGCTAATCTCTTATTCAGATCTTTGAAAAATTCTTCACGCTCCATTTTCTAGTTGAACATATCCCCCTTTCGAGCTAACTTGGTTAGAGGATTAATAATTCATGTTTTTTTTTCAAAAACCTCCTATAATATACTTCTAATCCAAGGAATATATTTATCCTAGTTATTGTTGTAGGATGGGGCCACTCCTCCACAGTGTTTGTCTTGATTTGGTTAATTGATATTTCTTCATTGGATATAATGTTCCCGAAAAATAGAAATTTTTATAACCAAAATTAACATTTGTTAAAATTTTACAATATCCTATCCTACCTCAATATTTTCAATATAACCCTATGATAATCCTTATATACCTCAATACATTTGGAATTTATCATAATAGCTTCAATAAAAACTACCACAAAGTTATCAAGTTATTCTTGAAAGACTCTATTTATCAAGCCCATAAATATAGAAAGATCATTAGTCAATCCAAAGTTAATAAAACAAACTCATCTTGACCATATCATTATTTCATGGTGGTATTTGGTATATATTATTTATTCACCCTTAAATGATGATAACCATATAGAATATCAATTTTAGAGAAGAATTGAGCCCAATGATGTTGGTCAAATAAATCATCAATCCTTGGGATGAGGTACTTGTTATTCACGGTGATCGTGTTATGTTCTCTAAAATCATTGCATAGACAAATTTATCAATCCTTCTTATTTACCATGAGAACATGTGCCACCAAGGATCCAAAATTGGTCAGATAAATCCATTCTCCAAAATTTATCGATGTTGTTTCTTTAATTCTTATAACTTTACATTTTTTATTCAATATGGTGTCTTTGATATCTATATGTATCGAAGTTTGATTTTAATGGAGAAATATACCTCTCTTTGCGGGGGAGGTTCAGGTAAATATTTAGGAAATATATCAATGTATTCTTGAATTATGGAGACATTTTTTAATCTTATAATTTCATTTTCTTCTTCCTTTTCACAGATCATCACTATAAGGAAGACAATGGGTGGTTATTCTAAACAAATCACTGGTCATGATATATCTCCTTTAGAA
This sequence comes from Viscum album, assembly GCA_963277665.1. Classification (NCBI taxonomy): domain Eukaryota; kingdom Viridiplantae; phylum Streptophyta; class Magnoliopsida; order Santalales; family Viscaceae; genus Viscum; species Viscum album. The sequence goes on from OY728123.1 coordinate 1,384,790,683, forward strand.
ATAACATTAAGTTTTCCAATAAGCGCTATTGATATATCCTTTCTTCTATGTTTTATGTTAGAATTATAATTTTAGAGATATCCCATCCCCAATATAATATCAAATTCCATCATAAGAATGAATACAATAATTGTGATGATATTTTTATCACCAAAGACAATACTATTGTTTCTATTCAAATTTGATGCTTGGATAATCCTATTAGGTGTCTTAAATGATAAATATACTTATATAATTTTATGTATTAATTATATATTCTTTAAAAACATAGAGGAAATAAATGAATTTGTAGAACAATAATAAAAAAATACATTCTATCATTGAGAGAACAATGAGATTACCTGCCACCACATCATTTGAAGCTTCCACCTCATCCATCATGATAGTAAGTGTCCAAATTTTCTCCCTTTTTCTATTTTGGGGTTGATGGTGTTTCCTCTCTGTTACCTTTTTATTTAAACTATGATTGGAAAAGTGCCTAAGTAGTCTAAAAATATATAATTGGATATTAGGATGGTCTTGAACCATCTTCACCTTGTTGTCAGTGTTTAGAAGTTGAGTATTCTCCTCACTACGATCGTTCCAATCTATATGGTAATTTCCTCCACACTTTTATCATTTTTCAATAATGAGAAATAAGTTCCCTAAATGTTTCTTCCCACATTTGTTGCATTTAAGAAGTAGCAATTGCTTTCCTCGAATTATGTGATTGAAGTTCCTATCTATGTTCGGTTTCAAATATATCATATTTTCATTTGATCTATGTGACCACTGTATCTTTCCAAACTATAGTTAAATCTTCATAACACTCTGCACTACCTTTTCATAGTTATCATAGTCTCAGTTGTCTAGATTCCTTCATATATGGGTTTCTATTCCACAAAAAATTATATCAACCATTCCATTAGGATCCATAAAAAAGATAAAAGTTTAACGATAAAGTCCCATAAAGATAAAATCATATATTCACACTGTTCATTTCAATACACTCCATCTCAAGGAATTCAATCTCCATTTTTTTTATATCGAATGGGGGAAATATTTACGAAAAAATATTACCCAAAATGCTTCCCATTGCATAACATCAATCTCCATTATTGGTTTCTTGTTTTTAATAGTATCCACCACTAGTTATATTCTCCCTCTATGTGGTACACAATGAGGGTGACTTTGTCTTATTTTGAATAAGAGAGTAATGAAAAGAAATTTTTTATAGAGCATATCCACTGTTTAGCAATAAATGGGTTAGTAGACACACTGATAGAAGTTGGTAATTAACGCATAAAGTTCTGAATAAAAATTTGTTCCTTTGGAGTTGAATCATGTCTCTCATATTGATTTGAGTTATTTTTCTAACATTAGTTAGTTTATTCATCATTATCATGAAGTTTTCCATTCTAAAATCTATCATAGGGTTATCAGTTCATGGTCCGTTGCTCTCACCATTTACGTAATTCCTCATTTTCCTTCCATTTTCTAAAAGAAAAAATCCGTAAGGAGAAACATGTTTATTTTACGAACATTATAATTCTAATGGAATTTTATTTCTTAAAACATCATTCCAAAATATTTTATTCTTTAACAGTAATTACATTTTCAATATTACCTTGATAATGGTTTATAAATAGATTTTGATTAACAAAACATATAACTTGGGAGTGTAAAACTTGGAGTGTTGAAGGTCCCATTGTTGTGAACCGGTTCCCATACAATTATCACTCAAAGTATGTTTTTGGGTGTTACTGATATATACATGTGTTGTAGATCCACATCCACTTTTTTGTATCAAGATATAGATTTTGTTTCTCAGAAACGACTTACTTAATACTTCACCAAAATACTAGGATGTTTTACAATATTTAAACACTTCTAAATGGTTCCCCCTAATGTTTAACATCCTAAATTATCAAAATTACTAAACTATAATTTGACACTAACTATGAAATCCATACTTTTTATTACATAACTTTTCATTACTTTGTATAAATTAAGGATCTTTTAATGTTTAGTTTCTTAGAAATAAGGATCATAATACATGAAAATTAAAACATTATTCAAATCCACATCAAATAATTATTCAAATGTTCATACTATGTATATTAAATGTATCTCATAACCTAGGGATATAAATCATAGGAAAGAGGTGAGCATAGGTCCCAATAAAAGAAATAGTTTACATATATTCATGATGAATTTCAATAAGAACATGAGAAATATCATTATGGGATGAGAAATGGAAAAAGGAATATCATAATAAAAATAACATGATTCATAACATGTAAATTAGGATATAACATTTAACTTAGTCATTCGTAATAATATCACTCTAGTTAATCACTATGGTGTCGTAAATGGAAATTAACAGGGTTATTCACCAAGATATCATAAAACATGTAATCTCTAGAGATTAAATGATTTAACCAATTTATTAGGGGTGTTTTCTGGGGAAAACTAAATATGTATTAATTTCATGTGATCCACATATATTATAATAAAAAATTTCATAAATAACTTGTGGAGAATATCATAATGATGAGGTTTCAAAAGTGCTTAAAAACATAATCATTATGTCATTTTCAGCTGATAGAAAAGGAACGTGGGTTTCATATAAGTTAAACCCAAAATGAAATATATCATTATTAAATATAGGTGAATACACTGGGAAATTAAATAGGCTTGGGTATTCTTAAAAACAAAATTAAATAGATTTTTTGGGGAGAAGAGGGAAATTTTGAGAAATAAATTCTGTTGCACAAAGGGTATAAACACGATTTTGAAAAGGGTTAACTAATAAGTGAAAATAGTATAAAATTCATAAAACATAATTTTTAATAATGTTATTTTTTTTAATGAAATAGATTAATTAGAACAATTGAAAAACATAAACAAAAATATGTTCTTAAATTGGATAGGAAAGAAGGAAAATTCTATTACATTGAAAAGTAGCTCCTAAATCCAGAGAACTGTGACCTTGGGGGAACGTGGAAAAATTTTAAGGACTTAATGGGAGGTAAAAATATCTTATATTCATGATGGATGGATTGGTAGTTAATGGAAAAGGTGAAATGGGTGGGGATTTATAGAAAATGTGGAGGTGTTGTTCATTAATTTCTAACCACATGCCTTGGAAATCTAGGATGTGGAGATTGAAAAACCATGAGATTTTCCATTTTTTCCAAGATTTTGTACATTTTGGACATATTATATGTTATTTTAACCCAAAATAACCAAAAATTATAATATATTACTTCTTGGTCAAGGTAATGTAATTTTTTCCAATGTATTTTTTTTATGTTAAAACTTCTATTTTAGACATTGGAAAGTAACTTATAGGATTGAAATCTAATTAAAATATATTAAAATAGATTATATTAATAAAATAAACATATAATTTCATGGATTGTGGTTAATTAATTATTAAATAATTTTTACATAATTATGAATTCATTAAATATACCAAAAACCCCAAACTGTATTTTTAGTATTAAAAAAATAAAGTATTTTAGAAAAATATCGTAAATTCACCCAAACCAAATTTCAACGTGAATATTTCATAAATCATGATTATATTATCATAATAATGATCTAATTATGAAAATATTATCTTTAATATATTAAAATTATTATTTATTAAAAAAATAGCGGGTTGAAAATGCATAGTTAAATTGTTGACCCTAAAAAAAGTTCAATGTCATAATAAAATTATTTTATAATTTATGTTTAAATAAGTCTATTTTTATAATAATATATAATTAAAATAAATACTATTCATAATACCTATATTATTATAAAAAATATATCTTTTCTAAAAAGTACAATTTGTGTTTGAAAATGAATTTATCTAATACGTCATATATTTTATGAAGAAAAAATATTTTTTAAAAAGAATTTATGGAATAATATTTTTATTTATAAAAAAAATCACAATTTATCTAACTAAGACCAAGAAACGCAAACCCTTATTACACCTACATATGTTCTAAGTGTTTGGTATTTGATTGAGGTAGTTTTTTTGGGTGCCTTGACAAACATTGAGTGAGTGTTATTCTCTACTAACTTAAACACCCCCCATAGAATATTTCATTCAATATTCATTTGTTGAAGATCGACATGGAATATTTGTGGTCAAACCCTAGTGATGACACCTCCCTACCATGTTTTGATATATGGGCTTCAAATGGTAGGACTCTACTAGTTGAGGATATCAATTATTCCTTCTATATAAATTACCTTTTCTCAAAACTTACTTGAAAACCCTAACTAAAATGTTAAAATTATTGCAAATAGTGTAGTTCCAAATGGTCATATTGACCAATGGTCATATAACAGTCGAATCCATATGGTCACATTTTTTTATATTCTATTAATTATTAGATATATATTGTTTATATATGTTTAATATAATATAAATCACATTTTAGGATAGAATTATTGTTCAAAAAGTGTGGGTCGTTACACATATATCCTAGTGTCATTCCAAGGGGAGTACCAATCTTATTTTTAAAGAAGATGGATGGGTAAATGAGGTTTTTCATTGATTATAGGTAATTCAAAAATATTACCATTTATAACTAATTCCTTTTACCATGAAGTGATGATCTATATAATCAAATTCAAGGATATCAATACTTCTAGAAGTTTTATCTATTTATTTTTTATAATCAACTAAAATTTATGAATAATTATATACCAAATATTATATTTTACATAATTTACGGGCATTATGAGTTCACTATAATGCCTTTTTAGTTTACAAATACACCCTAAAAAATTATGGATCTAATTAATAGTGTATTGAAGTATTTTATTAATAAAAAAAATATTTTGATTAATTATAACTTCATATACTATAAGACTTATGAGAAGGATGGTGAATATTTATGGATTATTCTTGAAACTCCCAGAGAGATCAAGTTATATTAAAATTTTAGTTAGGTTGAATTGTATCTTCAATAATTTTCTTTTATTGGTTATATTACCCCCAAGTATAGAATTTCAATTAACCTAACTAAGACCAAGGTGGTAAAATAATAAATCTTGTTGATGAATATAATTGATATACACAGTTTCCATGGATGAACTGGTTACAGTTATATATTTTGAAAACTTTTTCAAATTAGAATTCCTTTTAACCTTGTAAACATGTAAAAGGGTACAATTTATATAGTCAATGTAAAGTGAATATGGTTTTGAATAATTGAGTTAAATACTTATTGGTGTTATGGTATTAACCTTACATTCAAGAACAGAATGAGTTGTGGTATATAATGATTCATCTAATAAAGGACTCTATTTTGTTTGTTTTTAAAATAATATATGTTCTTATTATACAAAAAGGAAATTAGATTCACATGAAAAAAATATTATACATGATATTTTTTTAGAAATATAAATATCATCTTTTAATATATAGAGACACTATGGTCATTGTTTGAGAAGCTGTATATATCTCTCTCACAAGAGTTTGAAGTAAATATTCACATAGGATGGGTTCAACATGGGCCAAAGAAGATAAATAGAACTAGTCGATACCATTGACTATGAAATCCTCTACCACCCAATTATAAAAAAAAGTTGGTAGGCACATTGAATAGGAAGTATCAAGGAGTTCTATTCATGAAGCGGATATATAAGGACCTGATATCGATTTATTTAGTAATATTAGATATGTAAATTAGTATGGATGGGGAAGCACCATTACTTTTACCACTAATTTTGCATCATTAATTAAAAACGAAGATAAATAAGTCCCCAAAAGATGAAAATTATCTTAAAAATAGAATTAAATCCCTAGAATATAGTAGACTTATGAAATTTATCTGTTAAGATGGGGTTATGATGTTTCGAAAGTGACTATAAGTGCCATCAATTTCTAGACTAATAAGGACACTTCAAGATGAAGCACACATATAAAATATATCTAAACACACTAGTAGTACCAAGATGTATAGGGACATAAGAGAATGCTTCTAGTGGGATAGAATGAATCATAAACTTATTAACTCATTGTCAATATGATTCTAATGCAAAAAAAGAAATATTTGATAGGAATATTTAGAAGGGGTGTTATAATATCTCTCCATACCAATGTGGATGTAGAATAATATCAAAATACACTTTTACCCAAGATTCTTAATTAATTTAAGATGAATTATTCTCTTTGGTTTATTATTGATCACCTTAACGGGTTTGTATATTTTCTAGAAATTACACTTGAAAAAAGGGTTTCTAATGACATACTTTTTTATTATTTTTAACATCGATTAACTACCAACATCACTAGAAATGATGGTTTAAATATGGTTTTAAAATCAATTAATTTTAACTATTTTTTTGAAAAAAAAAATTCACATACTTCATTTCATAACAATTTTAGAAAACATAAAAAAATTTAGAATGTAATGGATTTTTTATATCAGTTATATAATAACTCACATAAAAGACACTTTCATTCTAATAATAGATGTCATTTATAAAATACCTGAATTCAAAAAAAAATTACTTAAATTATTTTAAATTACATTACACCAGCAGTAAAATATTATTATTACAAGTAGAACAAGAAAATAGTATCACAAATGGTACATCATAATAAAAAATAACATCCCACCTTTTTTCAAATTTGATCAATATTAAAATTAAATTTCTAAAAAATAATAAATATATTAGAAACAAATTAAAAAACTATTATAATGATAAAATAATTTTTCTATGCATATTGAAAATTATTTTTCCTCTTTTCCTTACAATGTTTGTGGGTTATAAAAAAGTTAAAAATTAAAAGGAATTTTTTCACACGTATTTTTAATATAATTATAAGAAAAATTAAATAAAAATTTATAATAAAATATAAACTTTTGAAATTTTATAACTACCCCAATTGAAAATTTTTCAAATATAAATCTTAGAATAAAATATCCCAATTTCATACTTCTTGGTAATGAAGGTTCCATTTCAAAATATTTTTTCAGTTGAAAATAACATCTAAAGTATTTTCAATAAAAATATAGTAATTATAATTGAGATGTAACATTTTTATACAAATATTTTATATTTTATTTCCTATTACATATTGTCTATCTAAATTAACTGCATTCACTATTAATGTATTATATATATGAAATAAAATTAACATTATAATAATTCGAATAATCCAAAAATACATGTATTATACATTTCCAAAATTTTAACTCATGTCACCATATATAGGGCATAACCAATAAAATTTCTTCACTTAAAAAATAAAATATATATAATTTCCACTAATATACATGAAATATAATTTATATGGTTATTTAGGTTGGATAAATATCATTTTATTAAATATATCTTTCATAATAGTTAATATAAGGAAGCATATAACACTGTAATCTATAATTTTAAAGTCCTTAGAGAATATATATAGTTATTTATTTATCTTTCATTACCTTCATTATTTGTGAAATAAATTGTGGGAAAAATATACATATACTAATTTAAAATCCTACTAATTAATAAGTTTATAAATATAACTAATAAAAAATGAAATATAAGTATTATGTCTTATTAATTTTATATATTTGAAAAAAATATGACAATCAACTTACATGGAAAAGACATCCATCACATTGATTTCCAATATATATCTAGTTACAATACCTTTTATATCCCTATTTAATATAATCACAACCATATCATATTTACACATTTTAATAGTCATTGGAAGTTCATAAACATCTAATGAAAAAGATGAATATGATGATAATATATGAAGTCCAAAAGAAGTAGAATATAAAGTCATAACAGTGTGTATATGTTTCTATCTATAAAGTATATATTTATGTTAAAATTATTCAAGTAAAATTATATAGTTATATATATATATATTAAAATATTAAAAAAGTTTAACACAAGTATAAAATAAAACTTATAATCATTAAATACCTCAGTGGCAATTTTTCAGAAAAGATTAGATGTAAAAAGTGAAATATGGACAATACATCATCAAACTTTAGTCACTTCATCTATAGGGAATGACATTATAGAAAATCTATCTATATTATCATATTCACTTACCCTAATCTTATCTATCTTCATCTTTCAATGATGTATGAAATCCCTAATATAATATAAAATTATATATGTAATGATATAATTTTAGGGATCCTTAACTCAAAGTTAGGGGAAAAATATAGATGAGGAGGTGTATGAGTTAGATATATAGTTAGAGGTGGAGAAGTGGGATATATATAAAATGTAGATTAGTGGTATTTGTTGCCTAAAACAATTTTTTAAGTCAAAAAGAATCAACTGTACTAAATCTCTAATCCCATCATCTATTGTCTCAACTATCTCTCAAACATTATATTCTAAATCATTTATTTTTTTCTTTATATATACCCTCCATTTTTGAATCCATATAAATGAAAAAAACCATTTTAAACAATATGCCTACCTGGTATCCTTGTATGTGACCCAAGTATGCAGCCTTTCCCAATTCTGTAGATAAAATATCTTTCCAATACTTTATAATTGTGGTACCATGTGTGATTTTCTCCTTATGAGACTCTAATATATAATATTTTTAAATTTTATCACTAAATCACCATATATAAAGATTTTAAATAAATTAAATAAAATAAATAAATCCTTAAAATACTCTTTATTATAGCCTTTAACACTTCTATAATATATTTTCTCATTTTTCTTACTCATCCCCTCTTTTATTTTTCATGTCTAACTAGGTGAGGGGGTTATCCTCTACGAAGCATGAAGACTCATCGATCATTTTGTTTATTTTTTCCATTATTTACTCTCCAATAATGTGTATCATACATGAGATAATGAATGAGCATATAATTTTTTGATATTTTCTTTTAATTATTTCTTTTAATTTATAGTTAATTAAGTAAAAATTCATCAAAATAATCATTATTATAAAGAAAACATCTAAAATGTCACATTGCACTTACCAGAAATGATACTTAACATATACATTCATAAAAAAACTTCTAAATACCTTTATCTAGTATATGATATATATATATATATATATATATATTCTATTTTAATTTTGTCTTGCACCAAAAAAAGAAATATGATGGGAAGGTTAATTTAAAATCTCACCATCTCCAAGATTCCTGAAGATAAAAATTTCTTTCTAATGTTAGGTATATAATTTTTTATATGATAGGAATGGATAAAAACATTAATAAATTTTATTTATGATAAGTAAAATAATAAAAAACGAACACATCATAATTATCTCCCATAACTGAGATAATGTCTCTTTTTTAACAGTTCTCTAATCAAAATTATACTGTTTTTGGAAACACGGTTTAATAAAACTCTTATTTTTTAGAATTTAGACCCCTATGTTTAAAATTATCATCCAAATAAATATATTTTCTATGACTCTATATGTGGGAAAGTGGTAATCTTAGTAAACATGTGGTAACACATTAACCAACCCTTGAATCCTTCTATACCGCTATGGAAATAAATGGTCCTGATATAAAGGAACGACGATGGCCATCATCAAACATATGTGTATGATACTCCCAAAAATCATGAGGTGACTCAGTTGTCTTATATGATATTATTTTGTAAATCAAATTAAAAAAATTATTAAAATAAAGAAAAATCCAAATATGATATATAAAATTTTTAAAAAATAATAAATGACCCAGAAATGAAACTAAACTAAACACATTCTATTCATATTTGTTAAATTATTTGACAAAAATAATAAAATATGAAGAATACATTAATTATAGATGAAATTGTATATATAGAATAAGAAAACTTAATTAAATAATTATAACAATCCAAATGATATATAAGCATTTGAATAAATATTCTAAAATGGTACATACAAAACAATAAAATAAAAACAAACCCCTCTTTATCTTATTCATTAGAGTAGATAACAAAAATGATAAATAAATATTAATAAATCTATGTGAAATTAAATGAAATAGAAAAATTAAAAAGGAAACTATATAAGATTATATACATCCAACTGTTACATATAAATTTGGTTAACAAATAGAAATTGATAGTAAAAGAACTAAACTGAACTAAACTAAACTAATCTAACTCATTAAAGAGTTTTCATTAATTAAAAATATAAAAAACTATCAATATATATTAACTATAAAATGATATAGAAAAACGACGACAAATATTAAGAAAAAAATTATACAAATCAAGAATTTATATGCGTTTTTGAATAATTGAAAAATGATACAAATGAAACTAAATTAATATAAAAATAAAATTTATTATATTTGTTGAAATACAATTCTAAAGAAAAAAATTAAAAATATAATATCAAAAATTTTAAAATGTTTAAAAGTTTATATAAGAAATACATATATGTTTTCCTTAATTTTAAGAGATTTTCATAGAATTTGTTTCCCATATTCCTTCCTCTGGTTCAATCTGTGTGAAAAAACGCATATCGATGGAAATTTTAATAATATTATTTAATAGTATTTCAATAGAAGTTGGAATCTCAAATAAATCAAAATCAAAATCATGTTTTTCATAAAAAAATGTTATTTTTCCCTAAAAAATGATAGACCAATATACATTTGTAACACCATATTACTTTTCAGTCAGATATGATTTTACCTTTGTTTGGGTTTTCTTTTATAATTTTTTGGGTAATGCTGAGAGGGTATTTTTAGGATAATTATAACGGTTAAGTGAGGTATTTGTTGAAATTTTCCACATATACCTACACATTTAGCTGAATAATAAGCATTTACAGGAAGTGTAATTGATATACACATAGTGTAACGACCTCCAGGTAGAATCCATGAACTTGATACATGGTGTGACTGTTTTACACGCTATATAGTAGGTACATTCCTTGTAAGGTGAGAAAAATTATATTTTAAACCCAAAAGCAATATGTTTTTCAGTATATCTAGTTCTCGTAGAATGCATTCCATGTGAGGGTGTTACATGCCATGTCATAGTCGTGAGCCTAGTTTTTAAGGTGTATTTTGGTTGTTTAACCCATACTATCCTATTAATCTTACCTTTACTTGATCTAAATATCTCTCTAGGTGATTTTGAGTGATTCCTTTCAATCTGTATTGCTTATTTTAGCAATTTATCACTTTTGGGATTGGATTGTTTCACCTCAGGTATGTAATCCTTTTGGATATTCATTGGTTTTTTCATCTATGGTTTAGCTATAGTTTTTTGATAAAATAATGTTTTCTATCGATCCTTTTTTGTTTCATGACATGCCTTTTTTTCAAATTTTGTTCAATTGGTTTCCATCTCCATTACTGAAAGAAGATAGGTTTTTTCCATATTGAGTTTGGTTTTTCTACACTTTTGGTTAATTTTATAAATTATATACTATTATTGATAAACGACATTGGTTTTTTCAATTATTTAAATTTATGAGTGGATTAAATTTTTTTCTTATAAATGAGAATTATTTCAAAAAGGGGGTTTTCTTTGAAAATGGATTTTCTTGATTTGAGATTGGGTTTTCAAACTTTTACAGGAATTGGCTTGGGTTTGAAAATGTTTTATAAATTTGTGACCAGGGTTTTCATTTTTATTTTTTTAAATGAAATTTGGGATCCTTGGGTGCATTGGGATAGAGATCCGAGTAGTCATAGTGTGTGTTGAACCACTAGGAGGTAACTTTTCGTGATATCGACTGGAAGGACTCAATATCTATTGGATAAAATGTATTCATTTTAGGATTTTATGTTTCTAGTATGAATTTTTTAATATGATAAATCCCAATACTGGGTGCTTTTTTATTTTTGATTATTGGTTATTTATCGCATGCATGTTTTTAAATTGATTCTTTCCAATGGGTTTTTATATGAGGTTCTATCACATAACTTTGCACGATAGATTATTTCATGGACATGTGCTTACTTGTATACCTCTTGATGCATGGATGCGATTTCCTATTTTTATCACTTATAATTTTCATATTTATTATTATAGAATATGGAAAGATTTTATGAAATCCAAAAAGGCATTGATTTAAAGAGGGATTTATTTCAACTAAGATGATTTGTAAAAATCCAATATTTTAAAATATAGAATTGGTGAATTATTGATATTAGACCTTGTATAGAAACTATGGTGGTAACCCATATGGAATTGGATCACTCCCTACTTATGAATTTTTTTTATATGTTTTATTATAAAATATTGGAAAAAGGGAAGAGAATATTTTATCATGGTGGTTTCTCTTGTCATTGCTGATTTGAGTTTGAGTTTTTCGGGACATGACTATTATTCATGTGGGGATATGAATTTCTTTTTGTTATAACTTATTTGGCTTTGATTGTATGTCTTTTGAGGAATTGTTTCTATTTATTCTAGTTACTATGGATGTATTTTGTGTTTTGATTATATTTATGGCTCGTTTATGTTATTTTATTTACCCATATCATGTGACTGGCTGGTTTGGGTGTCTTGTCTAGTTGACCCAGGTTAGTTCATTGTAATTTGGTATTAGATCTATTAATCATCCTAATGTTTATTATCACTTCCTATATTTGGATTTATGTCTTGGGTATACTAGATTTAGGACCATCAAAATTCGGATATTAGGTGTTGAAATAGGGCATAGATGGGTCACTTATGTGACTAAAACCGAGTTTCCATGGGCGTTCAATGATTTTTACCGGTTTTGGGACTTATATTATGAGTCCATTTGAATGAACTATATGGGATTATTATTCAAATGTAAATGTTCATTTTTAAATAATTTATTTTATTTTTTCTTTAAATAATTAATCTCTTAATGATTTATTATCAATACATGATGTTGGACCTTTGATTTTGGAATTTTCTCATGAATAATTTGGTTCTTGTATTTTGTTATACAATGACTCTAATAATAGGTCTTCCAAATACAAGAGAGTAATTTGTGAGATATTCTCCATAGGTGAATACTCCAGTGGAACCAACTTTTTTAGAATCATTTCTTCTCACTAATTAGAATTTGGGTCAACTGGGTGTCAGGAACCTAGGACATGTAGTGTAACTTGTATCATAATTTAATAAGTAGAACCCACTCTTTATTCATGGTTAAAAAGAAGAATATAAATCCAAGGAGTGTATTCATTTGATAGAGAGGATCCTAAACATATTTAAGACTCATGAAGAATCTAAGGTGGGTTTTTCATGTATATGTTCAAGGGAATATGGAGGAGATGGAGGGACTCTGTTATGAAAGATAATTTTCATTAGGTTCTTACATGGGATTCCTTTAAAAAAGATATTAACCAGTAGTTCTACCCCAAGACATTACATGTGGAAGAAACCCAGGATTTTCTGAAAATAGAGCTTGGGTATTGTACTATTCTAGATTATTCTTCACTTTTAGTTGAGTTAGTTCATATGGCACTAGATATTTTCACTAATTAATACCTAAAGGATTGAAGGATTGAGTTTGGACAGAGGCTCTATATTCAATCAATGTTAATAATCTTGTGCACTTCAATATTTATAGAGGTAGTTAACACAATATGTTTAGATCAAGAAAACATAGTTAGGAAGATAGTTTTGGGAGGATCTTCAGTTGGTCTAGTGGTTAGTTAGGGTGTACCTCCTAGCTACAAAAGAAAGCGTAAGAGTAGTTAGTATTCCAATAGAAAATTTTTAGGGGAATTAATTGCATAGTAGTATGTTGTTTTATACAATTTTGTATGGTGAGTTCATACTAATACTAACTACATATAAGCACTTAATATTTGTCATCATTATGGATGATATGTCTATCTTACAATCTTTTTTGAGAAGATATCTCAAAGAAGTAGGATATGATCTACTCTAACCAAGCGTATGTAGGTTCATGTAGATACTTCCAATGGTTGTGGATCTATTAATAAATCTAGGGGATATGTTCATTGGGATAAGACTGAATGAATTTATGGATCAAGGTATACACCATATAAATCTCATGTAGGGATGGAAACTGTTATAGGTATAGGGTTTATTTCATATTCTACAGTGTTTTCATTGTTTAATATGTGTGATAATAATTATTTTATATAATTAATGTTAGTTGATGTGTTGGGAATGAATTTGTTACATGTACCTTTGTAGTTGGAACTTTCCATGCCTTTTGGAAAGTGGTCTGAACAAGGATTCATATGTCCCTCCTTTTGGGTGATGAAATCCAACTTTGAGGTGGAGCGGGAGTTTTTGGTGTTGATGTTGACATCATCAAAATGAATTTAAGAATATATTAGATGATTAGTGTTAAGGCCCATGTTAACTTTTATCATCATGGAGTTCAGTTCTTATCTTCTGATGGGGTCAGTCATGTATTAAGGCTTGTGTTAACTTTTATCATCATTGAGTTCAGATCTTATCTAGAAGGGCAGGGCCTGTTGTTATATTTGCAGGGGTGATCCTATGTAAGTTATCAGAGATTTTTCTTGATAAAGTTTTCCAATTCCTGGGTGGATGACTTCCTAATATTTTGTGCAACTGTCATGAAGTATTTTTTTATGATTTTTATAGTTTTCCACTGTAGAGATAGGTCATGTTTACTATTGACCGTCTCCCTAGTATGATTCCCATCTCTACATCATCATATCATATGAAACCTATAGAGTTGGTTGAACTTAAGGTATAGATTGAAGACCTATTGGCTAAAGGATTTATTTATCTAAGTGTGTCTTCATTGGATTTCTATGTATTCTTTTCAAAGAATACATATGAAAACCTTAGAACCTATATTGATTAACGAATGTTGAATTGGGTGGTGGTTAAGAATTAATATCATTTTACATGGATTGATGATCTCTCCGATCATATTAGATAGGCTCGTTGGTTTTATAATATTTAATTATAGTCAGGGTATCACCAGGTGAGAGTCCAAGAAGTGGATATACCTAAGATCACATTTAATAGCCAATATAAGAATTTCATGTTCTTGGTTATGGAATTCTACCACACTAATTATCCTAAGGTGTTTATGGAGTTGATAAACTATATATTTCAACATTTCTTGGAATATTTTATTATGGGGTTCATTGATGATATTTTGGTATACTGTATGTTAGAGGAGGAGAATATAGAGCATTTCAATATCATTTTAAACCATTAAATAACATCATTTATATTGTAATTCTTCCATTAGTGAGTTTTGCATCCGAGAGGTGAATTTTATAGGGCATTTGATATTAGAGAGGTTCATCTTAGTAGATCCTAAAAAATCATAGACAATTATATCATGGGGGAAGCCCATAAATTTGGTTGATATCCCAACTTATTAGGTTTGTATAGTTACTATAAATGTTATGCTTCAGACTTCTCTATGATCACATCTTTGATGAAATCTTTAACCTATAAGGGTTTAAATTTTGAATGAACGTAAAATGGTCAATGATTTTTTTGGGATATGAAGGTGAGGTTAACTTTAGCACCAGTTTTGATTAATTAGAAATTGGGATCTGGTTAAGATTTTTTTTATGATTCTTTTGGTACAGGTTTCAGATTTCTCATGATACAGGGGAAACACATAGTGTCTTATAGATCTATAGTTATTCCCTAATGAGAATAACCACCCAACCCATGATCTTGATTTCGAATCGATTATTCAGGAACTCAAAATGTGGAATCACAATATCTTTTGGGAGTACTTTACGATATATTCCTATCATAAGAGCCTAAAATAATTTTTCACTCATGGAAATATTAATTTTCATTAGAGACACCAGGAGGAGTATTTTTGAACATTTTTTTTCATAATTCTGTTACCCCCGGGAAAGGGAATGTGGTTTCCAATGTGTTATAAAGATAATTACTAACACATTTTTCGAAGGAATTGGTTGAAGAGTGTTCTCTAATGAGTTTGTTTGATGAGATGAGTTTGGGAGTATAATAGGTTGTAGATAGGTTTTATTGGCTTCAATGGAAGATGAATATTCTCTTAATGATGAATTTCATCTCGAGAAAGTGGTAGAAACTGGGTCCATTGTGTTAGTGGAAGAATTTATGGTGGGGAGACCTCAGTTGAGTGGTCTCGGTCACCTAATAGATAATTGTGCTTCTGTAGAGGGTTAGTTATTCTGTATTCATTGAGATATGAGTTTTTTTAAAGTGGACACCATTTTTGTTGGTCCTTTAACCCTAAGTCTACCTTTATTTATCACTACTTGAGGCATCCATATTCATGGCATGGAATGAGGTGATTAATTGTAAATTTTGTTTCATGGTGCCTTACTTGTCAGATAAGTAAGGCAGAGAACCAAAGACCTTCATGGTTGTTGAATCCTTTAACAATTCTTTTAAGGAAGTGAGATGCGATTTCCATGGATTTAGTCATTGGTATTCCATGTAATCCAGGTGGAAAATATGTTATTTGGGTGATCATTAGTCGAATAAAAAAATACATTCATTTTATACCAATCCAAGACGTGATGAAGGTCGAACAACTTTGGAATCTATATGTATGAGAGATTGTTTGACTTCCCGGGGTTCCATCGTTAGTGATTTCTGATAGGGATATGATGTTTAGATGAATGTTTTGGAAATTTTTGTTACAGGTGATGGGTTCCCAAATTATTTTTATCACAAATTATTTCCCATATATGGATGGATAGATAGATAACATTATCCAGGTTCTAGATGATATACTCTGGGCTTGTGCACATGATTTTAAAGGATCTTTGGAAAAGGGTTTTAATTTGGTTGATATTTCCTATAATAATATTTATAATAATTCAATAAATATGGTGCCCATCTAGGAATTGTATGGCTTTTCATGTTGATCTCCCTTGTGTAGGGAAGAGTCTGGAGAGCATTCCTTGGTTAGGTCAAGTGTTGTGTAGGAGACAATGGAGATGGTACAATTGATCCAAATATGTTTTATCATAGACATAATTCAACAAATATCTCATTAAAACAATTGTAATTATCCTTTGGAGTTTTATTTTGGGGATCATGTCTTTCAAAATGTTTCACCTCGCTTGGGACACCATCAGTTGGGTAAGTACGGTTTGTTTGCATTGAGGTTTGCGGGACCCTCTAAGATTATATTCTAACTAGGGAGGAAGGGTTGTATGTTGCACTTACATTTTTATTTAACATATATCCAAGATTTGTTTCATTTTTCCTAGTTGATTATGTATATACTAGATCCTTTCCATGTTATTAGATGAGAGGATATTGATCTTGACCCAGTACCACTTCGGTTGAGCATCCAGTTCAAATTATAGATCACTAGGATAAGGTATTGTGGGGAAAATGATCCCATTAATTAGGGTACTATAGTAGTTTAGATAATATATCCCTGAGATTTGGAAGTGATATTCATTAATGATGCATCATTGGAGTTATCTTTTTACATATCATAGATCTAGATGATTTCTTTGGGTGGAAAGCATTTATGGTGGGGAGATTGTAACACCCCATAACATTTCAGTCAATTATATTTTTACCTTTGTTTTGATTTTTGATAGAGATAATATTTTCATCATTTTTATATGTAATTAAATGATTTAATACCTAAAAATTGAAAAATATGAGTTATTTTAATCAATTTTGGATTTATGATGTGTTTTGGGCTAAAATAGGAAAATTGCTTAGTTCTGAAAATTTAACAGATTTTCATCACTTTTTAAATTCATGCATATAATATACAATATATACCCAATTGATGTGGTTATTTTTTTTAGACACCTATATTTATGGGCTACAACTTTGTCTTCAAGTAAATGATCTAAGTTGACAATCTAGAGACATGAAAAATTCAATCAAGTTAGAGAATGATTTTGGATGACCACGTGGACCCCACCTTACAAAATAAATCTTAACTAGATCTAAATACCTCTAATTAGGATGATTCCAATTTTATTTAAAATTATATTAAATGGGGAGTTCTAATGTTGATGATCATGGAGATGTGCTTTCATTATTGAGGCCCATGAATGCTCAACTTTTGGAGAAAAAATAGGAAACATTCATCCAGAATAAATTCTCAAATGTAATTGGCCATATATATTACAAAATAGTATGGATCAAGCTCAAATTTATGGATAAATGTAATTTTTATTTTTAACATCATTAATTAAGACACCATTCTAATATGTTTCCATTAAATTGGTCTACCATGATGATACTTTCGGTGGATAGTGTAATGGCCCAGACCCACCTGGTCCATTACTTTTCCAAAACATGGATCCACTGTGAGGGTGGCACCGTGACGGTGGAACAGTGATGGTGGAACCGTGAGGGTGGCACCGTGAGGGTGGCACCGTGAGGGTGGCACCATGAGGGTGGCACTGTGGGGGTGGCACCGTGGGGGTGGCACTGTGACGGTGGCAGAGTTCGGGTGGCACAGTGACGGTGGCACAGGGTGACACTGTGACGGTGGCACCGTAAGGGTGACACTGTGACGGTGGCACTGTGAGGTTGGCACCGTGACGGTGGCACCGTGTCCTCACAAAGAGGGTGGCACCGTGAGGGTGGCACCATGAGGGTGGCACCGTGAGGGTGGCACCGTGGGGGTGGCACCGTGACGGTGGCACCATGGCCTCACCGAGCGGTCTTCATTCTTTCCCAGTTCCTGACTTTTCTTCTCCCGCAACATATCTTTTGACGTAAAGATGATTTAATGCCCCCTTTAAAATCCATTTAAATCCCATAAATAATATCTAAAATTCCCCAAGAGTCAGGAAACCCTTAACTTACCAAAACATGTGGTTTTTCCTCAGTGTCACACACTTCCTCGTACCTTCCAGATCTGCCCCTGTTACGCGTTTCCCTATGGTTAAAGAAAACTGTTTAATGCATAACCGTTATGACCACCTCTCCGATTATAATTTTTAAATGAAAATTAATTCCATCACGCGTAACCACCCAACCGCATGGTGAAACCAGAATCCGACTTTATAGCCGTTCAAAATTCCATATCCCATAACAACAAGATCACATCCGTATATCATGCTAGAAATTATTTCTTCTTCCACTTGGCTAGTCTCTTTTTATTCTTTGTGTGTTTGGAGTTCCCCTTCCTAAGGCAAGTGGTGCGCCTATGCTGGAGGCTTTCTGCTCACCCTTGGAGTCCCCGACATTCCTCCCCTGTAAGTCACGCATCCCTAGTTCTTGGCATGTAGAGAAGAACTTAGATCCTTGATCAACCATGTAGGGATTTTCCTTCATCTCTCCTTACTGTGCATCATGCGGGGTGGGTACACTACTATTTCTGTGGGAATGGATGAAACCAAACCTTAAAAAATATAATAAACAGACTGTTAAAGAATGATGGGGTGCGTTTTACAATTCTACTGTACTCTTTTATAATTGCTATATGTTGTGAACTATATGGGCTTATGCTCACTGAAAGTCATGGTCGTTGGTGGTCTTTACTTGCGCACTAATGAACCCTTGTCTTCTGTGATGATTAAATGACTGTAGCATGGAAATTGGTTAATCAGCTAAACTCGGTTGGTTAAATGGATGACCAGTGAACATCAATCCATGTGTGGTCACCCCGGTTAACCAATAGAAAGAGGAACCTAATGAATTATGTGCTTGAACCTGGAAGTTTCCCTACTCTGTTTTAGTGGTTGGTGTGTTTTTCTGCTTGATGCTTATAGGGTGATGTGGATGGGGATGGGATCCTCTGTTGTGGCACAGTTGTTGGTTGTGAATCTGAAGCTATGTGGGGCTATATCTCGAGGCTTGGTTTGGTTCTAGTACTTTGATGGATCTCACAGATCCCTTTGTTGTTGTGACTTTACAAGAGAACCGGGTGTGAATGCTTAAATTGCTGTTTGGGTGTTTCTCTTTCTCTGGCTTGTGATTGTTCCTTTTAGTTTCCAGGTAATGCAGAATTAAAATAAATGGGATCACTTGAACACAAAAACAAGAATGGGCTCAATTGGTAATTGTTTTCTGGGATGAGTGGTGACATGGTCGTGGGTTCGATGTTTCTTGTGAATGAATAGTAACTAGGGTGTTTGTGCTTAAGTTGGTTTTGGAACTCCTAGGTTTGGATGAGTGCTTGTTATATATATTATATAATGTTAGTTCTTATGTTTCTTATTCACACCCCACCCAAGTTGAGCACCTAGTGTCGAACACCCACATTTCATGGGAGAGGGTGTTTTTCCAAACACTCCTATGAGTGGCTAGTTATTAGCTCCTTTTCTGTACCCTTTCCCGAATAGACCAAGACTCATTGAGTAGGTTGTGATGGCCTAAGGTCCATTATAGCCCAAGATTCTTTGGGCAGGGTAGTTGTGGTGGTTTCCCAGGTGTGTATGGGTAGGTTGTTTCCCAAGGGTCTTTGGGATGAGGCCCAGGTGTCTTTGGGCATGGCAGTAGTTGTTCTGGCCCAGGTGTTTGCGGGCGTGGTTACGCGTAGTTGTTGTGGCCCAGGTTTTTGCGGGCGGGATGTGTGGTTGTGGCCCAGGTGTGTGCGGGCAGGTTGTGGCAGTGGGACCACAGTGAGAATGGTGGGAGAGGTTCAATGCGTAGGATGTCTTCAATAATCAGTGGGGAAGTGGTGCGGGGTGCCTAAACATTGATGTGTTATTAATATTATATTTCTTGACTTGCGTTATTTGGGGAGCGTGCCATGGTGAGGCTTGGGTGGGCAGTTTTCCTTTCTAGGTGTTTTAGTTATCTCTTTTCTCACGGGGCATTAGAATGCCTCCCCACTTGTGCACAATAGCTTTTGGTTTTCCCTACTGAGTATACTTGTATGCTCACCCTACGTATATAAAACTATTTTCATGTTTCCAGGAGGACATCAGAGATCGTGAAAGGTCACACTAGTTCAGATGTTGGGACAGTTGTTGTTGTTGTTATTGTTTTTCTTTGTTTTGGTACTTCTTTTTGGGGTTTTCTTTTACTTTTGTATCATTTAATTTTGGAACATGCATATGAGAATGGTTTGTTTTGGCTTTACCTATACTTCCACTTTTGGTGTTGTTGGGATTTACTATCTTATCTCCCGATCCTATTAAATAAAAAGGGTAATGCCTTCCTTATTGTGTGTGATTCTATACCCTTGGTGCTAGTCTCCACTCCGAGACCTATTGAAGGTTGGTCTCGGGGGTCATTATCTCTCCTTCAACTTCAAAAAGGAAGGGTCTGGAAACCTGCGGTCCCTTCTCTCATCTTGGTGAAGGCGGTTCATGACAGAATGGTATCAGAGGAATAGGTTGAGAGATAGGATGGAGTTTGGAGTTAGGCATAGTGAGGATTTCATGGCATGGTAGGGAAACAATGTTAGACAATCTTTGTTCGTGAAATAGGGTAGGGAAGATGGGCTGTGACACAAGATTTTAGGGCCCCCCATGATCTGATGCAAGGACTCTAGGCCTACCAAACGTCCAAGTGAGGCTACACTAATTACAGGTTAGAGACCCTAATAAAGGTAAATTAATCATAATGACTTGTGTTCACGAGTTTCATGGGTATTTTTGGGATTTTAAATGAATAAGAAGTCTAAGAAAATTTAAGAAAAATATTCTACACTACTCGAGCTTAGGCATTCCTTGTTTACCTTACAGCTATGGCACCTGGGAGACGACCAAAAGTAGTGAGGCTAATCGAGGCCCAGGAGGTTCACTTGTCCGATCGGTAGAGGACTGACCGAGAGGAGGAGAAAGATCAGTGGCAGAGGACTCTTTGTGCCTTTCAGCGACAGACCCATGGTAATTACGAGGGCAACACCTCGGACATGGAGATAGAAAGCTGGCTAGAGGATCTAGTGATAGCTTTCAGCTTGATATGAGCTCCGACGGAGTACTGGGTTCCTCTGGATGTAAGCCAGATGTGGGGAGCAGCGCGTCAGTGGTGGATTCTCTACCTCAGGGAGAAGAGTTAGGCTGAGGTTATGTTGGATTACTTCTAGAGGGAATTCCGGGTGGAATTCCTCTCTTTCACGATGAAGGATGAGAAGAAGAAGGAGATACTCTCCCTCCAGCAGCAGAACATATCAGTGAGAGAGTTGGGGATAAAGTTCAAGGATCTCCTTCGCTTTTCTCCGAACCTCTTTCTAGATGAGGAGTCTCGGGAGAGATGTTTGGATGAGGCACTTAGACCTTCTCTTCAGTATGTTGTTACTCCCTTTACCTTACTGACATACTTGGAGGTCTAGAAGAAAGTTGAAGTGATGGAGAGGATTCACACACTAGGAGGTGTATCGTGAGAGGGAATCCAATTGTGCTCGTCGAAGGGGAAGTCCGTCAGCAGCAGGCCTCCAACATTAGGGCCCTTTAGGTTTCGACCAGTAGGGAGAAGGCCCCAGCAGTTCCAGTTCCGATATCCTAGTCCTCTCCCTTTCCCTTCGGGCCCAGGACAGAGATGATTCATCTGTGGCAGCCATGGGAACCTTCAAAATAAGTGCCCGGACTGAGTTAAGTACAATGGGGGTGGGCCAGTGCAGCACCCACCCCAGCCGCAACAGTTTCCAGCCAGGACCTTTCAGCTACAGTAGCAGGGACAGCAAGCTCCTGCTCATCCAAGGGAAGATGTCGCAGGAGGAGGCTGACCTCAGGGTGCTCCTTAGGGACCTCTACTGGGGTGTCGTCAGGGAGGTAGCCGACATCCAAGGAGAAGGGGAGCTGGGCGTGGGCAGTTACAATCCACAGAGGGAGCAGCTCTAGCAGGGCCGGAAGTCGTTCAAGGTACGATCAACTTGTTTAGTACACTTGCCTATGACGTGTTCAATACAGAAGATTCACACTCCTCTGTTGTGCCCAGTCTAGCCCATGCTCTGGGTCTAGATGATGAGAGACTTCCAGTTCCCCTGGTGTTGAGTACACCAGTCATAGGTCATATCGAATTGTTTTATGTTTTTCAAGGGTGTAGACTGATGATAGGGCCACATCAGTCAATCAGGGATCTTCTACTGTTGCCGGTACATCCATATGATTTCATCCTAGACATTGACTGGCTATTCTCTGTACGTTCCATTATTTACTGCTTCCGAGGAAGGCTCATGTTTTTAGAATTCGGCGGCCGACATGTGACTTTCGTCGGTGAGCGGGGTTACTAGGAAGGTAACCGGAGAGTGGATCCCCTCCTTTACTTGTTATATGGACTCTTAGTGGAGTCAATGGATACAGAAATGGTGTAAGTCCTAGAGATCTTCGGTGAGTTTATGGATGTCTTCCCTGAAGAGGTGGAGAATCTACCCCCTCAACGTGATGTTGAGTTTGGGATATACTTGCAACCTGGTGCCCGCCCGATTTTGATGGCTCCCTACTGGATGGCACCTTCTGAGTTGTGGGAGATGCAGATTCAGATTGATGATCTGATGAAGAAGGTATTTTTTCAACCAAGTAAATCACCACGGGGTGCTCTTGTCTTGTTTTCAAGGAAGGCATATGGTGGTCTGAGGCTGTGCATAGACTACAGGAGACTGAATCAGGTGACGATCAAGAATCGCTACCCTCTTCCGAGGATAGATGATATCTTTGGCCAGCTGAGGGGAGCAGGTTGGTTCTCCAAGATTGATCTGCGGTATGGATATCACTATTTGAGGGTGAAGGGGGGCGACATCTCAAATACTACCTTCAGATATAGGTATAGACACTTTGAGTTTGTAGTCATGTCGTTCGGTGTTACGAATGCACCAGCTGTGTTCATGGGACTCATGAACTCCATCTTCTGGGAATACCTGGATCGGTTCGTAGTCGTGTTTATTGATAACGTCCTGATCTACTCAACGTCAGAGGAGGATCATGATGAGCACCTGAGATTGTTTTTAGAGGCCCTCCGATAGCACCAACTCTATGGGAAGTTTTCCAAGTTCATGTTCTGGATGCGAGAAGTGCACTTCCTTGGGGATGTGGTGTCCGAGCAGGGAATAGTAGTGGACCCATCGAAGGTCGAGGCGGTTGTTTCTTCAAAAGCACCCAAGAACGTGGCATAGGTTCACAGTTTCCATGGACTGGTAGGTTACTACTGGAGTTTCATACCCAACTTTTCTCGAGTTGCAGCGCATTTGACAGCTTTGACCAAGAAGGATCAGACTTTCGTATGGGATGGGCAGTGCGAGGCATCATTTAGCTATCTGAAGGAGAAGTTGGTAAGTTCCCTAGTGCTGAGGTTTCTAGAAGAAGGGACGGTGTGTGAGGTGTTCTCTGATGCTTCAGGACAAGGCCTCGGGTGTGTGTTGATGCAACAACAAGGGGTTATCTCTTATGGTTCTAGATTGTTATGTCCCCATGAGTGTAATTATGCCACCCACGATATGGATCTTTCAGTGGTCGTTTTCGCACTAAAGTTGTGGTGGAATTACCTCATCGAGGAGTGATTCATGGTCTTCATGGATCACAAAATCTTTAAGTTTATCTTCTCCCAGTGGGACCTGAACTTACGACAGTGAAGGTGGATGGAGTTCCTTTAGGACTATGACTTCGAGATTTCCTACACCTCAGGAGAAGGGAATGTGGTGGCTGATGCCATGAACAGGAAGTCACAAAAGGATGTGGTTTGAGAGTCGGCGGATGCTTGTAAGGTGATGGAGGAATTGGCTGCCCTGCACCTGAATGTAAAGGAGGATGGTGGTAGAGGTTGTCTGTTTCAGATGACAGTGCAATCCTCTCTCCTACAGCAGGTGGAGGAGTCTCAGTGGGGAGACATAGAGAGTGAAGTAATTCGTGACCAGGTTAACCATGGTGATGCTCATGAAGGGTGGAAGGAGGATGGTCAGAATCAGACTCTTTTCAGAGGGAAGTTGTTTGTTCCAGAGATGATGTGCGAGAGATTTCTTGGTGAGTTCCACAACTCACCCTTGGTAGTACACCCAGGAGCTTCCAAAATGTATCGGGGCTTGAGAGGTTAGTTCTGGTGGCCCAGGGTGAAGCGGGCGGTGGAAATTTTCATAGCAAAGTGCCTCGTGTGTCAGTAGGTCAAGGATGAACACCACATCCCAGGGGGTATGTTACAACCTTTAGATGTACCTAAGTGTAAGTGGGACGACATCTCGATGGATTTTGTCACGAGACTACCCAGAGTTCAAGGGGTTTGTGATGCTATATGGGTAGTGGAGGACCGACTGACGTAATAGGACCACTTCCTGGCAATCAAAGAGTCAAGTATGGTGGATTCCCTAGCACAGAGGTACGTGGATGAGGTGGTGCGGTTTCATAGAGTCCCAAGATCCATAGTCTCGGATAGGGATTCACGGTTTACCTCACGAGTTTGGAGAGGATTGCAGCATTCTTTTGGCACCCATCTATGTCTTAGCATTGCTTTCCACCACCAGACAGATGGAAAGACAGAGCGCACCATCTAGACATTGGAGGATATGCTACGAGCATGTATTCTAGACTCTGGGGGGTCGTGGGATCGACACTTGCCTCTAGTGTAGTTTACCTACAACAATAGCAATCACTCTGCCATTGGTATGGCTCCATTCGAATCATTGTATGGGAGGCCGTGTTTCTCACCCGTGTGCTGGACAGAGGTCAAGGGGGCAGGTGTTCTTGGCCCGGATGTGGTGCAGAGCACGACAGAGAAGGTTCAGCTTATACGGGAGAGGATGAAGGTGGCCTAGGACTGGAAAAAGTCATATGCCGATAATAGGAGGAGACCCTTGGAGTTCAAGGTCGGGGACCACGTGTTCTTGAAGGTCTCCCCTCGGCATGGGAAAAAGAGGTTCGTCAGGGGGAGTAAGATTTATCCCAGGTTTGTCGGACTATTCAAAGTGCTGCGGTGGGTTGGTGAAGTGTCTTATTAGCTAGTGCTACCGCTGTCGCTACTGAGACTCCATGATGTCTTCCATGTGTCTCAGCTCCGATGATATCTGCACGATGATTCACACATCCTCTACTGGGGAAAGATACATATCAAGGATGACAAGACTTTTGTGGAAAGCCCAATGAGAATCAATGATCAGGAGGAGAATGTGATCCGTGGATGGACCATTCATTTTGTTCATGTGTTGTGGAGGCATGGAGGGATCGAGGAAAGTACATGGGAATGGGAGACGCAGATTCGTGCCCAGTACCCAGATCTGTTTTGATTTTTTTTTTCCTGTTTTGTTTGTACTTGTTTGTGATGGAACTCTTTACCTTGTTAACAATGGAATGTGAGTTTTTACTTATTCTGTGGATGTGTGTGAAGAGTCCTGGCTATGGGGAGGGGAGGACCTAATCCCTAATCAAGACGCATTAATGTGGATGCGATTAAACTCGTGTGTGCGAGTTAGTGCCACCCATAGCGGATAGTATCTTGACATGGAGGAAGAAACTCCCTAACCCATATGACTGGACAGTTTGACCCTCGAGTGTTCCTTGGTTACTTGAGGGAGAGGTCTTCCTAGATGTCGATGAGGTTCACTCCTAAGAGGTATCTTTCGAGGTGGTTGTTCGGAACCCCTCTTTTCTTAGGGTCTAGTTTTGATTCTTGAGGGCGAGAATAGTTTGAGAGGTATCTGATGTAATGGCCCAGACTCACCTGGTCTATTACATTGCCAAAACACAGCTCCACCATGAGGGTGACACCATGAAAGTGGCACAATGAAGATGGAACCGGTCATGGTGGTACTGTGATGGTGGCACCGTGAGGGTGGCACCATGATGGTGGCACCATGAGGGTGGCACCGTGATAGTGGCACTATGGCCTCACCGAGCGGTCTTCGTTCATTCCTAGTTCTCAAATTTTCTGCTCCCACAAAATATCTTTTGACGTAAATATTATTTAATTCCCCCTTTAAAATCCATTTAAAGACCATAAATAATATCTAAAATCCCCCAAGAGTCAGAAAACCCTTAACTTACCAAAACATGTGGTTTTTCCTTGATGTCACACCCTTCCCCGTACCTTCCAGATCTTCCCCTTTTACGCGTTTCCTTATGGTTTAAGAAAACTATTTAATGCATAGATGTTTTGACCACCTCTCTGAGGAGAATGTTAAATGAAAATTAATTCCATCATTCATAACCACCCAACCGTGTGGTGAAACCACAATCCAAATTTATAGCCATTCAGATTTTTATATCCTATAACAATGGGATCACATCAATATATCACGCTAGAAATTCTTTCTTCTTCCTCTTGGATAGTCTCCTTGTGCATTTGGAGTTCCCCTTCTTGAGGAATGTGGTGTGCCTGTGTTGGAGCCATTCTGCTCACCCTTGGAGTCCCCGACATTCCTCCCCTACAAGTCACGCATCCCTAGTTATTGGAGTGTGGAGAAGAACTCCAATCCTTGATCAACCATGTAGGGATTTTCTCTCTCCTTACTGTGTATCATGCGGGGTGGGTACACTACTGTTTCTATGGGAATGGATGAAACCAAACCTTAACAAATATAATAAACAGACTGTTAAAGAATTATAGGGTTCATTTTACAATTCTGTTGTAGAATTTTATAATTGCTATATGTTGTGAACTGTATGGGCTTATGCTCACTCAAAATCATGGCCATTGGTGGTCTTTCCTTGCACACTAATGAACCCTTGTCTTCTGTGATGATTAAATGACTGTAACATGGAAATTGGTTAATCAGCTAAACTTGGTTGGTTAAATGGATTCCCAGTGAACATTAATCCTTTTAAGGTCACCCCAGTTAACCAACAGAAAGAAGAACCCAATGAATGATGTGCTTGAACCTAGAAGTTTCCCTACTCTATTTTGGTAGTAGGTGTGTTGTTCTGCATGATGCTTATGGGGTGATGTGGATGGGGATGGGATCCTCTATTGTGGCACATTTGTTGGTTGTAAATCAGAAGCTGTGTGGGGATGTATCTCAAGGCTTGGTTTGGTTCCAGTACTTTGAGGGATCTCACGGATCCCTTTGTTGTTGTGACTTTACAAGAGAACCGGGTGCGAATGCTTAAATTGTTGTTTGGGTGTTTCTCTTTCTCTGGCTGCTGGTTATGCCTGTTAGTTTCCCAGTAGTGCATAATTTACTTAATTGGGATCACTTGAACATGAAAAAAGGAATGGGCTCAATGGGGAATTGCTTTCTGGGATGAGTGGTGACATGGTCGTGGGTTCAGTGTTTCTTTTGAATGAATAGTAACTAGGGTTTTTGTGCATAAGTTGGTTTTGGAACTCCTAGGTTGGGATGAATTCTTGTTATATATATTATATAATTTTAGTTCTTTTTTTTATTCATGCCCCACCCAAGTTGAGCACCTAGTGCCAAACACCCCCATTTTATGGGGGACAATGTTTTTCCAAAAACTCCTATGAGTGGCTGTTTATTATCTCCTTTTCTGCTCACTTTCCCGAATAGCCCAAGAATCATTGGGCAGGCTGTGATGGCCTGAGTTCCATTATAGACCAAGATTCTTCGGGTAGGGTAGTTTTGGTGGTTTCCCAGGTGTGTATGGGAAGGTTGTTTCCCATGTGTCTTTGGGATGAGGCCCAAGTGTCTTCGAGCGTGGAAGTAGTTGTTCTGGACCAGGTTTTTGCGGGCGTGGTTACGCGTAGTTGTTGTGGACCAGGTGTTTGCGGGCAGGATGTGTGGTTGTGGCCCAGGTGTGTGCGGGCGGGGTGTGGTAGTGGGACTGCAGTGAGAATGGCGAGATAGGTTCGATGTGTAGGATGTCTTCAATAACCAGTGGGGAAGTGGTGCGGGGTACCCAAACAACGATGTGTTATTACTATTATATTTCATGACTTGTGTTATTTGGGGAGCATTCCTTGGTTAGGCTTGGGTGGGTAGTTTTCCTTTCTAGGTGTTTTGGTTATCTCTTTTCTCACAGGGCATTAGAATTCCTCCCCACTTGTGCATGAGAGATTTTATTTTTCCCTACTGAGTACACTTGTATGATCACCCTACGTATATAAAACTGTTTTCAGGTTTCCAGGAGGACTTCGGGGATCGTGCAGGGTTGTACTAGTTCAGACGTTGGGAGAGTTATTATTGAAGTTTTTATTTATTTTGGTACTTCTTTTTGGGGTTTTCTTTTACTTTTGAATCATTTACTTTTGGAACATGCATATGAGAATGGTTTGTTTTGGCTTTACCTATACTTCCACGTTTGGTGTTGTTGGGATTTACTATCTTATCTCCCAATCCTATTAAATAAAAAGGGTAATGCCTTCCATCTTGTGTGTGATTCTATACTGTTGGTGCTAGTCTCCACTATGGGACCTATTGAAGGCGGGTCTTGGGGGTCATTATCTCTCCTTCAACATGAAGAAGAAAGGTTCTGGAAACCTGCTATCCCTTCTCTCATCTTGGTGAAGGCGGATCATGACAAATAGAATCTGCAGGAAATTTTAAATAGGTATTTTGAAGATCTGAAATTTAAAGACCGAAGGATGGAAACCCTTGTCCTATATAAGGATAAGTTCACCCTTGATGAAGGAGGAGTCTAACTCCACTATTGGAGATGAGGCCTAGGGACGTGCTGATAACTTAAAAATTTTCTTTTCTTTTCTTTTTAATTTAGTTTTTTTCCCATGTAACATAATTGCATATTTTTAATTCAATTGTAACTATCTTATTCCATCCATCTTTCTCTTACATCCTTAATCTAATTCTTCTCTTTCTTTCTCATTCCACCATAAACTCTTACCCTAAAAAGAGAGGGGCTAACATGAGGCTTGTCCTGGGGGAGGTATGGGGCAATTTCATTTATTCTGCACTTAAATTCACAAGTTTTATTATTTTTGTGATGAGCAAGAGAGATGTGTATGGGTGCGGTGATCATCCACCATGACAATAAACTCGAACGCATTTATATTATTTTATTAAAACATTTTTATCCCTTCTAATGGATATAAGATCTTAATATGGTGGAGTTGATCCATTCTATAGATGAAATGGCATATGATGGAGCCAAATCCTAGGAGATGTCACACTCTCGATCGAGGTGTTCCATCAACCTTGATTATTGGAAGAGGTGGAATTTATATTCTTATATGCATTAAAGATTTCACACCACTAAATAAAAAAATAGTAATTCATGAATGAGATCTCAGAAATGAATTATCAACCATAATTAAACACCAACAAAGAGAATAGTGGAACCCACATACCAAACCATAATGGCCATGTTCTTTATTCACTAATTATATTCTCTCATTGCATGTTAATATAAGTTTTAACATTTAATTTTTCTTATAAATTTCACTACATTATTAGATTAATTAAATACATTAAAAAAATTATATTAGTTGATATAATTAAGTGAGTAAATGACTGAAAAATATACTCAATAGAGATGACACTGGTCATCCTCTATACTACATTATCAAAATAAAGTGCTTTCTTCCACTCCCTCCCATAGGCGTGCGTTGAAAATACCATCATTGTTGGGGAGATAATTAGTTTTTTACGTTAATTTTTATATTTCCAAATTTTAGATAGTTTTCATTATTTTTTGTAAAAAAACTTTAAAAAAACTTTTCTATGAAGTATTTAAATTCAAATTATTATGCATGGGAATATTACTCGAATGTGCAATATCAAGAACCAGAAGAAGATTATAGAGATCTAAATGACCTGGTGGAAAGGATTAGAAATAATCAGGCTGACTTGGGGAGAAAAATGGAAATAGAATTTGAATGTGTTAAAACACTTATAGAGAAACCTGAGCCTAAATCGGAGTAAGATCTTGTGCAAGTTGTGGAAGAAAATTCGGACTGGTTTTTGATGTTGAAGAACTCGAAGGGGGTAAAAGTGGATGTTACTGAAGATCAATTACACCTCTCTCAACCATTCATGGAAGAGATAGATGAATGATAATTTATACTGATTTAAAATAGGGTGATCATGTGAATTTGGATTGATTTTTTAGCACATGCGTGGATATTTAAATGCAACATGATCTCCTAATTCCATACAAAGTAGAAGAGAAACAACCTTTCTACCAATATCTATCCGTTGACGATAAAAAATCACCCAAGTGGTAGTATTAGAAGGAAGACTAGATGAGGCTGACTACCGACCTCTATCTAATGAAGATCTAATCCAAAGTAATTTATCATTGAAGAAGTGATTGAACCAGATGCTGCTCAGGGAGATGATCTTTTCCTGAACTCTATCATTTTTTATTTCATTCAATCTGGTTTGAGTATCACTCCTTATGATATTGATTTTTTAGATTTGATCAATCCTTGCATCACCCTAGAGGAAGATGATAAAGAAGAAATTTCACCTATTGAAGAACACCTGGAGCTCCTTAAGTACATTGATCATCTACTTGAGGAAGCCCATGAAGAGGTACCAAAGTCTCTACCTGAAGAACCAAATCTATAAGCTTCCTACCTTAAAATAAAATATTTTGAAATTAATACTTCATATTTATATTTTGAATCCCTCTTTAATTATTCTTTTCATACAAAACATCTGGAGAAACCAATGGATTTTAAAGAAGACATTACACAAGTATCAAATGAAGAAGAGTAGGTTCCAAACATCATCCTACCCCACCATGAAAGCTATACACCATGGGTAATGGAGAGGATCTGGTGTACTCTATACATGGAATTTTCCTCAATAAGAACAAAAAATTGTAATATAGGAATAAGCACATGTGGTGGTTCATGTACAAGAATATCCACCCACCATCATATTATAGGTAACATCTGGTACTGCCCTTTAGAGGCAGTAAAGGAATCCAGGCCCACTTGGGGGATCAAACCAAGACTTATCTTTACTTTCATTCTAGGAATTTAGATTCTAATTTATTTTCATAGAAGTAGTGTATTGTTAATCCACCTCCCTCCTATATTTTTGAGCTTTACAGACATGATCCTTGCACCTAATTGATTAATTATCTTTTTTAGGTTCATGATGGAAGTAGGGAACCCCAAAATAGGAAAAAAAAAAATCCAAACTTCACTTCAAAAGGGAGTTAACTTTTAATGTTTACCTTTGAAACTCGTTATTTTTTTTGAGCTATAGTGATAATAATTACATTCCCACCCTTGAATTAATGCTTCACTTGACTTATCTAGGAGACATGGGTTTCTTATGAATCTAGTGATTCTATGTTTTAGATTTAAATGTTAATGATACTGAATGAGAAAATGGATAATTGGATTATTAAAATGAAGCAAAGATATTGAAATAAGGGCTTGTGGTTTGATTTGATTTATTGATTCATGTAAATGAAATTTACCAAACATTTTTCATGCTTTGAATTTCTAAAATTTATCTGAATTGATTTGTTATTATTAATAATTCCATGAGTGATTTTCTGATATCATATTCCAATTCATGACAGGATTTCTAGACCAAATATTTTATATTTTATCTTGATCATATTTCTTGAGTGATCTTGGGGCATGCCACCTACCAAAACTTGTATTGAAACTTTTAAAATATAGGACTGTGAAAAAACATATTTAAAATGATTGAGTCACTACTTTGGCTAGCCAAATATTTACTTGATACCCACCCTTACATTTATCCTTCGTTAGACCATAGATTCCTTGAATTTACTTATTGGTTTAAGCCACATTACAAGCCTATTTTTCCTTACCTACCAACACTTTTAGTATTTTAACATGGATATTTCTTGTTTGAGTGTGGGGGAAGGGACTTTTGTGTGCATTCATTGGGATGATTAACATTTGTGTGTGGTGTGAGGTGTGCGTCATAATATTGGGTAGTGTATTATTAGAAAATTGGACATGAGTCATCATTTCATTATGCTTCTTTCATTTCATCCGGTTCTCCTTAAAAAAATAGATAATTTTTTTTTAAATTATTTTGTGCCTCTTTAGATATTTACAAATAACGGAGAAAATTAAGATGTTCCTATCTATAGCTTTATTTAAAAAGGGAGATAACTTGGATGATATCATTCATTTTAATCTAGTATTTACACACGTCCCATGTCATAAAAATGGGGTGGTGTTGTGTTTCACATTCTCAAGGGGATTTGAGTGAGGTTCATCAAGTGTTGTCACTTGATTAATCATGAATTATACTTAAGAGTCAAACCTCATACTTCTGGACTTAAATTAATTTCATAATTTTCTCACCAACCTTAATCTTTAGATTCATTTGAACCATTATTGAAATTCCTCATGATAAAATGTGCCTTTTGTCTTTACAAAGTGGATAATGTAGTTCCATTACAAGACTATGGATAAGAAGCATGTTCTCATGATATGAGCATAACTTAACTTTAATTTTATCATGAGTTACGAGAGAAGATATTAAATAGAGAGGTGGATCATGATTTGGCATGCTTGATAATAATAAGTTGATAATATTGAATGAATGAAAGGAGAAGCTCTATCATTTTTCAAAGGGTAAAAGTAAAATGAATGAATTGATTTATTTTTTAAAAAATTGGAAATTAAATTTATGTTGTATGTGGAAGTTGAATATTTTATTTGACATTGATAATTGTTTAATTTTATTGCTTTGAAATTTGAATATTGGTAACATTGGTACCTTTTGAAATTTAATGATTAGATTTTATACTTGTGAACCAGCATAATTTATGTGTGGGGGAATTGATAGAGAAAAATTTTTCATCATTTGAATATGAAATTCAATGATTTAATCCCTATAAATTGATCAATATGAGTTATTTTCATCAATTTTGGATTTATGATGTGTTTTGGGATAAAATTGGAATATTTCTTAATTCTGGAAATATAACAGATTTTAATGACTTTGGGAATCTGTGTATATATTTTAAAATATGAACCCAATTGATGTGGTTATTTTTTATAGGGAACCTGGATTTATAGGCTATATATTTTTCTTCTAGGACATTATCTAATTCTACAATCTAGAGACACGAAAATATCAATCAACTTGGAGAAAGATTCTGAGTGACCACATGAACCCTATCTCACTAAATTAATCATAACTCGGTCTACATATCTCCAATTGGGGTAATTCAAATGGGATTTAAAATAATATTAAATGGGTAGTTCGGATGTCCAAGATAATAGAGATATTATTTAATTATGGATCCCCATGGATTCTCAACATTTAAAAAAAGGAAACATTAATCCAGAATAAAATCTTGAATTTAATTAGCCATATCTATTACTAAAAACTATAAAAAAAGATCAAATTTTATGGAGAAACAAAAATGATATTTTTTAACATCTTTCATGAAGACACCATTCTAGTATTCAGCCATTAAATTGGTCTACCATGATAAAAAATTTGTTGGATAGAATCTACATGAAATATCAAATATATATTTTGAAGATCTGAAATTTGAAGACTGAAGGATAAAAACCCTTGGCATATATAATGAAAATTTCACCCATGGTGAAGGAGGAGTCCAAAAATGCCATTTGAGAGGAGTCCTATGGAAATTATGTTGTCTTAGGAATTTTCTTTTATTTTCTTTTTTAATTTTGTTTTCTTTTCTCATGTAATGAAATTGCATATTTTTAATTCATGTGTTTCCATATTCTTCCATCTCTCTTTCCCTTCTATCCTTATTCACATTCTTCTCTTTATTTCTCATTCCACTGAGACCTATTACCCTAAAAAATTATGGGCTGACTCGGGGCTTTTCTTGTGGGATATATGTGGTAATTTCTTTTATTTTTCACTTAAATTCACAAGTTTTATTATGTTTGTGGTGAGCAAGAGAAATGTGCACGGGTGCGGTGAGCATCCACCAAGACACTGAACTCAAAATATTTTCTATTATTTTATTAAAACTTTTCTATCTATTCTACTATAGATAAGCTCTTAATATAATGGAGTTTAGCCATTAAATAGATGAAATAGAATACGATGGAACTAGGTCCTGAGAGATGTTACACGCTCGATCAAGGTGTTCCATCATCCTTGATTATAGGAGGAAGTGGAATTGATATTTCTATATAAATTCAAGATTTCACACCACTAAAAAAGTGAATAGTAGTAATTCATAAATGAGATCTTAGAATTGAATTATCAAACTTAATTAAACACCAAAAAAGGGAATAGTTCAACCCACATACCAAGCCATAATGGCCAAGTTCTTTCTTCACTAATTACATTCTCTCATTTCATATTAATATAAGTTTTAACATTTAATTTTTATTCTAAATTTTATTTCATTATATTATTAGTTTAAAAAAATAAAAAGAATTAGATAAGGTGATATATATTAAGTAAGTAAATGACTGAAAAAGCTTCTCAAGTCAGGTGACCCTGGTCAGCCTCTGTCTTGCATTAGGAAAATAAATTTCTTTTGCCACGCCCTATGATAGGCATGTGCCAGTTTTACTTTTTCATTTGTTGGGTAACTATGATAAGGAATAATGAGGATACATGTAATGGTAAAGTAAGGGATTTTTGGGAATAATCCAACTAAATGAACACATTTTACTACTCACTGGGCACTTACACATCATGTAAGTGAAGAACACACAATGTAATGGCTTCTGAAAAGAATCAATTAACTAGATACAAGGAGATAATGGTTTTCAGACCATGCAAAAAGTAAAAACCTGTGTGATGTAAGAAATATGGGTTTTAATAAGAATGCTACGGGGTTTTTAGTGTATCAGGGACTCCCAAAATACACGGCATGTAAAGTGGGTAGATGTTGTTTAATAGTTGTGAATATGGTTTTTAGGGTCAGGTGTGGATGTTTAACTCATTCATTCATTATCATATTTTCTCTTCTTGACCTACCGAGATCCCTGTGAGATTTGTGGTGATTCCTTTAATCTAGACCACTTCATTCAGTGATTAAACACCATTGGGATTGGATTACAACACTATGGGTATTCAACCCATTTGGCCATTTTTTGGTTTTTGTTGTGGATATGGTTTTGCGACAGTTATGTGATCGTATAGTGTTTTCTATCAATCCATTTCATTTTTATGGCATTACTTTCCTTCTAATGTTCATTCTATAGGTTTCTGATCTCCATTGTTGAAAGAATGTATGTTGTTACCTTGTTGATGTAGGTGTTTCTATACAATGAGTTAATTTGATAAATTTCAAATTGTTCTTGATAAATTATATTAGGGTTTTAATTTATTGGAAGTGATAAATGGTTTAAAATGTTTTCTTGTAAATTAAAATGATTTTAAAAATGTGTTTTTCTTTGAAAATCGATTTTCTTATTTTGGTATTTGGTTTTCAAAATTAGAAGAAATTTGGATTGGGTTAGAAAGTTTTTAAAAAAATTGTGATCATGGTTTTGAATTGAATTTGGAAAAATGCGCATTGAGATCCATGGGTTCATTGGGATAGAGACATTGGTAGCCTTAGAGTGTGTTTAACTACTAGGAGGTAACTTTTTATGATATCAAGTAGTAGGAATCGATATTGTTTGGATCCAACACATGCCTGTTTAAGATTTTGAGTTTCTAGTATGCATTGTCCCATAAGATATATCCCAAAAATAGGTTCTTCGTAATTTTTAATTATTGGTTATTTATCGCATGATTTTTTTCATGGATTATTGATCATAGGTTTTTATATTGGGTTCTTTAATGTATCTTGAATGATAGGTTGTTTCATGGATATGTTTTTGACTTTATAACTCTTGATGAATTGATATTCTATCATATTTTTATCACTTCTAATTTTTATGTTTCAAGTTATATAATATGGAAGGATTTTCTAAAATCAAAAGGGATAATTATTTACAAATGAATTTATTTTAATTAAAATTATATATAAAATATTTTTTTAAAGAAATAATTATTTCATTCATGTCATTAGACCTTGTATAAAAATTGTGATGGTATTCTATTGGGATTTAGCTCACACCTTACTTGTGAATTTGGGAATTTGTAGATTTTTTTTATTTCAGGATCCAGGTAAAGGGAAGAGCATCTCTTACATGATGGTTTATCTTATCATTGGTGATTTCAGTTTGGGTTAGTCTGGAGGTGATTGTTGGTCACATGGTTATATGATTTACTTTCTATTTTAGAATTTTTGGAATAGATTATATGTCTTTTTTTGTAACATTTATTTATTCTCTTCATACTTTGGCTGTATGTTTTTCATTATTTTCATGATTTTTTGTTATCTTGTTCTTATCCATAACATGTGACTGAATGGATTGGGTGTATTTTTTTTGACCCACGTAGATTCATTACAATAATTAATGTATCAAGAACACTTAAAATTGGGTTCACATGTGTTTCCATGAATGAAAAGATTATATGTGTATTAAAATTGATTCATATTTACTACTTCTATATTTAATTTATCATGTTTGAAATTATTATTATGTAAAAATAATTTTTAGTAAAACAAAAGAACAAAAATTTTATTTTAATTAATCTCTTATATTTATTCAATAACTCCATAACATACACTTGGAATAGATATTGGTTTTTTCTCTTTAATACCCAAAAAATACATTTGCTTTCCAAACAAAAATACATTATTAGTATGAACTAAAATTATGTTTTCATAATTATTAGTATAAAATGTATATCAATTAATTCCATACCTAACCCATATTATCTACATTGAACATGGTCAACACACTAAACATCAAAATTTATCTTATACATCTGATCTACCATTCATAGTCTCTTTAAACAATCTCAGAAAGATTATTTATGCTCATTAAATATCCGTATATCTTTCTTATCTAGATAATCTTTTATTAGCATATTAGTATGTAATGTTATAGATGGATGAGAATAATTTATGTTATTCAATATGTATAAATGTAATTATGTTATTTTTTCACATGTTAATGATTTCACTTTCAATCTGTGAATCCAATTTCACTCAAAATTGAATCATTCATTGATAGATGCTAGAAATATGATGTGATCCACTATAGAGATGTATTTATTATACAACGATGCACCCTACACAAAAATATACTTCCCAACACTAGAGGATTTAGGTCTACACTAATTCATAGTAATTCTCATTAATATGTTCGTATAACATTCAAAATGATACATACAACATAGATATAAAATGGCACAATGATTTATTTCTCATAAAAAATGAACTATAAAATGAACCATGATATCAAAAAATATATTTTAATGTACATTTTTAGTTTAAAAGTATTATTATGTTTAATTTTCAATGATTTCAAATCTATCACATTGTTACTAATGTAATATAAAAAAAACAAAACACCTTCATGGTAATTATTATGAAACAGATGGGGAGTATTACAAGAAATGAAATTGGTAGGATCTTCTCAAAATGATAACAAAATAATGAGATTTCATGAATTTTAACATGAAGTCTTTTAATAAAAAAATATTTTACATTTAAAGAATATCCCTTAAAAACATTATTATTATAATGGAACTCGAAAAAAAACTAATTTTCTCTTCGATGGAAAATGAATAAAAATTAAAAGGTATGTATGTTTTTATTCATTTATGAGTGGGAGATAACTCCAAATGTATTATCATGGACTGTATGTATAATCATTCATTCAACTAATCCTAACTCTTATCATTACTATTTAACCGTGTTCCAATAAAATAATAATAAATATTATCCTCAACATTCATGAAATCAATTTAAGGTTTTAAATCATGATATCACTAATATATAATATAAAAAAATAATGATCATTTATTCAATATATACCAATCATTATCATTTTTTTGTCTTTATAAATGTTATATAATTGTTTTTCACCCTGCAAAAATACTAATTAGTTTATAATGGATTTGGAAAAATATCAAATTTCAATGATCCATTGAATTTTTTTTTTAAAATTTTTGATTATAATGATCCACATACAACAACTATTGATAAACCAAGCCTAAAAGTTTCCTCCAATATTATAGTTGATAATATGAAGTCCGTTCTTCATAAATTAGATAAGGTTTT
Organism: Viscum album; assembly: GCA_963277665.1. Lineage (NCBI taxonomy): Eukaryota > Viridiplantae > Streptophyta > Magnoliopsida > Santalales > Viscaceae > Viscum > Viscum album. Next base: position 1,384,829,352 of record OY728123.1, read on the forward strand.
CTTTTTATAAAATTGTAAAAATTTAAATTTTTATATTATAAAAATTCATTTTTATTGAACATAATCATTGCATGGGATTGATAATTTTAAATTTTATAATGATAAAAAACTATGATATATTATTCCCATAAAAGATTCAAATATCCAATTAATGGTGTCAAGAAAACAACATCATCATTTCTAGAATGATTTGGTATTGAAATCATTAAAATAAAAATAATATATTTCCACTTCATAGAAAATTCATTAGATAATTTATAAATTAAAAAATAGTCCTTGAATGTTTTTTACTAAGTCAATAATATATAGTCATTCCACCTATAAAAAATCCTTTTCTAAGATTTATAACATCTTTTTTGAAGGTATAAAACTGTTCATCAAGTTTATTCAACTATGTACAATAAGGTAGATGACATAATTTTCCATTAGATATTTTCTCATGAGGATTTTATCTTAACCATTACTTATACCTTAAAATTTTAAATATTCATTTTAAATTATGAGTTATAGGAATATACCAAATTTCCATAGTATGAGTCTTATTAACTAGTAAATCAACCAATGAATTTTATTTTAACCTATACCATGATTTCCCACACATAAGAAACTCTAATAGGTCTATTTATTCTGTTTTGTACAGAACATAGTCAGCCAAAAAGGCATGTATCTTATTGTACCCCAAACACACCAAGAATAATGTTTTCAATTTTTAATCATTTTATTTTTGTTGATAATTGTTTTTAGCATTTATGTCTTTATCCAATGGTAGAAACTCTATAAATGAAAGGGGCCAGATCTATTTTGTTGAACCCTTTGCAAGTTTTCAGAGACCAAGGTGTTCAGAGAAGGTTCAGAGGAAGTGTATATGAGTTTGGTCGGGAGAAGCTGGAAACAGGGAGGCTACACAATGTGACCAAGAGGTACACGATGGGTAGCATTTGGGATTCCAAAAAAAAACAAAGCACTGAGGCGATGTGTTTTCAGAATAAGTCACCAATGAGGTGGTACACGACGTGATGGGGAGGAACATGTCATGTAATGTCCCGCCACTGGGTGTTTAATGAAACCCAACCGCTCGAGTATTTCAAACCCTATGGCTTGATCACACCCCCTCTTGACTCAAGACAACCCAGATGCTTCGTTATTCATCATTTGGGTATTTCTTTCATTTCAAATTGGTTCACCGCCTCTTTCAATCATTCCTTGAAATGTGTTAAGATTCCCCTCTATTCTTTGGGTTTTATTCGATCCTTCTTCTACCATTTCCACTTTCCATGCTATTGAATCTGATATACATGGTTCTAATGGGAATTTTGTGGTTTTTGGTTGGTGTGGTGGTGCCATAACATCCTTGGGTGAATTCAGTCATTACAGGGGAGATAATCGACGTCTATTGCTTTGATCCATTCTTGAGCAAAGAACTTTGGAAACCTTTTCAAGTAGTGGATTCATTTCTTCTCTTTTTATTCTATGAAATCATAGTGATATAATGATTTATCCTTTGGATCACAATGGAATTGACCTAATAATAATATAAACTGGATTAAATAATTGGTATTGATCGAATGATGATTGTTTTAAACATAATAATAGTTTTCCTCTTGATTTTCTAGATACTATGATGTCTATTATTTGCTAGTTAGCATGTTTTTATTGGTGAAAATGGTAAGGTACATAAAGGGGGAATTAAATTATAATTGTTGGCTAAATACAAAGGCATGAAAATGAATCTGGTTATCATTGTTGGAATTTGATTTTAATAAAATTGATGCAGATGTGCATGTTTAATTCAGTTGGTTGATAAACATGAAGCATGTTGATGCTTCTTTATGTAATGGTTAAAGACATGTGAAATTAATTATTTAATTAGTCTGCGATAGTTTTTTATTTATGTTTCCCATAGTTGGAACATGATAATAATGAATTGGTTAATTCATGATGGATTAAGGAACTAGATGTTTGATTAAAGATAATTTATGCTAGGGTTCTGAGTTACCCTGTTGCTTATAAAGTCCAAGAACATTCTTCTTGGAGTTATGAGTGCTCATTGTGTGTAAAGGATAGATGCCTTGTTTAAGGTCCAAGAGCCCAGTTCATGTGATGTTTGTTTTCTACTTCTTGTGTTGTGATGTGAACTTGGATGGATATTGTGATATTGGGGGAATGGAGACCCATTGGTTGTGGCAGAATTCGATGCCTAGAGTGGTGAGATGCATCAGCTTATGGATGCGGGTGTTGGGGAGGACAACGAAGATGATGAAATAGGTTGGATGTGAATGATTTGATGCTTTTTGAATCTTTTTGGGATTTTTTATCTTTTTTAAATTCCCCAATGATCAAGGAAACAAGTCTTGATTGCCAATTTTTAAAAGCGGTGAAGACGCATAAGGTATGACACATGATTTCCATGTTTAGATTCTCGAGGGAGGATTGGTCTGCACTCCTGCAATAGGTGGAAAAGACTTGATGGGTAATCCATATAGTCACTGTGATGAGCACTTTGTGGTTTGTAGCTTAGAATGTTTTTTTAGAATTCCTGGGAATATGGAAGTGCGATAATTCTACTAATAAATGATTAAATAAATGATGTAAACCCATGCAGTTAGAGCATGATGGGACACAATGCTGATGTTGCAATTTAAAGGAACAGTGGACTTTGGGAGTGATGCTAATGAAATATAATGTGTAATCGATAATGATTAATTAATGTTAGAAGAATTAATTAACATAAAGTGAAAATTATCAAAGGGATAAATTAATATAACGTAGCTCTTTAAATGGTTGTGTGCTTATAGGATACTTAGTCTTAGCAGTGGCTGTTGGTATTCTGAGAGATGTTAGATGTATTTGAGTTTAAGACTAGTTTATGCCCATATTATGAGCACCCACATCGTATTAAAACGAGTTGATGTTCATTTGTCCATTCTCCTCCCCCCATAATATGAGCAAACACTTCTATTCGATTTATCAAACTCAATAATATGATCTTTCTATTAGCTGAATTCGGTTTTTTCGGTGAAAAAAGAACACGCAGACGTACTCCTTTATTTTGTGGCGCATGTTCCAATGCTCTTGTCCAGGCATGGTTTGAATTTTCATTGTGTTGAGTTAGATACCACTTCCAAGTCAATTGGTTTCTTGTTGACATTAGTAGCTCTATTTCATTGCGCACCTATGGGCCTGATCAAAACTGACAACTTTCCCATCGCTTTCCAACCACTTTCACCTTGTTATTTCACTGCCTGACTTTGGCCTCTTTCTAGATAATGCTATGGCATCCTGCTTGCTTTACTCCTCAAATAGTATATTCTATACATTTTGGGTTTCTATATTCTACTCCACCCCATCAATTATGGAAATTGACACCCCGGGGATTCTGATCCCTAGGGGGTGTTTTACCCAACATTATGGTGAGAGGATGGATGGATGACTTCCCCCATTGGCCCTACTCTCCTCTCTTAGTAGTTACTTATACTGGTAGGAACATCAGTTATTTTTCCCCATATATGTGTGTATAGGGTTTTAATGGCTTGTGGTTATTCACACACATATATTATGGATATAGTTCCCTATGGGCTGTGATAGATATAATGTGTATAGGTTGTGATGGTTTGAGAATCCTTAATCAGTGTATGGGATGTAATGGATTGAGGAATAATGCCCAATGTATGTTACTCATTATAAGATCTATGGTGGATACTAAAAACTACTTGGTTACATTGGTTACATGGATGTATTGGTTGTGTTTCACAAGGTTCATGTTGTGGTGCTTTGCCTAGGTGTCTGCAAGCAACCCTTTTTGGATAGAGATGTTTATGACATGTGACTTTGGGAAAAATTAGAAAACTAGTGGGGAAGTGGTCACAGGGTACCCTTGATATTATTAGTTATATATTATATACTATTGTAGGTGCTACTTGGTGAGAGTATCCAGGGTGAGGTTGGGAACTTAGTATACCTATTTAGGTGACGAGTAAGTTTCACTTGTTGTTCACTATACTTTATCATGATTTCTTTACTTATGAATGATGGGATATAGGGGGGATCTTACTATGTATACTATTATACTCACCCTATGTATATATATAAACAAATTTTCAGGTCACTTGGAGAAGGCTGAAGATCAAGCTGGTTACCACTAGCTTGGGGTCGCAGGAGCGGTTTGGGCTACATGGTCACTGCTATTTTTTACTTTCTTTTGATAATTGTAGGTTTTAGGTTTAGTTGTAGTAGTTTTTTCATGACATTAAAAATGTGTACTTGGGTTTTATTTTATATTATATTCTGAGTTGGAGTTGGCTGATGTCTGTCTGGTCCCTTTATTTCACATGTGTTCTCCTAGAGGGTAATGACTCCCATTTTGTGTCTTTACTATACCCTCCATGCTAGTCTCCAACCCAGTGCCTATTGGAGGCCATAATTAGGGGGTCACTATCTCCTTTATCAAATTTTCAGACCAGGAGGGGTACACCTTGTGGGTAGGGGGTTGTGAAAAAGTTGTATCATAGATCTAGTTGAGGGATATGATGGAGTTTGGTGTTAGGAAAAAGTGAGGTTGAATGGGTTGGTAGGGAAATAGTGTCCGACAAGTTTAGAAAATGATGTAAGCATAGGGGATAGGATGAGACTTAAGTGTTTAGGGACCCCTGTGATCTGATGCATGGAACATTAATTTTACAGTGGCTACTAAATGAGGTGATACTAGTTGCTGGGTAGAGACCTAGGAAAGGATCACGCATCATTCTTCTTTGGGCCTCTGTTTGAATGCGTATTGAGATAAGTTTACCTAAAATGAATAAAAGAAAAAAATTAATTATTTAATTTTGAGTCTTCCATATTCCAGGTTTAGGATCTCAAACTGTTTGTTATTTTGTAGCTATTGATCCAAGCTGATGTCCTCATCATATTTTCATAGAGGATGTTCTCCAAGTTGCGACATCAGATCACCATAGGGTAGAGGTTGATGACGATGACACATAGAAGAAGACACTCCTAGAGTTTAGTTCTGGAGTCTGTATAAGTATGAGGGACCTATTTTATATGCAGTCACAGAAGACTGGTTGGGGGAGGTATAGATAGCCTTCCGTTGGATCTGTGCTCGGAAAAAGAACTTGGTGTCTTTGGTTGTGACGATGCTCCATGGGGTAGCTATGCATTGGTGGTTCTTGTTCCTTAGGGATCATGGGGAGTTGGTGATCTCATGGGAGGAGTTTCATGACAAGTTTAGAGTCATGTTTCTTTCTTCGATTATGAAGGCTTCTAGTTTCTAGGAGCTACTTAATATTTGATAGGGGAGATACAGTGTTCGATAGTTTAGAACCTATTTAATAATCCTTTTAAGATATGATTTGTAACTATTTCTAGATGAATAGGCTAAGGCAAGTAATTTTTAAGAGGCCTTTTATCTAGAAATTCAGCACCAAGTCACCCCGTTTATAATGAAGAAACATTTTGAGATGTTGGTAATGGTAGAGGTAATTGAGAGTACATTACCCAGAACTAGGTCTTTATATGAGGGGATTCATCAGTATTCCTCAAGAATCAGAGCTGTGGTCCTGGGTTCTTGCTTTTTAGGGAAGAAGAGTTTCAGTTTAGCCAGGGTAGGTCCTAGCCCTCAACATCTCATTTCTCTAAGGGTGGCTGCTCTCAAGCCTATGAAAAGGGATCATGAGCTTGTTTTTCTTATAGAAGATGAGGTCATCATTAGTGAGAGTACCCGAACATTCAGAGCGGTCCTCGTGCACCATGTGTTTTTCTCTAGGTTCCTCCATTGAGGTAGTACCAGCTGAGGTAGCAGCAGCAGGTCGAACCAGATTTGGAACATCAGAGCATAGATGGGGAAAGTAGAGGACAACCTCGTGATGCTCCATGTCCTTAGAGAATAGAGAGAGACCATGGTGGTGGTTTCCATTAGGATCAGATAGGCCATATATCATGTCGTGGTCATCTTTATTCATTAGTGTTTCTAGCACCAGGTAAGCCAGACGTTGTTTGAGGTACCATTTGCTTTCTTTCTTCATGGGTGTATGCCTTGTTTGATTCCCTAGTGACACATATCTACATATCACCTTCCCTTTTCCATTTTTTGAGACACGAGGTATAGAGGATTCTAGTGACCTTGGCATTGACTATGCCAAATGGAGGTCGAGCTAACTTGTTTAAAGTATATAAAGACTGTGAGCTAGTGATGGGGAAGTACCGATATTAAGGATAATTCCTATGTTTATGAATAAAACCATATGATTTCATTCTCTTCATGGATTTTTTGTATTTGGTGCATGCTATCATGGATTACATCAGGAGGTAGGTTGTGTTATTTGATGCTGATGGAGATCAGGTGGTGTTTTTTTGGTGAGCGAGACCCTTGTATATGTGAGAGGCATGTTTCATCCTTGTCATCCTTGATGGATGAGCTGATGCTATATTCTTCATAGGTTCAGTAGTTAGCGTTTCTTAGGGTCATAGAAATTTACCTTGATGTCTTTCTAGAAGATGTTATTGAATTACCCCCTCGATGAGAGATCGTGTTTTGGATCGATCTACATCTAGAAGCATCTCATATAACTATGTATCTATATAGGATGACACCTTATGAGTTATGAGATCTACGCATAAAGCTTGATAGTATATTATAGTGCAGTTTTGTTCGGCCGAGTGTGTCACCTTGTGGTGCACTAGTTTTTTTTGTAAAGAAGGATGATTATAGATTGTGATTATGTATCGATTATCGTCACATAAAAAAAGTGACACTAAAGAATCACTATCCTCTTCCACAGATTAATGATTTATTTAATCAAATGAAGGGTGAAATTTAGTTCTCAAAGATAGATTAGTGGTCATGATATCCTCATATTCCTTTCAAGGATGAGGTTATCCTGAAGAATGCTTCCTGTTTTCATCACGGGCATTGCAAGTTTGTTGTAATTCCATTCGGTGTGATGAATTCTCCAGCTATGTTCATGGGGTTGATTAATGATGTCTTCCATGAGTTCCTAGATAAGTTTGTGGGGGTTTTCATCAATGAAATCTTTGTTTATGTTGAATTTGAGGAAGAGCTTGCAGAGAATCTACACGTCATTTTGGGAGTTCTTCATCAACATCAGCTATTTGGGAAGTTTTCAAAGTGCGAGTTTTGGGCTCGATAAGTTTGTTTCTTGGGGAATGTGGTGTCCCATCATGGAGTAGCTATGGATCCATCGAAGATAGAGGCATTTTTTATTGGTAAGGCCCCTAAATATTAGAAAAGTTGTGAATTTTCCTTGGTCTCACAAGATAGTACAGGAGGTTTGTAGCCAATCTCTCTCAAGTTGCAACTCCTCTGACAGCATTGACCAAGAAGAATTAGGTGTTCGTGTTGACTGATCAGTTTCAGAAATATTTTGAGTATTTGGAGGATAATATGGTAAGTGCTCCAGTTAATTGTCTCCCTATAGAGGGAGTTCAATTTTATGTTTTCAACGATGCTTCACATCTGGGGTTAGGCTGTTTTCTGATGGAGTAGATATTGGATGTTACTTATGGGTCTCAGAAGATTCATCCCGATTAAAGTAACTATGCCACCCATGATCTGTAGTTGTCAGTCATGGTGTTTGGTCTGAAGTTTTAGAGACATTACCTCATTGGTGAGAACTTTGTGGTTTTCACTGACCATAAGATCCTGAGCTATATTTTCTCCCAGTGTTACATGAACTTGTGGTTGCATTGGTGTATGGTGTTCTTACAGGGATAAGACATTGAAATCTCATATACACTTAGAAAGGACAATTTTTTAGTCAATGCACTCAGAAAAAAGTCACATAGTGATGCTGTGTGTGAATCTGGTGATTCCTAGAGAGTTATGGAAGAATATTAAACATTAAATCTTGATATGGGAGAAGTTGGGGGTAGATTTTGTCGTTTTTAGATGACAGTGTAGTCATCTCTGGTGCAATAGGTGGAAAATTCCCAGTTTGGGGATCTATAGGTGGAGGTCTGGAGGGATTGAGTTCTTTGTGGCGAGGCCAAAGATGGTTAGTCTGTGATTGAACAACACTAAGTTTTGTATCAGGGAAGGCTTTTCATTCCTTTGGTGATGTCTCAGATGGTTCTTAGAGGATTCCAGTGTTCACCTTTAATGATTCATCATGGCATGACAAAGATTTACTGAGCCTTGAGGAGATAATTTTGGTGTCCATGGATAAATCACGTAGTTTTATAGTTTCTGTCTCAATGATTGGTCTACTAGAACGTGAAGGCTTGACACCTTTTCCCTAGTGGTTTTTTTCTAGCCGTTAGATGTTACTTAGTGGAAGTGGGAGGAAATCTCAATGAACATTTTTACTGGTTTACCTTGTGCTCATGGAGTCCATGATTCTATTTAGGTGGTTATGAATTGTTTAACAAAATCATCCCACTTCATAGCGATTAAGGAATCGAGCTCAGTGGTGGATTTTTTGAGGAAGTATCTAGAGGATGTGGTGAGCCTCTACAAAGTCTCAAGGACGACCATTTCTGATCAAGATCCTCATTTTACCTCTAGGGGTTGAGAGGTCTCCAGCATTATTTTGGTTCTCACCTTTGTCTTAGCACTACTTTTCATCCATAGATGGATGGTCAGACAGAGCAAACCATCCCTAATCTTGAAGACATGTTGTGTTCTTGTGTCTTGGATTTTGGAGGTTTGTGGATGCAGAACTTACCCTTAGTGGAGTTCACTTACAACAATAGTTTTCACACAACCATCACTATGGATCCCTTTGAAGACTTTTATGGTCGGACTTTCTATTCTCTGTTGTATTGGTCTGGGGTTGGAGAGTCAGCAATTCTCAGACCAGAACTGGTAAAAAACATAATAGAGATGGTTCAAATGATTCATGATAGGATGAAGGCAGTGCAAGATCATCAGAAATCATATTCTTATCAAAGGAGGAGACCTTTAGAGTTTGTTGTTGGGGATTATATGTTTCAGAAGGTAACACCCCATCGTGGGCAGTGAAAGTTTGGTTGTGGGAGTAAGTTTTCTCCCCGGTTTGTTGGGCCTTTCGAGGTGTTGTATAATTTTGGAACCATGGCATATCGAGTTGAACTTCCCCCAAAGATGAGAAGATACATGATGCTTTTCATGATTCAAAGATCTGTTGTTATCTTCATGATGAATCTCATGTCACTGATTGGGTCGTGATAAATGTTGATGATGTTGTGACCTTCAAGGAGTAACCTATATAGATCTAGGACCGCGTGAAGAAGGTGTTACATGGGCATGCTATTCCTTTGGTTCAGGTTTTTTGGTGGCAAAGTAGTGTGGACGAGAGTACCTGGAAACGTGAGTCGTAGATACATGCACAGTACCCCGAGCCATTTGATATTTATCTCTTCTCTTGTAATGTTGTTCATTTTGTGGTTCTAGGCCTTTACAGTTTATGATATGGCTTTCTCTTGTTTCATTTTGTAGATTTCTCTCTTTTTAGTGGTGTCTCCCTAGGAGAGTTTTCGGGATTTTTTGGTGGGTTTCTCATGGTTTTTCATTATTCTAAGTGGTTGAGCTTTTGTGGTGGCGAGAGCCTTGATATGTATCTCGTGCGGTGGATGTTTGGATTACACTTTTCTTTACTTTTTGGGTTTCTCTATTGGTTGGTTTTGGATTTTTGAGGACGAGAATGATTTGATAGGTATCTGATGAAAGGTCTCAAATATGCATTGATTGAACCTTTTTGAGTTTTTGAAGACCAAGGTGCTCGAAGTAGGATCAGAGGAAGTCTAGAGTATTTCGGTCGCGAGAATATGGAAACATCGGGACTACATGTTTTGATCAAGGGGTATATAACTTGTACCATCCAGGTTTTAAAAAAATAAAACAAAGTACTGAGGTCATGCATTTATCTGCGTAAGTCATCCACGAGGCGGAACATGATGTGACAGGGAGGTGCATGTCGTGTACTGCCCCTCCACTGGGTGTTTAACGACACCTAGCCGCTCAGGGTTTTCAAAACCTACAACTTGAGAACACCCCTATAAACTCCAAATGACCCAGACACCTCCCTCTTCATCTTTTGGGTTTTTTCTTCACCCCAGACCGATTCCTCACCTCCTTCTTCAATCAGTCTTCAATCCGTGATAGGATTTACCTTTTTTCTTTTGGTTTTCTTCAATCTGTCTTCTCCCATTTCCACATTCCATGATATGGAAACTATTCTCAATAGTTCTAATGGTAATTTTTTGGTTGTTGGTAGGTTTAGTAGTGCCACGATGTCCTCAAGTGGATGTTATTGTTACAGGGGAGAAAATCAAGGTCTTTTGCTTTGATCTATTCTCGAGTGAAGAACATTGGAAACCTTTTGAAGTATGGGATTATTTGATTCTATTTTTATTACGTTCAATCGTATAGCTATCATGATTTAGCCTTTGGATCATAATTTAATTGGCCTAATAATTATATGAACTGAATTAAAGAATTGGTACTGATCGCATGATGATGCTTTTCACTATAAAAAGGATTTTCCCCTTGATTTTCTAGATAGTGTGATGTATATGATTTCCTTGTCAGTATGTTTTTCTTGATAAAATTGGTAAATAATGTAAATCTATAATTAAATGGTAATTTTTGGCTAATGATAGAGGCATGAAAATGAATCCGGATGTTATTGTTGAAATGTTATTTTAATCAAAATTATGAAAATGTAAATGTTTAATTTAGTTGGTTGATAAACCTGAAGCATGTTGATGATTTTTGTTGCAATGGTTAAAGAAATGTTAAATTAATTGTTTAATTAGTCTACGATAGCTTTGAAATATTTCTCTTTAGGTTTCCTACAGTTGGAAATCAATAATAATGAATGTGTTAATTCAAGATGGATTAAGGAACTGGTTTTTTGATTAAAGATAATTCCTGGTAGGGTTCTGAGTTACCCTATTACTTTTAAAGTAAAAGAGACTTATGCTTGGAGATGTGAGTGCTTGTTGTGTGTGAAGTATGGATGCCTTATTTAAGGGAAAATAGCACAGTTGATATGATGTTTGTTTCCTGCCACTTGGGTTGTCATGTGATTCTATATGGCCATTGTGATATCTGGGGGAAAAGAGGCCCATTTTTTGTGGTAGTAGTTGATTCTTAAAGCTGTGAGATGCCTCGGTTTATGCATATGGGTGTTAGGGGGGGACGCTGGAGATGATGAAACATGTTGGATGTGAATGATTAGATTTTTGTTTAATCTTGTTGGTTGTTTATCTGTTATACTTTCCCCACTTCTCAAGGAATCTGGTCTTTCTTACCCTTCTTCCAAAAGGGGTGAATACACATGGGGTATGCTACGTGCTTTCCATGTTTAGCTTCTCAATGGAGGATTGGTCTACGCTTCTTCTATAGGTGTCAAATACTTGATGAGTAGTCCATCTACTCATCATTTTGAGCCCCTCATGTTTGGCATCATAGAATTTTTTTCTTGAATGCATGGGAATATGGGAAAGTGATAATACTATTAATAAATTATTGAATAAATGATGTTAACCCATGGTGTTGGAGCTTGCTGGGATGCAATGCTGAGGTTACAATTTAAAAGAACAGTAGACTTTGGGTGTGATGCTAATGAAATATAATGTGTGATTAATAATGTTTAACTAATGTTTAAAGAATTAATTAACATAAAGTAAAAATGATAAAAAGAGATAAAGTAATATAATGTAGCTCTTTAAATGGTTATGTGCTTATAGGATACCTAGTCTTAGTAGTGGAAGTCGGGAGTCTAAGAGACGTTAGCTGCATTTGATTCTGAGACTAGGTTATTCATATAGTGTTGTTGTGACCTATAGTATATTTTGTACTTTTTGTGTTTCTATATGCTACTCCACCTCATCATTTCGGGAAATTGACACCTCAAGGATTCTAATCCCTAGGGGGTGTTTTAACCATTATTCTGGTGGGAGTATAGACGTCTGACTACCCACTTTGTCCCCACTCTCTTCCCCGGGTAGTTACTTGTTCTAGTAGGCACAATATTTTGTTTTCCCCATATATGTGCATAGATGGATGTAATGGCTTGTGGTTCTTCACCCACATATATTCTTGATATATTCAGTCAAAAATTAATGTATCTTATTGTAACCCAAATCCACTAGGAAAAATATTTTCATTTTTTAATAATGCGAATTCAGTTGATCACTGTTTTCAAGATTTATGTATTTATTAGGTTTTAGAAACTCTATAAATGAAAGGGCTCGGATCCATGTTGTTTAAACCTATGCGAGTTTTCATAGACTGAGGTGCTTAGAGAAGGCTCAGAGGAAGTCTATATGAGTTCGGTTGGGAGAAGCTAGAAATAGGGAACCTACACAACGTGACCAAGGGGTACACGACGTGTACCATTTGGGATTCATAAAAATTGGAAAAAGCACTGAGTTGATGTGTTTTCAGAAGAATTTATCCATGAGGTGGTACATGATGTGATGTGGAGGAAAATGTCAGGTAATGACCCGCCACTAGGTGTTTAATGACACCCAACCACTTGGGTTTTTCAAACCCTATGGATTGAGCACAACCCCTTTGGACTCCAGATAACCCAGATGCCTCCCTCTTCAATTTTTTAGTGTTTCCTTCATTCCAGATCAGTTCACTGTCTCCTTCTTCGATCATTATTTGATCTGAGTTAAGATTTACCTCTGTGATTTGGGTTTTCTATGATCCTTCTTCCCCCATTTCCACTTTCCATGCTATGGAATCTGATCTCCATGGTTATAATGGGAAATTCTTGGTTGTTGGTTGGTGTTGTGGTGGCACAACATCCTCGGGTGGATGCAGTATTTGTGTGAGAGACAATCAATGTCTATTTCTATGATCTATTATTGAGAGAAGAACATTAGAAACCTTTTGATGTAGTGGATTCATTGATTCTATTTTTATTCCATGAAATCATAGTGCAGGAATAATTTATCCTTTTTATCACAACAGGATTGACCTAATAATTATATGAACTGGATTATAGAATTGGTATTGATCACATGATTATTCTGTAAACCATGATAACAGTTTCCCTCTTGATTTTCTAGATAGTGTGATGTCTATTATTTTCTTGTTAGCTTGTTTTTCTTGATGAAAATGGAAAGGAACATAAAGTAGGAATTAAATTGTAATTATTGGCTAAAGATAAAGGCATGAAAATTAATCTTGTTGTTGTTGTTGAAATTTGATGTTAATAAAATTGATGGAGATGTGAATGTTTAATTTATTTGGTTGATAAAACTAGATAATGTTGATACTGGTTGATGTAATGGTTAAAGACATGTTAAATTAATTATTTAATTAGTCTGCGATAGCTGTGATAGCATGTTGTTTAGGTCTCCCATAGTTGGAACAAGATAACAATGAATCGATTAATTGAATATGGATTAAGGAACTATATGTTTTATTAAAGATAATTCCTTGTAGGGTTCTGAGTTACCCACTTGATTTTAAATTCCAAGAGCATTCTTTTTGGATTTGTGAGTGATCATTGTCTGTGAAGGTTAGATGCCTTGTTTAAGGTCCAAGAGCCCAGTTCATGTGATGTTTGTTTTATACTGCTTGTGTTGTGATGTGATACTAGATGGCTATTGTGATATGTGGGGGTAGGGAGACCCATTGGTTGTTGTAGTAGTTAATTCCTAGAGTGGCGAGATGCATCATTTTATGCATGTGGGTGTTGGGGAGGACAATAAAGTTGATGAAACAGGTTGGATGTGTATGATTTAATTCTTTCTAAATCTTTTTAGTTTTTTATCTACTTTATTTTCCCCACTTCTCAAGGCAGAAGGTATTTCTTTCCTCTCTCCAAAAGGGGAAAATACTCATAAGGTATGTCACATGATTTCCAGGTTTAGCTTCTCGAGGGAGGATTGGTCTACACTCCTCATATTGGTGGTAAATACATGACATGTAGTCCATCTACTCACTGTGATGATCCCCTCATGTTTGGTAGCTTAGAATGTTTTTCTATAATTACTGGGAATACAGAAAAGTGATAATTTTTTCAATAAATGATTAAATAAATGATGTAAACACATGGGGTTAGAGATTTCTAGGACACAATGTTGAGGTTGCAATTTAAAGTAACAATGGAATTTGGGTGTGATGCTAATGAAATATAATGTGTAATCGATAATGGTTAATTAATTTTTGAAAAATTAATTAACGTAAATTGAAAATGATAAAAAGGTATAATATAATCTAATGATTCTATTTAAATGGTTTTGTGCTTATAGGATACCTTGTCCTAGCAGTGGTAGCTGGGAGTCTGAGATATGTTAGCTATATTTGAGTCTAAGACTTGTTTATTCCCATAGTGTGGTTGTGAGCTATAGTTTATTCTGTACGTTTTGGGTTTCTATATGCTACTCCACCCTGTCAATTAGGTAAACTAACACCCTAGGGATTCTGAACCCTATGGGGGGTGTTTTACCCAACATTCCAGTGGGAGGATGGATGAATGACTGCCCCCTTTGGTCCTGCTCTATTCTCTCGGAAGTTACTTCTACTGGTAGGCACTTCAGTTAGTTTTCCCCATATATGTGTTTAGAGGGCTGTAATGGCTTGTGGTTATTCACAAAAAAATATTCTAGATGTAGTTCCCTATGGGATATGATAGATTTAATGCGTATAAGTTGTGATTGTTTGAGGATCCTTACACTGTGTATGACATGTAATAGATTGAGGTATAATTACCAATGTATGATATTCGTTATAAGAGCTATCGAGGATCCCAAAAACTACTTGGTTATGTTGGTTACGTGGATGTAGTGGTTGTGTTGCACATGGTGCATGTTGTGGTGCTTTGCCTAGTTGTCTATAAGAATCCCTTTTTGGAGAGAGATGCTTTGTACATGCGACGTTGGGGAAAAGAAGAAAACCAAGGGTGAAGTGGTCGGAGGGTACCCTTGATATTATTATATTTATATTATAAACTCTTGTAGGTGCTACCTGGTGAGATTATCCATGGTGAGGTTGATAACTTAGTATACTTATTTTGCTAACGAGTTAGTTTCACTTGTTTTTCACTTTTCGTTAACACGCTTTCTTTACTTTTGAACAAGAGGATCTAGGGAGGATCTTACTAGGAATACTGTTATAATCACCCTATGTATATATATAAAATATTATTCAGGTAACATGGAGAAGGTTGGAGATCAAGCTAGTTACCACTAGCTTGGGGTGGCAATAACTGTTCGGGCTTTGTGGTTACTGCTGTTTTTACTTTATTTCGATACTTGTAGTTTTTTGTTTCAGTTGTTGTAGTTTTTTCATGAAATTACAAATGTGTACATTGGATTTCTTTTATACTGTAGTCTGAGTTAGAGTTGGTTGATGTATGTCTTATCTCTCTCTTTCGCATGTGTTCTCTTAGAGGGTAATGCCTCTCATTTTGTGTCTTTACTATACCCTATGTGCTAGTCTCCAACCTGACACCTATTAGAGGCGGGACTCGGGGGGTCACTATCTCCTTTCTCACATTGTCGTCCCAGGAGTGTTACACCTTGTGGGGAGGGGGTCGTGAAAACGTGGTATTAGAGTTGTGGTTAATGGATATGATAGAGTTTTGTGTTAGGCATAGGTGAGGTTGAATGTGTTGGTAGGGAAACAGTGTCAGACAAGTTTAACAAGTGATGTAAACACTGGAGAGTGGCTGAGACATAGGTGTTTAGGGACCCCTGTGATCTGATTCATGGAACTTTAAGTTTACGGTGGCTACTAAATGAGGTGATACTAGTTTTAGGGTAGAGACCTAGGAAATGATCATGCACCATTATTCAATGTGCATGTGTTTGAGTGGTTAGACCTTGGGATAATTTAACCTAAAATGAATAAAAGAAAACAATTAATTAATTATTGTTGTGTGTTCCATATTCTAGGTTTAGGATCTCTAGCTGTTTGTTATTTTGTAGCTAGGGATCCAAGCTGATGTCCTCATCATATTTGCATAGAATATGTCATACAGGCTAGAACATCATATTTCAACAGTGTAGAGGTTGATGATGACGACACTTGGATGAGGACACTCTGAGAGTTTCAGTGCTAGAGTTTGCAGAAGTATGAGGGCTTTGTTTCAGATGCAGTCATAGAAGACTGTTTGGAGGAGGTTGAGATAGCCTTTAGTTCAATTTGTTCTTAGAAGGATCACTGGGTGTCTTTCGTTGTGGCGATGCTACATGGGGAAGCGAGGAATTTGTGGTTCTTGTTCCTTAGGGTTCATGAGGAGTTGGCGATCTCATGGGAGGAGTTTCGTGACAAGTTAAGAGTCAAGATTTATTCTTCGATAGCGAAGGCTTACAACCGCTAGGAGATACTTACTCTTTGATAGGGGAGCTATAATGTACGATATATTACAATCTGTTTCAGGGTCCTTTTAATATATGCTTCCTACCTATTTCAAGATGAGAAGGTTAAGGCAAGTAATTTTGAGGAGGCTTTTCATCAAGAGATCCAGCGCTAGGTCACCCCGTTTATACTAAAGACACATCTTGAGATGTTGTGAAGGGTAGAGGTCATCAACATGAAATTATCTAGAACCGGATCTTTATATGAGGGGATTCATCAGGATTCCTCAACAAGTAGAGCAATGGTCTGGGGTTCCCAAATTTTAGGGAAGAAGAGTTTTTGTTTGGCCAGGGGTAGGTCTCAGCCCTCATTAACTCATTTCTCTAGGGGTGGTGGCTCTCAAGACTATGCCAGAGGATTAAGAGATTGTTTTTATTATATAATCCAAGGTCATTAGTAGTGATATTGCACAACCTTTCATAGTGGTCATTGTGCACTAGGTTTTTTGCTCCAGGTTCCTCTATTGAGGCCGTTCTAGCTGAGGTAGCAGTAGCAGGTCACACCAGCTTTCGAATAGCAGAGAGAAGATGGGGTAGGTAGAGGACAAACCCTTGAATCTCCATGTCCTTAGAGTGCTGAGCGTGACCATGGTGGTGGTATTCATTAGGGTCAGAGAGGTCATGGAGCATGTTGTGGTCTGCTTCATGCTTTAGCGTTTCCAGTTCCTGATGAGCTAGACATTGTTCAAGGTACCTTTTTCTTGGTTTCTACTTGGGTTTATGCCTTGTTTGATTCCATAGAGACACACTACTATACATCACCTTCCCTTTTCCATTCATTGAGACATGAGGTAGAGAAGATTACAGTGCCCTTGGCATTGACTATACGAGTTGGAGGTCGAGTTGACTTGTTTGAAGTCTGTAGAGACTGTGAGCTAGGGCTAGGGAAGCACCTATCTTAGGGATATTTCCTATGTTTACATATAAAACCATATGATTTCATCCCTTACATGGATTGGTTGTATTTTGTGGAGGCTATCATGGATTTTTTCAAGAGTTATGTGGTGTTCTTTGATGCTGATGGAGTTCGATCAGTGTTTGTTAGTGAGAGAGACCCTCATATGGGTCTTAGGTGTGTTTTTTCCTTGTCATCCATGGTGGATGAGTTGATTCTAAGTTCTTCAGAGGTTCAACAATTAGTGTTTCCATGGGTTTTAGAAGTGTACCATGATGTCTTTCTAGAAGATATTGTAGAATTATCCCCTCAATGATAGATTATGTTTTGGATCGATCTACATCTAGAAGAATCTCATATCTCTATGTCTCTTTATTGTATGACCCCTTATGAGTTACAAGAGCTGCATATAAGGCTGGATAGTCTATTACAGTGTGTTTTTTTTCAGCCAAGTGTGTCACCGTGGGGTGAACTAGTTTTGTTCGTGAAGAAGGCTGATGACTAATTGCAGTTGTGTATCGATTATTGTCACATAAACAAAGTGAATGTGAATTATAACTATACTCTTCCACAGATTGATGATTTATTTAATCAATTGAATGGTGAAAGTTGGTTCTCAAATATCTATTTGTGGTCATGATATCATGAGTTGAATTTCAAGGATGATGATATCTTGAAGATTGATTTCTTTTGTCGTCATGGGCATTATGATTTCATTATAATTCTGTTTGGCGTGACTAATGTTCTAGTTGTGTTCATGGGGTTGATGAATGTGGTGTTCCTTGAGTTCCTAGAGAAGTTTTTGGTGGTTTTCATCAATGAAATCCCTGTGTATGATGCATCTGAGGAGGATCATGCATAGCATCTACATGTCATTTTGAGAGTTCTTCATCAACATATTCTATTTGGGTAGTTGTTTATGTGTGAGTTTTGGGCTCAAGAAGATTGTTTCTTGGGGCACGTGGTATCCCATCAGGGAGTATCTATGTAACATCCCAAGTGAATAAAGAATAAATAATTTTCATTTTCATTAATATTTATGAATTAAATATTAATTTTACTTTAAAGGGGTTTCTATGTTCGATAACGTACCCGATACGCAACAAAGAGTTTCTTTGAAATCTTACGTTGCACACTAGTAATAAAATAATATTATTTTAAATGGTAGTTAACACGTAGCCGTTGTATTGGAAGGAATGAATGGAAATAACTAAAATATGATTATATATGTTTGTTAAATGTTTTTACATTTATCCAATAAAAGATAAAGGCTTAAAATACGAAAAGAATTCAATTTTAGGCATATATACTCTAATTTTCACTAAAGGTCCACTTATCGTCTTTTGATGGCGAACCGTCATTAAATATAGTTTTGGTCACTCTTATAAATTCTATTGGACCAAATAAAATTGTTCTTTATAATCGGGACATCAAATTTTACTTTTTATGAATTTTTGGTATTTTTCCGATAAAGTTCATTTTTTTAATGAATAGTGAAAACTGTTGTATTTTAATTCAAAACCACTTTTTAATCTAATTTATTTATATGATTAGATTATATCTTGAATAGGTTTTATAGTGCAGTTAGAATATATTTTTACCATTTAATCCAATTTTGGTCATTGGAATTAATTTCAATTTGAAATCGGACTTAAACAAGTGTCAATCTTTTGATACTTATTGTTTCATAAAAACACGATATTTGCTCTGACAGCGGGAATTAATTATTAAATTAATTAATGAAACTTATATGTTTTGAATTTTGTAAAATAGACTTCATTTTTGAATTCTAAATATCAAATATAGCTTAGGATGAAGTTTTGGTATTTTTATGAAAAACTTCAATTTTTGATGAATAGTGAAACCACTAAGTGGTACTTATAAAAACTGATTTTCCGTTTAAATGAAATTTTACCACCTCTGTGTTTTGAATTTCAAAAATCCAACATACATGGTTGTCATTAAAAAGTAAAATGTGGTTCAATGGAATTAAAATAATTTTTTGGTGAATAGTAACTTTTATGTTTTTAATCGCGATTAGAGGTAATTAGTGTAATTTAAGGTAAAAATAATGTTTTAATAATATGAAATGACCTAGACCCATGTCCTACCCTCATTAGATGAGTCATGGCCGACCAAGACAATACATGGGTAAACTTGGGGACCCCATGGAGCCACTTTTCTTGGAAAATTACATTAATATCTTTTTATTTAAAGTTAAAATTAAAATCTCACAAACATGTGTTGTTTTAATAAAACAATTTTTAGATAGGGTTATAAAAGTCATATTTTTTACTATAAATATTCATTAGTAAGCTAAAAATATTTCCTACATCATGATATTTTTTTTATAATTTTTAGACATTAAATAAATTAAATTATTTATGACATCATGATGATGCAGCGATTACCTCATTATTTAACGATTTAAATAAAATGAAAAGATAATGTAAAATCTAAGACCTAAACATGTCAAAAACCTATTGGATGGGTGGATTTAGAACCCTTATCACCTTATAATCGAAATATATCAATGTGGGACCTTTAAAATCCAAAACTCATTTGAAAATAATGTAAATTTTCTTAACTTTCCAAGAGTGCCCCTCCTATCCTCTTATAAAAGGCCCCCACCTCTACCACATTACCCAAAACTCTCAAGCCTTTGGTTAGGCCAAGCTCTGCCCATTTTGTCTCTCCACATCCCTCTCTTACTCCTAGAATCCTCAATTTGGGCATAAGTCTTTCCAAGGAAGCCTTTGAGCTCAAATCAAAAAGAGTTACCCCTTTTAAAGGTAGTGTTTTCTCTTGTGTTCTTTTGTTTTATTTTTCTTCTCCACCCCTAAACTCTTTTTATTAATTTATTTTGTAACAACTCCAGTATCTTAAATATACTAGGATGTTGTTATAAGAATAATTAGAGCTACACTTACACACACCTACATCTAATGGTTAAAGAACATACTGTTTCTATGGATGGTGAATTTCTGCCTCACGAAACGATGATTGTTCAATATTCTTCTAACACATTCAAAGGTGGACATTAAGATTTCACTATATTTATATATGATATATAATATGTTTATGTTTTCCTTAAGATTCTGTATTTTTCATTTATTTCATACCTTTGTGGCTTCCATTATGTTTATACGTGATATCTTCATTTTAGGAAGTGCGGACTACCGCCCCCTCAAAGTGATTTGATTCATTAATGCCATATGTGGGATGTATAAAGGAAGGATTTAAAGTTATTCTATATGATTTATGTTACATATAAATGATGAATATAATTCTGTAATTAAAATATACATACCTCTCATTTAGTTTTAATTCCATTAATATGACATTGAAATAAAAGTAGCATTCATGCGTATGTACGGCTTATCGTCACCATAAACGGAACATTTCATTTCTTACCTATAAAAGATTATGTAATATTATAATTACATGTATATGCTGGATATATATGATATATATGATATCCAAATCATGAATATCATTCTGGATATAATGAACCTTTGACCACACGAACAACATGTAATTGTAAGAAGTCCACTTTCGACTTAAGAACCAAATATCGACAAAGAAAACATTATTAACTTAAATGATTACATAATGTTTATAACATGGTAATAAGTGATATAAAAGTAATAATGAACTTGAAAAAGGTTCTTAAGCAAGTAGAAATTAACTCAAGTTTATTATTGAGGACGTTAAAGAACGTTCGAGTCAAGTCGGACCCAAGGTAAGGGACTTCGTCTCAATATCCTTTCATTGAGGTATCTTTCGTTATTTTATACGGTGTATAAACCCCTTTGAAGTTTTAATTTTATAAAAAAGGAATCTTTTTCTATGAAGTATTTTACTAAACGAAAAAAGGAATGTTTCTTTTAACGTACGCGGTGACAACGACCTTTTCCGCCACCGCGAGTATTATTTGGTCTTTGGCTTCCTCAATAAGCCGTAATGTTTTTAAATGAAATAAATACCATATAATATTTTATGTATTTTGTTATTGAAAATGGTTTTTATAATGTATTTGTTATGTCAATATATTTAAGTGATATATTGTGATCAAAGTGTGGAAATGTTTTCATTCCATTATATTTGTTTTATGTCTTATGATTTTGTAATGGTACTTGGACATTTGACGGGTGGTTGCATGATAAACCATATGACGGGTGGTGCCGTGAATACCAAGACGAGTGGTTACATTATAAACTCCAATGCATTGGGTATGGAAGTCGGCCCTATGGCTATTACATTAAGTGATATGCGTGGAAGTCGACCGTATGGTTATTCCATTTAAGTATGTTTATGTCCCAAGTTACCTTTATATGTCATGTGATCTTTATATGGGTTTTATGGTAATATTTTGGTTACAAAAGGGTAAGTAATGATCTTTTTTTCAGTGAAGAGTTTTTACTTCTTCATAAAGGTGAAAAGTATTACTTTGATAAAGTATACATGGTTTACTTGTTGTTTTGATAAACTAACAGTTTTCATTCTTTGTGTATCCCTTACTGAGCTTTTTATGCTCACCCCAAGTTTTTTGAAATGTTTTTCACAGGAATTAATGTGGAATAGGGTCAAGGATGGGATCAATGGAAAGTCATGATATCTAAAACATGGAACTAAACATGTTTCTTTTTAAGTGTTTTTATTTTATGGAAACTTAGTAGAAGTGTCTACTTTGTAATCTTTTGATATTTAATAGTTATGTCCTAATTCTCTAAAACTATAAACCATGAAAAGATCCTCAATGTGAATTATTCATTTAATTCAATATTAAGTAAGGTTTAAGGTCGGGGCCTTATAGTTGGTATCAGAGGTCGGTTTAGACAACTTTAGGGGTTAGAAAATTTTTAAATTATAAATTAATTTATGGTATGATTGAAATGATATATCATTTAAAGATTACCATGTTGCTTCGCCTAAGATATTTCTGTGTTCAGAATGGTTTTCCGCAGAGTAAACAAAGAAGCTATGTTGGGACGACATCAGGAGGAACCCAACCTTCCAAATCAGCAACCCAAGATTGTCGGAATCGGAACTGAACAGTTTGTTGCAGTGATGGAACAGTTGAATCAGGATATAAATGGTGGTGGTATCCATGTACGAGATCAGCTAGATCAACCGAAAAGGAACATGTCAGTGGTGGAACATTTCATGAGGCAACATCCCCCATCATTCAGAGGATCGTCTGACCCCATGCAAGCTGAAGGGTGGATTAAAGCACTGGAGAAGATTTTTGATGTCATGGGGTGTTCAAAACATCAAAAGGTTAGTCTTGTTGTTTACCGTTTTGAAGGTGAATATGATCAATGGTAGTTGATGGTGAAAAATATCAGGGATAGTGATGAGATTTATGATCTTCACTGGGACGAATTCAAAGTTCTGTTTCTTGAGAAATATTTTCCTAAGGTGGTTCGTCTTAGGATGGAAAAACAGTTCCTAGAATTGAGGAAGGAGGATGACTCAGTGGCTGCTTATGAAGCAAAGTTCACTCGATTGGAAAGGTATGCTCCAAACTTCATATGAGATCTTGATAGTAAAATAAACCGTTTTTACTCAGGGTTAAAGCCAAAGTATTGAAGGGCTTTAGCTTCCCGTGAGTTCAAAAGTTATGAAAAACTTGTTCGATGTGCGGATAAGGTGGAAATGGAGTTTGCCGATGATCAGGTGTTATTTGAAAAACAACAAAATAAGAGGTCCAGTTGGTAGGAAAATGGGAAGAATTCATCAAATAAGCAAGGAGGTAAGAAAACCAAATATCCATCCTGTGAGAAGTGTGGTAAAATGCATCCTGGAGAATGTTTATCCAAGTCTGGTAAGTGCTTTCGGTGTGGTAAGTCTAGTCATATTGCTCGTAACTGTAAGGAAGATGGTCAAGAAGGAAATTAAAAGCCAGTGGTAAGATGTTTTAAGTGTAATGAAATGGGTTATTATGCAAATGAGTGTCTAAAGAAGAAATCAACTGGGGAAAAGCATACCAACTACAAGTAGAAAGGGGTGGTGAAATATTTTACAACTACTTCAGCATATGTTGGTCTATCGAATGAAGTAGTATCAGGTACACTGTTTGTTTGTTCAGATTATGCCAATGTGTTGTTTGATTCAGGGTCTACACATTCTTTAATTTCTGAGAAGTTTTCAAGTATATTGGAAATTCCATCTCAATATATGAATCCTGAACTTATGGTAAAAACACCCGGAGGGAACGTTGAGACAAAAAGGAATTATAAGAACCTTCCTATCCTTGTGTGCGGAAAGAATCTATCATCAAACCTTATTATTTTTCCTCTAGTAGAGTTTGATGTTATTTTGGGCGTGGATTGGCTTTCTGTTTATCATGCTAAGATTGACTGCAGAGATAAAATGGTTTCTTTTTAGAAATATTTTCAGTTTGTGTACAAGAATGAACTCTTGATTTGATAACATATCAGGAAGTTGAGAAACTAGTAAAAGATGCAAATGAATGTTACCTTGAACATATTATTGAAAATAAAGGAACTGTTCAGATTAATTATGTTCCAGTGGTAAATGAGTATCTTGATGTTTTTCCTGATGAGTTCCCTTAAATTATTCATGACTGGGAAGTTGAATTTACTGTTGACTTAGTTCCTGATTCTAAGCCAATTTCAAAACCCCCTTATCGAATGGCTCAAGTTGAACTTTTAGAGTTAAAGAAGCAATTGAAGGAGTTATTAGATAAAGGTTTCATTCGACCTAGAACATCACCATGGGGTGCTCCTGTCTTGTTTGTTAAAAAGAAAGATGTCTCAATGATACTTTGCATTGATTATAGAGACTTGAATTATATTACTGTTAAAAACAAGTATCCTTTGCCTCATATCGATGATTTGTTTGATCAGCTCCTGGGAGCTAAGTATTTTTCGAAGAATGACTTGAGGTCGGGGTACCATCAGTTGAAAGTAAAAGAAGCAGACATTCCAAAGACTATGTTCCGTACTAGATATGGCCATTATGAATTTGTAGTTATGCCTTTTGGGTTAACCAACGCACCTACTGTATTCATGGACCTTATGAATAGAATTTTCCATGAGTTCTTGGATAAGTTTGTGGTTGTTTTCATTGATGATTTTTTTGGTGTTTTCTAAAAGTAAAGAGGAGCATGAAAGTCATTTAAGGGTTATCTTGAAAACCTTAAAAGAAAAGAAATTGTATGGAAAATTTAGCAAGTGTGAGTTTTGGTTACAACAAATTTCATTCCTGGGTCACATTGTTTCAAAAGATGGAATAACTGTTGATCCTGCTAAAACAAAGTTGTTGAATAATGGCCAAGACCCACAAATGTAACTGATATCCATAGTTTTCTTGGTTTGGCAGGTTACTACCAAAGGTTTGTTGAAAATGTTTCACGGTTATCTAGTCCAATGACTGGAATTAATCAAGGATTATGATTGTACAATTCATTACCATCCGGGAAAAGAAAATAAAGTGGCTGATGCTTTGAGTCAAAAAAGTAATGCTTCATTAACCATGCTACGTTTGGAATGAGATCCTTTGGTTTTCGATTTGATGAACTTTGTAATGGGAGTTGTTTGTGCAGGAAGTCCTTTTTTTCTGTTTCAGGTATCAGTGAAATCTTCTCTATCAGACAAAATAAAGCAAGCACAGAAGCAAGACAGTGAGTTGCAGAAAAAGGTAGAGCTGGTTCAGAATGGTAAGTTGCCTGAATTCAACATTGATAATTATTGTGTTTTGAGATTTTGGAAGAGATTGTGTGTGCCTTGTGATTCATAATTGAAGAGAGAGTTGTTATGTGAAGCTCATAGTTCTCCATTTTCAGTTCATCCTGGCAGTACTAAGATGTACAGAGATCTTCGGGAGTATTACTGGTGGGACAGAATGAAAGGAGATATTGCTGATTTTACTGCGAAGTGTTTGACTTGTCAGAAGGTTAAAGCAGAGCGGCAGTTACCGAAAGAGATGCTTCAGCCTTTACCAGTGCCAACGTGGAAATGAGAGAATATATCCATGGACTTCGTTGTGGGATTGCCGAAGACACCTCGAGGTAATAATGAAATCTGGGTTATTGTTGATCGCTTGACTAAATCTACTCATTTCCTTGCTATACGAGATACTTTTTCCCTAGACCAACTTTCCCATTTGTATGTTAAAGAGATAGTCAGGTTACATGGAGTTCATATCTCCATTGTGTCCGATCGTGATCCCAAGTTTACTTCTAACTTTTGGAAGGGCCTTCAGAAGTCGTTGGGTACTGAATTAAATTTTAGTACAGCTTTTCATCTGCAATCAGATGGGCAGTCAGAACGAACAATTCGGACATTAGAGGATATGCTACATGCTTGTTCGATGGATTACCAGGGAAGTTGGGACCAAAATCTTTCTTTGGTTGAGTTATCTTATAATAATAGTTTTCATTCCAGTATACAGATGGCACCATTTGAGGCATTATATGGGAAGCGGTGTCGAACTCCAGCTTTTTGGGATGAAGTGTGTGAAAGGAAGCTAATGGGACCATAATTGGTAGAAGAGATGGCAGAAAAAGTTCAGTTGATTCAGAAATACCTGAGAATAGCTCAGAGCAGACAGAAAAGTTATGCGGATAACCGGAGGAAGGATCTATCTTTTGAGGTAGGTGATCATGATTTTCTCAAGGTTTCTCCATGGAAAAATGTGATGTGATTTGGTAAGAAAGGAAAGCTGAGTCCAAGGTTCATTAGACCATATGAAATTATGGAGAAAGTTGGATCATTTTCTTATCGAGTGGATTTACCTCCGAGTTTATCCCAGGTACCCAATGTTTTTCATGTTTCGATGTTGAGAAAGTATATTCTAGATTCATCTCATGTTTTGAGCCCAAAGGTAGTTCAGTTGGAAGAGAATCTCTCTTATGAAGAACAACCAGTCCAGATACTTGACCGTAGAGAGAAAGTGTTGTGGAATAAGGTAATTCACAAGGTAAAGGTTTTATGGAATAACCATATGGTTGAAGAGGCAACATGGGAATCTGAAAATTCTCTGAGGGATAAATACCCCCACTTATTTTGATAAGTGAATAAAATTGTGAGGACACAATTCCCAAAAGGGGGGAAGGATGTAACATCCCAAGTGAATAAAGAATAAATCATTTTAATTTTTATTAATATTTATGAATTAAATATTAATTTTACTTTAAAGGGGTTTCTATGTTCGATAGCGTACCCGATACGCAACAAAGAGTTTCTTTGAAATCTTACGTTGCACACTAGTAATAAAATAATATTATTTTAAATGGTAGTTAACACGTAGCCATTGTATTGGCAGGAATGAATGAAAATAACTAAAATATGATTATATATGTTTTTTAAATGTTTCTACATTTATCCAATAAAAGATAAAGGCTTAAAATATGAAACGAATTCAATTTTAGGCATATATACTCTAATTTTCACTAAAGGTCCACTTATCGCCTTTTGATGGCGAACCGTCATTAAATATAGTTTTGGTCGCTCTTATACATTCTATTGGACCAAATAAAATTCTTCTTTAGAATTGGGACATCAAATTTTACTTTTTGTGATTTTTTGGTATTTTTCTGATAAAGTTCATTATTTTTAATGAATAGTGAAAAATGTTGTATTTTAATTCAAAACCTCTTTTTAATCTAATTTCTTTATATGATTAGATTATATTTTGAATGGGTTTTATACTGCAATTAGAATATATTTTTACCATTTAATCCAATTTTGGTCATTGGAATTAATTTCAATTTGAAATCGGACTCAAACTAGTGTCAATCTTTTGATACTTATTGTTTCATAAAAACACGCTATTTGCTCTAACAGTGGGAATTAATTATTAAATTAATTAATGAAACTTATATGTTTTTAATTTTTTAAAATAGACTTCATTTTTTAATTCGAAATATCAAATATATATTAGGGTGAGGTTTTGGTATTTTTCTGAAAAACATTAATTTTTGATGAATAGTGAAACCACTAAGTGGTACTTATAAAAACTGATTTTCGGTTTAAATGAAATTTTACCACCTCTGTATTTTGAATTTCAAAAATCCAACATACATGGTTGTCATTAATAATTAAAATGTGGTTCAATGGAATTAAAATAATTTTTTGGTGAATAGTAACGTTTAAGTTTTTAATCGTGATTAAAGGTAATTAGTGTAATTTAAGGTAAAAATAATGTTTTAATAATATGAAATGACCTAGACACATGTCCTACCCTCATTGGATGAGTCATGGACGACCAATAAAATCCATGGGTCAACTTGGGGACCCCATGGATCCACTTTTCTTGGAAAATGACATTAATACCTTTTTATTTAAAGTTAAAACTAAAATGTCAGAAACATGTGTTGTTTTAATAAAACAATTTTTAGATGGGTTTATACAAGTCATATTTTTCACTATAAATTTTAATTAGGAATATAAAAATATTTCCTACATCATGATATTTTTTTTATAATTTTTATACATTAAATAAATTAAATTATTTATGACATCATGATGATGCAGCAATTACCTCATTATTTAACGATTTAAATAAAATGAAAAGATAATGTAGAATCTAAGACCTACAGATGTCAAAAACCTATTGGATGGGTGTATTTCGTACCCTTATCACCTTATCCTCTAAATATATCAATGTGGGACCTTTAAAATCCGGAACTCATTTGAAAATAATGTAACTTTTCTTAACTTTCCAAGAGTGTCCCTCATCTCCTCTTATAAAAGGCCCCCACCTCTACCACCTTACCCAAACCTCTCAAGCCTTTAGTTCGGCCACGATCTAACCATTTTTTCTCTCCACATCCCTCTATTACTCCTAGAACCCTCACTTTGGGCAGAAGTCTTCCCAAGGAATCCTTTGAGCTCAAATAAAAAAGAGTTACCCCTTTTAAAGGTAGTGTTTTCTCTTGTGTTCTTTTATTTTATTTTGCCTCTCCAACCCCCTAAACTATTTTTATTCATTTATTTTGTAACAACTCCAGTATCTTCAATATACTAGGATTTTGTTATAATAATAATTCAAGCTACACTTACACACACCTACATCTAATGGTTAAAGAACATACTGTTTCTGTGGATGACGAATTTCTGCCTCACGAAACGATGATTGTTCAATATTCTTCTAACACCTTCAAAGGTGGCCATTAATATATCACTATATTTATATATTATATATAATATTTTTATGTTTTCATTAAGATTCTGTATTTTTCAATTATGCCATACCTTTGTGGCTTCCATTATGGGTATACGCGATATCTTCATTTTAGGAAGTGCGGACTACCGCCCCCTCAAAGTGATTTGATTCGTTAATGCCATATGTGGGACATATAAAGGATGGACTTAAAGTTATTATATATGATGTATGTTACATATAAATTATGAATATAATTCTGGAATTAAAATATATATACCTCTCATTTAGTTTTAATTCCAATAATATGGCATAGAAATAAAAGTAGCGTTCATGCGTACGTACGGGTTACCGTCTCCATGAACGATACATTTCATTTCTTACCTATAAATGATTATGTAATATTATAATTACATGTATATGCTGGATATATATGATATATATGATATCCAAATCTTGAATATCATTCTGGATATAATGAACCTTTGACCACACGAAGAACATGTAATTGTAAGAAGTCCACTTTCGACTTAAGAACCAAATATCGAAAAAACAAACATTATTAACTTAAATGATTAAATAATGTATATAACATTGTAATAAGTGATATAAAATTAATAATGAACTTGAAAAAGGTTCTTAATCAAGTAGAAATTAACGCAAGTTTATTATTCAGGACGTTAAAGAACGATCGATTCAAGTCGGACCCGAGGTAAGGGACTTCGTCTCAATCTCCTTTCATTGAGGCATATTTTGTTCTTTTATACGGTGCATAAAACTTTTTTCCTTTTACTTTTATACAAAAGGAATCTTTTTCTACGAAGCGTTTTACTAAATGACAAAAAGTAATGTTTCTTTTAACGTATGTGGTGACATCGACCTTTTTCACCACCGCGAGTATTATTTGGTCTTTGGCTTCCTCAATAAGCGGTAATGTTTTTTTAAATGAAATAAATACCATATACTCTTTTATGTATTTTGGTATTGAAAATGGTTTTTATAATGGATTCGTTATGTCAATATATTTAAGCGATATATTGTGATCAAAGTGTGGAAATGTTTTCTTTCCATTAAATTTGTTTTATGTCTTGTGATTTTGTAATGGTACTTGGACATT
The DNA here is from genome assembly GCA_963277665.1 of Viscum album. NCBI lineage: Eukaryota > Viridiplantae > Streptophyta > Magnoliopsida > Santalales > Viscaceae > Viscum > Viscum album. The sequence continues at coordinate 1,384,858,811 of OY728123.1, forward strand.
TGATGGGTGGTTACGTGATAAACCATATAATGGATGGTGTCGTGAATACCAGGACGAGTGGTTACGTTATAACCTCCAATGCATTGGGTATGGATTCCTGCCGTATGGTTATTCCATTAAGTGATATGTGTGGAAGTTGACCGTATGGTTATTCCATTTTAGTATGTTTATGTCCCAAGTTACCTTTATATGTTATGTGATCTTTATATGGGTTTTATGGTAATCTTTTGGTTACAAAAGGGTAAGTAATGATCTTTTTTTCAGTGAAGAGTTTTTACTTCTTCATAAAGGTGAAAAGTATTACTTTGATAAAGTATACATGGTTTACTTGTTGTTTTGATAAACTAACAGTTTTCATTCTTTGTGTATCCCTTACTGAGCTTTTTATTCTCACCCCAAGTTTTTTGAAATGTTTTTCACAGGACTTAATGTGGAATAGGGTCAAGGATGGGATCAAGGGAAAGTCATGATATCTAAAACATGGAACTAAACATGTTTATTTTTAAGAGTTTTTATTTTATGGAAACTTAGTAGAAGTGTCTACTTTGTAATATTTTGAGATGTAATAGTTATGTTCTAATTCTCTAAAACTCTAAACCATGAAAAGAACCTCAATGTGAATTATTCATTTAATTCAATATTAAGTAAGGTTTAAGGCTAGAGCCTTATAATATATGGATCCATTGAAGATATAGGCATCTGTATCTTGGGAAGGTCCAAAGATAGTGGAAGATCTATGAGGTTTCCTTGGTCTCCCATGATAGTACATGAGGTTCGTAGCCAATCTCTCTCGGGTTGCGACTACTCTGACAACATTGACCAGAAAGGATTAAGTGTTTGTGTGGACTGATCTATGTCAGATAGCTTCTGAGTATCTAGAGGATAATATGGTAAGTGCTCCAATTAATTTTCTTCCAATATAGGGAGTTCAGTTAGATGTTTTCTACAATACTTCAGATATGGGGATAGGATGTTTCTGATGCAGTAGAGGTCGATCATTTATTATGGCTCTCAGAAGTTTCATCCCCATGATGTAACTATGCCACACACGATCTGGAGTTGGATGTCATACTATTTTATATAAATCTAGAGGGACATTACCTCATTAGTGAGCTCTTTATGATTTTCACTGATCATAAGATCATGAGGTATGTTTTCTCCCAGTGTGACTTGAACTTGTGGTAACATCGTTTGATGGTGTTTTTACTGGGATAAGACATTGAAATTGCATAGTAATGACGTGCATGAATTTGTGGATTCCTGGAGAGTGATTGAAGAACTTTCAGCATTACATCTCGATATGGGAGATGTTGGAGACAAATTTGGTCTTTTTCAGATGCTGGTACAATCATCTCTTGTGCTGTAGGTGGAAAATTTTCAGTTGGGGGATCTAGAGGTGGCGGTATGGAGAGGTCAAATTATTTTTGGTAAGCCCCCTGATGGTTAGTCTGAGAATGAACAATATAGTGTGTTGTATCAGGGAAGGCTTTTCATTCCTTTGGTGATGCGTGAGATGGTTCTCAGAGGATTCCATTGTTCAACTTTAACGATTCATCATGGAGTGAAAAAGATGTACCGATCTTTGATGTTTGGTCTGCTAGAAAGTGAAGGTCGAGCACCATGTCCCTGGTGGTTTTCTCCATCTGATAGTTGTTATTTAGTGTAAGTTGGTGGAAATCTCATTGGACACTATTACTGGTTTACCTTGAGATTAGGGAGTCCATGATGTTATTTGGGTGGTACTAAATTTTTTAACAAAATCATCCAACTTCATAGCGATCAAGGAGTCGAGCTCAGTGGGGGATTTGTCGAGGAAGTACCTGGAGGAGGTGGTGAGACTCCACAAAGTCTCGAGTATGATCATTTATAATCGAGATCCCCATTTTAACTCTATGGTGTGGAGAGGTCTCCAGCATTATTTCAGTTCTTAGCTATACCTTAGCACTGCTCTTCATCCACAGACGGACAATAAGATAGAGCAGACCATCTAGCATCTGGAAGACATTTTGTGTTCTTGTATCCAAGATTTTAGAGGTTTGTTGATGTGGAACTTACCCTTTGTGGAGTTCTCCTGTAACAATAGTTTTCACTCAACCATTAGTATGGAGCCCTTTGAATACCTGTATGGGTGGGCTTTCCAATCTCTGTTGTGTTGGACTAGGGTTGGAGAGTCAGCAATTCTCAGACCGGAACTGGTACGAAACACGATAGAGATGGATCAAATGATTTGTGAGAGAATGAAGGCGGCAAAAGACCACCAGTAATAATATGCCAATCAAAGGAGGATACCTTTGGCGTTTGATGTTGGGGATCACATGTTTCTGAAGGTAACACCCCGTCGTGGGAAGAGACAGTTTTATTGTGAGAGTAAGTTGTCTCCCCGATTTGTTGGGCCTTTAGAGGTTTTGGATCATGTTGGAACTGTGGCATATCGAGTATAACTTCCCCCATATATGAGTTGGATACAAGATATTTTTCATGTGTCATAGCTCTGTTGTTATCTTCACGAGGACTATCATGTCACCGATTGGGTCATGATCAATGTTGAAGATGATGTGACCTTCGTGGAGCAGCCTATATAGATCTTGGACTACACGTAGAAGGCATTACACAGGAAGGCTATTCCTTTGTTTTGTTTTTTTGTGGTGGAATGGTAGCATGTATGAGAGTACATGGGAACCTGAGTTGTAGATACATGATCAGTACCCCAAGCTATTTTATATTTAGCTCTTCTCTTGTAATGTTGTTCATTTTGTGGTTTTAGACCTTTACTGTTTATGAGATGGCTCTCTCTTGATGCTTGTTATGGATTGACCTTGTTTTAGTGGTATCTCCCTCGGAGAGTTTTTGGGATATGTTTTTGTTTTTCTCATGGTTTTTCATTTTTCTAAATAGTTGAGCTTCAGTGGTGGCAAGATCCTTGATAGGTATCTCACGGGGTGGATGTTTGGATTCCCCATTTCTTTCCTTTTGGGTTTTCTCTTTGGGTTGGTTTTGGATTCTCGAGGATGAAAATGTTTTGATAGGTATCCGATTAAAGGTCTCATATCTGCATAGATTGACCCTTTTTGAGTTTTCAAAGACTGAGGTACTTGAAGAAGTATCAGAGGAAGTATAGAGAATTTAGGTCGCTGGAAGATGGAAACAGGGGGCTACATTATGTGAGAAAGGGGAACATGACATGTACCATTTGGGTTTCAAAAAAATATATCAAAGCATCGAGGTGATACATTTTTCAGCATAAGTCATCCTCGAGGTGTTACAAGATGTGATGAGGATGTAAACGTCATGTACTATCCTACCACGGGGTGTTTAAAGACACCTAACCGCTCAGGGTTTTCAAACCCTAAGACTTGAGAACACCCCATCTAGACTCCAGATGACCCAGACACCTCTCTCTTCAACGTTGGGGTTTTTCCTTCATCCCAGATCGATTCCTCACCTCCTTCATTGATGAGTCTTCAATCAGAGGTAAGATTTAACTTCATTATTTGGGTTTTATTCAATACATATTCTCCCATTTCCACTTTCCATGATATAGAATCTCATCTGCATGTTTCTAATGGGAATTTTTTGGGTGTTGGTTGGTGGAGTGGTGCCGTGACTTCCTCAGGTGGATACAGTCATTATATGGGAGAAAATAAAGGTATGTTGCTTTGATTTGTTCTTGAGTGATGAAAGTTGGAATCCTTTTGAAGTATCAGATTCATTTCTTCTCTTTTTATTACGTTAAATCGTATAGCTATAATGATTTAGCCTTTAGATCACAATGGTATTTACCTAATAATTATATGAACTGAATTAAAGAATTGGTATTGATCACATGTTGATGCTTTGCACTATAATAAGGGGCTTCCTCTTGATTTTCTAGATAGTGTGATGTATGTGTTTTTCTTGTCAGCATTTTTTTCTTGATGAAATTGTTAAAGAATGTAAATACAGAATTAAATTGTAATTGTTGTCTAATGATAGAGGCATGTAAATGAATCTGGTTGTTGTTCTTGAAATTTTATTTTAATCAAACGGATGAAAATGTGGATGTTTAATTCAGTTGGTTGATAAACCTAAAGAATATTGATTCTTGTTGTTGTAATGGTTAAAAACATGTTAAATTAATTGTTTGATTAGTCTATGATAGATTTTATAGCTTTCTATTTAGGTTTCCTATAGTTTTAATCTGTAGATAATGAATTGGTTAATTCAATATGGATTAAGGAACTAGTTTTTGGATTATAGATAACAGCTGGTAGGGTTATGAGTTACCCTATTTCTTTTGAAGGCCAATAGCCTTATTCTTGGATCTATGAGTGCTCATTGTGTGAGAAGTTTAGATGCCTTGTTTAAGGTACAAGAGCCCAATTGATATGATGTTTGTTTCCTGCTACTAGTGTTGTGATGTGAGCCTATATGGCTATTGTGATATGTGGGGGTAGGGAGGTCCATTTTTTGTGTCTGTAGTTGATGCCTAGAGTGGCGAGATGCATTGGTTTATTCATGTGGGTGTTGAGGAGGACACCCGAGATGATGAAACGGGTTGGATGTGAATGATTGGATTCTTATTGAATCTTATTGGTTATTTATCTATTTTATTTTCCCCACTACTCAAGGCATATAGTCTTTCTTATCCTCCTTCCAAAAGGGTTGAACACACGCAAGGTATGCTACGAGCTTTCCATGTTTAGTTTCTCAAGGGAGGATGGGACTAAGCTTCTTCTATAGGTGGAAAAGACTTGACAGGTAGTCCATCTACTCATCATTTTGATCCCCTCATGTTTGGTAGCATATATTTTTTATCTAGAATACCTAGTAATATGGGAAAGTGATAATAGTGTTGATAAAGTATTGTATAAATGATGTTAAACCATGGGGTTGGAGCTTGTTGGGATGCAATGATGTGGTCTGAATTTAAAGGAATAGTGGACTTTGTTTGTAATGATAATGAAATATAATGTGTAATTGATAATGTTTAGTTAATGTTTAAATAATTAATTAACGTAAAGTGGAAATGATAAAAATGTATAATGTAATCTAATGTTGCTCTTTAAATTGTTATGTGTTTATAGGATACCTAGTCTTAGTAGTGGAAGCCGAGAGTCCAAGAGATGTTAGCTACATTTGAGTCCAAGACTAGGTTATTCACACAGTGTGGTTGTGAGCTATATAATATTCAATACTTTTTTTGTTTCTTTATACTAATCCACCCCATCATTTCAGAAAACTGACACCTTGGGGATTCTAAGACCTGAGGGCGTTTTACCCAACATTCTGGTGGGAGGATGGATGACTGACAACCCACTTTTCCCCCACTCCCTTCTCTTGGTAGTTACTTGTGCTGGTAGGCATAATAGTTAGTTTTCCGCATATATATGTGTAGAGGGATGTAATGGATTGTGGTTATTCACACACATATATTCTTGATATAGTTCCATATGGACTACTATAGGTGTAACATGTATATGCTGCGATGGATTGAGGATCCTTACTCGGTGTATAGGTTGTAATGGCTTGAGGTATAAAGCCTGACGTATGATACTCGTTATGCGAGTTGTCATGAGAATAAAGCACTTTTTACTCCACTCATTTTTTCCATAAAGTTAATAAATATTAACACAATTAATGAAATTGTTAATTTCATACAACCATGAAACAATTTTTTTCTATATCACCGTATAGGTGTTCGATCATTGGTGCATTCTAAATTTCTTCTGATTCAACATCATGAATTTCTTCATTAATTTTATCAGTCCTATCATCTATATAATCTTTACTATCAATATAATTTTGAATTATTACCCATTTCACAATGCCAAATCGAAGGATGGTAACTTGGATAAAAATCATGGAAAATTAAATGATCATTGATTTTTATATTTTATAATGTTTTCATATTTAATAATTTCAAAATTAGATAAAAAAATACGTATTTTGGAAATTTTGATTTGGGAAATTTCCAAAAAACCTCAAATACTTCATCAAATTCATAAATTTTTCACCTTGAATTAATCCAACTATGACCCATTACCACCTTCTATAAATTTATTACACAAAATATATGTTATTTTATATTGAAATAGAATTTAAAATTAACATTTATAAATAAAAACAAAAACAAAGAAACACAAAATATTTTAAAAATAAAATAAAAACAACATATTTCATAACCAAAAGTATAACATTATAAATATTTAATTATAATCCTTTAAAATAAATCTATAAAACAAATTGTGTAAAATGAAAAAGCAAAACATTTATTTTAAATTGTTTACCACTAGATAGATACACTTATTAATTAGTTTTATTATGTAATTTTTTAATATATAATTGTTGTTCTGATAACATATAAGTAAATATCATAATATAAGTGGTATAATGGTTTATAAATGTTATGATTTTTTATGTGAAATATAAAAACACACACGGTGAAATTTTAGTTCATGGGAAACTCTTGAAGTATATTTTTCTTATAATTAAACCAAAAACTCATAATTTTTAGAAATATCATCATATTTCATGTAATTATCAACCTATGAATTTTTTCTGGATTCTATTTTTTTAACAGTGAATTAAATTAACATAAATTTAATTATAATATATTATATGTTATTAAAGAAGAGATAATTTGACCATGAATGTATGATAATTTTTTTCCAAAAGTAAAATGTGCACTCAATTTTCAAGGTTGGTGAAAGAATATTTACAGCCACTCATCACTCCCAAATATAAAAATTATTTTTAATTTCAAAATATTTATTTTTTATGAATGAGAAAATATTATAAATAAATTATTAAAGAGATACTATAGATAATGGAATCTAGAAACAAACAGAACGAATAAAGAGTATATTAAATGGTCTTCATAAGTAAAAAAATAAATTATATGTGTCAATTCAATTTACAATAAAAATAAGTAAAATAAACTGTGTAAATGATAAAATATATCGAAACTTCCATGAAAAATATGAACTAGATATATAATCAAATATCATGGAATAAATAAATCATAAATGAAAAGATATATGATGATGATGGATGAGAAGCATGACAATTAAGGTTAATTAAATAAAATTATTGATGAAGGGGGAGAGAGAAGATGATGACAAGAACGAGAGATAGTGATGACAATAATTAGTTGAAATAAGAGATAAAAAAATTTAGTTTCATATTGTTAAAGTTTGAATAAAATTAATTTTTTACAGGTTATTTTTAATGGTTTTCTACTATAGTTACAATATAACTGATGTGAAGAAATGACATGATATTTTTTGTTAGTCATATTATAACTGAAGTTAAAAGTTTTTTATTACATTAGTTACTAATAACTGACATTAGGAAATAGGTTTTCTAAATCCCTTTCTAGATATATTTAAATTAACGAATTTTTATGACATTATGGTGAACCCCTATCAATTATATCTTACCCTGACACTATTTCACATTAATATTTTAGAGGAGTATTTAAAAGTGTCTAAAAATAAAGACACATTTGAGCATCCCTTATCATCCTAAAATAAAAGTGTATTAAAAAAGTACAATCTAAACATTAGAGTACATGCTGATTTTATTCTTACACTCCATCTAAGTAACTTGGGACCATATCCACCTCGTGTATAATAAAAATACAATGACATTAAATCTAGAATATAGGAAGAACACTATGAATATTTATATTGGAAATTATTTCATACTACAATTATATAACCAAACCATAACATATATACATAATACATCATTTTATAAGAATATGTATTTGGTATCATAATAAATCACACCCCAAAACCAATAGGTTTTGTGTCTATTGAGATTAAAATAAAAAAATACTTCTTTTATAACATTGTAAACATACCTACATATATTAACCTCACATGATCACTTTCTATAAATAATATATGTTATACACTTTTTCAAATACAATGGAATGTTAAAATAATAAATGGTAATATCAAATGCTCGGTGAGGGGTGAAGCACGTGAGATAATAATGGAGTATCATAAGTGACCGTAATATGAACTTATGTGTATGAAAATATACAAAAGGTATAGGAATACAACTTAAGGAAATCATACCCAATAAATCATGAATCAAAAACATTATAAAGAAAAATTATTTTCAAATAATTAGTATGTAAAAAATATAAATTTTGAAACATAAAACATTAATTTTGAGTCATAAAACTAACATGAAAATTGTCAATAAACATAAATAGAGAAAATAATTTCATATGTCAAGGATCACTTCTATGACCATTATCACATACTCTATAGGGTAAATTCCCCATTAACATAAACATTTTGGATTAGGTTCACAACCTATACCCTTACATATCATCTCAAAATATATAATGTATTGAAAAATTAATTGATGGGATATATAATTCTATGAACACCCGTCACTTGTTCATAAACCATTCATAGGTATGACACATTAACATGATCTCATTCATAAACAAATAATTGAATAAATAACCCATGAGAAAGATTTTATTTTAATTAAAATTTCCAAATGAAATAAATAAATTATATTGAGAATGAATGTTGGTAATTTTGTAAAAACATATCCGCAATAATACATGATAGAAAATAATGGATATCAACACATATGAAACACTTTAGAACAATCATAGAAAATCATTTAAAAAGTAAAAATGAAAATCCTTTAAATTTTAATAAATTGTTAAAATACCTATATTATAAACAAATGGTTTATAAAATATTTATAAGGTATATAAATTTTATATTGAATATTAATTGAAAATTTAAAAGGAATATCCATCAATAAAACTAAAGAAAATTTTAGAAAAAACAATTGAGTGAGAAACATAATGGATGATAAATAAAATATTCCCATAATTTTATATGAACAAAGTTAATACCATTATAATGTGAATTTAATTGATCATAATATTAGAGATATTGATATCTTTTAAAAAAATAAAATAATATGGGAATTGAAGATAAAAATTCCTAACTGAATATAAAAGTAAAAGACAATTATACATACCGGAATTATTTACGTTGAATTATAAAGAAATGGGAAAATAAATAGATAGAATACATGAAAAACTCGCAATTATATAATGGAGAATTAATATTGATAATATATGGAAATATAAAATGTATTCTTCTAATGGAATATTTAGTGGGGATAACCTCATGTAACTTGGAGGATTAAGAGAGAAACCTTTACCTTTACTCCCAACACCCATGGAAGTGATTTATACACTTATATAATAAAATTATCCACCACAATAACTTATTTAAGGACCTCAATCACATCTATTACATTTTATAAAATTTTATTATAATAATTCATTATGCATATTTTTTTATTGACTACTTTAATCATCGGATGTTAGTAATTTTGATTGTATCATATAAGATATGGTATAGAAATATCGGTACTTATTGATTATTAAATAGTTAATAATTCTTAATTTATTAGTGTAATCATAGCAATGAAATGATTTATGTAGTACCATATTCGTTTTATTTAGGTTATGGGTATGGTTCACATGAATGGAATTCGAGGGGAAGTAGTTTCTGTTAATTTATTGATGTTGACAAGTTACATTATAATGAACATTAATTTTGGTATCACCCTTCTTAAACCATAATAATAATAATAGAAATTAATTTTTAAAATGATATATTACCTTTATTAATGTATCGATACATATTCATGCTTGAAATAGTGAATATAATATAGCATTGTTCATATAGGTAATTGAATTGGCCCAAACAAGAACATGTTATACTAATAAACAAGTAAGATTATTGATTTATATCATAGTAATGTTATTTTTAAATAATAAGATTGATCTTAATAAGTACTTATTTTAGTTGATAATGATATTAATATGGGTGATGAGAAGGTAATGGAAATATATAGAGAATAACAATATACTTAATTTTTCGAATTTACTCTTTTAAACTTGCCCCATATAAATTATGAATTTTGGCACCCTTATTGAGAATAGAGACTAAATATTGGGTAGTAATACATTAGGATATGTAATTTAGGCTTTCATTCAAGATAAAAACAATGGAAAATTATAGTATCAAATGTTCATATGAGTTCAGTTTTCTAGAATGGATTTGAATGTTCAGTTGTGGAAGGGATAAATATTGAATCAGACATAGAAAGAATATTATTGGATCATTAAAACCTTAACTAGGTGTTTCATTTGTGGATTTAGGATCAAAGGGTGTAGGTTAGTTTGAGTAGAGTGTCACAAATAGATCAGGGTGATGGGGGATGCAGAAAACCATTGTTGTAGCCATTAGATGGTCATCAGCTAGCCCTTGTAAAGGCACTAGGAAGCCACTATCTAGTTTGTGGTCCAAGGCAGAATATACAGTGGGGTTTTAAAGAAAAAAAAAATTCTTTTTTACCTATAAAATTTAATAGTGATAATATCATATTCATCTCCCTCTCTTGCACGTGTGGATATGGGTCCTTCACCCCTTTCAACTCCCACCCCCATCATTTGGGGTGTTGTTCAGTGGTGGTTTCAATGGATAATCAACATATTGTAGTGTGTTTCTTGAACTACTTGTAAACCTTCCTCATTTTCACTAATTTATTTCATTAATAATGTAGGGATTCTAGAGATATCTCTCAAAGGATGGTGAAATTGCCCGTTTTAATTGGGGTTTCATACTAGCAATGTAGAGGGAATCCCAAGATGGCATAATCTTATTACATATCTTTATTTAAATGAATCTAAATCATGAATCATAATTTATTAAGGTTTTTTCATAAAATGAGATTATTTTTGGAATTTAATCATCATTGATTCTAAGGTATTTTTTTGAGTTTTTTTGGGGGTCTGCAACGAGACTCCCTATGTTGTTTGGACTCAATTCACATGTGATGTGCGAATACAAAGGGTTATACAACATTATAACTATTTGAAAATATTTTTTAAAATTATTTATAAATTTTATAGATAAATAATTATTGATATTTATCTTGAGATAGGGGCTTGGGTGATGAGATCGTCTTGGGTTGATCTTGAAAAAACATGGACAGACTATATAGGAGCTTCTAGACTATGTTTTAAAAAGATAGAATCACATTAAAGGTTGGTGGTCCATGGTGATTTACCAGTGGATTTAATTCATGTTTTCTATAGTTAATGTTTTTTATGGTCAGGGAAATATGTGTGTTAAACTCTTTTAAATTTAATAACCACCATTAATTATCTAAATATAATGTGTATAAGTTTTTACATAATTTAAATTAAAAGGAAATTTAATTTAAATATTTTTACAAATATAAATTGCTTAGAGATAAAATGTCTAATATTTCAAGGCCAATAAGGACTTTGAGAAATGGGTTTATTCTAAAGTCATTGATTTCTAAGACCTTGGTTATTATGATACATAAATACCTTTGAAAAATAAAATAGGTGGGGTGAATTGACTTGTGATGATTGGACCACATCGACCCTATGAGGAAACCTATGAAACCACTAGTTATGTACTAAACTAGGGGACCCCCTTTGGTTACCTTTTGAGATATTTGAGTCTATGTGGGTGTTTATAGATATGGATAGAGATGCTGTGTTTATGAATTCTGATAAAACTTTTGTTTTTCCATTGTTGATGCTTTTGTTAATGAACTAGAAAATTCCCTTTGAGAAGTCTTTTATATTTGAAATGGGAAATTCCATTATGGTGTCATGGATACTATATAGAAAACTCCCCTTTTTGGGTGGTGATGATACTCAAAAAACTCCCTATGGAAGGTCATGGATACTCTTATTGGGGAGGTTTTTAATACTCCCTACATTGAGGTTGTTAATACTCCTTATGGGGAGGACATGAATACTCTCTATGGGGAGGTCATGAATACTCGCTTCAGGGAGGTTTTGAATACTCGCATTGGAAATATCATGATACTAGTTGTGGGGATACCAAGGATTTAGAGTTGGGGTTGATCCTATATACTATAATTTAGCTTTCCAGGAGAATCCCCGATTTCCTTACCATATATATACCTGGGACACATGGGTTTTTATACTTGATGGAATGGTCATTTCAATATGTCTAGAGACACCTAGACACTAGCTGCGATTGGTATGGTTGATAAGGGTCATGGACCTATGTATTAATGATGGTTTTTTTTCTCATCCAGATTTATATATTTATATAACCTTGAGGCTGTTGTGATACTATGGGTTTCCATTGTTATTATAATGTTCATAGAGAAATTATGACATTGAACCAAAGTTAGTATTATTGGTGGTTTTTATTATTTAATTTTTTCATTTCATTTATTTATTATAATTGATCACATTACATGCACTCATAACCAAATTTCTGATTTTGTATGATACTATATTGGTGGTTCACTACTATATTATATACACGTAATACATTATGTGTTTTAGTTGAATCATATCAAGTGGGACTAGTAAATTGGTGGTGAGGCCTCATGTTGGGGAGAATACATATTTTCATTTTTTTTCTTAATTTACTTATATACATATGGTCAGACAAGTGGGTGATCTATCTGGTACGCTACCATGATTTTTCAACTCTTTATTGGATCAAAACTCATTAATTAATTATCGATATATTTATTTCATATACATACTATAATGTGATGACATTATGATATTTAGTTTTTTATCTACTACTTCACACTCAGATATTAGGTCTATAATAATCTCACAGTGCTACACTAGACCCATGATGATACTAAAAAGCCTATGGATTATTAGGATGTGTGACTAAGGTCATGTGGTAGTCTGGTCTAGTTACTATTCAGTTTTATCTAGTATGGGAATTCACAAAGTTGTATCAGATCTTGTCTTTTAATTTTTATTACTCTTTGGGGAAATGGTATCCATATTATATAGTAATTTTTTAGAGGCTGTAATGGATATCTGTATTCTACTTCATGGATACATTTTTTGTTAGAATGTCCCAATTTTTAGGGGTTGGGATTGATTTTATTTATATTAGTTGTTATGGTTGTAAGATGTTACCTTCATTCATGCGCTTGATGTTTAAGGTTTATGATTTATATATGTATATTTTCACTTTTCCCATAGAGGAAATATGAAGCACATGAATCATTTGATACAAAAATATTTCATGATAAATTTAGGCCAACTAATGTGGGATTTATTTCACTGATGAGAGGTTCAGTTATGAAAAGTATCCGTAATGATCTATATGATTCATTACATTATAATATCTTAGTGTCATTGAAATCAAATTAAATTAAATGTATATAAACTATTTGAATAGTAATTCATGTGGTTTCATAGTGACATCCCCAATAAAGATGATAATAGTATATTCCCTTGATGCATGGGACATGTTTTGACCCTAAATAGTTGTCATGCTAGGGGGTTCCTTATGATAAAACACTTATGATTGATTATTTTATAGGATGATTATTTAATATTCGTGTACCAACTAATGTGGTGTTATACCATATATCTTTGAAGGAAATTATACTAATTGAATAGTGAGGCCTTGGTTTCAGGGAATAATTTGTCTAGGATGATTTCATAAAGTAGAGAACTAAGAAAAATGATATTTTGGTTCTCAAGGGATCAATCATATGTATGAATGCTCGATGAGAATTAGTTCCTAGTCAGTTGATGTTTTTGGCAAGTGATGTTAAGTTTTGTTATATAACACCCTTGATTGGGAGGTCGATAACATTGGATTTCATGTTAAGTATCATATAAGATATAATTTGTTTCCTCATATTTCATGTTTTTTTTGATATATGATCTTTATATTATGTGGTATACAAAGAGACCGTTAGTTTTTTACTCATACATTATAGGTTCAGTGTTTTGTGATGTTCGAGGGAATCCTTGAAAGGGATTTTCCAAGTCAAACTAATTTTATTGATGTGTAAAAAATAATATGATTATTGAATTTATGATTGATGCACAGAAGGTGCCATCATGGATATGATTAATGCATGGAGAATCCTTAGTTTTTAGTAGGATCAAGATCTTTAAGTGCCTGCATCACTGTATAAAGTCTTTTTTTCGAGGTGTAAGAATGTTTTGGTTCTTGACCCTATTATTAATAATATATTGTAGTAAGTTCTAGTGAATAGTCATGAAAGGGAATGTAATATCATGGTATCTTAGTGTGTGGTTGGCCTAGGTGTGGGTTAAATTTTATGCTATATTTGATGAGAAATTTTATGATATGGACGAGGGCCTTAATGAGTGGGTGAGCTATGGTTAATTTGAGGGTGTCCCAATAAATGGGTTAGACTGATTTTATGAGTTAATTATGGGGGGTTGTGGTGGTTATATGATTTTTTTAGATTAATACTTAGGGATTTATTGTTTCATGAGACATAAATCACTAAGGTTATTTAGGAAAACCCTTAACCCCAAATATTTCAAATGTTCTTTTCGGATCATGTTGGGATCAAGAGAAAGTATTGTGGTGCTACGATGAAGCATTTTATTGTAATACCGTTTTATTTTCATGCGAATGATTACGTTTGTCCTAAATATTATATATTATGATAATGTACATTTTTTATTTCTATATAACATTGGCCAGCCCATGTTTCTCACGAACGATGCTAGATAAGGTTAGACTGATGAGGGTTCATTCTTAGTTAAGTACTAATGAGTTATAAATACTATCTCATGGGACTAGTGGAATGGGGATTTTATAGAATATTGAGAGGTACCAGTGGTAATAGATTAAATATTTAGAAGATCAAGTGTGGTGGAATGATTGAACTAGTTTAAACCTCAAAAGAGGTGTCATAGGTTGATGTAGTTCCTGATCATGGATCAGGAGCAACAACACACATGCCTTGTTCATCAAATCTATTAAGGATACACTTGAAGAGAGGTTTATGTATATTTATATGGTGGGGAATGAACTAATATATATTTTAGTTGTTTAAACTCATGAATAATTTTATTTATGCGGGATCCATGGATGATGTTCCCATAGGCTGAGAATGGGTGATGAAAAATTCTTTTTTTTTGTCTACTCAGTTAAGACCAAGATGGACATTTCCATTAATAGTCTTAAAAAAAGGATGGATTCTCGGCTATGGAGTTTGGAATTTTTATACATTAATGTGATGATGAGGGAACTCCTATTGTGGGTAGCCTTGTATCACTCATTATTGACATGACCCCGCCTGGGTAGGGTCATGGACGTATGGTATAGATCATTAGAAATTCATTTGGGATTGGGATACTTGTGAGTAAATCGTAATGGGTTCATTTATATTCCTTAGTGGATTTATAATATATCCTCAATGATAACACTATATATAGTCCTTGTATCAGCTTTAGGATTGGGATAAATTGAGGTAATACAAGTATTCTCGGATTGGGAGTTCATCGATGATCGTGGTTTAGTGGATCGTGATGGCTAGTATTGGATGGTTGAGGATTCAACCTTGGAACTTCCTTAAGATTTGGATAAGGCCCCTAGTGGGAATGTTCAAATGATTTTAGGTTACTTTCCGGGTAAAGGCACTATGATCAAGATACCTAATGATGCATCTATGGTTGAGGTCGAGTGGTCTTGGTACTGGTTTTTAAAAATAGGTTCAACTTTATTTATCATATGTAATTAGATTTGGTGTACCAAACACCACATTTAATATGTCATATTTTAAATGGAGGTATAATTTAGGAATTAGAACACGTGTTTAAGGAATATTTTTCATATTTAGGTGTTTGTATTGGATTTTAAAATTAATTGGATTCATTTGAAATCATAAAAGTGGACCCAGTATCATATTTTAATCATTTTATCCCGTGATATAAAATATATAGAGTTAGAAATAACATCGGGTCCATCATTAGGTTTTTAATATAGTGTTTTGATAATAAATCCTCATTGCAAGGAGGTTCAAGGTTGGAATTTTTCTCTCTCAACTAGATTAATTGTTGGGGTGAACTACGAGCTGGATGATCAATTATAAAATGATACCATTATGTCATGGGATAAATAGGACCGTATTAGTTTCATCATGATGTTTTGTAAAGTATTTCAATCGATGGATCGACCCTTGATAGATTAGGTTCCATAAATTCGAAGTTGAATGTTAGGGTCATTTTAAGGGTTTAAGGGGGGGGGGGGAGTGGTAAGACCAGTTACGCTTGAATTGATAAACTACATAGGTAGAGTGGTGTAGTATTTTAAACACCAAGTCTTCTTGGGGATGATAAATTTTATTTTTTGGAGGTTATAAGATCCCATGTATATAAGATCATTTTTTTCTTAATTGAATATGAATTTTTGGTTGGTGAAAGGGATCAATTTTAAAGTAGGAATATAAAGGGTATTTTTTGAGTTTAAACTCCTCAAACTAGAGTTTTTAGATACATTTTTAGGCACAATGGGTTTTGGGGGAGGCTTGAGTAGAGTTTATACGATATCCTAGGGTGGTTGGGGATATAGAAAACCAATACTGTAGCCACCAATCATCCACTGTCTAGACAGTGGCAGTAGTAGGGTTACTGCAGCCACCAAATAACCATCAACTGGCCAATTTCCTTTGGATTACTATCTAGTAGGATTGATAAGGGGAAAATTTATTCTTTTTTACCCTATAACTTAATAGTTTTCATCTGTATTTCTTATCCCTCTCTTATATGTGTGACAACCCCCCCCCCCCCCCCCCCCAATTTCATCTCCCTCTCATTGATTTGGGGTGTTTTCCTTCAGTTATTTTAATAGTTAATTGAGGTATGAAAGTAAATTACTATCTATATTATTCCTCTTTCTTCATTTTCTATAATTTCTTATGTTTTTTTATTGGACCTCATTAGTGACTTCAACATTGCATTGTAATATCAATAAAGTTTTAGTGGGTTGTGTACTGCTTGTATATAGGGAATCCAAAGATGACGTTCCCCAGCTACCACTCATTATTTTGAGGATGGTAAATCACATCACCAAATTTATTATGGTTGTTTATTAAAAATAAATTATTTATGAAATTTATTTATCACATATTTTTTTTGGATTTGTCTTTGGTGGGTGTCAGCGGCCTACTATGTGCCTCTCAGAATTATTTTGACTCTTTAATGGTGAGTTGTGACTGTATGGTTGGTTATCCATATTTAAGACTAATTAGAAATTGATTTTAGTTAATTATAAATTATATTAATAAATAATTATGGATCATTGGATTCAGATAGGGGATGGGTGATGAGATAGGGTTGGTATGAGCTTAGATGAGATGGGAATGACCTTAGAAGATATATTGTCCTGTGATTTATAAATAAAAAATCTATTTAAATATAGATAGTCCTTTGAACATTCTATATGGATTCAATTCATGTTGTCAATGGTATATGTGTCGTATGGTCAAACCACTATGGGGGTTGACCTATTCTTATTTAACCAATCATTATTTTATAAATCCAAAACCTAGAACCATTCCATATCCACGATTAATGTCAATGAAAAAAAATTGTGGTGGATTACTTGGGTGAATTGATACAACCACCTTAGAGATTGAATGTTGAACAAAGGAACTCATAAAGATCATGGATACTTGAAATCACCATGAACTACATAGGGTCTGATGGAGGAGGGGTTCATGATGAATAAGAAAATATCCAGTTGGTTATTTCAATAAAACCAACTTAAAAGATGTATTTACGCGTTAAACACCTTTTTTATCAAATAAACATACCATAACTCATATAAACAAAAAACAAATCGCATAAAGTTATGTTTACCCTAATCGATGACATAAGAGTGTAAAATAAGATCTTAAGGCATAAAAAGGATCAAATTGTATGATGTATTGAAATATTCTTGTGGTATAAACTCTTTTATGGCTGGTTCCCATCAAAGAGCTTAAACCGTTAACCAAAACGTATGATGTAAAAGTGACTAATAATAAATACAAAAAATAGTTTCTATAGAACCCTAATAAATATATCCTAATTCTTCTAAACCTAAAAAACACTCTTAAAAATCCAAAGAGCATACCTTAAAAATCCAGAATTTTATAATCTCCCCACCATAAGACTTTCTA
The DNA here is from genome assembly GCA_963277665.1 of Viscum album. NCBI lineage: Eukaryota > Viridiplantae > Streptophyta > Magnoliopsida > Santalales > Viscaceae > Viscum > Viscum album. The sequence continues at coordinate 1,384,876,823 of OY728123.1, forward strand.
TCCCCCAAGGTCATATAAAAAAGGGCTCTCTAAAAAGAGGTGAGGCCACTCTTCCCTCACCTACAAATCACACTCCAATATCTTTTGAGAATCTAATATATTTCTCTATAACACTGAAACCAATAGGATATAATTCCCACACAAGAATTTTGAATAACAATAAAAAATCACTATTGGCTACTCTACAACTAAAACTTATGGCTTTATTTTAATCTCTTACAAACACTAAAAATGAGAAGGAACTAGATGGTACTTCCCCATATGAGATATGTGAAAAACACCATTAATTACCATCAATTGAGAAAGAAATACTAACTGATAAGAAACCATCCCAAGTTTCTCATTGACCTCAATATTTCAACATATCTTGGAGACAACTTTCCCTATTCCACATGCTGACCATGACCCAAATATAGAGAAATGTTCATGAAAACCTAATATATGAAATACACCAAATATTTACATAGATGATCCACATATGAGTTCTGATTCCTCTTCACCATAAAAAGAAGACAATGTATATCTTGAATTCTCACCAAAATCTATTGAATGAGACTCTTCCCTAAAAGAGAGGACTCACCCACAACTACCAAATAATAAATTGATCTTCATGATCAACCATTCAAATCCATGAAAGGAAAAAATTTGACTGATATTTGATAATTATTTTTATACAAAAAAAATGTCCTTTCCAAGATGGAAATCCCACTATCCACCAAAATAGAAGTGCATGCATGAATAATATCCTCCTTGATCTAAATAGAACTCTATGTATAACGATATGTTTATGGATAGTACATTGTGATCAACTGAATCTAAGTCCCGATAACCTCTTGGAGACTCTTCTAATACCAAGATATAAACCTAAGATCCCTATTTGAGATGATGGAAGAGGGATACCCATGTAACTTCATATATTTTTTCACATAAATCTTATGCAGATATTCAACCTTAGTATTTTCCTTGATCAAAATAAAATGAGAAGATTTTTTCAAATGATCTATCATAAGCAAAATATGATTTATACCTTAGTGAGTCCATGGTAACTTGATAAGAATTTCCATAGACACCTCAAACCATTTTTAAATTGGAACAAGAAGAGACTATAGAAAACTAGATGGGTTTAGATGCTCTACCTCTATGTGTTGGAAGGTGTAATAGTGGGACACATTATATTAAATGTTGTGATTTAAATCCATCCACCAGAAATTTCATCTCATTTCAGATTACATATTCTATGTATCTGAATGAATTACCAATGAATAACTATGATATTAAAAAATTGGTTAAATCTTCACATATTCTACAGTGAAAAACAAATCCCCAAAGTGGAGACTACCATCTGAAAGTAGAGCAAGAAGAAATGGTACCCCAAATAAAAATTGTTTCTTTGATTCCTCTAAACTCATAATACTACTATTCACTATTTATATTGAACATATATGGATATGATGATAGATAAACTCTTTTCATAACCTTACCCAAACAATCATCCTGATAATCTAAAAGTTATTATGAAAATAGATGCATCAGGTTCCACTCTTCCTTCGATTCCAAGATATTTTGTGATGCTAAATTCTTGTTGAGAGTGCCCCGCGATGGCATTACCCATTCACAGGGAGTAGTTGATGTTGATATTTAACTTATAAAGGTATTCCAACCATTTACTATATTTGATATTCATTTCATTTTAGGAAAATTTGTTGACCAAAATCTCATTGTTAGAAAAGACTAATTTTGTCCCCAAAAGGATTGTGCCACCAACATTTAAGCACATGCATAACTATGGAAATATCCAAGTAATGAGTCTGGTAGTTATTCTCATGTGACCTAGTTGAATAGAGATGTAAGACACAACCTGATCATCTTGTATAATCCCAAAACCCAAATCCACACCAGAAGCATCATAATATAAAATGTACCCCCAACAAGGCCAACATAAGATCAAAATATGATATGATGTCGAAATTCATTTAAAATCATATAAATAGGTCCAACAATCTGCATAACATGTGAAAATCATCCCATTTATGGTAGGATTATTCCAAGGCGATTCCATCATTGAGAGTCCCTTAAAGAATAGTTGATCATATCCAACAAGACCAATGAATATCTAAATCTCAAACATGTTCCATGGGTACTCCCATTACAAGACAACTTTCACCATCACAGGATCAAATAATAGGCCATGAATAGAATGATGTACTCTAATAAATTCACTTCTTAGATAATGAAATTGAATTTCTAAATATTTACCTAATGATTTATTCTGTTTATGATTTACAAAACAAAACTGAAATGTTATCATTCTTATGGTCAAACCTCTAATAAACAAAAATATCATCCATAGACACTACCAATAAAGTTTCAAGATATTGATGTAATATCTTATTATCAAATCTCTAAAAACTATAGAATTATTAGTCAGTAAAAAGGAATCACAAGATATTCAAAATGGTTATACCTTCTCTTTAATGTCATCTTTGATATATCATACTCATGAAATATAAGATGATGATAACCTGACCAAAGATTAATATTCAGAACTAATTCCCACCATTTAACTTGTCATACATATCATCCAATTAGTGAAAATGATGCTTATTCATAATTTTAACCTAGTCAAACTTCTGATAGACCATGCAAAATCGAAGTGAACCATTATCCTTATTGGTAAAAAGAACCGAGGTTACCCATGAAAAAACACAAGGGTGAAAAAACTTTATCTTTTAAATAATATAAATAAATCTTGATATATCTTTTCTCCACTAGTTCCATATGATATGATGGTATAAATATCGTCTACGTACCTTCCACTAAATCGATTATTGAATCCAACTCCCTCTCTGGAGGAAGTCTAAATAAATCATCAGGGTAAACATCAGTAATGTTCCTAAAGAAATATAAGATCACCATAAAAGAAAATAAAATTAGTATCAACTAAAATAATTTTCATAAAAATCTTGGGTTCTAGGTTGGAAGGACCATCACGACTAGATCTTATAACCTACTCTCCATGAAACTCCTAAGACCTCATATTTATAGTAAGGAAGGAGACATGAAAATTATAACTATAAAAAATAGGATGTTGAGTGATAATTTAATACATATTAAAAATGATGTTAAAAAGTTTATATTGATAATGAAGAAGTCCAAGACTAACTTTTCATCAGTTTTTGATATATAACAACAATGTGGAAACCCCTTCTCTTTCAACATTCCATGAGGTCTTATTAACTCCATGAAAAAGGAAATGAGTTTCATTGGAAGTTTTAACATATTTGTAATATGGGAAGATATAAATGAGTGGTAAGAACCTATATCAAATTGAGAAGTAATTATAGAATACTCAAAAAATAGTACCTCTCACTATAACTCATCCCACCTCATCCTTCATTGGAAACTTATCCACTATATGATGATGCTTCTCTACTAGGGCTTGTAGCTGGAGCCCTATAGACCATGAAGCATTTGAATGTGCTGTAGTGGTATTTTGATCCAATAATACATAACCATATTGATGCATATACATATCTGGATAGAATCACTACATATGGTTATAATTAGCACAACCATTCCACATCTTTGCAGTTGAAGAACAAAAATATTGGTTGTGCCTGAGCTTTCCACACTGATAGTAAGTCAGGGGAACACTAATAGCTATAACTAATTGTGTAGAGGATTACCTCTACCAAGAACTAGCTCCACCACTCCTTCAATGCTCATTACACTTCCACTTCTTTCCCTGTGTTTCACTATTTCTACCACTAGATAGAAGGTTAGGGGAAGAAAGTATAATATTCAATGTCATGTCTATCAATACCATCATATCATATTCTACCATCTTTGTATAGATATATATATTAGGCATAAATACCTTTGATATGATATATATCTGAAAACCTTATAGGTGCCTTTTAGCATTCAACTAATCATTATTTACCACTTCTAGAGTAAAAGGAAATTTTCTTTGAAAATAGATTGGTGTATTCCAAAACCATGTGTTCTACTTACTTCAAAGATAGAAACTCTAGATACATTTCCATCATTAGATAATATAGGTAGGACTATTAAAAGAATAGTGTCTTAAAACCCTTCTAGTCCAAGGTCACATGACTGTCTACATGTACCATTGAATCCTTCCATCGCTAACTGAGAACCTTTTATCTGAACATCAAAAACATTAAAACGATACTCTCATTTCGGTATAGAAATTCAATTATATGATCAATCTTTTTCCAGCTAGTACTCCGCCTCTGGATGAATATTTATACCCTTAAATGATAGTGCCTTATCATTTAGGAACTCACATGATTGACCTCTTTATCCTCTGGTTCATAGACATTCCTCAAAAACGTTTTTCTAGATTTGTGGTGCATTTTAGACTATAACAATAAATACTCCCCTGATAGCCTCTATAAAATTCAAATCTATAGGCATATTCCCTTGAGTAGAATCTGCAGCACCCTCCTGTGGAACATGCAGAAGATGTCTCTATGACATATCACAACAACCAAAAAATAGATGAAGTCATTAGGATTCTGGATAATGAAAGTTTAAACTAGAAAACCAAAGATATAACTATGATAAATATCAAGAAAACAACATAAGAGACACACATCCTAACATCCAATGAAAACTTTTTTCTCATCAAGTAAAGATATAGCTAGGAACTCACTGTAACCTACTTCTCAACATCCAATAATCCTATATCATATCAAAAAACTTACCAATACTGAGCAGAACCATCCTATGACACCAATTTGTAAAAAAATAATAGAGGATATCATCAACAACTTGCACAAATACAGATCTACCACATACATGAAGGGTGTTCCCAATCCCCATTGGCTAGTGACTAGCACGAGGGCATTGAAAACCACTAGAGGGAATTTTTTTCCAACCTGAAGTAGATAAAATAGAATTTATATACATAATTGAAATAAACAACCAAGGAAAACTATAAGAAATGTATATTCGATAATGAAAATAATATAATATAAGTGATAAAACTCAAAATAGTCAAAAACCCTATGGTACAAGTCAAAAAATAATGGAAAACTAATTGAAACTGATTAATCAATATTATAACATGGGAAATGTACCACCATCTCACCACCTTCTAATCAATAAAAAAACTAATAGAAAACATCAACAAATCACTAGGACTCTTTTATTTTACTACATAAGAATATATAACCAGGTCTACACCACTATAAAGGTGTACACAGTGTGAGATAAATAGGATCGGTGGGATCCATCCCATGTGTTCTCTTTCAAGTCACTATTCAAAAAATCAAAATATATTCAGTTTAAAGAAAACACGGTGTGATAAATGATGAAGGGGACTATATCAAAAACAAGGTAAATATTTTCCTTTTTATATAGTTCCGAAATAAGTAAGGAAAACACATTCAAAGAATATTTTCTATTATAATTTAATGAATAGAAATTTGGTATATCATATCCAGAATATTACAAAACCAAAGCATAGGTAAATCACACCAAGGGATCACAACAAGTCCATATTATAGGTTACCTGTTCCTCAAGTAACAACTAGTGTGCACTCATTTTCATAGTATATATGCTTAAGGAGTAGAAAAAACCCCAAGAGTGAACCTCCCGACAAAGTCAGAATAATATACCTAGAAGAACAATAATAAAGAGAATTTGAACACCCCATTAGTGAACTATTTCGTAGTTCCTAGAAACGTGTGTTCTATTATTAGGAATCACTGCTTTGAGGTGGTTTCCATTGGATTTATTTATGGATCCAGAAACATCCAGCAGTTCTTTATCCAAAAGGGGACTGTCTTTCAAAAGTATAGGGTTTGGTATGTTTGAACTTTGTGATACTTGAGAACATGCATTAGTCAAGAGGATGGGAGTTCAGAATCATCACACCCTTTGGGGGGGAATTATTCTCTACTCCAAGAGTCTCTTTATAAATTTAAGATATTTTCATTAATCCTTATTCATTTACCAAGTATTACATAAGTTTCCCTTAGAATTTGCAATCACTTATTATCATGTGTAAAATTTAGAATCATCAATATGCATTCAAGGTTACTCATTAATGGAAATACCCATATGTATTCTAGGTTTTCCATCAATGGTATCATCTAATATACTACTTAGAGATTCTTTTAATCATCATTATGATGATACTGGTTTTTAATCCACTTAGTGGGGGAACTATGAAATTTATTTTCATCCATGGAGACGAAGGTTTGGTTTGATTTTGGTATTGTTCCCTTAAAATGGGAAACCTACCTATCCTTGTAAAAGGAATCAGAACCCCTTTAGTTTAGTTCCACTGAATGGGACATATCATAACTTTTAAGTTCATGTGATAAAGTCCTAGAGGTACAATTTAATTTCATGTGTTATGGACATCTAAGTGGCAGGTTCCTAGTCAAAAAATAGTGTGGGACTTATACTGAAGCAGTCTAATGAACTTTAGAAATAATATGGGTTTCCATGTCAGATCATCCCGTGTTGGGAATATGGCCCAAGGAGAATAGGGTTGATTTGAAGTGTTGGGTTTGAACCTCAAGTAGGATTCCTACGTATCCCATATGGATGGGAATCAAAGGCCACGTAGTTTAATAAGTCTCATAGGAGAGTATGGTCCTTTGAGAGAGATGTGTTCGGGATTACTTCCTAAAAAGGAAGCCTTGATGATTTGGGGTTTAATTTTGGGATTATTCCTAATGAGGATGCCCAGATTAAGGGAATTGGGGTTGGATTTCTGAGGAGGATATCCAGTGATCTCGGGACCAGAAAAGGCTTCCTACTTATTCTAGTTTGAACTTGAATCAAAGTTCTCATAGTTTATTCAATTGTGAAAATGTTGCGACCATGAAACCTCTTTAAGAAGATGTGTTTCATTCTTGGCGTGAGAAAAAAGTGTATGTCTAAGATTCAACAAAGGCATTCACACTTTCAAATTTTTTCTCCTCCTCCAGTGGAAGAGGGTGCGTCGACCGTGGAAGAGGGTGAGTTGATGAGGGACCCAAAACCTTATTCTTAGAACCAAGAACATCCCAACAATGTTTCTAGGAGAAAGGTCCATGTGAAAGTGGATATAAAAACCCACAAACCTTCCATGAACCCTAACCCCATTGTGAAACAAATGTGGGAAACCTATGACTATTGAAATACAAACCCAAATATGAGACACATAGATGTGACTTTCCCAAAGGTTTGATAAGTCAGGTGGATTTGATGGAGGTCTCAATAGAATCCCTTTCAGATAAGGGAGTTAGGGAAGAAGAATCCTTACCATGAATGGATTTGATGAAGGCTTTATGGCTTGTAAAAATAAGAGATTAAGTGAATCAAAGAGGGGATCCCAAGATGGTAAGGGCGAACAAGTATAGGCGCGCAAGCACACTTGGCCGACCTGATTTTCACTTAAGCCACTAACTACTTGTATGTTAATACTTGGGCATTAATTTTCTTAAGCATTATAGAGTATTCACAGGTGATCTTAGAAGTGGTGCGTTCATGTTCATGTGAGAGGAATTGGTGGAAAACAAGTATTTCTGACTTGGGGTGGTTGGGCACTTTAGGCGTGCATGTTTTATGGTCTTCAAAAACTTAATTGACTTTAGTTCAATGATCCTCTCTTAAATCCACCGTTCAACATGTTAAAGAACTTCCTTGAAAGTTTTAGAAGACTAGGAAAAAGTACTAGGGTGACCTGATCATTAATTGATCTTCTGGGAAATTCGTCCATACCAATGTGGGCCCCGAGGGTCTATTTATAGGCAAAAATAGGACCTTGGGAAAAAGGATTTTTGGCATGCAAGTACATTGCGCACCAACATTATGGAACACAGGTGGCTACACATCAAATTATTGGCACCAAATAGACATGTGCGTTGCTAGGGATTTGGCCTCTCTAGGGCGCCACTTTAAGGACTTAACCAAAATAATTCTCTAATTCCACTCCCGCATGGTGGCACACTGGTGTTTTCTCGCAGGTACCTTTGGTGCCACTTTAGGGACTTAGCAAAATAATTACTCTATACTGCAGGGCCTGCTCCCCTGCACCCCTACTTGGGATCAGTGTCGGGCTGCGGTCTTAACCCTTTGGGTCGGTGCCTTCTCTAACGTCACTGACCCCCATGAAAAATTCAGAGTCACACCTCAAACCATTCGAGCCTAGTTGAGGTCATTTTGAGTCACGGAACATGGAAATAGATCTTCGATTGCAAAGAATCAATGAAACACATTTCATGGTGTCTAAAAATGCCCCCTAATAATTTGATTCATTCAGAATGAAAATAATCTTGTTCTAATGTAAAATTAGGGAACTTTGACGCATTCCAACATCATTTGGTTAGATTTAAAGCTACGTTATGTTGGGAAGGATGCTCTAATTTTTTTCTTAATCCATAGGTCCTAGAGAGAATAGTTTGATTTTTACTAGGGTTATATAGAAAACCCCACAAACTTTTTATCTTTTAACTTTTCATTGATAAATATTACCTAAACCATACAAAATGTACGTTTAGTGAGCTGGGACTCGACTTTTGATCAGATTTCCCTTTGTGCGTTCTCAATATAACGAGTACCAAGTCTTTTGTTGTTTCCAGTTTATATTCATGCATGTTAGACTATAAATGGCTAGTATTATGGTTAAATAGCGTTGACCATTAAATTTGAATTAGACACCAAAAAACCTCTGTGTCTAAGAATTTCTTTAATATTCTTTAAATATTTCCAAGGGGAATCTTGATCCATGATTTTTATAGTCCCCTAATATAAAACTTGTATCTACATAAGGGGTGTCTTTTCTAGGAACAAATTTACTATTATTGGACAAACCCATTATTGGGGCTGTGTTATGCAGGGCCAAATGGGGCATATGCTGCATAGACAAATAGTGGTATCTTTTGACTGACATACCTGTTATGTAGGCAACTTATGCAAGACCGCCAAAGGGCACATGAAGCAGAGTCAAACAAAAGATCTCTTTGAAGATTAACATTTTGCTATTGATAGATTAGGGAAAATAAGATTTGGGTGACTCAATACCACAATGGGTGGTTTTTCCAAGGAATGAAATTATAATAATGAAAGGGATACTTTATGTTGAAATATGTCATAAATAGGAAAACCATCTCTATAAAAATTTGATGTATGAGAACTGTGTAGTTTTAAGTCATGCAGTGAGGACATTGGTACTATGAAGTTTTAAGTCATGCAGTGAGGAAATTGGTATTTTGCAGTTTTAAGTCATGCGGTGAGGAAATTAGTACTGTTCAGTTTTAAGTCATGCAGTAAGGACATTGGGTGGCTTTAATTTAAGGTATTTCGCTCTAACCAAAGGTATGAGACTCTTCTGATTTCATGAGAATTTGTTTGAAAACATACAATCATATTCAGTTATAGAATGGAAAAAATATAAACAGTGATTTGGGAACTTCTAGAACCATGAATGATATGGGAAAAGGTCTAAAAGCATTAGAGGAATTGTTTTTCAAGAATAAAGTTACCATTATTTGAAAAAGACGTTATGGGGGATGCATTATGCGGGGCCAACTGGGGCATATTCTACATATCAAAATAGTGGCATCTTTTGACTAATAGACATGTTATGTAGGTAACTTATGCAAGGCCACCTAATGGGACGTGCTGCATAGTCAAGAAAAAGAGATCTAAAAATATGACATTATACTTCTAAAATATGAAGAAAGTTTATGGAGATTCCGATTTTCTGAAGCACAGATTTTGGTTTATGGAGAAAGGTACCTGAATATGGAAATGGCATTTCCAACCAAGATTTTCAAAGAATTGGGGGAATATTACTTCTATGAAGGTATGACCCAAATGTAGGAGGTATGGTGTCTATAGTTTTAGGTCACACAACTTGGACTAGAAAAGGAAATAGTATGTGATATGTGTCCAAGTGATTCCAAGGTTATTTCAAATTCCATTGAACACATGGTAAGGGAAATGTGTAAACTATGGTTTTGAAGACTTTCATATTGGGGGAAAGATAATGGGACAAGTATACTTAAATGACTGTTTTAAAGTACAAATTATTGTACATTGTAATCATAGTTTGAAGGGAACAAAGACACTATATCGAAGAAAGAAATTCCCATTATTTAACAATCCTATTATAAGGGTTGTATAATATAGGGAAAACTAGGTCATATGCCACATAGCCAAATAATGGAATCTTTTGACTGACATTATAAGGACCCGACCTTAAAACATTACTTAATCTTGAATTAAATGAATAATTCACATTGAGGATCTTTTCAGGTTTAGAGTTTTAGAGAATTAGGACATAACTATTACATCTCACAAGATTACAAAGTAGGCACTTCTACTCGGTTTCCATCATGAAATAAAAACTCTTAAAAATAAACATGTCTAGTTCCATGTTTTAGATAGTTTTTCTTTCCTTGATCCCATCCTTGTTTCTATTAATCTTTAAGTCATGTGGAAAACATTTCAAAAACTTGGGATGAGCATAAAAAGATCAGTAAGGGATATAAATATATGGAAATAAAGCATTATTCCATGTATACATAAGAATCAATGAAATCATACTTTACTCTTAAAACATAAGCACTTTAACATACCACATGAAATCATAAGATTTATGAATAACTCATAGAAAACATAAGACATAAAGGTAAATTGAGGCATTCATAACATTCTTACATAGGGAGTAACCCTCATGGTTATGTCTGGAATACCCATTACAGTATATTCCATAAATCTCTTCAGAGAAACCTTAGCGTTTAACTCCTTCGCATTACCCAATGCATTGGAGAGTTATCTCGGGCTCACCCCCCGTAGTTTATCACGGAACCACCCGATTTCATAATCATTTCCCAAGAACCATAACATAATCATAACACTTAAAACATGCATAAAAGAAACATAAAATTTCCATATTTCAATCACAATAGATCACATCATGATATTATCATAAATAAGAACATCGAATAAAATCATTAAAACTCTATGAGAGAAATATCCCTTTATACTTTGAAAAAATTAAAAGAATACATTTAAAAGAGATTTTAGAATCAAAGTGTCCCATACCACTTTGAAAATTTTGAAAGGGTTTTAAAACATTCATGTACATATAAATAAATACTTAAAAACATTTTTAAAACATGGACATGGATGATAAATGTTTAAAAGAATAAATATTTAAAACCATTTAAAACAATGTTTTAATAAAAGAGTCCTTTTCCATTTTGAACATTTAAATTATAAGCCACATGAAATTAGACAATTTTCAAAACAATTAAATGACTTTGGTATAGAAATAATATGGATATGGAATTTAAAAGGGGATATATATACACATTATAAATAATAAAAGTGCAAATCATCAAGAAGTGTCTCATGGAAGAGAAATTTAGGCGTAATCCCATTCAAAGATCATGTCATTAGTACAAGGATAAATCAATGAAATAATTATGTGTGACAAGTATAAATACACCCAATATAAGTGGATATTAAGTGTAAAAAAATCATAGGTCATTCACACATACTCTTGGAAAAACAAAACCAATGACATAGGTATTTAACTCAATGAAATGATATTGAGTTATAATTTCCCATACAAGTTCGTATAAATGATGTAAGAATTTATCAATGAGATGATTATGTGTAGGAATAGTATATCCACACAAAGGTTTGTGGAAATTACAACATAGATATTCCAAACATAATCTTGGCATAATAAAAACAAGAAGTATAGGTTTAACCCAAAGAATTGAAATTGGGTTAAGAAGTCCCCTTACAGAAATTCGACAGCCTAATGACGTCACTTTAGAATTCAAAAAATGAGATGATGAGAGATAAAAAGGGTATATCATCACTTGGACATAATATTTATATCAATAAGGATATATAAGAAAATATCTAAACATAACAAGATGTAAATTAAAATACATAACAAGAAGAAGTCTTTTTTAAAAAAAGGAGGGTGAAATAATCCCTTACCGATTTTGGTAACATTCAAAACGTACACCCCATGAAAGAAGAACCAAACAATGCTGATGTAAATACCCATAAATGATATTATATTACACAAAGAGTATAATCATGGTCAGTACATACACCACTCAATGGATATAGTGACAAATGTAGCATGAATCTCACAGAAATAAAAATTGAGATAACATATCCCCTTAAGAAAATTCGGCAGCCTAACGACGCCACTTAAAACTTCCAAAAATGGATTGAAGATATCAATTAGGGTCTCTCATAATATGAACATAAAAAGTACAGTAATTGTAATATATAATAACATTCCCCATCATAATAAAGATGATCTTAAAATAAGTGACATAAAAGAGAGTACTTAAAAAGAAAGAGAGAGGTTGGATCCCTTACCTCAAGTCTGACTTGTCTTGTTCGTTTCTTTATATTCCTGAATAATAAACTTTGTTCAATTTATAATTTCTTAAGGACCTAATTTAAAGATTATTATTCAGTTCATATCACATATTATAATGCTATAATAATTGGTTAATAATGTGAGTTCATATCATTTTTGTCGATGTTCGGTACATGAGTAAAAAATTGAACTTGTTGGAAAAGAATTTTCCATGTAGTTATAAGTACATCATTTCCATAATAGTATTAATGATTTAAATATCATATATATCCAGTATATATTCATTTTATACTATTCCATAACATTTGGATATAAAAAAGAAATGAAATGCACCGTTTATGGAGACGGTAGGCCGTACGTACGCATGAACGGTACTTTCATTTCATTGGCACATTAATGGAATTTAAACTAGATGAGATATATATATGTGTTATAATTAAAGTATAATATATATGTTATATAGGTCACATAATTTCATCAATTTCATTCTTTATACATTCCATGAATTTCAAGAACGAGTCACATCACTCGAGGGGGCGGTAGTCCACACTTCCTCAAATGAAATTATCGCATTTGCACAACATGCAAAGCATAAAGGTATGTATTAAATATAAAATACAGAAGCATAGAGAGGAAATAAATATAATATATATCATAAATAAATATAGTTCTATCATAATGTCCAGCATGATAGGTGGTAGGGGAAGATAGAACAATCATCGTTTCGTGAGGTAGTAATTCACCATCAACGGAAACAGTATGTTCTTTAACCATTAGACGAAGGTGTGTGTAAGTGTAGCTCGAATAATTCTCATAAATACAACCTAGTATATTTAAGACACTATTTTTGTTACAAAATAAAGGAATAGAAATATATTAGGGGGTTGGAGAAGCAAAATAAAACAAAAGAACATAAGAGAGGATATTACCCTTAAATAGGGTAACTCCATTTGGTTTGAACCAAAAGGGTTTCTTGAAGAGTTTTCTGCCTAAGGTAAGGCTCCTAGGATGATGATAAATATGTGGAGAGATAAAATGAATAGAGATTGGCCGAGACAATGGCTTGAGATGTGTGGTTAAGGTGGTAGAGGTGGGGGCCTTTTATAAGAGGGAGGAGGGGCACTCTTGGAAATTCAAGAAATGTTACTTTATTTTAAAATGATTTTCGGATTTCAAAGGTCCCAAACTGATATATTTAGAGGATAAGGTAATAAGGGTTCTAAATATACTCATCCAATAGGTTTTTTACAAGTTTATGTCTTATATTTTACTTTATCTTTTCATTTTATTTAAATCGTTCATTAATGACGTAATCACTGCATCATCATGGTGTCATAAATAAATTAATTTATTTAAAGTCTAAAAATTATAAAAAAAATACTATTATGTATGAAATATTTTTATCTTTATAATTATTCTTTACAGTATAATATATCATTTACATAGAAAAAACTAAAATTGTTTTACATAGGTGTTACATACTTTTGTGATATTCTCCTTTCATTAAAAATAAAATGATAAAGTGTCACTATCACCCAAAAGTGATTCCATGGGGTCCTAAAGTTTGGAACAAGGAATTCCATGATCGGAAATGACACAAATATTATCATTAGGACACATTTTGGGGTAATTTGTTATTATTATTATGTTATTTTATTATTCTTAACTACCTGATTAGTAATTAATCACGATAATTAAAGATAATTACCATCGTTACTATTCATAATGTCCAAAAACACGAGTCTTAATTACATAATTTGGACCTTATGATTCCAAATATGGAATCCATTTTACCAAATTTCAAACACATAAATTTCAATAATTAATTTAAAAAAATAATTCCCATTGTCAAAACAAATAGCGGGTTTTTTTGAAACAATATCTATGAAAAGTTTTTCACTTGTTTATGCCCAATTCCAAAGTGAAATTAATTATAATGAACACCATTAGATTAAATGGTAAAGATATATTCTAACTACATCTTAAAACCAATTATAAAGATAATATAACCATAAAATTAAATTAGATGAAAAGGTAGTTTTGAAGTAAAATGCAGTATTTTTCACTATTCATTAAAAAATGAACATTGTCAGAAAAATACCAAAAATTTATCCAAAGTAAATTTCAATGTTCCAATCATAAAGAATAAGTTTATTTTGAAAAATAGAGCTTATAAAATTGTCAAAAGTTTTATTTAAAAAGGTTCTCCATCAAAAGGCGGTAAAATAATCTTTTAAAAATATTAGAGTATTTATTCTTAAAATTGGATTCATTTGCATTTTAAGCCTATAAAATTTACTGGATAAATGTAAAAATATTTAACAAACATATGTAATCATTTTGTAGTTAGTTCTTTTCATTCCCTCCATTACAATGTCAAGGCGTTAACTATTTAAAATAATATTATTATATTGTTAGTGTGCAACGTAAGATTTCAAAGAAACTCATTGTTGCGTATTGGGTACACCATCGAGCATAGAATTATATTTAAAGTAATATTATAAAATACTGATAAACATGAGAATGTAATATTATTTATTTACCTAGGATATTACATCCTTCCCCCTTTTGGGGAATTTCATCCTCGCAATTTTAAAACTGGGCTTGAAACTTCATTGAAAGCCCCACATCGGAAAAAGGGTAAATTAAAATATCACTTTAAAATAAATAAAGAGAAGTACAAAGGTCACCCGAGTTAACCCATAATAGGATTCCATGTAGGAAAACATGGATATGGAAGAAAAAAACAAAGGGTCATGTTCTGATGGAGCGTGATAGAAAACATGTTTAGAAGAAAGTTAACCACCAGAAAATCACAAACTTGTGATGGGTTAAACGGTATTTGATTCCCCAGTAGGAAAAATTAACAAACAACATATTTGTTTTAAGTTACTTTTCATTGACAAATTTATTTATGAGTTTAACTAAAACATAAGGAAACATACTTACTTATCTTTTTGACTTTCAACTTTTACTATATTTCTTACACAAACTCATATTTTCTCCAAAAGATGAGCATTTAGGATGACTTGTTCACATTAAGAGCGCTATAATCAACTTATAGAGAATCACCTAATACACAAAACAGAACTATATATTTCCCATGTCTTTAGACCAAAACCAAAACCGAAATTGTTATTACGAGATCAGATAATACCCAAAAAGGATAATCCTTTAAAAAGAAAATATATTCTTAATCTCCAAAATTTGTCCAATAAAACCCAAAGTTCAACAAAGATCATTCGATAAAAAATTGTCCATAAAATTCTTCAAAGTAAACCAAACTAAGAGTGAAATCCAAATATCTGAAGTATTTAATCACATAGTCTTCCAAGATAAATATTAACATTTATCTTCAAATAACATCAGTTACTCACGAAGTCTCTTATTGAAAAGTAATTAACCTAATCACATATTCTCCATGATAGGTTAATCATTTTCAAAAATAAACCAAATAAACATATATCCAAAATAAAAACATATATTCTTCAAAACTAAAACTTCAACCATTATTCCACGATTTAAATCCCATAGTATTCTATCTTTCTTAGGGATATAGTGTTTCGTCAAAAGAGAGAACGTATTTTACAACAACGTTTATCACTTAATCACCAAATCATTTTCTTATACTATGTATATCCATTTGATGAAACATAAATTCCCAAAATCAACTTATTCTTGTTTTATAAAATCATATAACTAAAAAAAATTGGCATACTAACCAGGGACTTCATGCAGTCCAGTGGTAAGCGATAAATGTCAGTCGCACTTTGGTTGTGGGTTCGATTCCCGCAGCTTCGTCCGACGCGACGGGTTGTCACACGGTCTGCATGTTGTCCCTTTTCCAAAAACTATATGATTCTTAAAACATTCCCCAAAAAGAGATAAAATCTTCAAAAATAACCATAACATAATTAACCTCAAGTTTATCTCTTGCCTTTCATTTTCCATTATAACATATAGTAACCCATAATTACCTCAAAATTAAGGATCATATAAACCCTAGTGATTACCTTTATAATTATTACCTGAACTTCCACATCGAGTTCGTTCTCTAGTACATGATGTATCAGAGAACTAACCAAGGTTCAAGTGGTTAATCATGACTCTTTGATAGTTGGTTTAGAATAACCATGAGATTCCTCATTGAATCCCCCATTTCATCCAGTCTCTTAATCAGAGAACCACCACAGTTTCCTTCAAACCCATTGTCACTTTGGTTCCTGCTAGATCCATCCATTTAATAAAACCAAAAATGTCATTGTGAGTATATCAACAAAATAATCATGTACTAATGAGGAAGATAAACACTAAGATATACTTACTCATTCACTTTATCTAGAAACTATGACTCTTTCTGAAATCCTAGCCATTATGGTAATGTCACTTATGCTTAAAGAATACCATAACCTCTAAAGTTATCTAAACCGACCTCTGATACCATCTATAAAGACCCGACCTTAAAACATTACTTAATCTTGAATTAAATGAATAATTCACATTTAGGATCTTTTCAGGTTTAGATTTTTAGAGAATTCGGACATAACTATTACATCTCAAAAGATTAAAAGGTAGACACTTCTACTCAGTTTCCATCATGAAATAAAAACTCCTAAAAAGAAACATATCTAGTTCCATGTTTTAGATAGCTTGTCTTTCCTTGATCCCATCCTTGTTCCTATTCATCTTTAAGTCCTGTGGAAAACATTTCAAAAACATGGGATGAGCATAAAAAGCTCAGTAAGGTATATAAAAATATGGAAATAAAACATTATTCCATGTATACATAAGAATCAATGAAATAATACTTCACTCTTAAAACATAAGAACTTTAACATACCTCATGAAATCATAATATTTATTAATAACTCATAGAAAATATAAGACATAAAGTTAACTTGAGGCATTCATAACATTTTTACGTAGGGAGTAACCCTCATGGTTATGTCTGGAATACCCATCACAGTATATTCCCTAAATCTCTTCTGAGAAACCTTAGCATTTAACTCCTTTGCATTACCCAATGCATTGGAGAGCTATATCAGGCTCACCCCCCCTTAGTTTATCACAGAACCACCCGATTTCATAAACATTGCCCAAGAACCATAACATAATCATAACACTTAAAACATGAATAAAAGAAACATAAAATTTCTATATTTTGATCATAAGAGATCACATCATGATATTATCATAAATAAGAACATCAAATAAAATCATTAAAACTCTATGAGAGAAATATCCCTTTATACTTTGAAAATATTAAAAGAAGACATTTAAAAGAGATTTTAGAATCAAAGTGTCACATACCACTTTGAAAATTTTGAAAGGGTTTTAAAAAATTCATGTACATATAAATAAATACTTAAAACCATTTTTAAAACACCGACATGGATGATAAATTTTTAAAATAATAAATCTTTAAAACCATTTAAAACAATGTTTTAATAAAAGATTCCTTTTCCATTTTGAACATTTAAATTATAAGCCACATGAAATTAGACCATTTTCAAAACATTTAAATGACTTTGGTTAGACATAATATGGATATGGAATGTCAAAGGGGTTGTATATACACATTATAAAGAATAAAAGTTCAAATCATCAAGAAGTGTCTCATGGAAGATAAATTGAGGCCTAATCCCATTCAAAGATCATGTCATTAGTGCAAGGATAAATCAATGACATAATTATGTGTGACAAGTATAAATACACCCAATATAAGTGGATATCAAGTGAAAAAAAATAAGAGGTCATTCACACATACTCTTGGAAAAACAAAATCAATTACAAAGGTATTTAACTCAATGAAATGATATTGAGTTATAATTTCCCATACAAGTTCGTATAAATGACGTAATAATTTATCAATGAGATGATTATGTATAGGAATAGTATATCCACACAAAGGTTTTTGGAAATTACAAAATAGATATTTCACACATAATATTGGCATAATAAAAACAATAACTAGAGGTTTAACCCAAAGAATTGAAATTGGGTTAAGAAGTTCCCTTACAGAAATTCGACAGCCTAATGGCATCACTTTAGAATTCAAAAAATGAGATGATGAGAGATAAAAAGGGTATCTCATAACTTGTAAATAATATTTATATCAATAAGGATATATAATAACATATCCAAACATAACAAGATGTAAATTAAAAGACATAACAATAATAAGTCTTTTAAAAAAAAAGGAGGGTGAAAGAATCCCTTACCGATTTGGGTAACATTCAAAAAGTACACCCCATAAAAGAAGGACCAAATAATGCTGATGTAAATACCCATAAATGAAAGTATATTACACAAATAGTATAACCATGGTCAGTACATACACCACTCAATGGAGATAGTGACAAATGTAGCATGAATCTCACGGAAATAAAAATTGAGATAACATATCCCCTTACGAAAATTCGGCAGCCTAACGGCGCCACTTAAAACCTCCAAAAATGGATTGAAGATATCAATTAGGGTCTCTCATCATATGAACATAAAAAGTACAGTAAGGGGAATATAGAATAACATTCCCTGTCATAATAAAGAGTATCTTAAAAGAAGTGACATAAAAGAGAGTACTTAAAAAGAAAGAGAGAGGTTGGATCCCTTACCTCAAGTCTGACTTGTCTTGTTTATTTCGTTATATTCCTGAATAATAAACTTTGGTAAATTTATAATTTATTTAGGAACTACTTTAAAGATTATTATTCAGTTCATATCACATATTATAATGCTATAATAATTGGTTAATAAGGTGAGTTCATATCAGATGTTTTTGTCGATGTTTGGTACATGAGTAAAAAATTGAACTTGTTGGAAAATAATTTTCCATGTAGTTATAAGTAAATCATCTCCATAATAGTATTAATGATTTAAATATCATATATATCCAGTATATATTCATTTTATACTATTCCATAACATTTGGAGATAAAAAAGAAATGAAATGGACCGTTCATGGAGATGGTAGGCCGTACGTACGCATGAACGCTACTTTCATTTCTTTGGCCCATTAATGGAATTAAAACTAGATGAGATATATATATATATGTTATAATTAAAGTATAATATATATGTTATAAATGTCACATAATTTCATCAATGTCATTCTTTATACATTCCATGAATTGCATGAATGAGTCACATCACTTGAGGGGGCGGTAGTCCACACTTCCTCAAATGAAATTATCGCATTTGCACAACATGAAAAGCATAAAGGTATGTATTAAATATAAAATACAGAAGCATATAGAGGAAATAAATATAATATATATCATAAATAAATATATTACCATCATAATGGCCACCATTATAGGTGGTAGGGGAAGATAGAACAATCATCATTTCGTGAGGTAGTAATTCACCATCAACGGAAACAGTATGTTCTTTAACCATTAGATGGAGGTGTGTGTAAGTGTAGCTTGAATAATTCTCATAAAAAATAGTAGTATATTTAAGATACTGGTGTTGTTACAAAATAAAGGAATAAAAAGAGTTTAGGGGGTTGGAAAAACAAAAGAACATATCAGAGGACATTACCTTTAAATCGGGTAACTCCATTTGGTTTGAACCAAAAGGGTTTCTTGAAGAGCTTTATGCCTAAGGTAAGGATTATTGGATGAGTATAGGGATTTGGAGCAATAAAATGAACAGATCTTGGCTGAGAAAATGGCTTGAGAGGTGTGGTTACGGTGGTAGAGTTGGAGGCCTTTTATAAGAGGGGGGAGGGGCACTCTTGGAAAGTCCATAAATGTTACTTTTTTTTAAAATGAGTTTCGGATTTTAAAGGTCCCATATTGATATATTTCGAGGATACGTTGATAAGGGTTCTAAATATACTAATCCAATAGGTTTTTATAAGTTTAAGTCCTATATTTTACTTTATCTTTTCATTTTATTTAAATCATTCATTAATGAGATAATCACTGCATCATCATGGTGTCATAAATAAATTAATTTATTTAATGTCAAAAAATTAAAAAAAATACTATAATGTAGGAAATATATGTAGATTTCAAATGATTATTTATAGTCTAAGATATAATTTACACAGACAAAACTAAATTTTTTTTACTTAGGTGTTACAAACTTTTGTGATATTCTCCTTTAAAAATAAAATGATAAACTGCCACTATCACCCAAAAGTGATTCCATGGGGACCCAATGTTTGGAACAAGGAATACCATGGTCAGAAATGACACAAAAAGTAGCATTAGGACACATTTTGGGGTCATTTTTTATTATTATAATATTATTTTATTATCCTTAACTACCCGATTAGTAATTAATCACGACAATTAAAGATAATTACCATCGTTACTATTCATAATGTTCAAAAACACGAGTCTTAATTACATAATTTGGACCTTCTGATTCCAAATATGGAATTCATTTTACCATGTTCCAAACACAGAAATTGAAATAATTAATTTAAAAAAATAATTCCCATTGTCAAAACAAATAGAGGGTTTTTTTGAAACAATATCTATGAAAAGTTTGGCACTTGTTTATGCCCAATTCCAAAGTGAAATTAATTCTAATGACCAAAATTGGATTAAATGGTAGAGATATATTCTAATTAAACTTTAAAACCAATTATAAAGATAATCTAATCATATAATTAAATTAGACGAAAAGGCAGTTTTGAAGTAAAATGATGTATTTTTCACTATTAATTAAAAAATGAACATTGTAAGAAAAATACCAAAACTTTATCCAAAGTAAGTTTAAATGTCCCAATAATAAAGAATAAGTTTATTTTTAAAAATAGATCTTATAAAATTATCAAAAGTTTGATTTAAAAAAGGTTCTCCATCAAAAGGCGGTAAAATAATCTTTTAAAAATATTAGAGTATTTATTCTTAAAATTGGATTCATTTGCATTTTAAGACTCTAACATTTATTGGATAAATATAAAAATATTTAACAAATATATGTAATAATTTTGTAGTTATTTATTTTCATTCCCACCATTACAATGGCAAGTCGAAAACTATTTAAAATAATATTATTATATTGTTAGTGTGGAACATAAGATTTCAAAGAAACTCGTTGTTGCGTATTGGGTACGCCATCAAGCATAGAATTATCTTTAAAGTAATATTAAAAAATATTGATAAACATGAGAATGAAATATTATTTATTTACCTAGGATGTTACATCCTTCCCCCCTTTTGGGAATTGCGTCCTCGCAATTTTAAAATTGGGCTTGAAACTTCATTGAAAGCCCCACATTGGAAAAAGAGTAAATTAAACTATCACTTTAAAAGAAAGAAAGAGAAGTACAAAGGTCACCCGAGTAAACCCATAATAATATTCCATCTAGTAAAACATGGATATGGAAGAAAAAAAGGGTCATGTTCTGATGGAGAGTGATAGAAAACATGTTTAGGAGAAAGTTAACCACCAGAAAATCACAAACTTGTGATTGGTTAAACGGTATTTGATTCCCTAGTAGGAAAAATTAACATACACCATTTTTGTTTTAAGTTACTTTTCATAGAATAATTTATTTATGATCTTAACTAAAACATAAGGAAACATACATACTTATCTTTTTGACTTTTAAATCTTACTATATTTCTTACACAAACTCATATTTTCTCCAAAAGACGAGTATTTAGGATGACTTGTTCACATTAAGAGCGCTATAGTCAACTTCTAGAGAATAACCTAATACACAAAAGAGAACTATATATTTCCCATGTATTTATACCAAAACCAAAACCAAAACTGTTAGTACAAGATCAGATAATACCCAAAAAGGACAATCCTTTAAAAAGAAAATCTATTCATAATCTCTAAAATTTGTCCATTAAAACCCAAAGTTCAACAAAGACCATTCGATAAAAATTTTTCCATAAAATTCTTCAAAGTAAACCAAACTAAGATTGAAACGCAA
Organism: Viscum album; assembly: GCA_963277665.1. NCBI lineage: Eukaryota > Viridiplantae > Streptophyta > Magnoliopsida > Santalales > Viscaceae > Viscum > Viscum album. Next base: position 1,384,899,110 of record OY728123.1, read on the forward strand.
ATCTCTGAAGGATTTAATCACATAGTCTTCCAAGATAAATATTAACATTTATCTTCAAATAACATCAGTTACTCACAAAGTCTCTTACTGAAAAGTAATTAACCTAATAACATATTATCCATGATAGGTTAATCATTTTCATAAATAAAACAAATAATCATATGTCCAAAATAAAAACATATATTCTTCAAAACTAAAATTTCAACCATTATTCCACGATTTAAATCCCATAGTATTATATCTTCCTTAGGGATATAGTGGTTCTTCAAAAGAGAGAACGTATTTTATAAAAACGTTTATCAATTAATCACCAAATCATTTTCCTATACTATGTATATCCATTTGATGAAACATAAATTACCAAAATCAACGTATTATTGTTTTATAAAATCATCTAACTAAATAGAATTTTTCATACTAACCAGGGACTTCACGCAGTCCAGTGGTAGGCGATAAATTCCAGTCGCACTTTGGTTGTGGGTTCGATTCCCGCAGCTTTGTCCGACGCGACGGGTTGTCACACGGTCTGCGTGTTGTCCTTTTTCCAAAAACTATATAATTCTTAAAACATTCCACAAAAAGAGATAAAATCTTCAAAAATAACCATAACATAATTAACCTCAAGTTTATCTCTTGCCTTTCATTTTCCATCATAACATATAGTAACCCATAATTACCTCAAAAGTAAGGATCATATAAACCCTAGTGATTACCTTTATAATTATTACCTAAACTTCCACATCGAGTTGGTTCTCTTGTACATGATGCATCAGATAACTCACCAATGTTCAAGTGGTTAATCATGAATCCTTGATAGTTGGTTTAGAATAACCACAAGATTCCTCATTGAATCCCCCATTTCATCCAGTCTCTTAATCAGAGAACCACCACATTTTCCTTCAAACCCATTGTCACTTTGGTGCCTGCTAGATCCATCCATTTACTAAAACCAAAAATGTCAGTGTGAGTATATCAAAAAAATCATCATGTACTAATGAGAAAGATAAACACTAAGATATACTTACTCATTCACTTTATCAAGAAACTATGAATCTTTCTGAAATCCTAGCCATTATGGTAATGTCACTTATGTTTAAAGAATACCCTAACCAATAAAGTTATCTAAACCGACCTCTGATACCAAATATAAGGACCCGACCTTAAAACATTACTTAATCTTGAATTAAATGAATAATTCACATTGAGGATCTTTTCAGGTTTAGAGTTTTAGAGAATTAGGAAATTACTATTACATCTCACAAGATTACAAAGTAGACACTTCTACTCAGTTTCCATTGTGAAATAAAAACTCTTAAAAAGAAACATGCATAGTTTCATGTTTTAGATAGCTTGTCTTTCCTTGATCCCACCTTTGTTACTATTCATCTTTAAGTCCTGTGGAAAACATTTCAAAAACTTGGGTTGATCATAAAAAGCTTAGTAAGGGATATAAAAATATGGAAAGAAAACATTAGTCCATGTATACATAAGAATCAATGAAATCATACATTACTCTTAAAACATAAGCACTTTAACATACCTCACGAAATCATAAGATTTATGAATAACTCATAGAAAACATAAGACATAAAGGTAACTTGAGACATTTATAAGATTCTTACATAGGGAGTAACCCTCGTGGTTACGTCTGGAATACCCATCACAGTATATTCCCTAAATCTCTTCGGAGAAACCTTAGCGTTTAACTCCTTCGCGTTATCAAATACATTGGAGAGCTATCTCAGACTCACCTGCCCTTAGTTTATAACAGAACCACCCGATTTCATAAACATTTCCCAAGAACCATAAAATAAACATAACACTTAAAACATGCATAAAAGAAACATGAAATTTCCACATTTCAATCACAAGAGATCACATAACGATATTATCATAAATAAGAACATCGAATAAAATAATTAAAACTATATGAGAGAAATATCCCTTTATACATTGAAAATATTAAAAGAAGACATTTAAAAGAGATTTTAGAATCAAAGTGTCCCATACCACTTTGAAACTTTTGAAAGGGTTTTAAAACATTCATGTAAATATAAATAAATACGTAAAACCATTTTTAAAACATGGACATGGATGATAAATGTTTAAAAGAATAAATCTTTAAAACCATTTAAAACAATGTTTTAATAAAAGATTCCTTTTCCATTTTGAACATTTAAATTATAAGCCACATGAAATTATACCATTTTCAAAACATTTAAATGACTTTGGTATAGACATAATATGGATATGGAATTTCAAAGGGGCTGTATATACAAATTATAAAGAATAAAAGTGCAAATCATCAAGAAGTGTCTCAAGGAAGAGAAATTGAGGCGTAATCCCATTCAAAGATCATGTCATTAGTGCAAGGATAAATCAATGACATAATTATCTGTGAAAAGTATAAATACACCCAATATAAGTGGATATCAAGTGTAAAACAATAAGAGGTCATTCACACATATTCTTGGGAAAACAAAACCAATGACATAGGTATTTAACTCAAAGAAATGATATTGAGTTATAATTTCCCATACAAGTTCGTATAAATGACATAAGAATTTATCAATGAGATAATTATGTGTAGGAATAGTATATCCACACAAAGGTTTTTGGAAATTAAAACATAGATATTACACACATAATCTTGGAATAATAAACACAATAAGTATAGGTTTAACCCAAATAATTGAAATTGGGTTAAGAAGTTCCCTCACAGAAATTCGACAGCCTAACGGCGTCACTTTAGAATTCAGAAAATGAGATGATGAGAGATAAAAATGGTATATCATAACTTGGAAATTATATTTATAGAAATAATTATATATAAGAACATATCCAAACATAACAGGATGTAAACTAAAATACATAACAAGAAGATGTCTTTTTTTTAAAAAAAGGAGGGTGAAAGAATCCCTTACCGATTTGGGTAACATTCAAAACGTACACCCCATGAAAGAAGGAACAATAAATACTGATGTAAATACATATAAATGAGAGTATATTACACAAATATTAGAATCATAGTCTGTACATACACCAATAAACGAAGATAGTGAAAAATGTATCATGAATCTCACGGAAATAAAAATTGAGATAACATATCCCCTTACGAAAATTCGGAAGCCTAACGACGCCACTTACAACTTCCAAAAATGGATTGGAGATATCAATTATGGTCTCTCATCATATAAACATAAAAATTAGAGTATGTTTAATATATAATAACATCCCCCATCATAATAAATAGGATCGTAAAAGAAGTGACATAAAAGAGAGTACTTAAAAAGAAAGAGAGAGGTTGGATCCCTTACCTCAAGTCCGACTTGTCTTGTTCGTTTATTTATATTACGGAATAATAAACTTTGGTAAATTTTTAATTGCTCAAGGACCTACTTTAAATATCATTATTCATTTCATATCACATATTATAATGCTATAATAATTGGTTAATAATGTGAGTTCATATCAGACGTTTTTGTCGATGTTCGGTACATGAGTAAAAATTGAACTTGTTGGAAAAGAATTTTCCATGTAGTTATTAGTAAATAATCTCCAGAATAGTATTATTGATTTAAATATTATATATATCCAGTATATATTAATTTTATACTATTCCATAACATTTGGAGATAAAAATGAAATGAAATGCACCGTTCATGGAGACGGTAGGCCGCATGTACACATGAACGCTACTTTCATTTCTTTGGGACATTAATGGAATTAAAACTAGATGATATATATATATATATTATAATTCCAGTATAATATATATTTTATATAGGTCACATAATTTCATCAATTTCATTCTTTATACATTCCATGAATTGCATGAACCAGTCACATCACTTGAGGGGGCGGTAGTCCACACTTAAATGAAATTATCGCATTTGCACAACATGAAAAGCATAAAGGTATGTATTAAATATTAAATACAGAAGCATAGAGAGGAAATAAATATAATATATATCATAAATAAATATATTTCCATCATAATTGCCACCATGATAGGTGGTAGGGGAAGACAGGACAATCATCGTTTCGTGAGGTAGTAATTCACCATCAACGGAAACAATATGCTCTTTAACCATTAGACAGAGGTGTGTGTAAGTGTAGCTAGAATAATTCTCATAAAAACATAGTATTATATTGAAGATACTGGTTTTGTTACAAAATAAAGGAATAAAAAGAGTTTATGGGGTTGGAGAAGAAAAATAAAACAAAAGAACATAAGAGAGTACATTACCTTTAAATCGGGTAACTCCATTTGGTTTGAACCAAAAGGGTTTCTTGAAGAGCTTTATGCCTACGTTAAGGCTTCTAGTATGATGATAGTGATTTGTAGAGATAAAATAAATTGATATTGTCTGAGACAATGGCTTGAGAGATGTGGTTAAGGTGGTATAGATGGGGGCCTTTTATAAGAGGGAGGAGGGGCACTCTTGGAAAGTCAAGAAATGTTACTTTATTTTAAAATGAGTTTCGGATTTTAAAAGTCCCACATTGATATATTTATAGGATAAGGTGATAGGGGTTCTAGATATGCACATCCAATAGGTTTTTTACTAGTGTAAGTCTTATATTTTACTTTATCTTTTCATTTTATTTAAATCGTTCATTAATGAGGTAATCGTTGCATCATCATGGTGTCATAAATAAATTAATTAATTTAATGTCTAAAAATTATAAAAAAATACTATGATGTTGGAAATCATTTTATATTTACAATTATTATTTATATTCTAGTAGATCATTTACACATACAAAACTAAAATTGTTTTACTTATATGTTATATACTTTTGTAATATTCTCCTTTCTTTAAAAATAAAATGATAAAGTGTCACTATCACCCAAAAGTGATTCCATGGGGTCCCAAAGTTTGGCACAAGGCATACCATGGTCGGAAATGACACAACCAGTAGCATTATGACACATGTTGGGGTCATTTGTTATTATTATGATATTATTTTATTATCCTTAACTACCCGATTAGTAATTAATCACGATAATTAAAGATAATTACCATTGTTTCTATTCATAATGTCCAAAAACAAGAGTCTTAATTACATAATTTGGAACTTCTGATTCCAAATATGGAATCCATTTTACCAAATTTCAAACACATAAATTGAAATAATTAATTTTAAAAAATAATACCCATTGTAAAAACAAATAGCAGGTTTTTTTGAAACAATATCTATGAAAAGTTTGGCACTTGTTTATGCCCAATTCCAAAGTGAAATTAATTCTAATGACCACCATTGGATTAAATTGTAAATATATATTATAGTTAAACTTTAAAACCAATTATAAAGACCATATAAAAATATAATTAAATTAGATGAGAACACAATTTTGAAGTAAAATGCAGTATTTTTCACTATTCATTAAAAAATGAACATTGTCAGAAAAATACCAAAAATTTATCCGAAGTAAATTTCAATGTCCCAATCATAAATAATAAGTTTATTTTGAAAAATATAGCTTATAAAATTGTCAAAAGTTTGATTTAAAAAAAGTCCTCCATCAAAAGGCGGTAAAATAATCTTTTAAAAATATTAGAGTATTTATTCTTAAAATTGGATTCATTTTCATTTTAAGCCTCTAACATTTATTGAATAAATGTAAAAATATTTAACAAAAATATTTAATCATTTTTGTAGTTAGTTATTTTCATTCCCACCATTACATTGTCCAGGCGTTATCTATTTAAAATAATATTATTATATTGTTAGTGTGCAACGTAAGATTTCAAAGAAACTCGTTGTTGCGTATTGGGTATGCCATCAAGCATAGCATTCTATTTTAAGTAATATTAACAAATATTGATAAACATGAGAATTTAATATTATTTATTTACCTAGGATGTTACATCCTTCCCCCCTCTTGGGAATTGCATCCTCGCAATTTTAAAAATAGGCTTGAAACTTCATTGAAAGCCCTACATCAGAAAAAGGGTAAATTAAACTATCACTTTAAAAGAAAGAAAGAGAAGTAAGAAGGTCACCCGAGTTAACCCATAATAGGATTTCATGTAGGAAAACATAGATATGGAAGAAAAAAACAAAGGGTCATGTTCTGATGGAGAGTGATAGAAAACATGTTTAGGAGATACTTAACCACAAGAAAATCACAAACTTGTGATGGGTTAAATGGTATTTGATTCCCCAGTAGGAAAAATTAACAGACAACATTTTTGTTTTAAGTTTCTTTTAATTGAATAATTTATTAATGAGATTAACTAAAATATAAGGAAACATACTTACTTATCTTGTTGACTTTCAACTTTTACTATATTTCTTACACAAACTCATATTTTCTCCAAAAGACGAGTATTTAGGATGACTTGTTCACATTAAGAGCACTATAATCAACTTCTAGAGAATCACCTAATATAAAAAAGAGAAATATATATTTCCCATGTCTTTATACCAAAACCAAAACCAAAATTGTTAGTACGAGATCAGATAATACCCAAAAATATAATCCTTTAAAAAGAAAATCTATTCTTAATCTCCAAAATTTGTCCAATAAAATCCAAAGTTCAACAAAGGCCATTCGATAAAAAATTGTCCATAAAATTATTCAAAGTAAAACAAACTAAGATTGAAACCCAAATCTCTTAAGTATTTAATCACATAGTCTTCCAAGATAAATTTTAACATTTATCTTCAAATAACATTAGTTACTCACAATGTCTCTTATTGAAAAGTAATTAACCTAATCACACATTCTCCATGATAGGTTAATCATTTTCATAAATAAACCAAATCATCATATGTCCAAAATAAAAACATATATTCTTCGAAACTAAAATTTCAACCATTGTTCCACGATTTAAACCCCATAGTATTCTATCTTCCTTAGGGATATAATGTTTCGTCAAAAGAGAGAACGTATTTTACAACAACTTTTATCACTTAATCACAAAATCATTTTCCTATACTATGTATATCCATTTGATGAAACATAAATTCCCAAAATCAACTTATTCTTGTTTTATAAAATCATCTAACTAAAAATAATTTGTCATACTAACCACGAAATTCACACAGTCCAGTGGTAGGAAATAAATGCGAGTCGCACTTTGGTTGTGGGTTCGATTCCCACAGCTTCGTCCGACGTGACAGGTTGTCACACGGTCTGCGTGTTGTCCTTTTTCCAAAAACTATATGATTCTTAAAACATTCCCTAAAAAGAGATAAAATATTCAAAAATAACCATAACATAATTAACCTCAAGTTTATCTCTTTCCTTTAATTTTCCATCATAACATATAGTAACCCATAATTACCTCAAAAGTAAGGATCATATAAACCATAGTGATTGCCTTTAAAATTATCACCTGAACTTCCACATCGAGTTGGTTCTATCGTATAAGATGCATCAGAGAACTCACCAAGGTTCAAGTGGTTAATCATGACTCCTTGATAGTCAGTTTAGAATAACCATGAGATTCCTCATTGAATCCCCCATTTCATCCAGTCTCTTAATCAGAGAACCACCACAGTTTCCTTCAAACCCATTGTCACTTTGGTGCCTGCTAGATCCATCTATTTACTAAAACCAAAAATGTCAGTGTGAGTATATCAACAAAATAATCATGTACTAATGAGGAAGATAAACACTAAGATATACGTACTCATTCACTTTATCTAGAAACTATGACTCTTTCTGAAATCCTAGCCATTATGGTAATGTCACTTATTCTTAAAGAATACCCTAACCTCTAAAGTTATCTAAACCGACCTCTAATACCAACTATAAGGACCCGACCTTAAAACATTACTTAATCTTGAATTAAATGAATAATTCACATTGAGGATCTTTTCAGGTTTAGAGTTTTAGAGAATTAGGACATAACTATTACATCTCACTAGATTACAAAGTAGACACTTCTACTCAGTTTCCATCATGAAATAAAAACTCTTAAAAAGAATCATGTCTAGTTCCATGTTTTAGATAAATTTTCTTTCCTTGATCCCATCCTTATTCCTATTCATCTTTAAGTCCTGTGGAAAACATTTCAAAAACATAGGATGAGCATAAAAATCTCAGTAAGGGATATAAAAATATGGAAAGAAAAAATTAGTCCATGTATACATAAGAATCAATGAAATCATACTTTACTCTTAAAACATAAGCACTTTAACATAACTCATGACATCATAAGATTTATGAATAACTCATAGAAAACATAAGACATAAAGGTAACTTGAGGCATTCATAAAATTCTTACGTAGGGAGTAACCCTCATGGTTACGTCTAGAATACCCATCACAGTATATTCCCTAAATCTCTTCGGAGAAACCTTAGCGTTTAACTCCTTTGCGTTACCCAATGCATTGGAGAGCTATCTCGGTCTCACCCTCCCTTAGTTTATCACGGAACCACATTATTTCATAAACATTTCCCAAGAACCATTACATAATCATAACACTTAAAAATTGCATAAAATAAACATAAAATTTCCACATTTCAATCAAAAGAGATCACATCATGATATTATCATAAATAAGAACATCGAATAAAATCATTAAAACTCTATGAGAGAAATATAACTTTATACTTTGAAAATATTAAAAGAAGACATTTAAAAGAGATTTTAGAATCAAAGTGTCCCATACAACTTTGAAACTTTTGAAAGGGTTTTAAAAAAATTATGTACATATAAATAAATACTTAAAACCATTTTTAAAACATGGAAATGCATGATAAATGTTTAAAATAATAAATCTTTAAAATCATTTAAAACAATGTTTTAATAAAAGTTTCATTTTCCATTTTGAACATTTAAATTATAATCCACATGAAATTAGACTATTTTGAAAACATTTATATGACTTTAGTATAGAAATAATAATTATATGGAATTTCAAAGGGGATTTATATACACATTATAATGAATAATAGTGAATATCATCAAGAAGTGTCTCAAGGAAGAGAAATTGAGACGTAATCCCATTCAAAGATCATGTCATTAGTGCAAGGATAAATCAAAAACATAATTATGTGTGAAAAGTATAAATACACCCAATATAAGTGGATATCAAGTGTAAAACAATCAGAGGTCATTCACATATACTCTTGGAAAAACAAAACCAATGACATAGGTATTTAACTCAATGAAATGATATTGAGTTATAATTTCCCATTAAAGTTCTTATAAATGACGTAAGAATTTATCAATGAGATGATTATGTGCAGGAATAGTATATCCACACAAAGGTTTGTGGAAATTACAACTTAGAGATTCCACAAATAATCTTGGAATAATAAATACAATAAGTAGAGTTTTAACCCAAAGAATTGAAATTGGGTTAAGAAGTTCCCTTACAGAAATTCGACAGCCTAACGACGTCACTTTAGAATTTAGAAAATGAGATGATGAGAGATAAAAAGGGTATATCATCATTTGGAAATAATTTTTATAGAAATAAGGATGTATAATAACATATCCAAACATAACAACATGTAAATTAAAAGATATAACAATAAGAAGTCTTTTGAAAAAAAAGGAGGGTGAAAGAATCCCTTACCGATTTGGGTGACATTCAAAACGTACACCCCATGAAAGAAGGACCAAACAATGCTGATGTAAATACCCATAAATGAGAGTATATTACAAAAATATTAGAATAATGGTCATTACATACACCACTAAATGGAGATAGTGACAAATGTAGCATGAATCTCACGGAAATAAAAATTGAGATAACATATCCCCTTATGAAAATTCGGCAGCCTAACAGCGCCACTTAAAACTTCCAAAAAATGGATTGAAGATATCAATTAGGGTCTCTCATCATATGAACATAAAAATTACAGTAAGGGGAATATTTAATAACATCCCCCATTATAAGGAAGAGGGGATTAAAATAACTGACATAAAAGAGAGTACTTAAAAAGAAAGAGAGAGGTTGGATCCCTTACCTCAAGTCCGACTTGTCTTGTTCTTTTCTTTATATTCCTAAATAATAAACTTTGGTCAATTTATAATTTCTTAAGGACATCCTTTAAATATTATTATTCAGTTCATATCACATATTATAATTTTATAATAATTGGTTAATAATGTGAGTTCATATCAGACGTTTTTGTCGATGTTCGGTACATGAGTAAAAATTGAACTTATTGGAAAACCATTTTCCATTTAGTTATAATTACATCATCTCCAAAATAGTATTAATGATTTAAATATCATATATATTTAGTATATATTCATTTTATACTATTCCATAACATTTGGAGATAAAAAAGAAATGAAATGCACCGTTCATGGAGACGGAAGGTCGTACGTACGCATGAACACAACTTTCATTTCTTTGGAACATTAATGGAATTAAATCTAGATGAGATATATATATATATATATTATAATTCCAGTATAATATATATGTTATATAGGTCACATAACTTCATCAATTTCATTCTTTATACATTCCATGAATTTCATGAATGAGTCACATCACTTGAGGGGGCTGTAGTCCACACTTCCTCAAATGAAATTATCGCATTTGCACAACATTAAAAGCATAAAGGTTTGTATTAAATATAAAATACAGAATCATAGAGAGGAAAGAAATATAATATATATAATAAATAAATATAGTTCCATCATAATGGCCACCATGAGAGGTGTTAGGGGAAGATAGAACAATCATCGTTTCGTGAGGTAGTAATTCACCATCCACGAAAAGAGTATATTTTTTAACCATTAGACGGAGGTGTGTGTAAGTGTAGCTTGAATAATTCTCATAAAAACATCATAGTATATTTAAGATACTATTTTTGTTACAAAATAAAGGAATAAAAATATTTTAGGGGGTTGGAGAAGCAAAATAAAACAAAAGAACATAAGAGAGGACATTACCTTTAAATCGGGTAACTCCCTTTAGTTTGAACCAAAAGGGATTCTTGAAGAGATTTCTGCCTAAGGTAAGTATTATAGAATTATGAGAGGGATGTGGAGAGATAAAAGTAATAGATCTTGGTCGATACAATGGCATGAGAGGTGTGGGTAAGGTGGTAGAGGTGGGGGACTTTTATAAGAGGGGGGAAGGGCACTCTTGGAAAGTCAAGAAATGTTACTTTATTTTAAAATGAGTTTCGGATTTTAAGGTCTTACATTGATATATTTCAAGGATAAGGTGATAAGGGTTATAAATATACTCATCCAATAGGTTTTTGACACTTTTAAGTTTTATATTTTACATTATCGTTTCATTTTATTTAAATCGTTCATTAATGAGGTAATCGCTGCATCATCATGGTGTCGTAAATAAATTAATTTATTTAATGTCTAAAAATTATAAAAAAAATACTATGATGTAGGAAATATTTTTAGATTTCCAATTATTATTTATAGTCTAAGAGATAATTTACATATAAAAAAATAAATTTTTTTTACTTAGGTGTTACATACTTTTGTGATATTCTCCTTTCTTTAAAAATAAAATGATAGTGTCACTATCACCCAAAAGTGATTCCATGGGGTCCCAAAGATTGGAAAAAGGCATCCCATGGTCGGAAATGACACAAAAAGTAGAATTATAAAACATGTTGGGGTAATTTTTTATTATTATGATATTATTTTATTATCCTTAACTACCCGATTAGTAATTAATCACGATAATTAAAGATAATTACCAACATTACTATTCATAATGTCCAAAAACAAGAGTCATAATTAACTAATTTGTACCTTATGATTACAAATATGGAATAAATTTTACCAAATTCCAAACATAGAAATTTCAATAATTAATTTAAAAAAATAATTCCCATTGTCAAAACAAATAGCGGGTTTTTTTGAAACAATATTTATGAAAAGTTTGGCACTTGTTTATGCCCAATTACAAAGTGAAATAAATTATAATGACCACCATTGGATTAAATGGTAAAGATATATTCTAATTACACTATAAAACGAGTTATAAAGATATTATAACCATATAATTAAATTAGATGAAAAATCAATTTTGAAGTAAAATGCAGTATTTTTCACTATTCATTAAAAAATGAACATTGTCAGAAAAATACCAAAAAATTATCCAAAGTAAATTTCAATGTCCCAATAATAAAGAATAATTTTATTTGAAAAAATAGAGCTTATAAAATTTTCAAAAGTTTTATTTAAAAAAGGTTTTCCATCAAAAGGCGGTAAATTAATCTTTTAAAAATATTAGAGTATTTATTCTTAAAATTGGAATCATTTGCATTTTAAGCCTCTAAAATTTATAGGATAAATGTAAAAATATTTAACAAACATATGTAATCATTTTTTAGTTAGTTATTTTCATTCCCGCCATTGCAATGGCTAGGCGTTAACTATTTAAAATAATATTATTATATTGGTAGTGTGCAATGTAAGATTTAAAAGAAACTCATTGTTGTGTATTGGGTACGCCATCGAGCATAGAATTCTATTTAAAGTAATATTAAAAAATATTGATAAACATGAGAATTTAATATTATGTATTTACCTAGGATGTTATAGAAATTCCTATTATGTAGTCAAGTTATGCAAGTCCACCTAAGGGCACATGCTATATAATCAAGCAGACGATTACTTAGGTATTAGAAAATCTCTTACCAGAAACCGTAAGGAAGATTATAATGATCTGAAAACATTCAAGATTAATAGTGTGAAATATGGAAGGGGTTTGTTCCCAATGCATATGAGAAATATTTGAATCAACATTGGCCATGATTTTGATGTCCTTTTACATAGATTTTACTCATACGTAAAATGGATACTTTGTTTGTTTCCTATTAATTATGATGTGTAGTTTTAAGTCATGCAATGAGGACATTATACTAGGCAGTTTTAAGTCATGCAGTGAGGACATTATACTATTCCGTTTTAAGTCTTGTAGTGAGGACATTATACTATACTGTTTTAAGTCATGCAGTGAGGACATTGATAGCCCCATAAAAAATTGAAACACATTATTTATATAAATAACCCATTTACCCAATTTCTAAGCCCACATGAGCTATGCGCGGTGTGAGAAACAAGGATCAGTAAGGGTGTCTTTTTCAGTTCAAAGGTGATGCAAGTGAAAAATAGGGGTGCTATATTTCTATGTATTTTAACATCATGTAGTAAGGACGACAATGAATCGATGTGAAAGGAAATGCATTTTGTAACTAGATTAAGAGATAAAATCCAAGTGTCACTATCTGTCTTGTTGGGGAAAGAATCATGTAATACCTAGTTCTTAAAGCATTCCTTATGCAGATTTGATTCTTAGATATGAAATAAGGAGTTTTTTATTGCGGTTGGTCCCAAGATTGGAGATCATGGCGTATCTACATATCTCAAATAGATGAGAATCAAGATGTACATATTTCTTTAAACAATCATTCCTTATGCTAATCGAGTTTTACATGATGAATGTGGGATTTTGATACATTTTGAGAGAATGGTAAGTCTTACATAAAATGGTATAAGGAACAAATAGTATATCTTAAGGAAATACTATGTATAGATATGATTCATATACAGGAGGAGAAAAGAAAATAAGAAGATTTTGTGATTGTGGTTGGGCCCAAAATGGGAGTTTTTGGCATCTCTACATATCTCATTGGAAAATAAGAATCAATCCATACATAGTTCTTGAAATAAGGTCTCTATGAAGATTTGACTCAGACATAGGAAAGAGAGGGACTCATGAGACACTAAGGAGTAGCGATGATGTCAATGATGTTTGCTTATGGAAGCTTCTAAAATAAAATAGAGAAAATGTTTGTTGTATAAATGATGTCATGTAGTTTAACGTCATGTGACAAGGATGAAGATGTTACACATTTTAATGTCATGCAGAATGGACACTTATGGTTGTTATGAAGTTTAATGTGTTGCAACTAGGTCATGGGGGATGTGAAGTTTTAAGTCTTGCAACAAGGACATTGTGCTGTGTAGTTTAACATCTTGTAGTGAGGACGTTGTACTGTGCAGTTTAATTTATTCTAGTGAGGATGTTATACTATGCAGTTTAAAGTCTTATAGTGAGGATGTTGTACTGTGCAGTTTAAAGTCTTGTAGTGAGGACAAATGTGTACAACTACACAAAGTATTTCTTCAAGAATCTCGCATTGGTTAGAGTTGTAACAAGCTCTCCATCTATTGAGATTAAGGCATATGCTCCATTTGAATAGACCTTATGAGTGGAATAAGGTCCTTCCAACTTTGGTACAAGTTTTGGAGGATTATTTCCTAGTATCATTGCGGTCCTAAGGACCAATACCAATTTTTCTTGAAGAAATGAACAGAGGCAAACTTTCTTGTTAAATGCTCTGGGTTTTCTATTCTGATATACTTCTAGATGATGAAAAGTATGTAATATTTTCTCGTATAATTGTTCCAATTCATTGAAACATTTCTGAGACCTCTCTTCTATAGATAACTGATCACAGATTGCAACTCTGAGTGAGAAAAATTTCATTTCAATTTTCAAAAATTCTTCTGTTCCATATACCAATGAATAAAGAGTTTCTTGGGAGGTAGTATGAGTAGTTGTATGATAATCCCATAAAGAATTCAAAAGTTTATCAAGCCACAATTTCTTATCTTTATCCACCATCATCTGAAGTATATTTGATTAGTTCTTGTTGAAGGCCTCTATCTATCCATTGGTCGCCGTGTGATAGTGAGATGAATGGTTGGATTTTATATTATGCTACTAATATAACTTTATTATCTCAATCGAACAAAAAATGGTTCCATTGTCCATAAAAATATTATGAGGGACACAAAATAAGGTGATGATATTATTTTTGATGAAACTAACAATGATTTTGGCTCCGACATACTTGAGAGGTATTGCCTCAACACATTTAGAGAAGAAGTCAGTATCGGTGAGAATATACATGAACTTCTTAGCTGTGGCTAGAGGATAAGGCCCTACTATATCCATTCCCCATGTGGAAAATGGCCAGGAGTATTTAGCTATATGTATCAACTCTGGGGGTTGATTAATGATGTTTTCATGCACTTGGTAGGGATTAAATGTTTACTGAAATCCGTACAATTCTGGGTCCTTGAAGGCCAAAATTATCCATGCCTTCGAATATGATCAGAGAGTCTATGCCCAGATTAGTGGGCACCACAAGCTCCTGAATGTACACCATTACTGACAGCTAAAGTCTCTTCTCTATAAATACATCTGAAGATAATTCCATCAAAGTCTTACTTATAGAGGATCTTTTTGTGGTCAGGACTATCATAAAGAGTGGAATTAGATTCTTACCATCAGATCTGTTCTTTTTCATCCCTATCTAGTGGAAGTATCCTATTTTTATGATATTTCATTATGGATGTTCTAAAACACATGGTATAACCATATGGTTCAGAAATAGGGATAATTTCATTAATTTCCTTCATTCTGGATTGAAAAAAAGGTAAAACCACACGACGATGGGCTATGTTGATGTCTGTCTCATCCCGATTTTGATATTCCAAGGTTGTAGCTGCATTAGCCAGTGTATCTACTTGAGCATTTTGTGATCGTGAGACATAAGACAATGTCGGATCTAAGGGAAATCCAACCATTAACCCTCTGATATAATCACACAATGGGATTAATTCTTCTTTTCTGACTGAATATTCCTCATTAATTTGTTTGATTACCAATTATGAATCTACTTTCACCTTTAAATGATCTATTTTCACTTGAAGGGACAATTCCAAACCTACGGTGAGAGCTTGATATTCTGCTTCATTGTTGGTACCTCCTTCTTACAATAGGAAGGAATAAGGAAATACTGAATTTTCTGGGGAAATAAGGACAATTCCTAACCAAACTTTGTCCAGTTTAGGGTCTTCCATTCTTTTCACTTTTGGACTTCTGAAATCACCATCAAAATACATTTCCCATGTTTTGGAATTATATTGAATAGAGAAGAAATATTCATCAAGAAGTTCAGAATTAAATGATGTATCTTCCACATATGGATGCTCAGCAAGAATGTCAGCTTGAACTTGGCCTTTTATTTCCTTTTGAGGCAAAAACTGGATATAAAATTATTTCAAAATAACTGCCCACCATTCCAGAAACCCTGTAAGCATAGGATAAATGAGGATAAATTTGAGCGGATTATTACGAGACACCAATTGGACTTCATGATGTTGTAGGTAGTGCCTCAAATTCTGAACTGCAAAAATTAATGCTAGGCAGAACTTTTTAGTACTTTAATATCGAGTTTTTGCATCAAGCATTGTTAAACTATGATATTAATGGTTTTTTTCATTCCCATCATCATTTTTTGGGCGAGGAAGGCACCTAGTGATCGCTGAAAAGTTTTCACGTAGAGAATAAGTGGTCTTCCTTAAACAGGTGGAATTAATCCTAGTGGACTCAAGAGATATTTCATGAGGGTATCAAATGATTCTTGTCAGTCTTCAGTCCATTAGTAGGTAATTCCCTTCTTTATTAATCGGGTGAAGGGTAAACACTTGCCTACTAAATTGGTGATAAACCGCCAAATATAGGCCAACTGTTCTTGGAGTAAAATTAATTAATTCAAATTTTGAGGAGGTGATATACCAAGGATTGATTTTGTTTTCTTAGGATCAACTTCAATACTACGATGGCATGCAACGAAGACAATAAACTTTCTTGAGGTTACCCCAAAAGCACATTTCAAGGGGTTCATCTTAAAAGTATGTTTCCAAAGTTTATTGAATATAGTCTCAAAATCAGCCAAGTGATTGGAACATTGTATGTATTTTACCACCAAATCATCCACATAACATTCAATAAATTTCTCTAAGAATTGTTTGATGATATGGTGCATGGAACGTTGGTATGTTGTACCTGCATTCTTTTTTTCAAAAGGGAATTAACCGATGGCTAAACAGACTTTGAGGGGCTATAGAGGCTGTAGATTCCTCATAATCTAGGGTTATACAGATTTAATTATACCCATAGTATCCATACATGAAGGAAAGATCTTCATATCTAGTCGTTGCCTCAATTAAATGCTCTATAATCAGAACGGGAAAATCCTCTATAGGACAATGCTGGTTAAGATCTCTGAAATCAATGAAAACTCTAATTTGTACATTCTTATTTTTAACTGGGACAATGTTGTCTAGTCATTTGGGATATTGAACCTCCCTGACAAAGATAGCCTTTACAATCTTATCAATTTCAGCTACAATTTTGGATGCATGAGTTGGGTCTGTTCTTCTTGCTGCCTGCTTGAATCGACGATGTTCTTCTGGTAAACCAAAACGATGGGTGAATACATCAGGATTAAGACCTGACATTTCAGTATAATTCCAAGAAAATATATCTCAAAGTTGATTTAAATATTAAGAATACACATATTTATCTTCAGAGGTCATGAGCGCACTAATTAGAGTGGGGTGTGGATCTTCCTCTATACCCAGATTTATTTCTCTGAGCTCATCCATAGTGGTAGAGGCACCTTCCTCAAATGCTGGAGGAGCATCCCTGAGATCTTCATCTTCTTCTTCATTATAGATTTCCTCTTATGTTTCCACTTTTATAGTAGATGACGAGGCATAACTTCGAGAGTTAGGGGAGGAGTCAGTATTTGAACATCTTGAAGAAGGGGACACCATATCTGACCCTACTGATGACAAAGGGTTTTCTTTTGGTAATAAAGAGGAAATGATGTATTGATAATCAACATTTTTTTATCCTTATAACAATGCTAAAATTTCTTCTACTCTGATTAACTAAGTAAAGGATTATTTTAATTCAGTCGATGAAATGAATACATCTTCATTTAAGCTTCCATCACTACTTGGTGAATTAGAAATTTCTCCCATGTTTTCAGGCTCAGTTGTCGTAATTGACATTATGTAAGTTACTGGATAAGTGCTTGGATTTGGTTTTACCCTTTAAATTTGATCGATGTGTAGCACATAATCAGTACATAGATGTATAAATGTATTTTCAAGGATCTTTTATGATCCATTCAGAGCATTAACTCTGGTTATTTAAATTTTCATGAACTTCATTACCTTTGTGTGATAAAAATCTACCTCAATGTATTGAGATTCACATGTTTTGAATGGATCCTTGTATCCATACGATGTCTAGATTTAACCATTGAAGAAATACTTAAGACATTGGTGATATGAAAAAGGTATGGTTGCATGTTGATGAAACCAAGGCTTTCCATGCATAATATTGAAGGCTGTGTCCTGACGAACAACCATAAAGTTTGAATTTGATAAAAGATCTTCAAACTGAGTTCTGAGTGTAATTTCACCCTGAGGTTCTTGGTCATTCTTATCATAATCATGCAACATTAATGCCAAAGGTGATATTTTAGGTTCAATCAGGACTAATCAAAGAAGTGTATGAATAGGAATGAGGTTGACCCCAGAGCCATTATCAATGAAGGCCCATCAGATGTCTACATCATTGACCTTTCTATACAAATACAACAGTCTAATATGTCCATGTACAACATCATCTTCATCTTCATCTCTAAAAGATATGACTACATGACATTATGAAGGATCATTCTCTATACAGTAAATCTCTGCAACAACAAATTCGGTTTCAAACTCTTGAGGACATGTCAAAGCCTCATTGAGTGCCTCTCAAAAATCCTTTGATACATTCAAAGCATCCTGAATTGATAACTTGGCTAGTACATGGGAAAATTATTTCAAGACATCATAATTTTGGCGAAAAGGTCTGTATTTTCCAACATGGAGATGCAGTTTTGTAGGTGCTTTGGATATTGATGATTCAAATGTATCCATATTCTCTGTCGGAGCAGAAGCTAGAAATAGTCCTAGCTTTTATAGATTAGACCGACTAGGTCTATTCACTTGCTGATAAGAAGATGGCGTGTCTTCTAATTGGTCTTCCAGAATAATTGTTTCAGAACCGAACTTGTCTTTCCTGGGAGAAACTCATTGATCTTGTTGAGCCCGCAAAAGGGTTCTTCCATGAGTTTCTGCAGCATATATGGTTCGAGTAGGGGTATAGTTAAAATGGTGATTTTTTGAATTCCCACGTCTTCCCATGTATCCTTGACCTAGGCCTCTTCCTCTGGTTCCCCAATTAGGTTCATGAAATTATGGATCATTATAATCAGAATCACCATTGGCATAAGGGTCTGTTAAATGGATAATATTAAAAGAACCAAAGATCAATTCTTCATTTGATGAAAATTCTTCTTGATAGGTTAATTCTGGTTGGGCTTTTTTACAGGGCGGTGCCTATGATTTTGAAATAGATGGTATAAAATCTACCAGGGTTTAGGGTAACTTTGGCATTAACATGACATCATCTTCTTCTGATTGTTCTTTATCCTTATAATCACTTTGTTTTATTTTGGAATGACCTTTGGATGAAGGTGGTTTTACAGTGGAAGGAGTGGCAGAAGGAAAAATCGGTTATTTCAAATGTGTTCATAAAATGGAATGAGTCCGATTGATCATTTTCCTGATCATCCAATCATCATATTTCGGCACATTTTTTACTTTTGACCTCTTTCCATTCACCTTCTTCCTCTGCATCAGTAGCAGTAACACATGCTACTTGAGTTGATGAACTTTTCAGTTTTACTTTCCTAGAGTCCACCATCTTTTTCAAGAGGTCCTTGAATAAAAACATTCATGGATGGGATGTCCCAACATCTAGTTAAAGGGAAAATAATTTATAAGATCTTCATCTCCTTATTTATATGGTTTCTTTGGAGTTGGAAACTAAAACAAATTTTTTTTTAGAGATAAGATGAAGTAACCACGAGCTTGTTCATTTTGGAAAGAATAAACTTTGTTCTTTAATTCTTAAAATCGTTTCTGCCTTTGATCTCTTTGATCATCTTGAAGAGATGGTCATTTCTGCTGATGCTCAGGAGGTGGAGCCCTTCGGTAGATGAAGGTAATGAAGTAGAAGAAAGTGCAGGTTCCTACTTGAGTATGACTGTAGAAGCTTCTGCCTTTCCTATCCTCCCTCAGGTAGCTGATGGAATTACATGAGTTTTAGCTTTAGTTTCTATAATAGAGTCTTTTATCTGTTGAGCGATTGAAGTAAGGTCTCAAAACCATCCTTTGTATTTCACATGGATCAATGCTGTACATAACTCATCACATATACTTTCCCCACAAATTGACAGAAACTCTTCTTTAGGGAGTGATAGACTTAATGAATATGTTAATCCTTTCCATTGAGCAATGAAATCTGAAACAATTTCATTCTACCTTTGTTTACAATTTTTAAGATTAAACTGTCATTTTTTGGTAGTGTCAAGCTAAATTGATGAAGAAATTTCTGACAGAAATCTTCCCATCCAATAATTGATCGAGATTGTAAACGTGTATACTATACAAAGTTCATCCTTGTAATGACTGCACAAAACACCAAAGCATTATTGCTTCTTGTTGTTGAAAAGTTCCCATCATGGGATCGCAATGTGAAAAAAATGCGTTAAGTGTTGTTCTAGATCTCTCTAACCATTAATGATTGAGAATGTGGTATTCACAAAATTGGTCGGGGAGGAATTCCATCCACCCATTCAGGGTAAGCTCTATTTTGTGGCTGAACTGGTGCACTTCGTTCCTCCATAGCTTCCAATAAAGTGTTTAATGCCTCAATTCTATTCATAACCATTTGGGAAATATCCATATGAGTTAGATTCTGTGCAGGTATAGTAACTAGTGATTGAGATGGTGCTACGACTGGAAAAACCACTGATGGTGGTGTTGATATCTTCCTTGGATAACCCACGGGAACATGCCTATCAATATTTTTTTGATCTTACCATGATTGTATACCCAATGGAGGGAATTCATTATCTGTATCTATAGTTAATACAAATCCTTTTTTCTATAGAGATCCTACAATATTTGCATGTTGAGGACCTTCCTAGGGAGTACGTCTAGAAGAAATGCGGTTTTGAGTTAACTCTTTATTTATTCTTTTAAACTCCTTCATTTATTCTTCTTGCTATTCAAATCTCTCATCAAGTGAAAGAGATTGACCTTCTCTAGTGGAAAAGTGATATGCGACCAGACTTTTTCCTTTCCCCTGGTTTGATGCCTTTTGGAGAGGGGGAGTTGGTTATTTGAGGGCATACCTAGATACTTGGTAAGCCTCTGATTTCGAGTGCGCAAACCTTCGTCATTTTCTTAAATGTGTACCGTATTATGAAAAATAACATCATCTTCTGATTCCCTTGAACTGGACTAATTTTCTGGAGGATATTCTACATTGATTTTAAAGTCATTTACTAATGCATAATTCATCAATGGTATTCTGTCAGTTTTTTTGAGAGATCGTCTTCCTTTGTGTCTTCTATGGTACTTCATTCTCCTATATGATAAATTCCCAAAAACTGTTTGGCAGACAGTAACCCAAAGGGAATCATCAGATAGTTCAGTTTTAATCTCTCCTTGTGGATTCATTCCTAATATGTAGAAAATTGACTTTGGTTGAGAAAGGTATTGATGATGTGAAAAATCCCCCAGCCCTATAGGCTAGGGCTATTTCTATTCATCTTCTTCTTCTTCAAATATTTGAACTTTTTTGAATGAATTTGAAGGTTGAATTAAATGAGCTCCCAGCCTTACAGGCTAGGGTGATTCATGAACTGTTATGACTGAAATTAATGAAACTGATCTTCTAATTTTTTAGATATTGGATCATACATTAGCATGGTGCATCGTCTGACAACCACTTAAATCAGTTATTTTAGAAGATCGATGTGCTATTTTTGATTTTTCTGATGGCTGACATCCTCTAAACGGGATTCCTGCTCATGATTCTCAGATGCTTGATGTAAAAGAAACTCAACAACTTATTTTCTTTGGGCTTGACTCTGATGAGAATAGGTTGAGTCTTGTTCTTGAGTGTACATTTGATTATACACATAACCTATATATTGGGGTCAACCATGGGCAATAACATTGCCCGATACCACTTTTGGAAGACTTTGCTGATTTTGGAATGCAGTGATATGCAATGCTCCATATGCACCCCATCCTCTGATACGAACACTATATGTGGAATCATAAATTAACTGGAATAGCCTCTTTAGAGCATTGATACATGCACACTAAAGGGTCTCTATTTTTTTTTCAACCTTTGGATGTTAGGAAACTAAGAGAGATGCCATGTCAGTTTGGCGTTGAAACCCTTCTATTACCATTACATGGTTTTGATATTCATCATATGGTAATAATTTGGTTTTCAAATGAAAACGATCTTTCCATATTTTGAGTCATATGTCATTAATGAAATCTTCTCTCCTCAATTCTGGAATGTTATACTAAATATTTTCCAAAGGCCAGAACATGGATGTTATTTCTCCTTTGGCCAATTTTTTCTCATGTTTAAAAAATCTTTATCATCTTTCACTTGTGGTTTCTCTACTTGGTTTGACCAAAGTGGTTGATATGTATTAGAATAAAAATTACCCAAGGGAGGTTTGAAGAATGACCATTCCCTTAAGATGTCTTCTGGTTGAGAAAGTGCTTCACCTATCAATGATAAGGCATCATACATGACTGGCCTTGTGTTTGCATGTGCCTCAAGATAGGAGGACTTTCTTGTATCTACATTTTCAATTATGAAATTATTGAAAATTAAAAATACTAATACGGAGAGGACATTCGTAGTGAATTCCATCATGGGGGTGATCACCATGATAGATTACTACAAGAGATAAATCTTCTTTCTCCTTGGTCTTCTATCCACATAGAGGGTTGTCATGGCTCTAATATAGAGATAAGCGCTCTGGATTAACTGGATTGTTTTTAATTCAATCCTTCATGATGATGTGCTCGATGAGGAACTTCATAATTACAACTACCACTCCCAAAATTTAGTAAAGATAGGGTAAAATCTTGAGCTACAACAGATAAATGTCTCAGGTCTTCAAGAACTCCAACATTAATAGGATCCAAATCACAGCTTGATTCTTGATTTTCCAATAGTGATTGGTGAGAATTATTTTTGGATGTTCTCTTATACTTAGTTAGGGACACTTTTTGGGAAAAGTGGTTATCATGGGAAAGTGTATGTGCCTGCCTTAGAGTAGTTACCATAACAGACCGATAACCTATAATTGAAAAGGGTGTTTGTTCTCGATCTTGTTGTACGTATGATATGGGGGAGTATTCACCATGAACCTCTTGGACTAGAACAAATGTGTGTGTCTACTCTGAGATGGAATGTCAATGTGTCATCCCATGTATGGGGACATATTTATGTGTCAGTTCCCCTGATACTACTGAAGTAGTTGTTATAATATCCTAGCAGGCTACCAGAATATAGACAGGGATTTGCGTCTACCCTTTAACCATTGATAAGATATGTTTGGTGAATTTAGTGACCGGAACGAGAATATGCATCCATTACATATCTGGAGTAGGTTTATGTACCTAATCATGTTCTCTTTTTCCTGTTAATGAATATTGATTTCACTCATGCATGGGGGCATAGAGTTGGGTCTGCCCCAAATTTTTCGTCGGAGCATTCAAACTGACTTCTCCGGGTGCTACCAAATGAGACTGTTGGCAGGCTTGATGAACATTGGAAGGTGTATGTTACTTCTGGATATTTATTTTCAATTATGGTTGATGGACTTCCTTAAATACTATAAAATGAGACTGCTGACAAAATTGGTGACTGTAAATAGGTGTATGTTCCTGTTTACCAGTTGCCACCACATTAGATTGGCAGGCTTCTATAAATGCAGTCAAATGAGCCTACTGACTGGTTGAAAGCTTGTAAGTATGTGTATATTCCTATTCACAGTACTCCACTAGATTTATCTAGTGGGATTGGTGTGTTTCTTCCAGACCAGTTTACGGAGTAGCAAAATTAGGACAGACAGTTGTATGTACCAGTTCGCTGTTTTCAATCAAGTTAGGTTGATGAGCATGTACGAAAAGGGTAGAGGTATGCTCCCTATTGACCTGAAATTTTCCCTGGTAGTTCTTCTTTCATGAATGGGTCTGAGAGACCTATCCCAATCCCTAGAGGCAACAACCCCATCATGTTGGGGGTTTACTACTGTGTGATTCTACTGGAAGTGATTGCTGGTGGGATTCCTCATGAAAGAATCATGTATTCTTGAATTGAGGCCTTGATTAACCTCCTGATCCACCTACCTATATTACGGGAGGGATTGATAGTTTCATTCTGGGTATAATGACCCAAAATGGTTGAATATGGTTGTTGGAACCATCTGCTTCATGATCATTTGTCATCGTTGGCTAGATGATCGAGGATTGTCATTGACCTGGAGGGCTTGTCGGGTAGCCTCCAAAGTCTGGATTGTACCGTGCTGGTGATATACCTTTAAAATCACATTAGAGACCTAGTGTTGAAGATGCTGGGTTGGTGATGACATCGTTCCCATGGATGGAGATCCAGCTTTATTAGTGGATATGATGTTCATAGATGTTGTCTTTGAGAAATCCATTTTTGGAATGAAGTGAATTCTGAGAAGAAAAACATGAAAACAACAGTAAAATCCATTAAAGCAATATCTTTTTAGATGGATACATGTGTGATTTATTTCTTTTATTGGCCTTACTTTTTTAATTGAAAGGGGCCTAACATAAGGGTGACATTATTAACTTGGTTTAGGATTCACGTCGGGTTCACCATTTTTGTTTCGTAGTTCCTTGAAATGTGTGTTCTAGTTTTACATATCACTACTTCCAGGTGGTTTCCATTGGATTTATTTATGGAACCAGAAACTTCCAACAGTTCTTTATCCAAAAGGGGACCTTCTATCCAAAGGCATGTGTTTTTTTGTTTGAACATTACAATACCTAAGAAAGAGCATTGGTCGAGAGGATGGGAGGTCAGACTCGTTACACCCTTTTGGGGGGAATCATTGTCTACTATGGGACTCTCTTTATAAATTTAATATATTTTCATGAATCCTTTTTAATTAACTAAGTGTTACATAATTTTCCCTTGGAATTTTCAGTCACTTATTTACATGTGTAAAATTTAGAATCATCAGTATGCATTCAAGGATCCTCATTAATGGAAATACTCCTATGTATTCGAGGTTTTCCATCAATGGTAACCTCTAATATACTGCATATAGATTCTTTTAATCATCATTGTGATGATACTAGTTTTTAAGAAACTTATTGGTGGACTCTTGAATTTATTATCATCCATGTAGATGAAGGTTTGGTTTGATTTTGGGATCGTTCCCATAAAATGGGATACCTATGTATCCTTGTAAAACGAATCTGAACCCCCTTAGTTTGGTGCCACCGAATGGGACACATCATACCTTTGAAGTTCATGTGATAAATAACTAGATGTATAGTTTAATGTAATGTGGTATGGAAATCTAAGTGGAAGGTGCGCAGTAAAATCCTAGTGTGGGACTTATACTGAAGCAGTCCAATGAACTTTGGAAGGAATATGGGTTTCCACGTAAGATCAGACCTTGTTGGGAATATGGACCTAGGATAATGGGGTTGATTTGAAGTGTTGGGTTTGAACCTAAAGGAGGCTTTCTATGTATCCCATATGGATGGGAATCAAAGCCCACGTAGTTTGATAAGTCTCATAGGAGATTATAGTCCTTTGCAGGAAATAAGATTGGGATTACTTCCTGAAATGGATGCCTTGATGATTTGGGGTTTAATTTGGGGATTATTCCAATGTAGGATTCCCCAATTAATGGAATTAGAATTAGATTCCTAAAGAGGATATCTAGTGAGCTCGGACCCTGAAAGGGCTTCCTACGTATCCTGGTTTGAATAGGAATCAGAGTTCTCGTAGTTCCTTCAATTGTGAGAATGATGTGACCATAGCACATCTCTAAGACCACATGAGTCATGCTCAATGTGAGAAATAAGAGGATGTCAAAGATTAAACAGAGGCATTCAAACTTTCAAATTATTCATCCATTGCTAATGGAAGAGGGCACGTTGATCGTGGAAGAGGGTGTGGTGACGAGGGAAGAGGGAGAGTCAACGAGCCTTCCCTATGTTCTCTTCACATTAGGCAAGGGTCCAATGAAAGAAAGAAGGGATGGTTAGAGGCTCAAACCAGTATGGATGCGCATGAATTTATCCTAGTAGGGGAGGTAAACTTATCCTTTATTTGAATGGAAGAAAAGTAGGTGTGAACCATACCTTCCCTACCAGAAATTTGAAGTTTCCAGATCATTGAGACGGGAGAAGTCGGGACCCAAACCCTTATTCCTTGAACTAGGAACTTCCCAACACTATTCCAGGGATAAATTTCCATGTTAATGTGTATATACAAACCAAAAGACACTCCATGAACCCTAACCCATTGATAAACAAATGTGGTAAACCTATGACTCTGGAAATACAAACTCAAATAAGAGACACTCTAATGTTCCTTTCCCAAAGGTTTGATAAGTCAGGATGTTTTAGTGGAGGTCTCAACAGAATCTCTTTCAGATAAGGGATCCAAGGAAGAAGATGCCTTTCCATGAATGGCTTTGATGGAGTATTGTTGGCTTATAAACTCAAGAGAATAAGTGAATCAGATAGGGGCGCCCTAGTAGGTAAGGGAGCACAAGTATAGGCGTGCAAGTACCCTTGGGAGACCTGATGTTCACTTCAGCGACAAACTACCTATTTGTTAATACATGGGTGAGACCTTTCTTAAGCTTTCATGAGTATTCATAGGTGATCCAAAAATTGGGGCGGTCAAGTTCTTGTTGGAGGAATGGGAGGCGTGCAAGTATTTCTGATTTGGGGAGGTTAGGCGCATTAGGCCCACAAGTGTTATGGTTTTTAAACACTAAAAAGACTTAATTCCAATGATCCTCCCTTAAATCCTCCACTCAAGGTGTTTCAAAACAACCTTGAAAGTTTCAAAATACTGGGGCGAAGTACTAGGGAGACCAAAGAAGTAATTGGGATTTAGGAAAATTTGTCCATAAAAATGTGGGCCCCAAGGTTCTATTTATAGGAAAAATAGGACATTGGGAGAAAGGAGTTTGGGCACGTAAGTGGGTTGCACGCCAACATTGTGAAGTGAAAGTGGCTGCACACTAGATGGGTGGTGCCCAAGTAGACTTTCCTGCCGCCAGTTATTTGGCCTCTCTTGGGCACCACTTTAAAGACTTAACCAAAATAATACTTTCATTCTACTCCTGCATGGTGGCACGTAGGTGTTTGCACACAGGTGCCTTGGGTGATTCTTTAGGGACATAGCCAAATAATTTCTCTATACTGCAGGGGTTTTACCCCTACTTGGGATCAGTGCCGGGTTGCGGTCCTAGCCCTTTGGGTGAGTGCCTTCGCTAAGTTCCCTGATCCCCATGAAAAATGCAGAGTCGCACTGCAAAATTTCCGATCCTGGTTGAGGTCATTTTGATTCATGACACATTGAAATACATATTCAATTGTGGAGAAATTAATGCAACACATTTCACGGTTTCCACAAAAAATTCCCCCTAGAATTAGATTTATTCATAATGAAAAGAATCTCATTCTAATGTAAAAGTAGGGCACATTCATGTCAGGTTCACCAGTTTGGTTTCGTAGTTCCATGAAACGTGTGTTCTAGTTTTAAGAGTCACTACTTCCAGGAGGTTTCCAATGGATTTATTTATGGAACCTGAAACATTGAATAGTTCTTTATCCAAAAGGGGACCAAATTTCCAAAGGTAGATGTTTGTTAAGTTTGAAATTTATGATACTTGAGAACATGCATTGGTCGATAGGATGGGAGGTTGATCATCACACCCATTTGGGGGAGTTATTGTCTACTCTGGGACTCTCTTTATAAATTTAAGATATTTTCATGAATCCTTATTAATTCAAAAAGTATTACATAAGTTTCCCTTTGAATTTAAAATCACTTATTAACTTGTGTAAAATTTATAATCATCAGTATACATTGAAGTTTCTTCATTAACGACAATATATGTATGTATTCGAGGTTTTAAATCAATGATATCCTCCAATATACTACTTAGAGATTATTTTAATCATCATTGTGATGATACTAGTTTTTAATCTACTCAGTGGGGCACTCTAGAATTTATTGTCATCTACGGAGACGATGGTTTTGTTTGAATTTGGGATTGTTCCCATAAAATGGGATACCTATGTATCCTTGTAAAAGGAATCAGAACCCCCATAGTTCGGTGCCACTGAATGAGACACATCATACCTTTTAAGGTAATGTGATAAGGACCTAGTCATTCAGTTTAATGTCATGTGGTAGGACATCTAAGCGGAAGGTTCCTAGTTAAAACATTGTTTGGGACTTATACTAAAGCATCCCAATGAACTTTGGAAATAATATTGGTTTCAAAGTAGGATCAGACCCTGTTGGGAATATGGCCCAAGGAGAACATGGTTGATTTGATGTGTCAAGTTTAAACCTCAAGGAGGATTCCTACGTATCCCATATGTATGGGAATCAAATCCCATGTAGTTTGATAAGTCTCATAGGTGAGTATAGTACATTGAGGGAAATGATTTTGGGATTACTTCCTAAAAAGGATTCCTTGATGATTTGGGGTTTAATTTGGGGCTTATTCCTAAGGAGGATTTCTAAATTAATGGAATTTGAGTTAGATTCTTGAAGAGCATATCCAGTGAGCTCGAGCCCTGAAAGGGCTTCCTACATATCCTGGTTTGAAGAGGAATCAGATTTCTCATAGTTCCTTAAATTGTGTAAATGTTGTGACCATGACACATATCTAATCCCACATGAGTCATGATCGGTGTGAGAAACAAGATGATGTCAAATATTAACCAAATGCATTCACACTTTCAAAATTTTCCTCCTCTGCTAGTGGAAGAGAGAGCGTAAACTGTGGAAGAGGGAGAGACGATGAGGTTAGAGGGAGAGGCGACGAGCCTTCCCTTGGTTCTCTTCACATTGGATAAGGGTCCAATGAATAGAAGGAGGTAAAGTTAGGGGCTTAAACCCAGATGAATTCCAATGAATTTATCCTGGTATGGGAGGGAGCCTTCCCTGTGTTCTCTTCACATTGTACAAGGTTCCAATGAGAGGAAGAAGGGAAGGTTTGGGGATTAAACTAGGATGGAAACCCATGAATTGATCCTGGTAGGAGAGGGAGACTTATCCTTTATATAAAAGGAATAATAGTAGTTCTGAATCGTAACTTCACTACCTGAAATTTGAAGTTTCTAGCTCTTTGAGAAGGACGAGGCCGGCACCCAAACCCTTATTCTGAGAACTGGGAACTTTTCAACACTGTTCCTGAGATAAAGGTCAGTGTGACTATAGATATACAAACCCAAAAACTCTCCATGAACCCTAAACCCATTGTGAAACAAATTTTGGGAACCTATGACTATGGAAATACAGACCCAAATAGGAGACACGTTGATGTGACTTTCCTAAAGGATTGATAAGTCAGGAGGTTTTGGTGGAGGTCCCAATAGAATCCCTTTCAAATAAGAGATCCAAGGAAGAAGAAGCCTTACCATGAATAGATTTGATGAATGCTTGATGGATTGTATACTAAAGAGAATAAGTGAATCAAATAGGTGCACAAGTACACTTGGGCGACCTGATGTTAACTTAAGTGATGAACTAACTGTATGTTAATACTTGGGAGAGACCTTAATCAAGTCTTCTAGAGTATTCCCAAGTGATCCCAGAAGTGGGACGCTCAAGTTCAAGAGAAGAGAGTGGGCGGAGTGCATTTATTTTTGACTTGGGGAGGTTGGGCGCTTTTGGTACGCAAGTGATATGGTTTTCCAACACTAAAATGACTTAAGTCCAATGATCCTCCCTTAAATCCTCTGCTAAAGGTGTTAAAGAACTACCTTGAAAGTTTCAAAAGACTAGGGAGATGTACTAGGGTGACCATAGCAGTGATTGAGCTTTGGGGAAATTTGTTCGTACAAATGTCATCCCTAAGGTTCTATTTATAATAAAAAATAGGATCGTGGGAGAAAGGAGTTTCGGCACATGAGTAGGTTGCGCGCCATCTTTGAGGCACGCATGTGGATACATGCTGGATGGGTGGAACCCAAGTAGACTTGCATGATGTTGGTTATTTGGCCTCTCTAGGGAACCACTTTAATGACATAACCAAAATAATACATTCATTTAGCTCCAACATGGTGGCACTCAGGTGTCTGCGTGTAGGTGCCTTTAGCGCCACTTTACAGACTTAGCCAAATAATTTCTCCATACCATGGGGACTGCGCCCCCGCACTCGTACTTGGGATTAGTTTCGGGCTGAAGTCCTATCCCTTTGGGTAGGACCCTTCTCTAATGTCACTGACCCCCATGAAAATTGAAAAGTATCACTGCTAACTTTTCAGGACTCATAGAGGTCATTTTGAGTCACAGAACATGGAAATACATCTCTAATTGCAGATAAGTGCATGCAACACATTTCATAGTGTCTACATGAGCCCTAACAATAAAATGGACTATAGATTTAAGCTACACCTTTCAACTATGTACCCAAGGTTTCCCATGTGTTTGAATTACTAAATCATCTCAATGTTTCTTTTCACAAAAAAATTCAAAAAACCCATTTCTTTTATCTAACATTTTTTGAAAATAATTTCCCAATGATTTAAAGAAACCAAATTTCCCTTTTCATGAAACTATTGGAAGAACAGTCATATTTTAAAATTCCATTTATGAACACAAATCAATAATGAATTTTTATATATAAATCAATTAATAAAATAAGAGAAATCATTGTTCATTCAACTAATAATAGATACATAACCACCTACTACAATCTCAGGTCACACAAACCCACAATAGGACCCACCAACACATGAAGGATCAAAAATACCATAACGATGTCCCTAGAATCCACTCGCATATCTTAGAATCACATTACACAAAACAAGTATTATATGAAGTGGGTAGATCATAATACACCAAAAAGATCATGCACCTGATATAATAAAACCAACAGAGGACCAAACCCCATAAAAAAAATATCATTATAAATATATAAATGACAATAAACATCACCAAAGGGTCGATGTTTCAAAAACGTAACACTATTTCATTTCCACGACCAATGGAAATGAATAAGGAAAGAGGTTACTTACCCAGGATAAGGGATGCAACTTCGATAGGGATTAACCATTTAATGGAGAAAAATAGAAGAGGATACAGCCAAAGTAACCCAGAACTTCCTAGGGTTCGAGAGAGGATGTCTTTATGATGAATAAGAGAAAAATATGGTGTGATGTGTGATAAAACCTATTCATCCAAAAGATTTAGTGTAAATAACTCTTTTGTCATGAAAATGTACCATAACCACTATACAACAAAAAACATGGGACCTATATTAAAATTTACCTCAATCGATAATTATATTGAATAAAAGTGTGTTTATGGAATAAAAGAAAATTTTTGTTTAAAAATGAGTTAAAATTTGAAATATCAATTATCTTTAAATTTTTTTATGATGGGTGCCTAGAGAAGAGCTTATATAATTAGGAAAAACATACAACATACAAGTTCCTAATATGTAATTCAAAACCCATGTTCTGCATAACTCCAAAAAAATAGATCCCAATCCCTCCAAACCTAAAAATACACTCTTAAAGATCAAAAAAGAATACTATAAAATCTAAAATGTTACATATAATCACACCCAGATCAGTTCTCCATTTAATTTGGGTACTTAAACAGATTATCACATATTTATATATTTTGGTTGGGTTAGAGGACAAAAATATTTGTTCATTATATTGAAGCTCAAGTGGGGAAATAAAATTAGAGGTGAGTCTTAAGGTTTTGGTTAGGATAAATTTTCATTTTGATTCTTTATTTACTTGTATATATGTGCACAAACTAAAGGGAGATTTGCCTTTTATGCCATAATTTCCATTCAAGTTTGTATTTCTTCTACACTCATTTATTAATGATGGATATGTTTATTACGTATACACACATAGAAGTTAGGATATGATGATATTTATCTATTATTTATCACCCTTATAATGGGGGGTATAGTTTTCTCAATATACCACCCTTGACGCCCATGTCTAGTTAGTAGCCTCTAGTGTATGATGAATCATGCCTGAGGTCATCTGGAAATCCAGTCTAGCTACTATTCTATGTGAGTTAGGTTGGGATGTGCCGAAACTTGTGTTTTGAAGTTGGTATAGGAGGGATCCATTTTTAAGAGATTTTGAGTGGAATTCCTAGAAAATTTTCCATATAAATTGGATCCATGGTGAAGAAATAATAGGGATAGATCATGGATCCCCTTATCCATAAAATTTAGAGATATGTTTTGAGATATTTTAGTACTTTACCCCTAACATTAACCCCATTTACCTCATTATTCTCTTACCATGCCAACTAAATTTTTACCTCAGTACTTTTTTGAAAAATATAAATAAACCTATTATATTATTTCAATGTATTGATTCCAAAAATTAAATCCATTTTATTAAATTAATTTTGAATATTTTAATAAAATTAATTTTAAAATAAAAATTCAGAAAATAGAAAACTGATCTATATAAATATACATTTTAATCATAAAATTGTCTTTGTTATTATTTATTAATGAACAATATTCATTAGATGAATATTAATTTATTTTTTTATATATATAAAAAATTCATTTCAATAAATTTTATACACTGAATATAAGTAATTTGTCTTCTGAATAAAAACATATAATATATAATAAAAATGGTATTTTTAAATAAAAAATTGTTCAATGGCTATGAATCATCAATATTCATTCTATATAACTATTTAATTATTTATTGAATTTTATTTAATTATTTTACTATTCATTTTTTGAAAATTTTTAGTATATCTTGGTAAGATATTTTTTTAAAGTAATAAATTTAATTAAAATTACATTATGTAAAAAAATAAAAATTATATAAAATAAAATATATTTTCAAAAATGAATTAGTATCTATTTATTTTATTCTAAAATTATTTATTAAATGTTAATTACATGTCATATATTTTTGAAGTAACACATAATTATCTTCTTACTATAAAGAAATCCATATTATAATTGGATTCATGTATACCTAATGAACTCATATCCAATGACCATATATTCATGTAATGTATTTCTAACAGTAATTTATGCAATATAAATTTATATAACAATTATATTAAATTTAATTATAATAAATTATATGATTCACTAAAATTTATTCACACAATTTTTTTATTTCTCTCTCATGATTTTATTATATTTTTAATATTTTTCAACCCATCCATGGTTATAATCAGTTTTATGATATTTAAGAAAAACCTTGATGGTAAAGATTTAATACTAAAGTATTCTTATA
The DNA here is from genome assembly GCA_963277665.1 of Viscum album. NCBI lineage: Eukaryota > Viridiplantae > Streptophyta > Magnoliopsida > Santalales > Viscaceae > Viscum > Viscum album. The sequence goes on from OY728123.1 coordinate 1,384,932,364, forward strand.
TATTTATGGTTTTATTACTCTTATAATTTTAATAATAAATTTTCACATTTACTTCTCATAATGTATTAATTTCTATCTTGTATTGTAATACTTTATCACAATAAAAATACGGAATTTATTTTTTATAGTTAAGAGTTTCATGTAATATAGGATATTCGAAAAATTGAAGAAAAAATAGGGATTGTCCCACTCTACCCCCATTAAAATATATTTAACCATATAAATATCATTAATTAGATTAAAATAAATGATGGTAATTTTTTCTCATTTCGACATGAGGAACCCAAGTTGCTTCCTCAAACATTTGATTCCTATAAAGAAACTCAAACCATGTGAATGGTATTACTTAAAAGTACTATATATCTATGATTCAATATATCTGAATATTGTTTTTCATAAGAGATAACATTTTCTATTTGCACAAACATTTACTAAATTCATGTGCTAGATCAATTATATACTTCCACAAATGTGATACATGGAACACATTTTACACTTGTGATAGGATCTATGGAAGTGTAAGTTGATAAGATGTTTTCCCTACAATACTGAATAAGTTTTAGGGATTGAAGTATATGGGGATAATATTTTCCTTCATAAATATTATAACCATCTTCAATAGTGATATTGGAAGGGTTTCCTTATCTCAAATTTCTTACTCTAAATATTATTGTTAATTATTATTAAAAACAAGGTTATCTAGTTTGGATATATAGTGTTGTGTATATTATCAATACATTTAAATTTTATTCATATATATTAATTGTAAAAACCCTAAATACAATATCCTAGAGAAAGTGGTTGTCATATTACAATATAATATATACAACATATCACATCAGAAATCATCGATTAGTTTAATGGTCTTGAAGGACTAGATACAGACATTGTATCATAATTACATTTGTAATTAAAAATAGAAAATAAAAAAGGAAAATAAATAGCTTCTATGAAACCAATTCAGATATTTAATTTTCATAATCCGAGGAAAGGAAACAAATAAAATGGTAAGCTCAAATTATCAGTAATGGTTACATTAATCAGAAACTAGAATCGATAAAATTTTAAGAATAATCAATAAGTAATAATCAATACGGAAAGGTAAATAACTAAAAAGAAAATTTCATTTAATCAATAAACAGGGAATGTTATGCATCTATAGATTTTATCATAAAAAATCTCATGGATTGTAATAAATTAGTATTGAATGACAGAAATTCTAAATTATTGGTTGTCTTGTATCAGGAACATGAACTACTAACATCAATACAATTCACAAGAATATTTATGTCTGTGGTTATAAACCCATCTTATTCTGCTTCGAAACAATTGTGAAGGGTTCATAGCCAACTAATTTGGATGAAGAGACTTGTCGATGCATCGAGGGGTTATTTAATTTTGGGACCCACCCATCACTAAAAGTAAAAATAATTAATCATAAATATATTTAATTCATGATAAATATTCCTTATCAAAATATCTCTATTGATCAGAGGATATGGATTTATCAATATTTCCCCAGTTAAAACAACATTCAAAGTAAACATCGTACATTAAAATGGTATACGACATAAAAAATAATCACATCCATGATAAAAGAAAAGTGGATATTTAACGAAATATTAAATTATTTATAATTATAAATAAAAGATTCAGTATATACACCATGGAAAATAAAAATCTTCATAACATCATAAATGTGTATCAATGGATGAAAATTGAGATGAATTCCCAAACAAGGATCATATCATTAGTCTAATGAACGAAATACGTTTATTCTCTATAAATAAATATTAAAATTTATAAATAAAAAAATATAATCAAAATTAATTTTACACATATAATTATCATGTCATAATCAATGAAATATAATTTTATCCAAATTAATGAGAATTGAGTTAATAAATTCACTACCACTTTGCAATCAGTCAACCTGAATACTGCATAAAATTAATGATCATCAAATAAAAAGTTTAATAACGTGAATATAAATAAATTCATGACATGACATATCAAATTTCAGTATATGTGCAACACAAACAAGAAATAAGTGGTGAATAAGGAATATATCTCAGAGATGTGAAAGTGAGATGAGAAAACCCTTACCACCTTGAAATCAGTTGAACCATATGCCTTATTAAATTAATGTTCATAAAATGTAATGTATGATACCATGAAGATAATTTAATTAATGATATGATATATAAATGGGATGTATATAATCTAAAAAATAAATTAGTGGTTAAGAAGTCATATTTTTACAAGAAATGAACAGTGAGTGGGAAACCCTTATATATTTGTTTTAAGTCAAATTGTGTGCATCATAACATTAATGATTATAAAATAAAACATTTAATATAAATAAGATAAATATATTATTGATATGATATTTCTAGGGGAATTATGTACACCACACATAAGAAATAATGATTGAATAAGGAATTTGTCACAGAAATAAGTAGTGAGACGAGAAACCCTTACGTCATGTCTGAAAGCATTATTCACTTATAATTAATATCTTGGATGATCAACTTATATTTATTAATTAAATAATTAAGATAATATTAACAGTATTTTTGATTTATTAAAATTTTATTATGTTAATTTATTAATATTTCGTTGAGTTATAATGTTTATTTTTGTTTTTTCAGATGTGCTTATTTCATGGTTTTATGGTCAGTTCCCTTATATATAATTATGGGAGTTCTTTACAGATGGGAAAACTCCGAAAGTGGGATGGAATGATATTAATATAATCCCAGGATTTTAAATGAAATTTTATATCATTTTTTATATGGTATTAGTTTGAATAATGAGATAAAACATTTACGAAAATGTTTTAATTTATTTTGGCTATTTTTACGACTATCACGATCTTATTACGTTTCATTTAATATTATGAATAAAAACTCATTAGAAAATAGGTTTAAAGTTATGATATGTATATTAAAATATTACTTATCTATAATAATGTTTTTATGACCATCCTAGAAGGAGTTAATGGAAAATGAAAACTCATGATCCATGAAGGTAGTGAATTGACACGTCATGAATGATTTGTTCATATTTAGAATAAAAGGAGGGTAGAAGAGATTTGATGATGGATAATCCAATAAAATAATAAAATTACATTATATATATGATACATTAGTTATCATGGATCTTTTTATTAGGGTGTTGAGGATATAATAAGAAAAAAAAGAAATTAAAATAGAAAGAAGGAGCATTTTACCTCTCAAAAATCGTCTCCTTGGGAACATCCTTCGAACAATTTGGTTTGGTATTTTGGTAAGACCATAAGGTATTGGAAGTGGATAAGAGTATTGGAAAGTTAATTTGAACATATTAATTAATTATTCAAGTATTATAAGGGGTAAGGATAAGGGGTGGTGAGAGGGGTATTTTTAAGGAAGTAGAGGTGTGTTTTTTGATTATTTTATTCATCGGTTTATTATTATTTCTCAAGACTATTAATACTGATGATTATGGTTACTAATTATATTATCTAGTGCATGAAAGTCTGAAATAATTGGGTTTTACATCTTAAATGTCTAAAAAATTATTGTATTTAACTTACAATGTTTAATACTATAAATTTTCATATTACACTATTCACAAAAAATACAACTATTTCAATTACATCCTAAAACATTACCCTAAAATTTTGTCAATGTGTACATTTAAAATATTTAATCTATTCTATGAAAATAATATCTAAATATGAGAAATTAAATTTAAAATTAAAATCATATTTTATTTGAAAAATGCCGATTTTAATATTATTACTGATTTCACAACACCTTGAATGATTAACTATGGTTTCATAAAATTATATTATAATTATAATATAAAATATTATTAATTTATGACCATATTTTATATTTTTTTAAATCATTATATTAATTATAAAATTGTAAATAAACATTTTCATTTCACAAAAATACCAACAATTAATTTATATTTTTTAATAAATTTATTTAATGATTCCAGGACATAAATATATCATATTTTCATTTATGAGACACCTAAATTTCATATATAATATCATATGTGAGGTTATTATTATGATGGATATATTTTTATTCCTAATAGTCATGTAAATATTTACAAGTATATCATGTATCTTTTATGTTCGATGTTGTGTGGAATGTAAGATATTGAATAAATAGTATTTATTTAAGAATATATATACTAGAAAAATCTTGGGGTGTCATGTTCTTCCCTACTTCAAAAATTTCATCCTAAAAAATTTTCATAAATATTTCCTTCCAAATAGATAAGGGTCTTTCTTCTTCATAAAATCCTCATGTTCCCATGTTACTTATTCATTTCTCTAGGTTCTCCAAAGTACATTTACCAACTAAGTTGTCTGATTTATCAATAAATTCTCTTTAGTGTGAAGAATAGGGATATTATCTTACTAGTAATACAACTTAGGTTCCAGTTCTATTTTATCAATGGTGAGCACTTGTGTTGGGTCTGGCCTATACGTTTTTAACAATGACATATGGAACACCTCATGAAATTTTGATGGACTTGGTGGCATTGTTAATCAGTAATCCACATCTCTAATTCTTTAACAAATTTAAATTTTTTTGATGTACCTAGGGATCACTTTCCCTTTCTTATCAAACCTTATGAAACCCTTCAATGTATATACATTCAAAAATACATGACCTACTACTTAAAATTTCTAATCTATTCACCAGTTTTCAGCATAAATATTTTTTTTCTACTTTGAGATTCTTTAATATGTGTTAGATAGTCATTACCTATATCGTTGTCTCATTAATATGTTTTGGGCCTATAAGTTCCCTCTCACTAACATTATCCCATCAATGTGGAGTATCAAATCTCTTTCCATATAATGTTTCATAAATTACAATTAGAATACTCGAAAAAAAATATTGTTATAGAAAACCTCTACCAAAGGTAAATTCTGATTTCACATATCATGAAAGTCAACTTAGCATAATCTCATCATGTCTAATATAATTTTAATAGTCCTTTTAGACAGTCCTTCAATTTTAGGGTGATAAGAAGAAGACAAATAAAGCTCAGTATTAAAATATTTCTGAATAAACTTTAATAATTTTGATGTAAAATGGGGATATTTATCAATCACAGTCATTAGAGGTGCACTGTGAAGTATTAGAAAATCTTTAACATATAGTCATTCTAGGCACTCAATAGTTAAATCTTCTCTTATAGAAATAAAATTTGGTAATTTGGTAAGGTGATAAAAAATTACCCATATCATATCATTCATTCTTGTCATATTTGGTAATATATTGAGTAAGTATACTGTAATTTCATCCTACTTACACATGGGAATATGTAGAGGTTTCATAACTCGTCTAGGATTCAATCTATCATCCTTAACATGTTGAAAAACTAGACATCATGACACATATTCCTCATTTTCCAACTTCATATTACCCCACAAAAATGGTTCTTCATATCTCTATAAATCATGGTACTACCATGGTGTATATATAAATTTTATCTATGAGTATCATCTAATAGTTCCCTTTTTTTATCTTAGTTATTTAAATAACACATAACGTCATTCCAAATTTCAGAATTCCATCCTTATACATGATGTATTTTAAATCTTGTATCCTTAATGGGATTAATTTTAATTTTAAATTCATCATCATCATATTTTGTGCATTTTTTTATTTCCAATAAACATGGTTTCACAATCATTTAAAAAAATGAGTGATATTTCCCCTTCCATTGGGATTCCCATATCTATATTTACTAAACCCATGAACATATGAGGTTTCACTATCCCCAATTGGGTTATAAGTCTACAACTTTTCATACTTAATGCATCTGATAACTTATTTCTTGTTCCTAGGAGGATGTTTTTTTGATAAATCATAATTATTGAGTAACTTGATACATAATATTTGACTCTTGTAGATTTATTTATATGAAAATATTTATTTTTAACTCTTGTGATCCATATATATCTATCATATTTCACCATACAGATAGTGTCTCCAAATATATAAAGAAATTATTAAAGTAGCTAACTGAATTTCATGAATTATATAAACTTTTTCACTAATATTCAACTTCCTTGATGAATATGAAATAACATTATTATTTCCCACAAGGAAACAAACCATTATGTTCTTTGATGCATCACTTTATATCTCAAATCCATCATTTTGTGATGGTAGAGTGAAAATTTGAGAATTGACTAATATTATCTTAAATTATTCAAAACATTATGAAAATTCTTTTATCCGTACAAATTTATCCCCTTTACATGTGATCTTGGTTAATGGGTCTGCCAATTCAGAAAAATTACTTATGAAACGGTAATAGAAACCTTCTAAACCAATAAAACTATGTATCTCATTTGTGTTCATTGAAATAGTCCATTCGGGGATTTACTTGTTATTTACATGATCAACTAATATTCTATCCTTAGAGATGATATGGAAAAGAAAGGAAATTTATTGAAGCTATAATTTTCACTTTCAATATTTTTCATATAACTCTTTCCTTCTCAGAGATTCAAGAATGATCCGTATGTGATTATCATGGCCTTAAAATCTTTTAAAATACACTAGAGTTTCGTCAATGAATACCAAAAAAATCATCAAGATATTTCTTCAATACTCTATTAATCAGATATATAAAAATAGAGGGTACATGAAACAATCCAAATGGAATTACTATAAACTCGTAAGGTTCATACCTCATCTAAAAACCTGTATTTAGAATATCTTTCTTCTTTGATTCCAATTAATGACATATATAAAGAAGTTCAATCTTTGAAAATATTGATCTCTATGAATTTTATTAAACAATTCTTTATTGTGAGGCATATGATACTTTTTCTCTATTTTAATAACATTGATTTATCCATATTCAGTGAAAAAACTCATGTAACATATTTCTTCTTAACAAAGAGAACATGGGCTCCCAATAAGGAATACTTTGGGAAATTAAATCCCTTATCACTTAACTCCTCTATTTTCTTATCCAGTACCACTAGTTCTATAGTTTCTATTCAATAATGATTTTTTGATGTTAGTTATACATTAGATTTTAAATCAATGGTAAACTCAACTTTATAATCTTGGGGTGACCATGAAATTCATTAAGAAAAACATAAATGCATTCCTATATAATTGGTACATACTCAATTTGAAGATTACATAACTTATCTATAGATTATTTTTTCTATTCCCCCCCAATAATTTCATTCATTAGTTCTATTGGGGGTGGATCTAGATATGAATTAGATGAAGAAGTTTCTAATCTAAAGATAAGGAATTATATATCTTCCTCATAAATCATAATTTTATTATTCTTATAATAAATGTTTTACCATATTTTGAAGTACATTCCATAACAAGGATTATATCATAGTCATCTATATATAAGATGATAATGTTATCAAATAATGATTGTTTATTTTTCATAATGGGGATTTCCTAACACATTTTTGATGCAATGAGGATTACCTTATGAGTTTTTGCTGACATATCCCTTATTAAATGAAAACAGAAAATGTCAAATTTTCATGGAAAATTGGAGAGATATAAATGAGTTTTATGATCAGGAATAAAATAAATTATTGGATAAATCTGAAGATATGATTAATGTACTTGCCACCACATCATTGGGTACTTCTACTCCAGCTGTGGGGATCTCATATGCTTGGAAATATCCCCTTTTCCTATTTTGTGGAAGACAATATTGATTCTTAGGATATTGGTTTGAATAATGATCCATTTAATTACTGTTTAATCAATGAGAATCATTTATTGTTTTCCTCCACTTTCATTTATTATCTCGATGACCATTTTCTCCATACCTACGACAAACTACCATGCCTTTCATGTATTTTATAGAATTATTCCTTCAAAAATTTTCACATAATGTGTATTAATTTGTTCCACTATTATTCTTTGAACTTTTACCTTTTTCATGGTTTTATGAATAACTCTTCTTATACTGATTTTAATTTAACATATAGGATCAAGAAAATTCCTTCTCAATTTTGATGGAATATGATATTAATTCATCATATGATGAAAATATTTGATAATACAGTTACCTTCAGAGAATTACCATAAAATAAATGATAAATAATTTTATTTGAGTCACATATGTAATATATAGCATGCATGTCTTTTCTGTTATAAGTAACCTCATATTCTATAACAATATCTTCTTCATGTATCATTAAACTTCAGTATGTTTTCTTAATACGGACATTATCCAATTAGCTCCAGCACTAACTGTGTTGACTTTCATAGTTGAGAAATCCTGACATTTTCATTGGGTATTGATTCCCTTTATTCTATTAGAAACCATCCCATGATATTGGAAAACACTGAGTTATATCATAATCATTATAAGTATTGATCTAGAAATTCACTATAAGAAATTATTATAATTCTTATGCTTATTTAAAATCTTGTTCCCATGGTTTTTACTAAACCTGCTTTGAAACCAACTGTAACAACCCAAAACCTAGTATCGTTGAGTAAATGGTTATTTTATCACAATGGAATATATAATCAAGATCACATCACCAAGGATTGATCATTTTAGTAGTATGGAAGAACTAGATATATACATGGTTTCTTTATTACATTGGTAATTAAACATTGAACATAACAATGGAAAATAAATTTGTTTATCGACACCTAGTCAAATATTTTATATTCATAATTGGGTGAAAAGAATTAAATAAAAGGTTTAGATCAATTGATTAGGGCTGGTTACATAAAAAAACATAAATCAATAATAATTGAAGCATAATCAATGTGGAATAATCAATATAGCAATGTAAATAACTAAAAACCACATTCCATTTAATCAAAAAACATAAAATGTTTTGTATCTATAGATTTTTCACAGTGAAAATATCATAATTAGTAATAAATTAATGAATGTATAAAATGATTAATTATTGTATGTCATGTATCTAGGAAATAAAACACCACCATAAGTACTTTTTATAAGATTTTTTATGTCTAAGTGTAGAAAACCATCTAATTCTTCATGGAATCAAATGTTAAGGGTTTGTCACCAATTGTTTTCCATCATGATACATGTTGATGCATCAAGGGGATATATAATTTTGGGACCCACCCATCACTACAAGAAAAAATAATTCTTCATACATAGATTTAATCCATGAACAATATGCCCTATCGAAATATTTTTATTGAGTAGAGGATACAAGTTTATCAATATTTCCACTATTAAAACAATATCCAATGTGAACACCATATGTGAAAAATGCTATACAACTTAGAGATGAATCATATCCATGATACAATAAATATATATATATTTATTGAAAACTTCAATGATTAATGATTAAAAATAAAAGGGTCGGTATATACAACACGGAATAGAAAATAGGTGCATAACATCAAAAATATGCCTCAATGAATGAAAAATGAGACAATTTCCCATTCAAGAATCATATCAGTAATCAAATATATGGATTATATGAATTAAAATTAAATAAACATAAAATAATTACAAAAAATTCATAATATAATAGAAATTAATTTTAAACAAAACATTATAATGACATAACAAATGAAATAGAAGTTTAACCCCTTGAATGAAAATTGAGTTAGAAATACCTTACCACTTTCTAATCAGTCGAACCGTATGCCCCAAAACATTAATGATCCTAAAATAAAAAATATCATAAAATTAAGATAAATATATTCATGATATTATAGATCAAATGGAATTATACATGCACCACACCCAAGAAATAACTAGTGATTAAGGAATATATCTCACCGAATTAAAAGTGAGATGAGAAAACCCTTACAATATTGTAATCAGTTGAACCATATTATCCATAAAATCAATGATCATGAAATGAAACATTGAATACCATGAATACCATGAATATAATGATATTATATATTAAATAGTGTTATATATACCACACAAAATAAATTAGTGTTGAATAAGACAAATTTCTCATAGAAATAAAAAGTGAGAGGAGAAACCCTTAACTCTTTATAATCAATCAACATGTATGCCCTATAAATTTAATGATTAAAAAATAAAAATTATATTCATTATATGATATGTTAAATTCAAATTTTTACACTAAATACAATAAATAAGGGCAGAATAAGGAATGTCTTATAAAAATAAAAATTGTGACGAGAAACCCTTACCTTATGTCCAAAAGCGTTCTCAATTTATACATAATTTCCTAGATAATAAAATTAAATTCAATAATAAATTAATTCATAAAATATTAAACATATATTTTATTTACTATAATTTTATTATGTTCATTTATGGCTATTATGGTGAGATATAATGTTTAATTTCATTGTTCTAGGAGCATTCATTTCATGGTTTTATGTTCAGTTCCCTTGTGTTTAATTATGGGAGTTCTTATAAAATGGATGAAAAAAATTATTGAAATGGAATTGAATAATGTTAATATACTTCTTAGATTTTAAATGGTATAATATATATTTTTTCTATATGATATTAGGATTAATCAAGAGATAAAACATTGATGAAAACTTTTAAATTTATTTAGGATTATTTTATGACCATCATGAACATATTTCATTTTACTGAATATTATGTCAATAAATTGGTTTCAAAATATAATAAAATTTATAATATGTATAATAAGATCTTATTTAATCATAATAATGGTTTTATGACAATAAATTATGGGGTAATGTAAAATGAAAACTCTTCATCCATAAAGGCGCTGAATTGACACGTCACGAATGATGTTTTCATCTTTAGAATAAAAGGGGGATAGAAGATATTTTGTGATGTATATTCCATTAAATAAATAATATTACTATATAAATGTTACTAGGGTTATAATTGCACTTTTTATATGGATATTTTAGGAGATAATAAGAAAAAATAAATAAATTAAAATAGAAAAGATTATTTTAACTTTTAAATATCGTCACCTTGGGAACCTCCTTAAGACACTTGGTTTTGGTATTTTAGTATGACCATATGGTCTTGTACATGGATAAGATGATTTTTATGGGATTTGGGCATAATTTAGACTTTATTTAAGCCTTATATTTTTGGAGGAAAATGGGTGGTCAAGGGTGATATTTATACGGAAAGAGATGGGTATTTTTTATTTTATTTATTCTTTAGATTATTATTTTTGGATCAAGACTATAAATAGTGTTGATTCTTGTGAAAAAGTTTAGTAATTAGTGAATGTGAGTTCTAAATAATATGTTCTTACATCATAAATTACTCAAAAATTCATGTATTTAACTTATTATGTTAAATACTCTAAATTATCGTATTTCATTATTCACAAAAAAATCAACAATTTCAGAAAAATGCCAAAATTTTACCCTAACAATTTTTTAATATATATATATATATATATCAGAATTGGACTCCATTTTATGAAGATAATTTTCTAAATATCATTAATTTAACTTCTAATTAAAATCACCATTTATTCATAAAAATATTGATTTTAATATTATAACCAATTTTACGACACTTTAAAAAAGTAACCATGGTATCATAAAATAAACTTTTGATAATAATGAAAAAATATTAATTTATGAATCAATTTTATGAAAATATTTTTTTATTTAAATAACTATATTAATTATAAAATAATAAATAAACATTAAAATTTAACCAAAATAATAACACTTAATTTATCTTTTTCCAAGAATTTATTAACATATAACATGATATGAATATATCATATTTTCATTTATGAGATTTATAAAAAAGTTATAATTTGATAGGTGAGGTTATTGTTCTAATAGACACATTACTATTACTAATTGTCATGTAAATTTTTAATATCACATGATTATTCATTTTGGTTTGGTGATGTTTGCAACATAATATATAGAATAAATTTAATTTATTTATGAATATGCATACCATAAAATTCTTGAGGTATTATATTTGTTTCTTAGGAGGATGATTCATATGATGGAGAAGGCTAGATGTGACCTTGAATAATTTTCGATAAGATGGTGTTGTGTCCAAATGTATACTAAATCATAGGAAAAAATATATAGAAAAAAGAGAGTTGGGGAGTAATTTATATTGGATTATGTGGCTGCGTAAGTCCAACAAGAATATTTGAGCGCATAAGTAATTAGGTGTCATTTGAAATGTTTAATGTCAAGGGGAGAATACAGAGAGCTTATAGAATCATGTAAAAATAATGGATTCACTGGGTATAGATAGTCATAAGGTATTCTTATAGGTTTATCACATGTATTACATGATGTGAAATACACTGTCAAAGATGGTGATTTTCTATATTATCCTAATCCTAAGATTTACTGAGTTTTGTTATGGAGAGGGGTCATAAGGGTGTCATGTAGAATTTATAATACAGGTGATCCATTTTGTGAATAGTTACTATGAAGTATTTTCTATAATATATTCACTACAAGTTCTTTTTGGGGGGTTTTCCTATAAATATCCATTGTTCACATAATTAAGGGGATTAATCAAGAATTTGAGTTTAATTTGGTTGGAATGAATTTTCAAAGAAGTCACAGAGATCTCAAATTAATGTTAACATGTCCATAACATTTAAACTGTAACAAAAATGTGATCCATGTAAGTAATTATACACAAGATGTCTATTTTAGTGATTAGGTGGTTAATGTCTTTCAATTCAAGTGACTCGGCTCTAATATGTCATCAGGGAAAAGTGGAGGATTAATGTTAATCTATCCATGAGAAAAAGACACATGAATTATACATATTTCTTGAAGTTACTTAGTAGAGTCACATATATGGGGTCTTTCATTGGGGGTCCAATAGTGAATTCATATAACAAACTTGGTTGGGATGACCTGACACATCCCCAGATCTGACTCACAAAAAGGAATTAATTATTCTTTTGTATATGCTAATGGTTATTGACCAGTGGTTATGTTCGAAAAGATACTATGATGAAATAATACCCTCTAGTTTATGTGTAACAAAGGTGTAAATAAACAAAATACATACACATCCATAAACATCATAGTACACATAATAGATAAACATAAAGAAAAGAAAGATATAATATATGAAATAATGCAAATAATCTTAATGAATCACACAATAACAAGAAAAACCGGTCACCAACAGGGTTGACTACATATACAAAACAAAAATATTAAAAAAATACATTGGGCTCCATTGTCAACTTTGAGAAGAATAATATATCTTTTCTGAAAAATAGATAAACTACCCTAGATCAATCCAATGACTCCACATGAGTAACTATACTCAATCTATCTACGCTAGGCCAATGCCTGATCTACTACACAACCTGTTCTCATACATGAAAGTATATATATGGTGTTTACAATCATCAAGTTGTACATTTGAATGATGATAAATAAATTTTAGTATTCCACACTCAATAGTTAACCTATAATTTTCTCCCAAAAATAGTGTGTGCACACATAATATTCCCATCCTAGTGAAAAACCAAAAAAATATTCATGAAAGAAATAGATAATATGTAAAATATAAATAAAGAAAATAGCCAACCATGGGTTCTAGATTGATACCCAAGGTAAATATACCCCCACTCTAACCCACTTGAAAGTATTTATAGTACGTGTCTCACATAGCCACATGAAATTAGTTGGGTATTCCTAATCTAAACTATATCTCTAAGATTTCCAACACATGGGTAAGCATGAATATCAAACCCTAGTATCTAATCTTTGGTATCCATGACAACAACACACATCTACCAAGCTGTTGGACACAAATATCATGATCAAAAAAGGTGATAGGACTCTATATGGGGCCTTAGATAACCTATCATCTCCCAAAAGTCCTTCATTGGGATAAAAATAAGTTCATTATAGGTTACACTACCCAAAGGGTCCTTCTTTCTAAGGTCTTGATAAAATATTCATATTTTCCTAGGGGTTCTAACATCTATGGGACATATAGTTTATAGATACATCCCCATGGGTGTAAACCAATGTTAGGTTCACAAGGCTGAATACCCTGAGAGGCGGGGGGGGGGGGGTGAATCAGGGTATGACTAATTTAAAATTGATGCCCGTTCTGATCTTGTTTCGCTGTTAAGCAAAACACTATTCTCTCTCTTTCCTGTTGCACAAAGTAAATAGAAAGTAAAGCATGCACTAGACACAGTAATTTTACTTGGTTCACCGCAAAGGGCTACGTACAAGGAGCATATGACAACAAGTTTCCGGTCGTACCAATTCCACTAAACTTCACTAGCTGTGGATTACAATGTTTGGGATAGATCACTTCTATGCCCAGGCTCACTGCCTTTACAAATTTTAGGGTCAGCTCACTGCTTTCCCAAGGGCCACTCCCAATTTCTCTCTCTCTGGCTCACTTTCGGTGGAGAGGATCACCTTCTTCCTCTTCTTAAGCTCACTGCTCTAGAAGGGAATCCACTCACAGTTTATAGACCTGTAGGTCACTTCATTTTCATAAAATAATGCATATTCAACTGTTGATAGATGCTATGTTGAAGTCCAACTTTCATCCACTGATGAATACCCCTTTTCCTCTTAACCACTGGGCAATTCATTTTGGGAACACCTTCGAAAAGCACCCTACTTCGCTAGGCTCCCAATTTCGCGAAGCTTAAACAAGCCTTCGCGAAGCTCCTACCTTTTCGCGAAGAACTCTCGCGAAGAACTGTCGCGAAGGACTACCGCGAAGCTCAAGCTGTTGCAAAGAAACATCCCTCGCGAAGCTTACTAATCCAATGTGGAGTTCGCAGGTTTCACGGAGCTACAATAGCCTCCGCGATGCTCCTCTTCCGCGAAGCACACTGGCTCCGCGAACCACCTTCGCAATACGAGAGCAAAATATTTTCTCTGAAAATTCTCTCTGGTTCTCTCGAGGGGGTCGGCCACTATTTATAGGCGATTCCACCGACCCTTGGCCCTTCCACACAAAGTCAACGCCACATCATCTCAAATCGTGAAGCTCCAAATTTTCCGCCGGAATTCTGTCCAAATCGTGAAGCACCACGACAATTTTCCGTTCACAGAGCTTGATGTAATCGCGAAGCATCACCGTCAACATTCCTTCGCACCTTCACCGCGAAGCTCCCTCGCAAAGCCCTTCACCGCCGCAATGCGCTTCAACTCTGCCGTTCGCGAATCTTTGAGGTAATCTTGTAGCATCACCGCCTCCATTTTTCTGGCCTTCGTGTAATCCAATCCATACGTCCCATCTTCGCGAAACTCAAGCCTTTGCCATATAAAAATATGATCTTCATGGAAATCCACTTTTCGCGATGCTCACCAAATTCCAAATTTTGGACCCCAAAAATTTGGCAAACACTGGGAAACGACGCCACCTTTTACTTCTCTTTTGTACCACCTCCAGATCGTCCTTTCCTTTGTCATCGTTCTTTGTCAACATGGATTGTTAACAACTTCTCGGGAACTCGACAATTCTCCATGGAAACCTACTTTGTCAACAAACACAATCAACCCAAAAATACTGCAATGTTACCTTGAGGGATTTTTTCCCAACAACCAAGCTACTAAGACCACTCGGTACTCACAACATAAAATGTTTATTTAACTAATAACTCCTAACTAGGTGTATATTATCATATACTTTTCTTTTTAGCTCCCTAGACACATAAAATGACAACCTTCCAGTAAAAAAAGGAGATTACTAATCAATCTCATGTGTTGACACACACTTAAATAACATCCTAATGGCATCTTCTCATGTCCATGTTTCTAATTAGGAACTACCTAAAACATCCCCAACCAACTTACATCAAAATAGGATTTTATTCTACTTATGGGAACATAATCCTAATAGTTAAAATATTACTTCTATTCTACTATTAGTTAAAAAATAATTTCCTCCACATTCCAATTAATCACATAACCATAAATCACCCTCAATGGTCTCTCATTAACCCACACTAGCGGTCAAACAGAACAAGGGGATCCTATAGTCCCCAGGGTCATAGTATAAAGGTACTCCCAAGTAGTGTCTCCATAGACACACACAAGATCTTAGGATACCCACATTAAATGATCCTAAAATGGTCATAAGGACACATAAATAACAAGATACCCTATTAGGGGTTCCTTGTTTTTATACCAAACATTTTCAAATCCCGTAATGAGAAGTTATCTTCAAACATACCTCAACAAAATATAACTGATCTACAATCAATAATGTTCCCAAATGGGAATCCAAAATCCAACCACAACATCGACAAATAATTTGATCAGAGTCCTACCCAAGAAAGAATCCTTGATATTTTCTATAATTATTCTCAATGTAGCTAATCAAACCCACTTTTAATCATTATAATTAGTATCACACACCAAATAAATTATATTAGAGTCCTAAAAATCTCCTCAACATCATATTAAAGATATCTGTTCATAACTGTAATCCAAAAATGTCATCCAATCCCAAAGGCTCTAAAATATTTGATCCTAAAACACAATAAATATACATCAACCTCTATAAACTCAAGTAATCATCCATAACATTCAACTACCATCCAATATCTCCTCATAGATACTACTCATTCTTTCCTTGTGAGACGTATCTGAAAGTACATCAAACAAAACCGACCCAACATCCACAAGCTAGGTCCTCTAATAGTTCACAACCATCTCACAAGTCTCACTTCACACATCCCAATTTTATAGAGTACTTTTAATCTAATCCTGAAATAAATATTCATTTAATCTCATTCCCAATCAAAAAAATCATCTTGATTCCTTCTAAATGCCAAAAGGACCCCACAATCATGATATACATACAAACAATTCTCGGAATGGAATACTAATAAGTCTAATTATTGATCAATCTTTAGAAAATAGGAAAAATTTTTAAAAATAAGAATTAAATTGAATGTACCTCATATAAAAGGCATGTTTCCCCAAACACCAACCTAGGAAGTGTACCTCTATCACCAAATCTTGCACTACAGTGTCTCCTTGGTGCGATCCCCTATAACTCTACCCCTTTTTATCTCTCATTTGAAAAGACCAAAGGTGGATTCCCATATCAAATATGAATAAATAAAAAATGTGGAAAAAGAGAATTAAACAATAGAAAAAAGAAGGGGAAAATTAAAGAAATAAAAAAAGGGGGCATGACCCCGATGCTCATAATAAAATTATGCATCGCCTTGAAAAACCGTCACTTATAGACTCAATTGTAGAGTATAAATCTCAATATGATTCTCTATTTATAATATATCTTCATTATAATGTGTGAAAATAAAATACTATTTTATTAATTAATTGTAAACATTATTTGAAAATTAAAATGGATCATATTTCAACAAAGTTCTTGTCCTAAGGTAAACACCCAATTTTAGGACCATCAATGTGGTAAAAAAATTATTCAACATAGTATCATTTGAAAAATTAATATTTTCCTTTAAAACAAACCTAGGAATTAAAATTCACATTTTACATGATTTTTTCAACCCGTGATGACATGGTTCATCACAAACTCCACAATATAAGTGTTTCTAACCACCAGAAATCCTCGACGATCATCCAACCCCCATTCTATCACCCTAAGAACTGATACAATAGAAAATATCATGACCTTCCAAAAACTTATCATACGGAACCCATAAATATATCCCAAAATGGGAGATATTTCAATGTGACTGGTCAGATTCACCCCATTATAGGAGTATCCTAATCATCTCCCAATATTCCAAATGTCAAACAACACGTCCCTTCTTACATACATCAACGAACATAATGATTGGGTGGAGATATATATCTCATTCCTGAGTGACAACTTCAAAGAAACTACCACTCATCCATGGCTCACCATGAATAACACCATCTATGCTCAACAAAAAACATATAATGGGGGTCAAATCCTCAAATTGCCTATCCCTCACTCCCAACCATAAGAATTTCCTTTCAACAATCCTATAACTACGACCTCAATAGGTTCAAATTGGATACCCCATTCAGGATTCCTCAATATTTGAACATCCATAATGGCTCCATGCATGGCCAGTTAAACAAACAATGAACAAAACAAAACTACACAAAGGAATGGTGAACATGCCCACACCAAATGAGAATTCTTCCAAAAAAATGTATATTAACCAGTGATCGCTTACTCCTAAAATAGTGATTACATAAGAACCCCTCAAAGAGTCTCATTATCTAATGAGACATGATCAAATGAACCAGGTAAATCGTTTATAATAAACCAAACAATGATCCTCACATAGGTCAATTCAATAAAATTGGAATAGTCTTGACACTCCTCTTCATAATCAATGCATACAACTCATCCCAAGATCCACCACATGACCTCCCCCCATTTAGGTGTTGATCCAAAACAATGAGTGGATAACCACACTCTCACTAAAACACCAAAAGTGAACCCCAAACAAAAAAATGAGTAATCTATATAAACCTGCACTCTCAAGACAACCACAAGACCAAGATTTGTCCTATAAATCCTCTATAAAACACATTGGGTCATCATACACAAAGATGAGACATTTGATATAAAATACCTATGAGACCCCCAAGGAAGGATTATCCATTCCCTCCAAATCCACCAGTTATAGAAAGCACACAATGTCCATCCACATGATCCCGTAGAACTGACTGTGTTACAAAAGCTCCCTCCCATGAAATTTAAACCTATAAATTTAGTAAAACCACATCCTTAGGTAAACTAGAGCCTGATCTAAAAAATTTATCATTCATCATTCCCATCATCAAGGCACCAATAACAATATCTACATGGAATCTGTCACCTACACTGACCCACATGGAGTCTCCATGCATCCCTTATGGAATGGAATGTATCTTCATCACTGGAAAACCTCCCTACATAAGTTCCATATGGATTTTCATCAGAATAAAATATATATACATTTAGTTTAGTTGAGTAAAATGAAACCAAGGAGAAATATATGATGCACAATATATGACACTGTAGACATTTTAAGCAACTACTCTTCCATAATCAGTGAAAACACCATAGATAGGAATATGTCATATGAATCCAATGAGCCTATAATGATGGATGAACATTATACTCTTTTTCATGGTTAAAGTACAAAAAATAGTAAACCATAAATCTATAAAATCAACTATATCACACTATTTGAAACCATACAACAATGAAAATAGAAACTAAGAAAACTATACCATACTGTGGAAACATGGATTTATTATCTGAAAAGGTGTTCATAACAAACCAAATCAATTTCCAAATTTTTTTTGACAGATTCCAAGAACAAATATCTGCCAACTCCCTATATTATAAAACTAGATATCTCTAATATAGTTTTTTAAGGAAGAGTCACAGTTCAACAAGACATGTCACCCAATATAGATATCCATAAGGCCTCATGTGTGCCACCTTATATTCCATAGGCTACCAATAAGTTATAAGGGTCTAAAAACATTATGGGGATACTATACCATCTAGTTTGAGTGTAATAGATGCATAAATAAACTAAACTCATAAAAATCTACAAACATTAGAGCACACAAAATAGATAAAATGAATCAAAACATTCTTTAAGGAATAAAATAATTCATACAATCATCCAAAATAAATGAATGCTAAAACAATTCGGTCCGCTATAAGGATAATAACATATAAAAAATAAAAAATGAAAAAATACATCAAGATAAACTTATAACTCAATGATAAATCACATACCAGGTCTACACAATGGATAAACTGTACTTTCTCGATCCCGAGACTCCACACAGGATAATTTTTCCAATCTAGAAATATCAGGCCTCCACCCAATCCACTACACAACCTATTCTCCAACATGAGAGTAGATATAGAATCTGCATACCCACCAAAGTGTTTGTACAAGGTGGTGAGAAATAAATATTAGTTGGACACTCCCATTGGTGAACCTATAATCTATTTTGATAATAAGTACATGCACTCATGACATGCACAAACTAGTCTAAAACTAATAACATATGGAATAAAAAATTAAAACAAAATAAAATATACAAAGGGAAATAAAAAAGAAATTAAACTACAAGTAGTAGGTTCTATACTAACCCCCGAGGAAAAATACCCTTGATGTGTCCCACATAGAGTATTCATACCATGTTTCTCACTCAAACACATGAATTATGGATTTTCCACCCGATCTAAACTAGAGACCCAAGATGTTAACATTGAGTATAGGCATGAATTTCTACCCCTTTGATATCATCCTCGGGGTTCAAAACAAAGACACACATCCACCATGATTTAAGAATATGATAACATGATTTTAACTGATGAAAAGTGTTTATGTGAGACCCTAGGGATTTTGTCACATCCTAAAAGTAAGGTAGATCCTATCAGGCTACAATTGAGGGATTGGAAATGTGAACTTCATTAGGGGATTCTCCATGAACGGTCCTACCATATAATACTTACTTTCACATGTTTACCATTATCTATGGGAATCATAGTGTATAAATACTTCCCTTGGTTTCCCAATGATGACACCAAGAAAATTGATCATACACATCATCAAATATATAACTATGTCATAACTCCTAACTAGAGGGGTGAACTCATATAGATCACCCATTAGTTTCCTTGAACCATCTAAAAAAACCATTTTTAAAATGGAGGAGAGAACTAATTAATCTTAGTAACTAACACCTGATCCAATAACATCACAATGGTCTCCTCAGAAATCCATGTTTCAGATTTAGAATATCCTCAAACATCCTCAGCTAAAGGCCATCAAAATTTTGATCATTCTAACTCTAAAAAACATAATCCAAATAGATGAACTATAAGCATCGATCAAACACATGGATAAAAAATAATGAGTATAACTCTGTCTTATAGAACTCATTATCCTTAAAAATCCCCCATAGGCTCTAAAAGACCCATACAAGGGGTAAAACCATACATGGGGATCCTATGGTCCTTGAGGTCAAAGTATGATGAGACACCTTACTAAGGGATTCCGATCCACACACAGGCTATCAGACCACACTTCTTAAATGGTCCTAAAATTATAATGAGGTTAAATTAAAAAAAGGGCACACTATTAAAGGTTCCTCAATGTCATATAATCCTTAGGCCAAGTTCTCTATGAGAAATTATCACCAATATCCCCTTAAAGGACTTTAAAAATCATCGATAAACAAAATGCACATAATGGAATCCAAAAATATGACCATTACATCAATATATCACTTGATCGAAAACCAACCCACGAGGAAATCCTTCTTTGTCCCATATAAACTCCTTAAAGAATCTTATTGATCCAACTTCTGATCAAAAACAAGAAAATACCACCCCTAAGGGAATATTGGAGAGTCCCTTAGACTCTTCTTTACATTATCTCATTACAATCCATATATAACCACCTTCCCATGGGATTATCCATGCCTAAGGCTAGTAAACAGATCTCATCCTCCTGAATAAGATCTAAAACTCAACTGCATTAACCTTGAGAAACTGGTCACAATATCTTTGAATCGTCCAAGATCTCCTAAACAATACTATGCAATCCCATATTTCAGGATCCATCCAAAAGAACCCCAAATAAAAATTAACCATCATCTCCAAGACTAGTCCTCTAACAAGATCACTACCATTCTTCAGGTCCCGTATCACACATCGCAACCTGTTAGAGGATTATAATCCCAAAAACTAAATAATTACTCCTAAAAACTCTCTCATAATCTTAAACACAATTCAGATAGACTCTAAATGTTGAAGGGATTCCAAAATCATAATATATATGAGAAAATACCTATAATAAACTATTAAAAATTCCAATTCTAGTTTTAGGGTAAGAAAATTAGAAAATACCTACAAGGGGAAGAACATAGTGAGCTCCTCATATATATGATGTATTCCCCCAAACATCAACTTAGGCACTATACCTTTATCCAACATGACATATAATTCCTAAAGTACATGGAATACTCTTATGATACATTGAATACACTGCCACAAATGGTACCAAGTCATGTAACTAGTCATATACACTACACGTGGCCCCGAAAAGCACTGTTAATGGAAAATATTAGTGTACCTCATATGGGATATGGTATTGCAAATTGTATATACTTGTGACCCGACACAGGGTGGATAGTTGAATACTCTACCACACCTCAAGCAACCCTTTTATAGTGTGTCCACTATTGTGTCCACTAGGAATACATTCCATATAAACTACACGCCATGTATAAGGGTTTTCTAAAAAAAACCCACCCAAAATAGCTAAAATCCAGCAATTTATCCCAATAATCCACTGATTAACCCTTTAAGGGCCCCCAATAACACATATAGGGATTTAAGAACATAAATGAATAATTATACTAGGATTTTGGATAAAACATCATAAACTAGCCTACATAAGGCTTTAAAATACCAAATCATCGCTTCTGTATCCACCAGAAGAACCCACTAATGCATGTTCTAGATCTAGGGTAACTCCTTGGTGTGATCCCCTATCACTCTGACCATATTTATATCTTGTATGAATGAAACAGTGGATGGTTCCCCTCTAATATATATTACAATTCGTAAGTATGAAATTCATGAAGGAAGAAAATAAAATTAAGGAAAAAATAATAGAAAATGATAAGGGAAAAGGGGTTCGGGCCTGACCCTAGTGATAGTGATATAATTATGCCTCACTTATGAAAACGCCCCATTACAGACTCAACTAAAGAGTATTAATATCAACTTGATGATTTTTCAAAAATATCTCACCATTATTACATGTGTTCATAAATTATTATTAAATTTGTTAAATATTAATATTAAACAAAAATTTTAATGAATCATATTTATACTAAACACATACTCCTGGGTAAACATCCCATTATTGGGAAATCAATGTGGGAAATAAAATTTAAGATCATATAATTGGGTAAATTAGTATGTTTCTCTATAAACACTCAAAGGATTAAAGAATCGGATTCATCCTGTCTTTCTCAAAATATGGAATCATGGGTCATCAATAGTTATGTGTCCAGGTGACAAAATTTGGTTTAGTATTAAATAGTGTTCTATTATAAATCTGTTTACATAATTAGTTGGTGTTCTTTGAATCAATTCAGGATATTGAGGAGCATATTATATAATTATATTTTGATACTAATGATAAAAAATATTCAACGTACTCTACATGAAGAGAATATGACCTTCATTTTATTAAACTATGGAAGACTTGAACCAATGTTATGAGCAAGGATAATTCGATAAAAGAGATCTGAAGGAAGAAGTACTCTATTCTTGATTTCTATTATAACGGTATTTCACCAAAAATAGAGTATCTATGGAAAAATATATTGTATCCACTAAAATAGTGAAAATAGTAAAATTTCTCACATTAACACATCATCACCATGTTCTCCTAAAGTATATCTCTTTGTGGTGAACCTAGGAAAAATAATTATTTTATGGGTTTTAATTTATGAATTTTTTTATTATTGTGACTTTGTGTTTGAATAGAACTGATTTAATGCATTCTAACCAATGTGGGCATAATATCTTTTAAGATAAAAGTAAAATTGAAACCCTGATTTACCCCTCCCATGTCATAGTGCACGGGTTGTAACAAGTTGAATCAATGTTGAGGATATAGGAGTTAAAACATTTTTTTGATAGTACACTCTTTTATAGAACTCGGTTAATACTAGGGGATACCAATTATTTGAGGGAAGAAACTATCAGATCAGAATGAAAAAAATGATATCTCATCCATGATATCATGGGATGAAATACCTATTTTAAACATTTAATGGGATTCATGTCAAAGATGTGATAGGTCTATCTGTGACTGAAGATGATATAAAATATCTTGATGATAATAATAAAGCACATAATAATATCATTGGAGAACTCATGTAACATATTTACTAGAAATTGATGAGTTTCACCACTGGTAAGGCCATGTGGTAGAAATTGGATTTCTTTATAAATATGATAATAAGGTAACAGAATATGTGACTCAAGTGTTTCACAACATATTTTATGATATTTATATATCACTCAATCAAGGTTCAATTAGTTTCTTCAACCAAATATTTTGGTTCTTCGAGTTATTCTTGGGCCCATATAAGAGATAAAATATGAAAACATTGTTATGAGTATATATTTTTTACTTCCTTAATATAATTAAAAAAAATCTACTCTTCAAGAGTGGGATTTTTCAACATTTTATATTTATGATCTTTTAAGTAGTTTGGTGGCATATCAAATGTGAGTTAATCCATAATCCCCATCAACACACACAAGTATGGATATTTCTTTGAAAATTATTAAAAAACATGAGATTTATAAATATAGTAATGATTAATAGGACATGGATTGTGAACAAATATCTCTTATTATTATAAATTTCAAAATTGGAGAGGAATGGTTTAAAATAATGTAACCTCTGGAATCATTCAGATGTGTCATATTTTGTCACATTGATGTGAGATGTTTTAGATAATTTGATAAATAATATAGTAAATAATAAATCACAACAAAGCCTCATTAGATATATCCTCCAATGAAATGTTATATTATTTGAAATTTATTGGGAAGACTTTTTCAAAGGAATAGCTTAGTATAAAATAATGATGATTTTGAGAAATTAATTCTAGGAGAAGAATAAATAGTTTTTATATGAGATAAAAAATATGATCTTATAAAAACTATAAAAAAAGGGAATAAAAAAAGAATTTGAATGTGAACATAAAGTTGTTTTTTGATTTTATGTTTGAGTTAGAAGGATATCTTGAAGGTTATGAAATTCAGTGGATGAAAAATATAAATACAAGGGGATTACTAAATGAATCCTTAGAGAATGTCAATCATATTTATGCTAAAATTAGTCGGTTGTAGAAGGAACTATAAAAAACTCAAACATGAATATTGAATTTGATCAGTGGAGTTTAAACCTAAAATAAAAAGAACGATATATGATTAATAATGACCATAATATCATCCAATACAAGAGATCTAAGAAGACTTAATGTCTTAAAAATGAATTTTTTACTCTTAAAATAACATTTGAATTAAATTTAGAATATGGTGAAACCAAAAAATAAGCTACAATATGGAAGTTTCTCTAATGAAGAACATCTGGAATGGGCTAAAAGAGGATCATATAGTGCAGATAATGTTTTAATAATTAGTGTTCCAAATGTTTGGATAAAAGTACAGTCATCTATGTTCCTAAGACATCAATGGTTAGAGAAGGTACTGACTAGAATAAAGGAAAGAAGATGGTTAAATATGATAATGTCAATACTGAATTAGCAGGATAATCATCTATGAGTAGTAAATATAATAGGAAATATTGTGTCAAAAATAATCCTCAACCATAAAAGAATATTCAAAAATCAAGGAATTTGTCAAAAGGAAAATAAATGTTGAGAAATTATAGTGAAAAGATATTTCCTCTAAGGAAGTGTTTATTTTGTGGATATATAGGATACACCATTTCCTATTGTGACGAGTCTATGAGATATTTAAAATGATATTATCTTGGAAACTTGTAGAGAAAAATATATCTTATCCAACATCTTATAAAATATATTAATAATCAAGACATTATTACAAATGTTATAAATATATTAATAAAGAAATTGACTTTAGGGAGATATAAGATAGAAAAAATAATCAAAAATGATATGTAAGGTATTAAATTTTTATGAGGTATATTAATTCAATTCAACCCAACCAAATACCTTTTCTAAATAGTTATTCACCATTCAAAGAATACGATGAATTCTATTTTGTGAAGTATGTGGAATAAGAGGAAAAAGGAAGTGATATATGGAAAATTTAGATAAAATTTCTCTCAAAGCTTTGAATAATATCAATACACAGAAACTAGTTAAAAGATGGTCATCACATATGATTTAAAATGAAAATAATATTAAAAATATAAATTCAAGTGTTTATGGTACCATATGTTTTAGATATGATGAGTCATTAATTAATAAAGTGGAAATACCCACATTCTAGTGGTTAGATCAAGAATACTAAAGTGAAATTAAAGGATAGACTCTAACACAACCATATAATTTTGATTTAACTATATGAATCTAGTATCAATGTTTTATTGGATCATAAGGGATTCCTCATAAAAATAATTACTTTGAAATCACATAATAAATGAAAAAATAATAAAAGGTAACCTCTGCCATGTGGATTCATAGGAGACTACTTGTCTTCTAACTCTTTCAGAACAAATTAACATATGTCATTGAATATTAGGTCGCATACATTAGAAAAGTATAGGTATTTTTTCTAAACTCATAGATATGATTAACATCCCAAATATCAAGATATATTGATAAAGGATATTTTAATCAAGAATGTGTAGGAAAACTGTTTCAAATATTAATATAATAAATAATAAAAGGGAATATAATTTGTAGGAATTAGTCAACCCGGATGCATGTGGTTAAATTAATAATCATATAACATATGGATAAATATATTTTAACCTTTAATCAATGACTATATAAGGATTTCCTATTACATGTTCATACAAATCAAGAGATAATTAATAGATTTCATGAAGAGGAATCTTATAAGAGTTAAAAATCAGACTAGATGTACTATTAAATATTTCTTATTTGATAATGGAACTAAATTCACATCCATGTATTTTGATACCTACATTAAAAACATATCTTCAAATATTAAGTGTCTTCAAATAAAAATCTAAATCAAAATGGTGTTATTAAGATGATAAATATGATGGTGAATAATATGTCCAAATCCATGATTATTGATGGTATAATCTCTTACAACTATTAAATGGTAGTGGATCAAATAGAGTTTTATTCATATAATAAGAAATTTATTTTCCCAGGTGGAGAGAGGAAATCACAAGATATTTTATATGGAAGTAATCCCTCACATAAAAATTTTTGTGTGCTAAGGGGAAGATTCTACATCCTAAACAAGGAGGGAAATCACAGAAATATTGTGATATAATAAATAAAGAAATTTTCATAATTCAATAATAAATGAGTAAGACCTATAAGTAATTAAACAAAAGGATTGATAAAATTATGGAAAGTAGTGATGTGAATGTGATTGAAAAAAAACTCAAGCACCCTAGAATATTAAACACTAATGTATACTGTGTTGATGAAAAATAAGAAAATATAAATGGTAAACATTATAATGTTGTGTAAGATTTTTTTAATGGTAAAGACTATAATATCTAATTAAATGAGGAAACTATAGATTATGAAGAGAAGCATGCACCTATTTAGATAAATGATAGAGTAAAATTTTATCCTTAAAATATAATAGGTTATAGATATAAACCAATATAGAAAAATATAATAAGAATTATTAACAACACATCTAAACTATTTATTGTAGAACCAACCTCATTTTAAGAAATAGAATAAGATGGGTGGGGGTAAAATATTTTAATGAAGAATTGTATGAGATTGAAAAAAAGTACTTAAGATCTTGTTAATAAGCTATATCATCATAACATTATTTGAATAAAGCATATATTCAAGAAAAAATTTAATGAGCATATCAAGGTGATTATAAATAGGGCTTACCTAGTCTATAAAGGCTATAAACAACTTTATGGAGTATATTGGGAAAATATTTACACTAACGGATTCACTGATAACTATTAGGACGTTTCAAGATATGTCAATTCAAAAAAATATATAATTTCTATAAGATGGATGTCAAAAATATAATTTTTTTATTGTGTTCCTAAGTAATAATTCTAAATCAAATATCCATTGGTATTTATGATTATTGATGATGAAACAAGGGGTTTTTTGGATATTTAAGGCTTTGTATATACTAAATCAGAAACCACATACATGGTATACATAACTAGATTCATATTTGAATAATTCATAATTTAAATTTGGGTGTCTATAATAATATTTATGTAAAATTAACCAAATAATAATAATTAGTGGTGTGGTTATATGTATATGATATCATGTTTGGTTGTAGTAAAAAATATTTGGAAGAATTTACTAAGATGATGATGTCATAGATTGATATGTCAATGATTAGTGAACTTGAAAAATTATTAGAGTTATAGTTTATACATAATTTGGAATAAACCTTCATCTCTCAGCCTAAATAAGATAGGGAAAAACTGAATAAGTTTTCCATTAAAGAATCAAAACTAATGTTAACACTAATTTTTGTTGCAACTATGCTAGGAAAGAAATAGGATTGAAAATATATAGATTACACTAGTTATATATGAATAAATTGGATTCAATTGTATTTTACTACTAATCATCTGGATATTATCAATGAAATTTTATTGCACACACATTATTAGAGTTATCCAAAATAAATACATCTAGAAGTAGTAAAAAAATGATGAGATATATTAAAGGTGATATGTATTGTGTCCCGGTCTATAGTTCTATAAATAATCATGATAACTATTATTTTATGGATGTATACTAGGCTTGAGATTTTGTTTATGATGAAAATATTGTGCCTAAATATTTATTGTGTAGGGGTAAATGAAGTAAAATTTTTCACATCAGGTTCAACTTTTTTATTTCCCTCCCAAAGACCATGTGTTGTATGAATGGAGTTTTTTGGGGGGTGATGGAACAACCATTACCTCAAACACATATTTCCATTACATATCTGGGTTATTTACAATGGGTTTTGTTCATGGAACCATAAAAACCCAATGGTTCCACTATTTGAGATGTTTCACAAACATAATTTCCAATTGTATGTGGTCATTTGGATATGGTCCCAATGATGCTTAGGGACTCACATTGGTTGAGATAATGATAGGTTGAGCTCATCACACCCATTTAGGGTAAATTATTTTCTTCTATGTGACTCTCTTATAGGTTTAATAACTATTTTTTAATCCTTCATTAAATCAAAAATATGAAAAAGATCTCCTTTATATTAACAATCAATTGTTATCATGTATTTATTTTAAAATAATCTATATATATCTTACATCCTTCATTGATGGAAACATCTATATATATCTGAGGTTATCCATTGAAAGTAAACATTTTTTAATGGATTATAAGTTCTTATATCATTTATTATCATGAGTTTGGTTTTAATCCACGTGATGATGCACTTTGGAATTTATCATCATCTAGGAAGATGGGGTGTTCTTTTGGTGTTTGGATTAGGCCAATGAGATGGAAATCCTATGAATGCTTATGGAATGGGTAGAATCCTATGTATTATGGTTCCACTTAATAGGACACATCATATAGTTTAATGCCATGTGACAATGAACAAACTATGCAGTTTAATGTCATGCATCAAGGCCATAAAAGAGAAAAATTTCTAGTCAAAGGATGGTGTGGGAATTATGCTGAAGTGAACCAAAGGTCCTATAATGGACATAGCCTAAGAGGATGGATTTGAACCTATGGTAATGATGTCATAGAGAATATTAGGTCTAGTTTAGTACAATGGGTTTATACCTCAGGGAGGCATCTTACGTATCCCATTTGGATGGGAATTAAATCTAAGTAGTCAAAATGGTTGAGGGTTACACCTATGGAGTAGTATACTTATGATTCATTAGTAATATGAATCTATAGTGTATGTTATCACATTGACTATGGTCCATTTAAAAAGACATTAACATGGTTTTGAGGACCAAAACTTTTGGATACCTTCTCATATGGATTCAGGGAATTGAGGATCTATACCTATGGAGGCCCTTTAGAGGCATGTCTCATAAGGGATATGGCCCTTACAGATGGATATATGGATGTGAGAACTTAAACTAAAAATGAATCACTTTATCAAGGTGAAATAAATATCTATCAGAAAGTATCTCTATTGAGAATGGTATTTTATTGTGTGGATATCATGATCATCACTCACCTCTAAGCCCAAATAAATCATGCTCGACATGAGAAACAAGAGGATCCAAACAACCCCATTCATCCACTAGTGGATGAGGCTATAGCTATTGGAGAGATAAAAGAATTTTATGTGAATTTTTCATCTCTTTTATTCTAGCCCCAATGGTATAAGTTTTTCATCTATATGGAAAAAGTCCTCAAAAATACTAAGGGATTAAATCAGAAGCGATGAAATTTTCCAAATTTCAAAGAGGATGAGATAATTATAAAGAAACTATACCTTATCAATGGGAAAGGCATGTGGATCCCCTCACTAACTGAAATGGGGAGGTCATCAGCACTTCTCCCAAGGATGGAATCCTCGTTACGATGGGAATGTATAATCGAGAAAACTATGATGATCCCACCCATTAGATAAGAATTATGTGGAACCTCTGTTACCATGGTAATTTAAGTTCAGGGGACATATTAATGTGAACTATGATCTGATTATACATATTATGAGTCTTTGGGGAATGCCACATCTTTATCCTTCTCTGGTAAAGGATCCATGTGAAATGTGATCTATGATTAGTGGAAGGAGGAAATGGCCCATTGGATACAACACATATGTGAGGATTGGGTGGAAAAAAGGTGTCCTGTGATTATGAGGGATGGGAAAGATGATGATATCTCACATATGTGAGGGCTGGGTAAGATAAATATGACTCATGTAGGTTAGGGAAAGGTGGCCTAAAGGGGTCTCACTCAGGGTATACCTGGGTAGTCTGAAGAGATAATTGAAAGATAGAAAACTCGAGAGACAACACTAGGGTGAGGTTTTTTTCCAGGCTTCAAGGGTTTCCTTTAGTGTCATTAGATGATGGATGCTCATTCCTTGGGCTCGATAAGTGGGTTTCTACCACGCTTACATGGAATGAGGGAATTAACTTGTATAAGAGGCTTCTGTTTAAAACACTAGGGGAACATAAATTGCACTATCTTCCTTAATTTCCTACGTTTTGAGGATTATAGATCTTCTTGAAAAGTTCTGAGTGTCTGGGTGAATGACTAGGGTGGTAAGAGCTTCAAGGCTTCATCGAGTCTTCCAGTCAGGCAAAATGAGGATACCAAGGGTCCTACTTATAGGGATTTTTGGTACCATTGGTGAAGGAGGAGGCTCATACAGGTCTGTCTCACAAGGTATCATTTAGGGGTAACCTATGAAGATCTCTTGGGAGTACCTATTTAGGGACTAATATATAGTGATGGTGTGTAGTCTTGACTTGTGTGGTGACATAAGGTGCACATGCTTGACCTATGCAGTGATGCGTGGTTGGGCCCTGTGTTGTATTAGCTAGGTGAGAGTGAGATCCTATAAATCATTCACTTCTCTTTGTATTGATGTATTTCCCTTTGAAACATATCATTATCAAAAAAAAAACAAGTACTTTAATCAAAATCCTCCACCTCAAGATTGGATTCAATCAGAATGAGAAGATCTGATCCTAAGGTAGATAAATATTTTTGTTAATGGATCCTTCATTTTTAGGCCTCTACATGATGTAATACATTAATTATTATTCATGGGGAGTATTATGATATTAGTACCATTCAAGGGAGAAGTGGAAGGATGAGTTAGTAGGTATTTCATGTAGGCCTCTATATCTTTGAAAATTCACATTAGACACTCATATGGTCATAGTCTTCGATTAATAGCTCAGTAATCGTATCATGGAGATCATGGATGTCATCAAGCTAGATTACTACAATGCATGGGAAACTACCTTCTCAGATTTTTAGAACTATCTAAATAATTGTCTACATAAATAAGATTATAGTAATTACCTACCACTTTACAACCACAATATTTCGAATGAAATCCTCATCATAAAACTAAATATTTATATTTCGATCTCATAGCTATAAGAATACACAAACTTTACCACTTCTAAAATCGCATCCAAGGGAATTTATATCAATGAGAGAACATCATCCATAGTCTTCATCATGAAACATATTAGATATGAACCAGATTTAAATCCCCACACTCCCGAGTCAAATTCACACTACTACTCATTTATCATTCATGCTTTCAAGATGGACTAATCAAAAGGTTAGAAGAAAGAATGTAACATTAGTCAAATAGGATGTTTTAGAACATAGTGGATATAGGCATATATGGTGTGTTATACATGTGTAGATTTTGAGACTTCGATGATGGTGGTTTGAATTTATGATGTTTTCTTGTTTTCAAAGATGTATATGTACAGGAATAAAAATATTACCCCCAAGATACTCTATTGATTGAGACTTTATATGAATACTTTCTATCTGGCACACGGATAAGTTGGAATTAGTCTATGGGAAGTTTACTAGATCACCAAATCTCTTATACTCAGAGAGATTTATGAGGATTTAATCTTATTGAAACCCACATGGGATGATACTAAAAGGATTCCTTTTATTTATTTATGATCTATTAAAGATATCTCGAGATATTGGGAATGAATATCATCACATGATTGGGTTTCTGTTCTCCGGAATTCATGAATGATTTAATAGATCCGAAATGGGTGGGACCCATACGAAAATTTCTCATGAGATATCTTGTATTGAGAAAGAGGAGAATTACCAGTAAATTATAACCCTCATTGAAACAATTCATGTATATCCAATGGGGGTATACAGTCATGTCGAAAAAAAACTAAGAAAAGTATTTTTGGATTCTTAATGATGTAGTTGATAATATATATACTACGTATTTTTTAATCCAATGGTTGTGTGAGGATTGGAAAATTCACCATAGTATTCCATATATAATATAAAAAACAAATTTGGTTTTCATCCCCTATCTTTCAAAGTATTCACCAATTCTTATTGCACATGCACACTAGGAAAACCCTTTTCAGAATTACAAGACTATTTAAAATATTATGGGGATGGATTGTGGAACATTTTGATTCTTATGTTTTGTTGAGTGGAATTAGAGTTACTCAATGATGGTTTCCACCATTCATCTCCATTTTTTTAGAATCCATTTCTTGTCTATAAAATACGGTCAATCCATGATGAAAATAAAATAATTGAATGAATTCAACTACTTTCCATATGAGGATAAACCCATTGAGACATTCATAGATGAGGGAAAATATAGTGATGAACTAGGATTATATATATGATTTCATACATATATGAAATTTTAGTGATCGAAATTGATAGAGATGTTATTTGGGAAGCATATTCCCCATATATATTTACCTTCCAATTCAAGTTCCTTTAATAACTGACCATAACCCATATTATTCATGTTTATTCAGGGAAGAGTCCTATGTTGGCTCAAAAAAAATGGTATCTAATGTATGTGGAGATAAATAAGGTGGAAATAAAACTTCCTCTAATGAGATAATCCACTGGTTTAACCTCCTAGTACCCTGAAGCCTATATCTGTAACTTCCCCAAGGGAAGTTAACAATGATAATTCCTCAAGTTAGAGTTGTAATGGAAGATGAGTGTGTGACTCATGGTAGAAGGGATACACCTCATTAATAGGTTGATAATTATGAGGCCATAATAAACCCCAAGCATGTTCTAATATTCCAATCAGGGTCAAAATGTCTAGGCAAGTTGAGATTGAGTCTAGAAGGTCCAGCTACCATCACCAATAAGAAGTATGTGCTCTAGTTACCCATCCTGTAATCATAACAGAAAGAGATGATAATCCATTAAAATCAAGGGGTGTTGGATATTCCTAATATAAATCTAGAAAAAAATTATATTTCATGTGAATGGAGGCAGTTGAATTTTTCAAGATCGGTCATCTGATGCAAAGAACAGGTGGTAATTCCTCTCCTCTAGCTTACAGATCCCACATATTGGGGATGTTTGAGCCCCATATGATCGTCGCTTTAATTATATCCATAGTGAGGTGGGGATAAACAAATATTATGTAGAGATTCACATTTTTCTACCCCAATAATTAGATCCAATCTATGTGTTTAGTGGAGTATAAATTAAATGAAGAGATGGTGAAGGGGTTGAGGAACTGTCTATTGATAAATGGTATAACATCATTGATCCTTGGGATATAATTATTTAGTTATATTTTTTTCCTCATTCATCTTGTTATTATTATTTATTTGGAACCAAATATTTTAACTAATGAATGTGTGACCCAGATTTGTAATGGGTTTCACGAGAATCAGTTGGGTTCCCATCATCAAAATAGGCCATGATATGTACCCCTATTGGGGATAAGGATCAACATCTAAATAGGAGATCTCTCCTTAGGAGAAATTATGATGAAATAGGATATAATGGGAGATTCATCTTTAATAATTCCTATAATATATATATATTTTGGAGGAAGGTTCTATCATCCTCTATTTAAAGAAAAGAGTCAAAAGAGAATAATGTCCTTGGACAAGCGCATCATCAGTCCTTGTATGTTTACCCAACATCATTTTTCTTGATTCATAGAGAAAAAATGTTTGATTAAGATTTATTGTTATAGGATCCATACCCCACTTTTCCATCAATGGGATTAGAAATGAAACTTCAAAAACTAAGGAGAACATTCCAGAAGAGGCACAAATTTCTGTCGGTGATTCCACCCATTAAATAAGTAATGTTTATAGGGATAAGGCCATGTCTATTCATATTACCATAGAGAGTGAGGATAATGTTGATAACTTCAAATGATTATCATAATTTTTCAGGTTCCAATTATATGATTATATTCCTAGTTATATTGAAAATCAGTCTCATACACTAGAAGACCATTTTACTACTGTTGTTGGTGATGTCACCACTCTTAAAAGGGAAGACGTAGACCCCAGACCATTTGATGAAGTTTTATGATCTAATACTGATTTTGAGACATTTTAAGGGTTGTTTTTTCTTTGAGGATATCATATTATTCTAATGGAGGATCCAAATTGGGTGATGATCCCATCATCATGGATACCCATAATGGTGATGATTCATTGATATTTGGTGCATTATATAATGAAATAATTGAAAAACTTTATCGAGATATTGGTATTAATGGGTAGATGATGGATTGTTTGGACCTTAATAAGGAGTTATATGGATGCGAGTTTCATTATTTTTTGTTCCCCCCATTGAAGACCTCCAACCACCGGACACATTAAATAAATGGTCTTGGATGGTGAAACATTGTCTGTAAAAAATGACACCATGGCAATCCAATACCTGGACATCGAGGTTAATCCTGCTCTTGTTTCTTGGGGAGTGATATTTAAGGGCCCATACATGGGATATTATTAATATAATTCTATAATTATCTATAAGAAAACTTAAGATGATGTTCCTTATTATAAAATCTCAACTCAAACTGCAGAGCTAGAGGATGCTAGGTAGAAATCCTACCAAGTAGCTGATCCATCCACATGTGAGTCCCATCAACTTATTTGATAGCCTTTTTCATTTCCACTTTCCATGTTCCAATATCAATGATATATTTCATTTTCCCTTTACTTAAACTAGTATCAATGGTTGAACCTTAAGAGGAGTCCCCTGACCCAACTCATCCAACTATACACTAAGAGGGTGATGTCACTCCGAGAAGGACAACTAAAGTTGCCTCCATTAGAGAACTACTTATGGAGTACACCTATCCTATTGATACTAGATCTATGTAATTCTAGGAATGATAGGATACATTATAAGAGTTCCACAGGTTTATATTTCATGACATCTAGGAGTTAGTCTTGAGGACACCCATGGAAGATCTACCATCAAAACTCTATCTACTCTAGAGAATGGTTCCCATGTTGGCATATAGTGGATTTGAATACCACATGGTCCTCATTCCTATGAAGTAGATCATTTGTTGATGTTATAAAGATAATGAGTCATGATAGAAAAATTTTAATGAAATAATTCTTATATAAAATTATGGCCTTGGAGATTCATTGTCCAAGGTGGAGATCAACCATTCCAATAAATTAGTGGAGTACAAGAAGAAGGTTAATGTGAAATCCATTCATAAAACACACCTCATACAAGATATGAACACCACCAATGGGGACCTCGTATAAATATATAACTTAAATTAAGGGGTTAAAGATAAGTGAAAGACTATAATTGTGACCACAGAAAAGGAACTCTACCTAGATTAAGTGGGTGAGGCTACACAGCTATCCAAGCATTGGAATGCCATAGATTATTCCCAAGAGACCCTTGAATATCTTAAGAGTTATGTTGATGTCCTTTATTAAAATGTGATATAAAGATTCTAATTTTTATATTATTGTCTGTGTTTTACTCTATAAATGAAAAGAATTTCTTTTCCAATAATCTATGTCTTCAATCCTATTTTCCCATGAAATTGTAATATAACAATGAAGTAAACTAATTTTTTTAAACTTTATTTTCCCAATGTGTCCTAAAAAAATGATATGAAAAGGAGGGTGCTCTAATTTTTTCATATGAACTTGAACCAAGTGAGCATAGTATGACTATTTCTAGAGACATATGAATGACCCTAATAACATTGTGTCATTTGTGTCATTGAAATAATTTTATTCCTTAGTTGGACATGAAAAAGACTTAGTGGGTGTGACCGGACTTTTTTTCTACCTCCCATTATGATATTTCAACCTAATAAGTTTTAAGCCTTTTTCCATGGGTAGTTTAATTGTTTTTCAATTCGAACTAATAAGATGGTGTTTTATATTGAATAACTTTGACCATGAGTTATAGGATGAAGACCCAAGATAGGATTACTAGCCTATAATGCTCTGATATTATTTAGATACTCAAAGGGGAATTTAAATTAATTTTTTTATTTTCAAATCTCAAACATGATATGAGACAAGTATACAAGGATCAACCATGGAGCATGTTAGAAAATTGGTTTCCAACTCAATATTTTTAGGGATTATGGAGATAGAAGTGGTATTTTCTAAGGTTGAGGGTTCCTCTATTTGAATGTCCTTTTGGGGGAGTCTTAAGAAAATACATAATGGGGAATACAAGTAAATAGTCAAAAAAATGTTTCCTCACATATAGAACATTCTACTATCAATGACCCAGAGTTTGTGAGGATAAATTTTTTTCCAGATTAGTGGGGGATATTTGGGAAGGGAATGTGTCTAATAATGGAGGAACCTAGAAATTTTGGATGTTGTAGTAGTTGGTCTTTGAATGGAGTGTCTATGAATCACTACACAACTTGATGGAATGAGTATCATGATGCACACCATTCATTAGGTTGATGTCCTGAATGAACAACATCCTTAGAAAATGATCCTCCTCGACAATATTTGAGGCATTATAAATATTAATTTCATGTGGCAGAGAAAGTTACAATGTAGTTTAACATCTTATATAACAAATATTTATGGTTGTAAGTGATGTTCATTTATATTTTACGGAAATATTAACAATATTCCATTTCATGGTGATTTGTCTTGGAATGTTCCATAATTTTCTTTTACAATGGTGGAATATTGTAAGTTACCACATGGGGTCCTCCAAATTAAAAAACTTTTATGGGATGATTACATAAGGAATGACTGTGGAACATGTTTAGAAATCTATTTCCAAATATATTTTTTGGGGGCTTACGAAGATAGAAGAGGTGTATCATTGGGATGAATGTGTCTCTGAATGAAATAACTTTTGTGGACTGGTCATGAAAATAAAAAATGGGTGTATCATTTCATATTATAAAAAATTATCCTCATGTATTAGATGTTATATTACTGATGGATTGAGAGAGCATATTGAGATTCA
Source organism: Viscum album (assembly GCA_963277665.1). Taxonomy (NCBI): domain Eukaryota; kingdom Viridiplantae; phylum Streptophyta; class Magnoliopsida; order Santalales; family Viscaceae; genus Viscum; species Viscum album. The sequence goes on from OY728123.1 coordinate 1,384,969,935, forward strand.
GATTTCCACTGACATAGATTTTTATTTTTGTAATTAATGTGCCTGAGTATGGAAGGGTTATTTCATGTCAAAATAACCCAAAAATGGGGTTAAATGTTTCTCTATGAATTTATGACCCATACGCAAGGAAGGGAGTATTTTTACAGTAGATGAGACCAAGACATATGATATAAGAATCACTATTTATCTCTTCGATGTGAGAATCAAGCCACACATAGTTCTAAGAATGATTACCCACACTTATTGAATTATTCTATGGGGATGAGACATTTTTATTTTTTTATATTTTTGATAGTCTAGGAAGTAGGATCTAAGAACCCCTTCATATCTAGTAAAAGTTAAAATCAAGATATATGTAGTTCTTGAATTTACATCAAGCAAGATATGTCAACCATGTGGTTTAACATCATGTAGAAAGGATGTTTGGTTCACCTTTTATTTTCCTATATTCAGGAAAATGATAACCCTGACATGAACTAATATTCCCTATTCATGCATATAATACTTTACCAGAACTCTTAATCCCATGTGAGCTTTTTTGGGTGTAAGAATAAGGAGTGGAAAAGGATTCTTTTATCACCCAAAGGAGAATAAAAGAAATTATAAGTGTATTTCAATCATGTAGTGTCTGGACCAAGATGTAGGATCAAAAAATTGCAATGTATATCATTGGGATGAGAATAAAGTCATATGTAGTTTTAGGAAACCATAAATTTTAACATCATAGGTAATGATGAAGGAAATCTGATATGATAAAATAATTCATAAATCCAAATAAAATATATCTTGGAATTTTGGGAACCATATCTTGATGGGAATCCCATTTTTTTGACACCAGTTTTCCTAAAATAGTTTCCCTAGGGATCATATTCTTGGTACATAGGGTAATACATCATTTTTTAACATTAAGTACTGATGATGATATCTTAAAGTTAAACATTATATAAAAATGAATCTATAGGTGTATTGTGTTTTTATGTCATACAGATAGGGTCATACCTCAGGGTAATGATGAGTGGTTTGTGGCTTAATCGGTCAAGGTTATTACCAAATACATCATACAAATATAAGTAATCTATAAACCTCGATATTTGGGGTTCTTATATCAGGATAATAGATATGGAATAGGTAAACAAGGAATAATTGTGCACTATGTCCAAAAAGCTGGTTTTAGGAAGCTGTTTTCTAGGATTATGGAGATAACGGAGGTTTATCCTGATAATGTATCAACCTTTTATTGGAAGGAACATCTGTTATGACTTATACAAATCCAAATAGGGGTGTAATATTATATATTAAAACAACGACATCCTCTAGTTGATAGGTCCTCTGAGGGTGACTTATACAAATCCTAACTTGGGCGTATATGTGTATAGTCCTAAAAAAGGTATCCACATTTATCAGAAATTATAATACTGATGGTTGGAGAAATATTTTAGAGATCTAGATTACCCAAGATAAGGACTATGATGTGAGGAAGTAATGTTTTTGAGAAAAAAAATGAAACATTTGGACTAACATTGGGCATGGAGTGTGATGTCCCTTGTATAAATATTAGTTTACCTGAAAGAGAGGAAAAATTTTATTTATCTCAATTTTGGACCTAAAAAATAGGTTATGGGTGTCACATTTTATCCCATTGATAATAATAAATCCACACATTGTTCTGGATGAAGGTGCGGTGTGATACCATCACCAAGTATTTCCATCCACTCAAGAACTGACCAAGATGTTATGTAGTTTTACATCATGAAACAAGGACATAAACCATGAAGTTTTACATCATGTTGAAAGGTTATTGTCATGTGTTTTAACATCTTGTGAATAGGATTCTAGGATATATATTTTATAGTCTTATAGATCAGACTATTGTGTATTTTTTGTTTCAGGTCAAACAACTAGGACCCTACATATTTCCTTTTAGGGTCTTTCATACATGAAAAAATGTTGTGAAGTCTATCATCATTATATGACAATGTTATGAGTGGATTTATCATATGCAGTATTTATTGTTAAATTTTTCATTATTAGGGTTTGTAATAATCTCTCCATCCATAAAGATCAAGGAAAAAGAGACATTGGATTTGACCATATGTATAACATAATTTCTCTCACACTTCAGATTAGACTTTGGAGGTTTCCTCCAAGGTATCATTGGGCATTTGAGGGAAAACATCAGTTATTTTTTATGGAATGAGAAGATGAAGTCATTCTTGTTAAAATACTCTGCTATCCAATTTTTTTTCACTTCAAAGTAATGTAAATTAAGCAATCTCTTCTTATCCAGTCACTCCATTTCATCCAATGTCTTCTGGAATTTCTAGTTTGTGGATAGTTGATAACCCATGGAAATAAAAAGAAAGGGAAATTGGACCTCAATCTGTAGGATAGCTTATGTCCCATATACTGATGAATACAATGTTTTTCATGTGCCAATTTTAGTTGTATTCTAATAGTCCCATAAGGCATGCAATAACTTTTCAGGATAAGAATCCTTAACTTTATCCACTATCTTCTATTGTATATTTGATAAGGTCTTGTTAAAGTCTTATAAAATCCCCTTATCCATTGTATGATAGTGAGATGAAAGGTTGGATGTGATATTATACTATATATATATCTTTTCCAACTCAGCAGAGTAAAAATTGGTGTCTTTTTTTGTTAGTATTTTATTAGTGACACCAAATACAATAATGATGATTCATTTCAATAGCTAAAAATGATTTTGGTACAAACCTTTTTTAGGGATATTTATTCAGAAAATTTAGAGAATAAGTTGGTATCAGTGAGGCTATAATTTAATTACTTATCCATAGATGGTGGATACAACCCATCAATATCCTCCCCCAATATATATAATGGATAGGGGATGGGATTTGACTAGAAACTCTAGGGGTTCATGGATGAAGTTGGAATGCACTTGGAAGGAATGTATATTTTTTATGAAATTCATAAAATACTATATCATTGATAGAAATACATATATAATCCTGCAAATTTAATGGGAAAACCTGAACCCTAACATGTGGTACATGAATGCACCTAGATGAACTTATTTCATGATATCAACAGTCTCTTCTCTACCAATTTACATGATATGGAATCCACCAGTGAATCATTTATTGAGGAATTTCTTGTGATTTAGGCTATCATAAAGTGTAGTGTTGGTATCTCATCATCCAATATTTAATTTTCTATATCTTTCTGAAGAGAGAACTTCATTTTGAAGGTATTCCACAATGGGTATCATAAAAAAGTTTTAGGGATTTGTGGTTTAGTGATGGGATTAACCTCATTGATAAATTTCATGTCAACATGAACAAAAGGAAACATCATTCAATAGTGAGTGATGTTGATGACTATTTCTTCTTGGTCTAGGTTTATCAATTTTTTAGATACATTTTCCCATGCATCATCCCATGAATTATGAAATCATGGGACATGATTCAATGTTACCTCTAAAGGGAACTATTCCATTAGTCCACAACCATAGTCAATGAGGGGGATAAAATATTCATTTATGATAGTATAATTATCATTGATCTTCCTGATTACCAACTCTAAGCACATTTTACCTTATAGATTTACAACAGCATATGAACTTAAAGTTCTATAATTATGTTGAGGGACTGAAGTTCTACCTAATTATTTTTATATCCTTCTAAAAATAAAAAGGAGTGAGGAATGATTCCCATTTCTAGAGATACTATAAGAAATTCCAACAAGAATTCTCTAACATTGAGGACTTATATTCACTTCACTTTTGGGCTTCTAGATGCATTATCAAAATACATTTACCATTTTTAGGCTTCATTTTGGAAAAATAATATCTCATCATTTGGAAATTTTATATTTAAATATCTCTTATATGAAAATGGATGTTCTGCAAGGATGTCTACAAGAGCATTTCCTTTACCACATTATGAGGCATTAACTGAATGTCAAAAAACTACAAGATAACCACCCACCATATCAAACATCCATTCAACATATTATTTATGAGAATGTAGTTGAGTGGGTTATTTTGAGATACCAAATAGACTAGATAGTAATTTAGGTATTGCCTCAGTTTATGAACCATGAGGATTAACTCCAGATAGATATTATTGATATCCAAATAATGAGCCTCAGTTTATGTATGGTTCAACTGAGATAATAAAGGTTATATTCACTACCAGCATCATTATTTTCTATGAGGAAATCACCCAATGATTATTACAAGTATTTCACATAAAAATTAATGGAATCCATTAAATAGTCATTATTAAAACACGTGGACACAAACTATTTCTCTCGATATTTTCGATTGATTTCTGGTAGTCATTAGTCCACTAATATATGAACCCTTTTTATCAATTTATTGATGGGAAAACTCTTTACTATGAGGTTTTATATGAATTTTAAAATATATTTGAGGTGTAATTGTAATACCCTCAAATATTTATGGATTTAAGGAGGTGAAATATTAATTATTGCGTTTTTCTTCTCTGCATCAACTTAAATGTATCGATGGCATACCATGAAGTCAAGAAAAATTCCAGAGGTAACTCCGATATCAAATTTACAGGGGATCATCTTTAGGCTAGGATGTTGTAGTTTGTTGAATATGGACTCAATACAAGCCAAGTGGTTAGAACATTACCATGAATTTACCAATAAATCATCAATATAAAACTTAATAAATTTTTATTGGATGGGTTGGACGATGAAATTCATGGTACATTGATATGTAGTTCCAGCATTCTACAAACCAAAGAGAATTTCCCAAAAGAAAAGTTCCCCTTGGGTGGGGGGATAAAGGTGTATTATTCTTAATATTTTGGGTCCATTTTTATATAATTATACCCTAAATAGTCATCCATTCAGTAGAGGATTTGATATCCCACTATTGAATGAATCAGATGATTCATGATTGAGGGTAGGAAATTATCATTCAGATAGTATCATTTTAAATATCTGAGGTAAATATGGACCTGAATTTTCTCATTATTCTTCTCTAATGATACTATTTTGGTTGTCCATTTCAAAAACGGTACTTCCAGATTAAAATTGGACTTTATAATCCTATCAAATTTAGAATTAATTTTGGTGGAGTTAGTAAGGTGTGTCCTTTTGGATGCGTGTTTGTATCCGTAGTGGTATTTTGGCTTTCCCCAATGGGTATTGGCCACCTGAAGATTAAGTCCTAAAAAATATATGTAATTCCTGGTAAACACATATTTATGATACTATAGAAAATATGTGTATATAAACTTTTCAATGGATTAAATGATCGTGATGATCAATATTGGTCATGGGTCCTCCTCTATATCCAGGTTTATTTATCTCAGTTCATCAACAGTGGTAGAGACACCCTACTTGGATGGTGGAGGGGAATCCATGAGGTCTTCCTCATATTCCTCAAAATCTTACTCTTATTATTCCACTTCCTCTTCTCCCTTACTCTTAGGGGGAGTAGGTGATGAAGGATATTTATCAATGTTTGGAGAGAATTAAATGTTATGAAATTCATAAGGTGAAGTAGCTTCCCCAATCAAAAATGACAGTGGGGGGGGGGGGTTATTTGAATTTCAAGAGGGATAATAAGTGGTAGAGGAGTATCTTCACAATATCCTAAGGAAATAAAACATTTTCTGACTCATCTGATGAGGTAAGGTTCTATTGAATCTCATTGGATGGAATGAGGGATTTTTCACCCAAGATTTTACCACTATATGGAGAATCAAAAACTTTTCAGCACTCTCGGTGTTAGTATTCATTATTGATATCATGAAGTTTGGGGAATATGTGCCCAAATTTGGGGCCCTTACACTAATCCAATTAATTGTTTTCATGTATTATTCACTAATATATTTAAAGTGATTAGAAATAGTTATTTATAAACCATTCAAGGAAATGAACTAAGTGAAGCCATCAGTTATGGGTAATTTCCATTTCACATTGAAATAATCTTACATCAATATTTTGTAGTTTGAATGATTATAATGTGAATTTATCACTATACAACATCAAAATTTTTACATTGATAAATTATTCTTGGCATTGGTGGTATATTGATGGTATTGCGTCATGATGATGAAACGAAGTCCATCCATGAAAAGGATAAAGGTCATCTCTTACTGAACAACTATAAATTCTTAGTCAGATATGAGGTTCGCAAAATTATCTCAGAGTGTGATATTGTGGATAGGATTTCGATCAATTTTTTAGAACCATGGAGCATTATATAAGGAGAGGACAAGTGGTCCTTATTGTAACCCAGTAGATTAAGTGTCCATGCATGAATGAGCTTAAATCATGATCTATTTTCGATGAAATCCCTTTAAATATAAACATCATTTGTCCTTCCATACACATATAAGGGTCTGGTTTGTCATTGTGTAGTAGAATCTTTGTATTATTTTATAAAATCGATGGTCATGTGGAATTATTTAGTATAAATATATGCATGATATGTTTTTTTGTAGTGGTATCCTCGACTTAAAACTCTATAGGAATATGAGAATCCTTTTTGAGTGCTTCATGGATGTATTTTCATAGACTTAGAGAATCCATGATTGAAAACTCACCACTACGAGGGAAAATTAATTTTGAATCTCACACATATGGGCTAGAGTTCTATATTTACTAACATGATGTTTCAATCTCATCTATGTTAAAGTAATCGATGTGGGTAGACCAACCCTTAGAATAAGAGTCCTTTGGTGGCTAGGCCAAACAGGTTATCCTTATTTCCATGATTGATCATATAATTGAATCACTTCTAATTGATATTTGAAGGATATTGGGTCAGATGGACACTTAATAGACATTGGGGAGCTTTCCTTCATCCCCTAGAGTCATTAGAGGGATATCTCATGAGTTTTGGTATCCTATATAGTACGAGAAAGGATTTTTTCCAGAGTATTGATTTATATCAAAACCATGTTTTCCCAAATATCTTCAGCCACTATGGCCACCACTGCTGGCCCCCCAATGTGATATAAGAAACTTAATTTCATATACATATTCATTTAGAGATAATGGATCCATTAAGTGAATGACATAAATATAAACATTGATTAATTATTTTTCTAATGAAGAATTATTATGGTAGGTCAACTCTTGTGGTACTATTTAGTGGGGTGCTACAGTTATTTTAGGATTAAAGGCATGATTTTTGAGAGACTCATAGCTAGATTTATCCTTTGTATATTTTCATCATCCTTTGTATATATCCCAACCTTTTTGACATTTTGTTTTTATAAGACTAATCATTAAAGGACTATTGTGTCGACTGAGTAGGTTTTCCCATAGTGGAAGTGGCTGGGGAAAAATCGATTGTTTCAACTATGCTTGGAGGATAGAATGATATTGGTAGTTTTTTTATTATCATACAATCACTTAACTTTTGCACATTATTTCTTGTAACTTACTTCCACTCATCTTCTTCCTCTGAGGTAGCAACAGAAACAAATTCCCCTTATTCTAGTGGTTTTACCTACATCACTTTTCCATAGTCATTCATTTTTTTAGTATGTCTTTGAACAAATATTCTAGGATGGTGTACCACAATTTCCATAGAAAAGTTAATAGTTCAGTATATCATCATTTCCAGCCAGATTGGGCCTTTTGGGCTCTGTTAACACGATAATGTTTTTCTCCAAAGCCACAATGAAATATCTAAGCACTTACATATCTCATAAAAAAATTTATTTAGTTTTTCAATATATTTTAACATTTTCTCATTTCAATCCTTCTGAAGAGGGGGGGGGGGTTGTTTATAATGATGAAGAGAAGGTATCCAATGATATGTAATAGGCTTCCAAGCTAGATTTGTAGTAGGGGCTGGCTTTATCATGCTAGTATTAGCCTAACCATTCTATTTTCTCTTCCCTTAATATTATAGAATTACTCAATAATTGGGCTTTTTTTCAAGATGGGATCTTCCAATATTTGAGAAATTGTGTCCAGATCAACAAACCCACCTGTATAGTAGGACTTGTAATCTGTTAAATACTGTTATGGGTCTCCCAAGATATTAAAAATTTGAAATGTATAGTTCCCAAATATTATTAGTGGAGGGGTTAGATCCACCAATTCATGGTAAGTATTATTTTATGGTTGTATTGGTGAAATCATTTCTTACATAGATTCCAATCAAGCATCAAATGACTAAATGTTAATGATGAGACTTTGGTGTTTCTGGATAAGTAGAAACCTTAATAGGGTAAAAATGTTAGGACCAACTGCAGTTTCTCTGTTTATACCTATGGAGGGTAGCCTATTAGGGCTAGTCAATGATTATGTGCTTAACCCAAGTCGGGTAGTGTATCTAAGGGAGGGAACACTAGATATCTTGTTGTGGGGTCAAAATATATTGGTCATCTCTCCCCAACATTGAGAAGATTATATGACTCCATTTCAGTTATTCAAGGTAAGCCTCATGGATTAGGTATAGTGGTGGGAGTGCGAGTTGAGGATCCTCTTGTAGAACATATCTTGTAGGGATGTTTCCTGGTAGTACTTATTTATTGAGTTTTCTATTCTCCATCATATCGTCCTATAAATAAGAATATCTTTTCGTAAATGTGAGGAGTTTGACCTCTCCAGAAGGTTGGTGATGTACAACCATACCTCTTTAATTTTACTTAAAATATTCTCACTAAGGGGGTAGTATTGTTATGGTTGAGGGAATCCCAAAATTCAAATAAATACCCTATTTTTGGGTACACACACCTCTTTCAATCATTTTAGTGTGATTGTATTACAAATAATAACTTCCTCCTCTAGTTTTTATGCATTATCCCTATGTTATTAAGCCTTTATAGGGGTGGTGATAATGGTTTTTGTCGATTCATAACATATTATTGGTGTTTCATTAGCTAGTTTGATAGATTTATTTTTTGTGTTCCCACTATAAGGCCTCATCCAATCCTTCACTAGACCTCTTGGAATCATTTTTCAAATGAATGTCAATAGGAAATCTCCAAACATTTTTTCACGTGTGACCCAAGTGAGGACATTAATTTACTGGATAAGAAAAACTAGGAGGATTTATTCCCTAAAATCCCCCCTAGATGGGAAAAGGTGAATTTCTATTGAGGGGGATGAGGTTGGGGTAAAAAACACTTCCTTATGGGATGGGGCTACTATGGTTCTAATTTCCCAACCTTTTGAGATTTTTACCCACAAATGTTGTGTTAAAAAATACCACAAAAAATATGGGATGGTGTGGCTCTTGGATAGTCATGGATACTACTACCACAACTACCCTCTCGATTTTAGGGATCTTTGTTTGAACATGGGATGAGTATGTTATTGGTTTTTCACTTGATCCACCTACTTACAAAGGTATTGATGATGCCTCACAGTTGACCTCCCTTATATAGCTGTATTTCACAATATTTTGGGATTATTGATGCATGAATCATTCAACAGCTCTATCTCTTATAGCCCTACATCTTCAAGATTCATTCATGGCTGATTTTTATTGGGCATACAGTCTATTGCGAACATAGTCAATTTTTAAAGATATCACGAGTTTATGGTATTACATGATTTCACATTTTGTTAGTATTTAAGGATTATAGGTTCGGGTGAAATACAATTCTTCATTCTCAACAAATCCTATGATATTAAAAAAAATATGGGGCATTGTTTATCAGCTAACACAACTCTTTTATAAAATTGAGAAATGTATGCTGAATGTGTCTTTATTATTTTCAATATTTTGAATTTTGTGCCGCTAGGTGATCCTACAAGAAGATTTGATGATGTATACATTTCATTACCTTGATTAGGTTCAGATATTTTTTATAAGGGAACACTTTTTTGTGTGACGATGATTGGTACATATATTTTAGAGGCTTTCAAGCACCCGATTATCCAAAAAAGGTGCTAGAATGTTGTATTGGGGAGTGTATAAAGACCATAACATGACTGATATATTTTCATTATCAAAATATTTCCTCATTATAAATATTTCTTCTTCAAAAAATTTAAATGTATCATCAACTCAATCAATCCAAAGTGAAAATTTCACAGATGCTTTGTTGTAAATTGCTGGAATAGAATAGATATTCTCTATCATATTAGAATGAAAGTGATCAAATGGTGGTTTATAGAATCACCATTTCCATGGGATATAACATGGATATGAATGGATTTATATTATCAATGATTATGAATCATACATTAATGGACTCATTTTTTAATGTGCCTTATGATAGGAAGGCATTATCATAATTAATAGGGAATGGGAAGACCTCTTAGGTGAACTAAAGTGTCACTATAGGGATGACCTTCACTATGAATTATGGCATAGGGAGTCTAACATCCCAGGTAAATAAAGAATATGACATTTTCATAGTTATTAATATTTGTGAATAAAATTTTAATATTACTTTAAAGGGAATTCTATGTTTGATGGCGTACCCAATACGCAACAACGAGTTTCTTTGAAATCTTACGTTGCACACTAATAATATAATAATATTATTTTAAATGGTAATTAATGCCTATCCGTTGTAATGGAGGGAATGAATAGAAATAACTAAAAAATTATTATGTATGTTTGTTAAATATTTTAATAATTACCCAATAAATTATAGAGGCTTAAAATTAAAATGAATCCAATTTTAAGAATAAATATTCTAATATTCTTTAAAGGGTCGATTAATCACCTTTGATGGTGAACCCTTTTTTAAAACTAATTTTTTTTAATTTTATATGTAATATTTGAAAAAATAAAATTCTTCTTTAGAATTGGGACATAAAAATTTACTTTGTGTAAATTTTTGTTATTTTTCCGATAAAGTTCATTTTTTTTAATGAATAGTGAAAATGTTGTATTTTAATTCAAAACCTCCTTTTAATCTAATTTATTTATATGATTAGATTATCGTTTTAATTGGGTTTAAAGTTTATTCAAAATATATTTTTACCATTTAATCCAATGGTTGTTATTATAATTAATTTCACTTTGAAATTAGACATAAACAGGTGTCAATTATTTGATAGATATTATTTCTTAAAAACATACTATTTGTTTTGACAGTGAGAATTAATTATAAAATTAATTAATGAAACTTCTATGTTTTGAATTTGGTAAAATGGAAATCATTTTTTAATTTTAAATATCAAATTTACTTTGGATAAATGTTTTGGTATTTTTCTGACAATTGTTCATTTTTAATGAATAGTGAAAAATACTTTATTTTAATTCAAAACTGCGTTTTCATCTAATTTAATTATATAGATTGATTTTCTTTTTGATTGGTTTTAAAGTATAATTGAATTTTATTTTTATCACTTAATACAATGTTGTTCATTGGAAGTAATTTCAATTTTCAATTGGATGTAAAACCAATTCAATCTTTTGATAAATTTTACTTCTTAAAAACTCGTCTTTGGTTGTAACAATGAGAATTATTTTTAAATAATTTACAAAACTTTATGTGTCTATAATTTGGTAAGATGGATTCCATATTTGGAATCATAATGTCCAAATTGTTTAATTAATACTCTTTTGTTTTTGGACATTATGAATTGTAACGACGATAATTATCTTTAATTATCATGATTAATTAGTAATCGGGTAGTTAAGGGTAATAAAATAATATCATAATAATATAAAATGACCCCAAAATGTGTCAAAATCCTCTAGATTTAGTCATGTCTGATCATGTAAATCTTTTTACCGAACTTTAGGTCTCATGGAGTCACATGGGTGTGATAGTGACATTTATGACATTATTTTTAAAAATGAAGAGAAATATAACAAAGGTTTGTATATCCTAAGTATAACAATTTTAAGTTTCATTAAATAAATGATGTCTTAGACTATAAATAGTAATTATAAATCTAAAAATATTTCTGACATCATGATATTTTTTTATAGTTTTTAGACATTAAATAAATAAATTTATTTATGACACCATGATGATGCAGTGATTAAATCATTAATGAACGATTTAAATAAAATGAAAAGATAAGGTAAAATCTCAGACTTACACTTATATAAAACCTATTGGATGGGTGTATTTATAACCCTTATCACCTTATCCTATAAATATATCAATTTGGGACCTTTAAAATCCGAAAACCATTTTATAATAAAGTAACATTTCAAGACTTTCCAAAAGTGACCCTCCTCCCTCTTATAAAAGGCCCCCACCTCTACCCCCTTACCCACACCTCTCAAGCCATTGGCTCGTCTAACCTCTGCTCATATTATCTCTCCACATCCCTATCTTACTTCTATAAGCCTCACATTGGGCAGAAGTATTTCCAATGAAGCCTTTGGCTCAAATCAAAAAAGAGTTACCTGATTTAGAGGTAATGTCTTCTCTCGAGTTTCTTTCTTTTATTTTCCTTATTAACTCACCACTATATTCTTATTATTTTATCCATTAATAACACAAGTATCCTCAATATACTATTAATTTTTTGTGATAAGGATTCTACATACACTTACACAGACCTCCGTCTAATTGTTAAAGAACATACTGTTTATGTGGGTGGTGAATTACTGCCTCACGAAACGATGATTGTTCAATATTCTTTTAACACCTTTCATGGTGGAAATTATGATGGAACTATATTTATATATGATATATATTATATTTATGTCCTCTCTATTCTTCTGTATTTTATATTTAAAACATACCTTTATGCTTTGCATGTTGTGCAAATGCGATAATTTCATCTGAGGAAGTGTGGACTACCACCCCTCAAGTGATGTGACTCGTTCTTGCCAAACATGGAATTAATAAATAATTTAATTAATGGAATTATGTTACATATATAACATATATATTATACTTGAATTATAATCTATCTTTGTATGATTTATTTTTAAATTCCATTAATATGACAAAAAAATGAAAGTAGCGTTCATGCGTACGTACGACCTACATCTCCATGAACGGTGCATTTCGTTTATTTTCTCAAAAAATTGTGGAATATTATTAAATACATATATACTGGATATATATGATATTTAAATCATTAACACCATTCTAGAGATTATGTACTTATAACTACATGGACAATTCTCTTCAAACAAGTTCATTGTTGACTCATGTACCGAACATCGACAAAACATATGATATGAACTCACATAATTAACTAATTATTATAACATGATAATATGTGATATTAATTGAATAATAAATTTTAAATGAATTCATTAAGAAATTATAAATTTACCAAAGTTTATTATTCAAGAATATAAATAAACGAACAGGACAAGTCAGAATTGAGGTAAGGGGATTTCTTATCTCACTTTTAATTCCGTGAGATTTCCATTGGTCGCCACTTATTTATTTAATGTGGTGTATTGTGTACTTTCATTTGATATATATTATCATGATTCTATTTATATTCAAGGTATTAAGTGATTCATTTGTTTTTTATTATCTTTTGGTCATACGACTTGATTTATTACAACGAGGTAAGGGGTTATCTCACTTTTTTTCCCGTGAGATTCAAGATACATTTGAAACTATTTCCTTTTTTTTGGTGTATGTACTTCCCATGATTGTATTATTTGTGTAATATAATTTAATTTATGGGTATTTATACCTTCATTGTATGACCCTTCTTTCATGGGGTGTACGTTTCGAAAGTTACCCAAATCGGTAAGGGAAGCTTTCACCCTCCTCTTTTAAAAGACTTCTTTTTTATAGGTCTTTTAATTTACATATTATTATGGTGGTATATCTTCTTATATATCCTTGTTGCTATAAATTTTATGTCCAAGTGATGATATACCCTTTTTATCTATCATCAACTCATTTTCGGAATTTTAAAGTGACGATGTTAGGCTGTCAAATTTCTGTAAGGGAACTTCTTAACCCAATTTCAATTATTTGGGTTAAACCTCTACTTCTTGATTATGTCGTACTATGAATATGTTTGGATGACCTATGATTTTTTTACACTTAATATCCACTTATATTGGGTGTATTTATATTTTTCACACATAATTATGTAATTGATTTATTCTTAATCTAAGGATACCGTCTTTTTAAGGGACTTCAACTGAATCTCATTTCGTTGAGCCATACTTCAATTTATATATGACCTTATTTTATTAGTTTTGTAATAAACCCTTTCGACTTTTCATTTCATTCAAAAGGAATATTTTTACACGAAGAGTTTTACTAAATGAAAAAAGTGAATGTTTTTGTCTTACGTATGCGACGACAATGACTTCTCCACCGTCGTGACCATTATTTGAGTTTTGGCTTCCTCTACAAGCCACAACGTTTTTTAAATGAAAAATAAATACCATGTTTTACTTTATTTTGGTATTGAAAATGGTTTTGATAATGTTTTGATTATATCAATGTGTTTTATTGATATCTTGTGATTAAAATGGGGAAATGTTATGTTTCCTTTATGAATGTTTTATGTGATACGATTATGTTATGGTTCTTGGGCATTGTTTATGAAGATAGGTGGTTCAGTGATAAACTAAGGGTGGGTGAGCTCGAGATAGCTCTCAAATGTATTGGGTAACGTGAAAGAGTTAAATTCTAAGGTTTCTCTGAAGAGATTTAGGTAATATACTATGATGGGTATTCCAAATGTAACCATGAGGGTTACTCCCTAAGTAAAAATGTTATGAATCCCTCAAGTTATCTTTATGTCTTATAATTTCTATGATTTATTCATAAATCTTATTATTTCATGAGGTATGTTAAAGTGATTATGTTTTATGAGTAAATTATGATTTCATTGATTCTTATGTATAAATGGACTAATGTTTTCTTTCCGTATTTTTATATCCCTTACTAAGCTTTTTATGCTCATCCAATGTTTTTGAAATGTTTTTCACAGGACATAAAGTGTAATATTATCAAGTATGGGATCAAGTAAATGTCATGTTGTCTAAAACATGGAACTAGACATGACTATTTTGTTCAACAGTTTTTATTTTGTGAAAAAATGGAAACTGAGTAGATGTGTTTACTTTGTAATCTTTGAGATGTAATATTTATGTCCTAATTCTCTAAAACTCTAAACCTAAAAAGATACTCAATGTGAATTATTCATTTAATTCATGATTATGTAATGTTTTAAGGCTATGACCTTATAGTTGGTATCAGAGGTCGGTTTAGATAACTTTAGAGGTTAGGGTATTCTTTAATCTTAAGTGACATTACCATAATGGTTAGGATTTCAAAAAGATTCATTGTTTTTTTAGATAAAGTAAATGAGTTTAAGATAACCTGAATAATTATATCTTAGTATTATATGATTATTTTACTGATATACACACACTGACCTTTTTGGTTTTAGTAAATGGCTGGATCTAGCAGGCACCAAAGTAATAGTGGATGTGAAGAAAATTGTGACGGTTTTCCGAACGAGCAACTGAATGATATGGGAGCTGCAATGAGAACACTTGTTGTTATTCTCAACCAACTATATTGATTCATGATTGACCACCTGAAACTTAGTGATTTTTATAAGTCCTCATATATGCGATAAAAAAATCCATATGGAAGTTTATGTAATAATCATAAAGGTAAGAATGTTTAAAAACCTATGTGTCAATGATGTGGAAAGAAACACCTAGGAAAATGTTTCCAAGGGACAGAAAGATTCTATAGATGTGGAAATGAAGGTCATAAATTAAGAACCTTCCATGGAAAAAGGAATCATCTAGTTGACTCTAGGAAAGGGAAAGAAGTCCTTTCCGAGGGATCAATTGAATGTTTTAAATGTGGTGTGCATGGTCATTATGCAAACACATGTCCTATGAAAATGTTTCGGCAATGGGATCATCAGGATCATACAAATATTCATTTACCAATACCTAATTCCATTCCTATTGAGGATGAAGAAACTAACAATGACCAATGAAAGGTATGGATTATTTCTTAACATTTGTTTTCCTATTTATTGAAATCTTAGGATATGATTCATGATTTTTTTGTAGGGAAGAAGTATTTCAGAACAAGTTGGAAAGGAATGGTTAATTGATCATGAAGAATGCTGAATGATTAAGAAGTCAACATATAAGGGATTCAAGAGTTATAGTAGATTTTAGGATGGTGAAATTCATATAAGTATTAAGCCTCTTCTGATGATGGGATTACATTATAAGACTTTTTATAGTATGTGTAACCCTGATGTTTGATATATGAAAATTTTATTCAAGGAATAATTATCTTTTCTTTTGTGGAAATAGTTATAAAGAACCATTTGGGTTTATATGATCCTTGAATTTGAGGCAATTACCAGTTAATACATTTTGTGTTGCAAAACGAAAGTTATTAGATAACCTTTGTGGTTAAAATATGTTATGTTTATTTTTGATGAATTTATCTCTTCTTGGGAATGTTATAAAATTATATAGTTTTTTGAAAGGGCAACAAGCAAACCGTGTGACAACCAGTCGCGTCGGACGAAGCTGCGTGAATCGAACCCACAGCCAAAGTGTGATTGGTATTTATCGCCTACCACTAGACTACATGATGTCCTTGGTTAGTATGACTAATTATTTTTAGTTAGATGATCTTATGAATCAGGAATAAGTTTATTTTGGGTTATCTATGGAAATGATTAACATATCATGGAGGATATGTGATTAGGTTAATTACTTTCCAATATTATACTTTAAGAGTAACTAATGTTATTTAGAGATAAATGTTAAGATTTACCTTGGAAGACTATGTGATTAAATCCTTTAGAGATTTTGGTTTCAATATTAGTTTGGATTGATTTGAATAATTTTATGGATATCTATTTATTTTGATCCTTGGGTTCTTTTTGTTGAATTTTGGAGATTAAGATTAGTATTTCTTTTTATAAAGGACTATCCTTTTGGGGATTATCTAATTTTGTTCTAACAATTTTGGTTTTGTTAAGGTCCAAAGACATGGGAAATATATTGTTCATCTTTTTTGGATTAGGTGATTCTCAAGAAGATGATTATAGCGCTCTTAATGTGAACAAGTCATCTTGAATACTCATCGTTTGGAGAAAATATGAGTTTTTGTTACAAATCTAGTAAAAGATGAAAGTCTGCATGACAAGTGAGTATGTTTCATTATGTTTTAGTTAAGCTCATAAATAAATTCGTTAATTAAAAGTAACTTAATACAAAAACGATGTCTGTTAACTTTTCCTACTAGGGAATCAAATACCATTTAACCCATCACAAGTTTGTGATTTTCTGGTGGTTAACTTTCTCCTAGACATGTTTTCTATCACTCTCCATCAGAACCTGATGGTTTTTTTTCTCCTCCATATCCATATTTTCATAGAATCCTAGTATCTATTGTCTCGGGTGACCTCTGTACTTTTTTTTCTTTCTTTTAATGTGATGTTTTAATTTACTCCTTTTCCAATGTGGGGCTTTCAATGATGTTTCCGAGCCCAATTTTAAAATTGTGAGAACGCAATTCCCAAAAGGGGGAAGGATGTAACATCCCAGGTAAATAAAAAACATGGAATTTTCATATTAATTAATATTTGTGAATAAAATGTTTATATTACTTTAAAGGGAATGCTATGTTTGATAGCATATCCAATACGCAACAACGAGTTTCTTTGAAATCTTACGTTGCACACTAATAATATAATAATATTATTTTAAATGGTAGTTAACGCCCAGCTGTTGTAATGGCAGGAATGAACAAAAATTACTACAAAATGATTATGTATGTTTGTTAAATATTTTAACAATTACCCAATAAATGATATAGGCTTAAAATGAAAATGAATCCAATTTTAGGAATAAATGTTCTAATATTCTTTAAAAGGTCGATTAATCGCCTTTTAATGGAGAACCCTTTTTTTAAAACTACATTTTTTTTAATTTTATATGTCATATTTGACAAAATAAAATCCTTCTCTAGAATCGGGACATCGAAATTTACATTGTGTACATTTTTGTTATTTTTCCGATAAAGTTCATTTTTTAATGAATAGTGAAAATGCTATATTTTAATTCAAAACCTCCTTTTAATATAATTTATTTATATGGTTAGATTATCTTTTTAATTGGGTTTAAAGTGTAGTCAAAATATATTTTTACCATTTAATACAATGGTGGTCATTGGAATTAATTTCACTTTGAAATTGGACATAAACAACTGTCAATCTTTTGATAGATATTGTTTCTTAAAAACACGCTATTTGTTTTAACAACAGGAATTAATTATAAAATTAATTAATGAAACTTATATGTTTTGAATTTGGTAAAATATAAATCATTTTTGAATGTGGAATATCAAATTTACTTTGGATAAATATTTTGTTATTTTTCTGACAAATGTTCATTTTTAAGGAATAGTGAAAAATACTGCATTTTACTTCAAACCTGTTTTTTCATAAAATTTAATTATATAATTAGATTGTCATTTTTATTGGTTTTAAAGTTCAATTGAATTATATTTTTATCACTTAATACAATGTTTCTCATTTGAAGTAATTTCACTTTTCAATTGGATGTAAAACCATGTCAATCTTTTGATAAGTTTTACTTCTTAAAAACCCGTCTTTTGTTATGACAACGGAAATTATTTTTAAATTAATTACTGCAATTTCTGTGTCTGGAATTTGGTAAAATGGATTCCATATTTTTAATAATAGGGTCCAAATTATGTAATTAAGACTCTTTTATTTTTGGACATTATGAATAGTAACGACTGTAATTATCTTTAATTATCATGATTAATTAGTAATCGGGTAGTTAAGGGTAATAAAATAATATCATAATAATATAAAATGACCCCAAAATGTGTCCAAATCCTCTTTTTTTAGTCATGGACGACCATGGAAAGCTTTTTACCGAACTTGAGGGCCCATGGTGTCACATGGGTGTGATAGTGACATTTATGACATTATTTTTAAAAAAGAAGAGAAATATAACAAAGGTTTGTATATCCTAAGTAAAAAAAATTAATTTTCTTTACATAAATGATCTATTAGACTATAAATATTAATTGGAAATATAAAAATATTTCCTATATCATGATATTTTTTTATAATATTTAGACATTAAATAAATAAATTTATTTATGACACCATGATGATGCAGTGATTACCTCATTAATGAACGATTTAAATAAAATGAAAAGATAAGGTAAAATATAAAACTTAAACTTGTAAAAAACCTATTATATGTGTGTATTTCGAACCATTATCACCTTTTCCTAGAAATATATTAATGTGGGACCTTTAAAATCCAAAAACCATTTTATAATAAAGTAACATTTCAAGACTTTCTAAAAGTAACCCTCCTACCTCTTATAAAAGGCCCCCACCTCTACCCCCTTACCCACACCTCTCAAGACCTTGGGTAGTCTAAAATCTGGTCATATTATCTCTCCACATCCCTCTCTTACTCTTAGAAGCCTCACATTGTGCAGAATTCTTTCCAAGAATCCTTTGGCTCAAATCAAAAAAGAGTTACCTGATTTAGACATAATGTCTTATCTTGAGTTTTTTTCTTTTATTTTCCTTCTTAACTCACCACTATATTCTTATTATTTTATCCAATAATAAAACCAGTATCCTCAATATACTAGTATGTTTTTATGACAAGTATTCTACCTAAACTTACACACACCTCTGTCTAATGGTTAGAGAACATACTGTTTCTATTGGTGGCGAATTGCTAACTCACGAAATGATGATTGTTCAATATTTTTTTAACACCTTTCATGGTGTCCATTATGATGGAACTATATTTATATATAATATATATTATATTTATGTCTTCTATAAGCTTCTGTTTTTTATATTTAAAACATACCTTTATGATTTTCATGTTGTACAAATGTGATAATTTCATCTGAGAAAGTGTCGACTACCGATCCCTCAAGTGATGTGACTCATTCATACCGAACATGAAATTTATAAATAATATAATTAATGAACTTATGTTACCTATATAACATATATATTATAATTTATTTATAATATATCTATGTATAATTTAGTTTTAAAGTCCATTAATATGACAAAAAAATGAAAGTAGCGTTCATGTGTACGTACGGCCTACCGTCTCCATGAACGGTACATTTCATTTATTTTCTCCAAAAATTATGAAATATTATTAAATAAATATATACTGGATATAAATATGATATTTAAATCATGAACACCATTCGGGATATGATGTACTTATATCTACATGGACAATTCTTTTCAAACAAGTTAATTGTTGACTCATGTACCGAACATCAAAAAAACGTATGATATGAACTCACATAATTAACTAATTATTATAACATGATAATATCTGATATGAATTGAATAATATAATTTAAATAAATTCCTTAATAAATTATAAATTGAACAAAGTTTATTATTGCAGAATATAAAAAAACGAACAAGACAAGTTGGACTTGAGGTAAGGGGAGTTCTTATCTCACTTTTAATTCTGTGAGATTTCCATTGTTCACCAATTATTTATTGCATGTGGTGTATTGTGTACTTCCATTTGATATATTTTATCATGATTATATTTATATTCATGGTATTTTGTTATTCATTTGGTGTTTATTATCTTTTGGTCATACGACTCGATTTATTACAACGAGGTAAGGGGTTTTTATCTCACTTTTTATTCCCATGAGATTCATGCTACATTTGTCTGTATTTCGTTTTGTGTGTTGTATGTACTTCCCATGATTGTATTATTTGTGTAATATACTTTAATTTATGGTTATTTATACCTTTATTTTATGACCCTTCTTTCATGGGGTGTACGTTTTGAAAGTTACCCAAATCGGTAAGGGAACCTTTCACCCTCCTCTTTTAAAAGAAATCTTTTTGTTAGGACTTTTAATTTACATACTATTATGTTGGGATATGTTCTCATATATCCTTATTGATGTAAATTTTATGTCCAAGTGTTGAGATACCCTTTTTATCTCTCATCAACTCATTTTATGAATTTTAAATTGTCGTCGTTAGGCTGCCGAATTTCTGTAAGGGAACTTCTTAACCCAATTTCAATTCTTTGGGTTAAACCTCTACTTCTTGATTATGTCATACTATGAATATTTGTGGATGACCACTAATTGTTTTACACTTAATATCCACTTATACTGGGTGTATTTATATTTGTCACACATAATTATGTAATTGATTTATCCTTAATCTAAGGATACCGTCTTTGTAAGGGACTTCGTCTGAATCTCCTTTCGTTGAGGCATACTTCAATTTATATATGACCTTATTTTATTAGTTGTATAATAAACCCTTTTGACTTTTAATTTCATTCAAAAGGGATCTTTTTACATGAAGAGTTTTACTAAATTACAAAAGGGAATGTTTTTGTCTTACGTATGTGGCGACAATGACTTCTCCGCCGTCGTGACCATTATTTGAGTTTCAGCTTCCTCTGCAAGCCATAACTTTTTTAAATGAAAAATAAATACCATGTTTTACATTATCTTGGTATTGAAAATGGTTTTGATAATGTTTTAATTATATCAATGTTTTGTATTGATATCTTGTGATTGAAATGTGGAAATGATATGTTTCCTTTATGCATGTTTTATGTGATAAGATTATGTTATGGTTCTTGGGCATTGTTAATGAAGACGGGTGGTTTCATGATAAACTAATGGTGGGTGAGCCTGAGATATCTCTCCAATGTATTGGGTAATGCATAGGAGTTAAAATACAAGGTTTATCCGAAAATATTTACGGAATATACTGTGATGGGTATTCCAAACGTAACCATGAGGGTTACTCCCTACGTAAGAATGTTATGAATGCCTCAAGTTACCTTTATGTCTTATAATTTCTATGATTTATTCATAAATATTATTATTTCATGAGGTATGTTAAAGTGCTTAAATTTTAGGAGTAAAGTATCATTTCATTTATTCTTATGTATACGTGGAATAATATTTTCTTTCTATATTTTTATATCCCTTATTGAGATTTTTATGCTCATCGAATGTTTTGGAAATGTTTTTCATAGGACATAAAGTGGAATAGGGTCGAGGATGGGATCAATGAAATGTCATTCTATTGGAACGTGCGTTGCAATGTGTGCGAATTTGCAATATTTATTTACCTACTAACTATTGTAGAAGTGGCGAGTAGGGTCGAACCACAGAGAGAATGTGAGTAGACACTAGGAAATATCCTTTTGGAAATATGTTCAGGAAAATGAGATTTAATTGTGTGATTAAAAAATATGTTCTAAAAACTAAATGACTATTTTAAAAATGAAAATTTAAATTAACTAAAACTATATAAGTAAACTAAGATATGAAAGAAACTGGAAGAGGTGGAAGTGTCAGAGTCCTGATGTCCATTCAAGTGCTTGCAGTGTCAATTATTTAATTCCCACATTTGAATATTTATTTATTCAATTATCACTGATTCCAAAATTAATCAAAATACTATCTGGTCTTGTTCTCTGATGTTAGACAATGTTTTAATGTTTACACAAATTATCCATCATTTCTTTCTCTGTCCTGACGAATAATTTGTGCGTCATTATAACACTGAATCACTTGGTGAAATACGATGACCCATTTCTCACAAATTCGAAGTATCTACCTTCGGTGGGTTCGCTCACATGAGATTAATTATTAGGTATCACTCATTCAAGTTTGAAGGAGATCACACACAAAATATTAATTTTTCAATTAATATATTTATTTATGTAGATTTCGCTCGCATGCTTGATCGAATTCCGAATAAATAAATTCTCTGATGAGCTACCGTTCATGATTACTTATTAGGTATCACATGAATGGGTAACAAAGCCTGTGTGCAGATCTCAAATGACAATTAATTTCAACGCAGATATAAATTAATTAAATAAACAACCAATTAAAATTAATTTAAAAGGAAATAAAACATGAGAATAAATTAAAGACATGCAATTACCATCACTTTCGTCACAACTCCGACACCAATTAATTAGCCTGCCATCGCAACGACACGACACAGAAAATAATAAATAGAAGATATCATTGTGCTCGTGTCATTGTTGTGGTCACCGCGAGACGCCATCAAAAATCGAAAAATAATAATCATCGCTCTACTCCGTGAATTTGCTGACGTCACACCTGAATCAAACCACCACGCTGCTGAAAATATGATTCGATATCTGCTCGGCCTCATCGTGCGACGTCAATCTCCAGAAGTCCAAGTGAATCGCTGCGCACATCGATGATATTTCCGACCCTCTACTACGCTCCTGATGACGGTTCATCGCTGGTTCTGACCGAAGAGGGATGCTCACTGCGGCTGGTGTACCTACTGCACTAGGGAGGAGGGCAGTGGAGGAGAGGCAAAGTAGGGGTGCGGGGTCGGCCGAGTGGAGAGGGGAGACAGCTCGAGTGAAGGAGAGGGAGGTCGCAAGTTAGGAAAGGGAGAATGGGGTGAGACGGGGTTGAGAGGAAGGGAGAGAGAGAGGGGAGGCGGTAGTGGGGCACGACGTGCGTGAAGTTGGGGAAGTGGCTAGGCTGGATCGAGAGGTGGGGCGGCAGGGGAAGCTGGGTCCGACGGGGTGAAGAGGGGAGAAAGGGAGATGGGGGCGCGGGTTGTTGGGTATGATAAGGGGGGGGCCGCCATATGGGAATGGGAGCAGGGGAGATGTGGGGTCGAGGGTGAGAGAAGGGAGATAATAGGGAGAGGGAGGGCGGCCGGCCCAGGGGAGAGAAGAGGGAGGCACTGGAAAATGGGGCAGATAAGATGGGGCAGTGTGGGGATAATTGGGGGTTGGAGAATTGATTGGAGAGAGAAGATGAGAGGGGGGTAGAGGGAATGATGTGGGAGAGAGTAGAGGTTGAGGTAAAAGTGGGAGAAATGGTCAAAGGGAGGTGGGTGAAGTGGAGGGATAAGGGGGAGATTGGAGAGAGAAAGCGGGGGAAATGGGAAGGGGTTGGTTAGATAGTTAAGAAAAAAAATGAAAACTAAAAACATGTTAAATTCAAATTCAAATTTAAAAATTAAGTATTATTATTAAAAAGGTAAATAATAATTAGAATAAATAGTAATAAGAATTAAAATACATATACATATTCATATATACCTACATATATTTATTTATTTATTTATGCACATGCAATTAAATATAACACTACTATTAAATATAATAATAAACTAATAAAAACATTTTATGAACCCAACAAAATAATGAAATAAAATAAAATATAAATAGAGAAATAAAATATATACATACTGATAAAAATTAATAAAATAAACTAAACTAACCTTAGCGAAACTAATAATAATAATAATAGTGTTAAACATAATATATAAAATTCATATAACTAATAAAAATACTAAATTACTAATATAAGTATATAAATTAACTAAAAATTATCAAAATTTCTAAACCAGTACAATGCTCCAAAAATAAACTAAAAATATAAAAAATGGTTAAAATAATTAATTAAAAATAAGTTGGAAAATTATATAAATACATGAAAATTCCATGTACATCAAATCCCCCACATTTAAACTTTTTCACTCCTGGGAAAAACAATCAGAAAGAAAACACAAGTGGACCCGTAGAGAAATTAAAACATCAAAATTACAAGTTCAAAAATTTTCAATCTCTTTTACCCATAAAATATCATGCTTCATTTAAAACTCCAATTTTCAAAAACCATTTTTCTTCCACTTGTATTCTTTTCAAAACAGGTACGTGCACTCATTTATCATGTGACCTACCTCGCCATCATTCTCATCTCTCTAAAAATTTGATCAAAGTTTTTCTCAGTTCTCGTACACATGCATTCTTACCATAGGCTTGCCATGAATTTCACATCTCCACTAGTGGAAATCAAAATAATGCACCAATCTCAATGAATTTACATGAGGTTCAAATGTTTCTGAAGCTGTGGGACGGTGGGTTAAAAAAATTGACATTTTTTTTAGTAAAAAGGAGGGTTGAATCTTGAAATAAATGCATGATATATGTCAATCCAAATGTCTCCCTCGAATGTCTCCCTCAAACTCTCGCTCCCCAACACTTAAAATATTTCTTGTCCCCAAGCATATGATAATCCAATGTTTCGCTCTTTTTTTCACTCTTTTTTTAGACACAACTCACTCAAATAATATGGTCAGGAAAAACTGGTGAGAGTCAACTCAAAAACCCCATGAAATAAATGTCAAAAAATAATCCCAAAGAATGGTACACAAGTAGCATATACGCTGTAACATCTCAATGAAAGTAGGTCATATAGAAAACTCTCTAGCTCCAGGATTAATGAATCATCACTTTAATATGTATCCCCAAAAGGGAGGGTTACCACGTAATGATCACCAATGTACTCATTATTGGAACAAAAAGGATTCTATATTCCTATATCAAAATATATGTACTGAATGTGGCTACTGGGAAAAATTACTCATATGATCAGGATGGGATAATGTCAATCCATGTACATCAAATGATTCACTACCCCACAAAGAACCCTCTCCATGAGTAAATTTCTCCCCCACACTTAGATTGAAAATTATTATGCGAAAATTCAAGAAATGGGTAGGGAAGGGTATCGGCTTGGGCTCATCCTAAAAGGATCCTTCATGTCTTATAAGGGATATACGATGGAGAAAATGTATGGGTGGCTTAGTGGGTCAATGGTGATGAAAAATAAACCAGATGCCTTGATCATTTCAGTACAACTTTCAAAAATTCTTATCAATTTGATGGAAAAACATGGAAAGTTCTAGAAGACATAACATGGTTGAGATTCCCTCAAGAAAAAGATAAATAAGAGATGATGTAAAATGGGCCAGAGTCCTCACAGGTATGGAAATATAATGTTGGAAAGCACAGATGAGAATGAGTGCAAATAAGTGTCTCAAAAAAATACAAGTTTTTGAAAAACATTTTCAAAGCATGAAATAATATCAGCAATAATCTAAGTCATGAGATCAAGGATCAAAGAATTCCAAACAAGAATCAGGTGCTCAAACTGCCTAGGGACAAAAGTGGTATGTTCCAGATTGTGTTGTGACAAAAAATACAGCAACTTTTATGTGGGTTCATCAATGACAGGAATGTTATTTTTTTTTCAATTTTCAAAATTTTCTTGTTTTTTTTGTTTTATTTTTTGTTTTTCGTTTACATGGTGTTTTTGGAATCATAAAATATGGAAAAAATAAGACACTTCCCTGTGTAAGTGAAGATTGATATGGAGAGGCTGTTTGTATCTGATGAAGTTCTAGAAATGGTATACTTGTAAAACCTACACATTGACAGCACATACTCGCATCATATCAAAGAAGTCACACCATAATCAAAAGAATGTGGATGATAAAAATATTTATAATGAATTTAAATCCACTGTAGTTCTAGGAGAAAACAGATTGTGGTAAATACATGCCTTTTTATTTTAAAATAAAACTAAATTAAATGAAATTAAATGCAGTGAAAAGAAAACAAACAAATGATGGGTTTCCTCCCATTGAGCGCTAAGTTTACTTCGTCTTCTGCCAGACATTTTTGAAACTCCACTAGGGTCGAACGGAAATGTAAACCATGCATCTGCTTCTTTTTCATTAGGAGTGTGGAATCCATTTGTTGAAGATGATATTATCCTGCAATTTTCACAAAATCTCAACGAAATCTTGTTAGAATAATGGATGTGGGGAATTAAATTAAAATATTCCAACTCACAAGGGAATGAATATACCTCGCCCAGAAGAAAGACTCATTGAATTATTTAATTTTGGGAAACGGCCGTCAACAGAAAGATCAAGAATATTACCTCTTTGAACATACATAGTTGAAAAAGTGACTTTAGAAGACTCCTTAAGTGGTTGGCTTATATCCATCACATCCTTGAATATAGTATCTGGGTTGATGATGTATCCCAATTCGTTTTCACACCCAACCACTAGCATAGATAAATCTACTGGTTTCCAACTCAATTCTTGCTTGATGGTTTCATTGATTGTGCCAAGGTCAAAAATATTGTTAACATATGTGGGTATTTTAAGTGAAGTTTTTTTAACCTCGACGCATGAAGAAAGTGGCGCAGGATCAATTGGAGCAGATGACTCCATTGTGTCAAGAACGACATCTTTTTTAAAAAAATTCTTCTGTATCACCCTCATCATATTTCTTTATTGGTACATGTTTCACCACAAACTCAGGATCCTCCAAGCAATCCCATTCTTCCATTATTTCTAGAAAATTGTGAGTGTTCTCTACTAGCAATGGTGATTGATTCTCCGACTCCAGAAATGTTTCAGAAATCTCCATTTTAGAAAAAATTTCAGACTCACAAAGATTTTTAGAAATAGGTGATTCGATGTCATTTGAAGTGATGTCCTCTTGAGTTTGGAAATTCATTGTCTCTTGGTTCAATCCTGAATCTATCATGGTAAAGAATGGTCCTAGTTAAATTTCCTATTCATCTTCAAAAGGTAAAATTTGATATACATTGAATGTGTCCTTTTTCACTTTGGAATGACTGGGTTGTGAACTCACAGATGGACATGAAGTCACATTTTCCGAGGGACCATTATGTTCAACAGGTCGGAAGACCAAACTATCATATTCTTCAAATGTGATTAGATTGGAATAATTATTTTGTGATGGATGGGAGTCATCAATTTTATGAAAAAAAGGTAGATCAATTTCATTATCAGACTCAGGACATGGATTTTGTTCAAATGGAACCTCTATTTCACTCTCCTCCAAAGAATTGTTTTGAATTAGATCATCAAGGGGTCATGAAGCAGCTAGTTTGGAAATATGATTCATTTGATTTACTAAATTCTTCAATGGATTCTCTCGATCTTTTGTTGAGGAAAGCAACTTTTCATTGCATTCATATTGAAGTTCAAACCTCCGATTTGTCTCAGTGATAACACAATGCAACATGTACTCAATTATTGAATCATTTTTTTGGAATGAATTATCTTGTTCTAAATTTTCAAGAAAGCATTGACTTTGAAAATTATCAATAGATGTATAAAGACTTGTTTCGTAGAATGGTGAAATATTCCCATATGGATCATAGCATGGACTTGAATAAATATCATTGAAATAAACGGGATTACCTGGATAGCTCATGTGCGGTGAATCATTATACGTCATACCTTGAGTTGGGGATGCGTAGGGTGGGTACTGGTTGTAATTTTGCAGTGCATCCCATGTCATTTTGAAATATTTATTTACCTAATAACTACTGTAGAAGTTGCGAGTATGGTCGAACCACAGAGAGAATGTGAGTAGAGACTAGGAAATATCCTTTTGGAAATATGTTCAGGCAAATGAGCTTTAATTGTGTGATTAACAACTAAGTTCTAAAAACTAAATGACTATTTTAAAAATGACTAGTTAAATTAACTAAAACTATCTAAGTGAACTAAGATATGAAAGAAACTGGCAGAGATGGAAGTGTCCGAGTCATGATGTCCATTCAAGTGCATGCAATGTCAATTATTTAATTCCCACATTTGAATATTTATTTATTCAATTATCACCGATTCCAAAATTAATTAAAATACTATCTAGTCTCGTTCTCTGATGTTAGAAAGTATTTTAATGTTTACACAAATTATCTATCATTTCGTTCTCTATCCTGACGAATAATTTTTGCGTCATTATAACACTGAATCACTTGGTGAAATACGACGACCCGTTTCTCACAAAGTTGAAGTATCTACCTGCGTTGGGTTCACTCACATGAGATTACTTATTAGGTATCACTCATGAAAGTTTGAAGGAGAGTGCACACAAAATATTAATTTTTCAATTAATATATTTATTTATTCAGATTTCGCTCGTGCGCTTGATCGAATTCCGAATAAATAAATTCTCTGATGAGCTCCCATTCGTGATTACTTATTAGGTATCACACGAGCGAGTACCAAAGCATGTGTGCAGAGCCCAAATGAAAATTAATTTCAACGCAGATATAAATTAATTAAATAAACATCCAATTAAAATTAATTTAAAAGGAAATAAAACATGGGAATAAATTAAATACATGCAATTACCGTCACTTTCGTCACAACTCCGACACCAATGAATTAGCCTTCCATTGCAACGGCATGACACATAAAATAATAAATAGAAGATATCACCATGATTGTGTCATTGATGTGGTCACCGCGAGATGCCATCAATGATTTCAAAATAATAATCATCGCTCTGATCCGTGCATTCGCTGACGTCACACCTGAATCAAACCATCACACTACTGAAAATATGATTTGATCTCCGCTCGCACTCGTTGTGCGACGTCAATCTCCAGAAGTCCAAGCGAATCACTGCGCATGTAGATGATATGTATGAACATCTGCCATGCTCCTAATGATGGTTCTTTGCTGGTTATGACTGAAAAGGGCTGCTCGTTGCGGCTGGTGTACCTTCTGCAATAGAGAGGAGGGCAGCAGAGGAGAGGCAAAGTAGGGGTGTGGGGGCGGCCGAGGGGAGAGGGGAGATGACTCGAGTGAAGGAGAGGGAGGTTGTGGGTTAGGTAGGGGAGAAGGGGGTGTGATGGGGTTGAGAGTCGGGGCAAGAGAGAGTGGAGGCGGTAGTGGGGCATGGTGTGCGTGAAGCTGGGGAAGCGGCTAGGCTAAATCGAGAGGTGGGGCGGCAGGGGAAGCTGGGTCTGATGGGGTGAAGAGGGGAGCAAGGGAGATGGGGGCACGGGTTGCTGGGGATGATAAGGGGGCTCGCCGTATGGGAATGGGAGGAGGGGAGATGTGGGGCCGATGGTGAGAGAAGGGAGAAAATAGGGAGAGGTAGGGAGGTCGGTCCAGGGGAGAGAATAGGGAGGCACTGGAAAATGGGGGAGAAAAGATGGGGCAACTTGGGGATAATTGGGGGTTGGAGAATTGATTGGAGAGAGAAGATGAGAGGGGGTAGAGGAAAGGATGTGGGAGATAGTGGAGGTTGAGGAAAAAGTGGGAGAAATGGTCCAAGGGAGGTGGGGTGGCGTAGAGGGATAAGGGGGAGATTGGAGAGAGAAAGGGGGGAAAATGGGAAGGGGGTTGGCTAGATAGTAGAGAAAAAAATGAAAATTAAAAACATGTTAAATTCAAATTCAAATTTAAAAATTAAATATTATTATTAAAAAGTTAAAAAATAATAATAATAATAAATATTAATAAGAATTAAAATACATATACATATTCATATATACCTATAAATATTTATTAATTTATTTATGCACATGCAATTAAATATAACACTACTATTAAATATAATAATAAAATAATAAAAATAAACATTTTATGAACACAAAAAAATAATGAAATAAAATAAAATATAAATAGAGAAATAAAATATATACATTCTGATAAGAATTAATAAAATAAACTAAACTAGCCTTAGCGAAACTAATAATAATAATAGTGTTAAATATAATATATAAAATTAATATAACTAATAAAAATACTAAATTACTAATATAAGTATATAAATTAACTAAAAATTATCAAAATTTCTAAACCACTACAAAACTACACAAATAAACTAAAAATATAAAAAATGGTTAAACTAATTAATTAAAACTAAGTTGGAAAATTATACAAATACATAAAAATCCATGTACATCACTGTCTAAAACATGGAACTAGACATGACTCTTTTGTCCAAGAGTTTTTATTTTGTGAAAAGAATGGAAACTGAGTAGATGTGTCTACTTTGTAATCTTTGATATGTAATAGTTATGTCCTAATTCTCTAAAACTCTAAAACTGAAAATATCCTCAATGTGAATTATTCATTTAAATCATGATTATGTAACGTTTTAAGGCTGAGGCCTTATAGGGAGGAATACCATAACATATTGACATATAGCTTCAAGGATAATTCCTACATCATGTACCATGGGGAGGAACTTTAGGGGAGATGATAAGAGAGGTCCTCCTTATTATTTCATCTTCTTTCCATGAGGATGGTTATAATTCCGCTCATTTAGAGATGGGATCTTTTGATCAATATGATTCTTGAAATGAAGTAATCCTTCGTGGTAAGATGTATGGGGAGGACCTCCCGAACTACTGGAAGAAATTATACAAGGAGGGTCCTCACAACTACAGCTGATATTTCAATAATTTTTTAAAAAATGAGTGGGATACTGATCCTCTATAGATAAATTTATGAGGGCTTCATGAACACCATCATTGAGCATAGCGAGACCATATAAAGAATCTCCATTTTCTAATCATCTATGGAGAGGAATAATTTTATAATCTCTCTTTCAAGTGACTGTGATCACGTGCTTTGGATATCATCTTTTATATATGAAAGCCTATTTGATTATAAATAATGTCACTTCCACAATTTTCTCACATTTATATGGAATTTTGACCCACGACCCACCTGTATGGGAGTAGGGATAGGTGTATACTCTAATGAGGTACTTGTTTTATATTGATTAGTAACCCCAATTATGGGAATGGAGTTTTATATTTTCCCATAAACCACTATCGCTACCATTATTATATAATTATAGGTTTTAAGGATGTGGGAAGGAATTTGTTTCTACCCTTTCACTATTTTCAAGATATTTTGGGTGATGTCAGCGGTTGGAATGAAGATATATTCTCATTTCATGGTTAGATCATAGCTGTTTCACTACAGTTTTTCTCTATTTATTTTCATGATATAATGAAAATAATTAGTTATAGGGGTAGATATATGGTTCTTACCACTCTTTGTTACTGATATTTACCATCTAGTTTCCCCATATGCTACTAGACCTAGATGATAGGTTTAATATTTGTGGGATGGTGTTTTTACATGCTTTTAGAGTGTAAACATTTTTGGTTGGTAGTTTTTTTTTGTATTCTTCAAAACTACTATATAAGGCATTGTAGATATAGGATGGTGTGTTCCCTTACTCTATTTTTTCTTCCTTATTTGTTTAGGAATATTCTCTGGTTGGAAAAAAGGTATGTCCATATTCCCTTCTGATTAGTTTATTCTCTCAGTGTGCTGTCATGAGTGACCAGGTTTTTTTGAACTAGTCTATACTCCTGAAGGAAATACCTCAATCATGTTGAGGTTTTGTTTCCATGTGGAGTTAGAAATGGTGACTAAAAGAAAAATTCATTTGGAGGGATATCTATGTTTTTAAGGATGTGGTTGTTAGTGGCCTCTTGATTCACCTCCTTAGCATAAGGGAGTAACTTTTTACAAAATGTTTCCAACAGTCAATCAAAGTGACTTGAAGTGGTAAATGGGGTCTCAAAATCTAGACCACCATCCATAACTGAGTGGATAGTTATCAAGGAATCACAATCCATAGGACTTCATGCATAGGTTATAGAGATAGTACAATACAATTATGGAGGTACTCTCAAATGAGCTAGTTTGGGAACTGGTGCTGAACATGTTGGGTTTGTGAATGTGTCCTCTAATTTGATGAGGACCCAACTTTTCTGGAAGATGATGCATAATTTGGGGCTAGTTGGTAGGATTCCAATGGATATAATGGAGTTATAGTAGAATGTGCCTGAATAAATTTTAAGAAAACAAAGAAGAAAACTTATGAAAAGCATCATCTTAATAAATTGACCTAGGTGTAATTGAATGTTTGATATCCATGTTTGGCCCATTTTAATTTTTTGATAATGAGAATGGTTAATGACATGTAGGTCGTAACGCCCCTACCCCAGTAACCCAGAGTCGGTGCATTATTATGTAACATTGGCATTATCATGAAAGATCAAGTCTTGAAAGACCGATTAGATTAGTATCCTTGGAAACACTAGATACATTCATAAAAGTTACATTACATCATAAAGTGAAAAACTACAATAACATGGTCTCCATAGACCACACTCATATCCCCTTATGACTATCCATCCAGGTCATTCATAAAATACTTCTCCACATCCTGGAAAAATTAAAACATTGAAAGGGGTGAGATCAGATGCTCAGTAAGGATAACAATATAGCAGAAGCTTTCATAAATAAACATAAACATTTAAGGCAATGTATAACTAAACAAAAGCCTTTTAAATATGAACATCAGCATAATATGACAAAATAAAATGAAATAATGCCATTTACTTATTCACATGGATATTCTACTGGTCGAATAATCACATGAAATATCAATAACCACTTTCATAATGATGGAATGCATAATTCCAGACTATCATAACCACGTAGCCAAGGCCTTGTTCCAAGACTACAAATAATATTTTGTCAAGGCCTCGTGTCAAGACACTAGTTTGTCTCATGAGACCTACCGATGCAATTTTTTTAGAAGATACTTACGTTTAAAATTGCTCAAATATACTCCAGTGTTTTTCTGAAAACATTATGCAAGATTCTGAAAACAAAATAACTAATTTTGAGACTTCTCGACAAATTACAGGCCATGATGGGTCAACGCCCAATCCCTTCCTGTCTACCACACTCAAGAGTCGGGTTTTTTGAAAACATTTTTAAGCTTGCGTTAAATACGTATACATTTGCACTGGATTTTCATATATTTGAGAGAAATATCTTTTTTTTAAATCATTTAAAAATAACATAATTATAAAATAAAACCTTTTTAATAAATGTAAAAGTCAAAGGGGTTTATATACTGTATAAAAGAAAGTAGTGTATAAAATAAAATATGCCTCAATGAAAGGAGATTGAGACGAAGTCCCTTATAAAGATCATTTTTTTTAAATAAAATAAATCTATTATGTGTATTCACTATAAGTAAACATAAAGAAAGTACAAATACAAGATAGGATATAATAATATCATGAAATAATTTTAAAGTAAGATATTAACCCAAAGAATAGAAATTGGGTTAAGAAGGTCCCTTACCTCATTTCCGACTTCACTCGACCATTATTTAATCTCCTGAATAATAAACTAGAGTTAATCTCTACTTGATTAAGATCCTTTTTCAAGTTCATTATCCCTTTTATATCACTTATTACAATGTTATGAAAATTACGTAGTCATTTAAGTTAATAACGGTCGTTTTGTCGATCTTTGGTACTTGAGTCAACAATAAACTTCTTATAATTACAAGTTGTTTATGTGGTAGAATATCCATTATCTCCAGAATTATATTCATGATTTAGATATCATATATATCATATATATCTAGTATATACATTCATTTATAATTTTACATAACATTTAGAGATAAGAAATGAAATGCACCGTTCATGGAGACGGTAAGCCGTACGTACGCATTAACGCTACTTTCATTTATATTTCATATTTAATGGAATGAAATTATAATTATATAAAGGTATATTATAATTCCAGTATAATATCATATATAATATCATTTACTCCATCCTTTATACATCCCACATATGGCATTAACGATTCAAATCACATTGAGGGGGCGATAGTCCACACTTCCTAAAATGAAATTATCGCGTTTACCCATAATGGAAATCATAAAGGTATGCCATAAATTAAAAATAAAGAATCATAAGGAAAACAAAAACATAATATATATCATATATAAAAATATTGTCATCATAATGGCCACCATGAGAGGTGTTAAAAGAAAATTGAACAATCATCGTTTCGTGAGGCATAAATTTTCCAACCACAGAAACAGTATGTTCTTTAACCATTAGACGAAGGTGTGTGTAATTTTAAATCAAATCCTTCTCATAACAACATCCTAGTATATTTAAGATACTGGTTTTTTTACAAAAGAAAGGAATAAAAAGAGTTTAATGGGTTGGAGAATAAAAATAAAACAAAATAACATAAGAGAAGACATTACCTTAAAATCGGGTAACTCTTTTTGATTTGAGCCAAAGGCTTCCTTGGGAAGCATTATGCCCAAAGTGAGGCTTCTAGGAGTAAGAGAGGGAAGTTTAGAGAGTATTTTGGCATAGGATTTCCCATAAAAATGGATTAGATGGTGTGAATAAGGTGGTAGTGGTGGGGGCCTTTTATAAGAGGAGAGGAGGGGCACTCTTGGAAAGTCATGAAATGTTACTTTATTATATAATGAGTTTCGGATTTTAAAGGTCCAAAACTTATATATTTATAGTCTAAGGTGATAAGGGTTCAAAATATACTCATCAAATAGGTTTTTGACAAGTTTAAGTCTTAGATTTTACATTATATTTTCATTTTATTTAAATCGTTAATTAATGAGGTAATCGCTGCATCATCATAGTGTCATAAAAAAAATTAACTTATTTAATGTCTAAAAATTATAAAAAAAATATCATGATGTATGAAATTTTTTTATATTTCAAATAAATATTTATAGTCTAAATTTTAATTATATAACCCTATGTAATAATTGTTTTAGTAAAACAACACATGTTTGTGACAATTTTATTTTTACTTTAAATAAAAAGTTATTAATGTCATTTTCTTACCCAAGTGGCTCCATGGGGTCCCCAAGTTGACCCATGGATTTTATTGGTCGGAAATGAATCATCCAATAAGGGTAGGACAATTTTAATGGTATTTTCATATTTATAATATCATTTTTACCTTAAATTTCACTAATTACCTTTAATCGCGATTAATAAAACTTAAAAGCTATTAATCACCAAAAAATTATTTTAATCCCACTGTACCACATTTTACTCCCTAATGAAAACCATGTATGTCGGATTTTTTAAAATCAAATCAAAGAAGTGTTAATGTTTCATTTACACGAAAAATTAGTATTTTAACTACCACTTAGTGGTTTCACTATTCATCAAAAATTGATGTTTTTCAAAACAATGCCAAAATTTCACCCTAAGCTATAATTGATATTCCAAATTCAAAAATGATGTCTATTTAAAAAAATTCCAAACATATAAGTTACATTAATTAATTTTATAATTAATTCCCGTTATCACAACAAATAGCGTGTTTTTAAGAAACAATATATATCAAAATATTGACAGTTGTTTATGTCCAATTTCAAAGTGAAATTAATTATAATGACCACCATTGGATAAAATTGTAAAAATATATTCTAATTATACTTTAAAACCACTCAATATTATAATTTATCACTATAAATTATTTTTATTAAAAAAGTTTTTTTTAAGTATTTTTCACTATTTATAAAAAATTGGAAGTTCTCAGAAAATTACAAAAAATTCAACTTAGGATAATTTCGATATTCTGAATACAAAAATGAAGTCCATTTTGAAATATAAAATTTATATAATGTCAAAATGTGGGTATTACTATGCATAACTTCTACTTTGATTGGTCACAGTGTGTTAGAATCTCGAACTTGCATACAATGCAAGCTATTGCATTATTGAAACAGAAGCGTATCGTGGAAGCTCGGGGTGTTACATTCTCCCCTCCTTCAATAAATTGCGTCCTCACAATTTGAAATTTTTATTTGAAAATAAAAGGTTGAAAATAGAAAATACCTTTGTGGAAAACCCATATCGGAATTAAGGTTAATAAAATTTAGCCTCAATAAGAGGGAAAGGGAAATGAAAAAGTCACCACCAAATTATGATCTCGATAAGAAGAACATTGGTGGAAATTAGAGACATATAATTGGAGGAAAAACGTAAATATTTGTAGGGAGTGGTTGAGGTCATCAATCACAAACAAGTGTAAAATTTAGGGCCTCAAAGCCTTCAATCTATGTTGATTTAAAATATTATCAGTTCAACAAGACATATGGTATTAGGATAACACATTTTTTGTTTTAATATCCCTTTACTAAAGTTTAAGAATTAATTTATTCATAGAATAATAGATAGGTATATATATATTTATTCTTGACAAGTAGAGTTTCAACCTTCAACTAATTTCTACCACAAACTCATCTTTCACTCAAAAAGATAATAGAACTCAAAAATATTATATTTATCTAAATCTTACAAGGTTCAAAATATTAACACATACCATTTAGATTAGGAAAACTATTTTGTAATAACCAGGGACTTCCTGTAGGCTAGTGGTAGGTAATAAAGTCCTTTCGCACTATGGTTGTGGGTTTGATTCCTACAGCTTTTTCCGACACGACGGGTTATCCCCCACCCTGCAGGTTGTCATTTTCCTAAAACTATAGTATTATAATATTCCAAAAATAATCTTTAGAAATGTTTTAACTTTAAAAAATACTATCCAAAGATCAACTTAATCCATTCCATCCTTTATAGTTATCCAAAATACCTCTGTCTAGACTTTCTCTAAAAGGTCTCTAAATTCCAAAATCAATTGTAACATTAGATTCCCGAAACAAATTAAAGTTTCTCTTATTGTCACATACTAAAAATATGATTACCTTCATCATATTAAAACCTTAATGAAACAACAAGTACTGCAGTACAATCCTTATATATATCAAATTATTCTTATAACCAAAATATAATCCTTGAGTCCAACAGCACCAATACATTAATTATTCCACTTCAACTGTAGTAATAGAATCACATTGGCCTTGATCCCATGGACTTTTCTGAGGTAAGGTTCCCTGAAGCTTAGGACAATAATTTTCATAATGCCTCATTTCCCTACAATTGTATCATTAAACATTGATAGCCTCTTTCTTTCTCTTGAAATCATGAGCCTGGTGACCTTTTTCTCCACATTTATAACAAACTCCAATTATAATTATCTTGAGCATGAGGGAAATCCCTACATGGAGTGCGTGCATTGATACGGTTTCCATTCCTTTCACTAGGTGTCATTTCTATACAATGGCATAAACTAGGTTAGTTTATGAATTAAAATGAATAATTCTAAACTTGTAAAATACTTAATGTAAATTGAACGGTTTATGGATATAATCCATAATCATAAAAAATGTTTTCTTTGAGGAAGTATATACTCATAAACCCTTCATAATGGTTTGTAAAAAAATGTGAATTATCCTAAGAATATCCCCCGGGAGTGTCGTAACCAAGAGTGCAGCAAGCCCCGTTGTTGTGCACTAGTTCCCATTTGAGTCTAGCTCAAAGCGGTGTTTTTGGATTTTACCCCTAGGTACATCTGTGCCAGAGCCACCTCTACCTGCTCGTATCCATACAGGGATGTATTTCTTGGAAAAATCAAAAAATCTCTATAATACCAAAATTCTAGGAAGTTCTTCTATAATAATTCTCAAAGTCTATCTTTGGGATATGTGCTCTAATCAGATTTTATCTAAATCTAGCTTCCAAGGTTAGTAATAAACTGCCTCTGATACCAACTGTAACGCCCCGACACCAGTTACCCAGAGTCAGTGCATTATTATGTAACATTTTCATGATCACGAAAGATCAAGTATTGAAAGACCGATTAGTTTAGTAGCCTTGGAAACACTAGATACATTCATCAAAGTTACATTACATCATAAAGTGAAAAACTACAATAACATGGTCTCCATAGACCACACTCATATCCCCTTCTAACTATCCCTACAGGTCATTCATGAAATACTTCTCCACATCCTAGAAAAATTAAAACATTGAAAGGGGTGAGCTCAGATGCTCAGTAAGGATAACAATATAGAGGAAGCTTTCATAAATAAACATAAACATTTAAAGCAATGTATAACTAAAAAAAATCCTTTTAAACATGAAATTCAGCATAATATGGCAAAATAAAATGAAATAATTCCATTTACTTATTCACATGGATATTATACTGGTCGAATAATCACATGCAATATCAATAACCACTTTCATAATGATGGAATGCATAATGCCAGACTATCATAACCACATAGAAAAGGCCTCGTGCCAAGACTACAAATAAGATTTTGTCAAGGCCTCGTGCCAAGACACTAGTTTGTCTCATGAGACCAACCAATGCAATTTTTTTAGAAGAGTCTTATGTTTAAAATTGCTCAAATATACTCCAGTGTTTTTCTGAAAACATTATGAAAGCTTTTGAGAACAAAATAACTAATTTTGAGATTGCTCGACTAATTACAGGCCATGATGGGTCCACGCCCAATCCCTTCCTCTCTACCACACTCGAGAGTCGGGTTTTCTGAAAACATTTTTAAGCTTGCGTTAAATACGTATACATTTGCACTGGATCTTCATATATTTGAGAGAAATATCTCTTTTTGAAATCATTTAAAAATCACATAATTATAAAAGAAAACCTTTTGAATAAACGTAAAATTCAAAGGGGTTTATACACTGTATAAAAGAAAGTAGTGTATAAAATAAAATATGCCTCAATGAAAGGAGATTGAGACGAAGTCCCTTACAAAGATAATTTTTTTAAATAAAATAAATCTATTATGTGTATTCACTATAAGTACACATAAAGAAAGTAAAAATACAAGATAGGATATAATAATATCGTGACATAATTTGAAAGTAAGAGATTAACCCAAAGAATAGAAATTTGGTTAAGAAGTTCCCTTACCTCGTGTCTGACTTCACTCGACCGTTCTTTAATCTCCTGAATAATAAACTAGAGTTAATCTATACTTTCTTAAGATCATTTTTCAAGTTCATTATCCCTTTTATATCACTTATTACAATGTTAAGAAAATTATGTAGTCATTTATGTTAATAACGGTCGTTTTGTCGATCTTTCGTACTTGAGTCAACAATAATTTCTTATAATTACAAGTTGTTTATGTGGTAGAATATCAATTATCTCTAGAATTATATTCATGATGTAGATATCATATATATCATATATATCTAGTATATACATTCATTTATAATATTACATAACATTTAGAGGTAAGAAATGAAATGCACCGTTCATGGAGACGGTAAGCCGTACGTACACATGAATGCTACTTTCATTTATATTTCCTATTTAATGGAATGAAATTATAATGATATAAAGGTATATTGTAATTCCAGTATAATATCATATATAATATCATTTACTCTATCCTTTATACATCCCACATATGGCATTAACGATTCAAATCAATTTGAGGGGGTGGTAGTCCGCACTTCCTAAAATGAAATTATCGTGTTTACCCATAATGGAAATCATAAAGGTATGCCATAAATGAAAAATACAGAATAATAATGAAAACAAAAACATAATATATATCATATATAAAAATAGTTTCATCATAATTTCCACCATGAGAGGTGTTAAAAGAAGATTGAACAATCATCGTTTCGTGAGGCAGAAATTCACCAACCACCGAAACAGTATGTTCTTTAACCATTAGACGAAGGTGTGTGTAAGTTTAAATCAAATAATTATCATAAAAAAATCCCAGTATATTCAGGATATTTTTTTTGTTACAAAATAAAGGAATAAAAAGAGTTTAAGGGGTTGGAGAAGAAAAATAAAACAAAATAACATAAGAGAAGACATTACCTTAAAATCGGGTAACTCTTTTTGATTTGAGCCAAATGCTTCCTTGGGAAGAATTCTGCCCAAAGTGAGGCTTCTAGGAGTTAGAGAGGGAATTTGAGAGAGTATTTGGGTAGAGGTTTTCCAAGCCAAATGGCTTGGAAGGTGTGAATATGGTGGTAGTGGTGGGGGCCTTTTATAAGAGGAGAGGAGGGGCACTCTTGGAAAGTCATGAAATGTTACTTTATTATATAATGAGTTTCGGATTTTAAAGGTCTCAAACTTATATATTTCGAGTATAAGGTGATAATTGTTCTAAATATACTCATAAAAAAGGTTTTTGACAAGTTTAAGTTATATATTTTACATTATATTTTAATTTTATTTAAATCGTTAATTAATGAGGTAATCGCTGCATCATCATGGTGTCATAAAAAAATTAATTTATTTAATGTATAAAAATTATAAAAAAATATCATGATGTAGGAAATATTTTTAGATTTCCAATGAATATTTATAGTCTAAATTTTAACTTATATAAACCCATGTAATAATTGTTTTAGTAGAACAACACATGTTTGTGACAATTTTATTTTTACTTTAAATAAAAAGTTATTAATGTCATTTTCTTACCCAAGTGGCTCCATGGGGTCCCCAATTTGACCCATGGGTTTTATTGGTCGTCCATGACTCATCCAATAAGGGTAGGGAAATTGTAATGGTATTTTCATATTCATAATATCATTTTTACCTTAAATTTCACTAATTACCTTTAATCGCGATTAATAAAACTTAAAAGTTACTATTCACCAAAAAATTATTTTAATCCCATTGTAACACATCTTAATTCCTAATGAAAACCATTTATGTCAGATTTTTGAAAATAAAATCACAGAAGTTGTAATGTTTCATTTACACGAAAAATTATTTTTTTAACTACAACTTAGTGGTTTCCTTATTCATCAAAAATTGATGTTTTTCAGAACAATGCCAAAATTTCACCCTAAGATATAATTGATATTATGAATTCAAAAATTATGACTATTTTAAAAAATTCCAAACATATAAGTTTTATTAATTAATTTTATAATTAATTCCCGATGTCACAACAAATAGCGTGTTTTTAAGAAACAATATATATCAAAAGATTGACAATTGTTTATGTCCAATTTCAAATTGAAATTAATTATAATGACCACCATTGGATAAAATGGTAAAAATATATTCTAATTATACTTTAAAACCACTCAATATTATAATTTATCACTATAAATTATTTTTATTAAAAAAGTTGTTTTTAAGTATTTTTCACTATTCATAAAAAATTGGAAGTTCTCAGAAAATTAAAAAAAATTCAACTTAGGATAATTTCGATATTCCGAATACAAAAATGAATTCCATTTTGAAATATAAAATTTATATAATTTCCAAATGTGGAAATTACTATTCATAACTGCTACATTGATTGGTCGCGGTGTGTTAGAATCTCGAACTTGCGTACAATGCAAGCTATTGCATTATTGAAAGAGAAGCGTATCGTGGAAGCTCGGGGTGTTACACGGGTGGCACAGTCATTTTGGTTAATGATTCAAATTAGGTTCACCGATTTTTTTTCTAATAAAAATATGGCACTCGATGACTGATTGTGGGGGGTGAATATTGCACAATTATTCATTTTGGCATAACTATTTTTTATTTACCTCTTATAGATAAGATGGATTGTTAATGGAATATTTTTATGTTGGTGACATAAACATCACATAATACACATATTTATATGTACTTTATGAGTGGCTTTAAATAGGTTTTGTTTTTTGGAACTGCAAACACCTAAAGGTTCCCCTATTCTATATGTTTGATGAACCTTCTTTTCAACAGTAAGTGGTCATTAGGATACAAATCCAATGATGTTTATGGACTATAATTGGTTAAAAGGATGTTAGGTCAGGCTCATATCACCTTTGGGGGGGTTATTGAATACTATGAAACTCTCTTATTTATTTAAGACATATTTGTGAATCATTTATTAAATCCCAAATACGGTACAGATCTCCCTTATATTAACAATAAATTGTTTTAATGTATTGAATTTTTAATAATATATATGTATTTGAGGTACTTAATTGACCAAAAAATATATATGTATCCATGTTTCTCTATCAATGGTACCTTTTTTCCAATTAATTCGATATTCTTATATTATTTATTATCATGATGTTGGATTTATACCACATGGTGAGGCCCTCAAGAATTTTTTATTATCTAGGAATAAAAGTTTTATTTTAATTTTAGGATTAGTCCCAAGATATGGGATTCCTAAATATCAAAATGAAAGGAAATATAACCAAAGTAGTTCAGTTCCACTTAACAAGACACATGATACCTTTTATGGAAATGTGATATGGTCCAAACTGTGTACTTTAACATCATTATAAAAATACATATGGGAAAAACATTCCTAGTCAAGGGTAGTTGTGGGACTAATGTTGAAGCGGGATGAGTGGACATGAATGAATATAGCCTCCAATGATACATGTGACCCTATAAAAAATATGGCTTATTTACTATTAGAGTTAGTTTGGGGTGCTAGGTTTTGACCTCATGGAGGCTTCCAACGTATCCTATATGGACAAGAATCAAATACCATGTAGTTTGTAATGGTTGAGGATTATACCAAAATATGAGGTCCATTTCTACTTCATATGTAATATGACCCTATGATGGTTCTTCTCACATCGAATATAGTTATTTGAGAAGATAGTAACATGCTTTTGAGGACCTACACCTGTGGAGGGCATTTGAAGGTTTTATATCATAGGTAATGTGGCCCTTTGAGATGGATACATGTCTTTAAGGACCCAAACCTATGGATTCTTGTTCAATCATTGACTTATAAGAGATATTTCCATTTTATATGGATTCATGTATTTGAGTACATACACTGAAAAGGAACTCATTTTTTAGGGTGAGAGGGAGATACATCGTAAGTACTCTCTACCAATATGGTTTTTTGATCATGTTTATATCATGATCATCATTAACCTATAAGCCCATGTGATTAAATTTCAGTGTGAATAAAAAAAATAACTGAAATATCTTATAGACAAAACAATCCCCTTCTTCCACTAATGGATGAGTCTAGGGTTGCATGAGAGTGAAATGTATTTAATGTGGATGTATCCTCTATTGTTTTCAACCCTCGAGGTCGTGACTTACTCACCCATGCCGATGCACCTTAAAAAAATACTAGGGGATTATTCTATGATGGATTTTATTTTCATAGTGTTAGATATTATGTTAGGAAGATAACTCACTATCCCACAAAAAAGGTAATTTTAGGTGGCTCCCATCACTATCTAAATTGGGGATGTCTCTAGCAGTCCCACCAAAGTTGGGATCCTCATTATTGGAGGAATGTATAATTAGAAACACTTCAAGGATCCTAAATATTATATAGGACAATTGCATCTCCTCTATTACCATGGGAATTTATAATTGTGTGGAAACACTAATTTTCCCTTTTAATTGATTTTACAAATCGAAAGGCTTTGGAGAAGGCCCCATATTTCAGCTTATTGGATGAGGGATCCAAGGGAGGATGTTCCCTATTATTGGTGGAATTTGAAAGGGGATTAAAGGACAGATTTTACTAGTGAGGAATGGGTATATAGCTGGGGGATCGCATAGGTGAGGGTTGGGTAAGCTAAAGATGGATCATGCAAGTGAGGGATGATAAATATAAAAATGACTCATCTTGGTTAGGGATGGGTGTTCTAAAGGGGTAACATATAGGATTGGCTTGGGTTATATGAGTATACATTTAGACAATGGAAAACCTAGGTAAAAACACATGGTGAGGCCTTTCTCTAGGATCCAATAGTCTCCCCAAGTGTATTTTGATTTTTGATTCTCATGTTTTGGGCTCAAGAAGGGGGCTTCGACCTAGTGTTCTTGGACTAGGGGAAGTGGATCACATAGGTGTTCAGGGTTTAAAACACTATGGGAACTCTAATACCAGTATCTAAATTAATTACCACTTCATTATAGCTTTCTTTGTGTATTCTAGTAATGATAAATGGGGATCCTAAGGGTCATATTTATAGGCATTTTTAGGACCCTGGGTGAAGGGGGAGTCTCGCATAGGAGTTTCATGCTGGGTATCACATAGGGTTAAATTACATGAATATCTAGGGTGTTCCTCTATGAGCCTTATGTGATAGTGCTAGAATGAAGGATGGTGATGTTCATTGATGCTTGGAACATAGGAAGGATAGATGTCATGATGATTGGTTGGGTTCTATTTAGTATTACCTAGGAGAGTGAGTGATCCTTTATATCATTCACATCCCTTTTTCAAGAGGTGTTTCCCTTTGAATATTATTATTACGATGTAAAATAAAGTAGTGGAAAGAGATATAGACTATCTAAATTCCAAATATTATGGTGAATTCTTAATTAGTGGAATATGTGTTTGGTGGATGAGTAAGAAACAATAGAATGAATCTCTCAGCACAACAGAAGAAAAATAAATTTTA
Source organism: Viscum album (assembly GCA_963277665.1). Taxonomy (NCBI): domain Eukaryota; kingdom Viridiplantae; phylum Streptophyta; class Magnoliopsida; order Santalales; family Viscaceae; genus Viscum; species Viscum album. The sequence goes on from OY728123.1 coordinate 1,385,014,592, forward strand.
TCTAGGAATAAATGTATTTAGATTCAACGAATAAAAAAATAAGTGTAGGATACTTGTCAAAATTTCAATAAAGTTGTGGTGATTATATTTGATTACAATATTTTTATTAAACTCACAATGAATACTAGGAAAAAATCTCATACTAATAACATTGAGCTCTAATATCACTTTATCAAGGAGATGTATAATCAAGTTTGGTAGGGGGAAAGAGGATGGGGTGAGAATCTCTCTCTCTCGAGTGGCGGATTAGGGTTTGATGGCATCTTCGGCTGATTTTCCTCTTGGGTGATTCGATAACTATCGATATGGTTCATATTGTAGACCTATGGTGGAGCGGTATGCCTTGATCATGATGGGATCTATTGCAGGTGGTGCGAGCAGCGCAACGGGTGGTGCGAGTGCAACGGTGGATGCTTTGGTCGGTGTGAGCACAACGGTGATGATCCGATCAATGGCTATGGCTGGTGTGAGTAATCCGGTGAACGGATCTGTGAATAGGGTGGTCGGTGTGAGCACTTTGGAGAATCGATCTATGGTTGGCAGTATGGTGGTGGTTGGTGAACACAAATCTACGGATCCATCACCGGTTGCGGGTGGTGTTGCATCTACGGCTGTGATGACCGATCCGGGCGATGCAAGCATTGTGAATAAGATGGCGGTGATGATCGGTCCGGGCGGTGCAGGAGACGCGGTTGTGGGTGGAGTGACTGCAGCGGCAGTGAATGGTTCGGGTGGAGCGGTGAGTAAATCCACTGTGGGGGATGAAATTTCTAGCACAAATTTAACTAGAGGGGCTTTGGTTGGGGATCAAATACACAACTTGGATAGCAAGATTGTAGCAACCGAGATGCCTCACTAAGGTGATGTTAATGGAGATTTGAAGGCTGATAGTAGGAATTTAGAAAGAAGGTATTTTTCACAGTTCAAGGATGCTATTCTGGAGTGAACAATCAAGAAAAGAGACACTTCTCGTGTTACTTCTAACAAAGAGGCAATTGTTGATTTGTTTAAAATTTGTGAATATTCCATAACTTCTAGGATTGTTCTTCCCAGTGGAGGGAAGCCTTGGAAAGTTGTCGAATTAGTTCAGAAGCTGACTTCTGTATGGGGTTTTTCTTGGTAGAGATGTATTCCCCTGGGTCGGGGTTTCTTTCATATTGTTTTTCCATCAGAGGTTCTTAAGCAGAGGGCATGTGGAATTGGTTCAATCAATTTGAAGACAGGTATGATTTGATATCAAGGGTGGGATTTTTGTTTTAATCTGTTTTCTATAAAAAATACCCAAGCACAAGTCTGGATTAAAATTATTGGCCTTAATTGGATTTTGTGGCATCCTAAAATATTATTTGATATTGCATCTGCTATGGGAATTCATATTAAAATTGATAAGAATACTGAGATTTCCAAATTTGGTCACTTTGCATGGGTACTAGTGGAGGTTGATTTGTGCTCTTGTCTGATTCACAAAGTTGTTTTGTCTACACTAGATGATGATATTCCTTTAAAAGAAGATTATGAAAGACTTCCTGACTTTTGTTCAGATTTCCAAGTTACTGGTCATTATAAGATGGAATGCCATCAGAATTTGGTTTTCTCTTTTTTCTCTTCAAAAGGGCATCATGAATACTCCTGTAGGAAGAAAGTGAGGAAACAAGCCTCAAACAATAATACGCAACAATTCACTCCTGACAAAGAAAATGTGAACATCAGAGATGGTTCCTCACATTTAGTTAGGGATTTGACACCGGTGACTCATGAGCCATAGAATATGGCACTGATGATAATTCACAAACTCAATGAGTATGATCAAATAGAGGGTGGCCTTATGGAGGGGCAGGAAAACCTGAGTAACGATGTTAATCATTCAACAATCCAAGAGGAAATTAATAAATTAAGGGAAACTTAGTGAGCCCATGGAAAGTGGGGTGACATCAAGGATGATTCTCCGAAAAAACCATCTAATTGTTAGGTTTTGTCCAAAGGGACAAATGTGGTTGTGGATGATGACGCGTTTCAATCTGTTCCTCCTAGGAAATCCATAAGTAAGAAAGATTATTCTTATTTGAATCCAACTATGGTCACCAGGTCTCACGGTCTCGCAGAATTTGATTCTGATTGGTATGGTGATAATGATGATTCATATGAGTTTGAATATTATGTTTGATCTATTTTGGGACTTCATGGAATGAGGGCATGATGCATGTAAGACCCCATCTTTTTACCTTTATGTACAGTCTTTTCCTTTTTTTAATAATAGGGTTCTACCAGATATTTTGTCTATAATCAAGTTTGGTTCACAATAAAGTATCTTATAACTGATTCGACTGTGACAAATATCCATACTAAACCATTGGTCATTGTTGTGTTTCAAACACATTGGATGAATATTAGTTTTCAACCATATCCCTTAGCTTAAGGATGTTTGTTTTCATCCCCTCCCACCATTATATATATTTACTTAATTTTTTGTCCGTTGTTCGATAGTTTTATAACATAGGTTTTATTGTCAATGGGGGAGAATGTTTATGTGAAATTCAATGATTCGCATGTTCTGTTCTATAAAAAAGATTTTTCCCAGCTGAAATGTTCTCTCTAAGATGTAATGTACTCTCTTGTTAAGAGGGGTAATATGGTGTTGAACTTAAGGGGAGACACAATTCATGGGAAATTTTGATGTTTTGTTTGATATTTTTGGAGGTTGTGGACATTGAATAATGTATATGATAGGTATTGATGTTAATAAAGAATTAAGAGAATAGAGTTTTTTTAATTTAATGTGGTATGGATTGTTCAATTGAAATCCTATTTTCTATAACAATAATCACTCATGTAGATATAATGTTTTGGAAGAGTTCCCTCAATACTCGCTTGAAGGTGTGAATATTCTGAGTAGAATTTAATTTCCCTCTGGATTGGCAAAAAAACCCAAAGGGGGAAATGTTAGTACCAATGTGATCTGATATGGATATATGGTGTTGTGTTTTTTTAATATTATTTTATGTCTATTCATATGTATTGGATTATAAGGAGGAGGATGCTTATAGAGAAGAAGGATAGATGTGTCCTTGAAAAATGTTTTAGAAGATGGGGTTTTATCCCATTCATTGATAACTTTTTTGGAATAAAATACATATAAAAGGGTAGTTTTTATGAATGTCCTATGGGATCACATGAATATGTAAACCATATTGGATCATGTTACCAAATAATTCTATAGGGTTTAGATAATTTAGGAAAATTAAAGTGGATGAGGCTGAGATCATACATGACTATGTAACCATGAAGGATTCTCCTAATAGAGACTGATGGAAGGAAGATACATGGAGTTATCACATGGATCACATGAAGTGATATATGCTTTCAGGGTTACTGATTGTATGGGATCACCTAATTCCAATATTGGTTGATTTATGTGATGGAGGTGTTTCATGTTTGGAGTCAAGAAGATAGCATAAGAATTGAGATTCATGCCCTGGAGAATTAGGATGATTTTTTTTTTATGAAATCACCTATTTACCATATATTTTCGATGACTTCTTCCTATAAATACACCCTACTCACACCATTTTGGGGATTGACTGAACATTAAAGTTAATTTGGGTTGAAATATTTTGTTACAATGATAGAGGGATCATGGATTCATGATAGTGAATATATCCCATAAAATATGTTTTTCAAAGTAATATGCATAAGTATTTATATAAAAGTCATCATTTTTAGTTGATTGGCGGTATAATTCATGCAGTTCAGGTGGCCTAACTCCATTGCATAATCAAGGACATTGGGAAGAGTCATGTTCATATTTTCACATGAATTACCCTCACTAATTGGGTGTACATGGATATGTCACTTAGAGGGGTCTTGTGGATTAGGACTCGCACTCAAGGTCTCATAGTACAATCACATTATTGGGACTATGTAGTCAAGGATATGTAGTGAATAATTTTTCCTTGAGAATATTATAATATTATCAGGTGGTGGTCTCTAAAGCTATTCTAATGATCAAGGAGCATATTTAAGCATCATAATATGGCACTAACAATGGAAAAAATCCAACATACTCATGATGTTGTGAATATGATCTTCATTTCATCAAAATGAGTAAGACTTTAACTGATGTTGTGGGAAAATAGAAGTTAATGAAATTTATGTAAATGAATTAGTTAAATATTCCTAAAATCCATCATAAATGAATTAGTCCTAGCATCAAATTTCAGTGTATGAAAATTTTGTATCTGCCAAACTAGTAAATAATAGTGGACTTTGATACATTAAAAAATCATCATTGTGTGCTGTATAGATGTAGCCTCTAATGGTGAAGCATGTAAAAAATATTGTGTTCTATGAAGTAGTTTTTTCATTTTTCATTGTTTTGTATGTGTGTTGGAATAAAATAGGATTATATGTTTTCTTCCAATGTGGGAATAGATACTTGGAGTCAAAATAATAATTAACACCCTGATTAACCCCACCCCACTTAAGGATAGAGGATACATCAATTATTAGCATATTTATTCAACCAACTTTGTGATATAATGATATTCCCTTGAATGGATAGAGTATTCAAAAAAACAATTATTAAAATATATCTAGTCTAAACAACTTTTTCACATTAAAATTATCATTACAAGTTTTAGTTTTATTATTTATACAAAAATCCCCATATGGTGTCATTTTAATGGTAGGATGTAATTTTTATTGTATGATACCTCTACTATAGGAATACATTGATCATTACCTCATTTTAAATATATTAAATAGGTCTTCATAATAACCTCTAGAATTTGAATGGTCTATTAAGATTTAAAATCAATTTATGGGTGATAAGTTATGTTTAATCTAAACATTGTATATAATTATTATTGAAGTCTCCTCCAAAAAATAAATGATAAAATAGAATATTAATCACATATAATTAAATGTGGTAAATCATATTTACTTAATGAATCCTTTATATATAATTTAAAATATTTATTGAATGAGATGTCTGGTCAAGTAATAATGAAGTGTGCTTATTTTGAAATTCAATAAACAATAGCCTAAATAGAATTAAATACATTATTGGTATTAGTAATACCTATGATAAAATCCATGATGATGTTCAAACATTTTCATACGGGTATCGGTAACAGTTTTATCATACCCTTAGACATCTTATGTTCGATCACGACTTATTAGAAAACAATGAATGATGATATATACACTATAAAATCCTTATTCATTTTTTCCTTCAGTTCCAAATACATTGTTGTGCATCCATCATGGATAGATAACAATTATCTATATACAGTATGAAATATCTCCTTCTTCAATTCTAGTATTTAATAGAAAAAATTGGTTTCTTATATATTATAACTCCATTATTTTCATGGTTATACTCTAGAATACTTAATTTATTAATTTATATATCCATATCGTTAATTTTCAACTCCTTGATCTTCATATGGATGGATGGTTTAGTTGAAACTTGGGAAAGATAGGATTTATCCCCTCCCCATATGATGTTTCTAGTTCATCCATTAAATACGAATTAGAATTAGGTCTTATTTAATCATTATTATGAATATATGATATCATGAAACTTCTATATCAATGTATTGGCCACAATTTTCCCCTTCCCATGGGAATAATATATTTATAATTAATATTATTTCATCAACTCCAAATATCTAATTTATCTCATGTTCAACTCTATATGTGTGGATATATATTTTATGCTCTTGTGATTATTATATATTCAAAAAATTAGTTATAATGATAATAAATCCATGACATAAACAAAAATATTATATTTGTTAGCCCAAAATATTATATCGGGTAATTTATGCATTATACCTTTAACTAACAAAAGACATAAGATTCCCCCATTTAATTTTCATAATTAGATATATCGATATCTTTTTTTATGAAGTTTTATATATCACAAACCAATCCCTATAGTAGTCATAGTATAGGTGTCATCACCTACCTTTTTTTAAGTATCTTCAAAATGACTTCATATTCATCAGTAAAAAGGAATATAAATAAAATTCAAGTTAACATTGTCAATATATTATATAATTGTGAAAACTTTCTCAAAAAGAATCAATAGTATCTAGATAATGAAGAAAAACTATAGATTGGTTTTGGGTATAAGACAGTGTTTAATCATCTTTATCTTCAAGGTATCCAAGATATACCCTTGTTTTTTATTACATGGACCAAGAGTGATATATTATGAATCTAAAATTCACACATCCTATATTTTTTATACAATTAATCATTTCTTAAGGTATTCAACACAATTATCAAATGCACTTCACTTTTATATTTTCTATTCATATATATGAGAATATCATCTATAAAGATTACCATAAACTGATCAGTATAATCTTTAAATAATTTATTCCTCAAATCCATTGAGATGTTTATGGGATTTATAATATAGAAAGGAATTACTATTAAATTATAGTTTTCATATATTTTTAAGAGTGATATCTTCACTATATCATCCATTTCCAGCCTCTATTGATGATATCTAGATGAAAGATGCACAATTGGTTTCAAAAAATATTAATATGATATATAAGACACTTCATATTGGAGATGGTCTTGTTATGTTCATGGTAATAAAGAAATATTCCCATTCATAAATACTTATTCTTATAAAAAGTTATCTAGTTCACCCCATAGTAAAGAACATGGAGTTATAAAATCCATTTCCAAATACTATTCACATTAACTCATTGATTCCTCTCATTTTATACAGTAAATTATATATAGAATCATTAATATAAGCATTGATCCTAATATGATTTTAATTTTAAACACCACCTCATGTTCTTGGGGAAGGTCAGAGAACTTTTTAGTAAATACATTGATGTTTTCATAAAAAATTGGAATGTCTTAAAAATTGAGTTTCTCTCCCATCAGTTTTTTCAAATATCCTTAATTATTTGGTATGAAAATTAAAATCAACGAATTCCATTCCCATGGGATATAATAGTGATCCTAGAAATGATATTTAATCAAGGGATGATTTGAGATATTAAATGTAATGTTTCTATCTCAAAAATTGATATGACATTTTTGTAGAGAGAACCATTTGATTCCCAAAAATAACATAAAATTAAAACAAAGGAAGGATAACAATATTTCCACAAAACATAATTCCAAAAACATAAATTAGGAAAAAAAATTAGACATTGGAAGAAATACTTACATCACTAAGTGTTTTTACCAATAATTTAATGTATATTATCTTGGTTTTTGATTAAATTTAAATAGAAATAATTCTAGATAAGAATATGTGGGTAAAATAATAGTAAAATAAATCATTTGATGTTCATGAATGTATATTAAACATAATAGTCCTCATAAATCCATTTTTATTATTTTATAATTTCCATAAAACAATATGTTTTCAATCTTGTAGAATATAAATAACACTTGGAACATAGAAACACAAACCCAAGTGATCGATACCAAAAAACCAAAAAATTTGAGAATTTTAATATGATGATCATGTAGAACACGAATTGTGAGTGGTGGGTTTGATGTTGAAAGGTCGTGTCATACCAAAATCCTTATACCATAATGATAGGCTAATACCATGACTCCAAAACTCACCACTACTCGCCATTTATTTTCAATGAAACTTCCATCACTACCAATATGTTAATAACAAACATGCCTACTCAGTTTCACCATAGAAAACATGACTATATTGAATAGTCCATTGAAAACAATTAGTGATTCCTTTGACTAACTAACCATCCCCAAAGCTCACTATAAATCAATTATCACTATAAACAACAACATCAACCCATCATCACTTCCGATAAACAAACAAATTGTGAATGGAATCACTACACCCATCACCATAGTCAAAATTTAAACTCATCATCACTAATATAAACCGTGCACCCAAAGATTCACTGAATTTTTGAGGGTTACCTTCATGACCCATATTATACCCCTATAACACTACACCTACATTTCAAATGGTCATATCCAAATTAAAATATGATAAATCTGACCACATACACCCTCAATTGAACATATAAAGAATCTACCATAAGTTTATATCAAGGAGATGAATTAATGTAATAGTTAATGGGAATTGAAATTCAAGGGAATATCAGACACTAAGGAGAAAGATATCACTAAGGGAAATTTAATATAGAAGGTAAGTATAATGAACTTTCCATCAAAATACCAATCTACTACATTCTCCATCATGTATGGAAAATGTGATTTCATACATGGTGTGATATATAGAAACAGTTTATTATGAAAATTGAACAAGGTAGTTTAAACCAAACATAAAAAAGTAATGGGTCCAACAAAGGATGACCAAATCAATGATCCACTATAAACACCCCTAGAAACGAAATCGAAACAATGTTGATTTAAAGAAAACAACTAATTAGATATAAATATTTAATACCTAGAGCCTATTAAATAACAGTCAGTGTTGGGTGACTCAATAGTTGAACCAATAAGAGAATCCAGAAAGGATCCCCTGGTCAGTTGAAGCATAATGAACTACTATAGGCTATAACCATGACTTAATGAATCTCAGAGGGAACTACCATCGTGGACTTGAATCATATTTAAAACTCAAGAGGTAATGAAGATAATTATAATAGATTAACATGAAATAAAAATTTCCATATAAGGAAAACCTTAAGAAGAAAAACTACATTGATGTTAAAGGAGAAATAATCGGACAATAAGGAAAAAAAGAGAGAAACCACAAGGAAACCACATTAGAAATAAATAAATAAATGAGAGGGAGTATTATTTATGTGATGTGGTGGGATGGAAAACCATATATCTCAATGGGGGAGAACATTCGGGGAAAAGATAGGAATATCTAAAATTGGATCCATCCATAATAAGAATATTTATCTCCAATTGATTTCAGTTCTAATCATGTACATAAAAATTATTATTATGGGTACTAAATAATAATAGCTGGAGTTAGAAATAATTTTATATTGAAAATCATTCATATGGTTTCCAAACATAGGATACATTCATACTAACTTATGATAATTCTGCTACACCTTATATTGCTTTTAGTTTAACATAATTTATTTTAGATTTTATCATTTAATTCATTATAACCTCATTCTAAAAACTAATCAAACCCAAATATGATTCAATTTTAGTATACCCAACTATATCATACATAAAAAATTCATCATTCTAAATGAATATATATTATATAACAAAATAAATCACACCCAAGAACCAATAGTTTTAGTATATTTGGATTTTAAATACATAAACAACTTATTTTACAACCCCATGAAAAATTCCTAATATTTTTTTCTCACTTGAACCCCTTGTAGGTATAATAAAATTTATAATATTATTCATAACATATTGAATGGAAACATAATAAATGGTGAGATTAGATGCTCAGAAATTGAAAAAATGTGTGATATTAATACAAGATTGTGAATGGGAATAATATGAACATGTGAGTAAGTGAAAAAATTTAATGTATATGAATAAAATATAATTAAATCATATATAATAAAACATTAATCAAAATCAATAATATATCATAAGGATTTTTGGAATAACTTTTAAATGAAGCATAAGAATATGGAAACATGATCCATTAATCATGATCTGAGAAATATAATATTGTATAATGTTTTTCATGTATTTCATCAAAAATAATCTATGAATATAATTTCTTTTGATGCCCACAAATGCCTTTTTATACTAAGGATGTTACTGTAAGTATTTTTCAAGAATAAATATCTTAATAAGTTTATCTTATTTATGGGATGAAATATTTTGTTAACATATTCTAGATGTGTATGAAAGTATTCTGGAAACACTATTCATACCATATGTTTTTATGCATAATGTATTATTGGGAAACCCAAAATATAGATTAAAAAACCTACTTTATTGGTAAATTATGGGTAAAAAACCATACTATTGGATGAAACTGTTGGGAAAAAATCCCTCAAGGTATTATTGAAACATTTTTGAGGTGATTGTGTTTGTTGACAAAGTGGAAAAATGTGTTGTGATTTTTTACAAAGAAAATCATGACATAAAAATTTGTTGACAAAGGGGATTTCATGGTGGAATGTCGAGTTCAAGAGCTATGGTCAACGATCCATTTTCGATTCAAGAATGTTGAAAAAAGAATGGATGATCTGAAGGTGGTACAAAAAGAATAGATACAAGGTGGTGCCGTTTTCCAGTGTTTGCCAAATTTTTGGGCCTAAAAATCGACAAATGAAGAAAAGTGGTTTTTGGAAAAGAGACTTGCGCTCTGTGTACTTGAAGGTAAAGAAACTTGTGTGCCATATGTTTTTCAAGATTATAAGGTCAAAATATGGCAAAGGAAAGAGGGTCGTGCAGGTATTGGTGTAGTCGGGCAGGTGACTTGCACGCCATGAAGAGACTTGTGCGCCGATGCCAAGGAGGATTGGGAACTTACACGCCTATTTTTTTCAAGATAATAACTTCAAAATATAGAAAAGGAAAGAGGTTCACGCAAGTTTGGAAGTGGATCTCCCAAGTGACTTGCAGGGTCAGAGACCTGCGCGTTGAGACTTGCGCCCCGAGGGGAGACCTGCACACCTCCGCACAGGTTGTTCAAATGCCTATAAATACAGGACCACCCCTCCTCATTTTCAATGGAGTTCAACACATATAAAAATCAGATCTCCCATTGTGCAGGTGTGGTGGTCGCGCAAGTGGTGGTGTGTCTCGAAAGTAGGACTTGCGTGCCAGATTTGAAGAAGGGTGATTTTTTTTTGCATGCCAATATTGGTTTAGTCGTAAAGGGAAGTGCGTCGTGAAAGTTTGGAGTTAAAGAATATTTTGTCGCGCGAGTGTATGAGGTGGACTTGCATGTCGGTTGTGACTTGCATGCCGAGACTTGTGCACCGGGTTAGACCTACATGCCATGTAAGGTTGATTTCTAGCAGTGATTTAGGGCTGCGTGGAAGCTGGAAGATTGCCCGATACCTTCACTGCAAAGAGAAATTTATCTAGGGGTAAAAGTTGGACTTCAACAGAGCATCCACATACAACAGAGGATGTATTCATTAGAGATAATGAAGAGACCTACAAGTCTATAAACTGTGAGTGGATCTCTTCTAGAGCAGTGAGCAAAGGAAGAGGAAAAAGGTGATCCTCTCCACCGGCAGTGAGCCAGAGAGAGAGAAACAGGGAGTGACCCTTGGGAAAGCAGTGAGATGACCCTAAACCTTGTAAAGGCAGTGAGCATGGGACAGAGTGACTGTTCCTGAACCTTGTAATCCATAGCTAGTGAAGTTTAGTGGAATTTGGTACGACTGAAAACCTGTCGGCGTATGTTACTTGGACGTAGCACTTAGCGGTGAACCAAGTAATTTTTTTTTTGTGTCATGTGCTTGATTTACGTTATGTTTATATTGTGCAACAGGAAAGGGATAGAAGAGTGTTTTTCTTAACAGCGAAACAAGATCAGAACGAACTTTAATTTTAAATTATTCATACCCTGATTCACCCCCCCCCCCCCCCCCCTCTCAGGGTATTCAGCCTTGTGGACCTAACAATTGGTATCATATGGAAAGGTTGATATTTGTTCTTCTCTCAATGGAGGTCACTAATAATAAAGTGATTCTGATCTTCGACAGATGTAATTTTTAGATATGGAAGAATCAAATGTAACATTATTTCTGATCCTTGGGAATGGATGTGTTTTCAGTACTATGCATGGTATCACAGATGATATTAATAGTGGTGCATTATCAGAAGCTGAGCATAGAGAGTTGGATGCTGATTCCAAAGCAATCAATGCCTTAGGTGGAACCCTTTCCAATCCCATATATACAAAGGTGATGTCATGAAAAACGTCACATGCCATGTGGGAAAATATTTTGAATATTTATGAAGGGGATACAAAGGTTAGAGAGGCAAAGCTTCAAGTGTTGTGGAACAAGTATGAAGATCTGAGAATGAACTCGAATGAGTCTGTTGATACATTCTTTGACAGGGTAAATGATGTGGTAGAAGACATGAGAGGTCTTGGTGAAATTATCGAAGAAATAAATATTGTGAAGCGCATCTTGAGAAAACTTCCACCTTGTTTCAATCTGAAAGTTTCTATTTTGGAAGATAAAGACCCGAAAGAGCTAACATTGGATAACCTGCACAACACTCTTTTTTCATATGAAATAAAAAACGATGATAACGACACTGTGAAAAAGGGGAAATCCAATGAGTTGGAATTTAAGGCCATGAAGAAGCTCACGATTGAAGATTCTCAGGAGGAAGAAGAGATAGATGAAGTAATTTCATTCCTCTCCTCAAATCTTTAAAGAGGAAAAGGAAATTTCAAAGGCAAACTTCCTCTTGCATGCTTTAGATGTGGAAAGGTTAGACATCTCACAGCAAGATCTCCCAAAAAGTTTCAAGAAGAAAATGATGAAGATTATTTTGAAATTCCCAAGAAGAAATCTTCAACCTATGTGAAAGGGAATAAACAGTTCAAGAGAAATTTATTCAAGAAGAAGAATCTTATTTCACAAGAAATAGACAGTTCAGATGAGTCTGAGGTTGAAGAGGTTGAGGAAATAAAAAACTGAAAATATCAAGAAGAAAATTCTATGGTGGTGATCGTCGGTAGTTCTCAAGAAAAGGAAGAAATTGAAGCTGGATAAGAAGAAGAAGAAGTTGAAGGAAGAGTTGATATGGAATATGAATTGGAATTATCTCTTGAGGAGATAGATGTTTGGAGAGGCAAAATGAAGAAAGCCAATATTGTTGTTCATGATGCCAAACTCTATATGCAGGAGTAGGAAGATGAGAAGTCTGAGTTGATGGAAGAAATTTAAAAACTCAAGTTATCAACACTAGAGAACTCAGAATCAGTTAGTGAGTATAGGCTCAAGATTTAAGAACAGAAAAGGGAGATCGATGGATTGAACAGAAAAGTAAAAGATCGCGTCAAGCGTATCGAAGATCTTGAAGAAGAAGTTGTCAGTCTGCGGAGAAAAGTTAAAGACCCGGAAAAGCCCTTGATTCCCAATACATTTTTAAGAAAGAAGGTCATTCTGAATACTAAAAATATGAAAGAGGAGTCTAGTAGTTCAGCAGGAAAGAAGCAGCAATTGAGCTCAAACATTAAGGCTGATTCAGGGCTTGTTCAGAAGAAAAAATCTGTGACAATTGAAGTCAGACCGCAAGCACCCGTCCTGATATTGAAGGTTGATTTGGGAATAAAGAAGAATCAGAATATTCATAGTTCCCAAGGGGAAACTCATTGTGCTGAAGTAACACGAAGAAATGAACCTTATATCAGGTGTTATTGTTGTGAAAATATAGTACATTCACAGTATGTGTGTTCCATAGACAAGAGATATCGAAGGGAATAAGAAAAGAGGTGGCAGCCAAACAGAGAAAGGTTTTCATGAACATATTTCAAATAACACTATTTTTGGTGCGGAGGATTAGGGAAAATGGACAGGTACTGTACATAGACCCTACAGAGAAACGTGCCAAAGCAGAATCAAAACGTTCGTAAGAAGCAGATCAATAAACCCACAAGTGATTTAAAAATGCAGAATAGATTTGCGGCTTTGCAAATGAATATGGTCCATCATACTCTAAGGAAGAAGAAAAGTCTCAATCCATACCGACTGTGAAGGAAAAGGTATGTACCAAGAAGAATAAAAATGAGAAATTTGTGGTGGCAGAAATTTCCCTTAAGGCATCAGATCGCTTTGGTGTGTGGATCCTTGATAGTGGTTGCACATATCACATGACAGGGAATAAGGATCTTGTTACAAGTGTAAAATATGACAAAGAAGGGGTTTTCAAATTTGGAAACGATGAAGGCCTGAAGATTGTTGGTTCAGGAAAATCCAAGTTTGGGGGTAAAGAAATGAGACGTACTGATGTCTTGGTAGTAGAGGGCCTTAGCCATAACTTGCTCAGTGTCAGTCAACTATGTGACTCTGGGTACTCTATCCGATTTACCAAGAAGATGTGTGTTGTGAAAGGAAAAGATAGAGCATTTGTTCTATAGGGAAAAAGGACAAAGTGAAATCTTTACCTTGTAGGTGGGAAAGAAGATACATGCCTTTTATCCAGAGAGGAAGAAAACCAGTTGTGGCATAAGCGACTTCGTCATCTATGCCAACCATCCATGGAAGATCTGGTAAAGTGTGATGCTTCTTGAGACCTTCCCAAACTATCACGTGATCGCACTCATATGTTTGATGCTTTCCAACAAGGGAAGATCATCAGAAAAACATACAGGCCAAAGGAACAGAAATCAACTGGAGTGCTCGAATTAGTGCATGCTGATGTATGTGGACCTATCTCACCACAAGCTATAAATGGGAAAAGGTACTATGTTATTTTCATTTATTATTATAGAAGGATGTCCTGGGTATTTTTCATTACCCATAAGAAAAAATTGTTCAGTTGCATAAATCAGTATAGGAGGGAATCAGAAAGGATTCTTGGGCAGAAAATTCTGAAGTTTCGTACTGATAACAGTACAGAATTCACAAACAGTCAAGTTGAAGACTATCTCAAGAAACACGGGATAAGAAATCAAGTTTTATCAGTGAGAACTCCCCAATAGAATGTAGTAGTTGAGAGGATAAATCAGATCATCAAAAACATTTCCATAATGATGCTTATTGAAAAGGACCTACCAGAGAAATTTTGGAAGGAAGCAGTTTTGACATCGGTCTATATTTCGAACAGGTCTCTGTTATGTCTGAAGTAAGGGAAGACTCCGTATGAAATGTGGTACAAAAAGAATCCAATGTTGAAATACTTTCGAATCTTTGGGAGCAAGTTTTTATTCTCAATAAAGAATATCACAGGAAGTTTGAGTCATGAGGAGATGAGGGGATATTCCTTGGCTACTCAGGGAAAAGAAAAGCATATAAATGTTTCAAAAAAGGCTGGGAAAAATTGTTGAGAGAAATTATGTCACTATAGTTGAAAATGAACAGAATACTCAACGACCCAGTGAACAATTTTTGGATGAAAGTGATGATGAGGTAAGAAACACCGGGTGAGAAGAAGTGGCAGAGGCTGACTCAGAAGAAGATACTGATGATGAACAAGAAAGTGTCAAGTCTGTTTCTACAAGGAAGCCAAAGAGTCGAGCTGAAATTGATATGCAGAATATCATTGGTGATCAGACAACTCCAGTTCAAACTCGAAGAATGAAATTAGTACAGCAAACATTGTTTCTCAGGTGGAGCTGAAATGTTTTTCCGATGCAGCTGAAGATGAAAACTGGGTTCAGGCTATGAATGAAGAGCTTGATCAGATTGAGAAGAACCAGACATGAGAGATTTTTTCAAGGCCAGCTGACAAGAATTTCATTGAGACTAAATAGGTCTATCGCAATAAGATGAATGAAGATGGAACAATGATTCAGAACAAAGCACGACTAGTGTGCAAGGGCTACTCCTAGATAGAGGGAATAGATGTTGATAAGACATTTTCACTGGTTGCAAGGCTAGGGAAAATCAGATTTTTTTGTCCATAGCAGTGCAAAAGAAGTTTAAAGTGTCCCATATGGATGTCAAATATTCATTCTTGAATGGTGTTCTGGAAGAGGAGGTGTATATTGAGAATCCGGATGGTTTTCTCATTCATGAGGATGAGAACAAAGTTTACATGCTGAAGAAGGAATTGTATGGGCTGAAACAAGAACCAAGAGCATGGTACTCAAGGCTTGATCAGTACTTGAAGAAGCTTGGTTTCCAGCATAGGGGAGTTGATTACAATATCTATTTTAGCAACGACAGTAATCAAATAATGATGGTGTTGGTGTATGTCTATGACATTATATTTGGTGGATCAGATGAAGTTCAGTGCAGACAGTTTTCTGAATTCATGAAAAATGAGTTTGAAATGTCAATGATTAGAGAGCTTACATTTTTACTTGGACTACAGGTGACACAAGGAAGGAATGGAACATTCATTTCTCAATCAAAATATTCCAAGGAAGTTTTAAGAAGGTTTGACATGGATAATTCTAAGGAGATGAAAACTCTGGTTGCTACCTGGATGAAATTATCCAGAGATGAGGATGGCAAGGCAGTTAATATCACAGAATATAGGCAAATTATTGGAAGTTTGTTATACTTGACCGCGACAAGGCCTGATATTGTTTTCGCCACATGCCAAGCAGCGAGATATCAGAGTAATCCCAAACAAATCCACATGATTACAGTGAAAAGAATAATTCGGTATATCTAGGGCACAATGGATTTCGTCTTGACATATACTGACAATCTCAGACAGAGTTATTGGGATATACAGATGCAGACTGGGCCGGTTCAGCGGATGATAGAAAATAAACGTCAAGTGGTGCATTCTATCTTCACAGATTGTGTATTTCTTGGCTAATCAAGAAGAAAGATTGCATTTCATTGAGCATCGTGGAAGCTGAGTATATTGTGGCCACTCAAACATACACACTACTATTGTGGATGAAGCAGCAGCTTGAAGATATAGAAGTTGAAGTGAAGTCTCCGATCGGAATCCAGTGTGATAACTCAAGTTCTATTAATCTTAGCAAAAATATAGTTCATCACTCAAGTAAAAACACATTGAGATAAAGTATCATTTTATGAAGGAGAAGGTTGAGCAGGGAATCATGAAGTTGGAGTATGTGCCTACATAGCTACAGGTTGCATACATTCTGACAAAGGCCTTACCCAAAGTAGCTTTTGAGAGACATCGACTGGCTCTGGGATTTCAGTCGACTCCCCGCACTTAAAATAGTGTGGATATGAGACCCCCCCCCCTCTCCCCGAGGTATGATGTTTGTTTTTCCCTAATGTATTGATATGTGTTCTCTACTCTGTTAAAGACTACAAAGGAGTGTCCTTTGGGTTCATTGACAAAGGGGGAGAAAATAGTGATTGTTTAAGGGGGAGATGGTGTGGTTATTTGAGAAACTTTGAAAGATACTAGTAGAAGCTGAAAGGTGGAGGAGCTAGATAGGGGGAGTTGAACGTGCTTAGCCAGAGCATAGCTTGGACAACACAAGAAATACTGCTAAAGGAGTTTTGAAGCTGACAAGAGTTAAATTTGTGAGTAGAAAGGGGGATCGTTTTTAATCTGATGATGCTAGAAGTGATCGATCAAAGAATATATATCACGACAGATGAGGATCGTGATAAAAGCAGAAGAGTGGTGTTGGAAGAATATTTCCAAAAATTGGTATCCGTTTGGTAAAAATTAGTATCAGTTTGGTGTCATCAATGGGTGTAGGAGATGAAGTGATTCATTGATGAACTTTTCATTTACTCTTGTTTCACACGCCGAGCATTGCTTATGTGGGATTAGAGTATGTGTTGAGTAAATCCTTGATCGCTATCAGAATTGAAAAATGAGAATGGTGGCTGAAAAATTAACGATGTATCTTTTTATGGAAGAGTTGTCAACAAACCCAAAGGGGGAGATTGTTGGGAAAAAATCCCTCAAGGTATCATTGAAGTATTTTTTAGGTGATTGTGTTTGTTGACAAAGTGGACAACTGTGTTGTGATTTTTGACAAAGAAAATCATGACATAAAAATTTGTTAAGAAAGGGGATTTCATGGTGGAATGCCGAGTTCAAGAGCTATGGTCAACGATCCATGTTTGATTCAAGAACGTCGACAAAGGAATGGATGATCTTGAGGCAGTACAAAAAGAACACATACAAGGTGGCGCCGTTTTCCAGTGTTTGCCAAATTTTTGGGCCTGAAAATCAACAAATGAAGAAAAGTGGTTTTTGCCAAAGATACTTTCATGTCGTGTACTTCAAGGTAAGGAAACCTGTGCACCATATGTTTTTCAAGATCAGAAGGTAAAAATAAGGAAAAGGAAAGAGGGTCGCGTAGGTATTGGTGTGGTCGCGCTGGTGACTTGCGCGCCCTGAAGAGACTTGTGCGCTGATTCCTAGGAGGCTTGGGAACATGCGTGCCTATTGTTTTTCAAGATCAGAACTTCAAAATATGGAAAAGGAAAGAGGTTCACACAAGTTTGGAAGTGGGTCACGCAAGTGACTTGTAGGGTCAGAGACCTGTTCGCCCAGACTTTCTCACCGAGGGGAGACTTGTGCACCGCCGCACAGGTTGTTCAAACGCCTATAAATATAGCACCACCCCTCTTCATTTTCAATAGAGTTCAACACATATAAAAATCAGATCTCTCGTTGCATAGATGTGGTGGTCACACAAGTGGTGGTGTGTCGTGCAAGTAGGACTTGCGTGCCAGACATGAAGAAGGGAGATCATTGTTTGTTGCGTGCCAATATTGGTTTGGGAGTAAAGGGAAGTGTGTCGCACAAGCTTGGAGTTGAAGAAGCTTGTGTCACGCAAGGGTATAAGGTGTACTTGTGCGCCAGTTGTGACTTGCGTTCTGAGACTTGCATGTCAGGTTAGACCTACGCACCAAGTAATGTTGATTTCTAGCAGTGATTCAGGGCTGTGTGGAAGCTGGATGATTTCCCGATACCTTCGGTGCAAAGAGAAATTCATCTACGGGTGAGAGTTGGACTTCCACAGAGCATCCTCATACAATAGAGGATGTATTAATTAGAGATAATGAAGAGACCTACAAGTCTATAAACTGTGAGTGGATCCCTTCTAGAGTAGTGAGCAAAGGAAGAGGAAGAAGGTAATCCTCTCCACTGGCAGTGAGCCAGAGAGAGAGAGAGATAGGGAGTGACCCTTGGGAAAGTAGTGAGATGACCCTAAACCTTGTAAAGGAAGTGAACCTAGGATAGAGTGAATGTGTCCGAACTTTGTAATCCATAGCTAGTGCAGTTTAGTGAAATTTGGTACGACTGAAAACCTGTCGGCGTATGCTCCTTAGACGTAGCCCTTAGCGGTGGACCAAGTAAAAATTGTTCGGTCTTGTTCTTTATTTACGTTCTGTTTATATTGTGCAACAGGAAAGAGAGAGAAGAGTGTTTTGCTTAATAGTGAAACAAAATCAGAACGGGCTTTAATTTTAAATTAGTCATACCTTGATTCACCCCCCCCCCCCACTCAGGGTATTCAGCCTTGTGGACCTTACAGAAACCCTATGCTACATGGAATAAAAGTATGGTTCTGCAGCCCTACTTTAATGAAATGTCATCTTTTATCAATTATACTTATGGAGTTGATCGCTATGCGAATGAGCCCTATGTTTTACTAGTCAATGAATTGTTTTTTTAATTCAATGATATGATCCTTATTTTCTAGAATGTTGTTGTCATAAGTAAATATCATTTAAATCCTATTTTATGACCAATCGAAAGGCTTGTATTCATCTATGTAAATCATTCACATTTCAAAATTGAATTTATAACTCTGTTGAATAATTGGAATTTAAATGATTACAATTTATTAGGAGATTTTCTTAGATCTATTATGATCAATTTAATAGAAAGTTTTTCTCTTTAAATAGAAAGAATATTATCATTTTCAGTAATAATATATATAGTGTGGTTGATTTTTGAATATAAAACTATTGAAAAAAAATATTGATCGTATATGATGTTTTGAAGAACAACACATCGAGACATACATGTTTCGATCTTGTGATGTGTAACAAGCTAAGTAACTATTGCTGTTATTATTTATCGGTTGTTATTTTATTGAAGATCAATCTCAACCAGGATCTCATTGAATCTATTCATTCTTGAAGACTTTTATCTTTGAAGAAGAAGATCCATTTTCTATTATTTTTGGATGAAATAATGAATAAGAAGATATTTATTCAATTAAATAAATATCTATTGATTTATTTGAGTTTTGGCTGAATGGAAGACACTATGGTAGAGTATTAGCTTCTCATACTAAGCTGTATAGGTTTCAATTCTCTATAAAAGAACCATATTTCTTATTAAATCCTTATTTTAAAAGGTTTCAATGGCCTACACTCAGTTGTTAACCTATTATGATAAAATGACCTTTATATTTAAAGTTATTAATCTCACTGAGAGAGATTTTGTGGAGTGTACTAGGGGATCTTTGTGGCATGAAACACTATAGAATGTTTTCTTTTATTATTTTTTGTTTATCCGCTCCTCAAAATTCCTAGAGAAGAGAATTATTTATATCTAAATAAATCATAAAGAATTATATAAGTTTTAATTTGTCTAATATTATCAAGATGACACAACTAAACCCTTCTTGTGTGTCCTTTTATTATTCTAACATAAAAATTTCTATCGAAGGATTTATTTCTTTAATAAAATTAGATACTCACTAGAAATATAAAATTAAAATTTATATACAATGGTGTATGGATAATATTGATACTAATGATGGCATGTCAATGATTCCTACTCCTCACTTAAATGGTAATAATTATGGGTGTTGGAAGTCTGGAATGATTATCTATCTAAAAAATCATTGGTCAATGTATATGTGAATATTCCTACTCCATATTTAATACCTGAAAATATAGAATCATGGGATGCTACCAAAGATGTTGATTATGATATCAATTAATAGCAGTGAATGAAATTGTATGTGGACTTCACTCAAATTAATTCAGTTGAGTATCTAAATACCCTAATACTTATGGAATATAGAAAACTATTGTGGTTTCCTATAAGAGAGCTGAAATTGTTAGAAAATTAATGTAAGATACTTAAATTATTCAATGTCATGCCTTCAGAATGTATGAAGGTAAAATAATCACACATTTTAATGGAAGATTGATAGAGATAGCCAATTATGTTGCTACATTATGAACTTTAGTTTCACAATCAGACGAGACACTAAAAGTTCTTAGAGTAATACCCTCTAAATGGAATGTAAAATATGTTGCTAAATGAAAAAGATCACAATTCAAATATTAGACAATGAAAGAATTGATCAAAACCTTGATGATGTAAGAAGTAGAAATAAAAGCTGAAGTTGAAGATCATAAAATTGTAAAATGGGAAAATATTTCTCTTAATGTTACTACTTAGAATCATGAACAGAAAAAAAAGATGAAAATGGTTTAGAATGTTTAGATTCTAATATGGAGCTAGCTCAACTAGCCAGAAGTTTCATAATATTCTATTAAAATAAAATAGGATTCATGAATACATTCAAGAATGATGCAAAAGTATCTAATGAAGTATGATGTTATGAATGTAAACATATGGGGCTTTCTAGTCATTATTTCCAACAGATAAATAATGAAATTGAAATATGAATGAGAAAGAAAAGAAAAATCATATGAGAACTGCCTAAATGGCCTGAAGGCCTTCATTTTTATTGATTTTTGATAACCCCCCATTTCAAGGGATGAGGGGGAACCCTTGCAAGGCCCATAGGCTCAGAGATTACATGGCTCGTAGGAAGAAGATGGGGTAAAAATATATATGATTCTTCTACTTATGATTCTAACATATTCTCTCATAAAAAACTATTTTCTTATTTCCCCATGCTTGAAGAAATATTTGAGTCTTTAGTAAAAAGGAATAAGTCATTAAAGAATATTCATAAAAAATTTCAAGCCAAAAATAAGAAATGCTAAAACAAAAAAATAAGTAAATAATTTTTTTTTAAAATCTACATCAGATTATAAATTTCATGAAAATAAAATAAAATAATTAAAACACTAATTAGATTCATTTAAAATTGATTCTATCATACAAACAAATGTATACAAATATTTAAATGTGATTATTGGAAAAACTGTTATCAGAAAAGAAAAATATATAATAAGAAGCAAGGGAAAATCAGAATTATATAAAAATTACATTATAACTAGATCTAGAAATAATAAAATATATAGAGTTACATGTTTCTTATTGAGGAATTAAAGGACATTATTATTATGAATTATATTTAATAAATCATTAAATAAGTGGAATTAAAAATTATTTTATTTCTAGAAATATATCTGAATAATGTCATGTAAATTTTGGAAAAATACGGAAAATATGGTTACCCAAATCTCTAGATGAAAACATAGTGGTTCCCAAGAAAATATAAGAAAACTAACTATTGATTAAATGTATTTATAGGGAACCCATCATAAGAACAAAAAATTTCATGGTATAAGGATTGCATCTTCTGAATACACATTAGTGGAGAGTCATCTAATTTTTATACACTGGGACAACTGGTTAGAGGACATGTTAACTTTGGACACAATTCTAATGGAAGAATAGATGGAGTCGGATTATTTGGAGATCCAAAAATCAATTTTAATCAATAAAGTGTTATATTATCAATGGATAAAGCACAACCTTACAATTATCTCCCAACTCTATCATGATTGTTTTTTTGTTGATTTTTTTATTGATTTTTACTCACATTTCATAGAAACATTTAACAAATTTAGAGCACCTAGAATGGAAAATGTTTATACCATGGATCTGGCAGAGAATACATGTTCACTATAATATATTTACCTTTTCTAAATTGTCTAAGAAACACATAGTTTATAATTTTCCTAGTCTTAAATTTGATATTGATATATTATTTTATGCATGTCAAATTAGTAAACATCCCATGTCATCCTTCCAATATATTAAAAAATTTAATACATCCAAACCACTTGAACATAACCACAAGTAGTTTTTTAACTATATTAATTACAATGTTTTTCTGGAAGATCATAGGTTTATGTGTTCATTGATCACTTATCAAGATTTACATAGGTTTAGTTTTTAAGGATTAAAATTGAATTGTTAATTGTTTTTGAAGGCTTTTGTAATGTTGTTAAAAATGAAAATCATTTTAAAATAATTTCATTAAGAATTTATCGTGGTGGATAGTTTAAAAATCATGATATCAATTCTTTTTTCTGAGAATTATCTATTAAAAAACATTATCTGAACCAAGAAAACCATTATAGAATGGAATTTTAGAAATAACAAATGAGACTATTTAATAATGATAAATAAATTTATTAAATAAATATAGTCTTCATATGTATATTTCGGTTGAATACAGAAAAAAAATTCTATATCATGAATAGTGTTTTTATAAGTCCACTTATTGAAAAGACAACCTATGAACATTGGAATATCAAAAAAACTAATATTAGATTATTTAAAGTGTTTGGATGCAAGGTGTATACATTTGATACTAAGGAGGACAATAGTAAATTTTAAAAAACAAGTCTTAATGTAAATAGACATTTCATCCTTTTGGTGGAATACTTAAAACATTACACAAATACATTATCAAGACCATATTATTTTAGTTCCTTTATAAACCTGAAAACTTAATGATGATATATGAGTAAGCTCAATTATCTACCACATGGTTCGTCATGACTATAAACCATCTCAAACACACCATACATAATCAATATCTTCATATCCTAGGGATGGAACCATAAATAGGGTTGATATTAGATTCATAGTAAGGGGAAATAAGGGAGATATGTAATCACAAACATGAGAAAAATAGTATGAGAACATTATAATGACATTATTATATCAGACCCTTAATATCAAAGATCATAAAAATTAATCATGAAATAAATATTTTCATTTAATCATACATGAATAATAATTAAAAAAAGATCATAATCTATGAAATCATAACATAGGAAGATGACATTTAATTATGGAATACACAATAACATGTAATATAATTCCATATAAGTCATGAAGAATTGTTGAACATATCAGGTATTTTCATAGGGACTACATCTACTGGGAGGGACACACCATCATACCTAGTCATAGTCCTTTAAATTCAAGGGATCAAGTTTCCCCATCTTCCCGTAGTGGATTCAGATTCTCCATCTTCTTATAGCGAATCAGGTTCCCTGTCTTCAATCTTCATGGTGATTGCACCTATTAGATGGGACACACCACCATCCCCACTCACAGCCCTTTACTTGTAATATATCAAGTATCCCAATCTTCCAATTGTGGATCAAATTTCCCTATCTTCTATCTTCATGGTGGCTGCGACTACTGGGTGGGACACACCATTATCCCTATTCGCAATCATTTCCTTGTATGGGATTAGGTTTCCCTATCTTCCCATAGTGGAACTAGCATATAAACTTGATTCTACTCATTATCTCATGACATATAAATCATTACCCAATTCATTAGATGTATATATTGGTCCTACCCATCACATATTAAAATCATTCATACATGTGACAAAATATAAAAAAAATTAGTCATATCATGACATATAAAAATAGATGGGTTTCATAAACATCTTTTCATAACCCATCAAATGAAATGGGTGTCGTAAAAATGTAATCATATATTAACCTTTTCAAAAGATAGGTTTCACAATCATTTCATAAAATCATATCTCTTGAAATGAAGTCAATTTCGTAAGCATAAAACCTTTGGAAAAATAATGGGTATTATAAGCATATAACATGTGAAAGAGAAATGGTTTTCATAAACATCATGAAATCAAAATATAAAAAATTTAGATAATAAATATTAATGTAAACTTAGGATAATTTCCAATAAAGTAATTATTAACACCAATGGTTGTCATCTTAGATGGAAAATAATTTAGAAATATCATTTTAAAAACTTTTTTTCAGTAAAATATCCATTCTTTTTTAAAAACGTATTTTAAAACATAAATCCTTTTAGAAAACAGTTTTTTTTAAATAGTTTTCAAACATAAAAATAATTCTTGAAATCATTTTGAAAACATGTTCCTTTTAAAAATTATAAATGTATCTTGAAATTTTTTTGAAATACTTTTTATTTGAAAATACATTGAATACCTAGAAAGAAGGCTTGAAATCATTTTGAAATCTTTTTCCCCTGAAAAGGTATAAATAATTTTATTTTTATTTTTCAAATCATTTTTCTTTGAAATTACTATGAAAACAAAGAATGAAGGCTTCAAATCATTTTTAGAACCTTTTCTCTTGGAAACTTATAAAATAAGCTTGAAACGTTTTGAAATATTTTTTCAATTATATTTCCTTGATAACATAAAAAAGGCTTGAAATCATTTTGAAACCCATTTTTCCTTGAAAACATATAAAATATTCTTCAAAACAATGTTAATAACATTTATTTAAAAATAGTTTTAAAATTTGTAATAGAAGCTTCAAAATCATTGAAATCATTTTCTTTGAAAATAGCCTTTTAAAAACCAATAAATTATGTTTTGAAAATCATTAAAAACACATTTTAAACATAATTTATTTTTACAAAACTTTTTCATTTTAAACCCTATTAAAAAACAAATGTATAGAATATTAGGAAAAAATTCTTAAAAAATATGTTAATAATCTTGTATAATATTCTTCAAGGTAAATGTGATCATTATAGTAGGTAAATATATACATGTCAAACATTCCTTTGTCACCCTAAAAAAGTATAGAAAAGTGCCTCGACCAGAAAATGAAAATAAGATACCTTTTTAAAACCCTTCTCTTTAAAAAGGTAAATAATGTGTAATAATTTATTTTAATGATCATTTGAGAATTTTATAATTTGTTTCAAATTTTCTTTATAAATCATGGTTTTGGAGGAATAGAAAATTTCCAACCTAAGAGGTAGGTCAAGTAGAAATTTTTTTAAAGACACATTGTTGATTATATTATGTACCAAATAGTGTAAAAATGGAAAATTGCTTGGACATAACATGAATAACCATATGTTATGGAAACACATGATAATATATGAAAGATGGATTATAATATTTTATCAAAAATATCATAATCATAAATAATCTTGTTAAACGGTGAGATTATAGCTATAAACTATTACCAATTTAGTATCATTGAATCATAATAAATTGGAAAAAAAATAAAATTATGGGAAGATTAAAATATCATTAAAATAAGTATATTCATGAAATAAACATTCAATGGTTTTATATACATTTCATGTTAAAATATAGGTTCATAACATGTCATGTATCTCAAAGATGGAAAATTGAGACAAAATTATTTTAGCAATTTGGTAACTTTGGAAACATAAACCCCTATAAAAGAGATATATTAATAGAGATATGTAATTATCCATAAATTTAAGGATAATAATCATAGAATATATTCATAGGAATTTTATACCTCACACAAAATAAATTAGTGGGGAATAAGATATAAATCACACAGAAATAAAATTGAGACTGGAAATCAATTTTCCTTATGTTTCGACTCTATTAATACTCATAAAAAACACATATATATTAAATATAAGTTTATTATAAATATTTTAAATAACAATTTTATTATTTATAATACCATATATGATTTTATGATGACTTTATATGACCCACTTATTAATGATTCTAAGTTATCTTTTCATTTTGGGTAATATCTGCTTTGTTTTTTCGCATGTATCTTTGTTTGTTATATTTTCAATTATCATAATTATATAAAGATTTCAAGAATTTAAAACAAGATATAAATATAATTTATATTTATTATATATTTATTTATAATAATATATAATATATATAAATATGAAATGGAATACATAGTTCATGGAAACGGTAGGTCATACGTAAGCATGAATATTATTTCTATTTTTCTTTATAATATTTAAAGAAATAAAGTAAAATATATATATTTGTGTATATATAATATCATTAAAGTATCATTATTATTTCATATATATCATATATTTTCACTATTCCCATCTATAATATGTTCTATGTAGTGTTTGGATGAATCACATTACTTTGAGGTGGCAGTTGTATACACTTCCCCAAGCGAATTTATTATATTTACTAAAATTTGAAATCATGAAGTTATGTGTTATATAATGACTAATTAATCATTAATATTTCATCTATACTATATACAAATATATTATAAATCATAATTTTCCACAATGATAGGTGGGAAAAGAAAAATCAAACAACTTCATTTTGTGAGGCGGTAGTTCGCTATACACAAGAATGGTATGTTTGTTACCCATTAGATTGTTGTGTGTATAAGTGTAGGTAAAACCTTTATAATAAAAAATA
The DNA here is from genome assembly GCA_963277665.1 of Viscum album. Taxonomy (NCBI): domain Eukaryota; kingdom Viridiplantae; phylum Streptophyta; class Magnoliopsida; order Santalales; family Viscaceae; genus Viscum; species Viscum album. The sequence goes on from OY728123.1 coordinate 1,385,041,482, forward strand.
TTAGTATATTTATTGTACGGATTCTATTATTTATTCATTCAATAATAACATTTTAGTTTTTGTAAAAATAAAATAAAGGAAAGGAGCTTGAGATATAATTTTACTACTTCTTTGTGTAACTCCATTTGGTTCGTTCCAAAGGGATTACTTAGTTGGATTTATGAAAAAAGGGAAGATTTTTGGAGTAATTAATTGATGTTTAGAAGTGACTTTTTAATATAATGGATGAAACTATGTTGTTTTTTCAGTTTTAATATTTGGGAGAAGTGGTATCATTTTAATTGAGAGGGATGAGACACATTTGGCATTTTTAAAAACAAGTTTGGTGTACCCACGTTTTTACCTAAAAAAGTAATAGAAAATAAACCAAAATAAATAATTTAATGTGTATGGGTGAAATATTTCTATAAAATGGATTTTGAGAAGTGTATAGGTTATTTCGGCCCTTAAGTTTGAGGTTTATTCTCGTGTTGTGCATAATTTTAGCCTAATCATTGTAATTAATCTTAATCATTTTCACAAATATTTTTAATTTGAAATGAAGATAATTTTATTAGATTATAAATTATATAAATATTAAAACCTTTTATTTCCATTTAATAAATTCAATTAAATAATGTGGAATATTTAATTTTAATATTAATCTCATAGGTGTGGTGATATAGTAGGTTTTTAATGTGATAATGTTCAAATGTTCATTATTATTTCATATCTAAATTCAATATAAAAATGATTAAAATAATCTAAATTGGATTAATATATGTATAATTTACTAATTTTCACTTTAAATCTGACTTAGAATATAATTTATCTATAATGATTAATTTTATGCAAATGATTTTTTGAATTAATATTATTTATTTTTTCACTATTCACCGAAAAAATAAAGATTCTCAGAAAAAATACCCAAAACACACCCTAAGATAATATTGAAATTATATATTCAAAAATAATTGTTATTTTATCAAATTAAATTTATATGTTTCTAAAATTAATTTTATTATTCTTCATCAAAGGACGTAAAAAGCAGTTAATTTGAGAAAACAGTATTTGCAAACATATTAATACTTGAAAAAAACTTATATGTTTTATCATCATAATGTTTTCCTTATATAAAACCATTATAAGTAATATTTAAATATAATTTATTAAAATTAATATTTTTATTTTTATGCATTAAATTTCTCATTTAATTAATTATAAAATGAAAATGATATTTTTTAGAAACTCAATGTTGTGTGTCACACAAGCCAAGTCAGTGTTGCATGTAGCACAAACATATATTAGGATATAATATAATGGAAGTTTATAATTGTGTATCTTACAAAGTAAGAATAAAATGGTGATTTCATATAATATAATTAATATTCAGTGTTCCATAAAATGAACAATATTAAAAAGATTAAATTTATTCAAAAAAATATTTCCCAAAAACTCGAGGTGTTACATTCTACACCCCATAAAATAAATTTCACCCAAGAAATTTGTCTGGGTTTTCCATGGATTAATAATTTTAATATCCTATAATATAAAACCACATAATAAAAATTAATATTAAAACATCCCATAAAAAGGAAAGATGGAACCATAATGTTTACCCAGAGTAACTCATATTTGGGTTTCTATGTAGGACAACATTGGTGAGAAGTGAACACATAGACTTGGCGGAAAAGTGTAAATATACAGAGGGATTCATTTAGGTCATAAATAAAAAACAACATAATGATTATTGAAATGTTTAGGGCCTCAAATTCATAAATTATTGATTATTTAAATGTCCATCAGTTCAACAAAAACTAAGGTATTAGGAAAATATTTTTCTATTCATTTTCTTTACATTGAGTAATTATTTTATTGACCAATAAAATAAGGAAATATATTGACTTGATATATTTATATAATCACAATTTCATTCTTTGTTTATTCTTTGATAATTTCCTAATTCATCCATTACATCATGAAATGGTTATCTAGAAATTAACTTTCATTTCAAAAGTAATAAACTACATTTTTAACGGATCTTAAGTCCCATCAACGAATGAAAAGTCTAACTATTTGCCTAAAACTATTCTTAAAAATAAATATGGTTAATACATTAATCTATAAATGTAAAAAGTATCAATAATTATTCATTATTAATATTTATTCATCAAATTGTTTAACTAAAAAAATTACACATTACCCAGGACATCATGTTTTCCAATTGTAGGAATGAAACCCTTATGATCATTTGGTCATGGGTTCATGACCCACGACTTAGCCAAATTTGATGGGTTTTCACTCGACATACAATTTTTCAGTTTCAAAATCAAAATTGAAATTATTTCCAAAATAAATATGATCGATATCCTTTAAATTAGGTTAATAACTAAATAGAGTTTTCACTATATTTTTCAGAACAAACACAATACATAAATACTTCATCTAAAGATTAAATTAAGAATTCCATAAATGGTTAACTTTATAAACCTTCTAAAATATTAAAATAAAAAACATTATAAATAATGGCATGAAATAATCTTAATGTTGATCCACCATATATCAAAAAGTATCTCTTGGTTTTCACATTCCAAACATTTGAATATAATCGTCATACATTATATTGAAAATGGAAATAACCTATAATACCATTAATAATTTTAAAAAACTTTCATGTTTCATTATAAATTTTTTTTCAAGATATATTCTTTAAATCCAAGAAATTTCAAAATTCATCCCTGAAAACATAGACTACTTTTTCATCAAATCCTTTATGAGTTTTGAGGTAATCAATACCGTCCAATTTACTTATTCATATCTTACATATTTTTATCCAAATATCATTATCTCAACGTCAAGAATAAATTAAGGGGTACATTAACTTAATCAAAATAACACCTTTTTAGAAATCAACTTCCAATTTCATAAAACCATTCAACATTTTCATGTAAATCCATAAAAAAATATAAACTGAATAATACATATATAGTTCACCATTAACAATAACAGAATACAAATATATAATTACTCAAATCCTTACAATTTAATTATTTCCATGGAATAATTCATTCATTGGTTCAAAAATAAATTCTCAAGTTGTGGAATTGCTTTGGGTATTTCACATGTTATTCATAGACAATACATTGAACTCCATTACAATTTGTCACACTATGACCTTTTCCTGCACAAATAACAGCTTCCTCTCAAATTATAGTATTTCTCATGTTTCTTCTTACCTTCTTCTTGATATCCAAGAATCAAAATCTTCTTTACTCTATGTTACATACCATTTGAACATTTATAAAAGTATATCATCCACATATTATATGTGTTAGTAATATCACAAAATCAAACACTATTAATCATATATCATGATAATTGATTTGGAATAATTATAATATCTTTCTCTGTAGTGACCATCCCATTTTACTACTCATAAAAAAATGTGCATCACATTTAAAGATAACACAATTCTTTATAGTTCCCTCCATTGTCTAAAACTAAAAAGACCTGAGTAAGAAACAATTATCATAGTGAGGATCCGCATAATGAAATATAACATATTAGATATATAAATTATGATTAATTCCTTAATCTATGAAAAATTAGGTTTATACTACTTTATTTATAGGAAATTTATTTTTAAATACTTTATTATAGTTCATAAATATTTTTTTAGTTCCCAAAGAATATCCCCCGAGAGTGTCAAACCAAATTTCTAGTAAGGCCCATTTTCATGTTGCGAGATATGCTCAAGTTAGGCCCAATGCACCTTGTCCAAGTTAATACTCTTGCATACATATAATCCATAACCACACCCACTTTTACTATCTATACATATATATATTTCCTAAAAACCACTCACTATATCCTTTACCAAAATTCCAGGATATTTTTTTAAAATTTTCTTCATCCTTAACTGTATCCTTATATGAATCCCTAGACATATCCTTAGAAATATTCCGACATATCTCACTAAAATTTTCTCATCCAAGTTTCCAAAGGTTAAATAAAACTTTGCTCTAATATCAACTATAAAAACCTTGTCTTAACAAAAATAGGCATTACATCATCTTTTCATAATACATAAAACATTACATAAACAAATTCCCAATTTCCATCTTAGTTTAGTGACTTTGGAAACATAGAAACATAAACAATGATACATGAGTGAGATACATTATTACCCTATACGTTCTTCATGAGTATCACCCTTCCTATAGACACCATACATAATACATATCTCCGTATCCTTGGGAAGGAAACATAAAAGGTTTTGAGCTCAAATGCTTAGTAAGGGTAAACAAGGGACATATATTTATAAGCATAAACATGAGGATAAGGCTATGAGAACATGATCAGGACATTATTATATCATACCTAGTATATCAAATATCATATACATGAAGCATTTAATAAATATTTATAGTTAATAAATAATGAATCATAAGGAAAACGTGAATAATACAAAAAATCATAACATATGAACAATACATGGAATTATGGAATACACATAAACATGTAATATCATTCCCTATAATTCAAGGTGTATTACTAGAGATTATCAGGGAAACTCATGGGACCTGCACCTACTAAGAGGGATACAACATCACCCCCAATTTCATTCCTTTCCTTATAATAGATTAGTATCCCCCATCATCCCATTGTGGATCTGGTTTCCCTATGTTCCATTACTCGATCGGGTTCCCCATCTACCTTCTACATGGTGACTACACATACTAGTCGAGACACACAACTATCCCTAGTAATAATCCTTTTATTGTAAGGGATATGGTTTCCCCATACTCCCATAATGGATTGGGTTCCCCATCTTCCATCTTCATGGTTACTACACCTTCTGGGAGGGACACACCACTATCCCCAGTCACAGTCATTTCCTTTTAAGGGATTGAGTTTACCCATCATCCCATAGTGGATCAAGTGTAACAACCTGATTCCTGTAATTATCTCATTATATACTAATATTTAACCAATTAATTAGATGGAGATATAGGTCCCACCATTCATATAATAAAATTATTCATTCATTTTCCAAAATATAATAAAACATTATCATATCATGAAATATTAAAAGATATGGGTTTCAAAAATATCATATCATAATCCATGAAATGAAATGGGGTCATAATCATGTAATCATATATTAACCTATGAAAAAATTTAGTTTTCATAATACTTTAATCAAATCAGAACCCATGAAAAGAAGTGGGTTTCATAAGAATAAAACCTGTGGAAGGGTAATAGGTTTTATAAACATATTACATGTGAAATAGAAATGTGTTTCATAATCATCCTTCCATCGAAACATAAACCATTCAGATAATGAAAATTAATGGAACCATTGGATAATTTCCAATAAATTCATGAGTAACACCAATGGATGTCATCTTAAATGGAACATAATTTGGAAATATCCTTTTAAAAAAATTTATTGATTAAAATATACTTTTATTAATTAATGAATTATTTTAAAAAAATAAACCTTTTTGAAAAAAAAAATCATTTAAAATAATTTGAAAATATAGAAATAAGTCATGAAATCACTTTGAAAACATTTTCACATTAACACTTATAAAATATGATTGAAAACATTTAGAAATCCTTTTTATTTTGAAATACATTGAAAACATATAATGATGGCGTTAAAGAATTTTAAAAACATTATAACATGAAAAATTATAAAAGAATATTGAAAAAACATCAAATCCTTTTTCATGGAAATACATCAAAAACACTTAAATAAAACTTGTAATAATTTTGAAAACCATTTCCCATAAAAACATATAAAAGAAACATTAAAACATTATAAAATCGTTTTTTTTAAATTGCTTTTAAAACATAGAAAGAAGGCATGAAATCATTTTGAGAAACTTTTCCCTTAAAAATTTATAAAAGAATACATAAAAACATTTGAAATCCCATTTATTTAAAAATTCATTGAAAACATTTATAATAAGCTTCAAATTCAGTGAAATCCTTTTATCTGAAAAAAAATTGAAAAATTATAATAAGTGTTTTGAATATCATATAAAATATTTTCTGAACATAATTTTTTTGGAATCATTTTTCATTTAAACCCACTTTCAAAAAATATTATATAATATTAGGAAATCATTTTATTTAAACAAAACTATCTAATATTTTAAAATAACCATCAAGGGAATTATTTTCATTATAGTGGGAAAATGAGTACATTCCAAACATTATTTTTTTCACCATAAAATGTTTAGAAAAGTACATCGACCATAAAAATACTAGAAGATTCCTTTTTAAAAAAATATTTTGTTTAAAAAGGTTAAATTTTGGTAAAATTTTAATTTAAAGGTAATATGAGTATATTATAATATTTTTGGAATGTTTTTTAGAAAACATGGTTTTAAAGGAACCTGGATTTTGTACCAACGATTGAGGTAAAGTCGACCATTATTAAAAACACTTTCTTGATTAGATAAAATGTAAAGATTAGGGAAATGGTACCATTATATAAATATAACATGAATAAAAATATGTTAATAAAACTCATGAGATATCTTGAGATATGGATCATAATACTTAATCAATGGCAGATAATCATAAACAATATCGTTAAATAGTGAGGTTGTAGATATAAACAATTACCAATTTGGTAACTTTGAATCATAATAAAATTTAGAGAATAAAATTAAATGAATATTATCATATCATAAAATTGAGTAGATTAATTAAATAAAATTTCATAGGATGTATATACACCACATGGAAAAATATCGGTCCATAACATGGCATGTGTCTCAAAGAAAGAAAATTGAGTCACAATTACTTTACAGATTTGGAAACATTTGAAACATAAACCCCATGAAATATATATATTTAAATGGATATTTAAATTAAAATAAATTTATGGATAAAAATAATAGAAATTATTCATGGTAATTATATACTCCACACAAAATAAATGGATGGTGAATAAGACATATATCTCATCGAAATAAATGTGAAACTAGAAATCCCCTTACCTTATTCTTGACTCTCTTTGTACTCATAAAAATTTCATATATAATATATAAAAGTTTATTATACATATTTTAAATAAAAATATAATTATTTATAATACTTTATTTGGATTAATTGTGACTTTATATTACTCTATTGGTAATGATTCCAGGTTAATTTGTTGCTTCTGGTTATATCACTTTTTTTTCGCATGTGTCTTAATTTGTTATATTTTTTTGCTCATAATTATATCATGATTTAAATATTTTAAACCATAGAATAAATAAAATTTATATTCATTATATATGTATATATAATAATCTATATAACATATATATGTGAAATGGAATGCATCATTCATGGAGACTATAGGTCATACATATTCGTGAACATTGTTTCCTTTTTTCATTATAATATTTGAAGAAATAAAGTAAAGGACATATAAGTATATATATAATACCATTATATTATAATTATTATATCATATATATCATATAATTTCAGTAAATACATCATTAATATGTTCCATTTTGTGTGTGAACGAATCAAATTGCTTTGAGGAGTTGGTGGGCCACACATCCCCAAATGAAATTATCGTATTTACAAAAAAAATAATTCATGAAGGTATGTGTTATATAATAATTAATGAATAATAAATAAATCATATATATAATATATATCAAATAAAAATATATTTTCCATCATAATTCCCAACCATGATATGGGGTAAAGGAAAAAATGAACAACTTTGTTTCGTGAGGAGGTAGTTCACCGTACACGAGAATGGTTAGTTCATTACCTATTAGATAGAAGTGTGTGTAATTGTAGGTAGAAACCCTATAAAAAAACATATAAATGTTTTTATGATATTTAGGCTATTATTTATGAATATAATTATAATAATTTAGCTAATGGTGAAATAAAGATAAAGAAAGGAGCTTGAGGTAGGATGTTACCTGTTTTTTGGGTCACTTTTTTTGGATTGCACCAAAGGGATTCCTTGGTTGGATTTATACTCATAGGTATTCTTCCAGGATTAAAGGAGGGACTCTTGGAAGTGAATTTATAATATATCATTCGAAACTAAGTGGTTTTATTGTTATGAAGAAGGAGGATAGGTGGTGGACTTTTATAGGGGAGGGAGGGGACACACATGGAATTTTGTAAAAGAAGTTAGGTGCACTAATATTTTTAAATAAACAATGTCATAAGAAACAAAAAAACAAAATAATGGATGTTTTCTTCTTGAAATATTTGCATAAAACAGGTGTTATACAGGTTTCTAGGTCATTTAGTCTCTTAATTTTAATGTGTATTCCCTTGTTAAGCTTAATTTTACCTTAATCACTATAATTAATGTTATTCACTTTCACTACTCATTTTGGTGATAAATTGTGTTCATATTATTAGACTATAAATATTATACTAATTAAAACCATTTATTTTTTCTTTTAAAAATCCAATTCATAGAGGTGAAAAAATTATGTTTATTGATAATCTCACAGACCTAGTGAGAAAACGGGGTTTTAAAATGAGAATGTTCAAAAGTTCATTAAGCTTTCATATCTAAATTCAACCTAAAAAATATTATAATCAAATAAATTTGATTAATATATGTATAACTGACATGTTTTGACTTGAAAAAAAACATAAAATATATTTTCTATTTATAAATAAATTTCATGAAAAATCGATTTTGTATTAGAATTCAATATTTGCTCACTATTCACCCAAAAATGATTCTTTATAGAAAAATAAAAAATTTTCACCGTAATATAATTTTAATATTACAAATTCAAAAATTTAGTTTATTTAAATTTTTTTTCTAAAAGTGTCAAAAATTAATTTTATTATTGTTCATAAATGGACATAGAAATTAGTTTTTTTGAGAAAATAGTATTTCTAAGCATATAAAGACTTTACCAAAAATTCTATGTTTTATCATCCTTATGGTTTATTTATATACAAAAATTATAAAAAATATTTTAAAAGTGATTATTAATACTCATATTATTATGGGTCGGTTATAACTATCCCATTTAATTTATTTTAAAAAAATTGTATGAACATAGGGTTGCGTGTAACTCAATTCATGTCAGTATTGCGTATAGGGAAACCCAATATTGGGGTATAGTATAATGAACGGTTTTCATGGTGTATCTTACAAAGTAATAATTAAAATGTTATTTCATATAAAATTATTTATATATATCATTGCATAAAATGAAAAATATCAAAAAATATTAAATTATCTTGAAAAAAAATATTTCAAAAAAGCCATAGGTGTTACAAAAATTATATCCAAAGGATGATGAAGGAATATTTTTAGGATTTTCCACCAACTCTATTTATTTTAGAGACTATAATAAAATGTCATAGATTTTTTAATAATATATTCATGTGAAGTTAGATGAAGGAGATCCTTTTGATAAAAGGAATGATCAAGCAGATAAAATTGTTGACTCTTTATATAAAATGGGACTGGAAACACCTATGAATGATTTGGAAAATAAAATAAATGAAAGTTAGATCAATTTATAATAAGATGAAGTTGATTAACCTTAATTTCTCTTACTTAGACAATTTAGTACCTTAAAAGACCATGTCCTAGAAACTATAATATATGATCTAGATGCGAGAGAGATAACTATACAAAAGTAAGAAACTTAGCTGACTTTAAAACCTTCCTATCACTATTATAACCTAATATTGTAGTGTAGTCCTTAAAATATAAAATTTTGATAATGGATATGCAAGAATAACATAACTATTTTATTAGAATTAATGTTTTGGAATTAGTTGATAGACCAACCAATTATCCATTAATAGGAACCAAGTTTTTTTAAAAAAATAAAATATATGAACAAAGAATATTAACTAGAAATAAATCATTATTAGTGGCCAAGGGATACAATCAGGAATAATGAAAATATTATGTTTAGCCGTTTTCAACTATCTATAGATTAGAATCTATTTAATTCGTTCTATATTGTTCACCTCATATGACCATTAATTTATATCATATGGATATAAGATTGGATATTTTAAGTGGATATTTAATGTAAAAATATTATATTGAACAACCACTTGGTTTTGAAAATCCACACCTACCAAATTTAGTTTTCAAATATACTAACCTCTTTATGGAAATAAATAAGAACTTAGAGCTTGGTATAGATTATTAAACTCTTATTTATTAGAAAATAGAATTTTATGTAGGTTTATAATATCTAACTCTTAACAAGAATTTTTTTCTAATATATTATTAGTAAAATTTCATATAGATGGTGTTATTTTTGGTTAATAAATAAAAAAAACTCTCTAATGATTTTTCAAATATTATGAAAAAATAATTTTAAATGAGTATGATGTAGAATTAGATTTCTCTCTTCATTTTCAAATGTTCAAAAAATATTATGGAAATGTTTTATTTCATAATAAATATATTATTTATTTATTTAAAAAAATTGGACATGAAAACTGTAAGATTTATATAACTCTCATGTGTACCAATATAAAACATGATTTCAATGAAGCTAGAAAACCAATTGACAATATTTTATAAAAATTTATGATTGGAAGTTTATAATATCTTATAACTATAATACTAGATATAATGTTTTCTATATGTCTATGTGCAAGATCTGAATAAAACCCAAAAGAATCCAATCTTTCAGTTGATAAAATAATTTTTGGATATTTAAAGGGATCTTTTTTAAATATCAACTTTATCCAAAAGCTTTCGATTTTAATTTAATTTAATTTTCAAATGATGACATTGATGGATGTAGATTATATAGAATAACTTCATCAGTAACCAAAAACATTTTACAAAAATCCTTACATTTATGGTCAAGTAAGGTATAACATTCAATTTATCATTCAATAGATGAGGATGAATATATATCTACTGGATGTTTTGTGCACCCATGTTGTGTATAGAACACATCTTTCTAGAATTTTGACTTAATTTTAATAATATTCATATTTTATGTGATAATACAAGTGAAATAAATATATCAAAAAATCCTATAAGTCATTCAAGAATCAAATATATTTATATAAGCCATTATTTTCTAATAGACCATGTTCTGAAAAGGATATATATTTAAAAAAAAAATAATGAATATAAAATTGCTAATATTTTTACTAAACCACTTCCCACTATAAGTTTTAATTTTATTAAGGGGGACATAGGACTATTTATTTTTTATAAATTTAATTAAATTTAAATAAATTGATTTATTTATTTTCATTCACAATTTTATTATTTACTAATTATTTAATAAAAATAATTCATTTCATTTTAAAAAAACCCATTTTTTAATAATAAAAAATAAATAATTATTATAATGAGTAATTGGATCGAGAAACTAGAACCAACGTCACTAAAACTGTCTGAATACCCCCCTCCAGGTCTTACACTTTTACTCTCAAAACTCGAACCATTTATACTTGTAGATTAATTGTATTCCCTTTTATACCCAAGAATCTAAACCTTAAACATTAATATTTATAATAATTTCTATGTTAAATAGGATATAATAATTTTAACAAATAACAATAATGCTTCAGCACATAACCTGTAGAATAATTATTCAAGGAAAAGTCATATATTTTGCATGGTTTTATATGAAAAATATTCTTATGAGGAATGATATATCATTTCAAGGATTAGAGTTTCTTTTAAATGATTAAAATAACTCATTCATATTCAACATTGGAGTTAAATTTTTCTATAGAAATTTTCAATTTAGTTTTGAATATATAGAAGATGTCATCATGTCATGAGTAGATGATACTGCATTTTCTGTTTCTTATGTAGAAATAGAAATAAATTTTTAGTGTCCTCACAAAGGATTTTTTTTCATTTTGAACTTTTAAATATTATAAATCTAGAATATAAGTCTGAGGATATTATGTCATTTCTCTTCAGTTCAACCATGATTTAGAAAATATTTGTAAAAGATCATAAGACTGACTAGAAGGTGCTAGTCAAGTTTATTCAGTTAACCGTACTTCTAAGAATTGCGAAGCTATAAAATATTATTTATCCCAAAATGTATATAATTTTTTTTATAATGATTGATATTAAGTTTAATTTATGAAGATATATGACTTGTTACATGCATCAATGTTTCCAAAAGGATGCAAGAATGTATTTTTATCCTTATGGATGGATCATTTATCTTCATTTATATAAATCAAAAATGATTTGGGATATATTAATCAACAATTGGTTTCATCATCATGTAATTTTTTTTATCTCTAAGAAAATTAGGTTTCATTTATAGTATCATGAAAGGGAATTTGTTGCCTTTCAGTGATGAGGAAAAACAAGAATCAAGTGCTTTTTCTCAGGTGGAGATATGAAATTTGAGATCTTCTGGTGTAGTCTATATTTGTGAAGTGGAAGTTGTATAATCTAGAGTAGATTTTTAATTTAAAAATAAGAGAAAACTAATCAGATATGATATCATTAATCATGATATTAAAAGATATATTCATTAATCAGTTGAACAAAATTAGGAAGAAGTGTACGTTGAGGCCCTTTTTACCTAAACAATAAAAAGGGATGAACGCGTAGATCAGGCTCCTATGGTTCAGGAACTATACGTTGTGTATACTGAAACTTTTGAAGTTTATCAACCTATGTTGTTGGGATTATATGTAACTCATAAAGAGAAACAACCTGATATTAAACCAAACATCATAGGAGATCAAGGGGACCTTTCTAAATGTAAAAAATTAGAATCAAGAGAAAGAGGATCATGATGAAAATAATAATCAAAGAGATAATGTTGATGAATAAGTTTAAGAGAATTCTCAAGGAAATGAGAAATAATAATAGTTAGTATATGACACTACTTGGTTATCTGAGAATCAATCAATTTCTATTGTTACTGATTATTTAAACAATGTTGTTTCCAGACCATCTGAGAACATAGAGGTTCTTGAAATTAAATCATCCTCATCTTATGAGAAATACAAAGGAATGTCCTTATATTTGGTTAAAGTGGGACCCTCATCAAGAAATAAAGAAGAATAATATTATGGTTATCTAAATCATCAAATAGTGGATATTTTTATCGTCTATAATAGGATGAAGATGGAAAATTAAAAATTTCAATGTGAGTTGGAGTCTACAAATAAGTCATTAGTAGATTTGAGAAGCACAACTATTCCCATAGAGGAATTAGAATGTGTTCATACCCAACCACACAATCTTAAAAAAATAGTTTCAAGAAGCTAATTTGATGACTACAAAGGGTTATAGATGATCAATTTAGAAATCTAAAAAATTAATTGTTTTCAAAGATAGATTTTAGCGATTTGAAAAAAAAATTAGGGAGTTAATTTGAATCATTAAGGAGTGATGATAATCAGTACATAGAATCTACATATACAACTCAAAATTCTCTATATTTGGTTACACAGTTTGAAGAAATTACTTCTGCAATTTATACATTCAATGATCATATTCATTATCTTCTGTGTGATAGTGCACCATTAAATGTTTTTATTGACCACTATAGATATCTCATTTAGAGATTAAGTTTAGGAGATCCTGGTATAATGAAGCATTTTAATCCTTAGGTTCAATTAATCTTATAGTTTGTTGTGTTATAATAGAATGTTGATGATTTTCTGAAAGTTTGTTTATTTTAATGTTTAAATATGGTCAAAGATTCCAATATTTTGATGTGATGGTTTGATGAAAACCTTACTGAAAATTTAATATGAAAAATTGAAGAGTTTAAGGGAGTCATTTTGGCTATTCGAGATTCAAAATCTTCTAACACCTCTTCCAAACCTTACCAATAACTATCATGCAGATATTTTCTTTGAAATCTCTCAACCAAAATGATTCTTGTAATTAAAAACTATCGTTTTTATGAAATTATTATTTTTATTTTCATAATGTTTATTATTTTTTAAGTTCATATCTACTGATAGAAAAAAAAATACCATTTATGTCTTAGAATACTATAACATTAATTCATAGTTATATGATACAATTATTTCATTTTAATCCATTTTATACTACATTTTTTATATCATAAAAAATGGGGAGAAATTGGGTAAAAACCACATCCTAAATTTATAGATTCTTGATTTTTTTTATTACGTTGTTTTATTAATAAAATAGAATAGATATTTAAATGTATACTATAAAGAACAACATTATATATATTTTTTCATTTTTGTTTACAATTAATATACTTTCTATAAGTTATGTTATGGGTTTTTATCTTAAAAAATGTAGAGATTGCTCGAATTAAATTGCATCAATAATACTCTATGAATCTTAATGATTTTTATTCTCATAAATACCCATGTATGGTTAACTAATGAAGTTACATTAATTATTTTATTGAAATATATTCACTAATAAAATTATCTTACATATGAGTTGAAATATTTGTTTAACGTTTTATGGAAGTCTTTGAAAGTACTCTAGAAACACTACTCATACCCAATGAGTGTATAAATAATGTATGGTTTGTAAACCCTAGGTTTGGAATAATACAAATGGATTACATAACCTATGATCTTGTTAAATTATATATCATGGATCTTATGTTTGGTAGATATCCTCGACTCTAAGGAATAAACAAATGGTTCATCAACACTACTTTTATGAAAAATTGTACATTCTTAACTATACTTTTGTTGTTTATCTCTACGTTAAGGAACCCTACAGTTGATTGGTCAATGACATAGTTTTTAATGAAATATATTATTCTCATTTTCTACAATATAATTTTCTAAAATAAATATCATTTTAATTTTTTTATGACAGATTCAAAGGATCATATTTATCAAAGTGATTTTTTCCTATTAAAAATGGATGTTACTACTCTCTAGAATAATTTAAATAAAAATAATTGAGAATTATTAGGTGATTTTATGATCTATTATGATTGAAATATATCCATGATTTTGACTTTAAATATTAAAAGTATTTTAATTTTCAATAATGATAAACACAGTTTCATGTATTTTTATATCCAGAGCAATTAAAAAATTTAGAAGATTGATCATATCTGATGTTATGAAAAACAAGATTTTGAGACATATATGTTTCAATCTTGTACTATGTAACTGGCTAAGTAACTAAAAATTCTATTATTTTTCTATTTTTGTTTTGTTGAAGATCATTAACAACAAGGATCTCTCCGAATATAGTCATTATTGAATAATTTTTACATTGAATAAGATGATATATTTTCTATTATTTACTATTTTAACTATGAAAAATAACCTTTTTATTAAATAATATAAAACTGTATTATTTATTGGAGTTTTGTCTTCTCTAACTCCATCGTGGAGGAGTATCAGCTTCTCATAAAAATATATAGAGGATTTGGTTCCCTATAAGATAACTAAAAGGATATATAAATATTTATAGTAAAATGTGTTAACTACCTACACATTTTTGTTATTGTCTTGGGATAAGTGTTCCTTTCTTGTGAATGTTACCAAGCTCACTTAGAGAGAGATAGATAGTTGGTGGAGTGAAATAGGGTATATATGTGCCCCAAACCACTATAAATATTAGTGTGCTCTTTTTTCACTTTATCTTATGCTCAAACTACATACAGAATAAAATGATACATATCCTTATAATTCTTGAAGAATTATATATATTTTAATCTATATAATATTAGAAAAAAGACACAATTCACCCCCTCTCGTGTATCATTGTTTCATTCTGACCTAACATATTACATCATGAATAAATATATATATATATGAATATATATATAAACATTTCTTATATCGAGGATCTCTACCAATACCATCCTCACATAGTGGATAGATTTCACTCCACATTCCAATATATATTAAGTATGGGGATTACTCCATAGTCTTATACATGTAAAATCAAAAGATATAAATAATTACCCAATACATCAGAGAGATATATAATTTCAATTCCAATAGTCACATAATGATTGACCATAAATTTTTGTGCCTCATTAACCTGATCACATTTATAAATATAGGATTATATAAATAACCCATCAGAATGGAATGGGTTTAATTAAAATTTATACAGGGAATAAATAAATAACTTAAATATTGAAAGTGGGTGATGTTTTTAAAATTTATCCCCAGTGAAACATTATAAACAACTGTGGACAATTACATATATAAAAACACTTTTGATGAATATTAATAAATCATTTATAAAATAATAGTGACTATCCATTACATTTTGATAACATTTTTAAATAGATAATTTATAAATTTTTTATTATAAAAAATAATTAAATGATGAATAGAAGTTAGTCTGAATAATCAAGAAAACATTGAAATGAATTTTTGTAAGGAAAAAAATAATTAGAGAAAATGACCAGGAAAGAGACATAATGGTGGAGAGATAAAAGATTCCTTTCACATATTTCTAAATTAGTCAATAAAATTAAAAAGAGTCATTAATAAATTATAAAATAATAGATACATATATCCATAAATAATATGAAAAAATGGACATGAAGTTGAAAAAATACCTACTAATATTAATTCATAAAGAAAATTCCATGTACAAGAATCATTTCAGGTGAATTATGAATCCATAATAGAGAAAATGGTTTGAATACATAAAAATCCCAAATGAAAAAATTTGATGTAATTATTTTGGATTATATGGGAATATTACACGCCTTCTGCTAATGCAAGTTTTAAAATCGATAATTTCAAGTAAGAAAATGGATTAGGATATAAAACATTAATTTTTTTTCCGGAATCCCCTAAATGTGATTTAACCTCCAATATAATAAATATAGACATCATAATAACTTATTTTATAAGCCTTTTTGAATAAATTAAATTTTATACAATTCAATCATAATCATTTATTAAATATATATTAGTTAGTTATTGTTTATTCTCATCAAGAGATATTATTAGTTTTGATTGTCACATAAAAGTTCTACCATTTAGATGTCATCTCTCAATATTTAAAAATAAATTTATAATTCTAAAATTATTCATGTTATTATAATTATAGTTTTGAAATTATTTATCCATACTCATGTTCATTTGGTTTAGTTTATATGTATAATTCATGAAAATGGAATTCATGATGATCATGTATCAAGTATTTTAATGACATAAAAATGTTACAAAATAATGATCATTTATTCCTATATCACCCGTATAAGGAACTATTAATAAAATAAATTACTCTTTAATATCATATATTACCATAATTAATGTCGATATACACATTCATAATTGAAACCGTGAAGATAATATATTATCTTTTGTAGAGGTGATTGGATCAACCTTAACAAGAACATGTTATACTAAAAAAAGAGTAATATTATAGTGTCATATAATTATAATATAAATTTTATAAAAATCAAAATGTGGTTGACAATATGTCAATAATTTGTTTATTGGAATTTAAAAATATTAAATCTGAGTGGGTAATTAAAAAAATATAGATAATTCCAATATACTTTGATGAATTTGATTCTACTCGATATATACTCCTTCATATTGGAGGATTTATACCATTTTACTCACACAAGAGGTTACCAAACATGTGATAAGACATTAAGAGAGTTAATTTGGGCAATTATTCAAGGGAAAAATAAAGCCAAATTATGGTTTAGAGTAGTTAAATGAGGGGTCCTTGTATAGGTGAGTCTAAGTAGTATCTCCATAAATACCAATTCCTTAATTTTTATAGAATATAATTTTAAAAATAAATTCTATAAAAAGTGGAAACATAATATATGTGGGTCATGAATCTTCTCATCCCAAAAATGTATATATAATTATTGAGTTATTATAGACTTTTATACTATAACTTTTCCACTTTTAACACATTTTTCCATTAATATAGTAGCCTGGTTTTTACCTTGATATATGATTTTCTGATCAAAAATTAAATTGAACATATTACATAACATAAATTCCATAATTACAAAGATGAAAGAAATTTTATTAAATTCAAGTTAAAAAAATAACTTAAATTAGTTTTGAATCAAACTTAAAAACACAGAAAAACATTTATAGAGAACTATATTTTAAGTGTAAAGTTATTTTATTATTACTCGTCAACAAATAATAATAATTATACATATTTTAATTTAGTTTTTAAAATATTTAAATAAAAAACTTTAATATATTTTATTTTCCAAATACATGAAATTTAACTTTTAAATAAAACCATATAATATATATTAAGAAATTACTTTTAAATAAAACAATTTTTATTGACAATAAATTATTAAGTTTTTATTCTTTATAACTCCATAATTATTATTTGGATGGTATTTAATTATTTTACTAGTAATTCCTTTAGTTTTCTCAATCTATTTTTTAAATGACTATTTAAAATTAAATAATTATTTAAAAATAAAATATATTAAAAAAATTAAAATAAAATATATTTAATAAATTTAGTATCATTTCCTTTTATTCCATATTTATTTACTTTAAGTTAATAATATGTCAAATATTATATTTCAAAGAAATTGTTCATTGCTAACTATAAAATACTCAGTATACTTATTGGGTACATACATACTGGATGTTCATATATCCATTGACCATATATCAAATGTGAATATATAAAATATCCATATATTAAATTTTCATATATATAGACATATTATATTCCAATATATGAACTTACTTGATTCACTAAAATGCATTCATATCATTTGTATATTTCTCTCTCAAAATATCTATTATATTTCAAATGTTTTTTTCCTTTTTTCGATAGTTATAATTGGTGGTATGATATTTAAGGAAAACCATGAGGATGAATATTTCATGTTCAATATCTTTAATTTTATTTTCATTTTATTCCTCTTAGGATTATTATATTGATGTTTCAAAATGGATTATAATAATGAATTTATGTTTATCTTTTATTATATTGTTTTACCTTTGTAAAATACATATTTATTACTAGTTTACTGATGCATGTGAGACGTGTTATTAAACATATTCAAGGAATAATAATATGGAGTGTTATATCCAACCTGTTATGATAATATCTGTGAATGAAAGCCAGTAGGTCATAGACATGTTTTGAAGATAACTGGGAAAGTGTTATTTATCATGAATTATATCAAGACTGCTCAAAATGGATGGAAATTTATGATGATAATTAATATAAGGACATATAAATTCAATTAATAGATCACATTATCATGAAATTATCATAATGAAATGGATTAATTATTTTTTGCAATAAGAAAATGTAATATCTAAGGTACATTAGTCCTTTTGGGATTTTGGAGAGAATGAGAGCTTTGGATTATCATTTGGCTTCACCACCTAACCTCATTAAAGTGAATGACATCATTTATGTCACCATGATGATGGAGCACATCCCAAAGTCCACACACATACTCCCCACATATGAAATAGTGTTTGGTCCTAATGTATTTTATAATTATGATTTGATCTAAATTCTAGACCATAATAATATTATTTGAGGAATCATATAACCCAATTAAGTAAATTAATTTTGATGAATAAATAGATGGAAAAACGATAGGGGAGCCTATGGAAATAATGTGGAAGAAATTCATACTTGTTTTCATTGATTTTTATATGACATAAATTTTGTTGATGAATATATATTATAGGGGATAATTTAATACATGAGATATGACTATAATTAATAAACAGCTTATTATCAATTATATTTTATAAAAAAGGCCTTTACTTATATAACCATAGTACAAGAGATAAATGAAAATTATATTCCCAATAATGGTCATTACTACTATTATTAAACACATAAGAAGATATGTATGCACAATAATCATGAACTCTAACGGATAATACTCTAAAAATTATGAAAAATATATAAGGTATGATCCCATTATAAATAAAAAATAAGAAAATAAATATAAATTTTATGTAAATAAATAAAATGATGTGAATGATTTTGGAGGTTATAATGATTTTATATATAAGGGTTAATATTACCATTATAATATTAAATCATTCATTCTAATCAGATATTTGGAAATCAGGATATTTTTATAGTAATATTCAAAAATGAAAGTTGTAATAGTAATGTAACCCTTATACATAAATGCATCCAAAAATATATATAATAACATTTAGTACTAATATAATTAATAATGATTAATAAATTATAATTATCAATGAATAGTAATACAATTAGACACATATATCTTACAATAAAATAAGATTTATTTAAAAAGGGGTTTTGTATTATTAGTGCCAAGAATTTGACTATGATATACACTAAAATTTCTATTTAAAAAACAATGTTCTCATATATAAAAAATTCATAAAATAGACTTAAAATATATAATTAAAAAATCAAAATCATAAAATATTCATCTAAGATAGTCAATATTTTAGTTAAATAGGAAAATATTGTATGAATATATGGTAATTATTATAGTAGTAGAAACTTAGGCTATAATCACACCTCTATATCCATGGTCTGAAAACCATGAACTAATTAAAACATTTCAAATACCAATGGTTTTGAACCGTTGGTGTAGGTCCCAAAACCATTGGTATAGCCTATACCAATATTTTGGGAAGTCGTTAGGTGATTTGGCGTGGGGAAATACCTATCCCAACAGTTTGGAGAAAACTGTTGGGATAGGTATATATAAAAAAAAAGTGTTCCAGCAGAGGTTTTAACCCACAACCTCCACATTATATATCAATGAACTTACCACTATCCTATCGTTTTCTTTGTTAATACATTTGGATATATATATATATATAAACATATATGTAATTTATATATTGATTTTTTTTATGATATTCGATAAATTTACTAATAAAAAATAAGGGTACATATCCCAACAGTTCTCAAAACCATTGGTATAGGCCTTTCCAAATGGTTTTGAGAACCATTGGGATAGGTACCCACCATTTACCAATGGTTTTCCCAAACTATTGGGAAAATTGGTCTCAAAGTACCCTTTCCCAATGGTTTTCCAAATTCGTTAAACCCTTTCCCAACTGTTTTGATGAAACTGTTTTGAAAAGTGGACCCTTTCCCAATGGTTTGGGCACACTGTTGGGAAAAGTGGCCTCAATGTAACCTTTACCAATGATTTTCCCAAACCATTGATAAAATTGGTCCCTTTCCCAATGGTTTTGGAAAACCATTTGGAAAAGTGGAGTCATTTTACCATTTCTAAATGGTTTTGGAAAAACCATTGGGAAATATGGACCCTTTCCCAACGGTCTAGTAAAACCAGTTGGAAAAGTGGACACTTTCCCAATGGTTTGGGAAAACCTTTGGGAAAATTGGCATCAAATTTATCTTTCCCAATGATTTTGGAAAAACCATTGGGAAACATAGACCCTTTCCCAGCGAAGTTTCTAAACTTTTGGGAAAAGTGGGGTCAAAGTACCATATCCCAATGGTTTTGGAAAAATAATTGGTAAAGGGGACCTATAACAACAGCTTTTTTAAACCATTGGTATAGATTCATTAGTATAGGTAGGATTTATATTAGTGATGGTGGTAGAATTTCTTAATTTCATTGTAAAATAAGGATATTTTTTATAGGCCACCTATTCCCATGGTCGATGGTGACAGTAGAGATAATCTTGACCTATATTTATATTTCACTTTGACCCTGCTGGTAATTATGTGTGGGAACAAGGAATACATGAGGTAATAACATAAAAATGATGTAGAAAGGGGGTAAGAACCTTTAGTTATGGTCAATATGTATCATGAAAATAGGAAACAAAAATTAATATGGTCGTCCTAGTTTATGGCTATAAGGTTACCTATAGCTACAATCCTCATCTACAGTGGAAGTAGGCACCATATACCATATAGGTGGGTAATATATATATATATATAATCAAATTAAGAGATATATATAGAGTGAGATATTCACACACACATATAATGTGACATATCTAAGTTGTATACGTTGAGCACAATATTTTAGAGGTTGTATTGACTAAGAATAGTGGAAAATTATCTATTAAGGTTAAGGAATACTTTCACTAACCGTGTCTGTAGGACTATATTTTCATGGCCATGGCCATGATCTTTCATCTAGTCCATATACAATTTTTTCAACATATAGTTCTCTATCATGGTTATAGTTTATGATACTGGTGATAGTGGAAATAAGCCACCTGACTGTATCTATAGGCTACTACCATGATCATCATAACTATTTACACATTTTTGAATCATGGAGATTACATAATTTTTTATTAGTATTTTGAAATAATTATGATTTAAAATTTATTTAATAATATTAAATGTAAATCCATAACTATAATCATGTAATTTTATTAATATAATTTATCATAAGGAATATAAAAACTAAAAACTTATAATAGAATTTCTAAATTACAAAATTAAAAATTTTATTACAAAAATAATAATTTATGAATACAAATATTCCCCATGGCCAATGTAATATTAAAAATATTTTTTTTTCATAAATAAATATATTTTAAAAACCTTATATAAATTAAAAAACAATAGTTTAAAACCATGGGTAAGACATTGTTTTTTCATTATCCACAACCTAGATTTCAAAATTCTAAGTATAATAATGTGAAAATAATTCTTGTTCATTTTCTATAAATACCCAAATACACTCCCATTTGACTTTACTCAAAAATAATTGAGCATTTTTCTCCCCTCAAATTCATTCTCAAGAGTCCCCCCAAGTAGTTATTAGGGTTTTAATTTGTTCTATCTCAATACTTCAAAAGGTAATTTGTAAGGAAAGGGTTATTATACACCTTTATCTATTTATCATCTATAATTCTTTTAAATATAATAAATTTCCATTAAAATTTTATGATTATTTATTATTTATACTTGATTGTATATCTTTAGTGAGATATAACTATTAACTTTCATTATATCTCCTTCGAAATCCATTATTATTCTTAAATATTCCAATACCTAAAAACCCCATTACCGAAATCCCTACTTATTCCATGTAGTTGTAGTCTTATTGATACATTTTTTTCTAATTGGTCTACATTTCTAATATAAGTGTCAAAAACAATGTATCTAGAGAAGCCTATTTTAGGTCTTAAGTTGATTTAAATCATTTAACCCCATGTATAACTTTTATATCAATTAATATCGATCAAGAAATATTTCCATGACGAGATTTAGTGTTGTATCCCTAACCTAGATTAACAAAATGTAACCTGGTCTATTGATCCACTAGATCTCCAGCTTGCCTCTCTATATTCCATAGGATTCCAACTAATGGTGGGAGTATAAGGGGATATCTATTGTATAAAATTTAATCAATATTTAAATAAAAATAACTACCTTACAATAATGAAATAAGTATTAATAAATAGTCAATATAATAATCTATAACATACAATGAAATAAACATATAAAATGTAATTTAATTCATATAGTTGATATTAGGATCACCTATTGGACAATATTATATAAACATAAAAAAATATCAAAGACAACACTACATCATCATTGAGGAACCACTCATCCTAGTTACAAAACCCATGTTATATTTCCTATGTATCCACTGAATAGATATCTATTAAAATCAAGTCATAATTATTTTTCATCTACCTATATTTGAAGACATAATGTTTTGAAATATCCTAGAGAGCCATTTCATGGTGTGTGTATGAAATTATTAGTCCACCGCCAACATTATACCTAGTTAATATCCAAAAAAAATATGAGTTTATAAAAAGTGAAATGTTTGGTGACCAATAAAAACCAATTAAACCATTTCAAACATAGCCAATCTTCCAAGATAATGACTTTACCTACATTATCTTGTGCCATTGTAGGATGTGTTAACCATGTTTCGTCATACATAATGATCCCTCATCCTTCCATATGAGTTCATATAACATGATTTTACATTCCAACCAAAAACTATTAAACTATTCTAATCCATTAAAAATTCTATAAGGAGGTTCCAATATCATATCACAAATTTCATGGTATCTCAACCCAATTACCAAATATTGGTTCCATAGTTTGAAAAAAACCACAAGGCATGGAAACATTCCATCTTTCACCATGCCTAGACCATCATCTACAATATATCTCATATATACAAAAATAATATTAATTCCTGTCGATGATATAAATATCCTCCAATATCGTATGTACATCAATTTAATATCTCTACTTTGAAATGATGGTTTACACCATCACCCATAAGATACTCAATGTAAAGAGTATACCGCCAATTTCAATTTTCAGAATCACCTTAAGGGAACCTTTCTTATGGGAAAAAAATTTAATGTCTTTAACCCAAAGTAGAATGGTAATAATAAATATCATACCTCCATATTGTAACTAGTGAGTCTAAATCCCCACATAAATGTACCGAAAACAACCATCATGTTCCCAAGGAACCATAATAAGAATAAGAAAAAAACCTATAAAATTACATCAAAGGAAACATTATAATCAAACAATAATTTTAAATACCAACATAAAACACCCTATCAACATATATCATCCTTATTCCACCAATAAAATATCCCAATACCCACCTTATACAAACATCAAGTACCACTGAGACCATAATTGGTTCTGATTCTAGTCTCCCACATAAAGCTACCCATGATAACATTTCCAAACAATACACAAACGCATATATAACTCCAAGAATATATAGGAACCACCTAACATATACTATAGAATATATGAATGTATGTTAAGATGGTTTGATTCAACATAAGGTTGATGGGATTCATAAATTAGTAAAATATCCACAACATAGTGATATCAGATGAAACTCACCTCAGTGTAAATAATAATAGTAAGAGACATCAAAGAAAATCCAATTTTAGGTGGCCCATGAAATAGATGAAAAAAAAAATTGATACCTGACATGGGAGATATCCCCATGGGAGAAGAATAGGGAAGGGAGAATAGTGGGATGAGCTCCCATTATGTGAGGAAAAAATGTTGTCGCACAAGAATTTTAAATTTATTTCCAAATAAATAATTTAACTATAATTTAAAATAACAAGTACCCACTACATAACTAGTCGATGAATACCATGTATCAGGTACCTCACCTAGTACCCACCCTAGGGTTATCAACAATAAGGTGGCTCCCCATTGCCTACATGCTCACTGCCTAACCCATCAAGTACTTATCAACCCACTGGGTATCCATAGTCCTCTTTCTTCATTTTGAAAAATATTAGCACTTTGGACACATTACCAAATCCAATATCATGTATTTTTTAAACCCCTATGAAAATTAAATCACACAAGGTTAGGAAACTCCTAGGATTAAACAATCTCACCTAATAACATGGGACGTTAAAACCTTACCACCATACGATAACTCAATCTTGAGTTGTCTTGGGCCACAATACTATCAATATCTTCAAAAAAGTTGATCATACTTCTCACCAAACTCTAAAAATACTATTATGATTCCAAATAATTTCATATCTTCTTAGTTACCACAAACAAATCTATCAAAACAACTAATCCATTCCGTGTACACTCTGTACCATAAGAATCACCAAACTGGTCACATTTTACCTAAGATAACTGATACAATGAGGGTATCATACCCAAATAACATATATAATTACATATTTAATGGCTATCACACAAATTAACTTTCTACTTACCACACTATTATAAAAAAAATTATGCCGCAAACACAACAAACATTCCTCAAATCTACACCAGGTCAGTCTTTCTATAGAAAATAAATGTATGAACCATTATCCAACATGAAAAACTGACCAAAATTAGTATGATATCAATGATATTATATAAATAAATTTATTTATAACATGTTATGAATATTTTGGATTGATCACGTGTAACTGACCTAAATTGTGGCCCCTCCAATTCATTTCTACCCAGTAGAGTCACACTCACTATCAACTGTTTCCTACACTATAAGGAATCAAATACACTACCAGGAACTATATATGGAGAACAATAATAGAAACAACCTCCTAGAACTAACCTTGATACTACTACAGATACATGAGTCTAATTTGATCTTTAAAAACCATCTGATGAAGATGTAATTAAGAAAAATCACTCTAAATTCCCCATTTTTTCCAATATTGACACCCTTGTCGTGGTCAATCACACTAAAATAAAATATAACCTATTAATACACATTGGACACACAGTTATGATGACCTAATATATATTAAATTATAAGATCTCATCCTAGAAACCCCTACTAGACATCCTCTTTATCATTCTTTTAGTTAGTCTTAATTCCACTATGAGTCTCACCAAACACCACTATCTGACTCATTATACTCCCATATATCACATACCACTCCATTATTAGTTATTGTTCTCTATATTCATAAAATAACCTTAATATAAAGATAATTACATACATCAAAATAATATTATAAAGTCCAACATCGAATTAGCGCACCGTGGTGATCACATATCCCACCATGTATTAGTGTAAAATATAAGAAGCTTATTAACCACATAGTATAGTATATAAATTAATTCTGTCCCTACACCAGATGATTGAACTCATTGGATTATTCTATCCTTGGTGACTCATAGAATAATTTTCTAATAAACCTCACTTCTAATACATTCCATGTCATCCAATCATGCCTATAAGCATGTATCTATATATCTCACAGGTTTTTTATTATTCTTCTCAGAATTCACAAAGAAATATTTACCATCCACCATATAGGAATCTCCATATGATCATAGACAATTTGAATCAAATAAATCGAATACTTCACTACATGGGGTCTAAAGAACCCCATTAATTTGTGGCTTGGTTTTAGAAATCTTGATGATCCCATGGTTCTTGGTGAGTTTGGGTTTTTATATTTATTGACAACCTTTCTTGAGTGACTGATAAGTATAATAATGCTTAATATGGTTTGAGTGGTTTTATATATCATGAAAGGGAGTTTCATGATACTGGAAAGAATTTTTGAGTTGGGATGAAGGTTTTTTGAATTTGTTTTGGTTTTATGTTGATTAAAATTGATTTCATGTAACCAATTTTGTTAAGGGGAGATTCACATATACATTTATGAAACATAGTTGAATTGATAAAGAGTAAATCACATAGGTGATTCACATAGTTTTCTCTTCAATGTATGAATATAATGTAGCTAATTTATCCATGAATCTGAATGTGTTAGGTTTCCAAATGATCGATATAGCTGATTTGGAGATCCACATAGGGAAAATTTTCAGGTATAATATTTTATACAGAGCTGATTGATAATGGATTCGAATTCCAAGACAAATCGGTGAATAAATTTCATAACCAATTCCTATTTAGAATCAGAAGTTGTTTTCCATGGAGCTGATTCATAATCTTTACTACATATGGATTTAACATCAATAGGTATTTAAAATTAAATTATTTGGATATTTTTTATTATGATGTTGTGTGGATGGTTATGTATAACATATTAATCTATGTATTGAGTTTCTAAATCTATGGTGGAGAATTGATGGTTGATCTTGGTTTTATAGATCATGGATCTTTAATGATTTTTTTTCCATCATTGCATTGATATAGAAAAGTGGTGTCTTGTTGAATCATAAAATTGAGCTGGTATTGAGTGGGAAAAAGGAAAAAATACAGTAGCAATCCAAGGTTGGTTATTCAGCAATCAACATCTGATGAAACTCATTTCTTCATAAGATTGAATTTCAGTATAAGAATATTTAATACAGTACATTCTAGGTTGGATTTTTGGAAAAACATTCTTTCAAATTTTTGAGGCACTTTTAAGTGGATATTCAATCTTTTTTAATGAATAAACCTTGTTTTTATTGTTATACTCTTCCTTGTGCAATAATATTTTGTACTGTATTTTGAATATTTGATGTTGGGTTTGACTTCTAAAACATGTGGTGGGATTTCATATTAATTATTGTAATATGATTTCACCTAGGGATATTGTGAAAATAATCCCTGATTGGGGGGATAAATATCCATGGAAAAGGATTAGGATTCATCATTGGATCAAAACATAGTAAAAATTTCTATGTTCACTTATCTATCATTTTCTACATGATAACTTTTGGATGAGTTTTCTACGTTTTGATTGGATCAAATAGTAACAATTAATTGGGTTTAATTTTTTAAAAGAAATTATAAAACCTATCATCTGGTAATTCACCCCTCCATCTCTCAGTGGGGGAAACTAATCCTACCAAACACATTTTTTAGTATTATAGACTAGTTCCCACTATTGGATATATGAAATTATTCATTGATCCATGTATGTCATCAATATAGTTAAAAAAGGGGTGTACTATCATTCGATAGAAAACTATATCAAATTTGTAAGAATCATATGCTTTCATATCATTTATTTTGGATCTCTATATTTTTAACACAGTGGCACTAGGATTTCCACCATTCATATATAATTGTCAAATTACATTTTATTACCAAATGAATATGAATGTAGTTCTAAACGTGTATAATTTTATTCCCTTATCTCTAATAGAGAATGATTTCAAAAAATTTATGGGTCTAAAAAATGTAAAATAAATCTACGATAAGTTGAAGTGAAGATGGAAAGTAAATTTAATAGTCAAAGAGGTGACACTATTGATCTAGAGAATTATATTTGAAAACATTAAAATGTAAAAATATAAATAATATGATGACTTAATTACATGAGTAAATGAATTTATAAGTAATATTATAGGAATTGGTGATAACTTGGTAACTCTATAATTCTGAAAAAGATGGTGAGAAATTTTCAGGAAGGATTTTATCCAAAGCGCTCATCATATAAAGATAAAGGAGATATTTCTCTTGATTACCTCTATAATATTCATATTTATTATTCAATATGAAATATTCTATCATTAAAAAATGGTGATAGGAGTTCTGTCATTTGAATCCATGAGAACACAAAAATTTATTATTAAGGAGATGTTTTTAACACTATTGATTATATGAAAATAGAAAAATATCAAAAATTTCTTGAATTTTATACTAAAATATTTTTGAACATAAAAATATAAGAATAAAGATAATTTTTCTGGTAGATGTTACAAATGTAATGCTCTTAGAAATTGTACAATTAATTTTCCAAAGAAGAATAGAGTATATTACAAATCTGATGATGATGAAAAGACATAGGGAAATAAGTGAATAAAAAATTATAGAGTATTCAATTATTGTAGAAGAAATAATATATTTCAAAGAAATAAAATAAAAAATATAATGAGAAATGTATATGAATTTGATCTTATCTTGTGTAGTTATTTTGATAAAGTTATATAAGAAAAACATATAAATTTTATGACTCATTTTTAAAAGAATGTTTATTTATCTAGAAACGATGAAGATGATTCAGTACCAACAGATTATGAAAACATTCTCAAAGGTTAACTTGAGGCATGTCTTCAGAAAAACACCATACTCGAGAAATAGAAGAAGATTTTGGTAAGAGATAAAAAAAGATGACAAAAAACTAATCAAGCTAAAATAGAGACAATAATTGTGGGAGAAAATAAAAATATCATATTGAAAGCTACAAAATATAAGAAAATGATCAAATATCTAAAATAAAAAATCTTTATGATAGATGACCAATTATCAATGAATCAATCCAAAGTTCATGATAATGATAAGTAACTATAAAATACAAATAATTACTTTACAAGTTTTATTGAAGTCAATAGAGAATCTTCCAAATATGCTAAAAAAATTATAGTTTAATCCTTATTTAAAAATCCATTAACAAAACTATTGAAAAACAAATTGTATAAATACTATTTATAGTCATGTATAGTCCAAGGAAAATGGATATAAATTTTCTATAAGAGTAAATAATGGAAATAATATTCAATGTAACATATATTAAACAGTATAGAAGAAATCAGATGCAAACAGTTCACTAAATTTCTAATTAAGGATGTAAAACTTATTTTTCAATCTATGGTTTTTAATTAAAATTTTGATTTCAAGGTTTTTACTGGTGGAGTGTAATGTTCAGAAATAATTTATATACTTGTTGTTATAACATTTCATTTATTAAGAGGATGAATGAACCACGGGGGGTCACATATAATGAGATGAAGGCAGATTCTATAAGAAGGAAAGCTAAGATGGAAATAGACTGCAAGTTGAAAACAAAAAACAATTTTTTCTCTTAATGAGATATATAGAAGATGTTGTTAAAATGGACATAAAGTGTATAAATTCATGAGAATTTTTCATATCCGTTATGCTATCAATGATAAATGTAATTTAATTAAGTTTCTAATGAATAGAAGTCGGGCTTTCTTATGTTTTAAAAAAATAAACATGAAAAAGTTAAAGATACTTGATATTGGGTGTTATTCCCACATGAATAGTGATAATAAAATTATGAATAACATTAAGAAACATGAAGGAGGTGAAGTAACTTTATATAATTACTCCTCCTTGAAAATCAAAAGTATATTCCCATATCAGATCAAGAATGATAATTTGGAATTGGATGACGTTATTTTTTATTAAAGGGATAAAACAAAATTTGTTAACTATCATCCAACATTGTGATAGTATGAATGAATTAACATTTAAAGGAAACAAATAATTAAAAATAAATGTCATGAAAGAACTATTTCTCTTGGTAGTGTAACTAATAGAAATTTATTATTGATTTTTGATCCTTCTAATACTAATTAATTGAGCATAATATATGATAAAATTTTATGGAATCAAATACTTGAAAATCATGGATAAAGAAACCTATATAAGTTAGGGCAATATGATTTGGTATCAAATTTACTAAATTTGAAGTGATATCAAGATAGAATCTATGGAATATTTATAAAGGGAAAGATAACTCAAAAATCTTAAAATAATAGGGATATTACTTCCACAAGGCCATTGAAATTAGTCAATATTGATCTTTGTGGATCCCTAAGATTTAAGTATACATGAGGTAATCCTTAATTCATTACCTTCATGGATGAATTCACCCTAATTACTAATGTTCTTCTTTGGAATCCCAATTATGATCCTATTTAAATTTTCAAAACATACATAAAATGGGTTTAAAAGGAGCTCGGTTTGAGTATAAAAAAATAGAGATCTGATAACATGATGAAATAAAAATGTGGTGATTTTTATAATTATCTTAAAAATATGGAATAAAGAATTTATATAGAATACTCTATACACCACAACATAATGGTGATGTAGAGAGGAAGAATGGAGGCATCTTTGAAATTAGAAAAACAATACTGGTTCAGAATGATATTTTAAAATATTTTTAGACACAAGAAGTGTGTATTCTTGTTCACATTCAGAATTTATGTCTCTCGATACCCAAAACACATTCTTACCCTAATGATATGTGCTTCCAAAATAAGTCTACAATCATATATTTCAAGGTCTTGGTATTCTTTTTTATTTTAAAATCAAAGGAAGCTAACCAGGAAAGATCAAAGAAAAAACATATGATGGACACTTTATAGGTTATTTATTTAATTGAAATGGATGAAGATACCATAATAAAATATTGCATAAAAATTTTCACTATTAATCATTGATGATTAATGTGAATCTTATCGAAACAAGTTATAATATTCAATAAAAATTTCAGTATCTTGTAGAAAATAAAGAGATTATTTAAGATGGAATGGGTCGGAAATATCAGAAATATAACTAGAAACAATTGACAATAACTAAAAAATGTTCTAATTAAAATTAATAAAGTTCTTATGGAAATGTTAATTAGTTTCAAATATTAAGGAAACCTATTGATGCAGGTAATAAAATTATGAATCAGAATGCACATGTTCAAACCAGAAGAAGACTGAGATTAGAAAATTAAATATCTCTTGTACCATAATTTGAACATAGAATTGTTTCTAAGGCTGTTGAAAATACTGAATGGTTAATATATATGAATTGGGAACTTAGTAAAATTGATAATAACTCTACATGGGATCTTGTCTCCAAACCAAAAACTAAAGATATGATCCGAAAAAAATGAATTTTCATGCACAAAATGAATAAGAAATATAAAATCTTATAGAAAATGGAAAGAATTATTTGAAAGTTCCATTCACACAAGAAAGGAATTTAATTTTAATAGTATTTTTCTATGGTTTCAATAATTGAGACCATAAGGATATTCTTTACAGTGGATACACATAAAAAATACAAGGTTTATCAATTAGATGTAAAGTATATATTTCTATGTTTTGAAATTGATGAAGAAGTCCTCATTGAACAACCAAAAAGTTTCATTGTAAAAATTAATTAAATAATGGTTTTCATATTGAATAAGGTTTTTTATAGATTAAAATATGATCCAATGTACTTTTATTGAAAGCATGATGTCTATTAGAGAGAAATGGAATTTTCCAAAGAAACTATTGAAAACAACATGTACCGAAATAATTTTTTCTCATAATGATAGGGTTGATAGCTTATTTGGATGACATAAATTTTTCAAGTATTAATAGTTTCTTATGAAGGAATTTACTATAGAGATGCAAAACCTATTTTATTATATGCTCAGAGAACTAAATTAAATTTTAGGCTTGCTGATAAAGCAGGACACTAAGTATGTTTCTATTTAAAAATAAAACTATGAAAAATAATTTTTTATAATTTTTAGAATATAATGTTCCGAATAGGTTTCAATACCTTTATCAGTTGAAACAATTTTGAGAAAATATAAATAATTCAATAGTGTTGATCAGAAGAAATTTAGAATCATGATTGGTATCATGTTGTATCTTACGACGTTAAAACCAAACATTTCCTTTCTGGTGACTCTCTATGAAAGGTATCAAATTTAACCAAGTGTGTCACAATTTCATTCAATTAAATGAATTATTATCTATGAAAAATACACAGTCAATTATGGGTTGATATATAGGTTCATTATAGATCTATATTTTTTTATAAACTAATATATATTGGGAAGGTGACTATACATATCATTGATCCACATTAGGTGGTTTTCTTTATAGGAGATGGTTATTTCAGTTGGTAAAGTTATAATAAATTCTTAGTGACCCATGGTACAGCTAAATTAAAGTCTGTGGTGGCTACATATACTGTTATACATGCCTTGTCATTATTTTTTCAGCTAGTGGATTTGTGGGATGATGTTCAAAGACCATTGATAATTCATTATCATAGTAAAATTACTATTTATCTATCCAAAAAACATATTCAACACTCTCAATATGAATATTTTGAGATTCATTATAATATCATCAAAGAGAAGGTAGATTTCGGTGAAATATATCTTTAATATATAAAAACCAAAGAGTGTCTTGCATATATCTTTACAAAAGTTATTCACCATGAGTATTTTTGGAATTGGGGATGAAATTAAATGCTAATTCCTCCCCACACACTTGAATTTGTAGTACATTAAGACCCCCAGAGTCATTTGGTTTCTATTTACAAATTGGGAAAGAATTATATGGTGAAGTGGAATATATGTTATAGGGGGTTTTGTTTCAATTGTAACGATGGAAAATAAGTTTTTCCTATGATAATAAATTTTAGAAGGATTTCACAATCAATAATGTGAGGATAACTGTTGTGAGGAAGGAAGTTAACTATTGGAGATGATGTTATGTATTGATTTTTTTGTCTTATAATAATTCTTTATCCTCAAATATAGTGAAAAAGGTACCCACTATAGTTGAAATAATGGTCTTTGGTTAATTCTACTTGGAGGTGGTAAAGGTGGAAACTCATAAATGATAAAGAATTTGCTTTCATTTTTTTGTCTCAAATAACAAGAAATGATATTTTTATATAAAAATTAGTATGGAAGGGGGGTTTTAAATTATTTTCAACAAATACAATAGTGGTTATTGAAGAACCTCATAGATATATGTCTTGGTTTGAGAAATATTTAAGATCCCATGATTCTTAGTGAGTTTGGGTCATTGTATTTTTTGACAACATTTCTTGAGAAACTCATAAGTCTGAAATTACTTTATCTAGGTTGAATGGTTTCATATATCAGGGAAGTAATATTCCTGATGATAATAAGTTTATTTTAAATGGGATGAAGTTCAGTTGATTTTTCTTATTTTATTTTCAGGGAATATTGATTTCGCATGGACATCTTTGTAATGGGAATGTTTAGGTATCCATTAAAGATAAATAGAAGATTTGATGAGGACTATGTAATGTAGGTGATTCACATATTCATTTAATCCCTGTAGCTGATCCAACCACATAGTTGAATTCATCACGTAGATAAATGATCAATATTGCAGATTTGGGGATCCATGTTGCCAAAAGTTTCACATAAGTGATTTTCTATATATCTGATTTAGAATCACACAACTTATTTGTGATTCAATTGAATGTTAGATCACATAGATTAATTTTCTATATCTTATTCCTATTGAGTACCATGTTGCCATTTTTTCCAAGAAGTTGATTCAGAATCTTCTCTATATACTAATTGAATTTAAATAGGTTTCCAAAATTAATATATTATGTGGTGTTATTAATATGATGTTGTGTGGATGGTTATGTAATCTATTGTAATATAAGGATTCAGATACTAAATCCATGATATATAATCTTTTTTATGGTCATGAATATTCTCAGTCTTAAATTATTGCATGTTTCTTATTTCACTGATTAAAAATAAGGGGACCTTATAGACATCCTAGTGGAGAGCTGATAATGAGACCAAAAAAACAAGTGGTGATTTTAATTCTTAAGAAGTTTTTTAGAGATCAAAATATAGTGATGTTTTTCTTTATAATATTGAATTTGATTCTGGGAATACTTTTTGTAGCACATTCAAGAATTAACTATGGTCAAAACTTTCTTTCATATCATAAAGACTCAAGGATGTGGATCTTCATTCTTTATTTCCAAAGAAACTAGGTTTTTCGTGTGATCTTCTTCATTGGGTATTAATTTTTTTTAATATATTTTGAATCTATAATGTTTTTTCCTCCTAACATGTGTGGTGGGATGAAAAATGTATTCTTGTAAGATGATTTTAATTTTTTATATAGTGAAATGATTCTGTAGTTGGTGGGAATAAGTATCCATGACAATGAGTAGGATTCCTCATTGGATCCAAACCATATTAATTTTTTTTCGTATCTTTCATTTTATTTATGGTCCTTTGAGGATGGTTTCTACAATTTTTAGTGGATAATACTCAAACATGTTATAGGGTTTCATTTTTCTTAAATTAAATTATAAAAACTACCCTATACTAATTAAACAAACTCTTCTCAGTAGAAGAAACTAATCCTACCTGGAACTACATGATCCACCATATACATGAAAGAGAGGATGATGTTGTGACTAAAAATCATGTATCATGTATTTCATATATATCATATATCCCTGAGTTCTCTAGTCAATACTCAATATGATCTATAATAAACTCATCACGGGTTTCATATAAAAACACTACCCTAGATTCTACATCCTCTATAGATGAAAATAATTCATTGAAACATTACTAAGGGGTCGTACTCACATATCCATCAGGGGCCTTATCCTAGTCAAACCTTAGCAATACCACATCCCCATCCTTTATTTTCTCAAATGTAGGTTTTCAAGGTGGAATCTCACTAAAAACAAAATAACATGATCAATGTAGTAATAACATTATAAATATCAACAATACATAAATATATAATAGAAATCACATCTCACTCACCCGGACACATCACTAATCAGACCCATGACACACATTATCTTTCCTACAAGCCCTGCCTACCCATTTATGGAGTCAGTTACCAAACACAACCCACACTCATATGATTCACATGCTCGATAACACTAAGCATAACATCCTTGGTATAGTTAGGAATAATTCTATCAATAATATATTTTGGATAACTCAATATATGTTGTTGCTAACACATTAAATTTTTAAATGGATTCCAATTTAATATTTAGAATAAAAAATAGAATCCAAATGTTAGAACAGGGATTTCATGTCCACCCCATGCATTTATAATGATCCTTGAGTACCTTAGCTATCTTCATGAGGCCAATAGTATGAAATTGAAATACATAACATAAAATTACAATTTATCTGATATAAATATCACACAATTATAATTAAAACTAAAATATAAACCATATTTTCCCAAGAAATATAGACTTAAACCTATACTTGTACTGGCTATGAAAAGGGAACAACATATGATCTATGTCCCAACACATTCCCAAACATCTAATATACCATATACTAAATAAAAAAATAGAACAAAACATATTTGATATCACAATATATCATCCCATGAAAAATTCTTCAAAATAGCTCCCAATCTAAATACCCCCTAGAACTTAGGCATGCTTCAACTAAACCAGAGACTACCGACTAGTACCCATGGTTTATGCGGTGATTGTGGGGAGACTAAAAACACATTAATTAATGATAAAACAATATAACATTTGAAGAATAAATATATATAAACATTCATCACAAAAATATATAAAATATAGTAAAATAAATATCAATTATTCTATAAAGATCTTACAATAGATAATCATATTTCCTATATCCAGATCTTATAAAGAAATAAACAAAAAAAGTATCAAATATAGAAACAAATAACCACAAGGTCTATATCAAAAATCCAACACATCCTTACCATATTTCCACACCAACAAAAGATACTAATATATAGTCTCTAGGACCTTTCCTTTTCATACATCATGAAATATAATGTCTATACATGCACAGGTTAGACTATAAAGGCTGAGAGTATAAACATAATAGGACACCACTGATGATTACCTTTATTAATATCCTTAAATTTACACTTGTATAAAAATTAACAGGAATAATGAAAAAAACTACTAAGACCACTTCACCCATGCTCGACCAACCATTAGTGGTCTATTACTCGATTCGGCTATTGTTAAAGTGGGATGAGCTACCAATTAATTTTCATCCAAGAATATCCCTTGACCTTAAAAACACAATTTGTATCACACATCATTATATAAAAACCATAACCTAAGAAACCATTTTGGACCATTAAAAATACACTAAGTCATGTATTTGAATCATATCACATGTCACATGGTTACTCATCCCCTTTAACAACCACTAGCTCAACAAAATAATGAATCCTAATGCATGGAAAATATGTTTCCTTCACTAGTCATAAACCATATACCCCATTATATCTTACATATACGAAGAGAATACTTATAAATCCTAGTGATCCCAATCACCTCCAAGATCCAATGGACATATATGTTGTATCTATCCTATAAAAAGATATTCAATTCCTAAACACTATGATTCTCAAACTACATAGGATATATCAAATGACATGTGGTAAAAACCACTTCATTGGACCTATACTACATGTGAATGATTGAAATTTCTTTATCACCATGATCTGTAGAAATACCTAACACCCTATTTCCATAACACATCCGATAAGACTACATCATTCTAGAGCCACACAAGGTACAACCACTATGTTCCCCAAGAACCATGGTAAGAACAAGAAACCAAATACCATACAAATACCAAAAAAATTCATTCAAATCCTCGGTTAAACAACCACCACATGGAACACCAGTATCATATCTAAACCCAAATCCACACAAAACATCCTTAGACCACCCTAGGACAACCCTAAATTACCCTAAACTCCATAATTGGTTTTTATTTTGATCTCCCACACTACCCTTCCTACCCACACATTTCACATGAAGTAGAAAAACTTATACAAAAAAATAAATGACAAGTCATTGGACACATGATTCCCCCCAGGTCTGTCCTACACCCTACATAAACCACAAGTTACCTAATACATTTCACCAAGTGAAGGAAGAGAAAAATACCAATGGAACATTACTAAACTCATCTTATGTTCCTATTATAACTCTTTTAATGCTTCATACATATCTAAATACACATGGTTAAGACACTCCATAGATCAAATTCCCCCACCCAAGAACTTGGGCTACTATATATTTTATCCCTAATTCATATCAAATATATAGGAAGAAAATTCCTTATTTTTTTAGGTTTTTAATATTATTTCATTAGTATCATACTATTATAAAATATTATATTCAATTAATATTTCGTATTAGTGTTCTTATACCATGAAATCACACTAAAATATTACTTCATTATCATTCCTTGTATACGGGTTCATTCCATTTAATTAAGAATATCTTATAGATTCCATGTTGACTATCTTATTTCACCTAGATAGTCATATTGTTCTATTGAAAAGAATGATATTGATATTTCATATATTCAATATTTTTATATAAATAACAATTTATTACTTATCCATGATTATATATGATGTGCATTGGGAAACATTATGATATGTATAGTTTAGTGATTCTATTTATATAATGGATGTATTGGACTTGTTATGTGATAAGAGTTACTTAGAATTATATAACTCATTAATTAATCATTTGGTCTCATGTTAGAGACATGATTTTGTAGTTAGTGTTTGTATACCCATTCAAGTTTTATTTCTTATATGAGGACTTGGTGTTATGGTTAGGATGTCTTGAATTATGGATTCTATAATGTTGAGATTTGTTATTGTTATCCTGGTGATTATTTATTTCCATTATTATGTTATCCATGTATATATATTATACATATGTTTTCAATTATATGGGATTATTTGGTTATTTATTCATGGCATGTTTTGTATGCCTTGTCTATTCCATGATATATTCTATTGTACAATATCCCTAATTGAGCAAATTAGATCACCTATTTTGTATTGTTTCACTTTTCCCTAGGATAAAGTGATGAATACTATCCATGAATTAAATATAAAAAAGGAAAAATAATAAATTTATATGTATTTTCATTATGTATTATATGTTTCCAATGTAATATAATATTTTATAAGAATCTGGTTTCCTAATACTATTAAACTATTGGATCATATTTCATGTGATTTAATATTTTATATACCAAAGTAATAAAATAACAAAAAGATACGTGTTGTTTTATTTGGGGTGTTATAGTACTAATTAGAGAACAATAAGAAATAGTACAATACACATCACTGGAATTTATTTTTTAATTTCCATACATAGATTTACAAGAAGTATCAAACCTATAATCATCCTAATCAGGTAAAATATTCTATAAAAACTATAAATTCAATCACTTAAGCACCCTTGTATGTAAATAACCCTATTCATATACATAAAAAATTCAAATTATTCAATAATGATGCAATGAAAATATAAATATCCATTTGGGGTATCACAACATGAGATAATAAAAAAGGCTCCTTGATATCAAAACTAAATTCATACAAAGTAATTAAAAAATTAAATATTTATGACCAACATATCAAATCAATGATAAAAAAAATAATTATTTTAGGAAACAAAATTTCAAATAATCAAATTCAATCCAACTTTTTCAAAACATTTAATATAATAAAAAACCATTAAAAGAAAAAAAAATTAAAAGAACCTCTAGATGAATCTTTGATGACACACACATTGATGAATTTAAAATTAGACATCCTTTTGAAACTAAAGTATATAAGATGAAAATGAATTTTTATTTTTGAAAATTTAAAATAAATTCCCAATAATATAAAATTATTCTAATCGATGTGAATAATATTGATACACCTTCTGAAAACCAACACAAGTGAGGTGATTCTTCTAGATATAAATACATCAGGGAAAAACAAGAAATTTAAAAGGCTTATAACCAAAATCAAGAATTTATATAAGATATGAGGTAATGGGTGATTGGAGTAAGTAGAATAAAAAATCATTATGAATAATGGGATAATTGAATAATATTATAGAACTAACCTAGTGTTTCCGGAAATAAATAGACCCAAACTAAGAGGAATTGAGTTTCCACATGGATGATGCTCATGATTATATTTTTTTGTATTTAATAAACTCAAATGGGAGGATTTAACTTTCCCCATTGATGATCAACAATTAGTATATTTTTCTCAATAAATGTAGTATCATATTCTAAATGAAATATTTTTGATCAAGCACAGATGATGGATTATGTTGACATCTCTCCCAATAAGATATGTAGAGTACGTTATGAATAAATTTCAACTTGGTAGGGGAATAAATTTGATATGAAACCTATATAATAAATTCTATAAAATCAAATGGGGTGATATGTATAATTCCCCAACCTTAAACATTAATTATTATTGAATTAAATGAATAATTCACATTGAGGATCTTTTCAGGTTTAGAGTTTTAGAGAATTAGGATATAACTATTATAACTCAAAAGATTACAAAGTAGAAACTTCCACTAAGTTTCCATAAACAAATCTTAAAAGAAACATGTATAGTTCCATGTTTTAGATAGCATGTCTTTCCTTGATCCCATATTTGACCCTATTCATCTTTAAGTCTTGTGTAAAACATTTCAAAAACTTGGGATGAGCATAAAAAGCTCAGTAAGGGATATAAAAATATGGAAAGGAAACATGAATACATGTGTACATAAGAATCAATGAAATCATACTTTACACATAAAACATAAGCACTTTAACATACCTCATCAAATCATGAATAAAACATAGAAATAATAAGGCATAAAGGTAACTTGAGGCATTCATAACATTCTTACATAGGGAGTAACCCTCTTGGTTACGTTTGGAATACCCATCACAGTATATTCCCATAAATCTATTCGGAGAAACCTTAACGTTTAACTCCTTCACATTACCCAATGAATTGGAGATCTATATCAGGCTCACCTGCCCTTAGTTTATCACGGAACCACCCATCTTCATAATAATGCCCAAGAATCATAACATAATCGTATCACATAAAACATGCATAAAGGAAACATAACATTTCCACTTTTCAATCACAAGATATCAATACAACATATTGATATTAAAACATTATGAAAACCATTTTCAATACCAAAATAAAAGAAAAGTAAAACATGATATTTATTTTTCATTTAAAAAAAGGTATGGCTTGTAGAGGAATCCGAAACTTAAATAATGGTCATGGTGGCAGAGAAGTCGTTGCCATCGCATACGTATGACAAAAACATTCCCTTTTGTCATTTAGTAAAACTCTTCTTATAAAAAGATTCCTTTTGGATAAAAGTTAAATTCAAAGGGGTTTATACACCATATAAAAGAAGGTTGTGTATAAAACAAAATATGCCTCAATGAAAGGAGATTGAGACAAAGTCCCATACAAAGACATTATCATTGGATTAAGGATAAATCAATTACATAATTATGTGTGACAAACGAATACACAAAATATTAGTGGATATTAAGTGTAAAACAATAATAGATTATTCACACATATTCATAGAACGACATATTCAAGGAGTACAAGTTTTTACCAAAGAATCAAAATTGGGTTAAGAAGTTCCCTTGCAAAAATTCGACAGCCTAACAGCGTCACTTCAAAATTCAGAAAATGAGTTG
Source organism: Viscum album (assembly GCA_963277665.1). Taxonomy (NCBI): domain Eukaryota; kingdom Viridiplantae; phylum Streptophyta; class Magnoliopsida; order Santalales; family Viscaceae; genus Viscum; species Viscum album. Next base: position 1,385,082,837 of record OY728123.1, read on the forward strand.
ATGAGAGATAAAAAGGGTATCTCATCACTTGGAAATAAAATTTACATCAATAAGGATATAGAAAAACTTATCCCAACATAATATTATGTGAATTAAAATACATAACAAAATAATTATTTTAAAAAGAGGAGGGTGAAAGGTTCCCTTACCGACTTGGGTAACTTTAGAAACATACACCCCATTGAAGAAGGGACATAAAATGAATATGTAAATACCCATAAATGAAATTATATTACACAAAGAGTATAATAATGGTCAGTACATACACCACTCAAAGGAACTGGTGGAAAATGTAGCATAAATCTCACGGGAATAAAGGTGAGATGAAAAATCCCTTACGAAAACTCGGCAGCCTAACGGCGCCACTTAAAACTTCCAAAAATGGATTGATGATATCAAATAGGGTCTCTCATCATATTAAAATAAAATTTACATAAAGAGGAATATAAAATAACATCTCCCAACATAACAAAAATGAGCTTAGAATAAGTGATATAAAGGAGAGTACTTAAAAAGAAAGAGAGAGGTTGGATCTCTTACAAAAATTCGGCAGCCTAACGACACCACTCAAAACTTCCAAAATGGATTGATGAGAGAAAATAGGGTCTCTCATCATATGAAAATAAAAATTACAGTACGATTAATATAATATATAATCCCAATCATAAGAAATATGAGCTTAAAAGGAATGACATAAAAGAGTGTACTTAAAAAGAAAGAGAGGAGTAGGATCCCTTACCTCGTGTCCGACATGACTCGATCATTCTTTAATCTCCTGAATAATAAAATTTGGTCAATTTATAATTTATTAAGGACCACCTTTAAATGTTATTATTCAGTTCATATCATATATTATAATTTTATAATAATTGGTTAATAATGTGAGTTCATATCAGACGTTTTTGTCGATGTTCGGTACATGAGTAAAAATTGAACTTGTTGGAAAAGAATTTTCCATGTAGGTATAGGTAAATAATATACATAATAGTATTGATGTTTTAAATATCATATATATCCAGTATATATTCATTTTATACTATTCCATAACATTTGGAGATAAAAAATTAAAAGCACCATTCATGGAGACGGTAGGTCGTTTGTACGCATGAACGCTACTTTCATTTTTTGTCATATTAATGGAATTAAAACAAAATGAGAGATATATATATTATAATTACAGAATTATATCCATAATTTAGATTTAATATATTATATATATATCCATTATATATATTTACTTATAATCGTACATAACATTTGGAGATAAGAAATGAAATGTACCGTTCATGGAGACGGTAAGTCGTATGTACGCATGAACGCTACTTTAATTTATTTATTTTTGTATTCAATGGAATTAAATAATAATTATATAAAGGTATATTATAATTCCAGTATTATATCATATGTAATACCATCAATTCCATCCATTATACTTCCCAAATATGGCATTAATGAATCAAATCACTTTGAGGGGGCGGTACTCCACACTTCCTAAAATGAAGATATCGCGTTTACTCATAATGGAAACCATAAAGGTATTCCATAAATGAAAAATAAATAAGCTTAAGGAAAACATAAACATATTATATATCATATATAAATATATTTACATATTAATGTCCACCTTTGAAGGTGTTAAAAGAATATTGAACAATTATCGTTTTGTGAGGCAGTAATTTGTCATCCACAGAAACAGTATGTTCTTTAACCATTAGACGGAGGTGTGTGAAAGTGTAGCTCAGATACTTCTTATAAAAACATCCTATTATATTTAATATACTTGTGTTTTTACAAAAAAAAAATAATAAGAGTTTAGGGGGTTGGAGAAGCAAAAAAAAACAAAAAAAAAACACACAAGTGAAGACATTACCTTTAAATCGGGTAACTCCTCTTGGTTTGAACCAAAAGGGTTTCTTGAAGAGCATTCTGCCAAAGGTGAGGCTTCAATGATGAAGATAGGTTTTTGGAGAGATGAAATTGGAAGGTTTTGGCCGATACAAAGGCTTTAGAGGTGTGTGTAAGGTGGTAGAGGTGGGGGCCTTCTATAAGAGGAGAGGAGGGGAACTCTTGGAAAGTTATAAAATATTACTTTATTATATAATGCTTTTCAGATTTTAAAGGTCCCAAAAGGATATATTTAAATTATAAGGTGATAAGTTTTCTAAATACACCCATCTAATAGGTTTGTGACAAGTTTAGGTCTTATATTTTACATTATCTTTTCATTTTATTTAAATCATTAAATAATGAGGTAATCGTTGCATCATCATGGTGTCATAAATAATTTAATTTATTTAGTGTCTAAAAATTATAAAAAAAACTATCATGATGTAGTAAATATTTTTATCTTTATAATTAATATTTATAGTCAAAAATATGACTTTTATGACCCCATGTAAAAATTGTTTTAGTAAAACAACACATGTTTGTGACATTTTAATTTTAACTTTAAATAAAAAGGTATTAATGTCATTTTCCTACCAAAGTGTCTCCATGGGGTCACAAAGTTGACCCATGGATTTTCTTGGTCGTCCATGGCTCATCCAATAAGGGTAGTACATGTTTCATGGTCATTTCATATTATTAAAACATTATTTTTACCTTAAACTACACTAATTACCTCTAATCGCGATTAAAACTTAAAATTTACTATTCAACAAAAAATTATTTTAATCTCATTGAACCACATTTTACTTCTTAATGACATCCTTGTATGTTGGATTTTTGAAAATCAAATCACAGAAGTGGTAAATGTTCATTTAAACGAAAAATCAGTTTTTTAACTACCACTTAGTTGTTTCACTATTCATCAAAAATTTAAGTTTTTCAGAAAAATACCAAAAATTCACCCTAATCTATATTTGATATTCCAAATTCATAAATTATTTCTATTTTAAAAAATTTAAAACATATAAGATGAATTAATTAATTAAATCATTAATTCCCGCTGTCAAAACAAATAGTGTGTTTTTAAGAAACAATATCTATTAAAAGATTAACACTAGTTTAAGTCTAATTTCAATGTGAAATTAATTACAATGACCAATATTGGCTTAAATGGTAAAAATATATTATAATTGAACTTTAAAACCAATTCAAAAGATAATATAATCATATAAATAAATTATATTAAAAAGAGGTTTTGAATTAAAATACAACATTTTTCACTATTCATTAAAAATTGAACTTTATTGGAAAAATACCAAAAAATTTACACAATGTAAATTTTGATGTACCGATCCTAAATAAGAATTTTATTTGGTCCAATATAACATATGAAATTTTAAAAAAGTGTATTTAAAAAGCGTTCTCCATCAAAAGGTGGTTAATTGACCTTTTAAAGAATATTAGAATATTTACGCTTAAAATTGGATTCATTCACATTTTAAGCCTCTAACATTTATTGGATAAAAGTAAAAAATATTTGACAAACATATATAATCATTTTGTAGTTAGTTCTGTTCATTCCCTCCATTACAACAGCTAGGCGTTAACTACCATTTAAAATAATATTATTTTATTATTAGAGTGCAACGTAAGATTCCCAAGAAACTCGTTGTTGCGTATTGTGTACGCCATAGAGCATAGCGTCCCCTTTAAAGTAATATTAATATTTTATTCACAAATATGGATAAATATGAAAATTTCATACTATTTATTTACCTTGGTTGTTACATCCTTCCCCCCTTTTGGGAATTGCATCCTCGCAATTTTTAAAATTGGGCTTGAAAACGTCATTGAAAATCTCACATCGGAACAAGAGTCAGTAAAAATGTCACTTTAAAATAAAGAAAGATAAGTAGAAAGGTCACCCGAGTTAACCCATACTAGGATTCCATGTAGGAAAACATGGACATGGAGGAAAAAGAAAAGGGTCATGTTCTGAGGGAGAGTGACAGAAAACATGTTTAGGAGAAAGTTAACCACAAGAAAATCACAAACTTGTGGTGGGTTAAACGGTATTCGATTCCCCGGTAGGAAAAGATAATAGACAACATTTTTGTTTTAAGTTACTTTTCATTGAGGAATTTATTTTTGATCTTAAGGAAACATACTTACTTGTCATGTTGACTTTTAACTTTTACTATATTTCTTACACAAACTCATACTTTCCCCAAATGATAAGTATTTAGGAAGACTTGTTTACATTAAGAGAGATATTATAAACTTCTAGAGAATCACCTAATCCACAAAAGAGAACTATATACTTCCCATGTCTTTATACTTTAAAAAAACCAAAACCAAAAAGGTTAGTACAAGATCAGATAATCCACAAAACGATAATCGTTTATAAAAAGAAAATCTATTCTTAATCTCCAAAATTTGTCCAACAAAACCCAAAGTTCAACGAAGACCATTCAATAAACAATTTTTCCATAAAATTCTTCAAAGTAAACCAAAATTATATTTAAACCCAAATATTTGAAGGATTTAATCACATAGTCTTCCAAGGTAAAAATTAACACTTATCTTTAAATAACATCAGTTTCTCTTAAAGTCTCATATTGAAAAGTAATTAACCTAATCACATATCCTCCATGATAGGTTAATAATTTCCATAGATAACCCAAAATCAAATTACTCTTAATTCATAAAATCATCTAACTAAAAAGAATAAGTCATACCAACTAGGGACTTCACGTACTCCAGTGGTAGGCGATAAATACTAGTCGCACTTTGGTTGTGGGTTTGATTCCTGCAGCTTTCTCCGATGCGACGAGTTGTCACACGGTCTGCGTGTTATCCTTTTTATAAAACTCCAAAAATAACCCTAACATGTTTTAACCTCAAGTTTATCTCAAGTCTTTCATAATCCATCATAACATATAGTAACCCATAATTACTTCAAAAGTAAGGATCATATAAACCCTAATGGTTACCTTTATAATTATTACCTGAACTTCCACATCGATTGGTCATCTCATACATGATTAATTATAGAACTTACCAAGGTTCAAGTGGTTTATCATGACTCCTTGATAGTTGGTTTAGAACAACCATGAGTTTCCTCATTGAATCCCCCATTTCATCTGGTCTCTTAATCAGAGAACCACCACAGTTTCCTTCAAACCCATTGTCACTTTGGTGCCTGCTAGATCCATCCATTTACTAAAACTAGAAATGTCAGTGTGAGTATATCAACAAAATTATCATGTAATAATGAGGAAGATAAACACTAAGATATACTTACTCATTCACTTTATCTAAAAACTTTGACTCTTTCTGAAATCCTATCCATTATGGTAATTTCACTTATGGTTAGAGAATACCCTAACCTCTAAAGTTATCTAAAACGACCTTTGATACCAACTATAAGGCCCCGGACTTAAACATTACTTATTATTGAATTAAATGAATAATTCACATTGAGGATCTTTTCAGGTTTAGAGTTTTATAGAATTAGGACATAACTATTACATCTCAAAAGATTACAAAGTAGACACTTTTATTAAGTTTCCATAAAAAACTCCTAAAAGAAGCATGTCTAGTTCCATGTTATGGATAGCATGTCTTTCCTTGATCCCATCTTTGACCCTATTCATCTTTAAGTCCTGTGTAAAACATTTCAAAAACTTGGGATGAGCATAAAAATCTCAGTAAGGGATATAAAAATATGGAAAGGAAACATGAGTACATGTATACATAAGAATAAATGAAATCATACTTTACTCATAAAACATAATCACTTTAACATGCCTCATAAAATCATGAATAAAACATAGAAATCATAAGGCATAAAGGTAACTTTAGGCATTCATAACGTTCTTACGTAGGGAGTAACCCTCTTGGTTACGTTTGGAATACCCATCAGAGTATATTCCCTAAATCTCTTCGGAGAAACCTTAACGTTTAACTCCTTTGCATTACCCAATGTATTGTAGATCTATATCAGGCTCACCCACCCTTAGTTTATCACGGATCCACCCATATTCATAATAATGCCCAAGAACCATAACATAATCGTATCACATAAAACATGCATAAAGGAAACATAACATTTCCACTTTTCAATCACAAGATATCAATACAACACATTGATATTAAAACATTATGAAAACCATTTTCAATACCAAAATAAAAGAAAATTAAAACATGGTATTTATTTTTCATTTAAAAAAAAGTTATGGCTTGTAGAGGAAGTCGAAACTCAAATAATGGTCACGGCGGCGGAGAAGTCGTTTTCGCCGCATACGTACGACAAAAACATTCCCTTTTTTTGTTTAGTAAAATGATTCATATAGAAAGATTTCTTTTGGATAAACATAAAAGTGAAAGGGTTTTATACATAGTATAAAATAAGGTTTTGTATAAAACAAAATATGCCTCAATGAAAGGAGATTGAGACGAAGTCCCATACAAAGACGGTATCCTTGGATTAAGGATAAATCAATTACATAATTATGTGTGACAAATGAATACACCAAATATTAGTGGATATTAAGTGTAAAACAATCAAATATTATTCACACATATTCATATAAAGACATATTCAAGGAGTATAAGTTTATCCCAAAGAATCAAAATTGGGTTAAGAAGTTCCCTTGCAAAAAATCGACAGCCTAACGACGTCACCTCAAAATTCAGAAAATGAGTTTATGAGAGATAAAAAGGGTATCTCATCACTTGGACATAAAATTTACATCAATAAGGATATATAAGAACTTATCCCAACATAATAGTATGTTAATTAAAAGACATAACAAAATAAGTCTTTTAAAAAGAGGAGGGTGAAAGGTTCCCTTACCGACTTGGGTAACTTTCGAAACGTATACCCCATTGAAGAAGGGTCGTACAATGAATATGTAAATACCCATAAATGAAATTATATTACAAAAAGAGTATAATAATTGGAAGTACATACAACACTCAAAGGAACTGGTGGAAAATGTACCATAAATCTCACGGGAATAAAAGTGAGATGAAAAATCTCTTACGAAAACTCGTCAGCCTAACGACGCCACTTAAAACGGCCAAAAATGGATTGATGAGATAAAATGGGGTCTCTCATCATATTAAAATAAAATTTACAGCAAGATGAATATAAAGGAACATCCCCCAACATAAAAAATAGGATCTTATAAGAAGTGACATAAAGGAGAGTACTTAAAAAGAAAGAGAGAGGTTGGATCTCTTACAAAAATTTGGCAGCCTAAAGGCGCCACTCAAAACTTCCAAAATGGATTGATTAGAGAAAATAGGGTCTCTCATCATATGAACATAAAAAGTACAGTAATATTAATATAAAATATCATCCCAATCATAATAAATATGATCTTAAAAGGAATTACATAAAAGAGTGTACTTAAAAAGAAAGAGAGGAGTATGATCCCTTACCTCGTGTCCCACATGACTCGATCGTTCTTTAATCTCCTGAATAATAAAATATGGTCAATTTATAATTTCTTAAGGACCTCCTTTAAATATTATTATTCATTTCATATCACATATTATAATGTTATAATAATTGATTAAAAAAGTGAGTTCATATCAGACGTTTTTGTCGATGTTCGGTACATGAGTAAAAATTGAACTTGTTGGAAAAGAATTTCCATGTAGTTATAGGTAAATCATATCCAGAATAGTATTTATGTTTTAAATATCATATATATCCAGTATATATTCATTTTATACTATTCCATAACATTTGGAGATAATAAATTAAAAGCACCGTTCATGGAGACGGTAGGTCGTACGTACGCATGAACGCTACTTTCATTTTTTGTCATATTAATGGAATTAAAACAAAATGAGAGATATATATATTATAATTACATAATTATATCCATAATTTAGATTTAATATATTACATATATATCCATTATATATATGTACATATAATAGTACATAACATTAGGAGATAAGAAATGAAATGTACCGTTAATGGAGACGGTAAGCCGTACGTACGCATGAACGCTACTTTCATTTCTTTTTTTTGCATTAAATGGAATGAAATAATAATGATATAAAGGTATATTATAATTACAGTATTATATCATATTTAATACCATCAATTCCATCCATTATACGTCCCACATATGGCATTAACGAATCAAATCACTTTGAGGGGGCGGTAGTCCACACTTCCTAAAATGAAGATATCGCGTTTACCCATAATGGAAACCATAAAGGTATTCCATAAATGAAAAATACAGAATCTTAAGGAAAACATAAACATATTATGTATCATATATAAATATATTGACATCTTAATGTCCACCTTTGAAGGTGTTAAAATAATATTGAACAATCATCGTTTCGTGAGGGAGTAATTCGCCATCCACAGAAACAGTATGTTCTTTAACCATTAGACGGAGGTGTGTGAAAGTGTAGCTCTAATAATTCTTATAACAACATCCTAGTATATTTATGATACTGGTTTTTTTACAAAAAAAATAATAATAATAGTTTAGGGGGTTGGAGAAGCAAAAAAAACAAAAAAACACAAGTGAAGACATTACCTTTAAATCCGGTAACTCCTCTTGGTTTGAACCAAAAGGGTTTCTTGAAGAGAATTATTCCAAAGTTGAGTCTTCAATGATGAAGAGAGGGATGTGGAGAGATGAAATTTGCAGGGTTTGTCCAATCCAAAGGATTTAGAGGTGTGTGTAAGGTGGTAGAGGTGGGGGCCTTTTATAAGAGGAGAGGAGGGGCACTCTTGGAAAGTTATAAAATATTACTTTATTATATAATGCTTTTCGGATTTTAAAGGTCCCAAAAGGAAATATTTCAAGGATAAGGTGATAAGGTTTCTAAATCAACCCATCCAATAGGGTTTTGACAAGTTTAGGTCTTATATTTTACATTATCTTTTCATTATATTTAAATCGTTAAATAATGAGGTAATCGCTGCATCATCATGGTGTCATAAATAATTTAATTTATTTAGTGTCTAAAAATTATAAAAAAATATCATGATGTAGTAAATATTTTTATATTTCTAATAAATATTTATAGTCAAAAATATGACTTGTATAACCCCATGTAAAAATTGTTTTAGTAAAAAAACACATGTTTGTGACATTTTAATTTTAACTTTAAGTAAAAAGGTATTAATGTCATTTTCCTACCAAAGTGGCTCTATGGGGTCCCCAAGTTGACCCATGGATTTTCTTGGTCATAAATTACTCATCCAATAATGGCAGGAAATGTTTCATGGTCATTTCATATTATTAAATCATTATTTTTACCTTAAACTACACTAATTACCTCTAATCGTGATTAAACCTTAAAAGTTACTATTCACCAAAAAAATTATTTTAATCTCATTCAACCACATTTTACTTCATAATGACACCCATGTATGTTGAATTTTTGAAAATCAAATCACAGAAGTGGTAAAGATTCATTTAAACGAAAAATCAGTTTTTTAACTACAACTTAGTGGTTTCACTATTCATCAAAAATTGAAGTTTTTCAGAAAAATACCAAAAATTCACCCTAAGCTGTATTTGATATTCCGAATTCATAAATGATTTATATTTTACAAAATTCAAAACATATAAGTTGCATTAATTAATTTAATAATTAATTCCCGTTGTCAAAACAAATAGCGTGTTTTTAAGAAACAATATCTATTAAAAGATTGACATTAGTTTAAGTCCAATTTCAAAGTGAAATTAATTCCAATGACCACTATTGTCTTAAATGGTAAAAATATATTATAATTGGACTTTAAAACCAAATCAAAAGATAATATAATCATATAAATAAATTATATTAAAAATAGGTTTTGAATTAAAATACAACATTTTTCAATATTCATTAAAAAATGAACTTTATAGGAAAAATACCAAAAATTTACACAATGTAAATTTTTATGTCCTGATCTTAAAGAATAATTTTATTTGGTCCAATATAACATATGAAATTGTAAAAAAGTGGATTTAAAAAGCGTTCTCCATCAAAAGGTGGTCAATCAACCTTTTAAAGAATATTAAATATTTACGCTTAAAATTAGATTCATTCATATTTTAAGCCTCTAATATTTATTGGATAAAAGTAAAAAATATTTGAAAAACATATATAATCATTTTTTAGTTAGTTCTGTTCATTCCTTACATTACAACGGCTAGGCGTTAACTACCATTTAAAATAATATTATTTTATTATTAGAGTGCAACGTAAGATTCCCAAGAAACTCATTGTTGCGTATTGGGTACGCCATAGAGCATAGTGTCCCCTTTAAAGTAATATTAATATTTTATTCACAAATATGGATAAATATGAAAATGTCATATTCTTTATTTACCTGGGGTGTTACAATATATCTATATATTAGCTTACTATAATTCCATAAAATATACTTCAAAATAGATAAAACCGGAAAAAATACTTGATCACAAACCATGCATTCCATCTATCATAGATATTGATCCACATAACATTTATTTACCCTTTCAGATTTCACCAATAACTTTTGTATCATTGGGATATTTTGTGTAGTCTCTTGTACCAACATATTTCCCAATAATGATAAATCACTCACCTTAGTCCAACATAAATGTGACTGACACAATAAAACCTAAAGGGATTTAAAATGAGTCATATTTTTCAAATATTGATAAAAAATATTATATAAAAATGGAATTAAAGGTAGATAGCTCCCCAATAGTCTCATAAAAATACCATGTTTAAAATATACCCTCTAAAATAAGATCATTTATGTTGCATAACCATTGGTCTAAGGAATATATTTCATGATGAATTTCAATTGATTGTTTATATCGACAGAAAAAAAATCCATAAATGATAATTAGATATTAATTTTGAGCAGAGACAATAGCATAAAGGGATTTATAAATCATTAAAACCGCGTAACATTTAACATTTTTTTATCCTTCACATTGAAACATTGATTAATCGGTAGGAAAATAGAAAATATAGTTTTCCAATCATTATTAACTCAAATAAATATACTTCGATGGGGGAGTTTTATGTATTCTAATATCAAAATCCATGGAATCCGCATTCAAATTACATGAAAGAATAATCTAAGGATGGATTATGCCTATAAGATTCTGATAAACATCCTCTACATGTAGAAAATTGAAAAAATGATACATATTTGGTATTAATTTTTTTCACAGACATAAGATTTTATTGTAAATATCAAGATACCTATTTGTATCACTAGGATTCACAAAAAAACAAGAATGATGAAAATTTCCCACAAATTCCCACCACATGGAAAAGGGTACTACGAACTGTATTATAAAATATGAATTCTTCCAAGAGATTTAAGTTATTCACTTATTTCTATCCCACCATTTAAAATATGTCATATACATTGACAATTAGAATAAAAAATTTCAAATAAAATGATTAATCAAAACGTGATTACTTGATAAAAATATCATATTTTCCTCCTCTTCCATTACTAAATTCCATTCTATAAACTGACTAATTACTTTTCTTTCCTCACAAGACTCTTTTACTGCTTATATAGGAAACATCATATTGAGAGCATCGATAACGAAATTTCTATTTTCTGGATTTTTTCTTCAAACAAATTTTTCTATATATATACATTATAACCATTAAATCTATTTAAGGTTTAAATATTTATTATAAAAATATATAATCTTGACTTTTGTGAGTAGTATAAATAATAAAACACTCCCCAAATAAGTTATATCTCCAAATTTTCAATCATGCATAATAGTAGCCAATTCAACGTTATGACATGATATTTTTTCTTATGTATGGATAATTGAAAAGAACCATAAACTATTTCATAGAAATTTTGTATCGAAAATATAACATAATTCCATAATCATGGAATCAAATTAAATTTTTTGACCTTATCCTCAGGTAGAATCAACACCGAAGATAAAGTCAGCCACTTTTTATTATTGATAAAAGATTTAAATAATTCTTTTTCCCATTTAGAATTTACATACATATATATCAAAGAAATTAAGGGTGAAACTAATTTTTTAAATTATAAAAAAATCACCGATAATAAATGGTTATTTTTTAGAAAAAAACTAATTTCATAAAAATTATTATGATTCTATAATGACATAACTACTCTAATATTCACTAGGTTGACTGATATATTTTTATTAAGACTATATAAATTAAAAACAAAAGTTTATAGATCCAAAATTATAATTTAGATAATTTATTATATTAGAGGTACACCATGATGTCCTTCAATATTATCTCTATATGATTTTCATGAACCACATTTGATTTATAATACATAATACTATAATTTTTAAACACTATGAATTTTTTTTGAGGTATCTATAAATGATTCAGTTTATCAATTCCTCTAAATTAGTAAGAGAATTTTAAAACTCAAATAAAATCAAAAGATATTATGGGATATTAGAATTATTATATAAAGATTCATTCCTTCATATGTCAAAAATCCAAAATAAGGGTCAAACATGTTATAATTTGGGAAATGTGTGAATTTGAATTTTCAAAAAAAGGTTTAGTAATTTTTATTTTAAAAATATTTTTTGGATAACAAATGACTTTTTTTGGATTTGGTATCAGGGTACTTAATGGGTTCCATAACACCCAATATTTTGTGTGTTCCTTAAAATCCAATGTGACTCCTAGTGAAACCACACTAGAAGTTAGGTGGGGTTTGCAGTGGGGGTGTCCCACTATGTGTGTTAATAGAATCCAAGTGGAATTCCACTTGCACCCTGGTGGACTCTTTGGATGTCTGGTGAAATCCATACAAATTTGTATAACCCTTATTTTTTAAAATGTCTATAAAGAGGGAAATATACCCCATTTTTAATAGGAACCGTACATTGGGGATTTTTTATGTAAGGCGCATGAATGAGATAAATGGAATCCACTCCACCACTTCCTCTATTTATTCTCCATTTGAACTACGATTTTTGTGCCCTATAATTTATTTTTCCCATTTTTTATCATGGTATTGTGTTTCCATTCTTATTTGATTATTTGGGGAATCATTGACTTCCCTTCTTATTTTTATTCTCATTTGATAATTACTATTTAGGGTTGATCCTTATTTTATTTTTTGTTGTTTTATTTATTGACATGATTATTATTACCCAAAAATATTTTTTGGTTTAGTTTATGGATGGGTTGTGTAAAGACCTAAGACATCACTGTGTATTTTCATTTAATAAATATTATATTAATAGATTGTTCTATACACAATGTTAAAAGAAAACAAGTTGTAGTATTTTAGTTTAACATTATAAAAAATATATTATTAAAATAACATATATTATATAAAAATATAGTAATAGATTAAAATTTCTAATATTTAGTAGACATGTAATTAAAAATAATCAATATTAAAAAATTAATTTTTATTTTTCAAATAATTATTTAAGGATTCAATAAAATAAATTAAATACTTTTATACGATTATTATGATATTTTATGAAGTTATAATATATGAACCAATTCATTCACATTCATAAAATTAGAAACTGCTATGGAATAATATTAAGAACACTAAATTTTCAAAACTAATATTTTCAAAAAAGTGTATTTTCATTATATTTATTTTTTCCTTTATAATTTAAAAAATTATAAATTTTAAAATTTAAATGAGATAAAATTAATATCATTTTTTAATTTTTAATTTCAAAATTAAACTAATGTGAATTATAATTTTTTTCTAAAATAATTGATTTTTATGTTGATAGTGAAAATATAGTTCTTACCAAAAGTGAAAATTTAAAGAATTTATCTCTATATAAGGATGAACTAGAAGATTATAAAACCGTTTAATTGATCAAATTTGTGTTTAAGGATTAAAATATACATTTTTAAATATAAGTCTAAATTTATAAATCCTATTTTAAAAAATATCAGCATTTCTTAATCTTAAGTAATTTTTTTTAACAAAAAACTATTTTTTGTCAATTCTAATAATTATATATTATTTTAAAAAAAATCTATTTGATATGATATAAATTCAAATATAGTTTATTTTTTATAATAATATAATTTAAATCATAATTTTATCATACATATAGATATTTATATTAAAAATAGTCTTTTCTAAATATAGCTTTTTTTATTTTACATTAATTTGTGTTAAAATTTATTTTTCTTACATAGAGAAATTTTAAATAATCAAAGGGGCTTAAATTTTGGAATAAATATTCCCAGATTATGTAATAAGGTAAATTATTACGGAATTAAAAATAAATTACATGGGTAAAAATTATTTACAATGGTAAAACCGAAAATAGAATAAGTGAGAATATTAAGAATAAATATCTTAATCCCTTTTTTAAAACATGGTTTCAAATGAATATTTGTAAATTTATTGACTTTTACTCATACCCCACTCCATTAGTGTACTTTTTGGATTTTTTTTACATTTTAAATGTTTATTCTCTTTATATTAAGTTTAAATATTTACAAACATTTCATTCTCATCACTAATGAAAAGGACCCCCCCCCCCCCCCCACACACACACACACACACACCACCCCTTCAAGCCCACCCTAATTATTTTTTTTGCCCTTTAAAATAAACCCACATTCTATCACTTGTAGTCCTTTTATTTTATATTAATCAAATGGTAAAAATATATTGTCCTAAAACATCTATATCTAAGGAGTCCATTAATGGGAATCTATGGTCATCAAAATAAGTACTTTTTTATGTTCCATTATTTTATTTCTTACTTTCTAAATCTTATTTAATAATTAATATATAATTAAATCATTATTTAATATACAATTCATGTTATTATTCAACGGTGATAACTATTTACCACATTTACCCTTTTCTATTAATAAAAATAATAATTTTCCATGTTCTGTGTTGACTACAACCTCTATGATCCGATGATTTCCATTTTTCACCATTACCTATCTTAAATTGTTATAAGGATGAAATTAAAGAATAAATTTTTTATATATAATATCATAATGATTACGAAGATAAAATATATAATCTAACTATTTCTTTCACATTAGTTGAGGAATGAAAACATTAATCATGTGTTTTATATACTTCTACCTCGATGAAGTAATGCATATTATTGTCCATTCAAATAATTTATTATTAAAATATCTTATAATATGATTCACCACATTAATGAAATCTAAATATAATCATTAGACATTTGGAATATTGACATTACTACTAAATCACTTCATAATCATCCCATAATTATGTTTTTTTTCATGTTTGGGTCAGTCTACCCACTTATTAGAGCATTGATATAAAATAATTTCATTTATTACTATGAGTACATAATTACTAGTAATATAATAATAAAATATTTAAATGGTTTTTTGACTTTTTTTAATGGTAATATTAGTATTAAAGTAATTATTTATGATACTATCATTCATTTTTTTTAAAAATCATCTTCACATGCTTATTTCCCATTATATCTACATGAAATGAAACCAAAAAATACATATACTGAAATTATAACATTTTAAATAATTTTAAAGAGTTAATTTCATTACCTTTTATAATCTAGTAATGATTATCATTGAGTGATTGATGAAGAACCACATATCTATCATGAAACCAGATCAAAATGATCGAGAATACTCACACTTGATATTTAAAATATATTATAAATATATAATATACATGTGGAAAATAATTATAAATGGATTTTATAAAAGTTTATATATATGAATTGGGTTTTAAAATATATTTTTAAGATAGACATATTTGTTTTACAAGAGTTTTGATTCCAATCTATTATTCATGGAAATTAGGTAAGGGTTTATTTGTCTCATATTTTAATCCATGAGACATGTTTAATATTAAATCCCTATTATATTCTTTTTATTATTACATTACTGATGTATAAAATGGTTCTTTGTATAAAATTCAATTTATTTAGATATGTTAATTATTATGAACCATGATATCTTTTCTATTATGTCATTACTTCTAAATTATTTTCTTAAAATGTAGTAATTTAATCAATGGGGCTTGAAGATCTATATTATGTTTTTTATTTAGATATAATTTATTTTTAATGATACCAAAGTTATAAGGGATTCTGTTAACTCAACTCCCTTTATGGGGGTATAATGAGTTTTCTGGAAATTGAACTTCCTAATCCTAGTTTCATCCAGGTAAATAAATTATTTCATGGTAAATTATCATCCTTTATGGGGAGAACACATTTGTAACCCCAATATTTTACCTTGATGAATCTCTCCTATAAATTTATATCAATGTTAAAAATATTTATCAAACTATTTAATGATGGTTTTCCCTTATTTTATATATATCTCATTCCCACCAATTTTCTCCTTTATAATTAGAAACCTAATTTTGTGTAATCTTATGTGACCTCTATTTTTCGTTCTACTATTTCAAAAAGGATGTTTTTTATATTTTTATTGTGTTATTTCAACAAAGATATCTGAAAATTTTAAAAAAAAAGATCTTTCATCATTTAAAAAAAAAATTCATCCACCAAAAAAAATTGATAATGTTTATATATTTTCAAGGTTATATTTTTGAGGTTTCCTTTAAAAATTTAATTTTTCCCAAATATTTCCCTTCCTATTTTATGAGAGAAATTTTTATTGTGTCCAATAAATTTTCCTTTTAATGATAATTTAATACATGTTTCCTGAAAAAAAAAATAGTGTTTCTTCCTTATAAGATCATAATATATTCATTATTACCATTTTTTAAAATTAAGCTTCTGTTACATGTTTTAAAAAAAATAAAAATAAACCTAATTTTTAAATCTCTTAAAATTAATTTACATGATAATTATGAAAATATATTTTCCATCTTCGATAAGATCCTTTATTCATTCATATGATATTCACTAGTGATACTATCAAAATTATTTATCTAGATGGATTTTTCTAATGTTTTGTATTAGATTGTCACCCATTTCATTCCAAGGTTAATTATTCATTGGTTTAATTATGTATCATTTTAATATATGGAATGGATATTGTTATACATGTTAAGGGTGAGCCTTGATAGTGCTCTAATGGACCAGGTAAATAATTAATCTCTAGAGATGACATATATATTATTACTTAGAATATTTCCCTGGTGTTTTTTCCAGATACCATGTTAAACATCCTCATAATTGTGAAAAATGATGTGTCTCGATATCACTTCATATAATTGGGTAAGGAATTATTATCTAAATATGACATTTTCATTATATCTTGTAAGTATTTCTTGGTAATATCTTATGATACCTTGGTCAATAACCTTGGTATTATTACTTTATGAAACCTTTATAATTAACATTGATGATATAAATATGAATGAATAATTCATATATTATAGACACATTCTATGTTGTACTTAATATACTCATGATCATGTCATTAATTAGGTACTTATCTTTATGTTCTTATGTTATACCTTAATTCTTACTCAAATATGTTCGATTTCATTTTTATCTCTTATGAATAATCTAAGATCACCCCTTTATAATGTTTCCATTTCCCCCAATTATGATGAAAATTAATATATAAAATCTCACTAAAAGATTATAATTTATGGATAATTAGTGGGTGATGTTTAAATATTTTTATAAATTTAGTTGTTTCTTATATAGTGGTATGAATGGATTTTAGATGAAAAAGAAATGGTTATTATTAGTTTATGAATTTTCATAAGTAAATATAACTGTAAACCTAAATGGTCCTGGGAATTTATGGAATAAAACATTATATTTAAGTCATATAATAATGAGATGGTCATGTTTATAAGGTTTCATAGTTATATTCACATTCAATATTTAGTAAATGTGTTTTCAGCACAATTTCTAGTAGTGGAGGTATGGGGAGTCATGGTTAGTATCAGATTATGTTTTAGATGACTTTATAAGTTTGGATGATAGGTGATGAAAATTTTGGTGTTGATAAGTAAGGTTGGTCAACATTTCCAAGGTATAGACAACCATTTTTCTTATTTGAGTTAATATTGAATATTTTAGGGATCAGCAAAAGGAAAAATTCTTCAAAACCCAATTGATATATCTAAGGGATTATTATATATTTAAGATAACATCATCAAATTTTGGTAATGTATAGACTTTATTGTTTACTTAGAAATTACATCACATTATGGATAATGGAAAGTTGATATGAATCTGGAATAGATTAACCTAGGGGTAATGGAACTTAAAAAGATTGGTTGATCACTAAATTTATCTTACCTTTATTGAAGGATGAGTAGACCTAAGAATACATACCAGGATAGACACTCCCAAGGGATATTTTTTTTAATAACATTACCTTAAAAATACATTATGAAGGATTTATTCCTTAATTAAAATTATGGATTGGGTTAATAATTATTAGAGAAAATATCTTAAAGTAAGATTGGTAGTCCCTATAAAGTTATAGGTTGAACCATGTGTGACATAGTTAAAATAAAATTAAAATCATTTGAAATAAATGTGGCATTGTAGAAGAATAATTAGGATTGAGTTATCATATTTACATGATCAGTTATCGTAACTATATTAGATATTATAATTATCATTAAGGTTTCAATATTTTGTGGGAAATGAGATCTTTTAAATGAATTTGTTGAAGATGTTTTTTTGTAACCTCTTAAGACATAACTATTGAGACATATTTTTAATAAATAGTTAAGAATTTTAATTTAAGATTATTAAGAGGGAGAATATATGCTACATAGTCTTCCCTCTAGTAGAATGGTTTTTATATCATTAAATATATATCTTGTTTTATGATTATCATTTGATACTAGTAACTGGTTTTATTTATAAATGAGAATTTACAATTTGGAGGAAGTAATTCATTTTAGGGGGAAGAATGTAACAACCTGAGATTTTACTATATAATTTCCATAAATAAATATCATTTTAAAATAATGTTCTACATAAAAATTGAAGTAAAATGATCCATGACATATTAGAAGAACGTTTTTATGAAATTAAAACACAAATAAGTCCCATTGTCAATAAAAATGATAGTAATAAATTAAAATTTCATAGGTTTATAGGATAAATAATTAATGCGATATAATATTACAAAAGGGACTCTTATTTATCAAATAACTATTTAATGTGATATTAAATTAAATCAACCACTTTTAAATGATTATTGTAAAAATATATGATATTAAAATATATTAACTAATATATTTATATTATTTTAATTATATTTTTTCAACAAATAATTTCAAGAACATGTAATGTGAAAAATTATATTTTATAAAAAAACCAATTTTTCTTTCAATTTTGTATTTACATTAAAGGAATGAAAAATAAACAAAAAATATAATCTTAATTAGAAAATAAAATATTATTTTTATATATAGAATTTTATAATTATCATAGTATGATTTCAATAATTTTCTAAAATAATTAATTTTTTTGTTAATAATTAAATTATAGTTTTTACCAAAAATATAATTGGTATGTTGATATAATTATATAAGAAAATCCAAGAAATTTTTTAATAATTTAAATTTATAAAATATTAATTTTTGTAGTAAAACTATATATTTTCAGATTTTATTCTAAATTTTGAAATTGTATGTTTAACATTTCATGAATTATGTAATATTTTCCATTAAATGTATCTCGTTTGGCGCTTTTTTTTAAACAAAATATTATTTTGGAAAAATTATATATCTTATTCATTCTAAAGACACATATAGTTTAATTTTTATAACGAATCCATTTATATATTAATTCTATAGTACAATAAAATATATGCATAATAATACAATTTTTTCTAGAAACGGATGTTTAAGCGTTACATGCGATCATGTTAAAATAGTTTTTTTATTAAAACAATAAACTTTTGTTTGATAAAATGGATTTATTAATTTGAATATTTAGGCCTATATTATGGAATAATGTTTATTTTATAATTTATTAAAATTAAATTACTTAGGTAAAAAAATATCATAGATAAACCAAAATGGTAAAAGTAAAAATTATAAGAGTAAAGTACTTAAAAATATGTTTAAACCATGATTGAAAATCAATGGATGAGGGTTTATAAACCTTAAAAAATACCCCAATCCCTAATTTTTTATTTTTTATTCTTCTTGAAATGTGAACCATGTGATATCATTATATTAAGTAGATATATTAACGAAAAATATATTCTAACCACTTAAAAAAAGGGTCTCTCACCCCCTTCAAGACCACCCTAAAAATTCCATTTAATCTTGAAAATATTATCTATTTCCTTATCCTAGAATTATTTTCATTTCCATTAAACCTGTATTTAAAATATATTGGCCTATTATCTCAACTTCCAATGAAACCTCTATTGGAAAGACAAAGTCCTCAACATAAGTATTTTATTTTCATAACTTCTTTTAGTTTCTTTCTAACTTTTCCAAATATAATTTTTTTCATTACTATATTATTAAAATATTATCTATTTTACAAAATTTTCTAATTTTAAGTGAATAACTACTAACCACATTTCCAAATTTTCCACCAAGAAAACAAAAATTTCAATGGTTTATTGTGTGAACTACCTTTTCCCCAAAGCGACGATGCCCATTTTCACTAGTACCACTCTTAAATAGTTACAAGGATTATATTTTAAAATAATTATGACATATATATTATATGTATGATTATAAGGGGAAACATTATAATCCACATTCATTCCCTCACTTACATTAGTAAATTAAAATGTTAATAGTGTTATGTGTGAGCTACTACATCCATGAAGTAACATATCTCATTTTCCATATTGATAATTTCTTATTAAAATCATATAAATTTTGATCCACCACCTTAATATGTACTATATAATATAATTATTCATATATGATAATTTTATTAGAACTAAATCACTTCACAATCATCCATTGATTATGGTGTGTTCATGTTTGGTTCAGTTTAACCAGCTAGTTGAACAATGCAATAAAATAATATTATCGGTGACTATAAAAAATAATTAATAATAATATTAGATATAAATAAGTAAAAATGGTTTTATTTTTGTTTTGGGATGATAATATTAATATTTAACTCATTGTTTAATATAACATCATTAATCTGTTAAAAATCATTGAAAATGCTTATCATAAATTTCTACTACAAGAACTGAAACCAGAAATACCTTAAAATGAGATTATAACATTATAAATAATTATAAATAATAAATTAAAGTATATTTTTTTATATAGTAATGATAACATTTTGTGGAATAATAAATCACAACCCCATTATTATGAAGGTAGTTCAAAATGATCAAGATTAATCACACTCGATAATAAAAATAGATAATAACTAGATAATATAAATTTAGAAAATAATTATAAATAATGTTTATTCAAGGTTATAATTTTACTAAATATAATATTTTGATAGTTATGTTTTTTATACATGATGTTATACTGAATTCAACTAAGTGGGTAAAAGGGGGAAGGGAAACTTTATCTCATTCTCAAATAAATGAGACATGTTTGAAATTATACACCTTCATTTATTTATGTGGTGTAGTCACTACTTAATTTACTTTAATATTAATTAATATAAATTATTTTATGATATTTTAATCTCCATAACATGGTATCCCCCTTATGTTATTCTTATTCTTATGATATGATAATATAATGGGTTCTTTGTCAAAAATTTAATTTAACGAGACATATTTATTATTGTGCACCATTATTTCATTACTATAGCGTGATTACTACCCAACAAATGTTTTTACCATATCAATTTAATCAATGATGTTTTATGATCCATATCATGTTTTATATTTATATTGAATTTTTTTTAAAGATACCAAAGTTTTATGGGTTGTTGTTCACTCAACTCCATTCTTTGAGTTATAATGCTTTTGTTGAGCTTCCTCTTTCCAATCATGGGGTTTCCACTCTAACATATTATTATATGGTGACTTTTTATTCTATGGGGAGAATGTATTTTAATCTATTCATTTCACCCTAATAAATCTCTCCCCAAAATGCATATCATTGTTAATAATAATTATCATCTTATTTAATGATGGTTTCCCCTCTTTTTCTATAATTTCATTTCCCGCTAATGTTCTCCTTTATAATTCGAAACCTAATTATTTATTATCTCAGGTTACCTCCATATTTTGTATATCATATTTTATAAAGTAATTTGTATTAATGTTTTTATGATGTGGGATTTCAACAAATATATTTATAATGATTTTAAAAAAAATATGTCCTTTCTAAATTAAATGATTCATCTTCTACCAAACATTTACTTGATAACCATTACATCTTTTCAAGGAACTATTATTGATTTTAATTTTTTAAAGTTAATTTTTTTATAAATATTAAACTTAACCTATTTGAGAATAACTATTTAATGTGACTAGTGAATTTTTATTTTTTTGATAATGCTAAAATTTGTTTCTAAAATATCTTTTTGTATTTTTCATCCATGTGATCAAATAAATTTTTCATTAAAACCATTCCATTAAATAAATAATATGTTAGAAGTATTAATTTTTTATTCCAAATAAATAAATTTTTAAATTATTTTTAAATTAAAAGGGTTATTTATTTTATTTTTTAAATTTAATTACACATTAAAACTGTAAAGGTGTTTTTATCTATGCCATCATCCTCAATTCATTAACATGATATTCTCTTATAATACCATCCACTGATATACCCTAGAATGAATTTGCACATATTTTTTATTATATCTTAACCCATTTAATATTTAGTTAAATTATAATTTTATGAAATTCTATAATATTTCCTTTCCTTTCACACATAATTTTAGACATATGAAGGGTGTGCCCTGATAACACACTAATGCATTGGGTAATTAATTCATCCATATCGATGAAATTTTTATGATACCATGGTAGCATGCCTCGTGTAACACCCTAATATTTTATGATATATTTGTTTTTAAATAAATTTAATTTCTTTGATATGTTGAAATAAAATAAACATAGGTGTAAATGAGTTGTAATGTAGTATATCATTATAAACTAGCCATTAAATTTGAAGAGTGAATTGGAATAACTATATTTTAAAAAATATGTATACAAGTTTTACTCAAAAGGCCCATGATCATGAGAATTATAGTCCTAAAAGTATTAAATTAAGGTAGAAATGTTTTATATAAATTAAATATATTTATGAATAAGTACTCAATTTTTATTAATTTTGTCGTATAATTTAGAAAATTTTCTTTAAAAATATATTTTATTTTTTGATGAGAAAATAATAATTTGATTTATAAATAATTTACATATTTTATATGAAAATTGAGATTGTTTTTAAATAAGAATACGAAAATTAAATTATGGAGAAATTTTGTGATTTTTCAGAAATGATTGATTTTTCATAGAATAGTAAAAAATATAAGTTTTTCAAATATACTAATTTATTTTCATTATATAAAGTAATTTAAATTTTACCATTATACTTTTGACTTGATATTATAGTCATAGATGATCCTTAATATTTATAATAATCTTGTTAACTTCTTTTGAATCCGAAGTATTCATGACATTGATATTAGTTAGTTTTTAGGATTAATAATGAATTTTGATATTAATTGTTTTATATTTAATTTTATCTATTTATATTAAAATTAGTTTACTCCAATTATAGATATTGAATCATGAAAAATGGTTACCATATTTGTAATCAAGATGCCTAAATTTTATAAATAGATCCCTTTAATTTTTATCAATTTGAATAGTAACTATATTTAATTTTTATTACTACAATAAAAGTAGAATAGGTTAATTAGGTTTAAAACTAATTTGATAAAGATTAAAATTCATCCAAAAACATGAATTTATTTTATTAGTTGATTATACTTCGTCCTTAAACATCTAAACTTTGAAAATATGATCTTTTTCCAATAAACCTTGATTTTGACCATTATAATATTTAATTAAAATATAATATAAAAAATTCACTTTCATGATTTTAATATATATAATATTTTGTAACATGGATAAAAAAACATATGTTGGGTTATAAATTTTTATTTTTAAGATTAATTTTTTTTGAGGTAATTTTTTAAAATATTTAGAGGTAAAAATTTACCTTAAATGCTTACACAACACCAACACACTTCGTGTGTAGGAAGAAAATGAATCATGTAAATGCTTTCAAAAACAACAAAAGTAAATTTTTTTGTGTGAATTATAGTTACCCATGAATTTTATAGAAACATATATTATATTATGGTTTTTTTAAAGGTTGATATTATAATTCTATTCTTATAATGTTGTTTTCAAATTCTAATTAATTAAATACTGTAAAAATGATATTTATGATATTTATGAAAAATGACATTTTATTAAATAATATAAATATCATAAAAATATTTCATGACTTCTATAGAATAATATATTGTATAAAATATAAACCATTTACCATCTATGATCATATTTTTACATTATAATTAAAATTATTACCTTTTAATATCGAAAAAGTTGTTATCATAATTAAGGTGATAAATGGTTAATGAAGGGGTAAATCAAAATGATATGGATTAAAATGACACAAAAACCTTATTATTATTTTTTCAAATGATATTTCAAACATCAAATATTTATCATAAAATGGGGTTTCTATTTTTAATAATTATACATTATAAATACATTATTTATATTTTATTATTTTAAGTAATTCTAATTCTGTCAATTCCCTCCATTATAACAGGTCCCCCTCTGTTTTCATTACAGCACATTGAGACTTATATATATACTAAGACTTGATAAATTAACTTCCCAAATTCCCTATACAAAATTTATATTTTATTTTCATCTTCGAATACAATTCCAAGGTTCCTTAAGAAAGGATCAATAAGAGGCCTCTTAAAGAATAAGAAATCACCTTACCTAACTTATTTAAATTTATTTCTTCTTTCAACTCGTTTAAAATTATGTTATTAATAAAAAATAAAAAAATTCATCAAAGATAAAATAAAATTTTTTATGATGAAAAAAACACCATTATAGAGTGTTTTTTCCATCAAATGGTAAGTGAATGTATTGGTCGTGTGTACTTGTGGACAACTGCCTCTACATAGCGATACAATTAATTTTCCATCCCCATATTTCATAGATGGTTATAATAATGGGTTTAAAGATTATATGAGATATTAATGAAATAATTATTCTTCTATAATTATAATATCATATCTACTTACATACCTTCTCACTGGTTGAAAAAATGACAACATCGCTCATGAAGAATACAAGAGGGATACCACCACCACGAAGCGATATAATTCATTTTTTTATTTACATGAATGATAATAATCATATATTGAATAGATATTTATAAAATATATATGATATAAATACTATTATTCAAAATTTAAATATTATTTATGATTATTTCATATAATCTATTTAATAGTGAAAATAATATTCATGCATACGTACTATCTACCGTCTCCATGAACAATGTAATTCATTTTTCGACATATACCTTTTATGGATGATTATAAATATATATATAATTAATATATATTATATTTTTATCCAAATAAAATTATATTGAAGATGGATCCATGATAAAAGTACAAGTACCAAAACTACAGAACAAAAGTTCTTATAAAAAATCAAATAGTTAGCACACAAAAACGAAAATTTTAATAAGGAATTATTAATAATTGGGTGTTAAACTTCTATATCTAGTTCATATATCTTACTATATGTATTTAAATTACTCTGGTACAGGATTATAATAAATTTAAATTCATTATAATGGAGGTTATTGTTCCTTTAAATCAATTCTAACTTGCGGTAAGGGATTTATGTTTCAATGTCAATTTAATCAAGATTATTTATTATTGTGTTTATATTGAAAATAAATTATATAATCATGTAAAAATAAATAATTTTTTTAGTATACTCTATTTATTTCATAATAATACAATTTTTAATTTATATTCATCACTTTATTTACGAAATATAGTGAAATAATTTTTTAATGTAAAACAGAATTATTTCTCTCTTCTGTCGAAAATACTTTTTATTCCATATCCATGATTCCCAAAAATGTTTTCATAAAAAAATTTATGTTATTTTATGATTTTTAAATTTATTTTTACCCATTATTGAATCTTTTATAAAAAAATTAATGGAAATCCTCTTATCATTTTTTCAACATGGTACTTTTTTACATTTTACTGATAATGTGAAAGAAATCATTATTTTAAAATATACAAACTAAATGGAATTTCACATCATCAGGACCAATAAATACATTAATTCCTCCTTAACACTTTTCCATAGATCTTTTAAAAGAAAAATTTCCTTAATATTTTGATTTTTAAAATTTTAATAGGTGATTTACAAATAAAGGGGTGTTTTTGTCAATAAATATTCCAGTGATATATTAAAATAATTTTTAAACTATGATAATAGAATTTGGTGTCACATAGTCCATAATAGAGATATGATCCAATGATATCATTTTATTCTTTCTCTGGATATGTTATGGTTAAAATGATGAAATATTGATTATCCCCATTTTTTTTTCCTCAAGTTAAGTTATGAGGAATATTTTTATGATGTTATGGAATACATATGAGTGAAGCTACAACTATATGATGGGTGGCCTTGTAATTATACATCCATCCAATAAATTGGGAAAATATTAATGTAATATTCTCTTAAACGGTGGATATACTATTATCCTAAGCTCAAAAGTGGGCACACATGAGGTTATTCCAATCCATAAGTAAGCACATTGGTGATTATCCCAATACTAACATGTAATGAAAATATTCGTGGGTATTCTTGACATATTATTTATATGATTATGATGAATCCACGCTTATGAGAGCATTTTATGATAAGATATTATTCCAATTTTATTTTATAATGTATCCAAATATTCATGGACACTAAACCAATATTATTCTTTCATTGATCATAATGTTATGTGGTTAATATAGATATAATAAGATTTAATTTTTTTTATGAAAATAATGGGTCACTATAGTTGGTATTAGATCATGGATTAGTAACCGTTGGAAACTAGAAAGATAAAGTATTAGTGAGAACCATTAAGATAGTCTTATGTATAAGTTAAAGTATTATGATATGGTAAAGAAATGAATATGTATATCCTAGAAAAACATCCATTTCTATATACTACAAGTGGATGTGATTTTTTAATAGATGCATCTAGATATAATAACCCAAAATGTGTTATTCTAGTATATATTAACCATTATTCTAGCGCACAATATGTGTATACTTTTTTTAGACATGGTTTGACAATATTGGGGGATATCCTTGGGTTAATTATAATTTTCATCACAAACCATCAAGAAGGATTCAAATAGATGATGATCACACATGACCTTGGTTAAAAATAAGTCTTCATTGATCGAATAGAGGATGTCATGATCAGGTAATCCTATAATTTAATATTCTTGATTATGTGGTTTCCCACTATGATTATTATTCCTCATACTACACATTTCTATTTTCTCCAATGGATGGAAACTAAATAAAATGTTTTAATTATTAATGTGATGTAAAATGAAATGATTTTCATTCCAAGAAACTGAATGTTATATAGGGTGTAATGAAAAATATCATTGACATATATACCCAACTTTCCCAAGCCATGAATCAAATTGAGATTCCAAACAATAAAATGATGAAACCAAATTATGTTGAGTTGTTCATGATGAAACACAAAACAAAATTTAGGTGGTATATTTATTCTCTATTCATTGATAAATGTATCAATACCATTGAAAATATATATTTTTAACCAATTTTCATAGCATGAAAAATTCATTTTTTTGTATATAGTTTGGAAGATGAAATAGATCAATGATAGAATCTCATCAAGAACATGAGATAATGGAATAAATTAAATCTATAGAGTGGGATGATATTATAAGGTTATTTTTGAACAAGTAATTTCCTTGTATTCTCTAAAAAATATATATAGAGAGTTCCTTGAGATAAGGATGAAGGATGATGAATCCATTAGTACTACAAAAAAAGACCACTATAGAAGGGGTTTTTTTACATTATAAGTGGTTATATCTCCTTCTAAAGACATTAGTTGTGGTTATAAAGAACCACTAATAAGGTGTCTTCCTACTGTTAGTAGAGGTAGTTTTGAGGAAGTGCTAGTAAATGTGTGGTGAATTTAGTGGTTCTTACATTAGAGGGGGTTTAAACCCCCTCTAATATTGTAAAACATTTACCATAAACAGATGTCATTAGTGGTGGTTATAACCCCAACCACCTACAATATAGGGATTAGGGGCGGTTTAAACTGCCCCTAATTGTAGATTGCATTAGGGGTGGTTTTACACAACTTCTCCTAATGCATCACTTTTTTTAAGAAAAAAATCCCCAATTCTGCTTGGCATGTTCTCCGTTCCCTCTTGTCCCCCTCATTCCCTCATGTGTGTCAACCGTTTTCTACCCTTCCTATCCCTGGTACTCCTGTGTTAGTCTCCTACCTGTGTGTGTATCCCCTTTCTCCATGTCCCATCCCCTGATCCATTCTGATGTGTGTCCCATCCCAGTATCTGTATTGCGTTCCCCAGTCCAGCCCTGCCCCCGGTCTCCTCTACGAGTGTCCCAGTCCAGTGCATGATCTCTTCTCAGTCCCCAAATTATGAGGGGCTTCTAAAATAAATATCAAGCCAAGATTCGAACCCACCTTCACATCAGTACACATCCTACGGCTAAACCACTACACCAAGTCACTTTTTGTTTATATAATACATATATTATTATATTTATATATATTGATAAGTTTATTAAAATATAAATTATTTGAATAAAATTTTTAAATACATATGATAAGTTTTTTAAAATATGCATATATATTAATAAAAATATATATATTAAAACATTTACACATATACTTTATATATTATTATATTTATTACTATTAATATGTTTATTCAAATAAACACTATTAAAATAATATATTTAAAAACATGTAATAAGTTTATTAAAATAAGCATATATATATACTAATAAACATATATATTAACAAATTTACACATATAATTTATATATTATTTGTATTTATATATATTAATAAGTTAATTAAGATAAACATTATTTGCATAATTTATTTAAATAAATAACATGTATCTATATTTATATAAATATAAATATGTGTATATATTTTTTTCACTCCTCTATAAATTATATATTTACATATATTTAAATAAAATGATGTATGTATGTATGTATTTATAAATACATTTACATCAAACAGACACAAAAGTAAATGTGTATTTATATATTTATTTGTAATTTTTTATATTTATTTGAAGACATGTATGTTATATATTTATATATATTTTACCCAAATATATTTTTCAAATATATATATATATACATATTATATTTATACATACACAGTTAATATATATATTACATATTTATTTTAATATAATATATTATACATTTTATAAATACATTAATATATGTATACACTATATACTATATATATTATGATTTTTTTTAAGAAAATATTAGGGGTTCACAACCCCTCTTATCTCTTAAATTGGAGGGGGTTGTGAACCTCCTCTAATGTAAGAAATTAGTTGGGCTTCAAGATGGGGTTTTGAATCCCCACTAATGTTTTACATTAGAGGGGGTTTTGAACCCCCACTAATGTCTTACATTAAAGGGGGTTGTGAACCCCATCTATTTTCATAAAAAAATCCATATAACACACACACAAACCCACATATAATCGCTCTAAAATACAATTGAATATATGTGTGTGTGTGTCTGTTTCTGTGTCTGTGTGTGTGTGTGTTTGTAGCAACTCTCAACTGAATATATAGTACCCGTAACTAAATATAAAATTCCATTAATTATTAAATTAGCGACAATTTTAACATAACCATCTCAAAAATACAACTACATATTAAAAAAATGATAAAATATTTTGAGGGGGTTGTGAACCCCCTCTAAATTCGATGATTAGAGGGGGTTGTACAGAACCCCATCAAATGTTACAGAAAATGAATTTAGAGGGTTTTTGCATAACCCCCTCTGTTGTATTTTTTTATAGTACCTATGAGGATAATATTACAGGTCATGTGAGTAATGTTTCTTATATTATAATTGAACCTGAATGTAAGAATTATTAATGATTCAATGGCATAACAAAATTCATTCAAGGATGTCAGCCACAAGGGACGTCAGTAATTTTGAATAAATCATTTGATGTTCTACCAATGTAGAAATAGAGATTGGAGTTACGTAATAGTCTTGGTTTTTTTATTAAAAAATAATTATGGAATTCAAAAGAAATTATTGTAAAAAATCAACGAGGGAGTAAGATGATCATTCCATTATGGTTGGAGTATAGAATTATGTATTAATGAAAATATATTAAGGGACCTAGTAAATAATTTAATTGTGTAAAGGAAGGTCAATGGGAAATAAAACTCCACGTTTATGGGAATATGTTAGCTAATGATGGGGAAAATGTGCTACAAAATGCACCACCCAAAATCCTGTATTTCAAATGCATGGAGTAAGGTATTATGATAAAAATTACTATAATATAAAAGATAATGATTGGGATCGAAGATAGAAAACTCTTAATCCTAAATAAAAAGAGAAATATCACATGATAACTATTACTGATGTGGGTTACAATAATGAAGAAGTTAAAGGTACAATTATTATCAACTCTATATCTATTAATGTCTTATATCATTCTATATCTCCCCGTTATTTCATATTTGAATAATTTTCTTCATTAATCACACTACCATCTTTATAATTAGATATTGAATTAACATTGAAATCCCTAAATTGTACAATGATCACATCTAAATTCTTTGATTATTAACTTATTGATGTTTTTGTGAATTTGATTGTTGCTGAAAATTATTATTTTTATTATCAAAACTCTTTTGAGAAAAAGGTGAGAAACTAAAATATGCTTATTTAAAATCTGATTGTTCCACCTATAGTTAAATTTGATGTTATTTTTTGTGTGTATTGGACTAATTTACTTAAATCCCAAAATAATTATGGGGGATAGATAGTCACATTTGATATTCCAAATCAACCAATGATCATCTATTTTTATGATCATAAATATGAACTTCTATTGGAAATTGAATCCATTTTCTAGGTATTAATTCCTATTAAAATGGGTTTTTATCTATTATGATTGAGTATAAATTTAAAATCAAATGTATAAATATTTAGTGATTGTTTTTTGAGGTATTCCAAGATGATTTCCCTAGTATTTCTCAAAATCTTGAAGTTATGTTTTTAAAAGAAATCAGACCTGGTGGTACTCCTATTTCAAAGAATCCATAAAAATGGCCCAATTGAGTGGTTAAATTAAAGAAACAACTCCAAGAGAATCATAACAATGGATCAACATGAAACACCTTGGGTCGCTACTATTATTATTTTTATGAATAAATATAGATCAATGCAACTCTGAATTGATTATATGGACCTTAATTGGGTATCAGTCAATAATAAGTATCCCTTGAATTGTAATGGTGATTTTTTCAATAAATTATAAGGATATAGATACAATTAAAATATTAACCTTCATTATGGATTTAATAAGTTAATTTTTATATTGGAGGAGATAACCAGAATAGAATTCTACGTAGATTTTGGACACTATGAATTTATATTACTTCTAGTTAGCCATTCTAATTCCCCGACTATCATTAATGATTTAATGAATAGAGTCTTTAGATATTACCTTCATCAGTTTTTGGTAGTCTTAACAAATGATATTGATATATATTCCAAGATAAATGATGATCATGAATATTAATTAATAATTATACTAAAGACCATAAGAAAGGATATGTTAATTGAAAAACTTAACATGGCCGAATTTCGGCTAAAGGATGTTTCATTTTTGGGTCATATAATCTCACACGAGGGTATATCAGGGGATCCTTAAAATATGGAAGTTATTAGACATTTTCCCAAAACAACCACTATGATTTAGATCTATAGTTTGGGTTTAACTGGATATTATCAATGATCCGTGTATAATTTATCTTGACTTTCAAATTGACTCAATAAGTTAACTCAAAAGGGAGACAACTTCCCCTGGATAGATGAATGTGAGTAACGTTTCCTGGAATTAAAGATATGGTTAGATAACTTTTTCTTACATTAACCTATAATGGATAAGGGTGTCTAATTTTTCTCAAGCATCAAATAAGGGAGTATGATGCGTTGTCATGAAAAATTATATGGTTATAAGTCATTAATCATGTGAATTGATGGTTCATAAATAAAATTACCCAACCTATGATTTAGAGTTATCTACAGTAATTTTTCAATTGAGTATTTAGATTTATTATTTTTAAGGAAAATTTAGTAATATATATGAATTGTTTAAAAAAAATTTAAGTATATATTTACTCAGAACGAGATGAAAATTCACAAATGAATATGGTTGGATTTTATTAAATGTGATGATTGATCAATACATTACTTCCATAGGAATGAAAACAAGGTGGAAGGTATTCTAAGTTGAACGATGATGCGAGCTTATTTATAGTGAGGATCGCAAAAGATATAAGATTTATGGATTTTTAGATGATGAATCATGAAATATTGAAGGCAAGGGAGATATATTATCTTTCTCAAGTTTGTGTTCAACCATATATTCAAGTGTTTATTAAATACATATAGAAGTATGATATATGAATACAAAAGAAGTAGAAAAATTATACCTAGTTCAAATTTGATTATATTGTAATGATAATGTTTAGGGACTGAATATATATCTCATTAATAATGCACTTGAAGAAGTTATTATCTAAAGCTCATTTTTCCTAATTCTCCATTCATCCTAGAAGTATGGATTTCTATATATATATAAAAGAGTATTTATAGTGGTATAACATGAAAAGAGAGATTATCAAGTATGTATCATAGTTCTTGGTTTTTTATAAAGATAATATTGAGAGATAAAAGTATTAGAGGATGTTAACACAATTACTTGTACCATAATGGAAATGGGAAAACATCGCCATGAATTTTTTCATCAGACACCCCAAAGTATCTAATTGAAATAATGTTGTTTGGGTTTTAGTTGATCTCCTTAAGAAGTTATCACAAATTAATTCTATTAGAGTATATTTCTCTTTTTAATATTGATATAATACACATTATGTATGTGGTATGGTTAAACGAGTTACCAAATTCTATAATATCTTGTCAGGATTAGAGGTTTAATTCAATTTTTTGTAGAATTATTCATAAATATTTGGATTTAGAGTTATGTTTTAGTACTTCTCATCATCCATAAATTGATAGCCTATATGAGAGAGCCTTTTGAACCTTAGAGGATATGATGAGGACTTTTTCTCTGGATTTCAAAGTTATATGGGATCAACATATTCTTATATTAATATTTTCATACAATAATAGTATTAAATCATGAATCTATATGGCTATTTTTGAATCAATCTAAGTAAATAGTTGTATAACTACAAAGTGTTGGAATGATATTGGAGAAATAAATTTATTGGGACCTGAGATAGCTGAGGAAATTATAGAGGATGTTTGATCCATTTTTCAGAAAATCAAGGTATATTAGAGTCAATAGAAATGTAATGATGATAATCATTAGTGTAATCTAGAATTTGAAGTTGTTGAGATGTTATTATTTAAAATTACTCCATCAAAGAAGGTTATGGGTTTCATGAAGAAGGAAAATCCAATACCTATGTATATTGGACCCTTTGAGATTCATGATTTAGTAGGTATGGTAGTTTATCACTTCTCACACCAATCAAACCTATTTTAACTTCATGATGTGTTCAATTTATCTCTCCTAATGAAGCACATATCTAATCCATAACATGTGATGAACATAGAGGTTGTACAACTTGGGTACCATGATTCCAGAAAAAAAATACCGATCCAAATAATAGATCGTAGAGATATTGACCTACTGAACAAGACTACATTTCTGGTTAATGTTCACTAGAGAAATCATGAATTTTATAAATATTCACGAGAACCCAAGGATATAATAAAACAACGATGTCATTGTTTTTTCATAATAATGATGGAATTTCAAGGGAAAATTCATTTTATATGTGGTATGTTACACCCTATGATTTGATGATATATTTATCTCCAAAAAAAATTTATTACTCAGATATCTTATAATATAAGAAAAACCTAATCCTAAATGAACAATAATATAGTATTTCATTTTTAATGTTTCTAAAGATCGTAAATCATCTGATAATTGGGGTGGGGTTCAATCTATTGTTATCTTTTTATAGATTACTAGATTTAAGAATATTAACCCATGAGTCTTATTAGAGTTATTTCCTTATAACCTTTTAGTAAAATCTCATACATTCAATAGTTGGAATGTAAGAAAAGCACAAATTATATACAAGTTTTTGACGTAGTGTGAGAAATTATATCCTTATTATGGCCACTCCCTTGGGTCCATAGAAATTCACTTTTAGAAAAATGTGAATACATATTTTGATCCTACCCAAGTTGATCTCTTTTTATCTCCCAAGGGGAATGATTATACTAGATTTTTCATCCAATTGTGTTGTCTTAGTTTCCCATATAGTGTTCATAAATTTAGTATTCTCTATCTGATTTTCCTTTTATAAAACTACACCCGATACAAACATTGGTCCTATTTGATTTAACAAAATTCAGTGCCTCACAAGCTTTCTACAAGAAAACACTATATGTTATACTTTATTCAGTAATATAGTTAACCTATGTTTGATTCTTCTAATCAAAACAATCGGATTGTAACTATTCCCCAACAAAAAACTAATTTTTGGTTGGAGATGTAGTCTAACATGAACTCTAAAGAACTATGATTTTTTTGTACATATGAATAGTATAAATTACGAAGTATATTTTCACTCCTATTTATATGTTCTATAGGAATATAAAAGGTGTGAAAATATTTTCATTTCCCCACTCAATAAAATTTATAAATTTGAATTTCACTCTTATTTCAATTTTGATCGGATGTTTCTCAACTCTTCTAAAACGTTCATGAATCTTCTTAAATTTTACATTGATTCATACATTATTTAGATTTCCATAAAATAAATTCTTAATAAACTCAGAAATATTTTTTAACATCATTATTGTACATGAAACAAATTCAAATTGGTAAAACTCTAAAAACTTCAACATAAAAACTATATAAAAATTTTACTTTCTAACTATATGAAAACATTAAATTTGTAACTTCATGAACTTCATCTTTTTATCTTTATAAAAACATCAACATTGTAACTTCATGAAACCTCAAATTTGTATCTCTGAAAAAATTAAACTCTGTAACATCTAAAAAACTATAACATTGTACATTTGAAAAACATTCTCTATCTAATCATACTATTAATTTGTTGGGAAAATGTTCATCCAATTATAAACATCCATACGATTAAAAAATTCCATCTAATTATCTAATGTTCATCCAATTAAAATAATATATCTCATTATTAAAATTATCTATGATTACAAAATTCCATATAATTAACAAAATAACATACTTTTTCAAGAGATTATCTAGGCAGAAAAATTGTATCCATTAATAGTTTTTAGAACTTGAACTCTTAGAACTTCATGCAAGTCATTATTTATATTTTTTTTGTAAAATGTCCCTATGAATCACTATTCATCTAATTATAAATTATAAACATTCTAATAGAACTCTTTCTTTAAACATAAATAATTGAATCTCCAGAAATTTTCATTTATCTTTTCTTCTACTAACTTCAACTATTTTTATGAATTCCTCTGGATGTTCTGCAAACATTGAAAATATAATATCATGGTACAACATTTTAATAAAGTATTTTATCAATGTAAACATTATAAATTCTTGACTTTCTTACATTCTTCATCTCAGAAACATTATTAACTCCAAGACTTTCTAACTTTCATCATCTCAGTGACTTTATTAACTTCAAGACGTTATACCTATCTTTACCTC
Organism: Viscum album; assembly: GCA_963277665.1. NCBI lineage: Eukaryota > Viridiplantae > Streptophyta > Magnoliopsida > Santalales > Viscaceae > Viscum > Viscum album. The sequence goes on from OY728123.1 coordinate 1,385,118,721, forward strand.
ATAGAAGTTTTTAACTTCAAGATCTAATAACATTATTCTTCTCAAAAATTATTTTAACTTTTATAATTTTTACCTTTATTCATCTCAATAACATTCTTGAATTCCAGACATTCTAAATTTCTTCATCTTAGAAACTTCATAAAACAATTTCATTAACATTGAGTAACTATATTTTTAATATTTTTATAAAATCATTTTTTATCAAAAGATATTTTTCAACGAATAAAAAACTTCATTAGAAAAGAATAAAAAATGATCATGAATACCCCCCTTTTTATTTTTAAGAAACATTAGTTAACATCTATTAAATCTCATCTTTTTTCAACAAATATAATTTTACAAACCTAATTTTTTTAATAACTCAATTTTTTAAAATTTTACTAAAACACATCCCTTTTCAAAAAATAAAGTTGTGATAGAAAATAATAAGATAAATTAATATTTTTGAAAGGAATTATATCCCTTAGTGGGAATAATTTTTTCCCATGTGAAGATAATATTTCCATCACGTTTACCTTATCCACTTTTATTACATATTCTCAAATTAAAATTTTTCACTCACTCTATTTTTTATTTACTCCCACAATATATGACATCCACATATTCATATTCATTATAGAAATAAATTTAAATAATATTACAATGCTTTTACTTCCTCTAACCCTTCTTCAACATAATCTAATGCATGATTAGTTCCTTTTAAAAATTTATGAAGTCGTTGATGGATGTTGAACACAAAGTTGCAGCCTTAAAACCAAAAATCATTATTTTGGCATATATTTGTTAAATATTTCTATAAAATGATACTTAGTTGAAATATATTCTATAAAATTATCTCCACCAGAAACATTCTCTTTTATTTAGTGAAACTTAATATCTATGTTTTTTCTTGATTGTTGGAAATTTTTTTTAGAAAAAATAATTTCACTTTGATTATCAAAAAGTATCCTAAATAGTTTTTAAAAATTCAATTTTAAATCTTCCATCATAAATTTCATCCAAAAAATTTGTGTATAAGTCTTGGTAACTATAAAATATTTTGATTATTCTATGATCAAATTTAATAATCCTTATTTCTTATTATTTTAACTCACAAAACATTCTCATAAGAAAAATTTGTCTCCTGAATTGATCATATATCATTGGAATCCCTTTCCCAATAAAATTAAATATAACCATGAATGTTTAGATAACATATTCTTTTGTACCTCATCACATATGAAGTTGTTCATTTAAAATATGTTATAATTCTCTTTGTTACCAACATATGTGATTCTTTCGTAATAAGATGATATTTGGAATATAAATTAATAGCATAAAAAATAGTAGGTCTTGAGGTTGTAAGGTATAGAAAACTTTAAAATAGATTTTGAAAATCATTCTAATTTATGAATTTTTAGTTTCATCTTTATTCAATTTTTTTTTGACTAAAATCATAGTGAAAACTTATTTAGAATCATTCATCCCAAATTTTTGTAACAATTATCTAGTATAATTTTATTAAGATATAAAAATTTATTTTTCCTTTTATTGAACTTCTAAATAAATATTGAAAGTTAATTCTTATTACCATGAAATATCAAAACAAATATTCATTTATTCAGAAAATTCATTAGAAAATTTTTTTTATCCCCAATAAAAACTATACCATCCTCATAAAAATTGACAATCAGGGTTTCTGACTACAATTCATCTATATACATGTTTCAATTAATATTTATGTTTTAAAAAACTAAACACTTTGAGACAACTATCCAATCTAGTGTACCATAAGAATAGAAATTTTTTAAATCCATATATAGATTTATTCAATTTAGATACATTTCTTTTAACATTATCAAGAAAAAAACCACAAGGTTTCTCAATATACTCTTCTTTTTCAATTTCAAAATATATAATATCTGAATTTATATACATGTGATAATTATTATATAATACATTTGCAACCACTAATATGAATATTTTTATGGTTTTTAATCCTGCATATGGGGAAACTTTTCATTATTGTATACACCTTCCATCTATGAATACCCAATACAAACAAGTCATTCATTATTTCTTGGAACATCTCCATATCCATTCAAATTTTTCATATATTACCATTTTTTCCAATAAAATTTTTATTTTTATTTTATGTGAAAAAATATCACATGTTTCATTTTTCTCAAATTTATCCAACACTTCATTCATTACATTCACCCATTTTTTAATTTCACTACTTCTGAAGCTGACTTTTGTTCAATATCTGAAAATATTGATGTTTGATTTTCTATCCTCAACCAACTTCTTTTATAAATTATAGATTTTTTATTTCCATGTATATTTTCAATTTCATACTATTTCTATAGTGCATTTAATTTTAATAATTATCTTTCTGATACACATCCATCATAACACTATACTTAGAGTCTTGATATATCTTTTTTATATCACATTCACATTTTTCGGAAATATTATTATTTTATTCCTTAACATTTTCAAGATCCTTCATTATAGAATATAGATTGTCAATAACATTCACATTATATAAATCTGTAAAATTTTGTATATAATTTTTCTATCATCTTTAACATCATTCTTTATGTGAAAATCCCATGAAATTCACTTCTTAATATTTTTCTTGAAATTTCCCAAGATCTGTATTATTTATTTTTAGTAAACACATAATTAAATAAACCATGAAATATTTACCTAATAATTTTTTACACCACATTTCATAGTATGTATTTTTTTATTATATACTTAACCAAATTTTATTCTTCACTTGTACGGTAATGCGAATGCCTTTTCTCTAGTAGAACATTGAATGATTGTACTCTTCCAACATGCTTCTTCTGATTTCAACCAAAGTTCTATTTTTACTTTCTGAAACTCCATTAATATAAGGGTTATATAGATCATTGTATTCATTTTTATTCCATTTTTGTTTATATAATATAAAAAATAATTTCATTTGACTTATATACCATTATCAATTCTCAATTTTTTATATAAACCCCAATTTATATCTCAACATTTCTTCTGAAAGAACTAAACATTTCTAACCAATATGATTTGTGTTTTAATGATATAATATTGTTCATCCATGTGATATCATAAATAAAATTGATAAATTAAAATTTACCTTTTGTTTAATAATCTATAATTTGTCCAAAAAGGCCAAAGAGAATAATATTAAGAGGTATTGTAGATTGAATATCTACTATCTTGTGGAATTTACTAATCATCTTTAATTTTTGAAAAATTATACATACATCATCTTCTCTTATTCTAATGTTGTAATATTTCATTAAATATTTATTTTAAAATGTTTTAACCAAATTGTTTCCAAATATTCCCAAATCTATGATACCATAACATGTTCCCATCTTCAAAACTCAAGTAACAAGAGTTACTAAGTTCCCTAATCTAAAACATATTTATACTGGTTCTTTCTCTTAAAGTAATGATTTTTCCTTTTTCCACACTTCTGCTTATATAACAAAATTTTACAAAAAATACCCTCTTTTCTACCATGAAAAAATTGGCTCACATGAGAAGGTAGTGTTTGAGCCTGTCAAAAAATAGAAATTCCTTAGATTTTAGTTTTTTACATTCTTTCTTAGTGGTTTGTATTCCTCTAATTTTTAGGGAACTATCACCTCAAAATTTAACTAATCCTCAATAATTATTTTAAAAAACAATTCATGTTTTTTATATCCCACATAATTTGTAGGAAAAAAACTACTATCATGAATCCCTGGTTTTTTATTTTTTATTTCTTTTAGATTTATCCTAACATCAAAATTCAATCTACAAATTTTTTTTCCAACATCATTTTCTTTTCCATTACTAAAATTTTTACCTATAGTGTAGCAATACATTATTCAGAAAAGTATCCTATTTGACCCAAAATTTAAAAAACATCCTCTAGGAAATCCATAAATATTTTCATTGAATATTTTCTAGTATCTTAGGACTTTACTTTTCTTACATGTTTTGTATTAGGAAAGTTAATCGTTTTACTTGAAATATTATTTCCCCTATATTCATTCCTCTTTCCTATAAGAGACATGATATTCCAAAAATTGTAATGTCTATGCCCTTAAATTCCATAGCACCATAAAAACATCAAATAGTGGTTTTTTTAGATGAATAATTTCTCTCTATAGAAATATTTTGTGATTCAAAACTTATTTGTGTTCTTACATTCTCTTAGAGTGGGCCATATTTACCACTGAGATAATTTTAAACCTTCATGGATTATATTCATTTCTATCATCCCCTCTCAACCAATTTTTGACCATCACTATTTTTAACACATGATATATTACAAAAAAATAGATCAAATTTTACAATTAGTTGTTCGAGATGTCAAGTAATTCTTGGTGGGGATTTTTTATGAAGCTTTAGATGATTTGGATTTTAACTATAAATGGTTGATGAAATTTTTATTCAAATTTTTTAATTTAATTTCCACATAAAAGATTTTTTATTTTGTTTTTTAACATTATCTATCTTAACTATCATCTTCTTACTGATGACTTCAACCACCTTTCCCAATTAAAAAATTCTAAGTTTTTAGTTTATGATTTTCTTAGCATGTTCTTCTTATTTATTAAGTACATAATTTCTTCCTTCAATAACTTTTCCACATTATTTATTCATTATTATTATTTACTTATTAAGTGATTTTTTTTATAAATACTTGATACAATATATAATATAAGTGGATAATCTCTGTAATATTATTCACCTACTACATATTCTTCACTATTTAACAAATATTACTTTAATCTCAACATTTTAAAATAAGTACTAATTACTTCCAAACTATTATATTCTCATGAATCAAAATCATCCAAGTCATACTTTACTTTGTTACATAGTATGGTTCTTCTCTTATCTATGATTCTTTCCACTAGTGTTCTTTTTTTCTTCCGTAGAAATTATATTGAACTTCTTCCATTGAGTCTTTTCTTGGGGATGATCTTAAAATTCACAATCATTTCTCTTAAGGAAATTCATATCAATGTTCTTGATTCAACCACACTCAATATAGTTGAGATGAATTATTCCTCCACAGTTTCATCTTTTTATTCAATATTTCTTAGAGATAAGAGGCATTATTTTTTTTGTTCAACTCAACTTCTTCCTTATAATCATAATCACAGGGATCAATATCTTCAATATCTTGAATTTTTATTTTTAGTATATATTTAAAAATAATTTCATATTTGATATTATTTTTGAGTTCTTGAGAATATCTCATTTAATATATAATAATAATGTTATTCAATTCATAAAGTGATAAATCTTCACTATATTCGAAAGAAAATATCTTCGAATCAAACCTACTGAAAAGATTCCAATGAGTTTTTTAACAATTTTATAATCTTCTAAAGAATCTCAAAAACCTATGATATTTCATAAAACTTCATTCACTATGGTGAATTTCACATCAATCGTTTCTTAATCTATAATTCTTATATATTTAAAACTGGATTCTATAATTATATCTTCACTTTAATATTTTTATTGAAAAACAATTCGAGCTTCTACCACATTATCTTTTTTTTTGAGACCCAAAACCTTAATGTAAAAAATTTCAGAAAAAGGAATAATAATATAATATATAGCCTTTATATCAAAATCAAGGTTTCTCTTGTTACTACAATTAATGGGAGTATCTTTGTCAATGAGTGGAAACATAATAGTTATTGCATCTACAACCTCCAACCAAGTGATAGAAGATAGGGTTTCATTAATTTTTCCCATGATAAAGATATGATAGGGGATCATTTAATATAATTCCACTTTAATTCCTAATGATTTTAGAACAACAGAGAAGATGGGTTGAATCAGTTATTATATTTTAAAATTTTATAGCTAGAAGAAATTTAACCCCTACGATTTTTTAAATGTATTTCCTTATCAGCATTTCGTAAACTCACATCCATGAAAAATTAGAAAATAAGAGAACCAAAAAATATTTAAAAGGTTTGGACTCAGTTTGAGAACCTATATCCATTCCATGTACACAGTCATGGTTCTACAGAAAATCACTATTAAAATGAAGTGAACACAACTTTTGAGCTAACTTCTATTTGTATCCTTATATCTCCTAATTGGTATGATTATACAGAATCTTGACATTTTAATAATATTTCATAATCATCTTGAACCTATAAAAATTAAAATTTCATAATTATTATCAAAGAAATTTTATCTCATAATTACTTCCAATTACTATATCTAATTTATCTATATAGTATGACTATATATGGTAATCCCTATCTAATTCACAATTTCTAAAACTATTCCTGATAAAAACTTTTGTTCTCTCTGATATTACAAAACAAAACACCACAAAAACATTTTTGAAGGAAAATTTATATTTTTTTAATCTATCCTATAACAAAACTATCCTTTTTCCAATTATTTATATCAAGAAATTTTATCAAGAATAGTTCTTCAACATGGAACTCAACTTTGGTTGGAAACTTACTTTGACAAAAAATCTACATCCCTTTGATTTTATATAGTTGTGAATAGTTTCAAGTATGATTTACATTTTCACACATTTTATATGTTATCTATAAATAAAAAAGAGAGAAACCAATTTTATTTTCTTGTGCACAAATATTCATAAATAATAATTTCACACTTATTTCAATTTTATTCAGATCCTTGTCAGCTCTTCAATAAAATTCATGAATATTCTTTAACTATCCATCATTTTCAAAGTTCTCCAGATTTCTATAAAATTTATGATTAATAAACTCATAAATCATTAGAACATAAAATTTCTAAAACTAGAAGTTTCATATTTGAAACTCTGTACAGACATAAACATTATAACATTGAAAAAATTTAACATTGTAACTCTATCAAAAATTTAAATTTTTGACTTCATGAAACATTAACTTCATAACATTGTACTGACTTCAACTATGTATCATTATGAAACATAATCTTGGTAACTTTGTAAAATTGAAACTTTTTAACTTCTATATAACAAAAAATTTGTAAATCCAGAAAACATTTTATGTTTGATCATACTTTTTAATTGCAAGAAAATAGTTTATCAGATTACAAAATTCCATCTGATCAAAAAATTATATTCGATTAGAAAATTTACTTATCATTACACATTTCCATCCAATTTGAAAATGTCCACCAGATTATAAAATTCCATCCAACTAGAAAAATCTTTTCTAAACATTACTTTGTAAAACTTAAAATCTCCCACTTTCTCACAACTAATTTTTAAGAATGTTTTTCCAAAATATTTCCATATGATTCTCTATTCATATGAATAAAAAGATCAAATAATTTTAAAAAATGTTCATCTATAAACATGAAATTTGGAAAATGAATAAAGTTTTTTTTCCACTAAGTGCAGTTGATTCTTCATGATGTTTTATAAAGTTGAAAAAATATCATAACATCGTCTAACATTATGATGATGTTTCTTAATAAAGTAAACAATAAAACATACTATATTTCTACCTTTATTCCTCTCATACACTTTCTAAACTCCACTAATTTCTAACGTTCTTTATCTTAGAAACAAACTTATCTTCTAGATATTATAACATTCTTGGTCTCAACAACTTTCTTAACTTCCATAATTTTTAGCATTCTTCAAATTAGCAAATTGTTTAATGTCTAGACATTTTAACTTTAATGATCTCAACAACATTTTTGACTTCCATACATTATAACATTATTCATCTCAAAAACATCTTAACAAATATTTTTTAACTTCTAGAAAAACTTATTTTCCTATTTAACAAAAACAATCTTTAACAAAAGTTACCTATCAACAAATTCAAAATATTGTTAAAAAAGAATCACGCAGGATACTCAATTATAACCTAGTTATTAAATTTTAATATTGAATATAAATAACTAAAATTTTGAAAATATTTAAACAGATATTTGATAAAGTAAATATAATTATTAATAAGTACTTAATTTTCAGAAAAGTCGTTAAATGGTTTAAAAATACATTCTTCCTAAAAATAGATTTTATTCATTTTTATGGGAAAATAATAAATTTAATTTATTTAGACTTTAGAAAATATATTTGAAAAAATTAACTTTATATTTGAAATCATCTTATAAAAGTTAACTTTTGGTGTAATTTTGGGATTTTCCTAAAATGATTGATTTTTCTCTAAATAATGAAACATATAAAATTTCCAAATTATATCTTTTCTTTTAATTTAATCAGGCAATTTAAATACCACATTATATTATATATTTAGCCTTAAATTTACATATTATTCATTAATTTTTAATAATATAATTAATTCAATTTTAATCCTAAATTTTCATGACTTTTATATATGTTAATTTTTATACTTAAAAATGAATTTTTCTAAAAACTGTTTTTCAATGTGTTTTATGAATTTACATTAAAAATAATTCCATCCAAATATATTAATTCAATCATGAAAAATTTATCCCATATTATTAATCATGAATTCCAAATTTGGTAAATATGACCCTTTTATTTTTTATCAATGTGAATAGTAGCAAAGGAAAATTTGTATTCCCACAATAAAAGTAAAACGGGGTTACTAAGGTTAAAACTAAAGTGATATGCCTTAAGATTCATTCATACATATTACTTTGTTTCCATAAATTATTATATTTAAAACTTAATCATCATAAAATCAAAAATGTGAACTTCTGCTTCCATTTCTCCTTCATTTTTTCCTTTATAATATTTATGTAAAAGATAAACTTAAAAATGTTACTTTATTTCTTTTAATATATATATATATATTATATTTGTTTACAGCGATAAAAATGAAATATGTTTGACTCTAAATTTTTATTTGAAATATTAATTTATTTTTTTATCAAGATCATTTCTTTTTATTTTTTAGTGATAAAAATAATTAACTTAAATGCTTACTCAACACTAATATAGTGCTTGTGCAAGTGGTAAAAAAACATGTAAAAGATTTTAGAAGATATAAAATTAATATTATTTAGATTAATATTAGGGACCCAATAATTTAATATATAAATATAACATATTATGAATTTTTTGAAGGATTTTATTTTAATTTATTTGTTTTCATATTTATTTCAAAGTCAAGTTTAATGTGTAGTGTCAAAATGACATTAATGAGATTTTAAGAGAAAAATATTAAATAATATAAAAATCCAAAAAATCCTAAAAAGGTAAAAATAATATATATACTTAAATTTAATCCCTAGTACATTTATGACCTATTTTTATCTTATAAGTAAAATTATAATCCTTTAAGATTGAAACAGTTTTTATTGTAGTTAAGGATAAAAATGGTTAATGAAGACATTAATAAAAAATATAAGGCTTAAATTGATACCAAAACACATTTAAATTTCAATATATGATGATATTTATACTATATCTTAATTTTAATCTAATTCATGGATATTTTTATCCAATATACATGAGAAATAAATTATTTAATTTTAAATCATTTAATTAATTTAAAGTGTTTCTTTTCCCTCCATTATAAAAGGACACGCCTTGTCTATTTCCTTAACACCACATTGAGCTATATATATGCACTAGAATCTATCCAATTATATTCAAAAATTCACTATCCAAAAATTAGGTTTATTATTATTCTTAAAATACCATTCCAAGGGTTTTTAAGAAAGGGTATAAATGAATTCTCCTAAAGAATATTTAATCCCCTTGCCCGACCTCTTTCAATTTATTTCTTCTTATACCTCCTCTGTATCTACGACATTCATCATAAAAATATTAATTCAGTATCCTAAATATACTTAAATATAATTATGATCATAAAATATCCATTATTCTCCCTCATTGCCATCAAATAGGATATGAAGTTATCATTCTTGCATACATGTGGAATACCGCCTCCACGTAGCGGTCCAATTCATTACTGATAACCATATTTTATGGATGTTTTTTATGATGGTTTAAAAGTTTATATATGATATTTATGTAATTATTATGATTTTTTAATTATAATATCATATCTACCATCATACCATCCCATCCATTGGAAAATGATAATGTCTCTTATGTGTACGTGCGGACTACCACCTTCATGAATGGATGTAATTGGTTTTCTATTTTTAATTTACTTTTATGGTATTAAGAGTATATTTAATAAATTTATATGATATATATGATAAAATAATTATTATATAAAGGTAATTCATAATTTATATTTCTTTCTTCCTATCTATCAATAAGTGGAAATAGTGGTCATGTGTACGTAAGATTCATCATTTCCATGAACAGTTTAATTAATTTTTATTTATCACAATTTTATGGATGATTATAAATATTTGTATTATTAATATATATTATATTAATATAATAAATAACATTATGGAAATGATTAAACAATTATAAATGTACAAGTATGAAACTACTTAATAGAAATCATCATGAAAAATGAAACAGTTAACTTATGAAAACAATTATTTTAATTTGGATTTACTAATAATTAGGCATTAAAAGGTAATAAGTAGATCATATGTGATCGTATAATTACGTAAATTATCCCATAATAGATGTATAATATGTTTAAAATTATTATATATGAGTTTAGAGATCATTTAAATCAAGTTTACCTTGAGGTAATGGATTTATCTTACAATCACATTTTAATCAGGATTTCTTATGCTAGAATTTCCACTGAAGGAAATTATAGTATCCTTTCTAGATAAATATCCTTCCTTTTGTAATCCTCTAGTTATTTCTTGATAAAACATGTTCCCCATTCGTTTACCTCATTTTATGTACACATGAGATTGGAAGAATATTTTTATGTAAAAAACAATGTTAATTCTCTCGTTAGTCATAAATAATGTTTCCTACATATCCATGTTTTTAAAAAAAATTAAAAATGTTTTAATATTATTCTATGAAAATTTTATATAATTTTAAACCATGGTTTATTTTTTAAAAAAAAAATTTAATATAAATCTTCTTCTAGTTTTCCAAATGAGGTACTTTTGTCTTTTTACCCAAAATCTGATAGGAATCTTATTTTTAGTGTTAAATACATGAATGGAAATTCCAAAAATAGTGGAATATCATTGATTTCAAGATTACATTATAAGTTTCCAAGGTTGTTTTAAAAGAAATTGTTCTATTTATATTTTTGGAAATTATTATATTTTAATATGTGATTTAAAAATAAAAATGTTATTTTCCTCAAGAAATATCTTGGTGATCTTTAAAAAGCATTTTTCATCAAAAATAAAATCATTTAATGTTATATATGATTTACTAGGAATATGATCCAATGATACAATATTAATTTTTTCTCTTGATGGTTTATGGTTATGATGATGAAATATTAATGAAACATATTGTCGTTTAGGTGGGTCAACTTAGGAGGAATGTTTTTATGATCATGTGGAATAAAGTTGAATGGATTATTTATTATGTGGTGGGTGGGCCCAAGATTTTATATCCTTCTAATGAATTTTGTAAATATTAATGTTCTATGAACTCAAAAGATACACTATGGGTTATCCCAAGCCCTAAACAGTGAACACTAGAGGTTATCACAAGACTGAAGCAGGCACATGGGTTGTTATCCAAATATTAACAAGTTTTGAATATCTTAGTGAGTAGAATTGGCATTAGATAATTTTGATTATGATTAAGAAATAGTTATGCCTCTATTTTATGACATGATCTTATGAAAATGTATTTTCCTCATGGATCATGTATATTGAAGATTTATGATTCATGTCTTATAAACATCCAATCTTTTTTCAATGACCCTCGTTTATATTGAAATTATATTTTTTTATTTAAAAAGAAATCAGTATGTCATGACATAGAAACATCATAGGAAACATGGGATCATGGAGGTATGGAAAATTTAAGGCCAAGAGAATCTCCAAGAGTGACATCCATATGGTAAATGAATGTTATGTTCTACTTAAAATAAAAAAGACATATGTTTTATGGATGTAGAAACAAATAGAGATAAAATAAAAACATATATAATAAAAATTATAATTTTATAAAAATATGATTATTATTACAAGAATAAATTTGGCTAAGAATGTTTACAAATAAATAATGGACGAATATGCAGGGGTTGGTTCAAAAGAGGTATCATATTTTTAAGAAACTCGAACATTCTGAATAACATCCTTAAATTTTTCTATCTTTCATCTTAAACTTCCAGTAAAATTTCCAGCCAAATGCCTCATAAAAATATTTGAATCTTAGAGAATATTTAAACCCTCAACCAAATTTACATTTAAAAATTAATTAACTATTTCCTCTAAATGTAAAAAAATATATAGTAGATTTTCTAATGTATTAATAATATTCTTGATACTTGTCTCTCCAAAAATAATATTATCAAGAAGATATCATTAATTTTCAAAAAAAACATTGAGAGGGGAACTATCGCATTATAATTTATGAATTATTTCATTAAAATAAGATATTATTATTTTTATAGCTTAAAATTATCTGATTATGTCTAGAAAATATTGAGGTGCAGATGTATAAGCTCTGGATTGATTGTCACTCCTGAAAGACTCAAAGAATCTTCCAAAAAGTCCTTTTAAATCACAGAAATATATTTCTGAAATAGAACCTTCTTAGAGATTTCCAAAATTGATCAAACATTTCTCTATGAAAAAATAAATATCTATATTTTATACTGAACTATCTATGATATTGGTCGGTTGGGATTGAATAGATTCTAACACCTCTCTAGGAATAGTGGTTCTGTATAAATCTACTGAAGCCTTTCTTACAGCTTCCAATTCACTATGAAACATACAATTCAATTTTCATAGTTTGTTAAATTGTATAAAAAATCCTTAAATTATATTTTTCAATGAGTCATATTATTCTAATTATTTTAATTGAGATGGTTGGACACTATCAACCAATCATAAGGATTATTCTATAATTTTCTCACTAGAGGAAAAATAATCATCCTTAATAACCTCTATAACATTAGTAGGTAGAAAATCCTCCTTTTATAGAGAATCAACATTTTACTGTTGAATATTATAATTTCAATTAGAATTTTCTTGAACTTGTGATTAGGAAGAAGTTAATTTAATCTTATTTTCTTTTTTATTGAAAATAAAATTACCTTTATTTTATCTACTATCTAGTTAAGGAAGATCACCATCTACAACAACCTCTACTTCCTATCCCTGAATTGAAGGATAATCCCTTTGGCTAGGCTGAATGAAAATGGTGTAAAACATTGTTTCAACCAAATTTTATTCAAGATATTATGGTACATATCTTACATATTCTTGATTAGAGTCATTATATCTTATTCTTCATCTTTTTGTGAGAACTAAATAATCTATTTTTTATTCTGAAACTTCTTCTTCCAAAATTTAGACAGGAGTAGTAGATTCAAAAATTTCATTCTTCCCATGAGCTATAGAACCATATCCTATTCATTATTCTCCACCATTAGGTAATATCTTTCCATAGAATATACTCTATAAAAATCACATCATCCTTCGAGTTCCATAATTGAGAATGTTGTCGTGATGAAAAATGGTGTGCATCTTTACATCATTAATTATGCCTATTTTTTGTACAGAATAAAAGAAATTATCCTTATAAAAGGAAAAAAAGAAAAAATTAAATACTCTTGGAAATAGTGTGGAATGTGTCTTAAAATTTACCTTATTAAATTAAACATCACTACACTTATCATTTAAAACATTATATGCATGTCTGCATAAAGAATCATTTCATGTTCAGTGGTTCTTGGAATTATTACTGACTGAATAAACTTGACAAGCACCTTATGGTCAGTGTTGAGATCCGTAATAACCATATTTCTTATTTTTGTCTAGATAAATAAAAATTAATAAATTTCCTCTGATTTATGTTCTTGATTTCCTACAGACCAAATATAGATACAAAAAAATCCTTCATGAGAACATTTAAAAAATTCTATTTAAACTGAAGATGTAAAAAACACTATAATTTATCTAAGATATTATGAAATCCTCTATGTCAAAAATATTTAATTGAGTGTTTCTAAATAACTCTTTTACTTTAATATCAGAAATAAATTTAGTGATTTTTTAACAAAAAGAGATGCATTAACTTAAAACACTAGATCATCCTTCAAAAGAATATTTTTTTTGAATAATCCATTCAAAATATATTACCTTTCCTTAAAGAATATTTTTGTAGTTAAAGAATTTTTACTTTTTTCAGTTTGTATTCTGGAATCAGTTCACTAAATCATTGAACATTTTTCAGAATCTTTGACTTGAAGGTTTCATATTGTTGGTCTTAGAGAGAAAAAAAGAGATTTCTGGATGTCAAAAGGGTTTGAATATTGAGATTGAAAGTGAAATTATAAGAGGGAGAGGTTTTTCTAATATTTTTTTTAACATAAGTTCGGTTTCTTGAGCCAATCACTCAGTTTAATCATTAATTCTTTATTTGGAAAGGACATGCTTTTAAAAAAATGGATCAAATTATTGATTTCAATTAAATGAAATATAAAAAAATAACTGAATTAAAATAAAAACTATAATTATAGAATTTAACAAATTTAAATGATAAAAATTTATTTAAAATTAAATATTATACACTACCCTTTAGTAAAATCAAAAATTATAGCGGGAAGTGCTTTACAAAAAATAACATCATGTTGATATTCATTATTTACAAATTTTAAAGAAATATCCATTTTAATAACATGATCTCCTAGTAAATGATATCTTATATCCATATTCTTGGTTCTTTAATGACATATTGGATTTTTGGAAATATTAATTTCCCATGTATTATCATATAAAATAATTTTATTATTAAAATAATGTCCAAATTCTAAAAATTCGTGTTTCATTCACAAATGTTTGTTTAGAAACTACCAATGAATATATAGACATCCCTTTCTATTAATAGAGAAAATAAATAGGGTTTATTACTTGACCATGACACTAAATATGTTTCTAAAATGTTATAGATTCTTTATGTTCTTTTTATATCTAATATAATTTCTCCAAAATCAATATTTGTATATGAAATTAAATTAATATCAGATAATTTTTTTGGAATGTAAATATTGAAAAATAGTTCATTTTAAAATTCTAAATATTCTTTTAACAGTAGTAAGATGGGATTATTTTAGATTTTACTATAATATAAACAATAAATATACAGAAAGCATTATGTCTGGTCCTATAGATGTAATATACCACAAATTACTAATCCTAACTCTATAGAACTTGTTGTTAGTTGGTTTTACAACTGCATCTAAATCGGGTTTTACATTAGTACGCATGTTAGTTGTTTAAGACGTAATATTTTCTAGTCCAAACTTTTTTAATTGATCAATAATGTTTTATCTATTTTTAAAAACATTTCCATAATGTATTTGATATATTTTAAATCCTATAATGAAATTAAATTCTACCATCATACTCATTTCAATTAATTTTTTATAAGATTTAAAAAATCATTGAAATTCATTTTATTTGTTGATCCAAAAATGACATCATCAACATAAAGTTTCACTAGTAATTTATTAGAGAAAATGGGTTTCTAAAAAAAGTATGATATTTTAATCCTACATAAAATTCATTTTCCTATAAATTGATATTAATATTTCATACTAGGCTTTGGGATCTTGTTTAAGTTCATAAATAGATTTAATATGTTTTAAAACTGAATCTGGTAGATAAGGGTTTTCATAACATGGTGGTTGTTCAATATAAAATTCCCCCATTATATATCAATTTTGAAATTAAAATTTAACATCCATATTATATATTTTAAAATTCATATGAGATGCATAATCTAGAAGGATCCTAATTGGTTATAATCTAGAAACACATGAAAAGGTTTCACCATAGTATATATCTTCTTACAAATTATATCCATTATCTACTAATCTGGATTAATTTCTAGTAATGATTCCATGATCAAATTATTTATTTATAAAAAAACCTTTGGTTCTTATTACTAGACAAATTATTATACTATCAACTCATTCACAATAATTATTTCTAGTAAATCAATATATTATTCTTACATAGATAATAACCAAATTTTATCATTTAATGATTATTATATAGTCTTATGTTCTAATTGTGATAGAAATACGATAAATTTAGCAAATTTTCCTATATTTCTTCTTGTTCTTACTCATGTTTATATATTTCTTATAGCATTTTCTAAAGGATGATCCTGTAATGTTCTAGACTGTCTTAGTAAGATACATTTAGGTTCATCTATTTCATGTTCTTTTGGACGGGATTGAATTTCATTTATTTTATTTTCAATATATGTCTTAGGTAATTTTAGCCTCATCTTGTAAAAAGAGTAATCAATCTCATTTGTTTGATCTTTCCTTTTATCAAAAGGGTCACATTCATATAAATTCAGGTGAACTGATTCTTTAACGATCCGTTACATTTTATTATAAACTCTTTTGTATAAATGTGTATAAGAATATCCTAGAGTGATTCCTTCATCTTCCATTAGATTGAATCTGTATAGGATTTACTTAGTATTCAAGATATACAAATTGTATAAAATTAATTTAAAGTGATTTATTTTAGGATTTATATTATTAAAAAGTTCATAAGTTTTTGTTTTTAATAAGGGTTATTTTATAAACATTATTAATGTTATAGAAAGTTGTGTTTAGAAAATCATCCTAATTATACGAAGTAATTATATATTCATTTAACATAGTCCTAACCATATCTTGAATAATTATATTTCATCATTTAACAATTCTAGTATGTAGAGGTTTTCTTGGTGCAGATAAGGTGGGGTTAATATATAATTTTGAGAAGATATAATTAAATTGTTCATTCTAAAATTATTCACCATGATCACTTATTAATTAAATTATTTTAAAATCTTTTTCATTTTGAAAATTTATTCCAAATATTTCAAAAATGGTGAATACTTCACTTTTAAATTTTTGAAAATAAACCCAATGAAATATTGAAAAATCATCAAATAATATATAAAAATATAATTTAGAATTATAACTTGATACTGATTATGGTCCAAAAATATCCATGTGGATAAGTTCTAGGGGTTTAAATAAACATCTTTGTTAATTTTTGTGAAGGATGATTTGTGTTCATTTCTAATTTTCCATGCATTATAGAATCTATCATTATAAAATTTAATATTAGAAAAATAAAAAACTAAATATTTCTTAAATAGTTTATATAAAGGAAATGTATTACAATTTCCTTGTATTATATGATGGATCTGTGACTCATTTTTCTCGATAGTAAAATAATTCAATTCTTTTTAAACAAGGAATCAAAATCCAAGGTGTAAACATTATCAGTTATAGGTTCTCGGAATTTTGTTAATTTACCCTTAAAAATTTATTGAGAATTGTTTGATAAAGAAACAAAAACTATCATCACAAATTTGAGAAATACTTATCGTTTTATGCTTTAATCCTTCAACATATCATACTTTTTTATTGAAATTGACTTTGGATATCCAACTGATCCAACTCAAACTATATTACTTTCTATATTGTCTCTAAAGGAAAAAACCTCCATCCAGTTTTTCTAGTGTATATAGATTTAAAGAGTCTCCAATCATATGTCTTCAGAAGGAAATTTAAATATAACATACAATATTTATATTCCTATTGTATTTTTCATGTAAAATTATTCAAATAGAATTTTTTTTGGTACCCATATTTTCTTTGGTCCAGCTGTGTCAGCAACCATTGATCTAGGAATCCAAATTTATTTTATTTTACCAAAATTTACATTAATTGTTTTAGACATATTATTAAAAATAAAAGACTTTTTAATTCCACTTTTATAAGGATTTTTTAACCAGTATATATTAGAATAATGTCCTTTAATTCCATAGTTGAATCTGGTATTACTTTTAGAACTAGGCACCAAATAATTTTTATATAATTTTTATTTTTATTCTTTACTTCATATTCTATATTTTTCCTTTTTAATAACAATTTTTTCAAGAGTCTCATTTATATATATTTATCTTTTGGTTAAAATACTAGAAACACTTTTAAATGGTTTTACTTCATCTTGTAATAATTTTAGTGTCTTTTCATGAATAATATAATTTTTTGTTGACGTATTAAATTTTTATTTCAATTATTGAACTTCTTTTAGCATTTAATATTTTTCAATTAAAATACATTGATGAATATATTTTTAGTCACATATTATTTTTTATTATATAATAATATATTTCTTTAAGAATCTTTCAATAATTAGATAGTTTTCTACTAGAGTAGTTATTAGAATTAGAGGTAAATGAATAATAAGTTTTTACATAATTTTCATCCTCTTCCATTAAAAATGTTCACTTCCAGATTTTTTGGCTCTTTTTAGGAATCATATTTTGAAGACATATTATACTCTTCCAACATAGTCCAAGTAGATTTCATAGATCTTTTCCCTTTATACTCATAATTAGTTTTCTTCTTATTTTTATTTTCCATATTTCTTCTTTCAACTAGGGGAAAACCGTTTTGATATGACCCATATGTTTGAATTCCTAGAATCTTACACCTTTAGATCCTCTCTCATATTTTATGAAGGATTTTTTGAAACCCCTATTTTTTCAATAGAATTTACCAAATTTTCTAGATAGCGGAGACAGTTCTATTTTAGAATCTAAGAATTCAATATCCTTTGGGATTTTGATATCTTATGTCAATTTCTTATCATACTTTTGAGATGTAACATTAAGGGATGTGTTTTAAGTTTTTACTATCTTAGGATCTTCATCTTTAGCTTTCATCTCTTCTTCATAGATCATCACGGTTCTAATCAACTATTTCATTGTCAAATTTTTTATTGGCTATGTTTTTGAAATTTTTACAGATATCCCATTACAATTTGATAGTCGTACTCTAAGTAATTTTAGAGCTTGATCTATTTAAAAAAATTATTTCTTAAAGAAACAATAACATTGTATATTTCTATTAATCGTCCATTCAATTGGGTGATACTTTCACCATCATACATTAGGATAGTGTCAAATATTATTTTTTTATTAGTGTACCTCATTTTTCTAACATTATGAGTTCCTTAAAATACGACATCAATCGTCTTTCACATTTTATAAACAATATGACATTGTCATAGTTCATTAAATTCATTTGGATCAAACCCATAAATGATATCAATTATTTTTTTAAGTTTATTTCATACTCAAATTGTTTAGAAGTATCTTTTTTATCAATAATTTCATATGGAGTGATAATATTCATATAAACATAAAATCCATTATTTTTTTAGATAAATGATCATATGGGATTTCCAGAATCAATATTTATTGTCGTTGAATTATATAGGACATATCATAGACATACCTTCTCATGTATCATCCAATTACATATTTCTTTGTATAGACCTTATAATTTTAATATTTCTAGAGATTAATTTATTTTATTTAAAAAGACCTCCTTTAATTACAATTGTTAGGTCAAAATAATAAAAATATACAAAAGAGGGATTGAATTACATCTTTTCAAAAATATTGAGGGATTCTGTACTTAAGATTTATTTGTAATTTATTATGATACGTATTGTTCTATTCTAGAATTAATTCCAGTAGGGAATAAAAAGTAAATAAGAACACAGGAATTTTAATAGTTTCTTTAGGAACAAAGATATCTTAATCCACCCCACTAAAGCTCTCTATGTGAGTTTGGTGATTTTCACTAGAAAGGTCGATTTATCAAAATACCTTCACAACTAAGTGCATTCATTTGAAACCATTACAATAAGACTCTACAGATCCTTCTATTTATTTTATAGGGAACAAAATTCTCCATATCTTAGTCCATGAACCTGAAAAACATTCATATCTGAGTTTTAATTGCCAAATCTCTAATAAATCCAAATAGTTTTATTTGATTGAATTGACAAGTTATTGATCCTAGTTATAGAAAAAAAAAGACTGAATACATATCTTCTTCTTTGAAGATAAATTTATTAAATAATGAATATATTTTAAGAGATACTATTTTGAAATTATCTATAATAAAAGTATCAATAAACAAAAAATAGTGATGATACAGTAGCCTGAGATAGAAATATGTATATCTATGAATTGTATATTCTTTAGAAATAACGGAGTCACTTAATGTTTTTTTCGTCGTAGTTCTATATTCAAAAATATATTTTATATTTATTAATAAAAAATTGAAAATAATATAGATATATATATAAATATATTTCATACATTTATTTTGGTTGATTAGATCCAATAAATATCCTGATAAATACATAATTTTTGAATTTAAATCAACTAAGAGAGTTGTATATTTCTTAAATATATGGATGATTTACTCCATTGAATATGAGACTTTGAATCATTTTTAAAACATCTCTAAAATGATATTTACGTTCTTCAAGACTGTCATAGTAGTCATGGAAAATATCATTAATTTAAACTCTATCATTTAATAGTCAAACTTATCATTCCATCATGTAACTAAAATACTCTAAACATAGGGTTGACAATGTATGGTTGATCACAAAAGTAGGGATGACGTATGATACGTTTTTTCCTCAAACATAGGGTTCTTCATAAATACATGGTTGTTTATCCTTACAGACCCTTATCTTACACATAGGGTTCCATCCAAATGTAGGGTTGATAAAAAATAATTTTTCAATACCATTGGGTAAAGGATCCATATGTTATTTTTTTCAAATGTAGGTTTTCTGAACCATACGCTACACATACAATTACTAACATAGGACATGAACAGTGCTTATAGAATACTTTCAAAACACGTTCATCATACTTTAACAAATAATATAACTTATAAATAAGATAATCCTATAATATTCTTAAGAATTATATTCCTATAGAATACATAAAATAATTTTATTTTAAAAACAATGAAGAATATTTTTGAGCTTCAAAATCATTAATATATAAGGAATATTGTTAAGACAATACATACCCAGCACCTTTATTATGTTTATTTTTCCTAAGGATATGATGAAAAGTTGTAAGTATTATGGGTCTAGGAAGGTTTCAAGTTATGAAGTACTTAGTGGGACATGATGTAGATATTCTATGAACCAGTTTTTTTTATATCCATGTTTTCAAGAATTAAAAATATAATGTTCTAGTTTGGATCACAATGTTACGTAATTAATATTCATTTAATATGATTTAGTATTCATATATGGAAGGTATGGGTCCCTATAACAAGATACTATTTATAATACCTTGGTGAAAACCCATAGTAATATATGGAATTGTGTTCCCAGATATCTCCTTAATTCATTGGGTAAGGGATTAATCTCTATAGATACAATGTTCATGATACCTTGGTAGAATTACCTTGTAATTTTTTATGATAACACGGTGAATAACCTTGGTATTATTCTTTTATGGCACCATAGTGATAATATTTTGTGATATTCTTATTAATATATCAGGTTTATGTTGTATCAATATTTCTAAGTTATGATTTATGTATTTATGATCATTTTTTCCTTATGTACTTATCCTAAGGTACATGGGTTCATTTTATTAGGTTATTCCCCAAGTCATACACATGATATGTCCTAATTTCATTTTTTATACCGTATTGAGAATCTAAGCTCACCCATTTCTTATCTTTTAGTTCCCCCAATATATGGAGAATGATAATATGTATGATGTGTTTATAAGAGTATCTTGTGTAAGGGATATATAGGATATATTGAAAGCTAGCTATGGATTAAATAATTATATATACAATTGTAAAAATGTTTATTTATTGAAAATGAAATGTTTTTTTGTTAGTTTAATATTTCGATTCACTCTCTAAAACACTAAACTGAAATGTTCCTAGGAGTGTATACAGTGAAAATTTTTCATTAGTTCATGTAATAATGAAATGGTCATGTCTGTGGGGTGTCATATTTGAAATCAAATATAGTGTTTAAAGAATGCGTTTTTAGTACTAGATATGGGAGTGTAGGTTTGGGGCATCATATGTTGTAAGATGATTCATAGGTAAGGAGTGTCTGAGACTGAAAGTCTTTATGGATGTTATAAAATACCTTTTTGGATTACATCTAATGTTATGATAGTGATTTTTTGAACAACTCATTAGTTCATGAGATTATATGATTCAAAAATTATAGTAATGTGTGACCTAACCTTGTTTGGGTAGTTCTAGTTTGATTATTCGAGGTATGTGTCACTTGTATCCATGATGGAATGTAAGCAAGACCTTATATGAGAATTTATGGGTTATATTTTTGTGGTCTGAGCTTCAGTAGTTTCTCACTTTCACACACCACGGACTTGAATAAGATTTCACTTAATCACTATATTCTAGTGGATGGAGGAAAGTTGTGGAATCCTACTGTACTATTGGACTCACCACCTACCTACTTATATGTTATGCATTATGACATTCATGGATATAATTTCATATTTTATTTCAATCATATATATTATCATAGAGTGGGACATGTCACTCAAGATGATTATTGTATTGATGTCCAGTGATTCAATGAAATATTTTTTTTGGTGTTTAGTTAGAGGTCATTATATATATATATATATATTAGTTATTGTACTATGCCTATATTAACCAGTGTTCTGGATTTTTATCTATTTTATTTTTATTTATCATGTATATTATTTTTTCTCTTTTGAATATTATTTCATATCATATAAACTATTTTATTTTATATTCTGAACTAGGAGTCTCTCTCTTTACTTCATAATTATATTTATATATGATTTGGTATATCCTTTGTATGGATGTTTCATATTAAAGTTTTGATAGATTCAAAAATTGAACTTACGCTTAATATTTAAGGTTTGTTTATAAAAAAACTTGTAAGCATTTTGGGTTCTGTTTTTTAATAAAGAAAAGTGTAAATACTCTAATAAGTCTTAGGGAACCATTTATAATTTGTGTTTTGAAGGGGGGTGGAATAATTTTGAGTTACAAACTGAATGTTTAGAAAATTATAAAAGTCACGATCTTCTTTATAAATGTAAAAGTTAGATGATGTGTAAAAGTGAATCAAAATTTGAACTAGGATTATGTAAGGATAATCATAATGATAGGGAAGATTGTATTTTTGAAAAATAAACCACATAAAAGTAATTTATCCATACATAATTGTAACATGGATTTTTTTATGAGCAAATATAAGAGTAACTAGGCCGTATATAAGAGTATATTGGAGTTTCATAAAGGGATATGTAACAGTAGATTGTTGGAAAAGGTAATATATAAGGTGAACCTTTCTAGTATGTAAAATTTACTCACTGCCACATCTATGTTTTTTATAAGTATTAATATATGTAATCTACATATAGGGGTTGTATCTGATACATAAGAATAAATTGGAGGATATGTAAGACTAACCATTTTCCCATAATTTATGAAAGGATGAATTCATATGTGTTGGAGTGCATGAAGATAAAATTTTCAAAATTATTTATTTATTTTTTAGCAGAAATGTTTACATTATTATATATAAAAAATCATGGGATAAATAAAAAATATATAGGAATATAACTCTCTAAAATATCAAGGATATTCATCACATATATTAATAAGGGGATAATTGATACACCATTAATGGTGTAACCTTATTCTTGATTTATACGGATCGAGATGTTTTGTGTTATAGGAGTGCCAAGATTCTTAGATGATTAAGTGTAGAGAGTTATCTAAATTATGAGTCTTACAAATATAGAGTTTTAGTGTAATCACTCTAATTTAAAAAAGAATATGCAGGGTCCTTATTTATTTTAGTATATAAAAAATCATTGTTTTATGCTTCTCGAATTATCCTAGTTTGGGAGAGCCAAGTTAAAATTTTATGTGTCTCTATTTATTTGATTTATCAACTTCTATTTATCATGAGAGACAGTGGTGTTCCTAATAATGTAAAATGTTATTATTGTTGAGTTTTATATTTAAAATGGACATACACTGATTCAACACCACCCCATTCACTAATCCTGACCTTGCCCTTGTTTTTTCCAACAAGTGGTATCAGTGTAGTTGGTTTATTTAAGTGGAGTTTAATATCTCATGGAAGACAAGATAGAATCTATGAATCAAAAAGATTTTCCAGTATTTTAAGGAATCAACATTCATCTAGGGGAGAACAAAATGAAACACTAATTTCATTCCCATGCTATGGGTGTGTACATATTTACCATAATTTGAAATATTGTCAAATTTTATAGTGGATATTTATCAGGAAAATATTATATAGAATTTGATATTGTGCTAAAGGAATGAACAATTTATATGGATCCTTGTACAATCTAATATACACAAAATTGATACCACTTAAATATTCAAATTTAGGATGGGAGGTGTTTTTAAATATCTATAATGATGACTCAAAGGTACTTGAAGATAAATTATATGTTATATAGAACAAGTCTGAGGACTTGAGGATGAACCAAAATGAATCTATTAATGAATTATTTGATATAGTAAATGGGATATTAGTTACACCTTTAAGGTTTATGTGTTGGATTTTTATAAAATGAGTGTTGGTAGAAGACCATGCCATAGAAGTTGTCCAAGATGAATCTTGGATGTTTATTAACAATTAACTTTATTTATATTTATATTTTATTTTTTAAAAACATAACAGATAACCAAGAAGAAGGATATTTGGATGTTATCCAAAAGTTTTAATATATTGTACTTGAATACTATAAGGTCAAGATAATGACCAAAGAAGTGTTGGATGTATCTTGGAGAATGGATGGTGAAGACCATACTCTAGAATAAATCATTTTTTGTAGGAATTTCCAAAAAATTGGAAAAAATAGAAAAGATCATGTGTTAGTCCCTACGATGGAGTTCAAGTTCAACTAGGAAAATGTTGAATCCAAATATTGTAGTTTTAGAGGTCAACTTTAAGCATGAATCACATGGAAGTTCATGAGATTTTGAAAATCTACCTAGATATTAACATTCCATGGAGATTTCTATTTCACAATGGATGTTAACTTTTTAAAAAAAATAGGAAATCCTAAAATGGGTGCGGATAATCATTTGGAGACTCAATAGAACTAGATAATGATAAAGACCTTTACACCCTTCTGACAAGGAATTGAATTTCTGAATGCTAATTTTAAGTTAAAGGTCCACCTGTGGAAAATAGTGAAGCCAAAATGGGTGTGGTGGTGCCTATATTGGATGGTTTTTTTATTTTTATTTGATGTGTAAATTGGATTCCAATAGATAATTCCATAATGTTAAATAGACTATAAAAGTGGGAATTTCAAAGTGTGTTTCACCTTGAGATTGAACATGCCACACTATTTTGTTCAAGAGTGACTTGTTTTTTGTTTTTTAAGGGGAGATACACCAAAATTGAAGATGTAAGATTAGATGATGCATGAATATGTATTTAATTCGTCATACATTGTGGTATTTGGATTTAGGCAGTGATCCAAGAAAATATCCAAGGGAGATTGTATAATTTCTCAAGTAAATTAAATGGAATTAGTTCTATGCAATAATGGAGGAAGAATTTGACCATGAGGCAGTCATGGTTGACTAAAGTTGGATTAAATCATGGAAGAAGTTAAGTGAAGTTATGAAGGAACATTATGAGACTAACAGGTGTATAATTAATTTCTAGTGAATCCACTTTTTATAAAGGGGGTTGATATTTTTTCAAAATAAGAAAGATAAAAAAATTGGAAGACCTAAACTATTTGAATCTCTATTATTAGAGTACTAGATGAGGGGTTATTTAAAAGTAAATTATAATTAATTCTAATTGAAGATCCCATAAAATTATAAGATGAAATAAACTTGATTTTAATATATAAGTGAGGAGAATTTCCAGAAACTACACTGGAAGGTGGTATTCCAAACATAGTTTTAGAAATGTAAAGAAGAATTTTTTAAGAGAAGATCATATAAATAATGTCGGGAACAACAATAGGCCTTTAGTTAAACCAATATACATTTGGTGTAACACAATAATGATGCTGAAAATTGGAAATACATATCCATAAAATTTGTAGATTGATTCTTCTTGGTGAAGCAAGAAAGAGAGGTGGAGTAAGGTAGTGTGATAATAGAGGGAAGTGTGCATTAGGTAGTGGTTAAGAAATACCAAATCATTTAAATAAATCAATCCCCAACATGGAGTTAATATAGCCATTATAATCACTTAATCTTAGTGAGAATAATGGTTAATTAGTTCATTGAAACACTATTGTTTTCATATTCCTTTGAGTTGCATAGTGAGGGTGTACCAAGTAAAAATATCTTCTCCCTCTTTTATCTTCAATATGAATTTTAATTGACATATAGAAATAAAAGTAATCATTGGGATTATTTAAAAAAACCTAGGTCAAATTTAATATAAATTAGTTCTATATTAGTAAAAGGAAAAAAATTATAGTCGATAATTCAAGAGGTCAATATCAAGAAAAAGGGAAAATTGAGTATTATGTAAAATTAATCCTTTTTAAAAAATTATCATATCATAATTCGCATACCCCATATAAGGGTACAACCCACACTAAATAATTATTAAAACTGTCATGTGGTATAAGAGTATAGGTTTATTTTATTGGATTCATTTTCTATGACTTGATTAATTTTTTTCGAATTTGAATTTTCATCATACTCTTATAGTCCTTGTTTCTATAGAAAAGGGATATAATTCATAAAATAAGCTGAATACATTCATAAATACACATTATAAAATCATATATGGAAAGATCACGATAATTTTAAATGAGACATTCATTTCTCAAATAGAATGTATGAATACATAAATTAATGATTTAATTTTTACATTTAATGAAGCTATTATAATGTCTAAAGAGCCATTCATTCTAGGTGATTTTTGATCTATGGATTATGTGGAGATCCTAAGGAGGCTGAAGGGGGATTATTATTCTTATAAAATTAATTTGAATATAAACTAAAGAAATAAAATTTGTGAATTGGAGAATAAAAAAACTCATGAAATTTGGATCAATTTGGTTGAAACTGATGTGGAAATATTGAGAGGCTTAAAAAAAGATTTTCATATTGTAGCTAAACTCGGTGATTGGAATGATTTTCAATCACATGAGTTTTTAATGATATCTATGATGATGGAAAATATAAAACATGATTCTAAATAATAGAGTCTTAACTTGAAAGTAGTTTAGAATATAAAATCTAATAAGACTGAGTTGACTAAACACATGTATAAAGTGGTTGTGGAGAATAAAATTCTACAATAAGGAAATGTAGGCCTTAAATATTCTAATCAAATAATAAATTATATAATGAAATATAAAAGTGATATGTCAGAGTAAATCTTATATACACTAGAAGATGAGTTTTCTAGTGGAAAGTGTCTCTAGGTAGAATTTAATTCTTAACTTGAATCAATGAAAATGAAGATCCAATAGTTGGAAGAAGAATTAAGCTCACCCAAAAATAGTTAGAATCTACGGGTAAGACTAAAAGCAAGAATTATTTAGATTTTTTTCATCACCCTTCGGTAGGTGATGTAAAAATAAATAAGAATTATTCCATCTTGGAGGATATGTATGAATATATTCTGATTTTATAAAGACCATATTCCATGGGAAAAGATGGTTTTGTCTTTGAAAGAACCCCACCAAAGCCTGAGAAGAATAGAGCTATCGATATCCCAAATAAAATGGAATGTTTTTGACACATTAGAAATGAACATGAAAGTGTATATACAAGAGGTAAAATCATTTTTATTAGTTCAAAATAAAAAAATATAAACATGTTCTACTTTTGTGGGATGCATAAACACATATCCTATTTTTGTTTTGTAGTATTGGAATACATCACCTATTATGGATTTGGTGGAAAGTATAAGAAATTTAGTTCTCATGTATATAATATAAGTTAATATTATTATTCTCATAATTATTATCAAACGAACCATGTAGTGTCCCAACCTGACTCACTCTCTGTGACAACTGGGCCCCGGTGACAGCACAGCCACCCCGCCTTAACATGGTCGTCGGGTCCTGGCCCACCAGGTACCTCCAGTTGCCCCCACAGACACGTGGGGCACATATCCTATTTTTGTTTTGTAGTATTGGAATACATCACCTATTATGGATTTGGTGGAAAGTATAAGAAATTTAGTTCTAATGTATAGAATATAAGTTAATATTATTATTCTCATAATTATTATCAAACGAACCATGTAGTGTCCCAACCTGACTCACTCTCTGTGACAACTGGGCCCCGGTGACAGCACAGTCACCCCGCCTTAACATGGTTGTCGGGTCCTGACCCACCAGGTACCTCCAGTTGCCCCCACAGACACGTGGGGCCCACCCCAGGGTCCACCCACGTGCCTGAACGGGTCATCTGACTAATGATAGTCCCCACAGGCCAACACATGTCCTTTCCAGTGTGCTTTGTCCTCACTCACACACACCCTGAGAAACTTTCTAGGAGGTCACCCATCCTGATCACTACTCCAGGCCAAGCACGCTTAACTGTGGAGTTCTAACCAAGTAGGCTCCCGAAAAGGAAGGTGCACGTTGTTGACATGAGTCATATCATTTAGCCATTTAACCCTTTATCATTTGGGGATGTTACAATCACCCCCCCCCCCCTTTAGAGCACAACGCCCTCGTTATGGGCCATACATCTCAACCCAGGCAGTGCACCGCACTTAAGGCTGGGTTCCTCCTCTGATACCAAATGTGACAACTGGGCCCCGGTGACAGCACAGCCACGCCGCCTTAACATGGTCGTCTAGTCCTGGCCCACCGGTTTCCCCGCAGACATGTGGGGCCCACCCCAGGGTCCACCCACATGCCTGACCCAGTGATCTACTCCAGGCCAAGCATGCTTAACTATGGAGTTCTAACCAGGTAGGCTCCCGAAAAGGAAGGTGCACGTTATTGACATGAGTCATATCATTTATCCATTTAACCCTTTATCATTTGGGGATGTTACAATCACCCCCCCCCCCCCCTTTAGAGCACAATGCCCTCGTTGTGGGCCCTACATCTCAACCAAAGCAGTGCACCGCACTTAAGGCTAGGTTCCTCCTCTGATAAAAAATGTGACAACTGGGCCCTGGTGACAGCACAGCCACGCCGCCTTAACATGGTCGTCTGGTCCTGGACCACCGGTTGCCCCGCAGACATGTGGGGCCCACCCCAGGGTCCACCCACATACCTGACCCAGTCATCTACTCTAGGCCAAGCATGCTTAACTATGGAGTTCTAACCAGGTAGGCTCCCGAAAAGGAAGGTGCACGTTGTTGACATGAGTCATATCATTTAGCCATTTAACCCTTTATCATTTGGGGATGTTACAATCACCCCCCCCCCCCTTTAGAGTACAACTCCCTTGTTGTGGGCCCTACATCTCAACCCAAGAAGTGCACCGCACTTAAGGCTGGGTTCCTCCTCTGATACCAAATGTGACAACTGGGCCCCGGTGACAGCACAGTCACCCCGCTTTAACATGGTCGTCGGGTCCTGGACCACCGGTTGTGCCGCAGACATGTGGGGCCCACCCCAGGTTCCACCCACATGCCTGACCTGGTCATCTGACTAATGATAGTCCCCATAGGAAAACACATGTTCTTTCCAGTGTGCTTTGTCCTCACTCACACACACCCTGAGAAACTTCCTAGGAGGTCACCCATCCTGATCACTACTCCAGGCCAAGCACGCTTAACTGTGGAGTTTTAACCAGGTAGGCTCCCGAAAAGGAAGGTGCACCTTGTTGACATGAGTCATATCATTTAGCCATTTAACCCTTTATCATTTGGGGATGTTACACTCTCAATAATAGTTGTACCATATTGTCACATGACCTCAAGGGTGTATCCTTATAGGCCTGAGGCTGTTGATTATCAGTAAGGGTATATATAGGTACATGGGGAGATAATACCTACGTTATTAAAATGAAAAAAAAATAAAAAAAAATAGATATTATAAAGAATTTGGTTCCCACACTTCACATACCAAATTCCTAAAGCTGGATAAGTACCAAAAAAACTAATAAAATAATCTTGTCATGTCATGATGGTCTCATGTACTAAAAGAAACAAAAAAAGGACGTAGACTAAAAATCCAAAAAAGGGATCCCAACAAATATCCTGATTCCCTCATCCAATCATTATCTCCTAATTTTTCAAATCAGTCATCTATCACCGGTCCTTTTCCCTTGTCCTGACATGCAACCATGTTTTCTACTTAGGTACTAATGGCAGACTGAGTAGGGTGTGAGTATAACTCAATTGTCCACCACCAAGTATGTAAAAGAAATATGTAGTCAAATTAAAAAAATCATGTTGGTAAAAAATGGATAATACAAATGGAAATAAATGAAAAAAAACTTTATATATAATATTTTATTTTTTATCCTTTTGGTCCATGAGTCCTGAAGTAGAACTCGGGCCACCCAAACCTGTTTCATCTATATCCAAAAATCTGAGATATGATTCATAGGGTGATCCATGTTTAATAAAATTATTGGTTTTAATAAATTATGTAATTCTTGGTACAAATAAGAATTATTCCATGTTACATGTACAATGTTTATGTACAACTGGTATCTAGAGAATCGTTCTACCACAAAACCCATGTAAAAACAAATTTAATTCTTAGAGCTTTAGTCAATCACCTAAGAAACATATAAACATCAACAGTTTCAATAAAATCATCCTGGAACCTAAAACCTTGATACATATATTCATTCCAATATCCCAATATATATAGAATACTATGGTTCCTTGAGTGTCAGTTCGACACCAAAAACATTCCATCATTTACTAATTTCCATGGTTTAAAAAATTTGAGTTTTCAAAAATTTAAAAAATTATAAATTAAACATTCCAACAATAATTATGTCCCATGGCCCAACATGATCAATTATTTTTAGTATAATTCAAAAATAATTCATTGCATCCATTATTCATTTAACACAAATGTTTAATGTTTTTTAAAACCATTTTAAAATTTTAAATTCCACTTCTTCCAATAGAAAAAATATACTCTTAACATCGCATTAAATATTTAATTCCCATGTTATTCCATATATTCCATTTTCAAATTATATCATTCAAACAAAGAAGGCTAATAAAATTAATCTTTTAAACCAACTACCTCACCATTTAAAGTCATGCATTACTATTTTTAGGAATTGGTACACTCCATGGGTGGTTGTAAATTTAGTCCCATAATATCAAAATATCCAAAAGGATAGATGAATGTTCAAAGTCTCCAATATATTTTTCAAAACATTTATTTTATTATGATAGAAATGTGATAATTCTGGAAGATATCACTCATACCATATTTACATGAATAATAAATATATCAAGACTATGAGAAATAGATCTTAGACTACCTACCTTATGTTCATAGATACACACTCATCCAAACCCATCCTTCTATTCAATATAAAATGAAAAAACATAAAAGCAAAAAAAACATAGAAATTTGGAATATGAGATATAAATTATTAGGGAAACCCAATCTATGAAACATCTGATGAATGGAAGGAAACATGCTCGTAGACATACCTAGGATTTCAAAACAGCACTCCAAGCGGACAAGAATCAAAGTAAATTACCCATTGGAAGAGGGTGAAAATATTTTAATACACTAATGGATAATGAATGTGAAATGGGGTATAAAATCATGTGATTTCATAATAATATTGAACATATCGACATACCTGGGCATGAACCTACCCAATTTCTAATTATAACAATGATCCAGAATCATTGATACATGAAGAAATACATGGTCACCCACTAAAAAAGCATGATTTTGATAGTATCGATCAACATGTGGATTCTTTCTACACAGGTGTATAGTAATAAATTTTTAGGACAAATGAAACTATTATAATGTTTCCTATCAAAGTCTTAGCCCAATGATACTGATTTTACTACTTTAACTAGATCAAGGTTGATTTTTATATCCTAAAATATAGTGTCTTTTATAGATCTGTCTTAAAATTCACCTAATAACTATTTTTATATGAAAAATCATAAAGTTATATGTGATTCTCTAGGTTTATACCAAAGTCTTGGGTACATGCTTTCATTATGTCCTAAAAAACCGATATATTCTGACCATATTACCCATCAATATTTAGGTTGTATGAATGTATCAAAAACACCGAAGTACTAAAAACCTTCTACAAGAATTTCCAGAATCACAAACTAAAATAAGGATCTCTAAATGAAACAATTATCTAAGTAACCTCGTGAAAACATACAATCTCCAGCACATATAGTTCGCCCAACACATTGTTGGTGAAAATTTTCCAAATTGGTAAGATATATGAAGATTTTGTTAATCGGCCTACAATCACCCTCATCATATCACACTTCTATGGAGTCCTGGGTAAACCCACTACTAAATCCATGGAAACAACATCTCACTATCATTTTGGTCTGGAAAAGGGCTATAATAGATAATAAAATTGTTGAGGATCATCCTTTATCTACTGATAGGTGTAGTGTTACATCAAAAAACTATGATCACCTTCATTATTATTAACCATGAATATTGTCCATGAAGATCACAATGCATTTCTTTCAAACTGTGGTTCACCATCAATTTTGAAACATTAAACTCATGCATAAACTCCTCATATATTACCGTAGGAACAAAAATGTGTTCATGAACATGGATAACCTAGCCTCCATAGATGACATATTCCAGGGGTAGCTCACTAAAATCAGTTTTCCCTCAAAACATAGAAATCTAGATCAGAAAAATGCCTCCTTTTTACATGGTTCAATAGAGGGGGTACAAAAGGTAAGGACAATGGTGTCATATATTCCTGCTCTTCCTGATAATAAATTTTAATCTCAGATAATAAGTACATTATTTTGAATTTATAACTACATTCCTAAAATACTACAGATCATGCCTTCCTGCTCATTGAATCGGTAACAATGTTTCCTTTCCTTAATGTATATGCTTTCTCAAAATCAGAATATTGCATGTATTCAACCCATATATACTAACAAAGATTCCAATAAGACTAAGAAAATATATATTTAAATATATCATGTAAAACATAAACATAAAACCATTCATCTATGTGATAATACCACTAGCATTTTAAGGAATGGACCACTATAGCCAACTTAACATCATGCATGGGATAGTTCTGTTCATGTAACCTCAATAGTCACGACTCATATGCCACAAATCTATCTCATGGAATTAATATTACCCTATGTTTGATCCTAGATGCCTCAAAGTATATCATATATTCCATAATAGGTTTTTCTAAGAACAGAATCAATTTTTTGGTAAAATGACTCTAAAACTATTAGAAATAATTCATTCATACTCTAGACAACTCCAATATTATTCTGTTTTTGGTTAGTCATGAGAGTGTCACTATGAATTGATAAAATTAACTAATAATCCTTTGTTAGTGACCTTATAAAACCAAAAATCAATATCTATCAAAAAAATAATTGGGATGCTCCAAAGAAAACATTTCTCATAACTTTTTAGGTTTCACTAATCCACCTTCTTCCTAGATTAAGTGACCCAAGAAATTCCCCATTTCAATCTTGAAAATATATATTAATATATTTGAAAAATATATGATTCTCTCTCAGTGTACTCAAGAATATGTCAATATATTAGACATAGTCATCTCTATATTGGGAGTACACAAGGATTTAGAAAATAAATTCAACCAAAAATTGGTCCAAATATGAATGGAATATTAGATTCATCAAGGACCTACAAGAATAAGGATTATTGATCATCCCAAAACGATGTCACAATGAAATCTTACAAGACACACATTTATTTGAAATTATTTCATTATATATTAGATAGTGTCACCCTTAACTAATGGAACCATGATCATAAATTATTCTTCGAGAACATGTAGGCACCCCTCAAATGCTCAAGGATATCTTGAATATTTGTAAGAGGATACCAATTGTTAATTATAATTTTGTTAAATATTCGGAAATCAATACATAAGTGTAATACTCCATTCACCATCATAGAATATATAATTTGAGAACCCCAAGGTGATGTACTCAGCTGAATGAACCCTCTAGTATCAAATTCCACCAACTAATTCTTAATATACTGAGGACACACTAGTGGGATTCTATAATGTGAAATGGAAACTCTCTCAACCCTAGAAACCATCTCAATATTGAGCTTGAACTCTCTCTCTCTGGTGTAGAACCTAAAACTCCTTAAGAAAATATTATTGAAATTGATCCACTACAAGAGGGAAAATATCTTGATCTGATCCCCCATCATCTAGAACAAGTCTCACAACTTTGGTTATGATATCACCTAGTTACAGATGAATATACCCAACACAAACAACCCATATACCCCATTCACCCCAATTAACAATGTTGTTATGCTCTGCAGAAATGAAAATTACCCTACCCTAGTAATAATAAATTTTATCCTTGTAAAAAATGAACTAGTATATTCAAAGAATAAATTAAAAAACATAAAATATCAATCACAAAAAATCCCCAAGGAAATGTAAATCACAATTCTCATAGGCACACTCCTTACATAAATGTATCTCCTCTAATGTTACCCCAAAAGACATGTCAATCGATATAATCCTATAAAAAATTTACACCACATGGACCAAACCATTAAAAAACCATGTAGATATAAATGAATATAAATATTTGTTGTCAAAACAAATAACTAGAATGTGTATAATACCACATAATAACACCTCTAATAGTTAATATCCCAACCAAATTACCATCAGGAGTACATTGAACTACATGTAGATGACCTCTCCCTCTACCCTGAGATCATATCTGAGTCCTATGTACTAAAATACTATGTTGATATTATTTCTCATGCAATAGAGAACCCTGGAATCCACCCAAATTATTATGCTAAATATAAATACAACTTCTATACTAATTAGGGGTAGAAGATCCCCATTCAGTTCTATATGTCTGACTAGGAACCCCATTGATATCCATTTGCTGAGGGTTCTTTCCAAACCTATATATGTTCCTAAACCTACCACAATCTAAGAACACCACTGGTAGATTAGGAAACTAACCTCAAATGTGAATAGGCTTGTAAAATTTTCAATAAAACACCATATCCCTCCTCAGAGAGGTTGATCAACTCCCCCGCCTACTCTTCACACCACTACCATGGAAGAACTTCTCATAATGACTCTTCATACAACTTAAGGATATACTAAATGATCGCCTAGATAAAACTATTTACTCACCACTAGAGGCCTCCTATGTGTTCCCATTAGTAATGAGATATTGATTTAACACCTCTGTGAATTTCTAAAAATGGAAAATATTTACTTATAATTTGATCTCACACTTAAGTCCATCCTAAAAATGTCTCACCAAAGCTAACTCTTTTCCTGCTAACATTGGAACAAAATGTTACAGTTCAATGTAGCGTCCAACATAATCCATGATTGAAATATTTCCCTTAGTACAATGCATAAACTCTATGGATCTTTCCTAACTCTCGGTATTTTGGTAGAAATGTTACAATAACTACTCCTAGATAACCTTCAAATCAATTCCCTCAAGCAAATCATATTGGATGAGAATATAGCACTAGTACTTCACTGGTCCATACAGTATTTATGCTTATAATTTATACCACATTAACAAATTAGTCTTAAGTGTTCAAGGATTGTCTATATAGTCTCAATCCATAAATCAAAGTCCTTCATACCACCCACTCTGGAGGACTTTGGGGGATATTCCTAGAACTACCAAGCCTAGTCATACATATTCAATAAAGACCACCTTGGGTTCATCTTAATAAAGTATATAAAGTGGGTGAAATTATCATGCAAAGCACCTTCCTACCTATCACTAAGATCTAATGGGGGTTTTTTATCCTCTATCATTGGTGTATTCTCAATAGTTTCATCCTATTGACCTATCATAAAATTTAATCATGGATCCATCTGTTTAAAATTTTGAACACACATTTCATGGGAGATAACATAAAGTATATATGGTTACACATAAAAGGGGTCACAACTAGCTGTAAAAAAAGTTAATCTACATACACTATCTCAAACAATATGACCAAAAAACTATTGCTGCACCCAAAAATCCTTATCTAAGGCCACTAGATAACTCTGGGTATGAGTGATATCCAAATATAACATATTTGAATTAAATGAATTTAAAACATTTATATTTAAATTCATTCATTTTAAAAGAGTATAAAATAATTTATTAATCACTATATATTTAAATCCAAAAATGAAGAAGAAAATAATTTTACATCCCACAAGTCTATTTTTTTACATTTAATGGAAAACAGAACAAAACATGCTCTCCCTTATGTGCTATATATGATGAATAACACAAAACCCCTAAGTTCTTGAAATAATGCATGCATACACAATATCATGTTATATCAGAACAAATATAGAATCTTATAAATAAATAACATCACACAATAAGTGTATAATCCAAGGTAAAATAACATTTCAACAATATTAAGAAAACATAAAGAAAGGAAACCTAGTTTTACACCCACATGGGTTGTCTACTCCCACAAAAGAGCTCATTACCAAGTCCTGGAACATCATAGTCTTTTATATACCATTCCCAAATAGTAAAGTAATAGAAAATACCTATGCTTTGATACAACTTTGACACATTTTGGCCTGGCTCACGTCATATAATAGCCAAACCAGTTCACTATAAGAAATCAAATTCAAGACCCCATATTCCATAGGCTACCAAATAGCAAAGAGGGCCCATTAAGGATCATATGGAGACTATACCCTCTTTATCAAAATAAAAAAACAGCAGAAATTACAGAAAGTAATAATAGTAAGGTATTCACACATCACATACCAAATTCCTAAATCTAGGTATGTTCCAATAAACCAATAAAATATACATGTCATATCATGATATTATAATGTGAAAAAAGGAACCTAAAATGATGGGATAAACTAAAAATCCCCAAAAATGGTCCTAAAAACTAGCTTGATCCCCTTATCCAAGATCTATCTCATAATGTCCAAAATTATCCATCTATCATTTTATCATTCCCTATGTCTTGGCCTACAATCATGAGTTCTTCTTGGGTACTAATGGTGGCCCAAGAAGGGCGTGAGTAATACTTAGTAGGCCTCCATAAATGGTGTCTAAATAAATAACCAGTCTAAGTAATAGTGCATTTTGATATACAATGGATATTAGAAAATTCAATAAATGAAAACATGTTTTAAAAATATGCATTCATTTGTGGACCATTTAGAATTCGGTTCCTATAGTTGACCCCATACCACCCAAAACTACTTTGGTCAAATCAAGTATTTTGAGATACAAGGTGTAAGATGACACATTTTTATGTAAAGAAATGTTTTTCATTAATTACTTAATTCTTAGTAATAGGAAGCATTAGTCAAAGTTACCATATCATGTTTAATTACAATAAGATACTAGAGCATCATTATATCAAAAAAACCATGTTTAAACATCATGGGTTCCTATATCATTATTCTGGAACCAAAAAAAATCTAAACATCATTGGTTCATATACCATTATTCTTGAACAAAAACCATGTATAACATCACTAGTACCTAAAGAATAGGTTCTATGGATAAATCATGGATGAAATGCATTATTCTAGAATCCCAATCTATATATAATACTGTTGTTTCATAGATAGTTAGTCCATCACCCAGACCATTAATTCATTCACCAATTTCCAAGGTTCATCATATTTTTCCTTTCAAAACATTTAAAAAAATTAATCATTTTAAAAAAAATATTTATTAATCTCCAACATTCTCAAAAAAAATTAGCACAATTCAAAAACAATACATTTCATCAATTTTTCATAGAATAGGACCCATAATTTGTTTTCAAAACATTTATAAATTTAAACATTCCACTTTAACCATTATCCAATCCATCATATTACCATTACACAAAACATTTAATGAAAAATTTATGCTAAGTTTTTGTTTTACCATGTTATCAATCCAAACAATAAAATGATATAGTTTAATCTTTTAATCTCCCTAATTCACCATTAAAAGAATCATTATACCATTTTTGAGAATAAGCACACCTCATGGTGTCCATAAGTTCTGTATCATAATCATCAATGGACCAAAAGGGATCTATGAAAGTTCTAATACCCCAATTTAAGGACAAAACAATTTGATTAATTAAGATAATAATGTGCATCACATTTTTACTATTGCACAAACTAAATGCACATGAAATAAAATATCAAGATAATGGAAAATGTCTCTTAGAACACATACCATATATTTGTACACTTCATATCTTCCAACCCTAATGTTTTATTCACATTAAAATGGTTGAAAATTCAACAGTAGATAAAAGGCCATGAAATAGTGAATTTGATACATAAATGATACCAGACAACCAAGTACTGAAATATCCAAATAATAGAAGAAACCAAACTCATATAATTACCTAAGGCACCATATTTCTTAAAAAGAAACTCCAAATGAATAGGAATCGATGAGAATTCACCATTTGAGTATATTCACCCTTATAGAATCTTGGATGAGGTACTCAATTTGAAAAAATGGTTTTCTAAATAATTTCTCAACTGTACGAGCCCCATTCTCCATATAAACCCTTTTTATGGTTTATTGCTCCACTTGTTTTTTTTGGGAAACCAACATTTCCCCCCGATTAAACCACCTGGTTATGGTTCACAATTAACACTAACAATACATTAACCATGCACCATATGTTTTAATCCATGTTTTCTATATTTTTATTTACTGAACCTAGGAAATGCTACAAATACCTTCCTAGATCCTTGGGAAATCATTTAATAATTTTTTTAGGTAGAGGATAATGTAAATAAAAAAACATACTTCCATAAGGATCGGGGTCCTACAAACCATGTCTAAAGTTGAAATTCTTAGGGGAGTTCAGTAGAAATAAAAAGTGGAAACTAACCTATTTTAAAGACAATAAATCCCTCTCAAGAATTGATTTCAAGAATTGGTTGATGAGGAATTTTATATTGATATAATATTAGGAAATATATCTAAATATACTTCATAAAATTAACCTCCGGGAAATAATTAAGACATCCCTATAGGAAAAAAAATAATCTTCACCTATGAAGAAAGTGGATAATGTTGACGTAATTGTGAAGAAATATAATAATCCACCAATTAATAATTCTAAGATAGAAATCATGGGAATTAAGGGTGTGATAAAAAATGAATTCCTATGCGGTCATTCCCAAACCACTAAATGTAGGGAAGTAAATAATAATCGAAGTGTTCTCTAATGGGGAATGAAAACTGAAGGAATATATAATGGAAATGTAATAATTGAAAAATAATTTATCATATATGGTTTCTTTCATTGTAGAGAAGAATTCTAATACAAGGATAAAAAATAATACAATGGAGAATAATCCATAAGAAAAGGAATTAAATGAAATGATTTAATACCTTTCTCAACATCTAAAAAAGTGAAATAAAAAATGTAAGGGAAAATAATGGTTCAATATTGACCATACTCATTCCAAAACATAGGTAAAATAGAATTATCCACTCCCCGTGTAATTTTATATTAATATCTATTATTTAATAGGTGTTGAATTAATGGGATATGTGATCCTTGGGTTGATTTTCCAAGAAAATAGCGTGTGGATGAGATGAAAAACAGATTTATAGCTTAATTCACATATAATAAATTATATTTACAAGTATTTTAAGACTCGTATGATATAATGTTTAAAAATGGATAAAAAGGATGTATGTGGCTCATATAGTTGAATTTATTCCAAATATGGAATATTAATTATGCATATTGAAATCAAAGACATTTCTAAATCTAGATCTATTTAACGAGACAGACCTGAAAAAAATGATATTTTAAATTCCTCCAAAAATTATCCATAGGTATTAGAATGAAAACCCATAGGTTTCATTCCACATATTCAGAATTACCAACACTCAAAAATGAAGAGATACCGGAAATAAAATCACATTGATTATATATTATTTATTTTATAATTAGTATTAGATGTGTTTTTTACAAAATTAAAAAAACTACTAAGATGAATAAGTTGACCATACAAGTGGTTTTCCATATTTGAGAAACAACTTATTTTTTTTAAGATCTAATGTAATTGGGGGAGTTGCGGTCAAAATTCAAATAATTTTAATACTCTAAAGAGACTAAAGAATCTTATCATTTATTAAAGGAGAATTTGTATCAATTACTATCAATGTGTATTTTATGGTTATTTTTTGTTTTACCAAGTAATATGATCCTAAAACTCAATATTATTAAATGATTTTACACTAAGTATTTTGTGTAAAAGTGTGATGAGGATCACAAATTATGTGTTGAAAACTGAGACTATCAAATATTTTTGAATTTTCATTGATACTCATGAGTGATAAGGACAATGTTTTGGATATTTTTAATGAATATTTTTTCCTACACTATCCCCTTGATTAATAGGATTTTAGTATTGTATAACATCCCAAATTTTCTATGGGAGTCGCATTAAATGTATTTATTAATGTTTTTATATTTAATAAAGATTGGCATTGAGAGTTTTTCTTGTAGTTAGTCATTAGGACCAGAAGTTGTTTTTATTTGTTAAATAGAGAAGTTTCTTAATCAAAATGTGGTTGATTACAAAGGATGAACATTAAATGATACATGATAATATGGTAAATATTATAGGAAATGCTATATATCCTAAAATTTGGAGCATATCTAGTCTCCAGTAGGGGGAGATAATTAAAAATCAAATTATACTCGGGTTTAAACCCTTTGATATTTTTAATAAGGGATTAGTATTTCATTTACAATACAGCATAAAATATATATAAATTTAATTATGTATTGGGTGTTGTCAATTAAATAAAATATGTGATATTTTTACACTTATACATTTTATTTGTTATATTTTTTCACCAAGTGAGTTGATAGAAGATGAAGTAATAGAAGATATCCAAGATGATGCTTTAAGAAATTTGAAAAAGGAACTTGATTTCTATTTATGTTTTATTTTTTTGATAATGTGGAATATAAAAAATATTATATTTCTATAGGAAATATATAATTTTATATATATTCTATAACAATCCAACATGTTCAAGGGATATACCAAATAAGTTTTTGGGGAATCTTGTAGAAATATAGGTGAAAATCATGTCATCGAACATGGAATTTTCCGTAGGAGTTTCCAAAAATAGAAACACAAAAAAAAATTGTCATGTTGGTTCCTATTGTGGAGTTCTAGTTCACCTAGTAAAAAGTTGAATACCAATATGAGTGTTTCAGTGGTTGTGGTATAACAATAAATTGCATATAAGATTTGGAAATTCAAATATTTAGTTAGAGATCACCACACCATGGAGCATGGAGTGGTGCATTAGAAATAAACCTATTTAAAATAGGGAAGTAAAAAATAGGAGTGGATTAAAACATGGAGAAATAAAATGAATTTGAAAATTAATAAGGCCTTTGTATAATGGTTTATAGGA
Organism: Viscum album; assembly: GCA_963277665.1. Taxonomy (NCBI): domain Eukaryota; kingdom Viridiplantae; phylum Streptophyta; class Magnoliopsida; order Santalales; family Viscaceae; genus Viscum; species Viscum album. Next base: position 1,385,160,214 of record OY728123.1, read on the forward strand.
ACAATGAATTTCGCTGGGTTCGAGTTAATGTCCCACTTATGAGAAAAGGTGACTCTAAAATGTGTGAGGAAATTCATGTGGTGGATGTTTTTTTATTAATATTAGATGTGAATGTTGGATTCCTAAAATAAATGGGAAAGTATCCAATAGGTGAAGTATTAGAAAATTTTAATGGGCATTTCACCCAGAGATTGAACTGGTCAGTTCATAGTTCCTGAAAGCAATCCATTTTGAATCTTTGTATAGAGAGTTCTAGATAAGGAGCTGGACAAAAGTAAATAATTATTAACACCTATTGAATATCATTACACTTTTTAAGATTACGAGTATTTGTATGTAATATAAAATTGAGAATAATTTCTAAGAACTTCACTGGAATATGGTATTTCAGACTTTGTTGGAAAAAAGATGAATAATGTAATTTAAAGAGAAGATCTCAGCAAGGCTATAAAGAATAGAAACAAAAATTCAACATCACCAATATATATACAGTGAAACACCATAAAGATGATAAATAATGGGCCTTCAATGCCTATAAATTATGTATATTTATTCATCCATTCTCACTAATAAATGTTGGAGGAATAAGTTAGTGGGATAATAGAGGGAAATGATACTTGGGTTACAATAAAACATCCAAGATCCTTATAATCCTAGTGATACCCAATGTGAAGGTACCATATCCTTTATATTCATTAAAGTATAGTGATAATATTTTTTTAATTGGTGAAAAACACATTATTGAATTCATGATCCATACATTATCCTAGTGATGGTGAACCAAGGTAAAATATCTCTTGTCTCATTTATTTTCTATATGCACACAAATTGACATAGAGATATACAAGTAGTCATAAAGAATATTTGAAACAAGTATTTCTATGTGATAAGGAAATTGGAGCAATATCTATAAAATAGAAAAGCATTATGACCCATGGTTTAAGTGATCCATATCTATAAAAAGATAAGTGAGGATATTAGGGAAAATTTATTGTTTGGAATAAATTTGAATAGTCTAATTAACCACCCTCTCTTATTTGGTACATATCCCACTATAATAAAATTTTAGGATTAGTATAGGTCATTCATGGACTTGTGAAATTATCATCGATATCGAGACTGGGAATGGTCATTTCTAGTCATACCAAGCATAACATTCATAATTGGTACATCTTTTTATGAATATTCAATACACATCATTAGGATCCACACTGAGACCCATAAAGGATTAGTGTCTTTTAAAACATGGAAACATAAACAACTAGTATATAATTTTATCTCCCACTACGTTCATAACAATGATCACCCTTCATAAACTTATCATAATAAAAACATTTCATCATAACATGGGGAAATAAAAACATAATAAAATGTGAGATCTGATTAATAGTGACATTAATCAAGGGGGATGTCATTGAATGATTATATATAAGCATATCATGACAAGAATTATATGATTGCATGATAATAACATTATAAAATCATACCCATAAATTCATATGACAAAATCATGGAATAAGTTTATAGTTACTTATAATAATTGAGTCATAAGAGAATAAAATGTCATGATCCATGGAAATATAACATATGAATTAGAAAATTCCATGGTGTGTGAATAAAAATTGTGGAATAGTAAAAATCATATAATAATATATCATGTCTACCCAAGAAGGCATTAATCACATATTTTGAGTGGGGTAACCACTCATGAACCAGTTTTAGGCTGGAGATAACTGCTCATATACCATTTTAAATAATAAAACATTAAATATTTCCCAATTTATTGGAGGGATATAATATAACCACTGATCACATAATAATATTACATCCATATGTATTCCATATAATCTTGAAAACATTATTTTTTTCATCGTAGCCTAACATATGCAAAAAAAATAATCAATTTTTTATCTTAATCATAAATAACCATCCAAAATAATAATAAGGATGGTGTCATTGGACCATATCCCAGTAAGTCATATTTAACATCAATATATTTTTTTCATATTTGATAATTCTTTTAAAATATTACTAAAACAATTTTTAAGGAAAATAAACATTTTATTTTGAAATCAATAATTTAAAATATAAAATTGAACAAATTATTAGTAAATAAATTTATTTGAATAGAATCCTGAAAAATTATAAACAAATATTCTAGGAAAATAGTATTAATGATCATAGAAAAATCCATTCAGGTGGTATATATTAAAACGATGATTTATTTCCTAACATCGATAAAAAATAACTCATTTAGAAAATTAAAAGATTATTCACTTTAATTATTTTCATTGAAAGTAAAACATGGGTAAAAATGACTTTATTAAGTCATTGGAGAATAATAATAAAATCTTGAAAACATTTTTAATGAAAATATGGAAATTGAATAAAAATTTTGCATGTTGAATAGATAAACAAAGTCATTTTACCTTAAAAATTTATTTTAGAAAATAGAGTATTTATAGAAATGAAAATTAATGGAAAATTTGAATAATAATAAATGACTGGGTTAAAATAAATTAAGTGATATTTTTTGGAGATATATCATATAATCTCATCATTAGAAATTTATGCATAAAAAATCCTAGTAAACTATGAGATTTTACTAAAAAATGATTACCTTGAGTCTGAATTCCTTTATAAGTTATCTAAAATCATGTATAATAAATTTAAATTTGTTACATTTATATAATAAAACCATATTTATACATATAATGCAAAAAATTATTTACTAATATCATATTATCACTCGTTCAAAATCAATATTTTGTTATCATTGTCATTTGAGGTGTTAACTTTCTCATTTTTCATATATGTTTCATTTGGAAGTTATGGTCCTTCCATATTTATCATGGAACCATAATATCACTGTTATTAAATATTAAAAAATTATTCATGTCAAAAAAAAATTAATATCACTCATCTTCTTGGTAAACCCTACTTAAATAGGAGCGTGTTAAAAAGATCGAATAAGTAAGAATGTGATATGGTATAATATTAATTTAACATTTAACGGGTATTAAATTATATATAATTTTATAACCATTCATAAAATGAGGATATTGAAAATGAAATACATTGCTAATGGAGACAGTAGTTTGTACGGACGCATGAATAATACTCCCATTTTCTAATGTGAAAAGTGAAAATAAATTACATAATGTTTTATAATTCATGAATCATTATTATATAATAAATATAATATATCTTAATTTATACCATCATTATAATTATCAACGATAAAATCAATCACATCGATGTGTGGTGACGATTGTCTGCATAAACGCATGAGAAATACTCTCATTTCCCATATGATATGAAGGTGGTTGAAAATGGTTGTAAACTAATCATAATAACATATCAGTATACTAATTATATTGGATTCATTATGTTATGATGGATATAATATATTTATAGTAAGTATAAGTAATATATTTTAAAGAGTTGTGTGAGTAGATTACCTATCCTTTGGGTGACCTCCTACGGATTATAACTTAGGCCTTTTTAGGGTGGTCTTAGGGTATTAATAAGAGATTAGAAACAAATTTATGTAATCTAGGAAGTTATATGGGTATTTATTTACCAATATATAATTACCAAACATTGTGAATAATGTAATATAAGAGGTTCCCATTTATAATTGAGGGGAGGGACACATATGGAATTGCTTAAAAGGTGTAAAAAAATAAACTAAATTTCTTGTTCAATAGGGGGAAAATGGGAAAAATAAATTTATGATATTATGAGGTCTAAAAAATAAACAAATAAGTTTTATACATTTTTTCTAGCATTTTTAGCCTTGTCTCTTAGTTTAACACCCAGTAAACACATTTAACATTAACTATAGTAATAATTTTTTAATATTTTATCTTTTCATTATGATAAAGATTGAACTCTTCCTAGTTACTAAAGGTGAGTAAGATAATTTAAAATATTCAATCCATTTTATAAAATTCATTTTCTATAATGTTCACAAATTAACTTTGGATTTAATGTGCAAAACACAACGAAAACTGATTTTAGAAAAAAATCACTTTCATGCATAAAATTGAATTAAATTTCATTAATTTAATTATAAAATATATTAGATAAATGTTGTAATATTTTAGTTAATATATAAAATAAAAAATTAATTTAAATCATTTTTCAATAATTAATTAATTAATTAATTAATAAAAATCACATTTTTCAAATAAATACAAATTTTTGAAAAATGGAACTTTTTAACATTCAAACAATTTTATCCTAATTAATACCCATTATATGACTTATGTATTAATTATTATTCTTAAATTATAAATATATTTCATTCAAATAAATTTTTAATGATGATCTTTATTTTTATATATAAAATATATAACACATTAAAAAACACATTTCATTAGAAAATAGGTTTTTTAATCATTAAATAATTTTATTATAAATTTAATGATTATTTCTTACTCATTAATTAAGAAATTTAAATTAAGAAAAAAATTCCATATATACTTCATAATGTAGTTAATTTTATTCATACTAACTAGTCTAACAATAATGTTATAATGTCTATAATATTTCGTGGTTAAGTTAGAGTCAGGGTTGCATGTAAAGAGAGATATTAAATACCTCAAAATTATTTTAATGAAACAATATAAAATCATGAGGTGTTACATAATACCCCCATTAAAATTAATTTTTCTATAAAATAAATAATTTGACATAAAAATTTGAGGATACATATTCTTCATCACATCCTCAGGTTCCCATGAACCTTCCTTAAATTTTTTATTCCTCTAGAGAACTTTAATATGGTGAGTAGTCTTGTTCTGTAGAACTTTATATCTATGTTCCAAGATTTATACTAGTTGTTATTCATAATTAATCCAATGTTTTAGAATTTAAAACTTTGAATAACGTATATGTAAGGGAATAGGAATGTTCTTTCTCATAAGATATATGTGCAACACATCATGAACTTGAGAGAGGTTTAGTGGAAATGTTTAGCGATATGTTTTCCTCCCTACTAGATCAAGAATATCAAAGTGTCCAATATACTTTGAAATGAACTTTATATTCTTTCCAAATATAATTACATTATTCTATAGAAAAATTCACATAAATACCTTCTCATTGACTTCAAAATTTATATCTTAATGGTGATGTTTATCATATCACTTCTATTGACTCTAAATATCTATGATGTGCTGCTAAATAGATGTATCCTTATTTATCATATCATTAAAAAGATCATGTCCCAATATCTCTTTTCTCCAAATTGATCCCATCATGTTGGAATTATGTACTTAGATGGCTTCACAGGGGTCCATATTAATTCTTGATGAAATTTTTTATTATAAAATAATTCATAGAGAGGAAATTGTTGATCCCAATTAGATTTAAAATCTAGAAAACATTATCTTAGAATATCCTCTAGGGTCTGAATGTTCCTCTTAGACTGAACATCTTTATGAGGGTGTTATATAGTACTGAAACACAACTCTATATCCATATCTTGATTAAGTATTCTCCAAAACATTTTTGTTTTCACACCCGGACATCTTAAATTAATTATATTTTACTACTTCTTGGCTTCGGGTCCCCATTCCAATGTTCGGGTTGGGTCCCGGTTTAAATTTTTGCGACATTTACTAAGTTTAGAGGGTTTCGAACCCGTGGGAGGTCACCGCACAGTGTGCGGTAGCCACATCATTAGCCCGGGTGTCGTGCAAAGGTTTAACGACTAAAATAAATAATGTTTTTTTATAATTAAAGCGAGTTGAAAGTTCATATTGTAATAAGAATAATATTATTATTTAATTAATAATATTATCATGTCTAAGGTGTTATTATTTTATTGCTATCAATTTTTATTATTATTATCATCTTAATTATTGTAATTTTTATTAACATTATTTTATGGTTCTATTATTATTGTTATTGTTATTTATATTATTATTATTATTATTATTTATAGTTTTATTATTATTAATTTTGTTAATTTATTTAAATTAAAAAAAAAATATAACCTAAACCCTAATACCTGGCCAAGCCTCCCCCTCCCTTTATTTTTTTTTCTACTGCGTGAGCCCCCCGTTTTTTCCCCTTGCTGGTCACGATCGAACCCCCCTTCTCCCTTTCCTGCGCTCAGCCGCCGCTCCCCGCTCCGGCGCTCGCCGCTCCCTCTGCCTCGCCCAACAGTCGCGCCCGACGCTCCCTCTGACTCGCCCAGCCGCCACCCCCGCGCGGCCCCCTCTCCTCCGACGTAGCCACCCCGCATGGCCCCCCTTGCAGACTTCCCGTCATCGCCCGCCTGCTTCCCTCCTATGCCGCAGCCTGAGGCCCTCGGCCTCTGGCTCCCCTCCGACCTAGCTGGCTCTCCAGCAACCTCCGGCCAAGCTCCGGCGAGCCCCGTCGCCGGCCAGCAGCCTCTGGCCCCCTCCAGCGACCTCCGGCCGAGCTCCGGCAAGCTCCGCCTCCAGCCAGCAGTGGAAACCCCTGGCCGCGCATTCTCTACCAGCCCGCAATCTTCGACGATGACCTGCGACCTCCAGCGCAACTCCCCCGGGAAGGTTTCCCCTATTATTCCTTGACATTTTTGGTTTCTTAAGAGTATAAGGTTCTTTTTAGTGTTCTTTTTGGGTTAAATTTGGTTCGTATTATTGATTTAGGATCTAATTGGAATCCCACGGGGTGCTATTGGTGTTTAACACCAATTTTCGAAAATTTTCGACACCCGATGTAAGTTGTTTCGTGCATAAACTTTTGTGGTGTTTTAATTTGCTTGTTTCATCAAATGAGTATATTATTTGACTAGTCTTCTTGGTGATAATATAGTTTTGTTTGATGTTTAATAGGATTTTGATAGGTTTAGAAAAGTTTTTATGTGTTATGAATGTTTTGATTTTATGAAAACTTTTGTTGAGCCATTCGCAGTGTTACCTAAACTGTGTTGTTGTTTTGCATGGTGCGCATGGGCTGAGAAATTCTGTTTTTGACATTTGTAGTGTTTTATAAACTATGTTGTTGGTTTATTAAAATGTGCAACGGTTGCAGTTGGGTTTTAGTGTGATGTCAATGTGGAGTTGTGTGCGTTTGATCATGAAAGTTTTTTTTAAGGGTTTGAAGTTGGTTTCGTGTGTTTAAAGCCGCGGTGTGTTTTCAAAATTGTTTTATAAAAATTTTAAATGATTTATTAAGTAGCATGGATGTTGCGAATTTGGTTTTGGGAAAACGTGTTTAGGCGCACATGCTTTTAAAGGTCAATTTCATCATGTTGTGCGCTTTTGTCTTATTTCTTGCTCTGGTGTTTCCTTGAAATAACTCGGTGGCACTTTAAAATAATTAGTGAGTTTCTTTGGTGTTATGTGGTTTTTACAAACACTTTGTGGATTTTAAAGAGGTATAAATAAGGTTGATGGTGCGAGTTGTGTTTTGAAGTTATATCGAGGTGGTTCCTTTGCGTTGGTTGTTTGTTTGGTTTGTTTTAAGTTCATCTTCATGTGATTTTGGTTTTATGCGTTTATTGCAGCGCGTTCGCAAGGTTGCCCCGCGATATTGCTGTCATCAGCTTGCGCTTGCTTGTACGCATGTGCGAGGCATGTCGCGCCTTTGTGTTCGGACAGTGAGGCGAGGTAGGTCCCCCACTGCACTTACCTTTAGATTTAGAATTTATTAATTTCTTGTGTTTTATTAATTTGAATAAATTGGAAATAATAAAATATAATTAATTTTTATATGCTTATTTGGTGTGAAAAGAGCCGTTTATTTTATACCGAACACTTGAAAAAAAAATTGACGAGAGGACACCCAATATTGAAAGAATGCATGTTTGGCCTTTAAACATAATTCACGGCATTTCAAATGTACTTATAGTTTTAAAGGTAAATGATTTCTTCTAAAAAAGTGTTTTGAGTTTTTTTGAGAAATGAGGTTTTACTTTAAAATTGGTGAAGGCCCATTTGGCACTTTAATAAAATAGATTATTTTGGAAAACCCACTCGGGGGTGATCTTTGGTGTGCGTTGATTGCGTGAGATGTATGTGATGTTTGTGCATCGTGACTGGTTAAATTACATTGTGGACGTACCCCCTTTTTTTATTGCTTTTGTTGACATGGGAACCTGGCATATTGAGTGAATTTTCTGAGAACGATTGTTGCACTAGTTTAGACCACGCACTGGCTAGTGGCCCCAAAGCAAGGGAATACTGATTTATTGCTGTTATGGGTATTGGGCCCCTCTTTTAGGCCATGCAGGGCTATACCGGGTAGTAGTATGGGCATTATGACATCATCGAGTTAGGGCATGTTTTCAGGATGAGTCAGATGTATAGTATATTCTGGATTGTTCACGATCTCCTAGGTTCAACCCATGTTTCTTTTAGTGTTTATTTGTATGTGGTGGACGATTGAGAGGTCGAGTTCGGTTGTTGACCTATGTGTGCCACTTTTTCCATTCCCCTTAGTGTGTGTTGGGTGTTGTGTGTGATTTTCCTTTTGACTAACAAATAAAGTTTGGATTTCTAAATTGTTCGCAAAATGTTTTAAAAATTCAATGCACCTGTTTCTTTCAACATTAAACTTGTTCTAAATTAAGAAGGGAAATGGACTGTTACTTGTTTTATAAATGAAAGTGTGTGTGGAAACCATATTTTATATAATTTAGTGCAAACCTAAAATTGATAAATTCTTTGTTTAATGGTATGTGCTTCGGGAATAGAATTAGTCAGGCCTACCTACTGAGTTTTAATACTCACACCTATAGTGTTTTCTTGTTTTTAGTTTTGTTTCAGGTTCCAGCTTCAGTGTTCGCCTTGAGCGACGTTGGTTGTGGTATTGGAGAGTGGCCCACGAGGTCACATGGAGTTTGGGTCGTGGTCAGGTTAGTAGCGTTGCTAGTTGTTCTTTATTTTTTTGTTTTTGTTTTATTTTATTTTCCACTGTTTAGTTTATTTTCCTTTGGGCCAAATCATTCCCACCTGCTTAATTTTGATGCCCGGCACTAGTTTCCAGCCCGTGGGGATCGGGAACGCACCTCAGGCCATGTCGCGGTCCGGCTCGGGTGACCGGTTCAGGGTCAACCCGGGTTGGTTCGTGACAGTTGTAAACCTCATATCTCACTAATATACAATATAATGTTCCAATTCATGAATCCTTACCAATTAACTAATTTATATCTGGGAAATATGATCATTAGATAAATATGAACCATTATAAATTAAATGCAATTAATTTTTAAAGAGATCGACTATAACCCAATTTTTTTTATTCCAATTAGATTTCTTGGAGAGTCCTATAATGAAATCCATGGTGTCTTTTTCTCATTTTAATACTATTATGGGTGATGGTTGTAACATTCCCTTAGACTTCATCCAAGCAGTGTTAACTTGTATAGATGGCCTATGGCCCTTGTCAAAGAATTGAGTGGCAAGATACGGAACATTATTTGGACGGGTTCGATCTATGAACAGAAGCTTGTCACAGTTGCTTGGAAGGAGTGTATTAAACCAGTGGGTTTGGGTGGAATGGTAATTAAAGACATCAGGATATTTAATGATGCTTTTCTCTAGAATTTTACATGTAGGATTATCTCCATGCTTGATTTCTCAGTGGAGTTTTTGGTGGTCATATTTTTTGACAGGCTGCACAGAGGGCATGCTATGTACCTGAAATCCTCCGTTTGGCCAGAAATGAAGAGGAATTATACAAAGATCGTGGAAGAATATAAATAGATGGTCTGTCCGGACTCTCACTTGAACTGTTGGATGACTCATTGGCTATCTTGCCCCAATAAGGACAACATTTTCATGCCACCATCCATGAAGAACCTCTCCACCTCATACTTGAACCGTAACCTGAATGCTCATGATTTTCTTCCTAGTCATATTCGCATGGAGATTTCCAAATATGATTATGTGGACTGTGACATTTTGGTATGGAGGCCTGCTCTTGATGGGAAATTTTCCAGCAGTGATTGTTATAATCTTCAATGCGCTACCTCATCTAGGATCCCCTCATGGGTGGATGGATTTTCTAAACCTTTCATCCCTCCTAATGATTCTCTTCTTATCTAGAAAATTTGGAAACAATGGGTACCTATCTGATGCCTCCTCCAACGGACTGGGCTGCATCTTGCCCCGGTTTATCATTTATGTTTGGGTGATGAGGAGTCTTTTATTCATCTGTTTGTTTCTTGTGGGTTTTCCAGCAGGTTGTGGAGTTATGTTCAGGATATATTTCGGTGTTGCCTCAGCCTCAGGTCTATTGAGATGCTTCTAATTTCGGTTTTCCAGACGGACTACAGTGACTAGGTGAAATCTCTTCTTATAGCGGTGTCTATCACTATTCTATATTATACATGGAAGGCACATAATAATCTGATTTTCAACAATTGCAAACCCTCCTTCCATGATGGTGTCTTGGCCATTCATCATAGCATCATACTTTCTTCTAAAATTCAAACTGGATCGATGTATAATGATATCTCTAACCTTATTATTTTGAGTACACTTGGTGTTAATGGCAGGGTGAGAAAACCATGTATGGTGAAATACATATTATGGATTCCATCGATCTTGGATTGGATCCAAGTTAATTTTGTTGGGACGGCCTCTAGTGCACCTGGATTTACTGGTTGTGGTGGCGTTTTATTCACCCATCAGGGCTTCATAAAGGACTATTTTTCCACTTCATTGGCAGTGGATTTGCAGTTGAAGAAGGGTTTTGGGTGATGATAAAGGCGATAAGGTATGCATCCCATTACGGTTGTTGGAGATTATGTCTTGAATCAGATTCTACTGTTGCTGTGAAAATTCTCAAAGATCGGTCTAGGAATGTTCCATGGAGGATACTACCACAATGGATTGCTTTTCTTCACCTTGCAGAGTCCAATTCTCTTATTTTCTCCCATGTTTACAGAGAGGCCAACCAGGTTACTGATGCTATTTCCAAAAGATCACTTATAGAGGTTAGTTCAAGTTGGTCTTTTGTCTTGCCAAGTTACTGTTCTAGTCTAGCACAAATGGATTACAGTGGTGAGGTGCACAGGTGGCTTTGTAATTCCCCTTGTTCTGACTTGCTTTGTACTGTTTATTTTTTATAATAATGTTTTAGGAGTAGGCCTTCCTGTCTCCTGAACCTTTTGGCTATATATATCACCAAACATCCGGTATGAATATTAAATGATGCTCTATGAGCCTCATCAAATAGATCCTTCATAAATTATGTTATAATAAATACACATACACTTTTCCTGAACCTTATCATTCCATCACAATCAAGGTGAAACTTCAGAAAATTTCTCAAATTCTTCTATAACTTAGCATTATCCTTTTCTTACTATTTAATATTCACATGGATAGATGGTTGAACACACATTTTTGAATGATAATATTTCAACTATTCTATAAATATTTCAAGGCTCAACCACTGAAAATCTATAAATATTGAATATTTATATATACTAATCCTAAATAAGATAACATGGACATTTTGACTCAATGCATTATCTACCTTGTTCACATTTACAGGGTGGTAATATATTGAGCAGTAATAATATATAATCCACTATAAACAACTTATTTGGATCATATTCAACTTTTTTCTAGGTTAATATATACTATAAAAATTTATGATCAGTATATATGTCCCACCTTTTGCATTAAATGTACTTACCCCAAATATTAAATAAAACAATTACCTTTAGTAATGTTATTTCATGAATTGGGAAATTTTTTTACATGGGACCTTATTTGTTGTGAGGCATAAGAAACAACCAAGTCATTATGTATAAGAATAAATCCTTGTATTTTTATTGATTCATCACTAAAAATCATAAACCCTGCTCTAATATAGGGTAATGTTAGTATATGTTTTATAACCACCTTTTTGTTCTTCTCCTTGAAAGTTTCTTCACATTGGTCACTCTAAAGAAACTTGACTCTCTTATGAGTAAACCTGGTGACTGGATTTTAGGATCATGATAAATCGTTTACAATGCATTGATGATATTCAACCAATCTAGGAAAACTATGGACCTTAGTTATGGTGGTATATTTAGATCAATTTTCAATGATTTACATCATAAAAAGATCTAAAAATATACACTCAGTTGTGATCACATCTCCCAATAATTATAATTTATAAAACCATAAACCACAATCCCTGAATTTAGAATATAGTTTCTCCTTCCTCAAGGTCGTTAACAGAATTTTGATCTGATATTTATACTCTTACTTTCTCTTGGAGTATAAAATAATATCATCTTTGAATATTACCATAAATTAATCATGGTAAACTCTAAATAATCAATTCATTAAATTCATTATGATAGTGGTGGCATTAGTCATTCCAAATGGAATCACTATAAATTCATAGTTCCCATACATCATATGGAAAGATATATCAGGTATGTATTCACTTTTGATCCTTAATTGATAGTATCTAGAATGAATTCTTATCATTAATATGTATTTATCTCCTCAAAATTTATCATACAAATCATTGATATGAGTTAAGGGATACATATTTTTTCTTATGATCTATTTTAGTTCCTAATAATCAATTCATATTCACCATGATCTGTCTTTATTCATAATAAAAATAATTTATGCATACCATGGTAGAGAACTTGGATGAATGAATCCTTTATCATAGATTAGTTGATGTTTTTTCTTCATTTATTTAACTCAATTCGGGCTATTCTATAAGGACTCATTCAAATAAGTGTAGAATTAGGTATGAGATCTATTGATAATCAAATTAATTATTTGTAAGATGACTAATAAGATTTTCCTTTAATAAATTATCAAAATCCTATACCATAGGCACATCCTTGTTATTTATTTTTTCCATATACATATTAGATAAATACTAATTATGAATAGGAATCAAGACTGATAAAATAAAATTATCTTATATTAAAACATAGTATTCATCCTCACACTAATAAGTGATCATAATTTCATCCAAAATATGAAATTTGACTTCCCTTCTACGGTGATTCATATGTTATCTACAAAGAGAAGGAATGTCCATACACCAAATAAAATCAAATTCAAATGAAGGGAGAATAATAATATTTCATGGAAGTACAATACCATAAACTTAAATTAGATTATAGTCATAGACATGATATATGATCATCATACCAATAAGATATTTCATGGATAATTCAAATTATAATCCATGAGGATATGGAATAACATTTATTGTTAATTTTCATGATATAAAGTAATTCATATAACTAACCCAAATAGGGTACCATAATATTTTAGAATACGTTTCAACACCTCAACTTAATCATCCGATCTTTAATCCCTTTATAAAACAAAAATGGTATGCATGAGAATTAAACATCCTTAACTATAGTCAGGAATACAATGATTATGAAAATAAATCATATTATATCCTAAATTATGAAAACATAATTTTTCCATAAAACTTTAATTTTTTCTCATATATTTATGTCTTATCATAGGGATTAAATGATTATATCCACTCATTTATCATATTGGATTATGAAGAGAATGTGAAATAACCAAAGAATATCCCCTAATAGTGCCAAGCTAGTTGTGCAGTCTTAAACCTATATATATTGAAATGATGATGATCAAGTTAATACCCAATCCACCCCTTTCATAGTTTTTACCCCTAGGTTCATTTGTAGAACAACCACATATAAATTATAGGATCTCGATATGAATAAATTTTAATGGAGTCTACACTCTTTTATTATTCATTATATAGGATTTTCTCATATTCTTATCCTTATCCTAAGAGTTCGCACTAATGTTTTATCATCCTAGACTTTAAAAATTACTAATGTGTACTTTGATACCAACTGCGGTATCCCAACTATAAAATAGATAAATATTACGTCTTTTTAGAAATATTTAAAACATATCATTATGACTAACGGTGAGAACTATAAGGTTTTAGTGTGTCTAGAACCTTGTATACATAAACCCCTAGTACATAAAACTATCTCCCACTAAGTTCATAACACCTAGAACCCTTATATAGAATATCATACATAATATATGTTATTATATACTATGGAAAATAAATCAAAAAAATTGTGAGATTAGAATCTCAAAATGGGTAAATAAGGGAGATAATAGTCAATGATTATTATATTAGTTTTTGTTAATCATACAAAATAATTCATAAACCATAATTATTTCATAATAATTTTTAAACTTCTAATACATGAGTCATAAGAGAATAAAATATCATCATCCCTGAAAATATAATATAGGCATAATAACATGTCATGGAGAGTGTTATAAATGTGTGGAGTAATCATAATAATATAAATCATATATCATGGATACCCATAAATACATTCATAACATATTAGTCATGGGATAAAAACTCAGGTACCTATTTTTAGGATATGATAACCACCCATATACCCATTTAGATCATGATACATTAAAAATTGACAAATGAATTTGAGGGATATAATAGACCCACTCATCACATAATCTAAATCCATTCATATGTATTACATGAGATCATGAAAAATATATCATTTTTTTATTTCATAAACCATGGAAAAAAATTGGATTTATCAAGATCCTATAACCATAATCAGTAACCATCCAAATAAATAATAAGTACGGTATCATTTAATCATATCCCTGGTGAATCATAAGTAACGTCAATGGAGATTTTCATAGATGAAAATAACATTAAATTTTCAGTGGAACATTTCTTTGTAAAAACACACTTTCTATTTAAAAATTACATATTTCAATTATAAAAAATTCAAGAATATTAGAAAAACATTTTCTTTGAAATAAAATCATGAAATTTTTAAAATGGAAATCCATGGAAAATACTATTCAGGATGGTGGTAAAAGTTGTTTATGTGGTGTACATTAAAACAATGATTCATTTAACACCTTCATTAAAAAATAACACTTTTGGAAAATGAAAATAATATTCCTTTTAAAACGTTTTATAATAAGTAAAACAAAGTTAAAATAAATTTAATCTACCTTTAGAGAATATTAAAAACATTCCTGAATGAATTTGGAAGAAAATATAGGCATGAATGAAAAGAAATGTCGAATGAATAGAGATATAATGTAGGTTTCTTGAAAATATTATTTCTATATTATTATTACTTTAAGAGGGGAATATGAAAGTAAAACATGTAATATAAAAAATAATCACATAATAACAAAATATATGGGATTTATAAAAGATAAATATGATGGTTTTGGGTGCATCGAAAGCCCATAAAAGTGGGAAATATATTAAAGTTTATTTTAATAATAATTTACCAAAACAAAAATTGAGGATCTTTTATATCAAATTTATAATTAATTTATATAATATTTGAAGAAATAAATTCCATTTATTAGGAAATTTATTCTTTGGTGAATGTTAATCATCTGAAAACATCATTTCAGATCACCTTCATTATACTGTGAGGATACAATGATATAATTCATTTAGAAGTAATCCACACGTTCTTCTATGTTCTTTGAGAAACACCACTCGATCTCCAGGTGCAATCATGGTGAGTCGAATGTATTGTTTTTCCCTTTTTTAATCAATTATTCTTCATTCATGAGGAAATCTATCTTGCACTTCATTCTATTGAGAGGGAGAGATGAGGAACTGATAGAGAATTCATTAAGTGTAACAATTATCTATTATAAATTTTTGGATTCTTTTCACAATAAATATATACTCTAACACCCCAAGATTTCATAGTACGTTATTTCTTCAAATTAATTCAATAACTTGCACTACATGTAACACTGAGTTCTAGCACACCATGACTTACCAAACTAGCCGTTAAAAAGCGGTTATGAATAGTATTAATAAAATTTTGAACTTTATATAATCATTATAATTTTAGAATCCATATTTTTAGTTTCTTATACATAATGTAAGAACAAATTCATTTTTTTAGATAAAAGAAGTATTTTTCAAAAAAATGAAATTTTACCACCTTTTAATGGTGAACCCTCTTTAAATCAAATATTTAAAACATTTATATATTCAATTTGGAAAAATAAACTTCTTTTTTAGAATCAGGACATAATAATTTAGTTTTAATAAATTTTTGGACTTTTTCTGATATCTTTCATATTTGGGTGAATAGTGAAAAATACAATATTTTAACTGAAAACATATTTTTTAATAAACATAATTTATAGTGTTAAATTATACATTTTAATGGTTTTTAAGTATAAATAGTTTATATTTTTACCATTTAATACATTTTTTCTCATTGTGAGTAATTTAACTTTGAAATTGGATATAAACAAGTGTCAATCTTTTGAAAATTATTATTTCTTAAAAATATGCTTTTTGGTTTTGACAACGAGAATTAATTTTAAATTAATAAATGAAGATTTTATTCTATGAATTTTTTAAAATGGACTTAATTTTTTAATTCATAATATCAAAATTATCTTAGGGTAAAATTTTGGTATTTGTTTGAAAAATTTCAATTTTGATGAATAGTGAAAAACATTGTGTTATTATTTTAAACAGAATTTTTATTTAAATAATTATTTATTTTATTTTAATTAAATATATATATAATAACTATATAAGTTCAATTTAATTCATTGGATTCATTTTATAATAAAATTAGATGTATAAATTTTTATCGAGTGTTTTACCGTCTTTTACCCACCTCCAAGGAGCATTTGCATATTTACATAAAACTTAATTTTACCACTTATATGAGTTGAATTTCAAAAATATGAGAGAATTTGTTGATATAAGTAAGTAAAATGTGGTTTAATAATATTAAATTTTTTTGAATAGTAACTTTTGACTTTTATTTACCACGGTTAAAATTAAATAGGGTAATTAAGGGTAAAAATGATATCATAATTACCCTAACACGTGTCCTAATTCTATTGGATAAGTGTAATTGGAAAAAAAACCTTAGGAATAAAATATTATCCTTTAGGTCTACTTGTATTAGATTAGAATATTTATTATTATTTAATTCAAAGAAGAGTTAAAAGTGTAAAATTCAATGTTTAATAACTAAAGAATTTTTAATATAGGGTTACACATAAGATAAATTAGACTATAAATATTAATTAGAAATATAAAAAGATTTCATACATAATGGAAATTTATTTATATTTTCTAGACATTAAATAGTTCAATTTATTTATGACTCAATGATGACGCAGTAATTACCTTATTAATGAAATATTAAAATAATTGATATTATAAATACCCAAATAAATGTAATTTGAGACTTTTTATGAATTCCACTAATTTTCTAGGTTAATATGTAATGTTAGGGTTTATTAAATTAATTTTTTTCTATGTAATAATTCTGTTATGAATTTAGAAAAAACAAAATACTAAATAGTGTTAAAATTGACATAAAAGTGTTTTTAAAACAAATATTATATTATTAATTGGTATTATATTCCTAAAAATATAAGGTTCATCCAAAGGGATTAAATACTATTATATATGTCATTAATGAACCACTTGGGGTTCTCTTGGAATTTTATAGTAAGTTTATTAACCATATAATATAAAAATACGAAGAGACATGGTAAATGTCAAACTATTTAACTAAGAGTTAAATATAAATTATATGGTAAATATAGTGACCCAAACCTATCTAAAACCTATTGATTGAGTGGTTTTCGACCCATATCCACCTTATCCTTTAAATAATTCATTTCGGAGTCATTATAAACCAAAAATGATTTTATTATAAAATAATATTTTAAGTTTTTTCTAAGGTGTCCCTCACCCCTCTTATAAAAGGGCACTTCCCCTTATCTCAAATTCACACCTCCAAAGCCATTTGGATCGGCCAAAACCTACCCAAATATACTCCCAACTATCCTAAATTTAACTTAGAGGCCTTAATTTGGTCATAAATCCATCATAAGGAGCCCTTTTGACCAAATCAAAAGTAAGAACATGAAGAAGAGGTAATGATTTCCCCACCCTCTTTAAGTTCTTTTCTTCTTCCATTTACTCTTTCTTTGTTATTACCATACCAAAATAATAAATCAAGTACCTTATATATACTGTGATGTTATTATAAATATGGAACAACCATATTAATTATTCTATCCATCCTATGAATGATAATGTCCCCATGCGTGCATGTGTACGGCTTACCGTGTCCACGCCATGGTGTAATTTCCTATTCAACACAATGTTTTTTGGATGGATATAATGATGAGTAATATGTATATAAATAATGAAAATAAAATGATAATGTATATGTTAAATTAATATACCTTCCAATTACACACCTTTAAGAAAATGATATTGTCGCTCGTGTGTACGTACAGATTACCGTCTCCACGACGCGATGAGATTCATTTCCACGTTCACCATTCATCGATTATTATAAAAATATATATTACTAATAAGTATGTAATATATGAAATAATAATTATACTGGATATATATATATTTATATATATGTATGTATTTATGTACTTATATATTTCTTATTCACTTACTTTTGTTCAATACGATATGAAAACAGAAACATTGTTTATGCGTACGTATGGCCTACCGTCTCCATAAACTATTTTTCCCATTTCGTATATATATCTATTATATATATTTATATTCTAAATATATATGATATATAAATCAAGGTTTATATTCTAGAAGTATTTAAATAATTATCTAAATGATACGATAAAGAATAACAAGTTAAAACATGTACGATAGATGAAGCAATTATTACCCAAAATGTTAATTTAACATAGAAATTATTATTAAATGGGTAGTATAAAGTCATAAATAAATCATGTATGATATCATAAATATTAATATGGTTCTAGTATAATTTAATAACATAATATTTTCATTATACATGAGGTTAAATGTACCCCCAACTAAAGGAAAGTGCAAGGTAAGGTTTAATTTCACAATCACTTTATTATCCGAGGTTATTTTTACGTAAGTATCTATTGGGAAATATTTATTATCCATTTCCATGTTTCATAAAATAGTTTTCAAAGGGATTATTTTTAAGGTAACTTTTTACTAGAATATCATTTTAAATTTTTTAATGATTTATTCTTCTAAACCATTCTCATTAATGTCCATGTTTTCAAAATGGGTTTAAGGAATTATTAAAATGGACATGAATGTTTTAAAATGTTAATTACTTTCAAAAGTTTCAAAGTGGTATGGGACAATTTGATTCAAAAATGTCTTTAAATAACTTCCTTTTTAAATTGTGTGAATTTTAAATGCTTTCATGAAAAAGGGATATTTATCTCAAAGAGTTTTACAAATCATTTTCATCTATTTCAACATCCTTTTATGGATTTTAAACTGGTTGAAGTTGATTTATTATGATACAAATCTTCCGTATTGTATTGAAGGTTTTGGGATATGTTTGACTGTGGATGTGTTATTTTTATACCATTCATGGTTTATGTATAAAGTATTGACATTTCTTATTCTAGTTTTAGTACGAATGTTTATGTTATGTTTAAATCTCTTCATATGAGGAATGCATTGGACTTAGTAAGTGACGGGTGGATCCCGCTATAGCTCCTCGATGCATCAGTGGGTCTCATGAGACAAACTACTATCTTAGCACAAGGATTTCACAAAATCTTATTTGTATTCTTGGCATAAGGCCTTGACTATGTGGTTATGAAAGTTTGGAATTATGCATTCCATCATTATGAAAGTGGCTATTGATATTTCATGTGATTATTAGACTAGTGTAATACCCATGTGAATAAGTAAATGGAATTATTTTATTTTATATTTTCCATATTATGCTGGAGCTTAAGATTAAAAGGATTTTTTTTAGTCTTATACATTGCCTTAAATTTTTATGCTTATTTATGAAAGTTTCTGCTATATTTTTATCCTTACAGAGAATCTGAGCTCACCCCTTTCTATGTTTTAATTTTTTTTCCGGATTCTAAGAAGTGTATTATGATTGATAAACAGAGTTAAGCTAGGGGATTAATGGAGTTCTCAAAGGATCATTTATTTCTTGTTTTATTTTCTAATGTGTAATGTAACATTCATGTATGTAATATATTTTCCAAGACTACTAAAATGATCAGTCTTTTGTGACTTGATTCCTTGTAATCATGCTAATGTATTAAAATAATGCACCGAATCTGGGTAACTGGGGTTGGGGCGTTATAGCTGGTATCAGAGGAGTTTTACCCATAACCTTGGAAACTATATTTAGATACACTCTGATTAGTTAACATTACCCTAAGATATAATTTTAGGATTAGTATAGAAGAACTTTTTAGAATTTTGGTAAGGTATAGATTTTGTGAGTTTTCCATGCAATACATCCCTGTCTGGATACGAGCAGGTATAGGTGGCTCTGGCACATATGTACCTAGGGGTAAAACCCAAAAACACCACTTTGATCTAGACTCGAATGGGAACTGGTTCATGACAACGGGCCTTGATACACTCTTGGTTATGACACTCCCAGGGTATATGCATAGGATAATTCACATTTTCATTACAAGACATTATGAAGGATTTAAGAGTAAATACTTACTCAAGGAAAACATTTTTATGATTATGGATTATATCCATAAACTGTTCAATTTATGTTAGGTATTTTACCAGTTTTTAATTATGAATTGTGATTCATAAACTGGACTAGTGTATTCCATTGTTAATAAATGGCGCCTAGTAGAAGGAATGAGAACTCCAGCAATACGTATGATCGAAAATGTAAAAAAGGGATATTATATTTCCTCGTATTAATCCAACATTTAGAAGGGAAATAGTCTCCCACGTATTCTCAACATATGAAGAAATATTATCATGTGTTAATATGATAAGTAAATAATTCTCTGAGTCCTATGGCTTTGAAGGGAAGCAAGAGAAGAAGAGGATGGTAGAGAGAAATATGGATAAAGGGAAGAGGGGAATGAAGGATTTTCCCATATGTGATTAATGTGGAAATAATCACCTTGGTAAATGCTTGAAGAGAATGGGAGTTTATTATAAGTGTGGAGAAAAAGGACACCAAGTACGTGATGTAAAGGGTAAAAAAAGGGTTCAAATGTCAAATGCTTCATCTGCAAGGCATTGGGACACTACGTGAATCAATGTCCCAGTCGTCAGAGTATACCTTAAATGATGCTATTAGATAATAATCAAGTCATGATACTACCTCAGATGAATAGTAATGACTAGTGTTATTATGTTTTTATTATATAAATATTTCATTTGAGTTGTGTATCAACAATATACTAGTTATATGAATTATGGAGATAAATAAGGATTGTACTGCAGTACTATTTTATTGAGGATTTTAGATTATATGGTTCTAAGATAAGTGACATAGTAGTAAGCTACACTTTTTTGAAAATACATGGTTGAAGGAAAGGTAATCCTTAATATGGTCTTGATAATGAGGTAGTGATTTTGGAATAAGAGATGATCGATTTGGATAAAATAGATTGGATATTCTTGACTTCCATGGAACTGATTAATAGTTTTTTTATTTCATCATTGTAGGAATTTTCAATTTTTTTGGATATAAGGAATATATCCAGTATTATATAAAGGATAATGGAGAATGAATGTAATCAATAAGGTTTTATGGTAATTCAGGGTGTTACCATGTTTTAAAATAATACATGATGAAGGGGTTCACATGTTATTACATGGAAAAAAGATCTTCATTGTGTTTAACTTCCTTATAAATTTTTTGAGTTTGGAGAGAAGTATTTTGGATAAGTATAAAGGTTATAATGGATTAAGTTTAAAATTGGATACTATTGTTAAGGTTATTTTGGGATTATTATAAAAATTACAACACGCGGACCGTGTAACAATCCGTCGCGTCGGACAAAGCTGCGGGAATCGAACCCACAACCATAGTGCGATTGGGATTTATCGCCTACCACTGAACTACGTGAAGTCCCTAGATTGTATAATCTAGTTTTTTTAAAGGGTATTATATGTGAATTATAAATTCATTTATTTTTTGGAACCCTATATGATTAGGATTAATAGAATATGTTTATTGAAATATTTTGGAGTGAAAGATGAATTTGTGGTAGGAATTAGTTGAAGGATGAAACTTTACTTGTCAAGTGTGTATATATATATATAATTTTTTTCTCTCTTATTCTATGGGTAATTTAATTCTTAAACATTAGGTAATGGATCTTAAAACCAAAAATGTGTTATCCTAATACCTTATGTTTTTTTGAACCGATGATATTTTAAATCATCATAGATTGATGGATTTGAGGCCCTCAATTTTCACTTGTTTGTGATTGATGACCTCAATCACTCCCTATAAATATTTACATTTTTCCACTAAATATGTGTCTCTAATTGGAACCAATTTTCTCTTAATTGAGATCATAATTTGGTGGTGACCCTTTCATTTCCCTTTTCCTCTTATTAAGACAAAATTTTATTAACCCAATTTCTGATGTGGGTTTTCACACAAAGGTATTTTCTATTTTCTACATTTTATTTTCAAAAAACAATTTCAAATTTAGAAGACGCAATTTATTGAAGTAGGGAATAATGTAACACCCCAAGATTTCATATAGGTTATTTCTTCAAAGTAATTCAATAACTTGCACTACACGCAACATCGAGTTCTTGCACACCATGACTTACCAAAATAGCCGTTCAAAATTAATTATGAATAGTATTAATAGAATTTTGAACTTTATATAATCATTATAATTTTAGAATCCATAGTGTGAGTTTCTTAGACATAATGTAAGAACAAAATCATTTTTTCAGATAAAAGAAGTATTTTACAAAAAAATGAAATTTTACCACCTTTTAATGGTAAACCCTTTTTAAATTAAATATTTGAAACTTTTATATATTCAATTTTAAAAAATAAACTTCTTATTTATAATTGGGACATAAGAATTTAGTTTCAATAAAATGTTGGTGTTTTTCTGATAACATTCATATTTGGGTGAGTAGTGAAAAATACTATATTTTAACTGAAAACAACTTTTTTAATCAAAATAATTTATAGTGTTAAATTATACATTTTAATGGTTTGTAAGTATAAATAGTTTATATTTTTACCATTTAATACAATTCTTGTCATTGTAAGTAATTTCACTTTGAAAT
Source organism: Viscum album (assembly GCA_963277665.1). Classification (NCBI taxonomy): domain Eukaryota; kingdom Viridiplantae; phylum Streptophyta; class Magnoliopsida; order Santalales; family Viscaceae; genus Viscum; species Viscum album. Next base: position 1,385,183,278 of record OY728123.1, read on the forward strand.
TGGACATAAACAAGTGTCAATCTTTTTGAAAGTTATTATTTTTTTGCTTCTGTGAGTTGAATTTAAAAAATCCGAGAGACACGGTTGATATTAGTAAGTTAAATTTGGTTCAATAAGATGAAAATAATTTTTGGTGAATAGTAACTTTTGACTTTTATTTACCATGATTAAAAGTAAATAGGGTAATTAAGGGTAAAAATATTATCATAATTACCCTAACACATGTCATAATTCTATTGGATAAGTGTAATTCGACCAAAAACAACCTTAGGAATAAAATATGATCCTTTATCTCCACTTGGATTAGATTAGGACATTTATTATTATTTTATTCAAAGAAGAGTTAAAAGTGTTAAATTCAAAGTTTAATAACTAAACCATATTTAATATAGGGTTACACATAATATAAATTTGACTATAAATATTAATTAGAAATATAAAACTATTTCCAACATAATGGTACTTTATTTATATTTTTTAGACATTAAATATTTTAATTTATTTATGACCCAATGATGATGCAGTAATTACCTTATTAATGAAATATTAAACTAATTGTTAATATAAATACACAAATAAATGTAATTTGAGGCTTCTTATGAATTCCACAAATATTCGAGGTTAATATGACATTTTAGGATTGATTAAATGAATTTTTTTCGAATTAATAATGTTGTTATGAATTTAGCAAAAACAAAAAACCAAATAGTGTAAAAATTGACATAAAAGAGTTTTTAAAACAAATATTATATTATTAGTTGGTATTATATTACTAAAAATATAAGGTTCATCCAAAGGGCCTAAATACTATTATATATTTCATTAATTGACCACATGGGGTTCTCTTGGAAGTTTATAGTAAGTTTATTAACCATGTAATATAAAAATACAAAGAGACATGGTAAATGTCAAACTATTTAACTAAGAGTTAAATATAAAAGAAAAGGTTAATATAGTGACCCAAACCTGTTTAAAACCTATTGGTTGAGTGGTTTTAGACCAATCCCCACCATATACATTAAATAATTCATTTTTGAGCCATTATAAATCAAAAATTATTTTATTCTAACATAATATTTTATGTTTTTCTTAAGGTGCCCCTCACCCCTCTAATAAAAGGGCACTTCCCCTTCTCTCAAATTCACACCTCAAAATCCATTTGGCTCATCCAAAACCCACCCAAATATACTCAAAAATATCCTAACTTCATCTTATATCCTTACTTTGTTCAGAAATCCAACATAAGGATCCCTTTTGATCAAATCAAAAGGAAGAACCCGAAGAAGAGGTAATGATTTCACCACCCTCTTTCAATTTCTTTTCTTCTTCCATTTACTATTTCTTTGTTATTACCATACCAAAATAATAAATCTAGTACCTTATATATACTGTGATGTTATTATAAATATGTCACAACCATATTCATTATTCTATCCATCCTATGAATGATAATGTCACCATGCATGTGTATGTACGGCTTACCATGTCCACGTCGTGGTGTAATTTGTTATTCAACACTATGTTATTCTGATTGATATAATGATGGATAATATGTATATAAATAATGAAAATAAAATTCTAATGTCTCTTTAAAATTAATATACCATACAATTCCACACCTTTAAGAAAATTATATTGTTGCTCGTGCGTACGTATAGATTACCGTCTCCAAGATGCGATGAGATTCATTTCCACTTTCATCATTCATCGACGATTATAAAAATATATATTACTAATAAGTATGTAATATATGACATAATAATGATACTAGAGATATAGATATATATATATATATATATGTACTTACATATATCTTATTCACTTACTTCCGTTCAAAACGATATAAAAACAGAAACATCGTTTATGCGTACGTACGGCTTACCGTCTACATAAATAGTGTTTTCCATTTCTTATATCTATATATTATAAATATTTATATTCTAAATATATATGATATATAAATCAAGGTTTATATTCTGGAATTATTTAAATCATTATCTAAATGATACAATCAATAATAACAAGTTAAAACACGTACGATAAAGAAAGCGATTATTACCCAAAATGTTAATTTAACATGGAAATTATTATTAAATGGGTATTATAATGTCATAAATGAATCATGTATGATATGATAAATATTAATATGGTTCTGGTATAATTTAATAACATACTATGGTCATTATACATGAGGTTAAACGTACCCTCGACTAAAGGCAAGTGCAAGGTAAGGGTTAATTTCACAATCTCTTTATTATCCGAGGTTGTTTTTACATAAGTATATACTGGGACATATTTATTATCCATGTACATGTTTCATAAAATAGTTTTCAAATGGATTCTTTTTAAGGTACCTTTTTACTAAAAAATCATTTTAAATGTTTTAATGATTTATTCTTCTAGACTATTCTCATTAATGTCTATGTTTTCAAAATGGGTTTAAGGATTTATTTAAATGGAAATGACTGTTTTAAAATGTTAATTACTTTCAAAAGTTTCAAAGTGGTATGGGACACATTGATTCAAAAATGTCTTTAAATGTATTCTTTTCTAAATTGTGTGACTTTTAAATGTTTTCATGAAAAAGGGATATTTCTCTCAAAGAGTTCTACAAATCATTTTCATCTATGTCAACATCCTTTGATGGATTTAAACTTGTTTAAAGTTGATTAATTATGATACAACTATTCCATATTATATTGAAGGTTTTGTGATATGTTTGACTGTGGATGTGTTATTTTTATACCATTCATTGTTTATGGGTAAAGTATTGACATTTTGTATAAGGCCCCAGCCTTAAACCTTACTTAATCTTGAGTTATTACAAGATTACACGTTGAGGATCTTTTCGGGTTTAGAGTTTTAGAGAATTAGATCATAAAACTTGCATTACATTCCACATATAAACAAAGTGGTTACATAAAGATAGTATTCTTCATTCCCATCAATGGAAACACATTTAAAATAAAACATGGATTATTTCTTGACACATCCTTGACTCTATCATCTTATCATGTACCTTTCCCTTGACCTGTGAAAAACATTTCAAAAACTTGGGATGAGCATAAAAACTCAGTATGGGTTATAAAAAAAACATGGAAAGGAAACATGAATTCATATATACATAAGAATGAAATCATACTTTACCCATAAAACATAGGCACTTTAACATACCTCATAAAATCATGAATAAATCATAGAAATCATAAGACATAAAGGTAACTTGAGGCATTCATAACATTCTTACATAGGGAGTAACCCTCTTGGTTACGTTTGGAATACCCATCACAGTATATTCCCTAAAATCTCTTCGGAGAAACCTTAACGTTTCACTCCTTCGCGTTACCCAATGCATTGGAGAGCTATAACGGGCTCACCCGCCCTTAGTTTATCACGGAACCACCCGTCTTCATAATAATGCCCAAGAACCATAACATAATCATATCACATAAAACATGCATAAAGGAAACATAACATTTCCACATTTCAATCACGAGATATCAATACAACACATTGATATAATAAAAACATTATGAAAACCATTTTCAATACCAAAGTAAAACATGGTATTTATTTTTCTTTTAAAAAAAAGGTATGGCTTGTAGAGGAAGCCAAAACTCAAATAACGGTTACGACGGCGGGGAAGTCGTTGTCGCCGCATACGTACGACAAAAACATTCCCTTTTGTCGTTTAGTAAACGCTTCGTATAAAAAAGATTCCTTTTGAGTAAACGTAAAAGTCAAAGGGGTTTATACACCGTATAAAAGAAAGTTGTGTATAAAATAAAATATGCCTCAACGAAAGGAGATTGAGACGAAGTCCCATACAAAGATAATTTTTAAAATAAAATAGATATATTATGTGCATTCTCTATAAGTACACATAAATAAAGTACAAATACAAGATATGACATAATAATATAATGACATACTTTGAAAGTACGAGATTAACCCAAAGAATGGAAATTGGGTTAAGAAGTTCCCATACCTCGTATCTGACTTGACCCGACCGTTCTTTAAACTCCTGAATAATAAACTTTAGTTAATATCTACTTGCTTAAGAACCTTTTTCAAGTTCATTATTCCTTTTATACCATGTTATGAACATCATGTAATCATTTAAGTTAATAATGTTCATTTTGTCGGTATTTGGTTCTTAAGTCAAAAATAGACTTCTTACACTTACATGTTGTTAATTTGGTCAATGTTTCATTATATCCAGAATGGTATTCATGATGTAGATATCATATATGTCATATATATACAGTACATACATGTATTTAAAATATTACATAATCATTTAGAGGTAAGAAATGAAATGCACCGTTCATGGAGACGGTAAGCCGTACGTACGCATGAACGCTACTTTCATTTCATTGTAATATTAACGGAATTAAAACTAAATGAGACTTATGTATATTTTAATTCCAGAATTATATTCATCATTTAGATATATCATTAATTATATATATCCATTATATACATGTACTTTTAATAGTACATTACATTTGGGGATAAGAAATGAAATGCACCGTTCATGGAGACGGTAGTCCGTACGTACGCATGAACGCTACTTTCATTTCTATCTCATACTTTAATGGAAATAAATGATAATGATATATATAGGTATATTATAATTCCAGTATAACATCATATATAATAACTTTAAATCCATCCTTTACACGTCCCACATATGGCATTAACGAATCACATCACTTTGAGGGGGCGGTAGTCCGCACTTCCTTAAATGAAGATATCGCGTATACCCATAATGGTAGCCATAAAGGTAAGACACAAATGAAAAATACAGAAGCATAAGTAAAACATAAACATATTACATATCATATATAAAAATAGTGACATCATAATGGCCACCTTTGAAGGTGTTAAATGAGTATTGAACAATCATCGTTTCGGGAGGCAGAATTTCGCCATCCACGGAAACCGTATGTTATTTAACCATTTGATGTAGTTGTGTGAGAGTGTAGATAAAATAAATCTTATAACAACATCCTAGTATATTGAAGATACTGGTTTTGTTACAAAAGAAGTAAATAAAAAGAGTTTAGGGGGTTGGAGAAGCAAAATAAAACAAATGAACATGAGAGAATGAATTACCTTAAAAAGTGTAACTCCTTTTGAGTTGAGCCTAAAGGCTTCCTTTGAAAGGATTCTGCCCAAAGGGAATCCTCTAGGATGAGGAGAGGGATGTGGAGAGAGCAAATGGGCAGGGGTTGGCCGAGCCAAAGGCTTGAAGAGTGTGTGAAATGAGGTAGAGGTGGGGGCCTTTTATAAGAGGAGAGGAGGGGCACTTTTGGAAAGTAAAGAAACATTACTTTATTTGAAAATGTGTTTCGGTTTTAAAAGGTCCCACATTTATATAATTAGTGGATAAGGTGATAAGGCTTCGAAATCCACTCATCCAATTGGTTTTGGCCATGTGTAGGTTTTAGATTTTACATTATCTTTCTATTTTATTTAAATCGTCAAATAATGATGTCATCGCTGCATCATTATTATGTCATACATAATTAAATTTATTTAATGTCTAAAAATTATAAAAAAAATACTATGAAATAGGAAATCTTTTTATCTTTCCAATGACTATTTATAATCGAAATTTGGACTTGTATAACCCCACTTAAAAATTGTTTTAGTAAAACAATTTATGTTAGTGTCATTTTCACTTTAACATTAAATAAAAAGTATTTTATGTCATTTCCCAACAAAAGTGGATCCATGGGGTCCCCAAGTTGACCCATGGCTTGTCTTGGTCGGCCATGACACAACCAATAAGGTTGGGACATGTGTCTAGGTCATTTTATATTATTAAAGCATTATTTATTCCTTAAACTACACTAATTACCACTAATCGCGATTAAAAACTTAATAAGTTACTATTCACCAAAAAATTATTTTAATCTCATTGAACCACATTTTACTTATTAATGACAACCATGTATGTCGGATTTTCAAAATTCAACACACATTAGTGGTAAAATTTCATTTAACCGAAAAATCAGTTTGCTTGATTACCACTTAGTGGTTTCACTATTCATCAAAAATTGAAGTTTTTCAGAAAAATCCCAAAAATTCACCCTAAGCTATATTTGATATTCTGAATTCAAAAATGAAGTCCGTTTTACAAAATTCAAAACATATTAGTCACATTAATTAATTTAATAATTAATTCCCGCTGTCAGAGCAAATAGCGTGTTTTTATGAAACAATAAGTATCAAAAGATTGACACTAGTTTAAGTCCGATTTCAAAGTGAAATTAATTCCAATGACCACTATTGGATTTAATGGTAAAAATATTTTCTAATTTCACTTTAAAACCAATTCAAAATATTATCTAATCATATAAATAAATTAGATTAAAAAGTGGTTTTGAATTAAAATACAACATTTTACACTATTCATTAAAAATGAACTTTATCGGAAAAATACCAAAAAATTACACGAAGTAAAATTTGATGTCCCGATTCTTAATAAGAGTTTTATTTGGTCCAAAAGAATGTATAAGAGTGATCAAAACATTATTTAATGATGGTTCACCATTAAAAGGTGATTAGTGAACCTTTAGTGAAAATTAAAGTATATATGCCTAAAATTGAACTCTTTCCGTATTTTAAGCCTTTATCTTTTATTGGGTAATTGTATAAACATTTAAAAACATATATAATCATATTTTAGTTATTTCTATCAATTCCCGCCAGTACAAAGGCTACTCGTTAACTAACATTTAAAATAATATTATTTTATTATTAGAGTGCAACGTAAGATTTCAATGAAACTCTTTGTTGTGTATCGGGTACGCTATCGAACATAGCACCCCTTTAAAGTAATATTAATACTTTATTCACAAATATGGATAAATATGAAAATTTCTATTCTTCATTTACCTGGGGTGTTACATCCTTCCCCCCTTTTGGGAATTGCGTCCTCGCAATTTTAAAATTGGGCTTGGTAACATCCTTGAAAGTCCCACATCGGAACAAGGATCGGTAAAACAATCACTTTAAAATAAAGAAAGATAAGTACAAAGGTCACTCGAGTTAACCCATACTAGGATTCCAAGTATGAAAACATGGACATGGAGGAGAAAACATAGGGTCATGTTCTTGAGGGAGAGTGATAGTAAACATGTTTAGGAGAAAGTTAACCATGAGAGAATCACAAACTTGTAATGGGTTAAATAGTATTTGATTCCCTAGTAGTAAAAGTTAATAGACAACATTTTTCTTTTAAGTTACTTTTCATTTAGGAATTTAGTTTTTGATCTTAAGGAAACATACTTGTCATGTTGACTTTCAACTCTTTCTAGGTTTCTTACACAAACTCATAATAGCATACCTTGATCATGGCGTCCACTCGGTTTCATCGTCATCTTGTTCACGTAGGTAGAAGTCCCATGCATTACAACAATGATTTAGAGATCCTTCAAAATCATTTGCTTCCTCCATCCAAATACACCTCGCACAACATGGGTCATATGGGTGTTCACAGAAAAATAGTTTTGGAAAATAATCATGTAGGACATATAATTCCAAAACATCTGATAAAACATGATTTCTAAAAAATAATCGGACCGAAATTGAGTTGAAACTTTCTATCATTGGTCCTTTTAAAATACCATAAGCATGTGATGTGAGACTATATTTTAAAAGCAAATATAAATAGGTTGCGCAAGGGTCTCCTTCCTCAGCACCATTTTGAAAATCATAATATGCTTCAAATTCTTGTGATAAGGTAAAATATTTGAAAATACCTTGATAATATTTACCTCTCTTGAAAACATGAGAATATTGTGAAAATAGTATTTTTCTAAAAACAACCCATGATCCACGATGATAACGAGGTATAGCGGAGGTGTTTGATATCTCAAACAAATGCTTGCAAGTGAGTTGTATTCTAGAAAAAGTTTCACAATCATCCGAAGATGACTTTGCAATAATTATTGCAAGCATGTCATCAGGAAGAGATAGGAATGTTGTTTGAGATCCTCCTCTTTCCATTCTTAACCGACTTTACTTGACCTGAAAAAAGTTTTAAAACAAAGATTTAACTGAAATAATAGTTATAGGGACTGATCATATGCCTCACAAAAACTCCTAATCCCTAAAGTTGTCTAAACCGACCTCTGATACCAACTATAAGGCCCCAGCCTTAAACCTTACTTAATCTTGAGTTATTACAAGATTACACGTTGAGGATCTTTTCGGGTTTAGAGTTTTAGAGAATTAGATCATAAAACTTGCATTACATTCCACATATAAACAAAGTGGTTACATAAAGATAGTATTCTTCATTCCCATCAATGGAAACACATTTAAAATAAAACATGGATTATTTCTTGACACATCCTTGACTCTATCATCTTATCATGTACCTTTCCCTTGACCTGTGAAAAACATTTCAAAAACTTGGGATGAGCATAAAAACTCAGTATGGGTTATAAAAAAAACATGGAAAGGAAACATGAATTCATATATACATAAGAATGAAATCATACTTTACCCATAAAACATAGGCACTTTAACATACCTCATAAAATCATGAATAAATCATAGAAATCATAAGACATAAAGGTAACTTGAGGCATTCATAACATTCTTACATAGGGAGTAACCCTCTTGGTTACGTTTGGAATACCCATCACAGTATATTCCCTAAAATCTCTTCGGAGAAACCTTAACGTTTCACTCCTTCGCGTTACCCAATGCATTGGAGAGCTATAACGGGCTCACCCGCCCTTAGTTTATCACGGAACCACCCGTCTTCATAATAATGCCCAAGAACCATAACATAATCATATCACATAAAACATGCATAAAGGAAACATAACATTTCCACATTTCAATCACGAGATATCAATACAACACATTGATATAATAAAAACATTATGAAAACCATTTTCAATACCAAAGTAAAACATGGTATTTATTTTTCTTTTAAAAAAAAAGGTATGGCTTGTAGAGGAAGCCAAAACTCAAATAACGGTTACGACGGCGGGGAAGTCGTTGTCGCCGCATACGTACGACAAAAACATTCCCTTTTGTCGTTTAGTAAACGCTTCGTATAAAAAAGATTCCTTTTGAGTAAACGTAAAAGTCAAAGGGGTTTATACACCGTATAAAAGAAAGTTGTGTATAAAATAAAATATGCCTCAACGAAAGGAGATTGAGACGAAGTCCCATACAAAGATAATTTTTAAAATAAAATAGATATATTATGTGCATTATCTATAAGTACACATAAATAAAGTACAAATACAAGATATGACATAATAATATAATGACATACTTTGAAAGTACGAGATTAACCCAAAGAATGGAAATTGGGTTAAGAAGTTCCCATACCTCGTATCTGACTTGACCCGACCGTTCTTTAAACTCCTGAATAATAAACTTTAGTTAATATCTACTTGCTTAAGAACCTTTTTCAAGTTCATTATTCCTTTTATACCATGTTATGAACATCATGTAATCATTTAAGTTAATAATGTTCATTTTGTCGGTATTTGGTTCTTAAGTCAAAAATAGACTTCTTACACTTACATGTTGTTAATTTGGTCAATGTTTCATTATATCCAGAATGGTATTCATGATGTAGATATCATATATGTCATATATATACAGTACATACATGTATTTAAAATATTACATAATCATTTAGAGGTAATAAATGAAATGCACCGTTCATGGAGACGGTAAGCCGTACGTACGCATGAACGCTACTTTCATTTCATTGTAATATTAACGGAATTAAAACTAAATGAGACTTATGTATATTTTAATTCCAGAATTATATTCATCATTTAGATATATCATTAATTATATATATCCATTATATACATGTACTTTTAATAGTACATTACATTTGGGGATAAGAAATGAAATGCACCGTTCATGGAGACGGTAGTCCGTACGTACGCATGAACGCTACTTTCATTTCTATCTCATACTTTAATGGAAATAAATGATAATGATATATATAGGTATATTATAATTCCAGTATAACATCATATATAATAACTTTAAATCCATCCTTTACACGTCCCACATATGGCATTAACGAATCACATCACTTTGAGGGGGCGGTAGTCCGCACTTCCTTAAATGAAGATATCGCGTATACCCATAATGGAAGCCATAAAGGTAAGACACAAATGAAAAATACAGAAGCATAAGTAAAACATAAACATATTACATATCATATATAAAAATAGTGACATCATAATGGCCACCTTTGAAGGTGTTAAATGAGTATTGAACAATCATCGTTTCGGGAGGCAGAATTTCGCCATCCACGGAAACCGTATGTTATTTAACCATTTGATGTAGTTGTGTGAGAGTGTAGATAAAATAAATCTTATAAAAACATCCTAGTATATTGAAGATACTGGTTTTGTTACAAAAGAAGTAAATAAAAAGAGTTTAGGGGGTTGGAGAAGCAAAATAAAACAAATGAACATGAGAGAATGAATTACCTTAAAAAGTGTAACTCTTTTTGAGTTGAGCCTAAAGGCTTCCTTTGAAAGGATTCTGCCCAAAGGGAATCCTCTAGGATGAGGAGAGGGATGTGGAGAGAGCAAATGGGCAGGGGTTGGCCGAGCCAAAGGCTTGAAGAGTGTGTGAAATGAGGTAGAGGTGGGGGCCTTTTATAAGAGGAGAGGAGGGGCACTTTTGGAAAGTAAAGAAACATTACTTTATTTGAAAATGTGTTTCGGTTTTAAAAGGTCCCACATTTATATAATTAGTGGATAAGGTGATAAGGCTTCGAAATCCACTCATCCAATTGGTTTTGGCCATGTGTAGGTTTTAGATTTTACATTATCTTTCTATTTTATTTAAATCGTCAAATAATGATGTCATCGCTGCATCATTATTATGTCATACATAATTAAATTTATTTAATGTCTAAAAATTATAAAAAAAATACTATGAAATAGGAAATCTTTTTATCTTTCCAATGACTATTTATAATCGAAATTTGGACTTGTATAACCCCACTTAAAAATTGTTTTAGTAAAACAATTTATGTTAGTGTCATTTTCACTTTAACATTAAATAAAAAGTATTTTATGTCATTTCCCAACAAAAGTGGATCCATGGGGTCCCCAAGTTGACCCATGGCTTGTCTTGGTCGGCCATGACACAACCAATAAGGTTGGGACATGTGTCTAGGTCATTTTATATTATTAAAGCATTATTTATTCCTTAAACTACACTAATTACCACTAATCGCGATTAAAAACTTAATAAGTTACTATTCACCAAAAAATTATTTTAATCTCATTGAACCACATTTTACTTCTTAATGACAACCATGTATGTCGGATTTTCAAAATTCAACACACATTAGTGGTAAAATTTCATTTAACCGAAAAATCAGTTTGCTTGATTACCACTTAGTGGTTTCACTATTCATCAAAAATTGAAGTTTTTCAGAAAAATCCCAAAAATTCACCCTAAGCTATATTTGATATTCTGAATTCAAAAATGAAGTCCGTTTTACAAAATTCAAAACATATTAGTCACATTAATTAATTTAATAATTAATTCCCGCTGTCAGAGCAAATAGCGTGTTTTTATGAAACAATAAGTATCAAAAGATTGACACTAGTTTAAGTCCGATTTCAAAGTGAAATTAATTCCAATGACCACTATTGGATTTAATGGTAAAAATATTTTCTAATTTCACTTTAAAACCAATTCAAAATATTATCTAATCATATAAATAAATTAGATTAAAAAGTGGTTTTGAATTAAAATACAACATTTTACACTATTCATTAAAAATGAACTTTATCGGAAAAATACCAAAAAATTACACGAAGTAAAATTTGATGTCCCGATTCTTAATAAGAGTTTTATTTGGTCCAAAAGAATGTATAAGAGTGATCAAAACATTATTTAATGATGGTTCACCATTAAAAGGTGATTAGTGAACCTTTAGTGAAAATTAAAGTATATATGCCTAAAATTGAACTCTTTCCGTATTTTAAGCCTTTATCTTTTATTGGGTAATTGTATAAACATTTAAAAACATATATAATCATATTTTAGTTATTTCTATCAATTCCCGCCAGTACAAAGGCTACTCGTTAACTAACATTTAAAATAATATTATTTTATTATTAGAGTGCAACGTAAGATTTCAATGAAACTCTTTGTTGTGTATCGGGTACGCTATCGAACATAGCACCCCTTTAAAGTAATATTAATACTTTATTCACAAATATGGATAAATATGAAAATTTCTATTCTTCATTTACCTGGGGTGTTACATCTTGTATGCTAGTTTTAATATGAATGTTTATGTTATGCTTAAATCTCTTCATATGAGGAATGCATTGGACTTAGTAAGTGACAGGTGGAGCCCACTATAGCTCATCGATGCATCGGTAGGTCTCATGAGACAAACTAGTGTCTTGGAACAAGGCCTTGAAAAAATCTTATTTGTAGTCTTAGCACAAGTCCATGACTATGTGGTTATGTAAGTCTGGCATTATGCATTCCATCATTATGAAAGTGGCTATTGATATTGCATGTGATTATTCGACTATTAGAATATCCATGTGAATAAGTAAATGGCATTATTTTTTTTATCTTTTCCATATTATGATAAAGTTTAAGTTTAAAAGGATTTTGTTTTAGTCTTATACATTGCCTTAAATGTTTATGCTTATTTATGAAAGTTTCCGCTATACTGTAATCCCTACAGACCATATAAGCTCACCCTTTATATGTTTTAATTTTCTCAGGATTCCATGAAGTGTATTATGATGGATAAGCAGGGTTAAGCTAGGGGATTAATAGAATTCTCAAAGGATCATTTATGTTGTGTTTTATTTTCTAATGTGTAATGTAACATTCATGTATGTAATCTATTTTTCAAGACTACTAAACTAATCGGTCTTTCGGGACTTGATTCCTTGTAATCATGCCAATGTATTAAAATAATGCACCGACTCTGGGTAACTGGGGTCAGTTCATTACATAGACATCTATTTATAGATTTGGTATTAAAGTTAAAATATTATTTAATTACATACCATCCATTATATAAAATTAATTACATTCAATAAATCCCATTAATCATAATAATAATTATATAATTTTTATTTTGTGGTGTGTGCCAACCTGTGCAATAAAAAATATTATATAATAGTCTTGTTAGTTAATGTTTTTTGTTGGACAGATCCTGAGACCATTTTAACTCCTATAGAATTTATTAAAAAATAAAATAAATATTTTATTCATAAAAAAAATATTTTATTCACAATCAAGAGAAAATATATTTTGTAAAATATTGAAAAAAATAAAAATGTATTCCCAAGATAGTGAATATATATTAATTTAAGATATGAAATCAATATAACTTGAATAAGATTATTCATATGACTTGATAATAATATTTATTGAATTAATTAAACTCAAATAGAATATAATTAAGAATAAAAAAACACATAGTGTGTGACCCTCTAGGATTCTTTCTCGTCGGAATAAGGTGGGCTTGCCTAAATATTATGATTAATATCTAGAAACAGGTCATGGGACCCAAGAGAAAGAACTTAATGTCTCAATGTCAACAACCACTTACAAACTCTCAATGTGTAATTTAATCCTTTTTCACAATATCTCTTCAAACATGTTGCACATTCATTTTACCAACCTATGTTCTCGACATGTCTTTCTTTGACTACCTGAAATAAACATGTTATTACACCATGCACATGGAATTTAATTCAACATTTTAATTTAAATCAATGTGTTGAGACATCATCTTCCAAAATGATGGAAGAGACAAATCCTTCCTTGAATTATTCATTAATGACTTGTAACTCATGACACAACCAACATATCCAACTTATCCATGACACAACCAACATATCCAACTTATCCATGACACAACCAACATATCCAACTTATCCATTAAGTGTTATTCATTAATGACTGGAGGGTCTATTCTCATAATCTTCCATCTTTCTGATTACCAATTAAAAACTTCATGAGAAGAATCCTCATCTCTTACAAGTACTCACATTTGACATTCTATTTTATATGTATCCAATCATATTATGTTATCCAACCACATAACATTAATTGAGAATATTTTCATTGCACATCAAGGTTCTCATCCTAGTGGGGAACTATTTTGACCTTATCAATGTGATGTATACACTATGAAATTATTGCATTAGAGTCATGTAGAACAACAAAAAATATGCTATAATAAGTTTTATTAGTATTCAATGCATTCAATATTCATGTAATAAAAGTATAAACAATTGGTTATAGGACACTAACTTCAAAAAACTCCCATGTGGACTAGATTCAACTACTTACAACTTTTAGTCCACTACACCTCACATGAAAGTCATGTTTCTAATGAGTGGAGGATTTAATCTTGGGGTCCACCAAATTATCTTAAATATAAATAATACTCACTTAAGCTTCAACTCTCTAAAGAAATCCTTTAAAAGATGATACTTCCTAAGTATGTACATCATCCATTGATGTGTCTGTGGATCTTTTTCAAATTCCAAAACTATAGTATTATCACAATAATGTTAGATAGGATCTTTACTTCTAGATACCACAACAATATCTTTGATGACTTTTTTCATAAATACTTATTCCTTATCTACATTAGAATCCATAATATACTCATATATTTCTATATAATATACAACCATAGCCTACATTAATCTCTTTCAACTCACAACACCTCTATTCAAAGTGAAGATGTATCTCGTTTGTGGCATCATGTCACTTTGATAAGGTTGGAAACTATCATATGTATATCCTCTAATGAAAAGTTCCTCATATCCTCCCTAAACTTGGAACATGTCTATAGTACATCTCAGATTCCTAAGAGTAGTCTTGACTTCCATCAAATGGTGGTCACCTAGATCATCTTGATATCTTTTTACCACACATAATGTGTAGGCGACATCTTGCCTAGTAATTAGTATAATATACTTGAATAACCAAATCGCCGATGCTTATGGAATCCTTATAATTTTATTTAATTCCTCAGGTGTCTAAGGACACATTTTTGTTGAAAGATTAATTCTATGTGACCTTGAAAATAATCACCTTTTGATTTTTCCATACTGAATTTATTTGGTATCTTTTCAATGTATTTACTTTTAATTTAGGTGAGAAATATCTTAGATCTCTCATGTTGGATATTGATCCCAATAATATGTGATACCTCTCCATAGTCCTTCATAGAGAATAATTTATTCAACCATTCCTTACAAGATTGTTGGACTGGTATTTCATTTCCAGTGAGTAATATGTTTTCAACATACACTATTAAAAAATGACTACACTCCTACTAAACCTTTTATAGACACATGGATTGTATTTTTTCTTTATGAAACAAAATTTTCTTATGGCCTCATAAAAATTAATGTTCCATGACCTGGATTCTTTCTTTGATCCATAAATGTATCTTTGCAACTTCCATACATTATTGGAATCCTTTGGAGTAAAAAACCCTTCGAGATGTGTCATATAGAAAAATTATTGAAGATTCCTATTAAGAAAGGTTGTTTTGACATCCATTTTCCAAATCTCATAAACATTGAAATCCATAATAAAAATTAGAATTCATATGGATTTCATCATTTTAACTGGTAAAATATTTTCTTCACACACAATGTCATGATGATATTTAAACCCTTTGGAAACTAGGCATGCCTTATATGCAATGAAATGTCCTTCCATTTACTATTTATTCTTGAATACCCATTTGTGACCAATAGGTTTTGCATCTACTAGAGGGTCTTCCAAAATCTAGACTTGGGTTTTATTTATGAAATCCATTTTATTATTTAATGGATTCATTCCACATGGAAACATCTATGATACTTAATGCTTTCTTATATGTTAAAGGATCATAATTAACAAATAATAATGACTAATTATACTTGGTGACTAGAAAACCATACCATTTTAGTTCTCTAACATCTCTGGTACTTCTACACATTAATTCTGTCTCTTGAACAATATATTCTTCCAAGTGGTTTTTTGGAATTTTTTCAGGTGCAAAATCTTTGGTATCTTTATCTTATAGTTCATTAATGTATACCTCACTCCCACTATCTCTTTTAGAGGTATGTTTATTATTATGAAATGTGGGATTTCTTACAACCTCAAACTTTTTTTCTAGAGGATTGTATAGGTGGTGTTTTTTTGTTTCTATGGGATATCCTATAAAGATACATTTTTTTCCTTATGTGAAAGATTCTTACTTGAAGTGGCCTTAAAAAATATTACACAACCCCACACATATATGTAAGATAGCATAAGTTTCATTCCATTCTATAATTAGTATGGTATACTATCTATTACATCATTTGGGACTCTGTTTAGTACGTATCCTGCTATTTTTAATGAGTATCCTTAAATGGATAATGGAAGACTGTCATAAATAATCATTGATCTCACCATATCCAACAATGTGTGGTTCCTCCATTCACTTACACCATTCCTTTGAGGATTATAAGGATGAGTGAGTCTATTATAAATCTCGATCTCTCATAAATAATCAATGATGTCTTGATTACGATTGTCTTTACCATGGTATGAGCAATTTTTTAATATTCTTAACAAAATGATTGTCAACTTCGTTATTTTATTCCTTTTATTTATTAAAATAATATGACATATAACTCATTAAGTAGAAATATCCATATCTACTAAAATCATCAGTAAAAGTTTTAATGTATTGGTACACACCCCTTTCTTTAACAGAGAATGGTCAACACACATCAGTATGACCAAAATCAAGAATCTTTGAAGACCTTCCAACTTCCCACTAAATGGGGGTTTGGTAATTTTTCCTTATTAATATGTATGAAATACACAATGTGGTTTTAGTTTAAAATAATTTAAATATCCATCAGGATGTAATTTAGTCAAGAACTATTCATTTACATGAATTAGCCAGTGATACTCATGTTGGGTGTGGGGTAGGTTATGAGAAGTATCTTTGTTATCGATTTCCATTACTTGGTTTGTGTAATCCAATATATAAATCCCCTGATTTAAATTTTGGTTTTCCTAAAAAATCTATATTTATAAACGAAACAACATTTAATCCAAAATTTAAAAATAAATCCATCAATAATAAGTCTAGATATAGAAATAAATTTTCTGGTAAATGAAGGAATATAATAAAGAATGTTTAAAACCAAGAACATTCTAATTAGAAACACGAGGTGGTATTCTCTAATAGCTATACAAGAAATAATAGATCCATTGGCTACTTGAAGACCAACTGCTCCTCAGTCAACCTTTCTTAATCTACTTGGTTCCTGTATTTTAATACATATGTTTGCATTGTAAGCTATATATAATACCCAATTTATAGAAATAGATAAATTTCACTCTATAAATAATACATATAAACATTACCCTTGATTATTTGTATGGTTGTAATTTTTCTACCAATGGCCCTTCTTACCACAAGAAAAAAAAAAGAAAGCATCAAGTTCTATTGCATTCCCCTTTATCTTCCACTTCTTGGAAGGGCATGAATAGGATTTGGGCATAAAGATATTTTCATAACCTTTATTTTTTCACCCTAAAAACATAATCTATTTCACACATTATATCATTATATAGTTTGAGAAGAAGACTAAGAAGATATGGTAGAGACTTCTCAATGTTGTTCATATTAAAATTCACTAAAAAACTGGAGAATATCTAAAGGAGTGATGCTAAAATGAGTTCATTTCCCACTTATTTGGGGATTTTAAACTCTATAACCTCTAAGTGCTCAATCTATGCAACGATATTGACTATGTGAGGCCCAGATGGTTCACCCGCTTCATGTTTTCTCTTAAAAAGAACCTTCAAAATCTCAAACTATTCCTAGGTAACTCTATCATGGTAAAGATCACAAAGGTTATAAATCATGTTATATATGTCCATATTTTCATGAGACCACATTAGTTTACTATAACTTGATGAAAGAATCAAACATTGAACATTAACCACCTCACTCAAATTTTTTCCATAGACACAGAACTCTTCATCACCCACCTCTTTAGTAGGAAGATCATGCATTGAGGATTCTAGCACGTAATATTTTGGTTTTTGTGGTAGCACTACCTGAAGGTTTCTAGACCACTCATGGATAATACATCCAATTCTGAGCTTATATTTCTCAAATATTGATCATATGGATAGTTTTGAAGATGAACTTCTCATTTTATTCTATAATTTGAAATCGAATATTATTTGTACTTTCAATTATTAAAAAATAAGTGAGATATAATATTTTAAATCTTATTTTTATTTATTTATTTATTAAATATACCACTATTTTATAAACTCTCAATATCCCATGCCATTGAACTCAGAATTTCTAGTTTCTTTAAAATATTATTATCAAGGATCCTCATTACATTTCATAATGATCAAAACTTTGTCCATGAAAACTATAATAATGTAATTAGGTAGATGGTATTTCCAATTGTAAACATGCAACTCCTTGATCCGTTGAGTGGATTCCATTATCTTGGAATCCTAATTTGTGTTTCCTCAACACCTGCCTCCAAATTTTTATTCAATAGAATTTTTCCATTGAACTCAAAACAATTTTTGTTAACTCCACCCAAAACTCTTATGATAGATCTTTGATAAAAGTACATGTCCAAAATTTGGCCATGTAAGACACTTTGTTTAATGGTTTCATTCCCAATCAAGTAATGGAAGGCATAGTATGTCTTAATATTTAATAAAGGGGTTTTATTTTATTATGTATAAAGTTTATATTTTTTTTATTTTTTACACATATTTTTAATACTATGTGGATGTTACATAATTAATTAACCATGTTGGATAAAAAATTCATGCATAATTCATTTTTTTTTAATTTTCTTATTGCACATAAATTCATTTATTTATGTAATTTTGTCCTTGAATTCATTAAAATAAATAATCTAATAGATAGAAAGAAAAAATAATTAAATGATCCATTAATGTGATTTATCCAATGGTTAATTTAATTAGAGGACACTAAATCTACATTTTACCTAGGAGAAATAACTCTTATTTTTGGTATTTGGATTGAGTTACAGCATTCCAGTTGTCATCCTATCTATCACTGAGTAGGCATCATTATAGTACCACCTTGAATATCCTCTAAGCACCTTGCTATGATCCATTAATTAAAAATATTTTTTACTCACATGCAGGTGAGGGGAACCAAAGGATTGGTTAATGTGGATAACATAAATATACTTGGGCATGTAGTTCTTACATAATAATAGAGGGAGGGATGAATCATATGAAATAATTTAATTTAATATTATATAATTGTAAACTCATTAAGTAAATTAAAATTAAAATATCAAAAACAAACATAGGTCTTAGTCAAGATCATGAACAATCATACATGCAATGAATAGGAAAAGGTAAATTTATAGCATTCATTTATTTTTTCATTATTTTTTAACATCAGATAAGAACAGTTGAATTATTTATTTATTTTATTAAATAACATCATTTCATATTTAATGATAATATTATCTAATTTGGAGATATCATCATTAATGGAATTCATGGAAAATAAATTAAAGAACCAATAATTACATATTAATTGCAATAAAATAATTGATCACTTAAAATTCATTAAAACCATTATTGAATTGTCAAACACACAATGGTGTTCCACTCAATAAAATATGGTTTTAATTCTATATTTTTCAAATTTAGTGTAATTTTAATTTTTTTCAACACTGGGAGACTACACGGTGTGTAAATGCATCTACACTCCATATACCTCAGATTCCCTATATCTACATCACACGTGTGCAGATTCAGTGTGTTAACTTGGCCAGACTACACGTTGTGTATACGCTAGCTACAAACTCTATTTCATCTTGATGTGTGCCATGTTTCCCTGGTCAACACGTGTTGTGCAATAAAATCACCATGTGTAATGAATTTCTTGGTGCATCTAGATACAATGCTCATAGGTACACAGTATGTGCTCTAGTTGCATGCCATGTAACCCACTTTTACTAGTCAATGATTTGGAAATTCCTGATCTAATCTTTGGTCTATCATGACATGTCCCCTAGTGTTCGTGTCGTGACTAACCCAAGACCACCTTCTATAAGCAAGGGGTTGGCGACTAGCACCAGAATGGAATATCCTAAAAAGCGAAGGCATTGCCATTAAACCTATACACACAAAGACCGGGTACACAACTAAAGAAAATTACAATGTAGAACTACATATAGTAAAAGAGTGAAATGAATTTAAAAAGGTCTAGAATAACAACCCTACTGAAAAAAATTACATAAAAAAGGGGAAAATGTGCTCCGGAGGTCGTCCATCAAGGATCCCAGTTGAAGGGTTGGTATAAATTGTCATCTATCATCACTGCTATTCCTCACGTCTATCAATGACCTCCGAGCATTGTCTAGCCCTAGCTCCCCATGTCTTAGTCAAGATTTATTCCATCTATACAAGGAACAACGAGGTGTGTTCAAATCCTGTGCAGGGGTGAGTATAACAATACCGAGTAAAGACCCCGAGACTCTAGAAGGTCTCCCAAAAATATATAAATGAAAAATCACTAAGCATGATCTCAATCACAAAGCATAAAGTAAAAGATAGCTCACACCAGGTATACAACTTAGTGAATAGGAATAAAGATTATTATTCTTGAGCTAGATCATTTTATTTGGTTAAGAGGTTCTCCTGCTGATCCACGAAGGGTCTCTATACTGCGGATCCACAAAGGGTCACTCTACTACCAATCCACATAGGGTTTCACTACTGCCGATCCACATAGGGTTGCATTGAATTCGATCCATGGAGGGTTTCTCTCATGTTGATCCATAGAGGGTCTCTCTATTGTTGATACAAGGAGGGTTGCACTGCTACCGATCAATGAAGGTTTTCTCTCATGCTGATCCACAGAGGGTCTCTCTTCACTTGAAAGCCAGCCAAAGGATTCCCACACATGGTGCATTTGAGTTCCGGAGATTCTTCTCCTCAAAACATCCATCCTACCTCAACCGCCTATAATTCCCATGATGAAGTAACCCAAAGCACTGTCTTGTTGTAAGGGTTCCAATGAGAAAGACAGTGCGTCAATCAGACACTCAGTCTGTAAGTTATAACCAAAAAGGTAAATAGGGCCTTATTGGATTCGAGTCTGATCTAATCCATCCATTCTACAAATTATACCAATAATCAAGTGGAGTATCGCAAAATGACTGCACCATCCCAAGGTTCCCAACACCATAGACTACACGTCAATCAGGTGCACGAATTGCGATATATATCAGTTTTAGTGATACGGGACCAGTCGGTTTCGGGTCCGATAGGGGTCTGGCCCGGTCAGACCATTGCGCCCGTGGGTCCCGCCCAGATCATGGATCTAGCAAGGAGAGAAGGTCCGGCCTAACTAGCGGGTCCGGCCCGGCTCACGGGTCTAGCCTGGCCAGTGGGTTCAGCCAGACCGGCGGGTCCAACCCACCTGGAAAACCCAGCCCGCATGTGGGCTGATTCTCCCAACTGGCGGTGCCATCAGGGTGTAATCCCACTTTCTGAAACGTCTTGCTAGAGTGGGCCGTTGTGACTAGCTAAGCGGCCCAAGTAGGATGCTCCTCTCCCACGCGGCGCGCATGTACCGCGTCTGTACCCATCGCATCCCGGCTGGCTACGAATCTTGTTGTCGCGACTCCTGCAGGTGTCGTCGTCTCCATGAGGCCGAAATGGGCCGGTCGCCACCACCAGTTGCTGGCACTGCCACACCAGTGGTTTCATTTAGGCGTCTGTTTCCCCGGGCCATCATAGATGCTCTGGTGGTCTGTTTTCCTTTCCTTCTACGCCTACAACCCTCCTGGGTTTCCTCCTTCACTATGAATCCCTTGTATTCATCTTTTCGCCATCTTTCCCAGTTATTCAAAAAGAACAAACATAAAACAAGAATGTTAGGGGGTCTGGGCCTTGTTTTTATTGGCCAGCGCCCTCCTCATTAGTGTTTTAACATGGGTAAAGCATCAATCATCATTTGAATAAGGAAACCCCCAAAACGAATCCTGTAAAAACCACTCGCAATAAAGAATGAATCATAGATCAACCCACTGGTCATTTGATCTTCATTCTTCATATTATTCAATAATGGGAAAGAGGAGTCTTTTAAAAAAATAAAACAATTAATCCCCCTAAATGGATTTGGTGGAATCCTTTGGGAATGAAGGAAGGGATTTGTGTTCTAATACGTTCATCACCGATCATCGTAGTTCGTCGATGTCCAGTCCGAATCTTCCAACAGTTGTTGATCAATCACCGTTATTCATTAGAGGGCGATGTTTCCAGAATTTATTCATATATTTACCCTTTATTTCCAATCCTTTATCCAATAAGATGATTAAATTAACAAAAACAAGCTTCACATTGTGTTCAATAGTGTGGTTCATTAATGAACCGTAATTAATGAATCAATTATTCACACAAGCGTTGTTGTTACATAGAAAAGTAACAGGTCATTAAACAACTCTCATTTAATTACTGATGTTACATTGCGGTCCCTCCAACCATCGCTCAATATTTGAAGAAAAATAAAATAACTCAAGGGGTTATTTTATTATTTTTTTCAAAAAGTCCAAAAAATTATCTTTTTTGTTCATCCATTACTAGTTGAAGTTAAGCTTCACCAAATTTAATCCCAGTGCTACAAATTCAAAGGTTCACGTAGATTTTCAATTCAATCACTGTTTTAAAAGATAGAGAAACCCGCTCTCTTGTTTTTTGAATGTACCTTTAAAATGATCAAAATTCTGTTTCAGGCTCTCCTGGCCTCAGAATCACATGTCGTCGATTTTCTCTACCTCTTAATAATTCCATATAATTTAAAATATATATATATAATTTTAGGTTCTATACATTCTCCCCTCATTAAGGATTTATGTCCCAAAAATCTATAATAAAAGATAAGGAATAAAATGGGGGTATTGAGCATGAATCTGAGCCTACTGCTCCAATGTGCTCTCCTGGAGGTTAACGTGTTCCCATCGAACTCACACCAAAAAAATCTACTGCCCTCATAGGACCCTCTCCTTTCAATCCTCTATCTCCACTGGGAACTTCGTGAACTTCGACCAATCTTCAATGTCCAGCTCGCCCTAGTCGATGATGTGTGATGAATCATATACGTATCTCATCATCTACGACACATGGAAAACATCGTGCACCTGATGCTTCTATGGGGGGAGAGCTAGCCAATACACCCCCTCGCTAACTCTGATGAGAATTTGGAAAGTCCCGATGATCCTCAGAGATATATTTCCACCCCATCCAATTCTATGTAGTCCTCATCGAGGTGAGACTCGTAGGAAGACATGGAATCCCTCCTCGAACTCCAAAGGTCTTCATCTCTTATCGGCGTAGGATTTCTTCATACTCTGTGAAGTTTTCATCTACTCCTGGATGATCTGAACCTTCTTCAATGGTAGCTTGTACAATCTCTAGACCCATAAGTGCTGACTCCCCTAGGTGTGTCCAAAATAGAGGTGATCTACATGGTTTCATGTACAAGTCCTCAAACGGTGCCATGTTGATGTTGGAGTGATAGCTTTTGTTGTTTGCAAACTTCACCAGTGGTAGTTGGTAATCCCAATTGTGTCCAAAATCAAGGATACATGAATTAAGCATGTCCTCAAGTGTCTATATGGTCTGCTCTATCTAACCATCTATCTGAGGGTGAAAGTTAGTGCTCAAGCGTAGCCGAGTCCGGAATGACTCCTATAATCCCTTCTAAAACTGGGATATAAAACAAGCTTCACGATCTGAAATGATCATAAATGGTACCTTTTCAAGCTGTACTATCTCTTGGACATAGAGGTGTCCCAAACCCTTTACCGATCCCTGCTCTCAGATGGGTAAAAAATGAGTTGAATTTGTGAGTCGGTCAACGATCACCCAGATAGTGTCTTGGCCTCTAGATGTACATGGTTACCCCTTTAAGAAGTACATGGAGATACTGTCCAATTTCCACTTCAGTACATCAAGTGGCTGAGTCAATCCGGCTATAACCTAGTGTTCATCCTTCACTTGCTGACAAGTGAGGCTTCGTGAAACGAACTCCTCCACTACTTTCTTTATCCCTGGCCACCGGTACCGACATCAGTGGTCCTGGTACATCTTCACCACTCCAGGATGTACCACAAAATATGATGTATAGAAATCCCTAAACATCCTCCCAAATTGTTATAGGTATAATGGGGAATCCTCTAAAAAGGATGACATTCTCCTGACCAAATGAAAATCCATTAGGATCTTGTCTTGAGGATATCTGACCACATCGGGCCTCACAGTCAACGTCCCCAAGATGTGCCTCCCGAACTCGCTGAAGGATTGGGGGAGTGATAGTAATTTACTAGATGTAAGCTACTCTGTCACTATCCACAAATGATATCTGCAATGCGAATAGCTACTCTATCACCTCGCTCAATAGTTATAAACCTGACCTCCTATTGAGTACATCTGCTAATACATTTCCCTTCCTAGGAGTTTAGACTATCTCAATGTCATAGTCCAAGAGGAAATTCATCCATCATTGTTATCTCATGTATAGGTTCATCTGTGAGAAGATATACCTGAGACTCTCATGATCAGAGTAGATAGTAAATTGTTATCCCATCAAGTAGTGTCGCCACAACTTCAACGCAAAAACCACCGCTACAAACTCTACATCATGGGTCGCATAGTTCAGCTCATATTTACTCATCTTTCATGATCTGTAGGCGATTACCATTCATTCTTTCATCAAGACACACCCCAGTCATTTCCCCGATGTGTCGCAGTAGACTGCATACCCAAAGACCTCTTTTAGTCGCCCCAAGATAGGGGCACTCATCAATCTCTGCATCAACTCCTTGAAACTATGCTAGCATCTCTCTGTCCATATAAAGGGTTATCCCTTCTTTTTCAAATCTGAAAAGGGTGCTTCTACTCTCAAAAAATTGGGTACAAATATCTGGTAGTACCCAACCAACCCCACGAATATTTTCACCTCAGTCACACTCCTGGGTGGATCCTAAGAATGAACTTCCTATATCTTTGTTGGATCGACTACAACTCCATCCTCCAGGATCATGTGTCCCATAAAGTGGACTTCTCGTATCTATAACTGGCACATTGAGAGATTACCATATAAATATTTTTCTTAGAGTGTATCTAGTACTATTTGAAGATGTGTGGTGTGCTCTTCCTCTGATTCCGAGTACACCAAGATACTATCAATGAAGACCACCATGAAGCGATCATGGTAAGCCTGGAAGATACCATTCATCAGTCCCATGAACACTACTGGGGAGTTTTTCATGCCGAAAGGCACTAACATGATCACATAGTGGCCATACAAACATCTAAAGTCTTTCTTCGGTACGTCCTCATCCCACACACGAAGATGATGATAGCCTGATCTGATGTCTATCTTGGAAAACAACTGATCTCCCTTCAACAGATCGAAGAGATCATCAATCCATGGTAGAGGATACTTGTTCTTCACGTTCACCTAGTTCAAGCACTGATAGTCCATGCAAAGCTTAAAACTACCATCTTCCTTCTTTTTGAAAAAATAGGAGCTCCCCATGGAGAGACATAGGGTCTTACAAACGTTTTCCTCTACAAGTCTTCCAACTGTAACCTCAACTCACAAAGCTCCATGGGATCCATAATATATGATAGAGTGTATATTGGGGTCATCCCAGGGTACATTTCGATGTATAATTCTACATATTTATGAGGAGTTAGTCCTAGAACGTCCTTAGGAAAGACATCTGCATACTAGTCCCCCACTACAGGATAGCATGGACTCCCTTCTTAAATTTCACCGAGGGTAAGGCTAGACAATTGATGAGTGATTGGATACACCCTCCTCCGAGAATTTCCATCATATACAGAAAAGTTTCCCTTCTCACTGGTAAATGAAAACCTACTCACATCCTCACAGGCACACCACACATTGCACCTAAAACAGTTGATCAGAGCATGAAATGTGGATAACCAGTCCATACCCAAGACAATGCCGTAATGCTTCGATGCTGCTACTATGAGATCATAATCTAAGATATCAGCTCTTATAGAATTCTCAAACTACCGTAACTAGTGCTTAATTGTAAAATCATCTCTCGTACGAGTCTCTAATCATAATGATTGATCCAATAGTTCCACTAGAATCTTTGATATCTAAATGAGTTTTGTGGAAAAAAAAGGAGTGACTAGAACCTGTTTCAATAAGAACTGCATCTATGGTAGAGTAGACACAGATCGTACCTCGAATAATCTCCAGAGTGTCGTGTTCATAAGCCTCTATCACCTAAATCTGAGCTCATCCCTATCCACCTACTTCTTAAAGTCAGGGTGGACTGCCTAAGGGTGGTGGTGGTGGTACCTCAAACTGTCACCTGCCGCTTACTACACATCTTAATCCTCTCCCATGTCAGCCACCCTATAGACTACCTCGCTCAAAACTATTCCTCTGACTTGGTGGACCTTTGACTATTTTTGGATCAACAATATGGTGGGTTAGTAAATCACGATCCATGTGACCCTACCCACCTCACCTGTAGCATAGGCTGCTCCTCTGTTGACCTCCTCTGCCCTGTGTGCTCTGCACCCCCAACCCTACATCTCGGGGTCATCCTTCGGAAGGTTTGTCCCACTTGGGCCTCTATGTCATCTGCCTACTATCTACTACAGATGACTCAACTAACTGTCGTCATGTGGTGGCTCTCACCGTTGGTGCCTGCTCAGCTAGGAATCTCTCCACCAATAGTGCTCTCTCTAGCACTCCATCATGCGTCAGGATGTTGAGCGATATCATCAATGCTATGATCTCTCATCGAAGTCTCTTCTCAAATGTTTGGTCCCTGAAAAATGGGCCTCGTACCATGTTAGTGGAGTAGAAAGAGAGGTCAGTAAACCTCATTGAGTTCTAGGCCACTTTTAGGCTGCCCTGTTGTAAATTAAGTAACTCTTGAATAAGCACTAAGCATCATGTCACTAGAAAAAACTTCTCCCTGAAGTGGTTCTCGAAGTTCAACCAGGAAAGAGTCATCTACTCATGATTCTAGAGCATCAGGCTCCACTATCTCCCTATTTTTTTCCAAAAATAGAATAGCTTCTAGGATCACCATCCTGTTGGCTGGTGTCTCAACCAATCGGAAAACTAATGTCATAGCCATCAGCCAGTCCTCAGCTTTCTTCGGGTCTATATCACATCGAATCCTTAGAATCCTCTGTCTCTGGAACTCGTTAAATGTACTTAGTCATCGTGCATTGTATGATTGTGGGACTGGTGGCAAATTCCTCCCTACGGGTGGTGGTGCTGGGGGTACACCACCTAAAGGTACTGTCACTATAAGAGGGCCCTGCACTGACACCTCATCGCTGGTGGGCCATCATCATGATCTCTCACTGGAATCTTGGTTGGTTGTATATGCGGCGAAATCCTATAAAGAAACAGATGTGTCATGGTTAATAATTTATACCCGGTGAGATGAATCAAAAGAGATCAAAACATTTTCAAAACACATGCAAACAATGTTTTTGTGTATCGTGTCAGAAATCAGAACTCAGGGTCTTGGTGTATGGATATGTTGGTTGCAGCACCAATACTGGACTCCCAAAACTATAAGATGAACTAAAGACACTTAAAACTATTGCTCATTTGAAGAACACATAATCTTCATTCTTATGGTATAATCGGATCCTTTAATACCACTTTGTCACGACCCGTCCCCCGCGGCCCGTTCCGTGACTACCCCAAGCCCACCTTCCATAGGCCA
The DNA here is from genome assembly GCA_963277665.1 of Viscum album. Classification (NCBI taxonomy): domain Eukaryota; kingdom Viridiplantae; phylum Streptophyta; class Magnoliopsida; order Santalales; family Viscaceae; genus Viscum; species Viscum album. The sequence continues at coordinate 1,385,211,117 of OY728123.1, forward strand.
CGGTTTGGTGACTAGCACCGGAAAGGAATATCCCAACAGAGAAGGCAATTCCTTTAAACCTGTACACACACAGACTAGGTACACAATAAAAGAAAACAACATGTAGAACTACTGATAGTAAAACCGTGAACCGAAACTAAAAAAGTGCCACTATTCAAACCCAACTGAAAAGAAAGTACATCAAAAAGGAAAAAATGTGCTCTAAAGGTCATCCACCAAGGATCCTACCTGAAGGGTAGGTACAAATTTTCTTCCATCATCACTATCTCTCCTCACATCTATTAGTCACCATCGAGCACCGTCTAGCCCTGACTCCCCAAGTCTCAGTGAAGATGTCCGTCATCTGCACAAGACACAACAAGGTGCGGGAAAATCCCATGCAGGGGTGAGTATATCAAAACCCAATAGGGACCCCAAGACTTCTTAAGGTCTCCTAGAATTCCATAATGTAAAAACCACAAATCATTATCTCAATCACGAATCATAAAGTAAAAGATAGATGACACCAGTTATACAACTTAGAGAATAGGAATAAATATGATTATTCTTGAGCTTGATCATTTAATTCTATTGAGAAGTTCTATGGATGATCCACAAAGGGTCTCTATAATGTTGATCCACAAAGGGTATATCTACTATCGATCCATAGAGGGTCGCACAAGTTCCAATCCACAAAGGGTAAAAATGCTATTGATCCATGGCGGGTCGCTCTCATGTCGATCCATGAAGGGTCACTCTTCACTTGATAGCCAGCCATAGGATTCCCGCACATGGTGTGCTTGAGTTCTGAAGATTCTTCTCCTCATAATATTGGTCATACCTCAACCACCAAAAAGTCCCACGAAGAAGTAACCTAATGTACCGTCTTGTCTTAGGTTTCAAATGTTACAGACGGTGCGTTGATCGGATGTCAGGTTTGTATGTGATAAAAAAAGGTAAATAGGGCCCCGTTTGGATTCGAGTTCGATCCAACCTAGTCTTACTCCAACTTATACCAAAACTCAAGTGGGTCTGGTGTGGCCTGCAGGTGTGGCCCGACCCATGGGTGGGTCCCGACATGCGGGTATGGCCCGATCGTTATGTCCGGCCTGGTCGGTGGGTCTGGCCTGGTCGGCCGGTCAGGCCCAGTCGGTCGGTCCGGCCAACCTGGAAAACTCGGACCACATGCGGGAAAGTTCTCACAGTTGGTGGAACCGGTGGGGATCCATCCCTCCTTTCGAAATTAAAGGCTGGAGATGACTGTTGTGTCCAGCCAAGCAACTCGAGCAAGCCGCTCCTCTCCCACAAGGCGCGCTGGCGCCGCGTCTCTACCCGTTGCGGCCCGGCTGGCCACAGCTCTTACTGTTGCGGCACCTACGGGCGCTGCCATCTCCACACATCTGGCCTCCACCCCTGGTTAACAATGCCACTGAACCAGTGGTTTTGTTCCAACGGCTGCTTCTGAGGGCCACCAGAGATGCTCCAGTGGTCCATTTTCCTTTCTGTCTCCACCTATGGGCCTCCCAAGTTGTCCTCTTCACTGCAAATCCCTTGGATTCATCTTACCGCCACATTTCCTAGTCACACAAAAAGAACACACATAAACCAATAATGGTGGGGGGGTTTTAACCTTTTTGGGATTTGCCCACACCCTCCACATCAGTGTTCTAACATGGGGAAAGCATCAATCATCATTTGAAGAATGAAAATCCCAAATCGAATCTCGCAACAACCACTCACAGTAATGAATGAATCGCTGATCAACCCTTTGGTCGGTTGATCCGCGTTCATTATATTATTCAAGACTAAAAAAAATTATTTTAAACACATTAAACAATTAAACCCCCTACCTATATTTAGTGGTATCTGTTGCTGATGAAGGAAGGAATCAGTGTTCGAAGACGTTCTTCGTCGTTCGTCAATGTGCAGTCCAAATCCTCCAAGGGTTGTTGATCAATCACCATTCTTCATTGGAGGGTGATGTCTCCAGAACTTCATTAGATCTTTTCACATTATTTCCAATTCGTTCACCAACTGTTTTATTAAATAAAAATAAACAAGTTCCACATTGCATTCATTTTTGTGGTTCATTAATGAACTGTAATTAATGAATCAATTTATCACACCAGCGTTGTCATTACATAGACAAGTAACAAGTCATTAAATTAATCTCATTTAATGACCATCATTACAATGCATTCCCACAAACCATCTCTCAATGGATGAAGAAAAATAAAATAACTCAAGGGGTTATTTTATTATTTTTTGAATAGTCCAAAAAATTATCTTTTTTGTCCGACCGTAGTCGGTCGAATTTATAATTCACCTAAGAGAATCCCAATGCTGAAAAATCACTGGTGTCCTCATCTTTTCAATTTGAACACCAGTTAATAATATAGAAAAACCTGATCACACGTTTATTGAACACACCTTAAAAAAAGTTCCAAATTCTGTTCTGGGATCTCTAGGGTTTAAAATCATGTGCCGTCAATTTTCTCTGTCTCGTAATAATTCCATATAATTTAAAGAAAAATTATAAGGAATTTACAGAACTGTACACGTTAATTATTAATTTTTTATTAAACCATTATGAAAATGAAACACTAAAATAACATGATTAATATATCAATAACATGTTAATTCAAATATGATTTAAAACTGAATAACTTGAAATGAAAATCTAACCAAAAATTCACATAGAACAACAATCAAATAAATAAATATATATTTAAATGTGAATATTATGCTACCACCTGATGATTTCAATCATAGTTCAAGCATGAAAATGTGGGTGATTTATTAAAATTTCTTTTAATAATCATTTCCCAAAACCAAGAGTGAGGATCTTGCATGTCAAAATTATAATTAATTTTTTTTAAAATTTGAAAAAATAAATACATGGCCTTAGGAAATTTCTTCATTGGTGTATGTTGAACATCTAAAAAGATAGTTTTGGATAACCTTCATTGTGCTATGAGGATCCGATGATATAATCCCTCTAGCAGTGATCTACACATGCTCTTATAATCTATAGGAAATACAACTCGATATTTAGGTGCTAGTGTAGAAAGTCGAATGTCTTGCATTTTTCATTATTGATCTTTCATTATTAAATCTTTAAGAAATATCTCTTGAACTTCTCTTTATTGATAGGGAGAGAGAAGTAATAGTTTATATATAATTTGTTTCCTACAATAATTCTATATTCTCAATTTTGGATTCTCTATATTATAGACATTGATACTGATTTATGGAGTTGGTATTTATGTTAAAATATAATTAAATTTCATTCTATCCATTAAATAACATTTATTACATTCAATAAATCCCATGTTAGATAATAATAATTATATAATTATTATTTTTTGACACACTCCAACTTGTTCAATAAAAAATGTTATATAATAGTCTTGTTAATTAATATTTGTCACTGGACTCAGTCTTGGTCTGTTCGAACTCCTCTAGCATTTAATGAACAATTGAATAAGTAGTTTATTCTTAAATAAATATTTTACTCATAGTCAAGAGAATAAATATTCATTAATATATTCTATAAATTAAATAAATATTTTAATTAAAAAGTTGTCAAATAAATATTTATTTAGTTTATGCAATCAATATAACATGAATAAAATCATTCCTTAGTCTTCGGAATAGTATTTATTCAATTAATTAAACTCAAATATAATTTAACTAAGATCAAAAAAAAATACTTATTCTGTGACCCTTTAGAATTATTTTTCATTATCATTTGGTGGGCTTCCCTAAATTCCAAGATTATAGTATAGTAATGGGTCCAGGAGCCCAAGGTAAATAATTTAATGTCTCAACGTATAGAACCACATACAAACAATAATTTGGTAATACAATCAATTTTTCACAATATCTCATCAAGTAGGTTGCACATCTGTTTCATCGACTTATATGTTCGATATGTCATTATTTGACTATCTAAAATAAACACATCATTACATCATTTCTATGGAATTCAATTCAATTATTATACTCCAATAAAACATCTGAGATATATTCTTTGATAAAGATGGATGGGAAAAATCCTTACTCAACATATTTATTAATGACATGTCCCTTGTGATGTAAAAAACGTATCCAAATTCACCATAAACTATTATCATCATGGATTATGAAATAAAATTTAGTACATGAGTTGTAACATGCATTAATAATAATTATAAAGTCTAAGAAACATCACACATGCTCATAGACTGGAATATCTGATGGCCACAAAATATGGGAAATTATTAATGGTGGGTAGGTTATCATAATCTCACATCTTGGAGATTACCAAATGCGAGATTCATGAGAAGAAGAATCATCTACTTACGATTACTCACACCTAAAAATATATTTAATGTGTCCCATCATAGCACTTTATCCAATCAAAGAACATTATTTGAGTATATCATCATAGCACATCAATTTTCTCATCATATTAGGGAACTACTATAACCTTATCATTGCGACTTATACTCTATGATATTATTAATGTAGAGTCATGCAGGACAAAAAAAAATGTAATAAGAAGTTTTATTAATATTAAATATATCAAATATACATATAAGAAAAGTATAAATAGTTGTTCCTAGGAAACTAACTCCAACAAGATAATATAATTTCCTTATCATAAGATTAATCATAAACCATCCTGATAAATATTGATATTGAAACATAAAACCATTAACTCATGTACAACTTTCATCATAAACACTATAAAATATTATATAAAAAATGGAAAATTTATCATACTTATACTAAAGAATTATTTTTATACTTATAATTCCATGTGTGGATTGCTTATAGAATCTTATCACCCATTCATTAACAATCATTCTTTATCTTCATCATTTATGGTGTTAACTTCCTTTTTCATGTTTGTTTTGGTTAAGAAGTTATAGTCCATACATATTGATCATTTTTCCAAAATATATTTAATTTTAATAATATAAATTATATATTTATTTATTGTCACTGATATTCATCATTCCTTAATAATTTATTAAAAATACATTATAACATCATACATGTTTGTGGTAAACTGACATCAATAAGAGTGTGTTTTAAAGGGAGAATTAGTTAGAACATGATAAATTATAGTATTAATATAAAATTTACATAATCTTATTTAAAAAATAAGTATTATATATATATATTATATACATTTTTATAACCATTCATAAAATGAGGAAATTGAAAATGAAATATATCACTCAGGGAGATAATATTCTATATGTATGCATGAACTATACTACTAATTTCTAATTATAGAATGGAAAAAAATAAATAATATTTTTTCATTATAGATTAATTATTATATCATAAATATCATATATATTATTTTCATTCACCGTTATAACCATCCATGATATTTGGTGTTGTAAAAAATCACATCACTATGTGGAGGCGGTAGTTCTCACTTATGCATGAGCAGTACATAAATTTTCCATTTGATGGAAAGGATGAGGAGTATAGATATAAAATAATAATAAAAACATATTATTATATTTATTATAAAATATTACTTACCTTATTAAGGATACAATAGATTTTTATTATGTATAAAAGTAAATAAATTTTTAAAGATTGGGTAATTTGATTACCTCTTATATGAGAGACCTCCTTTGAATTGCACCATAAGGATTCCTAGAATGGTATAGGGGTAAGAAAAGGACCTCAAGGGAAAATGTAAGGAAGGTAGTATTTAATTTGTTTAGTTATTGGATCAGATACTGTGAGAAGAAAATGTGAATAATGGGTGAGAATGAGCTCCCATTTATAAGTATGGGAATCAAAACACATTGAATTTCTATAAAGATTTAAATAAAAAATGTAATTTTCTTGTGAAAGTGGAACAAAATTAAAAATAATTCAAATTTATGATAATATTAGCTCAAAATATTTTTAAAAATAATATTTTTATAAGTTTAAGTGGTATTTTTACCCTTATCTCTTAGTTTGACCCCTTGGTAAACTTATTTATCCATAATTATGGTAACAATTTTTTACTTTTTTTAAAACTAATTTTGAATAAAAATGATATTAACCTAATTAAAAAAATTATATCATGTTTATAGATATGAAATCTATTTGAAAAAATTCGATCTTTTGGTGTGTTATAAAATAAATTTATAATATATACACAAAACACAATGAAATTAGTTTTTAGAAAAATGAATTTTAAAGGATAAAACATAATTTACTTTTATTACATGCCCAAAAAACTATTAAATGAATTATAAATTTATGACTGAATATATAATCTTAACATTTCAATGATATATTTAGTAAATAATTATTTATTTAATTTATTATGATAAAATCACATTGCACGTGTAAATACATATTTTTTAAAATAAGAATCTTTTACTTTCAAATTATTTTATCTTCCTTCCAAACAATTAGCTAATTAATGTATGAATTTTTATCCATAATTTATCCATAAATTTCATTAAATTAAATTTTTAATATTGATAAACATATTTTTTATATAAAAATAAATAACACATAGAAAAAAACCGTCAAAAAATTATTCATGTAAATATGAAATGATTTTATAAAAACATTAATGATGATTCATTAGGAATTAATTGATAAATTTGAATTATGGTAAAAAATTAATTATATATTTTATAATGTGTTTTATTTTATTCATACCTGTCAATCTATTGGCTAGGATATAAAGTTTATAATATATCTTGGTTCATTTAAACTCAGGGCTCCATGTAAAGAAATCTATGAAATACTACAATTTTTTTAAAGGGAAACATACTAAATATAAAGGCATTACATTATAAAATAAATAAAATTAATTTTTACCAAAAAAATCCTTCTTTTAAATCCAATGAAATGAGTATACTTATTCTATATCACATCCATAGATTCCCATGTACCTTCTTCCAATTTTATATTCCTCTAGAGAATGTTAATCGGGTGAGTCATCATGTTCTTTATAACATTTCCTTTGTGATACATGATTTATAACAGTTATTATACATAAGTGAGATCATAATACAATGATATAACCACTGATTTTAGTACATGTGAAGTATTGGGTATATACTTTTTCAAAATAGATACATGAAACACATCATGAACTAGAGAGAGGTTTGCTTGAAGTGCCAATCGATAAGATACAATCACTACTACATGAATAATCTAAAAGAATCCAACATACATGGGGATCATATTTCTATTAATTCCAAATATCATTACATTAATCTATAGAAAAATTAACAAAAATACCTTATAAAAAACATAAAATTCTAGATCTCACTAATGATTCTTAGTATAACACTTTTCATGACTCTATACTGCCTTAATGTGCTTTTGAATGGATATAACCATATCTACAATTTCCTTATCTATCTCATGTCCCAATAGCTTTATTTCCCCAACTTCAACCCATAATATTGAAGTTAATAAATTCTTTCAATCGAGTTATTAATAAAGAGACGTATGAATACTCATATAAAAGATAATGTTATAGTATAATTAAAAGAAAGGAAGGTGTCTATCCTCTACACCTTTAAAATCTAGATAATATGACCTTGTAATATACTCTAGAGTATAAATTTTTCTCTCACCCTGACCATATGTATGAGGATTATAGGTTGTATTAAAACAAAACTCTCTATCTTGTAATTTTTAAATACTACTCAGAACTTTGACGTAAAACATGATCTTGATCAGATACAAAAGTGTGTGTCACATATTTCATACTTACAACATACTTAGCATTTATCAATGAAATATGGTCAAGAGATAAATATTCTATTATATAAATGAAACATGTTGGTTTTATAAATATGTTTAATAAAACCCAAATAACATTATTCCCTTTAGATTTTTTTGGGAGTCCTATAATGGGATCCGTGGTGACATTTTCCTATTTTATTAATGGTATGGGTAATAGTTGTAATTGACTATAGAATTAAATCACTCATCATTAAATTGGTGCCATACTAAGAACTAAGATACATACTATGTAATATATATCTTCATGTTATTCCCTAATAAATTATCCTTAGGATCTCTATACATCTTAATTCTTTGAGGCTGAATATATAATTTTGAACTATAAGCCTCATCCCACATCCCCTTCTTTAATTATAGTATATAATGGACACCTAATATATAATAAATATTTATCACACTATCACAATATAGGCTCAACTTAGTAAAATTTATCACATTCTTTAATAACTATACATCTTATATCTACACCTCCAAAATCTTCACTTTTTTAGAAAATTGGACAGAAATTTGGAAAAGATAATATTTGTACCCTTCTGTCAATATTCTAATGTTCATCAATTAAAAATCTATAAATATTTTATATTTAGGGATATTAATAATAGATAAGATAGAATGATATTTTTTACTCAATGCATCAACCTCCTTATTCAATTTTTTTGTGTGGTAATTTAATGAGTAGTAATAATATTTACTCAATAATAACCATATTCTCTTGTGTATATTCAACTCTTTTTAGGTGAATATATTCCTTAAAAATTTAAAATTAGTATATATGACACAATTTTATTTATATAGATCCTATATCCATTTAATCAAAGGAAGAAAAACGAATTTTAATTATAATTCACGTTTCAAGTAATTTTTCTCATGGGCCTTTAATTGAAAAGAGGTATAAACTACCAACATTTCATTTTTCATAAGAAAACATCCCAATACTTCTTAAAATCATCAAAAAATAAAAAAAAACTACACTATTGTGTGTTAATGTGTATACATGTGCACTAATTAACCTTATATTTATCTTCTTGAAATTTTATTCACACTCATTAGTCAAAAGAAACTTCACTCATTTCAGAGTTAACTGGTTGATTGGACTAGATGACCATGAAAACTTATTCACAAACCATCTATAATATTTATCCAATACATCAAAAATATGTAAAATAGTAATATTTTTTTGTTTATTTAAATGTTATATAACTTATATATTATAATAATATACTAACATACCATCGTTTCGGATAAAATCTACTAAGAATGATATTTTCATTAACCATAATTATCACTTTTTGAATTTTTCATATAGTTTTTCCTTACTCAAGGTCTTAAATATTCATGAATTTACTTACTTGTGAAGAATATAATAATATCATTAATAGAGTATATAATAAATTGATCAATGTAATTTCTAAATACACTATTCATTAATTCTATGAAAATAATGGGGGCATTACTAAGTCCAAATGGCATTGCTATAAATTCATATTTTCTATAACTCATATGAAAAGTTTTCTTAGGTATGTATTCACATTTGACCCTTAATTTATTATCTCCATAACTAAGTTTAATCTTTTATATGTATTTATCCCCTCGAAATTGATCAAAAAAATCATAAATACAGGGTATGTGAAACATATTATCCATCATGATCAAGTTAAGTTACTAATAATAAATGTAGATTCTCACTAATCAATCATTATTCTTAAAAAAATAACTTGTTCAATCTATGGTAAAGAACTAGTTTGGGTGAATCATTTTATCTATATTCTCTTGGAGTTTATTTTTAAATTTCTAAAACTCAATCGAGGTAATTTTATAATGATCTATTGAAATGGTATTAGAATCAAGTTTGTGTTCAAATAAAAACTCAAATTCATGAATCAGAGAAAGGCTAGGAAAATATTGTATAAATACATCTATAAACTCACATACAATAGGAATATATTCAATTTTGAGTTCCTCCGAAACTATATGAGATAAATAACCTTTATAAATATGAATCAATATCCATAAAATGGAAGTACCTTCCATTGGAAGCCTGTATTCATCTTCACATCAATAAATGATTTCAAGATATTTTGGAATATGAAATGTGATTACCCTACATTAGAAATTGATATGTGTTCTATATAGATATAACAAATACACACCCAAAATCACATCAAATTCAACTATAGGGAGAATAACATGATTTTAAGGAAGCACAATCTCATGAACTTCGATTAGGGAAGAATCATATACTGGAGATACAGTCATCATACCATTAGAATTTTCACTACTATTTTAATATATAATCATTAAAGATTTGAATTAACATTCTATGAGAATTTTAATGATATAAAAAGATTCAGATGAGTATGCCTCAATTAGGTACTTTATTATTTGAGCATACCTATCACCACCACAACTTCATCATTATTTCTCTAATCTGCTACTAAAAAAATGGTTAGTGTGAACATTAAACATCATTAAAAAAAGTGACTAATCATTTTATTATGAAAATAAATCTTATGATATCCTAAATTAGGACACCTTATATTACCAATAATACATTAAGTTCATCTCACGTCACTATGGATTATCACAGGTCATCATCAATTATATCCATTAATTTTTCATAATTTTTTATGAAGATAACATAAATTAACCAAATTATATCCCCCAAGAGTGTCTAACTAGGTTTGCAGTCCTTGGACAATAAATAATGCATCAGTGGTGATCTATTTAATACCCAATCTACCCCTTTCAATGTTTTTACTCCTAGGAGACTTTGTTCCAAAACATCATAGGATGTTCTCCAATACTTATACTTATGATAAGGGTTAACACTATCATTTTATCATCCAATTATCCCAAAATAACTAAATCAGACTCCAATACAAACATAGGTGACCTAAGCATAACATATATTAATACTAATTTTTTTTAGGAATATTCATTAAAAATCATTAAGATCCATGGTGAAAATTGTAAATGTTTAGCGCCTTTATCAATTTAGATGCATAAAAAATTGATATATAAAAGTATATCCCACTAATTTAATTAAAAATAACAGCCTTCTTAGACATATCATACATTAAACATTTAATAATATCCTTAAGAAAAGAAAACATGAGAAAGGTGTGATCAAAATAACAGTAAGGGTAAATAAAGAAGATATCACTAAATGATTATATATAAACATCCCATGATTATAATGGTATTTTAACCAATTGTTAACATTATAAAATCATACCTGGTAATTAATAGATTATTATAATGGCATAAGGGTTTGGAATTTCATATTACATGAGTCATAAAATAATAAACGATCATGAGACTCGATAATATAATATAATCATAATAACATATCATTTAGTGTGTCATAAAAATTGAGTTGTAATCATAATAATAGAAATCATATGTCAATTATACCCAGTAATACATTTATCACATGATAATAATTGTGTAACCACTCATGTGCCTATTTGTTTCTTGCGAAATCCACCTTTGTACTCTTTGGTCCCATGAAACATTAAACATTACTTAATTCATTTGAGACTTATAATGGACCCACCCATAATATAATCATAAGCTATTAATATGTATTCAATAAAATATTGAATAAATTCATCTTTGTATCATAACTTCACAAATTGAAATGAAAAATAGTTTTTCCAAGATTTAAAAATCACAATCAATGAATATCCATAAAAATAGTAAGGATGGTATCATAGGATCATATAATGAGTGAATGAAAAGTAACATCACTTGATGTTTTCATAGATTAAAATGCCTTTAAAATTCCACTAGAACATTTATTAAGGAAAATAACTATTCAATTTTGATATAACTTATTTAAAATATAAAAATTTAAAAAAAAAAATTGGGAAAACATTTTCCTTGAAAATGATAATGGAAATTTTTAATGAGGTATCCAAGGAAAACAGTATTCATGATGGTAGGAATATTTGTTCATGTTGTATACATGGAAAGAATTATTCCTTTAAAATAATTATTAAAAATATAAGTAATTAAGAACTTGATATGAAGATTTATTTTAAAAAAAATTATAGAAATTAAAACATGCATAAAAACGAATTTAACCAGTGTTTGGAGAATACTAAAAACAATATTGAAATTATTTTAAATAATATATGAATAGGTAAGAAAAAATTAATGAACAAATAGAAAATCAAAATCAGCTTTCCATTAAAACATTATTTAATAATTTTGAGTAGTTATAGGATGAATATGGGAAAATAATTATTTTCTATAAATATATAGAGTATAATAAAATATAAGATATTTTTGAGATATATCTAATATAATTTCATCTTTTAAAATTTACTCATAATCAATCCTGATAAAATAAGACATATAACTTTCTTTGTAAAAACATTGACATTATTTATAATTAATATAAATTTATTTTTTATATATATCAAATCTATATTAATACTTTTAAGACCATACACGTTTTACTTATAAAATCTTATCACCCTTTCATTCACAATATTTCATAATCATTATCATTTCTGGTGGTAACTACTTTTGTTCACGTATTTTTTGGTTTGAAAGTTATGGTCCTTGAATATTGATAATGATTACTTAATATATAGAGTGTAATTAATTTAATTTATATATTATTAGAATATCACAGGTATTCAGTATTTCTTATTCATTCATTTCATAAACATTGTAATTACTCATGTAGGTCACAAAACCAACCTAAATTAGAGCATGTTATAAAGAGAGAATGAGAAAGAATATTCTAAGGCATGTACTTAATATAAAATTTTCATAAGATTATTAATTTTATAAATGTTATACATATTAATTTTAAAAAATTTTATTACCACACATAAAAACTGGATATTGAAAATGAAATGTATTGTTCATGGAGACGATAGTTCGTATGTATGCATAAACGATGCAACTATTTTTTAATGGTATAATTAAAGGATAAATTATAATATTGTATCATCCAAAAAAAAATTTATATAATAAATATAAAATATATTTATTAAATAAACCATTATAACAATTCATTAGAAGCGGTTATTGGAAATTAATCACATCACTATGTGGAAATAGTAGTTTGTAATTACACAAGAGTGATACCATAACTTCTCATTTGATAGAAAGGAGGTGGAAAATGGTTGTCCCATTATCATAATAACATATTTGTGTGTTAATAATATTGTATTAATTATTTTAGAATATATAAAATATATTTATAGGATATAGAAAAGGAAATATACTTTGAAAGATCTGGGTTAGAAGATTACCTCTTCTTTGAGAGACCACATTTGGATTACACCTTAATCGTTCCAAGAATGGTTATGTAATACGAGGTGATCATAGATAGATGAAAGGAATATAGTAAGGTATTTGGGTAGGTATTTTCTGATCTATAGTGATACAACATTATGAATAAGGGAGGAGAATGAGTGCTCTTTTATAACCATGGAAAGAGACACACATGAAATTACAAAAAAAAATCAATAATATATAGTCATTTTATAGTGAAAGTGGAAGTAAATGTAAAATAAATGTAATTTAAGATAATATATGGTCTATATATCTTAAAACTAAAATTTCAAGTGTCATTTTTAGCCTTATCTCTTAGTTTTACCCCTGGTAAAACCGTTTAACCTCAACCATTGTGACAAGTTTGAACTATTTTTACTCTTAATTATGAAGCAAAATGAAAGTGTCTAAAATACCAAATTATGAAAAGATGATTTAAAATATGTAAACCATTTAACTAAATTCAATTTATCCATTTTTTATAATATTTCATTAAAATAAATGTGAAAACACAGTGAAAATAGTTTTTTAAACAAATTCATTTTTAAGCATAAAATTGAATTTAAATATATTCCATTACCACTAAAACCTATTAAATGAATATTAAAATGTTTTATTTAATATATATTCTAAAACATTCATTTAAATCATTAATTTATAATTATTTATTTAATTTAATAAGATAAAAACACATTTCACAGAAAAAATGTCTTTAGAAAAATAACTCCTTTTTACATTCAAATGATTTTACCTCCACTACTAACAACTAAATAAATAATGATTGAATGATTAATCATGAATTATATACAAATTATAATAAAATAAAATTTGATTTATTATAAGTATATTTTTTTATAAAAATAAATAATATAAAAAAAATACGTTAGTTTAGAAAATAGGTCTTTTAATCATGAATTGGTTTTATTAAAAATTTAATAGTTATTTATTAGGAATTAATCAAAACATTTGAATAAATGAAAACATGTATATATATATATATTTAATAATTTTGTTAATCATATACATACTGATAAATCCAATATCTATTTTATAAATGAAATTATATATTTTGATTATTTTAGAGTTAGGGTTGTGTTTAAAGTAAGTCATCATGTAATTTAAACTCATTTTATATGAATAAATATAAAATAAACAGTTTTAAAAAAATTATATTATTTCTAACCTAATTCAATTAAAAGGTTTTGGTTTTAAAATACAAAGATATGAATGGACTTATATGGAACACTCTTTGTAGTACAGTTTCTATGTATGAAATGAAGAATGATGATAATAAGGATATCGAAAAAGGATAAACCTCATGAAGTGGGATATAATGCACTAAATTATATATCAGTGAATTATTATCTAGAATATTATGATGATGTTTAAGTTTTCTTTTTCATTACCTTAAATTTTAAGTTGAAAAAATTAAAGTTAAAAGGAAAACTTAAACTTTAGTGTTTTTAGATTGGAATGGTTTGGAACCATATTAAAATGTTTCCAAATAATATTCATCAGTATGATTTAGATATAGTTCACGTGAAGAATCAATATAAATATATGAAGTATAATATGAGTACTAAGAAAAAAATTTGTGAGAAGAAGAGCATTGTTTTATAATAATATGAAAGATATGTTGAAACTTATGTAGAAGAGATTCAGTGTTGAAAAGTATAGAGGACCAAAATAAACATATAATTATCTCACATTAGTTCCTTAATTTAAAAATTACATATCATAAAATAATACCACAATAAAAAGACCAAAAGGTTTATTTTTTTATAGGAATAAATATATAAAATATTTATTTTATAATACTTTTTATCCTTTGTGCAGAATTGATTCACACTAAACTCCTTTGAGATATATCATAAATTATATTTATCCTCATAACATATATAATATAAACATAATAAATAGGTGTGATTTAATTATTGGTAAAGAAATAGTAATAGTAAACCATGATGTTGAGATAACATATATAACTTTAGAGGCATAACATGATATCATAAATCGAATGGTCTTAATCATGGAAACATAGAATATGAAAATGATATCATAAGATCATGGAATCATAAATATGTGTAAAATACATGACATCAAATTCATAATTCAATTTTATCATACTTAAGCATCATATAATAATGGAAATTTTCCAATAGTAGATTGGGGTCAGTACTCATTCCCATAAACATAGTGTAAAAACTCCCATGGTGGGTTAGGTCCACTCTCTAATCCCATACATAATATATGATGATCTAAAATTCATTACCCAGTTAATTAAAGGGGTATTTAGTTATGATCACACTCATTAAATAACATAGTGTTATTAGGTTATCTGCTCATACAACATAAATGGTATCCCTTGAGATGAAAACATTACTTAATGCATTATAGGGTTATATAATTCTATTTCATCACTTATCATAATTTAAATCACAATAGTAAGATGGATATATGTTATAGATGATGAAAATAAACCTTACATATAGAATAAACATGATAAAAACCATGATAGTAAATTGGGTTTCATAATCTCATATCAAGAATAACTGAAGACTATATTATAAGGATTCCTAATAGAATAAAGAATTAAATAATTTTGGATATTCATATTTTAATGAATCAATTGTCTTGAACGTTGATACCCAACGAGAAACAATTGATTAGAGGAATTAATAAATAATTATTTAAAATAATACACTTAAGTGTTTCTTTATGAAATGGGAAATCATTTTTTAAAGTAGGACAGAGGGTTATGTACATGAATACATGTTTTTCAATGGTTTATCTTTACAGAGGTATGGATCTTTGTGAGTGCGGGATGATTTTAAGGTTTTCAACATGACTCTTAGAATGGGATAATCTTGAATGTGTGATGAGTTTATGGTAATATCCTTAACATAGATAAATTTCACTAGAGATTTTTGAATGGCGGAGCTTCTCAATTTTTTTTGAATGTTCATTGAAAATGAATTGGATTCATGGGAGCTTCATGGAGGGTTGAGAATATATATATATATATATATATATATATGTAAATACCCCCACTTCAATACACATGAATATATTTAGATAAAATGGTAAATTTATTTTAATTCATGAAGTCCAATGAGCTTCATGAATCAATTATTAAAATAAAACTTGAGAATATCAAAATTACTTCTCTATTCTTGACTAATGCTTTGGTATCTAATAAAATGGAGTTTCATGGTGTTGGGGGTATTATGTGATTACATAATGAGATTCATAAAGGCAGTTTGCTTCATGAAGGTAGTGAGCATCATGTTGGAGATTTAAAAACAGAAGTATTCAATGTTAGGTTTATCTGAAAAGTTCTCACAAGTGCATCAATATAGTACTTTTATGCAACAAGATTATCATGCAAGATATGGAAAATGAATTTAATGCCAATCCACTAAATTTAACTTCAAGTCGATAATCTGAGTAAGGCTTATCCTAAATAAGTGATCAAAGGAGAGTCGATGGAAGTGTTTTGGGGAAAATAGTGTAAGATCTCAAAAATATTTTAAAGGAAGTGTGCCTAGTATATAGTGACTATGTCTGAACTTATGTATTCCATAACTAGTGAAGATTGGTGGATTTTTGTATGACTGGAACACTATCGATGTATAATCATTGGACTAGCTCTTAGTGGTTAACCAAGTAAAATAGTTGTATTGTTTATATCTATATAAATGTTTAAATTACTAAAAATTTTCATCAGACAAGTTTAACTATTTCCTATTAACATGGGAGAAAGATCCATCACTTTATAAGAAGATTTTGACACACTGATTCACCCTTCCCCTCTCATGGTGTTTTGGGGTCCTATAGGTTATTCTTTTACATTATACAAGAATTTGAGAAGGAAGGTTATATATTACATATAAATGGACCTAAAAGTATATTCATGGTTTAGAAACATTTTTTAGTGGTGTTACATGACATGAAATAAGAAATAGGGAAGTTCCCTTAAATCAGGTTTAAATAAAAGATGTCATTTGTGAAGGGAACTTAAAACATGTATTATCCCCAAAAAATAAATATAATGTAA
The DNA here is from genome assembly GCA_963277665.1 of Viscum album. Taxonomy (NCBI): domain Eukaryota; kingdom Viridiplantae; phylum Streptophyta; class Magnoliopsida; order Santalales; family Viscaceae; genus Viscum; species Viscum album. The sequence goes on from OY728123.1 coordinate 1,385,228,218, forward strand.
CTAGGTATATATATAATGAAAATATAATAATGATATGGATGAATTAAATGGGAATATAATAGAGTAAATTTGACAAAAATAAAGGGAGAGTATGATCTAAAATTAAAAAAACATGGTTCTAAAGATCCCTTTTAATGTTTTAGAACTATAATTATCAAAACTCTCTTTGTAAACAATTTCATAAAAAATTATTTTTAAAATAGAATAATGGATGTATTTTGGTAACATGATGTAACACATATTTATGTATCTAATTAAAAATTATAATATTGTTGGGAAGGGAATATATTGATAAGGAGGGTATAGCATCATTAAATATGATAAGAATTATTTTGAACAATGATATACTTTTTTGAAAAGAAATTTCTCAAGGCTTGAGATTAATGTTAAAAAGAAAATTTCCCATAGATAGTAAAAGAAGACTCAAAATAAAATCTTTATTAGGAATAAAAGAATCGTAGAAGTAATAATTTCAATATTATACCTTATGAACTAGATAAAAAGGATTTTTGAGTTATAAAAAACCCTTATAACATCAAAATATTTTTAATTTTAAAATATATGGAAGGTTTAACTTGAGATGTATTTATAAATATATTTATTTTATAAAATTTAGGGAAAATTTAAATCCATTTCCAAAATATACACATCAAATATGGTAATAACTAGTTAACATGAATCATATCTCAATGAAGTAAGACTGAGATCCAAAAAAATCTTACCATTATCCCTAATTTATTCATCAGGTGTGCCTAACATCATAGGTAACAAAAGTTATTTTATTAAATAAATTTCTAGGAACCTTATTCATTTATATTTAACATTATGTGGTCCATTTAGTATGATTTTTTATTTATTTTTAATATAATTTTTTCTTACGTCAATTACTTGCAGTTGTTTGGTTAATTTCTTTATAACCCTTTCGATTTTTTAACTATCATAAACTTTGTTTTATAACAACTTAATCATATATAGAATTTTAGGTGTTTATATCCATTATTAATCAATCATAATAAAAATTAAAATATTTTATAGGTTTCCAAAATTGAATCAAATTAATAAAGGTTCCTTGATAAGATCATTTAATGTAGTTAAATTTAATATAACTATATATTATTAATATTTATTATATAATAGAAAATAATATTATTTAATAATATTAGTTGAGATATAAATATATTTTTTATACATTATACACATTTTTAATGTTATCCATGTTAGGAGGTAATGAAACGTTAAATGTGTCATTCTATGGAGGCGGTAGTCAGTAGGTATATGGACAATGGTCTAATTTTTCAAAGAATTGAAGTTGGTATAGAAATAAAATAATTGTAATTTTATAATATTATTTATTTAATAATTATTATAATTTATCCATAAAAATTCTTTGGGTCAATCAATATTATGATTTTATGAAAAATAGAACTCTACGTTCATGGCGGTGGTAATCCACACAAACACATGCTGGTGTTTTCATATTTCAAAATAACGTTTTATTATAGTATAAAAGTGATAGTAAATTATTATAATAACACATGATAATATAATAAATACTTATATTATCTAAATTTAATGTATATAGGGTACTTATGGGGTATAGAAAAGGAAAATAATTAGGTAGGTTGGATTGAGAGAATCACATATCCCATTGGAAGTTATCCCATGGGTGAATCATTAAGGATCCATATTTTAGTATATTAGGATGATAAAGTCTTATAAGAAGTTTTTATATGGTTTAATAGATATTATTACATAGTTTTGGTAGATATAGAGCTCTATAATGGGTGTAGAAATGTGGTGGGCGGGATCCCATTTTATAAGTGAAGGAAAATGATAATTTTTTAAATACCCACTACATCTCAATGATTATATGAAACCATTCAAGGATAAATTGAAGCAAAAGTGTTATATAATTTATTGGATAGGTTTTGGGGTCTATAAATCCTCAAATATAAATTTTAACACATGTTTTTAGTCTTTTATCATTAGATTTTTTATACTTTACCATTTTGGTTTTTACCTTAGTAACTAGTTTCTTAATAAGTAATTTATGTTTTATTAAAAATAAAAGATAACCACTCATTTAAAATTTTGGTGTGATGAACTTAAATTTTATTTCTATTTAGTCCAATTAAATTTCAAAAAATATATAAAGATATCTTTTAAATTTAAACCTATAATATATAGAAAACCGGTTTTTTGTGGGAAAGGTTTTTTTAAGGGAAAAAATCATGTGTAGGATAGGATTGTCAATGATTTCAATTTTAATTATAAAATTTGGTTTATTATAAATCAAATAGTTTTTTTCACTATAGGAAACACTAAAACCTAATTTTTCAAAAAATAAAATTTAATTAAAAAAATAACAAAAAATATTTTACCACTAAATATCACTTATGTTACAAATTTCTAAGCATATGTTTTCAAAGATCAAACTAATATTTAAAAATTATTAATTTTTATTTCTTAAATAAATATTCAATATTTTATAAACCTATATACAAATTTTATCATATGAAAATTTCATTAAAACTATAGTTTTGGTAAAAAAATGAATTTTTCCAATAATTACCTTAAAAGTTAGATATTTTAGAAATAAATATTTTAAGATAATATTGTTGTTATATGTTCAAAAATAATTTTAATTTTTTTAAATTCAAAAAATTATAAAATTTATCTTTTAATATAAAATACTACATATATATAAAAAAATATATTTTATTGAAATTGTTTTTTAATAACAAGTGTTATTAATATTATTTGATATCAATTTCAAATTAAAATAATAAAAATATATTAGTTAATAATATTTTAAAAATATTAACATTAATTTATTGGGATAAAATATAAAAAGTTTAATTAAACATGTCTATTTAAAAAAACAACACTTTAAAACAAATTTTGTTTTAACAAAATAAAAATAAAATTAAATATTCAAGGATTGGTGGGGATTGCACATGATATGGTAGAGAATATCTATAAGAAGCCCATAGTGTCTAATATTATAATTATAGTTGATGTATATAAGGAATACTACGTACTGGAGTGGAGTTTCCTTATCATAGTAATTAGAAAATTTTTGTTCAAAGAATGGGTTTGTAACATATTCTATAGGTTTTACTCATCACTGTGGCTCTCCATTCCCTTCATGGGGAAGGGTTTTGATTTTCATTATTGTACATACACTAAGGAAATGTGACCCAAATTTTCTAAGTCTTTTTATTATATCATAGGAAGTGATGAAAAGAAATATGAAGTGTTTCTTGGATGAGGGGGATATCACGCCTTACAAGAAATGTTTTGGGGATAGTATAATCCCTCCCATGATATTTGGGGAAAATATTATTTTCTTTATAAATGGTAGGAAAAGGTCCATTATTAAGATGAATCAAATCATGGAGGACTACAACAATAAAAGTTTCCAAAGGATAGATCAAGGGAAGATTAATGTTTACATTTAAAGAAAATGCTCAGACCAGGTTGTAGAATTATCCAAAAGAGGATCGGCATGAAAAGAAACCATCTTCTGATGAAGTATTTGGGTGAACCCTTTTTTATTGGTAGAATCAAGAAATTAATATTTTAAGGCATTAAAAATATAATCAAAAGTTAAATTTGTAACTGGAAAAATTGATTTCTATCATTTGGAGGTTTAATTATGTTTGTGAATAGTGTTCTCACCTTTATCTCTATGCATTTTTTATCATTATGGTGCCAAATGGGATCATTGAACGACTTCAAAAAAGAATAACATGATTCATATAGTACATGAACCAAAATGGATGATTCCATTTGGCATCCTGGAAGTGATAGGAAATGATAATTATTGAATGAGGAATTAATCTACGTGACATTTTGGAATCCACGTAATCCATATCGGCCAAAAATGAATTAGATATTATCGAAGGACTTCGCTATGGGAATTTTTTATAAGAATAAGTTATAATGAAGACTATAAATAGTGTGAGTAGTGTTTTGGGAGATATTTAGTCCTTGAAAGGACTATGATTGATCATTTGTAGACATTTGAATGAATTGTTCGGTGGGTGGTGGGATATGGAGAGATCAAATACTAGAAGGATAACTGGGTAGGTGAACCTATATTCTTTATATATTTTCTATTTAAAGAGATATATTTTAAGGAGAAATTAAAGTTCCTATTATTGTTCAACACAACTCTATAACATTAAAAAAGGATCTAATTTGAAAATATTAGTCTGATCGAGGAGGGAGATAGTTGTATTTTCTTAATTGACATCTTTTCACTTAAATGGTTTGGACATTTGAGGGATTTTTCATGTAAGATGTTGAAATGATTATTGGGTGAAGAATATTTGGTGAAAAAATCCCATTAAATATGAATTTCATGGTAAGGGGTTTGAGGAATCAAGACTTTTCTATAGATGAAAATGTGAATAAGAAGGGAATTTTATTGGCTTTTAACTATTAGTGTTGTGTTTTTTCAAGTCAAGAATCATCATGTAACAAATTTTTTTGATGGGATTGGTCTTTTGATATTTGGATTCTTACGGGACATTTCATGGGCATGAAAGGGTTTGGGGATTCCTTTTTGATGTTCTTAGAGTTCTATATTTAGGGTACTTGGAAGAATGGTGATGAGGTTACTACATGAATATTGACTTTAAATATAGTGTGTTGGGTCATCTAATAGGAAATAAATAAGGTGAGGGAATACAGAAAGTACTCCCACCTATTAATTTAGGTCTGAGTGAAATCATTAGTTGTCGTTCTAGTAAATCTTCTTTCTGGTGATGGATTCTCGGTTTTTGTTTGAGATTCATTCCATGGGTGTTTCTTAATGAGAAGAATCATAAAAGTGTAAAAAGGGGATGTGGGATATATAGAAACCTATAATAATGGGGTTAAAACTTAATGATTATTGATCAGTTTATATCAAGGAAAATAGATGAGTTGATCTATTATTTGATTACAGATGCACATTCATTTTTGGATATAACTCCTTTTATAGACCAAGAAACATCATTTGAGAAGAATCTAGGGTGATGGTTAGTAGCCTCATGATGTGTAAACATCATAACATTAACATTACAGTGGTTGAACCGAATTCCAAATTGCTAGTTTAGCTCTTCTATGAAAAGGCTATCCATCCATGGGTATTGGATAACATCATCTGGAAGTATAGGATGATCATTGATCAGGGTATTGAGGTTAGACACACATGGAGGGAAGTTAATTTCATTATTTATTATTTGGATTGAAAATGTGTCCCTAGTGATTATATTATTTAATATTTTTTTATGTTATCCATCCCAAGTGATTGTAATCTCAATGTGAAGGGATACACCCTTAGTATGAACCACCCCCATGATATTGCTATTTTTTCAATCTATTCATTGAAAAGATAATTTTCAATCATTTATTCCATTATCATTTCTCAAATCACACTTTTAATTTTGATATTTTTCATTTTATATCTTATAATACACATTCACCTTTCATTAAGTTCCACTTCATTATAAGCCCTCTTTGGATATTGGTGATCCTCATGGGTGAAGATTGTCCTAGATGTATCCTAGTGTTAAAGATTTTATTATTATCCATTTATTCAACACTTTTATTTTATACAATTTTAAAGGATGAAATAATCCATGGTGAGTAATAATCCATGATAAGAAAAAATTAGTTCCGTGTTAGTTTTTTTTAAGTTTTTACTATGGATGAATAATGTGGTGTTAGTTTAATTTCACTATTTTATTACTTATTGAACTATATATTTCAAATCCTTTGTAAAAATAGAAGAAAATGTTTTATCATTATAAATATGTATTTTATGGAAGGAATATGATCCCAAAAAAATGGTGTTTCAATCTACCCAGATAAATGAATTACATCCAAACAATTTTAATTATTAGTTACTAATGAAAATATATATGGGTGTCTAAAATATCTGGGTGACTCAAGATATAATTCAAGATAGATATCACCCTTCCAAACACATGAAATTTATTTTTTCCTCCCTTAATAGGGAACTTCTAAGAGAAAGATAATAATGCTAATATGCATCCTAATTCTACAAACTATGAAGAAAATTCATATAACTTTGATATAATGATGACACAATTTTGAGTTCCAATGTCTCTTTGAATTTGGAATGTGTTTATGTATTTTGCAGATGGAGTCAGGTTGGCGGCCTCGAAAGAGGGATGGATGTGTTGACACCCATCATCCAGCTGTCGGTCCTCTCTCAGATGGATGGGTAATTTGTTGGTTTCTACATTAAGCTTTCTGTCTATTTTTGTGCTGCATGAGGTTAACAAGGAAATGATCCTCACTTGAATTGTCGGGCAGCTGGCTCTCTTGAGTGATAGGTGTGCTAGAATCAATCATTCAGACCTCTTATTACATTTTGGTGTTTGGTGGAGTATTTCCTTGCTTGGATTGTGTGTCCAGCATGACACATTCCTCAGCAAGAGGGGCAGCGAATATTTCTGGACTGATTTCACTATTGCAGTGCTGACAGGGGGGAAAGAGACCCTTGGATAGTTCTCATTTTGATGTTTGTTTTTTCTTTGGATTTTGGATCTAGTTAAGGCCTTGGTGCCTACTTAGATCTCAATGTTTCATTATAATGGGTTTCTCCTTTGCCTAGTCTTTAAAAGGAGATCTTTTTTTGTTCAATCAATGGGGTTTATCCCCTCATTTATTTAAAAAAAGATACAATTGTGAGTTTTAAATTATAACTAAATAGTTAATAATTGGTAAAAACAAACACAACATAAGATATCTGTAAATCCAGAGTAAAGAATACCTAGAACCACTCATGTATCACCATTCACTTCAATAGTATTTATTGCATAATATTTTATATGTTCTAATGGTCTAGGAGTTTGTTGGTGATCACTATCACATTAATCCCTTGGATTAATGCACTTCTTTTTGTAGTGTCTAAAATCCTCACATCTAAAATATTGAATTACTAGTGAAACTATAGGAAGAACATTATTTTTCACCAACGTGTAAACATACTCTTCTGCAAACCTTGGTATATTGTTGCATGATTCCCTCCTTTAAGATATATAAAACAACTTAATGTCATGTTTAAGAAATCCTCATGGTGCAACTTCCAACATTTTTTATATTAATCAGGTTAAATTGTTTGTCCTATGTCATATTCATCATCAAAACATACATGAGACTCCATACTTCTAATTTTTTTATTTTAAACAAAATTAAGTTCATTTTGGAATTCATAATTATTTTGTTTTGGAAAAATCACAAGATTTTTCAATCAAGCTCTTATCCAGTTAGATCTCTTATAGATACAATCTCTATATTATCCATGGAATTTATTGTTAACTTGGTTGATTTGGGATTCAATCATTACTGTTACCAAAAGGTTTCAACATGAGCGATGACTAGTTACTATAACTATATAATTATCATAAATTATCTTATAAAAACACAAACTCTAAATGTCTAAATCTTTTAAATTATTACATTAGCTTTCAGATTAACCTAAATAACTCTTTGTTCAATCTATGTTTCATGTAATAGGATTCTCTCATTCTCCCAATACTAATTCCTTAACAAAATAAATCATTTATTATGGCTTGTAAAGATATTGGGATTTACCATATCATAACTCTCAGGAGTGTCTATATAGTTATGTAGTATTAGGACCAATCATCATGCACCAGAGTAAAGACTGAGTTGATACTAAACTAACCTTCTTAAGGGTAATTTTTCCTAAGTTATTATATTCTAAAAATATATCCACTTTTTAATATGAATAGATGGATTTAATTTCTAGTTAAACCATATTCTCAAATTTTCATTAAAATTTCACAAATTTATCTGATACATCAGCTTTTCCCTTAGAGTTTTCTATAAGTTTATCTACTTATAATACCGAATATAACTAAACTTTACACTAAAAAATAGTGAACCAAGATAAACATGTCTTTAGTTTACATCATTTAAATAATCTGACAATAAATTTCATAAAATAATCTTGTAATCCAATGAACTGAAGGTTTATTGTAATTGAGGACTGGCTATATAATAAATTTATTTTATAACACTTGTAAATAGTTCTCTAAAATTAATCCACACTATAACCCTAGTTGACTTCTCAAAAGTTATGTCATCTTCATAACATGGTGAATGGAAACATAATTAATGAGTTATTTGAAACTCTTAGTAAGGGAATAATTAGTGTAAAACATAATGGTTAAAAATCACATAGAAGTTGGGAGGCTTGACATGGTATCATAAAGTGAATGACCATAATCATGGAAACAAGGAATAAAAAAATCATATCATAATATCATGGAATCATATATATATGGATAAAATATGACATTAAGGGAATAATTTAAGGATCACCCCCAATACCATCATATAATAATGGACAGAGTCCTATAGTGGATTCACCTCACTCTCTTTCTTTAGAAAGGGAATGTTTAGGAGTGGCCTTTTCGAACCCTCCTCACAAAAAAAACCCCTCCCAAGGGAGAGGTCATACGTAGAAGCCCCAGTTGAGAATGATTCATTACCGGATACGATGGCAGAGCATACCATGGGGTAATTATCAAATCATTGATGGTTCAACATAACAATCCATTATCTAGGTGATCTGTAACCATATACATGCCCGGTGAGACACTAGGTGACCCAGAAAGGTGATTGGATCATGGGAGGTGGAAATTATCCCAATATAAAAACATGTATTTGGGTAATGAGGTATTAGTGAGGCCTCACCACCTACATATCATGCATCCCCAGCAAGGCCCAAGGTGTCCAACTTTGGGCTTACACTAGTTCCCAACAGGGAAAAGGGTTCAGGAGTAATATTTAAAGGCATCTCATGGGAATCAAATATTTACACAATGCAATAGAGGGAAATATAATTCAAGGCCCACCCATCATATAACATAGTGTGAATAGGATAACTATGATTTCACTATATATGTTATCTAATGAGATTAAAATATTACCCAATGAATTAAAGTGATATAACCTATATCATAATTAAAATAATAATATGTGAATATATGTGTGTGCCACATAATGAAAAGAAACAATACATAAATCATAATCATGGTAAAACCAAGCAGAATAAAGTTTGGATCAGAATCTCTTCTCTAGCATAATCGAAAGCTATATCCTAAGGATTATCAAGATAAAATTAATAAATTAAATTTTTATTTTCATATTTTAAATAATAAATAGTATTGAGCATTGATTACAAATGTGTAAAAATCATGTGAAGGATGGGAAGATAATGAATAAAAAAAATCAACTTAGGGGATTCTTTTTTATATGGACTATAATATTTTAATAAAGTAGTGGGTATTACTTGTTAAATTTTGATAAGAATTGAATAAAAAATTACTACCATAAAATATTAACTATTTTTAAAAATCGATTCATTGTTCAAAATCCTTTGATGGTGGCTGGTACTTTATATGAAATAAAAAAATATAGATGTTTCATTAGATTGGGTGTTCTTAAAAGAGGCAATTTCCAAAGGGAATTTAAAACATATATTATCCACAAAACAATAAGTGTAATATGGTGATTAATATAAGTAATAAAAATATATAAAAGCTATGTATAATTAAAATGAGAAAAAAATAGAGGAAATTGAGAAAAATAATGAGAACATATAATCTTAAAGTGGTGAGGATGGTTCGAAATATCCATTTTATTTTTTAAAAATATATATACTAAAATCCATAATATAAAAAGAATATAAAAAATCCATTTAAAAAGAGGAGAATGGAAAAATTATGGTCACGCGAAATTAAACATAATTATGTTTCCAATTTAAAAGGAGAACATTGTTTGAAAGGAAAAAATATCAACAAGGGGAAACTGTTATTAAAGATGATTGGAATTACTCTCAGTAATGATGTACTTTCTGAAAAATAACATCATCAAGAAAAAAAATCAAAATTAATTTACCAATAAATAAAAATATAAGTTTCAATATAAAATCTTACCATTCAAGAAAAAAATAATAGAATTAATATATTTATGTGGAGACCATATAACCTAAATAAAAAAGGAGTTTTGTGTTAATAAAGACACTTAGATCATCATAATATTTTGAATTTATATCAATGGAAGGTAGAACAAGATATGTATTTATAAATACATTTATTCCCTAAAATTTATGTCTAAAAATATAAATGTCCAATACATACACCATAAATAATTGGACGAGTGATAAACATGAAACATATCTCAATGAAACAATATTGAGGTCCAAAAACCTTTACGTTAGTTCATGATTCGTTATATGTATGCACATAAAATATTAAATATTAAATTTATTTTTATTAAATAAATTATCAAGGACCATATTAATAAATAATTAATTTTATAAAGTCCATTTATTATCATTTATTATTTAATATTTATATAATTTTCACATTAGTTAGTTACTTAGAGTTGTTAAGTAAATTTTACCCTAATTAAATCTATTTTTTGACCATGATCAAAGGTGTTATAAAATAACTTCATTATATATATAGTTATATATTTGAATATATTTTATTTTTCCATTATAACTAAATATATATGGTCCAAAACATTTCAAAAATGGACTCAAATTAATAAATGTGCCTTAATATGTTCGTTTAATGTAGTTAAATTTACTATAATTGTTTATTATTAATATTAAATATATATTATAAAATATTAATATTTCAAAGTATGAATAGCGTCATAAGTATCATATTTATATATTAGATATATATTTATTATCATCCATGTAAGGAAATATTGTAAAATAAAATGTTTCATTCTGTGGAGACAGTAGTCCACACGTACATGAACGATGCTCTCATTTTTAATAAAAAGTAAGGGGTATAGAAATAAAATAATTATCACTTTATAATCATAATTTTTTTACTTTTTATATTATTTCATTAAATAAATATTTTTCTTTTCATCCTTGAAATGTGTGTGAAAAATAGAACTCATCATTCATGGATGTGGTACTCCTCACAAATGCATGACATCATTTTTATTTTTATCAATGATTTTAGAAGAAGTTATAAAATGGATATTCCTTTAGTATAATCATATTCCAAAATATTAAAACTAAATTCATTATCATAATTTCGTGTATATAGGGTACATATGTTTGGTAGAAAAAGAAATGATCTAGAAAGGTTGGGTAGAGAACAAAATCTATCCCTTTATCCTAAAATCGTTATTTTTTAATTTTCCCTAAACAACTTTATGGTTGAGTGTTAACCACACAATTTCATAATAAAATATTCAAACACCAAAAAACATCAATATTTCAACAAAAAACACGTACCAACCCAACTATCGTGGTACACTATAAAATTTAAAATTCAAGAAATATGACACACTGCCACATCAGGACACGAACCACGAGAAGACCAATTCCTTGATCCATGAACCTTGATGCACCCATACAGACCATCTTCATCTATAGTTTGGATTACATCTTCACATTAGAAACCCTGCCTTCATCATTGCGGTAAATACTGCATCCATTCCTATAAAAACTCACTAAAAATCCAAATGTTGTCCAAACACCATCGGAATCCATCAAACAGATCATAAAATGATTAAACCATTTATGATTCCAAAATATTTTAAGTCACTAAAAACAACAGCATTCATCACACACATAACCATAAACAACAAAATTTCATTAACATAGATCCAAAATTTCATCACCATGACCAAACACTACTATTGTCACATGGAAGAAACCACCAAACTAGACCATCACAAAAATCTAATGGCAAGGTCAAACTATTAGAAGCTCTACTATCATCATTTTCAAAACATCATAATACAAAACAACATTCAAGATTGAACCATAATATCATGATTGAATAAGCACCAATAAACATAGAAGGCAAAAATCACAACATTAAATGAAAATAAAAACCCCAAAAATAAAATAACCCCCATGAGGTGGAACTTCTGTGACCAGGATACTGGATCCACACTTCCAAAATGGGCCCATGATGTGGAATGTATCCACCAACACTATCCCAAAACCACCACAAAAACTATCATACTATACCGAGATGGAGTCTAATAAAATTAGAAAGGTAGGAAGAGAAGAGGTGGTTGAACATGCCAAAAAGATATCCACCAATACTAAGAATATTTTTGGTTGATACCAATCTTTATAATGGGTGAATAAATGTGGTGGAAGTGATCCCATTTTATAAGTAAAGAAAAATAGAAATTTTTTATTATTTATTACATTTCAATAATTCCATGAAACTATTCTAGGGTAAATGTAACAACTAATCCTCGATGACAGCACAAACACCCCGCCTTAACTTAGTCATTGGGTATTGGCCCACCAGGTAGCACAAGTTTCCTTAAAGACTCATGATTCCCTACTTGGGGACCACCCATGTGCCTGAATGGGTCATCTAACTAATGAGTGTCCCCACAGTCCAATACATGTTCTTTTCAATATGATTTTTCCTCACCCACACACACCCTATGTAACTTTCTTTATGTTCATCCATTCAGATCTCTACTCCAAGCCTAGTACGGTTAACCCTAAATCTATAATCACGTACCCTCAGGAAACGAAAGGTGCACCTTATTGACTTGAGTCAAAAAATTTAGTCATTTAACCCTTTATCATTATTGGGTTTTATCGTAAATGGATCCAGAAATGGTCCGGAATTGAGTCAATATGGGTGTGGATTGAGAAATAATCAACCATGAATTTGGACACAATTTTTAAATATGTTTTATGTCTTTTATCATTATATTTTTTGAGCTTTACCATTTTTGTTTTTTACATTGGTAACTAGTTTTTAAAAAAGTAATTGGTGTCTCCCTAAATATATTAGTTCACCCCGTATTACGAAATTTGTTTGTGGTGATCCAAAATTTAGTATTTATTTAATCTAATTCAATTTATGAAAAAAAATAAATTAAATTTTAAATGAAAAAATATATAATATATAAAAAACCCCATTTTTATAGAAAAAAAATTATTTTAAGCTTAACATTCATATGTGGGGTAAGGCTATCAATGTTTTTTATTTTAAAAAAAAAATTATAAATACATAGTTTTTTTAGGAAAACCCCAAAAATATTTTTTTATAAAAAATTAATTAATTTAATTCCAAGAATAAAAATATTTATTTTTAAGAGGACTCAATATTAATTAACATCCAAAATTTTAAAAAGGTATTTTTTATGTTCAACATAATGTTTTTAAATTAAATATTTTTATTCCCTAAATAAATATAAAATCTTTTATAAATCTGTAATTCAATATTATCTTATGACAATGTTAGAGAAATTATAGTTTTTCTTAGAAAAAGATTCTTTTACTATTCAGGTTAAAAATAAACTATTTTAGAAACATCTCAAAAATGTTTCCAAAGATAAAAAAAAATTTAGGTATAAAAATGATTTTAATTTGTTTTAATTCTAATTATATAATTTCAATTTTAATAATTTTTGAGAAAAATACCAAATATACATAAAAACTACTTTCATTGAGGAATATTATTTTTAAAAATTATTTGTTCTTAATATTATTTCAAATAAATTCCAGTTTAAATAATATTAAAATATAAGTCCATGATATTTTAAAATTGTTAAATTTAATTTATTAGCATAAAATATACAATAAATCATAAAAACATTCTTTGAAAAAAAAAATCTTTTATAGTAAATAGGCTTTAACAAACTAACAATAAAATTATATATTTTTATTCTAGTATTTAATTTCACTCATAAATTCATATTTAAATATTTATTTGAATTTTATAAATATATCATATAATATTATAGCATTATTAATATTAATGTTAATATGTAAGTAATATATATACATATAAGTATCATTATATTTTTATTTCATTATGAGTTATCTTATTTTTAATTTACTGCTCATAATACACAACATCATATACCTATTAGATACATGTATATCCAACAACTATACTAACAATTACCATATTTCAAAAGGCCAGATTTCCAATGACCATATTAATATTAACTATATTATATTTCTTTATATAGATATGCCTGAATCAGTCATTCCATTCCCAATTCACAAGTCACACTTCTCATTTTCAAAGTTTGCATATTATACCCCTTAATGTGATTTATTCATTTTTTATTTTTATTATAATTATATAATTTTTTGGTTTTTGAAGATCTTAATATTTGAAGATGATCCAAGACATGATGTGACCCAATAATTTCATACAAATATATTACATCATTTTAGATGAATATTCAATAAATCTCGTAATTATACATGCCCCATAGCTATAAAGGATTGGTCTCTTTAGAGACTATATATAATCATATTATTTCATGAATGATACTCAATATATTATTCTTCTCTTATAGTACCGTTCTTTGAAATTTTTAATTAATATTATTCTTCATAACTTACTAAAAGAAAAATAAGAAAGAGTCAGCTCATATGACCAGTAAGGGTAAACATTAGAGATATCATGGAATAATGATTTAACATGTCAAAGTTAAATGTGTAATAAGAGTGAGGAATCATCATTGATCCTTCATAATCCATCAGAGAATATCATAATCTAAAGAATATATCATATTAATTGTTTGGATGTATCATAAACTAAAAAAATCATTTCATTAGTCAATGTTCAATACTAAGACTATCATGGTGGGGATATTTTCATAGTGGATTGGGTTCACACCCATTTCATCATTTCCATAGTTTTCGATCACTCCCTACACAATAATTTTGGATAAATTTCCATACTAGATAGGGATAACTCCTCATTTTATTCCATGTTACAACATGAGATATTAATCATTACACAATGAATTTGAGGGTAATAACATACCCACTCATCTCTAGTTTATAATGTAACCACCCATACTTGGTTTATCAAGGAACCACCCATATATTAAATATATATATATATATAAGAAAAAAGATGATAAAAATAATAATTCAATCCAATAATTTACCATATAAGGGAAATAGGCTTCATAAAAATTTCATCATATCATCATAGCTTAACTATCTAAAACGAAAGGAGTTTACTTAAGATTTCATCATAACTTAATTACCCCATGGGAAAGAAATTAGTTTCAGAGAATCATTATAAAATTATATTCATATTAATTTATATAGAGAAGGAAATTTTATTGTGCCATAAGATCATATCCTCAGTTAAGAATAAAAATCCTTAAAGTATAATGACATAGATTAAATGTATTCGTAAAAGATAATTTGAAAAATCCTTAGATTAATGAGAAAATATCCTTATATTTTAATAAAATCCTAACTTAAAATATTCATAATATTGGGGAAATTATTTTATTTAATAAAACACTTAAGCATATAATGGAAAATTAAAACAAAATAACATTAATAATGATGATAAAATGTGTTTATGTCATATATTTTAAAATAGAAGATTCTTTTCAAAATTTTATAAAAAATCAAGTGGATCATACATAAAAAAATAAAAAAAATTATTTTAATTAATTTTTAAAAAATAAAAATTAGTAAAAATTACATTCCATAAAAATTTATGTATAGATAAATACATCTATAAACCAATTTTTTGAACACAGACATGGAAGAAAGTTTTTGTTGAATAAATATAAAATGTAACTATTACTTCTTAAAATCATTTTCTCAACCATTTTAAGTACCATAGAGTTTAAAATGATAATATTACTTTAAAATTATATTAATAACCATAACACAATAAAATATATTAATTTTAAATTATAAGTACCATATAATTTACCCCAATATATATTTACTATAAACAATCTTGAAATCAAATTATATTATAAAACAAACTGTTGCCGCTTCGGTAAATATTGAATCATAACCCCATAAAAAAACTCAATTATAAACTTATTTAACATTAATATAAAGATATTTATGATATATAATTTCTAAATTTGTATAATATACATCATATAAGTTGAATAAGTGGTGAATATGACATATGTCTCCCGGAATCGAAATTGAGATGAGAAACCCTTACCTCATGCCTCGTCTTGCATATAATACAATAAAAAATACTGTATAATAAATAAATATTTATTATAAATATATTATATAAATAAATTTGTACATATCATACCATGTATTATTATTTTATAATTTTCATTTAACCATTTATTAATAATTATTCATAAAAATGTACTTTCGTTTGAAACTGGTCTATTTTCCATGCATATTTTGATTTATAGGTTTCGAACCGTTAAACATGGTAAATGATTTTTAGTTTTTAGAATATTAATCATGTAATAAATTTAATATTAATCATTTGTATAAATTTTTATAACCATTCATATAAACTAGTGATGAAATATTAATTACATCACTTTATAGAGATGGTATTCTATATGTATGGAGGAGCGATGTATCCACTTTTCCTTAGTTAGAATAAGTGATAGGAAAATAATAATTGAAATTTTAAGAAACATAATTATTTCATATATATTTATTAAATATATTCTTATTACCATCCATGTAAAAATATAATTAAAAATAAATCACAACACTTATTGGGGGTGGTAGTCCACACGTACACAAGAGAATCGTTATCATTTTCAAATGTATGGTATGGAGATAAAAGATGTATATAACATTAATTTGAAAACATAAAACTATGTTAAATATAATTATTTAATAATTTTATTATTATATATAATATTTCTATAAGGTTTAAGGATAAATAAACATAAAAATTAGTAAGAATATATAACTCTTATTTCTATATCCTCCTTTGAAAATCACTTTAAGGATTATTATATTGGACTTTGGAAAAAATAAAAAAAAATCATGGATATATATTTTGGGAGAGTATTTGGGATGTTTTTTATTAAGATAATGTGTTTAATTTCTTTTTAAAATTTAGGATATGATATTCTCATTTACAAGTGAGGGGTTTGGAACACCGATAATGTTTAAGAATATTAAAATATAATAAAGTCACTCTCATGAGAAAATAGATCCAATGTGACACAATTTTGAATATGAAATGATATATTATTTCAATACTCTCAAAAAAATTGTATTTATACAATTATTTATGTTATTTTATGAATTATCTCTTTATTTTAACCCCTCATAAATCACTTTTAACATTTACTGAAGCAACAAATTTCTACCTTGATTGCTATTCATAATGAACAAAAATGAAATTGGACTATTTAAAAATGTGATCATTATTATTAATAATATTAAAACCATTTACTAATATTAAATTTCTCTATCTTTTATAAATTCATTTCAAAATAAGTCTAAAAACTCAATTAAACCCATTTTTTAGAAAAAATCATTTTTAAACATAAAACTAAATTTAATCCAATTACTTACCAAGTAAAAACTATTAGATCATCACTGAAATATATTATTGAATATATAATATAAAAATTTAATTAACATAATTAATTTATAATTTTATATTTAATTTATTAAGATAAAAATATATCACACACATAAATATAGTTTTCTGAAAAATAATACTTTTTGCATTAAAATGATTTTATCTTCATTCCTAGCCATTAAATAACAAATGTATCAATGAATTTTAATACATTATAAATTAAGTTTTATAAACTTTCTTTTGAAATATAACAATATATTTTTTATATAAAAATAAATAACACGCTGAAAAATATATTTCTTCTGAAAATAAGCATGTTAATCATGAAATGAATTTATTAGAAATTTAACGACTATTTCATAGTTAATAATAAATAAAATTGAATTAATGATAATATATATATCATAATGTGTTTAGTCCTATTAATACATATCAATATAATTCCTAGGTTATAAGGTTCATAGTATTTCATGGTTCATTAGGATTTGGGGTTATATTTAAAGAAAGATATCGAAAAATTCAAATTTATTTCAAAGTAGTACATATAAAATCACAGAGTTATACAAACCCCCCAATAATCACTTAAAAATAATTTTACCCTAAAAATATGTCACTCTAATCCACAAAATAAGGATAATTATGCATCATCAAATCCTCAGTTTCCTACATTTCTTCCTCATAATTTTTGTTTTTCCAAAAAAACATTGACAGGGTGAGTCGTCTTATTACGCATGAAATTATATCATTAATCTTGAATCTCTATTAGTTGTTACACATAAGAGAGATCATGCTTCATTATTATGACATCCAATTTTATTAAATATGAAGGGTTGTGTATGTACTTCCTCCAAAGAGATACATGGAACACATTATGAATTTGAGATGGGTTTAGTGGAAACACGAATTGAAATGATAAAATCCCAAATGACCAAGAATCTCATAGGGGCCAATATACCTAGGTCTTAGATTTCCATTATTTTAAAATATGATAATATTATTAAATTTAGATATTCATTGTAAAACCTTCCTAAATTTGAATTTTATATCTCACATCTGATTATCGGTATAACTTTGTTGTTAAATCTGACCTTCCATGATGTGTTACTGGATGGATCTGAATTTCTATATATTTTCCTCAGCTACCCTATATCCCTATAGATTCTATTCTCTAATATAAACTCATAATGTTTTATTTATTCACTTAATTATATAGTGGACTTCATTAGGATCAATATGAATACTCGACTGAAAGTTGTTGTTATAAGTGAAATAAATAAGAAGAAGGTATTGATCCCAACCACCGTTGAAATGTAGAGAATATAATTTCACATATCCTATTGAATTTGAAATTTTATATTATTCTAACTATATATTTTAGGATGATATTTAGTTATGAAACATAACTCTATATATATATCTAATTCAAGAGATCTCCAGAATATCAAGGTAAACATTGGATCTCAATCAGATACAATAGAATTTGATAATCCCTGAAACCTTACCAGTTCAATAATATATATCATAGAAAGATAATCAAGAGATAAAAATTCTATGATAGCAATGAAATGTGTTGAATTCATAATATGTTTAAATACAACACAAATAACATTATTCCCTTTAGATTTTTTGTGGAATCCTATGAAGAAATCCATGATGATGTTTTCACATATCCATAAATGTTTGTGTAATGATTATAACATTTCCTTAGACTTTTTTAGCACATCCTTGACTTTTTTTTCTTAATAACATTTACTCCAAAATATCTTTCTTCATGTTATCCCATCATAAATTTTCATTAAGATTTGTATACATCTATGTACTTTAAATATAAATAGAGAATGATGATTTATGAGATTAATTCTATAACTCCTTAAATTCTTATATTGAAAGGACACATACTGTATTCCTAAAACTTATCAATCTGTCATAATCATGGATGAACATGAGAACATTTATCACCTTCTTCTACAGCTCTACATCTTTCTTCTATGTTTCTCTAAACTTCTCATAGATTGGTGGCTGAAATTCATTTGTTTAAGATATGATTTATCTCAACATATCTATAATTAAGTGTCTATCCTTTTTAAATATATAAATATTGGATCTTTTTTACCATCGCCATTGATAAACAATCATGATTATTTCAGATCGAAGCATTATCCACCTTGTTCACTTTTCTAGGGTGGTAATGTATTTTTCAGTAATAATCATTAATTAGATCCAACCATATTCTTAAACACATATTCAACTCTATTTGGGTGAATATATAATTTAAATTTGTATGACAATTATATATACATATATATATATCAAACCATTTTCCATTATGATAATTCCGCCATACCATAAATAAAAAAACTACAATACTAACTCTAATTTGGGAATAAGGTAATTTTTTCATGGGTCTTTAACTAACAAAATCCATATGCTACCACCATGTAATTCTACCAAAGAATGTATCCTGGTCCCTTTATAGATGCATCAAATAGTTTAAAACCCCCTTTCAAATATAGGGTAGTGTGATTATATGTTTACATACTATCCTTCACTTCATATCATTGAAATTATATTCTGATTCATCAATAAAAAGGAACTTATATCCCTTCTATGTTAGCTTGGGGATGGGATTATACATTTCTAATAAATTTGTGAAAAATTGTTGACAATATTTATCCAAAAAATAAAAACTAAGGATCATAATTACAGTTTTTGGTATAAAAAACATTTAATGACTTCATTCCTAAAAGGATATTCTAATATACCCACTCTTGTTATCACATAACCCATGAATGACACATTCTATAACCAAAGTTCA
This sequence comes from Viscum album, assembly GCA_963277665.1. NCBI lineage: Eukaryota > Viridiplantae > Streptophyta > Magnoliopsida > Santalales > Viscaceae > Viscum > Viscum album. The sequence continues at coordinate 1,385,248,393 of OY728123.1, forward strand.
CAATTTATAAATTTCTTACATAGTTTCTCCTTCTTTGAGATCTTTAACAAAATTCTCAATTGATCTTTATTCTACTCAATACTCTTTCAGTATAAAATAATATTTTTTATAAATACTATCTCAAACTGATTGAGATAATAATCTCATAAAATAGAAACTTGAAACTTTTACGTGATTTTCCCCCTTATATCATTGTTCTAACCTATGTTAATCCTTTTTGACAATTACATTCATATTAATGTTTAATTAATATTATTTTTCCCCTTATTAATTTAAATTATGACACTTTTCATTTAATTTCACATTAAAAATAACAAGATAAATATGGTTCTATAATATAATCCTATAAACACCAAAAATATGTAATAATTATCTATGAAATTTGGGTAACACAATAACTCACTCAAATTATATTAATTTTAATATTTTTAATAATTTTTATTTTTATTTTTATTTAAATAAATACCATGTCTATGTTGCGTAAGAATTTAAGGTAAATATATAATGAAAAAAAATTAGAAATACATTTCCATAAAGAAAATAATTTCAATATTCTCTAAATTACTGTTAATATTTTTTCATGGAATTATTGTTTCCCTCTCTAAACACATAACATATATTTTAATGCATGAGGGTGGAATTTTGTATTTTTCTTTACTGAAAATACTATATCGGTTATATTCCTTGAATTGTCTATAATAAATAAATATATATCAAACCTTAGGTGATAAGTGTAGAAATAAATTCTTCCAATAATATTTAAGATAAAAAATTGTGGCCTTATTACTTAATTTTAAACTATGCTTACCATATTTACCATTCTACGATGGGGATGAATTTTAACTATGGTTACTATTCATTAAGACCAAAAATTAAGTTAACATTATTAAATAATTTTAATTATTCTCATAAAAATATCAAATCTATTATTTTAAATTTAATATACCTATGTGAAAGAAAATAATTTTATTAGTATCCTGCAATGGGTGATGAAAAATAGTTTTCTAATGAAAATGAATGTATTTTTACGTATTAAAGAATTTTAAAACCAATATCACATATAATATAGATTAGTTGGTAATTAATAATATTATTTATCATTAAACGAGTCTTATATTAATTTATGATCATGTTAAAAATATTATGGGACTTTTTCAATGAAAAGATATGATAGTTTTACAAAAAATGTTATTTTCACTATTAACTGAAAAATCAATATTTTCATAAAAATCCAAAAAAACATTCTAAAGATAATTTTTAAATGTCGATTTCAAAAATAATATCGTTTTATCAAATAAAATTATCAAAAGTGTCATAAAATAATTATAACATTTGATTATAAAAAACAATAAAACTCATTTTTGATGAAAACATATATTTAAAGATTAAAATTACTTTATTGACATTTGAGTTATTATTTACTAATAATTTATCAATAATTAATATTTTATTTTTACTTTATATGTATTTCATAAATCATTGAATCCTATTTATACCCTCTAATTTATAAGGTTGAATATAATGGTTATATTTAAATAATAATATTTCATGGTTTTTTAGGCTCAGTGTTGTGGGTCGTATACACTATCGAACATAGTTTTCTATTTTAAAATCTTTGTGTGTTACATTCAATGCCATTAACAAATTATGTCCTCAAAATTTTAACTAGTTCTATATAATCTAAATTTTGACATTTGAGAATTCCTTTCTTGAAATTCTATATCGTAAAAAGGGTTAATAAAACTGTCTCTTAATAAGAGAGAAAGATAAATATGATATAAATATGGTATAGAACATAACCAAGTTTCCAAAGTAGATAAAATTTATGGGAAGTTAAAATATGGACAATCAAGAAATATTTAATCCCCAAGTAATGATATAATATTATAGAGATCAATGATCACATGAGAATGAATGATCATGAGAAAAAAGTTAATTACCAAAAAACCATAAACCAAAGAGATGTGAAAATTACCATAATTTCATCTAAAATGAATGTAATATGACAAAATTTTAATTTCAATATCCTTTTCCATGATTTTAGGAATTACAAACAATCTAGAGTAATAAATTAAGGAAAATATACTTTTTTGAAAAGTATAATTTCAAACATTAATCAATTTTTACAAATGATCATCTTTCTCCAACCAATATATATTGAATATGAATTTTTTTTATTATTGAATCATTAAAATAAACATATATTTAATCACATAATTCAAAAAATGATAAAAAGTTATTCCTCTAGTCTATTGAACTTAAACAAAATAATAATTTTTATAATAACCAATGGTAATTCCAAAAATGAATAAACAATCATATTAAGAAATAATACATTAATGGAAAAAATTTAATAGTAATACCCAATGTTGAAACAATATCATTCTATAAAGATCTATCCATCAATATCATCAAAATATCTGGGACTGATATTGAAAATAAAAGATTATAATGATTTTATAACATATTCTTTAATGATAATTTTAATATTTATCTCTAAATGACATTAATCACTCTTAAAGTATCATACCAAAAATTTATATTTCATAGTTATATAATCTCCAAGATATGAAAATCATTTACATAAAAGACCTAAATCATAAAAATCTATTTTAAAATCATATATACTTCCATTAGATAATTCAACTATTAATCATTTAAAAATCTTACAATATTATGTTTACATTATCTATATATTTTTCACTAAAATATAGTGATATTCCCCTAAAATTACATTAATCAATTAATAACCAAATAAAATTTCATCCCCATGGTTATGTATATGATAAATCATATGTTCTAAACCTCATATTAATCTTTTTCTATCATGGTATTTATATAATTTCAAGCTATCTAGGAAATCACTCAGGATAGTGGTGGGAATTTCACCATTACATCCCTTTAGTAGTGGGTTCATGCTCCATGGCCTTTACAGATGCAACAGATTGTCACCCAATTTGTGGGTTTTTCTTTTTTGGAAAAACATTATTAATATATTTCCAATAATGTTCACAAGAATATGATAAACATCCTAAAAAATATCTTTAATCATAAAATCACTTTTAAAACTCTAATGTTTTCTATATGGATAATTTTTTCACAAAATCAAAAAATATTTATTTATTATCATTTCCTTAACATAAACCACTTAATATCCCAATGTTTTCTTTACCACTATGTCATATTTCCTTAAATGAGTGTCTTTGAAAATTTTCACCATTTTTCTAAACCATTGTTTAAAAGTATTTATTCAATCAACATAGGTTTCTTAATTTTGAAATGAAAAACTACTATAGAATATTCCTTAGGTGTTTTATGATTCTCATATTATGTATAATATATTATAATATCATTGATAAAATACCACGACATTATTATTTTTAAATCTCAATATATAAACACATTCTTTATTCAACTTCCTGCTATAACGATTAACCATGGTTCGTCATATTAATCCTTAGTACTTTGTTCCTATAATAAAAGAGTTGAATTATGTTCTGGTGATTCATCAACATCAACTCAAACATGTTTCATACATTAAACATAAGAATATAATTCAAACATTAAATCCATATATCGTTACCTCCTTGATATTACTATTATACTTCAATATGATGCCCAACCTCTAGAAAATAAATGACCTGTCTTTTGTGATATTACCCTTTTAGAGAGAGTTAGAATAGTTTATAATTTGAATTCAAATGAAAAAGATACCATGGCCCAAATTTTTTGGGAGAAATGAAATGTTTTTGGATAAGTTAAATAGTTTCTTACAGGTTATATTTATACATGTAGGGTCCTGAAAATTTCGCTATGGAGAAGAAATTCCCCTAAAATAACTTTGCAGAATGAATTAAGTACTTCTATAAGTTTATCAAGGTGAAGGGACTCAAAATGATTTATATTTCATTGAAGTAAATTGAAGGAATTCATGTTTTAAAATGGTCCACATACCATCACCAGGAAAGGTACGTGAAGAAGATGGGTCGTGAACTGCCAAGTATGTGGGACAGTCCACAAACCGCTGGCCAGCGAAATGATGGCCAGCGAGCAGGGAAAACTATGAACAGTGTCAACTAGAGGAGTTCTGCGTGGAATAACATCTTTATACCATGCCGCAAACCCCTTAGTTTGTAGATTAAACGGGCGAGTATGGTTCCGTGAACCATTATCGCAAACCAAAGTCTCTGCAAACCCCGGTTGACCAAGTCCTCTGTAAGTTAAAAAAATCAATGGGCCTCCACAAATGGTGTTGTGTTCTCAATAGATAAAATCCCTATGATTTTCTATAAAAGGAGAATAGTAAAGAGGATGAGGTAGATGAAAAAAGGAGGCAAATAGGAGTCGATTAGAAGGAGGACTGGCAATGAAAGCTTGAGGGAAACTCAGAAGTTTCACTTCTGGCTTCTGTCTTTTTTCATCGGCAAAGCACAAACCGTGAATCACTTCTTCTATAGGTATAGCAGGCCGTAAACCATAAACATGGGGAATTTAATAATAATAATAATAACTGAAAACCCAATTGGTGAGACACAAACAAAAGAGTTCTCATATATGAATTTCCCATGAATGATAATTCCCCTAACCCCCCTTCAATATGGATCTATGTGTAGTGTACCACTACATGGACTAAACCCAGCATCGTGTACCCAATCGGTACGTGGATATAACCCAAAGCGGGATGGTGAGCCATGTACCAATTTGGTACACTGTTGGCGGTACCCATTCCTGCGTACCACACCAGCACACGGATGACCCTCCTGCTCGTGTGCCACTAAAATACGTGGAGCCTTCCCCATCCCTCATGAGAAATCTGTATGCAGAATGGGGTGTTTTCAAGTATTTTTCCCTCCGGTTCCAACCTCACCCCTCTATTGTTTTCTAGTCCTCCGCAATCCCTCCCCTAACCAGTTCTCTGGCGCTAGGCCAAAGCCTCCCCCAAAGCCACCAGACCCGTATGATCAGGCTATTGGGCACATCAGTGTGCCCCATTGAGTCTACATATCCACAGTAAGTGAAGTCTTGAAGGCCCTCCCAACAAAGGTGAAAGATTTGGGAACGCCTGTAAGGATACATTCTCATAGTAACCCAGAGTCCAACCTTGGGATGCCAACATGAACCTCCCTGTTCTTGGGATTAGGAATGATCACTTGCTCTTCCATTTAATGATGAATAGTGATCAGTCGAAGGGGTTGTGTTCTCTCCCCCCTTTGATGAGTAAAAAAATCCTCCCCTTCCCAGAGCATACTATGGAGCCCTCCCACTGAGTTAAGTCTCTAATCTTATGAGGCATGGATTCATGACCTTCAATTCCATTTCACATTGAAAGGCTCATAAGTCTGCACCCCTTCCCATGGTCGCCCTGGCCTCTTCCACCATGGGTTCCCCCTCCCCTACCAGTAGGGGAGGAGGCATGTTCATTGTTGAATATTTCAAATACTCTTCTTTCTCACACCGATCATGACTGACATGTGCTTAGATGTTTATGAGGATTAACGTATCAACACATATTTGAACTATGAAAACTCTAATTTCTAACCAAATTTGGATATGTAGGATTCCAAACAGAAGGCCCAAGATTAAAAGGGGTTCCCATCCATAAAGGGTCCACCCAATCATGCCCCCTCAAATGGGAAGCTTTCATGTGTATGCACCAAACGATCGAACTATGTGGGTTCTGATTCCTCTCCCGATGTTACGTAGGAATCCCTCCTTATGGGCCCAATCCCAACATCAAGTCACCTACCACCCCCCCCCCCCCTAGATGATGATTAGCTCTAGAGTTCCTTATAATATGGATAAGTCAGCATCACCTCTGTGGAATCAAACATATGCATGCTCGCGATGATCTTGCAAACCAAGGTTAGTACATGGACAAACTCTTTGAAAATGAACCAATGATTCATGAACATGTGAACGTGACATAAATCTAAAAGTTTGTACCAGAACATGCAACAATCCTCCCCCAGAAGGGTGCGGTGAGCCTGACCTCCCATCCTCTCGACCAATGATGTCTTCAAGTGTTGTTGTCCAAATTATCACCCAACATGTGCTTACCTTTGAAAATAAGGTCCATGAATCATGGATACCAGGGTTGTTGGGAATTCTTGGATCTACGAATAAACCCATTGGAGACCATCCGATAAAGTTATATCTGAGAAGGATTGATTGAGTGAGTGGTTGACCCCCACGTAATCACCCGTTGGGACCAAAAGATCCCTACATGGTTAATTCAGACTTCTTTAAAAGATTATGATGTTGAACAGGTCGAAACAAAGGAATGTTAAATTATAAGAGATCATTACACTATGAAAAAAGGGACAGGTGATGATCCTCATCATTCCATATCCACATTTCCCACAACACGCGCCACCTCATAGGTGGAACAAAAATAGTGAACCCGATGTGAATCCTTAACCAAGGTGGCAGTTCTACCCAAAATGATATAAGATAAAAGGACACTGCATGTCAGAACATTTTGTTCACCCCAGTACATGAAACATGCACCACCTTGGAGGCAGAACAAAAATGGTGAACCTGATGTGAATCTTTAACCAAGGTGGTTGTCTCACCCCACTCAGGCCCCTTCACCCCCCAGAAAATGAAAAGGGGAAGGAGGCCAAGATGAATCGCTAAATATGCATATGTTTAATATAATGATACATTGAAGATGTTTTGTGGTATGTATGTCATACATGTATTGAAGGTTCTCACAGAGTGACTTTCGATCCAAATGGCATCCCCATGATCCATGAAGAGCACACATCAGCTATCTTGTGGGTGGTTGGGGCCTCAATAAAGAGTAGGACCCCTTTGCCTACCCAGCATCTTTAACACTGAGTGTCCAATATGGTGATCAAAGAGTACCACCAAAATGGTACTCTCCCCACACTTGTGTCCACATGACAATCCCTCCAGTATTTGATGGTCCGCCAACCACCTCTTCAGCCACTATTGATACCTCAATGCATAGCGGCCTCAGTGGTCGTCTCAAACCGTTTTGGGTGCCTGTCCCTAGAACATGACAATGACTACCACACTTAACTTAATGAGGTAGATTAATTCAATACTAATGACTTCATCCTTTCTACACAGGGGATCTACCCATGGGCCCCTTCCAAAGAGTGTTGCCACTGACATCAGACGACCAGACCTCCTCCAACCCATTGGATCTTATGAAGAGGTCACTTGCCAAAGTCCAGGAGACTAGGTCCCCATTTAATGCCCGCAAAGGGAGGAGAATATATAATCAAGGAAACGCTATCACCCTAGTTCCTAAGGAATAACTCTCTCGTACTGAAGCGGTGGAGTTTAATGGGCAGACACACAACTCTGCCCTCTCCACTCAAGCCCACCCCAAAAATAGGGTGGCATAATATGAGCACATTCCCATCTCTGCTAGTGCTCATTGGTCCCTCTGTGCAGACAGAGTGGCTAGCTACGGGCAGATGAAAATTTCTATTGACGCACAACAATCCCTCCATCCAAATAGGGTGGTACTCGTCTATACACTGGAAAAAACACCTGTTAATGCACTTCAAGCCTTCCATCTAAATAGTATAGCAGCATGATATATGCAAGAACAAATACCTGATGATGCATATCAAGACCTCCATCCAAATAGGGTGGCAAGAAAATATGAGCAAAGTCAAATTCTTACGGATGCATAAAAATATGATGAAAAAAATACAATAGAAAGAGAGAATATAAAAATCCCCACTCATAAATATGAAGACCACCAGTCAAATACGGTGGCAACTAGAGAATACAGCCGGTGACAGACTCATTCCTCTGTCCCAGCATAGAAGAAATGCCATTATCTACTAGAAAATCTTGGAGGACTGGAGAAGGCACACACTCATGCTCCGGCATTGGAGTGGGCCTTCATACCCATTCCTGCCAATGATGTATCCCAGCACATCATGTCCATGATGGAAGATCAGACATCGATCCCAGAACATATCCTCCAAACAAGCCAGGATATCATTACATTGGTGGAAAAGGAGAGAAATCGGACCCACAACCCTATTCTCTCAAACGGAATGACTCACTCGCAAAATGAGTTAGTCACTCCGAAGCTGTTATGCATCCTTGCTTCAGAACAAGAGGGTTGACGACAATATCTTGAGACATACAGATAACCTGATCGAGAACAAATACTTGTTCCAACTAGGGGATGCCGGTCCAACGTGGTGGCTGCTCCATGGCTGGCATATATCCCTGCCAGAACTCATGATACTCATCGACGTATCCCAACAACATCACAGGACCTAATGAAACGGGAACCCATTTATGAAGGTCATTACCAATAGCAGATGGACTCGGTTACCCGCAAGAGACCACCCAAAACTGAAAAGAGCCAAAGGAAACCGGAAAATGAAGGGAATGTACATGAACCTTATCTGAAAAATGTTGGGGTTCTTGATGCCCACAAACATTTATCAACAAAGGCACATGACCCTGTCATTCCATTACCAAATTATGGAAGTGGCAGTAACAGTTGTGAATTTCCTCCCTGCAATGTCTCTACCAATAGCTCTGAAGGTCCTCTATAGACCACCAAGAGGGGCTTACTCTGTTTATCAAGAATGATTGATCATGAGAGATTATCTCCTAATGTGGGTCGGGGTAGCCCTCCCATCGACCTGAGGATCAGACAGCAGGAAGGCCCTCCCCTTGATGGCGTCCTCCCTGATGGTCCTCCCCAGGGTATACCCTGCATATATGCTTCTCCTTATAGGCAGACATCAAGTCATTATGGAAGTCCTCTCCATGATGATGGTCATTGAGAAGTCCCTCCCCGCAATGACAGTTACTATGAAGGTACTCCCCACAGTAAAACCAAGAAACGAGAAGGACCTACCCTCATTGAGGAACACTCTGAAGGTCCTCCCCAGGATGTACACTGTGGAAATTCCCCATGGAGAATGGTATCAAGTCATGATGGTAGTCCTGGCCATGATGATGGTCATTGTGAAGTCCCTCCCCACAATGACAGTTGTTGTGAAGGTCCTCCCCACAGTAACACCAAGCAAAGAGAAGGTCCTCCCCTCATTGTGTTACCCCCTGAAGGTCCTCCCTAAGATGTATACTATGGAAATTATCTGTGTAGCTAGATATAAAGTCATGATGGTAGTCCTCACCATGATGATAGTCATTGTTAAGGACCTCCCCGCAATGATAGTTGATGTTAAGGTCCTTCCCATAGTAATGTCAAGAAGTAAGAAGGACATCCCCTTGCTACTGCTCGCTCTGATGGTCCTCCCCAGGGTACACGCCATCAGGAAAATCCCCACGTTTGGGCATCAAGTTTCCATGGTAGTCCTCACCATCGCAAAACCACTTGAGATGGTCCTCCTCGCAACCAAAGTACATACTAGTAAGAAGGTCCTCCCCTTGTCGTAACAAATATGAGAAATCCCTTCTATACTGAGGCACTCAAAAATGAGTCAAAAACATCAGGCACTCCACCTATAATGAGTGGTATTCCTTCTCAACAAAAGTATGTCCTAGGGCCACGCTCGTCTAATGTCCACCCCCTCGGTGTTAATAAAACAATAAGGCCCCCACAAACCTGATCGATTGGAACTAAATAATCAAGAAGCAGTCAAGATAGGCATATTAAGTAGAGGATCCTCCAAAAGAACAACAACATTATATGTTTCTTATGAGAAAACAACTAGCTAGGGAAAATATACCAGTGATGTACTGGCCTAAAACAACTTCTCACGTCGACATACAAGGGGAATTGTTTGGGGAATGCACGCATGACATTCTCCTCAATACATGGAAAACTATTCAAAAGATGAATGAAAAATACCTACCTATGAAGGGTATGAAAACCATGTTAGCATAATAGGGGAGCTTTGCCGTCAGATTGATTACGAAGCCCTCCCATCTGCAAGGCAACCACAATCAGAAAGGAAAATAGAAAACCCTTGAACTAGATTGCCTCCATGCACTGCATAAATTGTATCGCTTCCATGGAAATGCCCCAACTGCAGTTCACATTTGGGGGTGGGGAGAACATGGAGCTTTACACTTCACCCCACAACCCGTCTAGCAATCCCAAAAGAAAATGGCATCCTACAATGTCATTAACCAGAGGCAACAATCAAACGAAACCTCTGGTCAAGAAAGATGGTATACTCAACGAAAAATGACCCAGGGTATATCTCAAAAGTGATAGGCCCGAAGAGATCAATCCATCGAAAATATTCAGAGTCAGGTGACCAAGAACATCCAACAGGCTTCCCACATAAGAGAAGCCAACCAGCAAGCAGTGCTCATGTCTTTGAAAGACTATAGACCACATGCAGGCCCATTTCCACGCTCTCCTTACACCTGCATGGGAGTACGTGAGATTGAAAGGGTGGAAATAGAGGAAGATACCTCCGTGATATGGGAACAAGCCCAGCCTATAGAGTTGGGGACATTTTTAAATCAAAATTCCCCTATAAGATCAACAAATCCAGGCCGTAGAGTGTCGACATGAGAATGGGAACAATCCCAGCCCATAGGGATGGGGTCATTTTTACCTCAAATCTCTGCACAGCGGACGTGTGTCTTCAACCGTCTAAGAAGAATGATGGATAGAGGATTTACCCATTCCACCCCTTCTTGTGGTTCACTCCCTTTGAGGAAAAGGCGTGTTACGAAGTCATAACAGGGCTCCCTTCGGGTCAATATTCTCCAAGAAACCAGAAGAATTCCACAGAATGGAAGTAGATGGTATAATAAAGGTTTCAAGGAGCCTTCTAACCATTCGGCACCGGGTACACCACCCTCAATGTGGTACGCCTCAGTGAACATGGTGAACATCAACCCCAAGGATATCACAACAAATGACGCGGGGAGAGAAGATACAAAGGAAGATGGTTCCCTCCCAGAGGGGTTACACATCGAGCCTGATGTTTTCCATTCCTGGAACCAGAGGTTGGTTCTAAATATCAGTTCCCCCTCAGTAAATATGACATTACCTCCCCCACGAAACTCCAAAAATGAGAAAAATAAATACTAGGTAGTATATGACCTGCCTCCTCCTCCCCATGAGAGTGTGTCCCCCACTATTTAGGAAAGTTTTTCCAACTAGTAATAAGAAATGAAAGAGCTCAGATGAATTAATGTTGAGCTACATTGAGGGAGTTATCTCACCGGATGTGTTCCCTCTGCAGAACATCAGTAGGTGCTCCCAGAAGAGGTGCCCGTACCATAGGCACTCATCCTAGTGAATGAAGTCAAGCATGGAGTACTATTCAAATTGGCCCTGGAAGGACGTCAAGACTTCCCCATTTTTGGAAGGCAATTAGAATATACCCAGGTAAACCCACAAATGATGCCCCCATCTTGGTATCCACCCTAAATTCCAATTGCACTGGAAAACCCAATTTTGGCCCCTACCGCAGTAGCTCAAGCTCAATCCTGACAGGATATGCATCAAGGGATCTTAAACACAGTTGAGCAGCTAACAACCTGTCTAGAATCTATGGAGGGGTGGCGCGCTCTAATACAACTAGAGTGTAAACCCTACCCCAAGTGGGTGAGAAATATTCTGCCGCCACCCAACTTTGAGAACCCCGTATTCCTAGTATTCAATGGCTCGGGGGACCCAAAACAGCATTTGATGCACTATGCCTCTTTCTACGACCCCATGATGGGAACTCCAAAGTATAAAGAAGCCATAAAACTCAGTTATTTTGTACGAACCCTATATAGATTGGATTTAGTATTGTATACTAGCCTTCCAACTAATTCAATTATGGGTTTGGAGGACCTTCGGTGACAGTTTCTCTTCCATTTCAGTTAGACGTTTCCCAAGACGATGGTCAGTGATCTCATGAACTGTAAGCAGTGAGAGAATGAGATAGTCCCAAACTTCATTTATATATGGAAAGGTCGAACATATTACCTGAACCAGCCACTCTCCCAGGATGAGATGCTCTCCATGTGCATCGATAACCTTCAGGATGAATTACGAACACCACTCATCCTAGTGAAGTACACCAGTGGGTTTAGATATTTCTCTACCATTTCCCATAGGATAGAAGAAACCTTGAAAAGGACTAACCTTAAGTCCTGAATGAACCCATCAACCCCTAGGAAAATAACAGGAAAAGCTGAAGCAGTTTTTGTCATTCTTAATCCACCTCTGGTGCCACCCCCAGTTGTGAGGCCCCCACCAAACCGTGTGGGACCCCCTGGACGCCAACATATACCCCAACCTCAGCAATGCGAGCGATGTGGTGCTAATAGAAATCAGTTCGAAGAATGAAAAAATAGAGTTTACTCATTCTGAGACCACTTGGTCCACAGCTATTTTATAGTCTCCATTAATTGCAATCTACTCCGGATACTAGAGACAAAGAGGGCTGATAAAGTGGGTCTCTACAATCGTCCAAATTATTTTCCATATCACCGGATAATAGGATAGAACATCCATCCATCCAACAGCCTGAAGGCCTTCATATTTTTATTATTATTATAAAGAAAACCCCCTTTTAAGAGATGAAGGGGGGAAACCCAAACATACATCATCGACATAAAACATTTCATAACTCGAAGGTCAGGTGAGATAAACCAAAATAACAACATGAAGCTACCCCTCCCTAGAAAATGATCGTGAACAGCTCTCCACTGATGCAAGGTTGAATGGAATACAAGTATCCTATGTCAAATGACAGGCCTGATCCGATGGATTCCTCCATACCCTCTCAAACTTCCAAATCCATAAAGCACTACAATGATGAACAGCTAGGTCTGGAACCTCCTCTGGAGCCTGCTCCATGTGGCAATTCTAGAAGAAACATTGTACCAACAGGTCTCGCAAGCCCTTGCATCATTCTGAAAATACAAAATCAAAGAACCTCCAACCTCAACCATCCTAGACCAACCCCACCATCCTTCTCAAGACACTCAAACCATCGTATCCACAGAAGTCTGGAAGGTAGTTCAAAAAACACAAGGTCAAGGCATCGTCACCTAGGACTGGATGACCCAAACCCGCGCTGGGAGAACACCACCGATAAGTGAATAAAAGTATTCCTAAAACAGAAACGCCGCTCTGGGCATGGATCTTCTCCGATCAGAACCGCGATGCACCCTTATCAGGTTTCGGGACAAGCTTCATAGTGATAAGGAATTCAGAGAAGAACCATTGAAGTTGAACTAGGTAATCCACATAGATCCATCCAGAAAACAAGATTGCAAAAACACCAAATACACAACCAGTAAAAAACTCATAGGATCTGAGGAGAAAACCTACCCCCTCTATAGAATTGTAAATCTATCCCCGAGTCGCTTTCTAGTAGACCACCAGAGCACTGCCTGACACGATGATGCCGAGGGAACCCGGACTGACCTTCGAATCAACGCTGAAAAGAAGAGGCACCAAAGACCAAAGCCCCACCAAGAATTAGAGATGCCAACCGTGGCACGACATCGGACCCACGTTGAGCTATTTTCTGAAGCCCCACCGAGAACCATTGTCATCGCTCAAGCACAAGGCCCGGCTGGGGTGGTGTTGTCGAACGTCGATCCCGCATCGAGCCGCCAGCCGAAGCACCACTGAGAGCCGACTCCACCACACACGCACGATGCCCACGCCAAGTTGAACTAGATCCACTGCACACAGATCCAGAACTAAATGGGGGAGGAAAGAAAGTGCAAGGAAACCCTAGGTCTGTAGGAGAAAGGGGAAGAGGCCGCTCTGAGGCTCCGTTTTTAGGAAAGAACATCCAGAAATTCATTCTTTTCAAGGATATCCTCCAAAAGATGTTGGATTTTGGGCATGTCAAGTTGGGCCCGCCACCTGCACAAGTGGTGTATGTTTCCACCTCTGACTCAAGAGAGTAAGAAGAGTGTAAAATAGTCACCATCAAGAAGGATCAAAGTTTTGAAAACTAGATGACCCGGAAGACCATCAACTGAGTCTACAACATCCTCTAAAAATAGTGGAAACAACATATTGTTCCCCCAGAAGATCCTAATACATCACAACCATCCTTCTCAGCCTCACGGTCCTCTAAAGGCCAGAAGGGAAGAAAGAAAGAGCAAGAAGATGAGCTGGTACCAAAGCTGAAGTCAACATTAACACTTTCGGACTTCATGCCAACAGACTTGGAACAAATGGGAACTGCTCACCAAAATGGTACAATGGGCATCTCCACACCAAACTATACAACGAGAACCACCCCTATAAATATTAAAAAGGGAACTACCCTTCCAAATAGTAAAAATAGAACTGCCCCACCAAATGGTATCATTAGAAGGAGGCAGTCATACAGGAATAGTATCGGATCAAAAATTGATCTTTGGATCCATTAATTTCATTGACCTGATGGACCCCTTATCTGATGAAGTCTATGACCACAAACCTGAATTCCCCACACCCAATTGGAGATCCAGAGGAAGATTCCACAAATTCCATATGTTTCCCAGAATTTGTGATTGCGGGAGGATTCAAATTCCCAGTCACACCACAAGACAAACTGTCAATATCGCGAAAACCAATGGAAGGACCCTCCAGTAGACGCAACAAGAATCGGATTGGTCCTTGTCCCCCACCAGAGGAAACCCAAGCCCAGTTGTCTTGGAATATCCATTAGCGGAAGAACAAATATTGAGTCGTCCAAGGAATAGAGGTAGACCAGTCTGGCCAAACGTGGAAAGGACGGCAGCACCACCGGCTCCTGCTATAGAGGCCAAATCATCCACTTCCAAAGCTCAAGCTTCTAAAGTGTATGTGAAAGAGAAACCCCAATTCGAGAAGCTCCAGTATTTAGAGCATAAGTATGACATTTTAAACCAACTGACTTCAGTACCATCAATGTTGTCAATCTTGGACACATTGAGTTTTCCCACATATCTTAGGGAGGCACTCATTAAAGTCATTCTAAGTCCCCAGGAGTTAGAGGTAGAAGTAGTGGCGGCTGAAGTCAACCGAGCGAAGAACAGTCCTGAATAATGTCATGTAATCATCTCCTTCATGGATAGGAATGATGACACCATCATGAAAGGGCATATCAAACCCTTATATGTGTCCAGAAAGATAAATAGAACTGATGTTCGGAGGATTTTCATCAACAAAGGCTCTAGAGTTAACCTCCTCTCCCTACGGCTGCTTCATTGACTGGGATATGATGAAGATAGCTTTGAACCCTTCTCTACAACTCTGTCGGGATACGAAAAATGTGAGTTGAATATTTTGGGAAGAATAAAGCTTAAAAATTAGCTTGGAGATTTCATATCAGATTCCCTATTCTTAGTAGTTCGGAAAAGTATGGCCTTCAATGTTTTTTTTTGGGAGGCCTTGGCTGCGTTAGCATACTGTAATTTCTTCCTCATACCATCAGTGTATTATATATTTCACTAATGGAAAAAATGGGACATTGCACGCCGATAAATTTCTATTCG
This sequence comes from Viscum album, assembly GCA_963277665.1. Taxonomy (NCBI): domain Eukaryota; kingdom Viridiplantae; phylum Streptophyta; class Magnoliopsida; order Santalales; family Viscaceae; genus Viscum; species Viscum album. The sequence continues at coordinate 1,385,263,804 of OY728123.1, forward strand.
AGTTCTATGAGTCGCACTATATCGACACCGAATTCTATGAATCAGAAGAAAAATATCTTTCAACCGATGGAATTGACTGGATCAATGCCCTAAAAGGAATGGAGATGGCTTCTTCTGACCACTTAAAGAATCTTAGGGAGTAGTACGTACTATCCATCAACCAAGTGGAATGCGTAATTACAAACCCGGACATAGACTCAGTTGTCTGCATGGTCTCTACTATGACCACCAAGTCCAGAGACATAGAAGAATGAGCTTACTCCCATGTCATCAGGAAAATCCATGTCAAAGATGCTCCTGGCCTATCCTTGGGGCATCAAGCTGCCCTTGCCTCACACACTATGGCAAAAGACAATTTCATTCCCAATTTTAGAGATTTTATCTCAAAAATCCTTTCTCTATTAGAAGAGGAATATGATCAAGATGAAGAATAAGAAGAAGAATAAGACCTCAAAGATGCCCCTCCTTCATTTGAAGAAGGTGTTTCCACCACCACCGATTAACTTAAAGAGATAAATATGGGCACTAAAAACGACCCACGACCCACTTTAATCAGTGTGTCCATGATTATTGGGGAACACGAGGCATACACCTCCTTTATAAAGAATAATTGGGATGTGTTTTCCTAGAATTACACAGAGATTCCAGTCCATGATCTTGATGTCACCACCCATCATCTGGGCTTACTAGAAGATCAACGAGTCTATAAACAGGTGGCTAGAGGGACCCACCCAACGCATGCTTCCAAAATAGAGGTTGAGGTTGACTAGCTGATAAAATCCAACTACATATGGAAGGTTCAATATCTAGTCTGGTTGGCCAATATAGTCCATGTCAAAAAGAAGAATGGACATATCATAATATGCATTGACTTCAGGGAACTTAATCGGCATTGCCCAAAAGAAGACTTCCATGTCCCGATCAAAGAATTACTGATTGATGAAATGGCCGGATATGAAGCCCTCTCCTTCGTGGACAACTATTTTGGATTCAATAAAATCCATATTGCCTAAGGATATGAAGAAGCTACCACTTTTAGGTCCCCATAGGAATTTTTCTGTTATAAAATTATGCCCTTTGGTCTAGAGAATGTCGACGCCACATATCAGCGCACCATGCATCGCATCTTAAAGCCCTTTTTGGGAAAATTCATCGAGTGTTATGTCGATGACCTATTGGTTAAGTCATGATGGTGTTCAAACCTCCTGGCCGACCTCAAAATTATCTTCAACAATTTGAGACCACACAGTTTAAAGGTGAATCCACCAAAATGCGCCATTGTCATTACCTCGGGGAAATTTCTTAGCTTCGTTGTACACCTTGATGGCATCAAAGTAGACCCTAAGAAGATGAAATCCATTCATGGAATTTCCCCACCTCACAGCCTCACTGAGTTTAGAGGTCTCTAGGTTCACCTCACCTACATTCGGCACTTCATAGCCAACCTTGTAGGTAAATTTTTACCTTTCACCAAGCTCATGAAGAAAGGGGTTACATATGAATGGGATAACGATTATCAAGAAGCATTTGAAAAACTCAAAAGATATCTCCTAACCCCGTCGGTGCTCATGTCGCTAGTGGAGGGGAGATGGCTCATTTTATATGTAACTTCCCTAGAACGGTCATTATGAGCCTTCCTCATGCAGAAAAATGATACCAGTAGTGAGAAAAGCCTCTAATACCTTAGTCGTACAATGATTAATGTCGATACTCGGTATTTGATGATCAAAAAAAACTACATGGCCCTGATCTTTGCAGTTCAGTAGCTTAGGCATTACTTGCATCACCATAAGGTTCACCTCGTCTCTTGCTGCAACATGCTCAAGTATATCCTCAATTTTCCCATGCTAAATGGGAACCTATCACGATGGGTGGTCATCCTACAATATTTTGACATACGGTATGTGCCCCAAAAGTCCATCATAGGCCAGGAGTTTGAAGACTTCTCAGTCGATCACCCCTTGGAAGAAAAGGCACCACTAGATTCCAAACAACCATATGAAGAAGTGTTTTCCTTCTAAGAGAACCCCTAGATATGGTAGTTGTACTTCGATGTTTATTCTCGAAGCCTGATAGGGAAAAGGAGATAGGATCCTAAGCTCAAAAAATTTGGGCTAGGAGTTATACTTTTATCTCCCAAAAAGGAAATATTTCCTTACTCTTTTCTACTTCTAGAAGGGTTTACGAACAAAGAAGCAGAGTACCAGGCCCTCATTGCAGTATTGGAATTAGAAATCCAGGTGCAAGCCATACAACTAAAAGTAAAGGGTGGTTCGGAGCTAGTTATCAAATAGTTCAATAGTGAATATGCTATCAAAAAAGAAGTGTGGGTTCCCTTAATGAACCATATTCAAGAATTTATGGAAGAATTCATATCATAACCAACGTTGACTCATGTCCCCTGGTCATAGAATGATCAAGCTGACGCTTGGGAAAATGCATCCATAGCCTTTGATGATTCCGACCGGGATGAAACAGTCATTAGAATTGCTCACCGTCGGATGGTCTTTCCATTCATCGAGATAAATTCATAGGAGATTGATGAAATTAGCCCCATTCCTGAGCCTTACAGTCATACCACCAGTTTGATGAAACTCGTCACGAATTACCTACAAAACGTGGAACTCCCACCAGTTAGGCCTGAAAGGGAGTAGGTCTGAAGACGGGCAGTCAATTTTACCTTGTACAATGGGGTGAACCAAGAGAATGTCCTCTACAAATGAGGGCTCAATGAAGTCCTTCTCAAGGGCATTTATGGAGAAGAGACTGTAGCTGTCATGAATGAAGTGCATGCCGGAGCTTGTTAAGCACACCAGTCAGCAACCAAACTCTCTCACTAAATTCAAAGGCTTGGGTATTACTGGCCCACCATGACACATGATTGTTCCATATTCACTGAGAAGTTCCATTATGGCCATGTTCATGCTAATTTCATACACCTCCCCATGGAGTTTCTTTATATGGATAAATAATCCTAGCTATTCATCACCTGGGGGAGGGATGTTTTGGGACCGTATCCTCCCACTACAGCGAGAAAATTCAAGTTCATACTCATAACAACTGACTTCTTTTCTAAATGGGTTGAATTCATACCCCTTAAGAAAGTTGGGGTCAAAAAAATCATCAGCTCTATGAAGGCCAACATAATCACTAGATTTGGTGTCCCTCATACAATACTGACAAACAACAACACCAAATTTTTCTCTAGTGAACTGCATAAGTTGTACCAGGAATATGGAATAAAGGCCAACTATTCATACTACTACTACGCGAAAACCAATGGGAAAATAAAAGCTTTCAACAAAACTCTATCCAACATACATCAAAATATGGTTGATGAGGATAAGAAATCGTGGCTAGACAATCTTCTTCATGCTTTGTGGGATTACCATACCATGACCCCCACCACTACCCAGGTGACCACGTACTCACTAGTATATGGGGCAGAGGTGGTGTTACCCATCAAAATCCAAGTGATGTCACTTTGTGTGGCCATTTGCGATCAAATATCCACGAACTAGCATTCCTAGACACGGTTTGATGAATTGGAGTAGTTAGAAAAAAAATCATGCACACTCTGCACCATTTGGAAATCTACCAAAACCATGTTGCACGAGCCTTCAACAAAAAGGTTCTCCTTTGATCTTTCCTCGAAGGATAAATGTGGTTATTCCTCAGAACCCTGATGATACTGGGGAAGAATCCCCCCAATCTCGATTTAAAGTGGGAAGGACCCTATGTCATATATCGGGTCTATTTAAATAGAGCATACACCCAGATATCAATTAAATGAAAGCTCATCACGGCTCCCACAAATGGGAAGTTTTTGAAGAAATACATTGTATAAAAATGCCCCATATCATAAGTCCAAGCTCTATGATGTTAAACTATGAGTCATAAAAAAACAATGTCCTAATGTCATGGTCCAAACTCTAAGACCGTAAACTATGAGTTAAACAATGTCCTTATGGTCCAAACTCTACGACCCTAAACCATGAGTCAAAAAGGATTCCCCCATGATAAGTTCCAAACTCTAAGACCTTAAACAATGAGGTAAGAAATATTTCCCCCAATATCATGCTCTAAATTCTATGACCCTGAACTATGATTCATAAATATGTCCTCTCATATCATAATTCCAAGATCTACAACCCTAAACTACGAGTAATGATTTCCCCCAATGTCATATGTCCAAGATTGAAGACCTTAAATGATGAGTAACTACAAATCCTCAATGTTAGGGTCCGATCTCTAAGACCTTAAACTATGAGTAACGAAAAATGACCCCTGTGTTATGGTCCAAACTCTAAGAACTTAAAATACGAGTCATCGTCCTTTACACAAAACGTTAAATTGTAAGGAACATGTCCTTGTTGTAAGACGTTAAACTACATAGCATAGAACGTCCTAATTGCATGACAATAAACTACATGATCTTTCACAGAACAATGTACGACTGGATTCTTTCCCTAGTAGGATACGTAGTGAGGCCTCGATCTCTAATCCTATCCCACCACCCATAAATAAAAAAATTCCTCCATCACGTCCCCTATCTACCAATATTCATAAAGGACACCATTATCACTCATTGTTTCTCGCACCGATTACAACTCCCGTGAGCTTAGGAATGATGATAATGATTTTCCTATAAAAGTCAACTATGGGTTAACATGGCAGACTTGACAACTGTGATGGGTAGAAGGAAAATTCCCTTACCCATTGGACTGAGCCAAACTGGTACAGGGCACACACAGAACTATGTATGGCTTGATTCCTGCTCTCATAGGATACGTAGCAACGCCTCGATCTTTGATCATGTCCCATCCCCACCAAGAAAGAAAATGAAAAGGCCCCCCATCATATTCTCTATCGCCTCACACTTTCAAACAAGACTATGTGACCATTCCTTGTTTCTCACACCAAGTATAACTCTCGTGAGCTTAGGACCAATGGTATGGATTCTATTACGCAAGTAAACCATAAAGGAATATAGTAGGCATGCACCCCGTATCAAGTAGAACCAAAATGCCCTCAAGTGTCCCTAACACATCAAATTGACGTTTGTAGGTATATTCCAGAACAATGTGTGGCTTGATTCCTTCTCTAATAGGATATATTTTGACGCTCGAATTCAGCATCCGGGACCATCCATAGGCAAAAAAACGCCCTTAACCCCCATGTGTGGGTCGGACCTATGTAGAAGCTCCCATAAGGTCAAGGTTAATCATGGTATAGGTATTATCAAATTTCCAAACATACCTTTCCCATTTTTTACACTCTATACCTTGGGAAAACATGGATCCTCACAATCATCCAAGGCCATCAGGGATGGAAGGCCAGTTTCTTGCGGACACCTTTTATTGACTATGAATATCATTACCAAGTGGCTCTGCATATGTCGCCCACAAAAATAGTCATCAATCAAAGGAAAATTCATCCCCAAGAGATTCCTCTCATACCTTAGTACGTACAATGGATTTCAAGCCCCATGCCTCCCCCCCCCCCCTCGATTCAAGTCGCCCCTAGAACTATGGTTTACACCTTCTATAATCACTCATGTATAAGGAATGCTGGAACACCCTGATTAAGATTAACCTGAAACTTTTGAAGACCTCTTCAAGGACAAAATAGTCCTCACCACATGATATTAAAATGAAAGACCAAAATCATCCTCACCACATGACATTAAATTGCAAAGAAATGGCTTTAGCCTCACAAAATTCCCCTAATGTTGGATTCATTGTTCTTTGATGGTGACATGAAACCATTTTTATCCCTTGTTTCTCACACTAAGCATAGATCATGTGAGCTTAGGGATATTTTCAAGAGATCCACCATGAAATTATTGGAAAAAAGATCAATAATTTGGTCCTAGCAGCACGAACCTAAAGGGCATGTCACGGTTCCATCCCCCCAGAAGAACCTTGAGTCCTCGCCATGTGATGTTAAACGATCAGGTATCCCAAAGATAGAATGAGTACCTCAACCTACCTATGGGTCATATATACATAAGGGACACCATTAAATGAGTAAATCACAACCCAAATGTCCCCAATATATCCTGGTATACCCCTACCATATTCTATACTCTGTGCTTTTTGAGATATTGAATCCCCATAACCATCCAAGGCCATATGGGATGGAATACTAGAGTCCTACGAACACCTTTGATTGAATATAAATATCATGCACCAATGGATCTACATACATCACCCACAAAAATGGTCATCAATCAAAGGAAAATTCATCCCCATGAGATTCCCCTCCTACCTTAGTATGCCCAATGGCTTCCAAGCCTCATTCCACCCTGCCCGATTCAAGGGCCCTCAAAGTCATGGTTTTCTTTTCTCCCCTTTCACACTTCTTGGATATATCAGAACATATGGGTCTGATTCACCTTTGGTATCTTTTGGTATTTCTAAAAAGACATTATATACGCATGTGCGATGTTGGTCCATATGAAAAGGAAGAGTGACCCTGCTCGTTTCGGGGTTTCCCCAAAGAAGTTCAGCCAAAAAAGCCTCCTCTTGAGATTAGGGTCACCCCTGGTAGAAGGTCATTCACCATGTTCAAAATGTTCCCAATATCCATGATCCTCAAAGGCCATAAGAGGCGGAAGTCCAGTGTCCTGGGGATTCCTTTTCATGATAATGCATATCATGGCCCAGTGGCCCTGCATACATCGCCCACAAAAATGGCCTTTAATCAAAGGAAAATTCATCCCTAAGAGATTCCTTTTTGGCCTATGTATGCTCAAATGAAATTCGTGTCTCGTCACACCCACGGATTTGGAAAACTCTTGGATGATGGTTTATGTACCTACTTCTTCCCAAGTTCTCCTACCATAGAAAGGACTCTTCATTGAACTGAAAACTTTCCAGATCTCCCTCACGCAAGTAAGAAATGTGCGGTAACAATTTTCCACTCAAGGACGATGTGAATGTTCCTAATGTTCTGAGACAACACTACTCAAGCTAGCCACATATATTTTTCTCCCAACATCATGAAAAATTGAAAATGTGGAAAATCCCACCAGAGTACTGGAGGCGGAAGTCCGGTGTCCTGGGGACACCTTTGATTGACTATAAACATCATGCCCTAGTGGCTCTGCATATGTCTCCCATAAAAATAGCCATCATTCAAAGGAAAATTCACCTCTAGGAGAGTCCTCTCCTACCTCAATACGCCCAATGGCATCCAAGCCTCATTCCACCCCAACCATGGTTATGTTTACATTGAGAAGTTGTGGATTAAAATTTAAGTCTGTATTAATAGTTTTTGAGGTTCGGTTCACTGATCCATGTTTGGTATGTAGAAAATTCAGCCACATATCCTTCTTCTATGCAGAACTTGGATTTTATGTTTTAAATTCCACATCCCCGTTCTCAGAAGCCAAAATGTGGTATCCGAACATGGAAATTGGTGAGGAAATCAGTCCGCGAAACGTATAGAATAGTCCACGAACACGGTTTTCGCAAGGATCAAGGTATGCGAAGGTGAAGGATGACGGTAATTTGGGAGAACTTTTTTCCACGAGAAATCGTAAGAGACAAATTACATGGGCCCTATATATAGGTGTGGTCCCCTCATACCGATTCTACCTGTTCTACCACGTACCATTTCAGTTTAGGACTTATTATACAATAGAATAGTTCCTTTTTCATTCCGAACAGACACCATTCTGATGGGGGGCATTTGTAGGGTCCTGAAAATTCCCTTAAGGAGAATAAATACCCCCTAAATCACTTTGAAAAAGGAATTAAGCACATAAATAAGTTTATCAAGGTGAACGGAGCCAAATTGAGTTTTATTTCATTGAAGGAATTTGAAGGAATTCATTTTTCTAAATGGACCACATACCATCACCGAGAAAGGTATGCGAAGAAGATGGATCACAAACTGCCAAGTTTGCGAAACGGTCCATGAACCGCTGGCCCGCGAAACGATGGTCAGTGAGTAGGGTAAACCCTGAACTGCTTCAACGAGAGGAGATCTGCATGGAAGAAAATCCACATATCGTGCCGTGAAACCCTCAGTTCGCGGATTAAGCGGACAAGCAAGGTTCTGCGAACCAAAGTCTCTGCAAACCTCGGTTGACCGAGTCTTCCATGGGTTAGAAAATTGATTCAATGGGCCTACACAAATGGTGTTGTATGCCCAATAGATGAGATACATAAAATGTTCTATAAAAGGATCACTATAAATAGGAAAAGGTAGGTAGGAAAAGGAGGAAAAGAGGAGTCAGGTATAAGGAGGATGAACGAAGAATTCTTGAGGGAAACTCAGAAGTTTCACTTCCGGCTTCCGTCTTGTTTCATCGGCGAATCAAGAACCACGAACCACTTCTTCCACAGGCATAGCCATCCACGAACCATTAAAATTGGGAATTGAATAATAATAATAATAAGAACCGAAATCCCAAATAGTGAAACATGAACAAAATAATTCTCAAGAATGAATTTTCCGTGAATGATAATTCCCCTGACCCCCATCAATATGGCGCTCTATGTAGTGTATTTCAATGTGGACTGAACCCAGCATCGTGTACCAAATCGATACTTGGATATAACCTAAAGAGGAAAGGTGATCCACGTACCACTTTGGTACATGGTTGGCGGTACCCATGCCCGTGTACCACACCAGCACGCGGATGGCCCTCCTGCTCGCATACACTAGGGTACGCAGAGCCTTCCCCACCCCACATGAGAAACCAGTATGCAGAATGGGGTGTTTCATTTATCGTTCCCTTTGGTTCTAACCTCACCCCTCCATTATCATCCAGTCCTCTGCAATCCCTCCGCTAACGAGTTCTCCGGAGCTAGTCCAAATCCACCCCCTAAGCCACCAGACCCGTATGATCAGGCCATCAGGTGCATCAACACCCCCCATTGAGTCTACATACCAATTGTAAGTGGAGTCACAAAGTCCCTCCCAGCAATGGTGCGGGCTTTGGGAATGCCTGTAACGCTACATTCCCACAGTAACCCGGAGTCCAACCTTTGGATGCCAACGTGAACCTCCCTGTTCTCGGGATTAGGGTTGATAACTTTCTTTTCCATTCAATGAGTAACAATTATTAATCGAAGGGGTTATGTTCGCTACCCCCTTTGATGAGGTAAAAATTTCTCCCCTTCCCAGAACATGATCTGGGGCCCTCCCACTAAGGTACGTCCCCAATATTATGAGGCAGGGCCGCATGACCTTCAATTCCATTTCACATTGAAAGGCCCATCACTCTATCCCTCTCCCATGATCGTCCTAGCCTCTTTTTCCATAGGCTCTCCCTCCCTCTCCAATAGGGGAGGAGGCATGTGCATTGTTGAATCTTTCAAATCCTCGTGTTTCTCACACCGATCATGACTCATGTGGGCTTAGAGTTTTGTTTGGATTAAAAAATGAGCACATATCTAAACTATGAGAACTTTGATTCCGGACCATGTTAGGATACGTAGGATGCCTTCCAGATGGCCTGAGCTCAAAAGGGGATCCCATCCATAAAGGGTCCACACAATCATGCCCCCTCAAATGGGAAAATTTCATGCATAATCCACACATGATTGAACTACATGGGTTATGAATCCTCCCCAAGGATACATAGGAAGCCCTCCTTGTGGTCCTGATCCCAACATCAAGTCACCTTTTTTCCCCTATAGATGACGATAAACTCTAGATCTCCTTATAATATGGCTATGTCAGCTTCACCTTTGTGGAATCAAACATATTCATGCTCATGATGATCTTGTAAACCAAGGGTATCCCATAGACACACTCTTCAAGAATGAACCAAGGATTCAAGAACATATGAATAAGACTTAAATATATAATAGACTCCCGGAACAGGCAACAATCCTTCCCCGGAAGGGTGTGGTGAGCCTAACCTCCCATCCTCTCGACCAATGGAGACCTCAAGTGTTGTTGGAAAAATTATCACCCAATGAGTACCTACCTTTGGATACAGTTCCATGAATCATGGATACTAGGGTTATTGGGCATTCTTGGCTCCACGAATAAACCCGTTGGAGACCATACGAGGAATTTATTTCCAAAAAGGACCGATTGCGTGAGCACTTGACCCCCATGCAGTCACCCATTGGGACCAATAGTTCCCCACTGGGTTAATTGAACCTTATTTAAAGGATAATGACGTTGAACGGGTCGAAAAAAAGGAATAGTAAATTAGACAAGAGCCCGTCCCTATAGAAAAAGGAATAGGTGATGATCCTTGTCATGCCATATCCACATCGCCTGCAACATGCACCACCTCGGAGGTAGAACAATACTCAAGAGTTGTCAAAATAATTTGAACAAGATCTTGAAATAATAGTGATAATAAAATCATTTTTAATGGATAATAAGTTTTTGAAAAATGTTTTTCCTTCCATATTGATAAATAATACTCGATCTATTGAAAATAACATTATTTAAATAATAAATGAATTATTGATTGGAAAATAATAAATAAGGGTAGAGATAATACCATTGAAATTATAAAATACTATAATATTTAAACCCTTTTATTTTTTAGTCCATTTAAGTGTTATATAATTCCCATTAATTCCTATAATTATCAATGACATAATTATCATTTCTATGATGAAATATTTTATGAATTATACTCAAATAACATTAAACCACTGAAGTTGTCTAAGACCTTTGTATGATACCAACTAATGGGTCCCAAACTTAAATATTATCTAATCCCATTTTTAGTAAAAAATTAGTTTTATTACATTCCATAGGATCATTACGGTTTAGAGTTTTAGGAAATTAGGTAACAAATCTTACACAACAAAAAATATTCTTTATAAGTGTACACATATAATCAGTATCCATTTTTTCCACAATATAAAACTTTTAAAATGAGACACATTTTCTTTTCCTAATAAATATTTAAGACCTTCAACTTGACTTCTTATTTTTTTTTCTACCCATCATTAATCCCTAGTAAAAACATTTTGAAAATTTGTGATAAAAAAATAAATAGAATTAAAAAAAATCTTTTAGTTTAGTAAAAAACATGAAAATGCATAAAACACATACCTTTATCGCATTGTTATTTAAGAGTATGGAATAAATAATTTTCATACGAAGAAACTCGCCTTTTTTTAAATGAAAACATTAAAAACCATATAAAACAATTAGAAATAATTTTTAGGATACAAAGGGAATTATATTCTTAACCTATTTTAAGAATGTGTAAGAAATAAAAGAATCCCATATAAATCCATGGGAGAAACCACACTAGTTAACTCCCTCCTTCTTAACTTTGAAGTTAAGGAACATTACCAAATGCATTTGAAAACTCTAATGGGGATCACCCTTATAATGATTTATATCGATAACACTCGTATTCATGAGGAATAATGTTTTTAATCCCATTATATAATTTTTTATTGGGATCACACATTTTTCATATAAAACTCTCAGGTACTATATTATTAATAAAACATTTTCTTATTTAACCTCTTCATCAAAAAAACCATTGAAAAACTCCTTTGAACTCATATGAAAACACTTTGTGATTTTCAAATACCCTTTCCTTTCAAAACTTATTTTCAAAAATAAATATAAAGAAATAATTTAAATAGGTTTTCCTTCTAAAAAACATGAAATATTATAAATAAATACAAAAATAATATAATGGATATGGTGGCAGGAAAAGTCTTTGTCACTGTATATATTAAAATAGAACATTAATTTTGACTTTTTTAAAGAATGTAAAAACATTATATAAAGTGATTCCTTATAAAAATACTTTAAATAAATTAAAAGGAGACATAAAATTTCCATTATAATTATTTTATGTCTATATAAACACATTAATATAATATTTTTAAAAATATGGACATGGAATAAAAAAAATTGGAGGGGAAAATTAAATGATGATTTTTTAAAAAGAATGTCTCTTACATTGAGTATAACTAATCACATATATTCATTATCTTACTAAATAATAAACTTATGTTAATTATTTACATTATTAATAATATTTTTCCAATTTCTTATTCCTTTTGTAATGTTATAATCAATTACTTAATCAATCAAGTTCACATCCAATGTTTTTACGATATTTGGTTTATATGTCCAGTATGACTTCGATAGGTTGACTATGGTCAAAGTGGTTATTATCCCATCATATAAAAAATAATCATCATAATGTAATTATATGTTTTACACATAAATTATAATTTGAAAATAATCGATGAGATATGGTTAAAAAATTAACTATGTTAAAATTATGGAGACAGTAGGTCATACGTACGCATGAGTAACGTTTTCATTTTTCAACTATCATTAAGGAAATAAGCTAAGTATTAATTTATATTTTATAAATGATAAAAATATCTAAAATACCATATTATTTTTTAAATTTAATTATATATATCCTCTATGTTTTTTGGTTATAAAAAATGAATCACATCAACTTTTTGGAGGTGGTGGTTCACACGTACACATGAATAACAATATTATTTTTTAGTGAGTGGAATGGTGAGAAAGTAAATGATATATTATCCTTTAATATTGATAAATATTTCATGAATATAATATATATACATTAAATAAATCATTAAAACCAGTCTAAATAGGATTTGATGGAAAACAAAATATATCGGTTCGTGATGTGGTAGTATTACGTACACATGAAGAATGATTTAGTTTCCCATTTGATGGAAGAGGAGTTGGATATATGTTAGACCAATTAAAAATATCATCTCATAATAAAATTTCATTCGAAATATGTGAAATATTCTATGATACTTTCCATATATAATTCATAAAAAAAAGTATATGGGATTCATCTACTATGAATTCACTCTATAAGGGATAATGAAGAGTAATTAAATGTTTTGTAATTTTATTTTTTAATAAAATAAAGAAATTATATCATAATATTATCTTAATCTCTTCCCTAATCAGTTTCTTCAGCGTGGGCACAACATGTATTCAGGAAGTTACATCAATTGGAACACAGTATCATGTGATGAGCCCAATGAAACTATTCAACATTAACTTGTTAGGGTTAATAGGATAATTATGCACATTCCATATGACTTTGAATTTTATTCCATTTCTTTTCACCATAATAATTTTTTCAAACATCGTCATGATAAGTAACTCCAATTTTTTCTGGGACATTATTTCTTCTTTTTCTACCATTTCATCAGTTTCAACATCATAGATATGTTTTTCCTCTAGATTGATTGCATCGATATGTGCATAAGGTTGTTGCTCTACTACACTGGGAGTAGCAGTAGGTTGAGAAACTTATTATTCCTTACGAATGGGAGAATCATCATGTATAGAAGACATTATCTACAGAAGTGGTTAATCATTTACTTTAGATTAAATAAATGTGTAAGTGAACATATAATAACATGAGGTAACACAATGAATATTAAAAAAAATATAACCTAATTATTGATATCTCTTTTTTTAATGGTTGAAGAGATTTGAACCCTCTATTAAGTATCCAAATCCCTTAATTTTGTTCTCCTATGATGTACAAGATCAATTCTGCATTATGGCCACTGAAAAATGATTGTGATGTCCCAATTATGGTGTTATCCTTGGTTGAATTTTCATATAAACCTCTTTTGGTTTTGGTGGATAATAGAACAATTGACCACTTTCTTTTTGTGGGATCCAGAACATATAATACTTATATTTTCTGTGATACCATTTTAAATGGTTCATCTCTAAACCCTTACTTACTAAAATACACTTTAATGAATCCCAATTCAACTATTTTAACATCACTCTTGTTATCATCCCACTTGCATTGAAAAATTTTAACTTGGGGTATTGTATAATCCAACTTCCATATTTGTTTGATGATGCCAAAGTATGACATATTCACATAAATTGGATTTTTGTCATTGGTAATAGATACATTCATTTCCATAGTCGCATGTGTAACTCCAATATTTTTCATGGTACTAAATTTATCATATAAATTTGTATAGAATTTATAACCATTAACTACAAAACCAATAATAAAAAATACATGAACATTTTTTCCTCTGGTTAGACATCTAAGTCATTCTAAAATTGAATCTGCATTTTCATCTAAATCCTTAAAAATATGGTCTTGAAACCATCATATAAACTATTTATTATTTGTATTTTATATCCATAAACCACCCCTTTATGGATTAAAATTACTAATAGTTTCTTTTGGGGTTTCAACATATGATGAAATCTATAAAATTTTATGTAAAACATAAAGGTGGGACTGCTCTTATTATGTAATATTGATTGTGAAAACATTTATTCTATAAATTCCTTCACCTAGGAGTCATCAAATGTGAATATATTTTTGTGGACATATTCTTTCTACACAAGATAGAAAGTTGTAAAATAATTCAATGGATTCCTCAACAATATATCTCTCTGCAATATAACCATTTATCCAACTTCAATTTTTGACATAACCTTTTGAAATAATTATATACTATTCAATGGGGTTAATCCATCTATAATTTATAGGAACACATAGTCAAATCACTCTAACCAAGGGTACTGTCAAGTGAACCATCATATAAAAGAATGTAGGAGGGACGAAAATTTTCAATTCACATTATATGACAGCAATTTCCCATTCCATAGTTGACAATTTCACTGATTCTATAACTTAAATTCATATAGTTTTGAAAAATAAATATATATTGGTTAAATCATGATTGAAATTCCATTGAAAAATGAAATGTAAAGCTACAGGCCTTAGATCTTGCATCAAAACATGACAATCATGTAATTTCATAACCTTTAACATTAAATCATTCATTGAAATGATATTCTTGATATTTTATGAATACCCCTCTAGAACCATTAAATCATTAATGAAGTTCAAAATTGATATCTCTCCTATTTTGAAAGAGTGTAAGTAGTTAGAGGAAGAAAATTATACTTTTCACCCATCACTAGCACCAACTCTTTCTATATTACCTTGTCAATCGTCTCCAACCTAACCTTAATTCCATCCTTTTTTTCAGGTGCATTTAGTAATGTACCAATGACACTATCACATACATTTTTCAACATGAATAACATCAAGATAATTTTTGATATACAAAACATTCTAGTATGTTAATTAAAAAACTGACCACATTTCCAACCATTTTTTGTAAGGTTTTTGAAAAAGGTTTACCAATATAAGTGTCTATATATTTTACTTTCTTAAATAGTTTATCACCTATTAGTGGTGAAATTTTTTTATTTTCTTCATAACTACCAATAAATTATGTCATCTAAGATCAATACTTATGTTACTGGGGTGGAAATATGTGATGTCTTAAAAACATAGTCTTCAATGAAGGTTTCAACCTAGTTGACTGTGTACCTTTTTCAAAAATGGGACTCTGTTGAGTCCATTTAGTGTTATATCCTAAAAACTTTCCATAAGTTGTAAATTCATTTATCATCCCATACAATAGGTCTCTCAATGTGAAATATTCATTTTTGTAATCATTATACAAAGTAACACTTGAATCCCATAATTATCCCAAATCTCCTATCAAGGGGGAAAAATAAACATCAATATCAATTGTATGGAAAAATATTTTGATGATGGGGCTGAAATATGAAATATTTCATATAATAACTCTTAATTAACCAAACTAATTTTTTGAAAAAATAATAATCATATTAAAAAATTATAAAAGTATAAAAGTATAATTTATAGTAATAAAATTTATGAAAGTGTAAAAGTAATAAAAATTGATAGATTGAAAAAATTATACAGGTATAAAAGTATAAATTACAAATGTATATATATTTATATCAGTATATAAAAATATAGACATATATATAAGTATTAAATTATATATAATTTATATAATAATATTAATTTGAAAGAAATATACACAATTTAACAATATTGTAGGGAGGATGAGGATCTAGGAGCTACTTAGTGAAGCCGATGTTTGAACCTTTGGATTCTTTTTTATTATGGAGATTCTAGATTTTCTAGGTTCATCTCTCTTACTAAAGAAAACACTCCAAGAATCACCCTAAATTCCTTCATTTAATCAAAGACACTCCGAGTCCTCGTTATTTTTAAATAGAGGATAATGTGGGGCTCTGAATCAAAAATCGGATGTCGGTAGAAATATTTTTTCATCTTTCAAGTATTATTTCACAAGAAAAATTCTTATAAGGTCTCATTAGCTGATATAGAATCAAATGTGTATGTGTATGTATAAGGATTGGACATGAGGAAAAAATAATTTATCCCACATATTGTCATCCCTAAAGAATATAAGACCTGTAAATTTGATAAACTGGTGTATAGGATCTCATTTATTTTGGTTTTATCATATTAGATATGTGTATCCTTAGGTAATGGTTATTTCATCACTTATTTCCTTCGGATGAGTTAAATATTAAATTATGGATAATTGGTACATTGATCTAAAATCATAGTATATTGTATCATCATGAATGGGCACTATTCTTCCACGTTTTGTGGGCTTGGAATGCTTTTTCTTAGGTTTGTGTCCTCTTTTATGGACACAATTTGATTCCTTAGCATCTGAATATCCTGCAAAATATTTATTTTCCAATAGGATTTCCTATTCATCTTGAAAAATATATTGAGCAAGTGTGTTTTGGTCATTTTTTTAGAATGCGTATTCAAATAGATCACATCACCTTTCTTATCAATAAATTAATTCTCTCCAGTCCCACTGATAACATTCACATCAATGTTGAGTATAAAAAGAGACCTCCTACTTTTTATATATGTATGGTTTTCCAACATTTAATGGAGACATGTCACAGGAATGCCTCTTATATGAAGTGTGGGTTGAAGGGTCACCTTGATATTAACTATCATGGAACTCCCCAAGAAATGGATGTTCATGAGATAATTTATACATCTCAATTTTAAGATGATACTAGTGGATCCAAGAAGTCTTTTAGGATAACTAGGAGGGTCTCTAATAAATGAAATTCTCATAAGAATATGGTGACTGAGAAGTGGGTGATGCATTTTGGGTAGTCCTAGTCTAATTTAACTAGTAGTAAACACTAATATGTGGCTTTCAATTCATGGGGAGACCTTACAGAGGAAGAATATGCTCCCATGGAGTAGTTCTAGATCAACTCCTAGAATTCTGGGTAGTATAATGTTGATGGAGAGTAACATCATTTCCTATCCTTCTGGGATGCATGTTCTCATAACTTAGAGAATGAAAGACAAGTGGATTCTTTGAGTTATAACTCTGATGGTGATTATGAAGCACATTCCATTGGTGATTATCAATTATGGATTGAACCTAAACTTTTTAATTCCAATTTGAAAAAGAATGAAGAAAGTGATCTTTACTACAAGTAAGGGATCCAATATCAAGATGGTTTTTAATGATCAATGGATCGGGACTCTAGATTTCTATGGAACTAATGGTGATTCTATTAGGATGGATTCAATGAATTTGTGATTCCTTGTTATATTATTAGGTGTTTATAATAAGCATAATAGAATCAAGTAGGCACCCCTTGCATGAAGGATCCATGAGAGGTATTCATTAGTACTCATGTTGATCAGGATGTTACTCCAAGGGTCTCTTGAGGAAGCCTTTGTGGGTTGGTTTTGGTTGGTTTTTTAGACAACCTGACTCTTATAATGTAATTGTTTCGGTCCTTCTTGAATCTATAATTCATCAAAATTTGGATAAAATAGTTTCTTTGAAATGAAAATTTGACAGGATTGTGATTTTTTGACCGATGAGCATGTGAATTTGGATGAACAAGCCTCCTCATGTGTTATTACCAAAAAATAATAGCTGGTTATTTCCAACAATTTTTATTTACTTGAATCAATTGATTAATTGGATGATATATTTAAGGGAAATGAGATCCAGTTGGCTAATGTCAACTTTCAGTGTCCCATTAAGTTTGATGAGATATCAGCCTTGACAAATGAATGGATAACCAAACAAGAAAATGATACCAAAGAAAAATAGGACCTATTTTATATTGAAATGAATGATCCTATAAAAAAGAAACTGTATTTGAGTTTTCTTACCCAAAGTATAAGAGGGAACCAAAGGTTCAAAAGATCTTGATAGACATTGGAAATGGGGAAAGTCTTGGAGGAGGTGCCGACATCCAAAAAATTGGGGTCGTGCACATGGGCAGCCTAGTTTGGTGGATCTTAATGAGAGTATAGATGTGCAAAAGGAAATTATTAAAAGACTTGTTATGTAGCTGATGAGGGCAGTTTCTTTTTCTGACCCCATCTTCCTCCCTTTTTTTGTTTTGTATTATTTTAATAATGGGTATTGGGTAGTAATTTCTAAAAAATATATATATAATTTATATATGTATGTAAATTATAAAAAAATATAAAAGTACATATATGTTAAATATGTATACATAATTTATAGATGTATATAGTTTTACAAATTTATAAAAGTATAAAATAATAATATATAAAAGTAAAATTTATAAAAGTATAAAATTATAATAATTTATAACAAATAAAACTATAATTTTATATTAATTTATAAATCTCAAAAATTATAAAATAATAAATAATTAATAAAAATTTATATTTAAACTATATATATAAATATTATACACTATAAAATTTATAAAAGTATATAAATTTATAAATTAATAAAACTATAAAAGTATAAATATTTAATAAAAAATTATTATTAAATTATATTAATATAATATGATAGACTATAAAATTTATAATAGTATATAAATTTAAAATAATATTAAACTATAAAATTATAAACATGAAACACATTTAATATATCAAAAAACATTTTCATACCATGAATTTTTTATTCAAAACTAAAATTGAAACACTTTATCAACACTTTGAATTTCACGGATTACTTGAAATTCCAATTAAAATTAAGAAGCAATTGGAAATTCTTTTAAAAGACCAGAACACATTTTTAAATTATAAACTTACTTCACAAGGGTAATTCATGAAATTTAACAAACCCATGGTGCACAGGTAAATTGAAAGATAATTTCAAAAATATATTTTCTAATATAAATACATTTAACTTTCTTTGGAAACTAAGAGAAAACCATTTTTTTATCCTATGGATTCCACTAACATAATTATTAATATTTTTAGAATTCTAGAACATGAAGTAAAAGACCAAAAAATCAACACATTTAAAATTATAGATATTAGTGTTGGGTAAACCTAGTTACAACTCATTAATTTAAATAAGGGAGTCCCAACCCTACCCGAACCGGGTCCAAGAAACCTAGAAGATAGATCACACATGATAGCCCCATGAAAAAAATGAAAAATATATTATCTCTACACCCATGATTTTTTTATATAGTGTGTGTATCAAGGGGATTATAAGAGAAAGAGAGGAGAAAGATAGATGAGGATACGAAACTCTTAGTCAGACCAGATACAAAACTGATGGTTGTTTTGGGGGCTATTTTTTCATATCATTGAGAAGAAAAATTGACATGCACAGTAGGGTTCAGTGAGGTGAAACTGAAGAAAAAGTGTGGTTAGAGATTTTAACAAGATAAAGTAGCACATACCCTAGATTTTGAGAGATCAATTCATTATGAATGTGGACTAGTTGAAGCAGTAGGGTTCAACAATATCTTATCAATTAAGTCACGTCTACTTCATCAAAAATTATTCTATATTCCAGGGCTGACGTCACTGCTCGCTATCATCGACCAACTCCCGAGGTATCCCTCAGCTAGCAACCCTTACTGAAATCCACACATGTTGCCATCATGCATCTTCCTGGATGAGATGGACCATTGCACTGTCTACAGTATCACCAACACCTCAGCGCATCGACCATAGATTAGAACTAGATCTCTAACATCCCCAATGGGTGGGGCTCCATCAACATCTAACCATGTTGGTACACCACAAGGATCCCACACCTGTGACATCACCTCTATCATCCGGTGGACATCGCCATCCGAACCACAGACCTGCAACACCGGTGCGTCTCCATCCCTGCCTTTGAGATGGGCCACCTCCATCCCCCACACCCGACGTCGCTGGTGATATTCCACCCAGATACCATGTTGATTCATCATCATCATAGATCAAACTCAATCACCTCAGATCTCAAATTATCTTCCCACACCTACATTGACCCCAAGCATCACATGTCGACATCTCTTAATTGGACCAGATTTCGGTGCACAAGTCCTAGTGCCTTGCCGTCGCCTATTCACCATCGTCTTCTGATAGGACCAAAGCCCACTGACATAACCCTGAAATTCAGGGAACGATCTAACCACCAATATATCACCCCAATTTTTTCATTAGATTCATCCTGATAGTGGAGGTAACTAGCTTCAAGCATCTCAAAATGACCAACATTTTCATCATTGATCATTGTTGGTTTGTTGGATCAATCCCCACTAGAACCTAGAGAGAGGCTCTCCATTCTTAAGAGAGAGGATCTCCATCATTATATTTATATAATTATATATATTTATATAATTATACAACATGAATCTCACTACTTTGGTATATTTATATAATTATTTATATATTTATATCAATGTATAAATATAAATAATTATAAATATAATAATTATATTAATTATTTAAATATATTTATTATAATTTTATAATTATTTAAATATCTTTTTATTTATATTTATATTTATAAATAAATATAGTTAATATTTAAATATATATATATATTAATTTTATAATTATTTAAATAAGTATTTATTTATTTATATTTATAATTATAAATAAATATATTTAAAAAGTATTTATATATAATTATAAATATATTTATATAAATATATATATTTATAAACATATTTATATATATATATATATATATTTATAAATATATAATTATAAATATAATAAATACAATTATTATTTAAATATATTTATTATAATTTTATAATTATTTAAATATTTATTGATTTATTTTTAATTTCATGAATGGTAATGGGTTTTTTCGATAGCATCTCACTTCTACATTGTGACTAAGGCATGTTTTCTCTAATGGCTTCACTCTTGGATGATTGTTTTGACCCTGTAGAGGTATTTGTTGGTTCCTTGAGGAAGATGACTTAATTGGGTGGTGAAAATTAGACCTTTGGAGCTTAAGTCAGGGTTGAATCCACCTCTCCTTCTATGAATCATATTGAAAGAATATCAAAATAATATCAAAATGGGGATGAACTTCTGACAAAGAGAGATAAAGCTCAACAAGTTTAAATTAAATATATGTATTTCTTAATTTATTGTTCTATTCTTGAGAAAAAATGAATTTCTAAAAAAGGTGCTCATGCATTTGTTGAAGTGAGCCTGAAGTTCTTTGAATATTGAATTGAGGAATGAAAACACTTCACAATTGCATATTTTTCCTCTTTCATGTGTAATAAATCCGTGAAAATTGAGAATATGGAGATGATGCTACATCAATTTTTGGGGTTTTATGGATGGTGTATTGTTCCCAAAGGTATGGGTTTCTTTCCCATTACCTTTCTACCACTTTATCTAAAACACAAATCCTGGAGCTGTGGTTTTGTGAACCTCAAACTGGGTATCTTTCATTTCCAAGACTGGGATCCATAGTCCGATTATATCCAGGAGAAGAACTCTATGGTACAGGCTGGCATCCACATCAGGGGTATGAACTGGTACTTTTTACATCCATAAATACATTGGGATATCACATTTGTGGTTGGATCGTCAATTAATCTTGACAAAGGCATGAAACTAGCCACCAATGGTCACTATAAGAGAGTTATTTTTGAATATGATATCAATTAGACTCTAGTAGATTTGGTCTTCTGGGTTTTCAGACTTTAAATTTGAGTTATATATTGATTTTTAATATATCTTGTATTTTTATTCCACTTTTATATCAATTATACATGGTAGAGATAATTATGAAAAAGGATTGATATGTTTTGTTTTCAATAAATTTTTTCATTGGTATGAAGAATGTAAAAGTCAGATGCCCTATTCTAATGGTACCTCTACTTTAATAGAGCATGGTTTTGGGAAGAAGATACATGATGATACATCTACATATGGAGATATATCTCATAATCCTTCCTTTATAGATGTTGTTTCAACTCCCAAATCAAATGAATCTTTTGGAAATGAAAGTCTTTCTGTGCATTTAAATGCACCTCTTTTTGTGAAACATATGAATAAATCCATGGATATTGTACCAATTCAGGAAAATCTGGACTTTTTGTAGCTTTCTATCTCATGTAATAATATATCAACCATGGCTAAGAAATTTATTGCTTGAATGGATCATAATGACAATTCAATTGATGAGGCCATTTTGTAGGACCTTGCAAATAATAAAATCACTAATTACTAGGAAATTCCATCCATGGATTACAAGGGAAAAGACAAACATATTGTTATTTACAAAGAGTTATTTCAGTCATTCCACCCCCTAAATCCAATATCTATTATTGAATGAGTTATTGACAATATCCAATCTATTAATTATTCAGTTGATCGTGTGAATTTTAATTTTAGCAAATTGATGAGAATACCTAGATTCCTTGTTCTACTAATACTGATGTTTCTTCCTTGGTGTCACAATTTTATACAAATACCTTAGAAAATACCTATGAGTATATTGATGTTATTTCATCAATATTGATTGATATACCTATTTTAAAGGCTGTAACAATCATTGTGGATCAATAGGAGGATGCTATGGTTAATCCTATTAAAGTATATTATTGTCCAATGCATGATTATTATCTTAAGTAATTTACTAGTCTAGTTGATCATGAAGAGTCTTCAAGTGAGATATTTGAACATTTTAATAACTCTTCGATGATGTTGGAAAAAAATACTAATCTCAAAACTAGTTCTAAAGAGACTGGCATTGCAAGATTAAAAATGGATACTACTATGGTAATTCCCACATAAGTGTGTCATCCTCCAATTCGTTAATATCCTCCTAAGTGTCCTTATGGTATTTTCAGTGATGTATGATCTTCATGTGCTATTATTAAACATAAAAGCATAATTCCATAGATATTTGACAATGTGATTAGTTTTAATAATAGTTTGAATAAACTAGAAATGTAGGCCTCATAATGGACTCTCATTTCCATGATGTGGTAAGATAAATATCCTCTTATAATCCTTCTAATGTAGGGGATTATGTCATAAATGATTATTTGAGTGTATATAATTTTCTTCCATGAATGAGATATGATCCAAGGTATGAAGTGGGAGAAAATTGGATGTGAGGTCATCATCCATGTGAAAGAGCTCCTCATTGAAGAGGTAGAAGGGGATGTTTCTAACACCCTTCCCCTCCATGTTGGCTTTAGTCAAGGTGTAAGTGATAAATGGCCTTAAGATACATCCCCAAAATGAAAAAGGTTGTAAATAAATACCAATAACTTCAAGAATAGTGGGGGATTCTTTTCTATTTAAAATAAAAAAAAATCAAACTTGTCATTACCAAAACCAATACCTAATGCATGTCAACAATTTATTACAATTCAACATAATTCCAAATGAAAACAATAAAAAACAAAACCAATTCCACATCATAGTACCAAGAGGAACACTAAAAAACAAAATTCAAGACACAAATACATAACTCTACAGCTCCATGCCAAGCTTCATACTCTAACTCCAAAAATACTAAGCATCATAATGGTCCACTAAATAAGTGAGATGTTTTTATTTTAGTTGTTTCCCAAAATAAAACATTTTTAAAATCACCCATGTTCAAGATCAGGGGGTGAGTAGTAATTCTCAGAAGGTTCTACCCAAATGAATTCCCTACTCACACTACTAGTAAGGAAAAAGTTATCTACTTTATATAAAAAAATATATATAACCAATAAAATATTTCAACAATTACCAACAAGACAAACATCGAAACCAATTTTTTGTATTTTCATAAAAAATTCACTTTCATGGAAAAGTGGGAACCACATAGATAGAATAACCCTTACAAATTCAAAATTCAAAAATAGGGCCTAAAATCAAAATTCAAAAAATAGAGCACTACCACCAGAACCAAATCCTGTAAATCACAATGCCTCCTAGGAAACATGATGATGCCATCATCATCAATAATATCATCATCATCATGCCATTTCCATCCATTCCAAATGTCAATCCATTTCTGGAGATAACAAACCACCAGAGAATAACCCACCACTGCATCCATCAAAAAAAGACACCCACTCCATCATCGATAAACTCTCATCATCACAACACTAGAATATTTTTAGATCATAGAAACATCGATCACAAACACACAAAATGTATTCAACATGACCGATCAGCTTCAGATTCATTATCATATAGAACCAAATTGGAACATGTTGTCTTCATTTCATGATCACCACAGGTTCCAAAATTCAGAACATGTGAAAAAAGGGAAAAAGATGATCAGGATGAGAAGTCAAATAGAACCATGATCATTGGGAAAATAGGGATGAAACCCTAAATAAAACCATGGAGGAAAACCTAATGGGAATCCCCATAGCTGCGACACCGCATTTCCCAAAACCTATAAGTATCCATCATTGAGTTCTGATCTAGAGTGGGGTTGTATAACATGAGATCAGATAATGGATGTGGTGGATGGGTGTATAGAATGAGAAAAAGTAACAATGGGATTGAAATCCTAGAAGAAAATAGGGATTGAAGCCCGTAACCGGATGAAATGAAATGAGGAATTGGGAACCATGATTAAAACCCAAATAATAAACTGGGACTAAAACCTAAAGATGAAACCCTAAATGTATCAATAGAAACCGAGCGAATAAGACACTGAAATAGAGAATTAAACATTTCCCTTACATCCACCACCAAAATCTCAACCACATTAGAAAAACCAACACACCTAGCCAAGATGAGGATATTTATGTTAGGCCATATCCACAGAGCAGGGGTGGAAGAGGGGTAAAAGAGACAACTCCATAGAACCTTGAGAGAATGAACCTAGAAAAAGAAATACCAAAGAGTCCATAGAAGGAGAGATGTTGAGGGGATATAGAAACCCAAAAAAGAAGATAGTAAAGCCTAAATGGGAATAAGACCAAGGAGTGGGAGAATTAAATCACTGCCAAGGAGAAATTGAAACACAAGGAGAAAGAAAATGAATCTAAGAGTGAGTGCTATGAGAATGGGGCTCTATAACAAGAAAAACACATCACTACTAAAAACTATTACCCTGGAAACCACATTTTAATAAAGTCAACCAAACATGTCATTAACCATTTCTCAATTTTCTATTGGCATCACCCATTTCATATCATATCACCCAATATAAACACATCAACTTCACACACAACTCCACCACCAAAGCTTGCTATTACCATTAACGATGGAACTTCACATCCAAACTTGTCCCCTTTTTATTGTGATGCTTCATAACCACATTCCAATTAATTTTAGGGTGGTACTTCATGACAACTAACCATCCCCATTTCAACTCACGCTTAACCATTCAATCCAAAACATTCCTAATAAACTATTTCCAACCATTTCAATAAAATTGCCACTTTTTATTTAAAACACTCATATTCCAACATCCATGCCAAACAATGTTTTAACCAAACTATACCAAAACCATTTCCAACATCCATGCCAAAACCAAATCAAATTAAAAAAAATCATTGAAAACCCTTTCACAATCCATTATCTTTTAGAAAGCCAAGAAACTTATTTTAAATTCATCATTTTAAAATCCATCAATGAAGCATATTGCACAACAATATAACAATTTCCCCAAAATTTTCACTTCATCACCAAAGGGGTTTCAAAAAATATTCACACATCAATTTCAAAAAAAATCTCAGGAAAAAACAATTATTTTGAAATAAATTCTTCTAGCTCTAGTAAGGGATGTTGAGAGTGAATCCACCTACCTTTTGGGTTTTGGAGAAAATGTCCAACGACACAAATTCTCACCAAATATGGGTGAAAACTCCCCAAATCCACATTATAATCCTTCCCCTAACAACAAAAGACCAAATCTTATCATGATTGCTACAAAAACTCTAGATCTATCTACAATAGAACTAGATATAATAATATAAGATAGAGAAAAGAATATATCTAAGAGAACCCAAGAAACTTCCTTGAAATGACACTTAACAAGGGAGATACACATTCAAAGCACCGAGAACACCTTCTGAATTGCTCCCAAAAAGAAGGGGAAAGGTTACCAAACCATGGAGAAGAAAAAATCCTGAGTTATAGCCACATGGGAGAAAGAATAGGGTATTTAAGGAAAAATTTAGACCAAGTCCCGTTTTTAAAAACCCTCTTTTTAAGTCGTGCATGGTTTAGATGCATTGTTAGACAAAATTTGCGCTAATTTTTCACCTAATACTACCTCATGTGGGACCTCACTCGATTGTACCACACTCTTTGACAAACCATGTGCCAACTATTTCAAATTCCTCCATCCCATGCTGTATAGTTTCCTATATATTATACACATTTTTCACTAACCGTTCTGAAATCATACACCCTTAGAAAAGCCAAAAAACCATACCAATACCTTGAAAACTCTCCCAAACATTTCCTAACTACTATATATACATAAATACCATAATTATAAGGTTTAATATGTCAAATCAGGGGGTGAAAAATTCTCCCCACCATTTTCCTTTCCAACCTCAGAAAGTAGAAAACCATCACCTTCCTAAAAGAGCTCGTTCCATTGCTTGACCATTTATTTCTACTATTTCAAAGTATCCTTTGGGATCTGGCCATGTTCCCACAAAACCTGCTCTAGATCCATTCTTTTCTCATGCAATAATTTCTCTTGACTATCCATAATCTGCAAAAGAATGTGCACTAATAAAGCATCTATATCACGCTCACCATGATCCCATTAAATCAAATGGTTGGGATTTGGATGATACTTCTTCAACTAAGGAACTTGAAATACATTTTTCACCACACTGAATTGTGGTGGAAAGGACAACTGATATTCCACCTCTCCAACCATCTCAAGAATCTCAAAATTTCCAATATATATCAGAGACAAATTTCCTTACATTCCAAAATGATGGTGTCCAAGCCTAAGAGAGACTCCCAAGAATACATTATTACTCACCTCAAACGGCAACCACTGTCGATGATGATCTACAAATGATTTCTGATGACTCAGATTCATCTCCATTCTTTTCATGATCTACATAATCTTCTCAATTTTCTCTTGGACAAGGTTCAACAAAACCATCAAAGTCTTGCATATTTCCACCCAATAAAGTGGATAACGACACATACTCCCATACAATTCTTCAAACAAATAAATATGTATTGAGGTTTGATAAATATTATTATATGAGAATTCCACAAATCGAATGTGATCCTCTCATGAGCCACCAAAATCTATCACACAAGACCACAACATGTCTTCCAACATTTGTATCTTCCTCTCAGATTTTCCATCTATCTAGGGATGGTATGCCATACTCATATTCAACTGAATCCCAAGTTCTTATTGCAAGGATTTCCAGAAATTTGATGTGAACCTCATATCTATATCTGATGTAATTGAAATTAGAATACCATTCTTATTTACCACCACACTGATATAGATTTTGGACAGACCCTCAACCATATGATATTCACATGTAGGGATAAAATGCGCTGAATTTGTGAGTCGATCCACAATCACCCATATGGAATCATGTTTCTTAACCATTCTCGGGAGACCTATAACAAAATCCATAACTATTTACTCCCATTTCCACATAGGTATAGGTAAAGTATGAAAAATACCAAATGGTCACTGATTCTCTACACTGACTTACTTATAAGTCAAGAATCTCAATATAAACACAACCACCTTCATTTTCATACCCTACCACGAAGACTTCCCTTTCAAAACCTTATGAATTTTCTAAATTCTAGGTTGGATATCCCATTTTGAATGATGTTATACAAAAAGAAGTTGTTCCTTTAAAACTACTTTTATAACCATCCAATTCCAAATCCAAAAAACTGAATCTTCATCTATTTTCTAGCCTTCAATGCTCTCCACATCATTGAGTTTAGACCTCCAATCCACACATTCTAAATTAGACATTTTCACATCTCTAACCAATCCAAAAAAATTAGGAACCAATGAAACTGGATATAAAACTGCTACATCACCTAGGTCATCACATTACAACTACATATAAGTTATGACTTACATCAACTACCACTAATATAATGCTTCTTTTTCAACAAGAACATATGAATTTTTACTTAATGAATCTTCCACTGAATATTCTATACCCGGTGTGTACATCAAGTCAATGTCAAACATATGTAAATACTCAATCCATCTCATTTTCATCTAGTTCAAATCTCTCTATGATAAAATATTCTTTTAAATATCATTGTTGGTAAATACTATGTATTTATCACTGAAGAGATAATGAATCCATGTTTTCAAAGAATGAACCACAACCGCTAACTCCAAATATTGTGTTGGGTAGTTCTGCTCATGAAACCTCAACTTCCATTAGACATATGAAACAAAATAATCCCCTTGATTGAGGCCACAACCTAACCCTAATCCCAATGTGTCACAATACACCACATACACTTTACCAGGTTCTAGAAAAACTATTATTTTTTATGATGTAAGGAGACCCTTAATCTTTTCAAAAGACATATGACATTGCTCATTCCATTGAAATGGAACATTCTTCCTTGTAAAAGCTGTCATCAGTAAATTCATTCATGATAAGTCATAAACAATGAATTAGTAATAACCATATAGACTAA
Organism: Viscum album; assembly: GCA_963277665.1. Lineage (NCBI taxonomy): Eukaryota > Viridiplantae > Streptophyta > Magnoliopsida > Santalales > Viscaceae > Viscum > Viscum album. The sequence continues at coordinate 1,385,292,533 of OY728123.1, forward strand.
GGAAACTTATTTTCTAAAAAACATTCTTTGGTGGTTCCCAAGAAATAAGAGCCTCAATATTTTCCAGATCCCCTGAAACACCTTTACAATAAATAACATGGACAAGAAATGTACATATTGTAACCAAAAATAACACATTGATAATTTTTCATACAAATGATGGTCTCAAGATTCCCAACTCTATTGATTAGTGTTGCTCATTCTCAACCTTTGTCTAAGAATAAACCAATATATCATCGACAAACACCACCATGAATGAATGAATATACTGGTGAAATAAATGATTCATCAATTCCACGAAGACTGATGGTTCTTTTGTAAGTCCAAAGCATATTTCCAGATATTCATAATGATAATATCTATTACTGAAAGATTTTTTCAGAATATCCACCTTTTTCACTGTCAATTGATGATATCCTGATCAAAAATCAATTTTGAAAAACCATTGATCCCCCTCACTTGATCGAACATATCATCAATTTGTGGGAATGGATATTGATTCTCTATCCTAACTTGGTTAATATTAATATCATCCACACATAACCAGAGAGTTCCATCTGCCTTTTTATTGAACAAAATGGGTGTCGCCCATGAAGATGTTCTAGGCTGGATGAACCCTTCTTTTTCCAACTCATCCTACTAAACATTCAATTCCATAAATTCTATTGTTATCATCTAATAATATTTATGTGAGATAGGGCAGGTTCCAGAAGGACAAAAATCGTAAACTCCACTTACCTTATGCGTGGAAACCCTATGAAAATTTCAGGAAAGACATCCAAAAACTGATTAACAAATGGTGGAATACTACTTCTCCCAGTCTCTTCCAACAATTCTGAAGTCAAGTCAACTAACTGATATGAGATCATCCCAACAGCTGGTTCCATCAAGCCTAGTGCACCCACTTTTTCATTCTTCTCTCCTATAAAGATAAGGTCGACACCATATTGAGTCATGAAACTAACCATTCACGCATAATAGTTTATGTAGTCATTAAACATCATCAACTAACCCATACCCAGGATTATATAATAAACATCAATTAAATAATTGATAAGTCCCATATCAATTCAAACCTAATGAAAGATATATGACATGTTATACATAGAAAGAGTCAACACTCTCTTTAAACCAGAGAAGTTTGAAGTTTCAGAATAGATGGAATCATTTACACATTTAATCACAGCATACCAATAACACATGAAGCAATAGAAGAATGAGGATCATTTGTATCAAACAATTCTTTCATAAAGGTAGAATTCAAAATAATCATACCTCTCCATGGATGGTCTAGGTTGATCATCAATAACAACTTTATTATCTCAAAAAACCAATGTACTAGCCACAATATTCACATTATTACCCTGTTGAAACTATCCTTTTTGAGGTGTTTTGGTTTTCCTAAAATCCCCATGGATAAATCTATTTTGTTTCTGAGGTTTATGTTTTTTCCCTCATCATGTGGAAGCATAAGAGGCTAGTGACCCCTGAGAGGTGTCACTAACAACTGACCTTAGAGTATTCTGATAGGAATAATAAAGATGTCTCATATTGTCAAAATTATGAAATGCTCCAAGTTGTGTCACACATTCTCTCTTCATGTGTCTTATATATCCACATTGGAAACATCCCGACTTACTCTTAGGCTTCGTAGAAAGATTCATTGATCTTGCCAAATGAATCTGAGCCATACTCCCACTTTGGAAATAAGTTCCCCTCCTCTTCTTTCTCCCCGTGTTAGAGTTCCCAACATTTCCTATGGGTATAAAGATAACTACTCTACTAGAATCCCCCCAAGATATCCCTTTCATCAAATGCATATCTATTTACCTTATCTGTATAATCTATTATACAGAGCACTGTAATCATTAAACAAATTTCTTTCCTCATCACAGATTCGAAAATATGTGCCTTCAACGATGTGCTATCTGCAACCTATGGTGAAAACCAAACAAAATTCAAGAATTTATCCATGTATTCCATCACCAAAGTTTCACATTATTCAAGATGAAAAAATATATCATTCATTGAATTCTAAATGTGTAAGGATAGAATTATTTGTTAAACAATTCCTCAAAATCCTCCCATGTCATTCCCTGGTCCCCTTTTTCCTAGACCACTAACATGACTTCTCTTCCAACATGTATGTTTCTAAATTAACATTCAAATCCACCAGAGTTCCTAGAAAATAAGGGATTTGATTCATCATATTGAGCCACACCTCCTCCTTTTATGGTTCTAAATCACACAAAAGATGGGTGTATTTTTCTTCAAAAACTGAACTGAATGATCCAAATGCCTTGGTTAATCCCTTATATTCCCATTATCCACAGCTTTAAAGGCTTTTACTTTTATCTTAACTAGTTTCTAGTTCACATGGGGCTCGGGTGAAACCACATTTTCTGCAGCTCCCTCCAATTGGTCTTTACGATGCCTACTCGGTTCCATTTCTATCGACACAACACAAGCATCACGAGTCTCACACTATAGTAACTAAATGCTTAAAATTTAAAATTCTATCACACTAAAACTATCACAACCATGCTTTCCAAAATTTAACATTTCCAATGTTCAATTATTTTTTAAAAATACACCATGTCTTGAAAATCACTAAATTTTTAAAATACCACATCCATTCTCTTTTCAAAATCAAACATTTGAAAACAATTTCTAGATTTTTGAAAAGTTAACACATTAATACCACATCATATATTATTACTATAAGTGAGATATGAAATCCTAGTGGGATGTAATTTCTACACTGCATTTTTTTCTCTTCTCATTGGATAAACCCAAGAAAATGAGATTACACTCCAATAAATGTCTCTAAAACCCTTATTTACCCAACTCCCTAAAAATGTGAATTTCAGCATAAAAATGTTAGATACATCTTTTTATGACATATATTTCATGTTCCAATAATCCTACTCCTCACTACCATCCAAACTCAAAGAATAAACCAATAATGAATGTCAACTACAAGATTGACGACCAATGCCAATGGACAGAACAAATTGATACCTCTTATAAAGCTCCACCCCTCCTCATTGCCCTGAGTCAAGGTGGAAGTGATACTTGGCCATAAGAGACATCCCCAAGGTTCCATAGGTCACTAATAAAATACAAGGGATTACAGAAAGGTGGGGGATGATTCTACCTTTAAATAAGAAAACCCCAACCAAATGTGTAATTGCAAAAACCACTTCACGATGGATGTCAACAGTGTATTAAAATTCAAACTCATACCAAATGAAAACAATACAAGAATCATACCAATACCACATCAGAGTACCAAGAGGAAGACTAAAATAACAAAACTCAAGACACAATGAAAAAACTCTATAGATCCATGCCAAGATCCATACTCCAACTCCACAACTGCACAAGCATCACGATGTTCTACTAAAGAAGTGAGATGATTTTCTTTTAGTTGTGTCCCGGAATACAACATCTGAAAAATCGCCCAAGTTTAAAAGAAGGGGGTGAGTAATAATACTTTGTAGGTTATCCCCAAATGTCTTACCTAATCATGCTACAAATAAAGAACAAGTTAGCACATCTATATAAAATAATTTCTATAAAACCAATAAAACAGTTCAATAATTACTAACAAGCCAAAAACATCACTTCTAAAATAGTTTACACAAGAAACCGCATTTTAATGAAGGAGACCAAAAAATTCAGTTACCATTTTTTTTCTATTGGCATAACCCATTTCATTTCATATGATCTGATGTATACACCTCAACAACACACACAACTCCACCACCCAAGCTTGGTGTTACCAATGATGATGGAAATTCACATCCAAACCTATCCCTGTTTTATTATGGTGCTTCACGACCACATTCCAATTCTTTGATGGTGGTATTTCATGACCCTTAACCATTCCCATTCCAACTCACCCTTAACCATTGAAACCAAACCATGACAAAGCAACTATTTCCAACCATTTCAATAAAATTATTACTTCTTATTGAAAACACTCAATCTATTTACATTAAGAAAACCTAGAAACCGATTTCAAAATCATCATTTTAAAATCCAATAATGAAGCATACTGCAATACAATATAACAATTTCCCCCAAATTGGAACATCATCACAAAAGGGGTTTCAACCATGATTCACACATCAATTTCACAATCAATTTCAAGAAAAACTATTTATTTGAATTCAATTATTCTAGTTCTATAAAGGGGAGTTGAGAGTGAAGCCATAAACCATTAGGGTTTTGGAGAAAATGAAAAACAACACAAACGCTCATGAAATCTAGGTGAAAACTAACTAAATACATCTTATAATCCTTCCTGTAACATTAATAATAGAAAATATCTACATGATTGGCAAAAAAAACCCTTGACCTATCTGGAATGGAAGTAGATTTCTGAAACTGTGTGAGAGAGAAGAGTTGTTCTATGAAAAACCAAGAAAATACCATGAATAGAGACTAACCAAGGGAGATCCACTTTCAAAGCACCACGAAAACCATTGGAATTTCTTCCAAAATTAGTTGGAAAGGTTTCTTAACCTTGGAAAAGAGGATATCCCGAGTTAGGGCCGCATTGAAGAAAGAATGGGGTGTTTAGGGAAAATCTCGACCAAGCACCATTTTGAAAAACCCACTTTTTATATCGCACACGGTTTATCCTCACAGTCAGACAAACTGTATGCTAACCGTGCACTTGGAACTACCTCAAGGGGGAACTCACACAGTTGTTCCACACAGTTATACAAACCATGTGCCAATCACGCCAAAGCCCACTATCCTATGCTACACAGTTTCCTGAAGATTCTTCATGATTTTCACTAACTGTGCTCAAACTGTATGCCCTTAGAAAATCCCCAAAAACCATCCCAATACCTTCTAAAGAATCCCAAACATTACCTAACCAATTTATATATATAAATAAAGAAAAATTAAAGGATTACATACCTCAAAGTGGTGGTGGTTTAGAGTTAATGTTGTATATCGGAATATGGTTCATGATAAGTGTTGGGCATTCTTTGTGTTAACTTAGTTGCAAATTTTTGTTGTTTTTTTATGTGTTCTATTTTGGTGTGGACTTTTAGCAAGTTTTTACTCCTTATATTATTTTTAAAATTAATGGAATTGGGTCTTCATGTCCTTTAAAATCATATTTTTTTTTAATAATATGTATATTTATAATTATATAATTAAATATTTAAATTACAAAAATTATTAAAAAAACATTTATATAGTTTAATTATATAAATTTCAAACAAATTTTAAATGTTAAAAATAAAAACATATAAATATTATTCATATAAATTATAAACACAGTGAAAACATTACATGTATAGTAAATAAATATATGTATAATAAAATATTACAATTTGATTAACTATATTTTTAACATTATTAATGAATGTATAATAATAAATGGAAAAATTAAATTAAATAAATTAGAAAAATATGAAAAAGTGAATTCATAAGATTTGCATGAATTACAAACATTCATATTTACACATACACATCTACACACACATATACATGCACACATGTATATACACACATGTACATACATACATACAGTTATACATGTACTTATATATTAAATAAATATATTTATAAATATTTGTATATAATTATTATAATATTTATATTATTATATATATTTACATAATTATATATATATAATTATATATATTTATTAATATATAACTATATATAATTATAAATATAATAATTATATATTATTTAAAATATTTATTAAAATTTTATAATTATTTAAATATATTTATATATATATTTACAATTTTAATTATAAATAACAATATTTATAAATATTTGTATATAAATATAAATATATTTATATAATTATATATATGTATATAATTATATATATGTATATAATTATATATATTTATATAATTGTATGCATATATTTCTATTTCTATTTCTATTTATTAATATATAAATAAATAAATATATAATTACAAATATAATAAAAATACTTATTATTTAAATAAAATTATTATAACTTTATAATTACTTAAATATATATTAATTTATTTATAATTTTATAAATACTTCTTTTAAAAAATTATACAAATATTTAAATTAATAAGAAAAATATTAATATATCATATTTATATTATTTATAAACATGCATTTATTATTAATGTATATAAATTAAAATTATTTTTTGAATATAAATATAATAATTATATATATATATAATTCATATTTTTTGTTAAATAAATTTATCCGCGGTTTTACCTAGCACTGATAAAAGTGCCCCTTTTATTAGTGTTTTTTATTCAGTGTTGCCAAATGACGCGTTGCCCATGTGCCAATTTGTGCCAGTGCTGGTGACACCTCGACCAAAGCCAGGAGAATGTCAAGATCCACAGTTGACTGGAGAAAAAATATCAAGCACTGCCGAGGGTGATGCTCGAGAATGTGTGATAATTTTCTAATCTATCCTATTGAAGAAATCGATCTTTATGAATACAAGACCGACTCCTTGAATCAGAGAATGATTCAATTATAAAGATCTTGCGTTTCACTAGTCGCAGGAAGAATACCAAGATTGCCTTTGAAGAAGCTTGATTAGGAACCGCTTTCACTTTAATATAGGAAGGTAATCAAAGACCATCCCAACCCACAATAATTATTGGAGTAATAGATGCACCTTTCGGTTTAAGGCCAAACAGTGGAAGATGAGAAATCCAAAGCTCACTCAGAAAGGGCTAACAAATTTATGAAATAGAGTTTTTTAAAAGGTTTTAGGGCATTAAAATTTTAAAAAACTGGATATGGTTAGAAATATTTAAAAAATGGGTCTTAACTCAACGACGCCACTACCCTCACCAAGAAGCGGTATTAGGGTTTAGGCTTCCTATGCGGAATTTCTAAAGGAAGAGTGAATGTCTTTCACTCTCCCACCAATTTTTTAATAAAAAAATATTCATATATATATGTGTGTAATTAAATGTTAAAAACTAATAATAAAAATTAATTAAATATTAATAAAAATTGACTAAATAAAAACAATTAATTGAAAATTAATTAATATTAATTAAATAATTATAAATATTTAAAACATATTAAAATATATTTATAAAAATTAATTAAATATTCATAAATATTCATATTTACAACAAATATTAATAAATATTGATTAAATATTAAATAATTATTCAAAACAATTAACTAAATTTTAATAAATACTAAAAAATATAAATAGATGTAAATTAATGTTAATAAATATAAATATGTAGTAATAAAATAATAATAAATATTAATTAAATATTGACAAAAATTAATTAAATTTTCATAAATATTTGTAAACACTGAAAATATTAACAAATATTAATAAATATCAGTATTTATTAACAAATCCTGAAAAATATTAAATACATATTAAATACATATTATTAACTATTAAAAAATATTAATCAAATTTTAATAAATATTAATAATATTAATAAATATTAATCAAATATTTACAAAAAGTAATAAAATATAATTAAATATTCATACATACTAACAAATATTAATTAAATATTAATAAATTGCAATAAATATCAATAAATACAAATAAATATTAATATATATGAAATAAATATTGTAAAATATAAATAAAATACAAAAAAATATTAGTAAATTGTAATGATGTAATTTTATATTTTTTAAATATTAATTGAAAATTCATAAAAATTCAATAAAAATGTATAAATATTAGTTAAATATTCTTAAAAATTAATAATATTTTTAAAATATTCATAACTACTCATAAATAACAATAAATATCTATAAATTTCAACAAATATAAATAAATATTAATTAATATTAATTAAATAAAAAAAATATATAAATAAAATACTAACAAATATTTATAAATAACAATGAAATATTTTCCAAAATTTATAAATATTTTTAAATATTAATTAAAAATCAATAACACTCGATAAAAATTAAATAAATATTAATAAATAGTCATCTATAATCATAAGAAATAATAAATTTCAATTAAATATCAATAAGTAGTAAATAAATATTTATAAATTTAAATAATTTTGTTAATAAGTTGAGGGTTAAACCTTGTAAGATCCAAGACTTCCTTTTATGTATGTTCTTATTTATGTTTAGTTTAAACCTCTTTATTTTATTTAAAAGAGTGTTTTCTGAGTGAATAAGGAGTCTCATGGATGTCTTGGTTGTTCGGGACCTGAATGAATGGAGAGCAGGTCTTTCTTGTGCATTTTACATGGTTAGTGCATGTTTAGTAGTAATTGTGCACCCTAACCATGATTTCTTGGAGGCGGGGTTCACGGTTTGAAGAAAACCATGCAAAGGGGAAGGAAAAACTGTGTGGTGTTGGACTGATCCATCCTGCATGGTCATCGCATGATTTTCCAAACAGTGTGGGATCCCCAGGTAACTGTGTTTCCTGTCCCCCTTTTAAATAGAGGTTGGAACATAGTTGGCACACAGTTTGACCAACTATGTAGTCAAACCATGAACCCCTTAAAAGTGTGATTTTACCATTTCACCCCTCGGGATTTATGGACCCCATACTCGATTTCCTTCCTCGTTTCTTCCCTAGCAACCCGTGTGATGAACCAAAACTCCCAAAGCTTCCAAATGATCAATTTTATTCATTTCTAGGATCTTTAGAGCATCAATGGATGTGAATCATAGCTTCAGGTCAGTATAACACTCCTCTTCATTTTTATTTTCGGATTATGTCTTGTGTAGCCATTCTTATTCTTTTGAAGCCCTAAAACCAACTTTTTCCAGCAAACCATAGGTTAGGACCACAAGGTGTGTTCATATCCAAATCAATGGATAAGGTTGAGTGTATTGTTGTCTTTTAAATTGAGGTAGGTGGTATAAAAGTTATATCTCATTGTCGTGATGTTGTTTTATGTGCATATGGTTTTTCTATGGTGTTTTCTTGTTGTGAATTTGGTGCCTTTAGTAAGATTTTATAAATTGGTTGGTTAAAAGATGAATTAAACCCCTCATGATCCCCATGGGATGCATTGAGGTTTATTAGACTAGTTATAGGGCCACCAATGGGGTGTTCCCTCATCCCAATCATAGAATGTTTTAATGATAATTATATAATTGATTTGTGATTTAGTAGATCCCATGATAAATTTGTTGTCATGTTATCTTAAATTGTAAGAGAACACAAATGGTAATAGTGTTTAGTGGTTAATTTGGGATAAGGGTTTGTGTGGTATAAAGTTAAAGAGTAATGGATTGAAAAGGGTAATTTTGTTGATTAGATATGGAATGTGAATGATAAAAGGGTTAATTGGGATAAATAATGTAAATGAGAATGTGCAAATGGGTTAAGGAATGAAGATGATTTATGTATTGAATGAACCATGATTTTTTAATGTCATGAGTTTCAAATGAGTATAGTTTGTGAATTGGTATATGTGGTAAATGATTAAATAAGCATGTAAACATGGAATAGTGTTATGTGTGGAGTATTGGACTTGAGGATCTACTCCCATGGGTCGGGTCAGATTGAGGATGGAACCCCCACCCCCTTTAATGAACGAGTTGTGGAGATGGATGAGGCTCTATTCCCATGATGGTACATTTGATGAAACTACTTGGACCAAGGCTCCAAGGTAAGTTCGATGTTTTATTTTTGAAATGTTTTTTCCCTACTGAGATAGGGAACTGGATATATCCCCTCATTCATTGTAGTTAGCCATCATAGGATGAAGTGAATTTTTTTGAAAATTACCTAACCCTTGGAACGAATGACAAAAATTTTTAAGTGAACTTTGTTTTCTAATGACACCTGGTTTACTTTTATTTGACTTTTTTCTTATTTAGTAATCACATACACATTCTACCATAAGTGGCTAGGGTGGAAGGGGGTGGGGGTTTGGGGTGTCGGTACTAGGGTCGAGTCCCCAGTCTGCATTCATGGTAGCGTGTGTAGTTTCATTGGATTTTGGGACCCACCTTTTGTGTAGTACTCTCATACACAATCTATTTAGACTATATATTTTATAAAAAAAATTGGTGGTAGCCTATTGATTTGTACTCACCCTGTTCGGGGTGCCATAGGGTACCTGATTAGACTTCATGGTTATAGTTTAGGATAAGGGAAAGGGCCCTATACTTGTGGGTTGATTGTGCATGATATGTGCATAGATGAGGGATCTAGACTCAATGTCTTGACTATTTTGGGGATTCTTCAGTTTCTCTGTATTTTGGGTTTCCTTGCACTTGGCACTGTATGACATGGCACGTCATATTTACAGTTTGGTTATGGGTTTGTACCCAATATTGGGAAATGGTTGGTAATGCATGTTTATTGGTTATTGTATATTGTTATGTCTACTTCTTCTTATTATCTATTGTGACAAACTTTGATAAAAATCATACAGTCTCTCCCAGGTTTTTATTTAGACCCTCACTACTAGTTAGAATCCTCTGGCATACGGGGAGGCGCGCCTGATGTCATGCGGTGACCCAACTCAGGGCACCGGTTTAATGGCCTCTAGGTTGGGGATGTTACAAGATTGCTTTTATTAAGAATATAAATATTAATTAAATTGTAATAAATATAAATTAATATTATTTAAATAGTAATAAGTATAAATTAATATTAATAAATATTAATAAATAATAGATAACTATTAAATAAATAATCATAAACATTACTAAATATTATGAAATTTAAGTTAATATAAATATTTATTAAGATTTATTAAGATTTATTAAAATTTATTAATATTTATGAATATTTATGAATATTTAATTGAAATTTCATAATATCTATTTAATATTTATTAATATTTATTTAATAGTTGTCTATTATGTATTAATATTTATTAAAATTTATTGATATTTAGTTAATATTTATTAATATTTAGCTAATATTTATTAATATTAATTAATATTCATTAATATTCATTAATATTTATGAATATTTAATTAATATTTATTAATATTTAGTTAGTGTTTTTTAATATTTATGGATTTTTAATAAATATTTATAAATATTGAAAGATATTTCTTTGCTATTTAATAATATTTGTAATTATTTTAATTATATTTAAGAATATTTAATTATTATGTGTTAATATTTATTTATATTTATTAATATTTATTAGTATTTATGAATATTTAATTAAATTTTATTACTTTTGGTTAATATTTGATTAATATTGAATTAATATTCATTAATATTATTAAATTTATTAAAATTTAATTAATATTTTTGAATATTTAGGAATATTTATTTAATATTTATTAAGATTTGTTAATATATACTACTATCTTTTAATATTTTCAGTGTTTATGAATATTTATTAATATTTGTGAATATTTAATTAATATTTATTAATATTGTATTAATAATTTTTTATATTTATTATTATTAATATAAACTTGTTAGGGGAATTTCCCTCTATTTTATTGAAATGAAAACATCCTCTTATCATTCTCGTGCAACAACCGCGTTTATGAAGAAATTAGCACACCATCCATTTAATGAAATGCCCCAATGAGCATCTTGACATTTTCCATCCCCAAACTAGTGCAATATCACCCCCATTCCAGGAAAATATCCAAAATAGATGCCCCACAAAATTGATCATGCATATAGGACAGAGGAATCTTCAACCGATTCCAACTGCCCAAGCTCTTATTTGGCACATCACCAATTCCCGCTATGAAGTTTAGTGACACCTGTCTCAAATTTGAAATCCATCTTCATGGGACCACTCATGTATTCTTAGGCCTTGATGATGACCAACACATTCTTCTTGGGAAATGACCTTGATTATCCCTCTACTGCATTCTATGTTTTTGTGAAATAAAAATCTTGTTTGATTATAGCTCGTGACAACTGTGGGATCAACTTGGATTTGATAAAAAAATGTGTTCTTTTTTTTCATTTGTAGATTACAAAAATCAAAGGGTCGAAGTGACTGTTAGATAACGTCATGACCAGTCCCTAATTGATCGCATGTGAGAATTTTAAGTGACACAATGAATATTTGTAAGTGACCATGGAAATGAAGTCCCTTCAATTAATCACTTGGAACCCACTGCCCCACGGATTTTCAACCTACCGTGAGTGTCTCTCATGGTCACTTCTAGCAATCTACCACAAACTATTCTCATGATCGCTTTCACTAAACAAAGATTTCATGCCACACCTATTCTTGTCGGTGATAATAAATGATCACTTCTATAAATCTACCACAACTTATTATCCTGGATAATAAATGATCATGCATCCATAGCTATTCCTGATTGAAGAAGATGAAGCGGTGGGTGATGACCAAGATCCTGAAGATTTCCAACCACACCTATGCTCGCCGATGTACTTGTGATCTTCCCCCTCCATCTTTGGATAAGACTATCTACTACATTATATGATAGAACTATTGATGTCAACTACCCTAATTGTTGATTCTTGTCTTCCCATCCTTTTGGATTGCAGGTATTTTTGGGCCATACTCCTCCCCCACACATAGAATGTGCATCCAAATCCATATGAAAAAAAGGTGCTTGAAATAATTCCCCAACAACCTTTCCATAAGAATCATTGGAAATTCATAAATCCTACACATCCCAACCTCAACCATAACACACCAGTTCGAGTACGTTCACCCGATCCATGCATCATCGAGGAACTACTCCAACCAGTCTTCATGTTCACACGCGATCACCTCAGCACTGTTGGACCCTGATCACACTGAGCCAAAATAGTGAATAATAAATCCTATCCAAGTGGTGAATCAAGAGTTCCAACCAACCGGACAAATTTCAAGCCCAATTATAGCCCCAAGCTTTCAATTCTAGTTTTTTCCTAGATGATGTTGTAAGAAACCATCACATGTTGTGATAAAATCATTTCGTAATTCCCCATGTGATTCTAGATGACAAAATAATTTCCATTGAAGCTGAAAAGAATCATAAATAATCACTGGGAAAATTATTAAACCTAAAAAGCATGATCATGGGAGAATTTCCAAACAATAAATATACACTCAATTGTATTGATCTCAACTATCTGATGTGAAACTTCATGTCCATTCGAGGTAAGAATAATATAGGTGAGACTCGAAGTTTCACTTAAAACAAGAAGAAGGTCATTGTGTATAAATATTTTATCTCTTACCCACTAATAATGATTCTCCATCAATCAAGTGTAATTCTATTCTTCATTTTAATTCATGCTTCATTCGGTTTTTGTACAATTATGACATGTGAATCTTTTATCCCCTGACTCATTGTGTTTTCTTCAACCTCTATACCACATTGTGGCCTCTTATAATTCATAACCATGAATAAATAACCTAAGGGATAGGACCCCATGAAATATCACACAGACCCCCCAAATCTCATTTCTTTATTTTTTTTTTAATTTCCATCCTTGATGCATAAGTACATTGGCCAGAAGAATATCAATGATATTCATCTTCTCTTTCTGGTGAGCTTCTATATTCTCAAATTTATCAAATATTTTCTCACTCCCATCTCTTGATCCACAGTTCATATGATTATATCATTGTATAAAATGGTATGAGGAACATATAATAGAGCTGACTAATGAGACAATGAATTCTTTGATGCGTGTGCATTGCCTCTTCACTGTAGAGGAGGTGGAACTGGTCGTATTGGGAGATATCTATTTTGTGTACAGTCAGTACTAGAAAATAACTGGATAAGGGAAATAAAAGAATGATATCGACTCAATTTTTAGATGAGAACCAAAATAGATAATGAATATGTGATCAATCCTGGATCCAAACCTCGTTCACCATAACATAATGTGTTTGTTGTTTGATTTAGTTTTAAATTATAAAAATCAAAAAGAAAAAAAACATTTTTCCTATTTTAAAAATTATGAAAACAAAATAAATACTAATAAGTGATTAGAATAATGAAAAAAAACCCCACAAACACTCTTTGGGAAATGACCATGGTCATATTTTTGATGCATTTGATGTTTTAATAAAAATATAAATTTTGTTTGAGCGTAGAGCGCGAGAACTGTGCGATCATCTTGGTTCCATTTCCATGGAGTTAGGTCAAGTTATCACTAACTTAAAATACAAATATAATTAGTTTTATACTTTTAAAATTTAAAAAAAATGATTAATTTTCACTCAAAGATATATAATATAGAAGGACTTATTTCTTTCCTCAATAAAATAGATATAAATGTTACAATTTAACACTTTTATGAAATGATAGATGTTTATGAGAAAAATTAACTATATTTCCATAGAACTAATACTGAAATAGGTGTACCAGTGGATCATGTAATTAAACATAAATCATTTAGGAAGAACATTGAATAGGTGGAATTTTTAAAGGTTCCCGCTCTCTCGCAAAATTCTTATTTTATGCTTGAGGAAATATAAGAGAAATAAGAGATGCTTCCTGAAAAAATTTTAGTGGGATGAACAAACCCTTGACTCACTTACTTTTAATACTTCTAAAATTTAAGTGTAATTTTTCCCCTTGATTTTATTATATAGATTCAATAATGTTGGGGCATGCTTCGGGGATAGATAAATTTGATTATAAATTTTTCTATCTTAAAGTCATGCAATAATAACTATCTAATGGGATTTTGTGTTTTAATTATGTCAATTAATATGTATTATTAAATTCCCTAATTTACTAAGAATAATATCCACTATATATGTACCTATAAAATCATACTGAGTAATATAGAATAAAATAAGGGTCCCCGATTGTTTCTCATGACGAAACAGAGAAACAAGCTACTACCTATGAGGAGAAAACAATGTTGTAAACTCAAAACGTTTTAATTATATTCAATTCAAAATATTTAATAACTCTCCATTGATTGAATTTTTATAATAATAATTAATGGATCAACCAATTGGATAAAGATTCCAATATTTTGTCTTTGGAAGTATAGGATCCCCCATTCATTTTCCTTCTATCCTAACATTTAAAAAAATCACTACTAAGGGGATGGAAACATTGCACTTTTCTATAAAAGTGGACCTCTAAAAGAATAAAAAACTCAAGAGGAGATGTAGATGAACAAGTATGTGTCAGTTCTTACCATAGAATCTCAACCCACCAACAGATTGAGGATTTCCAACAAGCTATCCAGTTATTGGAAAAAAAGTTGTATCACCTCTTATTGGGCTTTACCCAAGAATTATCCTCCCTATTTTCTATAATTTTTTTTTATTTTTAGTGTTTCCATTTTAATTATGAATAAAATTATAATTACTTATTGTTTTATGTACACAAAATGAAGTGTACAAACGTCTCTTGGTGCCTCTTGGAAGACCATTTAAATCCAAAATAAAAATGGGAATCACATCCCTCTCAAGCTGTCCAATGTTAGGGAACAACATAACCAGTTGAACTAATTCAATTATACTTAGATTCCTCTGTCTAATTTCATTTCATATGGAAAATATATGGTAATTTTTTAATTTAATCAATGGAATAACAAATTATAAGTTTGTGGGAGGGTGTAAATCTTGGATGTTGTTTTGTATTCATTTAATTTTTTTAAAAAACTTTTTTAGTGTGTTTTTTAAGTATATAAATAACAAAAAATCTATTTTTTTAAGAGTTGTATAAAACTATAAATAGTTTTTTAATATTTTTTCAAATGTTCTTTGAGATGAATTGGAAAATGAATCCAATATTTGGGATACAAGTGATTATGAGGAGCTTGATCATACTATTAAATATTAAATGATCAAATTATTACTAAAATGTATTTTAATTTGTGGGATATTATTTTTAAAAAATCATGATTTTTGACTGAAAATTGAAATCCATAACCATGAGTGTCGACCCCATGTTTTTATTCCTTCCCTAAGATGTTTATGTTCCACTTTGAAATCAACTTTTAGTTACCCTCAATACTTTAGCGAAGCTTAAGATTCTTTTATTAACTAGAAATTTTGATTACACTCTCTAAAATATTTATAATTCATGTTATACATTCAATATGATTTCCTCATTTAATTGGAAATCCCCTCATTTCTCCTTGAGAACTACCATGAACATTGTTCACAGTCAATTTCATAGATAAAAATGAATGGACTTATATGTTTAATCCACATTTCAAGATGAATTATCCCTTAACTACCCTCAATCTAAAATATAATTTAATGATTTAATTGAGTCTACATGTGGGGGAAAGGGGATTCCATGTGTTTTTCTCTAGAAAAAAATTCTTTCCAAAGGGTCTGTTAGAGGTGTGAGTCATTGTTATGGAGTATTTTGAAAGACAGAAATGGTCATCATTGACTTACTATGCATTCCATTTTTATCATCCTATTCCCCTAAAAATAATTGTATAAAAAGGGGGTATAGGTTTGAAACATTATTTGTTCTCATCTGAAACAATGTATGACCCAAATCAATGAAAAGGGAATGTTCACTATTCATTATAATAATAGTGACAAATCATTTACCCTAAAAAATAAAGTAAAATATGTTTATAAGTAAAAAAAGAAAAAAATGGAGATTGGAATGAAACATTCTATGGAATCATTCCATTACTCATACACAGTGAACAGAATAGTACACTTGGGACTGTATCTCACATATTGTATAAAAGGTATAGGGTGAGGGATTCTTCCATTCTTTACATGATAAATCATGTATTGTATTGAATTATTAAAACATTCCTCTTTCCACTGATGAATTTTTTAACACTTTACCAACAACTTTAATGCCACTAAAACTCCTTTTTAAAGACCACATGATTGATTGTAATTCTTTATGATTCAAATCATGGAGAGATGATAATTTTCCCAAACTTATGGTAAATAATCACTTCACAAGTATGACCATTACTGAATATAAATTAATTCTCTAAAGAAATGAGTGTAATTGTACTATGTGTGAGGTAGTCTATGAAATGGTTTTTGGATGGAATTTTAAGGCTGAATTTTATGCGAATTTGAGGGTTTCATTTATTTAAAATTAAACACATTCATGAAGCATGATACCCTTTTTTGTAAACAACTAAAAAATTTCCTTCACTTTTCCTTCATAGTTTGAAATTTACTACAATCACTCCTTTTAATTTCATTGATTTCCACTTTTTAAATTGAATTATCATTGAAAATTTTATTTTGAATTATGAAAATCCTTAAATAATTGAATATAGTATTCATAAATAAAAATCAATGAAAAAAGTTACTAAGAGTGCAATAGTTCACATGTGGGGGATTGTTGTGAGTTGAGAATGGTAAAATATTTGTCTTCTTTTCATTGATAATTAACCTATAATTTAAATAAATCCTAGGTAAATTAGTAATTTTTTATGATTTTTAGGAGTTCTAGACTGAATTGATAGTTGGATAAAATTAATTATTTATCAATGATTTTTTCATTTTTGAGGTTTATAAGAAATACATTCAATTAAAATTTGAAATTATTTTTAAATAATTTATTTAAAATAAATAAAATATTAAATATGGAATCAAATTCTTAAATGTATTAATTTGTGAGTATTGATTCTTTCAAACATTTTTTAAAATTAAATTAAAATCTAAAAATTATTTTTCTTTGTGAATTTTAATTTTTAAATATGGGAATAAATGTGAATTTTGAATGATGAAGATACCATGATTTGTAAAATATGAATTGAATTGGTTGACGTTAATAAATTTGAAATAATTTTGGGAATTAATTTAGAAGTATAGTTTTTTTAAAATTGATTTATTTTATTTTTAAATAATTAGAAAAAACTCTATAGTATGAAAATGTGATTTGTTTGTGATTTTTATATTTAAAAAATAAAAAATTTCCAAAGTGACCCCATGATCACTTCCCAAGTGAGCGCATGTCAGTAGTTTCAAGTGACCACATTAATATTTTTAAGTGAATGTGGAAATGAAGTTACCACAATATGTCACCTATAACCTAACACATAAAGTATTTTTAACCTACCATGAGCCTCTCCCATGGTCACTTCAAGAAACATGCCACAACCCATTCTCATGGTCACTTGACAAGTGACAGTGGTTACCAACCAACAGTGAACTCCCTTTTTTCACCAACCGATCACATTTTCACAGTAGGTTGAGAACCTACTGCAAACAATGATACTGTGAATGGAGTACCCATTCCATTACTACAGTGACTGGGTAACCAATTTCTGTAGATATTGAACATAAGCTCCACCACTAATGTTAGATCTATGAAGAATCCCATTGAATCTCTTAAGTGGATGACCCAAGCTCGACAAAGCGAGGGTTATGACTCGATAAGTTACACCTGATTGAAGAATAAATCCACATATATAAAACTCAAATCTCTTGATAAAAGAATAATGTTGTTCAAGATGAATCCTAGTCGAAGCATGCCTGATGATTCCCAGCTTCATCGAACAAATATTCCACACAACTCAACTAAATCTTGGCCGAACTAAATTTGATAAGATGTGTGTTTCTTGTTCTAATGAGGATTCTACATTTTTTAAAACCATTGAAATGGATAATAATTGTCTTATATGTTGAACTCCCCACAAAACAAAGCTCGTACGCACCATCCTTTGTTGAAGAAGACCATCGTCCCAGTCGCTCCAATGAAGACAATCTCACCAAATGTGTTTGAAGATGCCTTAGAATAAGAATGGAATCCACATAACCCATTGATTCTGAGTAGGTATGTACTAAAAAAATCCACTGAAGACTAAGCTCACCCTGATTGATCCCTTCCCACCATTCTATTTTAGAACCATCGTGCTGAATCAAAGGTAGCCAACCATCACAGAGAATAAATTCTCTCACTTATGCATTCATTCCCAATTGAATGAGACAAAGGTATAGGTGATGATGAGATTCCAAATCTCACCAACAATGATTATTCTTCCCGATGAATGCCTCATCCACTCATTCCACCTTTGGAGAAGATGAGTTCTTATTTTTATCACTAGTACTACTCATGTCAACCGCCTTAATTACTGATTATCATTATGGTAGCCTCTTAACTTACATGTTTAGTGATGCTATACACCCTCATGCACTGACTGTGCAGCAACAACCCCATGCACGCATGGTTCTTAATAAAAGTCTCCAATGACCATTCACCAAGAATCATTTACACATCATGCCTGAATAACCTGAAGGCCCCCATTTTTTATCATCTTTTATAATCCCCATTTGAAGGGTTGAAGGGGAACTCTTAAATTACATTTCTCATAGGCTTTATGACATTATAGGACCTGAAATTCTTAATGGAATACATCCCAAACTATGAATACTTCAAACTACCCCTCCCTAGAGTCTACATCGTGACAAGTTCTCCACCTTTGTATGTATGTTTGGCTAGATGTCCTGTGCAAGGATGAATAGGTCTGGTAAAATGGAAAATATCATACCCTATCATTCTTCCAAATTTTATAGCTCTACTCTAGTGAATGTGCATTTCTCTTAATCCTTCTCTGGATCATGTTCCTTGTATAATTTTTCTAGCTTGCGTCTTCACATATGGTCTCTAGAAGGCCTTAAGATGGCCCAAAATCCTAAAGGTGTCCTGAAAGCCTTATTAACCTAATGTAATGTGTGGCCAGAAGTCCTTATGGACTCTAGACCCAAACTGGGGGCCTGAAGTTGAATAGTTCTGGCTTCTACAATACTAAATTGTACCTTCTATAGTAATCGCTACAATAGCTGTTATGGTACTAGCTATAATATTTTCTACAGTGATACTATAGTAACCAAGAAATATGCCTCCACCCAGATTCGAACCTGGGTCACGTAGATTCACTTGAGATTCCTTTCCAACTGTACTAAGTCCAATGTGCTCATTAACACTTCATGAAACCCACACATCCCAACCACAACCACAACACACTAGTTTAAGTACGTTAACATGATCCACGAATCACTATGGGAACACTTCACCAGTCTTCATGTGTGCAAGGTATCACCTCAACACCCTTTCACCCCAAGCTCACTAAGCTAGAATAGTTAAGAAAAAATCCTTTCAATGTGTATTTGGAGCTCTATTAAATTATAGTCATGTCTATCAATACACAATTTGTAAATCACTTCTAGAGAGGCTTGAAGTGGGTCCATCTAGAGACATCAAAGGTTCCAACCAACCAAACCAATTCCAAGCCCAAGTATTGGCCTAATCCCACCATTATAATTCTAAAATATTTTATTTCATAGAGAACAATCACATGCTATGAAAAAATCATTCCACCCTTTCACATGTGACACTAGGAAACACCTAAATTTCCATTTTATCTACAATGTAGTATAAATAATCATTGGTAAAATTATTGAACCAACAAAAATGTGATCATGGGTTAATTTACAAACCAAAAAGAAAATCTTAACTAAATTAATCTTAAACATCATGTATTGTAACCCCTCTACTTATTTTTTTAATTATTGTTTTTTGAATTATTTTAATCTTTTTGATATTTTTCATCTCACACAATACTAAATATAGATTTTGATATATGAATTCATCAATTTATTCTTGA
This sequence comes from Viscum album, assembly GCA_963277665.1. NCBI lineage: Eukaryota > Viridiplantae > Streptophyta > Magnoliopsida > Santalales > Viscaceae > Viscum > Viscum album. The sequence continues at coordinate 1,385,313,006 of OY728123.1, forward strand.
TTTTTACGCTAAACCATGTTAATATGTCATTATATGATACCCCAAGATTAGTTTTTCTTACGTTCAATACTAAAATGGTTTGTTTTATACATACCATCGACCTGGCTTATGTTACACACAACACTGAGGGTCTACGAAAAAATTTTCTTCATATTTATAAATAATTAAAAAATATAGTTATAAAAAATACATTAAACAAAATAATAAGAATATTAATAACCAATTATTAAATATTATTTATAATGTTTTTATATAAATAATACATAATGATGATAAAACATATATTTTTTTGGTAAAGTCTTTAAAAGTTTTGAAATACTATTTCCTCAAAAGAACTACTTTTTATACCCTTCATTGAAAAATAATAACATTAATTTTAGACACTTTTAGAAATTTAATTTAATAAAATGAACATCACTTTTGAATTCATAATTTAAAAATTATCTTAGGGTTATTTTTTGGGATTTCTCATAGAATATTCATTTTTGGGTGAATAGTGAAAATATTAAATTTTAATTCAAAATTTTTTTTCATATAATTTATTTATATAGTTAAATTATATTTAAATATATTTTTAATGTCAAAATATATCAAATATAAATCTATTAATCCAATGTAGGTCATTGGAATCAATTTATTTTGAATTTAGATATAAAATATTAATGAACTTTTGAACATTATAACTTTTAAAACCCATTTTCTCGCCACGTCTATGAGATTAGTATTAAAATTAATTGTTCCCGTTCTATGAATTTAATTCCTAAAAATGTACATACCTAGTTATAGTTTGTACAATATTTATAGTTTAATAATATCAACTAATTTTTTTACTAAAATGATAATTGAAAGTAATTAAAATTAATTACCTCAATTAAGGTAAAATTATGCTTTAAAAGGGATTAAACCATAAACCTAAGGGACTGAATGACCTATAAAATTTTCTAACACCCATTTCATGGCCATATTTCAGCCATGAACCTTCCTTTCTTGAGTTTTTTTTTTATGACGTTTTTAGGTAAAAACGTAGGTATACCAAACTTGTTTTCAAAAATTACAAGTGTATCACCTCCCTCTCCTATAAATGGACACCACATATCCACATTATTAACATCTATAAAACCACTCTTTTTGGTTTCTCTATTCCCAATTCACTTCCCAACATCCCTCCCTTATAACTTTAATCTTCTCTTTTGGTAGAAAGCCATCCAAAGATGCCATTTGGTGATAACCAAAAGGAGTACCCAATGTAGAGGGGATTGTAAAAATATCACATTATATTGATGATGTATTTATACTTATGTATTTATTATATAAATCCTACCTTCATTATTTCCATTTTTTGTAAATATGAAAACTTCATTTGTGGAATTGTGGACTACCGCCTCCTCAAAGCGATGTGATTCGTTCACATTTTACATAGAATGTAGTCAGGATGGGTTTAGTAAACTTATATGATTTATATGACATAATAATGATACTATAAGTAAATTATATATATCTATAATTTAATTTCTTTCTTACAATATTCCATGAAAATGGAAACATCATTCTTGCGTACGTACGACCTACTGTCTCCATGAATAGTGTATCCCAGTCCATATATCTATCTTTTATAGATTATTATAAATATTTATATAATGAATAAATAAGATATATAAGTAATTTTTTATATTATTTAAATAATTATATCATTATTTAAGCAAGATTATTAATAATGAAAAATGAAGACACGTATGATAAACAGAGCGGTTATTACACAAATCGTTACTTTAACATGGAATTTTCATTAAACGTGTAATAAAAGGTCATCAAAACTATTAAATGGTATAATATATATGAATATTTATCTATTATAAATGTACAATAAACTTATAATTGTAATATATTATACATTTATGAGTATGATGAATTTCAAGACACAATGTACAAGAATTTCATCTCACTTTTTACATCCGTGAGATACATGTCATATTCACCACTCACTTCTTTTATGTGAGGTATATACTACCATATGACATGTTATATAATTAATTTCCTTTGTTTTATGATATAAAGTTTTTTAAATTCATGTTATTCATTCATGTGGATCATTATTCCAAAGTGACTCAAGTAGTAAGGGATTTCTCGTCTCACTTTTATTTTCTGTGATACACAAGCCATGTTTACCTCGTATTTATTATATGTGGTGTGTATAATGACCATAAAATTATTCCATGATACTTATAATTAAATTTATTGGTATTTACATATCTTTTTTATGATCTTTCATTTAGGGGTTTTATGTTTCAATATCTCCTCAAATGGTAAAGTAATTTGGCCTCAATTTTCCTTATTTGTGACACATGCCATGTTATGAACCTATATTTCCCTATGAGTTGTATATACTACCATTTAAATGTTAAATAATGAATATAATTATTTTAATTATATTTTAAGCTTCAATTAATACCATTTTCTAACATTGGGAGTATAATTCATAGTTAACTAGTGTTAAGAGTTTTTTTAAACAATCTCATCGTTTATCGGTATTATTTATGAATGTTCTTCCATTAACGAGATCTTATAATCCACCTCTCAATAGAACTCATGAAATTTATTATACTATGTATATTCATGAAATATTCACATATTGGTACCATTTTTATAGTCTTTCATACATAATATTATCAATAAAGTGTTTTTATTAATGTCCGACTTTACCTCTCACTTTGGTCGGAAATCTATGTTCTTTCAAAACTATATTTTATAAAAAAGGTTTTAAAAATTTTTACAAGAATTAATTATATGTTTTAAATGTATTTTTAATGAAATTGTTTTAAAAAAATTTACAATACTTATTTTTAAGTTATCAAATTATTTTCAAGGAAATGGGTTTTAAAAAGTTTTCAAGCCTTAATTATAAGTTTTCAAAGTATTTCTAAAGAAAATGGTTTTCAAAAGGTTTTATGTTTTAAAAAACCTTTTTCAAATAATAAAGGATATTTTACTCAATAAAATTTTATTGAAAGTTATTTCAAAGTTATTTGACATCTATAATGACACTGGTGGTTCTACTCATGCATTTTTTAGGAAATTGTCAAAATGTTTTATTCTTATTCTTTCTCTAAACGTTTTATGTTGTGATGGAATAATTTTTATAAAATCCATTTATCATTAATGAGATATATGTTTATAAAACCCATTTCTATTTATCAGGTTACATGCTTAAGAAACATGCTTCTTTTCACGGGTTAATTTTTGATGAAATGAGTATGAAACCAGTCTATTTTCCACGGGTTAGGATAAAACGACCTATTTATGATACCCATTTAATTTAATGTTTTATGCTATAATTAAGTTTTATGATCACAATTCACATGTATGTATGATTTATTTATGATATGGTTGGGGACTATATCCCCCACCAATGAATTGGGTAAATATTTATATCTCATGAGATAAAAATAAAGGACTTTTTCCCCTAAGGTGGTCTTGGAAATGATCCTTGACTACTAAAAAGGTTATGAGACTGAACCATGAATATCGAGATGGTTATGGGAGTGAAACATGGAAACCAAGATGGTATGGAGAGTGAACCTATACTAATAATATGGCCTTGTTAATGATTCCTTGACTAATATGGAACTAATTAATATTTGATTACGTGTCTACCAAAATTCTATGTCTTATTCCTTTGTTATTCTATCATGGATATTGTTCTTTATCTACTTATGATTCATGTCTTATGAACTGCCAATATTTATCCACTGATTGCTATTTTCGATCTTTGATGTTATGGGTATGATCTTCTATTTTCATGATCATGTACTCATAACCTTATGTTCATGATTATGTTTACATAACTCCCTTGTTTACCCTTACTAAGCATATTAGATCACTCCTATTTATGTATCTTTTTCCCCAATTTATGATTATATATAGTATGTTTGATTTTTCTAATAAGGTTTCCTGTCAAGAATAACCTAGTGGGAGAAATTTTAGCTCAGTTGTGTAATAGTGTTTATGTTTCCATCCTTGCAAATTCACTAGACTAGAACTGTATTTGGGAGTCTATTTTTGTAATGTAGTAAGTATTCCCCCAAAAATTATGTAGTGTCTATGTATGTTAATATTGGGTAATTATAGTTGGTATCAGAGAAAAGGTTTAGTTAAACTATGGAAGCTAGGATGAGAAAACCTTAGTGAGAACCAAAAGGTAATGTCCATAAATAAATATAATGATAACAAAAAGTATAGGAAGTTTCCCTGGAATATTGGTAAAGGATATAGAGAGTGGTTTACTATAAATTCATCCCTATCTAGATACTACAAGTTGTTGTGGATCTATAATAGATGTACCTAGGAGAAACAACTCAAACAAGGTATGTCAGGCTTGGCTTGACATAAATAGGTACATGAAAATAGGCCTTACTGCACACCTAGTTTGATAATCTCAAAGGATATTCATTGTGAATTTACAAAATCCTCAGGGACCATCACGAAAGATTTAAAAATAAGTTGTCTATTAATAACTTTGGTTAAATATAAAATGTCACTGATTAAGGGAGGTTTCATGATCTAGACATCCTAAAAGTTATTATTTTTCAGGATAATGTTGTTCCCCACTATGATAATTGTTTCATATTAAATTCTATATGGTTTGATTAAATGGTGGTAATTAGGAGGAACTGGGAAAACATTTAATGTGACGTATAATTTTATGATCAGCAGTCAAATGGTATGGTCGATGGAGTGAAAGATGTTGTGATCATGCCTAGTTTGGCTTCACGAAACATGATTAACAATGTGTACCTTAACCATATCTAAGACTCACCAAGTAAGAGAAGGAATGAGTTTTTAGAGATATCTTGTAATGGATACCATGGAGAAAAGAAGATCAAGTACCCTTTGTGCCATGAATGTTGAAATAATCACCTAAGTGAAGGACTTAGAGGAAAAATATGATGTTTCGACTATGGAAAATAAGGACACAAATCAAGTAACTACAAAAGAAAGATAAATTTTTTAGTTAATGAAATTTATAGGAGTATTGGAATCCCTAAGGAATCATAAAAGGATAAATTATTTAAGTGTGGAATGAATGGAAATTATGAACATAGATGTACTAAGTGGAAATATCCTAAATAGAATCAGTAAGGTGGTATCAGTAATATTTATATTTCTACTGATGATGAGGAAACAGATGAAATGTGAAAATAAATAAATTTTGAGTAATAAGATGAGGTTTAATTCCTATGGCTTATAGATGAAGTGAAATAATATATGTTTTTTTCTATTTAGATTCAATAATTATGTTATATGAATAGATAAATATACAAGTGCTATCAAGTTTTTGTTTTTTCATAATGATTTACCAGATTATGTTGAATATTTTTTTGATGGACTACATATGTGATTTAACGACAAGGTGATATTTTGACTAAGTGAAGATAACCATTAAAATTTTCCTTATTCTAATATAATGTTTTTTGTATAAATATATTTTTTACATTAATAAGTAAATTGGACTGTACTGATTACCTTGGAACTAATTAAGGACATGTTGACAAGTATTTTATTCTATCATTGACTAACTTTATAGCATTTTTTTATTTAAGTAATATATATAGTAATCTTTTGAAGAAGGAATCATTCATGTGTTTGAAGAGGATTTATAGAAAATCAAGTTATCTCCATGTATCATGAAAATATACGATTATGGTATTCACATGTTTGGAATATGGAAACCAAGAGTTACTTTTTGATATACGGTGGATCTATGTTAAGCTGGTTTTGTGGCCTTATTTTTAAATTTTTGGATTCTCATCTTTCTAAAGGGTTATAAGGTTAAACAATTATGGAATTTTTAAGTTAAACATTAGATAATGTTTGTGAGATTAATGTATTATCTCACCTAAGAGGATTTACATATATTAGATAACCTAATCTAACAAGTTTGTATTTATGGTAACTGAAGAGATATGGGATGACTTATCATGGATATCATTGTCTACTAGTACATCAAGAATGAAAATTTCACCTTCTTTTTTAGAGAAAGATGGTAAGTGGAAATTGGTTAATACATGACCAAAGGGTGAGATTTTACTTAATGTGGGGAATAAAATCAAGTAAGTATAACTTCTCATGAAAATTATTCAACTATAAGGAAGAGATATTGAAATCAAAAAGATTAACCTAGTACCTTTTTTTATAAGTAATCAAATGGTCCCTTTCATCATCACAAATTTATTGCTTTGTGATTGTTAACTTTCTTTTGACCATGTTCTATATCACTCTCTTCCAGAACATGATTGATATATTTCAATTCCATTTCCATGTTTTTATTTTCCACCAATATTCTCCTATGTAAAAACCTAGCTATGAGTTTGTTTGGGTAACCATTATGGTTCCAATATTCCATTTTAAAGGATTTTTTGTTTATTTTTACGATATGTGTTTTATATTAAAGGAAATTAAAATTATTAAACCATTGATAACCCATACGAATATCAATAGTGAATTTCATTTTAAGGGGGTAGAATGTAACACACTAAATTTTTGTGAAATACATTTATTTATAATTTATCTAACCTTTTTGATAATTTTTATTTCACACAACCCAGATTATAGATTGTGTTATATGAAAGAACCATGTAATTCTTGATTTGTATGATACACCATGTTAAGATTCCATATTATGATACCCTTGTTGGAGTGGGTATCATTGGACCATCTATTTGTACTTTTATTACATGTATATTAAATGTATTAAATATTAATAAAACTTAATATTACATATTGTTTTTCTTCCAAAATCTAATGTAATATTGTCCTAGAGTATACGTCGCATTGATTTGGTCATAGTATTTCTCCACTGTGATGATAACCTTGATGTGATATGACTATATTCTCAAAAAATTATCTTCGGTTGGATAAAATGCTATGATGAGACACATAATTCATACGCTGATTGGTTCAAGTACTCGTATGAATATGAGTCTTCTTCTCATGAATTTCTCACTTGGTAATCTCTAAGATGGGTGATTATGAGAAAAAGACTACAAGTAGGAATTCTATATGTTTTTTTGTCATTAGATATTCCTATCTATGAGTGTTTGTGATGGTCCTTATACTTCATTATTATTATTAATGCATATTACAACACACATACATAGATGTATTTTGTAAAAAATGATGATAAGAGTTCATGGAGAAGTTGGATACATTGGGTGCATCATGAGTTACATTTCATTAATGAATAAGATGAGGAATTATTTTTCCCTTACATTTTTAAAGAAGCTGATATCTCAACCCTATGATTGAAATTTAACCATCACATTAAATTCCATGGCCATGGTGTATCGATGTGTTTATTTCAGATAGTCAAAGAAAGACATATCGAGAAAATAGTTTGGTGACATAGATGTGAAACCAATTTGATGATATATTGTGAAAAATATATTATATTAGAAAGTGATAATTTGTATGTGGTTTTCGATGTTGCAACATTAAGTTCTTTCTCTTCATTGCCTTATCCCATTTCTACATAGTAATCTTAGACTTTATAAAATATTGCTTACTAATAATGAGAAATAATCCAAGAGGGCCACACACAGAGTGTTTACAGTGATCTTAATTAAATTATATTTGAGTATTATTAATGGAATAAATATTATTCTCATATCTGAGGAATAATTTCATTCAAATTATATTGATCGCATAAATTAAATAAATATTTATTTTCTTCCTTGTGAATAAAATATTCATTTTATTTTTTAAAATATTTTGATCATTATTTATACCCTATATTGTAAAAAAAAAAATTATTTATAAAATAAAATAGTCATTACGTTGTTCAATAAATTCTAGAGGAGTTCGAACATACCAAGATAGAATCCTATGACAAACATTAATTAACATGGTCGCTATATAATATTTGTTATTGCACAAACTTGAGTGAAACAAAAAATAATAATTATATAATTATTATAATTTGGAATGAGATTTATTAAGGTAATAAATTATATTTAATGGTTGGTATGAAATTATATAATATTTTATCTTAAATCCCATCTATATAAATTGGAGGCTTTATCTATTGTGTAGAGAATCCAAAATTGAGAATAGAGAATTATTGGCACAATGAATTCCCTTTCCACTCTTCTATCTCTCTCCCTCTCAATAACGAGAAGTTCAATGAAGATTTCTTCAAGACCAAAGAATTTGAAATCAATAATGAACAATGAAAGACATTCGAATCACCGTATTAACACCTAGATATCATTTTTTTTCTCAGAGATCATAGTTGCATGTGTGGATCACTATTATAGGTATTTTATTCTTGGATCTTCACAACTAAATGAAGGTGATTTGAAGGTTTTTTTTGGATGATCAATATTCACCAACGAAGAATGTTCCTAAGCCCATGTATGTATTTCATTAAATATTATATAAATTAATTATAAATTTGATGTGAAAGATCCTCGCTCTTGGTTTTAGGGTCTTGTTATTAAAATAAATTTCAAAATATCACTGACCTCCTCACACTTCCTATACACTCTGAGCAAACAAATGGTATTAGAGATATCACATTTAAATTTATAATTATTTTTTTGATTATTGATCTATACGCAATTGTGGATTGATTTTCATTTCAAGTTCTCTGTTCATTAATCTTATTTGAATTATCATGTTAATGATATGTTAATCATGTTCATTCAGTGTTTCATTTTCATAATGATTTGATAATAAATGAAGAATGACTAGAGATTCCATCAGTAAGTGCCAAATCTTTGGCCGAAAAAACTAGGTTACACGGCATGCAGCCTAAGCACACATGGTATACAAATACAGATTGTATCTAGATGCAATGAGAAATTAATTAGATGATGTTATTTTATTACACACCATGTGTTGACTGGGACAACCATGGAACATGAAATGTGGATACGTGGTGTGTATCTAGCATGTACACACTATGTTGTCTGACTGAGTTAGCATGTCTAATCCCCATGCATTTGCCTGGGATATCCGACAACTGAGGTAAATGGCATGTAGCTTCATGTATATGTTGTTTAGTCTCCCATTAATGATGAAAATTAAATTTACATTAAATATGAAATTGTAGTATTAAAACCGTATTTTATTGATTGGAAACCCATTGTGTGATTTACAATATAATAATGGTTTTAAAGAATTTTAAACACTCAATTGATTTATTGTAATTAATATGTCATTATTAGTTCTACTATTTATTTTCCATGAATACCATTAGTAATTGGTATCTCAAAATAAGATCAGATTATCATTAAGATGAAATAGAATTAATTAATTAATTAATTAATTAATTCATGAATGTTTATCTTAAATAATAAAAGAATGAATAAATAAAGGAATTCCATGCATTTATTTTTGCATATTCATTGCATGTATGCGAATTCATTAGCTTGAAAAAGGCATGTGTATGTGTTGTATACTTTAAATTAATTTACTGCATGAGTTTTAGATTATTTAATATTAAATTAAATGATGGCCTATGAGTTATCCCTCCCTCCATTATTATGTAGGACATATGTGTCCAAGGATATTTAGGTAATACCCTTTTACCAATCCTTTGGTTCCCCTCACCTGTGTGTGAGTAACAAATATTTGTAATTAATCGAGCATCCCAAGGCACATGGAGGCGGTTCAAGATGGAACCATAATGATTCCACCCAAGATGATACACATATGGACATGAGGAATGCTGCCACTCATGCCAAGACCAGGAAAAGGCGTTATTTCTCATAGGAAAAATGTTAATTTAATGTCTGGTCATTAAATAATCCATTAGATAAAGCTCATAAATGATTCATCTAATTATTTATTTATTTTATATCTTTGTAATTATTTATTTTATGTATTCAGTTATGTGATCACATATATAAATGAATTAATGTGAAAATATGGAAATTAAGTAAATGAATTATGTGTAAATGGTTTATCCAATATGGTTAATTAATTTAGTAACATCCACTGAATATTAACAAGACGTGTACAGGATAAAAAAAGATTGAAATTATGCATAATAAATTAAAATACATCAATTAAATATTAATTTAAACTCAACCTTTCATTAAATAATTGATAATGAAACTATGGAACTAAGTATAATAGATGGTCAAAGTCTGTACACTTATTTTATTAGGGAGTTATCATGAGAGTGTTGGGTTAACTTAACCGAAATTGGAATGATTTTAACATCCAAATTCTATTCAACACAAATTTGGAGGCAATTGTTGAGGAAATAAAAGTCAGGATTTCAAGATAGGGAAATCCTCTTAATGAATCGAGGAGATTCCAGTCCATAGTTAGAAAGGCTTCCTTCCTAATTACTTTTTTATGGTTTTCATGGCCAATGTGTGGATCATTAATAAATGTAATGGGGATATTTTACACTAGATTATAAAATCAACTAGATGTTCTGATTTCAATGGTGAGGGAGATTTAATAAATGAATAAATAAAATCATTTAATTTATTATATCTCACATATTTTGGAATTAATCAAAGTACTAATAATCTGATTTTTTCATTTTAGGATAAAATTAAAATTTCATCATCCACACTATCCTTATGATCAATATTGAATAAAGTTAACCTCCTAACTGATAGAAACATCCATGAGTACTTTAGACGCCCTTAGGTTTTGTTACACCATGAATGAAGAAAATATTATGTTCTAGAATCAAAAAATGCTAGATCTGACTACTAAAGAGGTGTGTGATGAAAATTTTCCTATCTATGAATTAAATTTTAGTTATTAGTCAAAATTAATAATTTGATGCTTTTATTGATGTCTTGTGAACTAATGATGTCTCATGAAAACATGGATGTATATAGAATGATTGAGAACCACCGTGGTCGTTACTAGTAGGATCTAGACAAGAAATATTTGAGATTTATAAGGTTCTCTCTTAAAGAATGATTGGATAGGGTTACCAAACTAGACCTCATGTAGTTAAGATCATTAGATATATTGGATGCTTAAATGTTATAGGGTTTAAACTCTCTATAGAACTTAGCACAAACCTCTCTCTAGCATCACTACCTCATAGATTATCCATATTTTTTTGTGAATTTTGAAATGAAAAACATTGAGAAGTCTCTTTCAAAACTTTATAATTTTTTCACAATGTAGATAAGGATATGAATCATGAAAAACTCACATACTTATGGTGAAAAAATGGAAAGGTAAAGTGGATAGATATAATCCAAAAGATTCTTCATACCCTTCCAAGAATAGGAAGATAAAGGGAAAAGCAAGGGAATATGATGTTTTCTATTTCTCATGTGTAAAGAAGGGCCACTAGAATATTAACTACACCAAGCCAAAGAAGTAAGGGTAAGATTCAGGTGCTTTTGTTATAGAGCGTAGTTTATTTGTTTCTACAAATTTGGAATTAGATATAGATTTTGGGAATAATATATCTATTAAAATACAAGAACTATGTAGATTTAGAAATATTGATCTCTGATAGATAGATACTAGATAAGACAATATATCTAAACATACTGCTCTAGCTATCAGGGACTACAACCCACATTTCCAACCGAAATGATTTTAGTTTTAATAGGTTTTTATTATGTTCCCTTAGTTACCAAAAACCTTATTTTGGTATCCAGACATGATAAGGATGTATTTATTTTCAAATTTTGGAATAAATTAATCTTATTTTATAAATATAGAATTTTTTATGGAAAGACACATTTAAATAATGGTATTTATGTGTTGGATTATAGGAACCAACTAATGGAAATTTATAACAATGTAACTTCACATGACTCATACCACACCCAACATTGGCATCACTGGATATGTAATGTAAATTAAAATAACTTGACTAAATTTAATTAAGATGGATATTTATATTCTTTTGAACAAAAACAACTTGGGGTTTGTCACACATGTTTACAAGGAAAAATGATCAAAGCCTCATTTAGTGGGAAATGTGAAATGGATAAGGATCTTCTTGAATTAGTCCATACCGATATATGTAGACATTTTTCAGTTGAATTAAGTGGAGGGTACTCATACTTTATAACATTTACTAATAATTTTAGTAGATAAGGATTTTTCTACATAATGAGGCATAAGTTAGGTTCTTTTGATAAATTCATGGAATAAAATAATGATATTGAGAAAAATCTTGGTAGTAAAATTATGAAACATCACTCAGATCATGGCGGAGAATATATTAATCAAGAATTCATTGTTTTTTGTGGGATTTGAGTATTTTATCTCAATTAAATCCTCCTCATAAACCTTAGTGTAATGGTGTAAAAAAAGAGGAACCACACCATATTGGATAAGGTGAGATCAATGATGAGTCATATGAGTTTTACATTATCCTTTTAGGGATACACATTACAAACATAAACATACATAATAAAATGAGTTCCAACTAATGAAATAGATGGTATACTATAATAATTATAGAATGGAAAGAAACTGGTGTTGTCTTACATAATTGTGTGGGGTTGAGAAGCATTTGTTAATGCCTCTCAAAAAAATAATATTACACCCTGAGGCACAAAGTGTTTCTTTGTAGGATATTCCATTGAAAAAAGTTATAGTACATATAAAATCCTTCATACAAAAAGGTTTTAGCTCAAAGAAATCACACATTTCATGAGGAGGATATTATATCTAAAAGAGATATTGGTTGATAGATAGACTTCGATGAAGTCAAGGCTCAAGATACACAAGAGTTATCATATGAACAAAATCCACAATGCCCCATGGAATAAGAAATTGTTTAAGAGACACAATTACTATGTAGAGATACTAGAGAGGTTAGAGAACTAGAATTTAATATTTTTCTAGTCACCATTCATGGTGACACGTTATTAGTTGATAATAATGATCCTCTAATATTCAAATAAAGTAGTAAGTGGAACAAATAATTCCAAGTGGAAAAATTCTATGAATTCTAAAATGGATTCCATGAACCAAACCCAAGTATGGATTTTGGTAGACCCTTTAGTAGATATAAAGCCCATTTTTTTAAAATGGGTATTCTAGAATAAACTGGACATGGAAGGAAAAGTCAGTACCTATAAGTAACAACTAGTTGAATAAGGGTTTAATATTATCAAGGCATTGACTATGGTGAAGCATTTTTACTAGTTTCAATGATGAAATCCATTATAATTATACCTGAAATTGGGGATTTCCATGATTAGGAGATTTGGAAAATGGATTTAAAAATAGAATTATTTAATGGGAACCTTTAGGAAGAATTTTATATGATACAACCAGAAGGGTTTGTGACTCGAAAGGATTCCTAAAAGGTGTGCAATTTTAAAATATCCATTTATGGATTAAAGTAAGTATCCAGGTCATGGAAAATTTGTTTTTATGAGTCCATAATTTTATTTGTTATCATAAATAATGAATGTGATCCATGTATCTCTAAATGGTTTATTGGGAGTGAATTTTTTTTCTTAATAGTATATGTTAATGAAATATTACTCATTAGAAACGAATTTCTAGTCTTACATTATTTTAATAAATGGTGGAGTAAATGATTATCTTTTAAGGACATGGATGAGGCATCATATACTCTTGGGATCAAGATCCAACATGATATATCCAATAGGACCTAAACCTAAGTCAAAGTAAATACATTGAAAAGATATTAAAGAGATTCAGTATGGAACAATTTAGGATGGGATTGTTGTCGATGTCACATGGCACCCATCTTTCTAGGAAAATTTTTCCTCAGACACATTAGGAAAAAAAATTAAAAGGATTCCATATATATCTACAATTGGGTCAGTCACATATGATATGCTATGTACTAGGATAGATTTATCCTATCCATTAAGTGTGGTAGTAATATAACATGATGATCTAGGTGACTGCTATTGTATGACAATCAAGACTATCCTTAAGTATATAAGGATTACTAAGGATATTTTCATAGTTTAGGGAGGAGATAAATAAATAGTCATCAGTGGATATGTCGATGATAGTTTTCAAACTAAACATAATGAAATGAAGTCACAAACAAGATACAACTTCACCTGGAATGGAGGGTTTGTGATCCAAAAGAGCTCAAAGCAGGTTGTGGATATAGATTCTATAGTAGATTCCGAGTATATTGAAGCTACTAAGGTAGCTAAAGAAGAAGTATGGATATGGTATTTCATTTACGATTTTAATGTGGTTCCTAGTAGTAAATATCATATCACACTATACTGTGAGAATATTTTAGTAGTGGATCTTGAAAAAGAGGCAAGGTCGCATCAACTGAAGAATCCCATAATTCATAAGTTCCATCTCTTGAAGGATTTTCCTCAGAGAGTTGAATTTGTAGTGAGCATTATTTTCATAGAAGAAAATTTAAAAGACCCCATGACCAAATCCTTTACACAAAAAAATGACTATCATTTTACGTCTAGTAGACTGAAGGCTTTAGGCAGTTGGATCTAGTCCAGGTGGGGTTTTTTTGGAGTTGGTGTCCTAGGACCAACTGTTTGTACATTGATTACATGTATATTCAATTTATTTAATATTAATAAAACTTCTTGTTACATATTTTTTACTGTTATGCATGACTATAATGTAATAATGTCCTAGAGTATACATCACATTAAAAATGTCATAATAGTTCACCACTATGATGAGAACCTTGATGTGTTATGATGATATTCTCAAATAATTTTATACAGTTGGGTAACTTACAATGATTGGACACATAGTTTATAAACTATCATGTGAGAGTACTTTTATGTAGATTAGGCTTCTTACCCTGAATTTTATATTGGGTTATCTCCAAGATAGTAGATTATGAGAACAGACCCACTAGTAGGAATTCTGCATCTTCTGATGTCATCAAATATTCCAATCTATGAGTGTGTGTGACGGTCCTTATAATTTAAGATTAGTATTAATTCATGTCACAACTCACATACTTATATTTATTTCATAATACATGGTGATAACAATTCATGGAAAATTTAGATACATTGGGTGCATCCTGAGTAAAATATCATTAATGAATTAGTTTATGAAGGATTTTTTCATTACATATTTATGAAATATGATATATTGACCCTTTTATTGGAATAGAACCATAGAATTAAATTCCATTACCATGATGTAACGACGTTCTTATTTTAGAAAGTTAAAGAAAGACATATCCATCATATCAGTTGGTGAAATGGATGTGCAACTTACTTGAGGAAATATTGTGACTAAGGGATTATATTTCATAGTGATCATTCATATGTGTTTTTTGACATTGTGACATTAATTTCTTTCTCTTGGGTGTCTTGACCTGTTATTAGATAGTAATATTGGACTTTAGGAAAGCCCACCAAATGCCAATGAGAAATAACACTAGAGGTTCACACACTAAGTATTTATGTTGACCTCAATTAAATTCTATTTATTTTAATTAATGGAATATATATAATTATCAAGTATGAGGAATAATTTTATTCAAGTTATATTGATCGCATAAATTAAATAAATATTTATTCTCCATCTTTTTAATAATATATTTATTTTATTTATTGAATATTTTAATAAATTATTATTCACTATATTGTGAATAAAATATTTATTTATGAATAAAATTGTTGATCCATTATTCAATAAATTATAGAGGAGTTAGAATGGACCAAGGACAAGTTCAGTGACAAATATTAATTAACAAGACCATTATAAAATAGTTGTTATTGTGTACATTGGTGTATGCCACAAAATAACAATTATATTATTATTATTATACAATAAGAGATTTATGGATGGTAATAAATGTTATTTAATGGTAGGTCTGAAATTTAATAATATTTTAACTTAAATCCCAACTATAGAAATAGGTGGTTCTATCTATTGTGTAGGCCATCCAAAATTGAGTATAGAGAATTATTGCTCATAACAAATTCTTTCTCAAGTCCTCCATCTATCTCCCTCTCAATAATAAGAAGTGTAAGAGAGATTTATTCAATATCCAACAATGAAAGATCAAGAATGAACATTGAAAGATATTCAATTCACCACGCTATCACCCGGATACTGAGTGGTGTTGCTCAGAGATCATAGGAGCATGTGTGGATCACCGCTAGAGGGATTATATCCTGGGATCCTCACAGTACAATAAAGGTAATACAAAAGGTTCTATTGGTTTCATGAAATTATTATTAAAATAAATTTTAATATATTTCCCTCTTCCATACACTAACTCAATAAACAAGACCATCAACCCCAAGATAAGTTTTCAATACACAAAACACCGACTTGGCTTTCATTATACGCAACAACGACTTGACTTGTGTCACATGAAAGAGGGAGTTTCAAAAAAACAACATACTGCTTATTTATAATTAATTAAATGTGTTATTTAAAAAATAGTTGTTAAACAAAATAATATGAATAGTAATAAATAGTTTTAAAATATTATTTATAATTTTTTATATAAATAAAACATAATTACTATTAAACATATAATTTTAGGTAAAATCATTAAATGTTTGGAAATACTATTTCCTCAAAATAACTACTTTCTATTTCCTTATATGAACAATAATAAATTAATATTAGTAACTTTTAGAAATATAATTTGATAAATTTAAAATATTTTTTGATTTCATATTTTCTAAATTATCTTATGGTAAATTTCTTTGTATTTTTTTAGAAACTTCATTTTTGGATTAATAGTGAAAAATACTAAATTTTAATTCAAAACTTTTTTTCATATAATTTATTTATATAGTTATATTTTATTTCAAGTTGGTTTTAAAGTAACAATAGTGTAATTAGAAATTTATTTTTCCAATTAATTTTTTTATAATAAATTTATAATGTATTTATATACAAAAGCTTAATAAACTTTTGAACATTCACACTTTAAAACCCCGCTTTCTCTCCAGGTCTGTGATATTAGAATTGAACTTAATTTTGACTCTTATATTAATTTAAATTAGAAAACTAGAAATAAATGGTTTTAATAAGTATAATATTTATAGTCTAATAACACCAACTTATTTTTTTACCAAAATGATTAGTGGAAGTGGTTAAAATTAATTATAGTGATTAAGGTAAAATTATGCTTAAAATAGACTAAACCTTAAACATAGAGGCCCAAATGAAAAATATACTTATAAAAAACCCATTGGATAGCCATATTTCTTACACAGACCTTTCATTATTGAGATTTTTTATTACATTTTTTAGGTAAAAATATGGGTACAACTAACCTATTTTCAAAAATGCCATGTGTATCCCCCCTGCCCATTAAAAGGCCACCACCTCTCCCTCTTCTTCATACCCCAAAACCACTAAGGTTCATCTAATTTCTTCACAATAAACATTAAAACATCCCTATGTC
Source organism: Viscum album (assembly GCA_963277665.1). Lineage (NCBI taxonomy): Eukaryota > Viridiplantae > Streptophyta > Magnoliopsida > Santalales > Viscaceae > Viscum > Viscum album. The sequence goes on from OY728123.1 coordinate 1,385,330,362, forward strand.
ACTCCTTCTAGCCTCCCTTTGTGAATAAATCCATCCAAATAATCCCTTTGGTACAGACCAAAAAGAGTTACCCAAAGAAGAGGTAACATCCTTCATCAAGATCCTTTAATTTATATTATTTCTCCACCACCTCAATTATTATTATTTGATTTACACATAGTAGCCTTATTATCCTCAATATAATTATATTTTGTTACTTTAATGGTTCTACCTAAACTTACACACACTTATATCTAATGGGTAACAAACGTACCGTTCTTATGTACAGTGAACTACCTTCTCACGAAATGATGTTGTTCATTTTACTTTTACCACCTCTTATGGTTGGAAATTATGATTTAAAAATATGTTATTATATTATATTTATGATATTTATAATTTATTTATTATTTTTTATTTATTATAAAAATCCCACCTTCATTTTTTCCATTTTGTGTAAATAAGATAACATTTTTTGTGGAAGTATGGACTACCGCCTCCTCAAAGTGATGTGATTTGTTCACAGTTTACATGGATTGTATTAAGGATGTATTTAGTAAACTTTTATGATAAATATGACATAATAATTATAATTTAATGATATTATAAACATATATAAATATATTTCATTTACTTTTTTTCTTTTGATATTCCATGAAATTGGAAACAACGTTCTTGCTTACATATGACCTACTGTCTCCATGAATGGCGTATTCCATTTCATATATCTATATTTTATAGATTATTATAAATGTTTATATAATAAATATATAAAGTATATAAGTGGTTTTACATTATTTAAATAGGTAAATCATGATTTATGTAAGAGTATCCAGAATGATAAGTCAAAAAACATATGCTAAACAAAGCAGTTATTACCCCAAATGTTACTTTAACATGAAATTGTAAATAAATTGTTAATATAAAGTCATAAAATATAATATATGGTATTATATATATTAATATCATTATGTGGTAAATTTATAATAAACTTATACTTTTTATATAAGAGTCTTGTATGTTTATGACGAATGTTAATACACAAGGTAAGGGAATTTCATCACACTTTTTATTTCCATGAGATACATTCCATATTCACCACTCACTTAATTTTTGTGGTGTATATACTGCACCATGAAATGTTACATCGTTAATTTTATTTATTTAATGATATTAAAATCTATAAATTTATTTTATTTATTCATTTGAAACATGATTCCAAAGTTACCCAAGTAGTAAGGGGTTTCTCATCTCACTTTTATTTTCTATGAGACACAAGAAATTTTCATCTCGAATTTATTATATGTGGTGTTTATACTGATAATAAATTTATTATAGGATTATTATAACTAAATTTATGTGTATTTACATATCCATTTGATGATATTTATTTCATGGGGTTTATGATTCAGAAGTTAATAATTTGTTAAAGTAATGTTTTCTCAATTTGCATTCTTTGAAACACATTCCATGTTATGTACGTATATTTTTCTATGAGGTGTATATACTATATTTCAAATTTTAAATGAGGAATATAATTTTTTTCATTTTACATTAATCTTACTGTAATTTCATTTTCTTACATGGGGGGTATAATTTAAAGTTACCAAGTGGTAATAGTTTATTGAAACAATCTTATCATTTATTGAGATTGTTTATGAATGTGCATGTCAATGAGCTTGTACCAAATTGGTGGAGGCTCCTTATTGAAATAGAAAATACCCAAGACCAAATTGGGTTGGGTTTAATTTATAAGGTATTGTAGACGTATTCAAGTAGTTACTGTAGTAGAAATTGTGCAGTATTATAGCAGTAGAAACTATTTATCTGATTTGGGCCTTCAGGCCACTTGTTTGGGCCTGTGAGTCTCAGGGCCTTCAGGCCATAAAATTAATTCATGAAAAATTGATTTTGGGACACTAAATTCCTTTTTTCCACCATAAGTCTTCTGGACACTAGGCCTCCGGGCCATAAAAGGACCATGAAGCAGCCTGGGTAGGCCACATAAGAGTAGGTCCCAAAGAGGATTCATAGAAAGTAGAATTATAATGCCTTGAATTTTACATGTATTGTTTTAAAATATTATATATATTATTTTCAATACCAGACACTGGTAATGTGAACAATTATATTTCCTCGTGTTCCCAAATTAAATTTTTGAAATATATTAGATATCACATGCATGCAGTTTTCCTGTAAAAGTTGAATAACTCTTAAAAGAGTTCCTGAAAAAAAAATTGACGACACTGTTGAGTTCAGAATGACAGTTTTACCCAAGTAATTATTTAACATTATTTGTCACATGTTTTTTTTAAAAGGAATTCATGGGAATAAGGAGAATAAAATAATTAAATGAAATTATTTTATTTCATTTATTGACATGGTGAGTGGAACCTCTTTAAATGGATCATTATGTTAGAATACCAGGGTTAGTTGCATAACCCTAGATAAAAATAAGGGCAGAGGGAGATATATTTTATGAATTTTCTCAAGTTAACAGTTGAAATATTTTGGATCTACTATTAATGGGTATCTAATTTGATGGATCTTTCCAATGAACGTGACATAGTGATCATTCCTCACTAGTGATTGAAACATATCGAGGTAGGGTGTGTGTTTCAATTTTTTTATTCCCCATTCTTGATTTCTACATCAAACATGGACCAATCAATAAACATATTGGCCCTTAGATCGATCGTTATATAGGATGGGTTTAGTTTCAGGGTTTATTATGAGATTTATTCATGGATATTGATTATTTGATTATCATCCTAATGAGAATGAACTGAGATCAACATGAAAATTGATTGAGGTCTGTTCATATCATTTGATCTTTGTGTTTTCCCCCCAAATTCTCCATTCAATGCGGTATAATGCATTTGTACTTGGCTTGACATATTATCAAATGATCGATCATTTCATACTCGTTTTATGGTGAAACGATGTGAGACCATAGATATGGGATCGATGCAATGCAATAGTGGTTGTGTAAATGGACCAGATAATGATCAACACTGATTCGGTATTATTTAATATTTTTTGGAACGTAATGAAGAATGGTTAGGATCTCATTTTCAAAGTGGATAAAAGTCCCAAATCTTGTTTATTTGGTGATGGAATGGCTAGGCAATGATGGATCTCAAGTTTCTGGACATGGAGTGGTCATAATGGTGGCATGGGTGATGGAAGAGAGAAGAGACAATGAACTCGGTATTATGAAAAATCCTTTGTTACACATCGTATAATCTGTGATTACAAGTCGTGTGGTTCCACTTGATTGGTGGATAGGGTTTCAGGTAGAATATATGTATCACATGACATGTGGCCCAGTCTACACGGCATATGGTACCTCCCAATATATTATTTGTATACTTTGGGAAGTAGACGAACATGGGGTGGAGTACATGGTTTTCCCACACTACGGGTACTCCCCCTCATGGCATGGGTTGGACCAAGTACACGATCTAAGCCATGTACTGGTACACATACATGGGTATACGGGTTGAATTCATGTACTAGTACAAGGGTAGAGTACACGATATGCATACTCATCATGTACTACTACACACACATGGTTTGATGACACATGCCATTTAGATAGGCTGGACCTAGGGTAATGGGACATCATGTGTAACCCTTCAACATGTCATGTACTCTTTCTTAAATGGATGATAGACCTTATCCTCATTGATTTGGACCCATTTCATTATTGTTCATCCCCCTTATCCTTTCCCTGACGGTTGGTACAATATCATTTCCTACTCCTAGGATAATGATCCCTTCCGTAGGACATCTTGGATAGAGTTGTTGGGATCCCTATGATTGGCCTAGAGTGAGATCCACTATTCATCTTTATATCCTAGGTGGAGTTCTTAGTATCTTTGTGACCAACACTACCTGGGCATTTATCCCTTACTTAGCGGGTTAATACAAATTGAGTTTGTTTGTATCACCCCATGGCCTTGGCAGTGATCCTCATATGTGTATTATGTATCTTCAGATGATCAGTGTGTTCTTTATCCTGATGAGACTCAGTGAGTAGTACCTCTCAGATAGACTTCATCACTACGATCAGACTTAGGAGTGTGTTATCCTAAATGAGTGCTTCATCGAGTCATTAATCTGAAATCTTAGGGTTGGTATACTATGGTTGTGGCTTACCTCTACACTGTGGGTCTTTGTTGAATATGTCTAGATATTATAGTTATAAGTTTTTTAGACATATATCTATGTTGATATTAATGTAATTTTCTTTTTTTATTTCTTTTTGGTTTTGGGGTTTCCTAATGAGTATTTTTATAATCACCCCTGCATGTGGTTTTCCAGCATGTGTGTTCTCTATTACAGATGATCAATATTTTTATGGATTCATAGGTGGACGAAGACAATATAGTGCATAGTAAGACCAGATGGACATATGTGTGTTCTTATATATTTTTGTTAGTAGTCTAAGTAGCTTTAATTATAGTCTAAACTTTTGTTTCATACTCTCTGTGGTGGCCTTGTATTTGGACCTATTTACATTAATTTACTTCCAATCATACATTGGTTAAGGGGTTTAGATGTATTCATGCATGGTTACATAGTGGTTTTTACATTTCATCTGTTTATAGGCTTGTAGATGTGTGTGTATATACAAGTACATTGTTTAAGGCCTCACATGTAAGTGATATACCTTCTTAGCGCTAGTCTCTAGCCCCTATCCTATTGGAGGTAGGGTTGAGGAGTCGCAGAATGGGACACACTGGGATGGGTCATGATAGAGTGGTATCAGAGATGTTCAGTTCTACCTTAGTACAAAGACTCTATGTGATAGGTTTGGGGAAACAATGTTAAGTGTTTCAATATCAAAATTCAGGCTAGTGACTCTAGTGTTGGTGTGCCGACTGACGTATCCATACATTAGGAATTTGATCATCTGCTTTTCGAATCATTACTTAAGAACATTGGATATAGGGAAAACAATGGTACATGCCTCATATAGGAATGGTTTGTGTCTCCATGTCCTTATTGGGTCATCTCTCCATATATACTCATTGATCGTGGTATATCTTATTTTCTTTTAGGATTCATCTATAACATATACCAGCTATGATTTAGCATGATGATCACAAGGACGATCCCCTTAGTGGTGAGACATCAATATAGGGACTAGTTCCTAATATGGTACCTCCATGTGGTGCATCATGAAAACCACCACCTGTAGAGAAGTACGTGGTACCCACAGTACTAGAGAATGAGGTGTTCATGATGAACACACTTCACAAGTTTCAGATATAGAGAGGCCTCGTGTTCTGAGGAAAGCCCAACCAAAAGGCAGCTGATGATTGGCTTGACATGGTGACCAAATTTTTTCATATAGTCAAGATACTAGTAGATCAGATGGTGGTCCTAGTAGTGAGACTTATTCATGGTTCATCCAGGTGATGGTGGGGGTTTGGTTACCCAGTATTCTGATTATGAGACTCTTTCCTAGACAACATTTTATCACCTTTTCAGAGAGGATTTTTCATCAGCTATGATGAGGTCTGTACATATACATGTACTTTTATATCTCCAAAAAGGTAACATGACAGTATTTGGGTATTTATTGAGGATTACAAAGCTCTCTAGGTATAAGATATAGTTTTTTTTAGATCTTTTTTTCAGGTCTTGGACCTCGGAGTGAGATCTGCATATATACATATGAGCCATTTTCAACCCTCTATGAATTCCTACCTAGGTAGGGTTCTTAGATAAATCTTTGGTGGTTGAGAGTAACTTGTTTGAGTAGATATAGCTGGCAGTTATCAACAGTGGGAAAGAAAGATGAGAGACCTCAGCAACAGGGAGCCGACATCAGTCTCGAGGACCTGTACATGCGAGAAGTTTTTGAGAGGAGGTCCCAAGATAGAGTATTTTTATTTCAAGGGTCACAATGATGGTCTATTCAGACTAGATTTAGGTTTTTTCTACTTATATAATTAAATGGAAAATCTCACTCAAGATTGTTTGACCCGTTGTACAGCTGACAGAGAGACTATGAATGGACGACTGAGGTATAGACATCGGTAGGAGAAAAAATATACATAGGGTAGGAAACCTGGCAGATGATATGGGAGAGTATAATGTGGTTTTTGAAAATTTCAACATGTTTCCACAACCACCCCTAGGTGGTCTATGCCATGATCAGGTAGCTGGAGGAAATGTGTGGGGACAACTACAAGCAGTTGAGGCTTATGACCCAAGGGATCCAGGAAATATTCATGGTATAATCAATGTCTTTTAAACATTAGTTATAGTACTGATAGGCACATGTGTTAGGCATACCTTTCTTTCCAAATACCTTATAAGAGACTTAGATATTTCGGGTGAACCATTGACTCTACCCTTATGCTTAGAGACTCCTACTAGAGAAGACTCGATGATCATGCACTTATGGAGATTGTGTGACCTGACTCTCAGAAGTGAGAATTTTGGTTTAGATCTCTTGGTAGCATCATTTAGGCCTTATGATGTCATTCTTGGTATGTATTGGTTATCTATAGTTCATTCCTAGAATTACTATTTTTGGAGAAGGGGGTGGTGTGTCTATAGTTATAGAACCACATTTTTATTTGTTAGTGAAAGGGAAACCCTCACATTACATGATAGAATCATTCATAATAGGGTGAAACTAATTACTCATTAGTTGGGTAGCGTGACCCTTGGATTCATAGATGATAGGACTTTCTAGTTTTCTATAGTGGTGGTGGAATTTGAGGATGTCTTCCTCAAAGATATTCTAGGTTTACCGCCCCATTAAGAGATATAATTTTTCATTGATCTACACCCCGGGATGACAATGATATTTGCGCTAGAATATCAGATGGCTCTCATAGAGCTTCTCATGACGAGGTAACAGTTGGAGGAATTTTGGAGGATGGGTATTGTTAAACCCAGTGTTTCACCTTTTTCATCCCTAATTTTGTTTGAAAATAAGGCAGACAAGATATTGATGCTTTCTATGTATTACCAGTGCTTGAACTAGGTGATTGTGAATAATATGTTTCCACCACTGAGGATCGATGACCTCTTTGATTAGTTGAGATGAGTGTGATGGTTCTCAAAGGTTGACCTCAAATTAGGATATAACACATTTTGAGTATGAGACAAGGATATATCGAAAATGAAATTCATATGTCCCTACAGTCACTACTAGTAATTAGTGATTCCCTTTGGCGTGACAAACTCACCAACAGTGTTTATGGGACTCATGAACCAGATCATTCAGTCTTACATAGACCGGTTTGTGGTGGTCTTCAACAATGATATACTTTTGTACTCCACATCCGAGTTTGAGAATGTGAGACACTTAAGGATATATCTAGAAAAACTTTGAGATTATCAAATTTACATAAATCTCTCGATGTTCCAGTTCTAGATTCAGGTGGTCCACTTTCTAGGTTATGTTATCTCAGAAGATATACTAGCAGTAAACCCATCCAAGGTGGAGGTAGTGGTAGAAAGGGAACCACCTAAGAACATGCTAGAGGTGAATATGTTCCTTGTGTTGGTATCCTATTATTGTAGATTCATAATTTATTTCTCCCGGATATCAGTGCCCATGACAAAATTTAATCAAAAGGGGCATCCTTTTGTGTGGATAGAAAGGGTCCATCAGGCTTTTTAGCAGTTGAGGCAGAGTTTGATGAGTGATCCCATATTGATATTTATGTAGGAAGGTTTCGAGTATGTAGTTTTCTTTGATGAATTAGGAATCAAGATTGGTTTCCTTATGATGTAGAGGAAAGTGGTGATTACGAATCATTCATTCCATTTGAGAGGACATGAGAAGAACTATGTGACCCATAATCTTGAGTTAGAAATAGTAGTCTTCCCTTTGAATATGTGGCAACACTACCTGATGAGCAAGTAGTTTATCGTCTACTCTAGTCACAAGAGTCTCATGTATTAATTATCTCAAAATGTTATCAACATGATATGGAGTCTATTTCTAGAGTTCCTCCAAGACAATTACTTTGAGATAGACTATACTCTTAGAAAGGTGAATGTGGTGGTAGATGCTCTTAGAATGGAGATCTAGTGTACAGTTGTTGAAAGAGGCATTGAAGTAGTTTTCTTTATTGTAGTTATCAATTTTGGATGGAGATTGAGTAACTTATCTCTATTCAATGGTTGTCACCCATTGATTTTTTACAACGATTTTGGTAGGCACAACATGGGGGTGTCAACTGAGAGATCCAACATGCTTGGATATGCATTGTACATGCTCTTGAAGGATTTTCTAAAGGTGGGTATCTTGTAATTCTTTTTAGAGGACGTACGATGGTACTAGTGACATTTCATGAAGAGAATATAAGAGAGTTTCATACATCTCCTTTGGCGGAACATCCAAGTGTGTAAAAGATGTACCAGGACATCTGATGTCAGTTTTAGTGGCCAAGGATAAAGAAGGAATTTGTGGAGTTTATATCTTGAGGCCTTACTTATTAGCAAGTGAAGGTTGGACACCAAGTTCTAGTGGGTTTAGCTCAACCCCTTGAGGTAACAGAATGTAAGTAGGATGGGATATCCATGGTAAATTTCAATTTCTTACCATATACATTTAGGGGACATGATTCTATCTAGGATATCATAAACTAACTCACCAAGTCATCCCACATCCTAGCTATATGAGAGTAGAGTTCAACATAGATCTTGGGATGCCTCTATGTTTACGAGATAGTCTGAATCCAAGTATTTACATTGAATATTGTTTATGATAATTATGTTTTATTTACATCACAACTGAGGACTAGAATTTTGGAAGTTCTTGGGACCCAGTTATGCTTGAGAATAAAGTTTCACCCACAAACTAATGGTCAGAATGACCAGACCATTTAGGTTTTGGAGGACATGTTGTGTGATTTTTTGTTAGACTTTTTCCATAGTTGGGAGTATCACATACCAATTTTGGTGTTTTTGTACAATAATATCTACTATTCTACCATCGGTATGGAACCATTTGATTCTATGTATGGATGACCCTGTAGGTCCCCACTATATTGGACTAACCTAGGAGATTCAACACTGATGGGCCCATAGTTGGTGTGAGATACAATAGAGAAGTTGAAGATAATATAGGAGTGGATGAAGACTACAAAAATACATCAAAATACTTCTAATGATAGGTGATAGAGTCCATTGAAGTTTTAGGAATGATACCAAATGTTTCTATGGGGTTCACATCGATATGGATTACAGAGATTTAGACGAGGTGGGAATCTATATATGAGGTTCATCAGACCTTTCCACATAGTGTTTATAGTTGGTGAGGTGACATACCACATAGCTCCACATCCATAGTTAAACCTTGTATATGACATCTTCCTTGTGTTGTAGATGAGGAGTTACGGGCATGACCCAACACACGTTATCAACTATGGAAAGTAGGACATCAATGATGGAGTGACCTTTGATGAGTACCCAGTTGAGATTGAGAATCAGCATAAGATGATCCTCATGGGAGATCAATTCCTTTGGTTCAGGTCTGGTGATAACCTGAGAATCTTCTAAAGATCAATGGGACCGAGAGGCTCAAATTCATGCTCAGTACCAATATATTTTTTAGTATCCTTTATTTTGGATTTTTGTGTATATAAATCCCTAAGGTGTGAATAATATAACATCTTAGATTTTATATTTATTTTTTAAATTATTTTATGGGTTATTTTGGATACCTAGGGCTGACATGGCGTACAATTTCAAGGCATGGTGTGCCCAGATTGAATTTTTGAAATATATTAAATATATTAAATAGAACATGAATGCAATTTTCCTGAAAAAGTGGAATAACTCATAAATAGGCTCCCGAATCAGAAATATGAGGGAACCATTGAGTTCAAAATGGTGGTTTTACCCCGTGAATTACTTAACAATAGTTGGATCAGGTTGTTTTTGAAAAGGTTTTCATAGGAGTAAAATGAATAAAATAATTAAATGAAATTATTTTATTTCGTTTGTTGATGTAGTGAGTGAAACAATTTTAAATGGTTCCTTAGGTCAGAATATCATGGTTAGATGCATAATCTTAGAGACACCATAAGACCATTGGAGAGTTATTTGAATAATTCTCTATAGAGAACGATGAAATGATGGAGGATCAACGATCAACGTGTAACCAATTTTACAGATCTTTCTAATGAACATGGAACAACAATCATTCTTCATCAGCAATTGAATGAAATGGCAGTCAGTCATGTGTTTCAATTTTCGTATTCTCTATTATTGATTTCTATAATGAATATGGTCCAATCAATGAAAGACTGTCCCACGGATCGATTGTTATGCAATATGTGTTTATTTGAAGGTTTTATTAGAATATTTCTTTTGTGATGTTCATTATTTAATTTTAATTCTAATAAAAACAAATAGGTATTGAAATGAACATTAATAGAAGTCTGTTCCTCTCATTTTACATTTGTGTTTTTCTTCCCTAAATTATTCATTCATCACAACATTATTTATTTTTCTATGGTTTGACACATTATCGAACGATCAATCGTTTACTCATTTCTTGGTGAAATGATCTAAGACCACAAATCCAAGATTAATGCAATGTGATGGAGGTGCGGGGATGGTTGAGGAAGTGGATTGAATGATGATAGAGACTGATTCCACATTATTTCATGTTCTTCAGCGTGTAACGAAGAATGTATAATATCTCATTTTTTATGAGGATAAAAGGCCCAAATATTGTTGATTCAGTGATATAATTTCTAGAAGAGGCTATATCTTGTGTTTTCTAGCAAGATACGACTGAAATGGTGGTCGGAGCAATCAAGGAGATGAAATAAAATGAACCAAGGATTCTAGAAAATCACACATTAAATGGAATGTAACCTTGGATTACATGGAATGTGGGATCCCGTAAGTGGAGGTTAGGGGTTCAGGTAAGAGATAAGTATCACACGGTGTGTGGACCAGTCATCATGGTGTGTGGTCCCTCCCCAGATAGTTGGAATATACATTGGAAAGTACATATACATTGTGTGGAGTACACAGGTTGCCTACACGGAATATACTCCCCCACATGACACGGGTTGTAACAAGTACACTGGCCAAACCATGTACTGGTAAATAGACATGGGGACACAGGACAAAGCTTTGTACTAGCACACTGGTAGAGAATACAGGATGCCTACGTGGTTTTTACTACTACACATACACAGTTTTATGACACGGTCCATTTACACGGGCATGGCCTAGGGTCAAGGGATGTAGTTTGTTACCATTTTATACATAATTTACTCTTTCTTACATATCTTAGAGCTCTTATCTTGAATCACTTGGACCGGTATCGTTAGTATTTTCCCCCTTTATACTTTCCTTGAAGGTTTGTACTGTATCATGTCCTACTACTAGGAAAATGATCCCATCAACATGAATTCTTTTATATAGTCATTGGAAAACCTCTGAGAGGATGGAAGTGAGATCATTTATTCATCTTTGTGACCTAGGTGGAGTTCTAGGTATTTTCAAGTCAAACACTACATGATAATTGATCCTCCACTTAGTGGGTTAATCCATATTGAGTTTTTTGGTATCACCACAGGGCCTTGGTAGTGATCCTCATATGTATATCGTATCTATTCATAATATCAGTGTGTTATTTATCGTGAAGAGACCCAATGATTAGTACCTCTATGATCGATATCATCAGTGCTATCAGACTCAGTATTGTTCTCTCCCAGATGAGTGCTTCATGGAATCTTCGAGTTGAAATCCTAGGGCTGGTATACAATGGTTGTACACACCTCTTGACTATGTGTATTTGTTGAGTATATATAAATATTCATGTTATATGTGTTGTAGGTATATACCTCTGTAGAGATAACTATACTTTCCTTTGTTTTATTTCATCTTGGTTTCATGGTGTCCTACTATGTATTGTTATACTCACCCCTACATGGGATTTTCCCACACGTGTCATTTCTTGTGCTAATGATCAACCTTTTGTTGGAGTCCTAGGTGGAGAAGGACCCGAAGGTACTTAGTGATACTGGATAGACTGAGGTGTGTTCTTCTGGATTTTAAATAACTACCCAAGTACTATTACATATAGGTTGAACTTTTGTCACATACTCATTGTGGTGGTCTTGTATTTGGCCATGTTTACTTAACTTTACATCCTTCCATACATTGGTTATGTGATTTATATGTATGCATGAATCGTTACTTAGTGGTTATTACATTTAAGAATTTTTATGGGAATGGAGATGTGTAATTATGTACAGGTACTTAGGCTAAGGACACAAATGCCAGTGATATACCTTATCAGTGATAGTTTTCAACACCTGACCTATTAAGGGTGGGCTTGGGGAGTCATAACACAAGCCCCTCTAGGATGGGTCATGACAGTAATCCACCCAAGAAAAGCTAACCGGATTGGAAGAATAAGAGTTTATGGAACTTTCCATCATTATAAGGCACCATGAAAATCTGAATGGGGAAATTCTTGTCGATCAATCATGCAAGGTGGGAAGTTAGGTTCCTTCAAAGATATAGATGCTAGAGAGGGTCATTTCCAAAGTGTATTCAGGTTTTAGGCCTTTCAAGGTCATGTACTAGTCCTTGTGCCTATGGGCCATAAATTCATATATGATCCTTTTACAGATGGGGCTACGGGTCATTCAAGAGTTCCACCTCAACCCTTAAAAGAGATATTATCCTAAAAATAATAAAAAACTAAGGAATTTGGGTTTCAAAGTTTCTAAATGTGAATCCATTGATGAGATATTACATTACATATATCATGAGAACTCATGAATTTTATTCTCATCTATATATTAATGAAATATTAATGTATTGGTACTACTTTCAACTCATTGTTACACAATATTATTAAGAAAATGTTTTTAAGAAAGTCTAACTTTACCTCTCTCTTCAGTCATAAATATGTGTTCTTTCAAAGCCATATTTTCTAAAAATGTTATCAAAATGTTTTCATAAATTCTTTATCAGTGTTCAAAGTATTTTAAAAGAAATGTCTTTCAAAAATGTTTCATACCTTCCTTATTATTTTTGAATTTATTTTTAGGTAACTGTGTTTTAAAAATATTTCAAGCATTCATTATTATTTTTCAATTTATTTTCAAAAAATGGGTTTCCAAAGAATTTATGTTTTAAAAATACTTTTTCAAAGAAGAAATGAAATTTTCCCCAAGAAATTTTTTTGAAATTTATTTCAAATTTATTTTTTATCTAAGATTACATTTCTTGGTGTTACACATGCATTTCTAGTGAAATTATCCAAAGGTTCCATTCATATTCATTCTTTTAATGGTTTATGTTTTTATGGTATGATTTTTATAAAACCCATTTCTCTTTTATGGTTTATATGTTAATAAAAACCCATTTCACTTTCTCTGGTTATATTCTTATGAAACCCGATTCTTTTTATGGGTTATTCGTTGATGAAATGATTATTAAACCTCTCTTTTTTCCATAGGTTAGAATAAGACTGAATGTTTATAAAACCTTTTTTATTTCTTGGGTTATGTTATGATTAATTGTTAAGTTCTCATTGAACATGTATGTATAATTTTATTATGATATGGGTGGGACATATATCTACCTCCAATGAATTGGGTAAAGATTTATATATTGTGAGATAGAAAAAGAGGATCATTTCCTCTAAGATGGTCTTGGGAATGAAGCTTGACTACTAATATGGTTATAAGAGTGAACCATGACTACCAAGATGGTTATGGGAGTGAACCATGACTACCAAGATGTTATGGGGAGTGAACACATACTACTAAGAGGGCCTTGGAAGTGATTTATTGACTAGTATAGAAATCATTTATATATTCTTATGTGTTTGGAATAATTATATGTATTATTACTGTGTTATTATTTCATGGATTATTTCCTTTATTTATTTATGATTCGTTTCTTATGAATATATAATACTTATTCCATGATTATTGTTTACGATATTTGATATACAGGGAATGCTCTTCTATTTTCATGAACATGTACTCATTCCCTTATGCTAATAGTTATGTTTACATAACTCCCTTGTTTACCCATACAGAGCATCTGAGATCACCCATTTTTGTGATTCATTTTACCCATGTTATGAAGATATGTATTATGATTTATGCATATAAGAAGGGATCATGTCAAGAAGAACCTAGCGGGAGATATTGTATCTCATATATGTACCAGTGTTTATGTTTCCATGTTTCTAAAGGCACTAGACTAGTATAGTATTTAGGAATATATTTTTGAAATGTATTAAGTTTTCTGAGAAAATGATATAATATCTATGTAATTTAATACTAAGTTGTTATAAGTGTTTCAATTGGAATCCATTTAAATAATGAATCAACTGGACGAGGCTCAGAGCTTTAGTAGAAACAAGGAAAAAGAATGCCAAGATATATAAATATTTCCCCTCTTACCCACTTAGAATGATTCGGCATCTACTTACTGCAATTGTCTTTTGGATTTTCATTCATGTTTTATTCAATTTTCATTCAATTGTGTTGTGTGAATCATTTATCCCACTAATTATTTTTGTTTTTTTCAACCTCTATAACACATTTGGATCTCTTCAAATCCATAACCATTAAGAAATAACCCAAGGGATATGAACATGTTGGAGGTCACATAGGTACCCACAATCCTTATTTGTTAATTTTTAAATTTTCATCCTTGATGTGAAAATACATTAGACATAAGAAAATAGATGTTTTTCATATTTTATTTTTGATGATCTTCTACATTCTCTAATTTATTAAATATTTTCTCAATACCTTCTCTTGGTCCGCGGTGCATGTGATTGGAGCACTGTGGATTAAGATATGAACAACATATGATGGAACTGGGTGTTAAGATAATGAATACCTCGATTGATCATGTTCGTTTCCTTGGTAGTCTGCCGCACATGTGAATGATGGTTTCTTTTTCTATTTTAAAGAAGTGAAAATGGATATATGTTATTCCATTAACATTATACCATTTAATTATATCAATGATATTATTTTTATTATTTTATCACGGTTTAATAATATTTTATGGAGGTGGATGAAGATATAAATAAAAAATGTTTGATTAAAAATTATACTTATTCGTTGGATAATCTCTATTATCTATCAATTTAAGACCACTAAGGTTGGTGTTATGCCTAAAAAATACCATTAAAATGAGGGTATAGGTTCTAAAAAGGAATTTTTTTTCAGGGGTTGGATGAACTAAATGGGTATTTAAGTGTGATAAAATGAAAAGAAGAGGTTCCATTTTATAAGAGAGGGTTGGGGAACTCTTGAATGTTTTGGAAATATTAAAATAATATAAATTAATAATCGATTAAAATGGATCGAAACTCAATTATTTTGAAAATAGAATGATTAAGGGTCAAATATATATCCTAAATTTAGTTTTAGATATTTTTTCTATATTTTTTCATCCTAATTTTTTGGTTTTATCCCCTCATTAACCATTTTAAAACTTACCGCAACAAAAAATATTTTTACTCTTTGATGGTCAATATAGTTACTATAAATGGAAAAAACTCCAATAAAATTACCGTGGTTGATATTAAAAACCATATACTAATAAATTATCTAAATATAAAATTTTTTATGAATTTTACATCGTTTAATAAAATTTTATTTATTTTGAAATATCAATAATGTCAATTTTAAGAACTTTTTATTGCTTTGACTTTAATAATATCATGAAAAAATTTATATTTCAAAAACATTATTTGAATACATCAATAACAAGACAAGGAAATATAAAAAATTATTTTACTATATTCATTATCTCAAATTAAAATACAATTAATATTTTTGACATCATTTATTTAATTTTTCATTAATTAAATAATTTATTTGCTAGTGTTATGCAAGTATATAAAGTAATTATTTATTGAAAATAAATAAATTTCCCATGATTAAGATGAATATTTAATTATTAAAAATACAATTTATAGTCTATATATCCTTTTGATAACACCATATTAAAAATATTATAATTACTAAAAACAAGAGTGTGACATTATTGACCTTTTTTAAAATAAAATACTATAAATTTCATAATCTCATCCAAATGGCCAAAAAATTTCATATAACCTAATATGGGACAAATATGGACAAAATTAACTCATCTAATAAAATTAAGAAACATTTTTGGGTCATTTTATAATCCTTATCATTTTATTTTTGACTTTAATTACCCGATTTACCATTTATTGTGGTAACAAAAATTACCATGGTACAAAATCATTTTAAACAAAAATAAAATGGTCCTATTCAATAAATTGGGTCCTAATTATTAAAAATATATAATCAATTTTAGAAAATTAAAAAAATGGGAATAAATTAATTTAAAATTATATCAAAAATATCTGTTGAAAAATAGTTCTTAAGAAAAATTTCATTTCTAAAATATTCATTTTTTATGATTAAATCAAGTATAAAATCCATTTAAAAAATCATAATTTATATTTTAAATCAAAACGTAATATTGGGATTATTATTAAT
Source organism: Viscum album (assembly GCA_963277665.1). Taxonomy (NCBI): domain Eukaryota; kingdom Viridiplantae; phylum Streptophyta; class Magnoliopsida; order Santalales; family Viscaceae; genus Viscum; species Viscum album. The sequence goes on from OY728123.1 coordinate 1,385,346,855, forward strand.
AATCAAAAATACAATTTTACTTTGAAAATATTTTCAATGAAAAATATAATTTTCAATAAAAATTAGTATTTTTCACTATTCATTAAAAATCAATATTTTTAGAAAATAAAAAATAATAATTTTAAGATAATTTTGAAAAGATATATTAAAAAACTTAAATTCATTTTTTTAAAAAAATTGTTGAAATTTTAGAAATTAATTACAATATTCACTCATAAAAAACAAGAAAACTAATTTTTAAAGAAAACAAATTTTTTAAGAATAATATGACATTACTAAAAATTAGGGTATTATTTTATGATATTTTTTCAGTAAATTTATATTGATTTTAAACATTATATTCATTTCATTATTTTTTTTAATCCTATTCATACCCTCCAATTTAACAACTTGGTTTAACAGTCACATTTAAATAATAGTATTTCATTGTTCATTTAAGCTCGGTGTGGCATATCTCATACACTATAAGCTATTTTCAAAATAGAATGATATTAAATTCTATGCCCTTTAATAAATTTCATCCTCAAAATTTTAACTTGGTTATGGTAACTAGGGTTTTATTTTTCAAAGTATCGTTTTTGGAATCCCAAATCATCAAAAGGGTCAATAAAACTTCCACTTAAAATATTCAATAAATAAATATCCTTATAAGTAATAAAAATATTTCAAAATAAGATTACAACAAATAAATTTTAAGGATTTGATAATATATTATTCCAATATAAATTTATTATCTATCTCTCAAAATGAACATGCCCAAAATGTATAGTTTCTAAGACAGGCTAACAATTTCCATAAATAACCCAAATCACCAAAATACACAATAAAATCATATATTTCTCTAAAATACAATTCAAACATTATTCCTCAAATAAAATTACATATTATTCTATTTACCATAATCATATAGGTTTCCAAGAATAATGAACATCTTCCAAAATAATATTAATCACTTAACACCAAATCAATTTTCAATCCCAGAGATATTTATACGATATAACATATATTCCAAAAATGAATATATATTTTATCACTTTGATATTTAAAATAAAGAAAAAAAATCATATTGACTGGAACATAACGTAGAGTAGTGGTATGCGATGTAGCCTTTTTACATTTTGGTTGTGGGTTCAATCCTCAGGGCCTCGCTAGATGCAATAGGTTGTCACTCAACCAACATTTTTTTTCAAAAACTATATTAATATAATTCTTATAACATTCCAAATAATGTGATAAAAATACCAAAAATAACCATAATATATTAAACATTAAATAAATATTTTAACCTCAAATGCCATCTCATACCTTTCATTTTTCATCCCAAAAATGTAATAACCCATTATTACCTCAAAATAAAAGATCGTATAATCCCTAAAGTTTATAAATGACATTAAAAAATATTTCCAAGAAATGTAAAAAAATTCTTCCTCAAATATTAATTCATTTTATACCTATGTGTTTCATATACCTGTCCCAAAATATCATTAGCCTACTTGAATTTCAATCACTTAAAGCCTCAAAATTCATGTCTAAGACTCTAAACTTATGGTCTACCTCAAACTTATGTACCTATAATGATATCCATAACTATTAAAATAACATATCATGTAAGAATCCAAATCTCTAAAGTTTTTTAGACCCTACAACGATACAAACTATAAAATTCTGAAACCCACTCTCTCGGACCTGGTCCTAAAGACATAAACATTACATTTCTTCCTTTGATATCGATAAAATTGACTTAATTATTCCCATACAAAACTTACAACATCAGAAGGAAATATTGTATCACTTACTTACCCAAGTACCATTTAGGTTTAGAGTTTTGGATATTTAGAATAAACACTTAAAAATTTGGGCTCATAAATAAAACATTCATAAAGATCAACACCATCAGCAACTATACCCATATTTTCATATTTCATGTTCAGTATTCAACATATCCCATAAAATTATTCACATATGTAACATTTCTCAGTATAAATCATTTAGTATCATTATTCATAACCTGGGAAATAGAAACATAAAAAGGGCTAGCTTAGATTCTTAGAAAGGGTAAGAATGAGAGAAATCAATCGATGATAACATAAAAACATAAGATAACTTAAAGGGTATATGATCATGACCATAAATTAAAATTTTCATACCAATATTTATAAAGATCATAAATATGAGTTAGGAATTAAACATTTTCATTTCAAAATAAATGAATCATAAGAATGATAAATCTTCATAACTGAAACATGAACCATAAGTTCATGTCATAAATGTGTATGTTGCATTATCATAGGTATAGAAACCATTTCATATGTAAAGGTTAACTACCCATACCGTTAGATTAGACATCAACACATGTTTCCCCTCATGGATCATACACATCGACCTATTTTCCATAACATATCAAGCACTTTGACTTGTTTCACATAATCATCTCATGATAATAATAATTTACCCAATGAATTGGAGGGAGATATAGGTCCCACCCATCACATATTGAAAATAATACATATGTAAACCATATGATACAAAATAATTTTTCATATTCAAACCCATGAAAATAAATAGGTTTCTAAAGGCCTATACCATAACATATCTCATGAAAAAGAAATAGGATTCATAAATATCATAGAACCATAAACATAAACCATCAAAAGAAAAAATCAGGATATTATTCATGGATCATAACTCTAGTAAATTATAATCAACATTAACGGACATTGTCATTGATTAATGAACATATCATGAAAAGATCATTAAAAATATTCTTAAGGAAAATACCCTTTTTTTAATTGTGAAATAACATATTTTAAAAAATATGTGCACCTATAAAGAAAAAAAAATTCTTTGAAAATTACTATATAAACTTGTAAAATAATATTCAATGAATAATGTATTCATGATGGCGGGAAAATCTGATCATTCTATATAAGTTAAAAAATTCCTTCCATATTTTTTTTATAAAAGTCACAAAGTACCAAGTTTGGAAAAAGAAAAAAAAATTCCTTTCCAACTATTTTGAAAAAAATAAAAAAATGGTAAAATTTATTTTAAATAATTTTAAGATAATAATAATAATTTTTTATTTTATTTTTTTATATGTAAAAGATATTGAAGATGTATATTACCCAGTGCAGACTTTGACATAATCAATCTCGAATAATTATGAGATTGTGAAATAAATCATTACAAATTTTATAAATTTTGAATGATACACCCCAGGCAAGAAATAACTGTAGATGGTTATGAATATACCATAATATTAATTATAATAGATCATAAAAGTCGTTCATGGGTAGTATATAAACCACAAAAAAGAAACATGTAGTATTTAAGACATGTGTCCTACAAAAATCAATGTATGATAAAAATCCCTTAAATGGAGTCTGAATCATCATGTATGATCATTATCTTCCTGAATAATAAACTAAATATAATTATTATTTTTCTTTAAATCCTTTTAAATTTTATTGTTTCTTTTATACCACTTATTACCATGTTATAACAATTACTTAATCATTTTTCATTAGGTTGAACATTTTAGCGGTATTTGGTATGTAAGTCAAAAATGTCTTCAGTAAGTTGACTGGGGTAAACACAGTCATTATTCCATCATATAAAAAATAATAATCATGAAATATTTGTTATTTTTATACATCAATTATACTTTTAAATTCATCTATTAAATATGGTAATGCAAAATGTACTAGGCTTTAGGTCGTATGTATGCGTGAGTAATGTTTCCATTTTTCAAGTATCATTATGGAAAAATTTAAGTATTATTTTACAATCCTATTAGTTTTAAGATATCATATATATAATATTAATTCTTTAAATATAATTATAAATATATCATTCATGTGATGTGCTGATGAAAAAAGAATCACATCACTTCACGGAGGAGGTAGTCCACACCTATGCACGTATAACGTTATCATTTTTTACTATATGAAATAGTAAGAAGTTAAATGATATATTATCTTTTAATAATGATAAATATGTTATTAAAATATTATATAACCATTAATTGTATCATTACAACCTTTATTGATAGACGTTGATGGAAAAAAATCACATAGGTTCGCGAGGTGGTAGTCTATTATACAAATTATTGTTGGTTACCTTTTCTATTTTACAGAAGAGGATATGTATATAGGTTATTCCATTAACATATATCAGTATATTAAAAATATTTCTTATATAATTTTATCACTATTGACTAATATTTTATGGATGTGGAAGAATAAATAAAATAGAAATCCTTGACAAAAAATAATACATATTCATTGGACAACCTCTTTTTCTTATAACCATAAGACCACTAAGGTCGGTGTTCATCCTAAAACAAGGCCTATAAAATGAGGGGATTTATTATAGGAATTTATTTTTATAGGGAGTTTAAAAAATCAGTTTTAAGTGTGATGTAATGAGAAGAATATGGGACCTCTTTTAAGAGAGGGGAGGGGCACCCTTGGAAGTTCTCAAAATATTAATTTTATATATGTTAATATTCAAATTTGAATGAAGAAAAACTAAGTTATTTAGAATATAAGATGAGTATGTTTCAAACTAATATTATAAAAAAATTATAAAATTTTGGACTTTGTTTTTTCCTTATCATTTGGTTTTAATCCCTCATCAACCCTTTAAAAACAAACCATGACAATAAGGATTTTTACTCTTTGAGGGTCAATATAGTTATATAAATGAAAATAGTATCACAAAATTTACATGGTTGATATTATAAACTATATAATAATAAATTACTAAATATAAGTTTTTTAGTATTTTTGTATCATTTAATAAAATATTATTTATTTTAAAATATCAATAATATAAATTTTTAGAACTACTCATTACTTTGACTTTAATAATACTATGATAACTCATAGAATTCATATAAATATATTAATAAGTCACTAAAATATCAATTTAATATATAAATATATTTATTAAAATAATTATCTCAAATTATAATATATTTAATATTTTTAATATCATTTATTTAAATTTTCCATTAATTATATAATTTTCAAGTCAATGTTTTGCAAGCATTTTAGGTAATTATTTATTCACTAAAAATCAAAGATAAGTTGACATAATAAAGATAAATATTTTATATTTAAAAATAGTATTTATAGTCAAACATATCCTTAGGATAAACCCATATTTAAAATATTATATTAATTAAAAACAAGAGTGTGACATGGTTGACTTTCTTAAAAATAAAAAACAATAAAAGTCATAATCTCGTCTAAATGGATTAAAAAGACACACATCATAATATTGGTTTAATATGGTTGAAATTAACTCATATAATAAAATTATTCCAGGTGTTGGTATCATTTTTTAATCCTTATCATTTTATTTTTCACTTTAATTAACTGATTTACCCTTTACCAAGGTAAAAACAATTTCCAATGTTACTATTCATACGAACATAAAAATAAAAGGAACCTATTAAATAAATTCTTACATAATAATTTAAAAAAATGGAATCTATTTTTCAAAATTATAAATATATAAGTGGAATATTTTAATTTAAAATTAAACCGGAATAACATGATGAAAAATAGTTCTTTAGAAAAATGTCTCTTTTGAAATATAAAACGTTTTTATGCTAAATTCAAGTGTAAAATAAATTTAAAAGACAAGAATTGAATTATTTTAAATAAAAAATATATAATTTAATTTTAATACCAATCCAACATATAATTTTACTTTTTAAATACTGAAAAAATAAAAAAAACCTTTTTTTAATAAAAATCAGTATTTTTTACTAGTCATTGATAGGTCAATATTTTTTAAAAATTCTCAAAAATTAATTTTATGATAATTTTTTAATTATGAATTAAAAAATTATTTTTTTTCAAATACATTTTTTATAACATCTAGAAATTAATTATAATTTTAAATTATAAAATGAAAAAAACCCTTTTTGTGAAGAAAATGTATTTTTTGAAGAATGGAACAAATGTACTAAAAAATGTGTAACTATTATCTAATAATTGTTAAATACATTTATATTGATTTATAAATATATATTTATTTCTAAAAATTAGTTAATTTTATTCATACTCACCAATTTAATGGCAAGGCTATAATAATCACATTTAAATAATAATATTTTGTTGTTCGTTTAAGCTCGGTGTTGCATATCTTGTATGCTATAGAATTTTTAAAAAAATATTAGGATATTAAAAATAAATTAATAAGATGCTTTTATTGGACTACCCACCTAACTACCCAAGCTCCCATGTTCTTAAAATAAATCAATTGTGGGGAAAATCATTCATCTTAAATTAGTTTCATCATTCAACATTCAAGCATCCCCAAATCATGTTTTAAAACAGTTCAGTTCAGTTCAAAAACTACCATCAAATGGGTTTTCATAAAAACCCATGAATTTCAAAATGATTAATTTAATTTCAAATATATAAAACCTGAGATGTTATTATTTTTTCTGTATTTTCATCAAATTCATTCTTCAAATAGTTCTTTTCATTTAAAAATAAACTTCTCAAAATAAACACTTCATATCAAAATTCATTACTAAAGAGGTTTCATAACAAACACCATTCCATTTGAAAAGATTTTTCATGAATAAAAAAATAGTGCTTTTGAAATAAATTAGAAAAACATTTTAATTCATGAAAACAAAAACAGTTTCAGTCAATATGAATTTCCATATAAAACCACTTACCTCAATCATGAGATCATCAACGGTCCAATAAGGGATCCAAAATCTAAGAGTAATGTAGGGATATAATCAACTGATATAGGATCCTATAAAAAATCAAAAAACATGATCTAGATATATCAATGATACAAGGATCCACAACACCTAAAGAATGAGAGAGATGAGGAATGGAAAAAACATAATTAGATATAGGTTACACATAACAAATGAGATTCAATGCTCTAATTGACACTTTAATCCTGGAATATTGTAGGGTGTAAGGGATAAAATTTCCTCAAAATAGAATATAAATTTTAATGGTTTGAATAAGGTTTTAGGGTGAGGATATTAGAGTTAAAATAGGCATTTAATAAATTAAAATTTGAAAATGAAAAAAAAAATAATTCATGTCAAATGGTTTGTAAAATTGTGCACCATCTTTACACCGATTTCTATGATACTAGGAGAGCCACATAGTTTGTATCACATTTCTTAAAACCATACACCAACCATGAAAAACACCAATATCATGGATGTCATTTTTTAGGGTAATACCACATGGTTTGTTATATCTTTTCTCCCTCCTCTGAAACACCAATTGATGAAGCATGGTTTCCTAGATAGACTGATATGATTTTCCCTAAATGTGTGCCAACCATGTATAGACCCATAAAACTATAAAAATCCAAAAAATTTACCCAAAAAAACAAGATAAAATGATGAATTTTTTTGATCAATACAAAGGCATCTAAGTACAAAAAAATAGATTCTATATGTCATAATTCTCCCCAACGCAATGTTTTCTATCTTCAAAGAGCCCCATCAAGAATATTAGTCTATATAATATAAGGAAAAAAATATATCATCAGTGTCTCATGAACCCATGTCTCATGATAATATGATCCATGATTCCATAGTACCAGTACTAATGGTTTGAACTTACCATGAATAACCATCATCTGATGATAAAAATTAAGAACATATTGCTTAGTCATGGTCATATAAGGATCCACATTAAGGTATTCCCAATTAAAAACACAAGAAAATTACAAAACATATTTATTGAGTTATGAAACATTGAATAAGTCATGTATTTAAGTCATAATATTTTGAATGTGCAAATGGTTATATAAATTTCCTTTCCGGTCAATGAACTCAAGCATTCCCACATATCTTGGTGCCAATTTCCCCAATTTCATCATCCATCAGTGATACATTCGAGGAGAGACTATCAAGAACCCTTGTTCACCAATTGAGGACTCAAAAGGATGGTAATTAATACCCACATAATATTTTTACTTTCTCTTCACCATCAAAAACCTCAGATGAATCATCTCGATCTTCATCGTCGTCACCTAGAAAAAACTAATCCCCACAAGGGAAGCTTTCCCAAAATCCAACCAACAATGTGGATACTTACTTGTCCAACCATAAAAGGCCTAAAAGGGTTGAATTTTAATGCATGGATAGTAGGTATTATAATAGTAAAACTCAAACATCCCCATTTGAAAATCCTATGATATTTCAAATTTTAAGGACACAAGCATGAAGCATACTTTCATGAATATTTATAGGCTACTCTATATGTCCATCTGTCTAAGGATGGTATGTTGTGCTCATCCTGACATAGGATCCCACTAGCTCCTTGATTCCTATCTAAAATCGAGATGTGAACCATGGATACCTATTTAAAATAATAGTAGATAAAAATATATGCAATCTAACAATATTCTACATATATAGATTTCCCAAATCCTCATCTTTGGTGGTATAAGGAATAATAATTAAGTGATATGATTTAAAAAATAATTCAAACACCACCTAAATTGTATTCTTCTCTCAAGGATTACATAAAAACCTAATAATGAAATCTGTCAATATCTCATTTGATTTCCAAGTCAGTAAATGAAGGGGTTAAAGAAAACCAAAATTCTGCAAATGCTTAATCTTGATATGTTGATAGGTATAATAATGAGAAACAAAATCAATGTTGTATTGTTTCATACATGGACACTATAATTGATACCTCATATCATAGAACATATTTTTCATGCTTGGATGAACCAAGCATTTGGAATGATGAAAATCCCCCATCACAACCTTCCTCATAGGTGAAAAAATGACATAATTGTTCAAAACAAATGAGGCCCTCTAGAGATAGAGACCATTCACCGATGGTCTCCCAACCATATAAAGAAATCATGATACCTCAAGACTCATTAACAATTTTTCTCACCTATAGGATCATCTCAAGAAGGGATAATTCCAATTGAACATTTTATAGAACAAACCTAGTCTCATCCTCTCAGACTCCCAAATTCATGCGAGTAATGAGTGTCATGAGATTACACTCCTATGATGATTCATCCATTTTGTGGGATAAAAAAATCAGCATAAGAACATCGAAAATCATGTTCCTCTTCCCAGGGGAGTAGAAAATGTTAAATTCAAATGATTTTAGGTATTCCACCCATTGTATCTGATGGAGATTCAAATATTTTTATGAAAATATAAAACTAAAACTCTTGTGATCAAAATAAATGGTTAATATTTCTCTAAAAAGGTAGTTTTGGAAACTCATAAAGGTATGTATAAGAGTTGCATGTTCCAAGTTATGCATGATATAATTATTCTCCTAAATATAAATATAATAAGAACCATAAGATATCACATGATCACCCTTCAAAAGAACATATCCCGAAACTGAACCACAAGAATCGCAAAATACTATGTATCCTTACCATTCCTCTAGAAGAGTAAATATAGGAGATTAATTAAAATAATGCTTAAAATCATTAAATAAATACTACTATTTTGAAAACCAATTGAACTTCACTCCCTTATGAGTAAGATAAGTCAATATAAAATCCAATTTGGATAAATATTTCAAAAACTAATGATAAAACACGTCCAAGTCTAAGAAGCTCTGAACCTAAAAAATATTCCAGGGTTTGTTCCATGGAATGAATACTTTTACCCTCTCTATATCAACTGAAATATAATATATAGAGACTATATTTCCAAATAAAATCACCTTGAAAATCTTGAATTCAAATTTAGAAATCCTATCATAGATTCGATGATCCATCAAGATGTTTGGAAATGAATCACATAACCCTCCTCAAATTTGGACTAAACCAATATTGTATCCATGAATACCATAACAAAATAATCAATATACTGGTTGAAAAAACTATTAATCAATATCAAAAACAAATTTGGTTTAGTGTAAAGATCAAATTTTATAAAAAGATAATCATTGTGACCATACCAGTTAATGAAATAGGTCTTTGAGATTTCAGAATTCTTGATCCTGAACTGGTGGTAACCATACCAAAGATCAATCTTAAAGAACCACTTCTCCCCTTTTATCTAATAAAAAAATCATTAATATAGGGAAACTAATACTTGTTCTTGACTATAATTCAATTAATCTTTCTATAATCAAACTATAAGAAAAGGTTTCCATTTATATTTTTTGGAAAAAAATTGTTCTTAGAAAGGTGACAAAATAGGTTCAATGAATCCTTTAGACATCAAGTCATCCTTCTAATTATTTAACTCATTCAATATTTCTGTTGTTACATGGTAAGAGGGAATTAATATAGGATGAGTACCTGGAAGTAAGTCGATATAAACTCTACCTCCCTCTCTGGTGGAAAACTAGAGAATTTTAAAGAAAACAATTCAATAAACTACACATCTACCGGAGTAAGTTTAATACAATATAATTCTTGATCTAGTAAAAAATACCCAAGGATATCATACTACCCATATCTAGAGGAGGAGGTATAACTCAACTCTCCCTTAGGTCTAATTATCCCTAAAAACATGTCACTCCTTATTGAGCATAGTAAAGGGAACCCATTAATTATAACAATGAATTTGAGATTTGAGAGTAACCAACTACTCCATTCCAATAATGTCATCTAGAGGTTTAATTTCAAGAACAAAAAATTCATAGTGTATCATTATATATGATAAAGATAAAACATAATAGGGGAATCATATACCCTACTCTCTATTTTTTCCAATATGGGTTGCAATTTCAGTCACATAGGACATGATATATTTTTTAAAATATTTATCATGTACACAATGTGGGTTGATATGATATAATGAGAGGCACTAGTATTGAATAATGAATCCACGAAAAAGTAGAAATAATAATATTACATATCACTATTATAGGATCCACATCATTTCTCACTGAATAGTCTTTTACTATGTAAAGTTACTCTATTTATAATTATGTTGGTCGGAACCCCATTGTTCTTATAAATACCATGCCTTAAAATGTTACTTAATCTTTATTTTTATACAATACAATGAATTATTACATATTGAGGATCTTTTAGGGTTTATATTTTTAAATAATTAGGATATCTTACATACATGACATACCACATTTATAAAATAGAATACTACTAAAATAGTATCCATTTTTAAAAAATATAAAACATTAAAACCTAAAACATGATTTCTTTAACAAAAATATATATCAAACATCAAGACACCCTTAATTATCTTACCTATCCTTGTATCCTATGAAAAAAAATTAAAAACTTTTGATGAGTATAAAACTCAGTAAGGGATATAATGAAAGAATGTGTTAGTCATGTGACAACATAAAAACCAATAAAACACATAATCATAAAAACTCATATGTAAAGAAACATCATATAGTTTCTTTGGGACATATTTACCATATCAAAATTAAATTCACCCTTACACATGGAATAACCTTTTGGTTAACTTCAATCTCCAGAGTACCCAATGCCTTGGAGAGCTATAAGGGGGCTCACCCGTCATATCTTGAGCTATAATGGGCTCAACCCATCATATATTGGGCTATAATGGGCTCAACCCAACAAATCTTGACCTATAATGGGATCAACCCAACATAAATAATTTCAAAGAAACATATCATGGTAATAAAGTATCTTGAATACAGGAGAAACTACTCATTCTATACACATAGAAAAAAAAGATTTTAAAATTTATTAAAGAGTGTTTTAAAAGGATTTTAAAAGGAAAGTCCCTTAAAATATAATTGTAATGATAATTAATAGGATGAAATGGATATTTGTATACACTATAAATACACATATTTCAACATAATATATACAAAAATTCATGACACCAGTAATATTAATACCATATAATGAAAAAAGAAGAAGTTTAACCCAAAGAATGGAAATTGGGTTAGGAACTCCCTTACCTCAGGTTCTTCTTACTAAAAATGTGTTTAAAACTCATATATAATGGTTAAAATAGTGTTATTAATATCTTATATAAACATATTAATGTTTATAACACCTTATATGATCATTTCATAACACGATTTTTCCCTTTAATTATTATTATTTTGTTCCTTCTGTTGTTTGGGTTGCTCTCTTTACATGTTTTCCATGATCGGTTCATAATGGATGTTCTTATAAACTGGAAGTGAAACTCCAAAATTGGAACAGAATGGTATTTAGAAATTTCCAGTACTATAAATTATTCCATTTTTCATTTTTAATTCTGAAATTATGATGATTCATAAGTTAAAACATTAATGATGTTCGTTTACATCATTTTTGTGGTTATTTGATAATAACGACATCATTTTGTTTTATAAAATAAAACCATGTTTAAAAAAGAATTATAGAACCATGGATGAGAAATAATACATATATTATAACCTGGTTCAACCATAATAATGGATTAATGACCAGAATTTAATGAATTAATGAAAATTGAAATCACATCATCCACAATGTTGGTAATTCGACACATCGCGGAAAATGTTTTTATTCCTTGAATAAGTGGGAGAGGAGAAGAAGAATGATGATGAATTTTACATTAACATGAGGAATTCAATAATATACATGATTTATGGATCTTTCCTGTATCTTGGATAAGAGGATGGGAAGAGACTATAAAAGGAAAGGAAAAAAACACATTAAAAGGAATATGATTTCTTACCTTCTGATCTCTTCTCCTTGAGATCCTCCTTAAGGCATTTGATTTTGGGATTTGGGTGAGACTAGTAGGTCATGGACATGGGGAAGGATATTGGGGAAGGAATTTGGTAGAAATTAGACAATTCTCAAGGCTTGAGAGGTACGGGAGGAAGAGGGGAATGAGGATGTTATTTACAGTGGAGGAGATGGGGTATTTTTCATTATTTTAATCATTGTTATAATATTTTTTCTCAAGACTATGAATAGTCACAATTAATGTGCCCAAAAATAGTAATAATTTCATTTGAGTTTGAAACAAGTTGTCTTACATCATCCTTGCATCACCTATTATGCAGTAAATCAAGTATTTATCATTTATCATATTTTATTGTATTTTAATATTCAAAAAAAATCAAGAATTCTAGAAAATTCACAAAAAATCACCCCATCCATTTATCGACATGTAGAATTGAAAAATTAACTCCATTTTTTAAAATAATTTTCTAAATATTATTAATTTTATTTTTAAATAAAATCATACTTTATTCAAAAATTAATAATTTTAAATATATAATTGCTTTTATATCACATAGAAAAATTAGCCAAGATGTCATTATCTTAAAGCTGTATGAATATAAAATAATAATAAAATATAATATTCATTAGGGTCATATTACTATTCGTATTACTATTCATAAAGGTATGTTACTATTCACCAAAAATTATGTTGGCTCTATTAGACTCCAAATAACATACTGAACATTACTATAGATGACTATTTTTTGAAATTAAAAACATAAAAGTGGAAAATTATGTTTAAGGGCTAGTTATAAATATTTACTTAAAACAAAGTTTCATGGATTTCAATTTATTTTAAAAAACATGGGGTGTTACATTATCCCCACCTCCTAGAAATTTCATCCTCGCAATTTTATTTACTCATTAAACAAGTGAGGGTACATTTCCCTTATAGAATTTTCATATTCCTATGTTGCTTCTTAAAAAATGTGGTTTCTCCACAAAACCTTTACCTAGTGGATTACCTTATTCCACAATACTTTTTCCCTTGGATCAAGAATCCGAACTGGTTTTTCTTCATATGAAAGGTTCTCTTCCAGTTGAAATGGTTCTGGACTAAAGACATGAGTTGAATCTGGAACATATTTTCTCGATATCAAAACATGAAAAACATTTTGTACCTGAGAAAAACTCAGAGGCAAAGCTAATCAGTTTACAACTAGTCCAACTTTCTCCAGGATTTCAAAAGGACCAATGGAGTGCATACTTAGATTTCCTTTCTTACCAAAATGCATCACACTTTTCCAAGGAGATATTTTAAGGAAAACATGGTCATCTAACTCGAAAGAGAAGCCTTTCCTTCTGTAATATGCATATCTTTTCTTCCTACTCTGAGTTGTCCTCATGTACTGTAGGATCATCTTCACTTTCTCAGCCACTTCCCCTACTAATTCTGGTTGCACCAACTTCCTTCCTCAAACGTCATCCCAAAAATCTAGAGTTTGACACTATTTCCTTTACAATTCCTCAAAAAGTTCCATCTGTATACTGGAATGAAAAATATTATTATAATAAAACTTAAAAAAAGAAATATGATGATCCCAACTTCCCTGGTTGTCTATTGAACAAGCTTGAAGCACATCCTCAAAAGTATGAATCGTTCATTCTAACTGCCCATCAGATTGAGGATGAAATGTTGTGCTAAAATTTAATTCTATTCCCAATGACTTCTGAAGACCCATCCAAAATTTAGAAGTGAACCTAGGATCTCAGTCAGATACAATGGAAATATGAACTCCTTTTAACCTGACAATCTATTTGAGGTACAATCGAGAAAGCTAATCCAATGAAATTGTATCTCGAATAGAAAATAAATGTAAATATTTTTTTATCTGGTCAATAATAACCCAAATCAAATTATTACCTAATGAAGTATTAGGTAGTTCCACCATGATGTCCATGGATATATTCTCCTATTTCCACTCTGGCACTATTAATGGCTGAAGCATCCCCTTCGGTAACTATTACACTTCTTTAACTTATTGACATGTCTAACATTTCGCAGTAAATTTTTCAATATCCATTTTCATTCCATCCCACCAATAATACTCTAAAAGGTCTCTGTACATCTTAGTACTTCCAGGATGAACTAAAAATGGAGAACTATGAGCTTCACAACAACAACAAAATTCTTTAACTGGGAATCACAAGGCACACAGAACCTTTTTCAAAATCGTAAAACACAATCTTTATCAAGGATAAATTCATGAAACTTAACCATTTTTACAAAATATACTATTTTATATAGATCATGGTCTTCCTTCAGCACTTGCTTAATTATTTCTGATAATGATGACTACACTAAAACCTGAAACAAAATGGATGTATTCCCTACACCGACAACTTCTATACCAAAATTCATCAAATAATTAATCAATGGATCATGTTTCAAACGTAAAATGGTTAATGATGCGTGATGTTTTCAACTCAAAGAATTTCCCACATTGTTTTCTTTTCCTGGATGGAAATTGATCGAGCAGTCATAATCCTTCATCAGTTCAATCCATCTTCTCTTCCTCATGTTTAATTCGTTCTAAGTGATTATATACTTCAGACTTTTATGGTCAGTATATATTTGACATTTGGCTTCGTATAAATGGGGTGTCTAATTTTTAAAAGAAAAAAACCACCACTGATAATTCCAAGTCATGTGTGGGATAATTTAAATCATGAGGTTTTAGTTGTCTTGAGCATAAGAAATTACCTGAACATTCTGCATCAGAACACAACCATGTCCCTTCAATGAAGCATCACTGTAGATGAAAAACTCACTAATTCAAGAAGGCATGGCCAAAACTAGAGAATTCACCAATTTATTCTTCAGTTCCTGAAAACAAACATAAAATTCTTCTATCTAAATTAATTTTAACCCATTTTTTATTAACTTAGATATATAGCTAGATAACCATGAAATGTTTTTGACAAATCACCGATAATAACCTATTAATCTAAGAAAACTATGAATCTCAGTAACATGTGTTGGTCTATGAAATTCATCAACCACTTTTGTTTTGGTAGGATAGACTATTATTCCATCCTTATTTACAATGTGCTTAAGATAATAAATCTCTTGCAAACAAAAATTACACTTTCTAAATTTTCCATATATTTTCTTTTCTCTTAAGGTTTTGAAAACAACCATAAATGTTTTTCATGCTCCTCTTTATTTCTAAAATATACCGTAATTTCATCAATAAACACAACCAAAAATTTATCCATGAACTCATGAAATATTCTATTTATAAGATCCATGAATACAGATGGTGCATTAGTTAACCCAACAGGCATAAATAAAAATTCATAAGGACCAAATCTAGCATGTAACGTAGTCTTCAGGATTTCTTCACCCTTAACTTTCAACTGATGGTACCCAAACCTTAGGTGAACATTTGAAAAATATTGCGCTCCCTGGATCTGATCAAATAAATCATCGATATGAGGCAAAGGATACTTTTTCTTAACAGTAATGTTATTCAAGGCTCTATAATTGATGCAATGTCTCATTAAACCATCTTTTTTTTAATAAACAAGATATGAGAAACCTGTGGTGATATTCTGGGTCGGATGAAGCCTTTATCTAATAAATATTTCAACTGCTTTTTTAATTCCAGAAGTTCCATTTAGGCCATTTGATAAGGGGGTTTAGAAATTATCTTATCATTAGGAACTAATTCAATAGTAAACTCAACTTCTCGATTATGAATAACACTAGACAAATCATTGGAAAAAACATCCAAGTATTCATTTACCACCAGTATATCATTAATATTGATAGTTACCTTATCATAAAAAAATATGAGCAATATAACTTTCATTTCCATCCATTATCAGTTTCACAGCTTCTTGATATGTTATTAATGGTATGGGTTCATTCTTGTACAAAAACTGAAATTCTATCTAAAAAGAAACTTCTTTTTCTCTGAATTTTATCTTTGGATGATAAAAAGAAATTCCGTCCATACCCAAAATAACATCAAACTCTACTAGAGGAAAAACAATAAGGATTGAAGGTAAAATATTTCCACATATAAGGATAGGTAGATTTTTATAATTTCTTTTTTCCACAATATTTCCTCTAGGTGAATTTTCCAAGAGATCTCATTTCATTTCATAAGGTTGAATTCCCAATTTTTTTGAATATTTCTCAGAAATGAAAGAATGTGTAGAACTTGAATCAAACATCACATTTGCAAAATCTATAAAAACAAGAAATGTACCCGATACCCCCTCATTTGATGGATCAACATCTGCTTAAGTGGTTGCAAATGATTTTCCCAAACTCTTATACTTCCAATATGGCTTGTTCCCTACTTGAGTAACTATCTCCATCCATAAATTAGCAAAATGACCCAATTCCTTACAGTTAAAGAATCTCACCATCGACTTCTCAATAATTTTTGGGTCATTTTATTTGAACTCAAAAGACAAGTGTCCAAACATTCCACATAAGTATCATTTCCTATAATTTACAAGACATTCACTAGGATACCTTTTACCACACTTTTTACAATAAGGGAAATTCATTTTCTTACCTCCTGACTTCTTTTAAGAGTTCTTCCCCACTTTCTGCCAACTTGACTGTTTCTTATTCTAGTCATCACGAGGAACATATGTGTCATAAAACTCCATATTAACTTCTTCATCACAATGAATAAGCTTCTCATAGCTTTTAAACATTCATGAAGCCAATTATTTTCGCAAAAATGGTTTCAAACTAGTGTAAAATCTATTAATTTTACATTCAAAATCTAGAGTAAAAAATGGCACATACCTGGACAGTCCTCTAAAATTGGATTCATATGATACCATAGAATAATCATCTTTTTGCTTCAATTCTATGAATTTTTTCTCTATTTTTAATTGAACTATTTTGGGGAAATATTTTTCTAGTAAAAGACTCTTCAAATAATCACATTTCAGACAGTCAAGATCATATCCTTCTCTCGTATTATTAACCAGAGACCACCATTGATCAGCTTCACCTTCCAAATGATAAATGGATAGTATTATCTTTTGAAGTTCTAAATATCCCATGACATTAAATATCCTTTATAGAGCATTGATTCATACTTCGGCTATTATTGGATCTTTGGTTACACTAAATGCTTGAGGATGTTTCCTCATAAAATTATCCACAAAATAAATGTTTCTTCATGGTAGTTAATATTATCCTCCAGAATGGATACCAACCCCATTTATTTCTTGAGTCAACTGAGCCATTGTTGTCACAAAATTCTCGGTTCTTATTCCCACCATTTCGGGCTGCACATTCGTACAAAAATCAGCCTCTTGGTGCCTTCCTACTTCATCTTCCTTGTTTCTTCTACAGACAACCATTCTGAACAGACATATCTTAGTCGAAGTAACAAGGTAATCTTTAAATACAATAGCATTTCTAATTAATCATAGAGTAAAAATCATTTATTGTATTCTATTAACATCATCATAACCACTAATGTTATCTAAACCATCCTATGATACCAACTATAAGGACCCTTACTTAAAATGTTACTTAGTCATGAATTTTACCCGAGACCATACATTATTACACATTGAGGATATTTTTGGGTTTAGAGTTTTAATGAATTTGGATATCTTGAATACATTACATACCAAATTCCTACAAGAGGATACTACTAAAACAATATCCATTTTTTCAAAATATAAAACATTAAAACTTAAAACATGATTTCTTTAACAACACTCCATATAAAAGATAAAAAATCCCTTATTTATCTTACCCATCCTTATATCCTCTGAAAATTCAGTTTAAAAACATGTGATGAGTATAAAACTAAGTAATAGATATAAAGAAAGAAAGTGTTAGTCAAGTGATAACATAAAAACCAATAAAACCCATAATCATAAAAACTTATATGAATAGAAACATCATGTAGTTGCCTTGGGACATATTTACCATATCACTCTTACATTCAACCTTACACATGGAATAACCTTATAGTCAACATCTAACTCCAGAGTACCCAATGCATTGGAGAGATATAATAGGGCTCACCCATCATATCTTGAGCTATAGTGGGCTCAACCCAACATATCTTGAGATATAATGGGCTAAACCCAACATATCTTAAGCTATAATGGGATCAACCCAATATAAATAATGTCCAAGTAACATATCATGGTAATAAAATATCATTAAATTTGGAGAAACTACTCATTCCATATCAATAAAAAAATCTTTTTGAAATTTATTAAAGAGAGTTTTAAAAGTATTTTAAAAGGAAAGTCCCTTAAAATATAATTGGAGTGAAAATTAATAGGATAGAATATATATTTGTATAAATTGTAAATACACATAGTGAAACATAGTATATACAAAAATTTATCACACTAATAATCTTAATACCATATAATGGATATAGAAGAAGGATAACCCAATGAATGGAAATTGGGTTAAGAATTCCCTTACCTCAGATTATTATTACTTAAAATATGTTTAAACCTCTTGTATAATGGTTAAAAGAGTGTTACTTATATATTACAGAAACATATTAATGTTTATAACTCTTTATAAGATCATTTAATAACATTATTTTACTATTTAATTATTAGTATTTTTGTTTCATCCATTGTTTTGGGAACTTTCTTTACATGTTTCCCATGATCGGTTAATGATGGATGTTCTTGTCGATTGGAAGTGAAAATCAAGAATTGAAATGGAATGTTTATTACATATTTCCATAACCATAAATTATTCCATTTTTCATTTTTAATTTTTAAATGTAGATGATTCATATGTTTAAACATTAATCATATTTTTTTAGAACATTTTTGTGGTTCTTTGATAATAACGACCTCATTTTGTTTTATAAATTAAAAACATGTGTAAAAAAGAATTATTGAACCATGGATGATACATAATAAATATATTATATCCTGGTTCAAAAATAAAAATGGTTTCATGACTATACTTGAAATAATTAATGAAAATTAAAATTACATCATCCACGATGTTGGTAATTCGACACATCACGGACAATGTTTTTATTCCTTGAATAAGTGGGAAAGGAGAAGAATAATGATGATAAATTTTCCATGAACATGAGAAAATCCATAATATACAATATTTATGGATATTTCATGCCTCATGGATAAGAGGATGGTAAGAGACTCTAAAATGAAAGGAATGGAAAGGAAACACATGAAAAGGAAGAGGATTTCTTACCTCTTGATCGCTTCTTCTTGACATTCTCATTAAGGGCTTTGATTTTGGCCTTCGGGTAAGACCAGTAGGTCTTGGACGTGGGGAATGAGATTAGGGAGGGAATTTGGAAGAAATTAGGAAATGCTAAAGGATTGAGAGGTATGGGAGGAAGAGGGGAATGAGGGTGGTATATATAGTGGAGGAGAGGGGATATTTTTCATTATTTTAATCATTATTATAATTTTTTTCTCAAGATTGTGAATAGTATTAATTAATGTGACCCCAAATAGAAATAATGGAATGTGAGTTCTAAAAAAGTGGTCTTACATCATCCTTGAATCACTTATGATGCAGTAAATCATGTATTTAGCAATTATCATATTTTATCATATTTTACTATTCATAAAAAATTCTAGAATTCTAGAAAATTCAAAAAAAATCACCCTAAACATTTATTGACGTGTAGAATTCAAAAATGTACTCCATTTTTTGGAAAAATAATTTTTTAAATAATTTTTATTTAATTTTTAAATAAAATCGTACTTTATTTGAAAATTAACTATTTTAAAACTATAACTGCTTTTATATCAGATTGAAAAATTAACAATGATGTCATTATCTTAAAGACAAATCAACATAAAATAATAATATAATTTTCTATTCATTAGGGTCATATTACTATTCATATTACTATTCATAATGGTATGTTACTATTCACCAAAAATTAAGTTGGTTCCATTAGACTCCAAATAACTTACAGAACATAATTGTACATGACCATATTTGAAAATTCAAAACATAGGGGTGGAAAATTTTTGTTTAAAGGGTAGTTATAAATACTTAATTAAAACAATGTTTCATGAATTTCAATTTAATTTTAAAAACATATGTTGTTATAGTTCTTGAAGCATCTGATTATATCATAGACCCTATTAGTAAATACGATCCCATACCACTATGTGGGGTAGTGAAAACATGGGAAAAACTCTACAAGTGAAATGAATGTTCGTATGAGCTGTAAATATTTGGTTTCTCTATATAAGAAATATTCAATTGCCTTATAATTCTATATTGTAAGCAAGTTAGTAGGTCTTTACCAGACAAGAAAAATGATAAGGTGGAAGTCTAATGTTGAGGGTTACTACTATTTTTTCCACCTTGAGGCTCATTTCTCCATTTATTTCCTTGGAAGGAACCACGAAATCTACCACTAGGAGTTAGACGGACCCTAATTAACCTTGAATTTTCAGTATGGATAATTTTTTCCATTATATCCCTATCCAAAATATAATCATATGATGTGAGATTCATCATAATGAACCAAGATTAAATATCCAATCAAATGCACATATGAAACCTTTGTGCCATCTTCTTCTCATTCGACACCACCTAAAGTGAAAACTAATCAAGTTCAAAAAAATATTGGAATAATGATTCACCATACAATAACCCTAGTGAAGGCTTATAAACTCCCTAAACTTATCTAATATGATTGATTTTAGATAAAACTAATTTTTAATGTGATTATTAAAGTCCTTCCACTCTAGTCCCTCATTCCACTTTACTATAACTATAGCATCCCACCATTTCCTTAAAATCCCCTCAAAGTTGAAGATGGCATGCTTCACCTTAATTGAATTGAAAATATCTACGAACGCAAATATCCATTAAATCTTCCCCAACTAGTCATATTCCTCTATATTATCTTTAATTCCCAATAAATATGGTGGTTTTTATGAAGAACCTATTGGGATCGATCCCTTCTATCATCCCATAGAGGATCCACTCATATTTCTTGAGTGGGGAAAAGAATGGATCCCTTACCCAGATCATAGACCACATTCAAAAATACCTCTATAAGGATATGGTAAACTGGAGGGTCCAATTGATGTGGTTCATTAATAACTCCTTCCTAAATCTTGATCTGATGTCTTCTTGGGGGCATTGTAGTACACAATATTAACTGATAAAAAACAATCATTAGTCATGAGGCACATGAATATTATATATATCAGTTAAAACTAATCTTAGAACACATGTCTCAGATCAAAATTTGGTAGAATTTTATAATTAGATCAATCAATTATGCAAACAAACTTTTTACCAACCACCCATATTAACTTTTTCCTCGTTACAATGAGATATGGCCAAACACTAAGTCAAAATATAACCATTATGTCCGGATAATCCTATATCCTATCTACTAGTACATCATAAATTTCATAATTACATCCAAGAAGAGACTAAACCTCGCACTGAAACTAGTTTTTCATGAACCAACAGAGTTAACTTGTTAAATCGATACATGAATCAATCCTGACATTTGTCGAAGGGTTTTCCTGGTCCCCATGGGATGGAGAGTAGCACATGGTCATAAACAATAATCAAAGGTAATTATATCACTAAATGAAAAATAATACAACACAATATTCATTGATAGTAAACAATAAATATTTAGTATTCCAAGACAACCATTAAGAAAAAATGTACCACAAGGTAGAAAAGTACAATACCTAAAATGTATAAATAATCACAATACATCACAAGAACCAATATCACCTCATAACTAATGGACCACATACTCCACATTTCACCACTAACTCAAAAGGAATCACTACCAAGAACACCCACCACCCCTAAATGGTTATTTCCCTTCACAAACCAAAAAAAATAAAGTCGACATATTCCCAAAGGAAAATATTGGGTGTGAGAAACATTATCCCGTTAGGGTCCCAACAAAATATTTATTAATAAATACATATTAAATAAATATATATTCTAAATATTTAAATAAAACATGGTATGGTAATATTTTACTTGAATCACAATAAAACATGATTTTTAAATGATTTTAGTGGAATGAAATAAACATATATGTATAAGAATTTCTATAAAATAAGAATCAATAAAACAATTTATAAAGATTGGCTTGTATAATTAATTTATTATCATAACCCCATGGTGATATGCCCTAGGATTAGTTAGATCGATGATCCTGGATCCTCACACATCTCAATGAAATAAGGATTCATCTGTGCACGCTTTTATAGATTTTTGGCCTTGTCGGTTTAAGAAAACACCCCCATGGATGAACTCCCAATGCTTATCAAGTCCAGTTAGCATTTTCATTATCAATATTTTTTTAGGTAAAGATAATACATTCCCAAAATGATATTTCTAGACTACCCACTAACTACCCACACTCCAACATGTTTCAAGTAAGTCAATCATGGGGAAAATCATTCATCTCAAATTAGTATCATCATTCATAGTTCAACAAACCCCAAATAATGTTTCCAAACATGCCATTTCAATTAGAAAACCAACATCAAATGGTTTTTCATAAAGATTAATGACTTTTATAACAATTAATTTCATTCCAAATCCATAAAACATTTCATTTATTTATTTATCGTCATTGATCATCAAATTCATTCTTTAAATTATTATTTCCATTTCTAAATCATTTTTTAGATATCAACACTTCATTTAAAAATACACTTCCAAAGTGATTTCACCATAATCGCTATGCCATTTGAAAACATTCTTTAAGAATATAAAATTATACTTTATAAATCAATTTGAAATAAATTTCAAACCAATAAAAAAACAATATTAATCAATTGGAATTGCCTTATAAAACCACATATCTCAGTCATGGGATTTTCAACCACCCAATAATATATCCACAATCCGAGAGGGCATAGGGATATAATCAACCAAGATGAAATACTAGAAAAAAATCACAAAATCAAGATTTTATCAATTAATGATACAAAGATCCACCACTCTCGATAGAGGATTGAGATAAGGAAAGGAAAAAACATAGTCTAATATCATTTTCACTTACTGAAATAGATTTAATGCTTTAATTGGAACATTGGTATGTAATGATTCAAGGTTAAAAGGAAACAAATTTCCTAATTATGTCCTCCCAATTCAAATGGAATACATGAGGCTTTTGGGAGAGTAGATTAGAGTTAAAATGAGGGTTCCAGAATTAAAATCAGAAAACAAAAATACTCCACATTGTTTGATCACATAATTTGTCAAAATTGTTCACCAATAATGCACTTCTTTTAGTGATTCTAGAAGAGTCATAAAATTTGAAAAACTATGTAACAATCTTGTGAAATTCCTATATTATATTATTGTGGTTATAGGGGAGGACCGCACAGTTTAGACTAACTATGCACCTAACCATGTACCTTCCTTTGGAACTCTAACTTAAGTAGGATATTTTTGTAGAAAGACACTTATAGTTTATCCAAACCATTCAATAACCATGAATAGGACCAAAAACCTATAAATATATCAAAAAGTTTCTGAAAATGACTTTAGAAAAGTCCCAAACAACAGTTGATTAAAAAAGTGATGTGAGTACCTGAAAATAATAATTAGTATGTTACAATGGTATTATTAAACCTCTAATATAATTAATAAACAAATCACTATTGTGATAATTAAATAAAAAATACTTGTGGTTTTGTATTCTATCTCTAGTTATTAAACTTCTCTATTTTATGGCCATGTACTTTGTTTCAGTTAGAAATCGAGTGATCAAAATAATTTTTAAATATAGATTACCTAAAATCATTTTGTGGTAATTACCTTTTTCATGTAATCTACATCATGCAATAAATGATAATCGATCAATTATTAAATTATTATTAAATTTATAATAATTTTGATATTTTATGAGAAATTGATTAATTCATAAACCCAAAAAATCATAAAAAATATATAATGAATTAATTACTCCATCACCCTTAATTATAAATTTTATGAAAAAAGAAATGTAACCCTATACACTTTCAAAAAATCCTAGGAGTTGATCAATTTTATAAATGGGTAAGTATTATTTTATTTACTATCTATTTCAAAAAAAATTCAAGATAAGTCCTCCCAAAATCGCTCTTTAATTTTTCTATAATTTATGTTCTTCTATAACAATATTTCTTACTTATAGAGTTTTTCTACTTATCTAAAATCATGATATAGAAATAAAACCACCATTTTTTTCGATATCTTCTCTATTGGAATTTTATTTACTCAAACAATTTATCATGATTTATTATCATTTTAGCATTATTTAAATTTTTTATCTCGATTTCTCAGTTAATTATGAGTTAATATTTAAAACCATGTTTTTATCTCAATTATACCACTTACTTCATAATTAACAAGAAATTATAGTGTAACTACATATGATGGTCCATATTCTCTTTTTTACCATGATCTATGCATCTATAAAATAATCAATCATGTGATTTCATGTTCTTCTTTTTCTTCACATCTATAAGATATGATGACCATTTAACAGTGTGTTTTCTATCTAAATTCATCTTTTTCAATGAAATATGGAATGTTTTTATTTACCAATTTTTTTATCATACAGAAATCAATGTATAGTTAGTTACACAATAATTCATGGTTAGTTCACTTAATATTAATGGTTAGTTCTGTCACATTCACTGTCACTTGGATCCTTCTATATAGTAGCTTACTTTTTTATATACAGTAAAACATATCCGCTGTTTTTATCCTCATGATCAACTAAATTGGATCCATTGTGAAATTGATTATTATAAATGGCGGGTCATTTAGTTCAGAAATTATGAATTCATGGTTTAATATACTCTTCTATAGAGTTGAATGTGTAGTTTTGTTTCCCTCAAAATCGTCAAAATATCCCAATCTTCTTACAATCCATATATAATATCAATTATAACATTAATCAAAAAAATACATAAAATTATGTTGTAATATACTTCAATGAATTTAAAATTCATGATCAAAATATATACATAAATTTAGGATATCAAATCCGCATATTCAAACTCTTCCTTGTTTTCGTGTAAATATCAATACACCATCACAAAGAAAATTTATCATTTCCAATATTTAACACTATGGTTTATAAAAATAAACAATGATAAATTAGAGTAAATTTTCAAAGAAGACATGGAAATATTTTTTAATTCAATGATCTATAAATGAATTAAAAAGATATATTTTAATAATTTTTATAATTTAATCATAAATTTATTTTGATATAAGGATTATAATTATTTATTTGAGTAAGTATATCTTATTTATTTCTATTGTAACTCATACATGGGAACCTAACTCAAAAAAAATTCCCTTTGTTTTTTTCACGTTTTGTTTTCTTACAATCAATGAATGAAATAAGTTTCTCATCCACTGATCATCTTTTTTTTAAACTCCTAAAACTATTTGTGATATTTTTAAAATGATCATAGGATGAGTCTGAATGATCATTTAATCATCCAAAATGCCCTTGTATGTCAAACCAATCCTGGCGCCTCAATCTAAAGAATCAATGTCCTCGAAACAATATTGTTTTATTGTTATAAGAGGAATGGGGAATGTTTTAACCCCCCAAATATATATAAACTAAATAACCAGGAATAAATTGAAATTTTAAATATTTAATTCTTCATAAAACTACTTCAAGAAATGATCATATCAATTTTATTTTAAATTAAAATTTTGAAAAAAAACATTATATAAATCAATCAATTCAACTAAATCATGATTCATCAATATACTATTCACATGCTTTTTAAATTATCCTTTCATCCTATTAATCCTTAAATATCATAAAAATTGACATTTAAAATAATTTATTGTGGTATTCCTAATAAAAAAATGATATCATAGAAAAACAATAAAAAATTAAATGTGGGTATAAAATCCCATATCCATAAAAATAAAAATATAAAATGAAAGGAATGTAAAATAGAATAAATTTAAAACAACATTCCCCTCCATGAATCTTTTCCTTTTTCACTTCTTATTTTTACCTTCATGATGAGCTGACAATATCAAAATAAACAATTTAACGTACAATGCTCATTCTATTAAATATCAAAAAAATAAGTTATTGATTTCTAATAATAAAAATTACTAACAAAAATTTGTAAGAATAATTTTATAAAAATTAATTTCTAATAAATAAATAAAAAAAACCCAAGTTGATACCCATAATATATTTGTTTAATGTTTTTATGCTAGATATAACCTCACCATGTCACATAATAAGAGAATAGAAAGATTTTACCCAATACATATTTATAAATGATTTTATTTTCTACTCATATAAAGTGATAATTCTCCATTTTTCATTATAAACAGATTGACACTTATTTGAGATGAAATAAATATTTGGAAAGTTTTCATGAATGAACTAGTAACTCATGGTTTACATAATCATGGAATAATTTATTTGTTACCCATTATTCTTTATGATCTTCCATGTATTTTTTGATGTATTTTATCATTTCACTATATTTTTATTCTTCCTTCTCATATTATTTTCTTTCTTCTATGAAAACATATTCTCCTTTATATTCATTAATTTGTACAAGTTAATGAGGGTATTCCTTATGAGATTCCATCTTAGTTTCAACTTAACCATTTAAGGAATAATTAAATTCATATCTGAAAACAAATTCACCATTAGATTTAACATAAATATTAGTTTCAAATTCAACATCATCAATGAATACTTTCTTATATTAAGTTTCATCAACCTCAAACTTTTCCTTGAAAATTTAAACATATTTCATGGCCCCTAAATAATCCAATACTAATTATTTCATCAAAAAATCCTCAAAATTTCTTCATTAGAAAACCTAAATTTCATTTATTGATTAGGTTCATAATACACTCTATTCATTTAATTAATTTACCATTTTATTTAACTGATTCTTTTTCTATAATTTCTATGTTTTCCATTCATTATTGGAATATTTTTTTATTTGAAGATATTTATCAATTGGACTTGGGTAATACTCAAATTATGTATCTACTCTACTTGGCTGAAAATATTGAAAACTATTAGGTTTGTAGCACAATTGGAAATAGTGGTCGTTCCATAAATAACATGATTTTGGTTTCCATATTTGGTACTACATTGTATTTATAAGTATGTTTTTATGATTATTATGATAATCCAGTTATATATCCTAGAATATATTAGAACTCATAATATATATATAATTTTTAACCATAACCAAGAACACCTAAGACTATAAGATGGAACAAAAATCATATAATTAAAATCAAGAAACAAAAAAGTGATAATAAATGAATTTATCATAATCAATCATATCTATGTTTCTTTTACGTTCATATTTCCCTAAAAATGGTGATAAAAACTTTTAACTCCCATATGGAATTGTTTATTCTAAGTAAAAATAAATATTATAAATTTTTAAATCCACTTCATAACAATAACAAAAAGAGAATAGTATATTGTTAATTTGAGGTCAAACCCATAAAGAGAACATAATCATTAGAGTACTAATTCTAGGATAGATGATTCAAATGAGTGTTTAAAACCAAACTAACATAAATGAAAAAACATTAAAAAATTATACTGAGAATTTCTAAATCTAGGATCATGGTACTATTGAACATAAAATACTTTTAATTTTTTTCTATTATATAAATTAAATTCAAACAAGTCCATAGTCCAATATTTTCTCTCTATAAAAATATAATTTTCTTATATCAAATCACTTTAATTAATTTTTTAATCTTCTTATCTATTAACATATTTAATCATAGATTACCCAAATTCATTATATGGACATTAACATGTTCAAGTAATCTAGTTCATGCATTTAACAACAATCCTCTAATTAATAAAATGATGGTCATAATTATCAAAGGTAAAATATTTTATAAAAAAAAGATAAATTAATAAACACAATAAAATCATCTTTAAAAATATAAGAAAAAAATAGTTTAATCATCCATTATTATATATCTCAATATAGAATATGTTTAACCCACCATTAATATATAAAAACTCATGAATAGATTTATTTTATACCTAGATAAGGCTTATTATAATTCATATATAAAAATTCCCGTTTATTATTTATGTTCCAAATAATCCCTAACAATAGCCCCAATAGTTATTCTCTGGTTCCTATTATTATTTATTAACGTATAATTTTTATTGATTTTTCATATGATTTAAACCATGAAATATCATTATTTATACCTCATGTAATCAATATCTACTCCATTTAAATTTTAACTACTATAAAATTTATATCATGATATACTATCTATTTGGTTTGATTTAAATTTATTAACATTATATATAAAAACCCAATATTTCATGAGTCGTGATCAAAATTATTACACTTCCTTCACTATAGAAAGGTTTTTTTGACATAATCAGATGTTATTATTTAAGTACATCTTATCTATCTATCACTCATTAACAAACCATGATATATTCCATCCCATGGTCTCGACCTTTTTTACCTTCCCTTTTTTCTAACATCATCATCACTTTATAGATTTAAATCATAAATTTAAATATTAAATATACTATACCATTATTTTTAAAACCATAATAAATTTCATCATATAGATTTTAACTAAAAGGTAGTTGAACAAGACAACATGGTTAGTTCATTTCATTTTCATGTTTAGTTATGAATCATTTATAATCTATTGAATCATTTTGCGCAGTAATTTCATTTATCTATAAACTGTGGACCATATGATCATATGAACATATTATATAGGTTTTTTATATCACTATTTTATGTTGAGCACCCTAGGAATTAGTTTGGTTGTATGTGACGGTACCATGTGGAATCCATATTGGGAAGAGGACATGTGGGGCATGTAAGGCTCTATAAATGGTCTAAACTATACTCCAAAAGTTATATTTTTCCATTTTCAACTTCCTAAACCTAAGAAAACCTTATTTGAGTCATTTTAGTAATTTTTTTAACAAAAATATGTCTAATGACCACTAATGAATCTAATTGTCTTGCAATAAAATTGTATGTTATGGAATTGGTAGATAAATATTTTTCATGGTGTATAAATTTTATAGCATGTTATGCTTAATGGTATACCCTAGGTTTATGTAGAGTGTTTTATTATAAATGCATACTAAAATCTATTCATAGGTCCTAGTTCTTGATATATGACTTTATTGATATTTCTAAACATGGGTGGCTATTTTTCATTCTTATAAAAAAATCGGGGCTTGAGGAAGATCATTTGTAGAGGTGTTTCTCAGGTATGATACATGTGATTTCCCATTTAATTTAATCGAGTGAACATGATAAATTTGGTATATGAGGTGTTATGTGACCATTCCATCATATTATAAACATTGGGTTGGTTGGGTTTTAATGGATATAACATTTATCCAAATACAGTGGAAATAAGGATTAAAACAGATTCTAAAAGGTAGAAAACATAGTTTATTAATGAAATAAAGGAATATCATAAATCACTATTTTTAAGAAATAAGCCTTTTATTGTTCACAAGTGATTTAGGGGGATCCATTATATGATGAAAAAATCATTCCTTCAAAGGTATCTATGAGTCGTATGAATAACCTAACATCTTATGGAGGATTATCCTTTACTCTACTGCCTATTAAAAACTTTATCAAAAGAAGAATAAAAGAAATTATAATTAATATCACTAAAGTGTTTCAAAAAAAATTATATCATTGACCATAATAATTCATGATTTCAACATTTACTTTATAAGCTTCAATATCACTCCTTGAATTTTCAGCATAATATCAAATGTTTAAAAAAATGAATTTATTTTGAACCCCATAGTAAAAAAGATACATAATATTTTTAAATTATGATAAATTTTTTAAACATTTTATAATGTATCTACCAACCCATATATACAAATATTTAACATTTGTGTATTTTATAAACTACAATAAACCATTAAATGATAAATATAAATTGAATTGACAATAATATTTTATTATATCATAATTAATATACTACTATCAAAAAAATTGTGTGGTGAATTTACCACTTTATGTTTTCTATAGCTCAAACCATTACCTAGTGACATTTCACATCTCTTGGTTTTTCTTTTACTACATATTTATTTCAATATACTATATGAAATAATGTCTCATAGACATTATGCAATGTCATTTTTTATCATATCCCATATAATAACTTTTGAAATCATATAAAATCTATTTTTAGATATCTCTAAAAATTGTTTTGAATCCTCTTTCATGATTCTCTAAAAAAATTATAAAAACACTATGTAACAAAACATATCCTCATTCAGATAAGAACAATATATTACCCCATAAGGATTTATAGTGTTGATAATAATTATAAATTCCCTTATCCATAATTATTTTCAAGAATAAGCCTATAGAAAAGAATAAATAATACTCGAGATACACAGGTATCTTTCATGATCTCTATGAAACACATGTATATCTATACCTCTATCCACCAGATGTATCTTATACATCATTTAAAATCATACAATCCCTTTATTTATGAAATTATCTAACCGAGAGATATGGAATATTACTATATCATATAATATTACCCATATATTCTTGATTATATGTGTAAAGATTGAATTTGATAGATAAACATAGTAACAGGGTTTATAGGGGAAAATAATTATACAAAAGTCATGGAAATAATCAATAAACCCCACTTTTCTATAATTTCATTCCATTTGCAATGTAATAAATAAAATAAATTAATAATAAAAACCTTTTTCTCTTGATAATCTATTTTATCCATGATTCTCTATATATTCATGATAGTGATCACTGAGAAGAATCCTACAAACTGCTTCCTAAGGCAACCACAACCTATATGAATCTTTTAATACATGGAAATACCACCATCAAGTAATGTTCTTATAGAACCTTTTGATAATTGATAGAAGAAAATGAGTTATAAAGAGAGATTAAATTTTTTAATTATAAATGATCAGAATTATTTTCACCATCTAATGGAATTAAACACTTTATACAAGTTTAAAGTGAATTTATTTGAGGCCAAAATTTTAAAAAACATTTATTATTTCATCATTACAAAGGGAAAAAATGTGTAATTTATAAAAACTATTGAAAACCATTTAACCAATATTAATGAAATTTTTAACTCTAAGTATCTAATATTACATCATCATAACATCTGAAATACCCATTACATGATTAGAAAAAAATATATATAATATATAGGGTAGAATAACCAAATAATTTGTGTGTTATATGATAAAACATTAATTTCCATGCATGAAACCATAACATAGTGACCCTGACAACATCATGGTTTACATTAAAACAAATCAAAACCTTGTTTGTACTAGTATTCCATGTTTTTTAATATGTATTTCTAATAATCTCCCATGTGTACTAAAGCCTCATAGACTTAATAAACATTCACCATATTTAAAATCTTATGAAATAACTCATTAAACTACATCCAACACACTTTTTAGATATCTTCAAAAAAATCATTTATAATAGATATCATTCACTTTAAACTCATGTTTAATTATATATCTCCACTTGTAAAAATATACCCAAAATTTATTTTTGATATCCACTAAAACACATTTGAGGCAGCTCTAAATTTTTTTTACAAAAAAATTATAACAAAACTTAATATTTACCCACACAACCATAATGTGAGAGCACATGGGTCTTTATAGAATTAAAAATAATTACGAATTTTCTAGTTTATAAATGTAAGAAAAGATAATTATTTAACAACATTATAGTGTTAATCAAGATCTAAAGTGGTCTAACATGATCATTATCAAAAACATGTATTTCTATATTTGTGTCTTCTAGATGTATTATGTACAAGTATGCATAATCATTAAATAACTTTTTTTAAAAAAATCAGTTTTCATAATACATGAATCATTCCAATACCATATAGCTTACTCATACATTATTGATTCTGTAAGTATTAACTGACCATATGTATGAACACATCACATGTCGTTCACCCAGAAAGATAAGAAAATCACATTACACTCACCCAAATTGATATACACATCACATGTAAATTTTATTGTAAAAGACATTGTGAAAAACTAATTTGGTTTATCCCTAAACAAAAAACATGATCCATCCAAGAAAATATATGAAATATGTTCCCAATCCCCATGGTCTGATGAAAATATCCTATGCATCAACAAAAATGATTTAGTAATGATTTCCCCATCAATAATAAACAATATGTAGAATAAAAAGAAAATGAAAAGGTAAAAACTGGTAAATAAAGTACAATAAATAAATCAATATGATTACAACATCTAAAAATACAAGGATGGGAGACAATACAATAGTAAACAAGGAGAATAAATAGAACACGACCACCGCCCAATATCTATGGGAATATGAATAACGTCAATATCACATTCATCCACCCAAACAAAGTGGAACATAAAATTCTTCTACATCCAAGTGGAACGATAACTTGTAATATATAGCTGTCAGATAAAAACCCTAGTAGGTTTCCACCCACCTACACATATCATCACAATTTAAAAGAAAATACATTTCATAGAAGTTTGAAAATAAGAAAACAAAATTGGGGTTCTTTTATAAAATAAGTATCAAACTATTTTCCATGAAATCAACCATTTTTACAAATATTAGTTTCTTTATAAATAAAACTATAGTTAATTTTCTTCATAAAAGGTTATTCATAACATACAGTTAAAACTACTTTAAGATAAAACTTGAAATAAAGTAGAACACCTTTCAGAAAAAATACAGATTACCATTCATTAGAAAATTTAAAATATTATTGTCCAGAAATCCAAATTGAATGGCAGAAAAATATAGTGCATAGATAACATGGTTATAAATTAAGCAAAGTACATGTATCAAAAATAGCTATTCATCAATCGACACTACCCAAACACCGAGTCTTACCCTTCATGTCCAAATCGAGGGGAAACATCCCACATGTTGACCTAAGTCCCACCTTGGTCCACCAACTAGAGCATGATTTGAAACTAGTGTACACGTGTTCTTATACATTCCAACTAGACAACCCAATCATACCCTGACATTTGAAAATGGATATGTGAATTTCAAAACAATATGCATTTCACATAATCATATCATTAACTAATCATTCATTCAATTATATCTCTCAGACCATAGAACACCCACATAAGAACATCCCCTTTATCCAAGAATACTAATGAAATAAATGATCTTCCTTCTATGGGGAAATTCACTACATGAATTTATCGATACATACTTTCCATCATATATAAAGGGGTATGGAAAATGGGTTTTCATTTTCTAATAAATCTTTAAAAGTTCCAACCAGGCCATGGAATCATTCTTGAAAGAAAATTCCGTGAAAATAATTTTAGAAAACCAAATTCATAAACCAAAATTTTATTCCTTCTAAAAATAAAACATTAAAATAATCTAAATAAAGTGAAAACCCAACCAATATTTATAAAAAACAACTTTACCATCATTTTGGAAACAAACATCATAAACAATTCAAGGAAAATTATTATAATCTGACTGAGAATTTCAATTTTCCAAACCAAAGGATTATTCCATTTAAAAAATCATAGAAAATCATGTGAAAATATTCCTTTTACCACTTTTATCAAAAGATAATGGAAACATCATTCTTTGATTTGGGTACTCGGTATGAGTGAAAAAACATTAAAAGAAACAGAAATCCCATGAAGAAAGTACAAGTAGTCATAGATTCAATTTTAAAGATAGATGAATGAGACACCAAATTAATTCATCACTAATTTCAACAATTGTGGAGGTAATCCCACATTAAAAACCCCAATAAGGATTTTAAAACTATAGTGGATCCAAAAGAACTTTAAGAAATCAATAATTCTCTAATTTAAAACTACTTAAGGTCTTATATCCAACTAGAATGGATTCTATGATTCAAAAATAAGGAAGCACGAGGGGGGAAACACAAGGATAAGAAAAGAGAGGATCTTACCATAAATAATCACCCACAAGACTGGAATAAACTCAAAGGATACACCAAAATCACTCCAATATTGAGAATAAAGTACAATTTCACAAGAGAGATTCTTCAAAGAATCGATAATAACCAAAACAAGGGGTGTAACGAACCGGCCTAGGATTCCATTGAACCCACCACCCAACCTAGCTTATCTTAGTCCTGAAGGGTATTTATGATCCCCACTAGCAAGCAACTAGTTCCTGGGAATCAAAAGAACCCCATGGAGAATTATTTATCCCAAAAATAGAGATAAAGAACATTAGAATAAATAAACAAACATGCCAAAATGGACATAAAGAACTAGAATGATCCAACCCATTTTTTATAGACATAAACACCAAACAAAAAAATATATACTACTATGAAAAAAATAGAACACTAACCAAGGGGAAAAATATACTAACCTACTCAATTCAAGTCCAAACCATCTCCCCATAACCTTCAATTACTCACAACAACCCAAATCACCGCACGCTTACCACAATAATCAAAATGGAAGACATATCCCACTAAAAAACTGGAACCATAAATATATAGTCATGAGATAAAATCCAATTAGTTCACCAAAACCAATCAAATATATGAAATATGTTTCAAAAGTAAATTCGTCAATAATAGTTTTAATATAAAATATAAAATAATATTTCCAATGTACCGTGTGAAAACCAGATATACCATGAACATCATAAAAAACATCCCTCTTTATTTACCCATGATAAAATATACATACTTTGAAAACCAAATAACTAGCCTAAACCATTTTAAATCCATGTACACACCATTAACAATTCTAAAAAACAAATCATTTTTTATTTAAGTTAAATGGTCACATTAAAACATTTCATCGGCCAAATCCATCTTTAAACAAAACCCCCTATTGAAATCCACATTAAATCACTCACACTAAGGTATTTAATATAAAAATATGTTTTCAAAAAATATATTTGAAAAAACATTTTTAAAAGGAACCAACCCAACATTCTCAAACATGTAAAACATCACTAAATGGACCACTATATCACAATGCATTTATCAAATATAAACAAGAGGATGTACCACCATAAAAATTATGGGGAAATGATACAAATAACCACTAGATAAAACTCCCCCCAGTCTAAAAATAACCAAGAAATCTAATGTTTTATGGGATCTATCCTGGGATAC
Source organism: Viscum album (assembly GCA_963277665.1). NCBI lineage: Eukaryota > Viridiplantae > Streptophyta > Magnoliopsida > Santalales > Viscaceae > Viscum > Viscum album. Next base: position 1,385,382,721 of record OY728123.1, read on the forward strand.
ATAATGTTCCAAGAACCTAACCATATATCTGTATTCCACTAGCGAACTAGCTACCAATATTCATTGAAGCTTAACAACTGATCATCCAATTATCCCAAACAAGCATTATTATGACTAAGAACCCCCACCTATCCCTTGTTCCTTGCATAAATAGTGGGAAACTAGAAGAATGTGAACCAAAATGAGGAACAAGTGATATATTCCACTTAGTACCCAGTTTCCCATGACCAATGGAGGAAGTCAGGTGTAGGAATAAATGAGGCATGTCTAACACATAAGGAATAAATAATGCTACGCTAACCCCTAACACCAAATTATGAATACACCCACATATAAAATCCACCCAAGTCATAACGAACACAATCCCACATAAGGGGAGCATCAAATATATCATAGAGATCAATAATCCACAAAATGGGTAAATAGTCATGGGGTAATAATGGGGTGTCCATCAATATTTAAAAACCAATGTTCCAATTTGGACTTTAACACCAATATATAGATTTGGATTTCAATAACTTTCACATTTCTTAAAACCCCTTTTAAAACACCATTTGGAAAATGATGAAAATCACCCACACATTCAAAAAATTTCAAAGATACCCTTTTAAACTAGATTAATTCTATTTGAACAACAGAACAAGGAAAAAGGACATCCATTTCCATCAAAAAAATTAAATCGATCCATAATTTAATTTTTACAAGGGTAAAACCACACACACATTTCAAATCACAATTTGAAATCTATTAAAGAACCCATTAAAAAATCCTTCTGAGGTAGACACCTCACTATGAAACCAAATTCCCCTTTTAAACATTATTTTCACTCCTTAAAAACAAAAAACTAGGTAAATACCCATTTTAAGACATGAAAATCATTTCATAAATCCATATGAGAATTCACAAAATCTTATCACCTTTAAACATTCCTTTTCAAACTTGAAAACATGAAATTCCTATGAAGAACCAATTATTCCATTCTCAAACCATCATGAAATGGTTTAAAATTACTATGGAGATATAATATATATTATTAAATTCATAAAAAGGGGATTTAAAATCATGAGAACATTTTGAATTACAAAAAGAAACACATTCATAGAAACCCCAACATCATAGAGATTAAAATCAAGCTTGAACACTTTGGAACGTATCACCTTCAACAACGACCACACCCAGGGGTATGAAATATTGTCTAAAAACACTTTGAACCAAAAAAACCATCATTGGATCCACTAAAAATCCTAAAATTAGTTAATAGATAACATGGGTTTATGGGAAAATCCAAATCCATGATAAGAGAGGTAGAGAAAAGAGGGGAAACAAGGGAAATAACGCTCCTCAAACATCTTGAAATCATAAAATGAGGGGAAAGAATCCAAAGTGGAGAAGGTTGTAACTCATAAAATATCACCCTAGAAAAAATGATACAATATAAAGAGAAGAAGGGTGAAAACCCCTTAATTGGCTAGGTACCCCATCGTATGGTTAATCCTTGGGTACCATATATTTTTTAAAAACTATACACCTCACCCCAGATACACCTAAATACCCACACAACTTCTAAGGATCTTCGTATGTATTTTCAAACCATACAAAAGCAGTATAAAAAAATCTATCAAAATGAAAGGCCCAACCACATGGGCTTTTCATGGATACTTATAAATATGAAAGATAACCATGATCCTCTCAAAAATACTCCAAAAACATGACATTTGGGCCCATAACCATCCTAAACTAAAAACTTCTCAAGAAAATATAAAATCAGATGAAATAAACCACATTGTGACATGGGGGTTGTAACAAAATTCCCATAACTCCAATTTTATCCACCCAAAAGTCCACAATCATAAGAAATGAAATAAGGAACAAAGTATTTGATGATGATATATCCCAAAAGAACAGTTCATGACCAAAAAAACTCAATGTCGATAACCCAAAATCCTGAAAATGGTCAAAATGATCCATAATAAGTTTTCAAAAACAACCCCAAGAACAACCAGAATAGAACCTTGAGAACAAATACTTATGATGTATGTAAGACCTTACATGGTCTCCCAACCATTTAAAGTTCCTCTAAAAATGTCTCTCTATAATTTATAGTTCTCTAACGTGGGTTGAAAAAATAAAAACAACTGAGATATGTATCCTTGAACAACGAAAGACCATGAGAGAATATCGAACTCAACCACAAAGCACTTACAAAACCAATAGAAGAAAAAACAACCACGCACAACCTCAAAATAATGACATGAGATCTCACCATGCGTCACAACACATGATGATAACCTAGGGTCAAAAACTAGATCACCCATACACAGTGCATACTAAACTACCACATCTAAACACAACATAGTATACCAAACTCAACTGACATATCACACACCCTTGTTACCCAATCACGAACCAAGGCCTCTCTTATGTCCAAACAACACGAACCTCATAGTCCTAAAAAATAATCGTATCAACTAAAAATATCAAAGAAGGTCCACCCAAACAATGATTATCACCAAACGCCCCCCAAATCCAACCACAAATGAACTAGTAGCTAGAATGAAAACCTCAAAAAAGGTTATTATATAAATCAACATTCATAAAATCCATAAAAACGCCTCAAAAATCATCCCAAAAATTACAAAAACAATTTCCAAAACTCCAAAACCAAAATTACCACCCACTAAGGAACGATCCTAAAAAAATCCATAAAGATAAAACCCAAGACCTTTTACAAGAACCAAGATTATAAAAAAAATTAAGATGAACCAAATGACCACAACATAGGCAATATTGAGGTGAATTCAAGTAATGGGTCTTAGAATTCACCCATATATCCACATAGGGAACATATGAGAGATCTATTCTTTTTATGAGAATGATTGTTTTATTCCAAAATCTGGATCATCCTGCTTCTGTTCCTCACTCATCAGGTTATCCTTACTCTCACCATTATTCTACTACATAGATGATGGAACTAAGGAATCACCATACCATTAGACTATTCATATACCATTTTTATGTCCTTGCTTCAAACTATTGAAAAGGATTCTGGAACAATTCAAGTGTAGCAAAACAAAGATATGGGCGAAGGATGAATCTAAATAAATAAGCTTTATCATGATCACTAACCATTAGTTTTGGAGAAAAGATGACCAAACTTGAAAAGTGATGAAAGTACTCCCTCACTGATCAGTTACCCTAAAAAGGATAAAAAAAGATTCAGATCCTTCTATACTATCATGACCTTAGGAAAGAACAACTAAACAAATTCATTCTAAAAAACACTCATGACATACATTTATGCATCAGAGAAAGTACCGTCAACTCCTTCCACACTCCACAATAACCAAAATTAATATTCTTTATATCTCTCACCCACAAAGATTCAGTTGTTCTTAGAAAATTAAGGATTTCCTGAATCTCTTCATACTACCTCACTTATTCTATTAACCCTTTCTCACTACCAAGCATATGTTTAAGTTGATTCAAGATGTCCAAGATGAGGTCTAAACACGAGGAAGGTTTTATATCCACCACTCCTTTCAGAGTCTATGTAGGAAACAAAACTAGATAAACTCTTTCGACCATTATTGGAGAAAAAACACCAAAAGGCATAAACCATGTCAATTCATGCCTCAAAACAAAAACTAAATAACTCTACAAATCCATGAATCACTCCAAAACAGCAAGCCCTCCAACAAGCCGAAAAAAACACACAAAAATCAATTTTATTTCAAAAAAACATTACCATAATGAATTATGAAATTACCCTCCACAAATCCAAATGCTTAAAACCAAGACCAATATTCCTTTAAAATAAAGAAACCTTGGTGGAACACACACTTAACAGAAAAGGCATATCACAAATTTTTCTTTTAAAAATTATTCAATACATTGAAAACCAATCATCCAAATAATCCTCACAAAAACTCATTTTTTTCATGACATAATTCAATGATTATTTGAAACAAAACATCCTTTTGAAAAATCTGAGGTTTCTAAGAAATGGTAAACAATGATTTTGGAAAACATTCCATAAAACCAAATTTGAAAATGAACATTCCACAAAAAAGGATATTCATTTCGAAAAACAAGGATATAAAAATCCAAGATCACACACATCCATACACAACAATTTGAAAAAGATTCACACAAACCACATTCTAAGGTACCATGTTTTTAATTTGGAAATTTCATATGGAAATTGATTTTTCAATTACTAGAGGGGTAGAATTTTGATCATAGGATTGGAATAGAATTGCGATAGTTATAACTTCTATAAATAATATTTTTGACATGGAATTTGGATTTTAAGATATATATGATGTTATAGGAGAATAATAAGGGTTTTGGGCCCTAGAACTAGAATCTTGGAAAGGTGTATCTCATGGTACATGATTGGTGCATGATTAGTGCAAATTTTGTAGACTAACCATGAAAGGCATTTTGTACATGAGAATTATTTCCGAAACCATGTTGTAGGTTAGGGGAACCCATGTGGGGGTCTGTAATTTATTGCAAACATGTCACATGGATAATGCATGGTTTGGTTAACTATGTGATGTGATCGTGTGAGGTGGCGGTGTATAAGAGAATTTTCACCACATGGGCCACACATGGATTTCCAGACTGTGTGGCCTAACCATGAGATTCATTAAAGATAGGAATATGTCTATTTCCCCCTCTAACCATGTAGAGACCCGAATCCTGACGTACATGGACATTACATTACATTTTCGGAATACTTAGTACATAACAAAAACACACACACAAGGATCGTAATAGTTTAGTGTCTTTGGAAACTCGGAATATAATCTTCTAATCCTGGTGAAAGATCTTCAACATCTCCCATAAAGATCTTCCTTTTTTTTACCTAAAACCTTTCTTTATATCCTGGGGAAAAAAACATAAAAGGGTGAGCTCAAATGCTCAGTAAGGGTAAACAAAAGAAATATCAATCACATCATATACATAAGCACATAACTTTTGGAAATATTAACCTGTAAAAGAGATCATAATTTCATAACCTGGGATAACTCATGGCAGTGAAATGTAATCACAATAATCATAACTTAAAACATTAAACTTTGTGGCATACACACATAATCATAGAGAATCATTTCTTGTTAGTCAAGACTCATTTCCAAGACTATCTTAGTGGACAAAGTCCCTTTCTGAACCGAGTCACCCTCGTTTCAGTCCTGTTTCACTGAACCGGTATAACCTACCATTCCAGCCATGTCTATCTCATGAGATATAAAATCTTTACCCAATTAATTGGAGGCAGATATAGGTCCCACCCATCTCATAATGATACCATTCTTATGTGTGCCACAAAATCATAAACCATATATCATAGCATAACTCATGTAATAAAAATGGGAATCTTAAACATCGTGACATCATAAAACAACTCATATAAGATAAAGGAATTCATAAAAATATTTCCATCACAACATAATCAAATCCATGTAATAATAGGGATAGAAACAGAACCCTTTATTATCTTAGATGGAAAATAATTTTGATAAAACACTTGAACTCCGTTCTTGAGGAAAATATCCTTTCTTCTTCAAAAACACTTTTCCTTTCATAACATGTCATACAATTATAAACTAAAATAAGTTGATTAAAAATAAACTTGAAAAATTGTAAAGGAAGCTTCTTGGAAATAATGTTTTAAAAATCCATTCGTCCCGTATAAGTTAAAAAAACATTCTTCGTACTTTTTTCGAAAAAGTCAAAAAGTACCTCGTACGAAAAACGACAAAAGTTTCCTTTCATATCTTTTACTAAAAACTCACCAAAGGGTAAAATTGGATTTAAACAATTGTAGGTGGATGGAAATAATCTTACATATTGAGGAAACATGGATGTGGATGATAAAATACACCCTAGTAAATACCAAAGTATAAACAATCTCGGATAAAAATGAGATTGTGATATTTCCCTTACCTTAGGTCCGATTTGCTTCGTAAGTGTCCAAACCTCCTGTATAATGATTTAAATAATGTCATTAACTTATTACAGAATCATATTCATTGTTATTATATCATATATGGTTCACTTATGACTTTATATTACCCGTTCTTTTGTAAATTCATGTTAAAGTAGCGTTTTGGGTAAAATCGTCTCATTTGTCGTTCGTGTTTTAACTTGTAATTATTAATATGATTACTTAGATCATTATTACTTAATTATAGAATATAAAACATGATTTATATATAATATATATTCAGAATATACATATATATAATGGATCGATAAATGGAAAGAAATACACCGTTCATGGAGATGGTAGGCCGTACGTACGCATGAACGCTGTTTTCGTTTCCTTATTGAATTGAGTGGAATTAAGTAGATGATATACATATATATACACATAAATCCAGTAGCTTTATAATGTCATATATTTCATTATTATTCCTTATATATACTTTATAATCATTCTTAAATGGTTAACATGGAGAATGAATCTCATCGCGTCGTGGAGACGGTAGTCCGTACGTACGCATGAGCGATGATATCATTTCCATAATTATTGAATTGAATTGGAGTGGATGATACAATATATTAGAATCATTATGATGTTATAATAACTATGTATAGTTATTCTTTACACCATAATACCCATCCATGTAAGGTGGTGGTGGAAAATAGATTTCACCACGGCGTGGAGACGGTATTCCGTACGTACGCACGCGCGGTGATTTCGTTTTCCGTAGGATGGATAGATGGTGAAATAGGGTTGTTTCATAATTATAATAACATATCAGTATATGAGTGATACTGATGTTATTACTTCATAATGAAACAACCTAAGAAGGAGTGGAAGAAGAAATAAAGGTGAAAGAATCGGTAACGGAAATTACCTCTTCTTTGAAGCGCCTCCTTGAGACCTCCTCTTAGGGCACTAAAATTGGTCTTTGAGGAAGACCAGAACCTCTAGGATGTTGCTAGGGAAGTGGAGAATAGAATTTGGCAGGGGTTGGCCGAGCTTGAAGGCTTAAAGTTGTGTGAGGAAGAGAGGGAGGAGGTGTCCTTTTATAAGGGAGGAGAGAGGCACCTTTGGAATACCTAAAAATATTATTTTATTATAAAGTCAAGTTCGGTTTAAAATAGCTCCAAATTGATTTATTTCGAGGCTAAGGTGGGGATGGGTCAAAATCCTCTCATCCAATAGAATTTAGACAAGTTTAGGTTCCTATTTTAACCTTATCATTTAGATTTAACATTAAGTTAAATAATTTTACTTTTACCGTGTCTTCTTGTGTTCTTATACTATAAGGTTAATAAAATTACTATATCAAGCCAAACGAACCCCAAGTTGTTTATTATTAATATATATAACCTTATCTAAGTCATTTGGTCGAACCTTAGATTTTTAGGTATAAAATAACAATTACCAATATAATATTTGTTTTAAAAACTATTTTATGTCAATTTTGACACTATTTAGTAATTGATTTTTGTGAAAATCATCACAGAATTATTAGTTCGAACCAAGTTAATTAAATCAATACTAACATGTCATATTAATATAGAAAATTAGTGGGATTCATAAAAAGTCTTAAATTACATTTATTTTGGTATTTATAACATCAATTATGTCAATGTTTCATTAATAAGATAATTACTGCATCATCTTTGTGTCATAAATAAATTAAATTATTTGATGTCTAAAAATTACAAATAAAATACCATTATGTAGGAAATCTTTTTAGATTTCTAATGAATATTTACAATCTAATTTATCTTATGTATAACCCTATATTAAAAATGTTTTATTAAATAAACTTTGATTTTAACTCTTTTAACTCTTCTTTGAATTAAATAATAATAAATGTCCTAATCTAATTCATGTGGGCCTAAATGGTCATATTTTATTCCTAAGGTTGTTTTTGGTTGAATTACACTTATCCAATAGAATTAGAACATGTGTTAGGGTAATAATAATATCATTTTTACCCTTAATTACCCTATTTACTTTTAACCGTGGTAAATAAAAGTAAAAAGTTACTATTCACCAAAAATTATTTTCATCTCATTGAACCACATTTTACTTACTGACATCAACCGTGTCTCTCGGATTTTTGAAATTCCACTCACAGAAGCGGTAAAATTAAGTTTTATGAAAAATTCAGTTTTTTTAACTACCACTTAGTGGTTTCATTATTCATCAAAAATTGAAAGTTTTCAGAAAAATACCAAAAATTAGGCCTAAGCTATATTTGATATTATGAACTCAAAAATTATTTCTATTTTACCAAATTCAAAACATATCAGTTGCATTAATTAATTTAAAAATTAATTCCCGTCGTCAAAACAAAAGGCGTGTTTTTAAGAGATAATAACTATCAAAAGATTGACACTTGTTTATAACTGGTTTAAATGTGAAATTACATCCAATGACCAACATTGTATTAAATTATAAAAATATATTCTAAATATACTTTAAAACCACTCAAATTAATAATTTATCACTATTAATTATTTCGATTGAAAAAGTTGTTTTTAATTAAAATTTAGTAATTTTCACTATTCATCAAAATATGAAAGTTATCTGAAAATCACCAAAATTTCACCTAAGCTAATTTCGATATTCTGAATCCAAAAATGAAGTCCATTTTGAAAAATAAAATTTACAAAATTTCAAAAAGTGGTTATTACTATTCATAACGGCTAGTTTTAATAATATTTTAATAGCATATCGTTGTTTAGTGAAACTCGGTATTGCGTACTACACACGCTATCAAGGAAGGTCGCGATTGTGTGTAATGAAAGGAAGGTCAAGGATGCGTGTTGTGCAAGCTCCTTTTGGTGTAGCGTACAACACAAGACATTAATGAAATTAAAAAGAATATTTTTCATAAAATCTCAGGGTGTTACAAACCCTTAAAATATTATACCCCTTTTCCACCTTTATTTCATTAATGATATCCCTCGTGCACTCCAACCACCTTCTCCATTCCTCCATTGGAGTTCTTCCTCGTTCTAGGTTAGAATTGAGCACCATCTGATGCATTGGAATCTTTGAGGCAATTCTCAGACTTTGTTGGCCTCTGTTGAGTTATTTTTCTTCTTCATCTAATTCTTAATTCTCCAGATAGGATTTTTAGTCCAAATTTTATTGGAACAAGGAGTAATTGGATATCGATGATGGGATTTTCACTCTTCCTAGTGATAGGGTGGCCCGAGATTCCATCTGCACTTCATTGTGTGCCATTTCATTTAAGTATATCACCAAATTGATTTTATACTACTTGAAAGATTTAACTAAAATTTTTAAATTGTTTTTTACACCATTTATGAGGTATTATACCCAACATAAGGTTGGCCTTATGTTCTAGGATGTTAGTGAGCGCTAGATCATTGTTTTGATGTGATGTGATCGACTGGTGAGGTTCTAGGTATTATGAATTTATAGATAAAATTATTATTTATTCATAACTTCTTATGTTTAATTAATTAATTATTATTTTCTTTCAATTAATTAATTCTTATGGTATGGTTGTGAGATAGGATCTCATGTGTCTCAGGTAGTGTTGGATGGGCCTTGGAAACTTCTGTTAACCCTTGGAAAAATAAATGGAAAACTTCTAAAAGGTAGGCAGTCATTCACACCTTCCTGATGGTATTTATTCATGTTTATGGAAGTATGTTAATGCTTGATATTTACCCTAAGGGTGACACCCACTGTAAGAATTATTCCAATGAACTTCTGAGATAAACTAGTTTAGTTGGTGAAGATGTATGAATGATAGGGGTCACTAACAACCCCTGTGTGCTAAATTTATACCTCAACTAGAGACTATCACTGAGACCTTGGATCCCCTATGGGATGCCTCTACTTATGAATTGACATAGAGCATCCCATATAGTATGCCTCCACTTGATTATTCCTTTTGAGGACCCAAATAGGGATACCCTTAGTTTTTCATTAACTTAGAGTATCCTATGAGGGATACCTCATTTAGATGATAACTTTGAGGATCCCAAGTAGGATTCCTCTCCTAATAACTGACCTATAGGACCTAGATAATTCCCCAATGTTCGAATAACCCGAGCTAGTACATCATTATTTTGGGTAGAGATGGTAGTGGGTGTCACCTTAGAACCAGTATCAATGTTGTAAGCCCAAGGGTTTGTGGAACTATTAGTGAGTTCAGTGTTAGAATACCCTAACCCTTTCATTTATTCATCAGTTGATTACTATTGATGAAGTTTTGATTTCCATAGTTTCTTCCTATATTTTTGTCTGGTTCACCAGATGTGATGCGACATATGACAGGGATGCCTAGAGGTACTTTTTAGGATCCAGATTTTGAGCCTGGATTTAATATATTATAGTGGTGCCCAGAGGTACTACTTGGAATCTGGATTCTGAGTCATTTTGATTGCCAGTTACATTATTAGGATTCCCAGGAAAACTTCCTTGGATCTGACCATTGAGACTTCTTGATTATTGGGATGCCTAGTCATACTTCATGGGATCGTCTTATAAGGCTTACGTGGTCGGAGTTTACCAATTTAGGATGTCCCATTTATCACTAGGATTCCACCCCTTCTTAGTGTTATAGAGGTATTTTATTGAGAATGTACCAGACCCATCATTGATATAATCTTGAGAATTAGATTGTGCTCTCCTCAAGTGACGTCTATGATTCTCCATAGGATCAGGTGGAAACACCATTACTATACTCATCGATCTTGTTTAGGAGTGGGATATTGAGTCATTTATTGAGTAGATACTAAGAATATACTCATGTCTGGTGAGAATTCCATATTGGTCACTTAAGGTTCACCCCTTTAGGGATTATCTAAGTTGTGATGTTGTGATGACCTATGGACTGGGAGATAGGGCTCAGACATCGAACTAGATTTACACATGACATGATTGATATGAATTTCATCTATGTGGAATGTCTATTGGATGCCTGGTTCTACGAGGAATACTTCATTATAGTGATTGGCGGTGAGTACTGGTGATACTAGGTTTGGGACATGTGTCCCCCTATAATGATGTTGTTTGCTCAGAGACATTTCCATCACTGGATAAAGAAGGTATCTTTGATCGAGATTACAGACCTAATGATCAACTTAATTATTAATGGAATTAGTGGTTGGAAATACATCTCATTTCCATGTTTACTGGATGTACAATAATTACCTACAATCTGTTTATATAGTGATTAGAGGTGTGTACGGGTGATCCTATGGTTAGGACTTGTATTCCCCTATGGTGACACAGATTACTAAAAGATGTTTTTAATGATGGATAAAGAAGTTGTCGTATATTGATATTTTAGACCCATTGATCGACTTAATTATACACAACTTGAGTGGTATTAATTATATCCAAATGCCTTCTACACCGGATTTACAGACAATCAGGATTACATATCAAAATATATGTTGCAGTTTTGTCTATATTATTTTTCACCATAATCATATGTATATATTTGTGTATATATATATTTATGGGAATATATATATAAACATATAAATATATATATATAATGACTCATTATTTAGAGTCATCCCATCGTAGGCCAAAGCTGGTACCATCGATCGGGATCACTAACTCAAGGATTGACTATAGATTTATTATATTTATCTTTTATAATTGTTTCTTAGCTTGGATGAGCATATAGCATGAACATTTCCTTTTGAGAGAATTATTTGGTAAGGATTTTTTTCATTTAGTTACTTTCATTAGTTATTATTGTTGTTGTTGTCTTTAAAAGTATCTCACATGTAGATGAATTGCATTTACTGGCTACATGTGAGACCACATTGGTGGTTACCTACTGATTTTTTTACACACATCCTACTTGGCCCACTATTACACTGGGGTACCTAAGAAGTCATTCACTTGATTCTAGGCATAGGTTTGGATGAGGACTGAGATTGATCGAGCAGGATGTTATGCAGTTTAGCTAGAAGATGAGAGTATATCCTTGTACATTTATTTCTATTTATTTTACTTACTCTTTTATATGTGATTGATCTGGTAGGAAATCAATGTTGTATGTTTTACTTGGTCATTCGGGTCCTTATTACATTCCATTCTTTATTAAAACCTTTTTTATATTTATTGCTTATGTACTCTGATTATTTACTATGATGGATGATATCTGGTTATTTCTATCATTATTTAATCTGATATGGGGGCATACTCTCTCTACAGACACACCTTTGGCCCTCTCTTCTAGTTGAAATTCTCTTGCGTATAGAGATGTGTGCTTGAGGAACTGGGGTCAACCGGTTTAGGGAAACGTATAGTGTCTCTCAGGATAGGATGTCACAATGTGGTATTAGAATGTTCATTTTTAGGTTCTTTAATATTTTGGATATGGTAGAAAAGTGTATTGAGAATGTGTCAGGACATGTGATGAATATTGGACTAGTCCATTGAGAAAACTTATTTCGGTAAGAAATTATGGGTTCTAGGGATATGGGATTGATGTTATTGATATTGGATATTACAATTGTATATGATATTCACATTGATCAATGCACATGTTGTGTGGTGTTTATGATTTATTTATATTTATGTATCTCAGTCCATTTTGGAGATGTTAACGATTAGTTTTGAATCTTGGCTGTCTAAGGCAAGAGGTGTGTCATGCACCATATTTGGAATGTGGGATCAATATGTCACAGACCTTCTAGTGTGTGATTATTATTGAAAATATAATCCAATTGTTTAAGTGTCTATATAATCCTAAATAGTGATTTCATTTATAGGTTCTTAGTATAATTCTACTCAATTTTCCTGACATGTATATATATTCCCTTCTAATGGTAGGTTATGGGATTCTACAATGAGATTTTTGATGGTGAGGCTGATGAATTAGTCCTCTTTCATAGGAGGTGAAGCAACCCTAGTAGGTTGATAGGGTACATAGTGCCTTGTGATGAACCCCTCACAGGGTGTTGTTTCTTAGGTTTAGCTATTTAAAGTTTCAGTATCAACCTATATAATGTTTTCCCATATATCCAAGAATTACATCCTACTTAACTGGTCCACATAAGTTATGTACAACACGAATCATGGAAATGATTTTGTGTGGGTATTATTGATCTATGTTTATGGTTATCTAGACTGGTTTCTTTGTACAATAATGATAGAAACCTATCTTTTATAGTGAATTAGAACTTGGAGGGGGTATTTCCATATACAGATTCTAGGTGAGTGTCATTTAATCATTCTTCCAATTTTTACATTGTAATCTCTAGGGGGTAGTCCTTATGAGGATTCTCTTAGAGGATCAGGGCCTAGATAGGCCGATGATTGATAGTTTTTGAATCTTTTAGAATAATTTTATCCTTACCTACATTAGATAGGGTTTAAAGGAATGTTATATATGTTGTTTTGAGATGTTTTCAAGGTGAATCATTATGAGTTTTGACATTGTAGAGGTTTTAATTATGGTCTAGGTGGTAGGACATAGTGACCTTGATATAAGACATCATCATCAGGGCTCTTTGGGAGACTTAGAGGCCCTTATTTGAGACTCTTACCCTTATAGATTGGCTTTTGGGTTGATTTGGGGTATCCTATAAGAGAGGATTTTCCTTGGTTTATAGATTCCCTTTAGGAAGTGAGATTAGTATTACACACTTGTTGAGATTGATGCATGGTAGGTGCTTTGGTTTTATGATATAAGCATTATGATACCTTTTGTTTCTATGAAAGCAACTAGTATGCTAGTGTTTTGAGAATGAGTTCAATAGGTATAACTATTTGAGTTCTTGTACATGTTGACTACTATTTCTATGGTTAGTGACATGTTAGTTCATGGGTTGATTTTCATGACTAGAATTATGTTGAGTGAAGGATGGTTGTGGAATAAAGTGTAGCATGGGTTTAGTAACCTATTTTGAAGAGTGGTTCCAAGGGATCTTCTAGATTGATGAGACCGATTTGTAGTGTGACATGGTTAGATTTTTCTTTTGATGGATGACTTGAAAGAGAATGAGTCAGATGATAATGGCATGAGATAGTTACATAAGATAATTTTTAAATAATAAATTTGTGATTCGTCAAGTGTAATCTGAGGACATATAGTTTTAAAGAAATTCCAAGGTCATGGTTTCTTGGGAGTTATGATAAAAAATGATGGATGTCCCATCTATGTAGAGGAGACATGAAGGATAAATCAAGTGTCATGTGGTGGATGACCTGCTGCTAGATGTTGATATTCATTTTTAGGGGGCATGGTGTTTAGTCTTATATAAATTCATGTATATCATATTTTGATGAAGCATGGCTTGGGGAGAGTGGTGCAGACATATCGATGGAATCATAGTGTAGTCCTAGAATAGAGATGATCATGCCCAATATCATGGAATCGTCTTTAGTACAATGAGAGAGATTAGACTATATATTGAGCTTCTTTTCATTTTAAATATATTTTCTGGTTTTGATAGATGAAATATTTATGGTTATGCTCAAGGCGCGGTTAAATTTTAAGCCATATGGTGGGAAGTGCACCTCTTTCCATTTGAGAGTGGTGATCCTTTTTTATGTTATGAATTTAATAGTTACCATGGGTATTGTTTTTGTGGTTTAGGAATGGGTGATAGGTGATGTTTGTCTTGTCACTTAGGTATGAGTGATCTTTTATCCATGCTAGTTATTATGTTTGGTAATGGATGGGTATGGGCTAAAATGATCGAGAATATATTTTGTTGGTTCAATGACAGGGGTGCTCCTAAGGTGGGGAGTGGGACATTGGTCGCTGGTGGATGACCCCCATGTGATAATGGTCACTAGGCCATATGACTAGTCATTATATGGTCATTTGGATTTCATATTCCATAAATAAATATAATAGTGAAAGACTAGTTTTATCATTAAAATCAAAGTATTGGTTTGAATACAGACATGGTTGGAGTCATAGTGTGAGAATTGGGATCGAGGTTTCTTTTGAGAATCCAAAGAGATTTCACTGGAATTTAGTTATGGGTTTAGTGAGTGTACATGGAATGATCTCATTGTACCTTAGGAGAAAGACTTCGGTATCTTGTTTAGATGATGCATCGATTGTGGGAGTCATGCATTTTTTAGAATAATAAGTTGAATGTGGACCGGCCTAGGTTTTCTCAAATAGTTTAATTTGGTCGGTGATGAACTAATTTTGGCATGCAGTTGGGATGATTGGGTGTAGTACATGGGTCATTTTGGGGCTTTTCAAGGAAAATTTAGCATGACCAAGCCTAGAATGATCAAATTGAATTCGACGATTAGGTCAAATCGATGACCCAGAGTGGTGTCCTTGGGTGTGATTAGATGTAGCATGTGAGAAGAATTCCTAGAGCATCGTTAGTATTATGGGGTTATTTTTTAGTAGGAAATTCTAATGGGGTAGTACCGTAGTTTGGAATTTTTTTATAGAAAGCAAGAACCTATAGTGGGGAGTGCCAAAGGTCGGTTGATGAAACAGATGTTGACATGATCATATTTTAGCTTAGAAGAGGCATAGGTAAGTTCTATTCTGATGTATCGATAAATGTTATGAGTGTTGGATCAATTTTTGGAAGATTAGACGCCGTATGTTTAATGAGTCATTTATAAGAACATTGGGCATTCAAATATGCAACATGACCATTTTAACAACAACCACAAACAAAGGAGGTCAAGTTTTTCATTTTCACACCCACCAAGGTTTCTTTAGGATGAGAAGTTTTAATGTGGGGAAGGTTCCGTGTTTTTTGAGTTGGAAAATTTGAATGGAAATTGAATTTTCAATTAGTAGACATGATAAATTTTGATTGGATGTTTGTAATAGAATCACTTGTTTTAGAATGTCTCTAAATAATATTTTTAAACATAGATTGAGTCATAGAAGATTGATTTTATGTTTTAATAGAATCCTAGTGGTTTGTGGTCTGGAACTAGAGTCTGGGAAAGGTGGAGCTCATGGTGCATGGTTGGCGAATGGTTAGTGCTAGCTGTATGACCCAACCATGCAGGTCATTTTATATAGAAGTATGGTTTGAGAAACCGTGTAGAATGATAGGGGAATCTGTGAAAGGCTCTATAATTGTTTGTAGACATGAAAATAGTCTGTGGTTGATTTGGATAATTGTTTTTTGTAACCATGTTTGGTGGAGGTGTATAGGTGTAGTATCATTGCACAGTTGGTGCACTATTTTCTATACGATGTCTGCTAAACATGAATCTCAATAATGTTGGAAAATTTACCATTTTATCCCTCCAATCCTTAAATAATTTTACCCCAATTTCCTCTTATGTAACCTAGGATCTCCCCCCATGCATGCTAGCCACTTTCTCCCTTCATCCATGGGAGTTCTTCCTCGTACTTGGTCAGAATCAAGCACCTTTGGATACGTTGGAATCCTTAATGTAAGATTTTGACTTTGTTAGCCTCCATTGAGTAATTATTCACCTTTTTATAAACAAATCATATATGGTTAGGGATATTAACCCCAATTCCACCAGCGCATGTTGGAATTGGATATCTATGTTGGGGTTTTCACTCAAGCTAGGGTGTGGGTGACCCGAGATACCTTTTACACTTTACTGATTTCAATTTCATTGAGGTATGTCACTATAGTAATTTTATAAAGCTTTAAATCTGGAATTAAATTTTTTAATGGTTGTTTTTTTACACTGTTTCTTAGGTATTATCCACATATTGAGGTTAGTTATATGTTTTGGGATGTTAGCGAGCATTAGATCATCATTCTAGTGAAACAAGATCGACCAGTGAGGTTTTGGGAATTATACCTTTATAAATAAAATAATTCTTTGTTTATAACTTGGTATATTGAATTAGTTAATTATAATGTTGTTATAATAAATTAATTGTGATTGTTTGGTGGTTGGGTAGGATCTCATGCGGATTGGATAGGCATGAAAGGGTCTTAGAAAATATTTCCATCCCTTGGAAAAATAAATAAAAAGCTTATAAAAGGGAAGTGGTATGTCACACCTACCCTATAGTATTTATGCATGTTAATGGTAGTATGTACCTGCTTGGGATATCCCCATAGGGTGATGACCATTATAGAATTATTATACTGAACTATTGAACTAAATGAGTTTAGTTGGTTAAGATGGATGAACACCAGGGGTCACTAACAACCCTTGTGTGCTAGATTCATACCTCAACCAGAGACTATCAATATGACTGAGGATCCCCTATGGGGTTCCAATGATTATTACATGACCTAGAGGATCCCATATAGGGTTCCTCCAATTTCATATTCATTTTTTAGACCACAATATAGATTCCCTAACTTATGTATTAAGTTATTTAACCCTAAGAAAGATGCATCAATTTATATGAAAACCTCGAGGATACAGAGTAAGATTCCTCTCTTGAGAACTAACCTAGGGGACCAAGTAGGTACCCCAATGTTTGATCGACCCTGATCTATTAAATCATGGGTTTGACTAAAGATGGTATTGGATGTCACCATAGAACCCATACCAAACATGTAAGCCTAAAAGGATGTGGTAGTGGTGGGGGGTTAGTTGTTCAAATACACTAACCATTTATTCATGAATTAAATTGACTACTATTGATGCATCTAATATTTCTAGAGGTGCTCCCTAGATTTTTGGCCAATGAAAATGAGGAAATGCGACATATGATAGGGATAACCATAGGTACTTCCTAGGAATAGGATTTAAAGATTTATTGGTTATATGTTAGGGATTCCTATATGTACTACCTTGGATATGGATTTTGATCCCTTTTGATTGACTGTTACATTATTGGGATGCCTAGACATACATACTCGAATATGGATATTGAACCTATCTGATTATTGGGATGCCCATACATACTTTCTAGGATCCATCTCATAAACCTTACATGGACGGGGGTTACCATTTGAAGAAGACCCATTTGACACTAGGTTTCCAACCCTATTGTGGGCTATAAAGATAAGTTATTGAGGAAGTATTACAACACTATTTGAGATACTCTCGATGATTAGATCATGTACTCCTTGAGTGATGCCTAGGATGCTCCCTTGGGTTTGGTGGATGCACCATTACCATACTGACCAGACACTTTTGTGAGTGGGTTTTTGATCCATTTATTGAATGGATGCCAATCATGTACTTGGATATGAAGATCATAGTTTAATGGTCGCGTAAGGGAAATATCCCTTAGGGATTATCTGTGTCACTATAAGGCCCCAGCCTTAAACCTTACTTAATCTTGAGTTATTACAAGATTACACATTGAGGATCTTTTCGGGTTTAGAGTTTTAGAGAATTAGATCATAAAACTTGCATTACATTTCACATATAAACAAAGTGGTTACATAAAGATAGTATTCTTCATTCCCATCAATGGAAACATATTTAAAATAAAACATGGATTAATTCTTGACACTTCCTTGACACTATCATCGTATCATGTACCTTTCCCTTGACCTGTGAAAAACATTTCAAAAAAAAACTTGGGATGAGCATAAAAAGCTCAGTATGGGTTATAAAAACATGGAAAGGAAACATGGGTACATATATACATAAGAATGAAATCATATTTTACCCATAAAACATAAGCACTTTAACATACCTCATCAAATCATGAGTAAATCATAAAAATCAAAAGACATAAAGGTAACTTGAGGCATTCATAACATTCTTACGTAAGGAGTAACCCTCTTGGTTACGTTTGGAATACCCATCATAGTATATTCCCTAAATCTCTTCGGAGAAACCTTAACGTTTCACTCCTTCGCATTACCCAATGCATTGGAGAGCTATAACGGGCTCACCCGCCCTTAGTTTATCACGGAACCACCCGTCTTCATAATAATGCCCAAGAACCATAACATAATCGTATCACGTAAAACATGCATAAAGAAAACATAACATTTCCACATTTCAATCACGAGATATCAATACAACACATTGATATAATAAAAATATTATGAAAACCATTTTCAATACCAAAGTAAAACATGGTATTTATTTTTCTTTTAAAAAGAAGGTATGGCTTGTAGAGGAAGCCGAAACTCAAATAACGGTCACGACGGCGGAGAAGTCGTTGTCGCCACATACGTACGACAAAAACATTCCCTTTTGTCGTTTAGTAAAACGCTTCGTATAAAAAAGATTCCTTTTGGATAAACGTAAAAGTCAAAGGGGTTTATACACCATATAAAAGAAGGTTCTGTATAAAACAAAATATGCCTCAATGAAAGGAGATTGAGACGAAGTCCCATACCTCGTATCCGACTTGACCCGACCGTTCTTTAATCTCCTGAATAATAAACTTGAGTTAATCTCTACTTGCTTAAGAACCTTTTTCAAGTTCATTATTCCTTTTATACCATGTTATGGACATCATGTAATCATTTAAGTTAATAATGTTCATTTTGTCGGTATTTGGTTCTTAAGTCAAAAATAGACTTCTTACACTTACATGTTGTTAATTTGGTCAAAGGTTCGTTATATCCAGAATGATATTAATGATTTGGATAACATATATATCATATATATTCATCATATACATGTATTTATAATATTACATCACATTTAGAGGTAAGAAATGAAATGCACCGTTCATGGAGACGGTAAGCCGTACGTACGCATGAACGCTACTTCCATTTCTATTTCGTATTTTCTGGAATGGAATCATAATGATATAAGAGTATATTATAATTCCAGTATAATAACATATATAATATCATTAACTTTATCTTTTACACATCCCACATATGGTATTAACGAATCAAATCACTTTCAGGGGGCGGTAGTCCGCACTTCCAAAAATGAAGATATCGTGTTTACCCATAATGGAAACCATAAAGGTATGCCAAAAATGAAAAAAACAGAAGCTTAAGGAAAACATAAACATATTATATATCATATATAAAAATAGTGACATCATAATGGCCACCTTTGAAGGTGTTAAATGAGTATTGAACAATCATCGTTTCGGGAGGCAGAATTTCGCCATCCACGGAAACCGTATGTTCTTTAACCATTTGATGTAGTTGTGTGAGAGTGTAGCTCAAATAAATCTTATAACAACATCCTAGTATATTGAAGATACTGGTGTTGTTACAAAAGAAGTAAATAAAAAGAGTTTAGGGGGTTGGAGAAGCAAAATAAAACAAATGAACATGAGAGAATGAATTACCTTTAAAAGTGTAACTCCTTTTGATTTGAGTCTAAAGGCTTCCTTTGAAAGGATTCTGCCCAAAGGGAATCCTCTAGGATGAGGAGAGGGATGTGGAGAGAGTAAATGGGCAGGGGTTGGCCGAGCCAAAGGCTTGAGGAGTGTGTGAAATGAGGTAGAGGTGGGGGCCTTTTATAAGAGGAGAGGAGGGGCACTTTTGGAAAGTAAAGATAAGTTACTTTATTTTTAAAAAGAGTTTCGGATTCAAAAGGTCCCACATTGCTATAATTCGAGGATAAGGTGATAAGGCTTCGAAATCCACTCATCCAATTGGTTTTGGCCATGTGTAGGTTTTAGATTTTTCATTATCTTTCCATTTTATTTAAATCGTTAAATAATGAGGTCATCGCTGCATCATCATGATGTCATAAATAATTTAATTTATTTAAAGTCTAAAAATTACAAAAAAAAATACTATGATGTAGGAAATCTTTTTAGCTTTCCAATGAATATTTATAATCAAAAATCTGACTTGTATAACCCCATGTAAAAATTGTTTTCGTAAAACATATTATGTTTGTGTCATTTTTACTTTTACATTAAATAAAATGTTATTTATGTCATTTCCCAACCAAAGTGGATCCATGGGGTCCCCAAGTTGACACATGGCTTGTCTTGGTCGGCCATGACACAACCAATGAGGGTAGGACATGTGTCAAGCTCATCTTATTTTATTAAAGCATTAATTTTACCTTAAACTACACTAATTACCACTAATCGCGATTAAAAACTTAATAAGTTACTATTCACCAAAAAATTATTTTAATCTCATTGAACCACATTTTACTTCTTAATGACAACTATGTATGTCAGATTTTTGAAATTCAAAACACAATGATGGCAAAATTTCATTTAAACGGAAAAATCAATTTTTATAAGTACCACTTAGTGGTTTCACTATTCATCAAAAATTGAAGTTTTTCAGAAAATTACCAAAAATTCACCCTAAGCTATATTTGATATTCCGAATTCAAAAATGAAGTCTATTTTACAAAATTCAATACATATAAGTCACATTAATTAATTTAATAATTAATTCCCGCTGTCAGAGCAAATAGCGTGTTTTTATGAAACAATAAGTATCAAAAGATTGACACCAGTTTAAGTCCAATTTCAAAGTGAAATTGATTCCGATGACCACCATTGGATTAAATGGTAAAAATATATTCTAATTTCACTTGAAAACCAATTCAAAACATAATCTAATCATATAAACAAATTAGATTAAAAATCAGTTTTGATGTAAAATGCAGTATTTTTCACTATTCATTAAAAAATGAACATTGTCAGAAAAATACCAAAAATTCACACAAGGTAAATTTTGATGTCCCAATCATAAAGAATAAGTTTATTTTGACAAAAATAGTTTATAAAATTGTCAAAAGATAGATTCAAAAATAATTTGCCATCAAAAGGCAGTAAAACAATCTTTTAAGAATATTAGTGTATTTCATGCTTAAGATTGGATTTATTTTCATTTTAAGCCTCTAAAACACTATCTAATTCATTAATAGACATAGATAAAAATATCTATTATTCATTACTTACTTGGAATGTTACATCCTTCCCCCCTTTAGAAAATTGCGTCCCCGCAATTTATTTACTTATCGAATAAATGGGGGTACTTATCCCTCATTGCATTTTCAGATTCTCATGTTGCCTCTTCAATCATGTGATTTTTCCACAAAACCTTTACCTGGTGAATCACCTTATTCCGTAACACTTGCTCCCTGTGGTCAAGAATCTGGACCGGTTGTTCCTCATAAGATAGGTTCTCTTCCAGCTGAACTACCTCTGGACTCAAAACATGAGATGGATCTGGCATATACTTTCTCAACATCGAAACGTGAAAAACATTGTGTACCTGAGATAAACTCGGAGGTAAAGCCACTCGGTATGCAACTGATCCAACTCTCTCCAGAACTTCGTATGGTCCAATGAACCTTGGTCTCAACTTTCCTTTCTTACCAAATCTCATCACACTTTTCCAAGGAGAAACCTTGAGAAAAACATGATCACCTACCTCGAAAGATAGATCCTTCCTCCGGTTATCCGCATAACTCTTCTGCTTGCTCTGAGCTGTTCTCATGTGTTTCTGAATCAGCTGAACTTTTTCTGTCATCTCTTCTACCAATTCTGGTCCCATCAACTTCCTTTCACCCACTTCATCCCAGAAAGCTGGAGTTCGACACCGCTTCCCATATAATGCCTGAAATGGTGCCATCTGTATACTGGAATGAAAACTGTTATTATATGAAAACTCAACCAAAGAAAGATGTTGGTCCCAACTTCCCTGATAATCCATAGAACAAGCTCGTAGCATATCCTCCAAGGTCTGAATTGTTCGTTCTGACTGCCCATCTGATTGAGGATGAAAAGCTGTACTAAAATTTAATTCAGTACCCAACGACTTCTGAAGGCCTTTCCAAAAGTTAGAAGTAAACCTGGGATCACGATCCGATACAATGGAGAGAGGAACTTCATGTAACCTGACTATCTCTTTAAGATACAAACGGGAAAGTTGATCAAGAGAGAAAGTATCTCGTATAGCAAGGAAATGAGCAGATTTGGTCAAGCGATCAACAATAACTCAGATTGCATTATTACCTCGAGATGTCTTCGGTAATCCAACAACAAAGTCCATGGATATATTCTCTCATTTCCACTCTGGCACTGGTAAAGGCTGAAGCATCCCTTTCGGTAACTGTCGCTCTGCTTTAACCTACTGACAAGTCAAACACTTCACAGTAAAATCAGCAATATCTCTTTTCATTCCATCCCACCAGTAATACTCCTGCAGATCTTTATACATCTTAGTACTGCCCGGATGAACCGAAAACGGAGAACTATGAGCTTCACATAACAACTCTCTCTTCAACTGTGAATCGCAAGGCACACACAATCTCTTCCCAAATCTCAAAACACAATCATTATCAATGTTGAATTCAGGCAACTTACCTTTCTGAACCAGCTCTACCTTTTTCTGCAACTCACTGTCTTGCTTCTGTGCTTGCTTGATTCTATCTGATAGAGATGATCTCACTGATACCTGAAACAAAACAGAAGGACTCTCTGCACCAACAACTTCTATGTCAAAGTTCATCAAATCCTTAACCAAAGGATCACGTTCCAAACGCAACATTGTTAATGAAGCATTACTTTTTCGACTCAAAGCATCAGTCACTTTATTTGCTTTTCCCGGATGGTAATGAATTGTACAATCATAATCCTTGATTAATTCTAACCATCTCCTATGTCTCATGTTTAACTCTTTCTGAGTGAATATATACTTTAAACTTTTGTGATCAGTATATATTTCACACTTTACTTCATACAAATGATGCCTCCAAATTTTTAAAGCAAAAACAACAGCAGCTAATTCCAAATCATGTGTAGGGTAATTTACCTCATGAGTTTTCAACTGTCGTGAAGCATAAGCAATTACCTGATCATTCTGCATTAGGACGCAACCAAGTCCTTTCAATGAAGCATCACTGTATATAACAAACTCACTATTCCTGGAAGGTAGCGCCAAAACTGGAGCATTCATCAATCTTCTTTTCAATTCCTGAAAACAATCATCACATTCTTTTGTCCAGATAAACTTAACACCCTTCCGAGTTAGCTTAGTCATTGGACTAGATAACCGTGAAAAATTTCTAACAAACCTTCGGTAATAGCCTGCCAAACCAAGGAAGCTACGAATCTCGGTTACATTTGTGGGTCTTGGTCAGTCTTCCACAACTTTTGTTTTTGCAGGATCAACAGTTATCTCATCTTTAGAAACAATGTGACCAATGAAAGAAATTTGTTGCAACCAAAACTCACACTTGCTGAATTTCCCATACAGTTTCTTTTCTTTTAAGGTTTGCAAGATAACCCTTAAATGTCTTTCATGCTCCTCTTTACTTTTAGAAAACACCAAAATATCATCAATAAACACAACCATGATTTATCACCTGAGTCAACTGAGTCATCACTGCAACAAACTGTTCAATTCTGATTCTGACCATCTCAGGATACTGATTTGAAAGGTCATTTCCCTCTGTATGCCTTCCCAGAAAAGCTGTTCTGTTTCCTCTATGAAAAACCATTCTTAACAAACATGTCTCAGATGAAGCAACATGGTAATCTTCAAATGCTATATCATTTCAAAAAAATATTTTTGGATAATCATTTAATAGAATTCTAACTCCTAAAGTTATCTAAACCGACCTCTGATACCAACTATAAGGCCACAGCCTTAAACCTTACTTAATCTTGAGTTATTACAAGATTACACATTGAGGATCTTTTCGGGTTTAGAGTTTTAGAAAATTAGATCATAAAACTTGCATTACATTTCACATATAAACAAAGTGGTTACATAAAGATAGTATTCTTCATTCCCATCAATGGAAACATATTTAAAATAAAACATGGATTAATTCTTGACACTTCCTTGACACTATCATCATATCATGTACCTTTCCCTTGACCTGTGAAAAGCATTTCAAAAAAAAACTTGGGATGAGCATAAAAAGCTCAGTATGGGTTATAAAAACATGGAAAGGAAACATGGGTACATATATACATAAGAATGAAATCATACTTTACCCATAAAACATAAGCACTTTAACATACCTCATCAAATCATGAGTAAATCATAAAAATCATAAGACATAAAGGTAACTTGAGGCATTCATAACATTCTTACGTAAGGAGTAACCCTCTTGGTTACGTTTGGAATACCCATCACAGTATATTCCCTAAATCTCTTCGGAGAAACCTTAACGTTTCACTCCTTCGCATTACCCAATGCATTGGAGAGCTATAACGGGCTCATCCGCCCTTAGTTTATCACGGAACCACTTGTCTTCATAATAATGCCCAAGAACCATAACATAATCGTATCACGTAAAACATGCATAAAGGAAACATAACATTTCCACATTTCAATCACGAGATATCAATACAACACATTGATATAATAAAAACATTATGAAAACCATTTTCAATACCAAAGTAAAACATGGTATTTATTTTTCTTTTAAAAAGAAGGTATGGCTTGTAGAGGAAGCCGAAACTCAAATAACGGTCACGACGGCGGAGAAGTCGTTGTCGCCGCATACGTACGACAAAAACATTCCCTTTTGTCGTTTAGTAAAACGCTTCGTATAAAAAAGATTCATTTTGGATAAACGTAAAAGTCAAAGGGGTTTATACACCATATAAAAGAAGGTTGTGTATAAAACAAAATATGCCTCAATGAAAGGAGATTGAGACGAAGTCCCATACCTCGTATCCGACTTGACCCGACCGTTCTTTAATCTCCTGAATAATAAACTTGAGTTAATCTCTACTTGCTTAAGAACCTTTTTCAAGTTCATTATTCCTTTTATACCATGTTATGGACATCATGTAATCATTTAAGTTAATAATGTTCATTTTGTCGGTATTTGGTTCTTAAGTCAAAAATAGACTTCTTACACTTACATGTTGTTAATTTGGTCAAAGGTTCGTTATATCCAGAATGATATTAATGATTTGGATAACATATATATCATATATATTCATCATATACATGTATTTATAATATTACATCACATTTAGAGGTAAGAAATGAAATGCACCGTTCATGGAGACGGTAAGTCGTACGTACGCATGAACGCTACTTCCATTTCTATTTCGTATTTTCTGGAATGGAATCATAATGATATAAGAGTATATTATAATTCCAGTATAATAACATATATAATATCATTAACTTTATCCTTTACACATCTCACATATGGTATTAACGAATCAAATCACTTTCAGGGGGCGGTAGTCCGCACTTCCAAAAATGAAGATATCGTGTTTACCCATAATGGAAACCATAAAGGTATGCCAAAAATGAAAAAAACAGAAGCTTAAGGAAAACATAAACATATTATATATCATATATAAAAATAGTGACATCATAATGGCTACCTTTGAAGGTGTTAAATGAGTATTGAACAATCATCGTTTCGAGAGGCAGAATTTCGCCATCCACGGAAACCGTATGTTCTTTAACCATTTGATGTAGTTGTGTGAGAGTGTAGCTCAAATAAATCTTATAACAACATCCTAGTATATTGAAGATATTGGTGTTGTTACAAAAGAAGTAAATAAAAAGAGTTTAGGGGGTTGGAGAAGCAAAATAAAACAAATGAACATGAGAGAATGAATTACCTTTAAAAGTGTAACTCCTTTTGATTTGAGTCTAAAGGCTTCCTTTGAAAGGATTCTGCCCAAAGGGAATCCTATAGGATGAGGAGAGGGATGTGGAGAGAGTAAATGGGCAGGGGTTGGCCGAGCCAAAGGCTTGAGGAGTGTGTGAAATGAGGTAGAGGTGGGGGCTTTTATAAGAGGAGAGGAGGTGCACTTTTGGAAAGTAAAGATAAGTTACTTTATTTTTAAAAAGAGTTTCGGATTCAAAAGGTCCCACATTGCTATAATTCGAGGATAAGGTGATAAGGCTTCGAAATCCACTCATCCAATTGGTTTTGGCCATATGTAGGTTTTAGATTTTTCATTATCTTTCCATTTTATTTAAATCGTTAAATAATGAGGTCATCGCTGCATCATCATGATGTCATAAATAATTTAATTTATTTAAAGTCTAAAAATTAAAAAAAAAATACTATGATGTAGGAAATCTTTTTAGCTTTTCAATGAATATTTATAATCAAAAATCTGACTTGTATAACCTCATGGCTTGTCTTGGTCGGTCATGACACAACCAATGAGGGTAGGACATGTGTCAAGCTCATCTTATTTTATTAAAACATTAATTTTACCTTAAACTACACTAATTACCACTAATCGTGATTAAAAACTTAATAAGTTACTATTCACCAAAAAAATATTTTAATTTCATTGAACCACATTTTACTTCTTAATGACAACCATGTATGTCGGATTTTTGAAATTCAAAACACAATGATGGCAAAATTTCATTTAAACGGAAAAATCAATTTTTATAAGTACCACTTAGTGGTTTCACTATTCATCAAAAATTGAAGTTTTTCAGAAAATTACCAAAAATTCACCCTAAACTATATTTGATATTCCGAATTCAAAAATGAAGTCTATTTTACAAAATTCAATACATATAAGTCACATTAATTAATTTAATAATTAATTCCCGCTGTCAGAGCAAATAGCGTGTTTTTATGAAACAATAAGTATCAAAAGATTGACACTAGTTTAAGTTCAATTTCAAAGTGAAATTGATTCCAATAACCACCATTGGATTAAATGGTAAAAATATATTCTAATTTCACTTCAAAACCAATTCAAAACATAATCTAATCATATAAACAAATTAGATTAAAAAGCAGTTTTGATGTAAAATGCAGTATTTTTCACTATTCATTAAAAAATGAACATTGTCAGAAAAATACCAAAAATTCACACAAGGTAAATTTTGATGTCCCAATCATAAAGAATAAGTTTATTTTGACAAAAATAGTTTATAAAATTGTCAAAAGATAGATTCAAAAATGGTTTGCCATCAAAAGGCAGTAAAACAATCTTTTAAGAATATTAGTGTATTTCATGCTTAAGATTGGATTAAGAATATTAATGTATTTCATGCTTAAGATTGGATTTATTTTCATTTTAAGCCTCTAAAACACTATCTAATTCATTAATAGACATAGATAAAAATATCTATTATTCATTACTTACTTGGGATGTTACAGTCACGATGTTGTTACCACCTACATGTTGGGACTTAGGGATCCAACATCAGACTGGAATTACACATGACATGATTGACATGACATCCAACTCCACACCATGTATACATGATGTACCATTTTACCTAGAAACCTTCACTATAGTTATTAAAAATGAGTATGGGTGATAAAAGGGTTAGGAAATGTATCCCCTTGTAGTGACATAGTGTGCTCAGAGATGTTTATAGAACCATGTGAATCTGGTATCATCAATTAGGATTACATACCCAAGGATCAACTTACTTATACACGACATGTGTGGTATGACATCCAAATCATTTCCACGATTAAGGGATGTCTTATTATTACCTTAATCCTTCATTATAGTGGTTAGAGGTGAGTACATGTGATCCTAGGGTTAGGACATGTATCCCCCTACAGTGACATAGCTTGCTCGAAGACGTTTTCAACACTAGATGAATCAGGTATCATCAATCAAGATCACGGAACCCAAGATTGACTCAAATATACATGGCTTTAGTGGAATGAAATCCATATAAATGACTTTTAAATAGGATGTATAGACAATCCAAATTATATATTTAAGGGTCATATGTGGCTTGGTTCTTGTTATTTATCACCTTACTCATGTGTATATTTTTATGTATATATATGTGTGTCAAACACACACACACACACACACAAACACAAATTCACACACATAGTTATATATATATACACATATCTGATGATCCACTATTCAGAGACATCCTGTCTAAGGCTAAAGTAGGTAATGTCGGTTGGGATCATGATCCTGGGGATCAATTATGGATTTATTTTATCTATCTTTTCCGGTTGTATCCCATCTATGATGGGAATATTCCATGAGAATTCCCTTATGAAAACATTATTTGGTTCGACTTTTATATTTTAGTGATTTTAAGTAGTTATTATTGTTATTATTATCTTTATGAGTAGCTCACATATATGTACGCTATATTTACTAACTATGTAAAGGACCATGTTGGTGGATCCCTGCATAGTTTTATATTTACACCATGCATGGACCACTACTACACTGGGGTACCCGACCATACATTCACTCGATTGTAAGAACATGTTGGGATGAGGGCTGAGATTTGTTGAGCATGATGGCTCAAATATATTCAAGGATTTTGGGTATGTAGTTTTACTCGGAGATGGATGTAGATCCTGGAATTTTATTTCTAATTCTTTTATTTTGTCCTTTTATGTGATCTTCTAAGTGGGTGATCAATATTGTATGTATGACATGTTTGTTCAAGTCCTTACTGCATTACATTCTTTATTACAACCTTGTTTATATTTAATGCATCCATACACTGATTATTTACTATTATGGATGATATTCGGTTGTTTCTGCTATTATTTACTCAGATATGAGGTCATAGGATCTCCATTGACATAACTAGGCCCTCACTGCAAGTCGATATCCAATGGGGTATGCAGAGGAATGCTTGAGGCCTTCTGGCCAACTAGTTTAGAGGAACCTTTAGTGGAACATCTCCCAAGATGTTACACATATATAAAACATCCTCAAAATACTCCTTATTCAATCCCCAATAATTTATTATCACCAATTAGGAGACATGGAATCAAGATCTGTTCAACAGGATAACTTGGGGAGAAATAGCGTTATGCACGCTTAGGCCACATGTTTGGGTAACCATGTGAAAATCATACAAAACTATCTATAAGGAAAGAATACTCAACTACACGAACATCATATGGTTTTCCAAGTTGTGTGTGATGACCGTACAACTTGAGTTCTCATCCCTCTCCTCCCAATAATAAGAGTGACCCCCAATACCACATACCTTATAAAAGGGGATAAAAAATAGGTCATATCAAGAATAACAAAAAAAATAGAATTCACAATTTGAAATCCCAGTTCCCCTGGATCTTGGGGCTATGGATGAGCAAGAGCTAGCTAGATTCTCCACACCCTTACCACTCATGTTTTGAAAATCTTGACCTTATTTGTACTAGGAAATACCTAACTTACAATTATATTCTAAAATGGCTCTATAAACATCCATCATGTCTTGGAAGCCTTAAAACATAGTTCTTACTGAGAACCTAAAAATATAATAACATTTTGTAACAAACTGGCTCTGGATTCCATTGAACCCAACACCTGACCCATCTTTTCATAAGGCCTGAAGGGCATTCCTGGTCCTCACATGCTAGAAACTAGTGCCTTTTCATCATAGGAATCCCTTTACTAATAATTTCACTTAAAATTGGTGAAAATTGATAGAGAAATAAACAAATTCATGAGAAAAAATAAACTACATTATCAAACATGTCATAACCAAACAGAATGCTATAACACATTTTTCATATACATAAACATAATCTAAAATAGAAAGGTACGTCCAGGAAGAATAGAGAAATTACTAACCCAAGGAGAAAACATCTTCAAAAAACTCGATCCGAGACCGAACCAAGTCCACAGGTCACAAAAAATTTACCGAATTGATGGAATATGTTTCATAAAGTAATTTATAACTTACAGTTTTAAAATAAACTATAAAATAGGATTTACAATATACCATATGAAAAACCAAACATGCCTTGAGAATATTTCAAAACATGATAATTTGTTTTCCCAAGACAAAAATATAAATTCTTTAACGAAAAAATCACCGACCTCATCCATTTCAAAACCATGCCAAATAAATTTGGAGTCCGATACCGATGAAAAAGTCATACCATCCCGATCATCCAAATCCAAAAAATCATGCCAAATAAAATCTTTATGCTCTGTATCCTCATGAGATCATCCTTGTAGAGTGATGGTTGATACTATCATCAAAATTCAAAAGAAAAAACCAAAATCCAAAAGCACCTCAAAATCTATCAATATCTGATTCAAAAAACCACCATAAATGAAAAACGAAAAAACCAATCCAAAATGACGCCAAAAGCCATGAAACCTATAATTTCCGTCAATCTCCATTAACTGGATACTTGAACTCACATCCCGAAGGACCTAGAAGACCACAACACTGCTCTACCACAGAGAAAATGGAGGAATCGTATCCCTAGATTAGAGGAGCAAGTAAACAGAGGCAGAATAAATCGCCAAATGATACCACATCTCAACACCATCACATCACCATCGCCAAAAAACAACTTGAGAATCACCAACATGAAGAAACATTGACAAACCAATGTAGAACCTAATGTTTCTGCCGGAACATTACACTCCTCCAAGCTTCAAACTGGTTTCTGAATCAGGTCATCTGATTGACACAAATAAAACCAAAAACTAACCTAGAAAACTGAAGAAACCATTATGAGAACTTTAGATCAGAAGATGAAAATGACTTATCCAAAACCTTCAAGAATGGAAACAGAACACAATATGAGTTAGAAACGGAACCCTGAAATAGCAGTGCGAAACAAAACGGAGGAAGCGCCGCCGTGAATGAAGCCGTGGTAGTCCATCCTGTCCCACGAACCCGCCGCCTTTCTCCGCTGAAAACTGAAATACAAGCTAAGAGATTACATTGTCGCGCTGTAAAAGAGATATGCTACCTTGATTAAGATGGCTTCCCAACGATCCAAGTCATCTTTCTCCACTGCAAACCGAAATTCAAGCCGAGAAATGATGTTGTCGCACAGGAAATGAGATATGCTTCCAATATTGATCCAGATTCACAAAGGCTCAAGCCAAGATGATACCAGGACGCCTCCGTGCAGGGAAGGCCGAGAAAGAAGAGACAGCTTCCAGAACTACCTACTCCACGACCACCTTTGGCGCTGTCGAAAACCACAAGCCGAGCGGAGATCTATCACCTAAAGACCTGATCCAAGCCAAGGAACAGACCTCTGATCGGAAAAGAGATCTGTCGTGGAAGATGAAGCCACTGTCACTTGTCGCCTTAGATCCATACCGTCAAAGCTCTCCGCACTCCAATGACATATGCTGCCAGAAAGGCATCTGAAACACTAGGGTTCCCCCGAGAGCGGCGAATTTTGTGTACAGGTTTTTTTTTTTTTTTTTTTTTTTTAATGGGTTAAAGGGTTGAATATTTGGTTAAATGGTCTCTTGAGCGCCACTTGAGGTGGCGCTCAAGAGAGTTGAAACCGGAGGGCCACTTGAAGTGGCGCTCCCCCAATTTGGCGGAAACTTGGCGCTGCTGGCTTCCTCCAAACCAATTCGGCGCCACTTCAAGTGGCGCCGAAACACCCCCCAATCCTATAAATAGGACCCTCGCCCCACCCACATTCCTCACTTCCGACCCCTTCCCCTCTCTCTCTCTCTCAAACTTCTCTCTAAAAATATTTTTTGTTGCTCTGCGTTCTTCGGTTGCTCTGTCTGCGTAGCCTTGCTTCTTCGGTTGCTCTGCTTTTGTACCTACGTCGTCACAAATTTGAGGTAAATCTTCCTTTAAATTTATTTAATATTTTGATTTAATAATTTAGTTGCTTAATTTATAGAATAAGTATATAATATTTGTATTTCATAAATAGTATGGTTTTTTTAAATGTAATTAGATAATGAAATGATTAGTTAGTTAATTAATTAATCATAATTAGTTGATTAATTAATGACAATTAAGTTATTAATTAATCATAATTATGTAATTAATTAATTGTAATTAGGTTATTAATTAATCATTATTAGCTAATTAATTAATCATAATTAGCTAATTAATTAATCATAATTACTTAATTAATGAATCATAATTAGTTAATTAATTCATTATAATTAGGTTATTAATTAATGGTAATTAGGTAATAAATAATCATAATTAGTTAATTAAATAATCATAATTAGTTAATTAATGAATCATAATTAGTTAATTAATTAATCATAATTAGTTAATTAATGAATCATAATTAGTTAATTAAGTAATCATAATTAGGTAATTAATTAATCATAATTAGTTAATTAATTAGTCATAATTAGGTTATTAATCCTAATTAGGTAATTAATTAATCATAATTAGGTAATTAATTAATCATAATTAGGTAATTAATTAATCATAATTAGGTTATTAATTAATCCTAATTAGGTAATTAATTAATCATAATTAGGTAATTAATTAATCATAATTAGGTAATTAATTAATCATAATTAGGTAATTTGTTAATCATAATTAGGTAATTAGTTAATCATAATTAGGTAATTAGTTAATCATAATTAGGTAATTAGTTAATCATAATTAGGTTATTAGTTAATCAATATTAGCTACTTAATTAATCATAATTAGCTACTTAATTAATCATAATTAGCTACTTAATTAATCATAATTAGCTACTTATTTAATCATAATTAGCTACTTATTTAATCATAATTAGTTACTTAATTAATCATAATTAGGTACTTAATTAATCATAATTAGGTACTTAATTAATCATAATTAGGTAATTAGTTAATCATAATTAGGTAATTAGTTAATCATAATTAGCTACTTAATTAATCATAATTAGCTACTTAATTAATCATAATTAGCTACTTATTTAATCATAATTAGCTACTTATTTAATCATAATTAGGTACTTAATTAATCATAATTAGCTACTTAATTATGTAATTAATTAATCATAATTAGTTAATTAGTTAATCATAATTAGGTAATTAGTTAATCATAATTAGGTAATTAGTTAATCATAATTAGGTTATTAATTATTCAATATTAGCTACTTAAGTAATCAGAATTAGCTACTTATTTAATCATAATTAGCTACTTATTTAATCATAATTAGGTAATTAGTTAATCATAATTAGGTAATTAGTTAATCATAATTAGGTAATTAGTTAATCATAATTAGGTTATTAATTAATCAATATTAGCTACTTAATTAATCATAATTAGCTACTTAATTAATCATAATTAGCTACTTATTTAATCATAATTAGCTACTTATTTAATCATAATTAGCTACTTATTTAATCATAATTAGGTACTTAATTAATCATAATTAGGTACTTAATTAATCATAATTAGGTACTTAATTAATCATAATTAGTTAATTAGTTAATCATAATAAGGTAATTAGTTAATCATAATTAGGTAATTAGTTAAGCATAATTAGCTACTTAATTAATCATAATTAGCTACTTATTTAATCATAATTAGGTAATTAGTTAAACATAATTAGGTAATTAGTTAATCTAATTAGGTAATTAGTTAATCATAATTAGGTAATTAGTTAATCATAATTAGGTAATTAGTTAATCATAATTAGCTACTTAATTAATCATAATTAGCTACTTATTTAATCATAATTAGGTAATTAGTTAAACATAATTAGGTAATTAGTTAATCTAATTAGGTAATTAGTTAATCTAATTAGTTAATCATAATTAGGTAATTAGTTAATCATAATTAGGTAATTAGTTAATCATAATTAGGTAATTAGTTAATCATAATTATGTTATTAATTATTCAATATTAGCTACTTAAGTAATCAGAATTAGCTACTTATTTAATCATAATTAGCTACTTATTTAATCATAATTAGGTAATTAGTTAATCATAATTAGGTAATTAGTTAATCATAATTAGGTAATTAGTTAATCATAATTAGGTTATTAATTAATCAATATTAGCTACTTAATTAATCATAATTAGCTACTTAATTAATCATAATTAGCTACTTATTTAATCATAATTAGCTACTTATTTAATCATAATTATCTACTTATTTAATCATAATTAAGTGCTTAATTAATCATAATTAGGTACTTAATTAATCATAATTAGGTACTTAATTAATCATAATTAGTTAATTAGTTAATCATAATAAGGTAATTAGTTAATCATAATTAAGTAATTAGTTAAGCATAATTAGCTACTTAATTAATCATAATTAGCTACTTATTTAATCATAATTAGGTAATTAGTTAAACATAATTAGGTAATTAGTTAATCTAATTAGGTAATTAGTTAATCATAATTAGGTAATTCGTTAATCATAATTAGGTAATTAGTTAATCATAATTAGCTACTTAATTAATCATAATTAGCTACTTATTTAATCATAATTAGGTAATTAGTTAAACATAATTAGGTAATTAGTTAATCTAATTAGGTAATTAGTTAATCTAATTAGTTAATCATAATTTGGTAATTAGTTAATCATAATTAGGTAATTAGTTAATCATAATTAGGTAATTAGTTAAGCATAATTAGGTAATTAGTTAACCATAATTAGGTAATTAGTTAACCATAATTAGGTAATTATTAATCATAATTAGGTAATTAGTTAATCATTAGGTAATTAGTTAATGATAATTAGTTAATTAATTAATGATAATTAGTTAATTATTTAATCATAATTAGGTAATTAGTTAACCATAATTAGGTAATTAGTTAACCATAATTAGGTAATTAGTTAATCTTAATTGTGTATTTACTTAATTATAATTAGTTAATTAATTAATCATAATTAGGTTATTAGCGAAGTAGTTATATTATTCAGCGAAGTAGTTATATTAATTAGCGAAGTAGTTATATTAATTAGCGAAGTAGTTATATTAATTAGCCAAGTAGTAGTAAATTGCTTATGGAATATACCTTTGCATTACATTCTAGGTATGATAATGAATTTAGTTTCCAATCTACCTTGACCTCGGTTTGTAATTGAAGTTATGAACTTGAATTTAGTAGTTCAATATATTTTTTGCATATTAAGTGTTAGAGTTATCATGAAATGATTGATCTCTTGAGTAAAGTATCCCCGGGTAGAGGGGCTTTGGGTCGGACCACCTACTTTCCTGGAGGCTTGCCTTGTATAGGAAAGTGAATGGGTTTGGCTATCTATCGCTCCGGGCTTACTCATGTGGAGACTTTCAATTTCATATACCTCTATGCTTTTTACATGACGTGTTTGTGTACCTCATGCATATAATGCATGTGGATATGTATAAATATATTTGACTTCTATTTTTGGGTAAGTAACACAAACTTGTGGGTTGTGTAAATAGTTACACATCAATATGGTTTGAACATATTGATTTGGTGGAGGGATTAGGATTCCAACCTAAATTACTAGAAGCATGCATACATAAATTGATTCTTTAATCATATTTAATTAATAACAGTGGTTTCTTTTAGATAAAAAAGATGGTCGCCGCTTATATTTATTGCAACGGTCAAATAATTGAGACAAAACAAGGATGTAGTTATAGTATACATCCAGAAGTTGTTGCGATGCTTGGAGGATGTACTACTTTGGAAGCTGTGCAAAGGAAAATTCATCGGAGGTTAAAACTGGCGAGGAATCAAGTGATAGAGTCCATCACATTCAGACATCTCCAATTTATAGATAGGTTTTGGCATGTGCCCTATCCGGTAAATGATGATGATGATTGGGAATATATACTTTCATTGGTTAAGTATATACCTGAGAATCAAATGATGGAATTGTATGTCACTATAGCTACAATGGAGGTTCCATCAGCATTGGAAGTTGACCCATCTCAAATTCATGAGACTATGTCATATGCTCCTTCACATCAGGACGTTCCATCAGCATCGGTAGTTGTTCCATCATTTCCATCAATCACAGTTTCAATGGATAGTCCTCCACATACTTTAGATGAATTGGTTGATGAATTTGAGGATGATGACAATTTTGAACAAGATGAAGAGGAAGTTGAAGAAGAAGAAGAAGAGAATGCAGAAGATCAGTCTGTACCAACTCATGTGAGGTTCAACCGACCATTGAACCATCCTCCACTATTGGCTTCATGGTCGACTGAAGGCATGAATCGCTTGCCGGAATTTGATTATTCAGTTATTACTCCCAGTTCAGAATTTCCAGGAATCATTGGTGGCACGAATCGAGTGTCAGATAACGGTGTTCTGTATATTGGAAGAGAGTTTGAGAGCAAAGAAGCAATGAAAAATGTGATAAAAAAATATCACATTGAAAGACATTACTCATATGTTGTAGAAGAGTCAAAGAGATCTTACTATTTGATCCGTTGTGACAAATATGAATCGAACTGTCAAATGCGTCTGCGAGCTATTATTGATAACACTTTTCACAGCTGGCGCATCACTAGATTTACTCCGCACACTTGTGTGAACCCAAGCTTGGCACAGGAACACTCTTCATTAGATGTTGAGTTTGTTTCAACTATTATTGTTGAAATGATTAGAGCATGTCAAGACGTCCCTGTGGTTCTGGTCATTGAGCGAATCAAACAGCTTTTTGGGTATCAAATATCTTACTGGAAGGCATGGGCAGCACAACAAAAGGCTATTGTGAAAGTGTATGGTGATTGGGATGACTCATATCGAGTTTTACCACAACTGTTGGAGCTTCTACGCCACAATAATCAAATAGTCTATCGGTTACATACTGTTGAATATGTTAACCAACAGAACCAACTTGACCGCTCAATGGTTGTGTTTGATAGATTATTTTGGACATTTTTACCATGTGTGGCGGCTTTTAGACATTGCAAGCAGTTCATACAAATTGATGGTACATTTCTGTATGGAAAGTATACAGGAACTTTATTGATTGCCGCCACACAAGATGGAAATCGAGCCCCTCTGCCTATAGCATTTGCAATTGTGGAGAAAGAGAACTTCTCATCATGGAGCTGGTTTCTGGCATGTCTCCGAGAGTTTGTTACGGATGCAGAAGGGATTTGTCTTATTTCTGATCGCCACCGTGCAATCAAGGAGGCAATACAGTCTGAGGGTCTTTTGTGGAGACCACCCTATGCCCATCATCGATACTGTATTCGACACATTGCCAGCAATTTGCGAAAGAAGTTCGAAAAAGGCAATCTTAAAAATTGGTATGAATATCCTTTTCTGTTAAAATGTTTTTGTCATAGTTATTTTCATAACTGTTCAGATGACTGCTTGTATGATATCATATGAGCCTCAACAACAAAGGATGGAGGAGCGTTTTCAAGATATCCACAGAGTGAATCCAGAAGTGTATGATTACATGATGCAAATTCCAAAGCAGAAATGGTCGTTGGCATATGATGATGGGAGGAGATATGGTCATATGACGACCAACATCGTAGAATGTATAAATGGAGTTTTCAAGGGAGTTAGAAAACTTCCTATCACAGGTAAATACAAATATTTGAATATATGTTACTCAGAAGAGCTACTATTATAATATAATATTTGTATGATGTCGTAAATCTAAATTTTAGGGTTGGTACAAGAGACATTCTATCGTAGTGTAAAGTTCTTTCTGGAACGAGGAAAGCAAGCTGAAGAGGGCTTGAACAGAGGAATGCGCTATGAACACCATTTCCAACGTGAGCTAGATACAGTTCTTCAGGAGGCCGCAACTTACCGTGTAACTGCATTTAATCATCCAGAGCAACGATTTGAGGTCGCTGAGCCTGGTGATGCTGTGGCATGTAGTAATGGTCGTGTGCGAGTTGTTTTATTGGAGAAGCGTTACTGTGATTGTGGAAACTTTCAGGCACTGAGATATCCATGCGGCCATGTGATTGCTGCATGTGATTACGTACACGTATCTTGGGAGCAGTTTGTTGATCCGGCTTATCGACTCGAGAGCATCAACTCCTGCTACAGTACTCCGTGGATGCCAATCGGGGAATATCAGAATTTTCGGCTGCCTGATGACACACCGACGCTTCTACCGAACAACAATAGACTTCGACCTAAAGGGAGTCCAAAGTCGACTCGTATTCGGAATGAGATGGATTGGCCTAGTGAACATCCAGCTGGACGGCGGTGCAGCATATGCCGCCAGGAAGGTCATACGAAGACATGTTGCCATAGACACATAGGGCAATCATCTAATGGTTAAAATGAATCACGTACTCTATCAGTTACTGTAAAACTTTGTACATGTAATTATTTTTATCATTTCACCATTTTTAATCATATTTGTTTAACTTGTAAATAGGGTAATTTTTGGAAAATGTACCACGATTTCACGTGACATTTTTTGTCGAACGATCAACATTACATGAGTAGCTTTAAACAAACAACACCAACTCAAAAAAAGGAATGTACCTGTATAAGAAACCAAAACCATTTGAACTATTAAATGAAAATTTCATCATTTTTTTATAATGAAAGATGAACTTACAGTGACTACAAAACAAAAACGAGGAAACTCTGAATGTCTTCACCCCAACACCCCAACACGGGAGACAACAACTAACCCAATGTGTTTATGCTTCTTTCAAAATTATATGATAAATTTCATATCTTATATGATAAAAGTCATAACTTACATGAAATTAATGTTTTATTGTTTGCACATTCAGATGGAGCAGCCACTTTTATCTGGCCAGGAGACGCACGTGTCGCGCGATGTGTTGGCGCGAAGACCTGTTAGACATCTTCATGTTCGGAGAGCGCACCATTTCCATCATGAGGCACCGCTGACAGCTATTTGTCCATACCTTAGACGTGCAGCCTTTTATGGAGTTTCTATGTGTGACTTCAAGACCATCGACCATCATTTGATAGCTGCGTTGGTTGAGAGATGGCGGGCAGAGACACACACATTTCATCTCCCAGAGGGGGAGATGACTATTACATTAGAGGACGTCACCTACATGCTAGGGTTACCTATCCATGGAGATGCAGTTACGGGGGCCAGTACTGACGATTGGGTTGCAGTCATACAGAGGCTGTTAGGCATTGACGTCATCGGCGCACGGGGTGTCCTCCAGGGTTCGCGCTTGCGAATGAGGTGGCTCGATCAGCATTTCGACGCCATTCTAGATGATGTAGACGAGGAGACGCTTCTTCAGCACACACGTGCATACATTTTGCGGCTGCTCGGAGGCATGTTGTGCGTCGACTACTCCACCGCTTTGGTACACATGATGTACCTCCCATTACTTGAGGATCTGGATCAGACTGCTACATACAGTTGGTGATCCGCTGTATTAGCACATCTGTACAGATCTCTCTGCACCAGTTGTCAGGCCGATTCACATCAGATTGCAGGTTGCATGGTGTTAGTACAGATGTGGGCCTGGGAGCGTTTTCCACGCATCGCTCCTTGAGTTGTCGCACCGCTTGCACCAGAGCTACTTCAGGACTATCCTCGGGGACGATGGTATGTCAACGTCATTACTTTCGGTTATTTAGTACTTTTGTTATTTTTTTTATAAACTTACTGTAGGTTACTCTTTTTTCACCAGGTGGAGTCAGTCTCAGAAGTTTGCACATACTCTGAGACATAGTGTGCACAGCTTCAGACAGATATTCGATGCTATAGTGTCGGCTGATGTAAGTTAAACAGTACTTTTTTGTAGGAAAATTTGTTTTGTTATCACTATTTTAAGTTATTTCAATATAATCTCAGTAAAATTATCATGCTACTATATGAATTATTTTTTGAGTTTACATTTCAGGTTTCATGGACTCCTTATACAGGTTATGTCTACGCATCACTTCCACTATACTGCACAACTTTGGCTGGAGATCGTGCTGCAGTGGTGCCACTCATTCACTTCCACATCGTTGAGTGGCACCAGCCAGACCGAGTCATGCGCCAGTTCGGTTTTATACAACATATCCCCTTGGCACCACAACAGTCTACCGAGTTATATTCGATTGTGCTTATAGGTAGACAGACGACAGACTGGCGGCGACATCATGCATCTTATATCCAGCTTTGGGACAGGCGTGCCCGATTCAGTATCTTTCCACAGGGATATATCACATCACACTCTCATTTATCTGATCAGGGGGATTATGCACACTGGTATCGACGTCACACCATCATGCACCTTACACGTCAGGGGATTGGCATTCAGCGATTGGTATGTTTACTAATATTTATTAATTTTGTTTAACTCATTTTTGATATTAATTTGATTGTTATTTCATTTGCAGGCAGACGCCATTGGTCAGCTTGCACATTCCACACAGCC
Organism: Viscum album; assembly: GCA_963277665.1. Lineage (NCBI taxonomy): Eukaryota > Viridiplantae > Streptophyta > Magnoliopsida > Santalales > Viscaceae > Viscum > Viscum album. The sequence continues at coordinate 1,385,423,484 of OY728123.1, forward strand.
TCAGGAGCATGCATATATTCTACGGGAGGTAGTTCATCGGGATGTGGTGGCTCTATTGGATCATCTCCGGTTGATACGTGACCGTTTTTTTGATGAGGAGCCACAGATATATCCTGATCCATATCTTCAGGCAGAAGCACCTGAGGATGACGATGTCCCTGCTATGCCTGCTGAGGAGGATGCACCACCACCGCCGCCGCCAGCTGGACGACAGAGACGAGCACATCTGGAGGGGCAGAGGTGACAACATCGACATCCGAGAGTGGCTCCTGCAGATGTCGTCGCACCACAGAGAGACGATCCCGCCCAGCCGACTGATGATTTTGCACAGCAGGGAGACGCTTATATACCGCATATGGCGTCTCCGCAGACTACTATGGACTTCGATCTGGGTGCAGTCACACAACTTATGGCGGCCCCCTCTCCTCCCGACGAGACCTTCTTCAGTACCCCATTTCTACCATTTATAGGAGCTTCAGAGCCATATGTCACCCCATATGATTTTGGGGCATCCTCACATGATTTTGGGGCATCCTCACATGATTTTGTTCAGTCCTCTACACAGCATCATGGGGAGGCACCAGAAGCACTGGAAGAGGAGGAACCTGCAGAGAGGACACCGGAGCGACACGGACATCGGACGCGGAGAGGACGTGACATTCAGACACCGCGTTGTGGTACCGGGGGGCATCGTCGTTGATGTTTTTGGATGTAATGTTGTATATATTAAAAAACTTATTCACTATGATAAGTAATTGTTGTTTAAGTCAAATAACAAGAAAATCAAAAATATATTAAATACAAACTTATTTCAATTAACTATTAAATTATAAAGTACAGGTACAATATAAACAAAATTTGTCACAGCGACTTAACCATTAATATTTAATAATTATAATGACAAATAATAATTAATAATTATATTACTAACTAATTAATTATTGTATATCAAATAATAATGTTTTATAGACGTTCAAAGTCACATAGTTGAAACATTTTTAAGTTTCAACTAGGTGGTTTTGAAAGCCTATAAAATATTTTATGTCGACATTTTTTACGTAATTTTTTTATTTTCATCTATTTAGTATATGTTTAATCCATGTTTTAAGTTTCATTCATACTGGTCATATGGATTATGTTTTATAGACGTTCAAAGTCACATAGTTGAAACATTTTTAAGTTACAACTAGGTGGTTTTGAAAGCCTATAAAATATTTTTTGTCGACATTTTTTACGTAATTTTTTTATTTTCATCTATTTAGTATATGTTTAATCCATGTTTTAAGTTTCATTCATACTGGTCATATGGATTATGTTTTATAGACGTTCAAAGTCACATAGTTGAAACATTTTTAAGTTTCAACTAGGTGGTTTTGAAAGCCTATAAAATATTTTATGTCGACATTTTTTACGTAATTTTTTTATTTTCATCTATTTAGTATATGTTTAATCCATGTTTTAAGTTTCATTCATACTGATCATATAGATTATGTTTTATAGATGTTCAAAGTCACATAGTTGAAACATTTTTAAGTTTCAACTAGGTGGTTTTGAAAGCCTATAAAATATTTTCTGTCGACATTTTTTATGTTTTTTTCCCATCTATTTATATATTTTTAATCAATGTTTTAAGTTTCATTCATATTGGTCATATAGATTATCTTTTATAGCGTTCAAAGTCACATAGTGGAAACATTTTTAAGTTACAACTAGGTGGTTTTGAAAGCCTATCAAATATTTTCTATCGACATTTTTTACGTAATTTTTTTATTTTCATCTATTTAGTATATTTTTAAAACATGTTTTAAGTTTCATTCATATTGGTCATTTAGATTATATTTTATAGGCTTTCAAAGTCACATACTTGAAACATTTTTAAGTTTCAAGTAGGTGGTATTGAAAGACTATATGTTTAACAATATTTCAATTTTTTTTATAAATAATTACTTATAACTACGTAAATATATATATGTACAAATATATAATTATAAATATACAAGTATAACTATAATTACAATATAATTCTAAATATAATTATAAATATAATTCTCCACACACACACATACATACATATATATATATATATATTTATATATGAATATTAAATATATTTATAAATAAATTTTAAATATATATGTAACAATATTTTCATAATTATATATTTTAAATATATTCATATTCATATAATTATAAATATTTATATATAAAGATTAGTTTATAATTATATAATTACAAATATATTTTTTATTTAAAAAATATATATAAATAGATTTATATTTATAAATATTTATTTTTAATTATATATATACGTAATTATATTTATACACACACATATAATTATATATATACATAAATATAATTTCATTATTATATAATTATAAATATAATAATAATTAATTTATCATTTTTAAATACATATTTATAAGATTATTTTTAAAATTTTATTTATTTATTTTGAACCCACAACAAAAAAATAAAACAAAACCATAAAAAAAAGGGTGGCAAAGAGCCACCCAAATTGTTGAGCGCCACTTGAAGTGGCGCTCAACAAACCCATAATCCTAAATATATTAAACCTAGACCCATTTAAATAAAAAAAACCCATCCCCCTAAATTAACCCCCGAGAGCTAATCTCCCGAGGGCACCCATTAAATAATGGAATCAACACCATTAAAATTTCTCAAAAAAATCATTTGTTTTATTTAAATACAATGGTCACTTTAAAACATCACGAGAGGAACCCATCATTAAACTAAAACACCTAGTTTGAAATACACATAAAATAACTTACACAAGAGTCTTTAATTTCAAAATATGTTTTCACAAACATATTTGAAAACCCATTTTCCAAAGGAATCAACCCAAAACACTCACATGGGTCAAACATCACAAGTAGTGACCATATATCATAATGCATATATCAAATCTAATAAAAAAGAAATTCCACTACTAAAAAATCTGGGTAAATGATACAAACAAGAACATGATTAAACACTCCACAATCTCTAACCAACCAAGAAATCAAATATTCATGGGATCAAACATGAGATCCTTGACATTCCAAGAACCTAAAAATATATGAGAATACCACTCATGAACCATATATTGTCATGTGATGAAGTTTAATAACCTGTCATTCAATTATCCCACACAAGGATAATTGTGATGGCTAGCCCCCACCAAGCCCTTGTGCCTAGAACGACTAGTGGGAAGCCAATGGCATGTGAACCAACTAGAGGAACAAGATAGGACTTCCACTTAGTACCCAGTTTTCCATGACCTATTGAGGAAGTGAGGCATAAGAATGAACAAGCCTAGCCTAGAACATAAGGTATAGCTAATGCTACCCTCACACCTAACACCCAATGATGAATATCCCCAAATAAAAAATTCACCCAAGGAATAATGAGCATTTTACCACATTAGGGGAGCCAAAAAAAAATATAATAGAGATCAATAACCAACACAATGGGTAAATAGGAGAGGGGAAATCAAAGGGTGTCCCTCGTCGTTTAAAAACCAAAGTTCCAACTCTACCTTTGACACAAAAAACATATATCAAGATACCAAACCCATTCACGTTTTATAAAACACCATTTCAAGCACCATTTGGTAGTTGATGGAAGCCACCCACGCATTCAAAACATTTCAAAGCTACCATTTTTAGAAAGATTCATTACCTTTGAAAACCAAATCAAGGCCAAATGCCATCATTTTACATCAAACAATTTAAATAGAGACATCAAGTCATTTTCAAAATGGGATAGTCACACAAACATTTCAAATCACCATTTGAAATCTATTAAATAATCCATATAAAAACTATTTTGATGGAAACACCTCACATTGCAGACAAATTCCAGTTTGGAACATTTTTTTCACTCTTTGAAAAGTAAAAATATGGTCAAACCCAATGGACATGTAATATCTGGATATTTTAAAAGAAAGATATTATATTTGATAATAGGTATAATATACAACACTCAACTTAAATGAATCGTGAAATATTATTATTTAAATATGTCTATTGTAAACTTTCCTTAAAATTAGAGGGTATGAATATGATTAGATAATTTTTTACATATATATAATGTTTATAATCAATACAAATTCATTAATTAATGCTTAATAAATAAGAATTAAATTTTTAGGAAAGCCATTTTATTCTCGAAATATATGTTTTCTTCAAAAATAGTTTTTATTGATTTTTTGAGTAAATAATATAATTTATTTAAATAATAAAAATATAATTTAGTATTTAGAATATCAAACTTACCCTACGGTGAAATTTTAAAATTTCTTAGAAAAGTTAGATTTTTCAATGAATAATGAAAATACTGATTTTTATTGAAAACGTTATTTTCTTTTAAATTTTATAAAAATTAAAATTCACTTTTTGGAATTAGTTTTAAAAAATAATTAGTTTTTTTATTTAAAATAACAAAATTATGGATTTTAAAATGACTTATAAACATGAATTTAGTATGATTTTTTTTATACTTTACAAGTATTTTTTTTCTGAAAAACTTTTTTTGATCACGTTTTCTCAGTTTAATATTAAATTAAAATATTCCACTATTAAATTTTGAATATTCAAAAATATATTCAATATTTATAATCATGAGTTAAAAATTTGATAAATTGGACCCGTATATTATTGTTATATATGAATAGAAACCTTAGTAATTTTGTTTGTAAAGACCCGTAAATTTCAAGGAAATTTTTTTCTTAATTTTCTTTGTAATTTTTCAAGAACGCAGTTTCTGATGGCACCTGATTCCGAGACCCGGTGTGCCCAGAATCATTTTCCGAAGTTTGGCTCGGGTACGTTCAGTGAACGGACAAGCGGATTTTTCTAACTTTTGAACCGGTGCCCGAAATCGAATTCTGAGGGCACCGATGAAATCGCAGCGCCGGTATTCGCTTAGAAACACTTCTTCCGGAGTTGCGTTTGCTCGGTTGTGGTTTTTAATTTTCGGGCTTAAAGTTAAGAAGTAAAATATTTGTACGACAACTTTATTTTATTTCACTTAAGCCACTTGAAGCCACTTGAAAGCCACTTAAACTGAGTTGAAACGGATAGGGTACTATCCAAAAATATCCTACCCTCTTGGTAGGATATTTGTGAGGTGGGGCCCGCACGAGCCCCGCCGTTTCTTTTCCGCTAAGTAACGCACCCGCGAAAACCCGTCATTATGAAAGTCAACTGACGCGTTTTCTTAAATTCTTAACGCACCATTTAATTGGGCAGTTTTGTTCGTAAATTAAATGGGTGGTTTCTTTCGTTGAATTAATTCTACGAATTAATGGGTCGTTACTTACCTCTTATTCGTTTGTTGGCGTAATAATAAAATAAGACCAACACAATATTTGGAGGATTACACCTTGAGAGGTTTTTGACAGAAGTTCTTGTGCCTTCACCCTTCTTCGCGAAGAATGTGAAGAACACGAAGAACGCGAAGAACGCCGGCCTCCGACGAAGAACGCCGAACCCGCGGAAATCGACGACGCGACGCCGTGTGCCGCGACGCCGACGTTTCCTCTCCCGCGACGTTCTTCGATGACGTTCTTTAATCTGCAACAAAAACCTTCGATCATCCGTTGAGGTGAGGGTTTCAAATTTTTCTTTTTTCCTTCGTGGTTTTTAACTCAAGAATGATTTAATTATTTTTAATTAAATCTTTTGTTCTTGAACCTCGGAGTTCGTCGACGCGACACCCTTCCGCGACGACGCGACGATCCCCTCCTTCCGCGACGATCATTCCGCGAAGAACCCGCGCGTGCGACTTGACGAGGTAGGGATTTTTGTTTTGGAAATGCCTTTTTTTCCCATGATCGTTTCTTTAAAAATAAAGAACCCGGATTTCTTATGAACGATTTTAATTTATTAAAATCGTTTTTGGATATGTTGTTCAATCCTCCCAACTGTTATCGTCTAACGCGGAGGGTGCGGGCCAAACGAACACGGCCCGACAACCCTCCGCCGTTCTTCGTTGTTGTGCGGATTTGGAGGGCGACGACAAAACGTGACGCAAGGGCAATATGTTGATTCCGCAGTGAATAACGAAACCCGGGAGGGACAACGGCGCAGACGGGAAGAAAAACGGACCACCGGAGCAACTCCGGTGGCCCGCGGAAGCGGCCGGCGGCAGCAGGGGCCAGCGGACCCACGGCCGCACGGGTCCGGCTCGCCCGCACGGGACGCGGCAGAAGCCGCGTCCGTTCCTCCAGTGCGGCCCCAACGCGGGGCCGCGACATCTCCAAACCGCGGGGGCAGCGCCCCGCGGCACCCAGGCGCTCGGCCGCTCGGTCGAGCCGAGCCCGGCCGGTCCGACCGTCCGGGCCGCTCCTTGGCCGGACCGGACCGAGTCCGGTCGGGTCGACCCGGTTCGGCCGACCCAGGGGGGTCGGGCCGGGTCAGCCCGGGCCCGGACCCCCCGTCTTCGGACCATTTTTGGTCAAATGCCTGTAACTTGAGCTACGGTCCTCCAAACGACTCGCCGTCAGCGGCAACGCGATCCTTGGATCGAGACGGTCGTTTCGATATATCGCACTCAAGGTTTAGGAATACTTTGAGTTCGGCCGGGTTGGTTCGTACACGAAACCAACCGGGCCCTCGGAGCGGAAACACTCATATCTTGAGCTACGGACGTCCGATCGACGTGCCGTCAGCTTTGTTGAATTCCTCTATGTGAGACAGATCTTTTGGCTCACTCCGCCCGAGGTTTGAATGCAGGTGGAGTACAGTCAGGTTGGTTTTGCCTTAAAACCCAACCGGGCCCCTGGGACGAAAAGGCCAATAACTCTCAGACCGGGCGTCCGATTGACGCGCCGTCTGCGACGTTGAGTTCCTGTTGATGATACAAAACTTTGGGATACATCAACTTCGGACTTTGTGACAGTTGATGTATCGAACTCTCGGCTCGTGGAGCGGACCCTCCCGAACGAGCTTGCTGTGTGCGGGAACCCTAGAGCTGGCTGCGACTGCTACTACGACGGCGACTGTGCAGAGATCCTCAGTGGACTGTGGCGACAGCTATGCAGAGATCCTCAGTGGACTGCGACGACGACTGTGCAGAGATCCTCAGTGGACTGCGATGACTACAGCACTCAGCGATCCTACGTGGATTAGTGCTACAGGTCCTGTGTGGGCCCAATCCTGTGTGGGTCCGATCCTGTGTGGGTCAGCGCTTAGCGGTTCTGTGTGAGCCAGTGCCTACAGGTCCTGTGTGGGCCCGATCTTGTGTGGGTCATTGCGGGGGTTAGTTACCTATCGATCCTTTGTGGGTCCGACGACTTAGATGGATCAGTGATCATCTTTGTCGTCATTCAAAGAAGTATACCTGTGTGAGCTGAATCCTGTGTTACTCTCCTTTGTGGATTGTGTTGAGCTATCTTGTGTGGATTTACTGTTTACTCTCATTTGTGGATTGTGTTGAGCTATCCTGTGTGGATTACTGTTTACTCTCCTTTGTGGATTGTTTTGTGCTATCCTGTGTGGGTATACGTTTTCTTTCCTGTGTGGACTGGGTTGTGCTTGGGCTCAGACGTTGGAGCCGAACGGGAATTGATGACTTAGGTATATGTATGGGCATATACCTAAGTCGTGTCAGATGTTACTTCTTGATTGTATCTTTCCTTTGTGGATTATCCTTTGTGGATTCTGGGAGACCTTCGGGGGTCTTGGGGTCCCCACTGAGTAGCTTATACTCACCCCTGCACGGGCTATGCCCGCACTACGTTGTGTTGGTTGCAGACGACGGACAGTGCTGATCGTGGTGGAGGCTTACGGAGCAGGACGGTACCTGGAGGTGGACCACTGGGCGGGACGTACTCGGAGCGGTCAGGTGGACCTGAGGAGCAGTGGAGGCTATCTGTACCCACCCTTCAGGTGGGACTTCCAGAGGACGGATCGACGCTACGACTTTTCTTTCAGTTGCTGTTTTCCCCTTTCAGTTGTACTTTACAGTTGGGCTTGTATTTCCGGCCCCCTTTACTTTCAGCACATCTTGTTACAGTTTTTACTTAGTGTTTACTTTTCCGCTTGCTTACTCTGTGGTGCTTGTTTACTTTTCAAAGGAAATGCCTTCCTTTTTGTTGGGATTTATGCCTTGGTGCTAGTCGCCAGCCCCTGGCCTATGGAAGGCGGGCTTGGGGTAGTCACGGCACGGGCCCTGAGGACGGGTCGTGACAAATTGGTATCAAAGGTGGTCGGTTCTACCGCAAACTCTGATCTTTCTTCTATGTGAAGCAATAGTGTTTAGCGTATTGGGTGTGGTTATCAGTCCAGGGAGTCCAGTGTTGGTGCGGCGACTGACGTATCCGTACACCAGGACCCTGACTTCTGATTTCCAACTTAATGCACGAAAACATTGATTGCATGTGTGTTTCAAGTTCTCTTTGTGATTACTTGTGTCAGCTCACCAGGTATACTGTTCTGACCGTGGCACACTTGTTTCTTTTTCAGGATGGCCCCACAACGGTAGCCAGCTAGGGTTCTGAGAGTAGAGCGCGATGACAGCCCGCCGATTGACGAGGCCTCGGTACAGGGCCCGTTGACAGCAGAGGCACCGGCGATACCTTTACCCGCCGAGCCCCCGATGCTTCCAGCACCGACTGCAGACGATGCACGTCGCCTCGGAGCTCTGCACGAGTTCCAGCGCCAGCGACCACCCAGGTTTCGTGGGGAGACGGACCCCTAGGCAGCCGAGGACTGGCTGGAGGCGGTCGTCCGAGTTTTCAGGCTAGTGAGGACACCATCAGACCTCATGGTGATCCTCGCGGTGAGCCTACTGCATGCAGCAGCGGGCCGTTGGTGGAGCCTGATGCTCCAGGTGCACGATGAGGCATCTCTTCTATGGACGAACTTCGAGAGCCTCTTCCGCTCAGAGTTCGTCCCGGCCACCCTCCGTGCGGTGCGCATCCAGGAGCTTCTTCAGCTGCGGCAGGGCAGCTTGACGGTCGCCCAGTACGCGGCGAGGTTCACCGACCTTTCTCGCTACTCGACAGACATGGTACGGGACACCTTATTCCGGGCCCGGACCTTTGAGAAGGGTTTGAGACACCAGATCAGGGCATCGCTGATCTCCCTCAGTATCCTGACCCAGGCAGGAGTGCGGGAGCGAGCCCTTCTGATCGAGAGATTTCTGGCTGAGTCCACAGGGAGACCTACCGCAGGGCGGCAGGTAGCGGAGTCTTCGGCAGCAGGCAGCCGACAGATGACTCATGGGTCTAGGCAGACCAGACCTTCCGGCAGACGACCTCGGGACACTGGCTCAGCAGTGCGGGGCACATAGCGCGGAGCCAGTCTTCCGAGAGGCAGGCAGTGCTACGCGTGCGGCGGGCAGGGCCACATGGCTCGTGACTGCCCGAACCGCCGTACCGAGGAGCAGTAGACGGTGGAGGGGCCACCCAGGCAGAGGCAGAGGGTCGACCGTGGTGGTCCGCAGGGAGGAGGCGGACGAGGTAGAGGAGCTGGCCGAGCAGCAGGTGGTGGGCAACGCTTTGAGGCTCTGCCACCACCACCACCAGGAGGTCCGCCCCGACCACAGGGAGCTGGCGGGCAGAGACAGGCACAGCTCCAGGCAGTGGAGGCCTACGACCACGGTGCGCCAGATATGATTTGAGGTACGATCTGTGTCTATTCCACCCTTGCTGCAGTTCTTATAGACACAGGAGCGAGTCACTCTTTCATAGCCGCTGCCCTTGTTCGGAGCTCGGAGATTCCGACAGAGCCGTTGGCTCGATCCTTACGGCTAGAGACCCCTACGGGAGAAGACTCGACGATTACGCACTGGTGCCGGCAGTGTGATCTTACTTTAGGAGGCGAGAGCTTCGGCTGGGATCTTCTTGTAGCGGCGTCGAGGCCTTACGACGTCATCTTGGGCATGGATTGGTTATCTACGGTCCATGCACAGATTGACTGCATTAGGCACAAGGTGCGATGTGTGCGCACCGATGGGAGCAGGTTCACCTTCACCGGTGAGAAGGGAGCCTTCGCAGCACAGGATGGACTTCCGTAGAGGAGAGGACAACCCATCACTAATCAGTTGGCTAGCCTCATCCTTGAAGCAGTTGACGTGCGGAGTCCTAGTTTTCCTGCAGTGGTGGATCAGTATGCGGACGTCTTCCCCGACGACGTTCCAGGGCTACCTCCTCACAGAGAGGTAAACTTTTATATTGATCTGTACCCCGGGACATCCCCGATATCCACTCCAGCATATCGGATGGCCCCCGCTGAGCTTCGAGAGCTACGGGTACAGTTGGAGGACTTGTAGGGCAAGGGGTTCATCCGACCCAGTGTTTCACCCTGGGCTTCGCCGATATTGTTCGCCAAGAAGGCGGACGGGAGCTTGCGACTGTGTGTCGATTATCGTCGCCTGAACCAGGTGATAGTGAAGAACAAGTATCCGCTACCGAGAATTGATGACCTCTTCGATCAGCTCAAGGGAGCACGGTGGTTCTCGAAGATAGACCTCAGGTCAGGCTATCATCAGCTCAGAGTTCGAGACGAGGACGTGCAGAAGACGACCTTCAGGTGTCGGTATGGCCACTATGAGTTCTTGGTTATGCCATTCGGTGTAACCAATGCTCCAGCAGTGTTCATGAGCCTCATGAACAAGATCTTCCAGCCATACCTCGATCGATTTGTCGTAGTCTTCATCGACGACATTTTGGTGTACTCGACCACGGAGGAGGAGCACGCCTACCACTTACGGGTTGTACTGGACACACTCCGAGAGCACCGGCTTTATGGCAAGCTCTCGAAGTGCCAGTTCTGGTTACGTGAGGTCCACTTCTTGGGGCACGTCATTTCTGAGGCGGGAGTTGCAGTGGATCCCGCGAAGATCGAGGCAGTGCTGGCTTGGGAGCCACCCAGGAGCGTGATAGAGGTGCGGAGTTTCTTGGGACTAGCTGGATACTATAGGAGATTTGTGCCGGACTTCTCCAGAGTTGCGGCGCCACTCTTAGCTTTGACGAAGAAGGGGAAACCTTTTGTGTGGTCAGACAGATGTCAGCAGAGCTTTCAGGAGCTGAGACAGAGATTGACCAGCGCACCTATCTTGAGGTTGCCTGAGGAGGGAGTTGGATACGTAGTCTACTGCGATGCATCAGGGACCAGACTCGGGTGTGTCCTGATACAGGAGCGGGCCGTGATTGCCTATAAATCACGTTAGTTGAGGCCGCATGAGCAGAACTACGCTACCCATGACCTGGAGTTAGCAGCAGTGGTCTTCGCTCTGAAGACATGGCGACACTATCTGATGGGCGAGCGCTTTACAGTCTTTTCTGACCACCAGAGTCTCAGGTACATCTTCTCTCAGAAGGACCTGAACCTGAGACAACGGCGATGGCTCGAGTTCCTCCAGGACTATGACTTTGAGATAGTCTATACTCCTGGGAAGGGGAACGTGGTAGCCGATGCCCTCAGTAGGAGGACGGGCATCCAGCTACTTGAGGAGGCGACAGAGCAGCTAGCCGCTTTTTAGATATCCTTCGTGGATAGAGACGGAGCAACCTTCCTTCAGTATCTCACCGTCTCTCCTCCACTTCTACAACGGGTCAGAGAGGCTCAACGTGGGGACGCTGACTGTGAGACACGGCGTGCACAAATATCCTCGGGAAAGGCACCTGATGGTTTCTCCCTTGGAGCAGATCACGACGTCCTTTTCAGAGGACGTACCTTGGTACCAGTCGCTTTACGAGAGGAGGTGCCGAGAGAGTTTCACACTTCTCCTTTGGCGGTACATCCTGGAGTGGCGAAGATGTACCTGGATATCAGACGACAGCACTGGTGGCCGGGCATGAAGAAGGCTGTGGCAGAGTTCGTTTCACGGTGCCTCACCTGCCAACAGGTGAAGGCAGAGCACCAGGTACCAGCAGGCTTGGTACAACCCTTGGAGGTCCCGGAGTGGAAGTAGGACGGGATATCTATGGACTTCGTGACTGGACTTCCACGCACTTCCATAGGTCACGACTCCATTTGGGTGATTGTTGACCGACTCACCAAGTCGGCACACTTCTTACCCATCCGAGAGCAGGGCTCAGTGGAGAGCTTGGGGGCGTCTCTACATTCAGGAGATTGTACGGCTTCACGGTGTTCCATCTTCTATCGTCTCCGATCGGGACGCTCGTTTTACTTCCCAGCTTTGGAAGGGGTTGCAGGAGGCGTTCAGGATGCGACTACGTCTGAGCACCACCTTTCACCCGCAGACGGATGGTCAGGCGGAGAGGACCATTCAGACTCTCGAGGACATGCTCCGCGCATGTGTCCTCGACTTTAGTCGCAGCTGGGAGGACCACCTACCCTTGGTGGAGTTCGCGTACAACAACAGCTACCACTCCACCATCGGGATGGCACCATACGAGGCGTTGTACGGCAGGCCTTGTAGATCTCCTTTGTGCTGGATAGACCCTGGGGAGTCAGCACTTGTGGGACCAGAGATGGTCCGGGCCATGACAGAGAAGGTCCAGGTCATCCAGAAGCGGATGAGGACAGCTCAGAGTCGGTATAAGTCATATGCTGACAGGAGGCGGAGGCCACTAGAGTTCGAGGATGGCAACCACGTCTTCTTGCGGGTCTCACCTCGACGTGGTTTGCAGAGATTTGGCCGAGGCGGCAAGTTGTCTCCACGCTTCATCGGGCCTTTCCAGGTCCTCATCAGGATTGGCGAGGTGACTTATCGCCTGGCTCTACCACCTCAGTTGCACCGGGTGCACGACGTCTTCCACGTATCTTAGCTAAGGAGATACGTGCACGACCCGACGCACATCATTGACCATGGGGAGCTAGACGTGGATGATGGGGCGAATTTTACGGAGGTCCCGGTGGAGATAGAGGATCGACAGGAGCGGGTCCTACGTGGGCGATCGATTCCTCTTGTGCGCATCAGATGACAGCACGGGAACCTCCAGGAGAGCACTTGGGAGCGGGAGTCTCAGATGCGTGCTCAGTACCCACATTTGTTTCCTTAGTTTATGATGTATCTTTACGGGGACGTAAAGCCCTGAGGTGGGAGTAATGCAAAGACCCGTAAATTTCAAGGAAATTTTTTTCTTAATTTTCTTTGGAATTTTTCAAGAATGCAGTTTCTGACGGCACCTGATTCCGAGGCCCGGTGTGCCCGGAATCATTTTCTGAAGTTTGGCTCGGGTACGTTTAGTGAACGGACAAGCGGGTTTTTATAACTTTTGAACCGGTGTCCGGAATCAAATTCTGAGGGCACCGATGAAATCGCAGCGCCTGTATTCGCTTAGAAACGCCTCTTCTGGAGTTGCGTTTGCTCGGTTGTGGTTTTTAATTTTCGGGCTTAAAGTTAAGAAATAAAATATTTGTACGACAACTTTATTTTATTTCACTTAAGCCACTTGAAGCCACTTGAAAGCCACTTAAACTGAGTTGAAACAGATAGGGTACTATCCAAAAATATCCTACCCTCTTGGTAGGATATTTGTGAGGTGGGGCCCGCACGAGCCCCACCATTTCTTTTCCACTAAGTAACGCACCCGCGAAAACCCGTCATTATGAAAGTCAACTGATGCGTTTTCTTAAATTCTTAACGCACCATTTAATTGGGCAGTTTTGTTCGTAAATTAAATGGGCGGTTTCTTTCGTTGAATTAATTCTACGAATTAATGGGTCGTTACTTACCTCTTATTCGTTTGTTGGCGTAATAATAAAATAAGACCAACACGACATTTGGAGGATTACACCTTGAGAGGTTTTTGACAAAAGTTCTTGTGCCTTCACCCTTCTTCGTGAAGAACGCGAAGAACGTGAAGAACGCGAAGAATGCGAAGAATGCGACGAACACGAAGAACGCCGGCCTCCGACGAAGAACGCCGAACCCGCGGAAATCGACGATGCGACGCCGTGTGCCGCGACGCCGACGTTTCCTCTCCCGCGACGTTCTTCGGCGACGTTCTTTAATCCGCAACAAAAACCTTCGATCATCCGTTGAGGTGAGGGTTTCAGATTTTTCTTTTTTCCTTCATGGTTTTTAACTCAAGAATGATTTAATTATTTTTAATTAAATCTTTTGTTCTTGAACCTCGGAGTTCATCGACGCGACACCCTTCCGCGACGACGCGACGATCCCATCCTTCCGCGACGATCATTCCGCGAAGAACCCGCGCGTGCGACTTGACGAGGTAGGGATTTTGGTTTTGGAAATTCCCTTTTTTTCCCGTGATCGTTTCTTTAAAAATAAAGAACCCGGATTTCTTATGAACGATTTTAATTTATTAAAATCATTTTTGGATATGTTGTTTAATCCTCCCAACTGTTATCGTCTAACGCGGAGGGTGCGGGCCAAACAAACACGTCCCGACAACCCTCCGCCGTTCTTCGTTGTTGTGCAGATTTGCCGGGCGACGACAAAACGTGACGCAAGGGCAATATGTTGATTCCGAAGTGAAGAACGGAACCCGGGAGGGACAACGGCGCAGACGGGAAGGAAAACGGACCACCGAAGAAACTCCGGGGGCCCGCGGAAGCGGCCGGCGGCGCGGGTCGCCGGTGCGGCGGCGCCGGCAGCCGGAGGTGGCCAGCGGACCTGCGGCCGCGAGGGTCCGGCTCGCCCGCACAGGACGCGGCAGAAGCCGCGTCCGTTCCTCCAGCGGGGCCCCAATACGGGGCCGCGACATCTCTAAACCGCGGGGGCAGTGCCCCGCGGCACCCAGGCCCTCGGCCGCTCAGCTGAGCCGAGCCAGGCCGGTCCGACCGACCGGGTCGAACCGGTTCGGGTCGACCCGGTTCGGCCGACCCAGGGGGGGTCGGTCCGGGTCGGCCCGGGCCCGGACCCCCCGTCTTCGGACCATTTTCGGTCAAATGCCCATAACTTGAGCTACGGGCCTCCAAACAACTCGCCGTTAGCGGAAACGCGATCCTTGGATCGAGACGGTCGTTTCGGTATATTGCACTCAAGGTTTCGGAATACTTTGAGTTCGGCCGGGTTGGTTCGTACACGAAACCAACCGGGCCCTCGGAGCGGAAACGCTCATATCTTGAGCTACGGACGTCCGATCGACGTGCCGTCAGCTTTGTTGAATTCCTCTATGTGAGACAGATCTTTTGGCTCACTCCGCCCGAGGTTTGGACACAGGTGGAGTACGGTCGGGTTGATTTTGCCTTAAAAACCAATCGGGCCCCTAGGACGAAAAAGCCAATAACTCTCAGACCGGGCGTCCGATTGACGCGCCGTCTGCGACGTTGAGTTCCTGTTGACGATACGGAACTTTTGGATACATCAACTTCAGACTTTGTGACAGTTGATGTATCGGACTCTCGACTCATGGAGCGGACCCTCCCGAACGAGCTTGCTGTGTGCGGGAACCCTAGAGCTGGCTGCGACTGCTACTGCGACGACGACCGTGCAGAGATCCTCAGTGGACTGCAGAAACGGCTGTGCAGAGATCCTCAGTGGACTGCGACGACGGCTGTGCAGAGATCCTCAGTGGACTGCAACGACTACAGCACTCAGCGATCCTACGTGGATCAGTGCTACAGGTCCTATGTGGGCCCGATCCTGTATGGGCCCGATCCTGTGTGGGTCCGATCCTGTGTGGGTCAGCGCTCAGCGGTTCTGTGTGAGCCAGCGCCTACAGGTCCTGTGTGGGCCCGATCCTGTGTGGGTCATTGCGGGGGTTAGTTACCTATCAATCCTTCGTGGGTCCGACGACTTAGATGGATCAGTGATCATCTTTGTCGTCATTCAAAGAAGTATACCTATGTGAGCTGAATCCTGTGTTACTCTCCTTTGTGGATTGTGTTGAGCTATCCTGTGTGGATTTACTGTTTACTCTCCTTTGTGGATTGTGTTGAGCTATCCTGTGTGGATTACTATTTACTCTCCTTTGTGGATTGTGTTGTGCTATCCTGTGTGGGTATACATTTGCTTTCCTGTGTGGACTGGGTTGTGCTTGGGCTCGGACGTTGGAGCCGAACGGGAATTGATGACTTAGGTATATGTATGGGAATATACCTAAGCCGTGTCAGATGTTACTTCGTGATTGTATCTTTCCTTTGTGGATTATCCTTTGTGGATTCTGGGAGACCTTTGGGGGTCTCGGGGTCCCTACTGAGTAGCTTATACTCACCCCTGCACGGGCTATGCCCGCACTACGTTGTGTTGGTTGCAGACGACGGACAGTGCTGATCGTGGTGGAGGCTTGCGGAGCAGGACGATACCTGGAGGTGGACCACTGGGCGGGACGTACTTGGAGCAGTCAGGTGGACCCGAGGAGTAGTGGAGGCTATCTGTACCCACCCTTAAGGTGGGACTTCCAGAGGACGGATCGACGTTGTGACTTTTCTTTCAGTTGCTGTTTTCCCCTTTCAGTTGTACTTTACAGTTTGGCTTGTATTTTCGGCCCCCTTTACTTTCAGCACAGCTTGTTACAGTTTTTACTTAGTGTTTACTTTTCCGCTTGCTTACTCTGTGGTTCTTGTTTACTTTTCAAAGGCAATGCCTTCCTTTTTGTTGGGATTTACGCCTTGGTGCTAGTCGCTAGCCCCTGGCCTATGGAAGGCGGGCTTGGGGTAGTCACGGCATGGGCCCCGAGGACGGTTCATGACATTGTTACCATAGTAAAGGTTTAATTGGGTAATTAATGTTAAAAATAAAATGTTAAGGATTAAAAACTAACCCTAAAAGATGCCTAAATTTTATTTTATGAGTATATATCATAGATAATCTTTAAAATTTTAAATAAAATGCTTTTTTCCATTTTGATGTGATTATGACCTTTTTAATATTTTAGGTAACGAAAACTAACAATATTTAGTTATAAAAGTATAATTAATGTATAAAAATTATAATTATTTCTTGATTGTTATTATGGATATAGTGAGTTATTTATCACTTTGACAATAGTCATCCTACAAAATCTATTTTGGACATTTGAATTGAATATCTTCAAAACATCTAATGTGAAATTAAATGATTCAGAAATTGTATATGATAAGGTAATAAGGGAAAAATGAATAATAAAATTGATTTTTTTTCTCAAGAATGTAAATAATTATTATAATCTTCTTATTTCAGAAAATAAATAACGCACATGATGAGTCAAACTCAATGAAAGGGTCTTTCTTTTTAAAATCCACTTTAAAAGTTTCTCTAAAAAAAATTCCCATGTCCATAATTTTTTAAATTATTCTATTGATGTATTTATATATACATAAATGAATTATAATGTAAATTATATGTCTCCTTCAGTGGTTTTTAAAAATGAATATTTTACTGAACATTTTTACATTCATTATAAAAGACAAAAGGAATGCTCTATTTTAATGATTATGGTTACACTGAAATCTCCCATGACTGAAAAAAAATATTTAAAGTTTGGATTTTATTAAAAAAAATATATTTTAGGAAAATAAAATTCCTCTTTTTAAATTTTGAGATATTTTGGTGTTGAAATGGGTTTTTATAAGAAAATGGTATTTTGATATCTGAAAGTGTTTTGCATACAGTTTTAAAATATCTTTTCAATGGTTTTATGATGAAAAGTAAAATAATAAAATGTTTTATCTATTATATGGTACTTCATCATTATATACGTAAAATGGATGAGCCCTATATATCTTATATGATGGGTTGATCCTTATTATAGCTCATGGTTCAGCCCGATATAACTTATATGAAGGGTGAGCCCCATTATAGCTCTCTAATGCATTGGATAAAGGGAAATAGTTAACTTATTAGGTATCTACTAAGATATTATGGGAATATAAAATTATAGTTATTCCAATTATAAAAATTATTGTTATTTCAAGTTAAAATCTGATGGTTACTCGAGGTATTCAAGTGTAGCTCTGATGGTTAATCCAAGTATAACCATGATGGTTATTCCATGCATACCTATGAGGGTTACTCTATATGTAAGAGTGATATAAAAATGATGGTCCAAGTTTGCTACATATTTTATATATTATTTATATTTGTTTAAAAGGTTCTTTTTGAGAAAAAATTCCCATGTGATTATCGTGTGTAATTTATTTCTTGTATTTACTCAAACAATATCAAGATATAGGTAAACATTTCATGGGATTTCATTTTTTTCCATTGAAAAACAAGTTTACTTCTTTTTATATCCCTTAATGAGATTTTTTTCATCCCAAATTATAAAATGTTTTTTATAAGCTGATTTGGGATAATGATTAGGTTAAAATGAAAATGTTAAAGATGTACCATGAATAGAAAAGTTATTTTCTTAAAAGTTTTTTTATTGAAACAATGGATACTGAATAGAAGTGTCCATTTTATAATATATTGGATTTTTATTTAAGATTTATAACCAAACTATATAAAACTAAAAATCAACAATATCATCTTAATTTAATAAAGTGAATTATAATGTTTAAGGCTATGTCCTTACAGCTTATATGTAATGGCCTGACCCCAGCTACCCAGAGTCAGTGCATTATTGCGTAACATTGGCATGATCACAAATGATCAAGTCTCGAAAGACCGATTAGTTTAGTAGCCTTGGAAACACTAGATACATTCATAAGTCATACATTACATCATAAAGTAAAACAAAACTACAACAATATCTTGTCTTCATATCCCCTCATACTATCCCTGCAGATCATTCATAATATACTTATTCACATCCTGGAAAAATTAAAACATTGGAAGGGGTGAGCTCAGATGCTCAGTAAGGATAACAATATAGCGGAAGCTTTTATAAATAAACATAAACATCTAAGGAAATGTATAACTAAAACAAAATCCTTTTAAACACGAACTTCAACATAATATGGCAAAAGTAAAATGAGATAATTCCATTTACTTATTCACATGGATATTCTACAGGTCGAATAATCACATGCAATATCAATAAACACTTTCATAATGATGGAATGCATAATGCCAGACTATCATAACCAGGTAGCCAAGGCCTCGTGCCAAGACCAAAAATAAGATTTTGTCAAGGCCTCGTGCCAAGACACTAGTTTGTCTCATGAGACCTACCGATGCATCAAAGAGATATAGTGGGCTCCACCCATAACTTATTAAGTCCAATGCATTCCTCATATGAACATGTTTAAACATATCATAAACTATAACATAATTGTATCACATAAAACATGTATAAAGGAAACATAATATTTCCACACTTCAATCACAAGATATCAATACAACACATTGATATAATAAAAACTTTATCAAAACCATTTTCAATACCAAAATAAAAGAAAAGTAAAACATGGTATTTATTTTTCTTTAAAAAAAAGTTATGGCTTGTAGAGGAAACCGAAACTCAAATAGTGATCACGGAGGCAGAGAAGTCGTTGTCACCGCATACGTACGATAAGAAAAACATTCCTTTTTGTCGTTTAGTAAAATTATTCGTATAAAAAAGATTCCTTTTGAATAAACATAAAAGTCAAAGGGGTTTATACACCGTATAAAAGAAAGTTGTGTATAAAAAAATATGCCTCAATGAAAGGAGATTGAGACGAAGTCCTTACCAAGATAATTTTTTTAAATAAAATAGATCTATTATGTGAATTCAATATAAGTACACATAAAGAAATTACAAATACAATATAGGACATAATAATATCATAACATAATTTGAAAGTAGGAGATTAACCCAAAGAATGGAAATTAGGTTAAGAAATTCCCTTACCTCGTGTCCGACTTGACTCGATTGTTCTTTAATCTCATGAATAATAAACTAGAGTTAATTTCTATTTGTGTAAGAACCTTTTTCATGTTAATTATTCCTTTTATATCACTTATTACCATGTTATGAACATTATGTAATTATTTAAGTTAATAACAGTCATTTTGTCGATCTTTGGTACTTGAGTCAAAAATAAACTTCTTATAATTACAAGTTGTTCATGTGGTGAAATATCCATCATATTCAGAATTATATTCATGATGTAGATATCATATATATCATATATATCCAGTATATACATGCATTTATAACATTACATAACATTTAGAGGTAAGAAATGAAATGCACCGTTCATGGAGACGGTAAGCCGTACGTACGCATGAACGCTACTTTCATTTCTATTTCATCTTTAATGGAATGAAATTATAATTATATAAAGTTATACTATAATTACAGTATAATATAATTTATAATACCATTTACTCCATCCTTTATACATCCCACATATGGCATTAACGATTCAAATCACTTTGAGGGGGCGGTAGTCCCACTTCCTAAAATGAAATCATCGCGTTTACCCATAATGGAAATCATAAAGGTATTACATAAATTAAAAATAAATAATATTATGTAAAACATAAACATATTATATATCATATATAAATATAGTGACATCTTAATGGCCACCTTTGAAGGTGTTATATGAGTGTTGAACAATCATCGTTTCGTGAGGCAGAAATTCACCATCCACAGAAACAATATGTTCTTTAACCATTAGATGTAGGTGTGTGTAAGTTTAGCTAGAATCCTTATTATAAAAACATCCTAGTATATTTAGGATACTGGTGTTGTTACAAAAGAAATGAATAAAAAGAGTTTAGGGGGTTGGAGAAGCAAAATAAAACAAAATAACATAAGAGAAGACATTACCTTAAAATCGGGTAACTCTTTTTGATTTGAGCCAAAGGCTTCCTTGGGAAGACTTCTGCCCGAAGTGAGGATTCTAGGAGTAAGAGAGGGAATTTGGGAGAGTATTTGGGAAGAGGTTGGCCGAGCCAAATGTCTTGAAAGTATGAATAAGGTGGTAGTGGTGGGGGCCTTTTATAAGAGGAGAGGAGGGGCACTCTTGGAAAGTAATGAAATGTTACTTTATTATATAATGAGTTTCGGATTTTAAAGGTACCAAATTTATATATTTCGAGGATAAGGTGATAAGGGTTCGAAATATACTCATCCAATAGGTTTCTGACAAGTTTAAGTCTTAGATTTTACATTATCTTTTCATTTTATTTAAATCGTTAATTAATGAGGTAATCGCTACATCATCATGGTGTCATAAATAATTTAATTTATTTAATGTCTAAAAATTATAAAAAAATACCATGATGTAGGAAATCTATTTATCTTTCTAATTAATATTTATATTCAAAAATATGACTTGTATAACCCCATTTAAAAATTGTTTTAGTAAAATAACTCATGTTTGTGACATTTTTATTTTAACATTAAATAAAAAGTTTTTAATGTCATTTTCCTACCAAAGTGGCTCCATGGGGTCCCCAAGTTGACCCATTTATTGTATTGGTCGTCCATGACTCATCCAATAGAGGTAGGACAAGTGTAACGGTATTTTCATATTTTTATAATATCATTTTTACCTTAAATTTCACTAATTACCTTTAATCGCGATTAATTAAACTTAAAAGTTACTATTCACCAAAAATTATTTTAATCCCATTGAACCACATTTTACTTCATAATGAAAACCATGTATGTCGGATTTTTGAAAATCAAATCACAGAAGTGGTAATGTTTCATTTAAATGAAAAATCAGTTTTTTAACTACCACTTAGTGGTTTCACTATTCATAAAAAATTGAAGTTTTTCAGAACAATGCCAAAATTTCACCCTAAGATATAATTGATATTCCGAATTCAAAAATGATGTCTATTTTAAAAAATTCCAAACATATAAGTTTCATTAATTAATTTTATAATTAATTCCCGCTGTCACAACAAATAGTGTGTTTTTAAGAAATAATATATATCAAAAGATTGACAATTGTTTATGTCCAATTTCAAAGTGAAATTAATTATAATGACCACCATTGGCTAAAATGGTAAAAATATATTCTAATTATAATTTAAAACCAATAAATATTATAATTTATCACTATAAATTATTTTGATTAAAAAATTTGTTTTTAAGTATTTTTCACTATTCATAAAAATTTGGAAGTTCTCAGAAAAATACCAAAAATTCAACATAGGATAATTTTGATATTCCGAATATAAAAATGAAGTCGATTTTTAAATATAAAATATATATAATTTCAAAAAGTGGGTATTACTATTCATAATGGCTATTTTGATTGGTCGCGGTGTGTTAGAATCTCGAACTTGCGTACAATGCAAGCTGTTGCATTATTGAAAGAGAAGCGTATCGTGAAAGCTTGGGGTGTTACATTCTCCCCTCCTTTAATAAATTGCATCCTCGCAATTTGAAATTTTTCTTTGAAAATAAAAGGTTGATAATAGAAAATACCTTTGTGGAAATCCCACATCGAAAATAGGGTTAATAAAAATATAACTTTAAAAGAAATAAAGAGAAGTACAAAGGTCACCCGAGATAGTCCATACTAGGATTCTATGAAAATATAGATATGGAGGAAAAACAAACCATCAAGGTCTGATGGAGAGTTGTATAAAACAGGATTAGGAGAAAGTTAACCACAAGAAAATCACAAACTTGTGATTGGTTAAACGGCCATTGAATCCCCAGTTGGAAAAGTTAACCGACAACGTTTTTGTTTTAAGTTACCTTTCATAAGGTTGATGAATTTATTTAAGAGATTTACTAAGAATGTAAGGAAATATACTTACTTGTCATGTAGACATTCATTCTTTAATAAATTTTTACCACAAACCCATCTTTCACTCCAAATGGTAACAGAACTCAAAAATATTCTATTTATCCTAATTGTATAAGGTTCCAAATATTACCACATACCATTTGGATTAGGAAAACTATTTATAATAACCAAGGACTTCCTGTAGGCTAGTGGTTGGTAATAAAGGCCTGTCGTGCTATGGTTGTGGGTTCGATTCCTGCAGCTTTGTCCGACGCGACGGGTTATCCCCTGACCTACAGGTTGTCCTTTTCCTAAAACTATAGTATTATAATATTCCAAAAATAATCTTCAGAAATGTTTTAACCTTAAACAATACTATCAAAGGTTAAAATTAATCAATTCCAACCTTTATAGTTATCCAAAATACCTCTATCCAGACATTCTCTAAAAGGTCTCTAAATTCCAAAATCAATTGTAACATCAGATTCCCCAAACAAGGTAAAGTTTCTCTTATTGTCACATACTAAAAATATGATTACCCTCATCATATTAAAACCTTAATGAAAACAACAAGTATTGTAGTACAATCCTTATATATATCACATTATTTTTATAACCAGAATATAATCCTTGAGTCCAAAAGCACCAATACATTAATTATTCCGCTTCAACTGTAGTAACAACATAAGATTTGCCTTGATCCCTTGGCCTTTTCTGAGGTAAGTTTCCCTGACGCTTAGGACATTAATTTGAATAATTCCCCATTTCCCTATAATTGTAGCATTCAACATTGATAGCCTCTTTCTTTCCCTTGCAATCACGATCCTGGTGACCTTTTTCTCCACATTTGTAACAAACTCCCATTCCTTTTAGGAAAGTTCCAAGGTGTTTCTTCCCACAGTTATCACATATTGGAAAATTCTTCTTTTCCCTCGTCCCTTTATCCATCATTCTCTCTTCCATCCTTTTCTTATCTTTATTCCCTTCAAATCCATAAGACTCAGAGAATTCTTTACTTATCTTATTAACACATGATACTATTTCTTCATATGTTGAGAACACATGGGAGACTATTTCCCTTCTAAATGTTGGATTAATACCGGGAAAGATATGATCCTTCTTACTCTTTGGATCATACGTATTGATGGAGTTTATATTCCTTCTACTGGGTGCCATTTCTATACAATGGCACAAACTAGGTTAGTTTATGAATTGCAATGAATAATTCCAAACTTTTAAAATACTTAACGTAAATTGAACGGTTTATGGATATAATCCATAATCATAAAAATGTTTTCATTGAGGAAGTATATACTCATAAACCTTCATAGTGGTTTGTAATGAAAATGAGAATTATCCTAAGTATATCCCCCGGGATTGTCGTAACCAAGAGTGTAGAAAGGCCCGTTGTCGTGCACCAGTTCCCGTTCGAGTCTAGCTCAAAGCGGTGTTTTTGGGTTTTACCCCTAGGTACATCTGTGCCAGAGCCGCATCTACCTGCTCGTATCCAGACAGGGATGTATTGCTCAGAAAACTCACAAAATCTCTATAATACCAAAATTCTAGGAAGTTATTCTACACTAATCCTCAAAGTCTATCTTAGGGCTATGTGCTCTAATTAGAGTTTATCTAAATCTAGCTTCCAAGGTTAGTACTAAACTACCTCTGATACCAACAGTAACGCCCCGACCCCAGCTACCCAGAGTCGGTACATTATTGCGTAACTTTGTCATGATCACAAATGATCAAGTCTTGAAAGACCGATTAGTTTAGTAGCCTTGGAAACACTAGATACATTCATAATTCGTACATTACATCATAAATTAAAACAAAACTACAACAACATCTTGTCTTCATATCCCCTCATACTATCCCTGTAGGTCATTCATAATGTACTTCTTCACATCCTGGAAAAATTAAAACATTGGAAGGGGTGAGCTCAGATGCTCAGTAAGGATAACAATATAGCGGAAGCTTTTATAAACAAACATAAACATTTAAGGAAATGTATAACTAAAACAAAATCCTTTTAAACATGAACTTAAACATAATATGGAAAAAGTAAAATGAGATAATGCCATTTACTTATTCACATGGATATTCTACAGGTCGAATAATCACATGCAATATCAATAACCACTTTCATAATGATGGAATGCATAATGCCAGACTATCATAACCACGTGGCCAAGGCCTCGTGCCAAGACCACAAATAAGATTTTGTCAAGGCCTCGTTCCAAGACACTAGTTTGTCTCATGAGACCTACCGATGCATCGAGGAGCTATAGCGGGCTCTACCCGTCACTTATTAAGTCCAATGCATTCCTCATATGAACAGGTTTAAACATATCATAAACCATAACATAATTGTATCACATAAAACATGCATAAAGGAAACATAATATTTCCACACTTCAATCAAAAGATATTAATACAAAACATTGATATAATAAAAACTTTATCAAAACCATTTTCAATACCAAAATAAAAGAAAAGTAAAACATGGTATTTATTTTTCTTTTAAAAAAGTTATGGCTTGTAGAGGAAGCCGAAACTCAAATAGTGCTCACAGAGGCGAAGAAGTTGTTGTCGCCACATACGTACGACAAGAAAAAAAATTCCTTTTTGTCATTTAGTAAAATGCTTCGTATAAAAAAGATTACTTTTTAATAAATGTAAAAGTCAAAGGGGTTTATACACCGTATAAAAGAAAGTTGTGTATAAAACAAAATATGCCTCAATGAAAGGAGATTGAGACGAAGTCCTTACCAAGATCATTTTTTTAAATAAAATAGATATATTATGTGTATTCAATATAAGTACACATCAAGAAAGTACAAATACAAGATATGACATAATAATATCATAACATAATTTGAAAGTAGGAGATTAACCCAAAGAATGGAAATTGGGTTAAGAAATTCCCTTACCTCGTGTCCGACTTGACTCGATCATTCTTTAATCTCCTGAATAATAAACTAGAGTTAATTTCTATTTGAGTAAGAACCTTTTTCATGTTCATTATTCCTTTTATATCACTTATTACCATGTTATGAACATTATGTAATTATTTAAGTTAATAACGGTCATTTTGTCGATCTTTGGTACTTGAGTCAAAAATAAACTTCTTATAATTACAAGTTGTTCATGTGGTGAAATATCCATCATATTCAGAATTATATTCATGATTTAGATATCATATATATCATATATATCCAGTATATACATGCATTTATAACATTACATAACATTTAGAGGTAAGAAATGAAATGCACCGTTCATGGAGACGGTAAGCCGTACGTACGCATGAACGCTACTTTCATTTATATTTCATCTTTAATGGAATGAAATTATAATTATATAAAGGTATAATATAATTCTATTATAATATAATGTATAATAACATTTAATCCATCCTTTATACATCCCACATATGACATTAACGATTCAAATCACTTTGAGGGGGCGGTAGTCCGCACTTCCTAAAATGAAATCATCGCGTTTACCCATAATGGAAATCATAAAGGTATGACATAAATTAAAAATAAATAATCTTATGTAAAACATAAACATATTATATATCATATATAAATATAGTGACATCTTAATGGCCACCTTTGAAGGTGTTATATGAGTGTTGAACAATCATCGTTTCGAGAGGCAGAAATTCATCATCCACAGAAATAGTATGCTTTTTAACCATTATATGTAGGTGTGTGTAAGTGTAGCTCGAATCCTTCTTATAAAAACATCCTAGTATATTTATTATACTGGTTTTGTTACAAAAGAAATGAATAAAAAGATTTTAGGGGGTTGGAGAAGCAAAATAAAACAAAATAACATAAGAGAAGACATTACCTTAAAATCGGGTAACTCTTTTTGATTTGAGCCAAAGGCTTCTTTGGGAAGACTTCTGCCAAAAGTGAGGATTCTAGGAGTAATATAGGGAAGTTGGGAGAGTATTTGGACAGATTTTGGCCGAGCCAAATGGCTTGAAAGTGTGAATAAGGTGGTAGTGGTGGGGGCCTTTTATAAGAGGAGAGGAGGGGCACTCTTGGAAAGTAATGAAATGTTACTTTATTATATAATGAGTTTCGGATTTTAAAGGTCCAAAACTTATATATTTAGAGGATAAGGTGATAAGGGTTTTAAATATACTCATACAATAGGTTTTTTACAAGTGTAATTCTTAGATTTTACATTATCTTTTCATTTTATTTAAATCGTTAATTAATGAGGTAATCGCTACATCATCATGGTGTCATAAATAATTTAATTTATTTAATGTATAAAAATTATAAAAAACTATAATGATGTAGGAAATATTTTTATCTTTCTAATGAATATTTATAGTCAAAAATATGACTTGTATAACCCCATTTAAAAATTGTTTTAGTAAAACAACTCATGTTTGTGACATTTTTATTTTAACATTAAATAAAAAGTTTTTAATGTCATTTTCCTACCAAAGTGGATCCATGGGGTCCCCAAGTTGACCCATGATTTGTCTTGGTCTGCCATGACTCATAAAATAGATGTAGGACAAGTGTAAAGGTATTTTAATATTTTTATAATATCATTTTTACCTTAAATTTCACTAATTACCTTTAATCGCGATTAATTAAACTTAAAAGTTACTATTCACCAAAAATTATTTTAATCCCATTGAACCAAATTTTACTTCCTAATGACAACCATGTATGTAAAATTTTTGAAAATGAAATCACAGAAGTGGTAATGTTTCATTTAAACAAAAAATCAGTTTTTTAACTACCACTTAGTGGTTTCACTATTCATAAAAAATTGAAGTTTTTCAGAACAATGCCAAAATTTCACCCTAAGCTATAATTGATATTCCGAATTCAAAAATGATGTCTATTTTACAAAATTCTAAACATATAAGTTGCATTAATTAATTTTATAATTAATTCCCGCTGTCACAACAAATAGCGTGTTTTTAAGAAACAATATATATCAAAAGATTGACAATTGTTTATGTCCAATTTCAAAGTGAAATTAATTATAATGACCACCATTGGATAAAATGGTAAAAATATATTGTAATTATAATTTAAAACCACTCAATATTATAATTTATCACTATAAATTATTTTTATTAAAAAAGTTGTTTTTAAGTATTTTTCACTATTCATAAAAATTTGGAAGTTCTCAGAAAAATACCAAAAATTCAACATAGGATAATTTTGATATTCCGAATCAAAAAATGAAGTCCATTTTGAAATATAAAATATATATAATTTCAAAAAGTGGGTATTACTATTCATAATGGCTATTTTGATTGGTCGCGGTGTGTTAGAATCTCGAACTTGCGTACAATGCAAGCTATTGCATTATTGAAAGAGAAGCGTATCGTGAAAGCTTGGGGTGTTACATTATATAAGAATAAAATTTAGAAATATTTGGAGATTATGATGTTTTCATGTCAAGGCATATTATTAGTTATGGTTACCACCATGGATTTATATGTTTAAGTTTGATTATATGTTCAAATGATCAGAAAACCCATTTTGATGTTTTAAGTGGTGAAAGTTTAAGTTTACAAATGATATTTTGGGATATTTTTTACTAATTTAAGGTATATTTTACCCTTATAATTAATGTTAAGGATTATTTTAGAAGAATTTTATTAAACTTTTTGGGATGTAAGTGGAAAGGTCTGACATAAACATTGAGATTAAATAATTATTTAATTTTATAGTTATCGGGGTTATTTTTTAGGATTTGAAGGTTACAATATTGTAGAATTTCTAATATTTTTTCTTTTATGAGGAACATTTTAATATTAATATGAAATAATTAATTTCCGGTTTTAATGATTTTCTTTTCTATACATTAAAGACTGCTTTTCCTAAAGAAGGTAAAAGGATCTCACTCAACCTTCTTATCCCTTCAAGATGATTTATTCATCACTATCACAAAAATATTATTCAATGTATTTGGGATGTTTTTTGAAAATCCGAATCACCTAAAAGAAACTATTTGATTTTTCCAAAACTGTTTCATTTCTCCAAAATTTATACAGATCATGGAATATCATTCATTTGATTTCAAAATCTCAACACATAAATCTTATTCTAAAATGGAAATACCATTGAGCGATTAAATATTACTTTTCTGGATATATGGACTTCATACTAGAAGATAAAGGGGATATAAAAAATATAAAGGAAAAACATGATGTCTATATTTAAGGTATGAACTATTTTCTTATGATTTAAGTATGAATCATAAATTAGTTGAAGAATCATAAAGAAATATTTCATATCATTGAATAAGAAGACAAATAATGGGCAAGGATTTAAGAAATATGTTCAATGAAGGATGTTCTTGTCTAGGATATTTTGATATATTATGACAATTATGAAACATTCTATAGTAGATTTCATTTTCAAAATTTGGAAACTCATGTTAGATGAAATTGATACCTTTGAAAAGTGGTTTAGATAAAAGGTTATTTTTTGGAGGCAACAATTTAAGGGAATATGATAAAGTGGTAGATAAACCTTTATAGTAAAATGTGCTCAATGTTATGGAAATGATAGTTAATTAATATTGTTTGATTTTATAAAAAATGATCTATATAGAAAACCATTATGGTTAAAGAGTGATTTGACGATTAATGATATTTTTGATGATGTTTATCATATTTTTGGGAACTTTATAGGAATTATATTAATATATTTTGAGTAAATAGAAAACCCACCGACAGGTCGACAAGCCATCATATCCAGCTAGGCCACATGGCATGAATCCAAAACCAAATGTTGAAAAGGATTCATTTCCTACCACTGGGCTATGTGATTATAGATTTAGTATTAAATTAAAAATATATATTTAAGTTTATTTTTGAAAAATATTATTTATCATATGTATTATTATGGAATTGAAAAGTGATTTGGTGATTAAGTGATTAATGTTATTACAAAAAAATGCCACTATGAGGGGAACATTATATAGTTAAGGTAATCAAAATCTTATGGTATTTCAATTTAGGATTAAAGTTTGAATTATATTATTGAAACATATGTGTCTTTATTATGTTCTAGTTCATTTATGAGAATGATTATCATATATTATAGATTATATGACTATGTCATATGTATTTTGGTATGAGACATTAAGAGTGATTGATATTATTTGGAGATAAATGTTGAATTAATATTAGAAGAATATCTGATAAAATGTTTCAAGCATATTGGTTTCAATCACATTTAGGAATATTTTGAATAATTTTTAGGTTAATTATATATCAAAGGACCTATGTTGAATTTTATGTGTTATTGTTGAGGATTTGAAGATCAATGTTGAATTACATCATATGAAGGTTCATTCATTTTAGGGGTCATCTTATCATGTGCTAACCCTTATGGTTTTGGTTAATTTAAAAAGATAGGAGAAATTTATTTTTATCATATTATAGAAGTATATTATCCTATGGAAGTTCATTTTAGTGTTTCATTCATAAAAACTCCATCTCCAATACTCATTGTTTGGAAGAACCGATGAGATTGTGGTGGATATTGATTAAATGATAAAATTATAAATGATAGGTAAGTACATTTCCTTATGTTCTTAGTCTAGGTGGTAAATTAATTCATCAACTATATAAAAATAATATTGAAAAAATATTATCCTATTTCATTCAATTTAGATGAATCAATAGTCTTTTCATACCTATTTGGTTTATGGTTTTCTGGTTGTTGACTTTCCCATGATCATTCAATTTCTCATGTTCAATGATATATATCAAATATAAATCATTATTTTTAAATTAAATTTCTCTTAGATTTCCATATTTTCACCTTCCAATAATTATTTACTATTTGGAAACCTAGTTATGTGTTATTAAATATAACCTTTGTATTTCTTTCCCTCTTTCTAATTGGAAGTTTTGTTAACAATTTTATGATCTGGGTTTCTATTAAAGAGTTTCAAAATGTAAATATCTTTATTTTCAATAAAAATTTCAAATTTAAATTCCATTAATTCATTGAGAATTTAATATCCAGATATTTTAAAATAATGACATTATTTTCGATAATATGTATGACACACAACACCGAGCTTAAACGAATTGTGACATGTTATTATTTAAATATGACCATTATAAATTGGAATTTAAATTGGTGGGTTTGAATGTTATTAAATAATTTTGGAAATATATATAATTTTTCTAATCTATAAAAAACTTTTGTTCAATTTTTAGAAAATCAGAACTCAATTTTTAATAAATGTATTTTATTACTGAAAGACATGTTTTCTAGAAATAGGTTTTTATTGATTTTTGTGAGTTAATGATATATTTAATTTAGGTAAATTTTATAAATTTTATTTTCTAAAATAAGTTCCATTTTTAAATCATCATATAAAAAACATACAATGGAAATTTGTTGAATTTTTTTAGAAAATTTTGATTTTTCAATGAAAAATGAAAATAAAGTTTTTATTGAAAACTATATTTTCTTATAAATTAGTTACAAAGTAAAATTAAATTATTGATTATTTTTAAAATATAATTAGTTACTTTTGATTTAAAATAAACCTATTATGGTTTTTAAAATGAAATTTAAAATTGAATTTATTATAAAAACATATTTATACTTAAAAAATCATTTTTATGAAAAGCTATTTTACGTCACATTTTTTCTGTATAATTTTAAATTAAATTATGATAATTCTATTTTTATAATATTAAAAAATTAATTCAATATTTTTAGTCATTATTTCAAATTTTGGTAAATAGTGATTTTTTTGTCAATGTTATTAGTAATGAGAATAAGTTTTGTTAACATGGTAAAAGGTAAATTGAGTAATTAAAGTAATAAATAAACTGATAAGGACTAAAAAATGTCCCTAAAACTTGAACAAATTTTATTGTTTTAGTATATCACATCCATAAAAATAATAATTTTGAAAGAATTGACTTTTTTACATTTTAATGTGATTATAACCTTAATAATATTTTGTGTAATGAAAAATAAAAAACACTGCACTATTATTTTTATTAAAAATATAATTTGTAACATAAGAATAAATTGAGGATATATTTAGATTATAATTGTATTTTGAAATATAAATTACTAATATCCATAATGGTAATTTATTTCTAATTTTTAATGAATAAATAATTACATTAAATGCTAACACAACACAAACATAGTAATTATTAAATTAAATGAAAAATAAAATAAATAATATTAAAGATATTTAAATAGTATAATTTGAAATAATTAACATAAAAAAATTTATACATACAAAAAAAACTAGGGATTCATTAAAATATTTTATTTTAATTTAATTGGGTTTATTGATGTTTTAAAAGTCAAAGAAAATGAATAGTTCTAAAATTTACATTATTGATATTTTATGAAAATAATATTTTATTAAATGATATAAAATAATTAAAAATACTACATTTGAAAATGTTATTAGTAATTGGTTGAAAATATACATCATGGTCCATTTATCAATATTTTGTACATTTATGGTAACTATCATGACCCTCAAAGAGTAAGAAAACATGTTATCACAGTAAGTGTGAAAAGGGTTAAAAGAGTGTTAAAACAAAAATATAAAGGTAAAATTGTGATCAAAACATGTAAAATTTTTATTTTATGAGGGTATTTTGACTCACCCTAGTCTTATATTCTAATATTATCTATTTTGATTCATTTTAAGCTCAATATTTATTTATATTAATTTAATATTTTATGGAATTCCAAGAATGGCTCTCCTCTCTCTTATAAAAGGAAACCTATACTTCTGAAGTATTCACACTTCAAAATATTTTTGGTTCATAAAAGACCTAAAAAAATTCATTAATTAAATCCATTCCCATGTTCATGAGGCCTTATTTTATATAGATTACCAACATTATAGGTCTTAAGGTGTAAAGAAAATGAGGTTTTTCGGAAAAGAGGTACAGTTATTAAACGATCAATTTGTTTTATTTATTCTTCCATCTCCATAAAATATTTCATAAACATGATGATTTGAAATCATCATTATCTACCATATAATAATATGTTATTATTTTAATATAATTACCTATATCCACTTCCATCCTCCATCCAACGTCAAAGGGATCTATCGTTCTTGTGTACAGTAGATTATCACTTCAGGGACATATATAAATTGTCTTCCATCACCACCTCTCACAGAAGATTATAATGATTTATTTTTTATATATATATTATTGATGACATAATTATAATTCTAGTTATATGATAAAACCTATTTTCTAACCTTTTTATTTATTGAAAAATGATTACGTCGATAGTGTGTATGTGTGGACTACCGCCTCCATAAAGTGATGTAATTCATTTTTCATCACTACATTACAAGGATTATATGTATAAGAATATTTAAATAAATAATATGGATTTTATGATATTATGACATTTTTTAGGATAAAATAATACTTACCTTCTTTCCATATTAATCATTAAAAAATGGAAATGTTACACATGCATACGTATGACCTACCATCTCAACGATTAAAACATAGTTCATTTTTTGTAATAATATTTTTTGATTGGTTATGAAATTATAATTGAAGTATAAAAATTATATTTATTTATTTATTATTATTATTTATATGGTGGGTTAATGATCTCTTTGACCATATTCAACCTACCGAATCCATTTAGGAAATACGAACTAAATATCGCCGAAATGTCTAACATGAACCTAAATGATTAAGTATTTGTGTATAATATGGTAATAAGTAAAATAAAATGGATAATAAATTTAAAAAAGTTTATAAATCATGTAAATAATTATCAATAATTTATTATTCATAAAAATAAGGAACGTACGTGATGAGGCGAACTCAATATAAGAGACTTTCTTTTCAATATCCTCTTTTAACGTTTCTCTTAAAATTATTTTACTTACATATACATGTTTTCTAAATTACATTATAGATATATGTATATGGAATAAATGATTTACAAAGAAAATAATATATCTATCTAATTTTTTTCTCAAAAGGAATATTTTACAGAATGTTTTGAATTTATTTACAAAAGAAAAAAATAATGTCGTATTTTAACAAATATGCCGACAATGACTTTTTCCATCGCCGGAATAATTATTTGAAGTTGAAATTACTTTAAAAGATTTCATTTTTTATTAAAATAAAAATAAAAATATTATTTTTATGGGAATTTTGGTATTTAAAATGGGGGTTTAAAATAAAAGGGTATTTTGATATCTGATAGTGTTTTGCATACAGGTTTAAAAGAATTTTTTGATGGTTTTATGATGAAAGGAACACACATAAACTATTTTATTCATCATACGGTAATTTAGAATCATATATGAGAAACATGTGATCATGAAAAAACTTAAACAATGGGTTGATCCCCATTATGAGCCACGGGTGAGCCCGATATAGCTTATATAATGGGTGAACCCCATTATAGCTCTTCAATGCATTGGGTAACGGTATGAAGTTAACTGATTAAGTTTATCCTATGATATTATGGGAATATAATATGGTGGTTATTCCAAGTATAATTATGATTCTTATTTTAAGTGTAACTATGGTGGTAACTCCAAGTATTTAAGTGTAACTGTGATGGTTACTCTAAGTATAACCGTGATTGTAATTCCATGCGTAATAGTGAGGTTTACTCCACATTCAAGAGTGATATGAAAATGATATCTTGGGTTTCCTTTATATTTTATCTATGATTGCTTTGTGTTTGAAAGGTTTAATTTGAGAAACAATTTGTGTATTATTTTCACGTGAAAATGATTTCATGCATCTGCTCAAATAATATTATGAGAAAGGTAAAATTTTCATGAGTTTTTACGGTTCTCCCTAGAATAATAGTTTTCTTTCTTATTTATGTCCCTTACTAAGCTTTTTAGGATCATCCAACACATTAAATTTTTTTCCATAGTATGATAAGAAATAAGGATGTGGTTAACACAACTAAAAAATAGGTCTTTAACAGTGCTATAAAAAATCAATTATAAGGGGAATCGTTATCAGAGCTAAAACAAGGGTTGATAAAGTGTACCTTTAATCAGAGATTTTTTAGTGATGATAAAAGGAACAATTCATCATCCCTTTTTCAGCATTGATAAAGGGAACCCTTTATCAGTGATTTATTTTTCATGACAATAAAGGGATCCTTTATCAGTGATTTTTTTAACATTGATAAAACTCAGAATAAAATGAATTAATTAAATAAAAGAATCGAGTTTATTAAAAAATTTGAAAATTTTATTAATTAAATAATTATTGATAAAAATTCATAAATTGATTATACTATATATAAATTATAAATAGTGATAAATACTATATGTTAAATATATATATGTAAAAAGAAACTTAAACAAAAAAATTAAAAAGAAGTAAATTGAGAAAAAATTTAAACATTTTACTAATAAAATAATTATTGATAATTTTATTAAATAATATATATTAAATATATAGATATGTATGAATGTATATAAATATGATTTATAAAATAAATAATAATTATGTTTACATTAAATAGTAATATATTTAATGAATCATGGTTCATATTTAAAAATTAATATGAATTAAAAATATTGTCTAATTGCATTGAGTAATGGACATAATTGAAATCTATTTGTTTTTTAAATTTCACATTGATCAAATGTGTGTTATATTGACATCATATATATATCATTAATGCATTTCAATATACAACTCAAACAAAAAAAATATTTTTTAGGAATTTAATCAATTTCAATTATTAATTTTATATATAATTATTTAATATGATTTAATATTTTAAGTATGTATTCATATTTATTTCAAAATATATCCTTAAATTTTTAATAATTTACATTTAATAAAAAAAATCTTATCAGTATTTTAAATATTGTTAAAGTATACTAATTTTTAATTAACTGATTTCACGAATTTTTGACATGTATGAACTTCAGATTAAATATTCATTAATAATATAAAAAATGTATTTGTAAAAAATATTTATAAATAAATATATTTAAATTTTTATATTTACTATTACTAAACATTCGTATATTTATAATTGTAAATAAGTAAAATACTATTTTAAAAAGTATTTATATAATTGTAAATATATAATTATATATAAATAAATAATTTTAAAATTATAATAAATTTATTTAAATAATTAATATATTTATATTAATATATTTATTATATATATAATTATATTAATATATATAATGATATAAATATTATTTTTTAAAAAGTATTTACCTAATTATAAATAAATAATTATATATTTAAAAAATTATAAAATTATAATAAATATATTTAAATAAATGATATATTTAGTATATTAATATTTATATATATTTATTATATATATAATTATATATATTTATTATATATATAATTATATAAATATATTTAGAAACAATTTTATTTATAAATATAATTACAAATATTTTATCAGTTCTTAA
This sequence comes from Viscum album, assembly GCA_963277665.1. Taxonomy (NCBI): domain Eukaryota; kingdom Viridiplantae; phylum Streptophyta; class Magnoliopsida; order Santalales; family Viscaceae; genus Viscum; species Viscum album. The sequence goes on from OY728123.1 coordinate 1,385,459,429, forward strand.
GTAATAAGCATTCATAAAACCAATATTTTTCATCCCTTTTTTAGCGTTGATAATGATAGAGCTTTATCAGTGCTAAAAAGCACTGATAATATCAATCTTTATCATCGCTTTTTTAGATGCACTAAAAAAGTGCCCCGATATATTTGAATAACCCTAACCAGTCATGAGCTCGTCGAGATATCTGAAGCTTTCTATGGAAGCTACCCTCTGTCGGCGTTCCTCCTAGGTGAATCGAAGCTTGAATCAAGTATTGAATCAAGGCTCAAACAATTTCAAGGATCAAATCCAAGGCTTGAACAGTTCAAGGGTCAAACGATTCCGAGGCTTGAACATTTTCTAGTTTTTTTATATATCTACTTTATATCGGTCGATTCAAAAATTAATACACGGTATCTTACATTATCCTCCTCCTCATCACTTGTTGATTGATTTGTTGTCGATATCTATTTGAGTTTTTATCATCATTCTTTATTTAGCATCGGCATATACCAATGCTCAAAAATGTTTATTGGGGGTGTCTAGTTGAAAGGATATTGGGTTATCCTTCCTTACACTCCCCCACCCCCACTGCTTGACGATTCAGTGCAACTCATCCACCCAAACACCACTGTCTCCTGCTTCATGAGATTGTCGAACCCTTAAAAATTTTCATAATTTAAAAAGATAAGAAATCTTGTCTTCAACATTACATCCTTCTGCATATGATACCCCCACCACCCTTCTTCACACAAACAACACTAAACATGAAATTCTCTTCCTCTTAGACTCGACCATAGGGTCTATTGAATGAATGCTAGGTGCATGCCCACATCACATGGCACATATCAATATAATGATATATATATATATATAATGGTAAATTTATAATAAAATTTTATTTTCATATGCACACAGACCCACACAAATGTTTATAAGTACATTTATATATATATGTCAATATATATATGTGTGTGTGTGTATATTTAATATATATATGTTTATATACATATATATTTATAATTTTTTATCAAATGGATTTAACACATTACACATATAAGTATGTCTAATATTTGTATATTTATATGTACAAATTTGAAAAAAATAAAAAATAAATAAAAAATATAGATATATATAGATATTATATAATATATATTAATGTATTATACAAATATATATAGACACACACACATATATATTTTAAAAATACAAATATATACACACATATATATATATTATACAAATAAATTACGAAAATATATATATTATGAAAATAAATTATGAAAATATATATATTATATGAACAAAAATATATAATATAATATAAAAATTATATTATACAAATATGTTATAAAAATATATCATATTAATATGTTATGAAAATATACTATATATATATATTATACAATTATATTAAAAAATATATATTATAAAAATATGTTATACAAATATATTACCCAAATTTATATGTATACAATTAAAAAATAATTTTTTTTTAAATATTTTATATATTATATTTATATGTAAATAAATACATTTTAAATATTAAATATTTATATATTATACAAATATTTTCTACAAATATATATATTATACCAACACAAATATATATTATATTACAAAAATATATAAAATAAAAATACATTTTATACAAATAAAGATGTATATTACACAAATAAGAATAAATAAGTAAATATATATGTATATATTATACAATACACAAATATATATTATAGAAAGATTCATATATTGAAACATGTCCCCTCCGAAACCCCTTGAATCAAAGAAATAAATATTTCTGCCCCCCAAATATCACCTTCAATAGTTCACGATGTAATAACTAGTTCTAATTGTATAATTTTCATAAATGGGAGGCATTAAACCTTTTAAAGAACACAATACGATATAACTATCTTTCTCATCAACTGCATCTCTTGAATAGTTATTATTGAAATTTGTTTACGGAGACTCAACCCCCATATTGTTGATATTGCATGAACTCCTCTGAGAATTAGTCATCCCATGGAAGGCTATTACATAGAGTATTTCAAGCAACATAGGTGTTCATCTACATGAAATGGAGGACACACGTAAAAAAATGAAATCATAAATGCTTATGAGATGAGTTGATGAGGATGAAAGATTTCTATACTTTTCACCTTTGAATGAATTCATTGGATAACTCCTACCACTATGGTGTAATTATTTTCTTAAACTCAATTACCGAATTTCATTAAATAATACTGAAATTCTTTGAAATAATCAAATGTTGGGTTTCCCAAACTAGAATTATCTATAACTTTCTTGTTTGATAATGAATATCTTGTGTGTGTTTTAATTATTTATTGTAAAAAATTAATAATTTATGAACCCAATAGGATGGATATAAATCAAAAATGGATTCATGCTAGTCATTTAACAAAAGAGTATGAAGAAGATGTTAAATAGGTCATCATGTTTTCAATTGAGCATGCATAAAACCCTTCTAAAATGATTTTTTTTGTGTTTATGTTTTTTTTCAATTCAAATTAGTACATAAGAGTTGGAAGAACATTTGATTTTTTAAATAATATATCAAATATATAATTTTTTGACTAAACATGGGGAAAACTGAATGTGCACGCTGATTGGGATGATACTTCGGTTTATGGATCATTTTATATAAATAACTATGTAAATAATGATGGAGATCACATGGAAGAAATTAAAATGGAAATTTAAAATGAACTTTATGATTTTCCAATGTTGATTTATAATTTAAATATATTTTCTAAGGGAATAATGTATACCAGTTGTACTAAATTCACAACATTGTCAGCTGTATTGAAATTAGATAATTTGAAAACTAACAGTGAATGGAGTGACCATAGATTTGTAGAACTACTTGGTCTCCTAAATGATATTCTACCAAAATAAAATGAACTACCATATCAAACAAATGATACTAAAAAAATGATACGTTCAATGGGAATCATATCTAAAAAATTCATGATTTTCCAAATGATTTTATATTGTTTTGAAAGGACCATGAATCACTCATAAAATTCCCTTAGTGTGGCAGAAATGGATACAATAAAAATGAATCAAGTACTTAAAAACCTGTATGGTGATTTCCTATCATTCTATCATTTAAAAGACTATGTGTATGTCAGGAAACCATGAGATAATTGACATTTCATGCAAATTCAATAATTAAAGATGGGAACCTACATAATCTATAATATTCTCCTTTGTGGAAGAAAATTGTTTATGAGAATCCTAAATTTTTAAATGACTCGAGGAACATTCATTTGGAATTATCAATAGATGAAATAAATCTTTTTAGTGTATTGATTAATATTTATAGTTCCTAGACCATCATGTTAGTAAATTTTAACTTACCACCATGGTTATGCATGAAGTGCGAATACATTATGTTATCTCTGATATATATTTACCAAAGAAACCTGGTAATGATATTGATGTATATTTGGATCCATTGATCAAAGATCTGAAAATGATGTGGGACACAATTGTTATATTTTATGATGCTCATAAAAGTGAATAATTCACATTGTGGGTCATGCAGTATGGGATAATAAACAGATTTTTTGCTTATGGATGTTTATCAGGATATAGCATTATAGGAATATTGGGGTGTCCCATTTTTGAAAAACAAACCCACTTAGTTTAGTTGAAACATTCATCGAAGACTATGTTTTTAGGAAATAAGAAATTTATACCTCTACAACATAAATATCAATCTTAGATGGCAACAAATTGATGGGAATATCGAATAAGGTACAACACTGTCTCCAATAAAGGGTGAAAAACTATTCCATAAAGTAAACGATATTGAAACTATTTTTAGTAAAACATTTTCAAAAAATCTTATAAAATCAGGTTGGAAAAAGATTAATTTTTCTTTAAATTATTATATTGAAGTTTTTTTATGTCAGACATCTTCTTGATGTAATGAATATAGATAAAAATGTATTTTATATTGTTATTGGAACATTACTAGATAGGAAAAATTAAATTTTTTTCTTTTCCTTAATAGTGTAAAGTTCCATAGAGGTTTTCATAAAATATAAATAATGTCGTGTCACTGACTAATTTAATGTTATAAGGACTAAAAACACATGACTGTTAAGATTTTGATAAAAACATGATGCTAGTTTGTTTTATTTTATTTCTTCCTCAAAATATACAACATACGTTAACCAGACTATTTTTTTTGAAAGCCATATGCAATAATGTTTTAGTCTCTATGATGTTTACAATCATGAATAAGAAGGTTGCAGTCATATTTTTTGAATTATAGATGTTATTCCCACTATCATTAATTGATCTAATGTTTCACATGATGATTCACTTGGTTAAAGAGGTTCAAATTTGTGGTATTTTCTATTATAGATAGACGTACCCCATTGAATGGTATATGAATATTTTGAAAGGATATGTTAAGATTCAAAGTCGACCATAAGGTTGTATTGTGGAATGATATATTTTTGAAGAAGCTTTTGAATTTTCTATTGATTACCTATCAGATGTTAACAACATCGATCTCCAAATGTCTCGTTAGAGAGGACACCTTATGGGTGAAGGGAATTTTAGAAGAGATGTTTTTACAATTACCTTAATAGAGAGGGAGGAAGCACACCTTTTCATATTACATAATAGTGAAGATGATGACCTATACATTAAACCCCCAAAAATAGATTCTTAGATACTTGAGTCCATAGAGGGATAAAGGATGGATATTAAATACACATAATCAATTGTTTATAGGATGGTTATGAGATCATATTTATAAGGAGTTTTCATAAAATCCAAATTCAACTATAGAATGAATTCAATGGATATCCAGGGAATTGAATAAAAATGTTATATATTACTCTGTTAATCTAACAAATGGTTATATGTTCTATAAAAAAGAAAATTATGATAGTAGTAAAATGTAAAAATGTGGTGTTATGCATGTGGTGGAAGCTATGTACATATCTGGTTCCAAGGATAGAAATCCAATTTATGAAAATATGTCATATTATGTCATTATCGAATAGTTTTATAATTCAGATTATACAACATTTTAAGTACCTATTTTCAATTTCAAATGGGTTGACAATATAATTGTAGTGAAAGTTGATGAAATGGGATTCTTGAAGGTGAATTTCATTGTGGAATTGGAAAATGATGATCTGTTAATAATGAAATCACAAGGAGTGAATATATTTTATGTCTCAGATCTATAAAACACGAATTGGTCAATTGTTCTGATGGGGACTAAATTTTTTTTGGGTTAGATGAAAATTCAATTAGTTATATCCATTTAATTTTGAGAACACAATTAGTCTATGCTGGTCCCAATGTAGAAAATTCCTTATACATTAGAGGGGGACAAAAGGAGGGTATATAGTTTCTCGATAGAAGAATTAAATCCCAAAAACATTTAAAAATGATAGAGATTTATGTGTGTCACGACCCGTCCTCGGGGCCCGTGCTGTGACTACCCCAAGCCCGAATTCCATAGGCCAGGGGCTGAAGACTAGCACCAAGGCGTAAATCCCGGTAAAAAGGGAAGGCATTGCCTTTGTAAAGTAAACAAACACCACAGAGCAAGCAAATAGTAGAAGTAAACACTAAGTAGAAACTGAGTACAGCAGTAAGTGCGGAAAAGTAAGTGGGCCAAAATACAAACCCAAACTGAAAGTAAAGTACAACTGGAAGGGGAAAACAACAACTGAAAGTAGATTCGCAGCGTCGAGTCATCCACTGGAAATCCCACCTGAAGGGTGGGTATAGATATCCTCCACTGCTCCTTGGGTCCAGCCGACCGCTCCGAGTACGTCCTGCCCAGTGGTCCACCTCCAGGTACCATCCTGCTCCGCAAGCCTCAACCACGATCAGCGCTATCCGTCGTCTGCAACCAACACAACGTAGTGCGGGCATAGCCCGTGCATGGGTGAGTATAAGCTACTCAATAGGGACCCCGATACCCTCAAGGTCTCACTAAAACCAACAAAGATAACCACAAAGAAGATCTCAACAGATAACCTCTACTTAGGTATATGCCCATACATATACCTAAGTTATCAAGTAACCCATCTCAATCATGAGGAAACACAAGATTATAAAATCAACGGATAACCACTACCCAGGTATATGCCCATACATATACCTAAGTTATCAAGTGACCCATCTCAATCATGAGGTAAACACAAAGGTCATAGACTCAGCTCAAACCGGAATTTTTATTATTGAAACCATAACTACTGAAGAGCCCCGTCTCTGGAGTGTATAGTGGTCCTGTCACGACTCCGAGGTACTAATCACTAACCTAAAACTGCTGAGGTACTCCTCCTGTCGAGTAATGTGGGCCTGCTTCTACAACCAAGCGCTTCCCACCATGGGTCTGCCGCTACAACCAAGCGCTCCCCCTCATAGCCTCCAGAGGTACTCCTTCTATTGAGTACCGCGGGTCTACTGCTACAACCAAGCGCTCCTCCGCCGTGGGTCTGCCGCTACAACCAAGCGCTCCCCCTCATAGCCTCCAGAGGTACTCCTTCTGTTGAGTACCGCGGGTCTGCCACTACAACCAAGCGCTCCTCCACCGTGGGTCTGCCGCTACAACCAAGCGCTCCCCACTGGGCTATCTGAAACACACCGAGTCGATCGGTCCAGCAGTCGTCAGGTCTCAGCCGGCTACACGGTCTCCGTACTCCGCACGCTCGTCTCTGGGAGGGTCCGCTCCACGAGCTACTGGTTGATACTACAAGTATAACAAGGTTCCTCGAAGAAGTATCTCAAAGGACCGCCTCGTCACAGGAATCTCAATGAAACAGACAGCGCGTCAATCGGACACCCGGTCTGTGAGTTACTAGCCTTTTTCGTCCCTGGGGCCTGGTTGGTTTCATGTGTGAACCAACCCGGACGTATCTCAACTGTACCCCGAACTCTCATAGGGTAAACTCATAGGGACCGTTTCTCCATGTGATCACCAACGCCGCTGACGGTTCGTCAAACGGACGTCCAGTCTGAAAGTTATCAGCTTTTCCGTTCCAGGGGCTCGGTTGGATTTCGGGTGCAATCCAACCCGGCCACTATCCAACTGCATCCAAAACTCAATAGAAAAATGCCAAAAGTTCTGTCTCATCAAGAGTAAATCAACGAGACAGACGACGCGTCAATTGGACGCCCGGTCTGTAAGTAATTGGCTTTTTCGCTCCAGGGGTCCGGTTGGTTTTGTCAGAAAACCAACCCAACCGCACTCCGACGGCATCCAAACCTCGAGAGGAGTAAGATAAAAGTTCCGTCTCACTAAGAGGAATCCATCAAAGTTGACGACACATCAATCGAACGTCCGGAGCTCAAGATATAGGCGTTTCCGCTCCGAGGGCCCGGTTGGTTTCGTGAGCGAACCAACCCGGACAAACCCAAAGTACTCTGAAACCTTGAGTGCGATATACCGAAATGACCATATCGATCCAAGGATCATATCTCCGCTGACGGTGCATCAATCGGAAGCCCGTAGCTCAAGATACGGGCAAAAGACCGAAAAGGTCCGGAAACGGGGGGTCTGGGCCCGGACCGACCCAGCCGGCGCGGCCCGGCACAGCCAGGGTGGCCCGGCCCGGCCTGGGCGCGACCCGGCCCGGCCGGCGCGGGCGCGGCCCGGTCGCCAGGCGGCTCGGCCGTAACGGCCGAGCGGTGCGCCAGGGGGGCGCCGCCCCCTTGAATGGTCCGCGACCCCGCGTGGGGGGCCGCCTCTCGCCAACGGACGCGGTCGGGTTGCCGCGTCCCGCCTTCGCCGGTCCCGCGCGGTCGTGGGACTGTCGGCCTGCCGCCGCAGCTTCAGCCGCGGCGGTTCTCCACGGCGGCGCGCCGGGCGCTGCCGTGGCGCGCCAGCGGGTTGCTCCACGGACCACCGGACGAGTTCCGGTGGTCGGAATTGCACGCCATCTTCGCCAAAGGCCCTCCCAGGGTTCGGCCTTCACTGCGGGGACCTCACATCTCCCGTGCGGCTTGTTTTTTCGTTGTCCGCCGTTCCACATACCAAGAATGAAAAGGGTGGTGGGTTCGGACTTGTTCGTTGGTCCGCACCCACCGCGTTAGCGGTTTTTAAAAGTCTCACAACAATCGTTTTAACAAACCACGGATATAAATCACAAAGATTTAAATGAACAAAAACCCCTACTTCAACGTTGTCGTTGAACGTGAGTTCGTCGCGGAATTGACCGTCGCGGAAGAAGAGGATCGTCGCGTCGTGGAAGGGGCGTCGCTGTCGTCGCGGTACATGGCGTCGCGTCGACGATCTCCGAGGGTTAAAAACACACAGATTTAAATGCACCATTTAAACCCATGATGAGGATAAAATTCACAAAGAAATTAAAAGAACCGTAACCCCCTACCTCAATCGGTTGTTGATCGAAGATTGTCGCGGGGAAGGAACGTCGCGGAAGTAGCGTCGCGGAAGGAGAATCGTCAGCGTCGCGGTACACGGTGTCACGTCGTCGATCTCCGAGGGTTCGGCATTCTTCGCGTTCTTCGCGTTCTTCGCGAAGGAGGATGGAGAACTTAGAGTTTCTCCAAATCCTCTCAACAAGCCACCCACAAGCAAAACATGTGTTGGTCTTATTTTATTCTCAACCCAACAATTGAAAAACAAAGTTAAGAAACGAACCATTAATTCGATGAATTAATGGTAACGACTTAACTACCCAATTAATAGGGGCATTAAGAATTTAAGAAAACGCATCGGTTGACTTTCATTTAAAAGAGGTTTTTGCGGGTGCGTTACTTAGAGGAAAAGAAACAGTGGGGCTCGTGCGGGCCCCACCTAAAAATTATCCTACCAAATGGGTAGGATATCGTGGGTCCCACCTTATCCGCTTAGCCTGGCTTAAGTGGATTTAAGTGGCTTTAAGTGAAATAAAATAAAGTTATCACACCACTTTATTTTATTTCTTAACTTAACCCCAAAAATTAAAAACCACACCCGAGCAAACGCAACTCCGGAAAAGGTGTTTCTAAGCAAATACCGACGCTGCGATTCCATCGGTGCCCTCAGAATTTGATTCCGAGCACCGGTTCAAAAGTTAGAAAAACTCGCTCGTTCGTTCACTGAACGTACCCGAGCCAAACTTCAGAAAATGATTCCGGGCACACCGGGCCTCGGAATCAGGTGCCGTCAGAAACTGCGTTCTTGTAAAATTCCAAAGAAAATTAAGAAAACAAATTCCTTTAATTTTACCGGTATTTACAACACTCCCACCACAGGACTTTACATCCCTGTAAAGATACATCATAAACTAGGGAAACAAAAGCGATACTGAGCATGCATCTGAGCCTTCCGCTCCCATGTGCTCATCTGGAGGTTCCCGTACTGCCAGTGAAAGCGCACCCGAGGAATCGACCCGTCCTCGTAGGAACCGCTCTTGTGGTTCCTCGATCCCCACTGGAACCTCCGTGAGGGTCACCCCATCGCCCAAGTCCAGCTCCTCATGGTCGAAGAAAAGCGAAGGGTCGAGCTTATATCTCCTCAGTTGAGATACCTGGAAGTCGTCGTGCACCTGGTGTAACTGAGGTGGGTGGGTCAAGCGGTAAACCACCTCGACTACCCTGCTGAGGACCTAGAAAGGACCGTTGAACCTTGGAGATAACTTGTCACCTCGGCCACATCTCTGTAACTCACGTCGAGGTGAGACCCGTAGGGAAACGTGGTCACCAACCTCGAACTCTAGTGGTCTCCGCCCACTGTCAGCACAAGACTTTTGCCGGCTCTGAGCTGTCCTCATCTGCTCATGGATGACTTGGACCTTTCTGGTTCTACAAGAGCTGCTGTGATTTCTTCTTTTCCGATAAGAGAAATCCGGTCTCATCCCCTGGATGAACCACGTTCTTCGCCTAATACAGTCAATCCCGACATGGATGATACTAATCGATACCAAGGATGACGTCGTAAGGCCTCGACGCTACTACCAAGAGATCCAATCATTACTCTCGCCTCCAAGGGTTGAGTCACACTGTCGGCATTAGTGTGTGGTCACTGGGTCTTCTCTAGTAGGTATTCCTTCTGTTGAGTACCGCGGGTCTGCCGCTACAACCAAGCGATCCTCCACCATGGGTCTGCCGCTACAACCAAGCTCTCCCCACTGGGCTATCTGAAACACACCGAGTCGATCGGTCCGGCAGTCGTCAGGTCTCAGCCGGCTACACGGTCTCCGTACTCCGCACGCTCGTCTCCGGGAGGGTCTGCTCCACGAGCTACTGGTCAATACTACAAGTATCACAAGGTTCCTCGAAGAAGTATCTCAAAGGACTGCCTCGTCATAGGGGTCTCATCGCAACAGACGATGCGTCAATCGGACACCCAGTCTGTGAGTTACTAGCCTTTTTCGTCCCCGGGGCCCGGTTGGTGTCGTGTGCGAACCAACCCGGCCGTATCTCAACTGTACCCCGAACTCTCATAGGGTAAACTCATAGGGACCGTTTCTCCATGTGATCACCAATGCCGCTGACGGTTCGTCAAACGGACGTCCAGTCTGAAAGTTATCAGCTTTTCCGTTCCAGGGGCCCGGTTGGATTTCGGGTGCAATCCAACTCGGCCACTATCCAACTGCACCCAAAACTCAAGCTAAAAATGCCAAAAGTTCCGTCTCATCAAGAGTAAATCAACGAGACAGACGGCGCGTCAATCAGACGCCCGGTCTTTGAGTAATTGGATTTTTTCGCTCTAGGGGGCCGATTGGTTTCGTGAGCGAACCAACCCGCCCGCACTCCGACGGCATCCAAACCTCGAGCGGAGTAAGCTAAAATTTTCGTCTCACTAAGAGGAATCCATCAAAGTCGACGGCACATCAATCAGACGTCCGGAGCTCAAGATATAGGCGTTTCCGCTCCAAGGGCCCGGTTGGTTTCGTGAGCGAACCAACCCGGCCAAACCCAAAGTACTCCGAAACCTTGAGTGCAATATTCCGAAACGACTGTCTCGATCCAAGGATCACATTGCCGCTGACGGTGCGTCGATCAGAGGCCCGTAGCTCAAGATACGGGCAAAAGACCGAAAAGGTCCGGAAACGGGGGGTCTGGGCCCGGACCGACCCGGCCGGTGCGGCCCGGCACAGCCAGGGTGGCCCGGCCCGGCCTGGGCGTGACCCGGCCCAGCCGGCGCGGGCGCGGACCGATCGCCAGGCGGCTCGGCCGTAACGGCCGACCGGTGCGCCAGGGGGGCGCCGCCCCCTTGAATGGTCCGCGGCCCCGCGTGGGGGGCCGCCTCTCACCAACAGACGCGGTCGGGTTGCCGCGTCCAGCCTTCGTCGGTCCCGCGCGGTCGCGGGATGGCTGGCCTGCCGCCATAGCTTCATCCGCGGCGGTTCTCCATGGCGGCGCGCCGGGCGCCGCCGCCTTCCGCCGCCGTGCCCTTGTGGCGCGCCGGCGGGTTGCTCCGCGGACCACCGGACGAGTTTCGGTGGTCGGAATTGCACGCCGTCTTCGCCAAAGGCCCTCCCGGGGTCCGTCCTTCACTGCGAGGACCTCACATCGCCCGTGCATCTTGTTTTGTCATTGTCCGCCGTTCCACATACCAAGAATGAAAAGGGCGGTGGGTTCGGACTTGTTCGTTGGACCGCACCCACCGCGTTAGCGGTTTTTAAAAAGTCTCACAACAATCGTTTTAACAAACCGCAGATATAAATCACAAAGATTTAAATGAACAAAAACCCGTACCTCAACGTTGTCGTCGATTGTGATTTCGTCGCGGAATTAACCGTCGCGGAAGAAGAGGATCGTCGCGTCTCAGAAGGGGCGTCGCTGTCGTCGCGGTACACAGCGTCGCGTCGACGATCTCCGAGGGTTAAAAACACACAGATTCAAATGCACCATTTAAACCCATGTTGAGGATAAAATTCACAATGAAATTAAAAGAACCGCAACCCCCTACCTCAATCGGTTGTTGATTGAAGATTGTCGCGGGGAAGGAACGTCGCGGAAGAAGCATCGCGGAAGGAGAATCGTCTACATCACGGTACACGGTGTTGCGTCGTCGATCTCTGAGGGTTCGGCGTTCTTCGCGTTCTTCGCGAAGGAGGATGAAGAACTTAGAGTTTCTCCAAATCCTCTCAACAGGCCACCCACAAGAAAAACATGTGTTGGTCTTATTTTATTCTCAAGCCAACAATTGAAAAACAAAGTTAAGAAACGAACCATTAATTCGATGAAGGTAACGACTTAACTGCCCAATTAATAGGGGCGTTAAGAATTTAAGAAAACGCACCGGTTGACTTTCATTTAAAAGAGGTTTTTGCGGGTGCGTTACTTAGAGGAAAAGAAATGGGGGGGGGGGGGATCGTGCGGGACCCACATCACAAATATCCTACCAAGTGGTTAGGATATCATGGGTCCCACCTTATCTGCTTAGCCTGGCTTAAGTGGCTTTAAGTGAAATAAAATAAAGTTGTCGCACCACTTTATTTTATTTCTTAACTTAACCCCAAAAATTAAAAACCGCACCCGAGCAAACGCAACTCCGGAAAAGGTGTTTCTAAGTAAATACCGGCGCTGCGATTCCATCGGTGCCCTTGGAATTCGATTCCGAGCACCGGTTCAAAAGATAGAAAACCCACTCGTTCGTTCACTGAACTTACCCGAGCCAAACTTCGGAAAATGATTCCGGGCACACCGGGCCTCGGAATCAGGTGCCGTCAGAAACTGCGTTCTTGTAAACTTCCAAAGAAAATTAAGAAAAATATTTCCTTGAATTTTTCGGGTCTTTACATCACTCCCACCACAGGACTTTACATCCCCGTAAAGATACATCATAAACTAGGGAAACAAAAGCGGTACTGAGCATGCATCTGAACCTTCCGCTCCCATGTGCTCATCTGGAGGTTCCCATACTGCCAGTGAAAGCGCACCTGACGAATCGACCCGTCCTCATAGGACCCGCTCCTGTCGTTCCTCGATCCCCACTGAAACCTCCGTGAGGGTCACCCCATCGCCCAAGTCCAGCTCCTCATGGTCGAAGAAAAGTGAAGGGTTGAGCTTGTATCTCCTCAGTTGAGATACCTGGAAGTCATCATGCACCTGGTGCAACTGAGGTGGGTGGGTCAAGAAGTAAACCACCTCGCCTACCCTACTGAGGACCTACAAAGGACTGTTGAACCTCGGAGATAACTTGTTGCCTCAGCCACATCTCCGTAACTCACGTCGAGGTGAGACCCGTAGGGAAACGTGGTCACCAACCTCGAACTCTAGTGGTCTCCGCCCCCTGTCAGCACAAGACTTTTGCCGGCTCTGAGATGTCCTCATCCTCTCATGGATGACTTGGACTTTTCTGGTCCTACAAGAGCTGCTGTGATTTCTTCTTTGCCGATAAGAGAAATCCGGTATCATCCCCTGGATGAACCACGTTCTTCGCCTAATACAGTCAATACCGACATAGATGATACTAATCCATACCAAGGATGATGTTGTAAGGCCTCGACGCTACTACCAAGAGATCCAACCGTTACTCTCGCCTCTAAGGGTTGAGTCAAAATGTCGGCATTAGTGTGTGGTCACTAGGTCTCCTCCAGTAGGTATTCCTTCTGTTGAGTACCGCAGGTCTGCCGCTACAACCAAGCGCTCCTCCGCCGCGGGTCTTCCGCTACAACCAAGCGCTCCCCACTGGGCTATCTGAAACACACTGAGTCGATCGGACCAGCAATCGTCAGGTCTCAGTCGGCTACACGGTCTCCATACTCTGCACACTCATCTCCGAGAGGGTCCGCTCCACGAGCTACTGGTCGATACTACAAGTATCACAAGGTTCCTCAAAGAATTATCTCAAAGGACCGCCTCGTCACAGGGGTCTCAATGCAACAGACGACGCGTCAATCGGACGCCCGATCTGTGAGTTACTAGCCTTTTTTGTCCCCGGGGCCCGGTTGATTTCGTGTGCGAACCAACCCGGCCATATCTCAACTGTACCCCAAACTCTCATAGGGTAAACTCATAGGTACCGTTTCTCCATGTGATCACCAACGCCGCTGATGGTTCATCAAACGGACGTCCAGTCTGAAAGTTATCAGCTTTTCCGTTCAAGGGGCCCGGTTGGATTTCAGGTGCAATCAAACCCGGACACTATCCAACTGCATCCAGAACTCAAGCGAAGAATTCCAAAAGTCCATCTCATCAATAGGAAATCAATGAGACAGATGGCGCGTCAATCGGATGCCCGGTCTGTGAGTAATTGGCTTTTTCGCTCCAGGGGCCCGATTGGTTTCGTGAGCGAACCAACCCGACCACACTCCGACGACATCCAAAACTCGAGCGGAGTAAGATAAAAGTTCTGTCTCACTAATAGGAATCCATCAAAGTCGACGACACGTCAATCGGACGTCCGGAGCTCAAGATATAGGCGTTTCCGCTCCAAGGGCCCGGTTGGTTTCGTGAGCGAACCAACCCGGCCAAACCCAAAGTACTCCGAAACCTTGAGTACGATATACCGAAACGACCGTCTCGATCCAAGGATCACATCGCCGCTGACGGTTCGTCGATCGGAGGCCCGTAGCTCAAGATACGGGCAAAAGACCGAAAAGGTCCGGAAATGGGGGGTCTAGGCCCGGACCGACCCGGCCAGCGCGGCCCGACACAACCAGGGTGGCCCGACCCGGCCTGGGCGCGACCCGACCCGGTCGGCGCGGGCGCGGCCCGGTCGTCAGGCGGCTTAGCCGTAACGGCCGAGCGGTGCGCCAGGGGGGCAACGCCCCCTTCAATGGTTCGCGGCCCCACGTGGGGGGCCGCCTCTCGCCAACAGACGCGGTCGGGTTGCCGCATCCCGCCTTCGCCGGCCCCGCGCGGTCGTGGGACGGCCGGCCTGCCGCCGCCGGCGCCACCGTGCCGGCGTGGCGCGCCGGTGCTTTGCTCCGCGGACCACCGGATGAGTTCCGGTGGTCGGAATTGCATGTCGTCTTCGCCAAAGTCCCTCCCGGGGTCCGTCCTTCACTTAGAGGACCTCACATTGCCCGTACGGATTGTTTTTTCGTTTTCTTCCATTCCACATACCAAGAACTAAAAGGGTGGTGGGTTCGGACTTGTTCGTTGGTCTGCACCCACCGCGTTAGCGGTTTTTAAAAAGTCCCACAACAATCGTTTTAACAAACCGCAGATATAAATCACAAATATTTAAATGAACAAAAACCCCTACCTCAACGTTGTCGTCGAACGTGAGTTCGTCGCGGAATTGACCGTCGCGGAAGAAGAGGATTGTCGCATTGCGGAAGGGGCGTCGCTGTCGTCGCGGTACACGGCGTTGCGTCGACGATCTCCAAGGGTTAAAAACACACAGATTGAAATGCACCATTTAAACCCATGTTGGGGATAAAATTACAAAGAAATTAAAAGAACCGCAACCCCCTACCTCAATCGGTTGTTGATCGAAGATTGTCATGGGGAAGGAACGTCGTGGAAGAAGCATCGCGGAAGGAGAATCGTCGGCATCGCGGTACACGGTGTCGCATCGTCGATCTCCGAGGGTTCGGCGTTCTTCGCGTTCTTCGTGTTCTTCGCGAAGGAGGATGAAGAACTTAGAGTTTCTCCAAATCCTCTCAACAGGCCACCCACAAATAAAACATGTGTTGGTCTTATTTTATTTTCAAGCCAACGATTGAAAAACAAAGTTAAGAAACGAACCATTAATTCAATGAATTAATGGTAACGACTTAACTGCCCAATTAATAGGGGCGTTAAGAATTTAAGAAAACGCACCGGTTGACTTTCATTTAAAAGAGGCTTTTGCAGGTGCGTTACTTAGAGGAAAAGAAACGGTGGGGCTCGTGCGGGCCCCACCTCCCAAATATCCTACCAAGTGGTTAGGATATCATGGGTCCCACCTTATTCGCTTATCCTGGCTTAAGTGGCTTTAAGTGGCTTTAAGTGAAATAAAATAAAGTTGTCGCACCACTTTATTTTATTTCTTAACTTAACCCCAAAAATTAAAAACCACACCCGAGAAAACGCAACTCCGAAAAAGGTGTTTCGAAGAAAATACCGGCACTGCGATTCCATCGGTGCCCTCGAAATTCGATTCCGAGCACCGGTTCAAAAGTTAGAAAAACCCGCTCGTTTGTTCACTGAACGTACCCGAGCCAAACTTCGGAAAATGATTCCGGGAACACCGGGCCTCAGAATCAGGTTCCATCAGAAACTGCGTTCTTGTAAAATTTCAAAGAAAATTTAGAAAAAAATTTCCTTTAATTTTACGGGTCTTTACATAACTCCCACCACAGGACTTTACATCCCCGTAAAGATACATCATAAACTAGGGAAACAAAAGCGGTACTGAGCATGCATCTGAGCCTTCCGCTCCCATGTGCTCATCTGGAGGTTACCGTACTGCCAGTGAAAGCGCACCCGAGGAATCGACCCGTCCTCGTAGGACCCGCTCCTGTCATTCCTAGATCCCCACTGGAACCTCCGTGAGGGTCACCCCATCGCCCAAGTCCAGATCCTCATGGTCGAAGAAAAGCGAAGGGTCGAGCTTGTATCTCCTTAGTTGAGATACCTGGAAGTCGTCGTGCACCTGGTGCAACTGAGGTGGGTGGGTAAAGAGGTAAACCACCTCGCCTACCCTGCTGAGGACCTAAAAAGGACCATTGAACCTCGGATATAACTTGTCTCCTTGGCCACATCTACGTAACTCACGTCGAGGTGAGACCCGTAGGGAAATGTGGTCACCAACCTCGAACTCTAGTGGTCTCCGCCCCCTGTCAGCACAAGACTTTTTCCGGCTCTGAGCTGTCCTCATCCGCTCATGGATGACTTGGACCTTTCCGGTCCTACAAGAGCTGTTGTGATTTCTTCTTTGCCGATAAGAGAAATCTGGTCTCATCCCCTGGATGAACCACGTTCTTTGCCTAATACAGTCAATCCCGACATGGATGATACTATTCCATACCAAGGATGATGTCGTAAGGCCTCGACGCTACTACCAAGAGATCCAACCATTACTCTCACCTCCAAGGGTTAAGTCACACTGTCGGCATTAGTGTGTGGTCATTGGGTCTCCTCCAGTAGGCATTCCTTTTATTGAGTACCGCGGGTCTGCCGCTACAACCAAGCGCTCCTCCGCCGTGGGTCTGCCGCTACAACCAAGCGCTCCCCACTGGGCTATCTGAAACACACCGAGTCGATCGGTCCAGCAGTCGTCAGGTCTTAGCCGGCTACACGGTCTCCGTACTCCGCACGCTCGTCTCTGGGAGGGTCCGCTCCACGAGCTACTGTTCGATACTACAAGTATCACAAGGTTTCTCAAAGAAGTATCTCAACGGACCACCTCGTCAGAGGGGTCTCAATGCAACAGACGACGCGTCAATCAGACGCCCGGTCTGTGAGTTACTAGCCTTTTTCGTCCCCGGGGCCCGGTTGGTTTCGTGTGGGAACCAACCCAGATGTATCTCAACTGTACCCCGAACTCTCATAGGGTAAAATCATAGGGACCGTTTCTCCATGTGATCACCAACGCCGCTGACGGTTCGTCAAACAGACGTCCAGTCTGAAAGTTATCAGCTTTTCCGTTCCAGGGGCCCGGTTGGATTTCGGGTGCAATCCAACCTGACCACTATCCAACTGCATCCAAAACTCAAGCGAAGAATGCCAAAAGTTCCGTCTCATTAAAAGGAAATCAATGAGACAGATGGCGCGTCAATCAGATGCCCTGTCAGTGAGTAATTGGCTTTTTCACTTCAGGGGCCCGGTTGGTTTCGTGAGCGAACCAACCTGACTGCACTCTGAAGGAATCCAAACCTCGAGCAGAGTAAGCTAAAAGTTCCCTCTCACTAAGAGGAATCCATCAAAGTTGACGGCACCTCAATCGGACGTCCGGAGCTCAAGATATAGGCGTTTCCGCTCCGAGGGCCCGGTTGGTTTCGTGAGCGAACCAACCCGGCCAAACCCAAAGTACTCCGAAACCTTGAGTGCGATATACCGAAACGACCGTCTCTATCCAAGTATCACATCTCTGCTGATGGTGCATCAATCGGAGGCCCGTAGCTCAAGATACGGGTAAAAGATTGAAAAGTTCCGGAAACTGGGGGTCTGGGCCCGAACCGACCCGGCCGGCGCGGCCCGGCACAGCCAGGGTGGCCCGACCCGGCCGGCGCGGCCCGGCACAGCCAGGGTGGCCCGACCCGGCCTGGGAACGACCCAGCCCGGCCGGTGCAGGCACGGCCCGGTCGCCAGGCGGCTCAGCCGTAACGGCCGAGCAGTGCGCCAGGGGGGCGCCGCCCCCTTGAATGGTCCGCGACCCCGCTTGGGGGGCCGCCTCTTGCCAACAGATGCGGTCGGGTTGCCGCGTCCCGCCTTCACCGGTCCCACGCAGTTGCGGGACAGCCGGCTTTCCGCCGTGGCTTCATCCACGGAGGTTCTCCACGGCGGCGCCCCGGGCTCCGCCGCCTTCTGCCGTCGGTGCCGCCGTGCCGGCGTGGCACGCCGGCGGGTTGCTCCGCGGACCACCGGACGAGTTCCGGTGGTCGGAATTGCACGCCGTCTTCGCCAAAGGCCCTCCCGAGGTCCTTCCTTCACTGCGAGGACCTCACATCGCCCGTGCGGCTTGTTTTGTAGTTGTCCTCCGTTCCGCATACCAAGAATGAAAAGGGCGGTGGGTTCAGACTTGTTCGTTGGTCCGCACCCACCACATTAGCGGTTTTTAAAAAGTCTCACAACAATCGTTTTAACAAACCGCGGATATAAATCAAAAAGATTTAAATGAACAAAAACCCCTACCTCAACGTTGTCGTCGAACGTGAGTTCGTCGCGGAATTGACCATCGCGGAAGAAGAGGATCATCGCGTCGCAGAAGAGGCATCACTGTCATCGCGATACACGACGTCGCGTCGACGATATCCGAGGCTTAAAAACACACATATTTAAATTCACCATTTAAACCCATGTTGAGGATAAAATTCACAAAGAAATTAAAAGAACCGCAACCCCCTACCTCAATCGGTTGTTGATCGAAGATTGTCACGAGGAAGGAACATCTCAGAAGAAGCATTGCAGAAGGAGAATCGTCGGCGTCGTGGTACACGGTGTCGCGTCGTCGATCTCTGAGGGTTCGGCATTCTTCGCGTTCTTCGCGTTCTTCGCGAAGGAGGATGAAGAACTTATAGTTTCTACAAATCCTCTCAACAGGACACCCACAAGCAAAACATGTGTTGGTCTTATTTTATTCTCAAGCCAACAATTGAAAAAAAAAGTTAAGAAACAAACCATTAATTCGATGAATTAATGGTAACGACTTAACTGTTCAATTAATAGGGGCTTTAAGAATTTAAGAAAACGCACCGATTGACTTTCATTTAAAAGATGTTTTTGCGGGTATGTTACTTAGAGGAAAAGAAACAGTGGGGCTCGTGTAGGCCCCACCTCACAAATATCCTACCAAGTGGGTAGGATATCGTGGGTCCCACCTTATCCGCATAGCCTGGCTTAACTGGATTTAAGTGGCTTTAAGTGAAATAAAATAAAGTTGTCGCACCACTTTATTTTATTTCTTAACTTAACCCCAAAAATTAAAAACCACTTCCGAGCAAACGCAACTCCAGAAAAAGGTGTTTTCTAAGAAAATACTGGCACTGCGATTCCATCGGTGCCCTCAAAATTCGATTCTGAGCACCGGTTCAAAAGTTAGAAAAACCCGCTCGTTCGTTCACTGAACGTACCCGAGCCAAACTTCATAAAATGATTCTGGGAACACCGGGCCTCAGAATCAGGTGCCGTCAGAAACTACGTTCTTGTAAAATTCCAAAGAAAAGTAAGAAAAAATATTTCCTTGAATTTTACGGGTCTTTAAAATGTGATAATATAAAAGTGTCTTTTAATATACTAGGTTTTTCTTATAATCATGTTGAAAATTTCTTCTACACATGATGATGTTACCAATCTATTAGAAGAATAGACTATAATGGAGGAAACCCTTTGGGAAGAGGTAAATGTAATATTATGATATACTTTCTCTATTATTATGAGAAATTATATAATGAATCAATGATTTAGTTTTCAATATTCCGTACAGAGTTAATTTATTTTAGAAAATTTATATCCATCTTTCCTTCCTTTATGCACTTCCACAAGCTTCTTCTACCTCAAAAACGTTTCACCCCATCAGTGTTTGAATTTAGTATTTTCCTTCAAGTTTCCTCCACTACCCAATCAAAGAGGTAATCCTGATGTTTCCACAGTAAAATCATTTATCGTAGGTTTAATGTATTGTTATATATTAATGTTAATTATTTTTAGTATTTATCATATACTATTTGTTTTCTTATACAGGTGGATTATTTTGTTTAATTTTGGGTTTTATGTCCATATTTTATGCCATTTTGCACCAAAAATTCCACAAGATGCTTCTCCCTCAAAACATCTTCACCCCTGTAGTGTTGGAATTTTTCACTTTCCTTCATCATTCCTCCACTTATCAATATAAGAGGTAATATTGATGTTTCCATAGTAATATCAATTTTCATATAAGTAATTTACTTTTTCATATTTATGTTTAATTTATTTATTTTTCATATTACTCATATAATAATTGTTTTCTTATATAGGCGAACTCTTTTTTCCGATTTGGGGTGGTCTGAACATTTTTCATGACTTTCTACACAAAAACATCCAGAGCCTTATTCTCCCTAAAAACCTTTTCACCCATATAGTGTTGGAATTTATCACTCTCCTTCAAGTTCCCTCCACTACTCAATAACAGAGGTAATCATGATGTTTCTATAGTAATATCATTGTCCATAGAATTAATTTATTGTTTCTCATTTATGATTAATTTATTTTTGTTTAGTATTAATTATATAATAATTATTTTTTTATATAGGTGGATTATTTAGTTTGAAATGGGATGGTTTGTTTGAAGGTGGAATTTCTTGTGAGATATTGGACTTTGAGCCTACAACTGACATAATGATAAAAAGTAAATTCATCATGAATAAATATAACCATAACAAAAATGTGAATTCATACTACTTATTAATTAATTTTTTCTCATTTTTCTACTATTTATATGTTAATTTCCTTATCATTTTTATCTAATACCTTTTTAGTTTTTTTTCACAACTCTTTTGGGAAGTCATATTTTGATTTCAACTATCTACAATAAGCCGCAAAAGAGATTAATTGTTCCTTTCTACCAATGTTACCATGCCTTCTATGTCTTTTATTTATTTAACTTCCAACACTTCATACTGAGTTAATGATCATAGTAAAAAAATCTTTCTCATAGAATTAAATAAGAGTATAGGAAGCTCATGTTACCAATTTTGTGACTTCTCATGATATAATGGGTACATGATCTTCATATACACTTCTTTATTTCAAAAACTAGAGAGGTTTTTCAGCTAAGATCATCATCTAAAAATTGAATATTGGTAGTTTAACAAATAAAGAAAATGGAAATCAAGGAATTTTTTTTAGTTGGGATTTATTTGAGACTTTGGGAGGTAGATAAATCAGTCACACCTCAATCTGACACACGGTCTGATCAGTATGACTCTAAGTACTTCTCTCTATTTAAATATGACATTAATTTTAGTAAAAACGAAAACTAGCACACTAAAAACCAAGAAACTATATTCATAATGTTTTTATACTTTAATGAAATGATCCATAAGTCATTTTTGGAATATAGGAATCAGCTGCACCAAAATCCAATACACGATGTTCTTGGTATGAATCAAAGTGTTTGTTATCAATTTAAAATCGACATATTCATTTAAAAAGTGTCACTTAATAAAAAATAAGAAAGCACACTTAATTTTTTTTGATAATTTAGGAAATATATTTATAAAAAAATTTGATGTGTAAGAATCAATTTCTCATCAAACCAATACAAGATATGGTTTTTATGAGTCAAACTACACGTTTCTAGTTAAAAATAAAAATTTAGTAAAAAAGACATGTGATGTAATCAAAACTAAGAAAACTAATTTTTATTACTTTAAAACTTTTAGAAAATTAACCAAAGGTTATTTGGGACATGTTGGAATTAGTTGTACCTCAATTTGATTTACAATGTGACCAATATAAATCCAAGTGCATATTTTTATTTAAAATTGGAATGAATTTTAGTAAAAAGGGAACTTGACCTACTCAAAAATGAGAAAAATAAATTTATATTTATTTTAAACTTTAGTAAAATAATGCATAAGTCATTTATAATATATTGGAATTTTCCAAACCTCATTCCAATACAGGATGTGCCCGGTATGATTCAGTGTGTCTATTATCATTTTAAAAATGACATTTTAGTTCAAAAAGTGTCACTCAATGAAAATCAAGAAAAGAATCTTCTATTCTTTGGATAATTTTTAAAGAGATCCATAATTTATTTTTAATGTTTGGGAATTTTTCTCACGTTAAACCGATACATGATGTGATCAGTATGATTCAAAGTGCATGTTTATAGTTTAGAATTACATTTTACTAAAAAATAATTGTGGCATACTGAAAACTGAGAAAACACATTCAAATTGATTTCATAATTTATTAACTATAACCATATGTCATTTGATAGGATTATGAATCTAATGTACCCCAATCTGATGCATGGTGTGGCCGATATGAATCTATGTGTGTCTTTTTATTTAAAATTAAAATCAATTTTATTAAAAGGATAAACCTACACAAATATGAGAAAACACATTTGTATTGTATTGATACTTTAGGAAAATGATCAATATGTCATTTTTTACATGTATGATTCATCCACACCTCAATCCAAAACCCAATTTACCCGGAATGAATAAATTTGTCTATTATTAGTTTAAAGTCGACATTTAGATTCATAAAGTACTACTCACTAAAAAAGTAGAAAACACAACCAGTTTTTATTGATAATTTTTGAAAAATATTCATATTTTATTTTTTATGTTTACTAATTGGTATCATATAAAACTGATTTATGATTTTATTAGTAAAATTCAAAGTGCATGTATCTAGTTTAAAATGACATTTTAGTAAACAAGATAAGTTACATAGTCAAAAATGAGAAAACAAATTCATATTGTTTTGATACATAGAAAAATGACCAATATATCATTTTAGACGTGTAGAAATCATCCAAACCTCAATCCAACACATAGTGTGACCAGTATGACTCCAATTACATCTTTTTATTTAAAATTAACATCAATTTTAGTAAACAAGACAATTAACCTACTCAAACTCAAGAAAATTATTTCATATTATTTTCATACATTAGGAAAACAATCTATAAGTAATTTTTTATGTGTAGGAATCAACCACACATCAATTAAATACATGATGTTCTCAGTATGATTCAATGTGTCAGTTATCAATTTAAAATCTATATTTTAGTTCAAAATGTGTCACCCACTAAAAATTGAGAAAACACCAATGGATTTTCATGATAATATAGGAAAAATATCCACAAGTAATTTTAGACATATAGGAATCAATATCACATAAAACTGACACATGATGTGATCGGTGGGAGTCAAAGTGCTGGATTCTAGTCTGAAATGAAATTTTAGTAAAAAAGACAAGTGACATACTCAAAAACCATAAAAAACATTAATATTATTTTGATACATTAGGAAAAAAATCCATAATTCATTTTAGACATATTAGAATTTGTTTCACCTCAATCCAACATATGATGTGATCAGCCTGACACCAAGAGCATCTTTTTATTTAAAATTGACATCAATTTTAGTAAAAATGACAATTGAATGAGTCAAAAATAAAAAAACACATTCAAATTTTTTTGATACTTTAGGAAAATAATTCATAAGTCATTTTTGACATGTAGGAATTAGAATCACCTTAATTTGATACATGATATGTCTAGTATGACTCAACGTGTCCATTACCAATTTAAAATTGAAATTTTTGTTTAAAAAGTATCACTCACTAAAAACCCTGAAAAAAGGCTCATATTTTACTGGTAATTTATAAAAACGACTCATAAATTATTTGTGATGTGTATGAATTAGTATCATGTCAAAATGACACACGATGTGATAGATATGAGTCAATGTGTGTGTTTCCAGTTTAAAATGACATTTTCGTAAAAAAAGATAAATAATATACTCAAAAGCAAGAAAAACATTTATATTGAATTGACACTTTAGTAAAAATGTCCATAAGTCATTTGAGATGTGTAGGAATCATTCGTACCTTAATATGATGTGCAGTGTGACCGGTATTACTCCATGTACGTCTTTTCAATATATAAGTGTCATTTTAGTTTAAAATTTGTATCACATTGCCAAAATCAAGAAATTGAGACAAAATTTTTTTCTCATAATTTTATCTTCTATCAATTAATATTTTTCCTTATTATTTTTATCTTATACTTATTTATATTATATATGTCAGGGGAGGGGGAATGAAAAAACAAAAATCTTCTTAAATATGCATGGGGATGTTTGAAACTGAGACCTCCCAAACCCCACCATAGGATGAAACCTCTAGGTTTCACCCATAGGGATTTATCTTGTAATTTTTTAATTAATTTTCATAGAGATAATTCTTGAATACATATAAGAAATGGTGTGACATGAAAGAATCAACCATAATTCAATCTGATACATTGTGTTCCAAATATGAATCAATGTTTAGTTTAAAATAAACACTTTCTATTAATTTATTTCTTTATATTGTTACTAACATAAGAAATATTTTCATATACATGTGAATTATTTTGATTGAGTGGGGATGGATTGTTTAGAAATAGCATGAGTTAGGTTCAGGATTAAAAGACAAAGAAACATTGATATTTTTTAATGTATATAATAATTTGTACTTATGTAATTTTATAAACCAATGTTTGAAATTTTTGTAATATAATTTTTTCTATCTATGTTGTAAATTTAATTTCATTTAAATTTTGTATTGGTACTTGGTTTTTCTAATATATAGTGGGTTTTTTTGTGCTACGGTGTGCTATTATAGCACCTTACACTGATGCTATAGAGTACCGTTTCAACAAACTACTGTATTCTCCTTTATTAGTGTTATTAAAAGTGTTGATAAATGGATTCTTTATCAGTTCTTCTGAAAGAACTGATAAATGGATAATTCATCTTTTGTTTTAAAAATAATGATAAATGGGTCCTTTATCAATGCTCTAATAAGTTCTGATAAATTTTGTCCTTTATCAGCTATTTTTTAGCACTAATAATATACTAGTGCTTTTAATCTCACTCTGGCAGTTAGTACTTCTATAGTGCTAATAAAGGCCATTTTTAGCATTGTTAAAGGCATATTTTTTAGTGTTGTTAGATGAAAATAGTGAAGATGTTCCATGAAATGAAAACATGCTTCTTTATTTTACAGGATTAATAGATACTGAATAGTATTGTCCACTTTATAATATAAGGTTTTTCACATAAGCATTATAACCTTAGTCTCTAAAACTCAAAACCAAAAAGTTATATTGGAATGTAATAATGATAATTCTAATTTTTATGGTCAATTCCTTACTGCACAAAATCAAAACCATTTCAAAAATCTATATTGATAATAAAAAATTCAGAGCACCTTTAAATATTTCATTTTAAACATGAAAACATGGAATTTGTATTAAAACCCAATTATTCCATGCTCAAAACACCAAGAAATGATTTTAAATCCTGAAGCAGATCTCAAATATATTCTTAATTTAATAATAAGGGAATTTATAAAGCATAAGTACATTTTGAATTCAAAATGAAAACAATTATTTAGAAACATCTACCTCAAAGATAACTGAATCAAGATAGAAGACTTCAGAATGTATAACCTTTAATGGTTAACACACCAACATGGATATAAATGGTGTCTAAAAATCCTAGACACTAAAAAACCCATAATTAGATCCACATGGAACCCTAAAATTGGACAATAGAGAACTAGGGTTAATGGGAAAATCCAAATCTAAGAGTATAAGAGGAAGGATGAGAAAAAAGGGGGAAAGAGAGGAAGAAAAAACCTCAAACCTCTTAGAAATCATCAATGTAAGGGAATGACTATAATATGTATGTGGTTGGAACTCCTCTAATAGCTCCCAAGGGTTGGTTGATGCAATAGGAGGATAACATGTGTGAAAAAACATTTAAATCAAAGATTGGTTAAATGAAAAAATCCCAAATAATAACATCTAGATAGGTTTCATGGTTTAAAAAACCATGAATTGCCACTAACTTGGATAGGAAGCCCCTTTTATAGTTACTTATTTTGTGCCAAATGGTTTATAATAACCATGCACCTCACCCCAGGAACACCTAAATCCCAACACTACTTCTCAGGATCTCTGTAGAGTTTGAAAAACATTTCAATTCCCTTGAAAAATATCTATTTAAAAATGATATAGCCACTAACATGGGAACCACATTGTTACTTCTAATTGTGAAAGATAACTTTTCTCCTCCCAATAAGCCTTAAAATTATTTATTTTCATCTAACAACCAACAAAAAGTCAAAAGCAGTTAGGAAAAGATAAAATCATTAGAAATACACCACAGTAGGAAATGGGGAGTGTTATAAGGGTGTTTTTAGGTTTAAATTAAGTCCAGGACACATTTAATAACACCCCCATAAAATTTAGATCCATCCCCATAAATGGGTGTAACTCTTCTGGATGATTGAATAGATGATTCAATTATTTCAAAATATTGAAACTGTTAACACAATGGTGTGGATATGTTCACAACACTCTTGGTGGTCTCAATCATGCCACTCCCTAGAGCCTAACACACTAAATGACCATGATGTAGTGAAACCTGGCTATCCTTATAGGACCAATCATGCCTTTCACCATGGCGGGGTGGAAGCTAAACAAGCCATCATTGACAGAAGGACTCCCCACACCCCACATCCAAAACCACACAAAAAATAGGGATGTTGGTTCTTATTATGGTAAATATGTGATCCCTAGGCTCATCATTTTTACACCCCAGTGTTGTCTAGATCTTATTTCACCAATAAATGTCAAAAACCACATTTTATCCACTAAAGAATAACCACCACTTCCTAAACCTAGAGTAATATAAATTCAAAATAAAATACAAAATTTTGGATTTTATAATATCCTGACTGTAACACCTTTTTTTCCATAGAAATTCTCATAGACAATGGTTGATCTAGAGGAAGAAGAAACTTTTAATTCCATAAGAAAATGTCATCCAAGGTTATGCTTCTGAACCCAAGAACTAATCCAAAACCCAATCAACTCTAATAAATTCAACTTTCATTGATTGAAAGTGAAATATAAAACACTATAAAATGAGAAAATCTCATTAATATTGATATAACCACCATGTAAAAATTCTATTTAATCCATAGTCCCCTATAAACCGCTAGTTTCTCTCAAAGAAATAGTAAAGGAGAAACTCAATAGATATAAAAATTATTCGAATAAAAACTCAATAATATTTATTCCTTCAAAAATTGGATGATGGATCCTTAACTAATCAATTGGAAAAAAAGAAAACCATAAAAAATGATGAAACCACAAAATAACTACACATGATAATCCCTTAGACATCACACTAAAAAAGAATCTTGAAAAATTACAACCTAAAAATAAAAACATGTAACATTTAAAAAAACAACATATGGAATATTACCTCAATAAGAATTATATAGTCCATCCTAAGGTTAAGTAAGGGTAACCTGAGGCCATGATTTTAGAGTACCATCTCTCGAGGATTCCAGTAGAATATCATATAACAACTAATAATGGATCCCTTTTCCCCAAAAACCTACCCAATATTTCATATGTAAAACTATTTAAATGAAATATCCAATCATAAGTCCCACATCACCCCGTAAGAATAGAAATACAAAACAATTTGAGGCATTATCAATCCCAATACAAAAAACATACCGCAAAATATATCAAAGATAAATATAAGAAATGGACCAAACACAAATCACCTTAAGGTTCAATATCCTCAAAGAAAAAAATTACAACTTCGTTGATTCAAAACAATACAACATCACCCACATCGATTCAAGAAGAGACACACTTTCAACTTAAAAAATTAATTGATGGTGGGGGTATCCCCATGATATAATAATTGTCCTTAGATTCATAATATTATAAAAAAACTCATAAAAAGATGTAAATTCATGAAAGATCACTTGAAAATTCATATACACTAAATTATTACATCAACAAAATAGAATTAAAAAATGAAATAAAAAACATCAAAACAACAAAAAAAATCAAGAATTACCAAGATAGAACTCCTAACATCATATTGTCTATAAGGTAAAACAATTACATCAAAAGAAAACCCAAATAGTCTTTAATCTAATTTCTGAACCAAATTTTAAATTAGAGGGTCTTTATAAAGGGTATATTTCACTCAATATTTCTTATGAGTATCACCACTATATATCATTTGTAAATAACTCAAATGACCAAAATCATGATATGACTTGAGAGAATTCTAATAAGAACATTTATATTGTCTAACCTCTCTACTCTAATTGAAATTCAAATTCATTCATCCCATAAATGATAGAAACACGATGTCCATTTAATAACTCTATTTACATGGTATAACTTGGCCCAATTTCTAGTACCCATACTGGAGATTCCTCCACCACCCTAATAAATAAGTCAAACATTAAAAACCACTAGCGATCCTTCCAATTTTGCTTCAAATATGATAGATTTTATTACCATTTAACCATAGTATTTGAGACTAAGAGAATACACTACTAGTGATAAGTCGGGTCAAAGACCATACCCAAAACACCAAACCATTAATCGATCATCCAAGGTTAGATTATGTCGGTATGACACAAGAATGATAAAATGATGTGAATATTTTAAACTATTTTATATCCTTGTTAGAGATGATAAAATTCTATTGTCTTAGATACCTTCACCACATTAGAAAATAACTGTTGAATGAATCATTATTTTAAATCATCCCAATAGAGATCCTTATCTGACTTAGTCCAGAAGACACAGATTCAACACTTCCTACTTGGACCCTCTAGCATGAAGGTTATAAAATTAACCTTAAGTGATCCAGAGGTTCAGGAAATACCAAAATATTCTCAATCCTTAGTAGTCAAACAACCACTTCTTGAGAATCGTGTTTCCAAATTAAATTATGAGGATCGATGATTTTGAAAGATTGAACAAAATAATTATTATTGGGAAAGAAAGGAGGAACACTGAGTTTACTAATTAGATAAAATAGAACAACCATCCCAAGAGAATCTTGATCAACCAAAGAGTCTATTAAATTATAATAATGTCATACTCTAAAAATAATATGTATAAACATCATCAAGAAAAACTTTGAAAGTCAAATTCTATAAGGCAATTCATAAATTAATAATAATTCATAAAAACACAATTTATGTACATTTTCAAATCCTACATATAAAACATTCTCAACAAAAAAACTCATTTCTTTTTAAATAATCAAAATAAATTCACCACTTCAACCAAAGAGGGTTTAACCAAAACTCAATTCCAAAATAACATTCATTCTCCAAACAAATATTTATACCTATTTTGAATCATTTAAAGTAAAATAGCATAAAACTGATGTGTTTAAAAACCTCATATTTTTAAATATTTCACACTTAAAATATTTAAAAAAACTTCAATTAAAATTTCTGGATATGACATGAAAACGTTCAAAATAATTCACACAATAACATTTCCCCAAGAAAAAAATAGATTTTCCAGAAACTATTAATTGTTTTAAAATTAAAATATTTTAGAGAGATTTCCAAAACCATATATCATTTTGAATTCAAAAAATTTACACACACATTCAAAACCCTATTTAATTTTCGATCCAAGCATTTTCAATAAATTTAATAATAATTTTGAATGTATCCTAAATATTTCAATGAAAATATTTGTATTTTCAAAAACTATTTTATGAAATTTCTATTTAACATTTCCATTTCATTTTTTAACAATATAAAATCCCATAAACACTATAATTTCCCATAATTTAGTCTCCATGAAAATGGAAATACGTCATATACATAAAGAAAACAAATTCCAAAATCATGGAAACACATGAAAATTTAAGGATTAACCACACGATATATCCTACTATAAGCTAACTATACCAAGTCCAATGGAATTTACTTTGGTCAAATGTTATACACATGGTTTTCCAAAACCTATACATGTTTCATATTCCACTAATATCCTCCTTGTTTCTATTTCAAAATCCAACTCACCAAAAATTAATAACTGAAACTCCCAAACCAACACTAAATAAATCTCAATTAAAAGGTATAAAGTTCCAAAAAAACAAAAAAAATCAGGTATCATCAAAAAAGCTGGTCATCAAGAACCTACTCACCGTATGGATTATTTCAATCCTAGTTCCCATATTCCACAAATCCCCACGTAACAAGAAAAATGACATAGGATTCCAATTTTTCATGAATGAATATAGGTCATCCCAGAATAGGACACCCATGCAAGTCATGGAAAGACATAAAGGGTGTTCCTGGTCCCAACATGCTAGTTAAAAGTGCCCAAGAATCAACTAAAAAACATTGGGTATGATTTTTACCATAAATAATAAATAACATGAAGTAGAACAATACAATTTCAAGGTATAAAACAAGAATTAAAGTAAAAAAAATAAACCGACATGAATATAATATCTTAGGATTCATGGTTTATGGATGATACCCTAGAAAATAATGGTATGTAAATAGAAAAATACCACTTCCCAACCTCCATATGCAAATGAATAACTACACTTGTACATCCATCCACTAGAACTAAGAGGTACATGAATGTCCTCTATATTTAAGTGGAAGGATATCCTATAATATATAGGTGTGAGCTAAGAAAATCCCAGTATTTCATCACCCAAAAACCCTAATAAATCACTTTAAAAGAAAATACATTTCATGCAATTTTCAAAATAAAAATACTTGAAAATTATTCTTTCATAAAACAAGTACTGAAAAATTTCCCTTGAAAACAACCATTTTAAAAAATATAGGATTATTTATAAATAAAACTAAAATTTATTTTCCCATAAAAAAGTCTTTAATAAGTTACAATTAAACTATTTTAATCTAAAATTTGAAATAAATTAGAATACATTTCAATAAAAATCCATATTACTATTATTTAAAAGATATAGAGATATCTTCATCATAAAATCCTAGGTGAAGGTGAAAAACATTTATATAAATAACATGGTCTTAAATGATTAAAATTATTCATAAAATTAAACAACTACACTTTAATTAACCCTTATCAACCACTCAGACTTACACATTCGGACCCAACAAGGGGAAACATCCCAAAAGTTAACCTAAATCCCACTTAAGAACACTAACCGGAGAATAATTAAACACTACAACATATGTGTACCTAAAAATTCATCCTACTTAAACTGATCTTCCAATGACATTTCAAAATATAGGTTGGAATTTCAATGAAATATTCACTTCCTACAATCATATTAAAAAATAACCATTTATTTATTTATCTCACTCGCACCTTTTAACACACACATTGGAACATCAAATTTATCCATGCATAATAATGACATAAATATACTTACCTAAATAGGTACATTTATCAAAATCATTAAAGAATAAATATATTAAATTATATATAAAGGGGAGTATACTTTGAGTTTTAATTTTCTATTAAACTTTTAAAAACAACCAACGAAGACATGGTATCATTCTTGAAGAAAAAATCCATGAAACTCCCATTTGGGAAACCAAATGAGTGAACCAAATTTTTATTAATTTAATAAATTAAACTTTTAAATAACTTAACAAGGAGGTCCAACCCACCCAATCTGTTAAAAAAGAACATTTCCCATAATTATTGATATATACATTGTAAAAAATTAAAGAAAAATTATTAAGATCCAACCAAGAATAATAATTTTCCCAAATTAAGGATTTTTACTTTTAAAAAAATTTCATATCGAATCATATGAAAAAATAATTTCCCCACATTTATTAAAATGTCATGAAAGAATCATTATATATATATATATATTAGTTATATGTGGAAACCATTATAAGGAATTTGAATTCCATGGAGAAACCACAAAAAATCATAGAATAAATTTAAAAGATATTCGAGTGGGATACCAACTTCAAAACTCATTAAATTCAATAATGTAAAGGTAATCCACTAGGACACCACCCATGTAGCTAGTAGAAACGATATTGGATCCAAAAAAACCTTGGATTTAAATAATTACCCAATTATGAAAAAACCTAGATCTTAGATCCATACTCTATGGACAATATAGTTTGAAAAGAATGAATAAAAAGTGGGTAAACACAAAGAGAATAAAAAAATAAGATCTTACATTGATTAATCAACCTTGAGATGTGAAGAAGCATTAAGGATCAACAAAAATCACACCAATATGAAGAATAAAGGACCCTCACTCAAGAAAGACGCTCTAAAGAGTTGATACTAATGAATACAAGTGGATTTATAGGGTTAAATTGAGTCAAGTACGCATGAATAACACTACCATTAAGACTGGAAGTTCTCTCATAAATTGGAATAGCTCCCTAAGAAGACCAAATGGTCAATTCAGTAAACTAAAAATTCCAGAACTATCAACACAATTGTGTATAGGTTATTACCACACACATAGTGGTATCAACCATTCCACACCCAAGATCTTGACACACTAATTGAACATGATGTAGTGGAATAAGTCTATCATTTTTGGACCCACCATGAATTGCAATATGGAATAGTGGAATTTGTACTCACTGTGGTGCACTTGAGGAATTCCCTCACCCAACACCAAAGATTACACTGAATACTAGGCATATTGCTCATCCTCATGGTACACAGGTGATGCCTAGGATCAAAATGGATTAAGACTAAAGTGTGTTCTAGCTCGTTTTGCAACTAATAATCCTAAAAAATACATTTAAGCCTCTCGAGACCAACTCAAACAACATGAATCCAAAATAAAATAAATTCAAAAAATTATTAAATTTTTTGATATTATAGTCATAAAATTGGATTATCTATTTCTATCGAGATGTTTATTATTATACTATTTATATTATAGGATTAAATATATATTTTTTATGCCTAAATTAAATACATTATTAGTAAAATACCCAATTACACCCAAATTTAATCATCCTTAAGGTAGGAATAGGACTGGTGTCAAAGTTTAAAGGTTATCATTTTAGGTATCTTATAAGCCTCATGTATGGGGATTTAATATGAAACATTCACCCCCAATAAACTAAAAACATGGTATAAGACACTCCATGTGGTATATATAGTGGGTTATCCAAAATAAATAATTCATTCTATGCCTCTTGATATAATCTCATTTCTCTATAAAAAATATAACTCACATTAATTTTAACATTTCATCACAACATATAATACTCTATAATGTATATATAATACGGATAACACTAAATCATACTTTGAGAGTTGAATTACCATTTTACATCATGAATATTTGAAACTAATATGAAAGAATTAAAAATTGATGATTTCATTTTTATATAATGTGATATGTTTTATATTCTTAAAATATATTAATAATTATAACAAAACCGTACATAACTGCCTATATAATGATATATTATATGATATACCACCAGAGAGGCCTTATGTTTGCATTAAATTTATGGTTTATCAAACTCATTTCATATCAAAGTAATTCTCGTCACATATCTATGTTACTATTTGATGGCTACTCACACTAAAATATTTTAAAGGGTAACATCTGTGAAGAAATATTTCTTAAATAACGGTTATATTTGGATTTTTAATCCTTATATTCAACTATTTGAATGTAATATTCAATTTTTTTACATCACTGTATCCAATGTTATGATGTTATTATATTGTATTATTCAAATACTTATATATCATTTTAACTTTCTAATTACCATGAATCATTTCCTTTTTAACTTTTCTTTGAAATCATTTAGTAAAAACATTAAATGCAACTCTTCAAATTAAGATCATTATTTATAAACATTCCCAAAAATATTCTAGGATATAAATATATTTTCACATTTAATTAATTGGTAAAATCACTTATTTATTAAACTTTGAACTTATCTTGGTTAAAAATACTCTTTATATACTCTTAAGAAATGTAATTTATCTAAAATATATTTATATGGAAAAAAATACTTTGTGCTAGAAAATAAAACATATTTTTTATAAGAATATTTAACAAATAAATTATTAAAAACTATACGTTATATATTATTATATATTTTTTGATAAATATTCTAAAATGAAGATTGTATTATTTAAAATATACCATTATAGAATAGTGATAAAAAAATTTCTAATATTTTAAAAAATATAATGCATAAAATATTTAATTCTAGATAAAACTCCTTTTATTCCATCATTTTAAACAATTTTATCAATCATAATTATGCACATTTAAACAATCATGTTAGTTATTTATAAAAAAAATTGTTTTTAAAAAAATCATATGAGAGAAATAGATAAAAATACATATTTTTTATAAAAATACACTTGAGATTTAAATAAATTTACTGAACCCAAATCCATGATGTAGTAAATATTTTCCTTACCATTTTAATATATACTTCAAGATCAATCAATAAACTCCACCTTAGTTTGAAACTCATTTAAATATTCAAACCATTTTTATAATACATATTTGATATCAAATATCCTTTAAAACGTATAAATGAATTATATAACACCAATATCTGATGTGGAATCCCTATAAAGTTTCTTAGAAACCTTTAGGAATTATACAAAAATTTCATTTCCAAGGTTTAGGATGTTCACAATGGAAACACTACCCCTTATTTTTGACACCTTCATCAAGATTTGATGACTAGGGATGACTATATAGACCACCAGTCTTCCTTTCTCACCATAAAATTTTACCCTTATTTTTCGCTAACATAGTAGTGAACTTTTGATATCCCATATCCCACATAGTTTTTCTTAATATATTAATGACATAAGGTAATATTTTATTGAAATCAGTAATAAATTTTTAACCTTTTAAACAATGAATATAAAATGAATTCCTTATCTAGATTTATCCATAAAGCATACTTTCTGTCTATTTAATTCATCGATGTACATATTCAAATTGATTAAATGAATGAAAAATAAATTTTATTTTTTCATATTAATTCTAAAATATTTCATTGAAACCATTTAGTGAGTATTTATATGATTATCATAACTATCTATATTCACTTGAGGAATAACTTTAATATGATAAATTCAAGATGAGGTTACTCTAACAAATATAATTTTCATAATTTTTCAATAATATTTCTTATTTTTTTATATTATTTTAAGAAGTTTATTACATTAATATTCTACATTTTAGAGTTGATATAAAAGGAAACTTTAATGATTATGATTCTAATTTATCAATAGTATATTTTTTATCATATGAGTTTCATATTTTACAATAATTTAATGAGTAATTTTCATTCATTATACTCTCACTAAAATAAAGAACCCTTTTATTACATCATATGATATAGTAAGGTGAGAAACATATTTCATCTTGAGTTATCATATCTTATATCATACATAATCAATGACTATATATAATAGAAAATCATTTCAACCATATCACATATAAATCATGGATAGTTGAGTGGTAAACTCCTTACCGAATACTTGACATGGATTATCTCAACTCTAGTCCTTTGGTATTATAATGTTAGGGTTTAAAAACTAAGTTTAACTTAATATTATTTCCAGAATCGACACCTATCTAATAGGCCCATCATTGTAACACCTGGATGTTTTTATGAAATATTCTCTTTAAATAATTTTAATTCTTCAGCAACATTAATTTCATGAAATCATGAGTTTAAAATAACCGCTAGATTCCTTAAGTATAAAATGACCATTATACCCTATCCTTTAGGTTAGTAGAAATAAGTATAGCAAAATTATAAAAATATATTGTGAATTCATTGGATGATAATTATTTATGAAAAATATAAATCAATTAGATATTTTTATTTTTGAGTGAATTACTATTAGTAATGAAATTAATGAGATATATATGTTATATACTTAATTTTTGTTGATATTCATTCAAGGGATATTTTAGTCATAAGTTATTAATAAACCTCAATTGATGTATAAAAACCTATATTTTTCAAAAGGGTAATTTTACGCCTTTGAATGGAGAACCACTTTTAAATTAAGATTTTGACATATTAATAATTTTTATATTAAAACCTAAAAATTTTATTTGGAATAATAATATAAAAATTTACTTTTGATGAAATTTTAATACTTTCACATTTTGATGAATAGTAAAAATACACTAAATTTTAATTGAAAACAAATTTTTTAATAGAAAAAATTTATATGGTTAAATTATAATATTGAATGGTTTTAAATTATATATATAATATATTTTTATCATTATATATAATTTATTTCATTAGAATTAGTTTTACATTGAATTCATATGTAAAAACATTTCAATATTTTGCAATGTTTTAGCTTTCAAAACTTGTTCTCTCTTTTCAAAAATGGAATAAATTATTAATTAATTACCTAAATATATGGTTTTTAAATTTTTAAAAATGGAAAATATATTTGTAATCATTAGGTCCAAATTATATAAATATATTTATTCTATTTTTGGGCTTTATGAAAAGTAACTTCGATAATTTTTATTAATACGATCAAATGGTAAAACTTGTACTTAAGGGTAAGAGTACTATGATAAAACTACCCTAACACTTGTATTAATCTTATTAAACGATATATGGCCTACCATAACAACCCTTAGGATGAAAATTTGACCTTTGGAAGCCACTTGGATGTGATAATGACAATTATTTTTTTTGATTTAAAGGAAAATATGTTATAAACATATATCTAGTTACTAAAACAATTTTAACATGGGGTTATATAAGTGATCGACTATAAATATTAATTAGAATTATAAATGTTTTTCCTATATCATGATACTTTATTTATAATTTTTATAAATTAAATAAATTACTTTAATTATGACACAGTGATGACGTAGTGACTACTTTATTAAGGAAGGAATTAAATAAATGATATTATAAATATAAAAAAATATTATTTGGAAACTTTTTGTCATCCATAATATTTCTAAGTGAATATGATATTTTAAAAGACTATTAAATGGTTTGGTTCACAGTTATATCCTCGTTTAGATTTTATTTACATTAAATAAAATGAGTAGTGTAAAAATTGACATAATTGATGTTTTATAAAAATAGTAAATTATTAAATAATTTAAAATCTATAATAATCATATAAAATAAAAAATTTACTATGATAAGGTCTAAAATTTAATTACCTATAAAAATATAGGAAATTGACCCTATATAAGTACAATGTAAAGCCTCTTAATAATAAAAATGTGTACGACAACTAAAATTAAAAGAGAATAATTAAGTGTAAACCGAAAAGATAAGTTTTGAAATAAAATCCATACCCATAAAAAAATATTTTATTAGAGTATATTGAACTATCATTATCTTATCTTCAACATATTTAAATTTTTAAGCATTTGGTTTAAAAAAATTAATGTATACTAATTTAACTTCCAAAGGGTTCCCTTCACATCAATTATAAAAGGGCACCACCTTCCTCACCACTTCACTAAAATATGAGACTTCAATATTAGACATCCCCATCCCCTTTCCCTTATAAACTTCCCTATTTACATTATATAGGATTTGGTATTCTATAAAGACCACCTATAGTTCTCTAAGAATATATTTAGAGGAAGCACGTCGAGGAAGAGGTAATATTTCTACTGATTCTTTCAAACTAATTTCTTCCTCTACTTCCTCTTCATTATTTGTTTCATTATAAATTAATAAAATCAGTATCAATAACATACCGATATATTATTATAATTATTAAAAAACTATATTCCAACTTCTATCCATCCTATGAAAAATGAAATCACCACATGTGGGTACGTTCGGCTTACCGTCTCCACGCCACCGTGTAATCTATTCTTCACCACCACCTTAAATGGATTAATATAATGATGAAAATAATGAATATATATTATTATTATAATATGATACATATTCTGAAATATTATAAACCACACACTTTAATACCCTTTAACAATTATGGGAATGATATCGTCACTCGTGCGTACGTACGACATACCGTCTCCATGATGATATGTGATTCATTCTACATGATTTTCATTAAACAGTGATTATATAAATGAATGGAATGAATGGAATGAATAAATATGATATATATTATACTAATATAATTCTATAAATTATATAATTATAACCTATGAAATTGAACATAAACTTATCTAAAAAAACATTCATAATACCATAAAGAATTTAATACCCAAATAATGAGTAATAATGAAATGTTACTAAAAAATGGATTATAATATGATCATATAGGATATAATTATAGAATAAGTAAATAAAATTATTTAAATCTTTATACAGGATTTACAGAAACATATGAAGGATATCAGACCTAAGGTAAGAGATAAATTTTCAATATCATTATTGTCCGAGATTGTTTATACATAAGTTCTTACTATTGTATATTTATCATCCACATACATGTTTCCAAAATACGTAATGTTATTTCTCTTATTATACATTTTTAAGGTTAATTTTACCCATTGGTGAATTTTTATAAAATGGTATGAAAGGAATATTTCGTCATTTTCGATATGAGGTACTTTTTTGACTTTACCAGAAAAAGCACGAGAAGAATGTTTTTTTATCATCTACAACATGAATGGATTTTTTTTTGTTATAATGATGCCTTATTTTCATGAAAATTCCATTACATGTTTAACATGTTTTTTTTCAATGAAATTATTTCCATTTAAAATTTAGTGGTGTTAGGATAAAAGAAATTTTTTTTAATGAAGAATGAATATTTTCCTCAAGAATTATTTTGATGTGTTATAACAAAACTATTTTCTATGAATGGTGAAATTATTTAAAAAGGGATATTTTTCTATCCCTATTATTAGTATGATTTTATTGTGTTTATAGTGGAATCTTATTTATGAAATCCATTTGTTTAACATGTATTATGTTATGATGGAATGATTATTAAGAAACTCATTTTATTCCATGGGTTATGCTGGGATGAATGATTTATATTTTTGTTGAACACGTAAGAATGATTTAATTATGAGATAGATGGGACCCATATCTCCATAAAATTAATTGGAAAAAATTTATATATCATGAGATAGATATAAATGGAATGACAAGTAAATCTGGTTTTGTAATACACAACTGGAACGACATGTAAACCTAGATCAGTAATAAACTTTGTCTCCCATAATGATCTTGGAAGTGAGACTTGAGTAATATGAAATGATTTTTTATACTTATGTGTATTCCAAAACTTCTCATGTTGTATATTATGAATTTTGTAATTATATTCATTAATTCTTATAAACATTAATGATATATCCAATGACATGATATCACAATCTTTCATATACAGGATATGATTTTAAAATGTTGTGTTCTTTTGTCTAATTATTATTATATTATTGATATATCCCTTGTTTACCCTTACTAAGAATATGATCTCACCCTTTCATTTGTTTTTCCAAAGTTAATGAAGAAGGGTATCATGTAAGAGAAGTCAAAAAGGGGTCAAGTTTTGATGAAATAAGAGGAAGACAATAAAGATGTCTTATGAACTAGTTGTTTATATTTTCCAATTTCTAATGGAAATACACCTATGTAGTCTTGATATGTATTTTTTATATTTTTTAATGAATATTATTAAACTTTTAATTTATATCAATGTATGTAAAGTATGAGGTGTTATCATTGGTATCAGATCAAAGGTATAGTTAACCTTTAAAAAGTAGGATGAGAAATCATTTGTAAGACCCCTAAGGATACGTCTAAGTAGATGTTACAATCCTAGTGTTTTAGAAATGACAATGAATAAATGAGGATTGAGCTTAATGTGTCCTAAATTGAAATTTTATTCTTTACTATGTGGTTTTCACATTATGATTAATGTTGCTCACACTATTCTTATTGATTTTAGTCAATTGTTAGAACATGAAGGAACCATTTTAATATTTAATGCAATGAGAAATGAAATTATTGTCCTCCAATGAAACCAAATATTATCGGATTTGGAATGAAAAATATTGTAGCTATGATCACACAAAATTCTCAATCTATGAATCATGCATGACTTCTAAACAAGAAAAGAAGGTAACAACATTCTGTTGATTCCTTCATGAGGCATCATCCACCATCTTTAAGTGAGTATTCTGATCCATTAGTGGCTAAACAATGAATTAGTACCACTAAAAATATATTTTCCTTTCTCCGATGTTCAGAACATGATAAATTCATCTTATAAGTCTATCGTTTGGAAGGTGAAGTTGATCAATGGTGGAACCTTATCAATAATACGAGGCAAAGAGATGATATTGAATCCAAGGAATGTGATGTTATTATGAATTTATTTTTAAATAATTAATTTCCTCATATTATTATAATAAATAAGGAGAAGGAGTTCCTTGATATTAAGAAAAAAGATGATGAATCCATTGGTACCTATGAAGAAACTTTTACAAGACTTTTGTGTTACGCTTCTATAATTGTTGTCCAACCCAAGAGAAACATTTATCTATTATTTAATGGATTAAAACCATATCTCTGAAGGTTATTATACATAAGGGACTTCAATAGCTATGAAAAAAAAATCTTTTGATGTGTTATTAATGTTGATATGGAGATTGGAGTAACCCATTAGTCCTCTGGGATTGATAAGAAGAGAATAATGGAATTCAAGTGAAACTCTAAAGACCACACTAAAAAGAAGATGAGTTTTCCCTTATTCTCTATGTGTGGAAAGAAACTAAGATTAAATTTTTGTAAAGCAACTATAAAATGTTTTAAATGTGGAATAGAATGTCATCAAACAGTTTAATGCAGATGTGATGGAAAAAATATGGCTAATGATGTGAATAAAGAAAGCACTATATAGAATAAACCTTCTACACTCCAATGTTATAGGTACATGGAAATGGGGCCTTATGCCAATCAATTCTCTAATCCAAGGGTTATTGATTATGATCAACGTTAGCAAACACTTAATGCCAAAGAAAAAGGCAAGTCACATACGATCACCATCGGTGATGTGGAGTATGATAATAAAGTTGGGAAAGGTACACTTACAATATAATATAATGTATAAAATGTTTTATTTGATTCTAGATCCACCCACTATTTTATTTCTAAATAATTTCATAAGGGTATCAAAGTATTACTTCAATAATTAGATGTTGAGTTAGCTATGAAAACTCCTAACAGAAAAATGGTCACATCAAAAGATTATAATTATTCTCTGGTTTATGTTTGTGGGAAAGTGCTTCTTGTAAATCTTGTGATCCTTACTGTATTGGAATTTGATGTGATTCTTGGCATTGATTGGCTGCCTATATATTTACCTCATATCGATTACTAAGTAAGGTAATTCAAATTTCATATTCCAGATCAATCTATGATAATCTATCAATGCCAGGATGAATATTACCTTCTAGTATAATTTTCTTCCATCTTATGGGTCTTGATTCCTATAAATGAAGGTTATTTATCTCAAATGGTTGGATAGAAACTCAAGATTAATAATACACCCATTGTATGGGAGATTGATGTTGTCTTTCCACAAGAATTCCTTGGACTTCCACCAAATCGTGAAGATGTGTTTTCAATGGAATGCATACCGTGTGCTTTTCCTATTTCAAAGAAAGCATATAGAATGGTCCCAATTGAGTTGCAGGAATTAATGAAGCTACTCTAAGAAAATATTGATATGGGATTCATACTCCTTAGTACATCACATTTGGGAGCACCTATTATGTTTGTTATGATGAAAGATTGATCAATGAAACTCTTCATTGATTATCTAGAACATAACAAGATCACTATAAAGAAAAAGTATCCTCTTCCACATATTGATGGCTTATTTGACCAACTACAGGGATCTCAATACTTTTCTAATATTTATCTTCATTCAGGATATTAGGAATTAAGGGTCAAGAAGGAGTATATACCAAAGAAAACATTCTATACAAGATATGGACACTGTGAATTTATAGTGATGTCTATTGGTTTTACTAATAACCATTCTATCTTCATGGATATAATGAATAGAGTCTTTAGATACTATCAGGATCTATTTGTGGCAGTCTTTATAGTTTATATTCATATCTATTCAAGGAGAAATGAAGAATATTAATACCGCTTAATAATTATTTTGAATACCCTGAGAAAGGATAAGAAATATGAAAAATTTACCAAGTGTGGATTTTGGATTTAGAAAGTTCCATTTTGGTGAAAAATAATTTCAGGAGAGGGGATATATATGGATCTATCAAAACCTGAAGTTATTGAAATTTGTCCAAGACTAAAAATGCTAAATGAGATTGATTGTTTTCTTGGTTTGGATGGATATTATCAACGTTTGGTGGAATATTTTTCACAATTTTCTAATTCACTCACCATGTTGACTTGGAAAGAAGTTATTTTCATACATATATAGGAATGTAAAGTGAATTTCAAAGATCAAAAAAGAAGGTTAGCTAGTGCACCTGTGCTCACACTACCTTGTAGTGGAGAAAGGATTTTGATCTATAGTGATTCATCCAAGAAGGGGTTGGGATGTCTTCTCGTGAAAAATGATATGGTGATAGATTATAAATTTCATTAGTTGAAAATACATGATCAAAATTACTAAACTCATTATTTGGACTTAGATGTGGTAATATTTTCATTAAATATATGGAGGTATTATTTTTATGGTGAAAGGTGTGATATTTATACTAATAATAAATGTTTAATGTATATTTTCACACAAAAGGAGCTGAATATGCTCCATATAATAAAATTGGATTTGATTAAAGATTATGACTGATCAATATATTACCACCTCGAGAAAGAGAAAAAGGTGGAAGATGCTTTGAGCCGACAAGACCAATATAGACTATCCATGATGAGGATTACAAAAGATCCAATATTTATGGATTTTCAAAGGACAGATCTTGAAATTTTAATGGGGATAAATATTATCTTTCTCAAATGACTTTTCAACCATCTATACAAGTGATGATTAAGGAGGTGTGGAAAGAAGATATAGTGATACAAAAGAAATTGATAATAGTTCATGAATCCAACATTGGTTTTGAATGAATAATAAGGTTTATGAATCAAGTTTGTATTCCTCTCATACCAGAATTAAAGAAGGATCTACTAGATGAGGTTCATAGTTCTTCATTCTCTATTCACCCTAGAAACAAAAAGATGTACAGGGACCAGAAAGATTATTTCTGGTGGGATTGAATGAAAAGAAATGTTGTCAAAAATGTCTCTTGAGTATTTGTTTGTCAGCAAGTTATGGCTGAGAGACAGAAGTATAAGGGGATGTCACAATTATTACCTATACCATAATGGAAATGGGAAAACTTCACTATGAACTTTTTCATTGGACTTCCCAAAACATCCAAAGGCTATAATGCTATCTGGGTTATAGTTTATCACCTTACAAAGTTAGTACCATTCATTTCTATTAGAGAGAATTTCTCTCTTTATCATCTTACCAGTATATATGTAAAGTAATTGTTAATATTTCATGGAGTACTACATTCCATAATATCTGATCGAGATCTAAGTTTTACATTGATGTTCTCGCAATATATTCAACCAGATGTCGATATAGAGTTATGTTTCATCACTTCTTATCATCCTTAGAGAGACAGTAATTATGAGAGGACAATTAAAAATTTGTAAGATAAATTGTAATATAGTACTATATATTTCAAAGGTGGT
This sequence comes from Viscum album, assembly GCA_963277665.1. Taxonomy (NCBI): domain Eukaryota; kingdom Viridiplantae; phylum Streptophyta; class Magnoliopsida; order Santalales; family Viscaceae; genus Viscum; species Viscum album. The sequence continues at coordinate 1,385,503,229 of OY728123.1, forward strand.
TGGGATCAAAACCAACCTTTAGTGGAATATTCTTACGACAACAGATTTCGCTCTAGTATTCAGATGGATCCTTATGAAGCCCTATATGGAAATAAGTACAGAACTCCAACTTTCAGGGATGATGTTGCTGAAGAAATTTTATCAGGACTTGAACTTGTTGATAAACTAGAAGAGAAGGTCAGATCTATTCAACAACACATAAGAGAGGATTAGAGTAAACAAAAAAGTTATGCTGACAATTGAAGAAAATATATATTTTTTGAAGTGGTTGAGAATGTGTTTGTAGACACTGAAAAAAACAATCAAGGGATGAAGGATGTTTTGGCGTGACAAAGAGAAGACATATTTGGACCCGATGATGCATTCTGGGGGGGCTGGAAGGGCCGTGTGAAAAAATCTCATCTGGGTGCGAAAAAAATATCTCTCGCACAGAAAACAGTGGGATCTGTGGCCTTTTTCTATGCTTGTGTGAAAACTCCCGTGCCGCGCGGAAACTGCCATGCCTGTGCGGAAAACTCCCACGGCGTGTGGAAACTTCTGCCCCAATGTGCAAACTTCAGTGCCATTGACCGCAGGCATGGAATTCTGCGCGCGGCTCCTAGCACGAAATATCTTTCATGCTTCCAACACCGGTATGAAAACTTTCACGTGGACCTGTTTCCCTGGGGATCGGGCGATTCCGAGCACCTATAAATAGAAGGGCGCCCTTCCACTTCTGAGGACTGAAGAATCCGAACCGTCTCCTCTGTGAAAAATCCACCTCTCATGCACGCAAAATATGGATTTCAGGTACGATATTTTTCATGAAAAGTCTCCCAAGGGTCTTCCTTCAAGCGATACCACACATGCTTAACCCTCGTCCAAATCCCATTGAGTCTTATTTCTTGCGCACAATCCTTTCCAATTGCATGTAATCGGTTCCAATTGAGCATAATCCCTTCCAAATTGTGCGCGATCTCTTCCAATTGCACGCAATACCTTCAAATTGTGTGTAAACCTTATGACTTGCGCGCAATCTCCTCTATTAGTGCACAAAACCTTGGCTCCCCTTTACACACCCATCCTCTCTAATTTTGCACCGACCTGACAATTTTCTCGCTAGTGGATCAATTGCGCACCGACCCGGCATTTTTTACACAAGCAGCTCAATTGTGCGCTGGCCTGGTCTTTTCCGCGCAAGGGCCTCAATTGCACGCCGACCTATAGTTTTGCACGCAAGAGGCTCAATTGCATGTTGGCCCGACCTTTTTCTGCGCAAGTGCCTCAATTGTGCACCGACCCGCCGTTTTCCGCACAACTATTCTTTTTTGCACGCAAACCTCCCTCTTTGCGCGCACATGTTCGATGTCTCTCTTTCAGACATCATTTTCGAGCACCTCCCACACCCAAAACATCTATGGAAAACACGGTTTTCTCATACGACCCTCTAGGCTTGTACAAAGTAACTTCAATGTCCCTTGGGCGGTGTTTCACATTGCATTGCTTCGCCTCATGCTTCTTCCCATAGGCACTCTAACAGCTATTGCTTCTTTGCATAGCCACGCTAATGTGGACCCCCCAATGGTATGCTCCATAACACCCCCAACCATGACATTGTGGGTCCCTTCAGTTCATTAAGGTGAAAAGGGATCCAGTTATGTAAGTCCTAAGGGTGCGGAGTAAACCCACCTCGTCCGAGCTGTATGACGTTAAACTTCCAAGCACCTTCATCCTCAGCACATGACATTAAACTATGGCCTCGCCCCTTGCATCATACATGGAGTACCCCACCTTGTACATTCTCTATGCCCACTGGTCTCCATGAGAGTGAAATCATTCCTCACATGGAAGGAGATCCTCTTTATCAAAGCGGCGTCTGTCCATAGGGAAAGGCCAACCACCCTTGTGTAAGCCCCTATCTTTCCATGCAGGAGGCAACACCCCTACTCCTCCTCTCTTCCTGGGTGCCAAGTCCCTCTCCCGCTAGGCTTTGCCACCATCCAGGCCCCCACCCTAGAGTAAGTCCCAATCTCCATCTCCCTAGGTGGAAAACTGTGCTTTAGCCCCTATTTTCTTTTTGGGACTCTAACCACGCATGATCCCCACTTCAATTCCCACAGATACACCTTTCGCGACATGATTGTCAGGTATTTGATATCTCTTGTTTCTCACACCGATCATGACTCATGTGGGCTTAGAGTAAGCATCAACCATGGCATCCTCTCTAGGAAGCCTAGAGTGTAAGCCCCAAACACCATCTTTAACTACATGGTATTTAATCCTTGCCAAGGCGAGGTACATAGGAAGCCTACCAGGGGTTCAAGCCCAACACCCATTCGTTCCGACCCCCTTCACGTCGGTTCCCACACCACCTGAACTACGAGTTCTTTGATCCTTTCCAAGGCAAGGTACGTAGTAATCCTCCATGAGGTTCAATCCCACCATCCATCTGGGCCCCATGTCCACCTTCACGTCAGTTCCCACACCACATGAACTACGAGGTCTTTGATCCTTGCCAAGACAAGGTACGTAGGAAGCCTCCATGAGGTTCAAGCTCACCATCTATCTGGGCACCATATACTTCTTCACATCGGTTCACCCCCATCTTTCATGATGTTAAACTGGGAACCTCAATTAGTGGTAAGCCTTTATCTCCTCCGATCAGTGGTAAGTCATTGTTTCCCCCAGTCAGCGGTAAGCCGTTGCACCCACCTGAACTACGTGGACTTTGATCCTCACCAAGGTGAGGTATGTAGGAAGCCTCTTTGAGGTTCAAGACCACCACCCATTGGTTCTGATCCCATTCACGTCGGTTCACCAAACTCCTCCATGATCTATGAGGTCTTTGATCCTTGCCAAGGCATGGTACGCAGGAAGCCTCCATGAGGTTCAAGCCCACCATCCATTTGGACCCTAGGTCCTCCTTCACATCATTCCACCAAACCTCATCCCATATGAACTACGTGGGTTTGATCTATGTCTCCTAGGTAGGGTATGTAGGAATATTCCATGAGGATCAACCCCATCCAGCGGTAAGCCATTGTGACCCCACCCGGCGGTAAGCCGTTGTGACCCTATCCAGCGGTAAGATGTTGTGACCAAAATCAGTGGTAAGTTGTTGCATCCCCAACTCAGTGGCAAGCCATTGTAATACCATTTACTGGGACCCTCGTCTTTGGTCAATCCTAGTGGCATCATACCAACATGGGCTGCTAACCATGCATGAGCCCCATACACATCATCGGGTGGTCGTCCTATGTGTACGCCCCCAATTCAAGTCCATTTCCTGGTCTTCCCTTTGAGCCTATGTGTTTCAGGAAGGTCATACCCCAAACTTGAGGTTCCATTTCCTCCGGGTCCAATACATGTTCCCATTCTCATGGGTCACCTCCTTAGGCATCCCTTCACCCTACCGAACTAAGCAGACTTTGATTCCCTGCCACGGGGATACGTAGGAAGTCTCATAGAGACTCAAGCCCAACATTACCGTCATCCTCACAGCGGTTCCATCCCATCCAAAATACACTTAATTCAAACACTCCATCATCCATCTTGATTCTTACTCGGGCCACCACATCCCAATGAGGTCGTGACAAGTCACCCCCCAACATCGGTGTTCCCTCCAGAGGTTGCACCTATCCGATCCACTTTAATCAGTGTTTTGATCAGTCTGATCTGTCTCCGCCAGATGTTAAACCTTTGGCATACCCTGTGTTAATCATGGGAAGATGAGAAAAACCTCAGATACATGCCTATGGAATATGATTCCCCATGTTCGATGTGGGATGCATCAGGCTTCAGCACCCTCAGGAAGCCCTATAATAAGGGGAAGAAACCCAGATGCGCCAGTTTCCTAGCGTTATGACATGCCAGTGATGTCCAACATGACTACTCCCCTGACCGAAGGTTTCTACCCTGACCGGACCCTTTGGAATGTCCCGACAGAATCAGTGTAATAAACTAGTGTCCATGAAGATATGGCACTAGGAAGAGTTTCACGAACAATGTCTTAAATCTATAAGGGAGACCCAGACTAGGTGACGAGTTCAGAGGAGGAATCCACAAAAGGAAGAATAGACATCCCATTATCCTATTTCAATCAAGGAGAAAATGTCCCCAAATAAGGAACGGATGTTACGTGCCTTTGGAAAGAGGGAATACAGGGCAACAAAACTGTGCCTTTCATACTCAAGAAGAAGGACGCGCGCGCCCTAGCGAAAGTGTCAAAAATATAAATAGAGAACCTGATGTGAAGATATTCTACTCAATATAGAGATTAGTAGTGTTCAAGACATCAATGGATTTGCATGTCACCAAATCCAATTATCTGGCGTCGGGTCTCGCTACGCAAATTGCGGGCCTGGCATGAAACTCACCAGAAGTTGGGGAAGTAGAACGTCGGATGTCTCGGTCTTTGAAATTGTCAGCGTGGATCCATATTACCAGCCATGGAAGATGGATTGGCACTGGGATACCAGTCTTCGATTTCCTATTTCTTTCAGCACTTATGAGTTAATCTCTCTGCTTTCAGAAACCATGTTGCTGCACCCGGAACTCGATCACCGCCTGCCCACCGATGCAGGGGTAGGTGCAGTGCCAACACGATAGTCTCACGCGGCTCCGCCTCTTCTGAAACAGCCTCTAAACCCATGACCATGGGGAACCCATACCCCATATCCCCATCCGAGGTCATCCAACTAAGGGTGATCAATGACCTTGTACGCTGGTACGAGGAGGAGGGAATTATCCCGACTCGGGATATGGCCTGCCTGGATTTAGAGGCATCTGCACCTCATCGTCAACACTGCCCCTGAGGTCCACGCAGGGATCCAATGCTCCCCACTCCAACATATAACTATTTCGAGAGCCTCTCCCCGGAACATTTCGATGACCCCCCTGCCTTACGCTGACGATCGAGGTCGGGGATATCTGGGTAAGCCCGGCCAGGATCCCATTCCAGGGGCTCCCAGCAAGGGCTCCCACCCAGCCGTGTCAGTGCCGCAACCTGGTCATATTGGACGAGGAGTATCTAAGCTACGTACTTGCACCACCAACTCTATTTAGTCTAACACGATGACAACGTCGGGCACAAGCCGAAGAGGACGCCCACCAAGGGGCGTCAATGTCAGCGGCTACTGTGACCCAAGCCACTACTGACGCATACCACCAACTCCATGTGTATGCTGAACATGGACATTCATACACTCGACCTGGATCGAGGTCCCAACCACCCCATAGGAAGGTTGGGTCGACTCTCTTGGTCAATGGCACAGGCAGTGGCCATCGCAGACTAACCTGTGGCAACGACACCCAGTACAGAGGTCCTACCTATATCACTAACATGGAGAACGTGGACCTTCCCATGTTCCAGTATCGACATGGAGGTCTGCCCCATGGAACTTTAAATCCAAATGAGGGTCCTCCCCATAGAGGTGACGTTCGGCATGAAAGTCTCTCTCATTACCACTACACCAGATATGGAGTCATTCCTCCCGCCACAGACCTTTGGTATGGGGAAGTTGCACATCCGGTCACTCTTCAACATGGGGACCCTCCCTGTGTCCTCATAGAAGCTAGAGAAGGTTCTCCTCACCTCAACAATCAGAGGAGTGAGGGCCGACTTCACCTCACCAGCACCCAGCACGGAGGTCCTACCCGTGTTCAGATCGACCAGTACGAGACCCCTCCTCATACTGATGTCATCAAAGGGAACAAGCATGGGGGTCCCACCCGTACTCCTACGGGATCAGGTAGAGTAACTACACACCCTATAACTTCCCACAAAAGTCCTCCCCATATCCCTTTTGATATCTTCCCTGGTGCTCCTCACACCCCGACTTTCTTGGGTGGAAGTCCTCCCCGCCCCAACACCGGTATGGCCTAAGGACCTCCTCTTGTCAGAAATATGCCCTGTCTAAAAGAGCTATCCAGGGGTAGGAAAGCGATTCATCACTGCCATATGAAGTATTTGAGGAAGGTCTAGATAGAGATCAAACCAGTCCGCTTCTCAGACTCCGAAGCAGAGTACGACTCAGTGCAGGAACCCTCCCCTCACTTCTCTGAGCCAAGGGCTGGGGCAGGAACAAGGTGCATCAGCATAGTACTCCCGGAATGTGAGGTCCATCAGATTTTCGCCTCCCTCCACAAGTATATCCAAGAGAATGAAAATTTGGAAACCCCATAGGTTACGGTCATGCAATCACCACCGTCGTCACCAGAAGAACTCTCTACCTTGACTAGAGATCACAAAGAGATATTATGGGGACCAATGGTGGGAAAGAAGTAGCGCGACCTATCACCAATATCCCTAGCCCCTGCACCAAGAACTACGACCATCATCCCATCTTATCGCGACATAGTGGCCAGGTCACTACACTCTTTGGAGGACAACCCGAGATTCAATGGCCAGTCAGCCCATTCACCATATTCCCCACCGGCCAGCCTATCGTCTCAATGATCTGTATCAGTACTGCTGCCAGTTCCTCAGCTGCCTCCAGTTTACAAGTTGCGTAATGAAGGGACAAACCTTGAATCCGAGCTAAGGAGATTATGGAATATCCTTGCAACCGACCACTTCCCCGAGATGTTATGGCCGGTTGCAATGCCGAATTTCAGTGTGCCGGAATCCATCACCCCAGAGGAAGTTGAGTGTTTCCATCAAAACCTCTGGGAGACACACTTCTTCCTTCATAATCATTGATTGGTTTATCCCAGGAGCCACGTGCACTTTGAAGAAATTGGCGTGCAATTCCTTCTATTTGATTTGGCCGCCCTCCCTGTGGCCCAGCACCCCAAGTCACCAGGCCGCCGTAAGGCCCTCCAACAACAATACTTTCAGAGTTTCAAGGTACTCTACAAGATTATAAAGGATGCTTCCCCCCACGTGAAAATCCGTGGTTGGGGGCAGTATGCTGGCCTCCTCTTCAGTCCTATCCGACGGCAACCTGACTTGCTAGGAGATATTGAGGACAAGCCCCCAGGAAGGTTCGCAGTCAACATGGCCGACATATTGGACAAGGAGAACAAGCTATAGCTTCTTGATGGGGACTTACCCCCTGAGGGCATGCCACCACTACTGGATCCATCGGGAAGAGTTACTTGCCAGTAGAGGAATCTACTAGGTCTCCCTGCGCTTGAGCAGGAATTGGTCCTTAGCCGAAATCACGGTAACGGTAAAGAGCACCTCAAAGCTTCCAAACACTCTAACCCATCCACCTCAGCATAAAAAACAGAGGAGTACCCTAATAAATTTTCATTACACCAACAAATTTCCAAACATAAGAATTTGGTCAATGACCTCCTCGCTGAACGCACTGTAGAGCGACATCCGGACTATGGAAATCCTAGGCCAGGGTAGCAGGGCTAAGAACAACTTCCCCTTAGCGAGCTTCCTCCAGGTTACCTTGACTATCCTACCCCCGCAGACAGGGTTGAGGTCAGAACATACGAAAATAGGGTGCGGTATGTCTTGCCAAACCCTCTGAAAAAGTGTGGCAATCCAAGGAACCCATCTCAGGTTCCCCAAGCTACCCCGCAGGTCGCTCCACCAGCCACTCCACAAGCCACCGAGCCACCTTACCATATTGAAGAACCTACCAACACACTCATAGTTAGGGACCCCCATCAAGACTGGGACCCTCTCCCAGATGATCCAATGATGGAACTCATTACCTGGCTTGAGGTTTTGGAAATGCGACATGCGACACTCCCACCTAATGGCAATCCATATTCAGCATGGGAGGATGATATGCCGGCACGTCCAGGTTTTGGGAATCCCACCTTTCCCCCTTAAATGGGACAGGGGACCCGCCAAAACATCTAGCCCACTTCACCTCAAGGTGTGGGCCCATGTTAGGGACTCCAACGCAGCAGGAGGCCGCTAAGCCCGATGTTTTGTGCAAAAATTGGAGGGTCCCACATTTGTCTGGTACAACAAGCTCCCCATCAGATTAGTAACTATCTGGGAGGACCTCCATAGGAAATTACTCTACTAGTTCAACTCCACCACATAGAAAACGAGCATCGAAGACCTATTCAAGTGCAAACAGAGGCCTAATGAGCGTGTTTCAGACTTTATTGCCCAGTGGAAAGGGCTTACATACTCCCTTGACATGCCACTGACTCAAGAGATATTACTTATGATGTGTGTAGGGAATGTTAAAATAGAACTGGTTCCCTCTCTGATCACCCAGAACTACCCTGGAGGATTCCGAGACTTATCTGATAAGACCCAGTGCCTGGAATAAGCCCTACAATAGGCCAGCTAGGCACGTCCGTTGCCCCCTGTAATTCCCGCAAGGAGGGCTGCCAGAGACGATCCCACCATAGTGGCCCAAATAGAGGCCCCTAGACAGCTGGGATTATTACCAATGGAGCTGGCTCCGCAACCTTGTAGAGGACCGCCACCACAGGCGTAGTCTTTAGCCCAGCAACGTCCACCTCAGAATCGGCAGGTGCCCCCGCACAATGCATAGCCACCACCCAGGCGGGATAACCAGGATCCACCTCCTTGATAGGCTCCTCCAGATCCTCATTAGGACCAAGCTCCAAGTCCCCCCTTTCCAGAAAAAAGAAACCAAACCTACTCATTTAATGAGAGTCAATTTCCTGGATATTTCCAAAGTACCTTGGAATAGGGGATTATGAGTTGCCTGAGTGCAGAAGGCCAGAAGAGGCGAACATCACTGATCTCCCCAACTACTTCCCCTATCACTAGATCCTGGGACACAATCTCAAGCAGTGCTATGTGTTCAAAGACTGGCTTCCAGAATAAGTCGATAACAACATAGTCAGGTTGGGCCTGGCCCCGACACATGTGGCAAGCGTCTTCATAAGGCCATATAGTAGCAGCGACAGTGAGGGTGAGTGGAAGCAAGTTTCTAATAGTGGATATCAGAAATATGACGACTGGATGGATCGAAAAATGGTTTCCCATTCCCATGGTATCATCTGTGCATGCATGAATCGGTCAGAGCCTTTAGAAGCAGCGACCACCACTTATGTATCGTCATCTCAGTCGGCCTCTTCCCAGAAGAGCAAACACCGACGGCGCAAGGGAAAGCAATGCGACCCACCAATTCCATCTGTGTCCCGTACTCTCAGTGACTTCATTCCCCCAAAGATGGGGATTCCTCCCAGAATCTGCCCAGAAGTGGATTACTCTTCGAGTGACAGTCAAGGGTATGCTTTGGTTAACAATGTAGAGTTGCGAAACCCCTACACGACTCCCGACGATGAGGAGAGCCAGGAGGATATCTCCAACGTCCCCAGCCGACACCAACATCGATGGAGCCGTGACTATATGGGTCATCGAGGCACATCATTTGGCACTTTCGGCTAGGTCGTGCATGCCACAGAGACCAGACAGGAGGCCCAGTGCAGAGCTCAGAATGCGCAACCTCCTCATCTGGTGTCATCAAGCCCGCCTTCACCATCGTTTGTGCTACTGGATCAGTCAGAGCCACCTCGACCATGCCGCGACTAGACACGCCTAGATACAAGTCGATCTCAATCATCTGACTATCATTCGGTATCCACTCTGCAGGCTCCGACTAGTGAGCAGCAGGATATGCCCAGCACCAGTCAGCCGTCGGCCCAACTGGCAGGGGCCACCATACTGCCTGTCATAGAGCAACCTCCTGTAAGCAGAATTTCATGCCTGGCACGGAAGTATGTTGTTCTCAAGCACCTTTCCAGCATACCATCAAGGCTTTCCATCCTCAAGTCCTTTCATGCAGAAGTGATAGAGAATGCTGAATGCCAGACCATTATCTCATTCTCTGGATAAGATGAAGGTTCTCCCATACAGGGGAAAATTTGACCACTGTACATCACCGACCAATTCAATGGAGTGGAGTTTCACCACTGTCTTGTTGAAAATGGATCTGGGATTAACCTTATCCTGATATGGACATTGTGGAAGCTGGGGTTATCCGAAGAGGAATTGACTCCCTCCAACCTAAAAATCTAGGGATACGATAGCACAGAGCAGACCCCGGTCAGAAAGATCCATTTGAAGACCCAGTTCGGTGGCCTAGTTGCCAGTACTGAGTTTATGGTTGTCTCCCAAGACACTGCATACAATGAATTAATGGGCATACCATGGATCCACCTACACGCGGAGGTTCCTTCATCGTATCACCAGTGCCTCAAGTACTCCCCCAATGGTTGAGTGGGCGTGCTCTAAGGTGACACGTCTCTTTTTTCCTCTTGTGAAGCTCTCTACCTGGATGCCGACTACTACAAGAGTAAGGACAAGAAGATTCAAGCCAATGAGGTCGAGAATACCATGGCTGCAACTGACCCCTGGGCTGGTCTGAATGATTCCTACGGCTTCCCGATCCATCGATTGGAAGCCACAACCCCTAATATGGGGCAATGTTTTGTTGTCTCTGGCACAAGGGGGAAGCATATTCTCAGATCCAAGCGACATTGGGGGATCACTTCGTATTCATATACGAATCAAGACTCGTTGATCCTTGAGCCCCCTACTCCCATAAGGCATCAAGATGTCCACCCCTGGAAACAACGATACATTATACTTGCCTGTTTCATCGGGCTAGAATAAACCAGCTCAAGCCAACACACCACTCTTGCTTTGATATCATCAAGCTTGGCCCCTTAGGCCAAAGAACAAATGGGATCGGGTCAACAACCTTCATTTCTATGTTTTCGGTAGTACCAGAATCTTCTAATGCAGTGACCACTACAACTCAAGCTGGTACCAGCCTCCTGTCGGAATTTGCTAACCTAGAGGAAGCTCCTCCCACTAGGGATCCCTCCTCCACAAGCGAAGAAGAGGATTTGGAGGAAGATCCCCATACCTTTGAAGAGTTCATTTCTGCCATGGTCTATGAGTTGGTACAGGTAAACCTCAATAGCGAGGCAAATTTGATACCTACATCAATTAGTGACACCATGTCCCTCGTGGAGTAACAGTAGTACATAGACTTCCTGAAACAACATCGTGATGTATTCTCTTGGAGCTATGACGAAATTCTAGGACTAGATCCTCAGGTAGTCGTCCACCGCCTCGGTCTCCCTAAAAATCATTATGGGTTCAAACAGTCTTCTATGAAGATGCACCCTTCTCACGGTGCCATGGTGGTGGTGGAAGTTTATAAGCTCATCAGATCCAATTTTGTTAAGGAGGTCCAATACCCCAAATGTCTAGCCAACATTATGCCAGTCAGGAAGAAGAATGGATAGATCATAGTCTACATCGGCTTCTAGGATCTCAAGCGTCACTATTTGAAGAATGATTTTCCCCTTCCTGTGATGGAGTTGCTGATTGACGCTACAGCTGGATTCCAAGCCCTCTCTTTCATGGATGGGTACTCCGGGTACAACCAGATTCAAATGGCCCCCGAGGATGAGGAGTACACATCCTTCAGGGCGCCACAAGGTATGTTTTTTTCCAGGTCATTACCTTTGGATTAAATAATGCAGGATCCACCTATCAGTGGGCCATGAAACACATATTCAAGCCAATCCTAAGGACCTTGGTGGAATTCTATGTGGATGATTTGGTGGTCAAATCTCGCCAGTGCCAGGACCATCTCAAGGACCTTGAGAAAGTGTTTGGCTTCCTCCATTCCCATCACCTAAAGATGAACCCATAGAAATGTTCCTTTGAGGTTACCTATGGGAAGTTCTTGGGATTTGTTGTCAGGTATCGGGGCATCAAGATTGACCCAGAGAAGATTAAGGCCATCAACCAGATGCCTCCCACGAGCAATATTCGAGAGCATCAAGGTTTTCAAGGCCACTTAGCCTACATATGCCGATTCATTGTGAATCTGTCTGGCAAGTGTAAGATTTTTTCTCGACTCATGAAGAAAGGCACCACGTACAAATGGGAAGAAGAGTGCCATACTGCGTTCGAGGAAATCAAGCAGTATCTGCTCCAGCCTCTAGTCTTGATGCCAACCATCTCCGTAAAACCACTGGTCCTTTATGTGACTGCACTGGAATGATATCTTGGCACCCTTCTTGCCCATAAGAATAATGAGGGGACAGAAAAAAACCTCTACTACATCATTCATATGCTCATTAATACAGAGAACAGATACTCCCCCATCGAAAAGAGCTACCTTGCGCTGGTATTCGCAGTACAAAAATTGTGACATTACTTGCAGCACCATGAGGTATAACTGGTGTCTCAGGTAGACCCACTGCAGTACATTATGAACCACCCCATGTTGACAGGCCGTCTAGCTCGGTGGGTAGTTATTCTTCAGCAGTTCGATATCAGGTTTGTTCCTTAGAAATCTATTAAGGGGCAAGCATTGGCAGACTTACTTGCTGCTCATCTGGCTCCTGCTGACCAGTCCTTGGATCTCGATTTTCCTGATGAGGCAATCCTCTCAGTAGATCATGTCATCCTGTGCTGGAAGATGCACTTCGATGGTGCTTCCCAAAGCCTCACCGATAAGAGTCTCAATGACCCCAGGCTCAACAGGGTAGGCTGAGGTATCGTCTTTATTACCATAGCACAAGCCATTCCACTGTATTCATTCTTATTGTCAAAAGGCTGCACCAAAAATGAGGTAGAGTATCAGGATCTTATCATTGGATTTGAGCTGGCCCTCGAGATTGATGTGCCCCATTTGCATGTGAAAGGGGATTCCGAACCAGTCATCAAGCAGATCAATGGTGACTATGTCATCAGAAAGACAGAGCTCATACCATTGTTGGAGTTCACTCTCCAGCTAATGGCCCAGTTCCCATCCCGACTAGAAGTTACTCATGTCCCTCGATCTCGGAATGGTCGAGCTGATGCCCTGGCCGGCCTGGCTGCATCACTTGTAGAGCCCGAGTAGGAGGACCTGATTATCCACGTGGAACATCAGAGAGTCGTTGCTCCTGTATCCCCAAGTGATGACGATGGCCTGTAGGTGAGCCATATTACTGCCAGAGCCTCCACGTTAGGACCCCCAGATGTAGTGGTTGAAGTGAATCCCTAATGGAGAGCCCCTTTTGTCGAGTATCTCCAAAATGGTTACCTCTCGGCTGATCGGGCCGAGCGCGAGTGAATCCGACGCCGCACACTGTAGTTTACCCTCCTGAGTGGTCCCAATCTTGAGTAGATCCTCTAAAAGTGCGGGTTTGATGGTGTTCTCTTCCATTTAATCCAAGGAGTCTAGATTTCTTAGGTCATGCAGGAGGTTCACATCGGTTCCTGTGGGGCTCATCAGACTGGGACGAAGCTATCTCACAAGATCCAAAGACTAGGGTACTTTTGGCCCTCCATGATCCATGATTGCATCGAGTTCTCCAAGATATGTCATGCATACCAAGTTCATGACAACTTCGTGCATTGGCCACCAGAGCCTATCCAAACTACCAAGTACTCTTAGCCCATCGCAGTCTGTGGACTGAATGTCGTGAGACCATATCCATTGGCGACAGCTCGCCAGTGTAGGTTCATCCTGACCACTAGGGATTTCTTCTACAAGTGGGCAGAGGTAGTTCCACTCAAGGAGGTCAAGGCTCATTTCATCGTTGACTTCATGAGATCCAATATGATCTACCGATTTGGAGTCCCTCATGTCATCCTCTCCGATAATGGCACCAACTTCCATGCAGCTAAGTACAACATCCACTCTAACCGTACCTCCCGCTACCACACGCAAGAAAATGGACAGATCGCGGCGTTCAACTAGAACCTCTCTAACATTTTACAGAAAATGGTTGGTCAGAACAAGAAGAGTTGGCCAGAGAAGCTCCCCAATGTCCTCTGGGATTATCAGACAATGACTCATAATTCCACACAGGCGCCAGATAAGGTAGCTGAAATTCGTTTGGCAGAATTGGAAGCACTTGATGAGAATAGGCTTTGTTCCCTGCAAAACCTGGAAAGACACAAGGACAATATGGCCAGAGCCTTCAACAAGAAGGTCCACCTATGCTCTTTCCTGCAAGGTGATCTGGTATTGGCCCTCCGGACACCAATGATACCTGGCAGGAAACCACCCAAGTTGGAGCCCAAATGGGAAGGACCTTTCGTTGTTCACAAGGTTTACCCCAATGGTGTGTACTCATTGGTTACCGTGGATGGTGGGCGCATAACTCCTCCCACCAATGCCAAATTCCTCAGGAAATAAAGTGCCTGAGCCAGTTGGTCGGGCATGATCCTAAACTGTTTGGTCCGACATGACCCGAAACTATTTGGTCCGGTATGACCCTAAACTATTTGGTCCAACATGACCCTAAACTGTTCAGTCTGGAAAGACCCTAAACTGTTTGGTCTGGCATGACCCTAAACTGTTTGGTTCAGTATGAACCTAAATTGTTTGGTCTAGCATGACCCTAAATTTTTTGGTCCCACATGACCCAAAACTGCCTGGTTCTATATGACTTTAAACTATAAAACGCCATGCATGACGTTAAACTACATGTCTTCCTACAAGACGTTAAACTGCACCCTTAGAACTACGTACAAATTGATTCCTATCTGCATGGGATATGTAGGAATGCTCAGACACTCAGCCCTAAGTCCAGCCCCCAGACTCTTCTCTTTGACTATCCCCCCTGGGTATAGTTCTCTCGGAGGGTCCTTTCATAGTATAGTGTAAGATCCTTTAGCCCAACTCATGTCAGGATTACGATGGTCGCACCATGTGCCCCCTCCTTGTTCTTTTATCCTCCCATGTCCTCACCGCATGATGTTAAACTGCATGACCTTTAAAAAATACGTACGACTTGATTCCCATCCTCATGGGATACATAGGAACACTTGGACATTTTTTCTATTGGTCCAACCTGAACTTCAGAATCTCCCCTCGGGTCTAGACATATGGTATTGTACGAGATTTTTCCCCAATTCACATCGAGCTCATCTCGATCCCGCAATACGTCCCGCTACCCGGAGATATTCATCACGTTCATAGCCCTGCTTGATGTTTAAATGCAAGAGAACAACTATGCTTTACCCACTACTTTGATTGGGACTCCATCATCCTTCACGTCTAAAAGGACCCCCGGTTGGCATGGGTTCTCAGCCTAAGGGATTTCCTACCACTTGGGACCAACGCCCTTGAGGAAATTGAGAAACAAATTGATACAAGTCCCATGTTACAAATATGGTCAGTTGTTGATACTCATTTGTTCTCATTTCAGGCCATACTATAAGGAAGCTGTGTTTCGAACATGGTCAGTGGCTATCCTTTGCTATTGTCACCACCCCCATAGATCCCAAACATTGAGTATAGTGGTTCATCCTACCCGCTGAATCTTCAAGTTGCGACTCCCTTCGGGCGATGCCATCTATCATATCCTTATATGATAGGGAAAGTTGAATTTGGCTCCTTGTTTCCCACACCGAGCACTGCTCAAGTGGGCTTAGGAGCTGTGATGAGGCGGTAACCGCACAAGAGGTCATATGGCTACAGTTGTCCAGAACACCCAGCCTCAGGTCCTTTGACCCCTTCGGGCCCCTCTCCCAAGTTCTCATTTAGGATTGTGTGGTGCGGTGTGGACTCATGTCCTCATTCACGTCGGGATATTTCTCCATGCCACACATATCACCTTGAGATATCCCTTCCTTCATTTATCACCCGTTCTGCGAGAAGAGGCCATGCCATGCTTGACATGACCCATCATTTGGGTTTCTATCACCCTCTATATCCAGAATTTCTCCCGAATGGCATGGATGCTCTGCCCAAGGGCTCTCCTATCGTTACAAGCTAACACCCATGAGGATTGTGACCGACAAGTTAATACAAGTTCTGTGTTGTGAATATGGTCAGCGTTTGACGCTCAATGATTTGCCCTTTTTGTCCCTCACATATGACATTAAACTAGGCATATATGGTATGAGTTCAATGACCCTAAACGAAGATCACTTCCATCCTTACTACAAGACATTAAACTGTAAGTTGGACATGCCGCTCCGTCCATGGCCCAGCCTCAGGCCCCTTGGCCTTTTCGGGCCCCCGGGCCAAGTTCTCACTTAAATTTGTACGGTGTGGTGCGGGATTATGTCCTAATTCATGTCGGGTTGCTCACCATGCCGTACACATCCCTGAACAAGATACCTTACCCCTACCTTCGTCCTCGCTGCAAGATGTTAAACTGAAAACTGGCTGGGACTTTCTGTCCAAGGACCACCCTCAGGCCCCTTGGCCTTTTTGGGCCCCTGGCCCAAGTCTTCACTTAGGATTGCACGGAGTAGTATGAGATTATGTCCTCATTCATGTCGGGTTACTCGTCTCACCGTACACCTCCCTCGTTTGGGGTATCTTAGCCATTTGCATCCTTGCTGCATGATGATAAACAACACATTACCCTCTTCTAGAACTACGTCTAGCTTGATTCCCATCTTCATGGGATATGTAGGAATGCCCGAGAATTTATTCTATTGGACCAGCTAAAAGTGAAACCGATTTTCACCTATCGATTGGTCAAGGTTCTGGTGCTCTGCTAATGTGTATAGCAGCACTCAGGTCGAATTCTCAGCAATGATACTTTTTAATAGTAATTTGTTTTTAGTTGATTGTATTTTGATTGGGGGGGGGGGGGGGGTTGTTTACAGATCTTAAATGAAGTGATTAATTATTGGTGTTTGATTTAACAATTTGATAAATATTGGGGTGAGTTCATCATCAGGTAGTTAATATTGTGATATCCTTGAGCTTTGCTTTATATTGCATTAAATTAACACCCATGTCACAAGTTGACGTTGATTGGAATTCATAAGTGTTAAAGATTTAATCCAAGACTTAAATTAACTAGGATTCTAACCTCAATCAGTACTTGATTTTGGTAGTGTATTTATGGTTCCAATAATCCATGGAATCCATATGTTAAACAAAACAATTCATTAATCCATGACATGCTATGTTCAACATACACAATATTAATTTGAAGAATATTCATCGAGAAAAAGCTCTCAATCACTTAACATACCTAAATTATAACTCACCCCAATGAGATATTTAATCATCCATTTAAATGATTAGTAATCTGGTTATAAATATTATGATGATAAATTGAGAAGATAAGAAAAATAAAGGGATATGAAAATAGTTTTGCATCGAACACACACACACGAACGATGATGAGAATTAAAAATGAACTTTAGATTGAATGAGAAAGAAAAAGAAGGGAAGGGGATTAAACCATATTTAAACTATTTTAAGAAAATTGATATTAAACTATAGAATGTGGATGAGAATAAGAGATATTAAATAAGAAACTTGCATTAAAATAGAATTCCAAAGAAAGAGACTTACAAGATTACAAAAATGAAGAACACAAAAGTAAATGAAAACAAAGAGAGAACGAAAGGTATCTCAAGTAAAAACATGAGTATGGAAGGTCCTTACAATCTATTTTAAAGGATTTGGTCATGCAAATATGTGCTCCTCTCTTCTGAAATTCCAACCCCTTTGAAGGAGAGGAGGGGGATGTATTTATAGCCCAAGGAAGTGGACTGTCGGCATTCTCAATCTGTCCCTCCAATTAGCTCGACGATTTGGACATCTAGACAGCCGAATCCTGAGATATATCCTTCTTCAAAGTTGTAGATAATAATGTTTTAAGACTTATCTCAAAATTTGGAGTCATTTGGACTGATGGAGCCAACATTATGTTGATTTGATTAAACAAAGTTAAAATTTACATTTCAATCCATTCTTTTTCGATGGCCAAAATGTGAATGGATTTTGGAATAGGAAGATGCATTAAAATAAGAATTATTTCTTCAAAAAAGTTGGCCACCTATATCCCCTCATTCAAACTGAAAAATAGAAGCTTGATTTGATGATTAAATCATGAGATATGTCATTAATAGTGTCCAGATTGTAATTCCTAGACAGAATGGTGGGCTGGAATTCAAAGCATTAGTTGGGAACCTTGTTCTTAGAGTTGGGCCCAGAAATTTTTATCCATTGCTCCTTGAATTGTTACCCGAATGTTTTAGGAGAATTAATTAATTTTAACTTCTGGATTGAGCCTAGTAATTCAATCTTCTTGGCTGGTCCAATATCTTCACAGATTCCTTAGGCCTTCTTGTGTGGTCCATATGAGCCTTCAAATGGAAGAATTGGCTCATGATCCCTTCTAATGAAATGTTGGATATTAAATTAGGAATCCTAAAAAACAAGAACCACACAATTGGGATCAGTAGGGGGATAGTTATAAATAAAATGGTAAACTAACTCAATTGGACTACTTCTAAAAATGCTCAAATATTATACTTAGTATTAAAACATTAATATTTTACACAAATTATGCACATTTATATAAAATAAGTAAAGGGAGTATATAATAAGTCATGAAAATATTAATAACATAAACTCCCCCACACTTATTCTTGTGCATGTCCTCATGTGCAACAAATATAAAAACATGACAAAATCATTTTCACTCACCAAAAAATATTAAAATTTTGTTTTCTTCAATCAGGGGAGGTTTAGACTATTTCACTCATCCATATTGAATTAAACCTCAAATTTTTACAAAAAAAATGTTCCAAAAACAACTCTTTTTTTTCATGCTCGAATTTAGAAATGGAAAATGTGGACACTCAAAACTCACACCTCTCTAGATGATAAAATTCATTTGTGGAGGTTCTCTCTTTCACCAACCAAAAGTGAAAATCTTAGAGTTTGAAAGAGATCTCAGCTTCCAATAGCTATCCAAAGTGCATAATAATCAAGAGGTCTTTTGAAGGGGTTTTTCTGTTTCTATGGGATGGTAGGAATATAATGTCCAAGAGAGAGAAGAATAGGGGTAAAACACCAACATGGAAAAAGCAATGCACTTTTTTTTTGAAATGAGACATGAAAGGAAATGGAAACACATATTTATGAGGTAATGAAAATGTGAAATAATACACAAAAGTGGAAGGAAATATTAAGGGAATGGGAAGATGAAATATTTACAAAACACAAAACTTCTCCCAATGACATAAGTGTTCATCAAATTTTTTCTCATTTTTTGGAAGTTGAACTTGAAATAGATCTCACACTCATATCCCAACCCATGATTGATCTCCTCAAAACACTAATTTTAATAGTTATAACAAGATCAAATGTTGAGAAATAGTTTTTTTTGACCCACCCAAGACACAACCCATTATTATTTTTATTTTTTTTTATTTTTTTGATATTTTTTTTTTATTTTTTTGAACACTTTTCAATTATAAAATAAAAAAATATATACATTCCCAAACCCCACTGAAGGAAAACCTCTCCCCCACACTGAAATGGATGCTTTCACTCAAACATATGATAACATGGTGAAATAAAAAAAAGGTACCCAAAATGAAATCCATTCCCCCCACACTTAAATTTCAAAAAAATATGCAATGAAAATCCATGTTGATATTGGGTGGGAAAAGGTATTGGGATTGTAATTTGGCAATCAAATAAATGGTTTTCATAGGTTCGAAGGGGCTTTCAAAAGGAGGATTAATGTATGGTTAATGGGAGGCTATTTGGATATTATAATTACCATGTGGCTCAGAAAATGCCGCTATCATATTAATGCACACTAAAGTAGGAAATTCATCTCAAAGGTCCACAAACTCAAGACTCACAAATGGGGGTGAAAAACACAAATTTTGAAAAGATGGCCATAGGTGGCCTTGGCATAAAAGCAAATAGTTTTCCTCACGGTTGGGGAAAATCATTTTTCAAATAAAAAATTGATCATTCAAAATTGGTTGGTTTTGACGCAATATTATTTATCCAAATTTATGAAGAAACCACAATTTTTTTGAGAAGAAACCATGTCTTTTGACACCAAAAAATGGTTGGAAAAAATTTGAAAATTGGAAGGTGAGTAATCATGAATCTAGTTTTTCCATATTTTTTTAAGTGATTTTTTTTAGTTTTTTAGGTTTGTGTTTTAGTTTTTATAAAGACACACTGAAAAAAAAGAGAAAGAGTACATAAAAGGGTTTGATAAAGAAAGTGTTAAAAAATTGAAAGAGAATGGAAGAAGAAGAAAAAGTGAGAGAGAGGAAGAGATAGAGAGAGAGTTAAAGGGAAAGAGGTTCCCCCTGGTTTGGAATTGGTGGGTTTGCATATCCATCCAGTGGTGGGTCTACTGTGGATCTGATGGAAGTCGATGTGGTTCCAGGATTACAGGATGTTACCTAGAAAATAAAAATCATTATTCATATAATAGAAAAATAAAATGAAATTAAAATTTCATAAAAGTAAAAGAAAACATGGGATGCCTCCCAAGAAGTGCTGCATTTATTTGTCTATAGATGGACAGTTGCAGTGGACTGCCCATAGTCCGATGGTGGCCACCATATTTTCTCAAATCCAGAGTGATTCCAGAAAAACTTCTCCTTTGGGATTCCTGATTGTTCATTAGATAATTTATCCCCTTCCTTGATGTTTCGCTTGCAATTAAATAGGGTTGGAAGGAGAATAAGACTATCCTCCCTTTGGTTTTCAATGTGAGGAATGATTTTATCCACAAAGTGATGGTTTTATATGCTTGGAAATTCAAGAAGATTTATCAAATCTGATGGTTCATTTATGTAAGGTTCTGATAAAACAAAACCAGAGTATGAGATCCAAATTGTTTTTGACTCATTTATTTCATCAGTTACCGATATAGAGTAATGAGGATCAGTGGAGTCATAAGACTGAATAAAATTTTCAATATCCTTTATTTCAATGTTGTTCCCCAAAGAATGGTCAATTTCAACCTCACTAGTGATCACTTTATTAATTAGGGAACAAATCACACAACCTTTACTCTCATTTGGACAAGATAAACACATTTGTTTAGGGTTAACCTCACATATAACAGAATTTTCAGAATCACGGATAGGAAATAATGAATGTTGGATAAACTGATCTGAATCAACAAATGATCATTCTAGTACATTTTCCTCATTATCATCCAAGATGGATAAGTGGAGGTTATAGTCAAGATGAGATTCTAAATATTTTTCAAGATCCTTTAGATCAATGGAGTTTTCATTTGTAATGTCAACATAAACTTCTCCATTTATGACTTGTTTAATGAGGATGTAATATTCACAAACTCCTATATCAGTAGAATAAGAAGGACATGATGGATTGGGATTAAATAAACTATCTGAGATAGTTTCATAAGAATAGATAGAGAATGCAGATTCATTCTCTGATGGGTATCACATGGATTGAAAAATATGGAACTTGACCAGTTGGTCACCAAATTCCATGGATAAGATTCCAGCATGAACATCAATTTTGGTTTTAGATGTCATGAGGAATGGTCTTCCTAAAATTAGAGGATATTGGAAAGAAGTTTTCTCACCTTCCATGTCAAGGATGTAGAAGTCAGCTGGGAAGATAAGATCATTGTCTCGGACAAGGACATCCTCAATTATACCCTCAGGACTAGCAGTGCTTAGATTTTCCAATTGAATGACAACACCCATTAGATGTAAGGGACCTAGAACAGGGTTGGAGAATATGGATTTGGGTATTATATTAATTGAGGATCCTAGGTCTATGAGTGCATCATCAAAGTTGGAACTTCCAATTTGGCATGGAATCGTAAAGGTCCCTGAATCTTTGCACTTTATGGGAATAGACTGCTGGGTGGAAACATTTTTAAAGGTCCTAAGTTGCCTCTTGTGGGTGCACAATTCCCTAAGAAACTTGGCATATTTAGCTATTTTTTTAATGGTATCTAAGAGGGGAATGTTGAATTCAACATGTTTAAACATGTCAAGCATTTCAAGATCAGGTTCAAATGACTTCTTTAGCTTAGAAATGGATTGAGGAAAAGGAATTGGGTTCCTAATTGGAATGGAAGGAGGTGAGGGAATGGATTCAGATTCCTTTTCAACTTTCTTTTTCTTTTCATTTTCTAGGTCAACATTTAAATGGGGTTGGAGGACTTATCTTGAGGCATATCAATTTTCTTTCTCGATCTAAGTGAAATTGAACTTACATTACCCTTGGGGTTGGGTAATGGTTGAACTGGTAGTTGGGAATAATTTTATTTTTATTGATGGCTCAGGTGGGATGCAAGTTGACCAATTTGGGTTTCAATGTTCTTGAGACTAGAATGAGTGAAGGAAGAAATATCTTCAACAATGATTTCCCATGATTTCTTGGAAGAAGAGGCTTGTCCCGAATTAGGATTACCTTGATTTTGGTTCTTGGGAAAGTGATTATATTGGTTTTGGAATTGGAAAGGCTCACTAGGATAGTGGAACCCAGGAGGAGGATTGATCCTTTAAGGTTGAGGAACAAAAGGCTAAGGTTGCTGGAAGTTAACAAAACCTTAACCATATTGGAATTGGTTTGGGTTTTGATGAGGGCATTGAGGGGGATGAGAAATGAGATTCCCATATCACATGTTAGGGTTATATGTATATGAGAAAGGCTTAGAATGGGGTTGGTTGAAGTTTCTAACAAACTGACCTGATTGTTGAGGGTTGGGGTTCCGTTGAGCATATGCTGCATTGATCTCCATTGGTCCATATGAATCAGATTGATCCTCTTGAAGTTGTGGATATGTGTTAGTTGGATGAGTTGGAGAGTTGCAAATTCCATAGTTTTTGACAGGTCCAGGAAACATTGATTGTGGAGAAGACGAGATTGGGGATTTGGTAGCCACAACTAGTTGTCACACAAGACCTGTAAGTTCACTCATCCACTCTGTCATCTTGTTTGGATCTATGTATTGACTGTATTGGACTTCTTTTACTTGAGCATGTGCTTGATTATGGAATTTTTGTGTGTTTTCAGCCATGTTTCTTATAAGATCTCTTGCAGCTGCAGGAGTTTTATCAATAAGAGCACCACCACTTGCGGCATCAATGAGGGTTCTCTCCATAGCCAATAACCCCTCATAGAAGTATTGGATCAAGAGTTAGTCAGGCATTTGGTGGTGTGGGCAGGTTGAAACAAGCTTTTTGAACCTCTCCCGGTACTCATGGAGTGATTCATTTGGGAATTGACGAATACCACTTTTTTCCTTTTGGATAGAAGCAGTACAAGAAGCAGGAAATAATTTCTCTAAAAATAGTCGCTTCATATCATTCCATGTGGTTATGGAACCAGGAGGGAGGTAGTAAATCCATGACTTGGCAGTGTCATCTAGGGATAAATGGAATGCCCAGAGTTTGATTTATTCCTCAGAAACCCCTTGAGGCTTCATGCTGGAGCACACCACTTGGAACTCTTTAATATGAAGATGTGGATCCTCACCGGCAAGCCCATGGAAATGAGGGAGAAGATGAATCAAACTTGATTTTAGTTTGAATTCAGATTCTATGTTTGGTTATTGAATACCAAGAGGTTGGTAATTCATATCAGGGGCAACGAGTTCTTTAAGTGTTTGTTCCATAGGATTATCCATATCTAATTCAACTGGTTGGACAAGGACTGGTTCTTGAATGAGTTGATTTTCTCTTATGTTCCTCCTAAGTTGGCAAAGAGTTCACTCAATTTTAGGGTCAAACAAATCCGAGGGATTGTTTGGGAGGCTAAGGTGCATTCAAAGAGATTTTGGAAGAAATAGGAATATGGTTTTTTCTTTGTGTTTTTTTTCCGTTTATGATTTTTAGGAGGAAGGCAGGTTTTTCTTTGTGTTTTTTTTCATTTTTTAATTTTTTTTGTTTTTTTAAAAATAACCAAAAACTAATGACTACTTAAAGAACCATCCCCAAAAACATAACCATTTTAAAGCCCAGAAAATTTTCTCCTATCGACTGACCAAGGTTCTGGTGCTCTGCTAATGTGTATAGCAGCACTCGGGTCGAATCATCAGCGATGATAATTTTTAATAGTCGTTTGTTTTTAGTTGATTGTATTTTGATTGGGGGGTTTATTTGTAGATCTTAAATGAAGTGATTAATGATTTATGTTTGATTTAAAAATTTGATAAATATTGGGGTGACTTCATCATTATGTAGTTAAGCTTGTGATATCCTTGAGCTTTGCTTTATATTTCATTAAATTAACACCCATGTCACAAGTTGACGTTGATTTGAATTCCTAAGTGTTAAAGATTTAATGCAAGCCTTAACATAACTAGGGTTATGACCTCAATCAGTACTTGATTTTGGTAGTGTATTTATGGTTCCAATAATCCATGGAATCCATATGTTAAACAAAACAATTCATTAATCCATGACATGCTAAGTTCAACATACACAATTTTAATTTGAAGAATATTCATCGAGAAAAATATCTCAATCACTTAACATACCTAAAATATAACTCCCCCGAATGAGAGATTTAATCATCCATTGAAATTGTTAGTAATATGGTTATAATTATTATGATGATAAATTAAGAAGATAAGAAAAATAAAGGGATAAGAAAAGATTTTTTCATCGAACACACACACACGAACGATGATGAGAATTAAAAATGAACTTTAGATTGAATGAGAAAGAAAAATAAGGGAAGGGGATTAAACTGTATTTAAGATATTTTAAGAAAATTAATATTAAACTACAAAATGTGGATGATAATAAGAGATATTAAAGAAGAAACTTGCATTAAAAAGGAATTACAAAGAAAGAGACTTACAAGATTACAAAAATGGAGAACACAAAAGTAAATGAAAACAAAGAGAAGAGGAAAGGTCTCTAAAGTGAAAAATTGAGTATGGAAGGTCCTCCCAATACCTTGTAAAGGATTTGGTCATGCCAATATGTTCTCTTATCTTCTAAAATTCCAACCCTTTTGAAGGAGAGGAGGGGGATGTATTTATAGCCCAAGGAAGTGGACTGTTGGCATTCCCATTCTGTCCCTCCACTGAGATCGATGATTTAGACATAAAGAAAGCTGAATATAGAGATATATCCTTCTTCAAAGTTTTATATAATAATGTTTTCCGACTTCTCTCAAAATTTGGAGTCATTTGGACTGATGGATCCAATGTTATGGCAGTTTTATTAAACAATGTTAAACTGTCCATTTCAATCCATGATTTTTCGATGGCCAAAATGTGAATGAATTTTGGAATAGGAAGATGCCTTCAAATCCGAATTCTTTATTCAAAAAAGTCATCCATATATATATCCTCTTTCACATTGAAAAATAAAATCTTTATTTGAGGAATAAATAATGAGATATGTCATGAATAGTTTCTGGATTTTAATTCCTGGACAGAATGGTGGGCTGGACTTCAAAGCATTAGTTGGGCCCCTTGTTCTTAGAGTTGGGCCCTGAAATTTTTATACATTACTACTTGCATTGTTATAAAATTTTTTGAGGATAAGTAATGAATTTTAAAATCTGTATTGAGCCCAATAATTCAATATTCATGGCTGGTCCAGTTTCTTCACAGATTCTGTAGGCCTTCTTGTGTGGTCCATAAAAGCCTTCAAATGGAAGAATTGGCCCATGATCCCTTCTAATGAAATTTTTAGATATTTCATTTGGAATCCTAAAAAATAAGAACCACACAATTTGGATTAGTAAGGTTATAGTTATAAATAAAATAGTAAACTGACTCAATTGGACTACTTCTAAAAATGCTCAAATATTATACTTAGTATTAAAACATTAATATTTCACAAAAATTATGAAAATTTCATATAAAATAAGTAAAGGGAGTATATAACAAGTCATGAAAATATTAATAACATCACCCGCCTCATTTCGTAGAGATCTCCCTGTTATCTAGGCCCCTTGACCTGCATTCTTCCATGAGAGGGATATATGGTGCGGTATGGGATTATGTCTTCATTCACGTTGGGTTTATAACAACCACACCATGTATCTCTTTATCCTAAAAGTTCTATATCTCTATGTTCTATACTCATATTTTCAAATTGTATTCTCTCAATTTGATCCCCTAGACCCTCTACGGTGGTTCCCCAATGTGCCCAAGAGTACTCTGGTTCAGCGTTTGGAGTGTCGGATTTTACTTGGACATGCTTTTGCCCATTTTCCAGGCTTCGTGTTCCCGTTCATTTGGGATTCCATAATCTTTCACACCTGAAGGGACCCCAAAATGGAATGGATGATAGGGCTAAGGGATCTCCTACCATTACGGGTCAACGCCCTCAAGGGTTTTAGACAAAAAATTGATACAAGTCCCGCATTGCGAATACGGTCAGTGGTCGATGCTCATTTGTTGTTCCATTTTCAGGCTACATGATATGGATGCTATGTTTCGAACACTATAAAAAGTTATCCTCCATCATCATGCCAAACCCTTTAATCCTTGAATGTTGGTTCCATGATTCACATTATTTTCAACCCCATCATGTCCAAATGGAATTTTGACACTCCTAGCATTATCCCTCAGTGCGCATTTGCACGTTAGAAGGAAAAAAGCCATGATAAAGGCATCATTTGGGGATCCTCTCTGGTTTCCCTTTGGTGTGTGTTCTAGGTATTGCAAAAAACCTCTTCCTCCCTTGTTTCCCACACCGAGTTTGACTCACGTGGGCTTAGGAATCGGGTTGAGGTCTGCACTTACTTGGAAGGATTTCGCTCTTCTATGGTCCGAGCTCTAAGACCATAAACTAAGACCTCTTTTAGAACTATGTACAATATGATTCCCATTCCCATGGGATATGTAGGAACACCTAGACATATTGTCTTTGGGTCCAGCTTGAGTTCCACTAATTTATCTCTTCTGTTCTGCCTTCAGGGCTTTAACTCCTACGGGACTACATGGCATGGTATGGGCTTCTGTCTTCATTCATGTCGAGTTTGCATTAACCGCACCACATATGCCCCTTTCTAGGATTTATCCTCCCCTACTTCCTGTCCCACATGACATTAAACTATATGTTGCCCCTCTTGACGTTAAAATGCACCTTCAAGAACTACGTGTGGCTTGATTCCCATTCTCATGGTATACATAGAAATACCCGCACAGTATGGTGTGGACCACGTCCTCATATGCTTTATCACTCCATGCAAATCCCCTCTAGAACCTCATCTCTTCTGTATACATCTAACCCATATGACTTTAAAATATGATGCTTAGTCCCACATGAATTTAAACTATTGCGTCTATCCTACATGATGTTAAAAATGCATGGTTGGTCCCATCACATGACCCTAAACTATGACATTATCATCCTGGCCGCACGATGAAAAACGACACTGCACCATGATATCCTCATTCAAGGAGGCATCATATTTGGTATCAGTCATACATCATACAATTTTTCAATGCCTACACATGGCTTGATTTTTGTGGTGATGCCTGGAATTTCTATCCTAGATCCATCGCTACACCAACAAAACACTCATTCATCCTAAAGGAAAAACAAGATCTATCAAATACCGCTTCTTTCGGTGCAAGGTCCAGAAACGCATGACCTTTTATAACTACGTGTGGCTTGATTCCCACCCACATGGGATATGCAAGAATGCTCGTGCACTTTGACTCAGGCCCAACCTAACTTACGTTTTCAGTCCCTTAACTTGAAACCTCCCCCAATAAGCACACGATGATCCGGACCATGTCCTCATTCACGCCGGGTCTTATAATTACATCGTCATGTGTCTCGTATTTCCTACCATCCACAGTCCAAGCTCTATGACCATAAACTAATACCACTCCATTTTCTTTCCGCAAGATGTTAAACTACACGACATCTTCTAGAACTACATTTGTCTTGATTCCCATCCTCATGGGATACGTAGGAACGCCCAGGAATTTTTGTCTCCAGATCCAGCCCTAGGAATCTACAAATCTTGTCCTTTATTTTTCAGCCCCTTGGCCCAAAATCTTTTGGGAACATGTGGGATTATGTCCTCATTCACATCAGTTTTTTCAATAGCTTCAAAATGTGCTTCCCATATCTTTTCGCAGCATGGTCTGAGTTCTATATCCCAAAACCAAGATCTCCCTATGGGAACTGTGCGTCACGTTTGGCTATTTCGCCACCCTGCACACAGTCCATTAAATCAATCCCTCTTAATGGTCCAACCTAAGACCATAAGTTGAAAGTGTGTGACCCCAGGACCCTTTTCCTTGGGAAGGGAGTCTACTCCCTCTATTTGATATGTCTTATAGTCATATTCAGATGCGTTTTCATAGGGACATTCCCCTCGTTCCATGTCCAAGATTCGTGAGCCCGACATCTAGATCCTCATCCTCTTCCATGTCTAAAGGGACCCCCTTTGAGACCTAGTATCATGGCACACTAGATTAACTAACATCTGGGGATGATGTCCTTGAAGATCTCAGATGGCGTTCGTGACAGGTCTGGTGTTTTGAACATGGTCTACAGTCGACCCTCATTTGTTTGTCCCCATTTCAGGCTAACGCGATATGGGTGCTGTGTTTCAGACATGGTCAACAGCTATCCCCTATCATCACGCCACCATCATTTTGGTCCAGATCTTGAGCATCATGATTCACACATTTCCACTTCCTTATGTTCAAGTGGTATTCCAACATACTCGGCTTTACTCCCACACACATCTAGGTGTGCTATATAGGCGGGTCAACATCAGTGGGACGTCATTCACCTAGTGTCCCATCATCCATAACTTATGCCTCCCTGTGCTAGGAAAGTACCATCATTACTGCTTGTTTCCCACATCGAGCATGGCTCATATGGGCTTAGTAGTTATGGTAGGATGTGTACTATCCCAACCATTCCACACGTACCTTTCTTCATCCCACATGATGTTAAACTGTGCTCTCAGAACTACGTATGGATTGATTCCCATCCACATGGGGTACGTAGGAATGCCCGACCACTCTGCTTCGGGCCCAACCTAATTTTTACTTTTGGTACCTTAACCTGAAGAGTTTCCTCTGGGGATACATGGTGTGATCCAGACTCCATGTCCTCATTCACGTCAGGTTTATAGCTACCGCATCACATACTCCCTTCCTAGGATCTTCCCTTTCACTCCACGTCCTATCATATGACGTTATACTACACGAGTGCATATGCCCTCAACACATGACACTAAACTATGGTTCTACCCTGAACAAGTTCATAATTCCCTATGTTAATCATGGGATGCATCAGTTTCCTCTTCAGGGGGGATTCTCCCTACTAGTGTTGGTCTCTGACCACACCGTGCCTCAAGAACTACATTTTCCTTGATTCCCATTCTCATGAGATATGTAGGAACCCCTAGACATCCTGTCTACAGGTCCATCCCCAGGAACCATAATTACCATCCCCCCCTTCGGTCCCTTGACTTGAGTTATTTTGGGGAACCATGGAATTGCAGCTCTACCCTAAACAAGTTTGGGATACCCAACGATAATGTTGGGAGGATAAAGTTTCCTCATCAGAGAGGTCATGTTTGGAAGTATGTTTGATCCCTGATCAGACTGATGTAACCACCTAATATGTTTCCACCACAGTGGCGTAATTTCAAGAGTGTTGGACTCCAGTCGAACAAACCCATCACTCCACTCTCCACGCTTTGTGTGCCCTTTATTCGGATCCTCACCCTCTTTCACATCCTGAGGAACCCCCTAATAGTATAGATGCATGGCCTATGTCTCTCCTACTATCCTAGGCTAATATTCTGGAAGACTAATGGATGGCATTTCGAGTCAGGCCCCGTGTTTCGAACATGGTCAATGGTCGGCCCTCATTTGTTGTCCCCATTTCAGGCTAACACAATAAGGATACTTTGTTTTGAACACGGTCAATAGTAATTATTAATTTTCATTCCATCATTATAGTGTTCCAAATCTTGGGTATTGTGATTCACACCTTCCATCCCCCCCTGTTCGGATTTATTCCAGTGCCCCTACCGTTACCCCATTCGTGCACAAGATCACACTGGGAAAAAGGTGATTCAATTGTTATGAGAGCTTAATTATCTAGTCAAGTCTCTCCCTTCTCTTCCTAGGAATTTGGATTGGTTGTTCGACCCTCGGGTACCCAAATCTTGGTTGGAACTCCTATAGTTAAATGAAGTAATAATGCGAACATACCTTGTTTCTCACACCGAGTACGGCCCACGTGAGCTTAGGAATGGATTGCTATTTATTTCAGGGTTGTGGTTAAATGCATTAAACCAAAAAAAACAAGTAAATAAATCTATACATACATTTATCCATACATTCAATTCATAACAAGAGATAGTAAATAGAAATTAGTATATGAGTTTGACCAAAATAGGGCCCTTAAGGATCAACATCTTGGATAGATTGTTCCAACGCCGCTACTTTTTATCTTGTGGCCTCCAGGATTGCTTCCCGCACCCTGAGAACCCTCTCTTCATTAGTGGCCACAGAGTGCAGTGCAATTTCCCTAGCCTATGCTTGCGCATGTTCACTTTTAAGTTCAGTCATTTGGTGACCCGCTTCCACTAGCTTCTCTTAGGCATCTGCCAGCTGGGCCCTCAATTGCTGCATGAGCTCAAAATAGTTGGCGATGAATACCTCCTTTTCTTTCATCTATCCTTCAAGGTGTTAGACCTCTTGTTCCTCCTTTAAGAATGGTTGGGTACTCCCCGACTCTTTCTAATACCGGGAAATGTTGTAGCATCGTCTACTCTCATGTAACTTCTCGGCCATGTAGTCACAAACTATCGAATGAAGATGGTGAGCATCCACCCCTCCAACACAGAGAATGCGAAACCAAGTGTGGAGAAATCCCATCTATTTTAGCCATTCTATCTAAGGATGACTGAGAAAGTGCTTGATACATTTACACCCCTTGTGCTGTGTCATATGACTCTCATCAGCCGCCTTCGAATCAAAATCATCTATCTCCTCAAGATCTACAGGCTGATAGTTGGGGAAAGCTACCAAAATATTAGTGACAGGGTCTTTTTTAGGCACTCCTCCTAAGGGGTTGGGCTCTTCAACATCTGGGTGACCTTACTCTCTCGCCTCAGTATCGACAGCTCCTTCTCCAACTTCATGCCCCGCCCCGACATTAATACCACTAATATGCACAACGCTTTGTTCACTAAGTGCCCGGGCCGGCTCGGTTTGGGAAATGTGCCCTGAATGGACCGACACATTTGCCATCGAATCACTCGTGGATGATCTGGATTTGGCAGCCTGTCAAGCCTCCAATGTCATGATTACTACACAAACAATGAACACCCTGATCAGGTGAGTTCTCTAATATTTCATACAACCATCTAAGTGAAAACAAAACTGACAAGAACTTAGTGCATCAGCCTATGGTGTTCCCATCACCGCAGGAGCTGTCATGGGGGGGGGGGGGTGGATCCCTCAGCACTTGTTAGCTCAATAATGGGTGTCATATCCCCACATTTTTCTATCGATGCCTCATACCCCCTTCAGATGGAGCCTCTTGGTCAGCGCCAATATGCACCTGAGCAGAATAAGGAGATCTGATTGAGGGTTACAAGAACAAACGAAGCGGGTAATGATAGGTAAAGTCTAAGACATACCTCGAGTAGCTCAGTTATGTCTACATCAGAGCCAATGATATCTCCACTCTCTTGAAGGCTCCCTTGGTGGGACTTCCCTTGAGACCCTCCACCTTCGAGCTCATCTTCTCCTTCACCTCGTCCTTCAACTTCTCCTTCCGCCTCCTTATCTTCCATCCCACTACCCTCTGTCTCCTCATCATTGTCATAATCCTCGGGCGGAATCTTGTCTGGATCATGATTCTGACCGAGCATTACCTTTACCAGGAGGATTTGTTACTCACGCCGACCTCACTGGTGTGCATACGCATCCATGACCATTAGGTACGCGTGTCAATGATGGAAGTTTACCCTGTCATCAACCCGGATGAGTCTGACCTCTGGCAGCTGGATTATGTCTCGTGTTATCTTTTTCCAGAGGGATTCAGTACCCGTCGACTACTGTAGGGTCAACCAGGTTGACCATAGAGCTGAGAAAATTTCATCATCGGATGGTTGAAGCAGATACTTTATCTGCTTCTCAGAAAGTTCCCTGATCGCTCCGTGAGCCCCTCTCCCCCTGGACGATGAAGGCACAACCATGTCGTGCGACATTCCCACTGTTGTAGTCCCGACCTATGTGGGTCTAGTTGCCAGACTTTCTTCCGACCTTTCCTCCCCAGCAGTGCCCTATCTGCTCTCTTGCCGCCCGGGTTCTACAATGGTTACCTTGAGCTACCAAACTCACTTACACAAAAGTCCCCCACGGTATGATATGACCCAATGTTCGGCGTATTCTGTCGAGAGGCCAGCATCAACTCCGGTGGGGGGGAAAGGTAATGACATTGCCAGAGCCATGGGTTGTGAACATCAGCCACATTTGGTGAAGAATGCAGGGATTCCCCTCCTCTCAGAAATCTGTACACACCTTCTTTGGCATCTGCTGGAGGCATCCAAACTGCCTGGCTAATCTTAACAGCAAGTAGGGCTCACAAAAAAATCTTCCCATCACTCCGGGAGACAAGCACCCCACCTCTAATGCTCTGAAAGTATTATATTTTCTCTAGTGATCCCTTCCCATTGTCTATCATTTGGCCAGTCGAAGTGGGGAATGGGATGAAATTGAATTTGGTATGATTTCAGATTCCGATCCTTACCCGCTCCTCATTGAGCGTCAATGGAGTGAACCCTGCAATGGTTAGCAAGGAAGGTCACAAGCCATTTCTTGGAGGATGAATGGTGTTTGGAAAGGTATATCTGCCACAATGAGCTGTGATCTAGCCATGAAGGATCTGGAGGGGACTAGATATCCTCCTTGGTGAGCCCCCTCTCAAAATGCACCCTAGGATGGCGTACAAACGGGCTAACATGGGGACTCCCAGATTGAACCTCTGATTTGCAGCCATGATGCCAGCCATCACCAATGTCACTGGACGAACTCTCATCCTTGTGTCCCTCATTGGTAGGAGCCACCCACTTAATAATGTTTCCAAAAATCTATCATACTAAAAATTTGGGTCCTGAATCTCATTTAAACTAAAAACCCATGATTGATACTCCCCCACCTCCAGGATTCTCTAGTACGATCCGCTCTTGCTCCTTTGTGCCACAGTCGGAAACCGCCTTCCTTGCCCCGACATCTTGATTTCTGGATCATTTTGTAGGAACAATCTAAACCATTTTTTGTAGGGAATGTCCTAAAAAGAGTCCTTGACCCCTAGACTCTCCTTATCAATCTCAAAAAGATGCCATGTTATGATAAGAGTTCGTGATCTGTCTCCCCAGATGTTCTTCGTCAGAAGGAATTCATCGTACTGGTGCTCTTCCAAAGGGATACCACTGATGCAATGAATGTCCCAAAGGCTGATACCAAATTCCCCATGGTGAAGATAGAAGGTATTGGTATCAGGGGACCATCAGGTAAACATATCAAGCCCTATTTTATGCTGACGATAGAAATTGAACTACGACGTCCACACCACCACGAACAACCCGATGTGCCGCAGTTCGGCCTCAAACTGGTCACATGACTGGTGTACCCAATACGCCCAGGCCCGTTCACCGGTAAAATTTCCCCCAGATCGCAAATCTCAATCCTGCAGCCAGCCTTTAGTTTCTTCAGTGATGCTCTGTTGGAAAGTACTTGCGTAATGGGATAGGGAGTCCTCTGTAACTGGGTCACTTCTCGAAATGGTTCTGGTCTTGGGATTCAGGACGTAAACATCCATACACCTAGTTTCTCTGGCATGATGGCCATTATTGTCAATATTATATCAAGGTAGGTCATCATTGTGGGTCACCCATGACCGAGGTGTGTCGACTTCAAATCGAGACATGGGTACCTCCTCCAAAATACCAAAGTCACATATCGGAAAATTGTCGAATAATGCATACTCCTTCTGGGTTGGGGTCAACAGGATGAAGAGAGTATGATTGCTGGATATGATCTTTCGGGTGCTATAAACCTCTGGGTTGGCAACCATCTCAACTCTTCGAGCAACGAATGCAACTACTCTCTCAATGTCAATCCAATTGGAAGCCATCTTCTTCTGGTGAGGTCTCAAGGAGTCGGCATGAAAAACAAGGATTTGGTGCGAAAAACAAGGAGTTGGTGAAAAATAACTAGGAGGAAATGAAAAAAATCCGGATTCCGTGTGAAAAATCAGGAGTAGGCGCAAAAAACAGAGGCTATGGCATGAAAAGCCTTGGGTCTGCGTGTAAAATGACGGCTGAACTTGGGGAATTATACACAATCGAAGCAGTTTTTTGTGCAAGACAGGGAAATGTTTTTGCGTACGAGAGATCAGGACATATCACGTGAGAAAAATCAGTATGGATTGAGGGACCCACAAGGGTTTTTATAGGTATAGAGCAAAAATTTTTCACGCGCGTGGAAAGCGATTTGCGCGCAAATTCTCAAATTTTCGCGCACCTATAGGTTTTTCGCGCGCGAACTCCAGGCAATTAAGCGTTTCGGTGTTTTCCTCAGAATCCGAACTTTGTGTCCCATCGTCGATTTGATTCTGAGTTGGGGAATTTGTAAACACCGAAAAAAATGCTCAAGGACAGAAAGATGTTTTGGCATGACAAAGCAAAGACATATTTGGACCCGGCGATGCATTTTGAGGGGCCCAGAAGGTCTGCGTGAAAAAATACCATCTGAGCGCGAAAAAAATATCTCCCATGCAAAAAATAGTGGGATCCATGACCATTTTCCGTGCCGTGCAAAAACTGCCGCTCCTGCACGAAAAACTCCCTGGACGCGTGGAAACTTCCACCCCAGTGCACAAACTTCCGCGCCGCCAACTACGGGTGTGAAATTTTGCGTGGGGTGCCCCAAGAGGAATATATTTCGCAGTGCTAACACCAATGCGCCATCTTTCATGCGGACCTGTTTCCATGCAGATCAGGTGATCCCGAGCACCTATAAATAGAAGGGTTCCCCTTCAACTTCGAACGATTGAAGAATCCAAACCGTCTCCTCTATGCGAAATCCACCTCTCCTGTACACAAAAGATGGATTTCAAGTACGTGATTTTTCGCAATAGGTCACCCAAGGGTCCGCCTTCGCGTGAGACCACACAGGCCTAACCCTCATCTAAATCCCTTCAAGTCTTTTCCCTTGTGCGCAATCCCTTCCAATTGTGTGCAATCAGTTTGAATTGCACGTAATCCCTTCCAAATTGCATGAAATCCCTTCTAATTGTGCACAATCCCTTAAAATTGCACGCAAACCATATGACTTGCATCCAATCTCCTCTATTTGTACGCAAAACCTCAGCTCCCCTTTATGTGGTCGACCTCTCCTATTGCGCGCTGACCCGACATTTTTTGCGCAAGAGGCTCAATTACGCACCAACCCAGCATTTTTTGCAGAAGAGGATCAATTGCGCGTTGGCCCAGTATTTTCTGCGTAAGGGCCTCAATTGCATGCTGACCCGCCGTTTTGCGCGCAAGTGGATCAATTGTGCGTCAACCCAACCTTTTTTTGCACAAGTGCCTCAATTGCGCGCCGACCCACCGTTTTCCGCGCAACTATTCCTTTTACGCATAAAACTCCCCCCTTGCACACACGTGTTCGATGTCTCTCTTCCAGACATCATTTTTGGGCGCCTCTCCCACCAAAAACATCTACAACAAACACTGTTTTTTCGTACGACCCTCTAGGCTCATATAAAGTAACTTCAAAGTCTCTTGGGTGGTGTTTCACATTGCATTGCTTCGCCTCATGCTTATTCACATAGGCACGCTAACGGCTATTACTTCTTCGCATAGCCACGCTAACATGGACCCCCCAATGGCACACTCCATAACACCCCCCAAACATGGCATTGCCAGTCCCTTCAATTCACTAAGGTGTAGAGGGTGATAGTTATATAAGTCTTAGGGGTGCAGAGTAATCCCACCTCATCTGAGCTGCAGGACGTTAAACTACCAAGAACCTTCATCCTTAGCACATGACATTAAACTATGGCCTCGCCCCGTGCATCAAACACAGGGTACCCCACCTTGGACATTCACTATGCCCACTGGTCTCCACTGGAGTGAAATCATTCCTCACATATAATGATATCCTCTTTATCGGATCGGTGTCTATCCGTGAGGAAAGGAAAACTACCCTGGTGTAAGCCCCTAGCTTTCCTTGTAGGAAGCAACACCCCTGCTCCTCCTCTATTTCTGGGTGCCAAGTCCCTCTCTCGCTGGGATTTTCCACCATCTGGGCCCCCACCCTAGATTAAGTCCCAATCTCTATCTCCCTGGGTGGCGAACCATGCGTAAGACCCTGTTTCCTCTTTGGGTTGCTAACCACACACCTTTCACGACGTGATCGTCATGTATTTTCAGTGTGATCCCCACTTTACTTCCCACAGACACACCTTTCACGATGTGATCATCAGGTCTTTGATATCTCTTGTTTCTCACACCAAGCATGACTCAGGTGGGATTAGAGCAAGCATCAACCATGAAATCCTCTCCGGGAAGCCTAGAGTGTAAGCCCCAAACACCATCTTGAACTACATGGTCTTTTATCCTTTCCAAGGTGAGGTATGTAGGAAGCCTCCCTGGGGTTCAATCCCAACACCCGTTTGTTCTGACCCCCTTCACATCGGTTCCCACCCCACCTTAACTATGAGGTATTTGATCCTTTCCAAGGAAAGGTACATAGGAAGCCTCCACGAGGTTCAATCCCACCATCCATCTGGGCCTGAGGTCCTCCTTCACGTCTGTTCCCACTATAGCTGAACTACGAGGTCTTTGATCCTTGCCAAGGAAAGTTATGTAGGAAGCCTCCACGAGGTTCAAGCCCACCATCTATCTAGGCCCTAGGTCATCCATCATGTCAGTTCACCCCCATCCTGCATGATGTTAAGATGTGAACTTCAATTATCAGTAAGCTGTTATCTCCCCCGATCAACGGTAAGTTGTTGTTTCCCCCAGTCAGTGGTAAGCCGTTGTATCCACCCGAACTACGTGGACTTTGATCCTCCCCAATGCGAGGTACGTAGGAATCCTCCCTATGGTTCAATCCCACCACCCATTGGTTCTGATCCCATTTACGTTGGTTCAACAAAAACCTCCATGAACTATGAGGTCTTTGATCCTTGCCGAGGCATGGTACGTAGGAAGCCTCCACAAGGTTCAAGCCCACCATCCATTTGGACCCCAGGTCCTCCTTTATATCAGTCCACCGACCCTCATCCCATATGAACTACGTGGGTTTGATCTCTATCTCCTAGGTTGGGTATGTATGAATCTATCATGAGGATCAACCCCTTCTAGCGGTAAGCCATTGTGACCCCACCCAGTGGTAAGTCATTGTGACCCTATCCAACAGTAAGCCATTGTGACCTCAATCAATGGTAAGACCTTGCGTCCCCTTCTCAGTGGAAAGCTGTTGTAATCCCATTTGCGGGGACCCTCATCTTTGGTCTGTCCTAGTGGCGTCAGAACAACTTGGGATGTTAACCATGATAGAGCCCCATACACATCATCGAGTTTCCGTCCTATGTTTATGCCCCCAATTCAAGTCCATTGCCTGGTCTTCCCTTCGAGCCTATGTGTTTCGGGAAGGTCATTCCCTAACACAGAGGTCCCATTTCCTCCAGGTCTAATATATGCGCCCATTCTCACGAGCCACCTCCTTAGGCATCCCTTCAACCTACCGAACTACGCGGACTTTGATTCTCTGCCACGAGGATATGCAGGAAGTCTCCTCGAGACTCAAGCCCAACATTACCGTCATCCTCACGACGGTTCCATCCCATCCACCATCCAATTCATTCAAACACTCCATTATCCATCTGGATTCTTACCCAGCCTGCCACATCCCGGTGAGGACATGACAACTCACCACCCAACATCAGTGTACCCTCTAGAGGTTTCACCTATCTGATCTACTTTAATCAGTGTTCTAATCAGTCCAATTTTTCTCTTCCAGATGTTAAACCTGTGGTATGCCCTGTGTTAAACATGGGAAGCTGAGGAAAACCTCATATGCATGCCTATGGCATATGATTCCACACATTTGATGTGGGATGACTCGGGCTTGCACGCCCTCAAGAAGCCCTATAATAAGGGGAAGAAACCCCAAAGCACCAGTTTTCCAGCATCCAGACATGCCAGTGATGTCCAACATGACTACTTCCTTGACTGAAGGTTTCTGGCCTGTCCGGACCCTTTGGAATGTCCCGACAGAAGCAGTGTAATTAACTAGTGTCCATGAAGATATGGCACTAGGAAGAGTTTCACGAACAACATCTTAAATCTATAAGGGAGAGACAGACTAGGTGACGAGTTCCGAGAAGGAATACATGGAAGGAAGAACTAACATCCCACTATCCCATTTCGATCAAGGAGAAAATTTCCCTGAACAAGGAACATATGCCGCCTGCCTTTAGAAAGCGGGAATGCGGGGAAACGAAATGGCGCCTTTTGTACCCAAGAATACGGAAGCGCGTGCCCCAGAGAAAGCATCAGAAATAGTATTTCTATGAATATCTCATTGGAAGAGAGTAGTGAGATTTTGAAAGAATGGAACACTGATCCCTAGGTATAAAAATCCTTCCGAAATTCTGGATCATGTTGGAATGGTAGCTTACTGATTGGGTCTTCCACCAAATCTCTCTCAAGTTCATGATGTGTTCCATGTATCTCTCCTAAGAAAGTAAATAACTTTTCCTTCACGTGTACTAAACTCAGAATTTTTACTACTCGAGCAAGATCCTTCTTATAAAGAACAACTGATATAGATAGTGTATTGTTTCGAAAAAGTTCTATGAATCAAGACTACCCGCTTGGTTAAAGTTTTATGGAGAAACCACCAATTTTAGAAAGATATGTGGGAACTTGGGGATATAATGAGGGAGATTTATCATCATCTGTTTTTTTCCAAATGATGAATTTTGAGGAAGAAATTTAGTTTAAGGGGGGTAGAATGTAACACTCGGACATTTTTATGAAATATTTTCTTTAAATAGTTTTAATTTATCAGTAGCTTGCACTGAATATAATTATGAGTTTAAACGAACCGTGAGACACCTTTATTATAAAATTACCAATATATCATAGTTGTTAGGTTAGTGAAAATAAGCATA
This sequence comes from Viscum album, assembly GCA_963277665.1. Lineage (NCBI taxonomy): Eukaryota > Viridiplantae > Streptophyta > Magnoliopsida > Santalales > Viscaceae > Viscum > Viscum album. Next base: position 1,385,542,053 of record OY728123.1, read on the forward strand.
ACTAACATATTAAAATGTATTGTGAAATCATTGGCTTCCAATTATTTATGAAAAATATAAATCAATTAGATAATTGTATTTTTGAGTGAATTACTAGTAGAAATGAAATTAATGAGATATATATATTATATAATTAATAAAATATTTTTTATATCCTTATAATTGATATTTTAGTTATAGGGTATGAATAAACCCTATTTGATGTATAAAAACCTATAATTTTTAAAATGGTAATTTTACGCATTTGAATGGGGAACCCCTTTTGAATTATATTTTAACACAATAATAATTTTTATATAATAAAATAAATCTTTTATTTTTATGTAGAATATATATATTTACCTTGGATGAAATTTTATTATTTTTCAAATAACTTTCAAATTTTGATGAATAGTAAAAATATTCTAAATTTTAATTGAAAACAACTTTTTTCATCAAAATAATTGATATTGTAAAATTATACTATTTAATAGTTTTAATGTATTAATAGAATATATTTTTATAATTCAATATAATTTATGTCATTAGAATTAATTTTTCATTGAATTCATAGGTAAAAACATTTCAATCTTTTGTTATGTGTTAGCTTTTAAAACTCGTTCTCTCTTTCCAAAAAAATGGGATTAATTTTAAATTAATAATTGAAACTTCTATGTTTTGAATTTTTAAAAATGAACTAAATATTTGAAAACATTAGGTCCAAATTATGTTAATATATTTATTTTATTTTTGTGATTTATTAATAGTAACTTTGTTAATTATTGTTAATATAATAAAACCGAAAAACAAGTAATTAAGGGTAAGAATACTATTATAAAACTACCATAAAACTTGTCCTGGTATTATTGGATGAGATATTCCCAACCAAAAAAACCCATGGGACTAATATTTTGCCTATGAAAGCCACTTGGGTGAGATTATGACTCTTATGACATTTAATTTAAAGTGAAGGAAAATATGTTATAAACATATATATTCTTACTAAAACAATTTTAATATGGGGTTATATAAGTGTTATATTCACCTATAAAAAGTAATTAGAAATATAAAAATATTTCCAACATCATGTTACTTTATTTATAATTTTTATACATTAAATAATTAAAGTTAATTATGACTAATGATGATGCAACAATTTCTTTTTTAACAAAGGAATCAAATAAATGATATTATAAATATTAAAATAAATATTATTTGACCTAATATATATCATCCACATTTTTTATAGGTGAATATTACATGTTATAATACTATTAAATGGCTTTTTCAAAGTTAACTCTCTGTTTAGATTTTAGTTAAATACAATAAAATGAATAGTGAAAAAGTTGACATAATTGATGTATTATAAAAATAGTAAATCATAAAATTATTTAAAAACCCTATATATATTTTAAAATAAAAACGTTATAATGATAATGTCTAAAATTTTATTAGAGTATAATTATTGGAAATTTACCTCATATAAGTAAAATGTATAGCCTCTTAATACTTAAAATGTTGTCACAACAATTAAAATTAAAAGATAATAATTAAGGGTAAACTGAAAAGATAAGGTTAAAAATAAAATAAATACATGTAAAAAGTTATTATATGGGAGTATTTATAACTATCCTCATATTATCTTAGATATATTTCAATTTGGAATCATTTTTATTAAAAAAATTAATTTATATTAATTTAATTTTCAACGGTGCCCCTTACCTCAAATATAAAAGGGAACCTCATCCCTCACCTCTTCACTTTAACATGAGCCTATAATCTGGAACAACCCCTTAAATGTTCACTTATAAACTTCCCTACTTACATTATATAGGTTATTTTCTTCTTCAAATACCAACTCTAGTGTTGTAAGAATAGATTTAGAGGGAGTAAGTCTAGAAAGAGGTAGTCTCTTCTACCGATTCTTTCAAGATTATTTCTTATTCTACTTCCACTTCATTAGTTTTTTTCAATATAAATTAATAACATAAGTATAAATAATATAATTATGTGTTATTATAAATATGAAACAATCATATTCCACATTCTATCCATCCTATGAAAAATGAAATCACAACGCATGCGTACATACAACTTACCGTCTCCACGCCGTTATGTAATATGTTTTTCACCACCACCTTACTTGGATGGGTATAATGATGGAAATAATATATATATATGATTATTATAAAATTATACTTATTATTAAATATTATAAAACATCCACTTAAATACCATTCAACAATTATGGGAATGATATTTTCACTTGTGTATACATACGAAATACTGTCTCCACGATGTGATGCGATTCATTCTACATGATCTTCATTAAAACATGATTATATAAATGATTGGAATAAATAAATATGATATATATTATACTATTATAATTCATCAAATGATATAAATATAATAAAATAAGTGTAACATGAACTTATTTGAAAAAACATTTATAAGAACTTAAATATTTAATACCCAAATAACGAGTAATAATGAAATGTTACTAATAAACGAATTATAATATGATCATATATGATATAAATCAGGAATAATTAAATAAAATTATTTAACTATTTATACATGAGGTTCAGATACATACAATGGATATCGAGCTTAAGGTATGGTATAGTTTTTCAATCTTATTATTATCTGAGATTATATATCTGTAAGTACTTATTGGGGTATATTTATTATAAAAATCCATGATTCCTAAATATTTAATATTATTTATATTTTTCTACAGTTATTTAAGTTAAATTTTACCCATTTGTGAATTTTTATTAAATTTTATATAAGGAATCTTTGGTCTTTTTCAGTACAATGTACTTTTTGACTTTACCGAAAAAATTACGAGAAGAATGGTTTTTTAACTTATACAGCATGAATGGATTTTTACCCTTTCATTATGCCTTATTTACATGAATATTAACTTCAATTTTTTCAAGTTTATTTACAAATAACTTCAATTATTTTAATTTTACATGGTGTTTTGAAAAATAAAACACTTTTGAAGAAGAAAGGATATTTTCCTCAAGAATTAATTTCATGTGTCATATCCAAACTATTTTCCATATAAGATGAAATTATTTCAATAGGGTGATGTTTCAATACCTAATATTAATATTTTTTTTATTTTTTTATTATGGAATGCTATTTTTGAAATCCATTTGTTTCACATAGATTCTTTATGATGGAATGATGTTTAAGAAACCCATTTTATTTCATGGGTTGTTCTGTGATGAAAGATTTATGTTCTTGTGGAACAAATAAGAATAATTTCATAATGAGATTGGTGGGACCTATATATAACTCCAATTAATTGGGTAAATATTTATATCTTATTAGATATACATGAATAAAAAGGAATGTAAATCTAGTTCAGTAATACAGGTCTGGAACAATAAGTAAACCCGGTTCAGTAATAGACTTTGTCCACCATGATGGTCTTGGAAATGAGCCTTGACTAACATGAAATGATTTTCTATTCTTATGTGTATGCCAAAAAATCTCATGTCATATGTTATTTCTTTTGGGATTAAATTCTTTGATTCTTATGAATTTTCATGATTTATCCCATGGCATCATATTACGATCTTTCATATATAGGATAATATTTTCAAATGTTATGTTCTTTTGTCTCATGATTATGATATGATTAATATATCCTTTGTTTACCCCTTAATGAGTTTATGAGATCACCCTTTCATATATTTCTCTTTCCCAGGTCATGATGAAGGGTATTAAGTATGATATTTCAAAAGGGGTCTAGTTATGACGAAATAAGTGGGAGAAAATGTAGATGTATTATGAACAAGTTGTTTATGTTTCCTAGTTTCTAAAGACACTATAGAAATACAATCCTGGCATATATTTTTTATATTTTTTTAATTAATATTCTTAAAATTTTAATTTATATAATTGTCTATAAAGTTTGTAGAATTATAATCAATATATCATTTTATTTATACAATACAATCCACATGCCCCTGATATTGGCATGACCTACCCATTTAGATGATCAATACCTTGGAATGTATTTAAATTAGAAGGAATCTAACTCTCGGTAATTTGAAGGGTATTTATATATCACCATCTTATCTAATTTATTCTCTTTATGTTTGAATTATTATATTGATTTTCTTTTATATCCCATACCTTTAATGAAATAAACATATCTAATATATATTTATGTATAACACTTTATTCAACTCACAATTTCTGTTAATTACCAAAAATTAAATCTAATTATATTCATACATATCCAAATTATTCCCATGTATAAGGTACATATAAATCTTTATTGAAAATTATTAGAACCATATGAAACCAAAATATATATCATAGAAATTATGGTGTGATGGGTAGTCAACACATACTTTTTTAGATAAATCATAAACCCACATGAGATTGTGTATTTTCACCCAAAATACTATTATCCATGGATGAGTATCATGATCATCCTTAATTATAATAAAATCATAAAAAATAATATGAATAAATAATAAAAAATAGTTAATGTTAAGTTTATAACCTAAAAACAATCCAAATTCAGGGTTGAATGTTACTGAATATTTATATTTTACCTAACGTGTGACTCCTTATATGTGTGGTATGAAAATTATTTGAATCCATTTAACACTTTAAAATAAATCACACATCCTTTAATAATATAAAAATTTTATATTAAAGAATAATAAAGAATATAAAGACTAAATAAATTTTAAATTCACAAATTTATACATAATATATATTTATGAACATTTCATAAGTAAATTATTATAAAAAATTCACAATTTAAATATTCTTTATTGAAATTATATAATATATAAATATCAATAGTTTATATTTATATAAAAATACTAATAATATATATTTAATTATTTATATGGAATTAAATATTAACTCCTTAATATTTCAAAATATATAACACTTATGAAAAAATTTATAGTCATATAAACATTTAATATTTTTTAAACAAACATTATATAAATAAAATATCACATATTTCATTTTATTTATACCTTTATCAAATTAACCAAAACTCAATTTTTGGATTATTTAAAAAAATTTCCAAATAAGGCCTTAAATAAGAACAATTTTTATCAACATTTATGAAAAATTCACAGATCATTATAAATTTTTTTATATTTATCCTTATTTTTTTATGGTTTAATGCTCCTCTTGGGCACAAACTAGTGAAGGTTTTTTTAGAATTTTTGGAAAAAATATTTTTCATTGAAATATAAAATATCATCATTTTTATTGAAAATACAATTATTTTACTCTTGTGTGACAACAATTGAAAAGGGAATCCATATTTTATTTCTTTGTTTCAATCAATTTTCCAGTATAGATTTCAAATTTCTCATTTTTGAAACTATAATGTGGTTTTTCTCAGCTACCCCATAATTTTTTATGAAAATAATATTTCTATACTAACCATAGTTCTCTTTAACATAAACCATTCAAAAATTTTATTGTTTCCCAATGCTTTAAATTTATGTTTCTTTTTTACATACCCATGTTTATCAATAAAAAATGTGGTTTCTTGAAATTTACAAAACATCACTCATTTTTATTATGAACTATTTTATGGTTTGAAAAATATCATGAACCCTACTATTTTCTTAACATGGAATGGCTAAAAAAACTAATTTTTTGAATTTATGAATCTATAAAAAACATAATATAAATGTTCTTAAAGGACCCCTTATATTATTAAAGGGATTTTGTGGGGACAATGCCTATACAAAATTTGTTAAAATGATATACCATAACAACTTTTTTTATAATATGTATCTATTTTTATTATATAGAATAAAATAAATGAAGAACACCTAAATTTTCATTAATAAAATGATTTTACCAAGATTACACAAAAAATATTTATTGGAATTACTGAGAAGCATCCATCCGACTCTTTACTACTGGAGTATCCACAGGTTTTGTAGATCTCTCAATACTCTCAATCCATGGCCAGCGAGAATATTTATTTATGATTGAAGGAAAAAAGTACTAAAGGGAACATTTTTTAAGTATTTTCTATTAAATTAATGATATACATCATCTCATGGTCTATGTCTCCTCATATAGGTTTCATGTACATTCCTTAAGTGATTTATTTTATAAAATTCCACTATTTAAGAATTCCAAAGGTTAAGGCCATTTTAACTATGAAATAATTTACAAATAATTTTTAACATTTATCTAACATTAATGAAAATTTTAAGTCATTAAACATTTCACATTCCATCATCATAAATCTTTAAATCATCATCAGATGATAATCCATCTAATATGTGACATCATTTATAAAACAACTAGTAATGTTGAGTGTTATATAATAATTCATTCTTTTCCATACACTAAACCCAAACATAGTGACCCTCACTTCTCCATAGTTTACACCAATGAAAACCATTACATGGTTTATACCAACACAACATGGTTTTGATTTAGTATATATTTTTGACATATACAATTTCTCATTCATCTAAGTAGGTGATGAAAATAAATGCCACTTAAATAAACAATCACTTCACATGTAACTCATCTTGGTATGGACATACACTTCTTCAATATTTCTCAACTAGGATCATATATTTCATACCCATTACATAGGAGAAAAAATAACAAATTTATTAATTAAAACCCATCACTTTATTAGAATAATATCCAACCACTCTGGGATTATATTAACCTCAAGTTTTATATAAGTAGGAAACTAAATAATGAAGGTTCTAATATCAAACTACATATTAAGAAAACTTAATGGGTATTATTATTACATATGTAACCAAATAATACTAATAAAAATTTGTATTACTCTATATATGGTATACTTAAGTTGGCCATCCAGAACCCCAATCACAATTTTCACCTCATGAGTGAAATATGTATTTATAAAAAATCAAATATTCATATTGAACTTAATATCTCATCAAAACCCATGATTTTCTATGATGATCATTGAACGAGGAATAAAAAAATTCATTCATTGAGGGTATAATTATAATTATAATTTCATGAAGTCTATAGTACAAATGAAGGAATGGTAAATAAAAAAAAATCCTTTGTGTAACATGATTTTTTTTATTAGACTCTTTTAATAATATTCTAACAAAATCATATTAATAAGATTCACCCCTATCTTATCCATTAGGTAAAACCAAAATTACCATATTTTTACCATATTATATCCTTTTATTAATAATTTTATATCATAAAAAACACTTTTAAAATCAGTTATATGCCACATGATATATAACTATTCCACTATATGATATAATCCTTTAATTAAACAATTTTAATGGGAATATTGTTGGATCCAAGGATATTATTGGATATAAATGAACTAATGTTTGTGTTTGTTTTTAATCCTATCATGTAAAATCATATTGTTTTCAAGGAAATTGATCTTACAGTTCAAGCTAAATTTTTTTTTGAAGGTTGTATCATTTCCCAGTATTTGCCAAAATTTTGGGTCCAAAAATTAAAAATTTAAAATAAGGGTTTTTTAAAGTAAGATGTGTGAAAGATTAAAAGCGGCTTTGAAACATGAATTAAAGGAATTTTTTTGGATCATTGAATAAAAATATGGAAAATTCAAAAAGCGTGTGAAATATTTAAGTGTGTGTGAAAGATGAGGTTGCATGAATGAAAGTTATGCGCCCAATGCAACCTCAAAAGTGGTTTTATGCGCTTGAATAGAATCTTTTACGACATGTTGGAACCTTAAACATAGGGTCATTGAAGCCTATAAATAGGCTGATACCACCACTGAAGACTGCAAACATTTCAATGAAGATCAGTTTCCTCTTCCATAAGAAAGGCTGGCATACATAAGAGAAGTAGAGAGAGAATATCGCACATAAAGTGTTCTTTTAGTATAAAAAGATCAAGTGAACCATGTGGCATGGATGCATGAAATATAAGGGGTGAAAGAAAAATAAGGGATTCACAAAATCTATCTTGTACGATAATCCAAAATCTTGTGGGAAAGGGATGGTTTTGCGTGAAAGATTCGATGTGTGTTTCTAGAAATATTTGAACATCTGGTTTGTTTGAGTAGTGCTTCCAAGTGAATTAATTCAGGTCTTTGATTCAAGAAGAGTTTCATTTTTGATAGAGGATAATACTTCAAAGAAAATCTATTGAAGAGACCTTCAAGTCGATAAATTGAGAAATACTTCTCCCAGGACAGTCAGCTAGGGGAGTTGACCTATGTTCTCTAAGGGATGTAGTCGAATATCCTTAAATTCATGTAAAGGTGGTGTTTATGGAATAGATTGAAAGTTTCAAAAATTGGTAACCCAAAACTAGTGAAGATTAGTGGACTTTGGTACGACCGACACATTTTCAGTGTATGCTCCTTGGACTAGACCTATATATTGAACCCTATAAAATTTATTGTGCTGCCTCTCTCTATGTTAATGTTTGATTGCTGATCGAATCTATCATACAAGTTCAGCATGTTCCTTCCAACGTGGGAACATGATATTTTATATTAAAAGTTAAAGTTGACACCTCGATTCACCCTTCCCTTATCAGGGTGTTCCAAATTCCTAAAAATATATCTTAGAAGAATAAATACTTGGATTATGATGATATTAAGATACATAATTCTTATTTTTACAAGTTGAACTTTTTATCTATTTTCTTTACTTCAAGATATCTTACATTATGTTGTACATAAGTTATTATAGTTAAAATGGCTAACAGTTATATGCTTTTCAAAGAATATAATTTTATTGAGATCTCTCGTAACAAGAGATAATAATAAACTTACATTAACATTTAATTTTATTAAATTGTACAAAATTATTTGAGGATATACTTTGAATTAATCAATTAAAAATATTTATTTTTATATTTTTATTCTTATCCATTTTCAAATATCCTCCCACAATCTTATTTGAAATTATATTTTCTAAAAATATATTTATAAAACAAAAAATCTTTTATATAAATACAATTTCATTTATTTAATTTATAGAAATTTTAAAAGACAAATTATTTTAGGATAAAAGTAATATTAACCTTCATAACTAAATGGGTCTTTTCATATATTTTATTTTCATGGAACTTATTTTTTTTCAATCATAATCCCACTAACCTCTTAGAATTATATTTTCTCAAAATATATTTCTAATAATTATAAAAAATTTATATAAATAAAATAATATATATTTCATTTTTTTATAATATTTAATAAATAATTCATAATTACTATATATAATATTAAATTTACGTTTTTAGAGTAATATCTTATAAATATGATCCAATACTCCGCATGTAAATAAAATGCTGAACAATATGAAGTATATGAGTAAAGAATGAAGTTTATTTGATCATTTTGTATCTAAATAATTAATTTGAAAACTCATATCTCTCATGCCCTTGCCTGTTCTTGATAGAGAATATTTAGGATTTGTATCATTTTATTGGAATGTATATTCTCTATTATTTCTATAAAATTGATTTCCTATAAACATAATTGACTGATAATATATCAAAAAATACTTCACATTATTCTATTAAGTATCTTGATTTGAATGTTGAAAAAATTCACTAGTTGGTTCTTCAAAAGTGGTTACTCCAATACATAAATTATTTCTTCTTACTTGGTAATAATTTAATAATTTCTATACCAATCCCAAAATATTCATCCATTAATCTTCTAAATTTAAATATTTTTTCTCGATAAGAATTCAATGATTACAATATTCTCTCTATAGTATAATCCTTCATTAGACAACTATCATATGTTTTTTATGTTTAATATAGAGTTTTGTTAATTATGATTCTATTAAAATGATAAATAATTTCAACATAAATCATATCTATTAGAAAGATAATATCTATAATGCCCCATACATTACAAAAATTGATATTACATAAAAGTTGAAAAATATTCATTACACAATATAACAAATTCATGTTAGGACTGTATAGTTATAGTTTCTTTAGAAACTAGGAAACATAAACAACTTGTTCATAAGAAATCTTCATTTTCACCGACTTATTTTGTCATAACTAGACCCCTTTTTGACGTATCTTACTTAATATCCTTCTTCATGACATATGGAAAAGAAACATATGAAATAGTGATATCAGATTCTCTGTAAGGGTAAACAAGGGATATATCAATCATATCATAATCATAAATCAAAATAACATAACATTTGAAAATCTTATCCTGCATATGAACGATCATGATATCAGGCCATGGGATAAATCCTGAATGTTCATAATAATTAATTAATGTAATCAAAATATTCATAACATAAGACATGATATTTTTTGACATACACATAATCATAGAAAATCTTTTCATATTAGTCGAGGCTCATTGTCATGAAAATCATGGCACACGAATTCCACTACTGAACTGGGTTTACTTGCTGTTCCAACCCAGTATTTTTGAAAAAGATTTACTTTCACATCTAGTCATGTATATATCATGAGATATAAATCTTTAACCATTTAATTTTATGGGGATTTAGGTTCCACCCATCTCATAATTAAATCATTCTTACATGTCCCACAAAAAAATAAACCATTCATCAAAGCGTAACCCAAGGAATAATATGAGTTTCTTAAACATCATTCTATCATAGAACAATCCAAGTAAAACAAATGTATTTAATAAATATAATTCCATCATAAACACAATAAAATCATAGTAATAAAAGGGATATAAATATAACCATTTTTTGAAAATATAAACTTATATAGAAAATAGTTTTGATATAACACATGAAATTACTTCTTGGAAAAAATATATATTATTCTTCAAATACGTTTTCTTTTCTCAAAATGCCAAATAATTTTAAAATAAAATAATTTAATTGAAAATAACCTTGAATACTTATAAGGTATTTATAATGGAAATAAGGACTCTTGAAAGCATAAAAATCCATTAATACTATATAATTTAAAAAACATTCTTCTCGTACTTTTGCTAGTAAAGTCAAAAAGTCCATTGTATAAAAAATAAAAAAATAACCATTTCACACATATTTATTAAAAATTAAAAAATGTGTAAAATTTACCTTAAGAAATTGTATAATAATATAAATAATATTACATATTTAGGAAACATGTATGTGGATGATAAATATACCCTAGTAAGTACTTACAGATAATCAATCTCGGATAATAATGAGATTGAAAAATTATCCCTTACCTTTAGTCTGATATCCTTCGTATGTATCAAGACCTCCTATATAAATATTTAATTATTTTATTGACTTATCCTAGAATGATATCATATATGATCATATTGTAATCTGTTTGTTAGCAATATTTCATTGTTACTCGTCATTCGGGTATTAACTACTTTATGTATAAATGCATGTTTTGTCAGATAAGTTCATGTTCCAATTATTAGGTTATAGTGATATTATTTTCATAATTATATTATTATAATATATATCATATTTATTAATTCAATTAATTTATATACTCATGTTTCTATTAATATCATGCAGAATGAGTCACATCGCATCGTGGAGACGGTAGGGCTTAGGTATACACGAGCGACAATATCATTCCCATAATTGTTGAATGGTATTGAATTGTATGGTGTATAATATTTCAGAAATATTATATTGTTATAATAATTATATATAGTTATTATTTTCATAATTATACACATCCATGTAAGGTGGTGGTGAAAAACAGATTATACCATGGCATGGAGACAGTAAGTCGTACATACGCACGCGTGGTGATTTCATTTTCTATAGGATGGATAGAAGGTTGAATATGATTGTTTTATAATTATAATAAAATATATATATATGATTGATACTTATGTTATTTATTTATAATGAAACAACTAATGAAGAGGAAGTAGAAGAAGAAGTAAGTTTGAAAGAGTTGGTAGAAGAGACTACCTCTTCCTCAATGTTCTCCCTCTAAATCTCATCTTAGTGCACTAGAGTTGGTTTTTAAAGAAGACTAAAACCTATATAATGTAAATAGGGAAGTTGATAAGGGAAAGGTGAAGGGGATGAATGAGCTTTAAGGCTCAAATTTAAGTAAATTGATGATAGAGTAGGTGCCCTTTTTTAATTGAGGTGAGAGGCACCCTTGGAAATTAAATTGATATTAATTAATTTTTTAATCCAAATGAATAAAAATTGAAATATTTTGAAGCTAATATGAGACTAGTTAGAAATAATGTCATCCTATAATTTTTATACAATTACTAATTTTATTTTAAATATTATCTTTTTGGTTTTTCTTTAATTATTCTCTTTTAATTTTAATTGTGGTAACAACATTTTAAGTATTAAGAGGCTATATATTTTACTTACATGTGGAAAATTTCTTATAATTGGACACCTATTGTACATTGAGACATTTTAATAGTCAATTTGTGGTTTTAAAATATTTTTAGTGTTTTTAACTAATTTAATATTTTTATATTTTTATAAAACATCAATTATGTCAATTTTAAACTATTTATTTTATTTAATTTAAATAAAATATTAAAAAAGAGAAAAATTACAACCAAACCATTGGATAGTCTTATAAAATGTCATATTCCCCTAGAAAAAGAGTTTATGACATAAATCGTTTCAAATAATATTTATTTTAATATTTATAATATCATTTATTTGATTCCTTCGATAATAAATAATTCACTTCACCATCATTTTGTCATAATTATATTTAATTATTTAATGCATAAAAATTATAACTAAAGTACCATGATGTCTAAAATATTCTTAGATTTATAATGACTATTTACAGTTAAATAGATCACTTATATAACCACATATTAAAATTTTTTTAGTAAGAAGATAAATATTTATGAAATATTTTCCTTTACTTTAAATTAAAAGTTATAAATGTCATAATCACTCCCTAGTGGCTTCCAATGGCCGTATGTTTGTCCAAAGGGTTTTCTATGTCAGCCATATATCATTCAATAATATTATGACAATTGTTAGTGTAGTTTTATAATAATATTATAACCCTTAATTACCTGTTTTACCCTTTTACCGTAATAATAACAATTACCAAAGATACTATTCATACAACCCAAAAATTAAATAAATCTATTAAAATAATTTGGACCTAATGATTCCAAATATAGAGTTCATTTTTCAAAATTCAAAACACAAAAGTTATAGTGATTAATTTAAAATTAATCACGTTGTCGAAAAGAGAGAACATGTTTTAAAATCTAAAACATTGCGAATGATTGAAATGTTTTTACATCTGAATTTAATGTAAATTTAATTATAATGGTATAAAATATATTAAATAAAAAAATATATTTATTTATTCTTTAGAACTCTTAAATATTAAAATTTTACCATATAAATTATTTTGATGAAAAATGTTGTTTTTAATTAAAATTTAGTGTGTTTTTACTATTCATCAATATTTGAAAGTTATCAGAAAAATATTAAAATTTCATCCAAAGAAATTTTTATACTATGATTCCAAGAAATTGTTTATTTTTTATTATAAAAATTATTAATGTGTCAAAATATTAATTTAAAAGGGGATCTCTAAGTCATAAAATTACTCTTTTGAAAAATATAGGGTTTTATACATCAAATTGGGTTTTTTCATACCCTACGACTAAAATACCCATTGAATGAATATGACAAATATTTTATTATAAATATAAAATATATATATCATTAATTTCATTACTTATTTTTATTCACTCAAAAACACAATTATCTAATTGATTTATATTTTTCAAAAATAATTGGGAGCTAATAAATTAACAATACATTTTCATAAGTTAATTATAATTATTCCAGCAAACCTAACAACAAAGCTATAATGGTAATTTTATGATAAGGGCTTGTCCAGGTTCATTTAAACTCATGATTGCATGAAATGGAAGCTACTGAAGAATTAAAATTATTTAATGAAAATATTTCATAAAAACATCTAGGTGTTACATTCTACCCCCTTAAACTGAATTTCACAGTCAAAATTCATCACTTGAAAACAAATAGATGAGGATACATATCCCTCATTATATACTTGAGTTGCTTCAAATCTTCTTAAAATTAAGGGTTCTATCATAAAACATTAACCAAGTGATTGGTCTTGTTTTATAGAACTTTTTTGCTGTGATCCAGAATCTTTATTGATTGTTCTTCATAATAAAGATCTTGATCTAGTGGTACGACATCTGAGTTTAGTAAATGTAAAGGATCAGGTATGTAATTTCTCATGATATATACATGAAAAAAAATCATGAACATGAGATATATTTGGTGGAAGCTCCAATTGTTAAGCTACCTTCCCAACACGATCCATAATTTCAAAAGGACTGATATACCTAGGGATCATCTTTCTCTTCTTTACAAATATCATTACTCGCTTCCAGGGAGATATTCGTAGAAACACATTTCACCCACTTCATCCTCTAGGACTTTAATTCATTTTTCATCATAAAATTTTTGTCAACTCTGAGATACTTTTATGTATTGTTGAATAGATCTTATCTTCTTTTCCATTTTATCAACAATGCCAGGTTCTTATAGATTTCATTTCCCAACACCATCCCAGCAAGTTGGAGTTCTGTACTTCTTTCCATAGAAGTATTCATTAGGATTCATATCAATACTAGACTGGAATATATTTTTGTATGAAGATTCCACAAATGGTAGGAGTTGATCCCAACCACCTTTTAAATCCATAGAGAAAAAAATCAACATTTCATCCCAAGTTTGAATTGTCCTCTCAGACTAACCGTCTATATGAGGATGATAAGCAGTGCTAAAACATTACTCTATATCTGAATCCTAATAAATACTTTTCTAAAACATTGAGGTAATCCTCATATATCGATCAGATATAATTTAAAGAGTTACTCCATGTAATATTACCACTTCCATTACATATATCCTGCCAAGATGATCAAGAGAGAAATCCTCTCTAATAGTAATAAAGTTTAATAAAATCATAAGGTGGTCAACTATAACCAAGTTAGTATTATTTCCATTACATGATTTGGGAAGTCCGGTGAAAAATTCATAGTGATGTTTTCCCATTTCCATTCCGGTATGGGTACTATTTGTAACATCCACTTATAATTATGTCTCTTAGATTTAACTTGCTAAAAAGCATCGAGATACATATTCAACAACATTTATTTTCATTCCATCCTACCAGGAATAGTATTTCATTTCCCTCTACATCTTTGTACTTCCAGCTTGAATAGAGAATAAAGATCTACAATCCTCATCCAATAGCTCCATCTTTAATTTTATTATAGGAGGAATAAAAACCCAATTATTGAACCTTATTATTCCATCACAATCAAGGTTGAATTGAAGAACATTTCTCACCTTTTTTATAGCTCTATATCTTCCTTATGAACATCCTTAATCATCACTTGTATAGATGGTTGATCGTTCATTTAATGATAGATAATATTTTTCCCCTACCTTTAAAATTACATTATCCATCCATTTAAAATCATTAAATATTGGATCTTTTGTGATCCTTATCATGTATAGGCTAGCATGGTCTTGTCAAATCAATGAATTTTCCACCTTGTTCACTTTACCAGGGTGGTAATGTATTCATAAGTTATAATATTTAATCAACTCCAATCATCTTATTTGGTGCATAAAAATATCCTTTTATGTAAAAATATACTTTAAAATTTTATGATCAGTATAAATATCACATCTTTCACCATAAAGATAATTCCTCTATATCTTTAATGCAATTATTTCTGTAGCTAACTCCAAATAATGAGTTGGGTAATTTTACTCATGGATTTTCGACTACCATCAAGCATAAGATATAACCATATCATTTTCCATGAGAACACATACCATCCCATTATTGAATGCATAAATGTAAATCACAAAACTTTATCCATTACAAGGTAATGTGAGAACAGGTGCACTGGATAATCTTCATTTTATCACTTTGAAATTATCTTCACATTCCTCTATCCATGTGAACATAACTATTTTATGAGTCAAATTGGAGACTGGATTAGATAATCACAAAAAATCTTTCAAAAAAGGTTGATAATATCCAGCCAAACCCAGAAAACATCGGATCTTAGTTACCATTTTTGGTCTTGACCAACTTTCCAAAAATTCTGATTTTTTTGGATCAACATATATCCCCTCAATTTAGATTATGTGACACAAAAATTAATCTTTATGAAGCCAAAATTTACACTTTGTATTTTTTGCATAAATATTCTCCTTTCTCAGGGTCTTCAGTATAATTCTCATGTGATCTTCTTGTTATTATTTTCTCTTCAAATAGACAAGAATATCGTCTATAAGGAATACCACAAACTGATCAGATAGTCTATAAAGAATCTATTAATTAGATCCATGAAGATAGTGGGGGCATTAATAAGAACAAAATAGATCACTATAAATACATATTGTCCATACCTTGTATGAAATTCTGTCTTTGGTATATCCTATTTATTGAACCTTAATTGATTATATCCTGAATGAAGATCAATCTTAGAAAAGTATTGAGCTCCACATAGTTGGTCTAACAAGTCATCAACACAAGTAAGAGGATATTTTTTCTAGATATTGGTCTTGTAAAGTTCTCAATAATTAATGCAGAGTCTTATTGATCCATCTTTATTCTTAACAAATAGAATAAGAGTTCCATAAGGTGACACACTAGGGAATATAAATCCCTAATCAAGATTCTCTTAGAGCTTCTTCTTCAATTCCTGCAACTCAATTAAGGTTTCTTTCAAATAGGCATAACACCAGATATGAGTTCTATTGAAAACTCAACTTCACGATTTGGTGGAAGACCTGAAAATTATTTCTTAAATACATCATCAAGCTCCCATATAATGTGTGTGTTCTTAATCATGCATTTATCCACAAACATTTGAGATAAATAACCGTCATTTAAAGGAATCAAGACCCATAATATGGAATTAATTTCTACTAGAAGGTTATATTAGTCCTTGAATCGATAGATGGTCATAGATTGATCTGGAATATGAAATGCGACCTTATTTCATTGTATATTTATATGACATCCATATAGATAAAATCCAATCTATTCTATAAATCACATCAAATTCTACTATAGGAAGGATCACAAGATTTGTAGGAAGCACTTTCCCACAAAGTTCAACTAGGGATGAATTATAAACTTTTGATGCAACCATTGTGCCGTTAGGAGTTGTCACTGCTAACTAAACATATAATTGTAGATGTAATATAGTGATATCCTTAGAAAATTTTTCAAAAATAAAAGATTTGGTGGATAAAACATAAAATAAAACATTTTCTACTTTAGAGTGGATGAAAATTTCACCTTTCACCGCTTTATTATTGTAATCCACATTTCTGATAGTGATCATATGTGAATTTACTTTATCATTGGCCTTAATAGTTTTCTAGCATCGATCATCATCAATAACCCTTGGATTAGGGAATTGATTGTCATAATTCCCCATTTCCTTGCACTTGAAACATTAATGTCTATGAGGTTCATTATGTGAATCATTTCCTTTATTTGCATCATTAGATATCTTTTTCCCATCACTTCGACATTAAACTTCCTGATGAACTTATTTTACACATTTAAAACATTTACTAGTCCCTTTAAGATAGTTTAATCCATGTTTCTTTCGACACATGGAGAATAATAGATAACTCATATTCTTTTCAGTGTGGTTTTTAGATTTTAACTTGAATTCCATTTTTCACTTCTTATCAAACCCATAGGACTGATGGGTTACTCTAATCTACATCTCAACCTTGAGAACACATTGAAAAATTTCTTCATAGCTATTGAAGTCCCTTATAGACAATTCCCATCAGAGACTTGGTTTTAAGACACTAAAGAATAGATCAATTTTACTCTGATGTTGGATAATAATTCCAAAATCATACCTTGCATGTCCTGTAAAATTTGCTCCATAAGTACCGACATGTTCATTATACTTTTCCTTAAGTTCAAGGAACTCATTATCTATGTTTTTTCTAAGAATACGAAGAAAGTACTTATTTAAAAATATGTTCATGAACTCTTCCCATTCCAAGGATTCAATTTTATCTCTTTTCAACGTATTCTTAATAGGGTTCCACCATTAATCAGCTTCACCTTCCAAATTATAGACAGCTAAGATGACTTTATCATGTAATTAACATTGGATTACAAGAAATATCTTTTCAATGGTACTAATACATTTTTCAGTCATTAATGGATCATAAGACCCAATGAAATAAGGGGTACACCTCCTCATCAAGGACTAAACAGAATGTTGTTCCCTCCTTTGCTCATTTGGAAGTACTGCATGATTGATATCTTGAGAATATTGTGTGAACATAGCTACATGATTTTTAATTTATGTTACCACACCATTTTTTATCCTAGGAGGAAAATCATTTCACTACCCATCACAATCATCATTAACACAAATCCTTCAGGTTCCATCCATTGAATAAAACCAAATATGGTGTGAAAAACACTAATAATAATGGGTAAAAAACATAATCAATAATTAAATTTCAATTTAGAACACTTTAGGTTTCATACTAGGTTATTCATGGTCATTTTTAAAATACTAGGATTTTAACGTATACTTACACATATATTTAGGGTTCTTACTATGGTTTTGTCATTAGAGTTTCAAAATGTTAACTATACATTTCCTATGATACCAACTATAATGGACTATATATTACACACATTGATATTACTTAAAAGTGTAATAATATTCATTACAAATATAAAAAAGAAACATTAGGATTGTATTGGTATAATGTCTTTAGAGGTTGGTAATCATAAACAACTAGTTCATAAGACATCTTCATTGTCTCCCAATTATTTCATCATAACAAGACCCCTTTTGAAATATCTCACTTAATACCATCTTCATGACCTGGGGAAAAGAAAAATATGAAAGGGTGTTCTCATATTCTTAGTAAGGGTAAACAAGGGATACATTAATTATATTATAATCATAAGACAAAAGAACATAACATTTGAAAACATTATCCAGCATATGAAAGATTTTGATTTCATGCCATGGGATAAATAATGAAATTTCATAAGAATAAATGAATATAACCCCAAATATCATAGTATAAGACATGATATTTTGTGTCATACACATAATCATATAAAATCAATTCATATTAGTTATGGATCATTTACAAGACCATCACAGTGGACAAAGTCCATTGCTGAACTGGGTTTACTTTCCATTCAATTCATGTCTATAACATGTGATATAAATCTTTACCAAATTCTTTAGAGTGAGATATAGGTACCACCCATCTCATAATTAAATCATTATTATGTGTTCTAGAAAAGCAAAAAACATTTGTCACAGCATAACCTAAGGAATAAGATGGGTTTCTTAAACATCATTCCATCATAACATAATCCATGTAAAACAAATAGATTTCATAAATATAATTACTTCATAAATAGAATCAAATAAAAGTAATAATATGAATATAAACATAACCTTATTTAAATAATTTCATCCTAGATGTAAAATAGTTTTGATATAACACATGATATTGATTCTTCAGGAAGATATACCTTCTTCTTCAAAATTGTTTTCTTTTCTAAAAATACCAATGAAGTTTAAAAGAAAATAATTCCTTTCAAAATAACCTTGAAAAAATTCCAAGGATGATTCATGGAAATAAGGAATAATGTAAGCGTAAAAATACATTCATGTATTATAAGTTAAAAAACATTCTTCTCATTATTTTGTAGGTAAATTCAAAAAGTACCTCGTACTGAAAAAATCTAAAATATTACTTTTATATAGTTTAATAAAAATTAACTAATGGGTGAAATTTACCCTAAATTTTTTATAATAATATATATAATATTAAATATTTATAAAACATGGATTTGGATGATAAATATATGCTAGTAAGTACTTATGGATAAATAATCTCAGATAATAATGAGATTGAAAAATTATCCCTTAGCATAGATCTGATATCCTTCGTATGTATCCATAACACATGTATAATTATTTAAATAATTTAATTTACTTATTCTGTTATGATATCATATATGATCATATTAAAATCCATTTGTTAGTAACATTTCATTATAACTCGTTATTTGAGTATTAACTACTTTATGTTCTTATGCGGGTTTTGTCAGATAAGGTCATGTTCCAATTCTTAGGTTGAAGTTTTATCATTTAAATAATGATATTAGTATAATATATATCATATTTACTCATTCCATTCACATATATAATCTTGGTTTAATGAAAACTGTGTTGAACGAATCACATGACATCGTGGAGATAGTAGGTCATACGTACGCATGAGTGACTATATCATTACCATAATTGTTGAATTTTATTAAAGTGTATTATGTATAATATTTCAGAATCAGTATCATGTTATAATAATCATATATAGTAATTATCTATATCATTATACCCATCCATGTATGGTGGTGGGGAAAAATAGATTACACCACCGTGCATAGATGGTTAATCGTATGTATCAACGTGTGGTGTTTTTGTTTTTCCTAGGATGAATAGAATGTGGAATATGGTTGTTTAATAATTATAATAACATATCAGTATATTGTTGATAATTATGTTATTACTTTATAATGAAACAACTAATGAAGAGTAAGTAGAAGAATAATAATGTTTGAAAGAATCGATAGAAGATATTACATCTTCCTCGACGTGCTTCCTCTAAGTCTCTTCGTAGAGCACTAGAGTTGGTATTTGAAGAATACCATAACCTCTATAATGTAAAAAGGGAAGTTTATAAGGTAAATAGTAGGAGATTAACGATATTTAAAGCACATATTGAAGTGAATAGTAGTTTGAGGAGGTGCCCTTTTATAATTGAGGTGAGGGGAACCCTTATAAATTCTTAAAATATTAAATTAAGATAAATTATTTTTTTAATCCAAATGTTTCAAAATTGAAATATTTATAATATAATACGAGGATATATCCAAATAATCTCATAAAATAATTTTTATACATATATTGATTTTATTTTAAACCTTATCTTTTCGGTTTTCCATTAATTATTCTCTTTTAATTTTATTTGAGGTAACTACATTTTAACTATTAAGAGGCTATAAATTTTAGTTATATGAAATAATTTTCACATAATTATAAAACTAATTATATTTTAGACCTTATCATAATAACTTTGTTATTTTAAATTTTTTAGGGTTTTTGAATAATTTAATCATTTACTATTTTTATAAAACATAAATTATGTCTATTTTTACACTATTCATTTTATAAAATTTATATAAAATATAAATTGAGATATAACTCTGAACCAAACTATTTAATAGTCTTATAAAATGTCATATTAACCTATAAAAATCGTTTATGACAATAAATAGTAAAATAAAATTTATAATATAATTTATTTTATTCATTCGTTAACAAAGCAATCACTACATCATCGTTGTGTCATAATTAAATTTAATTATTTAATGTATAAAAATTGTAAAGAAAGTACCATGATGTATGAAATATTTTTATCTTTATAGTGACTATTTATAGTCTAATATATCACTTATACAACACCATATAATTTGTTTAGTAAGAATATATATGTTTGTAATATATTTTCCTTTACCTTAAATTAAAAG
The DNA here is from genome assembly GCA_963277665.1 of Viscum album. Classification (NCBI taxonomy): domain Eukaryota; kingdom Viridiplantae; phylum Streptophyta; class Magnoliopsida; order Santalales; family Viscaceae; genus Viscum; species Viscum album. The sequence goes on from OY728123.1 coordinate 1,385,563,641, forward strand.
TTATAAGTTTCATAATCACACCCAGGAGGCTTCCAAAGGCCAAATTTTCATCCCAAGGGTTTTCTTGGTTCACAATATCTCATCCAATAAGATTATTACAAGTTTTTGGGTAGTTTTATAATAGTATTATTACCCTTAATTACCCACTTACCCTTTTACCAAATTAATAAAAATTACCGAAGTTACTATTCATAAAGCCTAAAAATAAATTAAATCTATTTACATAATATGGGACTATTGATTCCAAATATGGAGTCCGTTTTTCAAAATTCAAAGCCCATAAGTTATAGTAATTAATTTAATGTTAATTCAGTTGTCAGAAAGAGAAAACAAGTTTTAAAAGCTAAAATATTACAAATGATTGAAATGTTTTTACATCTAAATTAAATTTAAAATTAATGTTAATGACATAAATTATATTTAATTATAAAAATATAATCTATATATACTTTAAAACCATTAAATATTATAATATAAACATAGAAATTATTTTGATTAACAAAGTTTTTTTTGCTTAAAATATGGTGTATTTTTACTATTCATCAAAATTTGAAATTTATCCAAAAAATATTAAAATTCCATCCAAAGTAAATTTTTATATTATTATTCAAAATAAATTTTTTATTTTGTCATATAAAAATTATTAATGTGTCAAAATCCTAATTTCAAAAGGTTTATCCATTAAAAGGTGTAAAATTACCCTTTTGAAATAATATAAGTTTTTATGCATTAGATATGGTTTATTCATACCCTATAACTAAAATATAAATTGGATGAATATAAAGAATATTTTATTAGGTATATAAAATATAAATATCATTATTTTCATTAATAATAGTAATTTACTCAAAAATAAAAATATCTAATTAATTTATATTTTTAATAAATAATTGTCAGCCAATGAATTAACAATACATTTTCATAAGTTGGTTATAGTTATTCCCTATAACCTAATGGATAGAATATAATGGTCGTTTTATACTATAGGAATCTCATGGTTCTTTTCAACTCACGATTTCATGCAATGCAAGCTACTAAAGAATTAAAATTATTTTAAAAAATATTTCATAAAAACATCCGGGTGTTACAAGATCTATATTTAACTTAATATTTGAGTCTTTTTTAGTATTTATATAAATAATTATCAATTTTATTATGAAATCAACTGGATAATATCATAAATGAATCCTGCAGTGTCATGTAGAAAATTCTTTATCTGAATATGTTATATAGATTATATAAACACTTTTAATTTGGCTACCCACCATTTGTGATACCCAGTTGAGTGAAGTTTGAATCTTATGCCAAGAATAAGCTTATGGATATTAGGTTAACCAATATATTTATTTCCTTTCTATGTTACTTTTTTATCACATTACTATTTGGGTCAGCCATGCTGAATGATTGAGTTCTTGATAAGTGTTTATTTTTTTAAAAGAATATAAAATATAGTAATTTGAGTGGTTTTAATGATTTAACTATTTTATATCATATATTCTCTATATGTATTCATGTTTATGAAAATTTATTTTAATATTTTTTATCATTAACTAAATTTATATACTCCAAAACTTTTTAATGTATAATAATTGATACAAATAATGATGTTTTTTCACATAAAAGAAAATTTAATCATATTCAGAAATATCTAAATTTATCTCATGCATAAGGTATAAGAAACTATTTAATGTAATGGATTAGAAGCATATGAAACCAAAATCTAACTCATTGAAATTTATAGTATGATTTGTCGATTTTTTATCACTTTTTTGATAAATCAAAAGTCAACCGGTCATTATATACCTACCCAAAATCCAATAAAAATAGACTAATAATCAAGAGTGATATCATATAATCATAACACCTAATATATATATAACATAATTATCATTTAATTATTGAATTTACAACCCAAAAAAATACAAGTCGTATTTGAATGAAACCAAATCTTATGTCATTACTAGCATGAAACTCCTTATATACATGTTATGAAATTTATAAGAATAGATTTAAAAAATTAAAAAAATTTAAAAAACCATTTATAATATAACCACCATATATTTATTAATAATGAGCACATATAAACAAAATAAATAAATAAAAAATTCAATTATCTAACACAAGATTTAAATTTATGAAATTTTAATTAATAAAGAAATTATAAACATTTTAAAACATATATATTCTTTTATGGACATGATATTATATATAAATTTGAACAATTATCATTTAAATTCCAATATGAACTCTTCACATATCATCATTTACATGGAAAAGGGATGAACTCCATCATATTAAAATATATAATTTTCTAAAAAATATATACCCTTTTTCATTTATTAATGAATAAAAACGTCATATTAATATAAAACAAATTAAATTATTTTAATATCATATATTTTATATTTATTTAATCATTTGACCTATTCCCTAAAAACCATATTGGATTATTTAAATAAATTTATATAATAAGGAATTTAACATGGACAATTAAAATTATAATTTATGAATACTTTATAAAATAATATAAGTTATTTTATATTAATAATTTTCTTATAATTTGTAAAAAATTTATATATTAATTTTTAAATTTTTAAACACCCCAAGATTTTAAGAATTATTATTTTTAAATAAATTTCATTTCTTCGATTGATTGCATTACACACAAAAATGAGTTTAAACAAACCACAATATATTATTATCACCTAGCTATTGGATTGGAAGGTATTAATAGGATTAACTAAATTATCAAAATTTAAGGATTAAACAGGTATAAAACTAATTCATTTGTTATAGATTAATTATAAATGAAAATAAATACCATTTGAAAATAAAAGATATGTTTTTATAAAAACCCATTATTTTGTGCACAATGTTTTTTTATCCTAATATATTAAATTTATCACCATTGGTGAACTAATTTATTGAAATTTATATAATATATAATCAATAAAATTCCATAAAATTCAACTAATAATTTGTTTATTCATTGGATAATAATAAATGTAGTTTTATAGTTAACAATGGATTTTTCTTAATTGAGGTTTTCATCGCATTTTTCATACTTACTTGAAATTTATTTCTTCCATTAATATGAATTGAATTAGATAAAATGAATTAAATATTTATAATTAGTTGATTCAAATTTAGTAAATATTCCCCTTTTATTTTTTGTCATTATAAATTGTAACCATGGTAAAATTTATCACCACGGTAATGGGTAAATTGGGTTAATATAGGTTAAAAATAAGTGGTAAGGCCATAAGTTTTTATAATAATTCTTATTGTATGAATATAATTCACCCCTTTAACCTTATTATTTAATTTTTTGTTGTTTTATGTAATCTTATCAATGAGAATAACCTATATAATATTTAAATCAAAAAAAGTTTCAAAATGTCACTATGTTTACTTTTAATATATCTTCTGTATTTATACAGGGATAAGAGAACGTTTTGAAAGAATATATGTGTCTATTTTGAGTTAAATTCATCTATTTTAATTATATTAATTTATTTATATTTTTTGAAATTATTTAATGGTCTTAATTTATTATGAAACAACAATTCAATATTTATCCTTTTAAGAAAAAAATATAATAAATGATTTTAAAAATATTAAAAATGATAAAATTTGAATTATTTAATGTGACCCCAAACTGTTATAGATATATATGACATATTATGGTATTTATAAAGTGTAATATTCAAATTCACCCTTTTTAGTGATGTATTTAATGTTTAATTAAATGAATAGTGTTAAAGAATACATTAATGATATTTTTTAATAAATAATATTTTATTAAATGATATAAAATTCATAAAAATATTATATTTGGAAAAAATAATGGAATGAGGTTTTAAGTATAAAATATGGTCCAATTATGGGACTTTTTTCATTTTATAATAACATCATTAACCCATAAATGGTAGAAAACTTTAATATTATGGTAATTATCAACATGGTTAACGGGGGGGTTAAACTAACATATAAGGGTAAAATTGGGATCCAAGGTTGTATAACTTTTAATTTATGAGACTATTTCTACTCATAATAGCATTAAATATAAATATAATAAATTTTTATCCATTTTTACATCACAATTAATTTACATTATTTTAATATTTTAAGAAATTAAAAGAGGGCCCTTCCGTCAATATAAAAGGGCACAATAATTTCTCTTCCTCATCTCAATTTTACAGTTGTATTTCAACAAAAATATACCAATTTATATTAATAAATTCCCTATACATTCCCAAGATGTTTTATTTTTTCCAAAATACCAACCCTAGATCCCTTTAGAGGAGATCTAAAAAAGTCATTTCAAAGAAGTAGTAATCATAGTAACCGATCACTTTCTTTTAATTTTTTATTTTATCTAATATAAATCATTTATATTCTTCAAAATATAATAAATTTTTATCATAAATATACCCAAATTTTATTATTATTATGAAAAAGAAACAATTATTAACCCTCTTTTCCATCTAATGGGAAGTGAAAGTATCGCTCGTGCGTACGCACGAGTTACAGTCTCCACATAGCGATACAATTTATTTTTATCACCATATTTTATATATGGGTATAATGATGGGTTTAATAGTTATATAATAAATTTACAACACTATTATACCTTTTTAGTGATAATATCATGGCTACCATCTTACCAACCAATCCATTGGGAAATGATAATGTCGCTCGTACGTACCTATGGACAACCACCTCCATGAAGCAATGCGATTTTTATTTATTTATATATTACATATATGGTAATTGGGATGGGTTTAATGAACATATATGATATAAATTATATAATAATGATATTTTAATGGTGAATTAACATTTACCTTTATTTCATTCAATTAGTGGAAAAAAGGAAAACAATGTTCATGCATACGTATGACTTACCATTTCCATGAACGCTGTAATTCAATTTTCTTTCCCTAACTTTTATGGATGAATATAAATATAAATATATATATATATATATATAATGAATATATAATATAAATATACCATGATTAACATTATGGAGATGGTGGAACTATGATCAAAGTACAATAACTGGAACCACCAAACCAAAACATACATGAAAAATGAAGCAATTATCATTCAGAATGATGATTTTAATAAAAAATAGTGAATAAAAGAGTAATAAACGGTTAAAATTAAATAATATATGAGATGATAAAAATATATTTATACCATGAATTCTATTTTATTACATATTATGTTTTAAAATATATGAAGGAAGTCAGACCTGAGGTAAGGTACTTTCGTCCCACTATTATTTTGATGAAACAAATTCCATAATCACCACTTTTCATTTTGTGTTGTATATAATTCACAAGAATTAATTTTACAATGATTATTATGATATTTATGGGGACATAAATATTTATATAAGTTTCTTTTTTTTTTCAGGGTGATTATCATTAAAATTTTACCAAAGTAGTTGGGGTTTTATGTTAGAATCTCATTGTTTATTGAGATTGTTTATGATTAACATTATGATGATAATGTCTTATGATATATATATCCATAAAATCATGAATTTTATTATCCTCTACCCATTTATTTAAAATACATTTTTTTCTTTCATTTTCCCCATTTTATGTACTCAAAAGACTAAAAATATGTTTTTAAAGAAAATAGAAATTTTTCTCTCTTCAGTCGAAGTACACATTTATTCCATATCAATATTTTATAAAATTGTTTTAAAGATGGTTTTTATTATTATACTTTTATTTCTAAATTATGTTTTACCCATGATTTCATTTTAATAAATAAATTTGAAAAGAATATTCTTTTCATTTTCTGAATGAGGTATTTTATGATTTTTTTGGGAAATAGTATCAGATGAATGTTTTTTAACTTATATAACTATAACATAATTTCCCACAATAATGGAATATCAATGTATTTAATATGAATTTATGAGTTGAAATGGTTATTTTCAATGAACATTTTTTCCCTGCTATTTTATTAATTTTTATATTTTAAAGAAGGAATTTCAAAATTTAAAGGTTATTTTCCTAAATAATGTTTTAATGATATAATTATTCATCAATTAAATATTTCTTCAATTATTGTTATTATTTAATGGGAATATAATCAAAGGATACCATAATTATTATTTATATGTATGGTTTATGCTTATGATTAATGATGGTTATGAAATATGTTCCTTTTCTATGGGTTATGTTATGAAGAAATGTTTACGAAAACCATTTCTTTTTATGGGTCATAATATGATGAACAGTTTATGAAATTATGGAAAACATATGTATGATTTTCATTATATTCCTGGTAGAAACATTATTTCCCTCCAATTCATTAGGTAAATATTTATATCTCATGATATAAACAATATTGGAATGGCGAATGAACCCAACTTAGTAAGGAATTATTTCTATAATAATGGTCTTGGGAGTGAACCTTGACTACTATGATGGTTTGGGGGTTGAACCTATTAAAATATGGTATTCATGGAAAATATTCTTAATTACTAATGAAATGATTTTCTATGTTTATGTTTATTCCATAATTCAGTGTCTTATGCATATATTATGCTCTCATGGACCTTGTTATTTGATTCCATTAGGATTCATTTCATATAAACTTCCAAAAATTATTCCATGACTCTATATTGTGGTCTATGATATATAGATAATGGTTACCACATGTTATCCTCATGTTCACATATTCTTTTTCTCATTTTATAATTATATGATCAATGATATATCCCATGTTCACTATTACTGAGCATGAGATATCACCCTTTCATATTCTTACTTTCCCATGTTAGAATGAATGGTTTTATGTACGATATGTATAAGAAGGGTGATAGTTATGAAGATCTAGGTGGGATATAATGCTGAATTATTATGAACCATGTTTTTATGTTTCCATGTTTATAAAGATACTAGGCCTATAAAGTTCTAGCATGGATCATTATATTATGTAAAATATATATATAAACCTAGATGTAATATCTATGTATGAAAAGTTTGGCTCACTAAAGTTTGTATCAGAGTAAGGTTTAGTTCTCCTTTATAAAATAGGATGATAAAAAATTAGTTATTATATGAAGTATAATTATATATATGGGATAGAATCAAAATGTTTTGGTAATGATCATAAATGATCTAGGTTAAACCTAAGTTGTTATTGAAGAAGGTGTTGCGATTTAGATATCCTATAAATTATTTTTCATGATTATATGGTTTCCCAATATGATTATTGTTGATCAAACTATGATTTTTGTATTAGTGAATGGATGGAATATGAAGGAATCGTGTTAATGCTAAATGTAACATAAAATGAAATGATTTTCTGATGAGAAACTAAAAATTATGGGAACTAGATTTAAAAATTACATTACTTTTCTCACACTAATTTCTCAAGATATAAATCATTCTGAGATTTAAAATGAGAAAATGAGGGAACAAATATCTATTGAGTCATTCATGAGGAAAAATCTACCTACTTTTATAGGGTCCACTAATCCACTAGTCATTGTGGAATGGATCAGAACAATTAAAAACATATTTCATATTCTGAAAAGTTCAGATAATGAGAATGTTATTATGGATGTTTAACATTTGGAAGGACAATAATATCATTATTGAAATCTTATAATTAACATAAAATAACATGATGAAAATTACTATATATAGTGCGAAGATATTAAGAGATTATTTATCAGTAATTATTTTCATCGTATTATTCATAATAAAATGATGAAGGAATTTCCTGAGTTGAAACAGAAGGATGATGAATTTTTTGGTAGCCATGAGGATAATTTTATAAGACTTGAATTGTATTATTCTAGTATTATCATATATCCTGGATGTATAGATGACTAATTTTAAATGATTTTAAAAAATTTCTACAAAGGGTGTTATCAATAAGGGACTTCAATTGTAACGTCCTGGACCCGAGTGCCACGCAACAGGTGCCCCGAGCCCGGTTCGCCACGTGACCTCAAGCGAATTTCCCCAAACGCCAGAGGCTGCTGACTAGCATCAAGGGCCCAGGTCTGATAGTGGGGAAACTATGCCCTCATTTGTCAAAGTGTAGCGCAGTGGAATATAATAAAACATACAATGAAAGCGGAAGTAGTAAACATACACAACTGAAATAAACTACAATAGTGGATATAACCAACAGTATATAAGTGATGATGCTACATGTTTCAAGTTCTAAGAAAACATCCAGAACTTGTTATACATCAATACAGTACAACAGAATACAGAGTACAACAAAACAAGCAAAACAGCTGGCAGCGGCATCGCGAGCCTAGGCTCGGTCCCATGCCCTCCTACTCCTTAGCAACAGTCAAGTACCTATATAGGGACTCTTGCCCCTATCTACACCTATAACAATGTAATCTGTTTGGGCCGAAAAGCGTGACCCAAACAGGGTGTGAGAAATATATCTCAGTAGGCACCCACCAAAGGCCTGTGCCCAACTGCGTGTAAGCAAGCAACAACAGTGTGCAATAGTAAAATGCAATAAAGTAATCAGTACTGAAAATTAACTAACTTAACAATTAAGTTTCCATTTTATTATTCATTAAATCCATTAAATTTAGTATCTTTCTGTGCTCAACATCACCAAGCCCTCAGGCCAACCAGTATCTTTCCCTTAGGCTAATATAGTGAACTACGCCCTCAGGCTATACAGAATCCAACCCGCAGGTATTTCCCTCAGGCATAACAGAAATTGCCCTTAGGCATAGGAAGTGTCACCCTCAGGCACAGAATTCAAGCCCTTAGGCACGAAAGGTTGCCCTCAAGCAGAATAACGATAACCCTCGGGCTAAAACAGTTACGCCCTCAGGCTAATACAGTAAAGTTCCCACATGCTAATCACAACAACGCCCTCAGGCTAAACAGGTAACCGGGTCATTCCCAATAGGTAAACAAGCAGTAACAAGAAATTCCTCTCAAGGAAATTCTACAATTACTACTTTAAAGGCATACCCTCGGGTATCCTGGCCAAATGGCTAAACAGTGAAACACACCCTGGGGTGGTTCCGGATCCAAGAAACGATCCCAACCAGCATTTTAATATCATAATTAAATACCTAATCAATTCTAGGTTTTTAATATATAAACGACCTCAGCCACACGACACCCCAATATGGGTTCGTGGAACAAAAACGCACAAAAAAAAACAGCAGTTGGAAAACTAAACACCAATCCACCTACATGTACGCCAACGAGCGTTATAAACGAACGTCGGTTCCCGAAACACCCAAGAACGACATAGATCTGATGAAGAACAAAACCCATTCAAACGTAAGTAACTTACGTTAGGAGAAGAATTGGTAAGAACGGTACCAAGAGAGGAGAGGGCTTACCCGTGCAGTTCCAACGAAATCATCCGAAGCCGAAACGGATTCCAGACAAACACCCGGTGGATCTTCAAAGATCCAGCCTCCTCCTTTGGATCCAAAATGGCTCAAATGACTCCTCTACCAAATGAGGAGGCTACTGCCTATTTTAAGCCTGAAAAACAATTTACATAGCGTGTACTTATTTCATTTAACTGTTCTTTTGGCAGCACCGCCACACTAATCATCCTTCGACATGAGTACACGACATGTACTCCCAAGTACACGGCGTGTACTGTCGCCCAGCTGGCGGCGAATCCTCCACCTTACTGTTTAACCCTACCGACTGAATATACGGCATGTAAGGTACCACTACACGGCATCTAGTTGGTTCCTACACCCTTTGTCGCTGGCATGGATACACGCCCCGTGTACTCATCCCAACATGGAAAAAAATACACGACGTGTGGAAAAGTACATGACGTGTAGTTCCAAAATTTAGGATTTTCCCCCTTTTCGATATTTTCTCAAAAACACTTAAGGAAAAGAAAAATAAGAAGCCCGTACCTCTAAAATAAGAACCGAGTTCTTAAAAACTTCCCCCCTTATAGTAATTCGTCCCCGAATTTCCCTTCCAAGGGTGGCGAAGATAAAGCTCAGAACAGCTCTGGCCACTGAGCACGTACGTCGGCCTCCCGCTCCCAGGTCTCGTCCTACACTCGGCCATGCTTCCATAGCACCCGTACGAGAGGAAATAGCCGGCCTCGGAGAACCTTCATACTCCTGTCAACGATACGGATCAGATGCTCCTCAAAGGACGCATCAGCTTCCAGCTGAACCTCCTCAGGCTGAAAGGTGTGAGATGAGTCTGAATGGTAGCGACGCAACTGAGACACGTGGAAGATGTCATGCATGGCTCAGTACCGCTGCGGTAACTGAAACCGATAGGCAACCAGCCCGACTCTCTCCAGAATCTCAAATGGCCCCACACACCTCGGTGAAAGCTTACCCTATCTCCTGATCCGCTTGTGTCCCAGCCTCGGAGAAACACATTAGAAAATCTGATCCCCGACCACGAACTCCAAAGGTCATCTGCGGCGATCAACATACGACTTATGACGAGACTGTGCGGTAGCCATCCACTTCCAAATCAACTGGACCTGCTCAGATGTCTCCTGTATGAGCTGTGGCCCCAGTAAAGCAGCCTCACCTGCCTCTAACCAGCACAAAGGTGATTGGCATGGCCTACCATATAAAGCCTCGTATGGTGCCATATCAATAGTCTCCTGAAAACTATTATTATAGGAAAACTTGACTAAGGGTATATGATTCTCCCAAGAGCCCCCAAAGTCTAGGACGCATGCGCGCAACATGTCCTCTAGCACCTGTATCATCCGCTCTGACTGGCTATCTGTCTGAGGGTGGTATGCTGTGCTCAGAAGCACCTATGTACCCTGTTCCCTCTGAAAACACTGCTAGAAACGAGACGTAAAGTGGCCGTACCTATCTGAAATGATAGAATTAGGGACCCCATGAAGACGTATGATCTCTCGGATATACAACCTTCCGAGCTCATCCACACCGAAGGTCTCCTTGATCGGCAAGAAGTGAGCTACCTTCGTGAGTCTGTCCACAAAAACCCACACGACATCATTGCCTCGAGGTGACCTCGGAAATCCCGTCACGAAATCCATCGTGACATCATCCCATTTCCACTCTCGAATGGGAAACTACTGTAACATCCCAGCTGGCCTCTGGTGCTCTGCCTTCACCTGCTGACAGGTGGAACACCTCGTAACAAAACCAGCTATCTCCCTCTTCATACCCGACCACCAGTACTGACGTCTCAAGTCTCGGTACATCTCGGTAACCCCGGGATGAACTGCCCAAGCTGAAGCATGAAACTACCACATCAGATCCTCGCGTATATCCCCTGGAACCCATACTCGTCCATGGAAATGCAGGACCTCATCATCGCCTATCGTCCAACCGGGAGGAGGGTCCTCACTTTCCACTGACTCCCGTAGGACTAGGCCTTCTGAATCAGATAGCTGTATCATCCTCACTCTGTCCAAGAGGGTAGATGTCACAGCCAAAGAAGAAAGATAAGCCTGCCCCTGACTGTCGTGCACCTCAAGATGCATCTTAGAGAACAAATCCATGAGCTGCCACTCACCACTAGCCTTCCGCACTGCTTGTATCTGAGTCTTCCTACTCAGTGCATCGGCTACTGCATTACCTTTGCCAGGTGTATAGGCAAGCTCAAAATCGAAGAACTATAGGTACTCGACACACCTTTTCTGTCTCAGATTCAGGTCACGCTGAGTAAAGATATACTTTAGGCTTTTGTGGTTGGTGAAAACCACAAAATGATCTCCCAACAGATAGTGTCTCCAACAGTGCAACGCATGAACAACTGCAGTCAACTCGAGATCATGCGTCGGGTAATTCCTCTCATGTGTCCTCAAATGCCGAGACCCGTACGCAACAACTCGGTCACCCTGCATCAAAATGGATCCCAGCCCAATCCCTGATGCATCACAGTAAACTGTATCACTCTTTCTCTGCTCTGGGAGTATCAGGATCGGTGCTAATGCCAACCTTCCCTTCAGGTCCTGAAAAGCTGCCTCGTAAGCTTCCGACCAAACGAACTTCACCCCCTTCTTAGTCAGACCTGTCAATGGTGCTGCTAAGAGGGAGAAGTCCGGTATGAAGCATTTTTAGTAACCAGCCAGCCCTAAGAAACTCCGTATCTCAAACACGTTCTTAGGCTGCTCCCAGGAAACTACTTCTCTCACCTTCTCTGGGTCTACTGAAACTCCTTCCTCTGAGATAATGTAACCCAAGAAGTGAATCTGGTCCATCCAAAAGTGGCACTTCGAGAGCTTAGCATATAGCCAATTCTCTCTCAGTGTACTCAATACGATCTCATGATTGGTGGCATGGTCGTGTCGAGTGTGAGAGTACACCAAGATGTCTTCCATGAATACTACCACAAATGAATCAAGATACGGATGATACACACTATTCATCAGATTCATGAAAACTGTTGGCGCGTTCGTCAGTCCGAACGGCATAACTATATACTCACATAGACCATACCTACTCCTAAAATCTATAAGCGGTATATCCGATGGTCTCACACGTAACTGATGATATCCGTATCTCAAGTCAATCTTCGAGAACACTCGTTCTCCACGAAGCTGATCAAACAGATCGTCTATCCTCGGCAAGGGATATCGGTTCTTAACCATCAACTAGTTCAGCTTCCGATAATCCACGCAAAGTCTGAGGGTACCGTCCGCCTTTTTCGCAAAAAGGACCGGAGAACCCCAAGTAGAAGTACTGGGCCAGATAAAGCCATTTGACTGTAACTCCTCTAACTGCCTCTTGAGCTCCTGCAACTCAGGCGTGGCCATCCTATAAGGAGGAATGGACACCGGTGCTGCTCATGGAACTAGCTCAATAGAGAAATCCACCTCACGCACCGGAGGTAGACCTGAAAAGTCATCCGGGAAGACATCCCTGAAACGATCAACAACTGGAGGGAAAACTGTCTGACAAGTCCCCTGATCATCCAGATGTAAGCTCGCAATTTGGGTTGTGACTCCACCTCGCCCATGATGATCTGGTCCAGCTCGACTCTCCTGAACATCCCATTCGCCCTTGTATAGAAACTCTTCACCCTCTGGTGACGTGAAACACACCCTGCGATGATAGCAGTCTACAAAAGCTCGAAAGGGAACCAACCATTCCATCCGGATAATGACATCATAGCTCGTCATATCTAAGACATAGAGGTCCCAAAGTAAGTGACACACTCCAACCTCAAGGGGGCACTCCTTACAATGATGCACACCAGCCGTTCTAGTCCCCAACAGAGTGTCTAGCGTCATGATATCAGAAGAAGTAGAAACACCGAGCCCATGGATTTCCACAACAGGTAGAGATATGAAACTATGTGTAGCACCCGTATCCAAAAGTACTGAAGATAAGACAAAAGCTAATAGAATAGTACCTCTGACTGTAGAAGGTCCGGGATCTTGCTCCTGCTGGGTCTGTTGCACTGCATATGCCTGCCCAGTGCCGCGGCCCTGCGACACAGCCTGGCTACCCTAAGCTATCCCACCTTGCTGCCTCTGAGATCCTGGTGTCTGGATACCACGACCACGACCACCATCTCTGCATGTACACCCTGACGTATTCCAGTTCCAGGACTGGTAAGAAGCCACTGGTCCTTCTTCTGCACGCGAAGTCTGCACAGAACCCCTCTCACTAGCCACTGGTATAAACGCCCTACAAAAGCGCTGCAGATGACCCATCTTTCCGCAAGATCGGCACTCAACTGGGTCTCGTGGACACTGCGGTCTCTTGTGCCCCTCTCTGCCACACTGGTAGCACCTGATCGGGCCACCTGAAGACACTGCCTGGCTGGTACTGCCACCTTGAGAGAAGTCCATATGTCTCTTTCTATTTCCAGTAGAAATAATACCAGTAACTGGTGCTGAACCGCCCTGGCCCACACCACTCAATTCCCACAGGTTCCTCTCTGTAATCAACAACTGGTTCACAATCGCGTGTATAGTAGGCAACCTAAAAACATTCACCAGTGCTCGTATGTCATACCGAAGACCATCCTCAAAATGTCTGGCTCTCAACATCTCATCACCCACCAGCACGGGTGAAAAATGCTGAAGCTCTATAAAACGAGCAGAATAGTCCATCACTAACATAGCGCCCTGCTGCAGATTCATGAACTCTTGAGCTCTATCTGCCCTCAGCGTATCGGGAAAGAAGAAGTCATAGAATACTACCTGAAAATCTTCCCACACCATGTCCCATGTGATGCTCTGTCTGGGTGGTAACATCCCAGCACCTCTTGGCGGAATCACACAGCATGTAAGTCGCAAGCTTGACCCTCCTCCATGGAGGCATCTCCAAGTGCTCGAAAATAGTCTGCATCGATCCTAGCCAAGAATCTGCAGCCTGTGGTCCGCCATCCCGTGAAAAAGTAGGTGGATACTGCTGTTGAAAGATACGCGTCAGCTCAGCCATAGATGTGGCAGCCTGCGGTGCTCCCTGAAAGGTCTGCATGAAACACACTAAGGCTTCACAGAACTGCGCCTCCACGCCTATGTCTGGTATTACAGCTGGTGCCGCATCTGGCTCTACTGGTGGATCAACTGGTATCCCATGGCCCACCATCTTCGGAGTATAATCATCACCACTGTAGAGACCCGAAGCTTGACGTACATGAACATTACTTTACTTTTGCGGAATACTTAGTACATAACAAAAATACACACACAAGGATCGTAATAGTTTAGTGTCTTTGGAAACTCGGAATAAAATCTTCTAATCGTGGTGAAAGATCTTCAACATATCCCATAAAGATCTTCTTTTTTTTTTTACCTAAAACCTTTCTTTATATCCTGGGGAAAAGAAAACATAAAAGGGTGAGCTCAAATGCTCAGTAAGGGTAAACAAAAGAAATATCAATCACATCGTATTCATAAGAACATAACATTTTGGAAATCATAACCTGCAAAAGAGAGCATAATTTCATAACATGGGATAAATCATGGTAGTGAAATGTAATCACAATAATCATAACTTAAAACATGAAACTTTGTGGAATTAACACATAATCATAGAGAAACATTTCTTGTTAGTCAAGACTCATTGCCAAGACTATCTTAGTGGACAAAGTCCCTTTCTGAATCGAGTAACCCTCGTTTCAGTCCTGTTTCACTGAACCGGTATAACCTACCATTCCAGCCATGTCTATCTCATGAGATATAAAATCTTTACCCAATGAATTGGAGGGAGATATAGGTCCCACTCATCTCATAATGATACCATTCTTATGTGTGCCACAAAATCATAAATCATACATCATTGCATAACCCATGTAATAAAAATGGGATTCTTAAACAACATGACATCATAAAACCATTCATCTAAGATAAAGGAATTCATAAACATAATTCCATCACAACATAGTCAAATAAATGTAAAAATATGGATAGAAACAGAACCCTTTATTATCTTAGATGGAAAATAATTTTGATAAAACACTTGAAATGAATTCTTGAGGAAAATATCCTTTCTTCTTCAAAATCAATTTCTTTTCACAAAAAATCATGCAATTTTAAAAGAAAGAGATTTTATTGAAAATATTAATGAAATCTTTTGGAGGAAGCTTCATTAAAATAAGGCTTTATAAAACCTTAAAAATCCATTTGTGCCATTTAATTTAAAAAATAACATTCTTCTCGTACTTTTGTCGGAAAAGTCAAAAAGTATCTCGTATGAAAAATGACAAAAGATTCCTTTCATATCTTTTACTAAAAACTCACCGAAGGGTGAAATTGGATTTAAAAAATTGTAGGTGGATGGAAATAATATTACATATTGAGGAAACATGGATGTGGATGATAAAATACACCCCAGTAAATACCAAAGTATAAACAATCTCGGATAAAAATGAGATTGTGATATTTCCCTTACCTTAGGTCCGATTTGCTTCGTATGTGTCCGAACCTCCTGTATAATGATTTAAATAATGTAATTGACTTATTATAGAGTCATATTCATTGTTATGATATCATATATGGTTCACTTATGACTTTATATTACCCGTTCTTTTGTAAATTCCATGTTAAAGAAGCGTTTTGGGTAAAATCTTTTCATTTATCGTAGGTGTTTTGACTTGTTGTTCTTGACATTATTATTACTTATATCATGATTTACTTACTTCAAGAATATAAAATATGATTTATATATCATATATATTCAGTATATATATATATATATATAATAGATAGATAAATGAAATGAAAAACACCGTTCATGGAGACGGTAGTCCGTACGTACGCATGAACGCTGTTTTCCTTTCCTTATTGTCTTGAATGGAAGTAAGTAGATGACATACATATATATATATATATACATAAATACATTAGCTTTATAATGTCATATATTTCATTATTATTTCTTATATATACTTTATAATCATTCTTAAATGGTTAACATGGAGAATGAATCTCATCGCGTCGTGGAGACGGTAGTCCGTACGTACACACGAGCGATGATATCATTTCCATAAATATTGAATTTCATTGGAGTGGATTATACAATATATCAGAATAAATATGATGTTGTAATAACTATGTATAGTTATTATTTACACCATTATACCCATCCATGTAAGGTGGTGGTGGAAAATAGATTACACCACGGCGTGGAGACGGTATTCCGTACGTACGCACGCGCGGTGATTTCTTTTTCCGTAGGATGGATAGATGGTGAAATAGGGTTGTTTCATACTTATAATAACATATCAGTATATGATTAATACTGATGTTATTACTTCATAATGAAACAACCTAAGAAGAAGAAGTGGAAGAAGAAATAAAGATGAAAGAATTGGTAACGGTAATTACCTCTTCTTTGAAGCGCCTCTTTGAGACCTCCTCTTAGGGCACTAAAATTGATCTTTGAGGAAGACCAGAACCTCTAGGATGTTTCTAGGGAAGTGGAGAAGATATTTTGGTAGGTTTTGGCCGATCTTGAGTGCTCAAATTGGTGTGAGGAGGAGGGGGAGGAGGTGTCCTTTTATAAGGGAGGAGAGGGGCACCTTAGGAATATCTCAAAATATTATTTTATATTAAAGTCAAAATCGGTTTATAATGGTTAAAAAGGGTCTTATTTCGAAGCTAAAGTGGGGATGGGTCTAAATCCTATCACCCAATAGGATTTAGACAAGTTTAGGGTATTATTTTAACCTTATCAATTAGATTTAACTCTAAGTTAAATAATTTAACTTTTACCGTGTCTTTTTGTTTTCTTTCACTATATGGTTAATACACTTACTATAACATGCCAAACGAACCCCAAATTGTTTATTATTAATATATATATCCGTATCTAAGTCATTTAGCCGAACCTTAGATTTTTAGGAATAAAATAACAATTAATAATATAATATTTGATTTAAAAACTATTTTGTGTCAATTTTGACACTATTTGATATATGATTTTTGTGAAAGTCATAACAGAATTATATGTTCGAACCAAGTTGATTAAATCAACACTAATATATCATAGTAACCTATAAAATTAGTGTAATTCATAAAAAGTCTCAAATTACATTCATTTGAGCATTTATAACATCAATTATGTTAATATTTCCTTAAAAAGGGTAATTACTACATCATCGTTGTGTCATAAATAAATTAATTTATTTAAAGTCTAAAAATTATAAATAAAATATCATTATGTAGGAAATTTTTTCAGATTTCTAATGAATATTTACAATCGAATTTATCTTATGTATAACCCTATATTAAAAATGTTTTAGTAAATAAACTTTGATTTTAACTCTTTTAACTCTTCTTTGAATTAAATAATAATAAATGTCCTAATCTAATCCAAGTGGGCCTAAATGATAATATTTTACACCTAAGGTTGTTTTTGGTCGAGATACACTTGTCCAATAGAATTAGGACATGTGTTAGGGTAATATTAATATCATTCTTACCCTTAATTACCCTATTTACTTTTAACCGTGGTAAATAAAAGTAAAAAGTTACTATTCACCAAAAATTATTTTCATCTCATTGAACCACATTTTACTTACTGACATCAACCGTGTCTCTCGGATTTTTGAAATTCCATTCACAGAAGCGGTAAAATTAAGTTTTATGAAAAATTCAGTTTTTTAACTACCACTTAGTAGTTTCACTATTCATCAAAAATTGATGTTTTTCAGAACAATGCCAAAATTTCATCCTAAGCTATATTTCATATTCCGAATTCAAAAATGAAGTCTATTTTACCAAATTCATAACATTAATTAATTTTATAATTAAATCCTGCTGTTAAAACAAATAGCGTGTTTTTAAGAAACAATATCTATCAAAAGATTGACACTTGATTATGTCTGGTTTAAATGTGAAATTACATCTAATGACCAAAATTGTATTAAATTGTAAAAATATATTCTAAATATACTTTAAAACCACTAAAATTAATAATTTATCACTATTAATTATTTCGATTAAAAAAGTTGTTTTTAATTATAATTTAGTAATTTTCACTATTCATCAGAATATGAAAGTTATCCGAAAAGTACCAAAATTTCACCTTAGGCTAAATTCGATACTACGAATCCAAAAATAAAGTCAATTTTGAGAGCTAAATTTTCTAAAATTTAAAAAGTGGTTATTACTATTCATAACGGCTAGTTTTAATAATATTTTAATAGCATATCGTTGTTTCGTGAAACTCAGTATTACGTACTACACACGCTATCAAGGAAGGTTGCGATTGCGTGTAATGCAAGGCAAGTCAAGGATGCGTGTTGTGCAAGCTCTTTTTGTGTTGCGTACAACACAAGACATTAGTGAAATTAAAAAGAATATTTTTCATAAAATCATGGGCTGTTACATTCTACCCCCCTTAAAATGAATTTCGCCCTCGAAATTCATCGGGGTTATAAATGGTTTACTATTCGAAAGTTTCTTTAATAGAAACCCACATTGTAAAAAGGAATACCAAAACCAATCTTTAAAAACTAAAGTATGAAACGTAACGGTTACCCAAATAAACTAATCACTGGGTTTCCACATAGGTGAAAATATGGATATGGAAGAAAAATCTAACCATCATGTTCTGATGGAGAGTGGTAGAGAACATGGCTATGGAAAAGCCAACAATCACAAATCCATAAATTTGTGACGATCTAAGGTACCATCCGATTCATCAGGTATAAGATCACTAGGAAAACATTTTTGGTTTTCAATATCATTTCCCTAAAGTTGAAAATTTGAATTAGAATAAATACTTTCTTTATTTTGGTACAATCTCACTGTTGTTCATGCCTTGAACAATTTCCACTTCATCTATTAAATAAATGAAGTTGAATTTGTTATTCGTGAAGTGTTAGCAGGTCATATGATAGAATGACGGGTCATTCCATTTGTCTCAAACAAAAGGTTAGCAAAAATTATATACATAAGTCGATCTATAGTGAGATTAATCACATATGGTTCCTAAAATGGACTTATACTTCATATATCATACTGCTTAATATAATAAAACTAATTTATACTAAACAGGGACTTCCTGTAGGCCAGTGGTAGGCGATAAAGGCCAGTCGCACTTCAGTTGTGGGTTCGATTCCCATATCCTTGTCCGACGTGATGGGCTGTCGCCCGTCCTGCAGGTTGTCCTTTTTCTAAAACTATATTACTATATCATCCCATCAATAATATCGAGAAAACTTCTATCCTTAAACAATACTAACTTATGTCCATTCCAATCTTTAGGCTTATCCATAATACTGCAGTCCACTCTCATAACATAGTGAAAACTATTACAAGAGATTTAACACCATCGTCGATCCCCATATATCATAAGATATGTTTTGTTGGTCACATTCCAAACATTCAAAGGCCTTAATAATGTATTCTCTTGAATACCCATTGAACCATAGTGAAAACTTGAATGCAGTTAAAAGTTAACACTTTTCACATACTAAAATCCTCAAAATTCAATATACTCAAACCATGATATCACTTAGTCCTTATATCAATCATGAGCTCATGAATACTGTCAAACATTTCCTTTTCTCCTTATCCCTTCATTATGCACATATCATCTACATTACAAAAATATCTGAATAACCTTTCATGGATACTTGTACCATTAATCATACGCTTTCAAAACTCAAGGAAGGAAAACAGTGTAATAATCCTTAGATGTCTCTTTATTCCATAGTACCATGAGATTACTTATACAACATTACACATGATAAACATGTCATCATTCCACTACATTATTAAACCATTGACCGAGCTTCCACAATTCTTTCATCTCACATATCATTTGTAGTCTCATCATCATCATCAACATAAATACTACCCATACGACCATACTGATTCTCTTCATGAGACTTTCCCTTAGGGAATTGGTTTGCATAATGCCCATATATTCCACATTTAAAACATTTAACCATTGTTGATGTCATAGCAATACCATTATCTTCATCCCTGGTGTTAACTGAACCTTTTCCTTTGCACTTACTGGCTTTGTGTCCTTCTTTTCCACACCCAAAGCATCTTCCAGTTCCTTTGAAACATTCTCCTTGATTCCTCTTCCTACATGATTTACATAGGGGAAATTGAACTTTCTTTCCTCTATGATCATCATGAAACTCCATCTTTCTCTTATTAGCCGAGTCAGGAAACTTACCAAATTTTACTTTATTGATCATATTATGAGATTTCTGATTCGGCATAATAATGATCTTTGGACTTCCAAATCCCATTTCATTTGGTTTCTCATGAAGAATATCATTCCATTGTCCATCATATCATCCATTATCGTGAATCATCTTGTTTCCAGCCATTTTCTAAAACCCAAAATGAATAGTGTGAGAGGCAAAAATCATGCTAGGGAAAACAACATAATAAAGGGGGAGTACCTTCAATATCTAACATCTTAGGTTAAATTCTATGATCGTTACCATAGTTCTAGGACTGTATCTTATACGTATACTTATCCTTAGGGACATCCCTAGACATACCTTAGAAATATCTCTAGGGATCTCACTAACGTTTTCGCATCCTAGTTTCCAAAGGTTGACTAAACCTTTCCTCTGATACCAACTGTAGAGACCCGAAGCTTGACGTACATGAACATTACATTACTTTTTCGGAATACTTAGTACATAACAAAAACACACACACAAGGATCGTAATAGTTTAGTGTCTTTGGAAACTCGGAATAAAATCTTCTAATCGTGGTGAAAGATCTTCAACATCTCCCATAAAGATCTTTTTTTTTTACCTAAAACCTTTATTTATATCCTGGGGAAAAGAAAACATAAAATGGTGAGCTCAAATGCTCAGTAAGGGTAAACAAAAGAAATATCAATCACATCGTATTCATAAGAACATAACATTTTGGAAATCATAACCTGCAAAAGAGAGCATAATTTCATAACATGGGATAAATCATGGTAGTGAAATGTAATCACAATAATCATAAATTAAAACATGAAACTTTTTGTCATTAACACATAATCATAGAGAATAATTTCTTGTTAGTCAAGACTCATTGCCAAGACTATCTTAGTGGAAAAAGTCCCTTTCTGAATCGAGTAACCCTCGTTTCAGTCCTGTTTCACTGAACCGGTATAACCTACCATTCCAGCCATGTTTATCTCATGAGATATAAAATCTTTACCCAATGCATTGGAGGGATATATAGGTCCCACCCATCTCATAATGATACCATTCTTATGTGTTCCACAAAATCATAAATCATACATCATTGCATAACCCATGTAATAAAAATGGGATTCTTAAACAACATGACATCATAAAACCATTCATATAAGATAAAGGAATTCATAAACATAATTCCATCACAACATAGTCAAATAAATGTAAAAATATGGATAGAAACAGAACCCTTTATTATCTTAGATGGAAAATAATTTTGATAAAACACTTGAAATGAATTCTTGAGGAAAATATCCTTTCTTCTTCAAAATCAATTTCTTTTCACAAAACATCATGCAATTTTAAAAGAAAGAGATTTCATTGAAAATATTAATGAAATATTTTGGAGGAAGCTTCATGAAAATAAGGCTTTATAAAACCTTAAAAATCCATTTGTGCCATTTAATTTAAAAAATAACATTCTTCTCGTACTTTTGTCGGAAAAGTCAAAAAGTATATCGTATGAAAAATGACAAAAGATTCCTTTCATATCTTTTACTAAAAACTCACCGAAGGGTGAAATTGGATTTAAAAAATTGTAGGTGGATGGAAATAATATTACATATTGAGGAAACATGGATGTGGATGATAAAATACACCCCAGTAAATACCAAAGTATAAACAATCTCGGATAAAAATGAGATTGTGATATTTCCCTTACCTTAGGTCCGATTTGCTTCGTATGTGTCCGAACCTCCTGTATAATGATTTAAATAATGTCATTGACTTATTAAAGAGTCATATTCATTGTTATGATATCATATATGGTTCACTTATGACTTTATATTACCCGTTATTTTGTAAATTCCATGTTAAAGAAGCGTTTTGGGTAAAATCGTTTCATTTATCGTAGGTGTTTTGACTTGTTGTTCTTGACATTATTATTACTTATATCATGATTTACTTACTTACAGAATATAAAATATGATTTATATATCATATATATTCAGTATATATATATATATATATATAATAGATAGATAAATGAAATGAAAAACACCGTTCATGGAGACGGTAGTCCGTACGTACGCATGAACGTTGTTTTCCTTTCCTTATTGTCTTGAATGGAAGTAAGTAGATGACATACATATATATATATATACATAAATACAGTAGCTTTATAATTTCATATATTTCATTATTATTTCTTATATATACTTTATAATCATTCTTAAATGGTTAACATGGATAATGAATCTCATCGCGTCGTGGAGACGGTAGTTCGTACGTACGCACGAGCGATGATATCATTTCCATAAATATTGAATTGCATTGGAGTGGATTATACAATATATCAGAATCAATATGATGTTGTAATAACTATGTATAGTTATTATTTACACCATTATACCCATCCATGTAAGGTGGTGGTGGAAAATAGATTACACCACGGCGTGGAGACGATATTCCGTACGTACGCACGCGCGGTGATTTCTTTTTCCGTAGGATGGATAGATGGTGAAATAGGGTTGTTTCATACTTATAATAACATATCAGTATATGAGTAATACTGATGTTATTACTTCATAATGAAACAACCTAATAAGAAGAAGTGGAAGAAGAAATAAAGATGAAAGAATTGGTAACGGTAATTACCTCTTCTTTGAAGCGCCTCTTTGAGACCTCCTCTTAGGGCACTAAAATTGATCTTTGAGGAATACCATAACCTCTAGGATGTTGCTAGGGAAGTGGAGAAGATATTTTTGCAGGGTTTGGCCGAGCATGAGTTCTCAAATTGGTGTGAGGAGGAGGGGGAGGAGGTGTCCTTTTATAAGGTAGGAGAGGGGCACCTTAGGAATATCTCAAAATATTATTTTATATTAAAGTCAAAATCGGTTTATAATGGTTACAAAGGGTCTTATTTCGAAGATAAAGTGGGGATGGGTCGAAATACTAT
The DNA here is from genome assembly GCA_963277665.1 of Viscum album. Lineage (NCBI taxonomy): Eukaryota > Viridiplantae > Streptophyta > Magnoliopsida > Santalales > Viscaceae > Viscum > Viscum album. Next base: position 1,385,587,168 of record OY728123.1, read on the forward strand.
CATCCAATAGGATTTAGACAAGTTTAGGGTATTATTTTAACCTTATCAATTAGATTTAACTCTAAGTTAAATAATTTAACTTTTACCGTGTCTTTTTGTTTTCTTTCACTATATGGTTAATAAACTTACTATAACATGCCAAACGAACCCCAAATTGTTTATTATTAATATATATATCCGTATCTAAGTCATTTGGCCGAACCTTAGATTTTTAGGAATAAAATAACAATTAATAATATAATATTTGATTTAAAAACTATTTTGTGTCAATTTTGACACTATTTGATATATGATTTTTGTGAAAGTCATAACAGAATTATATGTTCGAACCAAGTTGATTAAATCAACACTAATATATCATAGTAACCTAGAAAATTAGTGTAATTCATAAAAAGTCTCAAATTACATTCATTTGAGCATTTATAACATCAATTATGTTAATATTTCCTTAAAAAGGGTAATTACTGCATCATCGTTGTGTCATAAATAAATTAATTTATTTAAAGTCTAAAAATTATAAATAAAATATCATTATGTAGGAACTTTTTTTAGCTTTCTAATTAATATTTACAATCGAATTTATCTTATGTATAACCCTATATTAAAATTGTTTTAGTAAATAAACTTTGATTTTAACTCTTTTAACTCTTCTTTGAATTAAATAATAATAAATGTCCTAATCTAATCCAAGTGGGCCTAAATGATAATATTTTACACCTAAGGTTGTTTTTGGTCGAGATACACTTCTCCAATAGAATTAGGACATGTGTTAGGGTAATATTAATATCATTCTTACCCTTAATTACCCTATTTACTTTTAACCGTGGTAAATAAAAGTAAAAAGTTACTATTCACCAAAAATTATTTTCATCTCATTGAACCACATTTTACTTACTGACATCAACCGTGTCTCTCGGATTTTTGAAATTCCATTCACAGAAGCGGTAAAATTATGTTTTATGAAAAATTCAGTTTTTTAACTACCACTTAGTAGTTTCACTATTCATCAAAAATTGATGTTTTTCAGAACAATGCCAAAATTTCATCCTAAGCTATATTTCATATTACGAATTCAAAAATGAAGTCTATTTTACCAAATTCATAACATTAATTAATTTTATAATTAAATCCCGCTGTTAAAACAAATAGCGTGTTTTTAAGAAACAATATCTATCAAAAGATTGACACTTGATTATGTATGGTTTAAATGTGAAATTACATCTAATGACCAACATTGTATTAAATTGTAAAAATATATTCTAAATATACTTTAAAACCACTAAAATTAATAATTTATCACTATTAATTATTTCGATTAAAAAAGTTATTTTTAATTATAATTTAGTAATTTTCACTATTCATCAGAATATGAAAGTTATCCGAAAAGTACCAAAATTTCACCTTAGGCTAAATTTGATACTACGAATCCAAAAATAAAGTCCATTTTGAGAGCTAAATTTTCTAAAATTTAAAAAGTGGTTATTACTATTCATAACGGCTAGTTTTAATAATATTTTAATAGCATATCGTTGTTTCGTGAAACTCAGTATTACGTACTACACACGCTATCGAGGAAGGTTGCGATTGCGTGTAATGCAAGGCAAGTCAAGGATGCGTGTTGTGCAAGGTCTTTTTGTGTTGCGTATAACACAAGACATTAGTGAAATTAAAAAGAATATTTTTCATAAAATCATGGGCTGTTACAGCCACTCTCCTGGTGAACAACTCACGATCGTCTAGGCAGCATGACACTACAGGGTCAAAAGCATTCCTTAGATTTAAGATTATTGTGACCAAAAAACGAAGGAACCAAAATGGAAACAAGAGGAAGAAGGCATTCAAAATTTTCAAAACAAGACTACACGGCGTGTACTTGACTTCCCTTCCCCTGCCCGGGTCCTTCTACACGACTAAGCCACACAGCTTCCGTTCAACAAAACTACACGACATGTCTAATATCTACACGGCGTGTATGGTGTTATTTTCCAACTTCTCGTGTCGTTTGTGAAATGGCCGAATACTTGGCTTAACTCCACACGGTGTGTTACACCCGTACACGGCGTGTACAACACCCCGTTTCCCAGCCACACGGCTAACTCCACACGGTCTGTCCTCGGACAAGACTACATGGCGTGTCCCATAGGTATACGATGTGTTCAGGGAGAGGTGACATCGGACCTTGTTGTTAGCTACACGGCCGAGTCCCCAGGCCACACTACACGGCGTGTCTATAACTTACACGACGTGTTCTGTCAAGGAGTTCACTGACCCGTGTTGTTAGTTACACGACCGGACTCCGGGTCACACTACACAGCGTGTTCACTAGGTACACGATGTGTTTTACCCAAGAACATCCCTACCCCGTGTCACCACCCACACGGTTTGTGACACGGGAAGAGACTACACGACGTGTACTCAGAGTACACGGCGTGTACTTAAAGAAAGTTAATTTTTCTTCCCGAACAGAAGGCCATACACGACGTGTGTAAAAATAATACACGGCGTGTATACTGGGTTTCCAGACATCATGCCTCAGAAACTTCCCCGAAACCCAGAAAATACTGAAACTAACACCTAAGTGTCAAATTCCGACCCGTGGGGGCCCATACTCCCCACGAATCAAAGTTTGACATCTTATATGTGTTATAACCAACAAACAGTCAATGATCCAACAAATTCCGGTCAATGGGGGACCATACTCCCCAAAAACCAAAGTTTGGCGTCTATTCTATAAACACACTCAAACACAAACACCATATCACAAGGCAGGTATTTATCAAGCAACCATCACAACAACATGCTTTGTTAGCACATCAACTATCACAACAACATGAAAATTCTAATGCACCTACATGGCATGGAAACTATGCATGTCATGTGATTTCTAGCATGTTCCTATATGATGCATGAGACGACATACCCTCATCTCATTGGGTTTCAAGTAAATAAAACCCACAGATAAAATATAAACAGCACAATCCAAGTGCGTCACCCAACGGTGAAAACATATCAACCGTAAAATTGAAAAATCAAAAGAATAAAAAATACGAGGTAGACTGGATTTTCCCTGTACACGGGTTAGCTAAGCCTGGACAAAACTTATTACCAACTACCATTCCGTCCTATCCCTGACTAAGAATCCAAATAGTAAGTCAAAGAAAAGAAACTCCTCTGATACCACTTTGTAACGTCCCGGACCCGGGTGCCACGCAACGGGTGCCCCGAGCCCGATTCGCCACGTGACCTCAAGCACATTTCCCCAAACGCCAAAGGCTGCCGACTAGCAGCGAGGGCACAGGTCTGATAGTGGGGAAACTATGCCCTCATTTTTCAAAGTGTAGCACTGCGGAATATAATAAAACATACAACGAAAGAGGAAGCAGTAAACATACACAACTGAAATAAACTACAACAGTGGATATAAACAACAATATATAAGTGATGATGCTATATGTTTCAAGTTGTAAGAAAACAGCCAGAACATGTTATACATCAATACAGTACAAAAAAATACAAAGTACAACAAAACAAGCAAAACAGCTGGCAGTAGAATCGCGAGCCTAGGCTTGGTCCCTTACCCTCCTACTCCTCAGCAACAGTCAAGTACATGTATAGGGACTCTTTCCCCTATCTACACCTGCAACAACGTAATCTGTTTGGGCCGAAAAGCATGACCCAAACAGGGTGTGAGAATTATATCTCAGTAGGCACCCACCAAAGGCCCATGCCCAACTACGTGTAAGCATTCAAAAATAGTGTGCAATAGTAAAATTCAATAAAGTAAGCAATACTGAAAAGTAACTAACTTAACAATTAAGTTTCCATTTTATTATTCATTGAATCCATTAAATTTAGTATCGTTCAGTGCTCAATAGCACCAAGCCCTCAGGCCAACCAGTATCTTGCCCTCAGGTTAATATAGTGAACCATGCCCTCAGGCTATACAGAATCCAACCCACAGGTATTGCCCTCAGGCGTAATAGAAATTGCCCTCAGGCGTAGGAAGTGTCACACTCAGGCACAGAAGTCAATCCCTCAGGCACGAAAGGTTGCCCTCAGGTGGAATAACGACAACCCTCAGGCAAAAACAGTCACGCCCTCAGGCTAATACAGTACAGTGCCCACAGGCTAATCACAACAGTGCCCTCAGGCTAAACAGGTAACCGGGCCTTTCCCAACAGGTAAACAAGCAGTAACAAGCAATTCCTCTCAAGGAAATTCTACAATTACTACTTTAAAGGCATACCCTCGGGTATCCTGACCAAACGACTAAACAGTGAAACACACCCCGGGGGTGGTTCCGGATCCAAGCAACGATCCCAACCAGCATTTTAATATCATAATTAAATACCTAATCAATTCTAGGTGTTTAATATAGCAACGAAATCAGCCACACGACACCCCAACATGGGTTCGTGGAACAAAAACACACAAAACACACAGCAGTTGGAAAACTAAACACCAATCCACCTACGTGTACGCCAACGAGAGTTATACACGAACTTCGGTTCCCGAAACGCCCAACAACGTCGTAGATCTGACGAAGAACAAAACCCATTCAAACGTAAATAACTAATGTTAGGAGAATAATTGGTAAGAACGGTACCAGGAGAGGAGAGGGCTTACCCGTGCGGTTCCAATGAAATCGTCCGAAGCCGAAACGGATTCTAGACGAACGCCCGGTGGATCTTCAAAGATCTGGCCTCCTCCTTTGGCTCCAAAATGGATCAAATGCCTCCTCTACGAAATGAGGAGGCTACTGCCTGTTTTAATCCGGAAAACAAAGTACACGATGTGTACTTTTGAGTACACGGAGTGTACTTCTTTCATTTAACTGTTCATTTGGCGGCACCACCACACTGTTCATTCGTCGACATGAGTACACGAAATGTACTCCCAAGTACACAGTGTGTACTATCGTCCAGCTAGCGGCGACTCCTCCGCCTTACTGTTTAAGCCTGCCGACTGACTACACGGCGTGTAAGGTACCACTACACGGCGTGTAGTCGGTTCCTACACCCTTCATCGCCGGCATGGCTACACGCCCCGTGTACTCATCCCAACACGGCCAAAAATACATGGCGTGTGTAAAAGTACACGACGTGTAGTTCCAAAATTTAGGATTTTCCCCCATTTTCCATATTTTCTCAAAAACACTTAAGGAAAAGGAAAAGAAGAAGCCTGTACCTCTAAAATAAGAACCAGGTTCTTACATCAATAGGCATGAAGAAATATTTTGATGTGTTATCAAGGTGGAGAAGGATATTGTATTTACCCATCATTATCATGGTTTTTACACAAAAAGAAAAATAAAATTAAAATACAATAATAAAACCATGGATAGAAGAAGATTATATCTTCATTTATTCTCATAATATGGAAGAAAACATGGGGGAAATTTATTAAGGGAATTGGTAAATTTTTCAAGTGTGTAATGGAATTTCATTAGTAAATAGAATTCCAAAGTGATGGGAATAATCTAGATAATGATGTTAATTCAGAGAAAGAACCAAAAGTGCTCCACCCACACTCTAGTCTTTTAAATGAAATAATATGGGAATTATGCTAACCAGTTCCCAAATATGATGTTTAATGATGATCATAAATGTAAAAAACCTTATAATCTAATAGATAAATAGAAATATAATGTCATAAATATTTCCCGGGAGGGGTATGATAATTATGTGGTGAAAGGTACTCATATCATCCAATCTAGAACTACTAAGGTATTATTTGATTCTGGATATACCTACTATTTTATATCTCAAGTATTTTATAAGGGAATAATAGTACCACTTCAATAATTAGATGCTGAGTTAGTATTAAAACCCATAATTTTACAATGATTCCATCCCAAGTCTATGATTCTTATATAGTTAAAGTTTGTTGGAATTTATTTGTTAAAAATCTGTTCATTCTTCCTCTAGTTGAATTCAATGTTAATTTCGGCATGGATTGGATTTAATTCTATAAATACTATATAATTTAGTGAGGAAGGGAAGTTAAATTTGATATTATTAACCAAACTATGATAATCTATCAATGTGTTAATAAAAAATGAACTTTTGATGGAAATTACATACATCGTATGGGTCATGATTCCTATTCAAAAGTGGTGTTTATCTCACATGGTTAGGGAGAAAAACAACATCAAAGACATACCTATTCTTGGGTGTTAATTGATGTATTTTTAGAGGAATTTACATGTTTCCCACCAAATTTTGAAAATGAGTTTTCAATAGAACTAAAAATTGGTTCTATATCCATTTAAAAAATTCCATATATAATGGAACTAATTGAGTTTCATGAATTAAAGAAGAAACTATAGGATAATCTTGGCACAAAATTTATTCATCCAGCTATGTCACCTTGGGGTGCACCAATTTTGTTTTTTAAAAAGAATGATGGATCAATGCGACTCTACATTGATTATTAAGAGCTTAATAAAACCACTTTTAATAATATGTATCCTCTCCCCATATTAATGACTTGTTTGATCAACTTCATGGAGATCAATACTTCTCTAAGATTGATATTCAATCTGGATATCATCATTTGAGGGTCAAGAAGGAGGATATACCCAAGGAAACATTCTATGAAAGGTTTGGAAACTATGGATTTATTGTGATTCCATTTGTTCTTACTATTTACCCTAAAATATTCATAGATTTGATGAAAAATATCTTTAGAGAATACCTTGATCTATTTTTGGTAGCCTTTATAAATGACATTATTATATATTCAAAGAGAAAATATGAGCATGAAAATCACTTAAAAATTTTATTTATGACCTTGAGGAAGGATAAGATTTATGGAAAATATATCAAGGGTAAATTTTGGCATAAGAAAGTTTCATTATTGGGTCAAATAATCTCTGATGAGGGTATATCAATAGATCCTTAAAAGATAGAAGTTATTAGACAATGGACCAAAACAACCAATGTGACTAAGATTATTAGTTTTCTTATTTTTACTAGATATTAGAAACACTTCATGTAGAATTTTTAAAAGCTATTGAATCAAATAAAAAAGTTATCTCAGAAGGGATATAAGTTCCTTTGAACAGATGGACATGATTATTTTTTAATGATCTCAAGATAAGTCTAGTCATTACATCTGTGATTGCAATACCCTATAGTGGATAAGGATTTGTAATCTATAGTGATACATAAAATAATTTACTAGTATAAATACTAATGCAGATCAATATGGTTGTAGCTTATTCCTCATTAAAATTGAAGGCCTATCAGGAAAAATTACCTAACTCATAATTTGAAGTTAGATACAGATTTTTTTAATTAAAGATATGGATATAGTATCTCAATGGAGAGAGGATTTAAATCTAAACTGATCAACAAATTTTAAAGTACATTTTTTTCTAAAAAAGATACGAACATAAACCAAAGAAGATGGTTAGAGCTAATTAGAGATTATTATTACTCAACACATTACCACTTTATGAAATCGAACAACATGGTAGATTCTCTAAGTAGAAATAGATCATTCTATATTATCTATGATGTGTATCACAAAATATCCAATATTTATGGACTAGAAAATTATGGATATGGAAATATTGAAGGAAGTGAATTAATATTATCTTTAATAAATTAGTGTTAAACCATCTATCTGTGTGAAGATTAAAGAGGTGTAGAAGGAAGATGTAGAGGTACAAAACAAGGTGAGAAGAGTTCCCATGTTCAAAATTGATTATGATATAATAATAAGGTTTATGAACTATATATGTGTCACATTAGTACTAGATTTTAAGGAGTTTTTGGGAGAATCTCATAGTTCTTCATCCACTATTCATCCTAGAAGTAAGAAGATGTATAAAGTTTTAAAGAGTATTTTTGGTGGAATGACAGAAAGAGATATATTTTAGTGTATATTTCTCAGTGCTTGGTTTTTTGTAGAGTTATAGTGGAGAGAAAAAATTCTAATTAAATTTTAAAATTGCTATCAATAAGGAAATGGAAATTGGAAAACATCACCATGTATTTTTTCATCAGAATACACAAAACATTAAAAATGGAATAATGGTATATGGGTGGTATTTTATCACCTTATAAATTCATAACACCTTATTTTAATTAGATAATATTTCTATCTTGATAAAATTACCCAGTTCTTCATTAATGAATTGATAATATTACATGTTATACAACTATCAATTATATCTAATCATAATATAAGGTTTACCTCACAGTTTGGGTGAAAACTATAATATTATTGAAAATTTTCTCTATATATTTCAAATGTTGTTGGTATAAACACCTTCCTTTTTTGGAATTTTGATGAAATATTATCTTTTAATGTATCATTAGGACAGATCCATATGAATTAATTTGTGGTAAGAAGTGTAGAAATCCCATAGAATAGAATGATGATAGAGAAATAAATCTATGGGACCTGATCTAGCTAAAAAAATGGTAGACAAGGCCAGATTCATTCAAAAACACATAAGAGCGGCACATAATTGACAAATTTTTTTTTGTTGAAAGTCATCAGAAAGATCTAGATTTTGAAGTTGGTGATTAATTACTTCTATGAATATGTAACGACCCAAAGTTTCATTAATGGGAATCCCTCTTGATCTAATTAAATGTCTCTTTATGTAAAATGTTTATATAAAATGTCAACTTCTTTGGTTTTATGTTAAGAATTGTGACCGTTGCTTTTATAGCCATTGAACAATGATCACATGACTATTATAAATATACGTCTTTAACAAATCCAATTTACTCAGACAAAGGAAGTGATGGCCTCATCCAGTAGAATTGCTCCATACGAAGCCCATTTGTCAGAGCTCATAAAAGAGGTGGTGTCTTTGGGCTTCGCTCTTGACCAAGCCCAAGCTAAGCTTCATCATGTCAAGCTCGAACGAGACCGTCTACGGGAAAATTGGAAGTTGATAGAGATTACCACTCGAGCAATGTTATCTGAGCCACCCCAAGAGTCGCTCACCATCGCACACCTTACCCTTAGGTTTTATGCGGCTGTTTTAATGGGTTATGTAAAAAATCTATAGTACTATATTCAGGTACATTATTTTTGTATATAATAATGAATATACTTTCTTGTCATTATGGATACATTGTAAATAGTTTTTAAAGTACAAGTAGTGTTTTTAATTATTATTTAATTAAGATATATATTTTATTAAATTAAGGGATTTTTGAATTAAATAATATTTTAATAAAAGATTATTATTATTGTTAAATTAATTTTATTATATATAAATGATCATATAATTTTATGAATGCAATTATAATTTTTATTAAGGTTTGAAAGCCATTTCTGTCAAAACCCGTGAATTTTCTGTAAATGTCGGTTTTTATTTTAAAAGTAAAAATTAACATATTTATAAAATTATTTAAATAAAATAAATTATATTTCTGGAATCAGGACGTCGAAATTATCCAACGGTGAATTTTTCATAATTTTCTGAGACAGTCAAATTTTTGGGTAAAAATTAAATACCATTTAAATATATAATGTGTTTTATGACATCATAATGACCCAATAGTGATGTAATAACATACTATAAGCTTTATTTTCGGCCGATATATGTTTTACCATTAAAATAATGTGATTTTGGGTTTGTTTGACTTACTTTTCAAAGCATTAATGGACCCCTCAAGACTTATTAAACATCTTGTATTTTTAAATTATTTTCCATGGGAGTGTGACTCACCTCCACATAAGAAACCCCATTAATTTAAGAAGTTCAGACTTTAGCCTTATAAAATATTGTTTTCCTCTTCCCTTTTCCAAAAAACATGGGCAAAAACCATGATCTGATTTGTGGTTTGGATTAGTTTAATGTAAGGGGTCCCAAACCTAAATAATAAAGAATTCACTCTCCTTTCCTATATAAACCCACCCAAGCTCTCACTTCCTCCTCACTCAAAGCCTTTGGAGTTCATCCAACCTCTGCCCTAATCTCTCTAGAATCTTCCCAAGGTGCCCCAATCTCCCAAGAAGCCTCTCTCAAGCCTCTCTCAATCCTTGGAAGCACACTTCCAAGTAAGGGTTTTTCTTCCTTTCACTTTTTTTGTCCAATTTTCTTAATTTTGTTATACACTTTTAATTTCAATTATAAATACTAGGGTATGGTTTCTCACCTCCCCCATACTTCCCTATTATTTTTTAAATTATTTGAGACCTTTTTCTCTCTCATTAAATGCCTCCCATGTGCACCTGTTACTATGTCGAAATTACAAAAGGAACTTCTCTCTCTTCATTTTCATTCAAGCAATACTTTTGTATCATGAATCTAAATTCCATTAAAACTGTTTGGACATGTATCTATGTGACCCCATTACTGTAAATTTCATGTAAATATGATTAGAAACCCCTTTATCTCTCATCAACCATTTTTATGAATTCTTATGTCACACCGTTACGTTGCCGAAATTGCACTGATTTTCTAAGCCAATGCCTTTGTGTAGTGAATACCATTCCCATTTCTCCATCAAGGGTATTCACCTTTATGCACATTTAATTATTGATTATAAAGTTTCATGTATGAATTATAAATTCTTTTATCATGCAAGTAATGATTATGTCTAATGAATCCATGTTTTATGATCCATGTGACACACTTATGCATGAAATGAAACGTTTAAGAAGGGTGCGCCCTTATAGCACTCCAATGCATTGGGTAAAGTATAGTATCATGATACGTCATGTGCAATGAGTGTTGACTCATTATAATTCAAGTGCAATGAGGGTTTAATCATGCTTCATGTGCAATGATTATTTACTCATGCTTCATGTGCAATGGGCCTTGGCTCATGCTAATTCCATGTTAAGTGTTGTTTCCACATTTCCATGTTATGATTATCATGCTTTATCATGCCTTTATGTCCATGTTTCTCTTGTTCTCTATTGATATGACTATTGTATAACATGTATTGTACTCCTCATGTGTTCCATGTTTATTCCCTTACTGGGCTTTATAGATCACCCTTTTCTTATGCATGTTCTCAGGTTATCCCATGCAATGTTAAGTACGAGGGAATGTAGTGGACATGTAAAGGAAGTTTTCAATAAAGATGTTGTATTTCATGTTTTAAGTTGTTATGTAATGATCCTAAGCCCCAAAGACACTATACCTCTTGATCTTCCATGTTGTATCAAGTGAATAGTTTATGTAAAAAATCATGTTTAAGTTTGTAATAAAAGCAGGGTTGTCTTAGTCAGTATCAGAGGATAGGTTTAGTTATTTTTTAGGATTAGGATTAGAAAACCCCAGTAAAGCCTTAGAGACACGACTAAGTATAATAAAAACATCCCTAAGTTTTGGTAAGTACTAAGTGATTGGTTTATCAAGAAAATTCATCCCTTTCTGGATACTAGTAGGTAGAGGCGGCTCTGTTACAAATGTATCCTATGGGTAAAACCCGAAAACACCGCTTTGAGCTAGACTCGAATGAGAACTGGGGAACGACAACGGGCCTTGATGCACTCTTGGTTACGACACTCCTAGGGGATATGTTTTGATAAATTCACAAGCTTAGTATGAACCCTTATTAAGGGAATTAAAAAAAATTCCCCTAAGAATATATGTTATAAAGTAGATCATGAAAAGCCTAGATTGAAGCCTATAGACTCATGAGTTAAGGAAATAATAGTTTATTTATAAGTCATCAACTTTTTTCTTTGGATTACCCTTTGTGTGTTACCCCCGGACATTCCTTTTATTCCATCCAATGGACGGTAATAGGAGGACTCAGGCTAACAACCGATGTGAAGATCAGTGTGATGACTGTACTAATGATATTTCCAATCCAATGGGAGCAAGAATCGCGAACTTTGTCATGCTTCTCTCTCAGCTAACTCAAGATTTGAATATAAACACGGGTCAAGAGGAATGTGCAAACCCCCCTAAGAAGGAATAAGTCGCTATCGAGAGATTCATGAGACAAAGCCCTCCTAATTTTAGTGGATCATCTGATCCCACGATCGTTGAACAATGGATCAAATCTATTGAAAAGATCTTCTCCATCCTTCAATGTTCTGAACAAGAGAAGGTTCTCCTGGCGACTTATTGTATGGAGTGTGAAGCTGATCAATGGTGGATGTTGATAAAAAATATGAAGCCCAAGGAGGAGATCGAGGCGTTGGAATTGAAGGATTTCCAGAATATGTTTTTCGAAAAATATTTTCCGCGCACCTTCCGACTTAAGTTGGAAAGGGACTTCTTTTACCTCAAGAAAAAAGATGAAGAATCTGTTGGAGAGTACAAGGAAAAATTCACAAGGCTTGCACGATATGCTTCTGGCTTTGTCGTTACCCCCGAATGCAAGGTTGACCGCTTCTTTGGTGGGCTGAAGCCTAGCCTACGGAAAGCATTAGTGATCCGTGACTTCGACACCTATGAGGAAATTGTCCGATGTGCCCTCAAGGTCAAAATGGAGATCGGGGAATCACATGGTTATCATGGGGACAAGAAGCATAAGGTGGACTTTAATACTGGTAGTCCGATGGATAAATCCAACTTTTCTAAGAAGTTCCAGCACCCCACTTGCCAAAAGTACGAAAAAATCACCTTGGAAATTGCCTCAAGGGGACGAGGAAATGCTTTAGGTGTGGAAGAGAAGGGCACCTAGCTATTAACTATCAGCAAGAAATACCCGCGACTGCGATAGATGAGAGGAATGCTCCGTTCGAACCTCAACGTGTTGTTCATTGTTACAAATGCAAAGAACTGGGGAATTTTTCAAATCAGTTCCCTAATCCAAGGGTTTTTGGAGGCAACCAACAACCTCCAAGGAAACAAGGAAGATCTTTTTCCATCACTTCTGTCGAAGTGAACCCCGAAAATGAAGTGGTGACAGGTACGCTAGTTATTCATTCAAGAATATCAAACGTACTTTTTGATTCAGGTTCTACGCATTCTTTTATATCTCTAAAGTTTAGTAGAACAATCCTCGCACCACCAAAAATCATGAAAGTGAAGATGTCGGTGAGTACGGAAAATGGGGAAATCATTGCATCCCATGAATATAACTCCTCCCCTGTCATAATCTGTGGATTTAATTTCCCGGAGAACCTCTCCATAATCCCTCTAGTGGAATTTGATGCAATTCTTGGCATGGATTGGATTTCCTTATATAGAGCCAACATAAATTTTAAGGAGAGGGAAATCGCACTCCATATAGATAATCGACCCCCGATTCTTTACAAGTGTAAGGAGGAAGATGAATTTCCTTTAGCTCCATCATCTCAAGTATCGATATTTCTGCCCTATGAGCATGCGTATCTGGATCAGATGATTGAGTACAAGGAAGAAACCATCCTTGAAGAAATGCCTATCATGAGGTAATTTGCTGAAGTGTTTCCAGAGGAACTTCCTGTTCTTCCTCCTAAAAGAGACGTTGAGTTCTCAATTGAACTTATACTAGGGGTGCTACCAATATCCAAGAATCTATATAGAATGGCTATCGTGGATCTTGAAGAGCTGAAGAAACAACTACAGGAGAATCTGGATAAAGGGTTTATACGCCCAAGTGCTTCACCATGGGGTGCACCAGTCCTCTTCATCAAGAAGAAGGATGGGTCAATGCGGATTTGCATCGATTATCGTGAACTTAACAAAATCATGATAAAGAAAAAGTATCCTCTACCATAGATAAATGACTTGTTCAATCAGCTGCGTGGAGCACAATACTTCTCCAATGTAGATTTGCGGTCGGGATATTATCAAGTAAGGGTGAAGAAGGAAGATGTCCCCAAGACTGCTTTTCATACAAGATACGGGCACTATGAATTCATAGTAATGCCTTTCGGACTCACTAATGATCTAGAAATCTTCATGGACTTGATGAATAAAGTCTTTAGAGATTACCTTGACAAATTTTTGGCAATCTTTATAGATGATATTCTAATATACTCCAAAACCATGGAGGATCATGAGGAGCATTTCAGAACTGTACTAGAGACTTTGCGCAAGGATAAGATCTATGAAAAGTACAGCAAGTGTGAGTTCTGGTTGAAGGATGTCTCATTCTTGGGACATATCATCACAATCAATGGGATATCCGTGGATACCTCTAAAACATATGAAATTGAGGGATGGCGAGGCCAACATCGGTAATGGATATCCGTAGCTTCTTAGGGTTAGCTGGATATTATCAACGATTTGTGAGAAATTTCTCACGATTTTCTAACCCTCTTACCAATCTAACTCGAAAGGGAGTAAAGTTTTCTTGGAGTGATGAATGTGTAGAAAGATTCAAGGAGTTGAAAAGGAGGCTTGTCACTGCGCACGTGCTCACTTTACCCACAAGTGTGGAACCTTTTGTGATATTTAGTGATGCTTCAAAGAAGGAATTAGGCTATGTGCTGATGCAGAATGATTAAGTGATATCCTATTCCTCAAGACAGTTTAAAATCCATGAGAGAAACTATCCAACGCATGATCTGGAGTTGGCGGCGGGGATATTTTCCTTGAAAATCCGGCGGCATTATCTCTATGGGGAGAAATGTGAGATATATACTGACCACAAGAGTCTTAAATATATATTCACACAGAAAGAGCTTAATATTTGCCATATAAGATGGATAGAGATCATCAAGGATTATGAATATTCAATACATTACCACCATAGGAAATAGAATAAGGTGGCAGATGCCCTAAGTAGAAAGGACCCAGCGATTCTATCAATGATGAGAATTGAGAAGGATCCAATCTTATTAGACTTGATGAAGATGGACATGAGAATCATAAAGAAGGGAACATAATCAATCCTTTCACAAATGATTTCTCAACCATCTATTTTGGAAAGGTTAAAGTATGCTCAAAAGGATGATGTGGGAATTCCAGAAAAAGTGGAAGCTATCAAAAAAGGGAAATCCTCGGTGTTTAATGTTAATGAAGAAGGAATTGTGTGATTTGGGAAAATACTATGTGTTCTGTCAAGTTCGGAGATGAATAAGGAACTTTTGGATGATGCACATAGTTCAAATTTCTCTATTCACCCAGGGATCCCAAAGATTTATCGAGATCTCCGAGAAATTTTTTGGTGGGATAATATGAAGAAGGAGATCGCTGTATATACATCAAACTACCTGGTGTGACAGCAAGTGAAGGCAGAGAGGCAGAAATCTAAGGGGATGATGCAACCATTTCCTATACCAGAATGGAAATGGGAGAACATCACCATAGACTTTGTCACTGGACTTCTGAGGACATCCAAAGGCAATAATGCAATCTGGGTTGTGGTGGATCGTCTTAAAAATACTTCACACTTCATTGCTATTCGAGAAGATTTATCATTGGATCAACTGGCACAGATATATATCAGGGAAGTGGTAAGGCTTTATGGAGTACCACTATCTATTGTGTCTGACCGAGATCCAAGATTCACCTCTAAGTTTTGGAAGAGTCTTAAACATGCTCTAGATACTGAACTAAACTTCAGTATGGCCTATCATCCTCAAACTGATGACCAATCCGAGTGGACTATCCAAACACTTGAGGACATGTTGAGAGCGTGCTCAATAGACTTTAAAGGAGGATGGGATCAACATCTTCCTCTGGTTGAGTTCTCTTATAATAATAGTTTCCACTCGAGCATCCAAATGGCACCATATGAAGCCCTTTATGTGAAAATGTAGAGAACACCAGCATGTTGGGATGAGGTCAGTGAACGTAAGATGCTTGAACCGGAAATGGTCAAGGAAATGGTGGATAAGGTGAAAACCATTCAACAACATATCATGGAATCCCAGAGTCGATAGAAGAGTTATGGAGATAATCGTCGACGAGACCTTGAGTTTAAAGTTGGAGACATGGTTTTTCTACGCATATCTCCATGGAATAAGGTCATGAGATTTGTAAAGAAAGGTAAGTTAATTCCAAGGTACATAGGCCCCTTCGATATTCTTGATCATGTCAGGGCTATGACCTATCAACTAGCACTTCCACCTACCATGGACAAAGTACATGATGTCTTTCATGTATCCCTCTTAAGGAAGTACATACCGTACCCTTCACATGTACTCTCTTATGAGGTGGTAAAATTGGAGGATGATCTTTCTTATGAGGAGAAACCAGTGAAGATCTTAGATCTTAGATAAAAAGTTCTATGAAATAAGACAATTCCCCTCGTCAAGGTGTTGTGGAGAAACCACAAGTTTGAAGAAGCGACTCGGGAATTAGAGGAAATGATGAAGCAGAGTTACCCACATCTGTTTTAGTGTGGGAAAAGGAAATTTCGAGGGCGAAATTTCTTAAGGGGGGAATATTGTAACGACCCAAAGTTTCATTAATGGAAATCCCTCTTGATCTAATTAAATGTATCTTTATGTGAAATGTTTATATAAAATGTCAAATTCTTTGGTTTTATGTTAAGAATTGTGACCGTTGCTTTTATAGCTGTTGAACAGTGATCACATGATTAGTATAAATATAGGGCTTTAACAAATCCTATTTACTCAGACAAATGAAGTGATGGCCTTATCCAGTAGAATTGATCCATACAAAGACCATTTTTCGGAGCACGGAAAACAGGTGGTGTCTTTGGGCTTCGCTCTTGACCAAGCCCAAGATGAGTTTCATCATGTCAAGCTCGAACGAGACCGTCTATGGGAAAGGTGGAAGTTGATAGAGATTACCACTGGAGAAATGTTATCTGAGCCACCCCAAGAGTCTGTCACCATCGCACACCTTACCCTTAGGTCTTATGTGGCTATTTTAAGGGGTTATGTAACAAATCTCTAGTACTATGTTCATGTACATTATTTTTGTATATAATAATGAATATACTTTCTTGTCATTATTGATACATTGTAAATAGTTTTTAATGTACAAGTAGTGTTTTTAGTTATTATTTAATTAAGAAATCTATTTTATTAAATTAAGGGATTTTTGAATTAAATAATATTTTAATAAAATATTATTATTATTATTATTAAATTAATTTTATTATATATAAATGATCATATAATTTTATGAATGCAATTATAATTTTTATTAAGGTTTGAAATCCATTTTTGTCAAAACCTGTGAATTTTATATAAATGTCGGTTTTTATTTTAAAAGTGAAATTAACATATTTAGAAAATTATTTAAATAAAATAAATGATATTTCTGGAATTGGGACATCGAAGTTATCCAACGGTGAATTTTTCATAATTTTCTGAGACAGTCAAATTTTTGGGTAAAAATTAAATACCGTTTAAATATATAATGTGTTTTTTGACATCATTATGACCCAATAGTGATGTAATAAAATAATATAAGCTTTATGTTCAGACAATATATGTTTTACCATTAAAATAATGTGATTTTGGGTTTGTTTTACTTACTTTTCAAAGCATTAATGGACCCCTCAAGACTTATTAAACATCTTGTCTTTTTAAATTATTTTCCATGGGAGTGTGACTCACCTCCACATAAGCAACCCCATTATTTAAAGAAGTTCGGACTTTGGCCTTATAAAATATAGTTTTCCTCTTCCCTTTTCCAAAAATCATGGGCAAAAACCATGAGCTTATTTGTGTTTTGTATTAGTTTAATGTAAGGGGTCCCAAACCTAAATAATAAAGAATTCACTCACCTTTAATATATAAACCCACCCAAGCTCCCACTTCCTCCTCACTCAAAGCCTTTGGAGTTCATCCAACCTCTACCATACTCTCTCTAGAATCCTCCCAAGGTTCCCCAATCTCCCAATAAGCCTCTCTCAAGCCTCTCTCAAGCCTTGGAAGCACACTTCCAAGTAAGGGTTTTTCTTGCTTTCACCTTTTTTGTCCAATTTTTTAATATTGTTATACCCTTTTAATTTCAATTATAAATGCTGGGGTATGGTTTCGAACCTCCCTCATACCACCCTCTTTTTGTTTGAATTATGGGAGACCCATTTCTCTCTCATTAAATGCCTCCCATGTACACCCGTTACTATGCCGAAATTCCAAAAGGAACTTCTCTCTCTTCATTTACATTCAAGCAATACTTTTGTATCATGAATCTAAATTCCACTAAAATTGTTTGGAAATTCATCTATGTGACACAATTACTTTCCATTTCATGTAAATATTATGAGATACTTCTTTCTCTCTCATCAACCATTTTTATGAATTCTTATGTCACGCCGTTACGCTGCCGAAATTGCACCGATTTTTGAAGCCAATGCCCTTGTGTAGTGAATACCATGCCCATTTCTCCGTAAAGGGTATTCAACTTTATGCACATTTACTTATTGATTATAAAGTTTCATGTATGAATTCTACATTCCTTTATCATGGAATAAATGATTATGTTTAATGAATCCATGTTTTATGATCCATGTGGCACACTTATGCATTAAATGAAATGTTTAAGAAGGGTGCGCCCTTATAGTGCTCCAATGCATTGGGTAAAGTATAGTACCATGATACAACATGTGCAATGAGTGTTGAATCATTCTAATTCAAGTGCAATGAGGGTTTACTCGTGCTTCATGTGTAATGAGGATTTACTCATGCTTCATGTGAAATGGGCCTTAGCTCATGCTAATTCCATGTTAAGTGTTGTTGCCACATTTCCATGTTATGATTATCATGATTTATCATGCCTTTATGTCCATGTTTCTCTTGTGCTCTATTGATATTCCTATTGTATAACATGTATTGTACTCCTCATGTGTTCCATGTTTATTCCCTTACTGGGCTTTATAGCTCACCCTTTTCTTATGCATGTCCTCAGGTTATCCCATGCAATGCTAAGTACGAGGGAATGTAGTGGTCATGTAAAGGTAGTTTTCAGTAAAGATATTGTATTTCATGTTTTATTTTGTCATGTAATGATCCTAATCCCCAAGGACACTAGGCATCTCAATCTTCCATGTTGTATCAAGTGAATAGTTTATGTAATAAATCATGTTTATGTTTGTAATAAAAGTAGGGTTGTCTTAGTTGGTATTAGAGGATAGGTTTAGTTATTTTTTGGGATTAGGATTAGAAAACCCCAGTAAATCAATAGAGACAAGACTAAGTATAATAAAAACATCCCTAAGTTTTGGTAAGTACTGAGTGGGTGGTTTATCAAGAAAATACATCCCTGTATGGATACGAGCAGGTAGAGGCGGCTCTGGCACAGATGTATCCTAGGGGTAAAACCTGAAAACACCGCTTTGAGCTATACTCGAACGGGAACATGTTCAAAACAACGGGCCTTTCTTCACTCTTGGTTAAGACACTCCCGGAGGATATGTTTTGATAAATTCACAAGCTTAGTATGAACCCTTATTATAGGAATTAAAAACAATTCCCCTAAGAATATATGTTAGAAAGTAGATCATGAAAAGACTAGATTGAAGCCTATAGACTCATGAGATAAGAAAATAAAAGTTTATTTATAAGTCATCAACTTTTGTCTTTGGATTACCCTTTATGTGTTACCCCCTAACATTCCTTTTATTCCAGCCAATGGCAGGTAATAGGAGGAATCGAGCTAACAACCGATGTGAAGATCAGTGTGATGACTGTTCTAAGGAGATGCCCAATCCAATGGGAGCGAGAATCGCGAACTTTGTCATGCTTCTCTCTCAGCTAACTCAAGGTTTGAAAAGAAACACGGGTCAAGAGGAACGTCCAAAACCCCCTAATAAGGAACAAGTTTCTATTGAGAGCTTCATGAGACAAAGGCCTCCTACTTTTAGTGGATCATCTGATCCCACGATCGCTGAACAATGGATCAACTCCATTGAAAAGATCTTTTCCATCCTTCAATGTTCTGAACAAGATAAGGTTATCCTGGAGGTTTATTGTATGGAGGGTGAAGCTGAACAATGGTGGACATTGATAAAAAATACAAAGCTTGAGGAGGAGACCGAGGCATTGGAATGGAATGATTTCCGGAAGATGTTTTTTGATAAATATTTTCCGTGCACCCTCTGGCTTAATATGGAAAGATACTTCCTTTCCCTCAAGAAAAAAGATGAAGAATCTGTTGGACCGTATGAGGAAAACTTCACAAGGCTTGCACAATATGCTTCCAGCTTTTTCTTTACCCCCAAATGCAAGTTTGACCACTTCTTTGGTGGGATGAAGCCTAGCCTACGGAAAGAATTAGTGATCCGTGACTTCGACAGCTATGAAGAAATTGTTCGATGTTCCCTCAAGGTTGAAATGGAGATCGGGGAATCACAAGGGTATCATGGGGACAAGAAGCGTAAGGTGGACTTAAATACTGGCGGTCTGATGGATAAATCCAACGGTGCTAAAAAGATCCAACACCCCACTTGCCAATAGTGCGGAAAGAAGCACCCTGGAAATTGCCTCAAGGGGATGAGGAAATGATTTAAGTGTGGAAGAGAAGGGCACCTAGCTATTTACTGTCGGCAAGAAAGACCCACAGCTACGACACAGGAGAGGAACGCTCCATTAAAACCTCAACTCATTGTTCATTGATACAAATGAAAAGAACCGTGGGATTTTTCAAACCTAATCCAAGGGTTTTTGGAGGCAACCAACAACCTCCAAGGCAACAAGGAAGAGCTTTTGCAATCACTTCTGCCGAAGTGAACCCTGACAATGAAGTGGTGACAGGTACGCTATTTATTCATTCAAGAATAGCAAACATAATTTTTGATTCAGGTTCTACACATTCTTGTATATCTCTAAAGTTTAGTAGAACAATCCCAGCACCACTACAAATCATGGAAGTGAAGATGTAGGTGAGTACAACAAATGGGGCAATCATTGCATCCCATGAATATAACTCATCCCCTATCATAATCTGTGGATTGAATTTCCAGGAAAACCTCTTCATACTCCCTCTAGTGGAATTTGATGCAATTCTTAGCATGGATTGACTTTCCTTATATAGAGCCAACATAAATTGTCAGGAGAGGGAAATCACACTCCATATGGAGAATCAACCCCTGATTCTTTACAAGTGTAAGGAGGAAGATGAATCTCCTTTAGCTCCATCATCTCAATCATGGATATTACTGCCCTATGAGCATGCATATATGTCTCAGATGATTGAGTCCAAGGAATAAACCATCCTTGAAGAAATGCCTATTGTGACAGAATTTGCTGAAGTGTTTCCCAAGGAACTGCCTGGCCTTCCTCCTAAAAGAGACATTGAATTCTCAATTGAACTTATACCAGGGGTACTACCAATATCCAAGAATCCATATAGAATGGATTTCGTGGATCTTTAAGAGATGAAGAAACAACTACAGGAGAATCTGGATAAAGGGTTTATACGCCAAAGTGCTTCACAATGGGGTGCACCAGTCCTCTTCGTCAAGAAGAAGGATGGGTCAATGCGGCTTTTCATCGATTATCGTGAACTTAACAAAATCATGATAAAGAATAGTTATCCTATACCATGGATCGATGACTTGTTCGATCAGCTGCATGGAGCACAATACTTCTCCAAGGTAGATTTGCGGTCGAGATATTATCAAGTAAGGGTGAAGAAGGAAGATGTCCCCAAGACTGATTTTTGTACAAGATACGGGCACTATGAATTCATAGTAATGCCTTTCAGATGCACTAATTATCCAACAATCTTCATGGAATATATCAATAGAGTCTTTATAGATTACCTTGAAAAATTTGTGGTAGTCTTTATAGATGATATTCTAATATACTCCAAAACCAAGGAGGATTATGAGGAGCATTTAAGAACTATACTAGAGACTTTGCGCAAGGAGAAGCTCTATGCAAAGTATAACAAGTGTGAGTTCTAGTTGAAGGAGGTATCATTCTTGGGCCATATCATCACAAGCAATGGGATATCTATAGATCCCTCCAAAACAGACGCAATTGAGGGATGGCCAAGGCCAACATCGGTAATGGATATCTGTAGCTTGTTGGGGTTAGATGGATATTAACCGATGATTTGTGAGAAATTTCTCATGATTTTCCAACCCTCTTACCAAGCTAACTCGAAAGGGAGTAAATTTTTCATGGAGTGATGAATGTGAAGAAAGCTTCAAGGAGTTGAAAAGGAGGCTTATCACTACGCCCATGCTCACTTTACCCACAAGTGTGGAACCTTTCGTGATATTCAGTGATGCTTCAAAGAAGGGATTAGGTTGTGTTTTGATGGAAAATGATTAAGCGATATCCTATTTCTCAAGACAGTTGAAAATCCATGATCGAAACTATCCAACGCATGATCAGGAGTTGGCAGCGGTGATGTTTTCCTTGAAAATCTGGCGGCGTTATCTCTATGGGGAGAAATGTGAGATATATATTGACAACTAGAGTCTTAAATATATATTCACACAGAAAGAGATTAATATGTGCCAGAGAAGATGGATAGATCGCATCAAGGATTATGACTGTTCAATACATTACCACCATAGGAAAGAGAACAAGGTGGCAGATGCCCTAAGTAGAAAGGACCCAACGATTCTATCAATGGTGAGAATTAAGAAGGATACAATCTTCTTAGACTTGATGAAGATGAACATGAGAATCATAAAGTAGGGAACATCATCAATACTTTCACAAATGGTTTCTTAACCATCTCTTTTGTAAAGGTTAAAGGATGCTCAAAAGGATGATGTGGGAATTCAAAAAAAAGTGGAAGCTATCGAAAAAGGGAAATCCTCGAAGTTTAATTTTAATGAAGAAGGAATTGTGCAATTTGGGAAAAGACTATGTATTCCATCAAGTCCAGATCTGAAGAAGGAACTTTTGGATGATGCACATAGTTCACATTTCTCTATTCACTCAGGGAGCACAAAGATGTATCGAGATCTCTGAGAAATTTTTTGGTGGGATAATATGAAGAAGAAGATCGCTGTATATACATCAAAGTGCCTGGTGTGCCAGCAAGTGAAGGTAGAGAGGAAGAAGTCTAAGGGGATGATGCAACCATTGCACATACTAGAATGTAAATGGGAGAACATCACCATGGACTTTGTCACTGGACTTCCGAGGACATCCAAAGTCTATAATGCAATCTGGGCTGTGGTGGATCGTCTTACAAAGACTGCACAATTCATTGCTATTCGAGAAGATTTCTCATTGGATCAACTGGAACATATATATATCAGGGAAGTGGTAAGGATTCATGGAGTACCACTATCTATTGTGTCTGACCGAGATCCAAGATTCACCTCTATGTTTTTGAAGAGTCTTCAACATGCTCTAGATACTGAACTGAACTTCAGTACGGCCTATCATCCTCAAACTGATGGCCAATCCGAGTGGACTATCCAAACACTTGAGGACATGTTGAGAGAATGCGAAATGGACTTTAAAGGAGTATGGGATCAACATCTTCCTCTGGTTGAGTTCTCTTATAATAATAGTTTCCACTCGAGCATCCAAATGGCACCATATGAAGCCCGTTATGGGAAAAGGTGCAGAACATCGGTGTGTTGGGATGAGGTCGGTGAACATAAGCTGATTGGACCGAAAATGGTCGAGGAAATGGTGGAGAAGGTGAAAACCATTCAACAGAATATCAAGGCAACCCAGAGTCTACAGAAGAGTTATGCAAATAATCATCGATGAGACCTTGAGTTTAAAGATGGAGACATGGTTTTTGTACGCATATCTCCATGGAATAAGGTCATGAGGTTTGGAAACAAAGGTAAGTTAAGTCCAAGGTACATCGGCCCCTTCGAGATTCTTGATCGTGTCAGGGCTGTGGCCTATAGACTAGCACTTCCACCTACCATGGTCAAAGTACATGATGTCTTTCATGTATCCCTCTTAAGGAAGTATATACCAGACCCTTCACATGTACTCTCTTCAGAGGTGGTACAGTTGGAGTATGATCTTTCTTATGAGGAGAAACCAGTGAAGATCTTAGATCTTAGAGAAACATTTCGACAAAATAAGACAATGCCCCTCGTCAAGGTGTTGTGGCGAAACCACAAGTTTGAAGAAGCGACTCGGGAATCGGAGGAAATGACGAAGCTGAGTTACCCACATCTGTTTTAGTGTGGGAAAAGGAAATTTCAAGGGAGAAATTTCTTAAGGGGGGAATATTGTAACGACCCAAAGTTTCATTAATGGAAATCCCTCTTGATCTAATTAAATGTATCTTTATGTAAAATGTTTATATAAAATGTTAAATTCTTTAGTTTTATGTTAAGAATTGTGACCGTTGCTTTTATAGCCGTTGAACAGTGACCACATGATTAGTATAAATATAGGCCTTTAACAAATCCAATTTACTCAGACAAAGGAAGCGATGACCTTATCCAGTAGAATTGATCCATACAAAACCCATTTTTCGGAGCTCGGAAAAGAGTTAGTGTATTTGGGCTTCGCTCTTGACCAAGCCCAAGCTGAGCTTCATCATGTCAAGCTCGAACGAGACCGTCTACGGGAAAATTGGAAGTTGATAGAGATTACCACTGGAGCAATGTTATCTAAGCCAACCCAAAAGTCTGTCACCATCGCACACCATACCCTTAGGTCTTATGCGGCTATTTTAAGGGGTTATGTAACAAATAACTAGTACTATGTTGATGTAAATTATTTTTTTATATAATAATGAATATACTTTTTTTCCATTATTGATACATTGTAAATAGTTTTTAATGTACAAGTAGTGTTTTTAGTTATTATTTAATTAAGAAATCTATTTTATTAAATTAAGGGATTTTTGAATTAAATAATATTTTAATAAAATATTAATATTATTATTAAATTAATTTTATTATATATAAATGATCATATAATTTTAGAAATGCAATTATAATTTTTATTAAGGTTTGAAAGCCATTTTTGTCAAAACCCGTGATTTTTCAATAAATGTCGGTTTTTATTTTAAAAGTGAAATTAACATATTTAAAAAATTATTTAAATAAAATAAATGATATTTCTAGAATCAGGATGTCGAAATTATCCAACAGTGAATTTTTCATAATTTTCCGAGAGAGTCAAATTTTTGGGTAAAAATTAAATACCGTTTAAATATATAATGTGTTTAATGACATCATAATGACCCAATAGTGATGTAATAAAATAATATAAGCTTTATTTTCGGCCAATATATGTTTTAATATTAAAATAATGTGATTTTGGGTTTGTTTGAGTTACTTTTCAAAGAATTAATAGACCCCTCAAGACTTATTAAACATCTTGTCTTTTTAAATTATTTTCCATGAGAGTATGACTCACCTCCACATAAGCAACCCCATTATTTTAAGAATTTAGGACTTTGGCCTTATAAAATATTTCTTTCCTCTTCCCTTTTCCAAAAACCATGGGCAAAAACCATGAGTTGATTTTTGGTTTGGATTAGATTAATGTAAGGGGTCCCAAACCTAAATAATAAAGAATTCACTCACCTTTCCTATATAAACCCACCCAAGCTCCCACTTCCTCCTCAATCAAAGCCTTTAGAGTTCATCCAACCTCTTCCCTACTCTCTCTATAATCCCCCCAAGGTGCGCCAAGCTCCCAAGAAGCCTCTCTCAAGCCTCTCTCAAGCCTTGGAAGCACACTTCCAAGTAAGGGTTTTTCTTCCTTTCACTTTTTTGTCCAATTTTCATAATATTGTTATGCCCTTTTTAATTTCAATTATAAACGCTGGGGTATGGTTTAACACCTCCCCCATACTGCCCTATTATTGTTTTAATGATTTGATACCCCTTTCTCTCCCATTAAATTCCTCCCATGTATGCCCGTTACTATGCCGAAATTCCGAAAGGAACTTCTCTCTCTTCATTTACATTCAAGCAATACTTTTGTATCATGAATATAAATTACATTACAATTGTTTGGACATGTATATATGTAACCCACTTACTATCCATTTCATTTAAATATGATGAGACAACCATTTCTCTCTCTAATCACCCATTTTTATAAATTCTTATGTCACGCCGTTACGCTGCCGAAATTGCATCGATTTTCTAAGCCAATGCCTTTGTGAAGTGAATACCATGCCCATTTTTCCATCAAGGGTATTCACCTTTATGCACATTTACTTATTGATTATAAAGTTTCATGTATGAATTACACATTCCTTTATTTTGGAATAAATGATTATGTTTAATGAATCCATGTTTTATGATCCATGTGGCACACTTACGCATGAAATGAAATGTTTAATAAGGGTGCGCCCTTATAGCGCTCCAATGCATTGGGTAAAGTATAGTATCATGATACATCATGTGCAATGAGTGTTGACTCATTCTAATTCAAGTGAAATGAGGGTTTACTTGTACTTCATGTGCAATGAGGATTTACTCATGCTTCATGTGCAAAGGTCCTTGGCTCATGCTAATTCCATGTTAAGTGTTGTTGCCACATTTTCATGTTATGATTATCATGATTTATCATGCCTTTATGTCCATGTTTCTCTTGTGCTCTATTGATATTCCTATTGTCTAACATGTATTGTACTCCTCATGTGTTCCATGTTGATTCCCTTACTGGGCTTTATAGCTCACCCTTTTCTTATGCATGTCTTCAGGTTATCCCATGCAATGCGAAGTGCGAGGGAATATAGTGGTCATGTAAATGAAGTTTTCAACAAAGATATTGTATTTCATGTTTTAAGTTGTCATGTAATGATCCTAAGCCCCAAAGACACTAGAACTCTCGATCTTCCATGTTATATCAAGTGAATGGTTTATGTAATAAATCATGTTTACGTTTGTAATAAAAGTCGGGTTGTCTTAGAATATCTACCTAGAAGAGGGTGATGAGATTTGGAAATAATGGAAAGATAATCCCTAGGAATATTGGTTCATTTAATGATTCCTAATCATATCGGGATAATATCTTATTGATTAATTCTCTCATAGAATCTCTCTCAAGTTCACGATGTGATCCATGTATCTCTACTAAGGAATTACATACTTGATCCTTCATATATATTGAACTCATAGGTCATACCACAAGATGAAGATCATTTTTATAAGGAGAAATTGGTGGAGATTATAGATCATCTAGAGATGGTGATACGAAATAAGACCACTCACCTGGTAAATGTTTTATGGTGAAACATTCAATTCAAGGAAGCCACATAGAAACATGATGATATGATGAGGAATAAGTACCATTAGTTGATTTTATCAGAGTAAAAAAATTAAGTTGAAATTATTTTAAGGGGGTAGAATATAACAACCTGAGATTTTACAATTTGTTTTCAAATAAATTTAATTTCTTCAGTAGCTTTTATTACAGTCAACAACGTGTTTTAAAAAACCATAATATACTATTAATATATAATTTTAAACTTAAAATTAGATTGGTGGTTATGAATATGACTAAATAAATTATTAAAATTTTTGTCTTACACATGAATAAAATTAATTCATTAGTTATTAAATAATTATAAATGAAAATAAAAATAATTTTAAAATAAAGGATATTTTTTAAAAAACTGTTTTAATCTAAACAATGTATATTTATCGTAATTAATTAAATTTATAACTATTGATGAATTATTTTAATGATATATATATATATATATATTATATATTCAGTAATTTGTTTTAACATTAATCTCATTTTATTTATTATGCATAGGATAATAATAAATCCAGTTTTATTCTTAAAAATGTAATTTTCTAGAAAGAAATTTTCACCACATTTTGTTCACTAAATTTAATGTTTATTTGTGTAATTATTATGTATTTAATATATAATATTAATAAAATATTAATAATTAGTAGTTGATAATTCTGTAAATAGGAATCTTTTATTTTTGGTCAATATGAATATTAACTATTGTAAGATTTATCACCTCGATAAAGAGTAAATCGAGTTAATATAGGTTAAAACTAAGTAGAAAGGCAATAAGGTTTCATTATAATTATTATTATATGAAGGTAATTCAACCCTTATCACCTTGGATTTTAAATTTATTATTTTAATGGATACATGTCCATGAAAATGACCTATATAATATTTAAATCAAATAAAATTTCCAAATGGAAGTCTCTTTGTTTTTTATATCTCTTATGTTTACAAATAGGGACAAAATAATGTTTTGATGTAATATAAGTTTCTATTATGAGCTTAATGAGATTAATTTTAATGAAAAAAATTAAATTTTTATTTTTATTAATTATATAGAGAGATTTATTTCTTATTCATTTATCCATTTAATAAAAAAATAATAAATGATTTAAAATATTAAAAGTGATATAATTTGTATTATTTAATGTTTCCCATGAATTTTTTAGATATAAGTGACATATTAAGCATAATATAAATCATTATATTATAATTACAAGATTGTCTTGATGTTTTAAAAGTTAAATAAAATTAATAGTTTTAAAAATGACATTAATGATATTTTATAAAAATGATATTTTATTAAATGAAATAAAAATAATTAAAAATATTAGATAAGGCCAAATTAATGTGATACGGTTTAAAAAATCCCAATTTTTTCCATTTATATATATATTTTTCATTTTATAGGGACATTGTTAACCATTAAGTGATAAAAACTATAATATTATGCTAATTGTGAAAAGGGAGTAGGTGTGGGTGGGGGTTAAAACTAAAATATAAGGGTTAAAATATGATCCAAAGTTATATAAATTTAATTGATGATATTATTTCTAATAATTATCATCTTATATTCAAATATTACCAATTTGTGACAATTTAGACATCAAAATTAATTTATATTAATTTAATATTTTAAGAGATTTCACAAGTACCCCTCCCCTCAATTATAAAAGGGAACCATCCTTTCACATCATAATATCAATTTGATCCTTATACCTTATCCAAACCCTGAAAATATATATTATAAACTTATCAAGAAAAAACATAGATATTTTTTACTTCTCAAAAGATTGACCTTAGATCCCTTTAGAGGAGATCTAAAAGAGTCGTTTCAAAGAAGAGGTAATAACCTTAACTAATTACTTTATTTTAGATTTTTATTTTACCTTATTTAAATCTATTATATTCTACATAAAACAATAAATTGATTATATTTAATATAATGAAATGTTATTTTGATTATGGAAAAACCATTATACACCCTCTTTCCCTACAAAAGGGACGTCACAGTATCGCTCGTGCATACATATAGATTACTGTTTCCACATAGTGATACAATTCATTTTTCATCACTATATTTGATAGATGGGTTTAATATTTATGTATCCTATTTATGAAAAAATTATAATTTTTTAATGATATAATTATTTTTTCATTTTTACCATCTAATGTTTTGGTAAACGATAATGTCACTAGTACCTGTCGACTACCACATTCATAAAGCAATTCGATTCATTTTTAATTTATATTTTAAATGAATGGTATTGAGGATATTTGATGAATGTATATTTTTTAATAATGATATTGTAAATTTGAATTAATATTTACCTTTATATCATTAAATATGTTGAAAAATTAAAACAACGTTCATGTGTAATTACCACTAGCCGCCTCCATGAATAGTGTAATTCATTTTTATATCCCAAAATTTTATGGATGAATATAAAAATATATTTATAATGAATATATATTATTATTATAACATGGTTAAAATTCTTGATAATACGTAAATATGATAAACATACAAGGACCAAAACTACCGAACCTAAACATACATGAGAAATCAAGCAATTATAATCTGGAATAGTAATTTTAAAAACTAATTGTTAATAAATAGATGATAAAAGGTAAAAAACAAATCATATATTGTTTGATATATATTATTATGGCTATGTAATAATATTTATAATAATTATATAATTGTTATACAGGATTTTTGAAAACATATGAAGGAACCCAGACATGAGGTAAGGGATTTTCGTCTCACTTTTGTTTCCATGGAACACATGCCATGTTAAATGATTGTTTCTTTTGTGTGGTTTATATACTTACCTTGAATTAATTTTATAATGATTATTATGAAATTTTTTTGGATATAAATATTCATCTAATGTAATTTATTTTATGGGTCTTATGATTCAAAAGTTACCAAAGCGTTAAGGGTTTTAGGTTACAATCTCATTATTTAATGGGATTATTTTGGATAATGTTTTTGATGATAAAATAATATGATATAAATCCTAATAAAAACATTTATATTATGTTATTATTGTTATTTCTTGAAAATAAATGTTTTATTTTCATTTTTTTCACCTTATATACTCAAAAGATGAAATATAGTTTTTATAAAAAATAGAATTTATTTCTCTCTCTGGTTGAAAAACATTTTTATTCCATACCCATGTTTTCTCAAAATGTTTTTGATATTGTTTTTAATATTATCATATATTTTTTTAGTTTAATTATTACCAATTTTGGAATTTTTAAAAAATGATCTCAATGGAATCTTATTTCCCTTTTCCACAACAATGTTTTAAGGATATTTTTACTCATCAATGAAAAAAAACGTCAATGTTTATTTTTATTTATTAGAAATATGATCTAATAATACCATTCGTATTTTTTCTCTGGATGATTTATTTTTATGATGATATGATTTTTATGAAACCCATCCCTTTTTCATGGTTTATTTCAGGATGAAATGTTTATGAAACCTATTAATTTTCATAAGTTGTGATTTTATGAATTGTTTATGATCTTTTGGAACACACATGTATGTTTTTAATTATTTGATGTGTGGGACCTATGTATCCCTCTAATTAATTTGGTAACAAATAATATCTCATAATATACTTAGGATTGAAATGGAGAGTGAACCCAATTAAGTATGGAACATTGTCCACTATGATAGTCCTGGGAATGATCCTTGACTACCACGATGGTGTGCGGAGTGAACTAATTACACTATGATATTCTTGGAAAAGATCCTTGACCAATAATAAAATGATTTAATATTATTATGTGTATGATAAAATCACATGTCTTATGATCATGTTATTTGAATCGATTATGATTCATGTCTTATAAAATGCCATGATTAATTCCATGACTCACAATTATGATATGTGATATTCTAGGTATGATTTTCAAATAATAGTATCATGTTCACATACCATTTTTATGATTTTATGCTTATTTTACCATTAATATCTCACTTTTTCTACCTCTATTAAGTGTTAGAGCTCCCCAGTTCTTATGATTCTATTTAAAGGTTATGAAGAAAGGTTTTATGTATCGTATGTCTAAGAAGGGTGATTGTTATAAAGATATAAGTGGGCGATGATTTAGAACTATTATGAACGTATTTTTATAATTTCAAGTAACCAACTATACTATAACTATATGATTATAGCATTGATTTTTATGTTATGTAAATAATATTCTTCTACATATATGTAATATCTATGTAGGAAAATTTTAGGTCATAATAATTTTAATATAGATACTTAAAATTATAAACTTAAACCATGAAAATTAAATTTAATATAAGTTGATGGCCACAAATATTTTTGTTAATGTCTGAAGCCCCACATGGATTTATTGTTGGCACCTAAGCTGATTAATTTTTTCTAGAATTGTTAATTTTTCTAATAGAAAAAATATAAATTGTGTTTCTATTCCCCACAAAATGGGTTTTAAAACATTAAAATGACTTTCCAAATAATGAACATGATTTTTTCTTTTATAAAAATTATATCAGGAATTATATACCAAAAGATCATACCTTGAACTATGATATGTTACATTATAACCCTACCATGGAAATTAAATTTCATACATAAAATATAAAACAAAAAACATTATACATAAAATTAAAATGTTTAAAAGTAAACTTTTATAATTATTTGTTATAGAATAAGAAAAAACAAATGTGATAGTATAACTATTCCGTGATTATAATAGTAAAATAAGAAACATGATATGTTTTATATAAAATGACACGAATGTGTGAAAAATATTTTTTACGGATCTTTATCTATTTAATTAAAATAAAATAAGAGTGGATATGATATAATTATTAGGTTTTTGTGGGGAAAACACTCATCCAAAAATAGTATAAATAACCATGAAAATATTTTAAAAAAGACACAATTTTTTTTAATTGAATACAATAAATAAATAATTATTATCCCCAGAGAAGGAATACACCATGAAGGTGGGGAGGGGTGGTCAGGGTTTGTATATTCAAAATTTTTTCCTTATTAATGATCTTGTACAAAATTTACTAGGGTGTATTATATCTTCCCCATAGTTGATATCAAATAATTTAAGTATTAAATAGATGCACATGATAATTCATGTGGTTCATCCAAACAGGAAAATCCATGGAGCATGACTAGCAATGTTCCTCATCACATGGAATTCATGAGATCACTATTTTCTAGTTACATGTTATAGAGAGGTTGTACTAACCCTATGAGTTTACAACATAGAATAATGAAAGAACTCACTACTCTTATTACAGAATGGAAATCACTTATCATCCTATAATTTTACTCTTCCTCCACAAACAGTATTAGAAAATTACACTGTAGATGATGTAGCACTCAATACATTCTCCAAAAACATCTAGTGATGTTTCTCCTTAAATAACTCCTCCCTCCAACTGTGATTTTCAAGAAAATGAATAGAAGTATCCTTATTTAGTTATAGAAAATTACATATCTATTTCACTATAATTTTTTATATATATCAAGTAAAAGGAATATATAATGTTTTTGTGGGCCCAGAGATACAACACTTGATCCCATTTTAACACATAAAATAATTTTTTTATCTTTGAAAATATAGAAAT
The DNA here is from genome assembly GCA_963277665.1 of Viscum album. Lineage (NCBI taxonomy): Eukaryota > Viridiplantae > Streptophyta > Magnoliopsida > Santalales > Viscaceae > Viscum > Viscum album. The sequence continues at coordinate 1,385,619,752 of OY728123.1, forward strand.
TCCATGGTAAATAATGATATTTTCTATAATATTAAATGCCAAAAAAATCACAAAAAATAATTGAGATAATCATATCCAAAATATTTGGAAAATCATATTTTTAAAATACACCCAATATTCAATGTGGAAATCTCTACATTGTCACCTCCATTTTACAAATCATGGTGCATGTGGTCACATAAAAATCCATACAATTTTCCTTAATCTTACATTTAATAATCAAAAAATTATCACTTGACTCTCCCCTTAATCTTACCTTGGTTATCTCCAATCATAGAAAGAAAATTTATTAATCATATTTTTTTATTAATAAAATACCTTTTGTAACTATCACCGGCTAACTATAATTAAAAAATCAATAAAGGTAAATACCCTTATGAATCATACAAATCCCATGGTGACTCATAGGAATACTTGATGAATTATTCACTATTGAATAGATAACTCTTACATGAATATTGATTAATCACACATAAATGCCAAATGCCACATACAAAAATAATATTTAGTGATTTTACCCAGATGAATTGTATGGAAATCCTAATACCTCATATGCAGTCAATAGTCACTTATATATTGATCCACTCATAAACTACTAGATGACCCATATAGATAATATGACCTGGCTATTTTTCAACATCTATTTATAAATTTATTTTCTAGAAATTATTTATAACACTACCAATATTCTTCACACCTTACTGATATGAATCCCACACACTAAAGTAGAAAACATTTAATTTTCCTTCATCTCTCATTCCAGATAAGTGAAACAAAAAATAAGACATAAGTTATTTTTATAATAATCACCCATGTGGGGTTTTTTATAAATTTAAAATAAATTTATCATTGAATATTTTTAAAACATCATAAATAGTAAGATATCTTTCAAAAATATACTTGAAACTATTAAATTCAAGGAATGTATTAGGAATTTACTTATAACCAAATATAAGGCCACTTGAATAATTTTTAGTGTAAGAAATAAGGGTTGAATGATAATATCATCATAAAAACACCTCATTGATTATCATGCACTCTCCGAAACATCCCTATAAAAACTACCCCTAATAAAATTATGAAATAATATCCTACCCATAGAAAAATTAGAACAATATTTCATCATTCCCACTTTGTTAATAGGAATAACACTCATGTCCTCCATCATGTAAAAAAATCTCCCCCTTCCTAATTAAAGGGCTATATATCCCCATTTTTCAATAAACTAAAAGATTACTTCTGTTTCTATTAAAATAATCCTTCCTAGGGGAGTATGTGTAGTGAATATTATTTTTCAATGTAAGGTATTGAAATATTTTTAGGAATATTTATGATGTTCAGAACTGAGTCAGTTCTAGATTCTGTGTCCAGGTGATCTTTAGTGTAGTAATATTACCAATATTAAAAATATTTTTTCATAAACATGTAGTTTTTTAAGTAAAAATGGGGACATGCCAAGGTGTTGGTTTCTTGAGACACGGCTTGTACTACATGTACAAGCTGTGTACTCCCCTTGAATACTTTTCACTCATGCATCTTCATCTTTTGGACTCTGATGGAGGTCCATGAGTAGCCTATCCTGAGTATTTTTCCATGTTTTATGCAATGGTAGCCATGTTTTTGGAATTAAAGATCTGACATAAGGTGAAGTTTGTAGGACACTTATATTAGTAATGTATTGACCAGTATTGGTTGAGTGTTCTCCATTGGTCTAATCCTATAATAGTATAGTGAAAATTTACATTTTTAATAAAGGATTGGGACCCCCTCTATTTGATGAGTTTAGATAGATTTCATGTAACCATCTGAGGGGCCAGGGTGGGATCCTCTATCATATCATCTTCCCAAGTTGGGGTTTGTGGTATCATCATTACCTTCAGATATAGGGTGTTGATCCCCAATATATCAATTTATCTCAGTATGGTTTATTATATCATCGAGAATACAATCCCTTATAAATTGGTCATTATTTGTAGGGTTTTTGGCATCATCGTCAATGAAATCCCCTATATGGAAGTTATATCTAGATTTTGGTTTGTGATATCTCATATAGGTCAAGGGAGTGAGATTGGGATTTCATGATACTTCGAGTCTAAGAAGAGTATATCTGGGATATTATGGGGGTCCTTGTAGTGATGTGATGTATCTTGATTGAATTTACATGTGGAGATGAATTGAATTGTCATGTGTAGCTAAGGAGCGATCGAGATGGAGTTTCTCATTCTCCCTTGCTTAGGATTCCTCCTCCATCTTTAGGTCAAATAGAATATTTCCTTTTTAGTTTCTTCCTTTCATTTTGGGTTTTTGGGGAACCAACTGGGTATTATTATAAACATACCTAAATGAGATCCACCTACACATGTTGTGTCTTATATATATGACATGAATTTAATCAAAGTCTAAGGAGGACATAGTACATGTCGAGCATTTTGAGTTAGGCAGATCAAGGTGTGTACTGGTGGTTTCATTTGAAAACATTCCCATCCTTTTGAGAAGGTTGGATTGTTTTTTAGTTTTTGTGGGGATTTTATTTTTCCCAATTAATTATTTCATTACTTCTTCTTACTCTAATTATGTGATAGATGTATGCATACATTTCTTGTATTAGTTGTTTCATTTTCTCAATACTGTTTCAAGAAGATGTATGTGTGTGGGTGAGTGAAGGTAATAGAGTCTAAGGCCTCCCATGTGTGAGATATGCCTACTCGGTGTTGGTCACCAGCTCTTCCTAATTATAGGGGGCATAGAGATGTGGCATCTCTGACTTCTACTATCCAGGAGGGCCCTAGTGGGTTGGGTCATTACAATAAGAGTCTCTTGTAATTCTCATCTAGTTTAAGGTAGTGTGTTTTACTCTAAGATCCAACTCACACCTTTCAAAATCTACCTTGGGTAGTGCCTTGTCCATAATATCATCCTCCTGATATTGGGTTAACATGAAATATAACTTCACTATCCCTTGTTCATCATTATCCTTGATAAAATGATATTTTATCTAGATGTTATTTGTCTTATAATTATGGAAAATATTTATGATAATATGTATAGAATTCAAGTCATCCCATATGATACCAATGGGATATTTCAATTCAATTCCACTATCTTGAAGTTGTTTCTTGGTCCATAAAAATTTATTACAAGCCTGAGTATCTACTATAAATTTTCACTCTATGCTTGTAAAGGAAATATAGTCTTTACTCTTACTCGTGATAGGAATGAAAGAACTCCAAAGGTAAAAATAACCACCTGATATTGACTTCCTATTATCAGCTGATCTTTCCCAATCTATATATGTAAATCCTAAAAACATATGATGTGATATTTTATAATAAAACAATCCAAAATATATTATATTATTGATGTATCCAAGTATATTTTTAACTGATAACACATGAATTTATTTGATATATATTTAGTATCTAACATCTTGGTATGTAGAAAGATACATTTTAGGTTTTTATCCATTATACATAATAAAATACCAATTATTTTTTTATATTCAGTGTTATTGAGATCCTTTTAATACCAATATTTTGAAAATTTCATCCCATAGTATCCAAAGTTATCATTTTCCTAGAATCATCTTTATGAAACATTTTATTCACTCATTTACATATTTTGATTGATAAATAATTTTTGATTTCATTCTTTGAACCACTAGTAAGATAAGAAACAATATTCTCGAACCAATCATGGATATTCTTAATTATAATATAATATAATATTAAAATATGTATCATTTTACATCATATTATCCATAAAAATGATTTATTATATATAGAAAATTAATAATATAAATTATTTTTATTCAATCTTGATGTACATGTTGTGAACGACTCCACCACTTTGAAAGTCCAGTTTCATTAATTATTGATCTAGAAAATATTACCTAGCCCTTAGTGATTGTTTTTGGACATAAAATTCTTTCTTCAATTGATGAACCTTATTTCCATATTAATATAATAAAAAAATATCTAGTTACTCTATATAAACATCCTCTATAATGACCCACTTCCAGAATGATGCTTTTAAATCCATTTGATACACTTTGAAGCTCATTTTCATTAATATAGAAAAAAAATAGTAGAGTTTCAAACTAGTATATATGTGAATGACTATCACCAAAATTAATTCCTTCAATTTGGGAATAATATTTTCAAACTAGTTGTTATTTTTTCAGGTTATCTCACTATCTCTGTTGAGTTTATTTCGAAACACCCACTTGCTTTAGATGAAATCATGGTTTTCTAACCTTGAAATTTTTTCCAAGTTTTGTTCTTCTCTATTTTATCATGATCTTTATGAATATCCTTGACCTAATTTTAATACTTAATAGTATATTAATATTTATTATTATCCACTTGATATAGAATATATTTTTACTATTTATCCTTCACCCTCATAGTTTAAACTTTATTTTTTCAACCATTAAAATTTTTTTCATCACTAATGGAATCCTTTATTTTTTACCATTTATAACCATTGAACCTATAAAATATTCTTCAAAATTAATGTATTCATATAAATAATTTACTACTCCATGTGATCCTTTTAAAATTTTAACTTCAATATCACTATCTTCTTAAAAATATTCACTGTAAACCTATTATAATTTCTCACCATTTTGCAAACTCTATCATTTTCAATGACATTTACATTTTTAATTTACTTTATTTTACTAAGATTCTTGTTATAACAATTCTATACCATGATTTTTGATGAATATAAAATGAAAAATACCTTAATAACCAAATTATTTAGACATTATATGCTTCTCTATATTTGGAATAAAACCTTTTCTCTTGAACACATGAAAGTATTTGAGTATCAGATTATTATTTTTCTGTCTATTTTTTGGGATCTTATATCAATTGAGACATAATAAATCATTATTATATGTATGCACTGATCTAAGAATTGATTATTTCTAATATATATCTAGAATATTCATTTTAGGGAGCATTTTTCGAACCATACTATTGATAATTTAGTTCATCCTCTTTCTGTACTAGTTTTGTTGATGATTCCTTATCGCTAAAACATGATTCCCAAATTAATATATTTATATACATTCCTACAATTTTTATTAGGTAAATTTCATACCATTTATAGTGTGGGTCTTCTAATTTTTTATGATTTTTTTAGCTTACCTCCGATACCGGTTATTGTACTTAAACACCTCAAATTTATGCGTAATCACCAAAATCAATGTCATCCTATGATATTCATAAAAATTTATTTAATAGATTTTTCTATCCAAGGATTTTGTTTTAATTAGACCATAAAAATACACACACACTATATTCATAAACATAAATAATTTCTATTATTTATAATGCTAGTCTTTCAAAAAATGGTCCATTTTCTTTGAATCATATCACACTTGTAATGGTGATCAAGTGTGATCATGATAATTTCTCAAGCTCCTTCAATTATTACTATGTTTTTAGAGATAATTTATTTAAATAAAAAAATCCCTTATTCTATAGTTGGTTATCTTATTATTTGGACTACATGAACTTATCTTATTCTCTAATAATAAAATAGATGTTTCCCTTGGAACAACTTTCTTACAAAAAAACCAAACCATATATCCCTTTTACAGTGCATGTTTTCTTATTAAACCTCACTGTATACCTCAATCCACAAAAATATACTCCCACTTAGCATGTTATGATTGAGAAATTAAAAATACAAGACTTCCATTCACCTTAGGTCATTCCCACAAATTTTTTCCTTTATGGAGCCAATAATCTTTATCCCCTCATTATTATCAAAATGAACAAATAATTCCTTGTCATATTTTATTCCCGTGACTAGATTCCTACTACAAATAATATATGAATTACACCCAAAATCCTATAATTATGTTCTAGATATATCAGTTTCTCTAAAATTAATTTCAACATCTTTATCCTACTCATCTGTGCCCTTTTTAATCCATGATTTGAACTTTCCTTCATTTGGTTGTAATTTTGTTTGATGAACCTTCAGTTCTATAGATTCTAGCTCATAATACATGGATGAAAATAAATTATATGACCACATATAACTTGATGAATATCCTAATAGTTGTGATCTTCTCATTTAGGTATCTTTTTGTATATCCATTCATACCCTTGGTACAAAATTATTGTATTTATGCCTATAAAATCAACAAAAATATCAATCACCATTAAAATCATACCGAAAATAAGAAATTATTGTCCTCTATTTTTGTTTCTATTAAGCCTTAAATATTCTATTTTATATTTAACACATATATTGTGTGTTTCACATATTAAAAAAAACACTGAACCTTTGGAGATTTTTTTTGCGTCACTTCACTACTCTAGATTTATCTTTTTGATTATGCTGTAAGTTACTCAAAATAACCTTCTTCTAGGGAGTGTTTGCTTTATGTTTTCAATAAACCACCCTAATTTATTTTTATGACCACGAAAAATGGAATATTTTTCTTTATCTATGATTTTTTACTTGTTTAATAGTATCAATTTTTCCAATGGAATCCTTAAAAAATTCCTTAGTTGTTAGTGACCTTCAACTTCCCGATGTCAAACTGTGAGTAGGAAGTTTTTATTGATCATCACAACTCCACTACAATTTCAGGACTTCAACTTTGAGTTCCTCTATTATTTTGACTTGATCCTTCATTTATTTGTTCATTCCATCAATAATACATGAATCTTATTCAATTTTGATTCTTAGTTGAACTTATTTCTTTGAGTTTCTAGTATTTATAGATTGATATTTTTTAATCTATATCTTCAACTCTATATTTAAATTTTCTTATAGATTTATGTGGAGATTAGAATCATGAATGTATCTATTTGATTGTTTTTATTTATCCATAAAAATATCTATTTATTTTTGGGACACCTCAATATCAGCTTCAAGATCAACTCTACCCACAATTCCAGTGAATTCTTCATCACTGTCATCTACATCTGTATTTTAAACAATAACCAGTATAGATTATTCATTCAGGTATCAACAATTGAAAAGATATTGTACACATTTTTCTAATTTTATATTAATTTAATAAGATAAAATCTTTTTCTTCTTGATGAATTTATATAGTGATTTCCTTTTACAATTTATTTATTTTATTTTTTTCTTCATCAGTTTTTCTTCCTAATCATATTCCTAAACTTTCACAGAAAACCTAACATAAATATGCCCAAATATTATATATTGAAAAAAATAAATTGAAATCATGACATTATAATTTCCCTTTTCACTTTTAAAATTTGAATAAATTAATAAATTCGTCTAATTAACTTCCCCATCCTTGGATTTATATTTCCATGATAGTTTATTCATCAGTTTGAATGATATTTATCAAGTGGTATTTTTTATTAAATACTAGTTATAATTATTTATCTACTCATATTCTATAAGAGTGTTGTGAATGTTGTTTTATTTCATCACCTTATGATGTTTTTCTTTAAGCACAAATACTTTAATGATAATTATATTGGGTAATCCTTCAATATTTATTTAATTATTTTTATGTCATCAAGAACCTTCCTAAGTCCATGCATGTCTTTACCAAGATTATTCACTTTATATAAGAATTAATCAAATAAATCATTAGATATTATAATTATATACTCATAACTATTATATAATACTTAAAACATTTCCTCCAAAAATTTAGAATCACCTTCATATATATTGAAAATTTTCTCCCACATATAATGAGAGGGATTTCAAGAAATAAACTTTGTGAAAATAGGGTTAGATAAACCTCTCTGTAATTAATTAATTGCCTTTGTGTCAATTTCCCAATCCTTATGATCTCTGTTTGATAAATATCTACTATATATACATTCTGAGATATGTGATTAGCTATTGTTTATACATCTACCCGTAATGATCAAAATTATTCCTGAATAAGGTTTTTTCATAAATCAAAATTTCTTTCTTTATAAATAATAATTATTTTATGATTGAAAACCACTACCATTTATTTACATAAATAACTACTTCAAATAAATTAGTCAAATATAATACTAATTATTCATCCCAAATAAGGATTATACCCTAGGGTGAATCAAGGATTGTTAATTCAAAATTTATCTCTTAATAAAGAGTTTATCCCACTTTCAATAAGGAATATTATCTCTTACTCATAGTCATTATTAAATAATTAAATAAGTAAAGAGATAATCCTTATATTTTACCTGGTTCACCAAAATAGAATAACCCAAATAACATGAATGAAAATGTTCTTATTCACCCAGAACACTAAAAATTATTGATTATTAGTAATAAGTTTTATAGTAACCATAGTGACACTCTTTATTTATAACCTGAAACAAATGAAGAACAAAATAATTTTCTTATAGAGTATAATTCACTAAAAATCATGTAACTACCTTATTTCTACATGAATTGTATATGAAACTTACACTATATAAGGTGTATCACTCAAAACTTTCTATTCAAGCATCCAATGAGATTCCTCCCAAGACACCTCCTCCTTCCTACAACATCATTCCAATGCATTCCTATAATTTTCTTAGTTCACTTCTTGAGAAATAAAAATATCATATTCTCTCATTTTTTTTCTTTCTATCAAGTAATTAGAATATATCATCTTTATGTGTGTCCAAATAGAGTTCACTTATCCCCTTTTTAACATGATATAATATTTATATATATGAAAATATGAAACTTACATGGTTAATAATGAGACTATATTTAATTTTAAATGTCGAAAAATATCCTAAAATATTAGAAATAATAACCTATGATTTTCATTCGAAATCATGTATTTAAAATACACCAAATATTCACTTCTTCAACCCCTACATCACCACCTTCCTTTCCCACCAAGTGGTATGTGTGGTAAAAAATAGATCGACATAATCATCCATAATATTTTATTACATAATTAAAACATCATGTATTATATCCCCTAAAATATCAACTTGATTATCTCCATTGTTAGCTGGATAATTTATCACAAACATTTTATAATTAATAAAATATTTTTTAAAAAACTGATGGGAAATATCTTTAGAAAATTAAAAAAGGGTGACATTAATAAGGATCATATGTAATCGATGATGACTTTTAAGAAACCATTTATGACTCATATACACCCCATATAACTTCTATGCAGTCTGCCTAATTACTCATATGTAATCACTGATGACTTTTGAGAAGATTAAAAATGAAACATATGAAAATATTAAATTGTCATTTTTCATAAGAGAAACATACACAACCCTTAATAACTTATACATAGTAAAAAATCACTCATGTATTGAGAAACTCATACAATGCTAGAAATATATTTTATAGAACATGAATTAGCTAGATTTATACAACTCATTTAAAAATTATTTTCTAGAGATCATCCAAAACAATTTCTATCAACTTCCAAACATCAAGATATGATCCAAACACACATAACTATACTGCATTGAAAACTACTTCCATTATTTTTCTGATGAACATAACTCAAAAACCTACTCCCCTGGGATATTTAATAATAAGAAAATATCTCACTCTTTTGAGGAAATAATGCCTCGTAATATATAAAATTGAATGCGGTACATCCATAATAAAAAACAAAACCCTTCCTCTAAAAGTTTTCATGACTTGTATGAATCATATAAAACCTTATAAGGGATTATATATTACTCTAAAACCTTCTAAACCCACTATAAATTGAAGAATAAGATAAATGAGGACAAATGTTTCTAAAGATTTTCACACACTATTACACAAAATTATTTATAATCTATTATGATCACAACCTCCCCTTTTTTAATCATAATAGAATCTGATTTTAAAATCAATCATATTATTAAACAATTAAAAAATGTTTGAATTTTTGATGAATCTCATTATGCCAAATTCTTTATAGAATTTTTTAATTATGGTAAACATTTTAAAATTTTTATAATGAATCACCATATATAAAGTGGTAAATGCCTAGAATTTAAATTTTTTATAAAAATCTTTAATATATTACATGATATCTAAAAGTTAAAGTAACAATTATCATACGTTATCTCATTATTCATACTATACCATCAAATTCACACGGTGGTTACTTTTATCACATTGGGTTTTTATGTCATAAACCACACATTGGTGAAATTACCCACATGGTTTTGATTTATTATATAATTATTTAAATTTCATTTATCCCACATTTATGGAAAATTCTAGAAGGAGGTCCTTATGGTAATGACTTATTTCATGACTAATATCTATATACATGGTGGGTTAGTTCCAATATTTTTTAAGGGATGCATTATTATGTTAAATTCTATATAACTAATGTGTGTTGACCTATACCCATTCTTAGGTTTTCGTGGGACAGACATAGGCATGATATGTGTTCTTTGATTTGAAAATCCATAGGTAAGATATAGTTCATGTGACCGCCTATGTTATGTTGTTTTTGAGATTTATGTCATATGTATATATTATGTGTTGTTATTTTGTGATTATAATTATAGAGAGTTATGGGTAGCTTTGGGTAGTTTATAAATGCGTCATATGGAATTTCATTGATTTTAATAGTTGATTTATATTTTTCAATTTAAAATTTTCTTATAGTTGTTGGATTATAAAGGGTGGAGTCATTACATGGGAATATTATATTAAAAAATATTTTTCTCACCCCTATATATGTTCTTGTATACTATTGATATTATTTCGATGAAGATAATTAGTTCTTATTAGGAGGTTCTATTGGACATCGATAGTTGTGGATGACCTTTTGTGGTAGAAGGATTTAGTTTTCTCAGAGTGAGAATATTATTTGTTACTTATACTATTGTTTATTTTCTATTTTTCTATTTTTGATGGTATATTTATATATTAGTGGTTTTTTTATATTTTAAAAAATTTATTATGATGGTGTATATAATTATTGCATAGTTTTCTGTTTATGATTTATAGATATTTCATTTGATATATTAGATTCATAGTTTCATTGTTAGGTGAAAATAATTTTTATTTAATTCAAATGAAACTAACGTGTCTGAATATCTATATATTTAGTCACTAACCAAAGATTATTGGTGTTTATCATGAATAGATCACAAATTGGCATTGTTTGATTCCGAGGTGGGGATATTTCAGGGTTAGGGAATAAAAAATTGATATAAAAAATGATTGTTGTTGGGACATAGAGATATATATTATTCATGACTTATAGTGATGGTAAAATGGTAATTTGGATGCGTTGAGTAAGATTATAGGTCTTCGCAATGGATGTTGTATATTAATGTATTTCTCAAAAAATACTATTATAATTTTTTTGGTTGGGGAACCTTGGTATGACATGCATGGAGTATACATGTGGTGAAAATAAATTATTTATATTCAGGTAATATTTTTTTATGTATTCATGACATCAAAGTATTATATATATATATATATATATATAAGATTTTTGGATTTATATTAATTCCCATGAAATATATCTTATATAGAAACCCACGATTCTCATATATGGATATTACATATTTTTAGATGAATATTCATTACATTTCACAAACACACGCCTAAGGTAAGTAATAGTTTAGTTCCATTTGAAAAATGGAATGAAATCTTCTAATATGGTGAAAGATCTTTAATGTTTCCCATAAAGATCTTCCCATTTAGTACTCTTCATATACATACAATACATAAAACCATTATTCATATCCGGGGGAAAGGAAACATAAGAAATGGTTAGGTCAGTTTCTCAGTAAGAAAAAACATAAGAGATATAAATCACTGATCATATAAAAGAATAATATAAGTAAAAGTGTATGTGATAATCCACATAACATATGACGTTCATACGCGGAATGTAATAGATCAGAAACATGAGTCATGAAATAAATATCTTTAGTTCATAACACATGAATCATAAGGGAAACAAATAACATGATCCATGAGAGTATACCATTATAATAAACCATAGATTTATGGGATACATATTATCTTATAACAATGTGAACATGTATTAATTGTAACAGGCTCACTCATTATATTAAGGTCATGAAATCATGCCTTCTCATAAATATGGAAATGCAACTAGGTATATGAATAACATTATAGTCATGAAAGATAATTCCATGCAGAGCATTTTGAACATGTAATCTGGTTCACACATTACATTGTGAACATGTAATAAGTTTCAAGCATAATATCATTGACATGAAATATAGTTCCATGCATAAAATCATACAAGCGTCACTCCCAAGATCATCATAGTAGAAAATGTACCTTACTAAACCAGGTTCATTATCCACTATAGTCCTATCAATATCATGAGATATAAATATTTACCCAATAAATTAGAGGGCGTTATGGGTCCTATAAATCTTTAGTTATAAATTAACCAAAATATTTGGTTATAATGTAACCAAAATAATTAGTTATAATGTTACCACCATCACATAATTATAATCATACATATGTGTTCCACAATATCTTAAAATATTCATCATATAAGAACCTATGGAATGAAATGGGTTTCATAAAAAATTCATCATAACATAACCAAAAGAAAATAAAAAGGTTTCATAATCATTCTATAATTTTATCAAAACATAACCTATGAAAAAATAAATGGGTTTCATATGAATTTTATTTTGAAATAACATGTGGAAGAGAAATATGATTCATTAAAATCTTATCACAATAAATTCAAAACCATTAAATGAAATAATAAGAATGGTATCCTTGGATCATATCCCTAAAAAATTATAAGTAACCTCATAGAATTACATCATAAATGAAAAATAATTTTGGAAGACTACCTGGGACATTTGATGAGGAAAATATATTTTCTTTGAAAATCAATTATAAAAACATAAAACATTTTGAAAATATTATTCTTTTAAAATAATCTTGAAAATTTATCAGGGAATATTTTAAAATCATTTAAAATATTTCTTGATGAAAATATCCATTCTCTTTTAAAAAACATTTTTTAGAACATACATTTTTTTTGAAAAACTTTTCCTCTGAAAACATAATTTATAAATTATAAATTAAGACTCAAATAATTGATTGTTCATGACCTCATAAAATTCCATTCACAACGTAGATTTCAAAATGAAGATTCTATTTACATTTCCTGTAAAATCCAAACAATCATTATTTGGACAAAAACATTAATATTAATTTATTTTTTTAAAAACAATTCAAACATGGGTAAAAATATCTTTTAAAAATAATATGAGGGTAATAAAAAAAATTTTAAAAAATTTATTGAAAACAAGGTTTTCGATGAAAACAGATTTCTGGCCGAAGAGAGAAATAAATTATATTTTCTTAAAAACATTTTCTTAATAATTTTATTGACAAAGTGTGAAAAAATGGTACCATGACTTGAAGATATCATAAATAACCATAGTATAAGAAAATTCATGAGAGTTATTGAGTTACGGGTTAGAAAAGTTTATCATTAGAAACCAAATCATAAACAATCATTATAAAATATCAGATTGCAACATGATGTATCTAACCACATTGGAAACTTTGAATCATAAGACCCATGAAGAAATAAAATGAAATAAAATTAAAAATATTATGAGGATGAATAAATTCATGATAATAAATTTTAAAGGGATTGTATATACACATTATGAATGAATATAGGTGCACAACCTAACATACATCTCAAAGATGGTAAATTGAGACAAAAATCCCTTACCTTATGTCTTAAATTAAATAGTACTCCTTCAAAACTTCTATATAATAAATATATGTTTATTAAACAACTAGTGAATAACCATATTTGTATATATCATAACATATATTATTTTCTAATGACATTTTATTACATGTTTATTAACAATTCCATGTTAAAGTTGGGGTTTGGGTAATAACAACTTGGTTTTTTCATATTTATTTCCATTTTTGTATTTTTGATCCTATTACTTTGATAATGGGCCAAAATATCCATAATTAAAACCATAATATAATTATAATATATATTATATATATATATATGTATTTATATTAATACATTAAATTTAGTGTTAGGAAATGAAATATACCATTTATGGAGATAATATGCCATATGTACGCTTGAAAACTATTTTTCATTTTCATGTTTGGCTGAAAAAGATAAAAGTAAATGATATATATTATCATTAAAAACCATTTTTATTTAATATATTTCACAAATTTTTATTAAGATCATCCTTAATGCATTCCATGTAACGCGTGAATGAATGAAATCACTTCCTATGGCGGTAGTCCGCCACACACACGAGCGATGTTATTATATTCCCAAAAAATGTAGAGTATGAAGAAAATGTGGTATAATAATCACATAGTCATAATAAATTCATTAAAATCATATATATCTTATATCCACAGTATACCTATAACTATGTCAGGCCTCTAGAGGTGGTAATGTAAATACAAACAACATCAGTTCACGTGGCGGTAGACTGCCATACACACGAATAGTGATTTGACAACTCATTTTATGGAAATAGAGATTTTTGTAGGTCATGAACATAATATAAACATATCTTGGTATATTTAATTTAATGAGGTTAATATTTATCCATGGTATAAAAAAATTTAAGGTGTTGGAGGAAAAAATAAAAAAAAAGATCATTGATGAACATTAACACTTCTTCAAGTATCCTCTATAGGTTTGCACTGAAATCCTTGCTAGGATAGATTTATGCCAACAATAAGGATACCATGATGAGGGATGGAAATTTGGGATGTGATTTGGGTAGATATATTATGAACAAAAGAGGATTGAATGTGTGAATAAGAGAGGAGAGGGGTTGCCCTTTATAAGTGGGGGAGAGGACGCACTTGGTATTCTTAAAAATAATTGAGTCCTACCACATTTTTATTATATAAAAGGAGTTAAAAATAGATGATTCTATAAAATTATTGTATTAATGGTCAAAATATTTCCATGAAAATGTTTTTATACAATTTTATAAGTTACATTTACCCTTATACTATTTAGATTAACCACCTGTAAACCCATTTTTACCTTAACCATGGTAATTAATTTTTATTGCATTCAATATTAATTTTAGTATAAAATAAATTTGTACTTATTAGAAATTAAAAATTAATCTAATAAAAAAAATGTAATGCATTTTTTAAAAAATTATTCATATAAATGAAAAAATAATTTAAATTTAATCCAATGGAAGTGATGACAAAGTAGGTTTTTAAAGAAAATATGATCAATTTTTTTCAAAGTTTTTATATCCACATTCAACATGAAATTAATTAAAGTGACATAAATTTAATAAAATATATGTATTATTTAACTAATTATACTTTAAAATGAATATATAATATAATATAACTTTATAAATAGTTTAAATGAAAATGATTTTTTGAGTTAAAATCCATTATTTTTTAATATTCATAAAAAAGAAAACATTTCGGAAAATTCCAAAACAATTACCCTAAGATAAATTTGACATTATAAATTATAAATTTTATTTTATTTTATAAAATTTATTTTCTAAAAGTTTCTAAAAAATAATTTTATTATTTTTAAAAAATTGACCTTAAAATTTTATTTTTGAGAAAGTAGTATTTTTGAAACATATAAAGACATTTTTGATATTTTATTTTATAATAAACATGTTATATTTATATAAATCCATTATAATTAATATTTAAAATGTATATATCACTAATTTTAATGTCTTGGTAATAATTTCCATGTGTAAATAGCTAAATTAATGATGTATTGTGGTTTTTTTAAAATTCAATGTTGTGTATAACCTAAACTAAGAGAGTGTAGTGTGTATCACAAGATTAAATTGGTGTTGTATATAATGAATTTTTAAATTAGTGTTGAATGTAAAAAAAGTAATTAATTTAATATAATTTAATATAGAAAATCAATTCATAAAAACTATGAGTATTACATTCTACCACCCTTAAAAATGAATTTCTCCCTTGAAAATTTTCACCATGTTAAAAAAATGAGGATACCTTTAATTCATAATATCCTAAAGTTCCCAAATAGCATCCTAAAATGGTTTATTTCCCCAAAACAAATTACCGGGTGAGTGTTAATGTTTCATAGAACTTTCTCTATATTATCCAAAATGTAACATCAAGTTACGTTTTCAAGTACTTTTGATGTTTCTAAGTACCCCTATTTTAAAGTAGTGACAAATGAGAGAGTCGAGAGAACTTTAAATTTTGTTTTAAAGAAAAGGGGAAGTCACATGGGCGGTGCACGAGTTTTCTAAACTGTGCGGCCAAACCGTGCGTAGTTGGTCTTAGAGGTAGTAGCTTCCGCACGGGCGGTGCATGGTTTGTCTAACCGTGCAGCCAAACCATGGATGGAGTGTCTGCCAAGGCAGTGGATAACGCACGGTTAGCGCACGATTTGTCTAGCCGTGCGGGAAAACCGTGCATCCACTTAAATGAGATCCTATAAAAGTGGATCTCACTTGTTTTTGCCTTTAAGTGCCTCGTTTTTCCTTCTAAGTGGCCCTAACTCGGCCTTTTTCTTCTCCTAAGGTCAGAGAAGGTTCTCCCATCATTCCATAGGTGATCCAAAGGCTTCTCTTGGTGAATTGAAATTGGATTCTTGAAGTATGTGATCATTCTTCATTGTTCTTGATCGGTTTGTTAGATCTACTTAGATCTACTTCCCCTCTTCTCTTGGTTTCTTAGATCTACATCATTTATGAGTAGATATAAGTGTGTGGATGCCAAATATGATGAGATTTGGTCTTGATATTTCTATGACAAGAGATCTAAGGCGGGTTATTGAAGAAGAAACCCGGTTTTCTTGATCGTTCTCGACCGTTGTGGTTTTGGTCAAAACCTTAGAAGTAGGTGGTTCCGTCCCAACTTAACAAATTGATTATCATTGTATTTTATTTATTCATTTCAATTGTTGATTTAAATTAAATTGCTCATATTTTATTTCAATTAAATTGATAAAAAGTCAATTCCAGTGAATCGAGGTATTTGATATGGTTTTGGCATGAAAATTTGGAAAACCCCCAATTCCATTGAATTGGGTGTGTTTATGTAAATTTTATGATTTAAATTGTGGATTTGATGGAAATGATTTCAATTAAATTATTTAATTTAATTGTGGAAATAAATTGTGTGATGATGGAATTAGTTTTGATTGGATTTCAAACTGGTGAAAATGGCTTAAAATGATTTGATAGAAACCCATTGGTTTTATCTTGTGAAAAAGGAGAATAAAACCTGTTTTGGTTTTAAATGGAATAAAATTGGAACTTTTGAAATGGAATAATGGGATTGATCATATTTTTAAGAAATCTTAAAATAGTTCACCCATTGTGTAAGAGCACATGCAAGCCTTAGGTAGTTAGTGAGTTATTTGGATACACTCTACGCTACGACAACGTTTTAAAACATACTTGTGGCGGGTCACATCCCCAACAGGTTGGTGATGAGTCTCCCTTGTCCAGTGTCATAGGGATGTGTGTATACAAAATTTTATAAGTTCACATAGATAGTGCGAAATCCTATAACTGGTTAATACTATCGTACCTTTTGGAAGATGACCATGTTGCTCACATGTTTATTTATATTTGAGATATAAATGTATGCCAATACTTTTGAACTGCTTTACATTCCTTATGAATTTATATAAACTATTTTATATAAATGTTTTACTTAAGCCATTTTTTTAGAAATATTCCATCATTGTAAAGCCTTTCCTAAAATATTTATTTCCATCATTTGAAAATGAATAGCATGTTTTGTTAAAATATGATTTTGAATTTTCAAACTTGTTTATTTAAAAATTTAAAGCTTTTCTTTGGATAATCTATATTTGGCATCTATTATGGAATCTTTTTTGGTATCCTACTTGGCTTAGGCTCACACCCTACTTTTTCCTTTGGGTGTTTATAGACATTCTTCTTCCAGGTTCGAGGAAAGGGAAGGGATCTCTTGGAGGTGGGTCCAGTTGTTGATCTTTGGTCTTAGTGAGTTGTGTCCTTAGGGACCTTGGGGATGTTTTTCCCATTTTTAGTACTTGGGTTATAGTATTTTGGGATTTTTATGCCTCTTTGTTTTTTGGTACATTACTCCCAGTGGAGTTTCTTTTTGTTATGTATATTGTCCTGTTTCTTTTCTTCCGCATTGTTGGTGGAAAAATCGTTCCCACTTGCATGTTGTGTGATGCCAAGTGCTAGTCGCTGACCCGTGGGGATTGGGAATGCCCTTCAGGATATGTCAGGGCCGTCTCGATTATCAGGTTACCAGGGTACCCGGGATGGTTCATGACAAAATGGTATCAGAGGGAAGGTTAAGCATCTTGCCTTGATGACAATATGCATTTGAGTATTCTTGTTGGGACTTAAAATTTAGTTGTGATTGAGTGCCTGGCCGGCTCTCACCACAATGAACCTTAAGTCACCAGGGTTGGTTAGGGAAATACGACTTGTGGATTAGTTCTAGTATTTTACCTGTTTTTCTTTGGATAGAGTGGAATCCAAATCTTGTTATCCCTTATATTAGGAATAGTTTTCCTTATTACTCTGTTTGAGTATTAATCTGTGTCTTTTTCTGTTGTGTAGCATCATGCCTCTGAGAAGATGTGGGATTCAGATCCAAAAAGAGGCTGCTGCTGAATCTCAGCAAGTGAGTCCTATTGTGGATCCAAGTCTTGTTGAGGTGATTGTTTGCACTGTCCAAGCTCTAGGATAGGCACCACCTCCAGTTCCTGTCCAGACTCCAGCTATAGATCCTCATAGTGGTATTCTTCGAAGTTGTTCTCAAGAGTTCCTATGCCAGAAGCCACCAGTTTTCAAAGGCTCCATTGACCCTCAACATGATGAGGAATGGTGAGTAATATTGAATGTATGTTTGGGTTCTTGGAGACACCTGATGTGATCAAGGTGAAGTATTCCAACTTCGTGCTGGAGGGACCAAGTAGGAGATGGTGGGACACGATGGTGACAGTTGGGAAACATGAGGGTTTGGAGTGGAAAGACTTTTGGGTTATTTTCACTAACCAGTTCTATCCAGAATCAATGGTGTTGGCCAAGGCTGTAGATTTTTTAAGCTTGAACAGGACAAAAAAACCGTGACAGAGTAATCAAATCACTTTTTTGAGTTGGTACGGTTTTCTCCTAATATTGTATCTAATGAGAAGATGAAGGCTCGACTATTAGATTTGGGACTTCGATTAGATACCCGTTCTTAGTTTTTCTAACTGAAGCTACCCACTTATACAGATGTTCTGGATAGGGCGATGATGGTTGAGATGGACCTGGCAGGAAAGTCAGGTTTGAAGGAAGTTCCTTTCCCTCCTAGTGGCAGTGTTGGTTATTTTAAAGGAAAATGGAAGCGTGGCATTTATCATGGTAGTTCTCAACAATAGAGTCATTCTAGACCTTTAGTAGCACTAGGAGGGGATCCATTGAATTGAAATTAGTGTGGAAAGCTAGGAAATTCTAAGAGGGTTTGCACTGAGGCACCCAAGAACTGTAGATCCTGCGGACGTTTAAGGAACATACATATATTCTTCCATCACTTCTCTACTCCATGTAGTGGAACGAGATCATAAACACCTCCAAAAAATACGGGGTAATCAAATGCTTCACGTACAAAAGGGTTCTAGCCATAGGCATCTGAAATGAAGCTTCTTCATGCAGTGGAAGAGTCACTAGAGGTAGCTGATACAGGTCCTGCAAATGTGAGAGGTACCATTACAATAACTTCATCTTTAGTGACCGCCCTTTTTTATACTGGTGCATCTCACTCATTTATTTCAACCCATATTGTTAATATTCTTAATCTACCTATGGAGATTTTATCTTGTGCGATGGATATTACTACACCCCTTGGTACAATGAGAGAGAAGGGTCTCCGTAGTCCTACTTGTGTCTTCTCTCTATCAGATGTTGATCATGCTTGGAGTTTTTTGGTTCTCGACATGAAATATTTTGACGTCAGATTTGGGATGGATTGGATCATTGCCAATAAATCCTAGATTGATTGTTATCTTCGACGGGTCTACCTACTACACCCAGTTGTGTGCCTCTTGTTTTTCAAGGAGAATGGGACCCAAGGTCATGAAGAGCTGGACCCTCTTATCCAGAGTTGAGGAAAGTTATATCAGTGGTTTCTTTTGATCTAGAGAGATATTCAATGTGTGGTGATCTTCCTCCAGTCGTCGCTGAGTTTCCTGACATGCTTCCTTATGACTTCTCTGGTTTGCCACCAGTAAGGGAGGTTGATTTTTCTATTGACTTAATTCATGGTACTCAACCGGTTTCTATTACCTCTTACCGAATGGATCCAACAGAACTAAAAGAACTTAAGTCTTAGTTAGACAATATTCTTGAGAAAGTTTTATACGCCTGAGTGTGTCACCTTGGGTAGCACCAGTTCTCTTCGCCAAGACGGATGATGGTTCTATTCGCTTATGTGTTGATTATCGAAATCTCAATCGATTTACGATAAAGAAAAAATATCAGTTACCACGAATTGATGATTTGTTTGATCAATTGAAAGGGGAAAGTGGTTTTCAAAAATTGATCTTCGATCTGGTTACCATCAGTTGAGGATAAAATAATCTGACATTCATAAAACCGATTTTCGGAGTAGGTATGGCCATTATGAGTACCTTGTTATACCCTTCGTCCTAACAAATGCTCATTCTATTTTCATGGATTTGATGAACAAGGTTTTCCATGAGTATCTAGATACTTTTTTTGGTAGTCTTTGTGGATGACATTCTTGTCTACTCCAAGTCTGAGGAGGATCATGTGCATCATCTGAGAACAGTTCTGTTTCTTCTGAGGAATAACCAACTTTATGCCAAGCTTCCAAAGTGAGATTTCTAGATTCAGGAAGTAAAATTCATGGGACATGTCATGTCAAAACAAGGAATATCAATTTATCTTGAGAAGGTAAATGTTTTTATGACTTGGGAAAAAACACAATTTTTTTTGAGATTCGGAGCTTCCTGGGATTAGCAGGATATTATCGCCGATTTGTTAAAGAATTATCAAAGTTATCTTTTCCAATGACTGCTCTGACTCAAAAGGGAGTGAAGTTTTCCTAGAATGATAAATGACAAAGTTATTTTGTTGAGCTGAAGCGTCTTTTGACTACTGTGCCAGTGTTAACTCTTCCTGAAGCTGGGATAGGTTACGTGGTCTTCTGTGATGTATTGGGTTTAGGTTTGGGATTTTTCTTTATTCAAGGTAATCATGTTATTGCCTATGTATCTCGTCAGATTAAGCCTCATGAGAAGAACTATCTAACCCATGAACTTGAACTTGCATCTTTAATTCATGCACTTAAGTGTTGGAGACATTACCTTTATGGAGAAATGTTTACTGTGTATTTAGACCACAAGATCTTGATTTATAACTTCTCTCAAAAAAATTTGAATCTATGCCAAAGGCGTTGGGTGAAGTACCTGAAATCTTTCGACGTTGACATTACCTATACCCCGGGGAAAGGGAATGTAGTTGCAGATGCATTAAGCAGGAAACTTCTATCACAGATTGTGAAAGAATCTTTAGAAGAGTGGAGTTTGATGGTTCTTTTTTCTCAGTTGCATATTGGAGTTCAGTGGAAGGGGAATGAAGTTTCTTTAGCCAGTTTCCTATTGAGATCTGCTATTATCGAGTTAATTATTCAGGAACAAAAACTAGATGATGAATTCCATAGAATTAGGGACTCTCTTTATGGTGTGGAGACCGACACCCAATGGTAGTTCTCCAAAGAGGGCGTTCTGTGTTATAAAAACCATTACGTTGTGCCGTTATCAGCAAGGAAGGATATGAGGGAGATTTACATAACTATCAGTGGGCTATGCACCCAGGAACCATGAAGATGTTCTATGAAATGCGGTGACAGTTCTGGTGGACAGGTATGAGATGAGACATTATTGAGTTTTTATCTCATTGCTATACATGCCAACATGTGAAAGCCGAGCACCAAAAACCTTCGAGTTTTCTTCAACTACTTCCAATCCCTAAATGGAAGTGGGATGAAATCTCTATAGAATTTGTGGTTGGGTTACCTCAAACACATAAGAATAATAATGCGATATGGTTTGTGATTGACAGGATGACCTAGTCAGCTCACTTTATACCTATTCAAGATACAACCAAAGTTGAGGAGTTGGGAAATATCTATGTGAAAGAAATTGTTTGTTTGCACGGAGTTCTGTCCGCTATAGTCTCTGATAGAGATCCTAAATTTATTTCTCGCTTTTGGAGAGGCCTTTAGGAGGCACTGGGATCTTAGGTCCATTTGAGCATGGCCTACCATCCACAGTCAGATGGAGAGATAGATAGAGATATTCAGATCCTTGAGGATATGATCCACGCATGTGTTCTCGATTTTGGTGGGTTTTGGGATGATCATCTGGGTATAGTTGAGTTTTCTTATAAAAACAGTGATCAGTCTATAATCAAAATGGATCCTTTTGAGGCATTGTATGTCCATCCTTGTAAATCTCTTTATGTTGGTCAGAGATTGGTGAAAGTTACTTGGTAGGACCGAGTTTGGTCCAAGAGATGACAACTAAGATTCAGTTGATTCATCGGAGAATGTTGACAGCACAAAGTCGGTAAAAGTCTTATGATGATCATCACCGTATACCTTTAGAGTTCTCAGTTGGTGACCAGGTGTTCTTGAAAGTTTCACCCCAATTAGGTCATCGATGACTTGGGAGGCAAGGGAAGCTTGCTTCTCGTTTTGTGGGACCTTTCGAGGTTGTTGGTCATGTAGGGAAAGTTGCTTATCATCTATCTCTACCACCATAGCTAACATCGATACATAAAGTGTTCCATCTATCAAATATACAAAAGTATCTCTCTCATCCATCTCATGTTTTGAGCTGGAGTGATCTTGAGATTGAACCAGCTTTATCTGTGACTGAATGACCAGTCAGGGTTGTTGATTCTGAGACCAAGGTACTTCATGGGAGAACGATACCTCTGGTCCGTGTACTATGGAAGCGTGGTTCTGATTCTCATGAGATGTGGGAAAGGGAGGCACTAATGAGAGAGTAGTGGCCTCATCTTTTGGACGTGGAGGTTTTTTCATAGGCATTCTGGGGGCAGAAAGATCTTATGGTGGGGAGGTTGTAACATCACATTACATTTTCAGGCACTTTTGATGTTTCTAAGTACCCATGTTTTGGAGTAGTGATTAATGGGAGAGTCGGGAGAACTTTAAATTTTGTTTTGAGGCAAAGTGGAAGTCGCATGGGCGGTGCACGAGTTGTCTAAACCGTGTTGCCAAACCGTGCGTAGTTGGTCTTGGAGGTAGTAGCTTCCACACGGGCAACACATGATTTGTCTAACCGTGAGGCCAAACTGTGCATGGAGTGTCTGACGAGGCAGTGGATAATGCCTGGTTAGCACACAGTTTGTCTAACTGTGCGAACAAACCATGCATCTACTTAAATGAGATCCTATAAAAGTGGATATCACTCGTTTTTACCTCTAAGTACCTTTTTTTCCCTTTTAAGCAGCCCTACCTCGGGATTTTTCTTCTCCTAAGGAAATAGAAGGTTCTCCCATCATTCCAGAGGTGATCCAAAGGCTTCTCTTGGTGAATCGAAGACAGATTCTTGAGGTATGTGATCGTTTTGCATCGTTCTTGATCGGTTTCTTAGATCTACTTAGATCTACTTCTCCTCTTCTCTTGATTTCTTAGATCTACGCCCGTTATTGGTATATCTAAGTGTGTAGATGACAAATATGATGAGATTTGGTCTTGATATTTCTAGGAGAAGAGATCTAAGGCGGGTTCTTGAAGAAGCAACCCAGTTTTCCTGAGCGTTCTCGACCGTTGTGGTTTTGGTCAAAACCTTTGAATTATGTGGTTCCGTCCCGACTTACCAAATTTATCATCATTGTATTTTATTGATTTATTTCAATTGTTGATTTAGATTCAATTGCTCAAATTTTCTTTCAATTAAATTGATAAAAAGTCGATTCCAGTGAATCGAGGTATTTCATATGGTTTTGGCATGAAAATTTGAAAAACCCCCAATTCCATTGAATTGGGTGTGTTTATGGAAATTTGCTGATTTAAATTGTTTAATTTAAATTGTGGATTTGATGGAAATGATTTCAATTAAATTGTTGAATTTAATTGTGGAAATAAATTGTGTGATGATAGAATTAGTTTTGATTGGATTTCAAACTGGTGAAAATGGCTTAAAATGATTAAATAGAAACCCATTGGTTTTATCTTGTGAAAAGGAATGTTTTAAATAAAACCTGTTTTAGTTTTAAATGGAATGAAATTGGAACTTTTTAAATTGAAGAATGGGATTGATTGTATTTTTAAGCATTATTAAAGTAGTTTTACCATCGTGTAAGAGCACATGCAATCCTTAGGTAGTTAGTGAGTTATTTGGATACACTCTACGCTACGACAATGTTGTAAAACATACTTGCGGCAGGTCACATCCCCGACGGGTTGGTGATGAGTCTAATTTGGCCAATGTCATAGGTACATGTGTATACACATTTTTCTAAGTTCACATAGAGAGTGTGGAATCCTATAACTGGTTAATACTATTGTACCTTTTGACAGATGACCATGTTGCTCGCTTGTTTATTTATATTTGAGATATAAATGTATGCCAATACTTTTGAACTACTTTAAATGCCTGCTGAATTTATATAAACTATTTTATATAAATGTTTTACATAAGCCATTGTTTTATAAATATTCCATAATTGTAAATCCTTTCCTAAAATATTAATTTCCATCATTTGAAAATGTATAGCTTGTTTTGTTAAAATATGCTTTTGAATTGCCAAACCTTTTTATTTGAAAATTGAAAGATTTTATTTGGATAATATATATTTGGAATATGTTATGGAATCTTTGGTGGTATCTTACTGGGCTTAGGCTCACACCCTACTTTTTCCTTCGGGTGTTTGTAGACTTTCTTCTTCCAAGTTCGAGCAAAGGGAAGGGATCTCTTGGAGGTGGATCCAGTTGTTGATCTTTGGTCTACGTGAGTTGTGTCCTTAGGGACCTTTGGGCTTTTTTTCCCATTTTTAGTACTTGGGTTGTCGTACTTTGGGATTTTTATGCCTTTTTGTTTTCTGGTACATTACTCCCAGTGGAGTTTCTTTTTGTTATGCATACTGTCTTGTTTCTTTTCTTCCACATTAATGGTGGCAAAATCGTTCCCACTTGCATGTTGTGTGCTGCCAGGTGCTAGTCGCCAACTCATGGGGATCAGGAACGCCCTTTGGGATATGTTAGGGTTGGCTTGGTTATCAGGTTACCAAGGTACCCGGGCTGGTTCGTGACACAAAATCTCTACTGATCATTCCTCATAAGAAATATCATGTTCCAATGGTATGAACTCCGAGTTTAGTACATGTGATGGATCAGGAATATTCTTACTCAAGATTATACATAGAACATGTCATGAAAATGAGAGAGGTTTGGTGGAATATCTAAATGATAAACTACTATCCTAATATGATCAAATATTTAAATGGGGCCAACTACCCAGGGCTTAGTTTTCCATCCTTTCTTACATGTAAAAATTCATAAAAAGACCATCTCACTAACATGAAACTCTAGATCACATCGATTATTATTAGTATAACATCTATTTAAAATTTATGTGGAACTTACATGTTTCCAAATGGATTTAACATTTTCTATCATCTCATAAACTTTTTTAGGTCCCAATAGCTTTCTTTATACAACTTCATTCCAATAAGATGGATTTCTACGATTCCATCTATAAAGGGATTTATGAAGATCCATATTAATTCTCAAGTGAAAGCTATAATTGTAAAAACAACACAACTTGAATAATTCTTTTTGTCCCAAAAATCATCTAAATCTATAAGATAAGATCTTAGATTATCCTATAATTAGATTACCACATGTTGTAAAGGCATTCCTCATCAAATAAAAATGACATTAAATATAATACTAGTTGGTTTCATTGCTATAAATTTGCCTTAAAATATAATTAATCTTGATTTACTCAAATCACATAAAACAAAAAAAATGGGTGTTAATAACTCTAAACATATGATCAACCTTATACTCATAAACCCAAGATGGTGTCTATAACTCTAATGTTAATCATAACAGAAGACAAATATTGTCCAAAAAATAATTCACCCTTTATTCATTAAATAAACTCTTATCTTATATAATTTTCTTATTTGAATCTTGGGTTCATCATTGTACTGATAGTATATCAAATTTTATTTTATTATCCCAAAATCCATGTAGAGGGATAGAATAATTTGATATTTATCTAATGGATGGACAATAATATTTCCATAGGGCTCATTCATACAAAATCAAACATGAAATTCCCAACTAAGTAGGGGATGATAAGTATTCCCTAATTATCTTGATTCACTTCATACATTATTATTTCATTATCTTTCCCTTTGTACTTTGTCTTCATAGGTTTTTGTGGCTTATCATCTATATTAACACTTAGATTGGGGCAATGATTCACATAATTCTCAAACTCGTTTCACTAGAAACACAAATGTGTTGGTGGTGTATTCCATTGAGATCTATGTCTAGTTATTTCATTGAGTAGCCTCTTCATATCACTTCTACCTTATTTTTTCCAATATCTAATCTTTCCAAACTTGAAACACCTTCTTATTTATTTCTTGTACACACCTTAGTTCTCCTTAACATAGTTTTGGAAAGTAGGATTTTTAAACTGTTTCTTCCCTCCATGTGACATATAATTTTATTTTCAATGAAATCCCAAATTTTTTTTATCACCAGAAAAAAGAGTTTTCACCCTTAATTTCAACTTTTAGTGCACATTGAATGATTATTTCATAGCTTCCAAAGTCCCTTATTGATAACACTCTGTGGAGATTTGGTTTCAAGACACTGAAGAATAAGTCAACTTTATTTTTTGATTGAATTATAATCCATGGATAACAACTCACAAGTCTTGTAAAATTATCTTCACATGCACTAATGGATTCAGCATACTTACTCTACAGGTATAATAATCCATTTTCAATTTTTTACAATGAATATGAGGAAAGTAGCTATTTAAAAATAATATTTTATACTCATCCTAATCCATGGATTTATTTTCTTCTCATTGATTCATATTCTTAATAAGATTTAACCATTGACCTGCCTCACCTTCTAGATATTAGACATCAAGAGTGACTTTTTTTATGTTTTGAAGACTAGAGAATAGAAAATATTTTTTAGTGGTACTAATCCACTACATAGAAACTAATAGATCATCCGAACCAATAAAATATTATAGGAATTTCCTCATGAAGGTCTCAACTGAACATGTTCCCTCCTTTTCTCATTAAAATGTTTACCATGATTCATAGCTTGAGATAGTTGTATAAGAATACCAATGAGGTTTTACATTCCATCTCCTATAACATTTAGTTTCTCCAGAGGATAATCATTTAATTTTCTATTTAATTCCTCATTAATACAATTCCTTTTGGTTCCAACCATTCACTAGGACTATAATGCATAGTGTGATCAACAAAAATCTTAATGGAAAATCCCATAGTCTTAAAAATAATTTAGGATTTTTAAATCAAGACATATTATTTTTAATGTATAACACATTATGTTTATCCTAGGTCATTCGTAGTCATTATCTGTTTAAATCATTCATGATAGTTCATAAATTGTCTGTGACTTTTGATAGTGTTTATCCTAGGAGTGTCCAATTAGGTGCGCATAAAGTAACATTGTCATGAATGAGTTCTCAATAGAGTTCATCCCAATATGGTGTTTTCAGGGTTGTTTCCCCCTGGTACAATTGTTTCAAATCCAAATCCACTTATAGTATCTAGATAGATATGTTTTTCTAGGAAACCACTAAATTTATCCATTACCAAAATTTGAGGACATTTTAGTACAGTTTCACTCATTCTTTTAATTCTCATTAGATACATCCCTAGATATATCCTTTGAAATATACATAGGGATCTCAAAAAAGTTTTCTCATCCTAGTTTAAAAAGTTTAAGTAAACCTTTCCTTTGATACTAAATATAGATACCAAGTGTTATCATTCATGGTTATTATATCTTTTTAGATGAATATTCATTACAATGAAGAAGCGCACACCTAAGGACCATAATAGTTTAGTGTTATTGGAATCTTGGAAAACAATATTCTATTCTGGTGAATATCTTAAAAGTTTTCCCCAAATATCTTCCCATTTAGTACGAAATACCCTACATAAAACCATTCATCATAACATGGGGAAAGTAAACGTAAGAAATGGTGAGATCAGATGCTAAGTAAGGGTAAACATAATTGATATAAATCATTGATCATATGAAATAATAAGATAATAATAAGGGTATGTGATAATGGAAATAACATATGAAGTTCATACACAACCTATAATAGACCCAAAGCATGAGTCATGATTTAAAAATTGGCATTTAATAAGACATGAATCATAAGGGGATCAAAGAACATGGGCCATGAGGGCATAAAAATGTTATAAAACATAGATTTTTGGCATAGACATCAAATTATAACACTTTGAAAATATATAAATAAAAATAGGATCACTGATTAAGTTAAAGACATGAAATCATGCCCTCACATAAACTTACGAACATGAAACCAGGTCCACACATGAAATTATGGACATTAAGTATCATTTCAATCATAACATTGTGAACATGTAATCAAGTTCATGAATAATATTGTGAAAATTTAATCAGGTTTGTGAATAACATTATGGGCATAATATATAGGTTCACACATAACATCATAGTGGTCAAGGTTCAATCCGAAGACCATCATAGTGGACAAAGTCCCTTACTGATTTGGGTTCACTCTTCATTTTAGTCTTGTCTATCTAATAACATATAAATATGTACCTAATACATTAGAGAGTGATCCCACCCATATATCTATATACTTTAACCACCACCATGGTAATAATGTAACCACCATCATTGGTTACAATGTAATAACCATCACATAATGAAAATCATGATTATGTGGGTGATAAGATCCTAAAACATTTAGCATATCATAACCAATGAAATGAAATGGTTTTAAGAAACATATCATTAAAACATTACCTTTGGAATATAAATAGGGTTGATAATCATTTCTTTATCTCATCAAAGCATAACCTCTGAAAAAATAAGCATGTTTCATAAGTATTTTATCACGGTATAACTCATAGAAGAGAAACAGGTTTCATAAACATCTTGTCATAAAAAACATAAACCATTCAAAAAATAACAATAATGGTATCATTGAATAATATCCCCAGTAAAGGATATGTAATATTAATGAATATCATCTTTAGATGGAAAATAATTTTAAAATACTATTTGGTATATTTCTTAAAAAATATAATTTTCATTAAAAATATATTTTTGAAACATAAAACATTAGAATGTAATTTTCTTTGAAAATAACATTTCAAATTTATAAAGGAAGATTTTGAAACCATTTAAAACATTTATTGAGGAAAATATATTTTCCACATTGAAAGAAACTTTCTAAACCAAAAGATATTTTGAAAACATTTTTCTTTTAAAATAACCATGAAAATATATAAATTAATCCTCAAATAAATGATTTCCCATGATGTTGTAAAATTATTTTCATGCAATACATGTTAAAATAGATATTACTTTCACATTTTTTTGTAATAGCCAAACGAACATTGTTTGGAAAAATAAATGTATATTCATTTCAATTTTTTTTGTAAATCTAATTTGGGTAAAAATTTATTTTAAAAATAATAAGAGATTAATAAAACATTTTTTTAATTTTTTTTAGAAAACATGGTTTTAGAAGAATATAGATTTCTGACCAATGAGAGAAATAAAGAAAGATTTTATTAATAAAAATTCTTACTAATTTTATGTAAAAAATAGTGAAATAGGGTACCATTATTTGAAGATATCATGGATAACCAAAGGATAATAAAATTATAGATATATCTTGAGATATAGATTATAAGGTTTTATCAATGAAATCATAATCATAAACATGCTTGATAAATGATGAGTCTACAACCTTAAATCTTTACCACTTTGGTAACTTTGAATCATAAGAAATATGAATAAATAACAGAAAATGAAACATAAAATATCATGACTATGAATAAACTCATCATATTACATTTTTAAGGGTCTTTATATACACACCATGAATGAATATATGTGCACAACATAATGTGCATCTCATAAATGGAAAATTGAGACTAAAATATGTAAACTTAAGTTTTAACTTCCATCGTACTCATTAAAACCTATCGTAAAATAAATATAATTTTATTATAAATATATTAAAAAAAATATTCATATACATCATACCATATATTACATAATTATGACCTTTTATTACCCATTTATTAACAATTACATGTAAATTTTATGTTTCAGGTAATAACCTCTTTTTTGGTATATGTTTTGATTTTTTATATTTTTTGTCATATTAATTTTATCATGGTACCATAATATTAAAAATGACAAAAATATTATAAAATAATATTTATTTAGTATATATGTGTTTCTATATTGATACATAAAATTTAGTGATAGGAAATGAAATCCATCATTCCAGAAACGGTATGTCGTACGTATGCATGAATGATGTTTTTCATTTTCTTATTGGATTGAAGGAAATAAAAGTAAATAATATATATAATCATTATCAAATCATGTCTATATCATATTTTAATCGAGTTTTTATAAATCCAATCTTTAATACATTACATGTTAAGTGTGAACGAATCACATCACTTCGCAAGGTGATAGTTCTCTATACACATGAGCGACGTTACCGTATTCCCAAAAAATGGAGGGTATGATGGTATGTGTGATATAATAATTAAATAATCATAATAATATCAAAAAAAATAATAAATCATATATATCATATATAAAAAATAGTTCCATCATTATGTCTTGCCTCTAGAGGTGGTAATGGAAAAATGAACAACACTGGTTCACGAGACGGTTGTCCGCCGTACATATGAATGATGATTTCATAACCCATTTTATGGAAGTGGATATAGTTATAGGACATGAAATTAACATAAAAAATATCATTATATGATATATACCAATTTTATTATAAAACTATGATATAATATAAATTGAATGAGTGGATGAAGAAATAAAACAAAAATGCTCATTGATGAACGTTACCTATTCTTTGGGTATCCTAATTAAGTTTTCACTAAAATCCTTTCAATGATGGATTTATTCAAAAAATAAGGATTCTAGGATGAGGTTATACAATTTAGATATTTTTTTGGTAGTTCTTAGATGAACCAAATAGTCTTGAAGGTGTAAAGAAGTAGGGTAGTGGGTGACCTTTTAAAAGTGGGGGAAATGAGACACTTAGTATTTTTGAAATGAATTGAGAGATCCATTTTTTTGCTTATTTCACAAGGGTAAAAATGAAAAATTAATGGACCTTAGATGTGTAATGGTTAAAATATGTCCATTAAATTATTTCTAAACAAGTTTATATGTTTTTTTACCATTATACTTTTAGTTTAACCCTTGGTAAACACATTTTTTACCTTAACCAAGGTAATTAATTTTTACACCATTCACTATTAATTTTAGAAAACAATTAATTTAAAATTATTATAAAATATAAATTATTATAATAAAAAAAAGAAATTAATTTTTAAAAATTCCATTTATAGAAGTGGGAAAAAATAACTTAAAATTAATCCCCCTATGTGAAAAGAAATTGAGTTTTTAAAGTGAAAATGATCAAAGGTTCACAAAGTTTTCATATTTAATTTCAATATAAAATTGATTAAAATGATAAAAAATGGATTACAATATTTATATTTGAACAAATATTTTTTTAAAATAAATTTAAAATGTAATTTTTCTTTTTAAATAATTTAAATTAGAAGATAATTTTCAATTAAAATTTATTATTTTTCACTATTCATCAAAGAATGAAACCCTTTCGAAAAATCCTAAAAATTAAATCTATGATAAATATAAAATTTTGAATTCAAAAAAAAATTATTTTAATATTTTAATTTTATAAATGTTTTAAAATTCAGTTTTATTATTGTTCATAAAAAGGCATAATTTTTTATAAAATAGTATTTTTGAAACATATAAACACTTTAACTAAAATTATGTATTTTTTTGTCAATAGATTTTCATTATTTAAAACCATGATACTTAATATCTGAAAATTATTTATCAATAATCTTAATGTCTTGGTTATAGTGTTCACATTTAAATAATTAAATTAATAATATACCGTGTTTTTTATAAAAATCAGTATTGCATGTAACACAAGCTATTACCATTATATAATAATTAGTATTACTAAAATATATTTTTCCCTAAAAATTATATTAAACCAAAGGATTTTTATTCCCATAAATATATCTCAAAATACTCTTATTCATCTTAGAATTATATAACTTAAATCCTCAAAAGGGGTATCTATTTCTTTAATCATAGGAAAATACTTATGTATATATCATCCGAAGTTATATTATATTTATCCCATATCACTAGGGGTATCATAGGTTTCTAAAGGTCATATTCTTTTATTTATTATAATTCTTTGTAGATAAAATGTGAATTAACCAAATAATATCCCCATGGAGTGTAAAAAAAGGTGTTCAATAAGGCCTTTTTAAATTCACTTGGTGATGACTGAGTAAAATAAAAAAAGAAAACTTTTTAGAGTTATCATCCGTCGGTACAACAATTCTAGAGCCACATCCACTTGTGTTATATTGAAAGGGATTTTATTTCTTAGAAAACCAATTAATATCTACCTCACGAAAACATTATAATGTTATCATATACATAGAATAATCTCTATAGTTTTCACTAAATTTCCTTAACCCTAATCCCCAAAAAATAGACCATTATCTAATACCACAGATAGTTACCAAATCCTTTTAAATATATTATCACATGATTTTTAAGCTTAAATATTCAATAAGTGAAACCCAAAGATCATGAGTCCAAGTTTATTTGAAAAACTAGGTTCATGATAAATAAAAAGAAATCCTAAAAACATTAAATCCTTATTTTATTCTATATAATGAGATCTGAAATCCATTTTAGGTCCTAAAACATCAATTCATAACATGGGGAATACATAAAAGAAAGGGATGGGCTAAAAAGAACAATAAGGGAATAATCATGATAAGAAACCGTAATGTGTGTGGAAAAGGTAGAAAATGATATCATAAAAGAAAGGGATCATGAGTAATCACATGTAATAATACTATAAAGACACATTTTCATAAAATCATGGAAAAATAGGAAATTTGGTAGTAACATATAACATGATATAAAAATGAGCCGTGATTGACTTCTTAGACAATATCACTGGGTGTGAAAAGTCCCAAAATATATTAGGTCTACTCCCTCATCTAATAAAAAATGTCTCATGATACTGAAGATTTACCCAATTAATTGGAGTGATATCTAAGTGAACTAATTATAACATGTTCATGATAATGTGTTCCATAAAATAAAAATAATTCATATGACATAAAAATAAATATAACCCATGAAAAGAAAATGCATTACATAATATTATCTCACATCCTAATCAAAATAGATTTCCAAAAGAAATAATTTGATAAATGAAATTAAGGCATGTATTACCACATTAAATGGGGGGATAATGGATAGGTGTATATATAGATACATACATATAGAATTTAGAATAAATCCATAACCATAAAGGATGTCATTATTGATGAATATTTCTTTAAAAGAACACAAGGAATATTTCTTGAGGAATATACCATTATCACATTGAAATCATTTATTTAAAATAAAAAGGCTCCAAATTATTATAAAATAAGTTTTACTTGAAAATAAACATATAAAATTGTAAAGTAATCTTCAAATTATTTAATGGTCATGATGGAAAGAAATTCCTTTCATACCGTATAAGTTAAAAGAAAACATTTCATTCAATATTTTATAAAAATTTCAAAAAGTGCTTTGTTTGAAAAATAATAGAAGTATTTATTTTAATTTTTTTTGAAAATTAAAACATGGATAAAAAATTTATTTAATAAATCATTGTATAAAAGGAAAAATATTATTTAATTAATTTTAATAAAAATATGGATATGTTATAAAAATCATTTCCAACAAAAGAGATATGTTATGTTGGATTTTATTAAACAAATATCATTAATTTTTAGTAAAAAAGGGAGGAAAATTGTATAATTAGTTTAAAATATCATATATAACCCAAATAGAATAAAATTAATTGGTTTTGTTAGAAAATTTTCAAATAACTTCAATCAATCTAAATTAAAGCATGAACAATCCCTATTAAAATTAGGTTGAAGCATAAACCTCTACCACTTTGGTAACATTTAAATCATAACCCCCATACAATTAATAAAATCTATTGAAGCATTAATACGATGAATATATCAGGATTCATGATGTAACATATCAAATGGGCTATAGATACACCTCATCAAAATAAATAGGTTCATAATACCGAATATGTCTCAATGGAGTTGCAATTGATATGAAATATCTTACAAAAATCATACCATTGAATTGGGGATTAAGAAATAAATTGATTATGTTTATAAAATTTAACTCCACATA
The DNA here is from genome assembly GCA_963277665.1 of Viscum album. NCBI lineage: Eukaryota > Viridiplantae > Streptophyta > Magnoliopsida > Santalales > Viscaceae > Viscum > Viscum album. The sequence goes on from OY728123.1 coordinate 1,385,654,324, forward strand.
AAATAATTATAGAAAAAATAATAAAAATACATTACAAACATAATCATAGAATATCAACGATAATAAATAAGTAATATAACCCAATGAAAATAAATTGAGTTATAAAATTACTTACCATTTGGTAAATTTCATGTCAAATCCTCTTGGAAGAAATAATTAAATTAAATCTTAAAATACAATGACTTATTAAATATTAAGGAAATTTTAATTATAATTGGTAATATATACATCACTCAAAATAAATAAGTGGTTATTATGGCATGTTTCCCATAGAAATAAAAGTGAGATAGAAATCACATGTGATTTAAGAAACATATTAATAAAAACCACTTGAAAGAGAGAGAGATTAAAATTTAAGATAAAATACCATGTATAATAATAATAAATGATTTTAAATATCATAATATTAGTCTATACACCATTTACAATAATTTAGGTTCATAAAATAACTTCTATCTCAATGAATGGTATTTTGACATTAAAACCGTTACCTTAAGTCCAAACTTGATGTGTATGTCCTTCTCCAGTATAGTGAGATTATATCAATTAAATTATTTTATAAGAAGAATTTATTTTTTAATCAAATTATTCTTAAAACATTTACATAATTTATTTTAACTACATATTTAATTAATTAATCACTTATAACCTCATTCGGTATTTTTAAGAAGTTCAGTTCATAAATTCAAAATGGCATCGATGTGTTGACCATGTTCAAATGGTAATTAATACATTTGTGTTGTGATTATAGACAAAGAAAACCATGATGTACAAAATTATTGAAAAAGGGGATTTCTTTGTGGCATGTCTAGTTCAAGGGATGTTGTTAACGATCCATGTTTGATTCAAGAATGTCGACAAAGGAATGATCGATCTGGAGGCGGTTCAAAAAGAGCAGATACAAGGTGACGCCATTTTCCAGTGTTTTCCAAATTTTTGGGCCTAAAAATCGACAAAAGGAGAAAAGTGGTTTTGGAAAAGGGACTCTCACGCCATTTTCTTGAAGGATAGGAAACTTGCACGCCATATGTTTTTTAAGATTAGAACAGAAAAATATGGAAAAGGGAAAAGGGGCACCCAAGTTCCAGGGTTGGTCGCACAAGTGACTTGCACAGTAGAGACTTGTGCGCCGAAACTTGCGCACCGAGAGGAGACTTGCGCACTATCGCGCAGGGTGTCCAAATACCTATAAATATAGGTAGACCCCTACTTATTCAGCATGAATTCAACACTTAGAGAAAATCAGAGCTCCCGTCATGCAGATGTGGTGGTCGCACAAGTGGTGGTGTGGTCGCGCAAGTTGAAGTTGCGCGCCCATGGTGGTTTGGGCAAGAAAGGAAGTGAGTTTCCCAAGTTTAGAGTTTAATAAGGAGGTTTCTCTCAAGTGATTGAGGTGGACTTCCATGCCATGTTTTGAAGAATCGCAACAGTTAGTGGTTGCGTGCCAATATTGGTTTGGGCGTAAAAAGGTGCGAGTCGTGTAAGTTTGAAGTTGCAGAAGCTAGTGTCGCGCAAGTTGTTGAGGTGGACTTGCGCACCAGTTATAACTTTTCCGCTAGCTTAGTGAAGGGCGATAGGTATGGTTGAAGCATAACAGTGATTTAGGGCTGCGTAAAAGCTGGAAGATTTCCCGATACCTTCGGTGCAAAGTGAGAAACCTACAGAGGATGTATTCATTAGTGATAATGAAGAGAACTACAGGTCTATAAACTGTGAGTGAATCCTTTCCAGATAAGTGAGAAAAGGAAGAGGAATAAGGTGATCCTCTCCACCGATAGTGATCCAGAGAGAGAGAAACAGGAAGTGACCCTTGGGAAAGTAGTGAGATGACCCTAAACCTTGTAAAGGCAGTGATCCTAGACATAGAAGTGATCTAGCCCAAACCTTGTAAACATCAGTGTGATTTAGTGGATTTGTTATAGCGGCACATCACCATTGTATAATCATTGGACGTAGCCCAGTGAGGGTGAACCAAGTAAAAAATCTCTATGTCTGCCTGATTACTTCCCTCCATGAATTTAAAGCATCATCATCAGATAAAGAAGAAAATAAGTGGTCATAATAAACACACAAGTGAAAACAAAGTTACCCTTGTAATAAATAGTTCAAGATCATGTGGGGATAGAATAATTTTGAAAAATAATATCCATACACTGATTCACCCCCCTCTTAGGGTATATAGGCCCCTATTATTCCTAACAATCATGGAGACGGTGGGTCGTACGTACACATCAGTAACGTTTCCATTTTTTAATGATCGTAAGGGAAAGAAGTCAAGTATTATGTTATATTTATATAGTTATAATTATATAATTAATTTAATATTATTTCATTAAATATACATACATATACCATCCATGGGATATGGTAATAAAAAACAAATCCCATCACTTCACGAGACGGCATGTCGTTGTACATACGAACGATGCTATCATTTTTCAATGGATGGAATGGTAAGAAAGTATATAATATATTTATTTTAACGAATTGTTGATATGTAATGAATTTAATATATTAACATTTAATCCATCATCATGACTAGATATGAGAGGTGATTATGGAAAACAAATTATATCGGTTCAGGATGGAGTAGTCTGCCTTACACAGGAACGATGGTTTAGTTTTCCATTTGATGTAGGAGGATATGGATTTAGATTATGAAATTAAAATGATAAAATAAAATTATATTTCATACAATAATTTTATTATATCATATTGGATTAATAATATTTTTTGGGGTGTAAGAAAAGAAAATAAAAAATCAAGGTTATGAATGTTATCTCTTCTTAAAACCACCTCATTAGGATTATAGAAAAAGAATATCTAGATTTAATATATGATAAAAAGTAATCCAAAATGTGGTTGGGGAATTAATTTTGGTATTTTGATATGTATTGTATGAATCAAATATCTTTTTTAGTAAGGAAAGAAAAAGAGATGAAGTGCCCTTTTATAAGTGAGACGAAGTGGAAAGTTTGTAAACACACATAATTATTCATTAAAGGGAATTCACTATCAATACAAGTGCCTCCGAAATTGATAAATAATAAATTTTATGGGTGATATGTCTGAGAAAAATCTCCAACATTCAAAAATAAACATTTTTTAAACATGTTATTCTATTTACCTTAAGGGCTACTCAATTTTACAATTTTAGATTTTCCCCACGGTAATAAGTTTTTTCAATGTTTTTTCTATTCATTATAACCAAAATTTAAGTTGACATTTTTAAATAATATTAATTATGATGATTAAAAATAATGAATCTGTTTTATCAAATTCAATCCACAAAATTGGTAGAATATAATTTAAAATTAAATCCACAAAACCTATCCAAAACGGGGTTTCAAGAAATTCTTTTTCAAGAAATAGATATTCTTATATCAACTCTATGAATAAAAATCATTATTATAAAAATTTAAAATAATATAAATATATGTATAATATATGAATTTCAGTTAAAACTTTCTTTAATTAGGGATATTTTACATAATTAAAATGGATAAAAATTATTCACTTAAAAACTGTTCGCAGAAAAACATATTTTTAATAAAAAAATAACAAAATTATGAAAAATACTGATTGAAAGGAAATAAATTATATTAAATATAAAAAAATAATAATTATGTAACTTTTAAATCAAATTAAAATCGTAACAAGACTTTTAATTTACTGAATTTATTGAAATGTATTGACATGTTTACAAAAAGGGGTATTTTTCATTGTTCACTAAAAAATCATTCTTTTTTGAAAAATAATATAATTTATCAATAAGAAAATTTTGATATTATAATTTCCAAAATGATACCAATTTTATGAAATAAAATATCTATAATTTCCAGTAACTAATTCTAATATTTTTTCAAAAATATAAATGAATTTTTTTTGAAGAAAACATATTTTTGTTGGATAAAATGACTTTATAGAAATTTGTGTACTTATTTATTATTAATTAATCAATAAATTTTGATTTTATAAAAGCTATTGAGATATTTACTATAATATGGTTATTCCAATTTATACCACCTATTTTAATGGATAAATTATAACAATCATGTTTAAATAATAATATTTTAATAGTATATCGCAGTTCGTTTAATCTTAGTATTGGATGTTTTATATACTATTGAAAATAGTTATCTTTAAAAATAGTTGGGTGTTAAAGATCTCATAAACAGACATGGTGTATGAATAAAAAGAATAACTATAGAAGGAAGAAGACAAATCTCATGAGTAATCACAAGAAATATTAATCATCAATTTGTTCTTCAGATAATGAAATTGGTTTCTTTACTCATGTAAAGAAAATAACTAATTGACCAAGTAGTAGTGATGATGAATGAGAAAGAAAAAAACCTGAGATTAATTTAAAAGAAAAATTATAATTTTAAATCTGTGGATTAAATATCTCAAGATTTAAATGAAGAATATTAAGAGATAAAATATAAACATGGATACTGAGAAAGAAGATCTATGTAAGAAATAATAATACAATATTGATGAGATTTAGAAATATAATATTAGAGAGGTTGAACATGAAAATATTATCATAGATCTCACAAAGGAGAAATTTGACAATTAAGAAGAGTTGTTTTAGACACATTCTATATGAGTCACAGTTCAACATGAGTTTAATGAGGCTAGAGAATATTTCAACAAATCTATTTAGATTAAGGGAGAATATTCTCAAGATGTAGAGAATAAAGGTAAAAGTAAACCTAATCATTTTCATAGATCTATTATTTTTAATAATGTAGCTATGAAATATAAAACTAAGTATATATGGTTCAATAATAATAAAAGGAAATATTCCACATCAAAATAAGGGAAGAATATACAATTAAGGGCACAATAACAAAAAAAAGTGAGTCAAAATTTTCAATAGGAAACTAAAAACACATATATGTATTCATCTATAACCAATCTAGGATAATAAATTTTCAAGTATTTTTTAGTGTTGTGGAAATCATGGTCACAAAAACCTATTCTTTTTCATTTAATAAGTATTTAGAAAGAAAGAGGTAATAATCAAGAGGGAGTTTCATTGAGCATCTGAGAGAAAAGTATCAGAGAAAAACATTTGTTACCAGATCTGTACCAAAAGTATCTACACAATTTTTTTTCAAATAATGGAAGAAGTTTATGGTAAAGTCAGTTTATAAGGTCACAAGGATGAGGTATATATGATATGGTTTAAAAGAGAGGTTTCCTATGTTGTGGAAGGGAATATGTTTCAAATGAAGACAAATGAAAACCCTTGTAAAGATTTTGAGAAGACTAAGAATGGTAAGAAATACCGTCTATTATTTCCAAATCAATTGAAATTGGATGAACAATTAGTAGAGTTTAAAAAACTAGATATGGAAAATGTAAATATAGTGATCTCATAAATTGAGGAGAAATTTTATGAGAAGTTATAAATAAATAGAAAATTAAAGGATAAAAAGAAAAAGGTGGTAAAATGTATTAAAATAATAAGTATTTAGTGGGAATAAATATGATAACCAGACAAATGAGACTCCTAATATAAGTAATAATCCAAAAAAAATATTCCCATATTATGCATGTGAGAAAATAATAACCCAAATTGAGAGAAGTTTGAGGTTCAAACTCTTGGAAAAGAGAAAGTTATTTTTATTTATGGAGTATACTAACTTGCATGAAGTGGAAGAAAATAATGTATCCATTAAGTGGTTTCAATCTTTAGAAGAATATATAATTTTACTAAATTTGAGTGAATCTAAAAATTTTGGATATATTTTTAACAATAAGGCTGAGGTTTTCTAATCTTATTTTCATCATTCCTTTATAATTGTATCAATCATATCAATTAATGGGGTATGCTTGGTTGATGAAAAAATAATAAGGTGGAGCTATATATTTTCCACTTGAACATTTAAACTTGTTTATTGGAGTGTGTACATGATTTAACATTTTATTGATAAATATGATAACTTGCAGTCCCTAAAATAAGAATTGAAAAAAATTTAGCCTTAATTCGCATGAATATTAGTTTATGGATAGTATTGAATAACAATGTTGTATCTCTCTTGTATTATATATTAGGTTATCCGAAGTAGAATTTGAGTTTTTTAACTAAAGGAACTTTTTTAAGAAAACCATTTGATATTATACCCTTATTATAATTGTTCAAGAAATAATCATATAAGGTAGGAGAATATATTTTGGGAAAATTAAAGTGATGAGAAGTCTCCCCACTTACCATTTACATTTGATTTCCAATTAGGGGAAAATAGATATGAGCACACATATTGAATTTTAAATATGTGAAGATATATTGAAAAAAAAAAGGGTGATATTGTTGGTAATAATTTTTTATTTTTTTCAATGATGGCCAATATGTGATTTTTGAGATGAATATTATGTGATTATGGATGTATAATTGTTTTGGATTCATAGTATGTCATTAGATATCATGATTGATCAATTTTCCTTATCAAATGTGATGATTGTTGAACTGATCATTAGATTAAAGAAATGTGACTCTAAGGATGAAAAATTGTGTATAAAAATTATAAGGAAGAAGAATATTTAATGTAGTCCATGAAAAATAGAAATTACATTTTTTGAAGTAGTTCTTGAAGAAGAAATCTGAAAATGGTTTTCAACTCTATTTTTCACAAGAAATTTTCCAATACATATTTTTTTGTTTTACTTTCACAAAATATTGTGCCAACCATTACAAGACACAAGGGCTATCCCATAAATCACACATGTGGGACAGAAGGGTCAACCATATGGGAGAACCTTCTAAGGGAGCTTTCATGGTGTTAGTGAAGTATGGGTGGGAAATAACACCTATAGGTTAGACATGGTGGCATGAATGGGGGTATGCATGTTAGCCACACCCCATGTATATGTGTTCAAGTGTATCTGGGTGAAAACCCTAGTATCAGCTCAAATGAACATCATAAACAAATTATTACAAACACAAATACTATATCTTGTGGAAGTACAATGAGGGATGTGGGTACACTAATACTATTCATCATTATTTAAAAGGATATAAATATAGAACATGCTATATGATTTTATTGATATAATAGGTTTGATTTTAATGAAATGTTTCCTTCAACCTTAGATCTTGTTTGAGTGTTCAAATATATCATAGTTGAAGCTATGACTCTGACAGATCGAATCAAGCTATGGTGAACATGCTAAGATCATGATAATTGTTTTTAATACTCTCAAATCATGCATAAAATATAATTTTTTCATTGATTTGTATAATTATAATGTTGAGCATCATATGAATAAAAACGAAGTTACAGAAGACTCACATAGTACATGGATTTATTCGAGATTATAAGAAGTGATGGAGGACACGATCTATATCGCATTCACATGAGGATAAAATTAAAAATCACATAAGAAATAATTTCATGTTTTTCAACAAAATATATTTTAGGATCATAGAAATCATCGGGTGACTTAATATTCATAACATAAAATAGCTTTCGTAGACCATGATACAACATAAGAATTAGATGTGGGGTGGTGGAACTCACCTATATAAAGAGATGAGGTCTTGAGGGAGTGGATATTGATCATTTTGAGAGATATCACAATTTTATAAAGAAAAATGTATCACCATAAACCCTATTTATTGAAGAGATTTTTTATGATTCTTAGGTACCAAAGTAGAAGAACTTTGCGGGACTTTGACTTGTGTTACACACATGAAGTGCTTCGTGAAGAAATTTTTCCACAAAGAAATTAAGGATTATGGGATACCCTTATTTGTAATCTAAGAACCCAGATCGTTGTTTCAGGTATGTTTTCCACCGTGTACTTTTCTCCCGCGCGAGGCCGTGTGCTGCCCGTGTCCGGGCCACACACATGGTCGTGTGGGGTGACATGGAGGCCGCTTAAAGTAGAGTACGCGTAACACCCGAGACTTTTATGTTATATAAATCATCAAAGGAATCTTTTTCTACACAACACTTGCTTGGCTTGCTTTACACGCAATCGCGACCTTCCTCGATAGCTTGCGTCGTACGCAATACCGAGTTTCACTAAACAACAATATGCTATTAAAACTAGCCGTTATGAATAGTAATAACCACTTTTTGAAATTTTATAAATTTTATTTTTCAAAATGGACTTCATTTTTGGACTCAGAATATCGAAATTAGCCTAGGGTGAAATTTTGGTATTTTTCTGAAAACTTTCAATTTTTGATGAATAGTGAAACCACTAAGTGGTAGGTTAAAAACTGAATTTTGCATAAAACTTAATTTTACCGCTTCTGTGAATGGAATTTCAAAAATCCGAGAGACACGGTTAATATCAAGGACTAAAATGTGGTTCAATGAGATGAAAATAATTTTTTGGTGAATAGTAACTTTTTACTATTTTTACCGCGGTTAATAGTAAATAGGGTAACTAAGGGTAAATATGATATTAATATTACCCTAACACATGTCCTAATTCTATTGGACAAGTGTAATTCGACCAAAAACAAACTTAGGAATAAAATATGACCATTTAGGCCCACTTGGATTAGATTAGGACATTTATTATTAATTTATTTAAAGAAGGGTTAAAATAGTTAAATTTAAAGTTTAATAAGTAAATCATTTTTAATATGGGGTTATACATAAGATAAATTCGATTGTAAATATTCATTAGAAAGATAAAACGATTTCCTACATGATGGTATTTTATTTGTAATTTTTAGACATCAAATAATTTAATTTATTTATGACACAAAGATGATGCAGTAATTATCTTATTAATGAAATATTGACATAATTGATAATATAAATACCAAAATAAATGTAATTTAAGACTTTTTATGAATTACACTAATTTTATAGGTTACTATGATATATTAGTGTTGATTTAATCAACTTGGTTCGAACATATAATTCTGATATGACTTTCACAAAAATCATATATCAAATATTGTCAAAATTGACACAAAATAGTTTTTAAATCAAATATTATATTATTAATTGTTATTTTATTCCTAAAAATCTAAGGTTCTTCCAAATGACTTAGATAAGGATATATATATTAATAATAAACAATTTGGGGTTCGTTTGGCATGTTATAGTAAGTGTATTAACCATATAGTGAAAGAAAACAAAAAGGCACGGTAAAAGTTAAATTAATTAACTTAGAGTTAAATCTAATTGATAAGGTTAAAATAATACCCCAAACTTGTCTAAATCCTATTGGTTGATATTATTTCGACCCATAACCACTTCAGCTTCGAAATAAGACCCTTTGGAACCATTATAAACCGATTTTGACTTTAATATAAAATAATATTTTGAGATATTCCTAAGGTGCCCCTCTCCTCCCTTATAAAAGGGCACCTCCTCCCCCTCCTCCTCACACCAATTTGAGCACTCAATCTCGGCCAACCCCTGCCAAAATCTCTTCTCCACTTCCCTAGAAACATCCTAGAGGTTCTGGTCTTCATCAAAGACCAATTTTAGTGCCCTAAGAGGAGGTCTCAAAGAGGCGTTTCAAAGAAGAGGTAATTACCGTTACCAATTCTTTCATCTTTATTTCTTCTTCCACTTCTTCTTCTTAGGTTGTTTCATTATTAAGTAATAACATCAGTATCACTCATATAATGATATGTTATTATAAGTATGAAACAACCCTAATTCACCTTCTATCCATCCTACGGAAAAATGAAATCACCGCGCGTGCGTACGTACGGAATACCGTCTCCACGCCGTGGTGTAATCTATTTTCCGCCACCACCTTAATAGGATGGGTATAATGGTGTAATGAGTAACTATATATGATTATTATAAAGTGATATTTATACTGAAATAATATTCATACACTTTAACACAATTCCACGACCATGGGAACGATATCATCACTCGTGCGTATGTACGGAATACCGTCTCCACGACGCGATGAGATTCATTCTCCACATTAACCATTAATGAATGATTATAAAGCATATATAACAAGTAATAATGAAATATATGACATAATAATGATACTGGATTTATGTATATTTATATGTATGTCATCTACTTAATTCCATTCAAGACAATAAGGAAAGGAAAACAACGTTCATGCGTACGTACGGACTACCGTCTCCATGAACGGTGTTTTTCATTTCATTTATCTATCTATTATATATATATATATATACTGAATATATATGATATATAAATCATATTTTATATTCTGGAAGTAAGTAAATCATGATATAAGTAATAATAATGTCAAGAACAACAAGTCAAAACACCTACGATAAATGAAACGATTTTACCCAAAACGCTACTTTAACATGAATTTACAAAACAACGGGTAATATAAAGTTATAAGTGGACCATATATGATATCATAACAATGAATATGATTTTGTAATAAGTCAATAACATTATGTAAATCATTATACAGGAGGTTTGGACACGTACAAAGCAATTCAGACCTAAGGTAAGGGAAATATCACAATCTCACTTTTATCTGAGATTGTTTTTACTTTGGTAATTACTGGGGTGTATTTTATCATCCACATCCATGTTCCCTCAATATGTAATATTATTTCCATACTTATAAAATAGTTTATATCCAATTTTACCCTTCTTTGAGTTTTTAGTAAAAGATATGAAAGGAATCTTTTGTCTTTTTTTCGTACGAGGTACTTTTTGACTTTTCCGACAAAAGTACGAAGAATGTTTTCTTTAACTTATACGGTATGAATGGATTTTTAAAACATTATTTCCAAGAAGCTTCCGTTACAAGTTTTCAAGTTTATTTTTAATCAACTTCTTTTATTTTAAAGTCGTATGACATGTTATGAAAGGAAAAATGTTTTTAAAGTAGAAAAGATATTTTCCTCAAGAATGGAGTTCAAGTGTTTTATCAAAATTATTTTCCATCTAAGATAATGAAGGGTTATGTTTTATCCCTATTATTAAATTGATTTGTTCATGTTGTGATGGAATTATTTTTATGAATTCCTTTATCTTATATGAATTGATTTATGATGTCATGATGTTTCAAGAATCCCATTTTTGTTACATGTGTTATGCGATGATGTATGTTTTATGATTATGTGGCACACATAAGAAAGGATTCATTATAAGATGGGTGGGACATATATCTCCCTCCAATGCATTGGGTAAAGATTTTATATCTCATGAGATAGACAGGGCTGGAACGGTAGGTTATACCGGTTCAGTGAAACAGGACTGAAACGAGGGTTACTCGATTCAGAAAGGGACTTTGTCCACTAAGATAGTCTTGGCAATGAGTCTTAACTAACAAGAAATGATTCTCTATGATTATGTGTGTATGCCAAAAAGTTTCATGTTTTATGTTATGATTATTGGGATTACATTTCACTTCTATGATTTATCCCATGTTATGATATTATGAGCTCTTTTGAAGGTTAAGATTTCCAAAAAGCTATGTTCTTATGAATATGATGTGATTGATTTCTCTTTTTTTTACCCTTACTGAGCATTTGAGCTCACCCTTTTATGTTTTCTTTTCCCCAGGATATAAAGAAAGGTTTTAGGTAAAAAATAAGGGAAGATCTTTATGGGAGATATTGAAGATCTTTCACCACGATTAGAAGATTACATTCCGAGTTTCCAAAGACACTAAACTATTACGATCCTTGTGTGTGTGTTTTTTGTTATGTACTAAGTATTCCACAAATGTAATGTAATGTCCATGTACGTCAAGATACGGGTCTCTACAGTTGGTATCAGAGGAAAGGTTTAGTCAACCTTTGGAAACTAGGATGTGAAAACGTTAGTGAGATCCCTAGAGATATTTCTAAGGTATGTCTAGGGATGTCTCTAAGGTTAAGTATACGTATAGGTTATATTCCTAGAATTTCTCTAACGATCTTAGAATTTAACCTAAGATGTTAGATATTGAGGGTACTACCCCTTTATTATGTTGTTTTCCCTAGCATGATTTTTGCCTCTCACACTATTCTTTTGGGGTTTTAGACGATGGCTGGAACCCGAAGGAACCGTGTTGATCAATGCAATGGACAATGCAATGATTGTCCCCCTGAGCAACCAAACGATATGGGAGCTGGAATGCAAAATCTTGTAGCCATGCTCACACAACTTTCTCAAGCTATGAATCATGCAGGACTTCCAAACGAGCAAAGGAAGGAGCAACATTCTGTTGAATCCTTCATGAGGCAGCGTCCGCCTTCTTTCAGTGGGTCTACTGATCCATTAGTTGCTGAACAATGGATTATTACTACTGAAAAGATATTTTCAGTTCTTCAATGTTCTGAACATGATAAAGTCATCTTAGCAGTATATCGTTTGGAAGGTGAAGCTGATCAATGGTGGAATCTTATTAAGAATACGAGGCAAAGGGATAAAATTGAGTCTATGGAATGGGACGAGTTCAAGAACTTATTTTTCAATAAGTACTTCCCTCGTATTCTCCGAACAAAGATGGAGAAAGAGTTTCTTGAACTGAAGCAAAGGGATGATGAATCTGTTGGTACCTATGAAGAAAATTTTACAAGACTTGCAAGGTACGCTTCTGGTATTATTATCCAACCTGAGAGTAAGATCGATCGATTCTTTAGTGGCTTAAAACCAAGTCTTCGAAGGGCGTTATCCATAAGGGACTTCAATAGCTACGAGGAAATCGTTCGATGTGCTCTCAAATTCGAGATGGAGATTGGAGTAACCCATCAGTCACATGGGTTTGATAAGAAGAGGAAGATGGAATTCAAAGAAAAATCTAAAGAGCACACGGAAAAGAATATGAGCTTTTCCTTATGCTCAAAGTGTGGAAAGAAACATGGAGGGAGTTGTCTTAAAGGGACAAGTAAATGTTTTAAATGTGGAAAAGAAGGTCATCGGGCATTTGAATGCCGTGATAATGGGAAGAAGATGTCTAATGACGCAAACAAAGGAAGGGATACACAGAATGAACCTACTACACTTCAATGTTTCAAGTGCAAGGAGATGGGGCATTATGCCAATAAATGCCCAAATCCAAGGGTTGATGATGATGGTCGACGTCAACAAAATCTTAAGGCTAAAGACAAAGGAAAGTCACATGCAATTTCTATCAGCGATGTGGAGTACGATAACGATGTGGTAAAAGGTACACTTACCATCCACTCTAAAGTAGCAAATGTTTTATTTGATTCTGGATCCACCCACTCTTTTATTTCTGAAGACTTTTCTAAGGGTATCACCGTATTACCTCAACAATTAGATGTTGAGTTAGCTGTGACAACACCTAATGGCACATCAATCGCATCAAAAGTTTATAATTCTTCTCCGATCGAAGTTTGTGGGAAAGTGCTTCCTGCAAATCTTGTGATCCTTCCTTTAGTGGAATTTGATGTGATTCTTGGCATGGATTTGCTTTCTCTACATGGATCTCATATCTATTGCCAAAGAAGGGAAGTCACATTTCATATTCCAGATCAATCTACGATCGTCTATCAATGCAAGGATGAACATAACCTTCCAGTGGAAATTTCTTCCATCTTATGGGTATTGATTCCACTAAATGAAGGTTATTTATCTCAAATGGTTGGTGAGAAACTCACGATTAAGAATATGCCCATTGTACGGGAGTTTGATGATGTCTTTCCGGAGGAATTGCCGGGTCTTCCACCAAATCATGAAGTTGATTTTTCAATAGAACTCGTACCGGGTGCTTTGCCTATTTCAAAGACACCTTATAGAATGGCCCCAATTGAGTTGTAGGAATTGAAGAAGCAACTCCAAGAGAATCTTGATAAGGGATTCACACACCCTAGTGCGTCACCTTGGGGAGCACCTGTTCTATTTGTTAAGAAGAAAGATGGATCAATGAGACTTTTCATTGATTATCGAGAACTTAACAAGATCACTATCAAGAACAAATATCCTCTCCCACGCATTGATGACTTATTTGACCAACTACGCGGAGCTCAATACTTTTCCAAGATTGATCTTCGTTCAGGGTATCATCAATTAAGGGTCAAAAGGGAGGATATACCAAAGACGGCTTTCTATACAAGGTATGGACACTATGAATTTATAGTGATGCCATTTGGTCTTACTAATGCCCCTGCTATCTTCATGGATCTAATGAATAGAGTCTTTAGAGACTATCTTGATCAATTTGTGGTAGTCTTTATAGACAATATTCTTGTCTATTCAAAGAGCAAGGAAGATCATGAAGATCACTTGAGAATTATATTGAAGACCCTAAGAAAAGAGAAGCTTTATGCCAAATTTACCAAGTGTGAATTTTGGCTTCAAAAAGTTGCATTTTTGGGTCATATAATCTCAAAAGAGGGGATATCTGTGGATCCAGCAAAAACAGAGGTTATCGAAAGATGGTCAAGACCAACAACAGTAACTGAGATCCGAAGTTTTCTTGGTTTGGCTGGATATTATCGACGTTTTGTAAAAGATTTTTCACGATTATCTAATCCACTCACCAAGTTGACTCGGAAAGGAGTTAAGTTTGTCTGGACAGAGGAATGTGAAGAGAATTTCAAGGAGTTGAAAAGAAGGTTATCCAGTGCACCTGTGCTCACACTGCCTTGTAGTGGAGAAAGGTTTGTGATCTACATTGATGCATCCAAGAAGGGATTGGGGTGTGTTCTTATGCAAAATGATATGGTGATAGCTTATGCCTCACGACAGTTGAAAATCCATGAGCAAAATTACCCAACACATGATTTGGAGTTGGCTGCGGTAATCTTTGCATTAAAAATTTGGAGGCATTACCTTTATGGTGAAAGGTGTGATATTTATACTGACCATAAAAGTTTAAAGTATATTTTCACACAAAAAGTGTTGAATATGCGTCAAAGAAGATGGTTGGAGCTGATTAAGGATTATGACTGCTCAATCCATTACCACCCTAGGAAAGCAAACAAGGTGGCAGATGCATTAAGTCGACAAGACCATGCTAGTTTATCCATGATGAGGATCACAAAAGATCCAATATTTATGGATTTACAAAGGATGGATCTTGGAATTATAATGGAAGGGGAAAAATCTTATCTTTCTCAAATGAATGTTCAACCATCTATACATGTGAAGATTAAAGAGGCACAGAAAGAAGATGCCGAGTTACAAAAGAAGGTGAGAAATGTTCCTGAATTCAACCTTGATTGTGATGGGATAATAAAGTTCAGGAATCGGGTTTGTGTTCCTCCCATCCCCGAATTAAAGAAGGAGCTGCTGGATGAGGCTCATAGTTCTTCATTCTCTATTCATCCTGGAAGCACGAAGATGTATAGGGACCTGAAAGAGTACTTCTGGTGGGATGGCATGAAAAGAGATGTTGCTGAATATGTCTCTCGATGCTTGGTTTGTCAACAAGTTAAAGCTGAGAGACAGAAGTCTAAGGGGATGTTACAACCATTACCCATACCCGAATGGAAATGGGAAAACATCACTATGGACTTTTTCACAGGACTTCCTAAGACATCCAAAGGCAATAATGCTATCTGGGTCATAGTTGATCGTCTTACAAAGTCCGCACACTTCATTGCTATTAGAGAGGATTTCTCTCTAGATCAGCTTGCCAGGATATATGTAAAGGAAGTGGTAAGATTGCATGGAGTACCACTTTCTATTATATCTGATCGGGATCCGAGATTTACCTCGAAGTTCTGGCGAAGTCTTCAGCATACTCTGGATACAGAGTTGAGTTTCAGCACTGCTTATCATCCCCAGACAGACGGTCAGTCTGAGAGAACAATTCAAACCCTAGAAGATATGTTGAGAGCTTGCTCTATGGATTTCAAAGGAGGTTGGGATCAACACCTACCTTTGGTAGAATTTTCTTATAATAATAGCTTTCACTCCAGTATTCAGATGGCTCCTTATGAAGCTCTCTATGGAAAGAAATGCAGGACTCCAACTTGCTGGGATGAAGTTGGGGAAAGAAAGCTATTAGGACCTGATCTTGTTGATGAAATGGCAGAAAAGGTCAGATCTATTCAACAACACATAAGAGAAGCTCAGAGTCGACAGAAAAGTTATGCCGACAACCGAAGAAAAGACCTAGAGTTTGAAGTGGGTGATAAAGTGTTCTTACGAATATCTCCCTGGAAGAGGGTTATGAGATTTGGAAAGAATGGGAAGTTGAGCCCTAGATATATCGGTCCTTTCGAAATACTGGATCGTGTTGGGAAGGTAGCTTACCGATTGGCGCTTCCACCAAATCTCTCTCAAGTTCACGATGTGTTCCATGTATCTCTCCTGAGAAAGTACATACCAGATCCTTCACATGTACTCAGCTCAGAAGTTGTACCGGTGGAGCAAGATCTTTCTTATGAAGAACAGCCGATAGAGATTCTGGGTCGTAGCGAAAAAGTCCTACGAAACAAGACCACTCGCTTGGTGAAAGTTTTATGGAGAAACCACTAACTTGAAGAAGCTACATGGGAGCTTGAGGATATGATGAGGGAGAAGTATCCTCATCTGTTTGTTGCAAAGTGATGAATTTCGAGGGCGAAATTCTTTTTAAGGGGGGTAGAATGTAACACCCGAGACTTTTATGTTATATAAATCATCAAAGGAATCTTTTTCTACACAACACTTGCTTGGCTTGCTTTACACGCAATCGCGACCTTCCTCGATAGCTTGCGTCGTACACAATACCGAGTTTCACTAAACAACAATATGCTATTAAAACTAGCCGTTATGAATAGTAATAACCACTTTTTGAAATTTTATAAATTTTATTTTTCAAAATGGACTTCATTTTTGGACTCAGAATATCGAAATTAGCCTAGGGTGAAATTTTGGTATTTTTCTGAAAACTTTCAATTTTTGATGAATAGTGAAACCACTAAGTGGTAGGTTAAAAACTGAATTTTGCATAAAACTTAATTTTACCGCTTCTGTGAATGGAATTTCAAAAATCCGAGAGACACAGTTAATATCAAGGACTAAAATGTGGTTCAATGAGATGAAAATAATTTTTTGGTGAATAATAACTTTTTACTATTTTTACCGCGGTTAATAGTAAATAGGGTAACTAAGGGTAAATATGATATTAATATTACCCTAACACATGTCCTAATTCTATTGGACAAGTTTAATTCGACCAAAAACAAACTTAGGAATAAAATATGACCATTTAGGCCCACTTGGATTAGATTAGGACATTTATTATTAATTTATTTAAAGAAGGGTTAAAATAGTTAAATTTAAAGTTTAATAAGTAAATCATTTTTAATATGGGGTTATACATAAGATAAATTCGATTGTAAATATTCATTAGAAAGCTAAAATGATTTCCTACATGATGGTATTTTATTTGTAATTTTTAGACATCAAATAATTTAATTTAGTTATGACACAAAGATGATGCAGTAATTATCTTATTAATGAAATATTGACATAATTGATAATATAAATACCAAAATAAATGTAATTTAAGACTTTTTATGAATTCCACTAATTTTATAGGTTACTATGATATATTAGTGTTGATTTAATCAACTTGGTTCGAACATATAATTCTGATATGACTTTCACAAAAATCATATATCAAATAGTGTCAAAATTGACACAAAATAGTTTTTAAATCAAATATTATATTATTAATTGTTATTTTATTCCTAAAAATCTAAGGTTCGGCCAAATGACTTAGATAAGGATATATATATTAATAATAAACAATTTGGGGTTCGTTTGTCATGTTATAGTAAGTTTATTAACCATATAGTGAAAGAAAACAAAAAGACACGGTAAAAGTTAAATTAATTAACTTAGAGTTAAATCTAATTGATAAGGTTAAAATAATACCCCAAACTTGTCTAAATCCTATTGGTTGATAGGATTTCGACCCATCACCACTTCATATTCGAAATAAGACCCTTTGGAACCATTATAAACCGATTTTGACTTTAATATAAAATAATATTTTGAGATATTCCTAAGGTGCCCCTCTCCTCCCTTATAAAAGGGCACCTCCTCCTCCTCCTCCTCACACCAATTTGAGCACTCAAGCTCGGCCAACCCCTACCAAAATCTCTTCTCCACTTCCCTAGCAACATCCTAGAGGTTCTGGTCTTCCTCAAAGACCAATTTTAGTGCCCTAAGAGGATGTCTCAAAGAGGCGTTTTAAAGAAGAGGTAATTACCGTTACCAATTCTTTCATCTTTATTTCTTCTTCCACTTCTTATTCTTAGGTTGTTTCATTATGAAGTAATAACATCAGTATCACTCATATTCTTATATGTTATTATAAGTATGAAACAACCCTAATTCACCTTCTATCCATCCTACGGAAAAATGAAATCACCGCGCGTGCGTACGTACGGAATACCGTCTCCACGCCGTGGTGTAATCTATTTTCCACCACCACATTAATAGGATGGGTATAATGGTGTAATGAGTAACTATATATGATTATTATAAAGTGATATTGATACTGAAATAATATTCATACACTTTAACACAATTCCACGACCATGGGAACGATATCATCGCTCGTGCGTACGTACGGAATACCGTCTCCACGACGCGATGAGATTCATTCTCCACATTAACCATTCATGAATGATTATAAAGCATATATAACAAGTAATAATGAAATATATGACATAATAATGATACTGGATTTATGTATATTTATATGTATGTCATCTACTTAATTCCATTCAAGACAATAAGGAAAGGAAAACAGCGTTCATGCGTACGTACGGACTACCGTCTCCATGAACGGTGTTTTTCATTTCATTTATCTATCTATTATATATATATATATACTGAATATATATGATATATAAATCATATTTTATATTCTGGAAGTAAGTAAATCATGATATAAGTAATAATAATGTCAAGAACAACAAGTCAAAACACCTACGATAAATGAAACGATTTTACCCAAAACACTACTTTAACATGAATTTACAAAACAACGGGTAATATAAAGTTATAAGTGGACCATATATGATATCATAACAATGAATATGATTCTGTAATAAGTCAATAACATTATGTAAATCATTATACAGGAGGTTCGGACACGTACAAAGCAAGTCGGACCTAAGGTAAGGGAAATATCACAATCTCACTTTTATCCAAGATTGTTTTTACTTTGGTAATTACTGGGGTGTATTTTATCATCCACATCCATGTTCCCTCAATATGTAATATTATTTCCATCCTTCAAAAATAGTTTATATCAAATTTTACCCTTCTTTGAGTTTTTAGTAAAAGATATGAAAGGAATCTTTTGTCGTTTTTTCGTACGAGGTACTTTTTGACTTTTCCGACAAAAGTACGAAGAATGTTTTTTTTAACTTATACGGTATGAATGGATTTTTAAAACATTATTTCCAAGAAGCTTCCGTTACAAGTTTTCAAGTTTATTTTTAATCAACTTCTTTTATTTTAAAGTCGTATGACATGTTATGAAAGGAAAAATGTTTTTAAAGTAGAAAAGATATTTTCCTCAAGAATGGAGTTCAAGTGTTTTATCAAAATTATTTTCCATCTAAGATAATGAAGGGTTCTGTTTTATCCCTATTATTAAATTGATTTGTTCATGTTATGATGGAATTATTTTTATGAATTCCTTTATCTTATATGAATTGATTTATGATGTCATGATGTTTCAAGAATCCCATTTTTGTTACATGTGTTATGCGATGATGTATGTTTTATGATTATGTGGCACACATAAGAAAGGATTCATTATAAGATGGGTGGGACCTATATCTCCCTCCAATGCATTGGGTAAAGATTTTATATCTCATGAGATAGACAGGGCTGGAACGGTAGGTTATACCGGTTCAGTGAAACAGGACTGAAACGAGGGTTACTCGATTCAGAAAGGGACTTTGTCCACTAAGATAGTCTTGGCAATGAGTCTTGACTAACAAGAAATGATTCTCTATGATTATGTGTGTATGCCACAAAGTTTCATGTTTTATGTTATGATTATTGGGATTACATTTCACTTCTATGATTTATCCCATGTTATGATATTATGAGCTCTTTTGAAGGTTAAGATTTCCAAAAAGCTATGTTCTTATGAATATGATGTGATTGATTTCTCTTTTGTTTACCCTTACTGAGCATTTGAGCTCACCCTTTTATGTTTTCTTTTCCCCAGGATATAAAGAAAGGTTTTAGGTAAAAAAAAGGGAAGATCTTTATGGGAGATATTGAAGATCTTTCACCACGATTAGAAGATTACGTTCCGAGTTTCCAAAGACACTAAACTATTACGATCCTTGTGTGTGTGTTTTTTGTTATGTACTAAGTATTCCACAAATGTAATGTAATGTCCATGTACGTCAAGATACGGGTCTCTACAGTACGGAAAACCAAGGTACACACCATTTACTCTAAAAATACACGCAGTGTACTTTTCTTTTTATTTCATTAATCAGACCGGTGTCATGACTTAACCCTGTTTTCATCTTCTTCTACGCCTAATTCTGCCCAGAGCGTCCAAGGAGGCCGAATATTCTCTGAGCCACCGATCCGTCACCGGTTATCCGAATCAAACACCTTCAGTTGTAATAGAATCTCAATGGTGATTTCTTGGTTCTTTTTTAGCCTTGTTTCATGATTCTCCTTGTTTTTAAGTTATCATGGGTTGAGCATTTTGGACATTTTCTCAGATATTCGATGTTCTAAGGAGAATCAATCATCGTGGTTCACTTATATCGATCTCTGAGGATCGAGGGAGGTGGTTTGTTACCCTACGTTGAATGTATTTGAGTTTTGGTTGCAAATGTGTCGGATACCCATGTATCGGGTATCCCGAGTTTGGGATTTTGATCCTATTGTTTAATATTCTTAGATTTCTTATTATCTTACAATTAATTGATACCAATGTATGCTTGGTTGCATGTTTAAGGATCACCCCACGGGTGTTTTCCCCTGTTTGGCTGTTTATCGTCGTTTGGCACCGTTTGCCTGCGAGGCAAACCCTATTGCAATTGCTAGTTTACTTGTTATAACTGTTTGCAGGTGTTTCTAGCCGTTTAAATGTTCTTGATGCATTATAGTTATTATCCATGTAGTTGCTGAACTTACTTAGGGCTGGTGACAGTCTATTATGCTCGAATGGACTGCTCAGGGCTGTGAGAACCTGGTGTGCAAGATCAAAGAGGGAATAGACGATTAAGTGCTTCCCTAGAGGGTCTGTTGGTTTTAGCTTCGTATGCAGGACCTACAGGAATAGGACTTTGTGCTTCCCAAGAGTATTCTTAGTTTACACACGTATCGAGACCACATAAGGAATTAGACATAAGTGCTTCTTTAGAGAGTCTATAGCTATCATTGCAAGACCATAGGGGAATTGACGTAAGAGCTTCCCAGAGTGTCTGTGTCTTGTTTGATTACTGAACTATAGGGGTCTGCTAGTTTGAGACACCCAGAGAGTCAGTGTGAATTTTGTTTGGTTGGTTGTGACGAGTCCACCAAGCCAAAGAACAAGGTTGGGTTTGAACTGCTTGTGGGTTAGGTAGTATTTTAGTTACCTGCTGTGTTACTTGCTTTACCTTGGAATAGAGAGATTTGCTAGATTCCCTAGTTGTTTAATTAAATGAATCTGAAGGATAATTGGTAGGATTTCTACTGGTGTACTCCTAGTTCATTACTGTATTTATTTCCTTTACTTTTTCTATATTGATCACTGATAATAGGGCACAAATCTTGTGATGGTTGCCTACTAGGATTAGTCTCACACTCTGTTTGGGTCCTTTTTTCAGCCCAAATAGATTATATGGTTGCGGGTGTGGATAGGGATTGTGGACCTTCCACCTCAGGTACTTGATTGCTGGTTGGAGTTGGAGAGCATGGGACCGGGCTTTGGCTCGCGATGCTGCTAGAGTTGCTGTTTACTTTTAGTATTTGGTTTCAGTTGTATTTCAGCATGGTGTTTTGTTTGCTATTTTCCATAGACACATGTACCATACTGCATCATTGTTATATCAGACATTGCTTCTACTTTTAGTTTCAGTTGTCGTATATTGTTCCTATTTCCACTATTGCATATGTTTGTTCTTCCGCTGTATACTTTACCCAATGAGGGCATAGTTTCCCCATTGACTCACCAAGTCCCTCATTGCTAGTCGACAACCTCTGGCATTTGGGGAAGTGCGATTGAGGTCATGTGGTGAACCGGGTACGGGGCACCAGTTATGAGGCCCCAGATTCAGGTCGTTACAAAGTGGTATCAAAGGGAGGTTTTCTTTCTTTTCTATTTCCTTACTATTTTGCGACAATAGACATGGATAGGAAGGAATGGGTAGTTATTACTTAACTGTTCCTGTGAGTAATTAACCCGTGTACAGGGAAAAGTTATATTACCCCGTAATTACAATTTTCAGTTTTTGCAAGTGTTACAGTTTATTATATTTCACTGTTGGGTGATGCACATGTTTCATGCTGTTACAGTTCATATTATTGTCATTCTATTTTGTTGCAACCCGATGAGATGATGGTATGCCATCTCATGCATCATATAGTAACTGGTTAGGAAATCACATTTCATGCCTTTTTCCATGTCATCTAGGGTGCATTAGAGATTACATGCTGTTGTGATAGATTCCATGATAGATTATGCATGATGTTGTGATAGTTGCTGTGATAGATATACTGCTATGTTGATAGGGTGTCGTTTATTTTTTAAGTTAATTTATCATGGACACTAAACTTTGTTCTTAGAGGTGTTATGGGCCCTCGAGAATCGGAATTTAGTGGATCATTGGATTTTTATGCTGTTTACTTAGTGTATGCATTGTTATGATGCCAAGATTTGATTCACGGGGAGTATGGGCCCCCACAGATCGGAATTTCGCACATAGGTGTTTGTTTTTCAGTGTTTATGGTGTTCGGTGCAGTTTCTGAGCTACTGCGATGAAAAAACCAAGAATACACGACATGTAATTTATTAATACACGCAATGTAGTTTTTAAACCGTGTTACTAACTGTGTGAATAGAGACACTGGGTTTTAGAAAGTCTTCAGGGACACTCCATGTACGATAAATACACGTCGTGTAGTAGTCGACTGTGTAACCGACCATGTCATTAACAACACGGGTCGGGGACGCTCATGTAGTATACACAGTGTTTTGTAAAAACATGCTGTGTAGCCTTGTTCTAGGTACCCGTCCATGTCACGAACAATATAGGATGGCGTTATCTTCTCCTATACACGCCGTGTTTGTTCAGAACACACCGTGTAAGTGTCAACCGTGTAGCCGACCGTGTAACCTACTACATGGGTCCCCGAACCTATTCAGTACACGCTATGTCCTTAGTGAACACGCCATGTAGTTTAGGATTAATAGGATCGTGTAGGTTAGCCATGTAAAGAGACTCTGGTAGGGGAGTGGAGTTCAAGTATACGCCGTGTGTTGGAACAACACGCCGTATAGTCTAGGGTGATACACGACCAACAGTGGCAGAAGTACACGCCCATGTGAATGGATTTAACAAACATGTCGTGTTGTCGTGTTTTGGAAAAATTAAGTGTTTCTATCTCATGTTCCCATTTTGTACCCTTGTGTTTCCATTCTTGTTAATCCTAATTATGAGGTGTGCTTTTGACCTTTCAGGGCTATGGCACCAAGACGACCTACCGTTGCACGTCAGGAACCAGACAATGACTGTACGCCTGATATGGCAGACCAAGGACTACCAGTAGTTCCGCTGATCATTCCAGACATGGAACCTACAGTGATTCCAGACACTAGTGTCGATTCTCAGTTCAGAGAGGGGTTCATGAGATTCATGAAGACCTTCCAAGGAGCTCAACATCCTGCCCCGTCTATGGTAGAGATGACGCGGGTTTTTCAGCAGTAACATCCTCCCACTTTTACTTGGGATAGAGGAACTCAGGCTGAAGATTCATGGCTAGAAACCATGCTTTACATCTTCAAGTATATGGAGACACCCCCAGACAGAAGGGTGAATCTCGTGACTTACATGCTGCAAGATTCTGCCAAGAGATGGTGGGATGTAGTTTTGCAGGAAGGGCGCCAACGGACTATGGCTTGGGACGAGTTCCAGCGTATATTCTATGACTACTTCTATCCGGTGACGCTAAGGGACGACAGAGCCAAAGAGTTCATGAACCTACAGCAGGGTACTCTTTCGGTCATGGAGTATTCCTCCTGTTTCACTGAGTTACAGCGCTTCACTCCCATTTTGGGAAATGACGAGCTGTTTTTGGAAAGGAAGTTTGAGGAAGGCCTCAAGCTAGAGATCAGATCGCAAGTGAACGTCTTCTAGTTGACTTTTATTACTCTGATAGTCAACCAGAAGCTGATCACCGAATGGAATTTGAGGGAGACTGGAGCTGTTGACCAGGGCAGTTTATCACCCAAGGCTGATTCATTTCATACTGACAGCAGGAAGCGCCACCGAGAGTCTACTCGAGGTGACTCGATGAAGCGAGGTATTTCTTCTAGTACACGGGATCTCTCTTCGGGAAACCATATGGTATGATATCAGTGTGGAAAGAGCGAGAATAAGAAGCCTTAGTGCTTGAGAGACCCATTTGAGTGTCGATCTTGTAACAAGATGGGTCATCAGCAGCGTTTTTGCAGGGTTCTTCTTCTAGCGGCTAGTGAAGGAGGATCTGTTTCTACTCCTCGTACAGGAGTAGGATTACAAGTTCCACATCAGACTTGGGGATGGAGTTCTTCAAGTCGTTCAGGCCAGGGTTGAGGTCGAGGACGCAGTGGGCAGGCTCAGGGAGGATCAGCCCAGGGATATCAGGCTACTACATAGGGCAGCGGTACTGGCCTGACGTTTGCGGTAGAGCCGATTCATCAGGGGTGAGATCCTGGACCTTCCACAGTTCGAGGTACAATCTTAGCAGCCTCGGTTTTATCTTCTGTACTATTCGATATTGGATCTTCTGATATCTTTGTTTCTGTGCACACTTTGGAGAGCCCTAGACTTACTGTCTTTACTTCTGAGGATATGATGACACTAGATACTCCCTTGGGACTTAGAACTGCTAGTGTGCATTAGTGCAAGGAGTGCCCTCTTGAAGTTGGTGGGTGTCACTTCTTGTGGGATATTTATGTCCTTGATATGACGGGTTATGATTTCATTCTCAGGATGGACTGGTTAGTTTCCTTCCAGGCCTTTGTCGACTGCTATCGCCGAAGGGAGAGTTTCACATCACCAGAGGGTGGATCTTTTCTTCAAAAGGACGAATGGGATGTCCAGGAGAGCAGAGCTGGACTAGAGCATCATGGGTTGGGCAGTGTTACAACCTAGATTGCTAGTTTATATCTGGATGACAAGGGGACTTCTCAGATGAATTTTCCTCCGGTAGTTGATCTTTTTCCGGATGTCTTTCCAGAAGACTTTTCAGGGTTGCCTTCGGAGAGAGAGGTGGACTTCTCTATTGAGCTTCTTCCTGGATCATCACCGGTAACTATACCTCCTTAT
This sequence comes from Viscum album, assembly GCA_963277665.1. NCBI lineage: Eukaryota > Viridiplantae > Streptophyta > Magnoliopsida > Santalales > Viscaceae > Viscum > Viscum album. The sequence goes on from OY728123.1 coordinate 1,385,679,714, forward strand.
AGGATGTCGACGCTTGAGTTGCAAGAGCTCAAGAAACAGTTGGAGGAGTTGCAGGAAAGGGGTTTTATCCAACCCAGTACGTCCCCTTGGGGTTCGCCGATGTTGTTTGCGAAGAAGGCGGATGGTACCTTACGGCTGTGTGTGGACTATCAGAAGCTGAACCAGTTGACGGTTAAGAACCGATATCCTTTTTCAGGGATTGATGTTATTTTTGATTAGCTTCGGAAAGCCAAGGTGTTCTAAAAGATCGACTTGAGATCTAATTATCATCAGTTGCACGTCATACCATTTGATATACATCTTACAGCCTTCCGGAGCAGATATGGTCTGTACGAGTACTTGGTTATGCCGTTCGGTCTCACGAATGCGCCAGAAGCCTTTATGGAACTGATGAACAGAGTTTTCCATCCTTATTTGGATTCTTTCGTGGTGGTTTTCGTGGACGATATCTTGTTGTACTCTCACATTAGACATGACCATGCTACCCATCTTGAGATCATATTGAGTTCACTGAGAGAGCATCAGTTATATGCTAAGATCTCAATGTTTCACTTCTGGATGGATGAGATTCACTTCCTGGGTCATGTCATCTCTGAGACAGGAGTATCAGTAGACCCAGAAAAGGTGAGGGCGGTGGTTCTATGGAAGCATCCGAAGAATGTATTCGAGGTACAAAGTTTCTTGGGGATGGCTGGTTACTACAAGTGGTTTATCCAGGACTTTTCATGCCTAGTAGAACCACTAACAGGTCTGACCAAGAAGGGGGCGAAGTTTTTATGGTCATATTCTTGTGAGTTAGCTTTTCCGAAGATGAAGGGGAGGTTGACTTCAGCACCGATATTGGTCATGCCAGAACCGGGCAAGGGCTATACTGTTTACTGTGATGCTTCAGGTATCGGGCTGGGAGCTGTGCTTATGCAAGGATGTGGGGTCGTTGATTACGGGTCTCGGCAGTTGAGGCCACACGAGGGGAACTACCCTACACATGACCTGGAGTTGGCTGCTATTGTTCATGCCTTGCGTTGTTGGAGACACTATTTTTTGGGAGTTCATTTTGTGGTATATACTGACCACAAGAGCCTCAAGTATATCTTCACATATAGTGACTTAAATTTAAGACAGCGGAGGTGGGTTGAGTACCTGCAGTCTTTCGACTTTGAGCTTGCCTATACTCCTAGGAAAAGCAATACTGTGGCAGACGCACTGAGCAGGAGGACTTAGTTACATGTAGTTCAGGAGGCCAGCAGTGAGTGGAAGCTTATGGAGCTATTCTCTAAGATGCACTTGGAGGTGCAAGACAAATAGGGACAGACCTTTCTCTCTTCTGTGACTATTACCTCTACTTTACTTGATCTGGTGTGAATGAGGCAGCTATCAGATTTAAAGGGTTTAGTCCTGCGGGAGAGTGTGTCAGGAGAGGAACCTCTTTCTAGATGAACAGTGGGCAAGGATGAGATATTGCATTTCCAGGGATGCATATGGGTGCCAGCTGATATACACGAGGAGCTGATGCAGAATTTGGGTGCCAGCTGATATACACGAGGAGCTGATGCAGAATTTTCATTCCTTAGTTTGGGCAATTCCTCCTGGCATCACCAAGATGTATCTTGATCTACATTGACAGTACTGGTGGCCAGGTATGAAAAGATATGTAGCTGGTTTTTTTCATGAGATGATCGACTTGTCAGCAGGTGAAAGTAGAGCATCAGTGACCAACAGGGCTTTTACAGCAGTTACCCATTTTGGAGTGGAAGTGGAACGATGTCACGGTGGACTTCGTGACCGGTTTGCCGAGGTCGCCTCTAGGGAACGATGCTGTTTAGGTTTTCATCGACAGGCTTACGAAGGTTTCTCACTTCTTACCGATCAAGGATACCTTCAGTATTGATGATCTGGGATGAATTTACATCCGAGATATTGTACGACTGCCTGGAGTTTTACACTCCATTGTTTCAGACAGGGATGCACGCTTTACTTCTCGGTTCTGGCAGGGGCTTCAGAGGGATTTGGGTACACACGTACTTTTGAGCACATCATACCATCCCCAGATGGATGGCCAGTCCAAGCGCACGATCCAGGTGCTTGAGTATATGCTCCGAACTTGCATTTTGGACTTTGGAGGTTCTTGGGAGAAGCATATCCCTCTTGTAGAGTTCGCCTACAACAACAGTTTTCAGGCCACTATTTAGATGGAACCTTACGAGGCCTCGTACGGTAGGCCATGCCAATCACCTTTATGCTGGATAGAGGTAGGAGAGGCAGCTTTGCTGGGACCTCGTCTTGTTCAGAAGACCTCATAGCAGATATAGTTGATTCGAAAGAGGATGACTACAACACAGTCTCGACAAAAGTCTTATGCTGATCAGGGAGACGACCTTTGGAGTTCGAGGTCGGGGATTAGGTTTTCCTGCGTGTCACACTGAGTTTGGGAGACAAGATGATCCAGAGACAGGGTAATCTTTCACCGCGGTACTTCGGGCCGTTTGAGGTGTTGGAGAGAGTTGGGCTGGTTGCCTATCGGTTGCAGTTACCATAGAGGTACCAGGATATGCACGACGTCTTCCACGTTTCCCAGCTCCGACATTACTTTTCATACCCATCTCATGTATTTCAACCCAAGGAGGTTGCGCTTGAAGCGGATGCGTCTTTTGAAGAGAATCCTATTAGGATTGTCAATCGTTGTACGAAATTTCTCTGTGGCCGGTCTGTTCCTCTAGTATGGGTGTTATGGCAGCACAGGCGAGTGCAGGATGAGACTTGGGAGCGGGAGGCCGATGTACGATCGAAGTGACCGGAGATGTTCGGGGTTTCTTATTCTACGCCTCGCTAGGGAAATTCGAGGATGAATTTATTTAAGGGGGGAAGTTTGTAAGAACCCGGATCGTTGTTTCAAGTATGTTTTCCTTTTTTGGTCGTTTTAAGGAAAAGGGGAAAATCTGGAAATTTTCAGAGTATATGCTGTGTAATTTATGAGTACACGTCGTGTACGTTTCTCCCGCGTGAGGCCGTGTCCGAGCCACACACACGGCCGTGCGGGGTGAAGTGGAGGCCGCTTAAAGAAGAGTATGGAAAACCAAGGTACACGCCATGTACTCTAAAAATACACGTAGTGTACTTTTCTTTTTATTTCATTAATCAGACCGGGGTCGCGACTTAACCCTGTTTTCATCTTCTTCTCTGTCTAATTCCTCCCTGAGTGTCCGAGGAGGCCGAATATTATCCAAGAAACCGATCCATCACCGGTTATCCGAATCGAACAACTTCGGTTGCAATAGAATCGCAGCGGTGAGTTCTTGGTTATGCTTTAGCCTTGTTTCATGATTCCTCTTTGTTTTTAAGTTATCGTGGGTTGAACGTTTTGGATGATTTCTCAGATCTTCAAAATTCTAAGGAGAATCAATCGTCGTGGTTCACTTATATCGATCTCCGAGGATCGAGTTAGGTGGTTTGTTGCCCTACATTGAATGTCTTTGATTTTTGGTTGCAAAAGTGTTGGATACCCATGTATCGGGTATCCCAGGTTTGGGATTTTGATCCTATTGTTTAATATTCTTATATTGCTTGTTAGCTTATAATTAATATATACAAATGTATGCTTGGTTTCATGTTTGAGGATCAACCCTTGGGTGTTTTCCCTGTTTGGCTGTTTATCGCCGTTTGGCTCCATTTTCTTGCGAGGAAAACCCTATTACAATTGCTATTTAACTTGTTATAACTGCTTGAAGGTGTTGCCTGCCGTTTAAATTTTATTGATGCATTGTAGCTATTATCTAAGTATTTTTTGAACTTACTTAGGTCTGCTGACAATCGATTATGCTCGATTGGACTGCTCAGGGCTGTGAGAACCTGGTGCGGGAGATCAAAGGGGGGAATAGAAGATTAAGTGCTTCTCTAGAGGGTCTGTTGGTTTTAGCTTCATACATAGGACCTATGGGAATAGAACTTTGTGCTTCCAAAGAGTGTTCTTAGTTTACACACGTATCGAGACCACATGAGGAATTAGATGTAAGTGCTTCCTCAGAGAGTCTGTAGCTATCGTTGCAAGACCATAGGGGGATTAAAGTAATAGCTTCCTAGAGTGTATGTGCCTTGTTTGATTACTGGTCTATAGGGGTATTCTAGTTTGTGCCACCTGGAGAGTTAGTGTAAATTTTGTTTGGTTGGTTATGACGAGTCCACCAAGACAAAGAACAAGCTTGGGTTTGAACTACTTATGGGTTAGGTAGTATTTTAGTTACCTGCTGTGTTACTTGCTTTACCTTGGAATAAAGATATTTTCTAGATTCCCTGGTTGTTTAATTAAATGAATGTGAAGGTTAATTGGTAGGATTTCTACTGGTGTACTCCTAGTTCATTATTGTATTTATTTCCTTTACTTTTTCTATATTGCTCACTGACAGTAGGGAACAAATCTTGTGGTGGTTGCCTATTGGGATTAGTCTCACACCCTATTTGGGTCCTGTTTTTAGGCCCAAACAGATTATATGGTTGCAGGTTTGGATTGGGATTGTGTCCCTTCCACCTCAGGTACTTGATTGCTGGTTGGAGCTGGAGAGCATGGGACCAGGCTTTGGCTCGCGATGATAATGGAGTTTCTGTTTACTTTTAGTATTTGGTTTCAGTTGTATTTCAGCATGTTGTTTTGTTTACTGTTTTCCATAGACACTTGTACCATACTGCATCATTTTTATATCAAAAATTTCTTCTACTTTTAGTTTCAGTTGTCGTATGTTGTTCCTGTTTCTGCTATTGTGTATGTTTTTTCTTCTGCTGTATACTTTACCCAATGAGGGCATAGTTTCCCCACTGACTCACCAAGGCCCTCACTGCTAGTCAGCAGCCTCTGGCATTTGGGGAAGTGCGCTTGAGGTCATGTGGCGAACTGGGAATGAGGCACTAGTTATGAGGCCCTAGATTCGGTTCGTTACATGTAAACTCATTATCTTTGGTGGACAAGAATGTTGAGAACTCATGTTGTTTCATGAAAGTATTTTATACCATTACACAACAATATCTACCCTTACATAAATAGAAAGTGAATTTTAATAATCACTTACACAAAATAGGAGAGAGGATAAGGAAGGGAGAACACATTGCATGAAATAATATCATGCACGTATTATAACCCAAACATATATAAGTGTGAATGAATAAATGATAATTTTTCTTGCATTAATATGAGTATGGAAATGAACACATGATTTCATAATCAGTTGAGAGATAAAGAGGAATGAATATCTTCAGATACCTGAAACTTGTTCAGTGAAAGGATGTGTAGAGATTGTTAAAATAGCGAACATAAGTTGTTAAAATAATAATTACATAAATAATATTTTCATAGATTTATAAGCATGAGAATTTACATGCATGTTGTTATTCATGGATAATGTGTACATAAATAAACTGAGTTTTGAAATATTTTATCATACATAAAATAATGATGAACTTGTGTTCCCAACTTACACATGATTATGTGATTCCAGAACATTATTTGAAGAATCAATAACATCCCAAACAGTGTTTTACTAAGGAAAATGATTATAAAAAATTATTCATAATTAATTTCAAATGAGAAACAGACTCTCTAGTGGCTATAGAAGGTACTTGAAGTGTAAATGAGTTAGTCAGATCCTAAAAGATCATAGAGGATGATCAAAGAATGATCCTATATTTGATAAACCCTAAATAAGATAAAAAGTATCTCAGTTGGTGTAAGATACCGACCTTTTTATGAAGTCATATCAGGCCTGTTTTCATGTACTTTTATTTTCTTCAAAGTACCTTTGTTTTGGAGTTGTGTCTTGGGGTGCATTAGGGTGGTTTTTCAAGAAAAATTAATGGATAGAGGGTTGTTCATGGTTTGAGAATGGTTTGAAAAACTATGTAACTAAACCCATGAAATCATGTAAACTATGAAAACCAGGATAGAGTGGTCCACAAGGCTAGCTCATGGTTTACCATTACCATGCACCCCTACCTAGGGAATTGTGCATTTCTGTTTTAATTATCCTAAAATTAGTATTTAATTCACCCAAATCCCTGAGACCCCTCTATTTAAACCTAGGGCTAGGCTTAAAAAATTCTAGGTGACATTAGATCCTTTTGGAGGGATTCCATGGTGATTCAAACACCATTCTCTGAGATCTAATTCCCAGATTGAAGATCCGCTCTCTTCTCGGTAATTGGATTTTATCCTGTTTTTTCTTCCATTCTTTCCTGTATCTTTCTTTGATATTTTCATAGAATATCTCCATTGTTTCCATAGATCTAAAATAATGAGTTTATATCTAGATCTATGATTATGGTTCTAGATCTATATTTTCACGATCTTATGCTTTTTGTCTTAAATTTTGGTTCAGGGATTTAGATCCAGATCTTGATCAATGTCATTGTGCCGTTTGGATTTTGGGGATTTCCGTTGTGCTAGAATCCATCTACAAACTGAGGTAGGTGGTCTAAATTGAACACCCATTATTGTGTATTTGATATGTGTATATCAGATTATTTATTCTCTAGCTTCCATTTATTATTTAATTCCTAAATTAGAGTAATTAGGAATCATAATTTGACATATTGATGCTTTGAAGATATAGATGATTAATTAATGATTTAATCATGGAACATATGGGGCTATCCAATTAGATATTTCATTTGTAGATTTTGTTTATGGGTTGAGATATTGTAATTGAGATATTGAATTGGTTTTTAAGATAATTAATTTGGGGGAATTAATTATGGGATGAAGTTTGGCTATGTAATATAATTAATTGTGAATTAATTATGTTAAATGATGTTGATTAAAGATAATTAATTGTGATAATTAACTATGATAAGTTGAGATTTTATTTAGATAATTAATTTTGTAGAATTAATTATGGAATAAGATTTTTGTTGATTGATTAATTAATTAATGAATTAATTAATGAGTTACGTGCTTAGTTAATCATTGGGTTAAATAATGGGCTTTGATATGTTTAACTAATCATTAAATTAGTAAGGTAATGATGTGGTTAATTTTTATGAATTAATGAATAATTTAAATGATTGATAATGTGGGTGCTAGACATGGAACTCTAGACCAACTTAGAAGTTGGGACATGGACATGGCGTTCCTCCCCAATAGTTATCCAAGCTTGTGATATGGGGTGTTAGATAGGGTGATCCACACTGAATGAGATTTGTGGTTCTTGAAAAGGCGTTCAACACCGAATTAGATTTGGGGTGCTTGAAATTCCATTCAACACCGTATGACATTTGGGGTGCTTGACATGGAGTTAAAAACCAAATGAATGACACTAATGAATTATGATTTAAATGAGAGACTTGAGTTGAAACTATTTTTAATGTGATGATTAAATAAAAAATGAAAATGTGATAACTTCTTAATTATTCACTGTAATTATTGCTTCATAGAATTGCATACACTGCCTTTTGACTTGAATTTTTTTAGACAACATTGGTGGTGGGATATTGAGTCCTACTCAAAACCTACTTGTGCTGCCTAATTGGAAGCCGAGAATAATTTTTTGTTCCAAGACATGATAAGGACAAGGACCAAGGATTGGTTTCTATTTGGGAATGGAACATGGGTGAGGAAACTGAATGTGTTTTTGGACTCTCTTTTGAGTAATTGTGTATTTAATTTTAGTTTCACTGTAAAAACATGACACTTTCATTGTTATATTATGTTTTCCCTTTCAATTAAGTATTTTATTTTCTATTTGGATATCATTTGACATGGTATTGTTCAAGTTATATATATGCTTCTACACTTGTTTATTGTTGTTTGTTTCTATTGGTGTCTTATTCAGATAAAAGAGACTATAGTCTCCCCAAGAATGACTTACCAAACCATCACTTCTAGTCGGAACCCTCTAGCATAAAGGGGTGGCATTCTTGAGGGAATGTGACTGAATGGATTAAGGAAACCTTTAGTGGCACCTCATTCGGAACATTACATTGTGGTATCAAAGGATTTTTCTTTTCATTCTTCTTATTTTGTCTTACTATTTTGAGAAAGGTAGACATGAGACTATAAAGTGTTAGGGCATGTTAATAAAATTTTTCATGGGATTTGTAAAAGAATGTATGTGGGAAAATTTGGGTATTCATGGTGGGGTTTTGGTTATTGTTGCTTGTTGTTACCATTGCATATTATTTCACCTTGGGTGGTGCACTTGTGGTGTGATATGATATTTTTTTTTACAATTTTTGAACTTTGATTCGTGGCCTAAAGAAGCACTACAGTTGAGTCTGCATGAATCATTATAGGAACTCATGGGTATTGTGACATGCATCATTCTAGGAACTCATGGGGAAAATGTGTTATGGGTAATTGAACTTGATCTATTTTTCCAGGTTGTGAGATTGAAATAATGATGCAAAAAAATGAAAATAAATGGGTTTCCAATGAGAAACCTGAATAATGAGATGGGTTTTATTAATTAATTGATGAATTAATTAATATGAAATTGTATAAATAATTAATTTTGGGAATTAATTAATGAGAATATGCATACCCTTGTTAACCAAAACATAGGTGTAGGATGGTTAAGGGTACCGATAAGGCCTCGGTATTGACCATGTGGTGAGAAAATGTGGAAGGACATGTTGAAATTGTTTTTATCTTTCTCCTCAAACATAAATGTTACAAGGTAACATTATGAGACCTAAGATGTGTGTTTGGATTTACAGAGTTATGCCTCCACAATGCTTGTTGTGAGGGATACTGAGGTGTATGGCCCAGAATGAACTTCTAGACAGAGAACTTGAGGCACTGTTAGTGCCACTTGAGGAGGAAGGGGATAATTTCCAAGATAAATTTGCTCGTTTCATGAAATTCATGGAGAGAGGCCCCAGGAAGGTTATAAAAAGAACGTATGAGTTGATATGGTAATTTCAGCTACAACACCCTCTTACTTGTACTAGATAGGGGAACCTTAGGGATATGAATTCTATATTGAATCCATAGAGCCAATAATTGACCATTTGGATACTTCAAATGAGAGGTGGGTCAAGTTGGATTCTTCTATGCTACGGGGGTCAGTGAAGTGTTGGTGGGACATTCAGGTACGATATGGATAGACTGATGATATGTTATGGAAGGACTTTCTAAAGAAGTTCATGTAACACTTCTATCTAGAGACACTGAGACAAGAGAGGGATTTGTATGTTATGAATTTGACCTAGGGGAGCATGTAAAAAATGGATTATGGTAAACATTTCCCACATTTACAGTGTTTTTTTCTAGTTTTAGTGGTAGATGAGGCTTCATTGGAAAAACAATTTCAGGATGGACTAAATTGTGAAATTAAGTTTCAATGAATATCTTTAGGTAGAAAATGTTTTCAGAAGAGGTGAATCATGGTCTCATTTTTGAGGGAAAACTGAAGGAGGATTCCAGTACTGGATAGGTTGCTGTTAGTGGATGATGAGGTAGTGTGAATTCTGAGAGCAGGAAGAAATGTTTCAAGAATCATATTTAGGACTTTGGAATGAAAGGTGGACAACTAGGAGGAGTAGTGGCACTAGACCTTACTCATGCACTTTGTGTCCATTGCGGCATGTCGTGACACTATCAAAAAAAATTCCTTAACCACTAGTGGAGTGCTAGTTTTGTAGCAAGATGGGGCACCAACAGAAGTTTTGCAGGAAGAAACAAATAGTTGGTTCTGAGAGAGAAGCTACATAGAATCAGAGTGTGGGAAGAATGTATTCTACACTTTATAGGTCTAGTGGCGGTAGTTCTACTGGAAGAGGCAGTGGACGTGGTGCATTTGGGTACAAGCGCCTATATCAGCAGAGTGGTGCTACTCAGGGGATTTAGACGATGCCATTGAGAAGAGGGGTAGGAATGTTACATGCATTGAATCCTAAAATTGTTGAAAGTGAGGTTGGTCCATCGATAGTGAGAGGTTATATTCTAGTAGCTTCTATGTTAGTAAGTTACTTATTTGATTCTAGTGACTTACATTCCTTTACATCTAAAAATATTTTTAATAGTTTGAGTTTGGAGGTGGATCCCATAAGCGGGATAATTAATATCAATACCTCATTGGGAACACAGTCTAGAGATATCTGTTTATTCAAGGGATGTTCACTAGCGACTAGAACATATCGTTTTTTTAATCTCTATGTCCTTACTAAGAAAGGATTTGACCTGATTATGGGTATGGATTGGATAGTCACATACTGATCCCATGTTTATTGTTACTACATGAGGGTGACCATTATGTCTCCTAAATTTGAATAGAATGTTCATCATGGAGAATAGGATATTCATGCAAGCCGATTCGGGATACATACTCCAAAACTAGCAGAGCTCGCATCCCAAGCTTCTAGTCATTTTCTTAATGATGGAAGTGGTAGGCAAGATGTAACCCATTGTGGAATAGTTCCAATATGTATTTCCTAAATACTTATCAAGGTTTAAACTAGAGAGAGATGTATGGTTAACTATTTTTCTCATGTTGGGGGATGAGCCAGTATCTATTCCACCATAAAAAATTAAACCGACTGAGTTTCAAGAGATCAAGACTTGGTTGGAGGAGTTAGAGGATAGAGGGTTTATCCATTCAAGTACGTCGCATTGGGGATCACTTGTGTTGTTTGAAATGAAGATAGAAGAGAGTTTATGTTTCTTTGTCGATTATCAGAAGTTAAAATAAATGGCTGTGAAGAGCCAATATCCTCTTTCACGTATCGATGACCAGTTTGACCAGAAGAAGGGGGACTATGTGTTTTCAAAGATTTATTTGAAATCAGGGCATCATCAGGGGTGAGTTTGGACTTCTGATATACCAAGGACTGCTTTTATAAGTATTTATTGCCTTTATGAGAATGTTTTAATGTCGTTTGGGTTAAAAAAATTCTCTAGTAGTGTTTACAACCTTGATTAACAAGATCTTTCTTCCATGCCTAGATCAGATTGTGGTTGTGTTTTTGGATAATATCATGGTCTACTCTAGTCTTATGATGATCATGCCCAACATCTTTACATCATCCTGAGTACATTGAGAGTGAACTATTTATACACCAACCTATCTATGTGTCAGTTTTGGAATGAGAGGGAACACTTTTGGGGGCACATAATCTCATAAGAAGGTGTGGTAGTGGACCCAGAAAAAGTACAATAAGTGGTTTCTTGGGAGCAACTAAAGAATGTTTTTCATATCCAAATATTTTTAGGATTAGATGTATATTACAGGTGGTTCATCCACCACTTTTTCCGATTGGTAGTGCCAATTTCTGGTATGATAAATAAATGGGTAAATATTGAATGGAAAGAAGCATGTCAGAATTATTTCCATGAGTTGAAGAAGCAGTTGACATCAGTACCAATTTTGATCTTACCTGATTCAGGCGTGGAGTACACGGTGTATTTTGACGCTTCTGGGATTAGACTCGGAGCTATGTTAATGCAAGGGGATTGAGTCATAGCTTATGGGTATCGACAGTTGAGGCCACATGAAAGGAATTACCCTTTTCACAAACTCGAGTAAGAAGCTATGGTTTATGCTCTTAAGTGTTGGAGACACTATATTTTGGGTGAAAAGTTTACTATTTCTATAGATTACAAAATCTTGAAGTACATATTTTCACAGAACGACTTATATCTTCGATAGAGAAGATCAGTATAATATATGAATTTATTTTATTTTGTACTAGAATATACACATGGAAAAGGGAATAGTTTGTTTGATTCCTTGAGTAGGAAAAATCATACTCAATTAGTACATGAATCGAGTGCATAGTGGAAGATGATGACTTTTCTATAAAAATTGAATGTGGTGGTTTAGGAGAGTTAGAAAAAGATAACTCTGGTTTCAGTCACAATAGAGTCTATACTCTTAAGACGGATCAGGTATAGGAAGTATGAGGATACATAGTGTTTAGACTTAATGTTAAGACTTGAAGGTAGGGAGACACCTTCAGACTAGTTGATATAAGTAGATTAGGTCATCTATGTGAATAATCGGGTTATTGTGCCTACGAGTATGCAAGTGGAACTCATGAGGGGATTTCATGCCTCAAAGTGGTCGATAAATCCTGGGATGGAAAAAATATAACAAGACCTATTATGATAGTTTTGGTGTCCATACATGGAATAGAAGATAGCAGGTTTCATGACAAGATGTTTCACCTGTCAGAAGGTGAAAGTAGAGCATCAACGACCTAGAAGCCTTTTGCTACCTTTTCCTATGCTGAAATGGAAGTGGGATGATGTAACTATGGATTTTGTGGTAGGTCTTCCAAATATTCTTAGCAATAATGATTCTATTTGGGTCATTATGGATCAACTGATGAAGGTAGAACATTTCTTACCTTTAAGGGAAATCTTTACAGTAGAAAAGTTGGGAGAACTATATGTACGGGAGATAGTTTTATTGCCTAAGGTTTCATGGACTATAGTTTTAGATCTTGAATCATTATTTACTTTATGATTCTATAAGGGCTTACATAAGGTTCTTGGCACATTGGTTTGGTTAATTATGGCCTTCCACCCATAGGGAGATGGGAATTCAGAGTGTACCATACATGTGTTAGAGGATCTGTTGTGGGCATATGTGCTTGAATTTGGTGGTTCATGGGAGAATCGTTTTTCTTTAATAAGTTTTCCTATAACAACAATTATTAGGAAACTATAAAAATGGAACCATGTGATTCACTTTATGGTAGACCTTGCAAATCTATATTATGTTGGATAGAGGCGGGTGAGTTAGAGTTGTTGGGACTGAGTCTCATACAGGAGACATCATAGCAGGTTTAGTTAATATGAAAATGTATGGATACAACTCATAGTAAGAAGAATCCATATACTGATAGATAAATATGACCCCTATATTTTATAGAGGGTGACCATGTATTCCTTTGGGGTTTATTATGTTGGGTCACCACAGGATATAGAGGCATGAAAATTTGGTGCCCAGGTTTGTTGGACCATTGTAGTTAGTAGAGAGAATCGGGCCGGTGGAGTACCGATTGGATCTTCCACAGATATTCGGCACTATGGATGGTGATTTCAATGTGTTGAAACTATGGAGGTATCACCCCAACCCTTCTCATGTGATCAATGTGGATGAGGTTGACCTCTAGATAGATGCGTCCTTTGGGGAGCATCTAATTCATGTGCTAGATCACAATGAGAATGTGATGCAGGGAAAGTATGTTCCATTAGTTCGTGTGTTATGGCAACATGGAAGTGTTCAAGAGGTAATTTCCAAATGTGAAGCATACATTAGGGCTCAATGGCCCAATCATTTTGGCTCACAATCTTAGTGAAATTTGGGAGTGCATCTTGAGGATAAGTTGTTATAAGGTATGGATATTTTAAGATCCCAACCTTTTTATGAAGTCATCTCTAGACTTCTTTCAGGTACATTACTTTATTTATGTGTACCCTTGCTTTGGAGTTGTGTCTTGGGTTGTGTTTGGGTGAGTTTAAAAAAAAAATTAATTGATAGATGGCTATGCATGGTTTGCGCACAGTTTGAAAAATAGTGCACCTAAACCCTAGTTACCATGTGAACCGTGCAACCCTGGATAAATATGTCATCACGGTTGGCACACAGTTTACCCTAAACATGATCCCCTATGCAGCAAACCAATTGAACAATTTTTAATTATATGAAAATTAGTTTTTAAATCACCTAAACCCATGATACCCCTATATTTTGACATAGTCTCATGCTTGAAAATTCCAGGAGATCCTAGAGCCTTCTGAAGGGATTCCATGAAAATTTGAACACTATACATCGATAACTAAAGCCCGAATTGAAGACCCTATCTCTTCTTAGTAAGTGGATCATCTCGTTGCTTCTTCCATTCTTTCCAATATCATTCTATGATATTTTCATGAAAGATATCCATGGTTTCCATATATCTAGACCTATGAGTTGAGATCTAGATCTATGAATGTGGATCTAGATCTATATTTGCATGATCTTGAAGCTTTTGGTCTTAATTTTGGGTTTAGGGATTTAGATCAGAATATTGATCGACGTTGCTGTGTCGTTCTAATTTTGGGGATTTTTTTTGGGCTAGGATCCATTAACAAACTGATGTAGGTGGTCAAGATTGAACTCCCATAGTCATGGATTTGGTTTTTGTATGTAATATTATTGATTTTTGAGCTTCCCTTGATAATTGATTTCCTAAATTGGTGTAATTAGGAATTTTAATTGGACTTATTGATCCCTTTTTGATAAAGATGATTAATTAATGATTTAATAATGGAACAAAGGAAGATTCCCAATTAGATATTTGATTTGGAGATTTTTTTATGGGTTGAGATATTGTAATTGAGATATTGAATTGGTTGTGTTAAGATAATTAATTGGGGGAAATTAATTATGAGATGATGTTTGGCTACATTAGATAATTAATGGTGAATTAATTATCTTCCATGATGTTGATTAATGATAAATAATTGTGAGAATTAATTATGATAAGTTGATATTTGATTTGGATAATTAATTGTGAAGTATTATTTATGGAATAAGCTTTTTTTGATTGATTAATTAATTTATGAAATAATTAATGTGTCATGTTCTTAGTTAATTGTTTTGTTAACTAATGGGATTTGATATGTTTATATAGTCATTGGATTAGTAATGGAATGAAGTGTTTAATTCTTGTGAATTAATGAATGATTTAAATGATTGGGAATGTGGGTTATAAACATGGAATTCTAGAACAATTTAGATGTTGGGACTTGGACATGGCGTTCCTCCAAAATAGTTATTTAAGCATGTGATGTGGGGTGTTAGACATGGCGATCTAAACAGAATGAGATTTGGGGTGCTTGACCAAGCATTCAACATCAAATAAAATTTTGGGTGCTTGACATGGTGTTCAACACTGAATGTGATTTTGGGTGCTTGACATGGAATTCAACACAAAATTAATGACACTAATGGATTGTGATTTAAATGGGAGACATGAGTTAAAACCGAGTTTGATGTGAGGATTAAATAAAAAATGAAAATGTGATAACTTTTCAATTATGAATTTTAATTATTGCTTCATATAATTGAATACATTATCTTTTGACTGGACTTATTTTAGATACCATTGGAAGTCACCTACTAAGTCATACTCAAACCCTACCCAGGAAACTTGATCGGCACTCTAGAAGACTTTGTTTTTGTTAGATATGATAAGGGAAAGGCCCCGGAAAATGTTTTTGTTTGGGAATGAATCAAGGGTGGGGGAAATGGATGTGGTTTGGGACCCTATTTGGAGTCATTGTGTCTTTACATTAAGATTCACTGAAGACACTTGACATGTGCATTTTCATAGTATGTTTTCCCTTTTAGTCAAGTATTGTATTTCCTATTTTGACTATCATGTGACATAGTATTTTTATGGTTAAATATATTATTTCGCACTTTTTTATTATTTTTTTCTTCCATTGGAATTTTATTATGATAAAATAGTGTATAGTATCCCCATAACTCACTTACCAGACCCTTGCTTCTAGTCGTCACCCTCTTGCGTACGGGGAGGCATGCTTGAGTGTATGTGACCGACCATCTCGGGGCAACATTTAGTGGCACCTAGGTTGAGATGAAATAGTTGGATTCAGGAGTAGTTGAAGTCTCTTAGTCGGATTTGAAATAAGTGGAATTATTTAGGTTGGATCCAGAATCTGAAGAGTTCTCTCATCTGGAGACAGAGTAGTGGAAGTCTTTCAGTATGAGATGAAAGTAGTAGAAGTCTGTTGGTTGGAGTCAAAATCAGGAGTCAATTGTTTTGATCCATAGTACAATAAGTCTCTCAGTTATAGTTGGTATCTTTTTAATCACTTTTTTGATAGTTAATAATCTATAACTGAGGGAATCACTTGATGTAATAATTATTAGGCTTTCTATCGATCCATATAAGTCATGCATTCTTCTATTTCTATTATTACAACTACATATGTGGTGAGATTGATATATAATAATTGAGTGGATCAAAGACCTTAACATGTTCAAGAGGATTCATTTAAAATAAAATGAATTCATAGAAAGAAATCGAGATTCTCCCCACCCCTCTCAGTGGTCAATCTAGTTTGTGTCTCTATAAGTTGTATCATAGGAAAGTTTCTCTCTAGATATTCAAGAATCATTATGATAGATAGAGAACCCTAATTCTCTCAATATCTAAGATGTTCCTACTTTTTGTGGGAATACTTTCATGAATTTGGTTCCCTAGAACCCACTCTTGTGTACATTATGATAACATGTTTTCATAGTTTTTAATATTAATAAATTTCTTATCACATCATGATTGTTCGTATGTGTAACATAGTATGTGATAATGTACGAAGAGTAGTTGTCCCCTTGAACGGTCATTGAAGTTACCCATTATAATGAGAACCTAGAAGTTCTAGGAAAATATTATTAAATATATGTTTTATAGACAAATGATATCATTTGATAGACCCAAATGATATAAGATATTAGGGGTGGATACTCTAGGACATTGAGGAACCTTCTCGTGGTGTACTCCGATGGTAATATCTAGTAGTATATTATAAGAATGAGACATGCTAGTATAAAATCAACATTTATATGTGTCATTGGGTGTTCCTATCTTTGAATGTGTGTGTTGGTGCATAGAATTTAATATTTTTTTAATTATTGTTACGAGTAGTGTACTATTATGTATTGAAGAAAACTATGATGATTGTTTTTCATAGTGATGTTGGATATGTTGGGAGCATCACACCTAACATTTAATTAATGAATAATGAGAGAAATGACATTTCCCATTTGTTCTTTAATATAAGTTGATATATCTATCCATTTTATGGAAATTATATAGCCTAAATAAATATGTGTCCATGGTGTACAATAGGAAAGTTAACTTTCTAGGAACACAAATAAAGAGACATCAAGGACATAGATTGATGGAACCACCTTGAAACATTCTTGATATGAGATATCGTGATAAATGAATTATATTTCATAGTAAGCATTCATATGAGGTATTTTTCATTGGGACATTAACTACTTTATCTCTGGATACCTTGGCATCTTGCTAGATGCTAACCTTATAATTTATGTTGCCTCTCCTAGTTCCACTAAAAAAAGAGGCACGGAGGGTTACACACTAAGTGTATCCAAAATCCCAATTAAATAATATATTATTATTTATTATTTGAAATGTTGAATAAATATTATTCTTGGATGTGGTTTAATAATTATTCATGTATGCTTGGTCACATCTAAATATTTATTTTCTATTTATTGAATATATAATATTTATATATTTGTTGTTGAATATTGTAGTGATATTTATTTAATAAATAAATATTCATTATTCAAGGCCTGATAAATATTATGGAGGTATGGAAGGCTTCATTTAATGGTCTAGCGAGAAATAATAAATATTGAAAATTATTTGATTAAATAATATTTAATTTAATTATCATTTTAAGCGCATGTCGAGAAATATTGTTATTATTATTATTATTTGACATGGTGTCCTATAGATATTAAATAAATAATAATGTGCACTTGTGAAATTTTTTTATTTTAATCATAGTGATATATAAACCCGATTATATTATTTTCTCAGTAAGCCAATTAATTTGTTTGGTTGTGAACAATGGATTTTTAGAATCCTCTCAAGACCTAGAGAGATCCCTTAGCCAAGAATGCTTCCAATAATAGAGAGTGATCTTCCTCCACCTCCCACATTCATGTCAAGAGAGATCCATGAGAATGCTTTGGAAGTGTTTCTCAAAATGATCAAAGGTAGATGATGAATGTGATAGTATATTTTGTGCTAGCAATAGAATATTCATATGGATATGTTTAGATATTTTTGGAACATGTGAGGATCACCACTAAAGAGAACCTATTATGATTCCTACAATACAATGATGGAGAATTGAAGTTCAGTTGTCAGATCCATCAATAAATAATGAATTCTATCAAGGTAATTCTTTATTTTATTAAATTAATTGTAAATAATTTGTGATGATCCTCTATCTTAGTTATGAAATTCAAAATCTTGTTTATATTCATTGATTCAATTCTATAGATCATGACGTTTATCAATGTCTAAATCATGGATTGATCATCGATCATGGATTAAAGAAAAGTTGGGAACAACCCATCACACGCTTCCACTACACCTGAAACCTAAAATTGGTATCAAAGATATCTAATAATTAATTATAATTATTTAAAGATCATTGATGAATTACACATTTTAGATTTATTTCTTCAATTAATGTTTAACCCTTTATTCAATCCCCATTGAGAGATATAATTTTTACTCCATCGTTTATCATAGATATAATCAATGTGATTGATTTTATGAATGAAATAAAATTGAAGAACTCATCTAGAGGTGCCAAGGATTTTTTCTGGATAACATAGGAGTACACACTATGTAACTGGAGTTACATGTTGGGTACTTATGTTCAATGCATCAGGAATAAATTCAAAAATTAATTCTATTCGTGTTAACTAGGCTAGCCCAACACATGGTTAGTCAAAGGACACACCTTGTAGCCCATGTACATGGAATGTAGTCCTATTGAGTCACTGATGGGACATGTTTTTAAAGACATCTTACCTGATTGGGGACCTAGTAACTGAGATTACACTTTACATGTTGTCACTTTTACTCTCTATGTACATTATTTTTTTTCTAAGGCACGATTTACATGTCGAGCCCCTAGGCATGTACCTATAATAGATGGTGAGAGATTTGCACTCTATGCATATCTCCTGTAAAAATCGAGTACTTATACCAAATTACATCAATTTTATATTTATTTAGTATATTATTTAATCTTTGAGACATGTTCTTGTGTGGGACCATTAAGTTGATAGGACATTCCATGTGATTGATTTTTCACACACACATATATATATATCTCTGTGTGTGTGTGTGTTTAATTAAAATATGTAGAGTGTTAGGATCTACATATCCTTTGTGAGTTGCATTACCATTGTTAATCTACATTAATTGAAGAATACCACCTTACCAAAAAAACATGTAATTCATGTAATCAGTAAGTTGGTATTACATGTCATGAATATATGTGCTAAGTATTGTATGATATATGTCACAAAATAAAATCTGTATAGGATTATAATACATTTTGGGTGTATTAGTATATATATTCACCATTTTTCCTCCAAATTATATTCAATTTACACATCTAAATTGTAATAAATTTATTTTTTTTAAAAATATGATGGATTCTAATCTCAAAGAAATTCAGAGGAGAATTAAGATAAATGATTTGATTGATTAAAGATAATAACTAATTGATCCAGGCATTATTTATCCTTAATAATAATGATTAATAATTGAATGATAACTTTATTAAATGTTTTCATTTTTTTATGCATGTTGATGATCATGATCATGGACCAAACCTTTGTATGTGATTGGTTTCATTTAATTTATTATTAAATTAAATTGTTTGTGTGTGTGCCTTCTCTCCTATTATTATGTACGTCCAACATGCCCTTGGTTTCATTAATGTAAACCATTTTCTCTCATATGCATGTGAGTAAAAGAATATGTAATCAATGGATCTCTTAAGCTAGTGGAGGTAGTTTATGTTTGGAGCTGATGTGAAACCAATCCAGGTGACACACATTGGTGGATAAGTGGAAAGCTGTAACATAAACCTTAATTAGTTCATGGTGTTTATCCCCTAGTCCAGTGGTTATTTTATCAGCCATTAGATAAAATAACCATTATTAATTTCTCATGATCATCCCACTTTATTATTTTCTTTCTTTCAAGTTTCAGGGTTATTTCCCGATGGATGTTTTTTTTGCGACCACATAATTTAATGAAATTAACAAGAATGCAAGATAGAATTAAAAAAAATGTCTTATGTGTAAATATTATATAATACATGGTTAATCACTTATATAAATCCACTTAATATTAAAATGCATATAATAAAGGTAATAATAATAAAATTGGGCATAAAAGGAAAAAATCCCTCAATTATATATATTAAGTCGGTATAACCACCACTAATTCAGTTAAAATTATAGCATAGTTCAAAGTGATTAACCAACCAAAGTTGGGATGATTTTAGTTATTAAGGAATTATAACTTGAATTTATGGGTTAATATAACATACTTTATATCAATATTTGACTGCCAAATATGGACTTTGTGAAACTAAGAGGAAGAGGTTGAGGAAATCCAATGTAAGGATTTTTAGACTGGGGAGTCCACTTAGCGGATCATGGGACTATGAGATAATAAAGTTGGCATTTGTAATTCCTACTTAAAACCATTCATGCTTCTTTATGAACCAAAATTGGGGCAATGAGAAGGGGAATATGTATCCTTTCCACTAGGATGTCCAAGAAACATGATATTCTGAAACCAATGGTGAGGAATCCCAAGATTGACTAAAATATTGGGAGATTAATAAATATAATTTTCATATATTTGTCTAAATTTATCATAAAAAGTTGTAAAATTATTCTTATAATATTTTGTGTAAATAATATTAATATGAAATCAAACATATCATTACAATCCGTAATTGATATGAAAAACCTTCTAACCAGCACAATTTCCAGTAATGGTAAAGGATCTAATGTGTCATCCTTGACCATGAAAGATAATTATATGTGATGGAAGTACCTTTTCCTAAAATTCTTGTAAATTAGGCTAGTAATGAATAGTTAGAACTCTATAAGAAACAATTATACGATTCCACCAATGTTCAATTTTCATGCTATCATCCATGTACAATGAGATTTTGAAGAAATATGAAGACATGGATGCATATAGCATGATGTATCACCATTAGAGTATATATCAAGAGAAGGAGAGAGAATATAGGTATGAGATCTCTAATGATTTGTTTACAACTAATATAGGAGAGTTTGTGATAGCTAGGCACCATGTAGTCAAGATTATTGGAATTTATTGAACACTTAGACATATTAGGGATTAAATTTCTAGAAGAGTTTCATACAAATATCGTAATTTCATCACCACCCAAGACCTTCTCCCAATTTATCATTAATTATAAAATGAGAAATAATGAGAAGTGTCTTTTAGAACTTCTTATGTTGATTCTTCAAGTAGATAATGACATGGGATGTGATAAACCCAATTTATTTATGGTGAATAAGAAAAGGTAGAAAAAGGAAAATGGTGCCAAGATCTATAAATATCCTAAATATCCTAAGCATCATCCATCAAATTAGAGGAAGATCCAGAGGAAATGTAAGGAAAAGGAGGTAGTATGTTTTACATGTGGTTGTCTAGGACACTGTAAGAGGAACTCAAATCAGAATCCAAGGGAAGCTAAAGGTTCATTCGTTATCAAGTGTAATTTTTCAATATTTGCGCATTGGGTTTTATATATTGATTTTGGGGCTCACATCTATATCCAAATGCAGGAACCAAATAGATTTCAATATATTTCTAGATAATAGGTGGATATGAGAGATGTTAATAGAGTAAGGCTAGATACCATATCCATTGGTGACTGCCACCTTTCATTTCCAACAGTAATGATTTTAGTTAAAAAATATTGTTATTATATACCTAAGGTTACCAAGAACATGATTTTTATATCATGTCTCGATGAAGATGATTTTATTTTCATGTTTAGAAATAAAATTTCCCTTTTTTATAATTATAACATATGTTATGGTATGAAAAATTTAAATAACATTCTTTGTGTACTAAATTATAAAAACCAAGTATTGTAAATTGATAAAGAATCATGTTCACATGACTCATATAACACCAATATTTGGAATCACCAACTTGGTCATGTAAATGAGAAGTGTTTGATAAATCTCTATCATGATTGTTATTTAGACTCGTCTAATATAAAATCCCTTTAAATGTGTCATGATTTTTATGAGAAAAAATGACCAAACCACCATTTGGTGGACAAGGTGAAAGGGCCAAAGGGTTTATTGGATTGGTGTACACTAATGTGTGTGGAACATTTTTAGTAGAATCTAGAGGTGTATATTCTTACTTAATAACATTTAATTATGACTTTAGTAGATATGGTTATGTATAATTAATGTGGTATAAGTCCAATTCCTTTGAAAAATTCAAATAATTCAAGAATGAAGTATATAATAAACATGGTAAGATGATAAAAAAGAGTCAATCATATCTAGGTGGTGAATATCTTAACCAAGAGTTCATCAAAATTTATAGAGAGTTTGGAATTCAATCAAAACTCACTCCACATTATAGACCACAGTGGAATGTATTTAGTGATAGGAGGAACCAAACCTTGTTAGACATGGTATGATCAATGATGACCCACACAAATATTCCATTTTCCTTTTTGGGATATGAATTTCAAATAATAACATACACATTAAACTAACTTCTAACTAAAGCATAAAACATAATTACCTTTGACAAATAGAGTGTAGAGACACTCGTTTAGTCTCATACACATGTATGGAATTTCGAGGTGTTTGTTAAGGCCATCTAAGGAAAAAAACTAGAACCTCAAGGAACAAGTTGCATCTTTATAAGATACCCTAATGAAATAAATGAATACTACTTATACATCCCCTCAGAAAAGAATGCAACTATTTCCAGACAATCCATATTTCTTGAGAGGGAGCACATCTATAAAAGGGATAATTAGAGAAAGATTGACATCGATGAAGTTGATGCTTAAGATAAACTAGAGTTGGAACATTAATAGATTCTATAGGTTGTCATAGAAGAATTAGTTCTTGAAACAAAAGTATTGTGTAGTAGTGTGAGAGAGGTATGATAACCTAAGAGATATGGTTTTATAGTAAACAATGATGGTGAATCACAATTGGTTGACAATGACGAACCTCTCTCATACAAGTAGGTAGTAGATATCTTAGAATATACAAGATGGAAAGAATCCATGAATTATGACATGGATTCGAGGTCTCAGTACCATGTTTGGGTTATGGTCTATGTGCTTGTTGATGTAAGACCTATTGGATGAAAATGGGAATTAAATAGTAAATTGGAAATGGAAGGTAAATTAAATACAAATAAAGAAAGTCCAGTTTCTAAATGGTTTAAACAGCATCAGGGAATTGACTATGATAAAACCTTTTCACTAGTTTCCATGTTTAAATCCATCCAAAATATACTAGTTATAGCATCTTACCATTACAATGATATTGGGAAGATGGATGTAAAAAATACATTCTATAATTGGAACCTTCTGAAATATGTCTATATGACACAAAAAAGGGTTTTATTAATCTAGGTGATGCCAATAATATTTTCATGTCACATAAATCCATTTAAAGATTAAAGAAAGATTTTAGGTCATGGAATATTCAATTTTATGAAGCCATAAAAGATTTTGGTTTCATTAAGAATGAATGTGAGTCATTTTTTTGTAAGTTTTTTTTGTGGAAATGTGATCGTTATCATAGTAGTATATGATGATGACATATTTATTATTGGAAATGACATACAGGTCTTACAGTCTGTTAAGGATTGGTTGAAAAAGTGTTTCTCTATGAATTACATAGTTGAAGCAACCTATATTCTAGGGATCAAGATCATTCATGATAGATCCCAGAGGCTTCTTTGAAAAAGTCAAAGTACATATGTTGACCATATACTAAAGATATTTAGGATGGATCAATCCAAGAGGGGATTGGTTCCAGTGTCACAAGGTTTACAAATATCTATAAAATTTTTTCCTCAGACACAACTTGAGAAAGAGAGAATTAGTAAGATCCCACACACATCAGTGATAGGATAAATCATGTATATCAGGTTATGTATTATAGTAGATGTTTCCTTTTCATTGATCATGGTAGGAAGATATCAAGATGATCAAAGTGAACAATATTGTTCTACTATTAAGGATATCCTTAAGTATCTGAGAATAACTAAGGATATATTCTTGGTGTATGGAGGATACAAGGAGATTTTCATTATAGTCTATACTGATGATATTTTTCATTGATATTATAATGATCTGTATTCGTATTATGAATATATTTTATGTATCAACCGAGTAGTTGAGATATGTATGTGTTCAACACAGCCAATTGTTGTGGATTCTACAGTGGATTCTGAGTATATAACGACTTCCGATGCATCCAAGGAATCTATTTAGATTTAGAACTTTTTCCAGGATATTAATGTGGAACCTAGGAATAAAGACTCTATCACATTGTATTGTGATAATATTACAATGTCAGCTCTTGCAAAATATCCAAGGTCACACCAATGGAAAAAGTACATACTCTGGATGTACCACTTATTAAGGGGTTTTTATCAAAGGGGTGAATTTATAGTAAGAAAAATCCCCACTAAAGATAATGCGAAAGACCCCTTGACTAAATTCCTATCACAGTCAAAGAATGTGTATTATTTGAGAGCTAGTAGACTGATGGTTGTTAGCAGTTGGCTCTAGTGAAAGTGAGAGTCTGTTGGATTTGGTTCCTTAGAACCAACTTTTGTGTACTTTATGATATCATGTATTCATATTTTTGAATATTAATTAACATTTTATTACATCATTATTGTTCTTCTATATAACATATTTTGTGATAATGTCCCAAGATTAGCTGTTGCATTGAAAGGTTATAGCAGTTCCTCGATATGGTGAGAACTCAGATGTGCTACAACACTATTCATAAATATAAGTTCTATAGTCGAATGATATCAATTTATCAAAAAAAAATGATACATGCTATCAAGGGTGGAGACTCATAGGAATTTGAGGGACCCTCTCATGGTGTACGCCCTAGGTAATATCCCATATGATATTATGAGAATGACACCCACCAGTAGGAAATCAAAATTTATATGTGTAATTGGATGTTCCTCTCTATGAACATGTGTATTGGTCCTTATAATTTATGGCTATTATTAATGAGAATTTTGAGTCAAGTACATTGATTTATAGGTGAAAACTGCATCAAACGATGTTCGTCGTGAGGTAGGATATGTTGGGTGTGTCACGAGTAATATTGCATTAATGAATAATGCGAGAAAGGATTTGTCCCATCTGTTATTTAACGAAAGTTGATATATTAGTCCCTTTGATGGTAATGATATATACTTAATAAAATCATGGCCTTGTTGTATAGTAGAAGAGTTAAATTTTCAAGAAGTGAAATAAATATACATCAAGCACATAGGATGAAGGAACCGGTATAAAACATACTTCATTTGAGATATCATGATAAAAAAGATTATATTACGCAATATGCATTTGTATGAGGTTTCATGTCATTGGGGCATTAAATTTTTTCACTATGTGTTCCTTGGTACATTTCTAGATGATAACCTTGGACTTTAGGATGCTTCATCTAATGCCACTGAGAAATAGGCCTAGAGGGCCACACAATAAGTGTATCCATAAAATAAGTTAAATTATATATTATTATATATTATTTAACAAGTAGAATAAATATTATTCCAAGATGTGGTTTAATAACTATTCATGTCTGATTTATTTCATATAAATATTTATTTTCTATTTACTTAATATATAATATTTATTTTCTATTAATGAATAATTCAGTGATATTTGTTTAATAAATAAATATTCATTATTCAAGGACTGATAAATATTAAAGAGTAATGGCAGACCAAGTTTAATGGTATTATAAGGAATAATTAATATTGAATATTATTTGATTAAATAATATTTAATTTAATTATCAAGTTATTCACATGTCGAGAAATAATAATAATAATATTATTATTTTACATGGGGTTCCACAGGGATTAAATAAATAATAAGGGGAACTTGTGTGATTATTTTATTTTAACTATAGAGATATGTAATCTGAATTTTATTACTTTCTCAATTAAAAAATTTGTTTGTTTAGTTGTGCACAATGGATTTGGAGAATCCTTTAAAGTCATAGAGAGATCCATTCTCCAAGAATTCTCTTATAAAGGGAATGTGATATTCCTCCACTCCCACTCTCGAGTCAAGAGAGATCTAGGAAAATGATTTGGAAGTGTTTCATGATGCAATCAATGGTAGATGATGCTAGGACTAGGATCTATCGTGATAGAACATTGAGATTCATATAGTTATGTTCAATGATTTTTGGAAAACATGTGGATCACCACTAGAGGTAATCTGCATCGATTCTTATAATATGCCCATGTGGATACACTAATCTGTTGTTAGATCCATCAACAATCAAATAATTCCCTCAAGGTAATTCTTTATTTAATTAAATTAATTATAAATAATATGTGATGATCCTCTATATTGGTTCTAGTATTTATCCCTTGTCTACATTATTTGATTCAATTCTGTAGATCCTGACATTTATCATTATGTAAATCCTAGATTGATCATTGACCATGGAAAAAATCAAAGTTGGTAACAGCCCATAAAATGATTCCACTGCATCCGAAACTTAAAAAATTATCATATTTAGAAGAATATCATGCTACTGTATCTCCTATCACTAGTCTTGGATGTGATAGATGATGAAATAATTGGCTTTCCACTAATTTTTTTGGTTGTTTTCATGATATATAATGATAATATAAATATATAGGTAGATGTAAATGCTTGAAAGGCCATCTTGATGGATCTATTAGAGAATATTTATACAAAGCTCATGGGTCTGTAGGCTACCATGGAGATTTTGGACAAACGCATAAGCATTTATGAAGGTAATATCAAATTCAAGGAATCCATACTATGATCTTGGAGGAGTAATTTTCAGAACATTAATAAAAACTAGTAAAGAAAATATTGAAGAATATTTAAATAGAGTGAATGTGATAGTAAAAAACATTTTAGGATTTGGTGAGAATATAGACACCTCTACAATTGTCAAAAACAATTATGGGGAATTTTCCAGAATATTTTTATTGAATGATATCATCCCTGGAAGAACGTGATGATTTTTATCTTGATGAATTACACAAAATTATTATATATTATGAGATAATAAAATTACAACTTTAAAGAAGTTTGAAATAATTGAAAAGTATTTTTGAATCCTTGATAAAGGGATATGTCTAAGAAGAAGAACCCAAAGAATTTGATGATTCTGATAGAAATTAGGATGATGATGATCTCAATTTTTTTAAAAAAAATTGACATGAACTGGTTTCCCAGTTCATGTACAAGAAATTTATTAAATAAAAAACAGGGGGTACATGGCAATATCGAGGTGTAATGTGGTTAAACCATCTCAAAGTTAAAGAAACCGATAAAAGATACAATGAAAATCAAAGAGATAAGTAGTTAGACAGCCCTGCTGAAGAGCATCCTTCCGGACATGCACTGAAATTTTAGTCCTACTGCAAGTATGCCAAGAAACCACGGGAGACAGGAAGTTCCGAGCAAGCTCCAGGGCCCCAAGGTAAATTTCCACTAGTAGGGGTCTTCAAAAGTGGCAGGAATCTTACATCCATCATGAGTTACATTGTAAAAAAGAGCAAACCATGCCTTACTTGTACCGAAGTGAAGACAAAAGCAGACTTCAGCTTCAAAAATTCCTGTCTCTTCTACATAACTTCAGAATCAACATCAACATCACCCAGCTGTTCAACATTTGTAGAGCAAAACCTGTTCTAAGGTACACAGCAAAAACATGTCAAACAAAACAGTGAAGAAAACAGAATCTCCAATAGAACAATTTTCCCCAGAGTGAGCATCTAAACAATAGCAGAAGTCCTGAAAATTCAGTCAATTGTTGATACCAAAACACAAAACCTTCCTTCTAGATTTAAAAGCCAATAGAGTCAAATAGGCTCAGATGATCAGAGAATGGAGAAAATATATATTCAAAAAACAACCAGACAATTTTCCAGATATGGAGCCTCTCCAGAACAGAGTCCAAAAATGAAGGATGACCAGCACATCCAAACCAACCAGATTTCCACAAATCAAAGAAGATCGTCCAGAATAGCAAAAAGTTGAGACTAGTAAACCAGAAACAATGACATCACAGAAGGTCAACAAAAGCAACATCAATAAAATTGTGATTTCAACTTCAATTTCTCAAAGTAAATGAATTTCATAGAATCTTGAAATTGTTCCTCATTAAGAATCTCGTGTTTTCGCTCCTGTTTCAACAATTCTTATTGCTTTCTCGTATGATCAAGCCACTCTTGTACTTCCTCTTTTGTGAAATGCTATTAGAAGTGATATAAAACAATGCTGGATTTCTCACATTTTGATTTTCCTTGCTCTTTTTTAGGGGAAACCTTTTTATTGACCTCAGTCGACCTAGTGGTGACGGTTCTTTCCACTTGAGAGTAATCCTTACGTCTTCTAGTTTTTTTTGGGTTTTCGGTGATGAAACCATCAACATCTACTACTGATTTTTTTCCTTTCCTCGCCATGGATTTCATATATTCTTCTTCTAATTGTCCAGGCTTATCATCCTCCTCAGTTGATGATCCACTGCAATAAGAACTATCTTTTTGGACCTTTTCATATACCTCTTGATATGTATTAACATATCGAGTAGGACAGCCCTTTTCTGTCTCATTGAATGAGAAATCACCAAGATTGTGAATTTCTATGCTATGCTGAAAAGAAGCATTCTTATAAACAACATTTTGTTGAGTAACCCTATTATCCATAGAAATTGATTCTGTAGCATTAGAAATAGCCGTGACAAAATATGCAGTTTGGTTATCTGAGTTATGAGAATCTTCTTTATCGTCCCTAACCTCCAAATTAGGTTCTCTAAGCTGATCATTAGACACCTTAGAGGTACTTGGATGATTAGAATTGTTAGGGATTTTATAAGGGGCTGAGGTTCGTCCCTCAATAGAGGTAGAATTCTGAGAGTTGTGAGTTGTCTTGGAAACTTTTTCCACCCAAAAAGACTTTAACTGCTTAGTAGGGGGAGCTTCTTGTTTTCCACAATTCCTGTGAACATGACCAGATTTAAAACATTTGTTGAAAAATTACGGAAGGTTTTCAAAAACTACATTCTGAAAAAAGCCTCTGTCCCCTTTTTTAATCCAAAAATAGATTGGAAGGTCCTTAGAGAGATCAATCTCAGTGAATACCCTTGCAACTGAGGTCCTTGTCAAATTAATGGTGGCATAATCCAATTTGATTGGAGTACCAAACAGTTTAGCAATAGTAAATAGGGATTCTCTTTTAAACAAGTGAATCGGTAAATCAGGAAAGGCAAGACAAATTGGAGAAATGGGGGATTCAAAATCCTTAATGTAGTCCGACAACCATTTAAGAACTTTCATGGAGGATCTCCCAAAATTCCAAAAACCACACATCCAGAATCTATAATAATCAGAATCTGATGAAAATCTAAAAAAACATTCCAAGAGTTTAAGAAACCGATTTTGAAATCGGTAAAACCTATCTTTTCCAGAGTATTTCTTAGGAACAGAAGCGAAGGTCGCTGCTTAGAGAAATTTCCAATCAAGGCATACTGTAAATTAGATGCAAGTGAGATTACCTCTTCCTTCATGAAAGATATAGCATTTAAACCACGATGTCTGAAAGCTTTCGGAGCAATATGCTCTACCTTTCTTAGGTCAGTGGATGAATCAGCACCCACGACTACATCGACGAAGGACCTAGCATCCCAAAACCCTCTCCTAGGGTTTGCTTCGCAATCGCCTGCACCCAATAGCTCCTTATCTCCCGCTCCCATCATCATCATATCTCCCTTTTCTGTGATGATCTCAATCAATATGTTGCTCTTATATAAAAAGGATTTATAAGAGAAAGTTAAAGGGAAAGAGTGAGAAAACACCAAAATGATTCAACTATTGTAGATCTTTTCATTTTCCCAAGAACATTCAAAATAATAAGGTTGAAGAATCATAATTTAAATTATAATCATAAGATAAGAAATATCATAAATACAAATAGGGTAATAAAAAAAGTGGCACTACAATAACAAAAAGAGAAATCAAATTAGAAATAACAAGAATGATTCATCATCTTGTTTTTCTTTTGATAATGAAATTGGTTTATTTTTTCATGAAAATAAAATAAATAATTTATCAAATAATAAGGATGATATAGGATAAATAATTGAACTTTAGTGTAAGTTGAAAGATAAATTATAATTTAGCATCAGTAATATTGAATCTCTCAGGAAAGAAATGAAGAAACATGAAAAATAAAATATAAATGTGTCTAATAAAAAGGAGCATAAAATTAAGAAGGAAATATGATATATTTTTTAGATTCATAAATAAAATATTACAGAAGAAGAAAATTACAAGATTTTCATAGATCATATAAAGGAGCTAGTTGTGAAGGAAAAAGAGTTCTTTAGGAACCAATCCATATGTGTCACAGTTCAAAATTAGTAGAATAATGTTAAAGAATATTTTAATAAATATATTGAGGTAAACAAACAATATACTAACTCTAGAGAGAATAAAGGTAAAAGCGCACCATGTCATTTGGATATATATATTATTTTTAATAATACATATATAAGAAATAAAATATTATATGCCAACTAAGAAGAATGAGAGGAAATATTCCACATCAAGGGAAGGTAAAAATATACTAAGAAAGACACAACCCCCAGTAAAAGTGAGGATATGTTTTCCAAATGATGAAAAACACATATTTGTATTCATCTGTAACCAATATTGGATAATACACATTCAAGGATTTTTTGGTTTTGTGGTAAGAATGGTCACAAACCCTATTCTTTCGGCTGTAATATGTCTCTACCATGAAATTGGAAGTAATTAAGGGAGAGTTTTAATGATAATATAAGAAAAAAAATATAAAACAATCTATAACATATTTATACCAAAATTATATACACAACCCAAATTTTGAATTATGGAAAAAGTTTTGGATAGATTTAGTTTTAAAGGAAACAAGGATATGATATTCATGAAAAAGTTGGAATGAGAGGTTCCCATTACTATGAAAGGTAATTGGTTTCAAATTAAGATGAATGATAAGTCACGTGAAGATTATGAGAAAAATAAGAATTTTAAAAAGACTCTCTAGTTTTTTATCCAAATCAATTGAAACTCACTGAACAATTAGAAGAGGTTGAAAACCCATCAAGAGATAAATGAACGATAGTGATATTTGAAAATAATGTGAAATATGATAAAAAGTTATCCATAATTGGAAACATGAATGTTTGGATTACTGATGTGGAAAAATGTATTCCAAAAAAATAATAAGTTCAAGGAATGACATAAGATAGCCAAATAGGTCATACTCAAAATTGAAAGAACCACACAAATAAATATTCTAATACTACACATGGGAGAGAATAATATCCCACATTTATAGGAACATGTTTTTATATATGTTATTTATGAAAAACCCAATAATTCCTCCTTATTCACTATTATTTTATGTACATTTAAGATGAAATGTATGGAATTAAAGGATATGTTTGAGGCTATCAATTATGGAAAACATAAACAGATTTTCATTCATGGATTATTTTTAATTCCATGAAATGGATGAAAAGAGTGTGTCCCATAATGGGGATAATTATTTGGAAGAATCTACCATTTTATGAAAAATCCAACGAATCTAGAAATTTTAGAGATATTTCGAACCATAAGGTTGAGGTATTCTAATCACATTTTCATCATTCATTCTTTATTTTATTAATATTATCAATTAATGGGGAGTTATTTGTTGATGAAAACTATAACTGGGAGATATATCTTTTTTACATGAACTTTCTAATGTGATGGTTATAGTGTGTATAGGATTTAACATTTTATTGTTGTATGTGATTACAAAGAACATCTAAAATGAGAATTGAAATTTTTTATTCATGATATCACATACATGGTAGTTAATGGACAACATAGAAAAAAATTTATGTATCTCTCTAGTATTATACAATGGTTTATATCGAGTAGATATATATTTTATTAGCTAAGGATATTTTCTATGAAAACCAAGTGATATTATCCCACTCTCATAATTGTTCAAGAAATAATAATATAAAGGAGGAGAATATATTTTGGAAAAATTTAGGATATTTTAAATCCCCCCCCCCCACTTACCCTTGGTGTTTGAAAACCAATAAGGGTGATAAAATATTTAAACACACATATTGAATTTTAAATATGTGAAGAGATATTGAAATTAAAATACAAAGGGGTAGAGTCTTGGGCCCAATGTTTCATTTTTTTGTTAATGATGTTTCAATATTTGTTTGGTGAGTTGAATATAAAATGATAATATTTAGAGAATGTTTATGAATTAATAGAACGAAATTGGATATCATTCTTGAGTAATTATCATTGTCAAATGTGATAATTGTTGTAATGAACATAAGTCCAAAGACATGTGTCAATAAGGATGACACATTTTTACCAAAATTTCTAGAAAATAATATATGAAGTATTCCATGCAAAAAAAGAAATTACATTTTGCATGAATATGTGTTTGAAGAAGAAATTTCACAATGAATTACAATTATATTATACCCTTGGAATTATTCGAAGTCATATTTTTTTTGTAATACTTACACAAAAAATAGGCCAACCATTACATAGAATAAGGGTTATCCCATCAACCACATGCTTTAGAATGAAATTTTAACCAAGTGGGTGTGCCGACCCAAGGAGCATGAATTTCAGTAGAGAAGTGTGGGTTGGAACATAATTCCCATAAGGTTCAAATAGTGAAACACATTGATGAATAACATATTGGATTCACCCCATGTATATCTGTGCAATTGTATTTGGGTGCCAACACCAGTTCCAAATCGAATGAGCATTGAGAAAAAAATATAAAAGGGTTTTATAGATATTTTGGAAGTTAAATGTGGGATATAGTTATGAAACTACTCTTGATACATCTATAAATGGTTAAGGATATAACACCATCTATCTTATTGCATTTATCTGAGTCATGTGATTATAATTAGACATCATCTTTAACCTAATCTCTCGCTTGAGTGTTTCAGTACAATAGAGTTGAATTCTAAACTCTGACGGATCGAACCATTCTACTTTGAACATTCTATGATCATGATAATGATTCATAATTTTGTCAAAATCATGCATACAATATACATATTGAAAGCATAAACATTGAAAGGTTTAGCTTTGGATGAATGAAAATGATGTTTCAGAATGCCTTATGAGTTCATGGATGCATTTTATCTTCTAATAAGTGAAAAATCACATCATCTTTATCGAATTCCCCTAGCGAAAACACAAATTACTGTAATAAAAAATTCCATGTTTTTTTGAATAGTTTATTTGAGGATCACAAAAAACATCAAATGATTTAATATGCATGAAAAAAATATTTCTAGAAGACTATGAAATGGTATAAAAACTAGAAGTGTGGTAGTGAAACTTGTTTATATTAAGAGAGTAATGGTAGAGAGAGTGGATGTTAATCATTTTGTGAGAGATTTCATTTTTTTGATGAAAAAAATAGCATAAAAAAACTATTTTGTTAAGAGACTCCATTATCATATTAGGTAATGAAGTATAAAAACATAATGGGACATATAATCTTGTTACAAATTCTAACTACTTCATAAATAACATATTCCCTGATGAAATTCAAGATTGAACAATACCCTTACAAGAAACCTCACTGGCTTGCATGAAGAAAAAAACTGAGAACTTATGTGGTTTAAAAATTGGCAGTGATTACCATTTCACGTGAACATCTACCCTTATACAAAGGGATAATTAATTTAAAGAATATCATATGTGGAGGAGGATAGAGGATGATGCAATTTGAATACGACATAGAAAATAAAATAATAGATTTGTGAGACCCCATGTGTAACATACTTGGTAAATAAATAATATTACATTCTCATGTTTATCAATATTTGTTAATATTACTTTAAAGAGAATGCTATGATCGATGGTGCACCCAATACGCAACAACGAGTTTCTTTGAAATCTTACGTTGCACACTAACAATATAATAATATTATTTTAAATAGTTAACGCCTAGCCATTGTAATGGAGGGAATGAAAAGAACTAACTAAAAATTATTACATATGTTTTTTAAATATTTTTACATTTATCCAATAAATGTTAGAGGCTTAAAATGCAAATGAATCCAATTTTAAGAATAAATACTCTAATATTTTTAAAAGATTATTTTACCGCCTTTTGATGGTGAACCTTTTTTAAATCAGACTTTTGACAATTTTATAAGATCTATTTTTCAAAATAATCTTATTATTTATTATTGGGACATTGAAATTTACTTTGGATAATTGTTTGGTATTTTTCTGACAATGTTCATTTTTTAATGAATAGTGAAAAATACTATATTTTACTTCAAAACTGCTTTTTCATCTAATTTAATTATATAGTTAGTTGATAATTATAATTGGTTTTAAAGTGTAATTAGAATATATATTTACCATTTAATCCAATGGTGGTCATTATAATTAATTTCACTTTGGAACTGGGCATAAACAAGTGCCAAACTTTTCATAGATATTGTTTCAAAAAAACCCGCTATTTGTTATGACAACGAGAATTATTTTTTTAAATTAATTATTTCAATTTCTGTGTTTGGAATTTGGTAAAATGGATTCCATATTTGGAATCATAAGGTCCAAATTATGTAATTAATACCCTTTTGTTTTTGGACATTATGAATAGTAATGATGGTAATTATCTTTAATTATCGTGATTAATTACTAATCGGGTAGTTAAGGATAATAAAATAATATAATAATAATAAAAAATGACCCCAACATGTGTCCTAATGCTACTGGTTGTGTCATGTACGACCATGGGATTCCTTGTTCCAAACTTTGGGACCCCATGGAATCACTTTTGAGTGATAGTGACACTATCATTTTATTTTTAAAGAAAAGAGAATATCACAAAAGTATGTAACACCTAAGTAAAAAAATTTTAGTTTTGTCTGTATAAATTATTTATTAGACTATAAATAATAATTCGAAATCAAAAAATATTTCCTACATCATAGTATTTTTTTTATAATTTTTATACATTAAATAAATTAATTTATTTATGACACCATGATGATGCAGCGATTACATCATTAATGAACGATTTAAACAAAATGAAAAGATAATGTAAAATCTAAGACTTAAACTTTTCAAAAACCTATTGGATGAGTATATTTATAACCCTTATCACCTTATCCTCAAAATATATCAATGTGGGATCTTTAAAATTCGAAACTCATTTTAAAATAAAGTAACATTTCTTGACTTTCCAAGACTGCCCCTCCTCCCTCTTATAAAAGGCCCCCCACCTCTACCACCTTACCCACACCTCTCAAGCCATTTTCTCAACAAATATATGTTCATTTTATCTCTCAAAGTCCCTATCATCATCCTATAAGACTTACCTTAGGCAAAAATCTCTTCAAGAAACCCTCT
This sequence comes from Viscum album, assembly GCA_963277665.1. NCBI lineage: Eukaryota > Viridiplantae > Streptophyta > Magnoliopsida > Santalales > Viscaceae > Viscum > Viscum album. Next base: position 1,385,715,012 of record OY728123.1, read on the forward strand.
TGGTTCAAACCAAAGGGAGTTACCCGATTTAAAGGTAATGTCCTCTCTTATGTTCCTTTGTTTTATTTTTCTTCTCCAACCCCCTAAAATCTTTTTATTCCTTTATTTTTTAACAAAAACAGTATCTTCAATATACTAGTATTTTGTTAAGAGAATTATTTGAGCTACACTTACATACACCTCCGTCTAATGGTTAAAGAACATACTGTTTCCGTGGATGGTGAATTACTACCTCACGAAACGATGATTATTCTATCTTCCCCTACCACCTATCATGGTGGCCATTATGATGGAACTATATTAATTTATGATATATATTATATTTATTTACTCTCTATGCTTCTGTATTTTATATTTAATACATACCTTTATGCTTTGAATGTTGTGCAAATGCGATAATTTCATTTGAGGAAGTGTGGACTACCGCCCCCTCAAGTGATGTGACTCCTTCATGCAATTCATGGAATGTATAAATAATGAAATTGATGAACTTATGTGACCTATATAACATATATATTATACTAGAATTATAATATACATATATCTATCATCTAGTTTTAATTAAATTAATGTGCCAAAGAAATGAAAGTAGCGTTCATGCGTACGTACGGCCTACCGTCTCCATGAACGGTGCATTTCATTTCCCATTTATCTCAAAATGTTATGGAATAGTATAAAATGAATATATAATGTATATATATGATATTTAAATCATTAATAATATTCTGGAGATGATGTACTTATAACTACATGGAAAATTCTTTTCCAACAAGTTCAATTTTTACTCATGTACCGAACATCGACAAAAACATCTGATATGAACTCACATTATTAACCAATTATTATAACATTATAATATGTGATATTAACTGAATAATAATATTTAAAGGAGTTACTGAAGCAATTATAAATTTACCAAAGTTTATTATTCAGGAATATAAATAAACGAACAATACAAGTCGGACTTGAGGTAATGGATCCAACCTCTCTCTTTCTTTTTAAGTACTCTCTTTTTTGTCACTTATTTTAAGATCCTCTTTCTTATGATGGGGTATGTTCTTCAATATTAACATTACTGTAATTTTTATGTTCACATGATTAGATACCCTAATTTATATCTTCAATCCATTTTTGAAAGTTTTACGTGGCGTCGTTAGGCTGTCGAATTTTCGTAAGGGGATATGTTATCTCAATTTTTATTTCTGTGAGATTCATGCTACATTTGTCACTATCTCCATTGAGTGGTGTATTTACTGACCATGATTATACTCTTTGTGTAATATAATATCATTTATGGGTATTTACATCAGCATTTTTTGGTCCTTCTTTCATGGGGTGTACGTTTTAAATGTTACCCAAATCGGTAAGTGATTCTTTCACCCTCCTTTTTTTTAAAAAGAATTCTTCTTGTTATGTCTTTTAATTTACATCTTGTTATGTTTGGATATGTTATTATATATCCTTATTGATATAAATATTATGTACAAGTGATGATATATATTTTTTTATCTCTCATCATCTCATTTTCTAAATTCTAAAGTGACGCCGTTAGGCTGTCGAATTTCTGTAAGGGAACTTCTTAACCCAATTTCAATTCATTGGGTTAAACCTCTACTTCTTGTTTTTATTATGACAAGATTATGTGTGTAATATCTATGTTGTAATTTCCAAAAACCTTTGTGTGGATATACTATTCCCACACATAATCATCTCATTGATAAATTCTTATGTCATTTATACGAACTTTTATGGGAAATTATTACTCAATATCATTTCATTGAGTTAAATACCTATGTCATTGGTTTTGTTTTTCCAAGATTATGTGTGAATGACCTCTGATTGTTTTACACTTTATATCCACTTATATTGGGTGTATTTATACTTGTCACACATAATTATGTCATTGATTTATCCTTGCACTAATGACATGATCTTTGAATGGGATTACGTCTCAATTTCTCTTCCTTGAGACACTTCTTGATTATATGCACTTTTATTCTTTATAATGTGTATATACAACCCCTTTGACATTCCATATCCATATTATGTATATAATAATGTCATTTAAATGTTTTGAAAATGGTCTACTTTCATGTGGATTATAATTTAAATGTTCAAAATGGAAAAGGACTTTTTTATTAAAACATTGTTTTAAATGGTTTTAACGATTTATTCTTTTAAACATTTATCATCCATGTACATGTTTTAAAAATGGTTTTAAGTATTTATTTATATGTACATGAATGTTTTAAAACCCTTTAAAAAGTTTCAAAGTGGTATGGGACACTTTTATTCTAAAATCTCTTTTAAGTATCTTCTTTTAATATTTTCAAAGTATAAAGGGATATTTCTCTCATAGAGTTTTAATGATTTTATTAGATGTTCTTATTTATGATAATATCATGATGTGATCTCTTATGATTGAAATGTGGAAATTTTATGTTTCTTTTATGCATGTTTTAAGTGTTATTATTATGTTATGGTTCTTGGGAAATGTTTATGAAATCGGGTGGTTCCGTGATAAACTAAGGGCGGGTGAGCCCGAGATAGCTCTCCAATGCAATGGGTAACGCGAAGGAGTTAAATGCTAAGGTTTCTACGAATATATTTAGGGAATATAAATTTATGGGTATTCCAGACGTAACCCTGAGGGTTAATCCCTACGTAATAATGTTATGAATGCCTCAAGTTACCTTTATGTCTTATGTTTTCTATGAGTTATTCATAAATCTCATGATTTCATGAGGTATGTTAATGTGCTTATGTTTTAAGAGTAAAGTATGATTTCATTGATTCTTATGTATACATGTACTAATGTTTTCTTTCCATATTTTTATATCCCTTACTGAGTTTTTATGATCATCCCAAGTTTTTGAAATGTTTTCCACATGACTTAAAGATGCACAGGAACAAGGAAGGGATCAAGGAAAGACAAGCTATCTAAAACATGGAACTAGACATGTTTCTTTTTAAGAGTTTTTATATCATGATGGAAACTGAGTAGAAGTGTCTAATTTGTAATCTTGTGAGATGTAATAGTTAAGTCCTAATTTTCTAAAACTCTAAACCTGAAAAGATCCTCAATGTGAATTATTCATTTAATTCAATATTAAGTAATGTTTTAAGGCTGGGTCCTTATAACGTCAGTCAAAAGATTCCATTATTTGGCTATGTGGCATATTCCCTAGTTGGCCCTATATTATACAACCCTTATAATAGGTTTGTTAAATAATGGTAATTTCTTTCTTCGATATAGTTTTAATTTCATTAATGTCCCAAAGAAATGAAAGTAGCGTTCATGCGTACGTACGACCTACCGTCTCCATGAATGGTGCATTTCATTTATTTTTTATCTCCAAATGTTATGGAATTGTATAAAATGAATATATACTGTATAAATATGATATCTAAATAATTAATACTATTCTGGAGATGATTTACTTATAACTACATGGAAAATTCTTTTCCAACAAGTTCAATATTTACTCATGTACCAAACATCGACAAAAATGTCTGATATTAACTCACATTATTAACCAATTATTATAACATTATAATATGTGATATGAACTGAATAATAATCTTTAAAGGAGGTCCTTAAGCAAATATAAATTGACCAAAGTTTATTATTCAGGAATATAAAGAAACAAACAAGACAAGTCAGACTTGAGCTAAGGGATCCAACCTCTCTCTTTCTTTTTAAGTACTCTCTTTTATGTCACTTTTTTTAAGATCCTCTTTTTTATGATGGGGGATGTTATTCTATATTACCCTTACTGTAATTTTTATGTTCATATTATGAGAGACCCTAATTGATATCTCCAATCCATTTTTGGAAGTTTTAAGTGGCGTTGTTTGGCTGCTGAATTTTCGTAAGGGGATATGTTATCTCAATTTTTATTTCCGTGAGATTCATGATACATTTGTCACTATCTCCATTGAGTGGTGTATGTACTGACCATGATTCTACTCTTTGTTTAATATACTCTCATTTATGGTTATTTACATCAGCATTTTTTGGTCCTTCTTTCATGGGGTGTACGTTTAGAATGTTACCCAAATCAGTAAGGGATTCTTTCAACCTCCTTTTTTTTAAAAAGACTTCTTCTTGTTATGTATTTTAATTTACATTTTGTTATGTTTGGATATGTTATTATATATCCTTATTGCTATAAATATTATTTCTAAGTGATTATATACCCTTTTTATCTCCCATCATCTCATTTTCTGAAGTCTAATGTGACGCTGTTAGGCTGTCAAATTTCTATAAGGGAACTTCTTAACCCAATTTCAATTCTTTGGGTTAAACCTCTACTTCTTGTTTTTATTATGCAAATATTATGTGTGGAATATCTATGTTTTAATTTCCACAAACCTTTGTGTGTATATACTATTCCTACGCATAATCATCTCATTGATAAATTCTTATGTCATTTATACGAACTTGTATGAGAAATTATAACTCAATATCATTTTATTGAGTTAAATACCTATGTCATTGGATTTGTTTTTCCAAGAGTATGTGTGAATGACCTCTGATTTCTTTACACTTGATATCCAATTATATTGGGTGTATTTATACTTGTCACACATAATTATGTCATTGATTTATCCTTTCACTAATGACATGATCTTTGAATGAGATTACGTCTCAATTTCTCTTCATTGAGACACTTTTTGATGATATGCACTTTTATTCTTTATAATGTGTATATACAGCCCCATTGACATTCCATATCCATATTATGTCTATAATAAAGTCATTTAAATGTTTTTAAAATGGTATTCTTTCATGTGTCTTATAATTTAAATGTTCAAAATGGAAAATGACTCTTTTATTAAAACATTATTTTAAATAGTTTTAAAGATTTATTCTTTTAAACATTTATCATCCAAGTCCATGTTTTAAAAATGGTTTTAAGTATTTATTTATATGCACATGAATGTTTTAAAACCCTTTAAAAAGTTTCAAAGTGGTATGGGACACTTTGATTCTAAAATCTCTTTTAAATGTCTTCTTTTAATATTTTCAATGTATAAAGGGATATTTCTCTCATGGACTTTTAATGATTTTATTCGATGTTATTATTTATGATAATATCATGATGTGATCTCTTGTGATTGAAATGTGGAAATTTTATGTTTCTTTTATGCATGTTTTAAGTGTTATGATTATGTTATGGTTCTTGGGCAATGTTTATGAAATCTGGTGGTTCCATGATAAACTAAGGGCGGGTGATCCTGAGATAGCTCTCCAATGAATTGGGTAATGCAAAGGAGTTAAATGCTAAGGTTTCTCCGAAGAGATTTAGGGAATATACTGTGATGGGTATTCTAGACGTAAGCATGAGGGTTACTCCTTATGTAAGAATGTTATGAATGCCTCAAGTTACCTTTATATCTTATGTTTTCTATGAGTTATTCATAAATCTTATGATTTCATGAGGTATGTTAAAGTGATTATGTTTTAAGAGTAAAGTATGATTTCATTGATTCTTATGTATACATGGACTAATGTTTTCTTTCCATATTTTTATATCCCTTACTGAGCTTTTTATTCTCAACCCAAGTTTTTGAAATGTTTTCTACAGGACTTAAAGATAAAGAGGAACAAGGATGGGATCAAGGAAAGACAAGCTATCTAAAACATGGAACTAGACATGTTTCTTTTTAAGAGTTTTTATTTCATGATGGAAACTGAGTATAAGTGTCAACTTTGTAATCTTGTGAGATTTAATAGTTATGTCCTAATTCTCTAAAACTCTAAAACTGAAAAGATCCTCAATGTGAATTATTCATTTAATTCAATATTAAGTAATGTTTTAAGTTGGGGTCCTTATAGTTGGTATCAGAGGTCAGTTTAGATAACTTTAGAGGTTAGGGTATTCTTTATGTATAAGTGACATTACCATAATGGCTAGGATTTTAGAAAGAGTCACAGTTTCTAGATAAAGTTAATGAGTAAGTATATATTAGTGTTTATCTTCCTCATTAGTACATGATGATTTTGTTGATATACTCACACTGACATTTTTGGTTTTAGTAAATGGATGGATCTATCAGGCACCAAAGTGACAATGGGTTTGAAGGAAACTGTGGTGGTTCTCTAATTAAGAGACTGGATGAAATGGGGGATTCAATGAGGAATCTCATGGTTATTCTAAACCAACTATCAAGGAGTCATGATTAACCACTTGAACCTTGGTGAGTTCTCTGATGCATCATGTACGAGAGAACCAACTCGATGTGATAGTTCAGGTAATAATTATAAAGGTAATCAGTAGGGTTTATATGATCCTTACTTTTGAGGTAATTATGGGTTACTATATGTTATGATGGAAAATGAAAGGCAAGAGATAAACTTGAGGTTAATTATGTTATGGTTATTTTTGAATATTTTTTCTCTTTTTGGGGAATGTTTTAAGAATTATATAGTTTTTGGAAAAAGGACAACACGCAGACCGTGTGACAACCCGTCGCGTCGGGTAAAGCTGCGGGAATCGAACCCACAACTAAAGTGCGACTGGAATTTATCGCCTACCACTGGACTGCATGAAGTCCCTGGTTAGTATGAAAAATTCCTTTTAGTTAGATGATTTTATAAAACAAGAATAAGTTGATTTTGGGAATATATGTTTCATCAAATGGATATACATAGTATAGGAAAATGATTTGGCAATTAAGTGATAAACGTTGTTGTAAAATACGTTCTATCTTTTGACGAAACACTATATCCCTATGGAATATAGAATACTATGGGATTTAAATTATGGAATAATGGTTGAAATTTTAGTTTTGAAGAATATATGTTTTTATTTTGGACATATGATGATTTGGTTTATCTATGAAAATGATTAACCTATCACGGAGAATATGTGATTAGGTTAATTACTTTTCAATAAGAGACTTTGTGAGTAAATGATATTATTTGAAGATAAATGTTAAGATTTATCTTGTAAGACTATGTGATTAAATCCTTCAGAGATTTGGGTTTCAATCTTAGTTTGGTTTAATTTGAAAAATTTTATGGAAATTTTTTTATCGAATGGTCTTTGTTGAACTTTGGGTTTTATTGGACCAATTTTGGAGATTAAGAATAGATTTTCTTTTTAAAGGATTATCCTTTTTGGGTATTATCTAATCTCATACTAACAATTTTGGTTTTGGTTTTGGACTAAAGATATGGGAAATATATAGTTCTTTTTTTTGTATTAGGTGATTCTCTAGGAGTTTATTATAGTGCTCTTAATGTGAACAAGTCATCCAAAATACTCATCTTTTTGAGAAAATATGAGTTTGTGTAAGAAATATAGTAAAATTTGAAAGTCAAAAAGATAAGCAAGTATGTTTCCTTATTTTTTAGTTAAGCTCATAAATAAATTCTTCAATAAAAAGTAACTTAAAACAAAAATGTTGTCTGTTAATTTTTCCTACCGGGGAATCAAATACCATTTAACCCATCAAAAGTTTGTGATTTTCTGGTGGTTAACTTTCTCCTAAACATGTTTTCTATCACTATCCATTAGAACATGAATCTTTGTTTTTTTCTTCCATATCCATGTTTTCCTACATGTAATCCTATTATGGGTTAACTCGGGTGACCTTTGTACTTCTCTTTCTTTCTTTTAAAGTGATTGTTTAATTTACCCTTTTTCCGATGTGGGGCTTTCAATGAAGTTTCAAGCCCAATTTTAAAATTGAGAGGACGCAATTCCCAAAAGGGGGGAAAGATGTAACATCCTAGGTAAATAAATAACATTACATTCTCATTTTTATCAATATTTGTTAATATTACTTTAAATATAATGGTATGCTCGATGGCGTACCCAATACACAACAACGAGTTTCTTTGAAATCTTATGTTGCAAACTAACAATATAATAATATTATTTTAAATAGTTAATGCCTAGCCATTGTAATGGCGGGAATGAAAAGAACTAACTAAAAAATGATAACATATGTTTGTTAAATATTTTTACATTTATCCAATAAATGTTAGAGGCTTAAAATGCAAATGAATCCAATTTTAATAATAAATACTCTAATATTTTTAAAAGATAATTTTACCGCCTTTTGATGGAAAACCTTTTTTAAATCAAAATTTTGACAATTTTATAAGCTCTATTTTTAAAAATAAACTTATTATTTATTATTGGGACATTGAAATTCACTTTGGATAAATTTTTGGTATTTTTCTGACAATGTTCATTTTTTAATGAATAGTAAAAAATACTGCATTTTACTTCAAAACTACTTTTTCATCTAATTTAATTATATGGTTAGATTATCTTTATAATTTATTTTAAAGGGTAATTAGAATATATCTTTACCATTTAATCTAATGGTGGTCATTATAATTAATTTCACTTTGGAATTGTGCATAAACAAGTTCAAACCATTTCATAGATATTGTTTAAAAAAAACCCGCTATTTGTTTTGACAACGGGAATTATTTTTTTAAATTCATTATTGAAATTTATGTGTTTGGAATTTGGTAAAATGGATTCCATATTTGGAATTATAAGGTCCAAATTGTGTAATTAAGACTTTTGTTTTTGGACATTATGAATAGTAACGATGGTAATTATCTTTAATTATTGTGATTAATTACTAATCGGGTAGTTAAGGATAATAAAAAAAATTCTATAATAATAACAAATGACCCCAACATGTTTACTAATGATACTGGTTTTGTCATGTCTGACCATGGTATGCCTTGTGCCAAACTTTGGGACCCCATGGAATCACTTTTGGGAGATAGTGACACTTTATCATTTTATTTTTAAAGAAAGGAGAATATCACAAAAGTATGTAACACCTAAGTAAAACAATTTTAGTTTTGTCTGTGTAAATTATCTCTTGGACTATAAATAATCATTTGAAATATAAAAATATTTCCTACATCATATATTTTTTTATAATTTTTAGACATTAAATAAATTAATTTATTTATGACACCATGATGATGCAGCGATTACCTCATTAATGAATGATTTAAATAAAATGAAAAGATAATGTAAAATATAAGACTTAAACTTGTAAAAACCCTATTAGATGAGTATATTTAGAACCCTTATCACCATATACTCGAAATATATCAATGTGAGACCTTTAAAATCCGAAACTCATTTTAAAATAATGTAACATTTCTTGACTTTCCAAGAGTGCCCCTCATCCCTCTTATAAAAGGCCCCCACCTCTACCACCTTACCCACACCTCTCAAGCCATTTCCTCGGCCAAGATCTGTTCCGTTTATCTCTCCACATCCCTATACTCATCCTAGAAGCCTTACCTTAGTCAGAAATCTCTTCAAGAAACCCTTTTGGTTCAAACCAAAGGGAGTTACCCGATTTAAAGGTAATGTCCTCTCTTATGTTCTTTTGTTTTATTTTGCTTCTCCAACCCCATAAAATCTTTTTATTCCTTTATTTTGTAAAAACAAAATTATCTTCAATATACTAGAATTTTTTTATGAGAAGTATACAAGATACACTTACACACACCTCTGTCTAATGGTTAAAGAACAAACTGTTTCCGTGGATGGTGAATTACTACCTCACGAAATGATGATTGTTCAATCTTCCCCTACCACCTCTAATGGTTGAAATTATGATTGAAATATATTTATTTATGATATATATTATATTTATTTCCTCTCTATTCTTCTTTATTTTATATTTAATACAATCCTTTATGCTTTGCATGTTGTGCAAATCCGATAATTTCATTTGAGGAAGTGTGGACTACCGCCCCCTCAAGTGATGTGACTCATTCATGCAATTCATGGAATGTATAAAGAATGAAATTGATTAACTTATGTGACCTATATAACATATATATTATACTGTAATTATAATATATATATCTCTCTCATCTAGTTTTAATTCCATTAATGTGCCAAAGAAATGAAAGTAGCATTCATGCGTACGTACGTCCTACTGTCTCCATGAACGATGCATTTAATTTATTTTTTATCTCCAAATGTTATGGAATATTATAAAATGAATATATAATAGATATATATGATATTTAAATCATTAATACTATTCTGGATATGATTTACTTATAACTACATGGAAAATTCTTTTCCAACAAGTTCAATATTTACTCATGTACCGAATATCGACAAAAACGTCTGATATGAACTCACATTATTAACCAATTATTATAAAATTATAATATGTGTTATGAACTGAATAATAATCTTTAAAGGAGGTCCTTAATCAATTATAAATTGGCCAAAGTTTATTATTCAGGAATATAAAGAAACGAACAAGACAAGTCGGGCTTGAGGTAAGGGATCCAACGTCTCTCTTTCTTTTTAAGTACTCTCTTTTATGTCACTTATTTTAAGCTCCTCTTTCTTATGATGGGTGATGTTCTTCTATATTCCCCTTACTGTACTTTTTATTTTTATATTATGAGATACCCTAATTTATATCTTCCATCCATTTTTGAAAGTTTTAAGTGGCATCGTTAGGCTGCCGAATTTTCGTAAGGGGATATGTTATCTCAATTTTTATTTCCGCAAGATTCATGCTACATTTGTCACCATATCCGTTGAGTGGTGTATGTACTGACCATGATTCTACTCTTTGTTTAATATAATATCATTTATGGTTATTTAAATAAGCATTGTTTGGTCCTTCTTTCATGGGGTGTACATTTAGAATGTTACCCAAATCAGTAAGGGATTCTTTCACCCTCCTTTTTTTAAAAAGACTTCTTCTTGTTATGTATTTTAATTTACATCTTGTTATGTTTGGATATGTTCTTATATATCCTTATTTCTATAAATATTATGTCTAAGTGATTATATACCCTTTTTATCTCCCATCATCTCATTTTCTGAATTTTAAAGTGACGCTGTTAGGCTGTCGAATTTCTATAAGGGAACTTCTTAACCCAATTTCAATTCTTTGGGTTAAACCTCTACTTCTTGTTTTTATTATGCAAAGATTATGTGTGGAATATCTATGTTTTAATTTCCACAAACCTTTGTGTGGATATACTATTCCTACACATAATCATCTCATTGATAAATTCTTACTTCATTTATACGAACTTGTATGAGAAATTATAACTCAATATCATTTCATTGATTTAAATACCGATGTCATTGGTTTTGTTTTTACAAGAGTATGTGTGAATGACATCTAATTTTTTTACACTTGATATCCACTTATATTGGGTGTATTTATACTTGTCACACATAATTATTTCATTGATTTATCCTTGCACTAATGACATGATCTTTGAATGGGATTACGTCTCAATTTCTCTTCCTTGAGACACTTCTTAATGATATGCACTTTTATTCTTTATAATGTGTATATAAAGCCCCTTTGACATTCCATATCCATATTATTTCTATACTAAAGTCATTTAAATGTTTTGAAAATGGTCTAATTTCATGTGGCTTATAATTTAAATGCTCAAAATGGAAAAATACTCTTTTATTAAAACATTGTTTTAAATGGTTTTAAAGATTTATTCTTTTAAACATTTATCATCAATGTCCATGTTTTAAAAATGGTTTTAAGTATTTATTTATATGTACATGAATGTTTTAAAACCCTTTCAAAAGTTTTGAAGTGGTATGGGACACTTTGATTCTAAAATCTATTTTAAATGTCTTCTTTTAATATTTTCAAAGTATAAAGGGATATTTCTCTCATAGAGTTTTAATGATTTTATTCGATGTTCTTATTTATAGTAATATCATGATGTGATATCTTGTGATTTAAATGTGGAAATTTTATGTTTCTTTTATGCATGTTTTAAGTGTTATGATTATGTTATGGTTCCTGGGCAATGTTTATGAAATCAGGTGGTTCCGTGATAAACTAAGGTCGGGTGAGCCCGAGATAGATCTCCAATGCATTGGGTAATACGAAGGAGTTAAACGCTAAGGTTTCTCTAAAGAGATTTAGGGAATATATTGTGATGGGTATTCCAGACGTAACCATGAGGGTTACTCCCTACATAAGAATGTTATGAATGCCTCAAGTTACCTTTATGTCTTATGTTTTCTATCAGTGATTCATAAATCTTATGATTTCATGAGGTATGTTAAAGTTCTTATGTTTTAAGAGTAAAGTATGATTTCATTGATTCTTATGTATACATGGACTAATGTTTTCTTTCCATATTTTTATATCCCTTACTGAGCTTTTTATGCTCATCCCAAGTTTTTGAAATGTTTTCAACAGGACTTAAAGATGAATATGAACAAGGATGGGATCAAGTAATGACAAGCTATCTAAAACATGGAACTAGACATGTTTCTTTTTAAGAGTTTTTATTTCATGATGGAAACTGATTAGAAGTGTCTACTTTGTAATATTGTGAGATGTAATAGTTATGTCCTAATTCTCTAAAACTCTAAACCTGAAAAGATCCTCAATGTGAATTATTCATTTAATTCAATATTAAGTAATGTTTTAAGGTCGGGTCCTTATACCATGCCTCTATTAGTGTGTGTATGTGTGTTTTATGAGATGGGAAAGGTGAATTCATTCATATGAGTATTCCCATGCATGCAAGATTGTATAATCACATTAGATAAAAAGATGAAATAATATATTGAGATGGCCAAATATTTTTCAGTACAAGTTAGTTTATATCTTGAAAAAATAGTGAACTGAGGAACATAAAATAATAATTCCATTAATAATATGTTCTAGGGTTTACAATTTTGTGAGTACCCATGCATGTTTTTATTCATGAGTGAAGAGTACTTGATATAAGTGAGTTGTGTATGATTTATTATTGAAAAACAAATAGATGAATATGTGTGAACCAATTACCCATAATTAAGTGAGTTTGATACTTCATCTAAAGAAGTAAGTATATCTAGAGCATAGTTCCACTAAAAATACTAATCATACATAGGATATTAGAATTGATTTAGCAAGGTCAATATGCTTTTTTAATGGTCATTGAAGGTACCTTAGTTTAAAAGGGAAAGATAGATCTTCTGATTAGTCACTGAAATTGGATAATATTAATTGTTAATATCATTATATTCATTGTTCCAAAGTCCATAAACATTGTTTTTAGTGCATTACATAAATAGAACTTCATTTCTCATCAAAAATGCAATTCATGTTTAAAATGAAAATTTAGGCCCAATCATTCATTTGTTTGTTGACAATATTATATTAATTTTCTGAATTTGAAATTTCGGGATATGATTGATCACTTTTTTTGGAACATTTTATCTTTTAGGTCCGCTAGATGAATCCCAAAGGAAGATGGAGAATTTTGCGTGTGAAGGCAGAAACTTGCAGGAAAAAGCATAATGGGACTAAGGCCCATCAAACAAATGTGGGGCCCAGAAACCAAGCCCAATGAAGCTAAAATTTATACAGTAGAGAGATAAAAATATGAGGATCATTTTATTCAACTGTGGCCAGAGCTAATTCTGATGTTTTCAGGATGATAAAGGGATCTGAAGTTGAGATTTAAATGGTGGGCACGACATTAATGCTCAGAAATCCGTCCCACCATTTCGGCCATAACATCCAAAAGGATGAGCCAAATTTCCTGACATATTTACAGATCATAGAGGACAGATGGACGAAGATATTTCTCTTATACAACCCCTCCGGATTCGGACTTCTTCAATTGATAATTCACACGTCAATATGGTGGATGAATCTGGACAGTTTTCCGGGTCAAATTCGAAACATCAATTTCCTTTTGATTATTCACCCTCCATTTGACTCTATTAATTGTTGGGGGGTGAATTAATTTTTGGGGTATGTACCTAAGGCTCCTAATATGCCTATATAAGGAGCTAGTGGTTAAGCTAATAGTGTTGGATATTTTTATTATCATTTTTGTTTCTTGTTTCATTGTAAGGTTATGCTTCCAAATTTCCTTTGTAATGTTTTCCATTTCCATGTAAGTTTCTTTTTTGTATCTTTATGTTCTTAATCAACTTCTTTCTCTTCTATATTTTTGATTTCATTTATTAAAACTTTTTTATCACAAAGCACCGTGATATCTCTGTGTTTTTGTGAATTAGTTCACACATAGGTGTGAATTTCATTCACACACACGAAGGAGTGCTCGTTATTTCCGTGGTTTTAATTTCTTCAATCCAATTCTTTTTAGCCATATTCCGCCCACCATTGAGAGTATACCATCAATGGAGGGCTAACCCTTTAATGGGATGATCTTAGGAGGATGCAAAGGCTGGATTGAATGTTATTTTATGAACGAATTGTTGTTAATTGGATAATTAATTTAAGACATCCATTCTTCAGTTATTTCTACTATTCATCTTTACTGTGTTTGAGCAAACTAAATTCAATTACTAAATGACCATATACCTCGAAGAGATCATGAATTTGGTTCTCTAAGTGTATAGGGGATTAGTAATTGTGTGTAGTAAGCACCAAACCAGAAAATGATGAAGGTAGTGTTATTTTTGAAGAATGGATTCATCAAGAATTAATAAAACCAAAATTGTCTAAAGAAGTAAAATTCATTCAATCCACCCCGAGCATGATCCAAATATCAACCCATTTTCTTTGAATTGAATTCACATAGGTTTCTTAGTGTTCTTTAAACCATCCAAAATCAAACCAAAAGTTGGCTACTTCATAGCCCATCCTTCACCAAATCATAGCGTCTCAAGGTTACTTCTTCGGTCCCTGTGGATTGGACCCCTACATGTACTACATCGACCAATTTTACCAGTAGGGTAAATTTGGGTTGGTTGCACCCAAATTTACCCTACTGGTAAAAGCGATCGATGTAGTACATGTAGGGGTCGAATCCACAGGGACCGAAGAAGTAACCTTGAGACGCTATGATTTGGTGAAGGATGGGCTATGAAGTAGACAACTTTTGGTTTGATTTTGGATGGTTTAAAGAACACTAAGAAACCTATGTGAATTCAATTCAAAGAAAATGGGTTGATCTTAGGATCATGCTCGGGGTGGATTGAATGAAATTTACTTCTTTAGACAATTTTGGTTTTATTAATTCTCGAGGAATCCATTCTTCAAAAATAACACTACCTTCATCATTTTCTGGTTTGGTGCTTACTACACACAATTACTAATACCCTATACACTTAGAGAACCAAATTAATGATCTCTCCGAGGTATATGGTCATTTAGTAATTGAATTTAATTTGTTCAAACACAGTAAAGATGAATAGTAGAAATAACTGAAAAATTGATGTCTTAAATTAATTATCCAATTAACAACAATTCGTTCATAAAATAACATTCAATCCAGCCTTTTCATCCTCCTAAGATCATCCCATTAAAGGGTTAGCCCTCCATTTATGGTATACTCTCAATGGTGGGTGGAAGATGGCTAACAAGAATTGGATTTAAGAAATTAAAACCGCGGAAATAACGAGCACTCCTTCGTGTGTGTGAATGAAATTCACACCTATGTGTGAACTAATTCACAAAAACACAGAGATATCACTGTGCTTTGTGATAAAAAAGTTTTAATAAATGAAATCAAAAATATATAAGAGAAATAAGTTGATTAAGAACATAAATATATAAAAAATAAACTTACATGGAAATGGAAAACATTATAAAGGAAATTTGGAAGCATAACCTTACAATGAAACAAACAACAAAAAATGATAATAAAAATATCCACCACTATTACTTTCACCACTATCTCCTTATATAGGAATATTAGGAGCCTTAGGTACATCCCCCAACAATTAATTCACCCCCCAACAATTAATAGAGTCAAATGGAGGGTGAATAATCAAAAGGAAATTGATGTTTCGAATTTGACCCGGAAAACTGTCCAGATTCGTCCACCATATTGACGTGTGAATTATAAATTGAAGAAAGCCGAATCCGGAGGTGTTGTATAAGAGAAATATCTTCTTCCATATGTCCTATATGAGTTGTAAAAATTTCAGGAAATTTGGATCATCCGTTGGGATGTTATGGTCGAAATGGTGGGACGGATTTCTGAGCATTAATGTCGGGTCCACCATTTAAATCTCAACTTCAGATCCCTTTATCATCATGCAAACATCAGAATTAGCTCCGACCAAAGTTGAATAAAATTATCCTCATATTTTTATCTTTCAACAGTATAAATTTGAGCTTCATTGGGCTTGGTTTATGGGCCCCACATTTGTTTGATGGGCCTTAGGCCCATTATGCTTTTTCCAGCATGTTTCTGCCTTTAGACGCAAAATTCTCCATCTTCCTTTGGGATTCATCTAGAGGACCTAAAAGATAAAATGTTCCAAACAAAGTGATCAATCATATCCCAAAATTTCAAATTCAGAAAATGAATATAATATTGTCAAAAAACAAATGAATGATTGGGTCCAAATTTTCATTTTAAACATGAATTGAATTTTTGATGAGAAATGAAGTTCTATTTATATAATGCACTAAAAACAATGTTTATGGACTTTTGAATAATGAATATAAAGATATTAAAAATTAATATTATCCACTTTCAGTGACTAATCACACCCCCCAACTTGAGTTTTGCTAGTCCCGAGAAAAATAAATTACAAATATGAAATTCAAATCCCCTTTTCCAAAAACATTTTAATACACATTGCTTACCCAAATATCTAATACCAAAAAAATTATGAAAACCCATCAAAATCATTTAAAACAAGCTAGGTCCATAAGCATATACTAAGCCCAATCCCATTCCTTTGTTCAAATTCATTGCCACATTTCATCCAATTCCAATTAAGCATGATAAAGTGTTGTGCATCATAAAGGATATGGGGCCCATTTTATTGTTCAAGGGGAAAAATGGAAGCGCTAGGTGGGAATCACATTAAACCTTAAGATGAGTATCCTTTTTTTTGATTTTTTTTTTTGATTTTATTTTTTGATTTTATTTTTTTAACCACAATAGATATGAAAAGACTAACTCTGGGCAAGACAACTATGGAGTCATGATCCCCAAGTGTCGGACGCCACACATATTGTCAATTTCATGCTCTACAATAGATATATAAAGCCTAACTCTGGGCAAGACAACTATGGAGTCACGATCCCCAAGTGCCGGATGCCACGCATTTGGACAAAACATTGCTCTATGTGGTCTTTTTTGTGTGTGTTTTTTTTGTTTTTTTTTTTGTTTTTTTGGATACTCAAAATTAAACTAAAAGTGACCCCAAAATCCTATGCTATAATGAAAGGGACCCAAGAACTCAAATTTACACCCACGATCCAGTCGATGTGCATTGTGGAATTTTTATTAAGAGGATGAAATTGTAAACATTGAAAAATCACATCGGACAACCGCACTTTCCAAAAACTATGCTCATGAACTTAAACTTGCATTAAAATCAGAATCAAGGCATGGAAAATTTTTTTGATATCCAATTTTAGAGTTTGCAATGTGTGTTTATCATGTTTATGGTTAATGGAATTTTTATTTTCATGCATGTTTTTATTCAAAAAAAAATCATTTTTTATCTCCCCCCAACTTAGAATAACACTGTCCCCAGTGTTTAAAGAAAAGAAAAGTTAGAAGGGGGTAGGAGAGGAGTTCAAAGAAGAAATTTAAAATGAAAATCATGGAATGAAGTCACCTGGTGGTTGATGATGATAGTGCATTCCATAGTATCCCTTCAATCCTAGATTTGAGTCTCAGCGGATTGGATGGTGGTGAATGGATTTTCCTTATGGCTTACGACATGTCCTTTTATTTTTCTTAACCTATAAAAACATAAAAATAAAACAAAACAAAATAAACTGATGATACATTGCCTTCTTTATATTTTCTGGGTAAGGTATTACTCAGAGATCACACCACGTGACACGGATGAATATGGCGCTCCCCTTTCATACCCATCCTTACTCATAAAAGAAGAACAGGTCAACAGCTTATGGTAATTTATTATATGAAAAATAAAATGATTCAAAATGATTTGAAACATGAAAACCATGGGTTGCCTCCCATGCAGTGCTTTTTTTTAACGTCGTTGGCTCGACTTGTACCCCCAACCTTATCCAATTCCAACTTTCAAAATTTTAATTAACCCATATTTCTCCACTTCAACAAGATTTAGATTGATTGTTTTTTTGAAATTTGTTTCGTATGAAATCCTATTTTCTACAATGATTGGTAAAATCCAAGGAATATCTAAAATGGTTGATCGTGTTTTATTTGGATTATTTCCTATGATTTTAAGGTTCATTCCTACATGGTGAGATTCTTGATTAAAATTGATGATAATTGAATGGTCTTGGTTATCATAAATAGAAGTATTATTGAGTAGGGAAGGAAGTATTAAAACATCGAGTTCAATTTGATTGAATTTTCCAAAAGAAGAATGATAATTTGAATCAAAAATTGTTTCTTCTTTAAAAACATTTGAAAGAATTGGTTCCTTTTGAAAAGATGATTCATCCAAAAAAATTTCCATTTGAATTTCATGAGTGGGTATAGACACAATATTCGTTATATCTCCCAATGGTTCAATGATCAGTGATTCTAAAAAAATTTTATTGGAGAAATATTCCGAACACTCAATCGATGAATACAAATTTTCCCCTTGTGAATCCAAAAAATTAATTTCATCCTGAGTTAAATACTCTTCAAAATTTCTTTGATCCTGTTCAGTTATCCCATATCCAAAGGTTAGTTCTTTCTTCAATTCATGGGAGGTTTTTGGGATAAAAGATTCATCTATCAATGATGAGGAAAGAACATCTTGAGTGGGAATGGGTTCCTCAAAAGTCTTTAAGTTTTGTAATTCTAATCTGAAAGATGAAACTTCTGAATTCATTGTATCCATTTTTTCACATAATTGTTCAAGAATTTTTTCAGGATTAGGTTTGATATATTTTTGTACATCATGGACTTCCTCATTATTTATCTTTTCAATCATTCTTGATAGATATGGAAATTGATCTTGTAAACATTCAGCATTCCATTGATTGTACATCTCGTCTGGTGTGGTGTATTCAATTAAGGATTGGTCAATGAAATTCCCTATGTGATGTGATTCAAAATATTGATTTTCTAGTTGATTATAGCCTTGGTATATTAATGGGTATTGTTGAATATAATCCATTGGAGTTGATTGAAAGTTGTTTTTGGGATTCATTGGACACACAGAAACAGAAAGGGGAAAAGAGAAGAGAAATTAGGGTGAGAATAGAGAATTTGGGGTGAGAAAAGAAGAATGGGGGTAAGAAAAGAAGGTTTTTGGTCTAAGGAACTTACTTGTTACCCGGCAACGGCGCCAAAATTTGGTTGCGCCCAAATTTACCCTACTGGTAAAAGCGGTCGATGTAGTACATGTAGGGGTCGAATCCACATGGACCGAAGAAGTAACCATGAGACGCTATGATTTGGTGAAGGATGGTCTATGAAGTAGCCAACTTTTGGTTTGATTTTGGATGGTTTAAAGAACACTAAGAAACCTATGTGAATTCAATTCAAAGAAAATGGGTTGATCTTAGGATCATGATCGGGGTGAATTGAATGAATTTTACTTCTTTAGACAATTTTGGTTTTATTAATTCTTGATGAATCCATTCTTCAAAAATAACACTACCTTCATCATTTTCTAGTTTGGTGCTTACTACACACAATTACTAATCCCCTATACACTTAGAGAACCAAATTCATGATCTCTCCGAGGTATATGGTCATTTAGTAATTGAATTTTGTTTGCTCAAACACAGTAAAGATGAATAGTAGAAATAACTGAAGAATGGATGTCTTAAATTAATTATCCAATTAACAACAATTCGTTCATAAAATAACATTCAATCCAGCCTTTTCATCCTCCTAAGATCATCCCATTAAAGAGTTAGCCCTACATTGATGGTATACTCTCAATGGTGGGTGGAAGATGGCTAACAAGAATTGGATTGAAGAAATTAAAACCACAGAAATAATGAGCACTCCTCCGTGTGTGTGAATGAAATTCACACTTATGTGTGAACTAATTCACAACAACATAGAGATATCACTGTTCTTTGTGATAAAAAAGTTTTAATAAATGAAATAAAAAATATAGAAGAGAAAGAAGTTGATTAAGAACATAAAGATACAAAAAAGAAACTTACATGGAAATGGAAAACATTACAAAGGAAATTTGGAAGCATAACCTTACAATGAAACAAGCATCAAAAAATGATAATAAAAATATCCACCAATATTCCCTTCACCACTAGCTCCTTATATAGGAATATTTGAAGCCTTAGGTACATCCCCCAACAATTAATTCACCCCCCAACAATTAATAGAGTCAAATGGAGGGTGAATAATCAAAAGGAAATTGATGTTTCGAATTTGACCCAGAAAACTGTCCAGATTCGTCCACCATATTGACGTGTGAATTATAAATTGAAGAATGCAGAATCAGGAGGGGTTTTATAATAGAAATATATTCTTCCATATGTCCTATATGATCTGTAAAAATTTCAGGAAATTTGGCTCATTCGTTTGGATGTTATGGTCGAAATGGTGGGACGGATGTCTGAGCATTAATGTCGAGTCCACCATTTAATCCCAACTTCAGATCCCTTTATCATCGTGCAAAAATCAGAATTAGCTCCGACCACAGTTGAATAAAATGATCCTCATATTTTTATCTTTCTACTGTATAAATTTGATCTTCATTGGGCTTGGTTTCTGGGCCCCACATTTGTTTGATGGGCCTTAGGCCCATTATGTTTTTTCCAGCAAGTTTCTGCCTTCAGGTGCAAAATTATCCATCTTCCTTTGGGATTCATCTAGCGAACCTAAAAGATAAAATTTTCCAAAAAAAGTGATCAATCATATCCCAAAATTTCAAATTCATAAAATGAATATAATATTGTAAACAAACAAATGAATGATTGGGCCTAAATTTTCATTTTAAATATGAATTGCATTTTTGATGAGAAATGAAGTTCTATTTATGTAATGCACTAAAAACAATGTTTATGGACTTTGGAACAATGAATATAAAGATATTAACAATTAATATTAGCCACTTTCAGTGACTAATCATCTTCCCAACTGATGGTGGAAGATCAAATAATCATCCTATAGTGGATAAAACATTATAAAGGAAAAAATATCTCAATTTATGATGATTTTATTTAAATTATTTTAGTTATATATGAAAGAAGTGTCAGTCTTTCAAATCGATTCAAATGTAAAAGGATTATCTCAATTGGAGCTATATTATTAGAATCCTTCTAGTTAGAGTTGAGAGCAGTGGAATTTATTCAATTTAAATTAGAGGTAAATGTATTCTCTCAGTTGGAGCGAAAGAACAAAATGTATCATAGTTGTAGTGGGTAACATTGTAATAACTTGTTTGATAGTGAAGAATCTGTAACCAGGGGGAATAATCAATTGTAGCAAGGTGTAGGCTTTCCACAAGACCTTGTAAATCGGGTGTGATATCTATACACTATTAAAACATTTCAAGAGTTGATATTGAGATATAATACTTGAGTTGATCAATAAAATTAACAATTTATCGAGGTTTAATTGGAAATAAAAGGAATTTAAAAATTAAACCACTGATTCAACCCTCCCCTCTTAGTGGTCAATCAGGACTAGGGTGTTATTGTTTTTAAGAGTAACTTAAAAAGATCACTATGCTAAAGCAATGGTGGAATAAAAAATAACATGATGAGTATGTTTAAATTCATTGGATTAAAACTATATTAAACTATAGAATGGAGAGCTACACCATGATTCACCGTATTAGATTTCTAGGGGGGTTTCCTTCGGGGAGGATTTATTCATCGTGATTTGGACTATTCTACAGTGGGTGTCAATGGTCTTTAAACTATTTTGGATAGATTTTTTATATTATATAACTATTTAATTCCATAATGAAACCCTAGAATATGGGGATTTTGAAATGATCCCATATCACATATCCGAAATTGTCTTTTCTATGTTTCACCCTCTCACAATTAAGAAGTGAAAGCGGGCTTATGGAGGATCGTTTGGAAGATTCCTACCCCATTAATCCTCTTTTTTATATCCATTTATGGGGGGGGGGGGGGTTTATAGGATTTTCCTAGAAATTTTAGATATTCATTATCCCTAATTCTTTTATTTTCATGTAAATTCCTCAAAAACTAACCCAAATCTATGGGTAAAAATAAATATGAATAATGGGGGATGATTTTGCAGAACAACCATATCAGTGTATATTTCCCTTCTTAATTTCTCGAGAGACTCATCTTTTATTCTCTTCCTCACTATTCTATTAATTTTTTTTTGGTTTTAGACTATTTTTATAAGATTATTCCACTTGTTCAAGGTAGATTCTTCCCAATCAATGTGGATTTTGTGTTTGGTGGATAAATGATACCGGGAAGTGACGAACACAATTTTTTTCTTTTTATATAATTTATGTGATTTAGAAGATTTTTTTTGGTATTTAAATTTCATTAGATTAAATTAATAATATCTTATTTGTTAGATGATATGGATTTTCTCATGGAGGTTTCATGGGTGAATCGTGGACCTGACATGTTCAGTTTTGATGATATGACATTACACAGTGAGTTATTGTTAATTATTACTCCTTAGATTATGTATAATAATTAATTGTAAATGTTAATAACTAATTATTTGATTATTTAGGATGATATAGGGGATATCAAAATGTAATATGCTAGGCATGTCTTGATAATAATGGATTTAGGATGTTAACTCCTTTATATAGGTATGTGGTCCCTATGATACATAAACCATATTCATGTTCATGAATGATAGTGTGTTTATACATGGGAATTCAGATTTTTGTAAAATTAATAGGGGTTAAGAGTTAACTTAGATGTAGAATTATGTGTCTTTAAGCAACCTATGTTTGAGAAAATTACTCCACAATGGTGTAAGGAATTATAATAACTTAATGTCTTACTACCAAGGGGCTATGAATGTTGATTGAGCTAACATAAGGATTAAAATTGGTCTTGGGTACAAGATTAGTGTTGTATAGTCTATGTTGGATTATACATATTTATTATAATAGATAGGTTGGGTTTAGTCCTTGGGATACTAGGTTGCACAATCATATATCTCACACATAGTAAGGAATACCCTCTTATGTGTGGGTTGGAGTCTTGGTGCGTGCTACGAGTGAGATAAGTCCTTTGAGCTAGATGTGGGGTGTCATGGAGGGTTTCATATATGTTGAGTTATTTATAGATATCCTTTGAGATTTATGTGAAGGAGCCTTATAATGGGTTTTTGGAATTTTAATAGTACTTTAAAAATGAGTTTCTAAGAGGATTTGATGGAATGTACTCGGTGTAGTTTTTGGGAATCATGATTGTGATGTTAATGTGGGAATTGGAATGGGTATTACACCTGACCACTTGCGGATGGGTTATGGTATGGATTATAGGATTTCAGATCACTAAAAAGAAATATATGTGGTTTATTATAGAGGAACCTAGATAAGGTTGGGTTTGGAGAACATAATGGATTCCTTTAATGGTGAGATAGAGATATCGATGGGTATGGTGTCTCGTGTTTTCATGTTTGCATCTAACATTGGTAATTATCCTGTGAGGATAGGTGTAGGATATGATGTGATTTAGGTTGTATTGTAGGACATGAGAAACTAAGTACATGTTTCAATACATGCATTGGATTGAATGATATAATGAGATGATGATTGAGAGATAGGTCTTGGCCATGTGATTCATTTAGTGCATTTGGGAAGGGAAAAATTTCAATGCCAGTTTTTTGTCTGTGTGTACCTTATCATGATCCTATTATGGATAATGATACATGATTTTAGAACTATCCCTGAGTTAGAGAGTACTAGAATGGACCACTAAGAGTGAGATTCCATTGGTTTTGAATGTGATTGTGAGACCCACCCTATGTGAGAGGGGAATAGTCATTTTCATGTGGTATAAGACTAGATATGAGGCCTCAACATGAGTGAGAGGGTAATAAAATTGACCACCAAGAAAGATGGTATTGGTCTTGGATGTGATTATTATACCCACCCTATATGGGAGTCAAGTCATCACTATGTTTTGGTATGAAACGTGTCATGGACCTCACCTCGAGTGAGAGGGTAATTGTACAAGTTACTACATGATATGTGATATGATATTTGGAATGGGTACAAGACCTTATTCTAAGTGAGTGTGCGGATTTATACATTTTAGATATCACCCTGTCATCATTGGAATGTTATGGGTTTGGGTCATGTCATGATGTGACTTTTCTTCCAGTGTTGGTTGATCCAGGTTGGGTCAAGTTTCATGGTTTCCTAGTTAGTACGTGATGACCTGTTGAGTAGGTTGTATTATAATTATTTACTTCTCAAATGAATTAAATTTTATATATTACTATATATTAGGGTAATGTGATGATAACCTTTTATGGTTTATTTCTCATGTCGGTCATAGAAACCCTGGTTCATTTGGAGACACCATGTTTGAATATCAATACATATGTTACATAGAGGACTAGAATAGAGTATCTTAATGAGGATTGAAGATGAGATTTTGGTGATTCTAATAGTTATAGTGGATCCTACATAAACATTTGTTCATATATTTTAATTATTTACGTGATCATCTTGATGTGTGATCTATTGGGATGTATAACTATATGAATTGTATGTTCATTTTCAATAACATGGATGTATATTCCTTTTAATACAATTTTCATCACATATAATCCCATACCAAGTAATATTATTATTATTTATAATTGATAATATTTTTTTATTTATTGTAATTATTGGTTATGATATCATGATCATATTCTAACAAACATGTGGTTCTGGCTATCGTTTCTAGTCGACAACTTCTTGTGTATGAAGATGTACCCATGAATACATGTAGTGACCCAGTTAGAGGCCATTCAGGTGATCTTAGATGATTCATTACAAAGTTTTATTAAATGATATTTTTATTTTCATACAATTTTTGTATTATTAGAAATAGATAGAAATGTGATGGAGCTTAGGATTGAACACGAGTTACTGAGAGACAGAAACCTATCTGATGGGAGCCCCATGTTACCAAGGTTATAAGACAATTTTTCTTGGTTTTAATTTTATAGTTTATATATTTATTCAAGTACAATTTTTTTATTTGGGGTTATTGTTTTTTTTTCTGTTAGTATGTAGTGGAATGAGGTGTGGTTATATGTACCATACATGGAATGTAAGATTCAAAATAATTTTTTTATGTTTGTATGTGATTGTGTATTGGTTATGAAACAAGTTTTTGGTTCAAATTGTTAATAATAACATATATATATTGTGTTTATATATAATTTTTTGGTTTAATTCAAGTTAAATATAACACAGTTATTCATAGTAAATGTTATATGAATCCTAGTAGGGTGATTGTCAGACTTTGATTACATTGTCACATTGTGTAAGATCACATATAAAAACACTTGTTGGGTTCTTCTAGGAATTAGATGTCGTGTTAATGGATTAGTGTAGGTGAGGTATCCCTACAATATGATTCATAATGGACATGAGATACTTTATTGAGTTGGATAACCATTATGGGGTAGAGAAAATATTATGGGACTCCATGGGGTATTGTGATGTAAAGTATTTCAATTTCTTTTAATATCATGATCATGTTTGGAAGGTGGGATTGGTTGGATTCCTACCTCATTGGATTTAGGCGTGTCTTCCAATGGGATAGTGGATAGTGATCCTAGATGGTTGGGTATAAGATGGGTAGATCATGGGTATATTTTTAGTGGGTTTAGAATAATTATTGGAGGGGGGATCACTAGTTAGACTTATCCTGAGTGAGATACCATATGATTATTAGAATGGTGGAACCATGGGAACTTTTGGTTAGATGATATTGACATTTAAGAGAGTAATGGACAATTTTCAAGTTGAAAATGAATAAAATTGATGGGATGAAACTTGTGGGAGCATGATTTTGGAGATACGATCAAGTGATACGAGGGTATGCATCTATTGGGTTCATATGAGATCAATATGGATAAAGGATGAGAACCTGAGAGAGGGTTATTTTAGAAGTTAACTCTTTCCTTGGAAGGGTAATAGCGAGTATGGGTGTGAAAATTTTAGAAAAGACTTAATGTATGAAAGTAAGTGCATGTTGGTTACATGTAGTGCTAATTTTGTTATAGAGTATTTATGTTGTATTTCATAGGTTTGATTGGAATTATTTAGGTTCTAGGGTAACTAGAAAAGATTAGTTATGATGGGGTTATTTGGGATGTGACAAGTTTTTCCAGATTTAATTATGGGTCAAGAATCAATGGAATCAGTAGAACACTTATGGGATTGGTGACTAATGGTTTAAATTAGATTTAGTGGTTTTTGCCTATAGTAATTAGACACTTCATCTATAAATCGAATTTCCATATCATGGTTAATCGAATCATAGAATTTTATTGGGTTTTTCATTAATGGGATGAGCATGGATTAGAAAGAGTGACATGGGAATAATGATGGGAAATATCTATTTCTATGCTTAAGTAGTAATGTAATAGAAGACATATATTGGAGAGAATATCATTGAGTATTAGTAAATGTCAACCACATCTAGAATGTATCGGTGAATTCTGAGAATTTAATTCCTGGTATAATAGGAATAATTATCTATTGGTGTTTTAGGTAGGCTCTTAGGTATGAGTAGATTGATATTATCTGGTCATTATCTTTGATATTTGATAGGATATAGTTTCTAGAGATCATGTGTGCTGGTTCAGAATTATGATGATAAGGATATTCCTATGCTAGAAAGCTTTAGATTTGTTATGGATATATGACCCTCATGTTGGAAGGTTCGTGATTATGATGGAATTGGGATTTAGGTGGTTGGGATCATGCCCAGAGTAGCGGTGTGTGACTAAGATATTTCATATTTTTTCATGATGGATTCCAAAAATTAAGAATGTTTCTATGATGTTTATAGAAGTATAGTTCATTAGGAAGTGTACTTTGGATAAAATCAGGTGTTTTATAATAATGATTTGGATCATTGGTATTTTTTTATCAAGGGTAGAGTACAATAGTGGATTTGGTTTGTTGGGAACTAAATAATGGAATTATACAAAGTTATAGGTTTAGACTTTGATGTGGATGATTGCAATAATCTGGTGAAAGATTCCATAGTTAAACAATTATGATCCCGTTGATGTGATTAAAAACTCTCATGTCTGGCCAATTATTTGTAGGAAAATTAAACCAGTAGCGTTTTGGATGGTGTTTTTTATATAATCATATACTATGAGGTAGAAATGTTTTTCAAATAATTGTTTGGGATACAGATAATGTGTTTCAAAGACTTCATTGGGGATTCTTGAGGAAAATATGATCTATCTATGTTTGATGTGTGGGCAGTATAGATGTTCACTATTTATGTTAGAATTATGATCAGAGTGTGTTATTAGATCATAGATAATGAATTTGAACTTATAAAATGTTTTTGGATGATTATTTGGGGGAATGTTTCTAATGAACCATGTCATTATGAGTTAGAGAAATATTGGGAAATATAAATTTTGAGTTTTGAAGTAGGGGATGTTTTTGAGAATTCCAGAAGTCGGAACACCTCTAGAAGGAGTTTCCTCTCATGACCAGGTGTTTTAGTAGTTATTGAGGGGTGTTGGGTGAATTTTGGGGGAGTATGTTTTTTTATATAATTTTAATTATAATATAGGTGGTTCATCATGATGTAACTAGTAGGGTTTGTTCTGTAAAGGTTACTCAAATAAGAGTGTTTTTATGCAGTGTATGCATTATCATCTGAGTGGTGGGGGTTGATTTCCTGTGTGATGCCCCATAGAAATCTAAGGATTTAATTGTGAAGTTTTTTATGTAAGAGGAACATTAAAAGAGTGTAATTTCATAGAAAAGGGGGATTATGTTGGATGAGATGTGTAAGATTAAATTGTTTGAAATCAAACCAAATCACCCATAGAGAGATGTTTTATTTTGTCAGTAACCCTATCTAGTTTTTAGGTCTATTCCATGGGAGATACATTTCACTCTAGGGATTTAGCCCATGCCTCAACGATTGGATGAGGATCATGGAAGTTATTTTAGGGGTAGCCTTTTCACCATGACCCTAGGGGGTCATGTTATAATTAAACACCATAGAAAGTGGACTATGTTTTTACCCCATACATCCAACAAAAATAGTTGTATTTCAAGTTATTTAAAATGTGGTAAGAACATTCATTTCAATGTTGGTCAATCTCAAAATTTATAATCTAAATGGGGGATCAAGAATGGCTATTCAACTGACACCTCTCATCCTTATTCTTATCCTTTGGATACCCATTGATGGTGTTACACTAGTTAGGTGTTTCAATTAAATTTTAAAGGTATAGTAACCCTAATTATCCACCACCCTTCCCATTCCCATATGTATAATTACATGTTAAAGTTTGGAATAAGTTTTTTATGACTAGTCTACTAGAGCAATGGGGAATCACTCCAAACCATGAGGATTTCTCATGTGGGGGATAGAGGATGCTAGGATGTAATGAAGATATACTATCTTCTATCATTTTGTTTGAGGTGTGTTATTCAGATGATTTATTTTGGGATTTCAATTAAATTATATTAAATTAGTGTTTTACCAGTTGTTGGATGATTTGTATATTTTCTTGGAAGTGTCTTGGGTGTGTTATAGACCATACATGAACCATTGGTTGTAGTTTTTATTATATAAAATTCCTTAGTGTGTTATTAGAGAATCTGACTAATTTTATTAGGTTAGATATTTTGTTTTAAATTTTATAATTAATCATTTGATCATTGTGGATGATATAGAAGCTCTCGACTTGGTGGGATCTTATGATGTCTTGGATGGTGTGACTTGAGGATGGTTTCTATTTTATGGTGGTAAGAAGTATCTTTAATACTTAACCATTTAAATGTATATTTATAATAGTTAATATTTCATGGGAAGAATGGATCAAGTAAAATTTATAGGGACAAAGCGTATCTTATGTGAAATAGTCAATAAGCAAGCGGACTTGGATTTCAATTCGGTTTATGGGAACTCAGAGATAATTCTTTACCCTGCGATGAGTTATTAATAACACTAGTTAGATTCTATAAGTCCAGTGTAGTAGAAAGGTGGGTCTTTAACATAATTATGATATGTGGGACAACCATACCTCTCACATATGGTTGAGAATACTCTCTTAAGGGTGTATTTAAGTCTTAGTGACTGTTATGAGTAAGATAAGTCCTCGGGGATAAATATGGTGTATTGAGGAGGGTTTTATCTAGGCAATGAGATCAAGGGATATACTTTAAGTGGTATTTTATAGAATCATGTCATGGGTCCTATGGATGTTTTTATATTTTTGTAAACATGTTTCAGGGAGACCATGAAATCATACGCTTTTCACGGTCCATGGGGATCGAGGCTAGGATATTGATGTGGGAATTAGAAGGGATATATGACCCAAAATTTTGATGTTAGTGTTAGGTTGGGTCTGTGAGCTATGATATAATGTGGGGTGAATTTTGTGTGTTGGTATAGAGAAATAAGGCCAGGTTATGTTTGGATAAATTAGTGGGCTCCCATATATAATTTATAAAGATACTGATAGGTTATCCATCTTGAACATACATGTTCGAGTCTTACTAAGGAGATAGGCCTATAAGTATTGGCCTATAATTTGATGTGATTTGGGGTGAAAGTGTAGGTATAAAATGAAAAGATCAAGGTTTTGAGATGTCTATGGGTTAGGCTAATGGAATGAGAGGTTAGCCATGATCTAGGTCATATCCATACGATCCATAATGTGCTATTGGGATGGTACATTTTCCATGTTTTTGTTGTATTCATGTGTTTGACTATGATATTATAGTTGATAATGAGACAAGATTCTAATACCCACCTTGAGTGAGAGGGTGTTGGCATGGTCCACCCTATGTGAGAGGGTATTCATCCATGATGTGATTATAATACCCACCTTAAGTGACAGGGGAGTGGCTGATGTGATGTGGCATAAGAACAAATTTGAGGCCTATATTTGAGTGAGATGGTTCTAGAATTGATGATCCTGAGTGAAATGGTATAAGTCTGTGATGTTATTATGAGAACCACCTTGAGTGATAGTGGATCAATCAGCGTGTTATGTCTTGAAATCCCATATAGAACTCACCTTGAGTGATAGGTTGGTGGTATGAGTTAAGGTATGAGATGGAATATGATATTGGGATGTAGTAAGTTTCTATACCTTAAGTGAGAGGGTATACTTATAGACGTTTATTTAAACCATATATCGAGTATTAGGGAATGGGTTGGGGTCACGACATAAGGTAAATTTTCCTTCTATGTTTGTTAATCTAGGTATATTCGGGTTTTTTGGTTTTCTAGTTACCATATGATGATTCGAGGAAATTTTTTATTTATTTTATTTACATTCCTTATGTATACATATGAATATTATTGTTTATACTTAGTGAACTTGATGAGACTCTATTAAGATTTATTTTCCACACCCTGTACGGGCACCATAGTGCATGTTCAATCCATATTTTAATGTTTGAGGATAATGGTTTCATAGTGGGTTATGATGAAATAACTCAATATGAATTAGAGATGATTTTTATTTGAGGATCATAGTTTTAGTGAAGACTCCTTGTATTTTTATTATTTAGTTATAATTTTGCATGTGATTGGCCTAATGGGTGATTTTTTGGGATGTGTGACTGTATAACCTGCATGAATAAGGTCATGTTATGACCCATATATGGTTCTATTATAGTGATATAATTCAGGGGGTTACATTGGTGATTTTATAAAAGGGTTTAGAGGAGTGGAGGATGATGAAGAAATATAACAATAAACTTCAATATAAGGATGGTGGATAATTAATCATGCATGTTATTGATAGAGGTTATTTCGAACTTGGTGTAGCATGTAAAATCCATTAATCCATAGGTATATATTTATATTAATAATTATTTATATTATTGAGATTTTGTATTTTAGGCTATAAATTTTGAAATAAAAAAATATTTTCTAAAATTAATAGACATAATGCATAGCTAGGGTGACTATGCATTTGAGTCATATAGGGTTGGGAGAGAATTCTAGTGTGGAATGTAGAGTCACATGAACATCCTGGTATACCATATAGTCATGATAGATATATTTCTAAAAACGTAATAATTGTTATTTTAAATATTCAATTTTAGGAAACCCATATCAATTTTTCTCTCAAGAACATACTATTTAACCTGGGAGGAACCCCATGGGTGACATCAGTATGATCATATCTTCTTGGTTTGATTTAATTCAATTAATTTGTGGAAACTAATGATCTAGGGTCTGATCACCTTCCTTAATTCCTTATTCCCCCTTTTTAGGCTTCTTATTTCCCTAATAACCCATGGTGAGTAGATTTCAATGGTAATCCCTATCTAAAATTAGGGGTTTTTTATAGGGTTCATGGATCTCTTATTAAGCCCTGATATAATCATATCTAGATGAATCACATTATTTTTCATGGTCTTTAGTAGGTAGTTCTATACTTTTCCCATTCCTTGATACAACTGTATATTCTTTAGGTTATATTCTTGATTTTATATGGAAATAGTTCATCATATTCTACTCTAATTAGGTTTTATGAAGAAAATTGATTTCTTATTGATAAATATGTGTGTTTTTAAATATTACACTCATGGTTAGGTTAAAAATTTACTATTGATGTTTTATTTACTTTTAAAAGGGTTTGATAGAATAATTGAATTTGATTATTACATTATATATTTCCAAAAATGATTATATACAATATTACTGATTTGAAATGGTTGTTTAGAAAATTTAAATCCTGGTTTGACTGTTTAAGTCATGTTTGTGTATGACATAAAGGAGAATTTTATTTTTTTCCATCTGTGTTGAGATTCCTTAAAGGGTTTTAGACTTTATCATTAGATATTTATGGAATGGATAAATTTTTTATAGATATGAAATGGGTTTTTTATGCAAGGGTGTGCACGTGATTTACTTGATATTTTTTATTGAATGTTTTACTTGATATACTTGATTAATATTTTAAAAATTAATGTAAAGTCATTGTTATCTTAGTTGGAATTATAATTATGAGTATTACACTAGTTTTGATCATGCATAAACTAGTCCCCTTTGTTATAATCATACTTTTTCGAGTGGGATACCCCGATTAGTATTATTATATAAATGTTGAATGTGCTATAGGATATCATAAAATGGCAACATGATGATTTTGTAAAGTCAATTACTAGATTGAATGCATTTAATAACTAGAAGTTTTTTCCAATATGGTTTGGTATTCCTTTTTTATTTTTTTGGGTATGATATTAATTTTAATTGGTTTTTTGATAAGTTTTTTTTGTTTTGGAAAATCATTTTTTATTAATAAAAATGACGAGACTATACTTTTATTTTTAATATACAATAATTTTTAAAAAGTTTTTTCTTCTTATTTTTAGAACTAAACATATTGGTTTGTATTTTGAAAATAAATGTATAGAATAATTGGAGTAATTATATGTGTCTTATACTCACTCATTACAAATACATTCTCCTATGCATGTAGATTTTATTATCCATATTATATGTAAAGGAAATATGTACCTCCATTTCAGAGATAGACCATAGTTGTATACATGGACCTATTATGCTGATGGAATTTGAGTGTTAAACATGAGTATCCTTATAACGACCCATACTTTAAATACATTGTTATTACATTATAATTGAAGCATACTTATTATAACATATAACAAAACCACGAAAGGACCGTATAGGTATAGTTTCTTTAGAAACTGGGAAACATAAACAACTGGTTCATAAAGCATCTACATTGTCTCCCATTTATTTCATCATATCTAGAGGCCCTTTTGGCATATACTACTTAATAACCTTCTTCCTGACCTGGGGGAAAGAAAACATACAAAAGGGTGAGCTCAAATGCTCGGTAAGGGTAAACAAAACAAAAATCAATCACATCATATTCATAAGAACATAACATTTTCGAAATCTTAACCTGCAAAAGAAATCTTAATTTCATAACATGGGATAAATCATGGCAGTGAAACGTAATCACAATAACCATAACTTAAAATATGAAGCTTTTTGGCATACACACATAATCATAGAGAATCATTTCTTATTAGTCAAGACTCATTTCCAAGACTATCTTAGTGGACAAAGTCCATTTCTGAACCGAGTTCACTCCTCGTTTTAGTACTGTTTCACTGAATCGGTTTAACCTGCCGTTCCAGCCATATCTATCTCATGAGATATAAAATCTTTACCCAATTCATTGGAAGGAGATATAGGTCCCACCCATCTCATAATTATACCATTCATATGTGTGCCACAAAATCATAAATCATACATCATTGCATAACCCATGTAATAAAAATGGGATTCTTAAACAACATGACATCATAAAACAATTCATATGAGATAAAGGAATTCATAAAAATAATTCCATCACAACATAATCAAATCCATGTAATAATAGGGATAGAAACAGAACCCTATATTATCTTAGATGGAAAATAATTTTGATAAAACACTTGAACTCCATTCTTGAGGAAAATATCCTTTCTACTTCAAAAACATTTTCCTTTCTTAACATGTCATACAATTTTAAACTAAAAGAAGTTGATTAAAAATAAACTTGAAAACTTGTAAATGAATCTTCTTGTAAATAATTTTTTAAAAATTCATTCATGTCGTATAAGTTAAAAAAACATTCTTCTCGTACTTTTGTCGGAAAAGTCAAAAAGTACCTCGTACGCAAAATGACAAAAGATTCCTTTCATATCTTTTACTAATAACTCACTAAAGGGTAAAATTGGATTTAAAAAACTATAGGTGGATGGAAACAATATTACATATCGAGGAAACATGGATGTGGATGATAAAATACACCCCAGTAAATACCAAAGTATAAACAATCTCGGATAAAAATGAGATTGTGATATTTTCCCTTACCTTAGATCCGATTTGCCTCATAAGTGTCCAAAACTCCTGTATAATGATTTAAATAATGTTATTTACTTATTCCAGAATTATAATTATTGTTATGATATCATATATGGTCATATTCTTAGCTTCTTAGTAGTAATATTTCATTGCTACTTGTTATTCATGTGTTTATAACTTTTTGTTCTTATGCGTGTTTTGTCGAATAAATTCTTATTATTCTCTTTAGGTTATAGATACATCATTTCCAAAATGGTATTAATGTACTATATATCATATTTATTCATTAAATTCATTTATATAATCATTATGCAATGAAAGTCATGTAGAACGAATCACATCACATCGTGGAGACGGTATTCCGTACGTACGCATGAGCGATGATATCATTCCCATGATCGTGGAATTGTATTGGAGTGTATGTATACTATTTCAGAATAAATATCACTTTAAAATAATCATATATAGTAATTATTTACACCATTATACCCATCCAAGTAAGGTGGTGGGGGAAAATAGATTACACCACGGCGTGAAGACGGTATTCAGTACGTACGCACGCGCGGTGATTTCGTTTTCCATAGGATGGATAGATGTTGAAATAGGGTTGTTTCATACTTATAATAAAATATCAGTATATGAGTGATACTGATGTTATTACTTCATAATCAAACAACTAAAGAAGAAGATTTTGAAGAAGAATGAATTTGGAAAGGATCAGTAATGGATATTACCTCTTTTTGACGCGCCTCTTCTTAACCTCCTCTTAGGGCACTAGGATTGGTCTTTGAAGAAGACCAGAACCTCTAGGATGATTCTAGGTAAGTGGGGAAGTGAAATGGGCAGGGTTTGGCCAAGATTGAAGGCTCAAATTGGTGTAAGGAGGAGAGGGAGGATGTGCCCTTTTATAAGGGAGGAGAGGGGAACCTTTGGAAATATAAGAAATATTAGTTTATATTAAATCCCAACCCCACTTAAAAAATTCCAAAATGACTCATATCCGAAGATTAGATGAGATAGGGTTGTAATATCATCAACCAATAAAATTTATACATGTTAGGAATTTATTTTAAACATTACCAACTTGATTTATCCTTATTTATCAATTTAATTTTATTTGTGGTAATAATATTCTAAATTTTAAATTATTATTAATAATTACATATGTGTTGTGAATTTTCCATAATTTGACACTTTATGACATTGTAGATCATATAAATTTTAATTTATAATTTTTAAATATTTTTGTGATTTTTAAATAATTTTATAATATGTTATTTTTATAAAATAACAATAGTGTCAATTTTGACACTATTCATTTATTTGAATTTAAATAAAATATATAAAGAGGATATGTTCGAACTAAAAGCTTTAATAGATTAATAAAATGTCATCTGTTTCTAGAAAATTATTGGAGCACATTAAATAGTTCATATAATATTTATTTTAATATTTTTAAAACAATTTATTTAATATTTTAATTAATAAAATAATTTCAACATCACTATTGTGTCATAATTAATGATAATTATTTAATCCCTAAAAATTCTAAATAAATTCCTATGATGTAGATAATTGTAATATCTTTCTGGATACTATTCATGTTCGAAGTTTCATTAAGTTTATCACCAAATTAAAATTATTATACTTATAAGATTTAAGAAAGTGACATGTTGTCACATTCTTTGGTTTTAATAATAATTAAATTATTTTCATGGAAAAAAGTCCATTAAATGAATCTAATCCGACCCTTAGGTAATATGGGTCAACTTTTAGTCATCCAATAGGATTTTCGCAGGTGTTAGGGTAATTTTATAATCTTATATTTACCCTTAATTACCCGATTTACCTTTAACTATGGTAAATAAATTTACCGTAGTTACTATTCATAATGCCCAAAAATAAAAAGTACCCTATTAACATAATTTGGACCCACTGATTCTGAATATGGAATCCATTTTTTCAAAATTCAAAACATATAAGTTGCAGTAATTAATTTAAAATAAATCTCGTTGTTAAGAAAATGGGTTTTAGAAGTTAAAACATTGCCAAAGATTGAAATGTTTTTACCTATGAATTCAGTGTGAAATTAATGCTAATGACATAAATTATATTAAATGGTAAAAATATATTCTATCTATACTTTAAAACCATTCAATATTATAATTTAACCATATAAATTATCTCAATGAAAAAAGTTGTTTTTAATTAAAAATTAGCGTATTTTTACTATTCATCAAAATATGAAAGTTATCAGAAAAATATCAAAAATTTATCCAAAGTAAATTTTTATATCATGATTCAAAA
The DNA here is from genome assembly GCA_963277665.1 of Viscum album. Taxonomy (NCBI): domain Eukaryota; kingdom Viridiplantae; phylum Streptophyta; class Magnoliopsida; order Santalales; family Viscaceae; genus Viscum; species Viscum album. The sequence goes on from OY728123.1 coordinate 1,385,751,243, forward strand.
GAAGAATTTTATTATGACAAATTGAACTTATAAATGTGTCAAAAACTAGATTTAATACGGGTGCGCCATCAAAAGGCGGCAAAACTACATTTTTTGATAAATACTTATTTTACCCAAAAAAATTATTTTGTTCTCTTACCATGTTCTAGAAAATGTGTAAGATGAATAATAATGTTGTAAAATTCAAAATTCAGTTAATACTATTCATAACGGCTATTTTATAATATTGTAATAATATATCGTTGTTTAGTGGAACTCGGTATTGCGTACTACACATGCTATCGAGGAAGGTCGCGATTGCGTGCAGCGAAAGATTCCTTTGATGATTTATATAACATAAAAACAAAATATTTCTCATAAAAGTCTCGGGTGTTACATTCTACCCCCCTTAAAATGAATTTCGCCCTCGAAATTCGTCACTTTGTAACAAACAGATGAGGATACCTCTCCCTCGTCATATCCTCAAGCTCCCATGTAGCTTTTTCTAATTGGTGGTTCCTCCATAAAACTTTCACCAAGCGAGTGGTCTTGTTTCGTAGGACTTTTTCACTACAATCTAGAATCTCTATTGGTTGTTCTTCATAAGAAAGATCTTTCTCCAGCGGTACAACTTCTGAGCTGAGTACATGTGAAGGATCAGTTATGTACTTTCTCAGGAGATATACATGGAACACATCGTGAACTTGAGAGAGATTCGGTGGAAGCGCCAATCGGTAAGCTACCTTCCCAACACGATCCAGTATTTCGAAAGGACTGATATATCTAGGGCTCAACTTCCCCTTCTTTCCAAATCTCATGACCCTCTTCCAGGGAGATATTCGTAAGAACACTTTATCACCCACTTCAAACTCTAGGTCTTTTCTTCAGTTGTCGGCATAACTTTTCTGTCGACTCTGAGCTACTCTTATGTGTTGTTGAATAGATCGGACCTTTTCTACCATGTCATCAACAATATCAGGTCCTAATAGCTTTCTTTCCCCAACTTCATCCCAGCAAGTTGGAGTCCTACATTTCTTTCCATAGAGAGCTTCATAAGGAGCCATCTGAATACTAGAGTGAAAGCTATTATTATAAGAAAATTACACCAAAGGTCGGTGTTGATCCCAACCACCTTTTAAATCCATAGAGCAAGCTCTCAACATATCTTCTAGAGTTTGAATTGTTCTCTCAGACTGACCGTCTGTCTGAGGATGATAAGCAGTGCTGAAACTCAACTCTGTATCCAGAGTATGCTGAAGACTTTTCCAGAACTTTGAGGTAAACCTCGGATCCCGATCAGATATAATAGAAAGTGGTACTCCATGCAATTTTATCACTTCCTTCACATATATCCTGGAAAGAAAATCTAGAGAGAAATCCTCTCTAATAGCGATGAAGTGTGCAGACTTTGAAAGACGATCAACTATGACCCAGATAGCATTATTGCCTATGGATGTTTTAAGAATTCCTATGAAAAAGTCTATAGTGATGTTTTCCCATTTCCATTGGGGTATGGGTAATGGTTGTAACATCCCCTTGGACTTCTGTCTCTCAGGTTTAACTTGATGACAAACCAAGCATCGAGAGACATATTCAGCAACATCTCTTTTCATGCCATCCCAACAGAAGTACTCTTTCATTTCCCTATACATCTTCGTGCTTCCAGGATGAATAGAGAATGAAGAACTATGAGCATCATCCAGCATCTCCTTCTTTAATTCAGGGATGGGAGGAACACAAACCCAATTCCTGAACTTTATTATCCCATCACAATCATGGTTGAATTCAGGAATATTTCTCACCTTCTTTTGTAACTCTACATCTTCTTTCTGCGCCTCTTTAATCTTAACATGAATAGATGGTTGAACATTCATTTGAGAAAGATACGATTTCCCCCCTTCCATTATAATTCCAACATCCATCCTTTGTAAATCCATAAATATTGGATCTTTTGTGATCCTCATCATGGATAAACTGGCATGGTCTTGTCGACTTAATGCATCTGCCACCTTGTTTGCTTTCCCAGGGTGGTAATGAATTGAGCAGTCGTAATCCTTAATTAGCTCCAACCATCTTCTTTGGTGCATATTCAGCTCCTTTTGTGTGAAAATATACTTTAAACTTTTATGATCAGTATAAATATCACACCTTTCACCATAAAGGTAATGCCTCCAAATCTTTAATGCAAAGATTACCGCAGCTAACTCCAAATCATGAGTTGGGTAATTTTTCTCATGTATTTTTAACTGTCATGAGGCATAATCTATCACCATATCATTTTGCATAAGAACACACCCCAAACCCTTCTTGGATGCATCACTGTAGATCACAAACCTTTCTCCACTACAAGGCAGTGTGAGCACAGGTGCACTGGATAACTTTTTTTTTTCAATTCCTTGAAATTCTCTTCACATTCCTCCATCCAAACAAACTTAACTCCTTTCCGAGTCAACTTGGTGAGTGGATTAGATAATCATGAAAAATCTTTCACAAAATGTCAATAATATCCAGCCAAACCAAGAAAACTTCGGATCTCAGTCACTGTTGTTGGTCTCGACCATCTTTCGATAACCTCTGTTTTTGTTGGATCCACAGATATCCCCTCTTTTGAGATTATGTGACCCAAAAATGAAACTCTTTGAAGCCAAAATTTACACTTGGTAATTTTGGCACAAATCTTCTCCTTTCTCAGGGTCTTCAATATAATTCTCAAGTGATCTTCATGTTCTTCCTTGCTCTTTGAATATACAAGAATATCATTTATAAAGACTACCACAAACTGATCAAGATAGTCTCTAAAGACTCTATTCATCAGATCCATGAAGATAGCATGGGCATTAGTAAGACCAAATGTTATCACTATAAATTCACAGTGTCCATACCTTGTAAGGAAAGTCATCTTTGGTATATTCTCCCTTTTGACCCTTAATTGCTGATACCCTGAACGAAGATCAATCTTGGAAAATTGTTGAGCTCCGCGTAGTTGGTCAAATAAGTCATCAATGCATGGGAGAGGATATTTGTTCTTGATAGTGATCTTGTTAATTTCTCGATAATCAATGCAGAGTCTCATTGATCCATCTTTCTTCTTAACAAACAGAACAGGTGCTCCCCAAGGTGACGCACTAGGGCGTATGAACCCCTTATCAAGATTCTCTTGGAGTTGCTTCTTTAATTCCTACCACTCAATTGGGGCCATTCTATAAGGTGTCTTTGAAATAGGAAAATCACCTGGTACGAGTTCTATTGAAAACTCAACTTCACGATTTGGTGGGAGACCCGGTAATTCCTCCAGAAAGACATCATCAAACTCTCGTACAATGGGCATATTCTTAATCGTGAGTTTCTCACCAACCATTTGAGATAAATAACCTTCATTTAGTGGAATCAATACCCATAAAATGGAAGAAATTTCCACTGGAAGGTTATGTTCATCCTTGCATCGATAGACGATCATAGATTGATCGGGAATATGAAATGTGAATTCCCTTCTTTGGCAATTGATATGAGCTCCATGTAGAGAAAGCCAATCCATGCCAAGAATCACATCAAATTCCACTATAGGAAGGATCAAAAGATTTGCAGGAGCCACTTTCCCACAAACTTCAATCGGAGAAGAATTATAAACTTTTGATGCGACTGTGGTGCCATTAGGGGTTGTCACAGCTAACTCAACATCTAACTATTGAGGTAATACGGTGATATACTTAGAAAATTCTTCAGAAATAAAGGAGTGGGTGGATCTAGAATCAAATAAAACATTTTCTACTTTAGAGTGGATGGTAAGTGTACCTTTCACCACATCGTTATTGTACTCCACATCGCTGATAGAAATTGCATGTGACTTTCCTTTGTCTTTAGCCTTAAGAGTTTGTTGACATCGACCATCATCATCAACCCTTGGATTTGGGAATTGATTGGAATAATGCCCCATCTCCTTGCACTTGAAACATTGTAGTGTAGTAGGTTCATTCTGTGTGTCCCTTCCTTTGTTTGCATCACTAGACATCTTCTTCCCATCATTGCGGCATTCAAAAGCCCGATGACCTTCCTTTCCACATTTGAAACATTTACTTGTCCCTTTAAGACAACTACCTCCATGTTTCTTTCCACACTTTGAGAATAAGGGAAAGATCATCTTCTTTTCAGTGTGCTCTTTAGATTTTCCTTTGAATTCCATTTTCCTCTTCTTATCAAACCCATATGACTGATGGGTTACTCCAATCTCCATCTTGACTTTGAGAGAACATCGAACTATTTCCTCGTAGCTATTGAAGTCCCTTATGGATAACGCCCTTCGAAGACTTGGTTTTAAGCCACTAAAGAATCGATCGATCTTACTATCAGGTTGGATAATAATACCAAAAGCGTACCTTGCAAGTCTTGTAAAATTTGATTCATAAGTACCAACAGATTCATCATCCTTTTGATTCAGTTCAAGAAACTCTTTCTCCATCTTTGTTCGGAGAATACGAGGGAAGTAATTATTGAAAAATAAGTTCTTGAACTCGTCCCATTCCATGGACTCAATTTCATCCCTTTGACTCGTATTCTTAACAAGATTCCACCATTGATCAGCATCTCCTTCCAAACGATACACTTCTAGGATGAATTTATCATGTTCAAAATATTGAAGAACTGAAAATATCTTTTCAGTAGTACTAATCCATTGTTCAGAAACTAATGGATCAGTAGACCCGCTGAAAGAAGGTGGACGCTGCCTCATGAAGGATTCAACAGAATGTTGCTCCTTCCTTTGCTCGTTTGGAAGTCCTGCATGATTCATATCTTGAGAAAGTTGTGTGAGAATGGCTACAAGATTTTGCATTCCAGCTCCCATAACGTTTGGTTGTTTAGGGGGACAATCATTTCATTGCCCGTCGCATTCCTCATTAACACAGTTCCTTCGGGTTCCAGCCATTGACTAAAACCAAGAATAATAGTGTGAGGAACACTAATTATAATAGGAAAACCACATAATCAAGAATAAAATTTCACACTTAAGGTCTTATCATAGGTTGTTCATGGACATTTCTAAAACACTAAGATTGTGTTCTATGCTTAGACTTATCCTTAGGATTCTTACTAAGGATTTCACATCCTAGTTTCCAATGTTTGACTATACCTTTCCTCTGATACCAATTATAATGACCCATACTTTAAATACATTGTTATTACATCAGAATTAAAGCATACTTATTACAACATATAACAAAACCACGAAAGGACCGTATAGGTATAGTGTATTTAGAAACTAGGAAACATAAACAACTGGTTCATAAAGAATCTACATTGTCTCCCATTTATTTTATCATATCTAGAGTCCCTTTTGGCATATCCTACTTAATAACCTTCTTCCTGCCCTGTGGGAAAGAAAACATACAAAAGGGTGAGCTCAAATTCTCAGTAAGGGTAAAAAAACAAAAATCAATCACATCATATTCATAAGAACATAACATTTTCGAAATCTTAACCTGCAAAAGAAATCTTAATTTCATAACATGGGATAAATCATGGCAGTGAAACGTAATCACAATAATAATAACTTAAAACATGAAGCTTTGTGGCATACACACATAATCATAGAGAATCATTTCTCATTAGTCAAGACTCATTGCCAAGACTATCTTAGTGGACAAAGTCAATTTCTGAACCGAGTTCACTCCTCGTTTCAGTCCTGTTTCACTGAACCGGTTTAACCTGCCGTTCCATCTATGTCTATCTCATGAGATATAAAATCTTTACCCAATGAATTGGAGGGAGATATAGGTCCCACCCATCTCATAATGATACCATTCATATGTGTTCCACAAAATCATAAATCATACATCATTGCATAACCCATGTAATAAAAATGGGATTCTTAAACAACATGACATCATAAAACAATTCATATAAGATAAAAGAATTCATAAAAATAATTCCATCAAAACATAATCAAATCCATGTAATAATAGGGATAGAAACAGAACCCTATATTATCTTATATGGAAAATAATTTTGATAAAACACTTGAACTCCATTCTTGAGGAAAATATCCTTTCTACTTCAAAAACATTTTCCTTTCTTAACATGTCATACAATTTTAAACTAAAAAAATTTGTTTAAAAATAAACTTGTAAACTTGTAAAGGAAGCTTCTTGGAAATAATGTTTTAAAAATCCATTCATGCCGTATAAGTTAAAAAAAACATTCTTCTCGTACTTTTGTCGGAAAAGTCGAAAAGTACCTCGTACGAAAAACGACAAAAGATTCCTTTCATATCTTTTACTAAAAACTCGCCGAAGGGTAAAATTGGATTTAAACAACTGTAGGTGGATGGAGACAATATTACATATCGAGGAAACATGGATGTGGATGATAAAATACACCCCGGTAAATACCAAAGTATAAACAATCTCGGATAAAAATGATATTGTGATATTTTCCCTTACCTTAGGTCCGATTTGCCTCGAAAGTTTCCGAACCTCCTGTATAATGATTTAAATAATGTTATTGACTTATTCCAAAATCATAATTATTGTTATGATATCATATATGGTCATAGTTTTAGCTTCTTAGTAGTAATATTTCATTTCTACTCGTTATTCAGGTGTTTATAACTTTTTGTTCTTATGCGTGTTTTGTCGAATAAATTCTTATTCTTCTCTTTAGGTTATAGATAAATCATTTCCAGAATGGTATTAATGTACTATATATCATATTTATTAATTCAATTCATTTATATAATCATTATGCAATGAAGATCATGTAGAACGAATCACATCACATCGTGGAGACGGTATTTCGTACGTAGGCACGAGCGATGATATCGTTCCCATGATCGTGGAATTGTATTGGAGTGTATGTATACTATTTCAGAATCAATATCACTTTACAATAATCATATATAGTAATTATTTACACCATTATACCCATCCAATTAAGGTGGTGGGGGAAAATAGATTACACCACGGCGTGGAGACGGTATTCCGTACGCACGCACGCGCGGTGATTTCGTTTTCCGTAGGATGGATAGATGTTGAAATAGGGTTTTTTCATACTTATAATAACATATCAGTATATGAGTTATACTGATGTTATTACTTCATAATTAAACAACTAAAGAAGAAGATGTTGAAGAAGAATAAATTTGGAAAGGATCGGTAATGGATATTACCTCTTTTTGACGCGCCTCTTCTTAACCTCCTCTTAGGGAACTAGGGTTGGTCTTTGAAGAAGACCAGAACCTATAGGATGATTCTAAGGAAGTGGGGAAGTGAAATGGGCAGGGTTTGGCCGAGCTTGAAGGCTCAAATTGGTGCGAGGAGGAGAGGGAGGAGGTGCCCTTTTATAAGGGAGGAGAGGGGAACCTTTTGAAATATAAGAAATATTAGTTTATATTAAATCCCAACCCCACTTAAAAACTTCCAAAATGACTCATATCCGAATATTAGATGATATAGGGTTGTAATATCATCAACCAATAAAATTTAGACATGTTAGGAATTTATTTTAAACATTACCAACTTGATTTATCCTTATTTATCAATTTAATTTTATTTGTGGTAATAATATTCTAAATTTTAAATTATTAATAATAATTACATATGTGTTGTGAATTTTCCATAATTTGACACTTTATGACATTGTAGATCATATAAATTTTAATTTATAAATTTTAAATATTTTTGTGATTTTTAAACAATTTTATAATATGTTATTTTTATAAAATAACAATAGTGTCAATTTTAACACTATTTATTTATTTGAATTTAAATAAAATATACACATATGATATGTTCGAACTAAAAGCTTTAATAGATTAATAAAATGTCATATGTGTCTATAAAATTAGTGGAGCACATTAAATAGTTCATTTAATATTTATTTTAATATTTTTAAAACAATTTATTTGATATTTTAATTAATAAAATAATTTCAACATCACTATTGTGTCATAATTAATGATAATTATTTAATCCCTAAAAATTATAAATAAATTCCTATGATGTAGATAATTGTATTATATTTCTGTAGACTATTCATGTTTTAAGTTTCATTAATTTTATCACCAAATTAAAATTATTATACTTATAAGATTTAAGAAAGTGACATGTCGTCACATTCTTTGGTTTTAATAATAATTAAATTATTTTCATGGAAAAAAGTCCATTAAATGAATCTAATACGACCCTTAGGTGATATGGGTCGACTTTTAGTCATCCAATAGGATTTTGTCAGGTGTTAGGGTAATTTTATAATCTTATATTTACCCTTAATTACCCGATTTACCTTTAACTATGGTAAATAAAATTTACCGTAGTTACTATTCATAATGCCCAAAAAGAAAAAGTAGCCTATTGACATAGTTTGACCCACTGATTTTGAATATGGAATCAATTTTTTCAAAATTCAAAACATATAAGTTGCAGTAATTAATTTAAAATAAATCCCGTTGTTAAGAAAACGGGTTTTAGAAGTTAAAACATTGCCGAAGATTTAAATGTTTTTACCTATGAATTCAATGTGAAATTAATGATAATGACATAAATTATATTAAATGGTAAAAATATATTCTATATATAATTTAAAACCATTTAATATTATAATTTAACCATATAAATTATCTCAATGAAAAAAGTTGTTTTTAATTAAAAATTAGCGTATTTTTACTATTCATCAAAATTTGAAAGTTATCAGAAAAATATCAAAAATTTATCCAAAGTAAATTTTTATATCCTGATTCAAAATAAGAATTTTATTTTGTCAAATTGAAATTATAAATGTGTCAAAAACTAGATTTAATGTGGGTGCACCATCAAAAGGCGGCAAAACTGCATTTTTTGATAAATACTTATTTTACCCAAAAAAAATTATTTTGTTCTCTTACCATGTTATAGAAAATGTGTAAGATGAATAATAATGTTGTAAAATTTAAAATTCAGTTAATACTATTCATAACGGCTAGTTTATAATATTATAATAATATATCGTTGTTTAGTGGAACTCGATATTGCGTATTACACACGCTATCGAGGAATGTCGCGATTGCGTGCAGCGAAAGATTCCTTTGATGATTTATATAACATAAAAACAAAATATTTCTCATAAAAGTCTCAGCTGTTACACTCCTGGGTATAAATAATATATTTTTTTCGGTAGAGTTCGTTTTTTTTTAATTTTGGGATATTTCTTGAAGGTATATTTTAGTTACTTCTTCATTTAATTCATTTAAATTTTCTACCTTATTTTTGATATCATGTATATAATCTAAAATTATATTTTATAATATATGTTATTAATGGCTTTGTAGATATTATAGATTTTTTAAAGGTTATTTTTTTAGTTTTTTGTTATCAGTTGATCATATTCCCTATTTATTTAGTTTATTTTAAAAATTGATATTTATTTATCATAAAAAATATAACATATGGATACTTAATATTGTTTATTACTAATATTTAAAATTTACAATTTTTATTATTTTATTAAGGGTTAAATCATTTTAAAATATAGTTGTTGATAACCTTATCACTTTTTCTAGCTTATGGTGATTGGGAACATCATTTTCACCTTATGGAATACCAACTCAGGTATTGATCTAGACCACTTAGGCTGGTATATTACAAAATGGTATCAAATCACTATTTAAGTTTGTTACTTAAGGATTTTATGGTCTATAGAAGAAAGATTATTTATAAGTCAATGGTATATTAGGAAGAAGTCACTATCGAACAATTTTAGTGATAAATTTTGAGTATCCATGTGAATCAAGGTAAGTATTTTCTAAACTAATAATTTTTTTATTAATGTTTTTTTTATTTTATTTAGGTGAAAATTAGTATTATTATTAATTATATTTAATTTATATAGATTAATTATGGAAATATAATGTTTTAAGGTGAAAAATGGAGGAACTTCTAGGTTTCATGGTCATAGTGTATGAGTTTTATACCATTCATGTATATTGTCAAACTCACTTTGGGTAATATAATAGGAACATTATGGTCAAAAAATTGGTTAGAAGATTTTAAACCTAGTCATGCTTGTTGGGAAAACCTTATTTTATTTTTATTATTTCCCAAGAATTTTATACGACTTCTATAGGTATTTATAACTTATCTGAGATAGTATTATTATTATTTTTGGAAAATATAAGATTATTTTATTGGGTGATGATTATATATATAAATAATTTTTATATATATTAATAATGTTTTTTTAATTTAATTATTTTACATAATTATACCATGTAGAAGAGCACTGATGTGTCCTTAAGAAAAGGCTAAATACAAATTTCTGTGAGAAAAATTTCTCAATGATCTGAACATGGTGGATATGATTAGAGAAACCATTTTGGACCTAGGAAGACAAGTGATTTCTAATCCTTCTTAATCTATATATCATTCTCAAGAATAAAATATATAGAAATAACTTACATTTTATGGTGATAAAGGTCCTTAATAAGTTGAGGATTGGATAGTGAGGATTTAATGAATCTTCAACTTTTTCTTAAGACCTGAGTCATTTATGTTGAAATTCAGCACTTATATTCTATAAAGATTGAGTTAAAAGTTATATTACATAGTAATGGAATCTAAGATACATAAATATCTCTTTGAAATGATTTATAGACCTATTAAACTACAACTGGTATCTAGAGTCCATTATAATATCTATGGACAAAATAATCTAGATTTATATTAGGGTGATCATAATATTATAGATTATATTATCCATTTTACCATGTTAATATAATTATCAATCGATATTGTCACTAGTGACGCTCTAAAGTCTTATTATTTTGAAATGGTATTGTTTATAGAATTTATATTATCTATTTTCATTCAATAAATAATCTTATGTGATGATGTGGTCAAATATTTAGTGACTGATAAGTTAGATATTTATATAAATTTGGGTATGGGAATTGGTTTTATTATAGAAGGTGAATATTTAAGTGCCTCACTTGGTCCAAGAAGGAAATATAATTAATTTATTCACATAAGTGGTTGAAGTGGTAAATGGCCATCTAATATCATTTCATTACCATTATTTGGATACAGACTATTGTTTCATTTCAAATATAGTAATCAAATTCATTCAGACTATAATTTCCAAGAGTAGTAAAGGATTATCATTAGCGTGGTCAGTTGGGTTTTCTATGTTCGCTTTATAAAAACTCTCTCCCATAAGGTAGTGTGTATAGTTCTATAATTTAAAGTGTTTAATTGTTTTATTTTGATTATTTCTAGTCAATAATGATTAATTATTAAAAATATTGTAAAATAAATGAAATTACTTAAATATAGGTTTATATTTTGAGAGGCTAGTAAATTGTTAGGAATTATTTTGGAATCTAAATCTTGGAATATAATGGTTCATTGTCCTTTTCTTTTTATATTCTATCTGTCCATGTTGATGTTTTATAGAAGTGTTTCATATTTTTCATATCTTATAAAGTAATTTACCAAGTAATATTTCTTTTGTAACTCTTATTTTATGATATATAGATTTATACACCTTTTGAAATGAAGAGGGGTCAAGTATTTTAGTTACCATTTGATTCTGTGGGGATCTCTAATCTAAAATCATGTGATACATTGTTATCCTTAATATGAAAGTCCTTGATGTTTTTAGGGATAAATTGGATGGTTATATCAATGGATCGTGTGGATTTATATCATAAAAATTTTGTGTTTCACTCACTTTCTAGATGTAATCATATCTTTTAGGGTGGGTAGGATCCAAAATTAGAGAGAACTAGATTTATTTTATTTGATATAGGGTCTATAAATTTTTAATTTTTTCCATTGATCCCGGATACTATGGAATAATTTCCTGATAATAAATATCCTTTAGTGGTTCATAAATATCTAAAAGTACTATATAATTATTTCACTAAATTTACACTAAATAGGGAAGTGGATTTTTTGATTGATTTGATTTTGAGAGTGAGTCACATTTATTTGTACTTTTATAACATGAATTTTATGGAATTCAATGAATATTAAGTTTAACTTGAAGTTCTAAAAAAGAGTTTTATTCAATTGAGTGTGTCACCCTAGGTATCTCTATTTCTCTTATCTAGAAATGTATACTGAATTCTTTTCCTATGGATTAATTATTATAAGATTAAACAGTTGAAATTTAGGAATAAATTACCTTTATCTAAAATTGATAATCACTTGAATCATCTTAGTGTATGGGTTGGTACAACTAAAGTAAGATAGGGACTTGGATTTAGTAACTGATCTGGTGAACCAATATAGAGTGTTACATATTTAACATTGACTAGTGATATCTTAAACCTAGGTAACATATCAGGATGATTACCTGGGGGTATGGTATGTTAATTTTATAAATATTTTGTGTTAACAATATTTTTTCTAATTTTAGTTAGAACATTACACTCCATCATGCTATATATAAAGAGATAAATCAATTAATGAAAGGCACAATCAATTTTTACTTGGTTTACCCATATTGGGATAGTCTAAGGAGAATACAATACTAATGTTCCAATGTAATAGAATCATTAAGTTCACATATTATTTATTTATATGTTAGAGTGGTCTCATTAACCATTCAGGTGCACAAACCTCAGAAATTATATAAGTCACTACTCTCAATCACTGAGGAAGCTCACTGATCCTCAAGGAAAACCTATCTTGAACTTCATGAACCTAATAGGAGATTTCACTATTGATGGTGTGTTAATCGGCCCCTCCTCCATCCTTGTGATGAAACTACATGATCTTGAAGTGAGTTGAACTCATGGATTTTCTTTTGTTCATCTCATATTTATTGTATCATGGATATGGAATTCCATATTCAAAATAGATGCGGCACTATTTTCCCCTATTTACTTCTTATTTTTATTATTATTTTACTATAAATATTCCCATACATTTTTTAGTTTTTTTGTAAATTAATTAAATATCATCAATGAGTCCTCTTTTCACTGATTATATCCATGAAATATACAATAATATGAGATATTTATAAATTCCACAACATCAACCATGTCCCAAGATTTATTTCCTTCCATTAAATCGACCTCTTTAAATATTTACATTGAAAATAGATCATGTTAATAATTTTATACATTAATCACCTGTCAAGACTTCTTAAAAATTATCATTATTTAATCCATCTAAAAATCTATGAATGATTGTTGGAAAATAAATAAATAATTGCCATTTTTTTCTCTTAAAATATTTCAACAACTTCAAATCAATCCATTCATTATTTATAGAAAAGGTTTTACTCTTACATATCATCAATAATATTCTTATATATCAGGTGAAATACACATATTCATATTATGTATCTACATAATTTTCCAAATACATATATGTGATAATGATTTACTCTTACACACTATAAATATGAAACCTATGTGTTGAATTTACAAAAAAAATATAGTCTTATAAATACACTAATGTAACTTATATGTACTCTTATAAATTCATGGGTAATTACTATATTTTAACTTTTGAAAATAAAATTTACTCTTAGGTATGGATGAGTTTCTCTTAATATTGTAAACAATTTCTCAAGATGAAATTTCATACTTTTTATTGTGTTTATTTAAAAATAATTCTAAAAAGGTTTTAGAGATGTTAATATTTAATGAATTCAAGAATATATGTTTCTTAACAGTTTTTAGAGTTGGTTTTAATGTTTTAATAAAATCTTGTAGTCAAATAAGGATTATATAGGTTGTCATCAAACTCATGTTTCATGAACATTTCTTTTTCACAAACTGTAAAGTTTCATGAATTAGAATGTTGCATGAAATGGGAAAGTTGTGTGAAACATGCATGCTTGGTGAAGTCGGTCAATGTGACAAATCAAAATTTTTATATAAATATCCAAGTCTCAAAAAAGAAAAGTATATAGTATGAATAAGACTTAAAATATAGATACATTATCTATTTTTTGTAATACTTACCCAAATATATTTCTTCTTTGAATACATTTATTATAATAATATTTACACACATAAAAGATTTTCTGTGAGGATAAGTTATGAAAATGGAATTTATATGAACATCATTTTTTATAATTATCATTTAAATCCAAATAAATTTTATGAACATTCATTTACATGAACAAAGTTGATATGAAATTTCATTTACTTTAATAGAAGTTGTGTGAATAGATTTTACATGATCATAAATTGTGTACAAAAAGAGTTTACAAAAAACTTAATGGAACTGAAAATAATTTATAAGGTAAAGTAGTATCCATAAAATTAATAAAATTATAACTTTTTGAGATACTATTAGTGGTGTATATAAATTTTATTTAGTAAATATGATGTTTCTTCTGAAGAAACATTGAGTAAACTTCTATTATGAGAGAAGTGTATTATAAAATAATGAATTGTTATAAACTTGGGGACAATGAGCCTGTACTGAATATTGTAAATAATAATACACCTTATTGATTATATAACATCATCACATTTCCATATTATATTCATTGTATTTTCATGTTTGTGGTGAACTAAGTAAAATTACTGTGCCTCTCATATGTTTTTATTTTATTCATATATTACTATTAGAAAAAAAGATTAGTTTGTTTTTTCCAATGAAAAAAGGGAACAAGGGGAATATTTTAATATATCTTAACTTGATTCAAACATATATTAGGTTATTTAACATAATTGGGATCATAAGTGCTATTAGTGAATATTTTTTAGTCTTTTTGTTTCCTCTTTTAATGATATCCATGAAAATAGTAAATCAGAAATGGATTCTAATCGTTGATTGAAACTGCATTTAACACTAAATTAATAATATTTAATAATGTTTTTTATATTAAATAATGATTTATTAATCATCTTATATTCATGGGACATTAGATAGTATAGATAGTGGAGCTATATTAGAATGATATCTCAAAGAGTTGGATGTTTAATCTCTGGTGATCAATCTGTTAGGGGGGGCCTTGGCTGAAATAATCTACATGAAGGTGATATCTTGTAAATCATCACACACAATGAGGGAAAATCTATAAAATATATATAATTATGACTCAAATGTATGATAATCTAAATTAAATTTTCATTGGAATAAGTACAAGGACTTTAGGTAGCACCTGAATGAATTTGTTGATGCATTTTTTTATGAAGTAAAAATGATTGTATAGGATATTCTTGGACTTAACCATCAATGAAATAAATATATTCAAATAAATTTTATCAATATTTTCATCAATTATTAATAGAAAAGTATCCATACATGATGATTTATATATTATAGAACCGACAATGGATAGTCTTCATTATAATCACATTACATATGAGCCGAGGAACAATGATATTGAGGCAATTTAAAAATGGATTTATAAGGAAGTGGAATTCAAGGAAATGAAAAATATAATTTTATCTAATTATAAAGAATAAGAAGAGTTTAATGATGTTATGTTATTCCTTTTACAATATCTAAAAGTGGTAAAAGGAAATATCATATAGAAAATTCCATTTCCATGCTTTCAAAGTGGAATGGTAGGGAACCTAGTAGAAAAGTTTCCAAAGAAGAAACAAGGTGATTATAAGTATGATAATGAGGTTCCCATAGAGAAATATTCAAATAATTTTAAAGTTAGGAGTACTAATCATAACTTATGGAAAAAATAACCTACATTCACAAAAAGATAATAGTTCTAAATAAATGTAACAGAATGGAATTGAGGAATGTAAAGACTTGAAAGAGAAATATATTGTGGTTGTTGTTGACCAATCACAAATAGAAGAAGAAAACGATGATGATTAAGTATAAGTATAAGGGGGATTTAATATCAAGGTAAAGTTAGAGGATTCATTTGAAAAGATTTGTGTTTGGAGGTATAAGATGAAGAAATAAAAAGTGGTGGTTCATGATTCCAATCTCTACATATAATAGTAAGAAGAATATAATTATGAATTAAAGTTATACATTAAAAGTATCCAAATTGAAATATAGAAATCTCAGAGAAGGAAGTTGTTTATAAAATAAATATCGGGGAGTAGACCAAGATGATCAATTGTTTAACTAAAATATTGAAAGATTGAGTAAAATGATTCAAAGTGACTGAGTATGAAATCCTTATATTGTGGTGAAATTTTAATACCATAAGAGATTATTTGTACACAATATGATATCAATAATTCATGTTAAATAGTCTTCATAAAAGGTGAATAAAAATTATAGAGGTCCAAGAAAATAGTTGGAAGATTTTCTACAGAAGGAAGAGAAAAATAAAATTTTAAAACATAGTATGAGTATTAATCAAAAGTAGAAGGAAGTGTTGGTTGATGTGAAGACACAATAACCCACCCTAATTTTGAATATTGACTTGGGTGTGACTTAAAATTTGAACAATCAAATAACTAAAAATACCACCAGTGTTGTAGCAATGATACATAGTATTATTCTAAAAAATTGGTGATATTACTATGTAAATATGGTACATTATCAAAATGTGTGTTCTATAGATAATATTTTTTTAAGGGTTTAAGATTAACCAAGGAATGCATAGAATGTTAAGTATTCTATTCATGATTTAAATGTTTATTGTTTTTAATGTTCTGTTCGATACTGTAGCACCAGGAACTATTCACCTGATTTTGGCTTTCGGGCCACCGGTTTGGGACTACGGGTCTCAAGGGACTTCAGGCCATCAAAGGACTTTGGGCCACAGGGCCTTCAGGTCATTAAAGACCATGAATTTGCCCAGTTCACATAGAGCAGGCCCCAAAAGAGCATCAGAGCACCAGTAGCAGTCACCAGAAGCAGAGCTAACCAGATTGGAAGAATGAGAGGGTGTTGATGAAGACCCAATAGGTCATACATAGTAACACATGAATTATTAAGTTAGATTAAAAAAGAAAAATATATTTTTCAAGATAAAATTACTCTATCATATTTATATGAGAATCAAATGAATCAATCTTCACCATGCATGAATTCAAAGATATATATAAAAAATCAAAGAATTGAGATGGTCATGGTTCTCAATATTTCTCTAAAATCATTAGGTCAAACTGGTGTATATATTCTTGATGATGGATATACTTGATATATGAAAGCGAATAAGGATATTTTCATAGGAATAATGTACAATAAGGAAGGAATTTTTATATTTGGAAATGATTAAATATTAAAGATTTTTGGATTTGGAAAATCCAAAATTTGAGGCAAAGATATGATGTCCTAGTTGTTTGAATGCCTCGATAACAAAATACTTAGCAAGATTAAAATTTGTGACTCATAAGAAGTAATGAATTTTACTAAAATAATTTTATCATAAAGTTAAAGGATGTTGTAGTTGTAATGAAAGGGTATAGAACAATAGATAATCTATTCCTTATTAGTGGGGATGATGATATGTGATTTCTATATAAGGAGGAATAAAATTGGATGTTGCATAAATTTTTAGGCTATTTTTCTACAATACCTATAAGATCTATTGAATAATTATATATCTTATGACATCATTATACTATCACATGATTATACACACTTGTTTGATGGTTTTCAAAAATGAAATATTATTTGAAATAAATATATTTTTAAAAATCAAATGTCATCATGGTTTCTTGAATTGATTCATGTTGAAGTGTGTGGACCAGTATCACTAAGATCCATCGATAGGAAGTGATACTATGATTTATTAATTTATGATTACAGTAATATAAAAAACTTTATTATTATCACACATAATTCTAAGGTGTTTAGTTGTGTCACCTAATATTAAAGAAATAATAAATTATTCTTATATAAAAAATATTAAAAATTACAAAACCAATAATTGAACAAAGTTTACCCATATCCAGGTAGAGTATTGTCTCAATAATCCTGGTATAAGTAACCATGTTTATTTATTGTATTATTCTCTGAAAAAATGGTTTAGTTTATTGGAGAAACTAGATCATAAAAAACATGGCTTAGAAATTCCTTTTGAGAAAGTACTACTATAAAATTTTTAGAAGGAAGATATCCTAAAAATGATCTATATTAAAAATAGATATTTTTTATATTAGAATAAAATACTCTATATGACATGTGGGATGGAGAGAATTCAACATTGAAAAACTTTTGAATCTTCAAAAGTAAGTGTTTCATTCTCAATAAGAAAAAATACAAGACATTTTGGTCTTTTGTAGATGAAGCGATTTTCCATGGATACCCATCTAATAGAAAGGAATACAAGTGTTTAAAAAAATGACACTAAAATATTGTTTAAATCCAAGATGTCACAATAGTTAAAATGAGAATAATCTTCAATAAAATGTTGATTAATTTTGTGAAGAAATTGAAGAGGATTTGAGTAGCTAAAAGTGAGAACAATAAGATAATACTGATGTTAAATAAGAAACTTACGATTTGAAAAATTAATATAGACAATTAGATATATATATATATATATGCTTATTTATTGGTATAAAATTTATTATCTATAATATCATTTGTGATTGGATAGTTCTAGTGTAAACAAAG
Source organism: Viscum album (assembly GCA_963277665.1). Taxonomy (NCBI): domain Eukaryota; kingdom Viridiplantae; phylum Streptophyta; class Magnoliopsida; order Santalales; family Viscaceae; genus Viscum; species Viscum album. The sequence continues at coordinate 1,385,769,695 of OY728123.1, forward strand.
AGAATAAATTCTCTATATAAAACATAAATATTACCTTAGGTAGAGACAGATTGTATTGAATAAATTATCGAATATATGCACGAATATTTTGAAAATATTGTGAAAAATAAAACCTAGGAAATTTTTTTGAGGATGAATAATAATAATATCATTAGGACTAAATGGTTTTTCTATAGCAACGTAAATGAAGAAAGTATGGAGACTCAAAAGAAGGCATTATTTATATATAAGGCATACTCCTAGTTTAAATGAATTGACATATATGAAACATTTTATCATGTGGATAGGTTTTAAAAAATTAATTACTATAACACCCCATGAATTTAAAATATATTCCTTTTATAATTAATTTAATTTCCTTGATAACTTGTGATATAAGCAAGGCCGAGTTTAAATGAAACACAATTTTTTTAAAATATTTGATTAAATGTGACTTGTATAGACTAGATGTTATGTTGGTGGGTATTAATAAGGATAAATAATTTATTTAAATATATGTTTTACACAATTTAATTTGTTATTTATTTATTATAAGTAAAAAAATCATTTTAAAGAATAACTAAATTTCTCGTAATAACTATATAAATCCAAAAGGCTGTTACAAATAATTTGTCAAACCTTTTTAAAAATAATTTTTTTTAATAATTTTATAAAATTTATTAGTAAAAGTGAACTTAATTTATAAAATAATAATTTAAAAATTATATTAGGGTGAATGTTTTAGTTTTTTTATGAAAATATTCATTTTTTGATTAATAGTGAAAAATATTGGTTTTTTGTTAAAAACATCTTTTTTTAAAGCATTCAAAAGTCCCATTTTGTTAAAAAATTGTTGTAAAAAATATATTTAAATAATATTATAATTAATACAATTTATGTTTTTTGAGTCAATTATATGATAAATTTTTATATGCAAACGTTTTATTCTTTTGAATGTTCTTTGGAAAAATTGTTTATTTGATGCATCTATGGGTTTAATTTTAAAATGAATTCTTTAAATATGAAGAATTTAATTTCAAAAAATTGATATATATTTTTAGTAATAATTATTATTATTATCTTATGAGGTCAACCTAATTTTTTACCACATTGAAAATTTAAAAACAAAAGATTTATGTATTTAAGGTGAAAACAGGTTTATAATGGGGGTTAAACTAAGCGGATAAGGGTTAAAATGACAAAAAAATATCCCAAACTCATTTTATGGAAATATTTCAATTTTATAATCCCTAATGTTGGAAAATTTACCATTTTGGATCTTTTTTCATGTGATTAATGTGGGTATACTTTATTCTTATAAATAATTCCATTTCTGTCCTCTCTCGTAATTATAAAAGGCCACTCCCTCCCTTAATTTCTTCACCGCTATCAATACTTTTCTCTAAAATGTCCCTAAAAAACATATTCCAAAAATTTTTATCCACATTTTATACTTGATTATATTCCCAAAAGAACAACCTTAGGGTCTTTAAGAGGATACCCAAATAAATTTTCACTAACAGAACATAATTTTCTTAACAAAGATCATTCATTTTCTTTATTGAATTTCAATCTCCAATTATGCATTAAAAATTACAATATTATTAAACCATCATATTATATATATTAATATGTAATTATATATATGAAATAGTTTTTAACCATATTCTCCTCCATCAAATGGGAAACAATATCGTTGATCTTGTGTTTGGCAGACTACTACCTCATGAACCATTGTAAATTGTTTTCCTTAAAAACATCTCAGGATTGTAAATAATGATGGATTTAAATTATATAAATATGTATAATTTTTGTGAAATTATTTTAATTATTTTAATATAATATCACATATACCTTTTTTTCTTTCTATGTCGTATAAAATAGAAAAACATTTCTCATGTGTACAACAGAATACTGACCCATGATGTGGTGTGATTCAGTTTTCACTTATGATATACATGGAAAGTAATAAAGATTAATTTAATGGATATATGGGATATATATTATGTGTTATTACATTTTTAAAATCAATATATCACCTACTTCTTTATCGTTTCACTAATTATTGGAATGATATATTCCCTTTTGCGTACATTCAACCAACCATCTCTACGAACCTATGTGATTTGTTTTTCATTCCCAACCATCAAAAAAGATTATAAAAATTTATCTAATGAGTAATTATGATATTTATAACATTAATATCACTATGGGTGTGCTATATCACTATGAATATATATTTTAATTAAAAAAATGTAAACACCTTTGATGTTTTTATGGTCTTTAGTGAATATTCCCATATAATTAATTGTTTTATTAAATTGTGGGATTTTGTAATTAAGTAATAAATATGGATTAAAATGAATAAGAAATTTTATTTTTAAAAATTATAATTTGTATATGATATCCTATTACATTTCTTTTATGTTTTTGAATTATTTTTTCAGATAAAAAATATTGGTAACCTCAGGCTAGCCCTCAACCATCATCCCACAATCCACACTACGAGCCCCATGAAGGGTCTAGATGAAAAACTAGGCCATTGGAAAAGATTTATCAAGAATAAGAGAAGTACTTGACCCATGAGGATGTTGTCTTAGTTCATAGGGTGGTCCAAGTCCCATGATGGTTGTTCAAGGAGGTATGAACTATTTATGTGTGTGTAGTGTATATGGGAGCCCATCCCTAGAATGGTCTTCTGAGCTATATATGCCACATGTTGTTTCATATTAAAGTGATAAAAAATGATCAAATATGTTGTGTGAATTGGTTTCATGGAGAGTATTTATTACTAATATAAATTCTACTATTTCATGTTGGTCACATGACAGTATCCCTTGGGAATTCCCAAGACACCACCTCCACTCCTTCAAGCCACTAGAACACTCCTGCCACTAATCAGAGAAGCCATGGATGGCACCTAGAATGATTGGGATCGATATTATTTTCACTTATAAACCCTTGGGTTTCCATGGATTATATTAGGGACATTGGAAAACCTTGGAGACACCCACTTTGGTAAAAAAAATATCCATGAAGAGAATTGTGCCCCATCCAACCACTATGAAGGATGGATGACTTGGAGGAGGGGTTGTGCTGCTCATCACTACACTTTGGTGTTCTTCATGAAGCATATAGGATTTTTGAATTTAAGTGGCTGATATTCCAAGTTGGAAGTTATTTTCATGATTTAAAATTGGTACATCGCTCTCGAAGAGGTTCAGATACATGAATAAGATGCACCCAAAATGACTATGTTAGGATGAATTAAAAACACTATTAAAAAACATTATATATGATCTACCATCACTAAATTAATTTGGCCACATACTAGAAAAATAATGAAACCCTCATAAATAGTGATTCTACCAAAGAGGTGCTAACGGTAGATTTTAACTACTGTCTGTGCTACAAGATGATCCACCACTGCTACTACCATGGTGAGAGACCATCAGAGGTGCTACTGTCGCATCATTGTTATTTCTTGAATAAATATTGTTGATACTAAAACTATTTTGGGTGGTTAGAGATTCCACTATGGATGATATACCACTGGTGTGAAGGGAGGATCACCGCAATAATGAATTTTCACCATTTTTGTTGTCATTTTTTCAGTTCTCCCGAGGTTAACAAATGTGTGATATGGATTTTTTAATTGCACTATAGAGGGTGTGACTATGTGAAATTAATACAATCTACGTACTAATAATATTCTACCTTAATGATCCATGATTGAGTAATTGTAGATGTTTCTACTATAATATTCACTATAGATTTTCAATAGTAGATGATGTGCTACTGTGGAGATGCAAAATGGTAGATTCACAATGGAAGATATTACTACCATGATGAAAAATATCAGTTGATACTTTTAATAAAAGTCTATGATAAAAGTAATAAACTCTTGATATTTATAGAGATTTAATGTGCTATCATTAAAAATAAATCTATATTCAAGTGAAGACCAAGATAAATAAAGATAGAGGGGATTTTAAGATAGAGAGGTTTCTTCCCTCTATAAATACAAGGCTACTGCTACTGGAGAATGGGAGATCGAGATGATGGAACTTGGGAAGCTACTATTTTTATGTGTTTTTTTTCATCTATATCTTTTAGTTTATTTTATTATTGTAACATCGTTATGTTTTTCTAAATACTTCCACTATCTATTTAATTCATTGTTTCATTCTCTCATTCTTCTATATTTATTTCTCTTATTTTCTTCTCATCTATTTCACCATGAAAAATTATACTTGATAATGAATACTAACCTGAGGTGTGACCTCATGAAAGGATAGGTGTTTCCAAAATTATTTTATTTTATTATAGTGTTTTATTTTTGTTTATTGTTTATTGTGAGTGAAGAGTGATGTGTATATTCTTATAGATTTTCCACCAAGACATGAATCTAAAAATCATTTATATATTTTTTTTAAAAAATTATTTCCTTTCCTTTCGTTGAACATATGTTCTCCACACAATAAAGTTGAGCCATTCAATGGATGGAATGAAATATGATGGAGCTAGGCCCTACAAGATTTTACACTCTCAATTGAGGTGTGTCATAAACCATGATTATAGAAGGATTTGTAATTGAAATTTCTCTGGAATTCAGGATTTTCAACTACTAAAGTAATTATTATTAATTCAAGATTTATAGCTCACAATTGGGTTATCAAAATAAAGTTAATCAAATAGAATGAATAATGTAAGGAACCTAAATAAAAATACCAATATTCCATGTTATTTATTCATTCTATATTTCATCACATGATTTGGATAGTTTATAATTTCATTATATCATTCTCTCAACCATCTTTCCATTGATATCAGAAAAAATAAGTAGTTTTAGGTGAATTGGAATAAGTAATTGAATAAATTATGAATATCCTCAAGAGAGATGACTTGGGTTAGCCGTGGTGATTCACTATGAAAAATATGAATTATCTTTTGTTACACCCCGTGATTGGTGTACATCAGAACTGGCCCCATTATTGGTGATCTAATCAATAATTTCCTTTTCTTTTTATTATTCTCACTGTAGATAGTTTTTTAGAGATTTTATAAGAAACCATAAAAAATCATTTTTTCCATGATGTTCTCAAATTATTATTTCTTTAATTCATGTAACAATTACACATATTTGCATGGAACAATGTTTTAAAAAACCTATTCTATAGAGTATAATGATTATATATTTTTTATGTATGTGATATCATTCAAAAAATAAATCTATGGGGAGAAGGCATTCATATAATTTATTTTTGGTCTGAGAGATGATATAAATAAACAAATTTTTGAATCCATGTCTTAAAAGTAACCGATTTCTCACATTAATTTCTAGAATTTTATCAAGTATCCAAGGTCTTATGAGATTCACCCTTTACCTTTCCTGGTTTCTCTAAATACCTACAAAGGGTTGACATTATAATTGAGGATCAACAACAACCAAACCATTTGAAGAGCTAGATTTAAGATGACCATGATGCTATAGAGTGGATTTATGATAAATAAGACTTGACTACTAAGCTATATATTGGAAATCAATATGATCTAGATGACTTTTAGAATGTGTATGACGTAAAAAATGACCACCCCATTCCTTAAAAATCATAGGGTCCAAAACTATTACATATCAATCTATCCATGGAAGAAAAACCCAACCATATGGTAAAATGTAACAAAAATATGGATAAGCCCAACTACCAACCTCTATCAAGTGAGATCCAACTTTAAGATGTCATTACCACTAAAGAAGATATTAAAGTTGAGCCATGATAGGTAGATTACCTTAACTTGAACTCTGTGTCATTAGATTTTATTCAATAGGAATTGAATCTAACATCCCAATAAATAGATTTTTCATATTCATCCAATCCATTTTTATCTTGGAGGATGATAAAAAATATGAACATGAACCATTTGAGGACCACATGGAACATCTAGTATGAATTGAACATGAATTAGAGGAATTCCTTGAGGAAATCTAGGAGGATGATCCTTGGGAGAACAAGAGAGAGGTTACTCACATTGAAAGTAGAAATAATATTTTCATTCTACAGGATTATGTTTTTTCAAATTAAAAATACAATATCATATTTCTTTTTTTCATTCAATTCATGCATACCACATTGATCAAGAATTGGAAAGAAAATAGGAGGTTCCCCAAGTATAAACCAAGATGGAGGATGATCTATAATTCATCTTACCCCTTTTATAAAAGCTATTCCATATTATAAAGGGGTGGATTTGGGGTTATCTATCCATAGATTCCTCATTAATAAATAATAAGTTGAATTTATGAAAATACACATGGTGTGGTTCAAATTCATGATGCCCCACTCACATACGGATTATGGATGACATCTGGTGCTTCCCTTCTAGAGGAAATAAAAAAACAGATCTCACTAGGGAGATTAAACAAAGACATATCCTTTCTATTTTACTTTTATTAACATTCAAATTGATTTCTAGTAATATTATTGTATTCAAATCCAATCCCTTATACTTTATTTAGATTTAATGGAATCATCATGGTGTTTTAATTGAATGAATTAATTTTGTAGGGACAAAATAGAATAAGGAATCCCCAAATAGAAAGTTTAATAGAGGGCTGCAGATACTTGATAACAAGGAGTATATTATTATAATATTTATATTTAAACCCTTTATATTTTCCTTCCTAAAAATAGAGTTTTAAGTTAGAAATTCCTACAGCTTTGCTAAAACTGGAAACTATGTGACAATAATTGAAATGATTTATTTACATGACTTATTTATGAGACATGAGTTTTTTTAGAACCCTATAATTACATGTTTTAAATTCCAAAGATAATGATATCGAATTATTATGGTGGATAATTGAATTATTATAGTGAATCATGTATATTGAAATGACAAATCATGATTTGAGAAAATTGGTTGATACATATAAATGAAAATTTCTACCATTTCTGATGCTTTTAATTTATGAAATTTATTTTTAATTATTGTAATTACATGATTGATTTTACAAAATCATATGATAATTTATTAATATGATTTCAATGCCAGATATTTTCTATTTCATATTGAACATTTTTCTTGAGTGGTCTTGGGATATGATGCAGTGTCCCAACATGATAAACACTAAAGGATTCCTCGATCCAGTGAGATACATGACTATAAGCATTCCATACAGTATGCCAGAGGTTGATGAATAGAAGAATGGATATAGTAGAGGTACAATGGAGGGACTATACCATATTGATTAGTAATAATTATAGAAAAATCAATAATAAATAAAGGCAGAAAAATGAACAACAGCTGATAATAATAAAATATGAGTAATCATGCATGAATATTCTATAATATACAACAACATACATACAAAAAATTAGAAATAAACAATATATATAGAAAATAAAAATCCCCACGGTCCATCTATATGAGTATACTACGCTCCAACTCAATATTGTGCTCTCAAACTCCCATGTATAATAATAACAACTCAATCATTAACTTTGGACCTAAACCTACAACTAAGAGTTTTATTTGGGTACACAATTACAATGTAGACCTAAATAGGGTGTGACATATAGTCAATAGGCCACCACCAATTGCGTTTAGAGCTATCCAGTCAGTGAATTTTAAATAATTAGTGTGTAAGTGTATCATAATAAAGCGGTAAACAATAAATAATAACATTCCAAGATCATGTTCTGTGAAGATACATGGTAGAACATGCCAACTTTACCCTAAACTAAAATTTCTCTGAATAAAATTCATTATATATATATATATATTAATATATCATACAAACATTTTTAAAGATATACATGCAACAGCATGGACCTATTGTTTAGTACCCAGGGTATCTATACTCGGATAATATCACGAGTTTCAAATTTAAAATTATGTGGTGAAATACTTATATAAATCATGTATAATGAAGGACCATAAGATATATAAAGAAAATTATAATGAGGGATCTATGGTGTAACCGAGGAATCCTTGACCATATAGGGTCAATCCAACTCATATTAATCACTCATGCAGTATGGAAGTATAAGTTTGAGTGTAATACACATGATAAATCCTTGGAATTTAATTATAAAAAGTTATAACCGAGTATAGGGAGTCACATACCAAGTAATCTCATACTAATCCTGTTTTGGATCCTAAAGAGGTAAACCTTTGAATCATGTGTTATATGACATCAAGATGAATCCAAGGAGTGTATCTAAGGAATTCTAATATCTTAAAAAAAATAGTTTTTGAATCAATGGGGACACGTCGATGCATTAACATATAATACATTGACCATGTTCCAAGGTGGGTATCTCCATTGGAATCTAACATAATTAATTGTGGGGAATCCTCTATGTGCTATAGGTATTCCCTCTGGAATCCAATGCCTTCTTAAGTCGAACCACACCTAAAAAGAAAAATGTCTGAAATAATAATAGTAGAAACCCTATATTTAATAAATATTATTATCCATGTAATAATCAATCTAAACTGTCATTTATATTTTTTGAATTCATTACCCATTCATTAAAACGTGACAAGGGGAAATAGTAAAAGGTATGCCAATAAATTATACCAATCCATTCACTTTATGAAATTCAATTATCTACCTTTTCACTCAAGAAATGAAAAGGGATATATTAGGTTTCATGCCATTTATCACTTGATTCCAAATTTAATTCAATCAATGACCTTAAATTTATACATACGAATGATCAAAGGAGGTTTAATACCTATTAAATTTCCTTTTCAAAGTGATGATATCCAAGAGAAACAAGATTTACCAATCTTATGGTGTCATATAAACCATTTAAATGAACTATATTTCATGAGGATGTGAAACAAAACACACCAATGGGTGTTCCAGTTATTAATGTTTGAAAGGTCATATAAGAATAATCATGGAACATATAAGGGGTGGGTCAAATTTTTATCACTGATCTAGAACAACAATAAGAGGGTCTAATAATGCATTTAAATTCAAAAAATCATCTATTTTATAGGAAATTGGTTCTTGGTAAAAAAAATGTAAAAAAATCCACAAAAAAATAGAAAACAATATAAACAAACAAGACCATAAGGAAATAAACTAGACCACATCTTTCACATTTTGGGTATTCCACTCATCCAATATTAGTCTTTGATTCAATATAGAATGATAAAAATCAGAAGAATCATCAAATTTTTTAAAAACAAAGTGAATTAGATCACACGTATTTACCATTACATAAATTGATATTAATGAATAAAATAACTAAAATGATTCAATGACTAACCAACATGCTTCCAATAAACTAAGTGACACTTGATTTAGATCTCGTATAGATGAGATATCTCTATTATAATGAGGAGAGGAAGGGATCTCATATGGAATGTTGTGCATGGGAAATGAGGGAGAATGGAGGAGAAGAAAATAAATATAATGGAGCATAAAATGCTTATTTTACCCCTTTAATTTAGGCATATGGTTAGTTCATACAGTTTGGGTAACTATGAGCCAGCCGTGAAGCCCTCGCTATCGAATAGTTACACCCCACATGGTTTTGATTCATAGTCATGAAAACCATGCATCAAATATGCCTTTAGAACTATATGATTCCATTCCCCTCACAGATAGGCACATGGTAAGACAAACCATTAACAAGTCACGTGGTTCACATTTTCAATAAACTATAGTGACATCATACAATCATGCACCCCACCTTGCAAGGTTTAACAAAATATGTATCACACCATTATAGGACCACACAATTTCTCTTAAGGGGATGCATGGTTTAAACAGACCATGCATACTATCAGCATCACTCAAAAATTTATCTTTTAGAGACTGGTGCTCCCAAAAAACATCCAAATTTTTGAGAAACCTCTTGGTCCTTAAACAACATTAAAAATAAACACTTTCAAGTGTTCCTACTCTAGGATTTACATATCAATGCTTAGATAATAATTTAACTCATTCACTAACCAAATAGTTTATGTTTATTTTGAGAATTTCTACCTAGTCTATAACATGTCACCATACTATCTCCCCACCTTAGAAAATTTTTCCCTAAGAATCCTTAGGGAAAATGGAAAAATAACAAGAACTACATGGTTCCTAATGTTTTGTTAAAATGGTCACGTTTCATTTCTAAACTCCCAACACACCTCTAGGAACCTCTTTAAATATATGGTACATAAGTTGCTAAAAATAGATTCAACACTAACACTATCGTAAAAACACAAGATAAGGTTCTTACCTGAGCTTTTTTAAACCATTACACAACCAAATCATCATCTCATACTTCATCTTCCCTATGGATCTTCCCACTATAGGTTCTTATTATAACACAACCAATTCCAAGTCATTATACTCTCACCATCATAATTTCTTTCCAAACAGAAATGTAGCATTCTAGTGACACTCTAGATGAATTTTTCAAAATACATGTGAGGATACTACCATTGGTCAACAATCTAATAAAAACGGGCAAAATCTAATCTACCAAGCTCAAAATATTCATTTTGGGGTTTCCATTAAAAGATAAAATAACTCTTAATGTTTCACCTATCTCATCTAGATGGTATTCTAGCTGAAATTTATTCTCCTACCGTATCCATCAAAAGGTGATAAAAATGAGGAACTACCTATGGTCAACTACTTTCTAAAAATGATCGACTCCTATGACTTACACATCACTAAAGACCAGATTCTAAATCCTTTATCCCAAGTCATAATAAGATTTTTCTTATCACGCTCACAGATATTCATACCTGACATTCAATGAAGTCTCATGATTGAACCATCTCTGAATAAAAACATCATTTTGATGTAGAATCATCACTATAATTATCCTGAACCAATATCCATGGATCTTCATAACAAACCCTAGTTTAATTCCCATGTCTGGACTTCACCCAAATCCATAAATGATCCCACACCTATAATTCATTGAAGATTCTAGTCGTACATTTCTTCATCTATTAAACAATATACAAGTGAAAAAATGACCATCACATGACTGGTCTTAGGGTCCTAGGACCTTTCTATCACGAGGGTAACCCTATCGGCTAATGTCTTATTCCCTACCTTAGGAGCATTCTTGACATCACATTAACGAATAAAACAATACACAACACATCCCGTGTCCTATCCATACTAGACATAACAAATGGAATGGATAGGATCATGTTCATACCAATAGTCAATGTAAACATCAACCATCACCCATTCACACTTCTAGGGAATGTTTCTTAGGATAAAATGAGAATTTAAATTATAATGTGGATCACCACCTTACAATGGAAAATGGTGTACTATACACCATTTAGATTATCATAAAACTTATCTATGAGCCCAAATCCCAAAGAGTCCTTTCATCAAATGATAAAATATATTTAAACAGGTAGTTTTACATATAGTTGATGCTCTCCTAACATTCTGAGGGAAATGTGAATAAAAGGGGCATGATAACATCTTAACTAGGAGTACACTAATAATCTATAAATAGGCTTGTATAGCTCCCTTAGAGCCAATTTTTCATCAACTGGGTTACACCTGTCTTCTTCAATGCCTAAATAAACATTTTCAAACCATGTGTGTCCATATACATTATATATTTTCCCTCATCCAAGACATTTCCTTTAAATTACCCAAAGCTCTAGGTCACCATGCCTGAAATCGTCACATTTGAAACTATCACACCTTGACCCTTACTCATCCACTCAATGACATTCAATTCTAAATTGTTTCCACACGCAACAGGTGTGAGATAAACTTACCAAAGGACCAACCATATATTTGGGTTGTATTTTCATCATCTTGATTGTGACTCATGATAACCAACACCTGAATGAAACATTTCATCTGAAAATAGAAAGGAATCATTTATCAATGATTTAATGTTATAAGGCACTACAATAATTGGGATAACTCAATACATAAATAAGAAATCCACCATTATACAAGAACACAAAATAAAATACTAATAGGTCTTAAAACCTAACCCATAGATCCAATGTAGCCTTCGAAGAAGTCAACCGAGCTCTAGATAAGTGGTCACATTCTCATTCAATGAAACTCAGAAAGAAACATTTAAAAATGAACCCCACGGAGGGGGGGGGGTTACAAAAAGAACCCATAAAAGATTAAATTTTAAGGCATTAAAATAATTCACAGTCATTTCAACATTTAGAACTATCAATATACCACAAATATCAAGATCAAGTTGTTAGAGAAATTGTACCATTCACTTTATTTATCAGACACCATGGAACATTTGGAAAATTATCTCATATTTTATTTTTTAACAAGTTATTTTATTTAAGAGTTTTCCAAACAGAATCAGTTAAAGAAAATTTCAATTTAAATATACAAGGGAAAACACTATTTAGTTATAATTAAAATTATAATTAAATAACACTTAATTATAATAATGATCACAAGTAGATAATGAGACTTTTATTCATTAATTGAACTATTCAAGTAAGATGCCACCATAAGTTTATATATAGCACCATATAAGCAGCTGCAGACACTTTAAATGACCATTCCATAAAACATGTATATACTCCCATGGGGTTTGATTACTAAGGACATAATAAAGTAAATAAAACCTATAAGGGTCCCATCATGTAAATCTTGGTTTAATTGTTTAGTAAACCATTCCATTTTTTTCAATGATCTATAAATTACAATTGGAATCCCATTTAAGTAAAAACCATAGTTGTTTATATTATGGAAATTTCAAAACACCCTTAATGGGTTTGAATCATAACAATATAACAAAGATAGCCTACTTGGGCCGATTCCAATTTATCACATAATCAAAATTACAAAATGACCTACTTGGGTCTAGTTGTGCATTTGGGGATCCATTCTTATGTGTCAACATTCCAAATGAAAAATAATAATCCTATATAAAGACAACCAATTTATATATGAACTCCAATTTAGAATATGTTTATAGGAATAATCATTATGTTATATGGATTATCATTCCCATGTTATAATAGGAACTTTCTTTTATAAGTTACAAATGACATTCATGTATTTGCAACTATGTTTTGAACTCAGTTTTTAGAATAAAAATATCCATATATAATTTTTTGATTATATGGGTCACCCATCCGAATTTATAATGGCCCAGGCACTTTATAAATTGTTATTGGTACCCACTTAATCAAAACCTTATATATTCCATCCCATTAACCAATAGTTCATGGAATAAAATATTTATAATTGGTAGGTTAAATTGATTTCCACTATCAATATATACAGTAAAATATCATTTCGGATAACATGAATAAATTATTTAACCGATTAAATACATAATTAAGGACAAGGCATACTAATAATCACATTACCATTTATAAAAAACATTATGCATCATGAAACCTATAATGCAGTCTACTTTGAATTGAATATGCATGGAATGTAAATTCTATGTACCAATTATAATGCATGTACTAATATATCCTTTCCACATTGGTAAAATTTTATATTTCATGAATCATAAATTAATAATAAGTGGAATAAATATAGTAACCCAAGGTGAAATATTAATAAAATATAACATCAAATAATCATGTAGAAAAAATCCTTTCCCAAGAAACATAATCTCTGCACCGTGCTTGAATTTTCTAGACCCAGACACAAGTTATTTACTATGTGATGAGATATTATAAATCACTTATCTTCCATCAAAAAATAATAAGACCAAAGAGGAAAATAAACCAATAATAATAATTTATATCATCCTGAACAGAGACCCATTAAACGGTGCCTCGATCTGCTGGGCTATATGAACTGAATCACACCTCCCCAAACTTTAGATACTACTAAATAGAAGGGAGGGTATAATGAAGGTATAGTGGGGATATTGTACACTTTAGATCCATAATATTTATAGAGGAAGAAATAATAAAGGTAGTGGAATGAACAACAACTAAAAATAATAAATAAAGAGTAATCATGCTAGAATATTATATAATGTACAATAACAAACCTACAAATAATAAAAATAAACAATATTCAAGGATAAGGAAAACTCCCCATGGTTCATCGCTATGAGAATCTTCAGATCTGGCTCAGTCTTGTGCTCTAGATCTTGTATGTACATGCATAACAACACGAGCATGAACTATGAGCCTAAATATGAAACGAAGATGCATGATCAAGTACCCAATGCAATGGAATCCTGAACAAGGTTTGAGATATACTCAATTTACCACCACTAATTATGCCTAAATATATCTAGTCCATGAATATAAAATAAGAAGTTTGCTTGTATATAACAATGAATTGGTAAAAAAATAGATAATAATATGGTGAGCTCAGGTTTCTTAAAGGTTCTTGGACGAGAACACCTAATTAATCCTAAATTGAAATTACTATTCGCACCTTCCATCATGTATATATAGTTATATATATTTATAATTTAAACAATTACTTTCCTTGATATACATGAATTGTTGTAGACTCATTGTTTAGTACCCATGGAATCCACATCGAGATAATGTCATCAGTTTCAAATTTAAAATTAAGAGGCAACATTCATATAATAATTAAATATAATTAAGGACCATAAAATATCTCTATATAATGATAAATAGGGATTCAAGGTGTAACTAAACCATCCATTACCATATAGGTTCAATAAATCTCATCGAAATAACTCATGTAGTCTAGTCGTAGGGGTTTGAGTGTAATATATGAGATAAATCCTTGTCATTCCACTATAAAAATTTCCAACCAGATTTGAGGAGTCAAGTCCCATGTAATCTCTGTCTAAGCATGATTTGGATCCTAAGGAGTTAACCCTTGGTATTTCAGGTCTGAAGACATCATGCTGAATCCAAGGAGTGTATTTAAGACATTTAAACATTTCAAAAAAAAAGAGATATGGTGAATTTTTTGGGAAAACTAAGGAATTCACATATAAGAAACTGACCATGTTCAAGGTGGTGTATCTCCTTTGGAAACCATACCAATGAATCAGGGTGACATCCTTTGAGTGATCAAGGAATTACCTTGGGTATAAAAGGCTAGCTCAAGTCTAACCACTTCACAAAAGAAAAAGGTCCATAATAATAATTATAGGTACATAGAATTTAATAAATACACTTATCCATGAAATAATCATGCCAAAGTATCATTTTGATTTATTTAATCTATAACTCTCTCCTTAAAAAGTGACACAATTCAAGTGGAAAGTTATTAAGATATATTATATCAATCCATTCACTTAATTTAATTCATGTCTCTACCTTTTAACTCAACAATGAAAAATGATTTGTTAGGTTTAATTCCATTTATAATTTGATTGAAAATATAATTCAATCCATTACCATACATTTATACATGTCAAGCTTCAAAGGAAGTGTAATTACCATTAACATTCCTTTTCAAAGTGATGAGATCCAATAGAAACATGCTTTCCGAATTATAAGGTGTCAAGTAATACATTCAAATTAATTAAATTTCATAATGATGTAAAACCAAATACAAAAATGGGTGTTTCAATTATTAAATTGTGAAGGTTCACATAGTAATAATAATGAAACACACATAGGGTGGCTCACATTCTGAGCATTGATATCTAATGATAATAAGAGGGTCTAATAAGGCATTTCAATTCCAAAACAAACATCTATTTTTTGGAAAATTGGTTCTAGGGAAAAGCACATGTAAAACCAATGAGTATCGTAATGAAATTTTTTATAAAGGAATGAAATTTTAGGGAAAAGAAAAAATAAAACCTACCTCATACATACAATTTTCCACTCATCAAATATCATGTTTTGATCCAATCTAGAGTGAGGGAAATCAAAATAATAATCAAAATCCTTGAATATATGATGAATTAGATCACATAGACTTAACATTTCATATGGTGAGACAAATGAAGAAAATAAGAAATAGGAATGGACAACTAACTAATATGTATCCAATACACCTAGAATAAATTGATTCAGAGTCCTTATAAAGGAGATAGTTTCATGCCTAGGATGTGAGAAAATGAACTCGTGTGGAATACTATGCTTGGGAAATAAGAGAGAATGGGGTGAAAAAAGGAAATATGCTAGAAGGAAAAATGATCATTTTTCAAGTTAAATGTGGTAAGTGGTTAGTCTACATGGTTTGGGTAGCCATACACCAACCATGTTTCCCTCACTTTCTAAGAGCTACACCCCACACAGTTTGGAAACATAGTTAAGAAAACTATGCACCAACTGTGACCTTGGAACTATCCAAATCCACACCTCACACAACTTGGAACATATTTAGATAAACTGTGTACAAGCCACATGGTTCACCTCTGCAATAAACTAAAATGATCATGCATAGTCGTGTTCCACACCATGAATGGTTTAATAAATAGTGTGACACCCCTTATAGGGATTAATGGATTCTCCTAAGGGGCCACACTGCTTAAAAAAACATGTGACCTATTAGCCTCTCCTAAAGAGATATATTTCATAGCTCAGGGCTCTTGAAAATCATCTAAACATTAAATACATATATAGGTACTTAAACTACATCCAATAAACACACGTTCAAGTGTTCTAACACTCGTATTAACATTCTAATTCATAGTTAAACATTTATCCTATTCACCCACTAAAAATTTAAAATTAATTTTGATAACTTTAACCCAATCAAAGACATAAGATCTTATACATGTCACTTTCTATTAATTTCATTTAATCTTATCAATGCTAATGAATTTAAAAAAACACCTTCAGCATGATTGAGTCATTTTTATTAATAATCTCTTATCCTTAAGACATACTTTTATATTAATCCTCCATTTTTCAAAAGAGTCCATGATTGAAATTGTTATGGATGATCCATATTTAAAGTTATTTTTATTCATTCCTACCCTCCTCTTAGTATTTTTCATGTTATTTTAAATTTGAAGTCTATGGATGACTGAAGTTATGGTGCAAGTGACACACAAAATTGTGTGAAAAATGTGTGGGGGTTCTTAGTATTGGTATTAAGAAATGTTATTGAATCCATTAGTATACTTTATTGTTTTAACTCCTAAAAATAAAAAAAAATAAGAATGGGTTGTGACTTTAAAAAATAAAAAATAATTATATAAAAAATAATGTTTTTTATGAAATGTGGTTAGGTGGTGGATGTAAGTTTTGTTCCAAGATTTAATTTCTAAAAAGTAAAAAAATAAATCTTAAATAGTAGTTAAAAAAAAGTAATATAAATATATAAAATTTAAGGTAGAGAAATTATGTTATTATTATTTCATTATTAATGTCCTTATAATGAGAAAAAGGGTTAAAGTAAAAAAATCTTGGATTGATTGATCTTTTTATAATTGTGAAACTAAATTGATGTTTTATGTGGAACATTAAAATTTGGTTTTACATTGATAATAATTTTTTTCATCTTTAATATTTGAAAAATGGAAATATTGGTTTCCCCTTTAATTCAATGTTGAGATTTTATTCTTGAGGAGAATCATAGTTCAAGTGTGGGGGTAGTTTATGAACTAATATTTTAATTTAAAAAATGTAACTAATTTCTACTAATTTTTATGGTTTTTAATGAGTACACCCATATAATCCATTTTCTTAAAAAAATGTGGATTTTTTAATTAAAGAATAATAATGAATTTAAATTAACAAAAATTTTGAGTTTTAAAAGTTTTAATTTATGTATGATATTCTGTTACAATTATACTATGATTTTGAATTATAATTTCAGGAAAAAAAAGATGGTCATCCTTTTGATAGACATAAAAATGTGGTTTATAAGCCACTTAGCCACCCCCATGAATGGGCCATCTATTCAATCCATCTATAGGGTGATCCCACATAGGTGGCATTGAAAATATATTACCAAGTTGACGAGGTCATGGTGTTTAGGTTTTTTCAAGGCTCGTATGGGCTGTGTGAGGAGGTATGACACATTTACATGTGGGTGTCGTTTATGCAAGAGAACATCCATACAATAGGGTTTAGAGACACTTGTTCCTTGAGTTGAATTATATTGAAGAACTTTTCCATGATCAAATATAATGTGGGACTTGATTTCTGGGATGATGTTCATTTCTCACAAAAACACCATTGTTTTATGCTAGATGTGAAACCCTCGCAATTAGAATCACCTGAGAAACTGTCTTCACCACTCGATGCTCCTCGACTACCATTGAAACTCACCATAGATACTTTGGATGCCACCTGGGATGATCGGGCTCAATCTGATTTTCATTTTCAATTCCCAAGGTCTACATTGATGATCTTAGGGACCTCATATGACCTCGACAATTCCCACATTGATGAAGAATGAATCCATGAAGATAATTTTTCCAAATTTAGCCACTATGATGGCTATATGACTCAGTGGAGGAGTTTCATCACTCACCACTACACTATGGTGTTCTTCAGGTGCCATCGAAGAGTTTCAAATTATATTGTATGATAAGACATGCTGGAAGATATGACTATAGTGGAAAATGGGTATGTCGCTCTAGATGAGGTTCGACTATGTGAATAAAATTCACACAAAATGACTATGTGAGGATGAATGAAATACACTATTAAGGAACAATAGATATGAGCTACCATAAATGAAAGAGGGTGGCCATAATCTAGATAGAGAAAGAAACAATCATGAAGTGTTATACTACTATGGAGGCACCGATGGTAGATGTGACCTATAATTAAGGTAATGGATTATGTGATCTACTACTGTGGCCATAATAGATAGGAAATTCTATTTTAGCTACCATATTATCCATCTCTACTATTACCATGGTGAGACACCGTTGGAGGTTCTACAATCACATGAGGAGTTACCAAGAATAATACCACTATTGTGGGTGGTGGTAGATATCATGATGTGAAATATATCATTGGTGTTAAGGGAAGATCGTTGTAACTAGGAACTTGTACAATTATCACTATCATTTTTTCCATAGGATCGTGAGGTTAATTAAGGTGTTCGAAAAAAGTTTTCATTATACCATGGAGGGTTTCAATGTAAAATATTATGAGGAGATACCTACTACTAACATAGTATCATAATGATATACCATTGAGTAATGGTAGATGTTGCAACCTTGTTGAACAGCCACAGTTGGTTCTACTAACACAATTCTATGATCAAAATAGGAAAAACTCAATATATATATACATATTTAATGTCCTATATTTGAAAAATAATGATATATTAAAGTGAAGATCATGATAAATAAGGATATTGGGAAATCAAATGAGATATATAGATAGTTTTCAACCCTCTAAAAATACAAGGGTTATTATTATAGATAATGGTAGAATGGGGGTTTGGCCCAAGACATATACTTGCTCTATTTTTTAATTTAATTTAATTTATTATCTATATTTTAGTTTTTTATTATTGTAAGTTCATACTATTTTAAGAGAGTGTTCTACACTTTGTTTTATTCCATGTTTAATTCTCTCATTCTTATCTCTTTATTTGAATCATTTTATTCTTCTCGTCAGTTCCACTATGACCTCTTCAACATGGTATTGAGTGGATAAGGTGAGTCTTGGTCTCAAAGGAGTATAGGTGTTTCCCGAATTTAGTTATTCAATTTTATTGTTTTATTAATGTTCATAGTGAGTATAGAGTGATGTGTATAGGTTTGGAAATTTTCATCCGTGACACGGATCATGAAACCACATATATTCTTTTTTTATAACCTTCCTATTACATATATTGAAAACATGGTCTTCACATGATGACGTTGATCCATTCAGAGGATGAAATGACAAATGATGAAAAAGAGTTCTGGAAGATTCCACACTCTTTATTGATGTGTACCATCAACCATCATTATTTAGGGATGTGTAATAGATATTTCATTTGAATTTATGATTTTAAAAATACTAAACAAAATAGTATTAATTCGCGTGTGAGATTTTATAATTGGATCATCACACTAAATTTAATAAACCAACAAGAATAATGTAAGGAACCTAAATACAAACCCTAAAAGGATTGGTTTTCTTATTTTATCTTTAATTTAATTATTATGATATTTTAAAATTTAATTTTATCATTTTCTCCATCCCCTTTTCTCTATTTTCAAAAAACCAACAAAAAATAAAATGATGTAGTGGTAGGTGAATTAGAATAAGTAACTGAATGAACAGTGATGATCCTCAAGAGTGATGAACCTGACATGCCATTATAATGCACTAGGAAAATTATAAATTATATTTTACCACAATACATTAATAGTGGGCATATGATATATATTATATTCACAAAAACCATGCATTTCATTGAAAAAAACAAATGAGAAACCATGAAAATTAACACCCGAAACAATGAAAATTATGAAATTGTTTTAACAAATGGGTTATAAAATGTTATAATAATATCATATATGATATTATAACTATAAATATGTTCATGGTATAAATTAATAATGTTCTTAAAACCATTATATAAAATGTTAAATAATGTCTAACTAAAATGAAACATGAGGGAATGGATTTTGTCTCTATTTCCATTTTATTGACACATATTTATTAATATAAACATGTTGACTTTTATGTTGTATATGTACTACCCATTCGATGTATTTAAAATGAATAAATATTTTTTAATAATTTTTTTATAAAAAATTATTTTCCATATGAACAATTGGTCACCTCTCATTTCATGTTTTATTTTTCGATTATTAAATTTCTCTTAAGAAAATCACTTTTATGATATCATTTTTCATTGGACAATAAATTTCTCTTAAATATCCATATTAATCTTATCTTGAATATGATTATTTCTTAAACCATTTAAAATATTCACATATGATTCTTACTTTGATTATTATTTGATTAAATGAGAAAATATTGATAAATCTGTATTCTTTACTCAGTATAGATATTTCATGAGAAAAAATATTATTGAAGAATTAAATAGATTAATTTATATATATTTAATTATTGGGAAATTAAGTGATGTGTGGGGATCATAATTATATATACCCTTAATGAATTATTATTATCATGTGGTAAATCAGTAATATAACATTAAATGGGGTTTTACTTATAGTTTTGAACTATCTTGTGAAAGGTCTTGACGGTAGAGGTATCATGATTTATGAGATTATAACATCAAATAATTAATATTTTAATTCATTTAGAATTTATAAAATATTATTTTCTATGGTATTTTTTCATTGATATTATCTTAGGATGCATTTTATTCTCAATTAATTAAGTAAATGTCTTTTGTGTTCAATTATTTACCTTTGAATATTTATTATTCCTTATCTAATCAATGTATCCATGTTATTGATTATATTAAATGTGTATTCAGTTATTTTTATTTCTGTATTGATTATGCCTTATTAATTCATGATAGATTCTACTATATGTAACCCTTACTATGAATTTGAGCACACACTTATTTTTTTCTTTTCCCAAGGATATAAAGATGAGTTCATTGAATGAGTTCAAGGATGTCGAATGTTTTCCATTACTATGTTTTATTTTTTATTCCTAATGTAAAATGTGTATCATGTATATATTTGGTTTTGTAAGACTAATAAACTAAAAAATATTTTTTTTATGTGCTCCCATGGATCTTATTCCAATTTAATAAAGTATAAATTGGCTCTGGGTTACTAGATTTAGGGTTATTATAGTTGGGATCAAAGAAAGTTTAGTTGAATACCTGGGAACTATATTAAGGAAAACATAGATTTGGGAACATAATCCTATGAGAATATTTGAGGATTAGTATATAAGAACATCCTAACATTTTGTTAAGGTAGTGATTATGTGAATTTTCTTTGAAATACATCCCTATTTCGATACTATAAGTGTTACTTGTTCTGGTATAGAGGTATATAGGGTTAATAACTCTAGAAAAGGCATGTAGATCTTAAATAGAGCATTACGTGGTACATGAAAATGGGCCTTACTATGAACCTAGTTTGACACTCCCAAGGGATCATCTTAGGATTATTCATATTTTCATTGTAAACCATTATGAAGGATTTAATAATTAATATTTCCCCAAAGAAACTGATTTTAAGATTCTGGGATTAAAAATACATACATTTTTTATTTATGTTAATTGTTACAACATTTTTAGAATTATACATTATTATATAAAATTCATAATTTTATGAGGTTACCCAGTTTATTCCATTTTTTAAATGGAACTTAGAATAAATTAGGTTATGAATACTCATGGCCAATATAGAGATTTACCTACTAGGAAATACAATACAAATGGGATTAGAACTAAGTAGATCATTTCTATATTAGGGAAACTTAATCAGGTTATGAAAAATAACCTTACATGAACAATGAAACCTATTTTCCACAATGTGATTCTCCTATGTTGGATCATTTCATGTGATAAAAGACCCCATCATTTAATGGGACTAATAATCCAGTGGAAGCTAAATAATGGATTATGTCCCTTGAGAATATATTTCTGTCTTATGGATGAGATGATAGAGAAAAGGTTTTACTAGTAGTATACTATCTTAAGGGAGATTCTAATCAATGGTGATAATTGATCTAGAATACGAGGGGGAAGAGAAAATATAACAAAACAAATAAGGATCTTTTAAGGAAACATTATTTAACATATATTTCTCATATGATAAACAAATTGAAATAAATAGAAAATTAGCTATCTTAATTAAATAGTTACAATAAAGTGTTTCAAAGTATATGGATATCATTACAATACATTCCAGGTATGGTATTGATAATATATACAATACAGAATAAATGATCAACCATTTTATTAAAGGTCTCAATACATGTCTCCTAAGGGTGATGGCCACACAAACAGTTTCATCATATGATGAAATAGTTTAATGTTCCATAAAAAATAGTGAAGTGGTTTTCTTGATAAAAATATTCAAGGAAATTTAATAAAATAATAGTTTGACTGAGAACCATGAAAAATAGAATATGCTAAATAAGAAGAAGTGAACAAATAAATTTCTATCTGGTGAAAATAGTGGAATGAATCATTATATAAAACAATAGAAGGGCATGAGATTTTTTTATAAGTGTGAAGATAAGGGTCATCTGGATCATGAATGAAAGTGGAAGAAACAAATAAATGATGTATAGTGCTCCAAGTACAATGAAATGGGTCATTATACAAACCAATACCCTAAGAACCAAGGTAATCAAACATAGAAGAGGCCAAGGGGACAATTCCAAGCATATGTGGTCACAATATATGAGGTTGAAGTACCTAATGAAGTGTTGGTAGGTACTTTAATTATGCCCTAAAATTTTTCCAATGCTTTATTTGATTCTGGATCATCAAAATCATTATATCTTCCATGTTTTCATATATAAATAAATATCTCCCTATAACCTTAAAAAGTATGTTTTTAGTTAAAACATTTAGAGTAAGTCTCATCGCAACATGGATGTGATAGGAAGTCCTCATTATGACCCGTAAATGTTCTTTATTTGTGTATTTTATTATCATAACTATGGTTGAATTTGGTATAATCATTGGTATGGACTATATTTCAAAATATGCTATAATAATTTATTTCTAGTAGATGGAAATTATGATTCATGATGAAGATGTTGAATTCCTTTTATTTAGAATGGAAACTCCATCATTAGATTCCTGTCTAAATCTACCCCTAGTAGCACTTTGAAATTAGGTTCTTGGGGAATAATAAGAAAAAAAAACATTTGGCTGGTGAAGGTAATATACAAATTGAGGATGTACCTAATGTATATGAATACATTGATGTATTTCCCAAGGAATTACCTGGACATCCACCAGAGCATGAAGTTGAGATTTGCATTGATTTAATCCCGGATGGAGGATCAATATCAAAGTATCCCTATATAATGGCCACTATGTAATTAGTGGATTTAAATAAATAACTAAAGGTTCTTTGTGATAGGGTATTTATTCACCATACTATTTCACCAGGGGGAGCCCATGTTCTCTTCATTAAGGATAAATATGGATCCATGAGGCTTTGAAATGATTATAGGTAAATCAATTCCATTACTATAAAAAAATTATTCTCTTCCTCACATTGATGAATTATTCGATAAACTTAAAGAAGATAAATATTTTACATAGATTGAACTTCATTATGGGTATCATAAATTGGGAGTAAAGAAGCAAGAAATTCCAAAATATATCATTTTGATTAAGGGCTGGATGTTAGGAGTTTTCAGTAATTCCATTTGGATAGACTAATGCACTCTTTGTTTTTATAGATATAATGAACAAAGTATTCAAGGATTATATTGATGATTTTATTCTAGTATTCATTGATAATATCTTTGTGTATTCAAATATATAATTAGACCATGATATTCACTCAAGGAGTATTCTTCAGACTCTTAGAAAAAAATTGTTATGTTTGATGTTTAAAAAAATTATTTTTTAATTTAAAAATTTTATTTACATGACATATTATCTCCAAAAATGGAGTATTAGTTGATCTTACAAAGAAAAATGTTGTTATAGAATGGCCTACACCAATTAACATAACTATGGTGTGTAGTTTCATTGGTTATGTTGGTTGTTACTGGTGATTCATTCATAATTTTTCTTGATTTTTAACCCATTAACCAATCTTACTGGTAAATGGGTTATGTTTTTTTGGACCAAGTAATGTGAATAATTTTTTGATGAACTATTGTGGATATTGTTCAATTCTCTAATATTAACTCTATCATGAGGAAATGATTGGTTTTTTATATATAGTGAAGCATCGAAGAAAGGACTGGGTTATGTCCTTATAGAAAATGATAAAGTTATTTTGTATCCTTAAAGGCAGTTGAAGACTCATGAACATAACTATATAACCTATGATGTTGATTTGGAATCCATAATATTTTCATTAAAGATAAAGAGACATTATCTATATGGTGAGAGATATGAGATATACATTGAACATAAGAGCCTAAAATATATCTATTCATAGAAAGATATCAACATAAGGAAAAGAAAAAGGCTCAATATACTCAAGGATTATTA
Organism: Viscum album; assembly: GCA_963277665.1. Lineage (NCBI taxonomy): Eukaryota > Viridiplantae > Streptophyta > Magnoliopsida > Santalales > Viscaceae > Viscum > Viscum album. The sequence goes on from OY728123.1 coordinate 1,385,794,653, forward strand.
TTCTATACACTACCACACAAGGATTGAAAATAAGGTAATTGATGAATTAATAAGGAATGATCATGGAATTATTTCCCACATGATTATTGAGAGAGATCTTATGTTCGTGGATATAATAAAGATTTATATGGTATTTATTAAGGTAAGATGAAACAACTATTTTATCAAATGATTTTGAAACTGTATCTATTACAAAAGATACGAAGTTCTCAATCTAATGATGATAATTTTTGGAAGGAAATCAATGTTGTAAATTATGGTATGCTGATGAACATTATTTGTGAATATGTAATTATAGATTTTGGAATAATATTATGTGTTCCATCTCTACCTGATCTAAAAATGAAGTTGTTGGATGATTCTCATAGCTAAAATTTCTCTATACACCATGGTTTCACTAAGATGTATCGGGATTACAGGGAAAATGTTCATTGGATAACATGAAGTGTGAAATTGATTATTATGTGTCCAGATGAATGGTTTCTCAAAAAGTGTAAGCTGAGAGACAATTATCTAGTGTATTCATGAAACATATTTCTATTATGATGTTGAAATGGGATGAAATTACTATTTATGTTTTCATAGGACTACCAAAGACTCCTTAATATAATGATTCATTATGAGTTATTTTTTATCACTTAAACAAATCAATAGGTTTCGTCACTATAAGAGAAGGTTTACCTACTGATCACCTCACAAGGATCAATATTAGAAATTTTGTAAGACTTTATTCCCACCACTTAATATTTTTTTTGATCAAGATCCCCTTTTTACATCAATTTTATGGAAGAGTCTTTATAAGGCTCTTCATACTATGCTTCATTTGAGCACTGCCTACCATCATCAAACTAGTGGGAAGTCTAAAAGAATATTCAAACATTGTAATGATTTTTAGGTCATTATTACTTGAATTTATACATATTTGGGATAAATATTTATCTTTTTATATCTTTATTATAATAATAGTTTCCATTCATGTATTCAAATGGCGTCATATGAAGTATTTTATGGAAATCAAAGTCATACCCCAACTTCTGGGAGTGAATTTCTTGAAAGCAAACTTGTTGGCCTAATCTTAGTGAAGAAACAACAATAAAGGTAAATACTATTCAATCTCATATAAAATAATCTAAAAGTAGGCGAAGAGTTATGTCGGCAATACGAAGAAGGATTATGAATTCCAAGTGGGAGATCATGTTTTCTCAAAAGTATCTCTAGTGAATGGTTCTATATGGTTCAATAAGGAGGGATAAATGATCCTTATATACATAAGACCCTTTAAAATTATGAAAAATACTGAATTTGTGTCTTATCATTTGGAACTACCACCAATCCTTTCTAAATTACACAATATGTTTGAAATATCATTGTTATAGAAGTGAATGTTGGACCCAATTCTTTTGATCACCACTGAAGAGATATAATTGGAACATAATATATCTTATTATAAAGAAACCATAAATATTCATGATACTAAAAAGAATATTAAGGAACCAGATGACTCTACTGGTAAATTTACTTTGGAGAAATCATAAAATGTAAGAAGCAATGTGAGAACCAGAGGGTGTTATAAGTAATAAATTACCCTATTTGTATTAAAGGTAATATCTATGAAATTTAAAGGATAAATTTTTTTCATGAGGGTGGAATGTAACTATAATGATCCAGCTTTAAAACATTAAATAATCTTGGGATGAGTTAATAATTTTACAGTAATTCACATCGAGGATCTTTTCAGGTTTATAGTTTTAAATAATTAGGCCACTATTAATACATTACATTACAAATATTACAAAGTAGACACTTCTACTCTGTCCAATTTTTTAACTATAACAAAACTCCCTAATTGAAACAAAAAAAATTTCTTGATAAAAATCTTCTTGAATTGTTTCTTTCTCTTACCCTTTCTTTTACCCTATGAGAAACATTTCAAAACCATGGGATGAGTATAAAAAGCTCAGTAAGGGTTATAAAATATGGAAAGAAAACATTAGTCCATGAATACATACAAATCAATGTAATCATACATTTCACACATAAAACATAAGATCTTTAACATACCTCATAAAAATGTCAGATTTATGAATGAATCATAAAAATCATAAATCATAAAGGTAACTTGTGTTTTCGTGAAAAAAAGAGGAGGATGGCCCCGTTCTCTCCCAGGAAACGCACTCCCTTCCTTCTAGGGTTTCTTGGTTTCATTGAGGTGGCAGAGACAGTGACGAAAATTCATTCGGCTCCTCCTCACGTGATGCAGCAGATGTTACTTCAGATTCTCTTCATGCGACGTTGCAGAAGAGGACCACCATCCCTCACAGATCCCACCACCGCGATGCCGTTTTCATCGCTTCGACACTCCCGGACCCTATCGGATGTGGCTGGGATCTCTTTTAGTGATTTGACCCAACGTATGTCGGGATTTCTGTTGAAAAAACAACCCCTTCGTGATGCGGTGGTTCAGATATTTAGATACTGACTCCTCTGGTGTTTAGACGACATTTTGTTTGTGTGGGGACTTGATTCGGTGTGGTTTTTCTAGATCTGTCTCCGATTTGTGTTTGTGCTTCTTCACCTTCCTGCACGGGTTTCTGGTTTCTTTGAGGCAGGGAATTGTTTGTTTTCCGTTGTTAGTAAGTGTATGCAGATGGCATATGCAGGAAATCTTGGTAACTACGATGTCCTCTCCTCATCATCATCAGTTCTGTTTTATGGTTTTCTTCATGATCGGAACAGGTAGGGTCATCGTCTTCTTCCGGGTTAATAGGAGGGCACAAAGGATGTCCTCAGGAACGCTCAGTGATTTGGAAATTTCCTTTCTTGTTCTCCCCTATTTTTCTTGGAACCCTCTATTTCACAGGATTGATGCCTTGCTTTCGTGGGAAGCTGTGGCATTGATCACTCACAGGCACATTCACGGACGACGGTTGTTCTCCTGGATTAGTTTGTGGTGCCGATGGTTTTCATGGTTCTTGTGCCTGGATTGTTTTGTATGTTATTGGTTTCCTCTACCATTGCATCATACTCCTTTGCGCATGACTCCAATTTGGTCATGTTTGACGTATTTTGTGATGTTTTGGATGGTGTTGGTGGCTTTGAAGGCAGAACTCTTCAGATTCTTCTGTTTGATTGCTTTGTCCCTGGTAGCTTATCCGTCTCGTGGTTCCTCTTTCCGGAGTTCTATCGATGAAGCCCCCGCCATCGGTCATCCTCCTTCAAAGGCTCTAATGATGTTCAGCTTCTTCCTGTTGTGTTTTTTGTTTTGTTTTGTTTTGTCTTGCCTAGACAATTTCTTCAATGGTGGATTCCCTTGGACACACTGCCTCACCTTGTTTTTCTTGTTTGGTTCTCACTTATCCAAAAAGTGTTTGTGAAAAAAAATGAATTTTCAGTATAAAGGTAACTTGTGGCATCCATAACATACTTAAATTAATCTTTCACAGCTATATAGAGATTAAACTTTATGGTTACATTTGGAATAACCATCATAGTATATTCCATAAATCGCTTATAAGAAACCTTAACAATTACCTCTATCATGTTACCCAATGTATTAGAGAGAAATCACAAGCCCACATTTACTCAATTTATCAGGGATGCACCAATATACATAAGCAATGCCCACGAACCATAACATAATAATAACACATGAACAAGCATAAAAGAAAAAATCAAATTTACACATTGAAAACATAAGACAATATTTCCAGATATTGATATAATCAATCCATTCTAAAAACAATTTTCAATTCCAAAATACCTAAAAAAAATTTATGTATACTTTTATTTTTAAAAACATTATGGCTTGTAGAAGAATCTAGATATCACATAATGATCGTCCCGACAGAAAGGTTGTTTTCACCACGTGCATTAAAAAGAAACGTTCCTTTTTTTATTTAGTAAAATGATTTATAGAAAAATATTCCTTTTGAATATGGTTGAATTAAATGAAATTAAATAGGTTATGATTATACACCGTATAAAATATCGTCGTATATAAATCAAAATATGTCTCAACAAAAGGAGATTGAGATGAAGTCCCTTAACTTGAGTCTGACTTGTATTATTTATTTTTATATTACAAAATAACAAACTTAGGTAAATTTATAATTAAATAAAAACTTTTTTCATGTTTATTATCCCCATTAAACTACTTATTACCATGTTATAATAATTAGTTAATTTTTTTAGCACATGCCAGATGTTTTGTCGATAATCAATTCTTGAGTCGAAAATGAACATGGTATGATGTCACCAGTCCATGTGGTCATAAGTTCATCTCTAGAATGTTATTCATGATTTAAATAACATATATATCTAGTATATATGTATTTATAATAGTCCATAATGTTTTGAGGTAAGAAATGAAATTCACTGTTCCTGGAGACGGTAGGTCGTACGTATGAATGAATGTTACTTTCATTTCGTTGTCATATTAAAAAAAAGAAAAAAATGAAAATAGGTATATTATTGTTTTAGTATAATATCTATGTTATATATGTTAAATTGGTTCATTAAATAAATCCTTAAATGTTCCATGTATGGCCTAATGGAGCCATATCGCTTTCAGGGGCGGTAGTCCACACCTCCTCAAATGAAATTATTGTATTTACACATTATTGAAAGAATAAATGTATTTTGTAAATAAAAAATAAAGAAGCATAGTGTAAATATAAATATAATATATATCATATTTATTCATTCGAGTCATGTTTATAATCTTGGTTTAATTAAGATCATGTAGAATGAATCACATCGCATCGTAGAGAATGTAAGTCGTATGTACGAACGAGCGATGATATCATTCAATTAACGGTTAAAAATTATATAATTCGATGATATATTAATTATACAGAATAATAATCATGTTATATTCATTATTTCAATCCATTATACTCTATATTATACCCATAAAAATTAATTCTCATTGAATAAAAAATTACACCAAGGTGTGGACACGGTAAGTCATACGTACGCACGCATGATGATATTATTATTCATTGGATGGATAAATTGACGTATAAGGTTGTACAATAATTTTATTAACATATAATCATGTATAATATACTAGATTTATTACTTTATTATGCAAATTACAGAAGAATAGGAAGTATAAGAATAAATGAATTTTTGAAATGGGTGATAAAACAAATACCTCACCTCCTTAGGATGGATTTATGCCAAAACTGTGGCCTCTAGGAGAAATGGAGGGATTTTGGGAGTTTATTTTAGAATTATTTGGATTGTCCGAGGGGATTTAGAGGTGTGAGTTAGTGGGTAGAGGTGGTGGGATTTTATAAGAGGGAGGATGAGTACTTTATAAAAGTCTTGAAATATTATTTTATTATAAATTTATTTTAGAATTATAATAGTTTCATAGTGATATGTTTTGAAGATAATATGGGCATGGGTCTAAATCCTCTCAATCAATAGTTTTTAGGCAAGTTTAGTTCACAAAATTAACCTTGCCCTTTAGGTTTGACCCTTAGTTAAAAATATTAACTCTTACCATGTCTTCTTGTATTTTCACAACATATGGTTACTATAGTAATTATAAAATTCTAATCAATCCATTAGTGGATCATTAATTACATTAAAAAATTATATAAGTTAGTTTGATTAATCATATATTTTTAGATCTATTATATCATTTAATAAAATAGTAATTTTTTTAAAAACTCATTTGTGTCAAGTTTGAAACTATTTAGTAATTGATTTTTGTTAAAGTCATAACAACTTGATTCATTAAAAAATCATTAACTAGAATATAATATGTCATATAAATCCATAAAATTCTTTTATTGCATAGAAATTCTCAAATTATATTTATTTTAATATTTATAATATCATTTATTTGAATCCTTTATTAATTAAGCAATCATTGCATCATCATTGTGTCCTAATTAAATTAATTTATTTAAAATATAAAAATTATAAATAAAATACCATGATTTAGGAAATAATTTTATCTTTCTAATGATTATTTTTAGTCAAATATATAACTTATAGGACCCCACCTTAAAATAGATTATGTAAAACCATACTTGTTTATGTTATATTTCCCTTACTTTAAATTCATTATTATAACATGTCATTTTCACCCCCAAGTGTCTCCCAAATTCCAAACATTCGGCCTATGGTTTTTTTGGTCGCACATGACTCAAAAAATAATATTTTTACATTTTCTGGGGTAGTTTTATATTATCAAAATATTATTTTTCTCTCATTTACCTAATTTACCCTTATATCGTGGTAAATAAAAATAATTAATGAAGTTATTATTCATGTTATCAAAAAATAAAAGGTGCATATATACATAATTTGGACATTATGATTCCAAATATGTAGTCCATTTTTTCAAATTCAAAACACATAAGTTTCATTAATTAATTTAAAATTAATTCCCATTGTCAAAACCTGAAAGTAGGTTTCTAAGAAATAAAAACTATCAAAACATTTACATGTGTTAATGTCCAATTTAAATTTAAAATTTCATCCAATGACAAAAATTGGATTAAATGATAAAAAATTATACAATTATGCTTTAAAACCAATAAAAATATAATCTAACTATATTAATAAATTAGATGAAAAGGTAGTTTTGACTTAAATTGCAGTATATTTCACTATTCATTAAAAAATGAACATTATCAGAAAATTAAAAAAATTTATCCAAAGTAAATTTTGATGTCCCGCTTCTATAGAATATTTTTGTTTTGTCAAATATAACCTAACAAAGTGAAAAAACTATATTTAAAAAGGGTTCTCCATCAAAAGGTGGTAAAACTACCTTCAAACAAATATTAGAGTATTTTATGCTTAAAATTGGATTAATTCTCATTTTAAGCCTCTAAAATTCATTAGATAAATGTAAAAACATTTAACAAACATGTGTAATCATATTTTAGTTATTTAATTTCATTCCTTTCAATACATCATCTAGGCATTAACTACCTTTTAAAACAATAATATTATTATTCTATTATTTTTTGGTATAACTCTTTGTTGTGTGCTACATATGATTTCAGAGAAACCTATTGTTGCATGTCAAGTACGCTATTGCACATAGTATCCCCATTAAACGAAAATTAATATTAAATTCAAAAATATTAATTGAATTGAAAATGTTTGATTTTATAAATACCTGGGATGTTACATCATCCCCCCCATTTGTAAATTGTTTCCTCGCAATTTTATTCACTTGTCAAATAAGTGGGGGTATTTAACCTTAATATAATTTTCATATTCCCATGTTGTCTCTTCAACCATATGTTTTTTTACAAAAAACCTTTACCTGATGAATCACCTTATTTCTCAACACTTTCACTCTATGGTTAAGAATTTTTAATGGATATTCCTCATAATAAAGATTCTCTTCCAACTAGACTAACTCTGGACTCAAAACATGAGATGGATTTGTCAATTAATTTCTCAACATTGAAAGATGAAAAACATTGTGTTCCTGGGATAAACATGGAGGTAAAACCACTCTATAGTAATCTTATCCAACTTTCCCCTGGATTTCAAACGGTCTAATAAACCATGAACTCATTTTTCACTTCTTACCAAAATTCATCACACTTTTCCATAGAGAATCTTTGAGAAAGGCATGATCACCTATATTAAAAAAAAGATCCTTCCTCCTGTTTTCCGCATAACTTTTCTACCTGCTCTGAGATTTCCTCACGTGCTTCTGAATCAACTGAACTTTTTCTTCAATATATTCTACCAATTCTCATCCCATCAACTTCCTTTCACCTACTTCATCCAAAAAATCTAGAGTTTGACACCCCATTCCATATAAGACTTCAAATGGTTCCATCTGTATACTTGAATGAAAAGTGTTTTTATAAGAAAATTACTCCACAGAAATATGTTGATCCCAACTTCCCTCGTAATCCATTGAAAAAGCATGTAGAATATCCTATAAGGTATGAATTTTTCTTTCTAACTACCCATATTATTGAGGATTAATTCTATACTAAAATTTAGTTCAGTTTCCAATGGCTTCTGAAGGCCTTTTCAAAAGTTAAAAGTGAACCTATGATCACGATTAGATAAAATAGAGAGGGGAACTCCATGTAACCTTTCTAACTCTTTAATATAAAATCATGAAAGTTGATCTAGAGATGGTGTATCTCAAATAAGAAGAAAATGAGAAGATTTATTCAATCGATCAACAATTACCCATATTGCATTATTACCTTGAGATGTCATTGGTAATCCCACAACGAAGTCCGTGGATATATTTTCCCATTTCTACAATGTTACTGGTAAAGGTTGAAGCCTCCCCTTCATAAATTTTCATTCTACATTCACCTATTATAAATTCAAACACATCACAGTAAAGTTATAAATATCTCTTTTCATTCCATCCGATAGGTAATACTCTTGAAGATCATTGTACATCTTAGTACTTCCAGGATGAACTGAAAATGGAGAACTATGAGCTTCAAACAACAACTCTTTCATTAACTTTTAATCACAAGGCACACATTATCTCTTTCCTACCCTCAAAACACAATCTTTATCAATGTTAAATTTAGGAAAATTACCCATCTGATCCAATTGTACATTTTCCTCTAACTCATTGCATTCCTTCTATGCTTGATTTATTCTATCTTCTAGAGATGATTGTACTGAAACCTAAAACAAAACAGAGAAATTTACTGCACCAAAATCTAACACTCCAAATTTCAAAAAATATTTAATCAAAGTTTCGCATTCCAAACATAACAAGGTTAATTTAGCATTATTTTTTGACTCAAAGCATCAGCAACTTGGTTTTATTTTCTAATATGTTAATGAATCGTGCAATCCTAATACTTGATTAATTCTTTCCGTCTTATCTATCTCATGTTCAATTCTTTCTGAATAAATATATACTTGAAAAATTTATGGTCAGTATATATTATACATTTTACTCGATATAGATGATGCCACCAAATTTTTAAATCCAAAACAGCATTAGCTAATTTCAAATCATGTGTAGGGTAATTTAACTCATGATTTTTCAACTAACATGAAGCATAACTAATTAAATGATCATTCTACATTAGGACATAGCCAAGTACTTTTAAACAAGCATCATTATAGATAACAAATTAACCATTTTAGGAAGGTAGTTCCAAAACTAGATCATTCACCAATCTTCATTTCAATTTCTGAAAAAATTCATCACATTCATTTATCTAGATGAAATTAACACCTTTTCGAGTTAACATAGTCATTGGGATAGATAACCTTGATTTTTTTTTTCAAAAAAACTCCAATAATAACCTACTGAGCTAAGAAAACTACAATTCTCGGTTATATTTGTGGGTCTTGGACATTCTTCAACAACATTTGTTTTAGAAGGATCAACAATTATGCCACCATTGGAAATATTGTGACTAAGGAATGAAATCAGTTATAACCAAAAATCACACTTGAAAAATTCAAAATAATTTTTCATTTATTTTATGGGTTGCAAGACAAACATTAAATGAATTTCATTCTCCTCTTGACTTTTAGAATATACCAAAATATCATCAATAAACACAACCACAAACTTATCCAAGAACTCTCATAAAATTCTATTCATAAGATCCATGAATATAGTAGGTTCATTGGTTAAACCAAAAGTAATAACTAAAATTTCATAATGGAAAGATCTAGTATGAAATGCAGTCTTTGGAATGTATGCTTCCTTCAATTTCAACTAACGGTACCCCGAACTCAAGTCAATCTTTGAAAAAAACTGAGTTCTTTGGAGCTGATCAAACAAATCATTGATATGAGTAAAATGACACTTGTTGTTAATTGTAGTGTTATTCAAGGCTCTATAATCAATGAAAAGTTTCATTGAACCATCTTTTATTTTAATAAATAAGACAAGATCACTCCATGGTGATGTTCTAGGTCGAATGAAACCTTTATCTAGTAACTTGGGCAATTGATTCTTTCACTCTAAAAAATCCATTTGAGCCATTCAATAAAGGGGTTTTGAAATTGTCTTAGCATCGAGGATGAAGTCAAAAGTAAATTAAACTTCCCAATCCAGCATTATACTAGGAATCTCATTAAGAAAAACATCAAGATACTCATTTAACACTTGAACATCATTAATCTAAATAGTTCAATTGATTTAAAAAATATGTGCAACGTAACATTCATTTCCATTTTTTACTAGTTTCTCAGCTTCCTGATATATTATCAATAATAAGGGTTCATTCTTGTACAAAATCAGAACTACTTTCTGAAAATAAACCTCTTTAGCTCTGCAATCAATCTTATCATGATAAATGGAAAGCCAATCCATAATATCAAACTCTTCTTGAGGAAAAACAACATGGTTTTAGGTAAATTCTTTCCACATATAAGGATAGGAAGATTATTATAATTTATTTTTGTCTCAACCTTTCCCCCACGTGTTTTTACCATAAGTTCCATATTCATTTATTGATATGGAATTCAAAATTTACTAAAAAATTTATTAGAAATAAAAGAATGTGTATATGCAGAATCAAACAACACATTGGTATAGCCTGGATAAAAAAACAATGTACTTAATACTATTTCATTTGATGGTCCAACATCTGCTAAAGTAGTTGAAAATAATTTCACCACCACTTTCTTCTTGTAGTCCAGCTGCTTTATATCATTTGAGTTCTTTTTTCAGACACTCATTTTCATAATGACCCATTTCATTACACTTAAAAAAATTTACTGACTATAAATCAGATTTTTTCATACCACTACCTTAATCGCTTTCAGTGTAATTAGATGCCTTATGTCCCATTTTACCACATCAGAAGAACTTACCAAAATTCAAAACGAATTCCCCAATGTACATTTTACCACTATTTTCACAATATATAAACTTTAGTTTCTTACCATCTGAATTTTTTATAGAGTTCTCCAATTTAGTCTACCACCTTGACCTCTTATTATGTTGTTTCTTAAAGAACACATGATCCACAAAAAACTACATTTCCACTTTCTCAGAACATCGAACACATTTTTCATAAAATTTTAACTCACAAGAAAAAAATTACCTTTGATACATTGGCATTAATCCTGAGTAAAAATTATTGATTTTACTATCAAGATCTCATATAAAATTTGGAGCATACATTGCTAGTCAAGTGAATTTTTTTCATAAGCTGCCACTGAGTCATCCTTCTACCTCAATTCCCAAATTTTTTTTCCATTATAAATTGAACCACCTTAGGAAAATATTTCTCAAGAAACATACCTTTGAATTCATCCCAATCAAGATAATAAATCTACTCACTATCCCTGATACTTTTAACCATCGACCACCACTGATCGGCTTCACCTTCAAAACGGTAAACAATAGGACTAACCTTTTGATGTTTGGATCACCCCATGACATTGAAAATATTTTCTAGTGATTTAATACACCATTCATCTAGAACAGGGTTAGATGATACTTTGAATAATGGGGGTTGTTTCCTCCTGAAATGTTCCACTATAGAGATGTTCTTCTATTGTTGATCTGGCTGATCTCACGCAAGGATAACACCTCTATTTATATCTTGTGTCAATTGTTCCATATTTGAATCAAACTGTTCAGTTCTGATATCGAGCATCTCAGGTCGCTGGTTTGAAAGGCTGTTTTCCTCTGGATGTCATCCCAGTACAGCTTCCATGTTTCCTCTATAGAAAATCATTTTAAACACAAACTTATCTTAGACGAATCAACATGGTAATCTTCAAAGGCTATATCATTTCAATTTCTCCATAAAGTAAAAAATAATTTATGGATATTCTATTAACAATATCCTTACCCTTAAAGTTATCTAAACTGACATCTGATACCAACTATAAGGCCCCAAACTTAACATCACATAATCTTAAGATAAATCAATAATTTGACTTTAATTCACATCGAGGATCTTTTCAGGGTTAGAGTTTTAAAGAATTCAGCCATTACTAATACATTACATCTCATATATTACAAAGTAGACACTTCTAATCTATCCATTTTTTTTAAATAATAAAACACCTTAAATAAAAAATGGATTATTTTCTTGATAATAATCTTCTTGAATTCTTATTTTCTTTTACCCTTACTTATAACCTATGAAAAGAATTTCAAAAACATGGGAAGAGCATAAAAATCACAGTCAAGATTATAAAATAAGGAAAAAAACATTAGTCCATGAATACATAAAAATCATTGAAATAATTCTCTTCACTCATAAAATATAAGTTCTTTAATATACCTCACAAAATCATAATATTTTGAATAACTCATAGAAATTATAAATCATAAAGGTAATTTGTGGCATCTATAACATAATTACATTACAGCTTTCATAGCTACATAGGTAGTAACCATCATGGTTACATTTGGAATACCTATCACAGTATATTCCCTAAATCTCATTAGGAAAAACCTTGAGGTTTAACTCTGTCACATTACCCAGTGCTTTGGAGGGCTATCACGGGATCACATACCCTTATTTTATCACGGAACTACCCATATCCAAAAGCAATTCCATAGAACCATAACATAATCATAACACATGAACAAGCATAAATGGAAAATAAAATTTCCACATTGAAATCATAAGCCATCATTTCAAGATATTGATATAATAAATCCATTATCAAACCCATTTTCAATACCAAAATACCTAAAAAGGAATATAGTATTTACTTTTATTTTTAAAAACATTACGACTTATAGTGGAAACTAGATATCAAATAATGCTCATGATGGAGGAAAGGTTGTTGTTTCAGTATACATTTAAAAGAAACATTCCTTTTTATATTTAGTAAAACACTTCATAGAAAGAGAATAATTTTTAAAATCGTTGAATTAAATTAAAATAAAAAGGGTATATTTATACACCATATAAAATAAGGTTGTATATAAATCAAAATATTACTTAATGAATGGAGATGGAGACGAAGTCCCTTACCTTGAGTGAAAAATAAATTTTTTATTATCAAAAAACTTTTATAGAAAAAGTGAGAAACCCCAAGTTCAACCAGGATATGCATTAAAGGAGAAAACATAGCTATTGAAATGGAAGTTGACTCTATCAGCATTCTTATCCCTAAAAATTTTCCAGGAAAGGGAAGTTACCGATGTTTCTGGAGTAGCATCAAGTAGTTCTTCAAAGTGAGATGCCATCTGGTCCCACAGTTTCATGTACTCCTCCTGAGTGACCTTCTTATCATTGAATCCTCTTACTAAAATCAGATTCTGTTTGTCTATCCACTCACCCTAATCATTGTTTGTGTCCACCCGAATAGACCTTCCCATCATCTTCTCAACATCCTCTTCTGAGGCATTTATCACAAGAGTCTTCAAACATATCCTCTGCGGAATGCAATAGCAACTCCAAAGGGCACACCACTTGGTCACCCCTAAGAAGGCATGCCCCACAATCCCCCTCCTCTACACTAGTCAAAATTCCAGTAGAAATGGAAACATTTTCTTTCTTCTTTGCCTTCAATTTTTTAGAAGATTGAGCCGCCATAGGTAAAGGTAGATGGGAGTAATATTTTCAGCCTTTGTTACTACCTTGCCTCCCCTTCCTCATCCGTTGGTCGCATATATCATTATCATGAACTTCTGAGTCATTGTCTTCCACAAATTGATCCGATGAGTCATAATCAGAACCTTCCCTAGGAAAATCAACATCCTGATCAGATCCTTCAACCTCTAACCCTGAAAAATGGTTACCCAACTTAATGACTGGAGACCTGCTCCTTGGGCATGATCTATTCATATCCTCAGTCCCCTGAGTATGATCCTTTCCAGAAGAACCCAGTACAACAAGCATAATTTTGGCATACTAAGTAGACTTAGAGGCTTTAGCATCTCTATCCTCCCCAATTCTTGCACCCACTACCGGCCTAAGACCACTATCATTCTCCTTAGTTGAAGACTACAAAGGTAAAGGATCCACAACACAAACACTATCCATGCACTCTACCACACCAGCCTGAGGATCCTCCAGATCCTTCCTCAACTGACTAAAAATACAACTATCCAAAGGATTTTCATCCAGTTGATCCTTTTTAATGACCCCTACCACCTTCTCCGCTTCCACATGTGCCTGACCAGTAATGCCTCCATTGATCTCATAATCCCCTCCTAAAACATCTAGAGCACCCTGAATCTCCAGAATTCGAGAACCGCGCCTACAAACCTCCAGTGAAAGACCCATTCTAATACAAACCAAGCAGAAATCCACACAGGATTCATAGACAACCGGTTTCTTATACCTAAATTCTTATCCTACTATTATCCAGACAAAATTAGGAGGGATTCTTGAAGCATCAATCTCTACGCAAGCACTAGGATTAATCGGGTGACACAACACATTAGTTCGACTGTCTGCACACAAAAACCTACCAACTAGGTTCCCAATCATCCGAAATATAGAAGGATTCTGAAATTGGAAGAGGAAGGTTAGGAAAGCTCACCCAAATCGGCACCAAGGGGGAATCATGATTCATGTGGAACTCATAAGTCCATCTAAAAAGAAAAAAGCGGGACCCATTGCAGCTGCGAGGAGCGAAGGCCCAGGCTTTTATTAGATCGTCTTTCGATGCAAAATGAATCATAATACACTTCCTTTCAAGCAACTCCATAGTATCTCATTCCTGAAAATCCCATGATGCAAACACAAATAGATCGAAAGAATCCACTAAAGTTCATCACTTCAAAAAATGAGCTATCAGAGTCCGATTGATAAGCGTCAAATCATCATTGAACTCCGCGATTGAAAGCGGTAAGTTAGGGCACTCGTTGAACAAATTTGGAACCTTAGGGAAAAGAGAAGATGGGGGAAAAGGAGGGAGGAAGTCGGGATTAGATAAAGGGGAGAAATAGGGATCTGCAACCTTGAAGGACAATGAAATCCCCTCCCCCACTTAGGGAGGAGGGGCCGGCGCGATGGCCATCGCCGCCACGAAGCCGGAGCGGAACCCCGAGCGCTTCGTCCTTGAGTCTGACTTGTCTTGTTCATTATTTTTCTTCATAAATAATAAACTTAGGTTAATTTCTACTTGAATCAGAACCTTATTCATTTTTATTATTCCCATTAAATAACTTATGACCATATTTTAATAATCAGTTAGTTATTTGAGTTTATGTAGGACAGTTTGATGATAATCGGTTCTTGAGTCGAAAATGAACATGGTATGATGTCACCAGTACATGTGGTCATAGGTACATCATCTTCTGAATAGTATTCATGATTTAAATATCATATATATCCAATATATTTTTATTTATAATAGTCCATAAAGTTTTGAGATAAAAGACTAAATTCACCTTTCATGGAGATGGTAGACGATACATACACATGAACATTACTTTCATTTATTTGTTATATTAATGGAATGTAAACTAAATGATACATAGGTATATTATAATTAAATTATAATATCTATTTTATATATGTTACATAATTTATTTAAATTTATCCTTTATACATTCCTTGTATGTCAAGAATGATTCATATCACATTAGGGGGGCGGTAGTCCACACTTACTCAAATAAAATTACCGTATTTACACATAATGGAAGCATTATGGTATGTTGTAAATAGAAATTATAGAATATAGAGTCAATATAAATATAATATATATCATATTTATTCATTCCATTAATGTATATAATTATGATTTAATAAGGATTGTGTAGAATGAATCTCATCGCATCGTGGAGATGGTAGGTCGTGCGTACGCACGAACAACAATATCACTCACTTATTGGTTAAAATGTATAGAATTGGATGGTATAATAATTATACAGAATAATTATCATGTTATATTAATTATTTTAATCATACCCAAAAAAATTAAGACTTTTTTAATAACAAATTACACCATGGCGTGGAGACGGTAAGCCATACATACACATGCATGGTGATATTGTTATTCATAGAATGGATAAAAGGAGGTATAAGGTTGTCACATAATTATAATAACATCTTAAAATGTAGAATATACCGGATTTATTACTTTATTATGGAATTTACATGAGAAGATGAAGTATAAGAATAAAATAATTGTGAATGAGGTGATAAAACAAATACCTCTTTTTCGAGTATCTCCTTTTGATTTTCACAAAAGGTCTCATTAGGATAGATTTATACCCAATGTGTGGAATAAAGAAGTAAGGGAGGGATGTTGAGAGCTTATTTGAGCATAATTTGGATGTTCCACAAGGCTTGAAGGGTATGAGTAAGTGGGTAGAGGTGGTGTCCTTTTATAAGAGGGTGGAGGGGCACATTAGGAATGTTTTGAAATATTATTTAATTATAAATTTATTTTAAAATCTTAATAGTTCGAAAGTGATATATTTCAGATATAAGATGAGTATGGGTCGAAATACTCTCAAAAATGATGTTTTAGACATGTTTAGGTCAAAAAATTAACCTTTTCTTTTATCTTTAACCCTTAGTTAAAAACATTGACTCCTACCATGTCTTCTAGTATTTTCACAATATATGGTTACAATAGTTACTATAAAATTACAATCGAACTGTAAGTGAGTAATTAATGAATTTTATAACATTATATAAGTCAATTGGATGAATATTAGATTTTTATAACTATTATATATTTAATAAAAATAGTAATTTTAAAAAAACTCATTTATGTCAATTCTGACAAAATTTCGTAATTGATTGTTGTTATAAAGTCATAAAAACTTGATTCCTTTAAACGAAAAGAATTAACTCCAATATAATATGTAATAATCATCAAAAATTATTTTATGGAATAAAAATGTTCAAATTAAATTTATTTTAATATTTATAAAATCATTTATTTGAATCCTTTATTAATGAAAGAATTAGAGCATTATCATTATGTCATAGTTTAATTTATTTATTAATTCTCTAAAAAATATAAATAATCTACCATGATGAAGGAAAAAAATTCAGATTTATAATGATTTTTTATAGTTGAATATATCACTTATAGAACCCCACCTTAAAATTGTTTAAGTAAAAAAGATACATGTTTATGTTATATTTCCTTTTAATTTAAAGTCATTATTATAACATGTCATTTTCACACCAAAGTGTCTCCCAAATGAAAACGTTCGGCCTAAGGATTTTATTTGTCTCCCATGACTCATCCAAAAATATTAGTATATGTGTTTGGGTAGATTTATATTATTATAATATTATTTTTACCATTATGTACCTAATTTATCCTCTAACTGTGGTAAAATGAAATAATTACTGAAGTTACTGTTCATAATATCTAAAAATAAAAGGTACCTATTTATAGAATTTGGAATCTCTAATTAAAAATATGGAATAAAATTTTCCAAATTAAAAACACAAAAGTTTCATTAATTAATTTAAACTTAATTCACCTTGTCAAAACCTGAAAGTGTGTTTTTAAGAAATAAAAACTATCAAAAGGTTGACATATGTTTATGTGCAATTTAAATGTAAGATTTCTACCAATGACCAAAATTGGATTAAATAATAAAAAATAATGTAATTATGATTTAAAATCAATAAAAAGGTAATATAAATATTGACATACATTAGATGAAAAGGTTGTTTTGACTTTAAATGGGGTATTTTTAACTATTCATCAAAAATGAACTTTATTAGAAAATTACCAAAAATATATCCAAAGTAAATTTTGATGACCCAATACTATAAAAGAATTTTATTTTGTCAAATAGAACATATAAAAGTGACTAAAAATATATTTAGTAAGGGTTCACCATCAAACAGTGATAAAAATACCTTTTAAAAATTATTAGAGTATTTTTCCTTAAAATTGGATTAATTCTCATTTTAAGACGCTAAAATTCATTGGATAAATGTAAAAACATTTAAAAAACATTTGTAATACTATTGTAGTTTTTTATAATAATTCAAACCAACATAACTGCTAGGTATTAACTACCATTTAATATAATAATAATATTATTGTATTATTTTTTGCTATATCTCAGTGTTTTGTGCAACATAAGATTTTGGAAAAAACCATGTTGTTGCGTGTTGGGTATGATATCGTACATAGTGTCCCCATTAAACTAAAATGAATATTTAATTCAAAAATATTAATAGACATGAAAATGTATTATTTTATAAATACCTAGGGTGTTACAGTAACACCCTAATACTTTTCAATATTTTCATTTATAATAAAATTGTTTTTTTATATAACTTCAGATATAGACATCACTAAGTTTAAAAGATACAAAATACTCTATAAAAATATTAGTATTTAAATTTGATCATTATAACTAAGGCGTTTAGTTTTAGGGTATGAATAAGTTTAATTAATTTATGAAAATATATTATTTATAGATTTTCATTGGTTATATATTGATTATAAATAAAAATATAATCATTTCAAATAAAAAAGTAGTGTTTTTTTGAAAAAAGTTTTTTTTTCTAAAAAGAGGGTTCATCACATTTTGTGCAACTATTTTAAAATTACATTTTTACCAAGTTTATAGAATCTATTAAAAAATTAGATTCATTTTTGAAATCATTATGTCAAAATTATATTAGGATTATTTTTTTGGATTTTTCTGGAAAAACGTTATTTTTTGATAAAAAGTGAAAAATATAGATTTTCGTTAAAACCCGCCTTTTTATTTAAAGAATTTACAAGTCCCATTTTTGTAAAAACTAAAAAAAATTGGTTTAATTATAATATAATTATTCAAATTTTATGTAATCTGAATAGTTTTATGGTTGATTTTGATAGAAAAACTAATTATCATTTTGAGTGTTCTTCTTTAGAGAAACCATTTTCTTTACACGTTGGTTGGTTTAATTTCAAATTGGATTATGCCTATTATGTTAATAAAATTTGGAAAAATGTATTATATATTTTGAATCAAAATAATTTATATTATCTGATGAGTTCAACATATTTCTTAAACCCTGATGAATAGTGAAAATAGTAAAAAATAATTACCATGGTTATTGTGAAAATGGGTTTACCGATGGGTTGAAGTTAGAACACAAGGGTTATAAATGACCTAAAACTCATAAAAAACAATTATATATATATATATATTTATATATTTATTTAAACCTTATCACCTATAAAGTTTGATAATTGATCATTTTGGAGCCTTTTGGTTTGTAAAAAACGTGGGTATGCATTATTCTTTTCAATGATTCCATGTATGACCTATACAATACTTACAAAACACCAAAAAAACTATAATTTTGCAACCTTTACTAATTTTTTTTTAATTTAACTACTTTTTACGAAACGTTTCTAATTTTGTGACATTTCTTGAAAACACCACTAATATAGTGATGTTTCATATAAAATGTCACTAAATTAGTGGCTTTTCCTAAAAATGATGTTAATTTAGTAACATTTCCTAACATCATAGATAATTTAGCAACATTTCATGGAAAACATTTCTCAATCTATGACGCTTCCCCAAAAAATGTCTTTAAATTTGAGAGGCTTCATGAGAAATTTTGCTAATATATGTATTCATATAGATCATTCCCTACATCGATGTAAGTATATATTTAGATATATATATATATATTAATATATATAAACACAAATACATATATATAAACATATATATATATATATATATATATTTATAAGTATATATATATATGCACAAACATGCATATATGTATATAAATATATAATTATATATATGTTTATAAGAAAACATTGATATTTTAGTATAATGGCCCGTAATTTTCATATATAAATATATTACATATAAATAGGAGAATATTCATTACATAACACAAAAAAACCACACCAGAACCCCATAGATTTAGTGTCTTTGTAAATTGCGAAACATAAACAATTGGTTCATAAAACATTTAAAACGTCCCTTACTTATTCCTTCATTACTAGTTCCCTTTTTGACCCATCTTACTTAATATATTTCTTAATATCCTGGGTAAAAGAAACATAATACATGGTGAGATTATATGCTCTGTAAGGGATACATCAATCATATCACAATCATAATAAAATAAACAAATCATTATAATATTATATCCTGTATATTAAAGAATGAAAATATCATGTCATGAGATAAATCATAGAAGTTAATAAAGAGAAAGATAACATATTACATTATAGTATAACATAATAAATCAAATTGTTTCATACACATAAGCATAAGAAGTTAATTTCATATTATTCAGGGATTATTTTCAAGATAATCATAAGAGACAAAGACCCTCACTGAATTGGGTTCACGCCTCCTTCTAGCCCTATATTACTGAACAGGGTTCACTTCCCATTCTATTCATATCTATATCATGAGATATAATTAGTTACCAAATTCATTGGAGGTATATATATCTCCCATCTATCACATAATGAAAATGATATGTATGTGCGTCGAGAGAACATAATTCATTCATAGATCCCAAAAAAAGAAATAGTTTTCATAAACATAATTGCATCATAACACAACTCATGGAAAATAAATGTCCTTCATAAATATAATTACATATTAAAATAAAAAAAGGAAATAATGTTGAAATAGTTGAGAAATAATTTTTAGAGACCACTTGAAAATAATGTTTGAGGAAAATATCTTTTCAGATTCGAAATGTTTTCTTTTCTTAAAATGTCATGAAATTTTAAATGAAAAAAATCTTTGAAACTTAACAATAAATATTATAATGGAATATTCAATTAATTAATACATTATAAAAGTTTAAAAATACATTCATGTATTATATGTAGAGAAAAACATTACTCTTGTACTTTTTTCGAGAAATTCAAAAAGAACCTCATTACGAAAATGAGAAAAGATTCCTTTCAACCCATTTAGTGAAATTTCAAACATGGGTAAAAATGAAATAAAAAATTGTAGAAGAATAGTTAAAATATTTTGGAATTTATTTTTAATAAACTTGTACTTGTAAGATAAATATTCCCCAGCATATACTAACATATAAACAATATCGAATAATAATGAGATTGTGAAATTAACCCTTACCTAAGGTATGATATCTGATATATGTATCTAAAACTCCTGTATAATGGTATAAATAATGTTATTAACTTATTCCAGAAATATATTCATATTTATTATATCATATATGATTCTATTATATCATCTTATTACTCATTTGTTAATAATATTTCACTATTACCCTTTGTTTGGGTGTTAACTGCTTCATTTTCCTATACATGATTTTTCATAAAAGTTCTAGTTTATATGTATAAAATAAATTTAAATCATTTCAAAAATAATATTAAGGTAACATATATCATTTTTATTTATTATATACATTTATATAATCATTATATAATGATAAACATGTAAAATGAATCCCATCGTGTCATAGAGATGGTAGGCTGTATGTACCCACAAGCGACAATATCATTTCTTTATTGGTGAAATGGTAAGGAACTGGATGGTATATTAATTTACAGAATAAATATAATGTTATAATTATCATATATATATATATATATTATTTCCATTATTATACAAATACAAATAAAGAGGTAATGAAAAATATATTACACCACAACGTGGAGATGATAATTCATACGTACGCACACACAATGATCTTGATTTTAATAAAATAGATAAAAGGTGGAATATGGTTGTCACATAATCATAATAAAATATCAGAATATAGGTAATAATTTATTTATTATTTTATAATGGAAACAAAACATGATGATTAAGTAGAAGAAGAAATGATCTTAAAAGAATCAGTAAAGATGATTACCTCTTCTTTGGTGAACTCCCTTTAGATCTTCTATTAGGGACACCAAGGTCGATCTTTTGAGAATACCATAACCTATAAAATGTGTCTAGAAAATTTAAGAATATGAATTTATAAGGTAATTCATGCTTCAAGGATAAATGTAATTTTGAAGAAATGAGGGAGGAGATTCCATTTTAAAATTGAGGTGTGGGGAACATTTGAAATTTCTCAAAAATTTAATTTATAAAAAATTTAATCTCAATCCAAATATCAAAAAAGTGTATTTATTTGAAGATAACATGATATAAGGTTGTAATATAATCAAAAAATATATTTTTTATAGGTTTTGGTATTATTTTAAACCTTATCTTTTTTATTAACCTTTAGTTAGCTTAATTTAATTTTAACTAAGGTAACAATTTGTTAAATATTAGAATGTTTTAATTTTTACTTATTTGATGTAAATTAAATCTTAAATGAAATTGTTATAAAATTTTCTCCCATATAATAATTTTTTTAATTTTTAAAAATGTTTAAGGATTTTTAAAAATTTTAATAAAATATTATTTTCATAAAATATTATTAGTTTCAATTTTGACAC
The DNA here is from genome assembly GCA_963277665.1 of Viscum album. NCBI lineage: Eukaryota > Viridiplantae > Streptophyta > Magnoliopsida > Santalales > Viscaceae > Viscum > Viscum album. Next base: position 1,385,816,937 of record OY728123.1, read on the forward strand.
TCTTCATTACTTGGACTTTTAAAAATATCAATATAACAACATAAATTAGAAAAAATAAATTTATTATATATCTATAAGGTAAAGATAATCTATAAAATTGAATTATTACATGAATTATCTCAATTTTTTTATATTTTTAGTATCATTTATTTGATATTTCCCTTAATAAAATCAATACTACATCAGTTTTGTGTAACTATTTAATATAATAATTTTTTTCAAACAATTAAAAATAAAATACCACGATGAAGATAAATATTCTATATTTCTTAAGAATATTTATAGTTTAATATGTATTTTGTGTAACCATATATAAAAAATGATATAGCATTTCAATCATGAATGTGACATCTTTAATTTTTATTAAATAAATTATTATAAATATGATAATCTTAGCTAAGTTGTCCAAAACGTCAAAAATAAATTTATTACGTGAAAAAAAGTTTATTATGTTAAAAATATAATTTTATATTCAATCAAAACATGTATTTTCCCCATTTAGACACATAATTAATATTTAAGTCAAGGAAAGTGATATTTTGGGACTTACTTCGATTTAAATATTATATAGGTCATTTTCATATAAAAGTGTCCATTAAACTACATTATTTTTATACTTATGTGTGAAGGGTTATCCAATAAAATTTAGACATGTGTTCGTGTAATTTTATAGTCTCAATTATTTTTCTAACCTAAATTAACCAATTTACCTTTTACTATGGTAATAAAATTTACCTATGTTACTATTCATATTAGAAAAAAATAAAACTGAACTATTCATAAATTTTGAAACTATGGATCCAAATTCGGTATCCATTTTTTAAAATTGAAATCACATAAATTACAGAATTTAATTTAATGGAAAACCGGTAAAATGCCCCGAGAAATAGTTTTTGAAAGAAATATCATTTTGAAATATTAAATTTTTTTGTAATAAATTCATGTGTGAAATCCTTTTGAAAAACTGCAATTGGATTATTTTAAATCATAATTAACTAATTATAATTTAAAACTAATCCAAAATATAAATTTACCTTGTAATGAATTTAAATGAAAAACAACTTTCAATAAAAAATAGTATTTTTAGTATTCCTTAGAAAATTTATATTTTTTCGAAATATCAGAAAAAAATTAATTTTAAGATAATTATTATTTAATGAATTTAAAAAGTAGAATAATTGTTTTTTCAAAACCATTTTATATAAATTATAAAAATTAATATTCACTCATAAAAATAAAAAACATGTAATTTTTGAATAAAATGTATTTTTGAAAAATAAATTGATTTAACTAAGATTGTATGAACTTACCAATAAATTTATAATGAGTTGGACTTTTATTTTTATTTTATAAATTAGCTATTGATATTTTTTACACAAATTTAACTAGGTTATAATGGTCATTTTATGCTAACAGTGTCTCATCATTCATTTAAACTCACAGTTTCATACGATGCAAGCTATTGAATAATTAAAATTATTTAAAGATAAATATTTATTAAATTATCGGGTTTTTATATTCTACCACCATTAAAAATAACCCCCCCCCCCAATTCATCACTTGGATCCAAATAAGCGAGGATACATATGCCTCATTGCATCCTCAGGTTCCAACGTAGCTTCATCAAATTTGTGCTTCTGCCAACAAACATTAAGCATGCAAGTGGTCTTGATTCATTGAAATTCCTATATATGATCCATAATGTCTATATTTTTTTTAAAAAAATATCTTTCTCCAGTGGTAAGAAATGGATGTTTATTTGATGTGAAGTATCATGTATGTACTTTCTGAGGAGACATATATGGAATATATCATGATCTTGAGAGAGATTTGGTGGAAGCTATAATTGATAAACTACCTTCCCAATGTGATCCATAAATTCAAAAGGACTTATATACCTAGTTATTATCCTCACATTCTTTCAAAATCTCATCACTATATTCTAGGGAGATATTTTTTGAAATACCTTGTCACCCACTACAAACTCTAGGTCTTTTCTTCAATTTTCAGCACAATTATTTTCCTACACTAAGCTTATATTATGTTTTGTTGAATATATCTAACCTTCTCTTCCATTTCCTCAACTATATCAGACCTCAATTTATTTCTTTCCCAAAATTTATTCTAGAATGTTGGAGTTCTGTAGTTCTTACCATAGAGGTGTTCATAAGGATCCATCTGAATATGGAGTGAATGTTATTATTGTAATACAATTACACCAAAGGTAGGTGTTGATGCCTACCACATTTTAAATCCATATATAAATCTCTCAACATGTATTCTAGAGTTTAAATTATCCTCTCAGACTGACTATCTATATAAGGATAATAAGCAATGTTAAAACATAACTCTGTATCTAGATCCTACTGAAGACTTCTCCTAAGCTTCAAGGTAAACCCTGAGTCCTAATTAAATATAAAATAAATTGGTACCCCATTAAATATTATAAATTACATAATATATATTCTAGATATATGATCAAGAGATAAGTATTCTCTAATAGTAATAAAGTGTTTAAACTTTGTAAGGCGGTCAACTATAACCCATATATCCTTATGGTTTTTAGATGTTTTTGGATATCCAATGACAAAGTCCATGATGATGTTTTTCCCCTTTCGATTATGGTATGGGGAATGGTTGTAAAAACCCCTTAGCCATCTATCTCTCAACCTTAACTAGATGAAAAATTAATCACTGAGAAAAATACTCTACAATATCTTTCTTCATCTCATCCCACAAAAAATACTCTCTTATGTCCCTATACATCGTTTTGCTTCCAAGATGAATAAATAATGACGAACTCTGAGACTCATCAAATAGATCATTCTTTAATTATATTATGGGATGTATACAAACATTTTTCCTGAACCATATTATTCAATAATAATCAAGGTTGAACTCAAAAAAATTTCCCACCTTCTTTTGTAGCTCTACATCTTCTTTTGGTGCCTCCTTAATCTTCTCTTGTATAGATGGTTGAATATTTATTATATCTTGATAATATTTCACCAATTACTTTAAGATTTCCATATCCATCCTTTTCAATTCTATAAATATTTTATCTTTTTTGATCCTGGTCATAGATTCTCTACCATGGTCCTTTAAATCAAAGCATTTTCCACATTTTCCACATTCCCAGGATTGTAATGTATCGAGTAGTCATAATCCTTAATCAAATCCAATTATATCATTTTCCACATATTTATCTCATTTTGAGTGAAAATATATTTTAATATTTTATGATGGGTATATATTCCAAATAATTATCTACAAATATAATGCTTCCAAATATTTAATGAGAATATTACCACAACTAACTCCAAATCATGACTTGGGTAATTTTGCCCACTGATTTTGAATTACTGCAAGGAATAAGCTATCACAATATCATTTTTCATATGAACACATCCAAAACCCTTCTTGGATGGATCACTATAGATCACAAACCCTTTTCTACTACTGGGTAGTGTGGGAATAGTTCCATTGATTAAACATCTTTTCAGTTCCTTGATTTTTTTTTCACTTTCCTCCATCCATATAAACATAACTATTTTCCAAGTCAACAAGGTGAGTGTATTATATAATAATGAGAAAGATTTAAAAAAAATTTCGATAATATCTTTCCAAACCAAGAAAACCTTGGATATTAGTTACCATTGTTGGTCTAGTCCAATGTTCAATAACTACCTTCTTCGATGGATCCACAAATATCCCCCCTCTTTAGATTATGTGACCAAAAAATGAAACTTTATGAATCAAAAATCCACTTTCGATAAATTTTTCGTAAATATTCTCTTTTATCAGGGTCTTTACCATAATCCTCAATTAATTTTCATATCCTTCCTTCCTCAGTGAATATATAATAATATCATCTATAAAGACTACCACAAAATGATAAATATGGTCTCTAAAGACTCTATTAAATAAATCCATAAAGATAACTGGGGGAATTTTTAAGACCAAATGGTGTCACTATAAATTCATAGTGTCCATAACTTGTATAGAATGTTGTATTGGGAATATACTACTGTTGAAAATTAATTAAAGATTATAAATATAACAATCAATATTATAAAAGTATTGATCTTTGCATATTTTATCATATAGGTCATCAATATGGGGAAGAGGGTATTTTTTCTTGATAGTGATCTTTCTATGTTTATGATAATAAAACCAGATTCTCATTGTTCTATATTTCTTCTTAACAAACAGAACTAGTGCACCCTAAGGTGACACACTAGGGAATATGAATCCATTTTCAATATTCTCTTGGAGTTACCTCTTCAATTCCTATAACTTAATTGGGGACATTCTATAAGGAGTATTTAAAATATTTTTAGAAATTAGTAAATGTTCTATTGAAAACTCAACCACACAATTTGGTGGAAGACCTTGTAATTCTTCTAGAAATACATTAAAAACCCTAGTAAAATAGGTGTATCTTGAATGGTGAGTTTCTCCACAACCATCTGAGATAGATAACCTTCATTTATAGGAATTAAGTCCCACAAGATGTAAGTAGTTACCGGTAGAAGTTTATATTCATCCTTGCATCGATATATGATCATCAATTCATTCTAAATATGAAATGCGACTTCCCTTCCTCAGTAATTGATATGAGCTCCATATAGAGAAACCCAGTCCATGTGAACAATCATATTGAATTGAAATAAAGGAAGGATACAAATATTTTTAGAAATCAACTCCCAATAAACATCATCTAGAGAATAATTATAAACTTCTGAGGTGAATTTTGTGCCATTAGAAGTTTTCAAACATAAATCAACATCTAATTGTAGAGGTAATATAGAGATACCCCTCTAAAATTATTTATAAATAAAAGAGTGGGTGGATCTAGAATAAAACAAAACAATAGCTACAGTAGAGTAGATTGTAAGGGTACATATTAAAACTTCATTATCATACTAAACATCACTAATAATGATCACATGTGATTTTCCTTTGTATTTTACCATAAGAGGTTATTGAAGAAGATCATCATCGATAGCCCTTGGATCAAGTAATTGGTTAGCATAATGACCATTTTCTGGGCACTTGTGACATTGAAGTGTTGGAGGTGAATTCTATGTGGCCTCTTCTATATTTTCATCATTTGCTATATTTTTTTTGAGTCACTTCAGTTATCAATTTCTTGATGAACTTATTTTCGACACTTGAAACATTTACTAGTCACCTTAAGAAAGTTTCTTGTATGTTCGTTTTGCACTCTGAGAATAAAGAAAGGCACATCTTCTTTTCAATATGGTTTTTATATTTTCCCTTGAATTCCATTTTTCACATATTATCAAACCCATAATATTGATGGGTGACTTCAATATACATCTCAATCTTGAGAGCACATCAAATGATTTACTCATAGCAATAGAAGTCCCTTGTGGATAATTCCATTTAAAGACTTTGTTCTAATCCACTGATAAATTGATCATCCATAATCTCATGTTGAATGATAACTCTATAATCATACCTTGCAAGTATTGTAAATTTTTTCATATAGGTACCAATGTATTCATCATCCTTTTTCTTAAGATCATGGAACTCTTTATCCATCTTCATTTGAAGAATATGAGGAATGTGCTGATTGAAAAATTAGTTCATGAACTCAACCCATTCAATGGATTCAATTTCATATCATTGTCTCATATTCGTGAGGAGGTTCTACCATTAATTCAATTCACCTTACAATTGATATATTGATAAGATGACTTTCTCATGTTTTGAAAATTAGAGAATTGAAAAAATAATTTCAGTTGTAATGATCCATTGTTAATCCACACTTGGATTAGAAGACCCACTAAAAGAAGGTGGACACTACCTCATGAAGGACTCAATAGGATTTTTTCACACCTTTTATCATTTGGAAGTCATGCATGATTCATATCTTATAAAACTTGTGCAAGCATAGAAAAATAATTTTTCATTCTGGATCCCATAACACTCACTTTCTTAAGTAGAAAATCATTTCATTTTCCATCATATTCCACATTAATGTGATTCCTTTAGATACCAACCATTAAATAAAAAATTTAATTGTTTGAGAAAAAATAATTATATTGATAAAAACACATAATTATGGGAAATTACTTATAAAGTTTCAATTAATGAAACCTTAGGTTATATTATAGGTTATTCCTTATTGTTACCAAAAATTTAGGATGGTATCCTATACTTAGACATACCCTTACTGTTCTTACTAATGTTTTCTGATCCTAGTTTCAAAAGGTTAACTAAAACATTATATGATACCAAATATAACATACAATACTTTTGATACAAAGATATTACATCTAAATATGATAATATTCAGCACATAACATAAAAAACCACATCATAACCGAATAGGTTTAGTGTTTTTAGAAACTGGGAAATAAAAACAATTGGTTCATAAAACGTCAAAATCATCTCCCACTTATTCCTTCATAACTAGAACTCTTTTGAAACATCTTACAGAATACATTTCATCATATCCAGTGGAAAATAAACATAATAATGGGTGTATAAGATTCTCATTAAGGGAGATATCAATCATATCATAAACATAATAACATAGGAAAATCATTAGAAAATTATATCATGCATATCAATGAATCGTGATATCATGTCATGGGATAAATCATAGAAGTACATAAAGATTAAAATAACATATTCCATGAGGGTATAACATAAGGATTAATATTGTGTCAAACACATAATCTTAGAAATTCATTTTCATATTAGTCAACGCTTACTACCAAGATAATCATATCAAACAAAGTCCCTTGCTGAACCGAGTTCACTCCTCGTTGCATCCCTCTATTACATAACCAGGTTCACTTCATGTTCCATTACCATATATATCATAAGATATAAATATTTGCCTAATTAATTAGAGAGTGATATAGGTCCCACCCATCACATGATGAAAACCAAACATATGTTTTCCACAAGAACATAATTTACCCATAAAATCCATAAAAAGAAATGGATTCATAGAGCTAATTCCATCATAAAATAACCCATAGAAATGAATTGGGTTTTATAAATATAATTCCATAAAAAAACTAACAAAAAATGGAAACAATGTTGATATAGATGGAAAATAATTTTTAGAGTCCACTTGAAAATAATTTTTGAGTAAAATATCCTTTCTGCTTGAAAATGATTTCTTCTCTTTAAACTCCACATAATTTTAAAACAAAATTCTTTGAAACTAAACTTGAAATGTTATAATGGAGTCTTAAAGGAATTCAGACTTCATGAAAGTTTATAATTATGTTCATCCCATATATGTTAATAAAAACATTCCTCTAATACTTTTTTTAGAAAAGTCAAAAAGTACCTCATTAGGAAAATGAAAAAAGATTCTTTTCAAACTGTTTAGTAAAAATTAACACATTGGAAAAAATAAAATTAATAATTTTAGAATAAAAGTAAAAAAAATTTGGAATTTTTTTTAAGAAACGTGGACATGGAATTTTAATATTCCCTAGTAGATACTTATGTATTAATAATTCCGAATAAAAATGAGATTGTTAAATTAACCCTTACCTTAGGTATTATTTCCTTTATACGTGTTTTAAATTATTGTATAATGGTTTAAATAATGTTATTAACATATAATAGAACCATATTCATATTTATGATATCATATATGATTCTATTATTTCATCTTATCGCTCATTTGTTAATTATACTTCATTATTACCCTTCTTTCAGGTGTTAACTGCTTCATTTTCATATACATGTTTTGTTGTATAAGTTATTGTTCATGTGGATAAGATAAAGTAACATAATTTCAATATTGATATTAAGGTAATATATATAATATTTATTTATTATATATGTTTATATAATGATGATTTAATTATGAACATGTAAAATGTATCACATCGCATCATGGAGACGGTAGATCGTACGTACGCACAAGCAATGATATCATTTCGTTAATGGTGAGATTGTAAGGAAGTTGATGTTATATTAATTTCCAGAATAAATATAATGTTATAATTAACACACACACACACACACACATAGAGATATATATATATATATTTCTTCCATCATTATACACATCCAAATCAAGTTGTGATAAATAACATATTACACCACAACGTAGAGATGGTAATTCGTATGAATGCAAGCGTGGTGATTTTTTTCATAAGATGGATAAAAGGTTCAATATGGTTTTTACATATTAATAGTAATATATCAGAATATAGAAGATTCTGGAGTTATTATTTATAATGGAAACAACACATGAAGAGGCAGTAGAAGAAGAAATGATCCTGAAAGAATCAGTAAAAATGATTACCTTTTCAGTGGAAAACAACCTTTAAATATTTTATAAGGGACACTAGGGTTGGTATTTTGAGATGAAATAAACCTATAGAATTTAGAGAGTAATTTAAAAAGAGAAATCGGTAGAGGATTTTCATGATTGATGGCGCAATGTGGTGTAATGAAATGAGTGTAGAGGTGCCCTTTTATAATTGAGGTGAGAGACACTTTTAGAATTTATGAAAATATTAATTTATAATAAATTCAATATCAATACAAAATAACTCAAATATTCCATGTATTCAATGATAATTTGATATTAGGTTACAATATCATCATCCATAAATTTTTTGATGTGTTTTGGTATTATTTTAGACATTATAAATTTGATTAACCTTTATTTAACCTAATTAAATTTTAACTAAGGCAACAAATTATTCAATATTAAAAGAATGTTATTTTTACTTATATGATGTCAATTAAATATTAAATGAACATTTTATAACATATTCCACCATATAATATATATATTTTTTATTTTTAATTATGTTTTACAATTTTTAAATAATTTAATAAAATATTATTTTGATAAAATATTGTTTGTATCATTGTGACATAATTTAGTACTTGGTAGCTTATAAATATCAAAATAACAAGTAAACTTAGAATAAAATATTTTATTATATCCCTAAGAGGTCAAGGGAATCTAAAAAATTCATTGATTGGATTAATTATCTAAAATTTTATTTATTTTAATATTCTTATTAAAATTTATTTGATATTTTTATTAATGAAATAATTACTAAATCAATATTGTGCAATTATTTTATATATACTTAATTTTTCACTAAAAATTAAATATAAAATACCATGATGAATATAAATATTCAATATTTCAGAATAATATTTATAGTCGAATAAATTTTTGTGTAACCCTATATAAAAATGATATTGTATTTAAAACATGAATGTGACATCTTTAATTTTTTATTAAATAAAGTATTATAAATATGATAATCTCATCCAAGGGGCCGAAAAAGTAAAAAATAAATTTTTATCATGAAAATAGGTTTATCATGTTAAAAATCTAAATTTAGAATCTTTAATAACAAGTATTTGTCCCCGTTTGGACTCCTAAGGGATATTTAAGACAATGAAAGTGATATTTTTTTGACTTTCTTTGATTTAAATATTTTTAAGTCATTATCAAGGAAAAGTGTCCATTATAATGTTTTATTTAGATCATTATGTTTCATGGGTATAAATAAATTCATCTAATAAAATCTTTTCATGTGTTAGGGTCATTTTATCGCCTTAAGTATTTTTTTAAACTAAATTACCAAATTTACCTTTTATCATGGTAACAAAATTTATATAGGTCACTATTCATATTGTCGAAAACCAAAGGAAAAATATATACTAAAATTGGACCCTATGAATCCAAATTCAGAATTCATATTTGAAAATTGAATTCACATAATTTTTTTAAATTTAATTTAAAATAAAACTGGTGAAACGGCATGAAAAAAAGTTTTTCGAAAAAATTGTATTTTGAAACATAAATTGTTTTTATAATAAATTCATCTATAAAATCAATTTTGAAAACCAAAATCAGATTATCATAAATCGAAAGGAACTAATAAAAATTCAAAACTAATACAAAAGATAATTATATCTTGTAATGACTTTAAAATAAAATTCAGTTTTCAATTAAATTCAATATTTTCACTATCCCTTACAAAAATAATTCTTTTTTAGAAAATTATAAATAAAAAATTTTAAGATAATTTTGAAATGATTAGTTTAAAAATGATATTAATTTTTTCAATGAAATTTTATACAACTTCTAAAAATTAATATTTACTCATAAAAAGAAAAATAAACTCATTTTTTAAGAAAACTTATTTTTGAAAAAGAAATTGATTTTAGTAAAATTGTAAGCACATACCAATAAATTTATATTGTGTTAAACCTTTTGTTCTATTCTATTAGTAATTTATTAATATTTAATTCTTCCAATTTAACAACTAGGTTACAACAATCATTATATACTAATATTGTCTTGCGATTTTTTATACACACAGTTGCATGCAACGCTAGATATTGAAGAATTAAAATTATTTAAAGATAAATATTTATTAAACTATCATTGTGTTACATTTAGTGACATTTTTAGCGGTGTTTTAAAATGTGAATTATTATATATATGTACACATACACATATATATTTAGGCACAAGCACACACATATAAACAAATATATATATAAACATATATATATTTATAATATAAACATATATATATTTATAATATAAACATATATATATATATATATATATATATAAAATATAAACATATATACATATAATATGATCATATATATATTTATATATATTAACATAAACATATGAAATATAAAAAATATAAAAATATAATATATATAAAATGTGAACATATATATATATATAATCATAAAATATTAATATATATATATATATAACATATATATCTTTAATCATAAAATATAAATATAAATATATATAATAATGATAACATATAGATATATAAGTATATATAATATAAAATAAAAAATTATATGAAAAATATAAACACACACATATATATATATATTAATATCTAAAATTGTATATATATATATATATGTATATATATATAATATTAATTTTTTAAATACTAACACATATATATATAAACATATACAAACACGGAAAAATATATTTAGATATATATATATATATTAATATATATAAACACATACACATATATATAAACACATATATAAAAATATATATCATTATATATATAAAAACACACACACACACATATAAATATATATATATATATATAACCACATATACATTTTAAATTTAGTCACATTTTTAAGAAAACATGGCTTTTTTAGTGACATTGTTACTAGTTTATTAAAACGTGGCTAATTTTATATGCATACAAACACATATATATTAAGACACACACACATATAAACACACACATGCACACACACACACACACATATAATATACATATATATAAACAAAAAAATAATATAAAAAATTTATATATAATATAAAATACAAACATATATATATAATTTAAAATATAATCATATATATATATAAACTTAAAATATAATCATATATATAATATATAAAATATAATCATATATATATATACATATAAAGAAACGTATATATAAAAAATATAAACACACATATATATATATATAATATAAAATATAAACACACACATATATATATATATTATAAACTTATTTATATAAACATAAAATATAAACACTTACATAAACATACATATACAACAAGTTTGGTGAAAAAATGGAGAGACTCTCTCAACAATAGAGAGCATCTCTATCTTGATTTCAATGGGAATTGCTTCAGCAATTCAACCAAAACCTTGGATGAGATTGTTGGTCATTTCAAATGTTTTTGGCTTGTTGGATCACGAACCATTAGGTTGAACTTACTTAATTTGATGAATCGGGAGCTGATCTTGCCCCATCTAGTTCACTTTCTGAGGACCGACAGGGCTGTATCAATGTGTTGCGACAAAGAAAACAATGATCTCGGTGACATATTGATGTGTGGGAGGCGGGGCACTGGTCTGTAGCCCCTTTGTCGCTAACAAATCATGGCGCGTCACCGTTACTCCCGGCTCAACTGTGGAGATTGTGGTTGGGTGTTACCGATGGGTAGACCTATGATGAAGGGAGCCTGCCATACGGCGGAGTTGGAATCCAGGAGTGGGCTAGGGTTTTCAGGAAAACTTAACAATTATGGGGATTTTGGATCCTGGATGTGGCGAAGGGCATGAGGCAAGAAATATAATGAGGATCTCATGATGTATGGGATCTCGATGATGGAGATGCCACATATTCTATCTACATATGTTTGTGACGATGCATGGGTGATGATTTGATGATGGGAGGTCGGTCATGTCCTCGGGCGGAGCAGATTTGGGTACGATGACGAACTATGTTAATGAGTGATGGCTGCTAAAGATGCTCGAAGTGACCTCGGAACATGGTTGGGATCATGCCGGCGAAACAAGGAGCCAAATTTGTGACGGAGAAACCTCATCATGCGGCAGAACAATAGATAAATGTAGGGAGTTTGGGTCATCCCAGCGGTGGGATACAAATTCCGATGTCAGGCCTGGCTGGCTTCAACCTTGGGGTGCATGGATTGAAAATGTTGATGCAAGGCCTTGAGGAGTGTGACGAATTCAGACAGGGCACATCAAAAGCTGTCAATATGGATTCTATAAGGTTTCGTGGTAGGGATCTTGTCATGATTTTGGGTCATCGGGCACATCACCCGAAGGAATTTTAGACACTCACCCGAAAAATTTCCGCACCACACCCGAAGGAATTTTTACAACTCAACTCCGACACCCATGAACATACCATTTTTGTTCGTACCGCTGATCATCACAACCGGGACACACCGCTTGATCTTCGCAACCAAAAGTACTTTCGATACATGGCACCTTCATGAATATTTTTGCACAACATCGTTGAAAATTATCTTTCCATTGTTGCACGCCATCATATTCATGAAAATGCTTTCATTCACCGCTGTTGACACACCATCATCATCGGCGTCATCACCTCTGCTTCATTCTCACCATCTTCACTTCGTACCGGTTACCGAAAACGCGGCAACCCCTTTGCCGCTCTCTCTTGGTGGCTGCATCATTGCCAGATCACATTCCAAAACATGCTATCGCATCCTCTTATATGGACACCCAACCCATATCTCCAATTAATGCGGTCAATATTCATAATTGCATCATTATTCGATTAATTAATATTGGGAATAACTCTTCATTATAGTTGGGAGAAAATCCTCCATTAATGTTGAGAAAATCCCTCCATTAATAATTTTCCCTCCTCTAATACCACTGTTAGGGCTCGGAGCACGGTGCCATAGCGGAAGTCGTCGTTGCAAAAAACACACAAGAGGAGAAGATTTCACCCAAAGACATTTCATCACCCCGAAGACATTTTACATCACCCGAAGGAATATTACACATTCTCACCTGAAGGATTTCTACACCACACCCAAAGGAATTGTTACAACTCAACTCCGACACTCATGAACATACCATTTTTGTTGGTACCGCCGATCATCACAACTGGGACACGCCGCTTGATCTCCGCAACCAAGAGGACTTTCAATACATGGAACCTTCCTGAATCTCTTTGCACGATGTCGTTAAAAATTCTATTTCCATCGTTGCATGCCATCATCTTCATGCAAATTCTTTCATTCACCGTTGTTGACACACCATCATCGTCGACATCATCACATCTACTTCATTCTCACCATCTTCGCTTCGTATCAGTTACCAAAAAGGCAGCAACCCCTTCGTCGTTCTCTCTTGGTGGCTAAATCATTGGCAGCCCACATTCCAAAACATGCTACCGCATCCTCTTATATAGACACCCAACCCATATCTTCAATTAATGCGGTCAACATTCATAATTGCATCATTATTCCATCAATTAATATCAGGAATGACTCTTCATTAAAGTTGGGAGAAAATCCTCCACTAATGTTGAGAAAATCCATCCATTAATAATTTTCTCTCTCCTCATTATTTAAATTTTAAATCAATAAATCCTAAAAGTGAGATGTCACGTGTAGGGAAGGGGGTTTCACCACCTGATTGAGGTAGAAGGGAGAAAATGGGGGAAAGGTCAGAGGGAGTGGCTGTGCCACTTGAGGTAGGTATAAGGGAGCATGTGGGGGTTTAAGAGCAGGGTGACCAGACTGCTTCTGGAATTAATTAAAAAAACAAGAATTTAAATTAAAAAATGATCTAAAACCTAGAATTGATTAAGAAAATTGTAATTTACATTTAAAAAAATGAGCTAAAAAAAATAAAAAAAAGATGTTAAATTAAAATGGACAAGATTATAAAATATGAATTAAAAAAACAATTTTCCAATGTTCTTATAAATATTTGATAAATGTGGTGTCTCTAAACCATGAAATCTATGAAAATAACTAATGTAGTGATGTTTATTTAAAAGTGCTTCATAAAAATGTTGGTAAATGAATTAGTGGTGTTTTAAAACATTGCAAATTAGCATTTTTTTGTAATGAAAGGCCAATCCCTCCCTTCACTTATTCACACCTCTCAAGATCTTTAGCTCGACCAAAGCCTTCCAAAATCTCTCCAAATTATCCTTTGTAACATTCTAGATCTTCGGGTCTTCCCTAAAGATTAACTTTTGGGTCTTTAAGAGGATATCCAAAGGTGGTTTCTTTAAGTAAAGGTAATTGTATTAACAATGCTCTTTCATTTTCTTTCTTCTCTTTCTATCTTCAATTATGTCTTTAAAATTAAAATAAAATAACACACATATATTCCATATACTAATATATTTTTAGGTTTATGAAATAATATTTATCTATCTCCTCCTCCATCAAATGGGAAACAGAATCGCGGATCGGGTGTATGGATGACTACAGTCGGACGAACCAATGTAACTCATTTTCCATAAACACAAATCATGATTGTATATAATGATGGATTGAATATATATATATATATATAATATAATATTATTACACTTATTTTATTATAATATACCATATATCTTCTTACATTCCATGCTGTTTAAAACATGATAACATCAATTGTGTGTACGGGGAACTACTGCCTCACGAAGCGTTGTGATTTGTTTTTAACTTAATATTTACATGGAAGGTATTAAGGATAAATTAAATGAACATATGTGTTACATATGACATGATATTTATTTTTTAAAATTAATATATCACCCACTTCCATACCATTTCTTGCAATAAAGGAATGATATCGGTGCTTGTGCGTACGTACAACCTACAGTCTCCAAGAAGCGATGCGATTCATTTTCCATTAAAAAAATTTAAAGGATGATTATAAAATTTTGTCTAATGATTAAATATTATATCTATAACATTAATACTATTATGGGGATGATGGATTAATAACATATATACAATAATCAGAACATTCAGGATAGGACACACATGTGAAAATAAGGCAATTAACACCTAAAACAAAGAAAATAATGAATTATTAATAACAAAAAAGATGTAAAATGTTAGAAGAAGATAATATGTGATATTATAAATATGAATATAGTTCTGGTATAAATTTATAATATCCTAAAAACTACTATATGAGTGTTTAAAACACATTCAACAAAAATGAAGCGTAATGAATGTGATTTCGTCTCAATTTCCATTTCATTGAGACATATTTGTTAATATGCACCTATTAAATTTTATATGGTTTATATATACTTTCTCTTTGATTTATTAAACATAAATAACTATTTATTCATTATATTATTTTAAAAACTTATATTCCTGTTGAACTGATGCTCACAATTTATTTATTGTTTAATTTTGTGATTGTTAACTTTCTCCTGAGAAAATCACATTCTTGTGATCATTTTTCATTAGACATTACATTTATCTTAAATATATATATTCTTTATATATTGGATATGATTATTTCTTAATCCTTATATCATTTTTACATACAATGTTTATGTTGAAATTAATTTGATTAACTGGGTAAATATTGATAAATATATACCATATAATCAATATATTTATTTATGATAAGACATATATTTCATGAATTAAATCAATTATTCATTATATTAAGAATGATTTGGATATGGAGTGATGGGTTGGGCTCTGAAATATAAATCCCCTCAATGAATCAATTATAATGATCCAATGTTTTATACACAAACATCACATTTAATTAGATGAATATTCAACACATATGATCCATACCAGAACCATAATGGATTTGAGTCTCTGGATATGTGATATAAAATATTCTTATTTTATGAAAGTAAATCATAATATCCCAAAATGTTCTTCTATAATAACACTCCTACTAATAATACCCTACCTAGATATTTCTTTATAACGCAAGGAAAGAAACATAAGAAATGGTGATTTCAGATGCTCAGTAAGGGTAAACATATGAGATACCAATCCATGATCACATGATGAAATAAGATAAGAATAAGGGAATGGGGTCATGAAAATAACATAAAGAGTTCATACCAAACCTTTCAAAAATCATAAACATGATTAATGTCATAATATATTATCATTTCAGAAATCATGGGCCATATGTGTAAGAAATCATCATAAATCAATCATAAACTATAAGCTCACGTCATAAAAGGGTGGAACCATCATAAATATAGAAAATAATTTATAATATCAATGATAATTACCTATACCATTAATATAGTGGACCAATACAAACTTGTTTCCAATAGTTGATCAAGATTCACCTTTTTCTCAAAGTGGATCAGGATGCACCCATCTCCCATTGTGGATAGGATGCACATATTTTCCATTGTGGATCAATCCCATCGACTTGTACCCTATTGTTATCCCATGAGATATAAAGCTTTATCCAATTCATCAGAGGGAGATATGGTCCCACATGTTAGGTAATGAAAGTCATATATATGTGTCCATTAATATCATAAACCATTCATCATATGAGAACCCATAAAAAATGGGTTTCATAAACATTTCATTATTACATATATTATGGAATGCAAAAACAGGGTTCATAAACAATGTGCAATCAAAGTAAAACCACATGGAGAAATATTAATGATGGTAACCTTGGATAATATCCCCAATATATTATAATTAACATCAAATAATGTTATATTAGATAAAAAATGATTTTAAAATATTACTTTCAATAATTCTTAAGGAAAATAACATGTCAATTTTAAAACCACTTTTCATTTAATACGATGTGCACTAATAAGTGAATAAATTTTATTTGAAAATAAACTTATAAAATTGTAAATAAACCTTCAAAAATTTGAGGAATCAGGATGAGAGCAATTCCATCTCATACCTTATAAGTTAAAAAACATTCCTTCCATATTTTTTTTCCAGAAAATCCACTAATAAATTCATTTATAAAATGTAAAAAATTATTCCCCTCAATTTTTAAAAAAAAAATCAAAACTTGTGTAAAAATGTCATTAAACAACCATAGAATAATGGTAATTGTTTTTTTTATTTTTTCAGAAAAGGGTAATTTAGAAGATAATTTTTCTTCAGTGAATACTAAAATATAAACAATCATGAATAATGATGAGATTGTAAAATAAACCCTCACCTTAAGTCTAGTCGTACCTCATTGAAGTTAAAACCTTATGTATAATAAATATATTTTTGGTTTCTATATATTCCATAAAAATATATCTATCAAACCATGTATGATTTATCTATAACACTTTATTACCTATTTCTTAATAATATTTTATTAAAATCAATGTTATGGGTGATAACTAATTCATTTTCCACACATGTTTCGATTTCATAGTTATGATCCTTATACATTGATCATTATTTCATCATTTTCAAAATTTTAATCATGGTATGAACATAATATATATTCATTTTAAATATATTTATAGTCATTCATAAAAAGTGGAGATAGAAAAATAAATTACACTATTAATAGAGACGGTAGGTCGTATGTATACATGAATGTTGTTTTCATTTTTTGAATAATGGAATAAAAGAAAGGAAAATAATAATACACCATTCGAGAATAATTATTATTTCATATATAAAATATTTTTTATAAAATTAATCCTTGTTACCATCCATGTGAAATATAAATGAATAATGAATCATATCACAACATGGAGATGATAGTCAATGCGTACACGAGAGAGACTTTATCATTTCCAAAATAATGGATTATAAGATGGTAGGAATGTTATTATCATTAAAACAGTATAATAATGTTATTAATATCATATATAAATATTTATCTCATCATAATTCCAATACATAAAATATGCTGATGAAATATAAATTGTATCACTACGTGGAGATGGTATGTTGTACGCATGCACGGGAAATACTTTCACTTATTATTTTATGGTAAAGAGGGTATATAATTATATTTTCATAATCATAAAAAAATGCAGAGTATTTTGGAAACTGATATCATTATTTTATGATAATTATTATAGATTTACTTGAGGTAAAAAATATTATAAAAATAAAGTGTTCAATTATAATGATTACCACTTCTTCATAATGAATGCTTTAAATATTATCTAAAAGGGTATTGGGTTGATATTTTAAACACCTCTAGAATATATCTAGGGAAATAGAGAAGATTATTAAGTAGATTTTTTCAATCTATAATGCTCAAACTTATGTATGAAAGTGGGGGATGAGGTTTCCTTTTATAATTGAGGCTAGTGAAAATCATGGAATTTATTAAAAGATTAGATTATAATAAATTTAATTGAAATAAAAATACATTAAAATGTTAATTTTTAAGAATATAATTTGGGATAGGGAAGTAATCCCATAAATCAAAATATTTTTGAAATGTTTTTTTTAATTTTAAATCTTATCGTTTTTATAAACCTTTAGTTAACTAATTTTAATTATAAATATGGTAAGAAACTTTTCAATATTAAAAGGTTTTATATTTTACTTATATGGTGTAAATTGAACCATAAATGGAAAATTTATAAAATTTTAGAAAATATAATAATCACTTTTTATTTGGATTTTTTATTATTATTTTTAAATAATATAGTTTAATATTATTTTTATAAAATATCATTATCGACAATTTTGGAACAATTCATTACTTTGAATATAAAAACATCTATAAATTAAGTAAAATTATAACCTACTATTTTATTATATCATAAAAATGTTTTGGTAAAATAGATAATTCGTGTATCATCTTAAATATATCAAATTATGTTTTTTTTAATATTTTTAATATCATTTATTTAATTTTTTAATTAATTTAATAATTACTACGTCAGTATTATGTAATCATTTAAGGTAATTATTCCATCAATGAAATTTAAATAAAATATGTTTATGAAGATAAATATTTTCAATTTAAAATAACACTTAAAGTCAAACATATTGTCTTTATTAGCCGATATTGAAAATATTACTCTTATAAAAACAAGAGTGAACCTTGTTTGAATTTTATTTAAATAAAATATTACAATGGTCATAATTTCATGTAATTGGTCCCAAAATGTCATAAAGTCTACCCTTTGATGATTATGGTCTATATATACTCATTATATAATATTTAGGTAAGTTTTGGGGTCATTTAATAGTTCTTATCCTTTTATATTTAACCTAAATTAAATAATTTACCCCTTACCATAGTAAAAAAATTTACTAAGGATATTATTCATATTGACGAAAATTAAAAAGGGATTAATTAAAAAAATTAAAACTAACAATTTGAAATATAGAATTAATTTTTAAAAATTAAAAAAAAAAGAATAATTTATTGTAAAATTAAACCAGAAAAACGCAACAAAAAATAATTTTTCAGAAAAATAATTTTTCAGTATTAAATTTTTTATACCAAATTATTCCATAAAACTGATTATAATAAACATGATTGGATTCTAAAAAAATTATATAACTATTTTTATTTTCAATCAATTTCAAAACCCAATGTTACATTGAAAATTTATTAAATAAAATTATAGTTTTTTTTATAAAAAGTTATATTTTCACTATTCACTAGAAAATTTATATTTTCAGAATAATCCCTAAAAGTAACCCTAATTTAATTAATTTATAATGATTACAAAAATCATGTTCTTTTTATCAAATAAATTTTTAAAATTATAAAAAATTAATTATATTTATATTTTCATAGAATGAAAAAACAATCATATTTTGATAAAAATATATTTTTGAATAATTAACTATTTTTTTCAAAATATTATTCCTTTATTTAAAAATATTTAATAAATAAATTTATTTCTAATATAAAATTCACATATATTTCATAATATGGTTATTACTACTCATTACATATAATTCAATAGATAGTTTATAAGAGCCATTTTAAAATAATAATATTTTAAAACTATATCACAGTTTATTTAAACTTGGTGATTCGTGTTGTGAAAACTATCAAAGAAAAAAATTTATTTAAAGGGAAATAATTCATAAAAATATCAAGGTATAACATTCTACCCCCATTAAAATGAATTTCACCCTGGAAATTCCTCACTCAGATTTAAAAAGATGAGGATACTTTTACCTTCCCACATCCTCATGTTCCCACATAACATCATAAAATTAATGGTTTCACCATAAATATTTAACTAGGACAATGTTCTTATTTCATATAAATTTCTCTCTATGATTCAGAATCTCTATAATTTTTTATTCATAAGAAACATCTTAATCTAGGTGTAAGACCTCTTATTTTAGTATATGTAAAGGATCAGGTATGTACTTCCTCAAGACAGATACATGGAACACATCATGAATTTGAGAGAGATTCAGTGGAAGAACCAATCAACATGCTACCATCCTAATATGATCATGAATTTTAAAAAGACCAATATGCATAGGGTTTAGTTTTCCTTTCATTATTCCACAATAAATTCTTAGTATGAACTTCTCACTAACATTAAATTCTAGATCTCATCAGTGATTATAAACATAACATTTCTATAAACATTGTTTGGTTCATATGTATTTTTTAATGACTCTAATATTTTAGGCCATTTCATCAGCTTTCTCAAGTCCCAATCACTTTCTTTCTACCTCTTATTTATATTTAATTGTATTTCTACATATTATTTTCATAATGTTCTTCATAAATACCCATATAAATAATGTAGTGAAATAAATTGTTTCATGAAAACTCAACTAGATAAAGGTTTTGATGCCAACCACATTCAAAATCAATATAAAAAAGATCTTATCATATCCTTTAGTGTTTGGATTATTTTCTTTGACTGACCATATGTATGGGGTTGATATGTAGTTCCGAAACTCAAATCTATATCAATAACTTATCAAAGGCTTCACTAAAACTTTGAGGTAAACATCAGATCCCAAATAGATACAATTGAATATGGAACTCCCTGAAAACATACCACTTCTGTAATCTATATCATGACAAGATGATAGAGAGAGAAAAAAACTCTAATAGAAATAAGGTGTGGTAACATCATAAGGTGACTGACTACAACCCATAATTACCTCATCATAAAAGATATTATAGACCCTAAAGGTTACAAGTACCTTTTTTCATATGTCCACAAAGTGTAAAATAATTCCACCTTAATTAATTTTTCCCAAAAAAAAAATATGCAACCAAAGGGTTATATTTCCCTAAAATCCACTTAAAATATCCTTATCCAAGATAAAATCCCATCATAAAAATACTCAAAAAGGGGTGTAAAAAAATTTCACTTTTGATCAACCTTATACTAATAAAACTGTTGTGGTATCCATAACTCTTAAGATAATCTTACATATATATATATATATAATTACAAAAGTTAATTCACCCTTTATTCATTAAAAAATATATTATCTTATACAAAAAAATTTTCATTAAAGGATTGGTTTAATCTATTTACCTATAGAATACCAAATATGATTACATAATTCCATAATCCATGTTGAGGGAGATAATCATGTGAAATTTCACTTATGGATAATAATATTTTAATAGGGATCATTAAAAAAAATCAAAAATGAAACTACCAAATAAGAATGACAAAAAAATATTATTTTTAATATTATCATAAACCCCTTTTAAGGGATGAGGAGGAACCAACATGACATCAAGGAATTAAGGCATTAAACCATGCCCCCACAGTCCAAAATCCATAAAAACTGATCAATTTCAAAGGAAAGCCCCTCCCCAGCAACAAAATAGTAAGTCCAACTTCCACCATCCCATCGCTGCTCGGCTAGCTGCCCTGTGCAAAAATTTATGGGCCTGGTTCCGATGGAAAAATCCACACCCTCTCAAACATCCAATTCCGAATAGCAATGTTCAATAGAAACATCTTAGCTAAAAACCTCATCTAGAGATACCTCTAAAGAAGACCTGGGATCATAGACTTTCGAACTGTAGATAGAAATCAGAGAACACTGCCAAAAAAAATTCACAGACTCAAAAAAATAGATTATCAGCATGAAGAAAAATCCAAAAAAGAATCAGCTTCATGGTAAGAAGCAGATTCACAACAGAAGTATATTAACAGCAGTAGAAGAATCACAAAGTCAGAAAAATGGCAAAGATTATAACCCATCACCACCAAGGTTGCCTTCCAAGCGCCAGAACCAATGCCAGAGGAGGGCCCCTCCAAAAACTGGACAAATCCCACCACCACCATCAATTCTACTAGGGGAGACCACAACAACCATCCAAAGTGAACTCTGAAAAAACGGCCGCAACACACAGACCAATGAAGGTTGGAAGAGACCGCAGGACCACACCACGACCATAGATACCGTCGATCCCACAATCGGTGAAAACCAGCATCGTTTCGACCAAATCCGACCTTCCACCTCAGACCGACAATGCCGTTGAAAAAACACGATGCCATAGAAGCATGAATCAAACCGACAGCAAAGCAGGAACCTGTATCTCGAACCCTCACACCATATCTCAGACCAATTCCACTGCAGGAGCTAGATCTCGGCCCGATGCCACCGGAAAAGTTGGATCACAGACTGACGACTTTGCATAATCCACGAACAGTCGCCGAAAGACGAAAAAAGAACCCTCATGCAGCCCAATGTACCGAGCCGCCAAGAAGAAATGCTGGGGAGGAGGCTGCAGACAACCCTAGAGAATATGGAGGCCACGGGGAAATTTTTGTCATACTCCTCTCATCCATTGCACTAACCAGACAACTAATTACATTTTTTACATTTACTTTCTTTATGAACTACCTTTCCACAATTAACAAAACTCATTGTTCCATTCACACACTCCCATTGATGCTCCCCACACATTTATTGATTGTATATGGATCAAATTTATTTCTACAATTTGAGTTTTTAAAATATTATGTCTTCCTTTTCATATCAGAACCATATGAATGGTGGGAATATCACATTTCCTTTTATACCATAATTACATATGGAATGACTTATTTATAGATACTAAAGTCTCTTACAACCAATGATTTTTGAATACTTTTGTTGTATTCTACAAAATAATCAATCAATTTTACTTTCAGGTTTGATTATTAAACCAGAATCATACCTATAAATTATTTTTAAATTAGCTTCATAAGTAGAAATAAATTCATCATCCCTTTACATAATATCAAATAATACATTCTCCATATTATTTTGAAGAATATGATGATATTACTTATTGGAAAATATGTTCTTGAACATTTAAAAATCCATGGATTCAATTTCTTACACTTGACATGTATTCTTTATAAGATTCCACCATTTATCTTCTTCAACTTCAATAAAATAAATCATTAGGATGAACATTTCATGCATAGAGAATTGAAGAACATAACATATTTTTTCAATGGTGTTGATCCATAACCCAACCACTAGTAGATCAGAAGACTGGCTAAAATAAGGTGGATGTTGCATCATAAATGATTCAACAACATGTTGTTCCCTACATATCTCATTTTGAAGTTTAACATGATTCATTGTTTAGAAAATTTTTCATGAAAATAGAGAAAATATTTTTCATTCCCACTCCCATTATACTTGTTTTCTCAAGAGGATAGTTAGTGAATTGTTTGTTGCACTCAGCAATATTGTGGTTCCTTCAGGATTAATCCATTTACTAAAACTAGAAATCATATTATGAGAAACACCAATCATATTGTAAAATCAAATAATTCTAAAAAAATTGTTTATACGATGTCTAAATCATGACACCTTATTTTATGAAACATTAGGTTTAACATTGGTCATTCATGACCATTACCAAAAAATTAGGATATTATTTTATTCATAGACCTATACATAGGGTTTTTATAAAATTTGTCTAACCTTAATCTCCACATATTTACTGAACACTACTAAAATAGAAACTACAACGACTTGAGATTTTTACACTAATATCATATCTATTTAGATGAATATTCATCAACTAACAATAAAACATATTAAATAACCATAAAGGTTTATAGAATTTATAGATTAGATATATAATATTCTAATTTTATGAAATATACTCAATATCTTCTATAAATATCTTCCCGCATTACACTCCTCTTAGGAATACCCTACATAAACTTTTCATCATAACCTAGGGAAATAAACACAAGAAAGGGTCAGCTCGGATGCCTAGTAAGGGTAAAAAAAGAGATATCAATCCAAGATTATATGAAAGAATAAGATAATAATCAGGGTATGTGATCATATACATAACTTAATAAGTTCATACCCAACCTATCATAGATCATTAATATAATTCACGTCACAAAATATTATTATTTTAGAAAACATGGTCCATAAGAGTAAGAAGTAATCATAAATCAATCATGAACCATAAACTCCTGTCATAAATGTGTGGAACCATCATAAATATAGAAAAACATTTAATATATAAATCATAAATACCAAGACCATAAACATTGTGAATTAGGACACCCATGTTTCTTATAGTGGATTAGGATGCACCTGTTTTCAATAGTGGTTAAGGACACACCAGTTTCCCATAGTGGATCAAGCTCATCAACTTGTTTCCCATTGTTATCTCATGAGATATAAATATTTACCAAATTCATTGGTGGGATATATAGGTCCCCTATATCACATAATGAAAATCATTTTTTTATTCACAGTTACATAAATCATTCATTATATTATGACCGATACAAAGAAAACTGGTTTCATAAACATTTCATCATTATATAAATCCTTTAGAAACAGGGTTCATAAACAACATGCCATCCAAAACCTAAACCATACTGTGAAATATTAATAGTTGTATCCTAGTTCCATATTCATTGTAATGAAAAATTAACATCAAATAATTCTATCTTTTATGGAAATTATTTTGAAATATTACAAGGAATAATTCTTGAAGAAAATAACTTTTCCATTTCAAAATCACTTTTCTTTTAAAAAGATTCACACTCATAAATGAAAAATGTTTATTTTAAAATAACTTTTTAAAATTTTACTGTAATATTAAAATAATTAATGTTTTTTTAACGGTGGGAAACTCAAATCCTGTTGTATAAGTTAAAAACATTGCTTCCATATTTTTTTTCAGAAAAGTCACAAAAAACTTCTTTTAGAAAAAACAAAAATATTCCTTTCAAACATTTTTAAAAAAAATTAAAACAAGGGTAAAATTTAATTAAAAAATAATATAATGATGGTAAAGAAAATTTTGAATTTTTTTTATAAAAAATTAATATATAAGAGAAATATTCCCTAATATATACTTAAATATAAACAATCTTGAATAATGATGAGATTATAAAATAAAATCGTTACCTTATATCTCTCCTTTCCCCATTCATGTTAAAAAACTTGTATTATAAATATTGATTTAATATAAATTTATTATATAACCATATAGGTATCATACTATTTATGATATATTAATTACATCTTATCACCTATTTATTAATTTTTCTTTATTAAAATCACAGTTCTGGGTGATAATGGCTTTGTTTTCCATGCATCTTTCGGTTCGGCAGTCCCAATAATTATACTTTAATCATGGTATAATCAATTTAGTAATTTTAAACATTGTATTAAAATCATATATATTTGTTATAAACATATTTTTATCCTTTAATATAATGTATATAAAGAAATATGAATTACACTGTTCATGGATATAATAGACCGTACGTACGCATGAACACTATTATCATTATTTGAATGATGGAATGAAAGAAAGGTTTATAATAATAAATGTTTCCAAAATCATTATTATTTTATATATTTCATATATATTCATAAAATAAATCTTTATTTCCATCTATGTGAAATATTAATGAATAATGAATCACATCGCATCGTGGAGATGGTAGTCCGTATGTATGCACAACGATGTTATCATTTCCAAATAATTGGATGATAATATGGTTGAAATGATGTTATAATTAAATAAATATAATAATTTTATTAATATCATATATATAAATTTATCCCACTATAATTACCCTCTATAAAATATGTTTATGAAAAATGAATTGTATCGCTATGTGGAGACGGTTGGTCGTACGTACACACGAGTGATACATTCACTTCTTATTTTATGGGAAAGTGGTTATATACTGGTGTTTTCATAATCATAACAAAATTTATTCATTTTTATGATACATAATTTATTACATTAAGATAATTATTATATTTTCATTTGAGTCATATAAGAGTTGAAAAAGAAAGTGATCGGTTAGAGAGATTACCTCTTCTTTATAATGGCTCCTTTTTATCTCCTCTAAAGGGATTTAGGTTTGTTTTTTGGGAATAAAAGATCAACCATAATGTTTATATATAATATTAAAAGAGGATTTTTTAGAGTATGTTTGGGATAGATGGTTCAAATTGGTGTAAAGAAGTAAGAGAAGAGGTACCCTTTTAAAATTAAGGTGAGGGGTACTCTTGGAATTTCTCAAAACACTAATTTATAATAGATATAATCTCAATCCAAATACCAAAAAATCTAAATGTATTAAATAATAATGTGGGATAGCTTTTTAATACCATCAAACAATATATTTTAGGTGTGTTTTGGTGTAATTTTAAACCTTATCCATCTGATTAATCCTTAGTTAACCTATTTTATTTTTAACTACGGTAAACAAAGTTTCAATATTAAAAGGATTTAATTATTAATTATATGGTTTAAATTGGACCATAAATATAAAATTTATGAAATTATATACCCTATAATAATTATATTTTATTTTTAAATATTTTTATTATTTTTAAATAATTTAATAATATATTATTTTGATAAAATATTATTATTATCAATTTTGAAACTACTCGTTACTTTAACTTTAACAAACTATGTAAAACAACTAAAATTAAAAATGAAATATTTTATTATATCCTAAAAATATCATTTTCATATAGAGAATTCATTTATTATATTAAATATCTTATGTTTTGTTACTTTTATTATTTTTGATATCATTTATCTGAATTTTCCATTAATTGAATAAATACAGCATCACCACTGTGTAATTATTTAATATAATTATTCCTCCACTTATAATTAATTATAAATTAAAATGATGTATATAAATATTTAATATTTAAAAATAATACTTATATTCAAATATATCTTCTTTATAACACCCTAATAAAAATATTACACTTATAAAAACAAGAGTGTGACATGTTTGACTTTTCTTTAAATAAAATATTTTAATAGTCATAATCCAATATATGTTGTCCCAAAAGGGCATAAATTAGAATATAAGATGATTATTATATATATAAACTCATCCAAAAGAAATTTAAAAAGTTTTAAGGTCATTTAATATTTCTTATCATTTTATTTTTAACCCAAATTACATGATTTACCATTTACTATGGTAAAAAAATTAATAACGTTAATATTCATATTTAGAAAAAATAAAATAAAATAAAATAATAAATTTTATCCTATGGATTAAAAATATATAATTAATTTTTAAAAATTCAAAACACAAAATTCTCAAAATTTAATTTATAATTAAATCAGAATAAAGCAATGGAAAACGGTTTTTTATAAAAATGAATTTTTATGTATGAAAATGTTTTATAAAAAAGAAATATTTAAAATTGATTCCATTGAGATTAATTGGTTTATTAAAAATAAATTATAATTAATTTTACCTTTAAACTATTTTAATAAATAATGTTATTTTGAAAATTCTTGAGATAAAAGTACAATTTTCAATATAAAGTAGTATGTTTCACTATTCACTTAAAATTAATATTTTCTAAAAAATACAAAAAATACACACAATGTTGATTTTTATATTTTTATTTAAAAAATAAATTCCATCTTATTAAATAAACTTATTTTCTCACAGAATTTAATAAAAATATTATATTGAAGAAAACATATCTGTGATGAATAAATTGCCTTTTCTAAAAATTGAATATTTATTTCCTAAGAATTATTAAATAAAATTTTATTAAATATAAACTTCACATGAATTTCATAATATGGTTATTCAAATTGATACCGTCCAACTCAATGAATAGGTTATAATGGTAATGTTAAAATAATAATATTTTAAAACAATATCATGGTATATTTTAACCTAGTTTTGCGTGTGGAACATCAAATAAATAAAATTATTTAAAGGGAAATACTTCATAAAAATATTAGTGTGTTACATTGGTAGTCTGAGGAGGTGAATTAGTAAGCTAACATTATGTTGGATTTTACCTATTATTCCAAACCGTCCTATGAATTGTAATGACTTTAGAGGTATCATCATTCCCAAGATCATAAGGTCCAATAATCAAGAATTTAAATCACTGAGAATTAAATTATTATTTTTATCAATTATATTTTCACATTGATATTATCTCAGGTTCATTTCTTTCTCATATTATTAATTAAATATCCTTTTTTCATATATTTACCTTACCATATTGATTATGCCATATCTAATCATGATAGTCAAGTTATTAATTAAATGAATTCATTGTTTAGTCATTTACCATACCATATTTTTATGCCTTACAGACTCATGATAGCTTCCACTATACACAAACCTTTCTGAGAATTTCATATAACCCTCATTTTTTTTCTTTCCACATGATATAAAGATTAATTCATTGAATGAGTTCAAGGTTGCTGAAAGTTTTCCATTTCTATGCTTTGTATGTTTACTTCTAATGTAAAATGGTTATCATGTATATATTTGGTTATCAAAGAAATCTAAATTGATCAATCCTTATTGATGTCATCCCTTATATATTATTCCATTTTAATAAAGTAGACACATACTCTAGGTTACTATAGTTGGGTTCGTTACAATTACTCGTTTCCAAAATATTGAAAAGGTAATTTAAGGTTTTCTTGGTGGTTTTCACATCAACATTCTAGAATAGATACATGAAGAATAAGTAATCATTAAAAAACAATATTGTTTTCTTATAAATGATGGTAGAAACACTTTTTACCCACCAAATGACACATTTTTTGTGTAAAACCCATAACCTAAGGAATGTTATTCTAAAATAGATCAATATAAGAAGATACTTGGTTTCCTATTTGGTGAAGATGATAATATTCTCTATATAAAGAAGGATAATGATCAATATATGTAGTGTTTTTATATACTGATAACATAATGTTCAGTGGATTGAATGACCCATATTGTAAGAAATATTTATAGTTCATGAGGTGTGATTTTAAAATATAGATGATTAGAGAATTGAAAATTTTCCATGGATTATAGGTATATAAGTAAAACATATGTAATTTATCAATTAATTCAAATATATCTTGGAGGTTCTTAAAATAATTATATTAGACTATTCTAAGGTAATGATAAAATCTATTGCCACCAATAATATTTTTTTAATTGATGATGTTGTAAAATCTGTCAAGGTTACCAAATAAAGGCATGTCATTGGAAGCCTTTTTTACACAACATTGACAAGATCCAAAATTTTCTTTTCTAGATTTATTTTCATAAGGTATGGAATTTCTACATGGGAATTATAATTAATTTTAGTGATGATATTACTATAATATATCCAAATCATGATTGATTTCAGTTTGTTCTATAGTTAATCATTTGAGATGGAGTTATTGGATATATAGATGCATATTTTTTTAGTTCATTAGATGATATAAGGTAAACATCTTTTAGAGTATCATATCTTAGAAGATTTTATATTTATTTAATGATAAATAAATATGATTTTGTTTCACTTAGCACTATATAATCTAAATATATTGAGGGTACTAAAAATTTCATGATTTTTGTATGGATGAAGAATCGACTTAAAGATATGATTGTTGAAGTTAATTATTTTATTATAACAAACAATATAAATTCAAGTGATATAAATCATTAAAAAAACCATCCATTACTCAAGGATAATTAACATTTAATAAAAGAATTAATTCATAAAAGATAAAGTTCATCATGAGTTAGTGAAATTGGAGTATGTTACTACTGAACATCAAGTAACATATATTATGTTGGAGGCCTTACCAAGGAGGAATTTGAGAGCCATAAAACGGAACTTGGAGTCTAGTAAAATCCTCACCCTTAGATAGTGTAGACATGATACCCCCACTCCCCATGGTGTGATATGGATTTCCTCTTGTTCAGATAATTGTTCTTTCTCTCTTACAACCTTAAATAGAGTTACCAATGGGTTCATTGATAAAAGGGTACATATTATTCATAAAAGGAATAAATATTTATTAAGACCTCAAAGTGGGTCAATAAAGCTGATAAAATGGGGATACTTCTTTAATAATAAATAAGGGGGAGAAAATAATCAATGGTAGAAATTGTGAGTCATGTTGAACATGATAATTATAAATTTGTTCTGGTATATATTAAATATCATGAAAATAAATCATGAGGTAATATGGTTAATAATAAGTGTTAGGTAAATAATATGATTTGAATGAGGAGATTCAATGACAAGCCTTTCATGTTACAGTTGTTTTTCATAATGATCTTGAATTATATGGGATTATTGTACATGTTGTGGGGGTCTTTGATCATTATATACATTTTTAGAGAGTGGATATTTTAGGATCGTATAAGTGTTTATTACTTTTAAAAAATATGGTTAAATAGTTTAAGGTGTTTTCAACAAACCAAGGGGGAAATATTGTTATAAAAACTCCTCAAGTTGACATTTCGGGATTTTTGGTTTTTGGTTATTAATAAATAATATTGGAAAATTTCCAAATATTTGAACACATGAAAATTTCATGAAGATATGTTTTCCATATATGTTTATAGTTGGTTTTACGGTTGTATCAAATGTTTGTATTTAAATAATAATTGTACCATTTTGTTCAAAAAACAAATTTGTGTGAACTATGAAGTTGTAAAAATAGTGAAGTTGTGTTAACTAAAATAATTCATAAAAAAATTAACATAACGAAATATTGGTTTTTTTATCCAGGTTATGCCATGGATCAATATTTTTTAATAAATATCCGAGTCTTGCAAAAATGAATTAGAGAGTGTGAAGAATACATAGAGGTGAGATAAGTTAACTTTTTTGTGCGTAAGACTTTCTTTAATGTATTCCATGCCTGAAATTATTTATGTGAATATTAGTATCATGTATAAATGAATTTATATGTGTATAAGTTACCCAAATATCCATTTTTTTCAAATAATTTTTTTAGAAATCTAAATTTATAGGAATGTCCTTTATATGAACATTAATTTTCATGAACAAAAGTTGCGTGAATATATATTTACATGAACTATAGTTATGTGAACATGTATTATGGGAAAAATGTTATAAATAATTGGACTATGTGTACCCCAAATAAATTTCCCACAATTTCTTTAATAAAGTAGTATCCCTCATTTTGATGAAATAATAACTTCATGACACATTAATATTATTGTATACAATAGTGATTTAGTACATTTTATGTTTCTTTTGATAAAGTAGTGCATAAACATTAACTGAGAGAGTTGTGGGTTCTCAAATTTCAAATGGTTTTAATCGATGTGGGATAGTGAGTTTTCCACAAGAATTTTATGTAACAATGCACTTTATTGATTGTTGTACATCAATAAATCATCATTGTATACACTATGCATTTTTTCGGGTTGAGGGAACCATGTAAAATTACCGTGTTTCTTTCATGATTTTATTTCCATGATATATTTTTATATGAAAAATAGAGAAGTTTGATTTTCTCAATGATAAAATAATATTACAAGGGGGATTATTTTAATCTTCTATACCATGATTCACCCATCTCTCAACGTATTTAACTTTGAGATGCCATAACTTATATATTTAATTTTTTTTATAAAAATAGACTTTTGTATATTTTGGATTAAACATACATATCCCCAGTGGAATTCCCATGTTACCTTTAAGTATCACCTAACATACTTTTAAATATATCAGGTGATTTATGAATATTCTTGTTTTTTGCCTTTAATGTTTCCACTCCAACATCCTCTAAAAAATTATACCCATCTCAAAAACTACATCAAAACGATTCTATATGAAATTTAATAGTATTTACAATATTTATTCAATAAAACACACCAAAAATAATACTATGTATTTTTTTCTAAAAATATTCCACATTAGGTTTTTTGATGACTATTTAACATGCCTTCAACTAGAAATCCTTTCTTCCACACATTATCTATGACAACCACAAACCTTCAACTGAGGGTGTGTTCATTGATTCACTATGTTATCCACGTAAATCACACATGATTATTTTTAGACATGATAAAAAAGAATCAAATGACATATTTATCCTGAAACACCACATTAAAAATCAATTTTTTCGTACAACACACCTTAATATAACATTAATGTGAAAAATAATTCACTATTTGTTATTAGCACTAAAAAAATCAATAATCCACCTATTGAAACCAATTTCTATATATGAATGAAAATTAAAGATATCCCCTTGAATAAAAATTTACATGTTCTCCCCAATGTTATAAAAAGTTTTCCACCATTTTCAAAAATAGTAATAAAACTCTTCAATGTTTCACCACTTAGTCAATATAAAAACATGTCTCCCCCTTTTGTCAAATAACCCAATAACCACTTCCTCTAGGTTTTATAAAAGTGAAATATTATCTAAAAATCTATATCTTTAGGGGGTCCCTTCTTAAAACCACCTATATGGATGGAGTTGGTTATAATATAATAACTAACATATTTATTTCAAACACTTTTTTGGGTAGTTAAATAGTTAAGATATCAATAACATTCTATTCTATTTACATATACTCCAAAATTACCAAAATCTTCTTAAACATCACCTTTATGATGTGATATTTGATGACAATGTGCTTTTCCCTTAAATAATGGCCATGATTCTTTATAAGATTGATGGAACTTGTTGTAACACCCCAGAATGATAAAGGGATAAATGACTAAATGATGTGACTCATGTCAATAAGGTGCACAATCCTTTTCAGAAGCATGTCTGATTAGACCTCCATAGTTATGCGTGCTTGGCCTGGTGTAGTGATCAGGATAAGTGAACTTTGGGAAAGTTTCCTAGGGTGCATGTGAGTGAGGAAAAATAACACTGGAAAGGACATGTGTTGACTTGTGGGGATATTCATTAGTTATATGACCCGTATAGGCATGTGGGTGGACCCCAGGGTGGGGACCACGTGTCTGTGGGGAAACTGGTGGTACCTGGTGGGTCAGGACCCGTCATTCATGTTAAGGCAGGGTGTTCGTGCTTTCACCGGGACCCAGTTGTCATATTTGGCATCAGAGGTGGTACCCAACCTTATGTATGGTTCACTGCCTTGGTTGAGATGTAGGGCCCACAATGGGGATGTTGTTCTCTAGGGGGGGGGGGTGATTGTAACACCCCAAAATAGTAAAGGGTTAAATGGATAAATGATGTGACTCATGTCAACAAGGTGCCCCTTCTTTTTCGGGAGCCTTTCTGGTGAGAAGTCCACAGTTAAGTGTCCTTGTCCTGGAGTAGTGATCATGATGGGTGACCTCCTTGGACGTTTCTTAGGGTGTGTGTGAGTGAGGACAAAGCACATTGGAAAGGACATGTGTTGACCTGTGGGGATAGTCATTAGTTATATGACCCGTGCATGCATGTGGGAGGGTCCTAGGGTGGGGACCACATGTTTGTGGGGAAAGTGGTGGTACCTGGTGGGCTTGGAACCAATGACCATGTTAAGGCGGGGTGTATGTGCTGCCACCGGGACCCAGTTGTCACACTTGCGTTATCCTACTTGATTAAAATGGGATATTTTAGTTCAAATCCTATATCATCATGATTATGCTTCATTAAAAGATGTTATGTCCATGATATAGTTACAGATATGTTTTTAGGAACTATATTAATAAATTAAATGTAGTCTTTCTTCATTATCATACATGAAATACACATGTTTTCATAGATAAAATCACCACCTTTTGTATTAATTCTATTATTATGATAACCAGCCCAATCCATATCTATGTATCCCAATAACTCTTGTTGTGATGTTTTATGATAAAATACCCTGAAATACACTCTATATTTTATATAAAAAGTATTATTTTCACTACCATCAGGTGTATTTATTTAGGATAACATTGGAACATTTTGTCTTGATGAGCATAAAAGATGTTGTCCAATATTTCTTTATTAAGTATAATAGAATTATAATAATTTAAATATATTATATGATATTGATATATCTTCTATCATTATCCCCTATAAACGTTATATAAACATATACTAGTGTTAAAATCACCTTGAAATTTTACATTATAAAACTTTTGATTATATCCTTGGAATAAATAGATTTTAAGTGGAAGCTCCATGTATTCCTTGTGTAACATATAAACCAATCAGAAATATTAAATCACCAATCACAGACAACTCAAACTATTACTATATAAAGTATGAAAAAAAATATTTTAATGTGATTCATTTTATCATTAGAATATTATTACATTAAAATAAATAAGAAACATCATCCTTTTATTATTCTCTATTTTCATCTAGAGGTTGTGAAAAAATCTTCCATGCCAAAATCCTAGATTTATCAAATATTGATCAAGACTTGATTATCATGCCTTTGGTGATTGATTCAACCAATACAATTTGTTATCTAATCGAGAAACCTTAAAAAAATATCTATCTATAATAAAACTATTTATTTTTTGGATATATACCTATTAATCAAGATGTTCATTAAGGAATATTGTTTTTACAACTATTTAGAGCATCTTAAATCCAATTGTCACTACATTGGATAAGAAAAGTCGAATTTTTTATAGAAACCACACTAGAGAAAACATATATTATATTTTTAATCCTTTAAATTGGTAATTCCTCTTACACAATAGTCATGTTTTGTCTAAATAACCTCTTTATTTCCTTTTAGTTTGATATATAATACCAACTTGATTTCTATAATGTTTTTCCTTCCAACTGTGTGAAAATTTGCTTTGTTTGATTATTCTTAATTTGGTCAAGCTATTCATTCATCACCTTGATATAATTTTTAACCTTAGTAGCCTCATTGAAATTATTTTTCTTTAATTAATAATTTATTGATATTTATTTTAGAGTCTATATCCTTCTATATTTCACTAGAGTTATCCAGTCACCGTTTGTTTAGTCTTTCTTGATTTCGGCCCTCATTTTTGACTTCTTTGTCCCCACTAATTTATTAGCAATTTCAAAATCATATATTTCTTATTTTGAACTAAATTTACCTCAATTTTATCCCCTTGGGATACTCACCTCATCAGTACTTATTTTATTGAAAAATCTACTCACTGGTTTTAGAATTTTACTATTTTCCACAATAGTGACATCCTGAATATCAAGGATTTTCCTAGACTTTTTTGTGACACTTTTATGATTTTATTGTAGATTAGTAACCAAGAAATATAACTTCAACACCATTATATTTTAACTTATATTTATTCTAGTTATTGATAATAACCAAATTTCTCTCAAAATTTTGAAAGTATTTCAGTGTCTTCTTCTTCTCATGCCACATCTCATAAGGTATCTCCTATTTATCTATACATAACAAGACTTAATATAAATATTTATTAATATCAATAATACTTCCCTCTAATATATTTTATGCAATCATTTTTCAATGACCATCATCATTGTCATGTTTTTAATGTTTCAATTCATCCACCTAATAACACTAGAGGAGTCCTCATTTCTGAGACTTGGTGTCATATCCTAAATGTCTAATGATATAAATCCACATGAATAATGGTAAATTATATTCCATTATTAGTTAAAAAAATCTAAATTTTCTTCCCAAACACCTTCTACTCCAATATATGATAAGTTTTAATACAACCAAACAATTTAGATTCATGAGAGATCACTATTATCCATGTCATCATGATTTAATCATCAATGAATAAAACATATAACCTTTTTCCATTGATTTTCGTGATATTGGACCATAAATACAAACATACTCCAACTTAAGTAACTTCATTGAATAATTTTCCTTTATCTTGAAAGTCCTTTAAATAATATTTAGCTTTTGAGAAGTGGAGCACATATGAGTGAAATGATGTGAATATTTAGTGATATCAAGTTCTCATTAATTATTTACCAAATAATATAAGTAATTTTGGATGATGTTGCTAAATTTTTTGAGAGAAAACCAATCATCATTTTCCTTAGTTATAAAAAACATGTCCCTTCTTCACTAATTCAGAAGAGACTCTCATGTGTGTGATCGCCTTTTATATACAATTAGACTGTCTCTTACTTTGAAAATACAATACTTCCTGGTGAAATTTACCCCTTTACATGGGTCACATAATTGAATTATTTCTATAAAATTGCGACCAAGGCCATTAACTACCAATATATCTATGTGAATTCAGTCTTTAACTCTAATTTTAGATTTCTAGAGACAATAATATTTACACCGTACTCATTTACAAATCTAATGAAACCTTCTTTTTCATTCTTGATACCCATAATAAGATTTTTTCCCATAAAATTGGAATTGAATATGTTTCATAGGATCCACAGACTAATGTTATCTATTACTTAAATAGAATTCTTAATAGTATTTTCTTTCTTAGATCTTCCTTTCATGATCTTCATCCACAACATCAAATCATTAAGAAGTGAAAATAATTTTTCATTATTTGGTTTCATTGGATCAACTTCCCTATATTGGATTATGAATTGGTTTTCTTATTTCAATTCTAATTGAAGATGCTTAAAAATGTTTATATATTCCCCTCCAAGATTTATATCACACTTTATTATATTTTTGTTAAGAAAGTAACTAATTTGTTTGAATAACATATTTAGTATAAAAATAACACCCAATATATGGTGTATATTTATGTCTATACTTCAATGTTACACATTGTTTTTGTGAATTGTGACATTCAGCCAAGTGGATATTCCTCCTAGGTGTAGGTGCTTGTGGATTTTGATAAAAAAATAATTATTTTTTTCTTGTGATCAAGACACAATTATATTTTTTACATTATTATTGAGACATATGTTTTTTCCAAATCAAAAAAATTCACTTTTTGGTCACTAGGGTTTAACTCAACATGATATACAACCCATTCGTTCCCATTTCATAATGTCATCTTGGGAGTTTAGAGCCTTTTGTAATTTTCAATCATCCAATATAATGTAAAAATATCTACTTCAAGAAGTTAAATTTGTTTGTCTATATAATTCAATCTATTAATAAATATATTTGTGATTTTGGACTATTAATTATGATTGATTTTATACTAAACCTCATTCTTTATGTTTTATAGAATTCCATATTTGAATCACTCAAGTTTATCCTTTAACATGGATTTTTTTATTCTTATTAATGCATATATAGTTTTAAATCATGAAAAATACATTATCATACTTTATTTTGGATATATAGACATTAATTTCTTTAAGTTCAACTTTTAGTTCAACCTTGAGATCTACTCTTCACTCAACATTAACAAATTCACCATCATTTTCCAACGGTTGGGGTTTGTCTATGAAAAACAATATACTTATTTACTGAGGTATTTTTGTATCACCCTATGTTTTTAGGATGAATATTCATTCTATACACGATATGATTATAATTATAAATTTCCCCTATTTTTCAATGGAATCGAAATTGATTAGGTAATAAGTTATATAAGATTGTAATTAAAATAAAAAACATTATTCATCTATTGAAAAAAAGTGGAAATAAAATCACAAGAATCCATGTATTACACACCATGGATTAGTACTCACTATGTATTATTAAATCATTTAAATGCTCATAAATTAAAAGAAGAAAATAAATACTAAAGTATAAAATATTCAACCCTAGGTGATCTCCTTGATCATATTCACCCATAAAGATCACCAATAGTCATAAAAACCTATAATGTACAATAAAATAATGAATGGAGAAAGCATAGTGTTAGATGAAAATTGAAAACTATGAAAATTAGAATTGTGACTTATGAAGAGAAAATGTAATGCATGATTATAGGACATCAATACACAATACTAGAAAATGTCTATTATAGATACTGGTTGTAACACCCCATGTTTTTTAAAATAAATTGAAATTCATGAAACATTGTTTTATGTAGATATTCATAACTATACTTTAAAAATAATTTTTCAACTTCTATGTTTTGAATTTTGAAAAATGATCATCTTCAATTGTGTTCAGTAAGTAATTTAGAGTCTAATTAAACAAACTTAATGTTTGGTGAATAGTAACATACCCTTATGAATAGTAATATGAATAGTAACATGACAATAATGAATATTAAATTTTGTTATTTTGTTATTTTTTAAAATGATTTAATATAATTACATCTTGGTTAATTTTTCAATATTATATAAAAGCAGTTATAGTTTTATAATAGTTAATTTTTGAATTAAGTATGATTTTATTTAATAATTAAATTAATAATATTTAGAAAATTATTTTCAAAAAATGGAGTTCATTTTTTAATTCTAAACATGGATAAATGTTTATGTTGAGTTTTTGGGAATTTTATCTAATTCTAGAATTTGTCATTAATAATAAAATACGATAAAATACAATAACATACGATAAATGCTAAATACTTGATTTACTGCATCATAGGTGATGTAAGGATGATGTAAGACCACTTGGTTCAAAATCAATTCTAGTATTACTATATGGGGTCACATTAATTAAGACTATTCATAGTCTTGAGAAAAAATATTATAATAATGATTAAAATAATGATAAATACCCCCTCTCATAAATACCACCCTTATTACCCTCTTCCTACCAAACCTCTCAAGCCTTGAGCATGGTCTAATTTCTGATAAATTCCCTCCCTAATCTCCTTCCCCACTTCCAAGACCTTTTGGTCCCACCGAAAGTCCAAAATCAAAAGACTTAAGGAGGATCTCAAGGGGAAGAGATGAAGAGGTAATAAATTATCTTCCTTTTCATGTGTTTTCCTTTCCTTCCATTTTCTTTTATAGTCTCTTACCATCCTCTTATACAAGAAGAATTAAAGCTCCAAAAATCTTGTATATTCTGGATTTTAACATTTTCATGTAATATTCATCATCATTCTTCTTCTCCTCTCCCACTTATTCAAGGAATAAAAACATTGTCTGTGATGTGTCGAATTACCGACATCATGGACGATGTGATATCAATATTATTTAATTATTTCATGTTTGGTCAAGAAACCATTTTTATGGTTTAACCAGGTTATAATATATGTATTATTTCTCATATGTGGTTCTATATTTCTTTTGAACACATGGTTTTAATTTATAAAACAAAATGAGGTCGTTATTATCAAAGAACCACAAAAATGATATAAACGAATATCATTAATCTTTTAACTTATGAATCATCCTCATTTGAGAATTCAAAATAATAAATGTAATAATTATGATTCTGAAAATATGTAACTACCACTCCATTCCAATTCTAGATTTTCACATCCAATTGACAAGAACATCCATCATGAACTGATCATGGAAAACATGTAAAGAAAGCACCAAAAACAATGGAAGGAACAAAATACTAATAATTAAAGGGTGAAATGATGTTATGAAATGATCATATAAGGTGTTATAAACATTAATATGTTTCTTTAAGATATTAATAACACTCTTTAAATTATTATACAAGAGTTTTAATTACACATTAATTAATAAGAACCCGAGGTAAGGGAATTCTGAACCCAATTTCTATTCTTTGGGTTAACATTCTTATTTATTCATTATATGGTATTAAGATTATTGGTGTGATGAATTTTTTTATATATTATGTTTCAATATGTGTATTTATAGTTTATAAACATACCTATTCAATATTATTAATTCTCACTCCAATTATATTTTAAGGGACTTTCCTTTTAAAATCCTTTTAAAACTATTTTTAATAAATTTTAAAAGGATTGTTTTTATGTGTATGGCGTGAGTAGTTTCTCCTATTTTAAAGAAAAATTATTACCATGATATATTCCTTGGTCAATATTTATGTTGGGTTGAACCCATTATAGCTCATGATATGTTGGTTTGAGCCCATTACATCTCAAGATATGTTGGTTTGAGCCCATTATAGCTCAAAATATGATGGGTGAGGCCCATTATAGCTCTACAATACATTGGGTACTCCGGAGATGGAAGTCGAGTAAAATTTTATTCCATTTAAAAGGGTGAATGTAAGATTGATATGGTAAATATTTCCTAAGTAAACTGAAAGATGTTTCTATGCATATGAGTTTTTATGATTATGGGTTTTATTGGGGTTTAGTTATCACTTGACTAACAATTTCTTTCTTTATATATCATACTGAGTTTTATACCCATCCCAAATTTTTAAAATGATTTTTCACTGGATATAAG
This sequence comes from Viscum album, assembly GCA_963277665.1. NCBI lineage: Eukaryota > Viridiplantae > Streptophyta > Magnoliopsida > Santalales > Viscaceae > Viscum > Viscum album. The sequence goes on from OY728123.1 coordinate 1,385,857,601, forward strand.
TATGGGTAAGGGATATAAGGGAGTCTTTATGTTTGATATGGAGTGTTGTTAAAGAAATCATGTTTTATGTTTTATATTTTGAAAAAAATAAATACTTTTTAGTAGTATCCTCTTGTATGAATGTGGTATGTCATGTGTGTAAGCTATCCCAATTATTTAAAAATATAAACCCAAAAAGATCATCATAGTGTAATAATGTGTGGCCTTGTGTAAAATTCAAGATTAAGTAATGTTTTAAGGTGGCGTCTTTATAGTTGGTATCAAAGGATGGTTTCGATAACTTTAGCGGTCAGGATGATGTTAATAGAATACCATAAATGATTTTTACACTATGATAATATTGAAATGTTATAGAATTTAAAGATTAACACTTTTCTTCGACTAAGATATGTTTGTTCAGAATGGTTTTCCATAGAAGAAACAGGGAAACTGATGTAGGAAGGCATCAAGAGGCTGGTGTCTATTCAAATACACAACACGAAATGGTGGGAATCGGAACCGAGTAATTTGTGATAGAAATGGATCAGTTGACTCAAGAAATAAACGAAGGTGGTGTCTATGATAGAGTGGAACATGAACTACCATGAAGAAATATGTCTTTTATGTATCATTTTAAGAGGAAACATCCTTCAGCATTCAGTGGAATCGTTGATCCAGTAATAGCCGAAGGATGGATCAATTCTCTAGAAAAGATATTTGATGCCATGGGATGTTCGAAACGTCAAAAGTAAAAACTAGACATTTATAGTTTGGTAGGTGAAGATGATCAATGGTAGTCTCTAATTAATAAAATGAGAGAAAAATATGATCTTGAATATCTGGAATGGGATGATTTTAAGAGTCTTTTTATGGAAAAATATTTTCCCAAAGCTGTTTGACTCAGAATGGAGAAACAATTTTTTGAACTGAAGCAGAAAGATGACGATTCTATGGTATCATATGATTCCAATTTTATAAGATTGGCCAGGTATGTACATGATTTTACTCAAGATTTTGAAAGTAAAATTAAAAGAGTTTCTCTGGTTTGAAGCTGTTTTTACTAAGATTTTTGGATTCATGATAGTTTAAAAGCTATGAGAAGATTGTTCGTTTTGATGAAAAAGTTGAGATGAAGTTTACTGACACATACGTGCCTTGTGATGACAAGAATAAGAAATAGTCAGGTTGGTAGGAAATGGGGAAGAAATCACTGAAGAAGTATGGAGGTAAGAAAATGAATTTCCCTTCATATGAAATGTGTGGTAAAAGGTATCATAGTGAATGTATTGTAAATTATGGGAAATTCTACTGATGTGGAATTTTTGGAAACATGTCTCATGAGTTCAAGGAAAATGATTCAAAAATTAATGATAATCCAATGGTGAGATTATTTAACTATAAGGAATTGGGTCATTTTGCTAATGTTTTTCTGTAGCAAGTTACTCGAGTAGGGAATCAGAAAGATTGGAAGTAGCAGGGTTTGGTAAAATCATTTGAAACAACATCAACAGATTTTGAACCATAAAAATAGGTGGTATCAGATACATTTATTTTTTTTTTTACAAATTTTTCAAATCTATTGTTTGATTTAGGGTCTACACATTCTTTAATTTCTGAGAAATTTTCAGAAGAATTGGGAATTCAACCTCATGAAATGAAACCAGATCTCATGGTAAAAATACCTAGAAGAAATATCGTGAATAATCGTCCCATCCACATCTTTGGAAAGAGTTTACCTGCAATCCTTGTTGTTTTTACTCTTGTAGAGTTTCATGTTATCTTTGGTATGTACTGGATTTATTTTTATCATGCTAAGATAGATTACAGAGAAAAACAAGTTGTTTTTCAGAAATAATTTCAGTTTTTGTGTAGGAATGAACCCATACCATTAATAACATATCAGGAATCTAAGAAACTGATAATGGATGGAAATGAATGTTATATTGCTCAAATTTTTGAAGATAAGGGAACTATCCATATTAATGATGTACCAGTGGTAAATTAATACTTTGATATTTTTCCTAATGATTTTCCTGGTGTTATTCCAAATCAAGAGGTTGAGTTTACTATTGAATTAGTTCCTAATTCTAAGATGATTTCTAAACATATTTATCTAATGTCCCAAATGAAACTTTTGGAATTAAAAAATCAGTTGCAAGAATTATTAGATAAAGGATTCATCCGATCCAGCACATCATCATGGGGCACTCTTATCTTTTTTGTTAAGAAAAAAGATGGTTTAATGAGTGTTTTCATCGATTATAGATCCCTGAATAACTTTACTATTAAGAATAAGTATTCATTGCCTGATATCTATGATTTGTTTTATCTGCTCCTTGGAGCACAATATTTTTCAAAGGTTGACCTGTAGTCAGGGTACCATCCATTGAAAGTAAAGGATGAAGACATCCTGAAGATTGTGTTTTGTACTAGATATGGTCATTATGTATTTCTAGTTATGCCTTTTAGGTTATCTAATGCACCTACCGTATTCATGGATCTTATTTAAAGAATATTTCATGAGTTATTGGGTAACGGACCAAACATTTATTAATGAAAATTCCTCTGGATCTAATTAAATGTCTTATTAGGGTTATATAACATATGATCTTTTTTGGTTTTATAACTTTGTATTTCAAAATACCATTAATAATTGTTACCGTTTCTAATATAGCCGTTGAACACTGATCAATTGATTAGTATAAATATAGTGCTTTAACAAATCCAATTTACTTAGAAAAAAGAAGTGATGGCCTCATCTAGTAGAATTTCTCTGTACAAAGCCCATTTGTTACAACTCAGAAAGGAGGTGGCGTCATTGGGCCTTTCTCTTGACCAAGCCCAAGATGAGCTTTAACACGTTAAGCTTTAACTATACCGCCTAGGGGAGAAGTCTAAGTTGATAGAGAATACCACTTGAGAAATGTTATCTGAGCCACCCCAATAGTCTGTCATCATCGTACACCATAACCTTCGGTCTTATGTGTGTGTTATAAGGGGTTATGTGACAAGACCCTAGCACTATGATCATGTTCATTATTTTTGTATAGAATAAGGAATATACATTCATTTTATTATTGATACTTTGTAAATAGTTTTTAATACAAAAATAGTATTTTTAGTTATTATTCAATTAAGACATATATTTTGAGGAATTAATAGATTTTTGAATTAAATAATATTCTAATAAAATATTATTAATAAATTACTTTTTATTAAATTTAAATTATTGTATAATTTTTATGAATAAAATTATAATTTTTTTATGGTTTGAAAGCTGTTTTTGTCAAAACCCATGAATTTTATATAAATGATTGTTTTTATTTTAAAAGTAAAAATTCGCATATTTAGAAAATTATTTAGATAATCTGAATATTGTTTTTGGAATCAGGATGTCGAAATTATCCAATGGTGATTTTTTCATAATTTTCTGAGACACTCAAATTTTTGGCTAAAAAAATACTGTTTAAATATATAATGTGTTTTATGTTATCACAATGACCCAATAGTGAAGTAATAAAATACTATAAAGGGGTTGGTCGACCAATATATGTTTTAAATTTAATATCATTTAATTTTAGATTTTTTGGTTAATTTTATGGTGTCTTCGTGGACCCTCTAAGACTTATAAAACATTTTAACTTTTTTAATTGATTTCCTTGAGAGTATGACTCACCTCAACATAACCAAGCCTAATATTTTAATAATTTCGTCCATTGGAATTATAAAATAATATTTCCACTCCCTTTTTCAAAAACCATAGGAACAAACCTTGGGCTAGTTTGGGGTTTTGATTAATTGAATGCGTAGGGTCCAAAACCTAAATAATAAAGAATTCCCTCCCGTTTCCTATATAAACCCACCCAAGTTCCCACTTCCTCTTCACTAAAAGCCTTTCTATCTAGACCAAACTCTATGCTCCTCTCTCTAAAATCCTCCCACAGTACCCAACACTCCCAAGAAGCCTCTCCCAATCCTCTCCCAATCCTTTGGGATCACACTTCCAAGTAAGATATTTCTTTCTCTCTCATTTTTTTCTAAGTTTCATTATGTTGTTATAACCTTGTATTTTTGATTAAAAATGTTGGGGTATGATTTATCACCTCCAAATACTTACCTCGTTATATTTTAATTATGAGAGACCCCTTTCTATCTCATTAATGTATCATATGTACACCCGTTACCATGCCGAAATTCTGTAAGGAATTTATCTCTTCTCATTTAAATTAAAGAAATTATTTTATATTATGCATAAAAATTCCATTACATAAGTTAGAACATGTATGTATATGAACCCTTACTATCCATTTCATTTACATATGATGAGATACAAATTTCTCTCTCATCAACCATTAGTATGAATTCTTATGTCATACCGTTATTCTACCGAAATTGCACTGCGTTTTCCAAGCCAAAGTCATTGTGTAGTGAACACCATTCTCATTTCTCTCTCAAGGGTATTCAACTTTATGGAAATTTAGATATTGATTATAGAGTTTCATGTGTGAATTCCATATTCCTTTATCGTGGAATAAAGGATCATCTTTAATGAATCCATGCTATATGATCCATGTTGGACACTTAATCATGAAATGAAATGATTAAGAAGGGTGTTCTCTTATAGTGCTCCAATGCATTAGGTAAAGATTAGTATCATGATACGTCAAGTACAATGAGAGTTTACTCATGGTAATTATAATTAAATTATGGTTTACTCATGATCCATGTTCAATGATCCTTGGATCATGCTAATAACATATTAAGTGTTGATGCCACATTTCCATGTTATGATAATCATACTATATCATGACTTTATGTTCAGGTATATCTTATGATCCATTAATATGACTATTGCCTAACATGTACTGTATTATTCATTTTATTCATTTTTAATCCCTTACTGGGCTTTATATCTCACCCTTTTTTATGCATGTCCTCAGGTTATCCCATGAAATGATATGTACGAAGAAATGTGTGCGGTCATGTAAAAGAAGTTTTCAATAAAGTTGTGTGTTTCATGTTTTAAGTTGTTATGTAATGTTCTTAAGCCCCAAAGAAACTAGACCTCTCGATATTATATTTTGTATCAAGATAAGTTTTTATGTAATAAATTATGTTTATGTGTGAAATAAAGAGCAGGGTTGTCACAATTGGTATCATTGGATAGGTTTAGTTATTTTTGGGATTAGTATTAGAAAACCCTAGTGAAAGCCTTAGGGATAAGACTAAGTGTAATAAAAACATCCGTAAATTTTGGTGAGTATTGATTAAGTGGTCTATCAATAAAATACATCTCAGTATGGATAAGATCTAATATAAGAAGATCTAGCACAGATGTATCCGAGGGGTAAAACCCGAAAACATTGCTTTGAGCTAGAATCGAATGGGAAATGGTGCACAACAATGGGCCTAGATGCACTCTTAGTTATGACACTCCTGGGGGATATGCTTTGGTAAATTTATAATATTTGTATGAACCATTGTTAAGGGAATAAAAAATTCCCCAAATAATATTTTTTAGGAAGTAGATCATGGATAACATAGATAAGTTAAGGAAAGAAATGTAATTTATAAGTTATCCCTTTTTTCATTATATTCCCCTTTACATGTTAAATAGGTTTCAAGTACTAATCCTTATGTCTATTTTGAATAGATTAGAACCAGAATCAAAAAGTTAAAGGTTGGGTTATCATCCATAGTTATACACAATATTTTATATCCTGAAAGTTTAGTATAAGAATCCCAACACTACCACGAATCATGGAAGTAAAGATGTCAGTGAGAACAGGAATTGGGGAAACCACTACATCGCATGAATATAATTCCTCCCCTATTATAATTTGTTGATTTAACTTCTCAAATAACCTCATCATATATCCATTGGTGGAATTTTATGAAATTCTTGGAATTTATTGGCTTTCCCTATATAGAGCCAACAAAAAATTTCCATGAGAGGGGAATCACTCTATATATGGACAATTGACCCCCAATTCTGTACAAGTGCAAGGAGGAGGATGAATCTTCCTTAAAACCAACATCTCATGTGTGGATATTACTACACTATGATCACACATATATTTCTCAGGTTATTGAGTCTAAGGAAGAAACCATCCTTGAATACATGCTTATTGTGAGGGAATTTGTTGAAGTGTTTCTTGAGGAATTTCCTGATCTTCCTCCTAGAAGAGATGTTGAACTCTTAATCAATCTTATACCTTGGGAGTTTCTAATATCCAAGACACCATATAGAATGGATGTTGTGGAGCTTAAGGAGTTGAAGATAATCTGGATAAAGGGTTTATATGCCCAAGTGCTTCACCACGGGGTGCACCTATCCTCTTCCTCAAGAAGAAGGATGGGTAAATGCACATTTTCATCGATTATCATGAGATCAAAAAAATCACGATAAAGAACAAGTACTCTCTATGCCGAATTGATGGCTTGTTCGATCATCTATGTGGAGCACAATAATTCTCCAAAGTGGATCTACGGTCAGGATATTATCAAGTAAGGGTGGGGAAAGAGGATATCCCCAAGACTATATTTTGTACAAGGTACGAGAACTATGAATTCGTAGTGATGCCTTTTGGACTCAATAATTCTCCAGAAATATTCAAGGACTTGATGAATAGAGTCTTTAGATATTACCTTGGAAAATTTGTTGTCGTCTTTATAGACGATATTCTAATATAATACAAAACTAAGGAGGAGAATGGGGAGAATCTAAGAACTATACTAGAGACCCTGTGAAAGGATAGTCTCTATGAAAAGTATATCAAGTATGATTTATGGTTAAAGGAGGTCTCATTCTTGGGTCATATCATCATAATAAATGGGATATCTATGGATCCCTCCAATACAGCTGCAATTGAGGGATGGTCAAGGCCAACATCGGTAACAAATATCTGTAGCTTCTTGAGATTAGTAGGATATTATCGCCGATTTTTGAGAAATTTCTTATGATTGTCTAACCCTCTTACCAAGCTAACTCAAAAAGGAGTAAAGTTTTCTTGGAGTGGTGAATGAGAAGAGAGCTTCAAGGAGTTGAAAATGATGATTATCACTATGATTGTTCTCATATTACCCACAAATGGAGAACTTTTGTGGTATTTAGTGATGCTTTAAAGAAGGGCCTAGGATGTGTGTTGATGCAAAATAGAAAATTCACTGCCTATGCTTAAATTCAATTGAACGTTTATGAGAAAAACTATCCAACACATGATCTGGATTTGGCTGTAGTAATATTTGCTTTGAAAATTTGGTGGCATTACCTCTTTGGGGAGAAATATGAAATATATACGGATCACAAAAGCCTCAAGTATATATTCACATAGAAAGAGTTGAATATGCACCAACGAAGATGGTTATAAGGGATCAAAGACTATGAATGAGCAATCCATTACCACCCTAGGAAAGTGAACTTGGTGGAGGATACTCGATGTAGAAAAAGCCCAAAAATTCAATCATTGATGAGAATTTAAAAGGATCCAATCTTCATATATTTAATGAATATGGACATGGGAATCATAAATAAGGGAACATAATCAATCCTTTCACAAATGATTACTCAAAAATATCTTTTGTAAAGGTTAATGGTTTCTTAAAAGAATGATGTGGGAATTCAAAAGAATGTGGAAACTATCATAAAAAGGGAAATCCTTGGAGTTCAATGTAAATGAAGAAGTAATTGTGGGATTTGGGAAAAGACAATGTGTTCCATCAAATCTGACGTTAAAGTTAAATTTTTTTATGATGCACTTAGTTCGAATTTATCCATTCACCTAGGAAACACAAAGATGTATCGAGATCTCTAAGAGAATTATTGATGGGATAACATGAAGAAGGATATTTTTAAGTATACATCATAGTGTCTGGTATATCAGCTAGTGAAGGCTGAGAGGTAGAAGTCTAAGGGGATGATATAACCATTACCCATACCAGCATGGAAATGGTAGAACATCACTATGGACTTTGTCACCGGACATCCGAAGACTTACAAAGGAAACAATTCTATCAGGGTTGTTTTGGATCTTCTTACTGATACTGCACACTTCATTACAATTCAGGAGGATTTCTCATTGGATGAACTTGCATGAATATACATTAGAAAAGTGGTAAGGCTTCATGGAGTACCACTATCAATTATATCCGATCTATATCCAAGATTCACCTCTAGGTTTTGGAAGAGTATTCAATATTCTCTGGATACTGAGCTGAACTTTAGTACTGCTAATCATCCTCAAACTGATGACCAATCTGAGTAGACAATCCAAAAAATTGAGGAAATGTTGAGATCATTATCAATGGACTTCAAAATAGGATGGGATCTACATATCCCTCTAGTTGATTTCTCTTATAATAATAGTTTCCACTCAAGCATCCAAATTTCTCTTTATGAAACCCTGTATGGGAAGAGGTGATGAACACCAGCATGTTGGGATGAAGTTGGAGAGAAAAAACTCCTAGGTCTAGAGATGCTCGAAGAAATGGTGTATAAGGTTAAGACCATCCAACAACACATTAAAGCTTCACAGATTCGAAAAAATAGCTATGCTGATAATCATCGATGAGACCTAGAGTTTGATGTCAGAGACATGGTATTCCTCCGCATATCACAGTGAAAGAGTGTTATGAGATTTGGGAAGAAGGTAAATCTTTTCAACAACCCGAATCTTTGAATAATATTTGTTTTCTAAATTTTTGTGTTATTTTATACTCCAAAAAATTATATCTTTTAATTAATGAAGTATGTATAATTAAAATAATACCACTAAGTTTTGACTGATATATGACCATTGTATGACCATTGAAAACTAAATTTTTAACGTTATGGTTATTGTTTATAAATTTAAATGATCATGGTTAATTAATACAGAAGGAAGAGTCGATGGCCTCATCCAGTAGGCTCAGTCCATACGAAGCCCAACTATCAAAGCTTGGGAAGGAGGTTGCATCATTGGGGTTTTCTTTGGACCAAGCCCAAGAAGAACTCCAACATGTGAAGCTTGAACATAATTGCCTATGGGAGAAGTTCAAGCTGATAGAAATAACCACTCAGGAAATGTTGTCTGAGCCTCCCCAAGATTATATCACCATAGCACACCTTACACGTAGGTCCTATGAAGGTGTTATAAGGGGCTATGTAACATGACCTCAGTTACGTTGTGTAATTCTTTTGTATAAATAATAATAATATTTCCTATTATGGAAAAGTTTGTGAATTTCAAATAACTGGATAAATGTAAGACAAATTTATAGTTCCATATTACTAATGAATTTCTGAAAAAGGGTATTTTAAAATATTTATTTAAAATTTAAATAATTAATAATGTACAATGATTTTCAAAAAATGATCATCTATAGTTGTGACCAGTAATAAATTTAGAGTCTAATAAGATCAACTTAATTTTTAGTGAATAGAAAAGTATGAATAGTAACATACCCTTATGACTAGTAATGAATAGTAAATTGGCCAAAAAAATAGAAAATTCACCCATGAATGTATAAATACAATTTAGACATCTTAAAAGTGAAAAAATGATCATAGTATAAGTTTGGGTTTTTTTGTATGTCAAAAATATTTTATTTAAAATTTTATATTTAATTTAATAATTTAAATGGAAATTTATTTTCATAAAATTCAATCATAAATTGTTACTTTATTGTCTTATGGTTATACGATAATTTTATGGGTCCTTGATTACTTTTACAAGGTGTTAGAAAATGAGTTATAGATTTAAAGTTTTTTATTTGGAATAAATAATGGTTTTATTTAAAAATTAAATTAAAAATATTTATAAAATTATTTTCATATAATGGAGTTCATTTTTTATTTCATAACGTCAATATTAGGTTAAAATAAACTTATGATATTTTTATAAAATGTTTTGTTTTTCAGTGAATAGTAAAAATACACTTTTGAGTTTCAGTGTGATTAATGACATCATTAATGATGTAATAATGATGTAATAATTCTGTTGTACTTGTGAATAGTATGATATGTTATAAGGTGTACCAAGTGGCCAATACTATGGAAAAATACTATGGGCCAGCCCCTGGTTTTGCAAATATCACTGATGAGGTGTCCATTGGAAATTAATTAAATATTCCCTCACTTTTCCAATAAATACCTAGCCATTCCCTAATTCATTTCATTCCAAAATATTCATCAACAAAGATATAGTATTTCTACCTCCCAATAAGTCCTCGCAAGGTTCCCTCAAGCCCCCAAGGTCCCAACCTTAGAGCTTTCGAAGTTACTCATCATTGTAAGGGAACCTTTCACCCTCCTCTATTAAGTCATGAATTTATTTATGTTATGTCTTCAGTTTACCATAGTATTTTGATGGGGTTAGTTATTATATGTTTTTATTACTATCCATTTCATGTCCAAATGATGATATACCCTTTATTCTCTCATAAATTTATTTTCGAAATCTTTATGTGATGCCGTTAGGCTACGAATTTTCGTAAAAGAAATCACATTTTCTCTTTTCTCTCATGTTTTCTTTTCATGTGGTATGTCATTCCACACCATGATCTTATTTCTATTTTATTATGTACCTCTACTATAATATTATTCATTTATTTATTGGAGACCCTTTTCCCCTTTATTTTTATTATTTTATAAAACCATGTTATATAGCCATTAGGCTGCAGAATTTTCGTTTAAAAATCTCTCTATTTTTCTCAAGAAATTATCTTGTATTATTAATGTGAATACCCAAATCTATTTTAATTTCCAAGGGTATTCATAAATTAATAAAATTGATCTATTTTATTTTATAATTGACATAAATATAACCGTCACTCCATTTTCATGGGTTATAAATGACATAACGATCAAGATTTTAAGAACTTTTAAAACATCATGATTTTGAAATGAAACCCATTTCTTTTATTCTCTACAGGTTATTTATGAAATTTTTGATTATGATATATTTGGGTCACATGAAAAAAATACATCTTAAGGGTGCACCCTGATAACACTCTAATTCATTGGGTAAATAATTTAATCTCTAGAGATGACGAGTTTCACGATACCTTGGTGAATAACCTTATTATTTTTTTATGACACCTTGGGGATGAACCGTGGTGATATGTTCATGATTGTATAAATGAATTTTTTAGCCACATATTCAAGATATGATTCATGTTCTTTTAATTATGATATTCCCTTGTTTCCATTGCTCATGTCTTTATGTTTGTCCTTTATCAAGTGCTTATTGATATCACAAGTAAACTGATTCCCTTGTTTACCCTTACTGGGCCTTCAGCTCACCCTTTCCTTTGATATATGTATCTAGGTTATGAGATGCATTAATTGCACATAGGATGAACATTTCAAGAATATTTTCAATGGGATTTAAAATAGTGTTGTATTTTTTCAAGTTTTATTGTTCCTGTTTTCCAAGACACTAGACATTAAAGACCCTATGTTTCTAAAATGTAATGAAAAGTTATGTAATAAAAAAGAGGGATTCCATAATTGGTATCAAAGAATTATCCAGTTATTTATGGAAATTAGGCTATGAAAACTTTAGGAATAACCCCATATAAAAGTTTAAATATAGTAATACATATTGGTATTTTGGTTAGTATTGAGTAAGTGGTTTATCAAGAAAATACATCCCTTTCTGGATACGAGCAGGTAGAGGCGGCTCTGGAACAGATGTACCTAGGAGTGAAAACTCCGACAAGGAGTTTTGGACTTGACCTGGGGTATTAGGGTACATGACAACAATCCTTTCTGTACTCTTGGTTATGAAACTTTGGAAGAATATTTTTAGTTAATCATAAGGTTTTTATGAATCATTATGAAGGGTTTATAGAGAAATGTAATTATTTAAAGCATGATGATTTAAGACATAAAATCCTTTATAGTTAAAAGATTCATAAATAAAATAAGTTTCTCACCAAGTTTTTATTCTTTTAGAAAATGGGGGAAATAGGAGGAATTATGAAAATGGAGACTAAAATGGTCCATGCGCTGACAGCCCTCCGATAGAAGCCAGAATAGAAACTTTCATGTGAATGATGAACCAACTAAATCAAGTTATGGGAAATAACTTGAAATCAGCTCAGAGACCGATCTCACCACGAAGGGAACAACATTATGTTGAGTCCTTTATGCATCAACGACCACCAACCTTTAGTGGATCGACCGACCCATTGATTTCTGAACAGTGGATCAGCTCTATAGAGAAGAACTTTTCTGTGCTCTTCTCTTCAGAACAAGAGAAGGCCACCCTAGATGTCTATCACTTAGAGGGAGAAGCTGATCAGTGGTGGGTACTAATTAAAAACATGATTCCAAGAGTGGAGTTTGAAGGTATGGAGTGGGAAGAGTTTAAAGGGATATTCTTCAATAAGTATTTCCCTTGTTACATAAGAAAAAGAATGGAGAAGAAGTTTCTCGAGCTGAAGTAGAAGGAGAATGAATCTTTGGGAAGCTATGAGATAAACTTCACAAGGCTTTAATGTTACACCTATAGCTTTGTCATGGATAAACATGGGAAGTTTGATAGATTCTTTGGTGGACTGAGACCTCATCTGTGGAAGAAACTAGTGAACCAAGACTATAACAACTATGAGGTGATCATGCGGAGTGCGATGACAGTCGAATTGGAGTTTGGTGAGATGCAATGGTCTCATAAATCCAATGACAAGAAGAGATCGATGGAGCAAAGCTTAGGGAGGAGCTTTGATCAAGGAAGAAGAGGAAAACAAGTACAATGTCCCATGTGTAATAAATGTGGGAAGAAGCATTCGAGGAACTGCCTTCCCAGGAGTAGGAAGTGATACAAGTGTGTAATATATGGCCATATCGTGTGGAATTATTATAGTGAGGTGAAGCCTCAACTTCCCAAAACTAATGACAATGGGAATATGGTGCAGGTCCTACTTGATGTCCAATGATATAAGTGTGGACAACTTGGGTACTTTTCTAATAACTATCCAAATCTGAGGGGTGTTGATGGGAATCACCATCATCCTCAGCAAAGGCCAAGGGAGTAGGGTCATGCTTTTTCAATCACTACAGTTGAAGTTGAAGCGCCAAATGATGTGGTGGTATGTACTCTTGTAGTTCTATCAAATCTAGCAAGTACTTTGTTTGATTTTGGATATATGCATTCCTTTATTTCCTCCATGTTTTCAAAAAATTTAGAATCAACCCCTGATTTTCTAAAAGAAGAGTTGTCATTCAAGACTCCATGTGGGATTATCCAAGCATTATCAATGTTTAGAAACTCTAGTATTTACTTTAGTGAGCACAATCTTATAAAAAATCTAGAATTCACTCCCATGATGGAATTCGACATTATATAGGGGATGGACTGGTTCTCAAATTATAATGCTAAGATCAAATGTTGAAACAAAGAAATCTTAGTAGTATTGAATGGAAAACCTACAGTTATCTTCCAAGGAGAGATGTCTCGACCAGATCTATGTTGTAAAGACCTATAAATTTCAATGATTTTTTTTCATAAATACTTTGGAATTTTACAAGTCTGTGGTTTCTGACGGGACTTGATTATGAGGCCCGGTGTGCCCAGAATCAATTTCTGAAGTTTTGTTCGGGTACGTTCAGTAAACGTACGTGCGAGTTTTTCTATCTTTTGAACTGGTGCTAGAAATTGAAAACCGAGGACACCGATGAACTCTAAGCGCCTGTTTTCTCTTAAGGGGACCTTTACCACAGTTGTGTTTTGTCGTATGTGGTAGTTAAAATTTGGGGATTCATTAAGAATTAAAAAAATTGTTTTGTGACAATTTTATTTTAAGTAGAAGTCATTTCCTCCAAAAGGAAGTTGGAGGTGGCACCCACAACTCACCTAACTTCCCATGGGAGGATATAAATAAGGGTGGTGGGACCCACAAGAGCCCCTAACTTATCAACTTCCCCCAAATCCCTTGAAACCCCCATTTAACTACCCTCCTTAATTGTGACTCTACACCTCCTTCTCTCTCTCCCATAAATTTTTCCAACATGTTTTCTTTTAATGATCAATTAATGAATTAAATTCTCTAATATTTTTGAATATTTTTGAATTACATGGCAACTTTACAATTATGGGGAAAGCCTTATTATAATATTGGATTGGAAATTATCCTTGGGAAAGCTCTCGTGAATTAGAGAGAACACCGTTATTCAATGAAGAACAACTCCGACGAAGAACGCGAAGGACTTCTCCATCGACACTTCTCTTCGGACGCACCCCGATGTCAATGGAATCAACATCTGTATTCCGTGACGCTTGTCTTCCGCGACTCGTCGGCGTTCTCTTCTCTTGAAACCAAGGTAGGGGAATTGTATAATTTTAGTTTGATAAAATTATACTATTTCCATTATTGAATTTGAATGATTGTATATGGCCAATTGTTACCGCCTAATGCGGAAGGCATGGGACGAATGAACATGGCCCGATGACCCTCCATGGTTTCTTGATTTTTAATTTGGAACATGAGGTGGTGGCGAACGGAGGTGGTGATGATCGAAGGAGGAAGCTGTGCGCCATCCATGTGCGGAAGAACTGCGGCCCCCAACCACGGGCCGCCCGGGCAAAGAAGAACTGGCCTACCGAAGCCGGCCGGGCTGGAGGAAACCGTGGTGCGCCATGGCGCCGCACTGCAGAGAACCGCGACCCACATAGGGCGGGACGCTTCAGCAGAATAACCGGCCGACTCATTGGCCAACCGGGCGGACGGAGCCACGGTGCTCTCAAGTGCCACGATGGAGGGATCATGGCCCACAGACGTGGGCCGCTAGTGCTGGGAAGACCGACAGGCTTCGTTCGGCCGGACAGGAGGGCAGCGCCGCCGGTTCGAGAAGTCGGGGGGCCGCGCCCTACCGAGTCGGGCCGCGCCCTTGCACGGGCCAGGCCACCTACAATGGGTGCAAGCCGATCCCCACCGGGCCGGGCCGTGCATTTTCGGGTCGGGCCAACCCCTTAGCCGGGTCGGACCCGCCGAGCCAGGACGGGCCGACCCGCTAGCCCACCAGGCTTGACGGGCCGGGCCCGTTTCACTTAAACACGAATAACATTAAGACCGCACGTCCGAACGACGCACTGTCTATGGTACTGGGACCCTTACGATGAGGCGGTCATTTTTCGATACTCTAAGTGAGTTTTGGACAACTTTGGAAAATGGCCGAGTTTGGAATGAGCATATTTCCAATCGGGCCCCTGGAACGGAAAAGCCAATAACTCTCAGACTAAGCGTCTGATTGACGCTCCATCTGTCGTGTTGGGTTTCTTTTGACAAGACAAAACTTCGGGATACATCAAATCTATACTTAGTGATAGTTGATGTATCAACCCCTTGGCTCGAGGAGCAGACTCTCCCGGAATCAAGCATGTTGTGTGGAGGAACCCTAGAGCTGGCTGCGACTGTGACGACAACTGTACTGGAATCCTCCATGGGTTCGGAAGTGAAGAAAACTGTACTAGAATCCTTCGTGGGTTCGGCAGTGGCGACAACTATACTCGAATCCTCCATGGGTTCGGCAGCGACGATGAATCAATGACTACATCTGATCATCTCTATCTCTACATGAAATATGTATACCTATGTGATCTGAGTCTTGAATTTAAATCATTATCATTGATGTGATTGTCTTCTTTCCTGTGTGGTATGGGTTGTTCTTGGGCTCGAGAGTTGGAGCCGAAAAGAGATTGTTAACTTAGATATTCGTATGGGAATATACCTAAGTAGAGTTGGTTGATCCTTCATGTTTGTATCCTTCTTTTGTGGTTTATCCTCTGTGGATTCTGGGAGACCGTCGGGGGTCTCTGGGTCTCTTCTAAATATCATATACTCACCCCTACACGGGATATACCCGCACTATATTGTGTTGGATGCAGACGATGGACAACACTGATCGTGGTGGAGACTTGTGGAGATGGACGGTACCCGGAGGTAGACCACTTGACAAGACGTACACGGAACAGAAGGACCGAACCGAGGTGATGAGGAGACCATCTATACCCACCCTTTAGATGGGAATCTTGGAGGACAACTCAGTGGTTGTTGTTTTTACTTTACTGCAGTTGTACTAGCTTTTCAGTTGTACTGTACTTACTGTTGGGCTTGTATTTCCGGCCCCTTTCCTTTCAGCACTTACTTTTGCATTCATTTTTACTTAGTGTTTACTTCTATTTCATACTTTATTGTGTTGTTTAATTTTATAAAGGAAATGCCTTCCCTTTTATCTAGATTTACGCCTTTGGTGCTAGTATCCAGCCTCTGTCCTATGGAAGGCAGGCTTGGGGTAGTCACGGCACGTGCCCCGGGGATGGGTCGTGACAAATTGGTATCAGAGGAGTTGGTTCTACCACTGAACGTAGGACTCTGATCATTATTTTTAGTGAAGCAATAGTGTTAAGAGTATTGAGTGTAGTTTTCAGTCCAGGGAGTCCAGTGTTGGTGCGGCGACTGACGTATCCATGCACATGGACCCTGAACTCTGATTTCCGACTCAGTACATGAAAACACTGATTGCATGTGTGTATCCTTTGAAAAGATTTCTTTGTGATTACTTTGTGTTATCTCACCAGGTATACTATTTGACCATGGAACACCTGTTTCTTTTCAAGATGGCCCCACGAAGGCATCCAGTTAGGGTTCCAAGTTACGTGCGAGATGGTAGCCCACCGAGCGACGAGGCCTCGGTGCAGGGCCCCATCACAGCAGAGGCACCAGCGGTACCACTACCCACTGAGCCACCAATACTACTATCTCCAACAGCAGAGAGTGCATGCCACTTGAGTGCGTTGCATGAGTTTCAGCGATAGTGGCCGCCCAGGTTCCATGGAGAGACGAACCCACATGCATCTGAGGATTGGCTGGAGGCTGTCGTCAGGGTTTTCATATTAGTAGGGACACCAGCTGATCTTATGGTGATCCTTGCTGCGAGTCTCCTGTACGCAGAAACAGGTAGATGGTGGAGCTTTATGCTCTATGTGCACGACGAGGCATCTCTACTTTGGACGGACTTCGAGAGTCTCTTCCACTCGGAGTTTGTTCCCGCTACCCTTCGTGTGGTGCAGATCCATGATTTAATTCATATGAGGCAGGGCAGAATGACAATATATCAGTACTCAGTGAGGTTTACTGACCTCTCACTCTACTCCACAGATATGGTACGAGACCCATTTTTCAGGGTCTGGACCTTCAAGTAGGGACTTAGGCACGATATCAGGGCTTCGGCGATTCCCCTCAGCTTTCCGATGCAGGCGGGGGTGCTAGAGCGAGCCCTTCTAGTGGTGAGATTTCTCCCTGGGTAGTCACCGGTGGAAAGACCCACCAAAAGGCGACACATAATAGAGTCTTCTGGAGTCAGTAGTAGAAAGATGTCGCAGAGGTCCAAGCGGACCAGGCCATTAGGTGGGTGACCTCAGGATACAGGTTCGGTTGTGCGGGACACCTGAAACAGAGACAGCTATACGAGGAGAAAGTAGTGCTATGCAAGTGGTGGGCAGGGTCACATGGATTGAGACTGCCCAACCCTTCAAGCAGATGAGCAGTAGAGGGTAGAGGGACCTCCCAGGAAGAGGCAGAGGTTCGACGGTGGTGGTCCGCAGGGAGCAGGCGGATGAGGCAGAGGAGCTGGCCAAGTAGCGGGTGGTGGACGATGTATCAAGGATCTACCACCACCACCACCAAGAGGTTCACCCTAACCACAGGGAGATGGCGGACAGAGGCAGGCTTAGCTCCAGGCAGTCAAGGCCTATGACCACGGCCCACCTGAGATGATTCGAGGTACCATCTGTATCTACTCCACCCTTGCTGCAGTACTTATAGACACAGGTGCAAGTCATTCTTTTATTACCGCTGCCATTGTTCGAAGCTCGGATATTCTGAAGGAGCTTTTGGCTCGATCCTTACGGCTAGAGACTCCTACGAGAGAAGACACGATGATTACACACTGGTGATGGTAGTGTGAGCTTATTCTAGGAGGCGATAGCTTCGGATGTGATCTTCTTGTAGCGGCGTTGAGGCCTTACGACATCATCTTGGGTATGGACTGGTTATCTACAGACCATGCTCAGATCAACTGTATTAGGTGCAAAGTGCGGTGTGTCTGCACGGATGGGAGCAGGTTCACCTTCACCGGCAAGAAGGGAGCCTTTGCAGCGCAGGATGGACTTATGCAGAGGAGAGGGCAGTTGATTGCACATCAGTTGGCTAGCCTCATCCTTGGAGTAGTTGATGTGCGGAGTCTGAGTTTTCCTATTGTGGTGGATCATTTTGTAGACATTTTTCTTGAAGACGTTCCAAGACTACCTCCTCATAGAGAGGTAGACTTCTACATTGACCTATACCCCAGGACGACACTGATATCTACTCCAGCATATCGGATGGCTCCCACTGAGCTTCGTGAGATGCAGTTACAGCTGGAGGACTTTCTTGGAAGGGGATTTATCTGACTCAGTGTTTCACCCTGGGCTTCTCCGATTTTGTTCGCCAAGAAGGCGAATGGGAGCTTGTGACCGTGTGTCGACTACCGTCGCCTGAATCAGGTGACCGTTAAGAACAAGTACCCACTCCCGAGGATTGATGACATATTTGATCAACTCAAGGGATCACTATGGTTCTCGATGATAGACCTCAGGTCAGGCTATCACCAACTCAGAGTTCGAGATGAGGATATGCAGAAGACATCCTTCAGATGTCGGTATGGCCACTACGAGTTCTTGGTTATGCCCTTCAGTGTAACCAACGCTCCAGTAGTGTTCATGAGTCTCATGAACAGGATCTTCTAGCCTTACCTCGATCACTTTGTCATAGTCTTCATCGACGACATACTGATTTACTTGACTACTGAGGAGGAGCATGCCTACCATTTGCGGGTAGTACTGGACAAACTCTGAGATCACCAGCTTTATGGTAAGCTCTCAAAGTTCTAGTTATGGATTCTATAGGTTCACTTCTTGGGACACATCATCTCAAAGGCTGGAGTTGCAGTGGATCTAGTGAAGATCAAGGCAGTACTTGCTTGGGAGCCACCCAGGAGCGTGATGGAGGTGCGTATTTTCCTGGGCCTGACTAGGTACTATCAGAGATTTGTTCCAGACTTCTCCAGAGTTGCAGCACTACTTTCAGCCTTGAAGAATAATGGGAAACCCTTTGTGTGGTCAGATAGGTTCCATCAGACCTTTCAGGAGCTGAGGCAGAGGCTGGCCAGTGTGCCCATCTTGAGGATACCAGAGGAGGGAATATGGTACATAGTTTACTGCGACGCATCAGGGACCAGAATCGGGTGTGTCCTTATGCAGGAGCAAGCTGTGATCGCATACGGTTCATAACAGTTGAGGTAGCATGAGAAGAACTACGCTACCCATGACCTGGAGTTAGCAGTAGTGGTCTTTACCTTGATGATTTGGTTGAACTATCTGATGGGTAAGCACTTTACAGTCTATTATGACCACCAGAGTCTCAGGTACATCTTCTCACAGAAGGAGCTAATCCTAAGATAGTGGCGATGGATTGAGTTACTCCAGGACTATGACTTCAAGATAGTATATACTCTTGGGAAGGGAAACATTTTAGCAGATGCTCTCAGCAGGAGATTGGGTATTCAGCTGCTAGGAGAGGCAACTGAGCAGCTAGCTGCGTTGCAGATATCCTTTGTGGATAGAGATGGAGAAGCCTTTCTTCAGTGTCTCACAGTCACTCCTCCACTTCTTTAGCGAGTTTGAGAGGCACAATGTGGAGACGTTGACTGTGAGATGCGACGTGCTCAGATATCCTTAGGGTAGGCACCTGATGGATTTTCTGAAGGAGGGGAGCACGTCATCCTCTTCAGGGGACGTACCATTGTACCACATGCACTACAGGAGGAGGTGCTGAGGGAGTTTCACACTTACCCTCTAGCGGTACATCCAGGAGTGGCGAAGATGTACCAGGACCTCAGACGATAGCATTGGTCGCCGGGTATGAAGAAGGTTGTAGAAGAGTTCATTTCACGATGCCTCACTTGTTAGCAAGTGAAGGTGGAGCACCAGGTACAAGCAGGCTTGGTACAACCCTTAGAGGTCCCAGAGTGAATGTGGGATGAGATATCCATGGATTTTGTGATGAGGCTTCCACGTACATCCAGAGTGAACGACTCTATCTTGGTGATCGTTGAATGACTCACCAAGTCGGCCCACTTACTACCGATCAGAGAGAAGGGCTTAGTAGAGATATTGGGACGCCTCTACGTTCAGGAGATCGTACGGCTTCATGGTGTTCCATCGACTATCATTTCTGATCGAGATGCTCGATTAACTTCCTAGCTATAGAAGGGGTTACATGAGGCTTTTGGGACGCAACTACATCTGAGCACCACCTTCCACCCTTAGATGGACAACCAGACAAAGAGGACTATTCAAACTCTCGAGGACATGCTCTGTGCATGTTTCCTTGACTTTGCACGTAGCTGGGAGGATCATTTACCCTTGGTGGAGTTTTTTTACAACAATAGCTACCACTACACTATCGGGATGGCACCATAAGAGGCGTTGTATGGACGACCTTGCAGATCACCTCTGTGCTGGACTGACCCTAGGGAGTCAGCACTTTTAGGACCAATGATGGTTTAGGCTATGATGGAGAAGGTGAAAATAATCCAGGAGCGGATGAAGACTGCACAGAGTAGACATAAGTCTTATGCTGATAGGATACAGAGACCACTGGAGTTTGAGGTTGGTGACCACGTCTTCCTACGGGTCTCACCTTGACGAGGTATATGGAGATTTGGTCAGGGCAGCAAGTTATCTCCATGCTTCATCGGACCTTTCTAGGTCCTCAGTAGAGTAGGCGAGGTGGCTTACAGCCTGGCCCTTCCACCTCAGTTGCACTAGGTGCATGACGTCTTCCACGTATCTCTGCTGAGGAGATACGTGCACGACCCATCCCACATCATCGACCAGAGGGAGCTGGACATTGATGACAGAGAAACATTCACGAAGGTCCTAGTGGAGATCAAGGATCGACAGAAGTGGGTCCTATGTGGACGGTCAATTCCTCTGGTTCTCATTCGTTGGCAGCACGGGAACCTCCAGGAGAGCACTTGGGAGTGGGATGCTCAGATGCGAGCTCAGTACCCCCATTTGTTTCCCTAGTGTTTGTTGTATCATTACGGGGATGTAAATCCCTGAGGTGAGAGTAATTTAAAGACCCAGAAATTTCAAGTAATTTTTTTTTCTTACATACTTTGGAATTTTACGAGTCTATGGTTTCTGACGATACTTGATTTTGAGGCCCGGTGTTCCCAGAATCAATTTCTGAAGTTTTGTTCGGGTACGTTCTGTAAAAAAATATGTGAGATTTTCTATCTTTTGAACCGGTGCTCGGAATTGAAAACCGAGGACACCGATGAACTCACAGTTCCAATTTTCACTTAAGGGGACCTTTACCGCAGTTGTGTTTTGTCGTATGTGGTAGTTAAAATTTGGAGATTCATTAAGAATTAAATAAAATTTTTGTGTGACAATTTTATTTTAAGTAGAAGTCATTTCCTCCAAAAGGAAGTTGGAGGTGGCACCCACAACTCACCTAACTTCCCATGGGAGGATATAAATAAGGGTGGTGGGACCCACAAGAGCCCCTAACTTATCACCTTCCCCCAAATCCCTTGAAACCCCCATTTAACTCCCCTCCTTAATTGTGACTCTACACCTCCTTCTCTCTCTCCCATAAATTTTTCCAACATGTTTTCTTTTAATGATCAATTAATGAATTAAATTCTCTAATATTTTTGAATATTTTTGAATTACATGGAAACTTTACAATTATGGGGAAAGCCTTATTATAATATTGGATTGGAAATTATCCTTGGGAAAGCTCTCGTGAATTAGAGAGGACACCGTTCTTCAATGAAGAACAACTCCGACGAAGAACGCGAAGGACTTCTCCATCGACACTTCTCTTCGGACGCACCCCGATGTCAATGGAATCGACATCCGTATTCCACGAAGCTTGTCTTCCGCGACTCGTTGGCGTGCTCTTCTCTTGAAACCAAGGTAGGGGAATTGTATAATTTTAGTTTGATAAAATTATACTCTTGTCATTGATGAATGTGAATGATTGTCTATGGCCGATTGTTACCGCCTAACGTGGAGGGCGCAGGCCGAATGAACACGGCCCGACGACCCTCCATTGTTTCTTGATTTTTAATTCGCAAAAGGAGGCGGTGGCGAACGGATGTGGTGACGATCGAAAGCGACAGTCGTGCACCGGCCACGTGCGGAAGAACCGTAGCCCGCAACATCGGGCCACTCAGCCAAAGAAGAACCGGCCGGCCGAAGATGGCCGGGCTGGAGGAAACCACGGCACCCCATGGTGCAGTGCTGCAGAGAACCGAGGCCCGCACTGGGAGGGCCGATCCGGTGGAAGAACCGGCCGACTCATCGGCCTGCCGGGCAGAAGGATCCGTGACGCTCTTAGGCGCCACGGTGGAGGGATCGCGGCCCGTAGCCGCAGGCCGCTCGCGCCGGGAAGACCGGCTAGCTTCGACCAGCTGGATATAAGGGCGGTACCACTCGGCGCCATCGATTCGATAAGTCGGGGGAATGCTCCCTCCCGCACTGGCTCGACCAACTGGCCAAGCCGCAGCCACCCACGGGACGCGCCAGCCGGGCCGCTCCCAGCCAGGCCGCACCCTTTAGCGGGCCGGGCCGCCTACCACGGGTGCAGGTCGAGCCCCACCGGTCCGGGCTGCGCATTTTCAGGCTGGACCGACCCCTTAGCTGGGTCGGACCCGTCGACCTAGGACGGGCCGACCCACTAGGCCACCAGGCTTGACGGGCCGTACTCGTTTCACTTAAACACGAATAACTTTAAGACCACACGTCCGAACGTCATGCCATCTGCGGCACTGGGACCCTTACGAAGAGGCAGTCCTTTTGTGATACTATAAGTGAGTTTTGTACAACTTTGGAAAATTGTTGGGTTTGGAATGAGCATATTTCCAACCGGGCCCCTGGAACGGAAAAGCCAATAACTCTCAGACCGGGCGTCTGATTGACACACTTTTTGTCACGTTGGATTTCTTTTGACGAGAAAGAACTTCGGGATACATAAAATTCTAGACTTCATGATAGTTGATATATCTACCCCTTGGCTCGAGGAGAGGACCCTCCCAGAATCGAGCCAGTTGTGTGCGGGAACCCTAGAGCTGGCTGCGACTGTGATGAAAATTGTACTGGAATCCTTCGTGGGTTTGGCAGTGACTACAACTATTCTGGAATCCTTAGTGGGTTTGGCAGTGATGAAAAATGTACTGGAATCCTCTGTGGGTTCGGCAGCGGGGACAACTGTATTAGAATCCTCCGTGGGTTCGACAGCGACGATGAATCAGTGACTACATCTGATCATCTCTATCTCTATATGAATGATGTATACCTGTGTGAGATGGGTTTTGAATTTTAATCATTATCATCGATGTGATTGACTTCTTTCTTGCGTGGATCGGGTTGTGCTTGGGCTCGAGAGTTGTAGAATAACTGAGATTGTTAACTTAGGTATATGTATGGGCATATACCTAAGTAGAGTTCGTTGATCCTTCATGTTTTTATCCTTATTTTGTGGTTTATCCTTTGTGGATTCTGGGAGACCTTCGAGGGTCTCAGGGTCTCTACTGAGTATCGTATACTCACCCATGCACGAGCTATGCCCGCACTACGTTGTGTTGGATGTAGACGACGGACATCACTGATTGTGGTGGAGACTTGTAAAGATGGATGGTACCCATAGGTGGACCACTTGACGAGACGTACACAGAGCAGACGGACAGACCCAAGGTGCTGAGGAGACCATCTGTACCCACCCTGCAGGTGGGAATCCCGAAGGATGACTCAGTGGTTGCTGTTTTTACTTTACTGTAGTTGTACTAGATTTTCAGTTGTACTGTACTTATAGTTGGGCTTGTATTTCCGGCCCCTTTCCTTTCAGCACTTACTTTTGTATTCAGTTTTACTTAGTGTTCACTTATGTTGCATACTCTGTTGTGTTGTTTACTTTTATAAAGGAAATGCCTTCCCTTTTATCAGCATTTATGCATTTGGTGCTAGTCGCCAGCCCCTGGCCTATGGAAGGCAGGCTTGGGGTAGTCACGGTAGGGGCCTCAAGGATGGGTCGTGACATATGTCTAAAAGAACCTCCTATATCTTTCTTTATGGAGTTGATTGGTGAAGAAGAAGAAGGAAATGAGAGTGTAAGGATATAAAATGTCCCCATCATCTAGGAATACATTGATGTATTTATTGAGGATTTACCCGGACCTCCCCTAGAAAGAGAGGTAGAGTTCTTCATTGAACTCGTACCTGGATCTCAACCAATATCAAAGACCCCCTATAGGATGGAAAATGTGGAGCTAGAGGAATTAAATAATCAACTCCAAGATCTTTTAGAGATAGGTTTTATCTTACTGAGTGTGTCTTTTTGGAGAGCACCTGTTCTCTTTGTGAAGAAGAAGGATGGATCAATGCAGCTATGCATTGATTATAGAGAACTGAATGGGATCACCGTGAAGAAAAAATACTCTCTTCCAAGAATCGATAACTTATTTGACCAACTTCATGGGGATCAATTCTTCTCTAAGATTGATCTTCAATCTGGTTATCATCAATTGAGGGTGAAGAAAAAAGATATTCTAAAAACTACCTTCCGATCAAGATATGCACATTTTGTGTTTGTTGTTATGCCCTTTGGACTGACTAATGCACCTACTATTTTTATGGATTTAATGAATAGAGTATTTAAGGACTACCTTGATAACCTTGTGATAGTTTTTATTGATGATATTCTGATATATTCCAAAAGTCGTGAGGAGCATGAGGATCATCTAAGGGTTATTTTTCCAACTCTGCGAAATGAGAGGCTTTTTGAAATGTTTTGAAAATTTGAATTTTGGTTACAACAAGTTTCTTTCTTGGAGAACATTGTTACCTATGAAGGAATCACAGTTGACCCTGCAAAGAAAAAAGTTATAGAGGAGTAGCCACAACCTACAACAATAACTAAGATTCATAGTTTCCTTGGATTAGCACGATATTATAGGAGTTTTTTGAAAAACATTTCATGACTTTATAATCTAGTAACCAAGTTAACTCAAAAAGGGGTAAAGTTCATATAGACAAAGGAGTGTGAGGAATGTTTCCAAGAGCTGAAGAAGAGATTTTTTACTGTACCCATGTTAACTCTACCCTCAAGTGGAGAAGGATTCGTTAATTTTAGCGATGCATATCTAAAATGGATTGGGGGCGTCCTCATGAAAAATTAAAAAGTCATTACTTATGAATCCTGACAGTTGAAGACTCATGAGTAGAACTATCCTACGCATGATCTGGAGTAGGTTGAGGTCATGTTTTCTCTAAAGATATAGTGGAACTATATTTATGGGGAGAAATGTGATATATACACAAAACATCAAAGTTTGAAGTATATTTTCACACAAAAGGAATTGAACATGAGACAAAGGAGATAGTTGTATCTTCTTAAAGACTATGATTGTTCAATTCATTATCATCCTGGAAGAGAGAAAAAAGTTACTGATGCATTAAGAAGGAAAGAACCAATTGTTCTTTCCATGATGAGGATTCAAATAGATCCTTTGATCAATGACATAGTAAATATGGACATGGTAATTATAAGGGAAGGTACATCATCAACCAAAAACCAAAGTATTTCTCAACCATCATTACTAGAGAAGATCAAGAAAGATCAGAAAGAAGATCTTTTGTTACAGATAAAGTTTGAGGCTGTGAAGGATGATAAGTTTCTTGAGTTCAATATTGATCAAGAAGGTGTACTAAAATTTCATACAAGACTATGTGTTCCATCTATTCCAGAAATAAAGAACGAGCTAATGGATGAGGCTCGTAGCACTACTTTTTCTATGCATCCTGGAAGCACAAAAATTTATAGAGACCTTCATGATCATTATTGGTGGGATAATATAAAAATAGAGATTGCTGACTACACTTCAAGGAGTCTGGTATATCAACAAGTGAGGGAAGAGAGACAACCTCCTAAAGGGGTATTACAACCACTACCCATACCAGCATGGAAGTGGGACAATATCAGTATGTAATTTTTCATTGGTCTCTCAAGAACTTCCAAAGGGAACAATTACATATGGGTTATTGTTGAACGTCTCACCACGACTGACCATTTTATCTCCATTCAATAAGATTTCTATCTTGATCAAATTTCTAGGATTTACGTGAAGGAAGTGGTAAGGCTAGATAGAGATCCAATTTCTATCATATCTTATCGTGATCCAAGGTTCACATCAAAATTCTGTAGAATTCTTCAACTTTCTCTGGGCACTTAATTGAATTTCAATATGACCTATCACCCCCAAACATATGTTTAATATGAAAGGACAATTCAAACACTTGAGGATATGCTGAGAACATGCTCAATCGAATTTAAAGGTGGATGAGATCAACCTATCTCTTTATTTGAGTTCTCTTACAACAACATCTTCCACTAAAGCATTCAAATGACACCATATAATGCTCTATATTGGAAGCGATGTAGAAATCCTACCTTTTGGCATGAATTTGGTGAGAGAAAGCTTCTAGGGCCTGATCTTGTGCAAGGGATGACAGAAAAGGTCCAATCCATCCAGCAACACATTAAGGCTGGTCCAAGTCGGCAAAAGATCTATGCCGGCAACCATTGAAGGGACATGGATTTTGATGTTGGTGAAAAATTCTTTCTTTGAATTTAACCTTGGAAGGGATTCATGAGGTTTGGGAAGAAATGGTAGCTCACCCCTAGGTACATTTCCCCCTATTAATTCCTTGATCGCGTATGAGTAGTGGCCTATTGGCTTGCACTTCCTCCAAATCTAGCACAAGTTCATGATGTTTTCCATGTATCCCTCTTGAGGAAGTACATACCTGACCCTTCATATGTACTAAATCCAGAGGTGGTACAACTGGAAGATGACTTCTCTTATGGGGAGCATCCGGTGGAGATCTTGGAACGTGGAGACAAAGTTCTACGCAACAAGACTACCCACCTTCTTAAGGTGTTTTGAAAAAACCACTAATGTGAAGAAGCCACCAGATAAACAGAGGAGTCTATGAGGTAGAATTACCCACAAATTTTCTCTTTTGAGGGTATGAGTTAAAATTTCAAGGACAAAATTTCTTAAGGGGGGAAGAATGTAACGACTTGAACTTTTGAATAATATTTCTTTCCTAAATTTGTGTGTAATTTTATACTCAACAAAATTATATACTTTAATTAATGAGGTAAGTATAATTAAAATAATACCACTGGGTTTTGATTATTATATGACCGTTGGTCAATATAACCATTTGAAACTAAATTATTAACATTATGATTATTGTTTATTAAAACAATTTATTATGGTTAATTAATATAGAAGGAAGAGTCGGTGACCTCATCCAGTAGACTCAGGCCATACGAATCCCATCTATCAGTGCTTGGGAAGGAGGTTGCATCATTGGGCTTTGCTATGGACCAAGCCCAAGATGAAATCCAACATGTGAAGCTTGAACGAAATTGTCTACGAGAGAAGTTCAAGCTAATTGAAATCACCACTTGGGCAATGTTGTCTGAGTCTCCCCAAGATTATATCACCATAACACACTATACACTTAGGTCCTATGTAGGTATTATGAAGGGACATGTAACAAGACCTTAGTTACATTGTGTAATACTTTTTTTATAAATAATATTGTTATTTATTATTATAGAAAAGTTGGTGAATTTCAAATATATAGATAAATGTAGGATGAATTTATAGTTCCATATTACAAATGAATTTTGGAAAAAGGGTATTTTAAAATATTTATGTAAACATTAAATAATTAAAAATGTAAAATTATTTTTAAAAAATGGTCTTCTACAGTTGTTACCAGTATGAAATTTAGAGTCTAATAAGATCAACTTAATTTTTAGTGAATAGTAAGGTATGAATAGTAATATACCCTTACGAATAGTAATGAATAGTAAATTGGCCAAAAAAATAAAAACATTACCCATGAATGTATAAATACAATTTAGACATCTTAAAAGTGAAAAAACGATCATAGTATATATTTTGGTATTTTTATATGTCATAAATAATTTATTTACAATTTTATAATAAATTTAATAATTTAAAATGAAAATTTATTTTCATAAAATGTATTCATATATTGTTAATTTATTGTCTTATGGTTATATGATAGTTTTATGGGACCTTGATTACTTTTTCTAGGTGTTACAAAATGAGTTATAGATTTAAAGTCATTTATTTGGAATAAATAATGATTTTATTTAAAAATTAAATTAAAAATATTTATATTTTTTTTCATATAATGGAGTTATTTTTTGAATTTAGAACGTCGATATTAGGTTACGATAAATTTATGAGATTTTTATAAAATGTTTGGTTTTTTGGTGAATAGTAAAAATAATGTTTTGAGTTTCAGTGTGATTAATGACATCATTGATGATGTAATAATGATGTAATAATTCTGTTCGACTTTTGAATAATAAGATATGTTAGTAATTTTTCCAATTGCACAATACCAAGGGAAAGCCCATCGTTTTGCAAATACCACCGATGAGGTATCCCTTGGAAATTAATTAAACATTCCCTCTCTTTTCCTATAAATACCAAGCCATTCCATCATTCATTTCATTCTAAAATCCTACTCAATGATGATATAGTCTTTTTACCTCTCAAGGAGTCCTCCCATGGTTCCCTGAAGCCCTCAAGGTCCCAACCTTCGATCTTTTGAAGTCACTCTTCAAGGTAAGGGAACTTTCCCCCTCCTATTTTAAGTCATGAAATCCTTTATGTTATGTCTTCTAGTTACCATATTCTTATGAGGGGTCAAGTTCTTATATGTTGTTATTACTATACATTTTATGTCCAAATTATTAGAGACAATTTATGCTCTCTTCAATTTATTTTCTGAATCATTAAGTGACGTCGTAAGGCTGCCGAATTTTCATAAAGAAATCACATTTTCTCTTTTCTCTCGTGTTTCATTTTCATGTGGTATGTCATTCCAAACCATGATATTATATCTATTTTATTATTTCCCTATACTATAATATGATTCATTTATAGATTAGAGACCCTTTCCCCTCTCTTTTTTATTGTTTTCTACAACCATGTTATATAGCCGTTATGCTGCAGAATGTTTGTCTAAAAATCTCTCTCTTTATCTCAAGAAATTTTCTTGTATTATTTATTTGAATACCCAAATCTATTTTCATTTCCAAGGGTATTCATCGATACATAAAATTTATCTATTTGATTCTAACATTTACATACATATAACCCTCACTCCATTTCTATGGGTTAACCATGACATAACGATAAAGATTTTAAGAACTTTTAAAATGTCATGATTTTGAATTGAAACCCATTTCTTTTATTCTCTATGGGCTATTAATGAAATTTCTAAATATGATCTATGTGTATCAAATGAAATTAAATACATATTAATGGTGCTTCCTGATATCACTCCAATTCATTGGGTATGAATTTAATCTCTAGAGATGACAAGTTTCACGATACCTTGGGGAATAACCTTGGTAATTTTTTTATGACACCTTCAGGATGAACCTCGGTGATATGTTCATGAATTTCTAAATGAAAGGTTGTATCCAAATATTCATGTTATGATTCATTTTTTATTATATTATGCCTCTTTTTCCATTTCTCATGTCTTTATGTTTATCTTTTATCAAGTTCTTATTAATATCACAAGTAAACTAATTCCCTTGTTTACCCTTACTGTGCCTTCATCTCACCCTTTCCTTTGATGTACGTCTCCAGGTTATGAGATGCAGTAATTTTACATAGGATGAACTTTTCATGACGCTTTTATTGGTGATTTAAATGTTTGTTTTTTGTTTTCATGTTTTATTGTTCTTGATTTCCAAGACACAAGACTTTAAAGATCCTCTATTTGTAAAATGTAATGAAAAGTTATGTAATAAAAAGGTGGGATGCAATAGTTGGTATCAAAGGATAGTTTAGTTATTTATGGAAATTAGGATATTAAGAATTTTGGAAGAACCCTATATAAATGTTTAAATATAAGAAAACTTCCTCGTATTGTGGTGAGTATTGAGTAAGTGGTTTATCAAGCAAATACTTCCCTGTCTGGATACGAGCAGGTAGAGATGGCTCTAGAACAGATGTACCTAGGAGTGAAAACTCTGACAAGGAGTTTCGGGCATGACCCAAGGTATCCTGGTATACAAAAACAGGCCTTGCTGCATTCTTGGTTACGACACTCCCAGGGGATATGTTTGGTTAATCATAATCTTTTTATGAATCATTATGAAGAATTTATAGAGAAATGTAATTTTTTAAAGCATGAAGTTTTAAGACATAAAATCTTTTATAGTTAAAATATTTGTAAATAAAATAAGTTTCTCACTATGGTTTTATTATTATTGAAAATGGAAGGCAATAGTAGGAATTATGCAAATGGAGAGCGCAATGGGACATAAGCTGACAACCCTCCGATGGAAGTCATAATGTAAACTTTCAAGAGAATGATGAACCAACTGAATCAAGTTATGGGAAATAACTTGAATCAAGATGAGAGACCAATCTCACCACGAAGGCAAAAACATTATGTCATGTCCTTTATGCATCAACTACCACCATCCTTTTGTGGATCTACTAACCCATTGATTTCTAAATAGTGGATCAGCTCTATAGAAAAGATCTTTTATGTGCTCCGCTGTTCAGAGCCAGAGAATTTCACCCTCGCTTTCTATCCCTTAGAGGGAGAAGCTGATCATTGGTAGGAACTGATTAAAAAAACGAGGCCAAGATTGAAGGTTGAAGCTATAGAGTGGGAAGAGTTTATGGGGATCTTCTTCTATAAATATTTCCCTCATTTCATGAGAACAAGAACAGAGAAGAAATTTCACGTGAAAAATCAGAAGGAGAGTGAATCTGTTGGAAGCTATGCGATGAACTTCACAAGGATTTCATGTTACACCTATAGTTTTTTCAAGGATCCAAATGGGAAGGTTGATATATTCTTTGGTGGAAAAAGACATCATCTATGGAAGAGTCTATCCAACCGAGACTATGAAATCTATGAGGAAATTCTGCAGAGTGTGATGAAAGTCGAATTGGAGTTTGGTGAGATGCAATGGTCTCATAAATCCAATGACAAGAAGATATCTATGGATCCAAGCTTAGGGGGCAGCTTCGATCTAGGAATTGGAAGAAAATAAGTACAATGTACAACATGTAATAAATGTGGGGAGAAGCATTCGAGGAACTGCCTACTCTGGAGCAGGAAGTGGAACAATTTTGGAAGATATGACCATGTCATGCGGAATTATCATAGTGTAGTGAAGCCTCAACTTCACAACACTAACGACAAGGGGAATATAGTGCATGCCCTACCTGATGTCCAATGCTATAAGTATGGACAACTTGGACACATTTTCAAACACTGTCTAAATATGAGGGTAGTGAAGGTGAATCAACATTAGCCTCAGTAAAGGCCAAGGGATAAAGATCATGATTTTTCTATAACTATGGCTGATGTTGAAGCACAAAATGATGTGGTGGAAGGTACTCTTGTTTTTCTCTCAATGTTAGTATGTAATTTTTTTTATTCTAGTTCTACGAATTTTTTTATTTCCTCCATGTTTTCAAAGAAATTAGAATCAACCCTCGATTTTCTAAAAGTAGAGTTGTCAGTCAAGAAAACTGGTGGGATTATCCAAGAATCATCAGTTATTAGAAACTCTAGTATTTAATTTAGTGAGTACAATTTTATCTCAAATCTAGTAGTCATTCCCATGCTAGAATTAGACATTATAATAGGGATGGACTAGCTCTCAAAGTATAATGATAAGATCAAATACAGAAGAAAGGAAATCTCAGTAGTCTTGAATGGAAAACCTACTGTGATCTTCCTATGAGAGATGTCTCAACCTCATCTATGTCCAGAATAACCTCCAATATCTTTCTTTATGGAGTTGATCAATGAAGAAGAAGAAATAAATGAGAGTATAAGGATAGAAAATTTCACCATCATCCAGCAATACATTGATATATTTCCTGAGGAGTTACCCGAACATCCCCCATAAAGAGAGGTAGAGTTCTCTATTGAACTTGTACCTGGATCTCAACTAATATCAAAGAACCCCTATAGGATGGAAAATGTGGAGCTAGGGGAATGAAAGAAGAGACTCCATGATCTTCTGGAGAAGGGTTTTATCCAACTGAGTGTGTCTCCTTGGGAATCACCTGTTCTCTTTGTGAAGAAGAAGGATGGATCAATGCGGCTATGAACTGATTATAGAGAACTGAATGGGATCACAGTGAAGAACAAATAACATCTTCCAAGAATTGATGACTTATTTTACCAACTTTATGGGGATCAATTATTCTCTAAGATTGATATTTGATATGGTAATCATCAATTGAGGGTGAAGAAAGAATATATTCCAAAAACTGCCTTCCAATCAAGATATAGGCATTATGAGTTTTCTTTCATTCCCTTTAGACTGACTAATGCACTTTCTATTTTTATAGATTTGATGAATAGAGTCTTTATGGATTACCTTGATAAATTTGTGGTAGTTTTTATTTATTATATTCTAATATATTCCAAAATTCACAAGGAGCGTGGGGACCATCTAAGGGTTATTTTGAAAAATATGCGGAAGTAGTGGATTTTTGGAAAGTTCAGAAAATGTTAATTTTGGTTACAATAAGTTTCTTTCTAGGGGATCTTTGTTACCAATGAAGGAATCATAGTTGACCCTAAAAAGAAAAATGTTGTAGAGGAGTGGCCTTAGCCTATAACAATAACTGAGATTCATATTTTCCTTGGATTAGAGAGATATTATAAGAGGTTTGTGAAAGACTTTTCATGAATTTTTAAGCCATCAACCAAGTTAACTCAAAAAGGGGTCAAGTTCAACTGGAAAAAAGGAGTGTGAGGAAAGTTTCCATGAACAAAAGAAGAGATTGGTTACTGTACCCATGTTAACTCTTCCCTCAAGTGGAGAAGTATTGTTTATTTTTATTTATGAATCTATAAAAGAGATTGGGTTCATCCTCAAACAAAATGACAAAGTCATTTCTTATGCATCTTGATTATTGAAGACTAATGAGCAGAACTATCCTACGTATAATCTGGATATGGTTGCCGTCGTTTTTGCTCTGAAGATATAGAGGAACCATCTTTATTAGGAGAAATGTGATATATATATACAGAACGTCAGAGTTTGAAGTATATTTTAACATAAAAAGAATTGAACATGGGTCGAAGGAGATGGTTGGAATGTCTTAAAAACTACGATTGTTCAATTCATTATCATCCCAGAAGAGCAAACAAAGGTGTTGATGCATTAAGCAGGAAAGACCCAATTTTTCTTTCCACAATGAGGATTCAATGAGATCCACTGATCAATGACCTAGTAAAGATAGACATGGGAATTATAAGAGAAGGTACATTATCAACCATAACCCAAATGATTTCTCAACCTTCATTACTATAGAATATCAAGAAATCATAGAAAGAATATACATTGTTATAGAAGAAGTTTGAGGATGTAAAGGATGGGAATTTTCCTAAGTTCAATATTGATCCAGAAGGTGTACTAAAATTTCGTACAAGAGTATGTGTACCATATATTTCAGAAATTAAGAAGGAGATAATGGATAAAGTGCATAGCTCTACTTTATCTATATATCCAGGAATCACAGAAATGTATAGAGACCTTCGTGATCATTATTGGTGGGATAATATGAAAAGGAATATTGCTGACTATATTTCAAGGTGCCTGGTATGTCAGTAAGTGAAGGAAGAGTGACAAATTCCTAAAGGGGTATTACAATCACTACACATACCAGTATGGAAGTGAGACAATATCACTATGGAATTTGTTACTGGTATCCCGATAACTTCCAAAGGGAAAAATGCGAGTTGGGTTATTGTGGACCATCTCACGAAGACTTCCCATTTTATCTCCATTTTGGAAGATTTTTCTCTTGATCAACTTGTTAGGATTTTCATGAAGGAAGTGGTAAGGTTTCATGGAGTTCCACTTTCTATCGTATCTGATTGCGATCCAAGGTTCACATCAAAATTCTGGAGTAGTCTTCAACATGCTCTGAGCACTGAATTTAATTTTAGTACGGCATATCACCCCCAAACAGATGGACAATCTGAAAGGAAAATTCGAACACTCGAGGTTATGCTGAGAACATGCTCGATGGAATTTAAATGTTGATGGGATCAATATTTCCCTTTAGTTGAGTTATCTTACAACAACAACTTCCACTCGAACATTCAAATGGAAAAATATGATGATCTATATGAGAAGCAATTTAAAACTCATACTTGTTGGCATGAAGATGGTGAGAGAAAGATTATTGGGCCTTATCTTGTGTAAGAGATGATAGAGAAGGTCCATTCCATTTGGCAACAGATTAAGGCTGCTCAGAGTTGGAAAAAGAGATATACCGCCAATTGTCAAAGAGACTGGGAGTTTGATGTTGGTGACAAATTCTTTCGTCAAATTTCACCTTGGAAGAGAGTCATGAGGTTTGGGAAGAAAGGGAAGCTCAACCCTAGGTACATTGGGCCCTTTAAAATCCTTGATCGCGTAGGAGCAGTGGCCCATCGGCTTGCACTTCCTCCAAATCATGCACAAGTTCATGATGTTTTCCAAGTATCCCTCTTGAGAAAGTAAATTCCTGACTCTTAACATCTACTAAATCTAGAGGTGGTACAACTGGAACATGACTTATCTTATGAGGAGCACCTGATGGAGATCTTGGATCGTAGAGACATGGTTCTACACAACAATACTACCCACCTTGTTAAGGTGTTGTGGAGGAACTGCAAAAGTGTAGAAGCCATGTGGGAACTAGAAAAGTCTATGAGGCAGAAGTACCCACACCTTTTCTCTTTTTAGGATACCAGTTAAAATTTTGGGGATGAAATTTCTTAAGGGGGGAAGAATGTAACGACCCAAACCTTTGAATGATATTTTTTGCCTAAATTTGTGTGTTATTTTATACTCAACAAAATTATATCCTTCAATTAATGAAGTAAGTATAATTAAAATAATATAACTGGGTTTGACTGTTATATGATCATTGGTCACTATGACCATTGGAAACTAAATTCTTAACATTATGATTATTGTTTATAAATACAAGTGATTTTGGTTAATTAATACAGAAGGAAGAGTCGATGGCCTCATCCAGTAGAATATGGAAATACGAAGCCCATCTGTCAGATCTTGGGAATGAGGTTGCATCACCGGGCTTTGCTCTGGACCAAGCCCAAGACGAACTCCAACATGTGAATCTTGAATGTAATCACATACGGGAGAAGTTCAAGCTGATAGAAGTCTCCACTCTGGAAATTTTGTCTGAGCCGCCCCAATATTCTATCACCATAGCACACCTTACACTTAGGTTCTATGCAAGTGTTATAAGGGGCTATGTAATGAGACCATTGTAACGACCCAAAGGTTTTCAATGGAAATTCACTTCTTATATTTATGTCATAAAATATCATGAAATCACAAAATAATGAACTACTAAGTGATAAGTGGCCTTTAAACATAATTTTGTCACTTCTGTGTTTTGAATTTTGAAAATCCGACATACACGGTTGTGTTCAAGATGATTTTTGGAGTCTAATAAAACAAAAATAATTTTAGGTGAATAGTAACCTAACCTTAAAAATAGTAACATACCCTTATGAATAGTAATATGACCCTTATAAATAGTAAATCATCCAACATAAGAGTAACATTACATATGAATAATTAAATAAAATTTAGACATCTTAGAAAGCGACAATTTGACCTTAGTAAACATTTTGGTATTTTGTAATTCATAAATAATTAATTATAATTAATTAATTTAAAAGAATATTTATTTCCCTAAAATTTATTCATAAATTATTGAATCAATGTCTTATAGTTTCTAGATAATTTTATAAGACCCTGCGTAATTTTTGAAATCACTATAAAATCAGTTTTAATCTTAAAAACTGTTTTTAAGTAAATTATGATTTTAATTAAATATTAAATTAATAATATTAAGAAAGTTATTTTTTAAAAAATGGACTTAATTTTTGGTTTATACACATCGAAAAATGGCAGGGGTAAGTTTTTGGGATTTTTCTGAAATACTTGAATTTTTGATGAATAGTAGTCTGATAATTCACAATAAATGCTAAATAATCGATTAATTGAGTCATCGATGATGCTTTTCTGATCTAAGCCCACTTGGTTCGGGATCACATGATACAATTACTATTCTTGGTCATTCATGACTCATTATTCCTTGTCTTAGGGGAAATTAATAAATGAATGAATTTTATATTAAGGAAACCTCTCTCCCCTCCAGTATAAAAGCCACCCTTCACACCATCATTTCCTCACACCTATAAAGCTCCAAACCTTCTCTAAAATCTGCCCAAACACCTTCCCTATCCTCCCCCCACGTCCAAGAGCTTCTTATCTCATCAAAAGACGAAACATAGGCCCTTAAGGAGGTTCTCAAGAGGAGGATTCAAGAGGTTATTTCCCTCCCTCTTCTCCTTTAATTTCCTTTCAAGTTCAAGTTCATTTCTTGATCTCTCCCCACCTATCTTCATCCAAATTGTATTTTAACTCCATTATTATAAATATACTGTGATTTTATGATTATAATGGGATATTATATCATCCAACCCCCTTTACCACTTCCTTTTATTTTATTAAAGAGAAAGTTGTTTGTGAGGTGTTAATTTAACACCTTCAAGAACGACATGCTATCTTCTTCCATTTCTACCTTAAGATCTGGTCATGAAACCATTTTTATGGTTGAAACAGAATATTTTATATGTATTATGTTCTATTTAAAGTTCTGGAAATAATCTATGGCCATATTACTAAGTGATAAGTTAAAAAAAGTTCGTTGTGATTCAAAAACCGCCCAAATTGACCCAAATAACCATCATTTAATTCTTATCTAATGATTCATCCACATAGATCTAATATAATTCATTATAAGATAATTAAAACTCTTTTAATATCATTAATTATATTTAATATCATTTCTGGATGTTTACCCATGTTCTACCTGAACTTCAATTTAAGAATACAAGTGAACCACCCAAGAAAAACCATAAAAACGAACATCCACAAACAATGTTTTTAAACTATATAAGTCATACAAAGGAACATAATATGACATAATGAAACCATAATGAACCCTATTAATGTAGACATGGTTTTGTATTTTTAATTAATGAATATAATGTCATTACAAAGGACATTAAAGAGAAGGAAGCATTTAGATACAAGGTAAGGGGCAATTCTCGAACCCAACTTTCATCCTTCGGGTTCCCCCTCTTTCACTCCATTTTTGATATGGTTACTGCTTAAATATCATTCAATTGTTCATAAATTTATTTAATTTTATGGGATATACATGTTTTTCACTGGTTTTTATGTCAAACCAAATGTTTTCCAAAAGAACTCCTCTTTTAAGAACACCCCTTTTACTTCTCACTCAAAGTGGACGGTTCTTGTAACATGTATGTTATTCCCTCTTTATTTTGGGAACCCAAAGCTTATGAATGTGTAATTATGAGATGAAACCCATTAAATTACATGGTTTAGTTAGTTACATTTTTTATATGTATTCTATGTGGAAATCATGATGATGATAATGTTATGATGTGACGAGTGTTCCTAGAATTATATAGCACAATATGAATGTTTCAATGAGACGGGTGCACCCAGAATTATACAGCGATCCAATGAATTGGGTAAATTGATGAATCTCATGAGTAAATTTGAAATGATGTGTAAAAAAGACTCTATCTTGGTTCACAAGTATGTGTGGTAGTTAACCACTAAGACATGATGTTTCATTTTTATGCATTGCCACATTTCAAGTCTTTTATTTATGCTCCTATCATGTTCATGATCTTTTTCCTATGTTATTATTATGCTCACCCCATGATATATTTTTCTTATCGATCCTATTACTGGGCTTCTAGCTCACCCGTTTTTATGTATATCCTCAGCT
The DNA here is from genome assembly GCA_963277665.1 of Viscum album. Taxonomy (NCBI): domain Eukaryota; kingdom Viridiplantae; phylum Streptophyta; class Magnoliopsida; order Santalales; family Viscaceae; genus Viscum; species Viscum album. The sequence goes on from OY728123.1 coordinate 1,385,895,636, forward strand.
GGCTACATGTACTAAGGAGAGGACAAGTGCCAATAAGAAGCTAGAGAAGAAGAAATTAAATAAATGTTTATGCTAGATGTTGTATTTGTTATGTGTGGTCATAGTTTTCCCAAGACACTAAACCATTGGACCCTATATGTGTAATAATATTATGTTGTTTATCTTTGAAATGATTTAATAGTAATGTATGAAAAGTTCGGGTCTCTATAACCATAGTTACGTTGTGTAATCCTTTAGTATAAATAATATTTTTATTTCTTATTATGGAAACGTTGGTGAATTTAAAATATCCTAATAAATGTTGGATGGATTTATAGTTCTATATTAATAATGAATTTTGGAAAAAAGTGTATTTTAAAATATTTATGTAAACTTTAAATAATTAATAATGTAAAATGATTTTTAAAAAATGGTTTTCTACAGCTATGACCAGTAAGAAATTTAGAGTCTAATAAGATCCACTTAATTTTTAGTGAATAGTAATGTATGAATAGTAATATACCCTTATGAATAGTAATGAATATTAAATTGGCCAAAAAAATAGAAACATAACCCATGAATGTATAAATACAATTTAGACATCTTATAAGTGAAAAAATGATCATAGTATAAATTTTGGTATTTTGGTATGTCATAAATATTTCATTTAAAATTCTATAATTAATTTTATAATTTAAATTAAAAATTGATTTTCATAAAACGTACTCATAAATTGTTAATTTATTTTCTTATGGTTATATGATAATTTTATGGGACCATGAGTACTTTTTCAAGGTGTTACAAAATGAGTTATAGAGTTAAAGTTGTTTATTTGGAATAAATAATGATTTTATTTAAAAATTAAATTAAAAATATTTAGAAACTTATTTTCATATAATGGAGTTCATTTTTGAATTTTGGATGTCAATATTAGGTTATGGTGAATTTATGATATTTTTATAAAATGTTTTGTTTTTCTATGAATAGTAAAATTATTGTTTTGAGTTTCAGTGTGATTAATGAAATGATTAATGATGTAATAATGCTGTAATCATTCTAGTCGATATGGGAATAGTAATATATGTTATTATGTGTCCCAAGTGGACAATACCATGGGAAAATACCATGGGCAAGCAATGGTTTTGCAAATACCACTGATTAGGTGTCCCTTGGAAATTAATTAAATATTCTCTCACTTTTCCTATAAATACCAAGACATTACCTCATTCATTTCATTCCAAAATCATCCTCAACAAAGATCAGGTCTTTTTACCTCTAAATGAGTCCTCCCAAGGTTCCCTCAATCCCACAAGGTCCCAACCTCCAATCATTCGAAGTCACTCTTCCAGGTAAGGGAACCTTTCACCCTCCTCTTTTAGGTCATGACTTTATTTATATTATGTCTTCTAGTTACCATATTATTATGAGGGGGTATGTTTTTATATGTCCTTATTACTATCCATTTTATGTCCAAATTATTATAGACCCTTTCTTCTCTAATAAATTTATTTTTTTGAATCTTTAAGTGACGCTGTTAGGCTGCTGAATTTTCGTAAAAGAAATCGCATTTTCACTTTTCTCTCATGTTTCCTTTTCATGTGGTATGTCATTATAAACCATGATATTATTTCTATTTTATTATTTCCTTATACTATAATATGATTTATTTATATATGGGATACCCTTTTCCCCTCTCTTTTTTATTTTTTTCTAAAACCATGTCATATAGCTGTTATGTTGCAGAATTATTGTCTAAAAATATCTCTCTTTTTCTCAAGAAATTCTCTTGTATTATTTATGTGAATACCCAAATCTATTTTAATTTCCAAGGGTATTCACCAGAACAGAAAATTGTTCTAACTTATTTTGTAATTGACATATATATAACCCTCACTCCCTTTCTATGGGTTATAATTGACATAACGATCAAGATTTTAAGAACTTTTAAAACGTTATGATTTTGAAATGAAAACAATTTCTTTTATTCTCTATGGGTTATTTATGAAATGTTTTAATATGAACTATTTGGATCACATTAAAACAGATACATATTAAGGGTGTGTCCTGATGGAGCTCCGATGCATTGGGTAACAAATTTAATCTCTAGAGATGACAAGTTTCACGATACCTTGGTGAATAACCTTTGTAATTTTTTTATAACACCTTGGGGAAAAACCTTGGTGATATGTTCATGAATGTCTAAATTAAATGTTGTATCCAAATATTCAAGTTATTATTCATGTTATTTTTATTATGAAATTCCTCTAATTCCATTTCTCATGTCTTTATTTTATCTTTTATCAAGTTCTTATTGATATCACAAGTAAACTGATTTCCTTGTTTACCCTTACTAGGCCTTCAGCTCACCCTTTCCTTTGATGTATGTCTCCAGGTTATGAGATTTGGTAATTTTACATTGGATTAACTCTTCCAGAAGATATTCAAGGGGATTTAAAAGTGTGTTTTAAGTTTTCATGTTTTATTGTTCTGATTTCCATGACACTTGACTTTACAGACCCTCTGTTTGTAAAATGCAATGAAAAGTTATGTAATTAGAAGGTAGGATTCCATAGTTGTTATCAAAGGATATTTTAGTTATTTATGGAAATTATTCTATGAAAACATTAGGAATAAACCTATATAAATGTTTAAATATATGAAAACTACCTCGTATTTTGGTGAGTATTGAGAAAGTGGTTTATAAAGAAAATACATCCTTGTCTGGAGATGAGAAGGTAGAGGCGGCTCTGTCATGGATTTATCTAGGAGTGAAAACTCTTACAAGGAGTTTTGGGCTTGACCGGGGGTATCTTGGTACATAAAAATGGGCCTCGCTGCACTCTTGGTTATGACACACTCGGGAGATATGATTGGTTAATGACAAGCTTTTGATGAATCATTATGAAGGATTTATGGAGAAATATAATTGTTTAAAGAATGATGTTTTAAGACATAAAATACTTTATATTTAAAAGATTCATAAATCAAATAATTTTCTCACTAAGGTTTTATTCTTTTAGAAAATGGAGCGAAATAGGAGGAACCGTGAAAATGGAGATTGTAATGGAACATGCCCTGACAACCCTCCAATGGAAGTTGGAATGGAGACTTTCATGCGAATGATGAGCAAACTAACTCAAGTTATGGGAAATAACATGAATCAAGATGAGAGACTGATTTCACCATGAAGGGAAAAACATTCTGTTCAGTCCTTTATGCATCAATGACCACCAACCTTTAGTGGATCGACTGAACCATTGATTGCTGAAAAGTGGATCACCTCTATAGAGAATATCATTTCCGTGCTCAGCTGTTTAGAGTAATAGAAGTTTACAGTAGTTGTCTATCTCTTTGAGGGAGATGTTGATCAGTGGTGGGAACTAATTAAAAACATGAGGCCAAGAGTGGAAGTTGAAGATATGGAGTGGGAATAGTTTAGAGGGATATTATTCTGTAAGTATTTCCCTCATTCCATGAGAACAAGAATGGATAAGGAGTTTCTCGAGTTGAAGCATAAGGGGAATGAATTTTTCGTAATCCACAAGATGAAATTTACAAGGCTTCCACGTTACACCTCTAGCTTTGTAATGGATCCAAATTAGAATGTTGATAGATTCTTTGGTGGAATGAGACCTCATCTACAAAAGAATCTATCCAACCGAGTCTTTGACAACTATGAAGAGATTGTGCGGAGTGCGATGTAAGTCAAATTGGAGTTTGGTGAGATGAAATGGTATCATAAATCCAATGACAAGAAGTGATTGATAGATCCAATATTAGGGAGGAGTTTTGATTAGGTAATAGGAGTAAAAAAGTATAATGTCCCACATGTAATAAACGTGGGAATATGTATTCGGGGGACTGCCTGATCGAGAGCGGGAAGTGATACAAGTGTGGAAGATATGGCCATATCACATGAAATTGTTGTAGTGAGGTGAAGTCTCAACTTCCCAACACTTACGAAAAGGGGAACGTGGTACAGACCCTACCTGATGTCCAATTCTATAAGTGTGGACAACTTGGGAACATTTCCAATCATATTCAAAATTTGAGGGCAGTTGAGGGGAATCACCATCAGCCTCAACAATGGCCATGGGAGCAAGGTCGTGCTTTTTCTATCACTATGAATGAAGTTAAAGCACCAAATTATGTGGTGGCAGGTACTCTTGTTGTTTTCTCAAAGATATCTAGTACTTTGTTTGATTCTGGTTCTACACATTCCTTTATTTCCTCCACATTTTCAAATAATTTAGAATCAACCCCCAATTTTCTAATAGTAGAGTTGTGAGTCAAGTCTCTAGGTTGGATTATCCAAGAATCATCAGTTTTTAGAAACTCTAGTATTTACTTTAGTGAGCACAATCCTATCGAAAATCTAGTAGTCATTCCCATGCTGAAATTCGACATTATAATAGGGATGGTTTGGCTCTGAAAGTATAATGCTAAGATCAAATGCATAAGCAAGGAAATATTAGTAGTCTTGAATGGAAAATATACGATTATCTTCCAAGGAGAGATGTCTCGACCTGATCTATGTCTAGAAGAACCTCATATATATTTCTTTATGGTGTTTATCGGTGAAGAAGAAGAATGAAATGAGTGTATAAGGATAGAAAATGTCCCCATAATCCAGGATTACATTGACGTATTTCATGAGAAGTTACCCAGACCTCCCCTAGAAAGAGAGGTAGAGTTTCCCATTTAACTCATACCGGGATCTCAACCAATATCAAAGACCCCCTATAGGATGGAAAATGTGGAGTAAGATGAATTAAAGAAGAAAATCCAAGATCTTTTGGAGAAGGGTTTTATTCGACTGAGTGTGTATCCTTTAGGAGCACCTATTCTATTTGTGAAGAAGATGGATGGATCAATGTGGATATGAATTGATTATAGAGAACTGAATGGGATCACAGTGAAGAAAAAATACCATCTTCTAAGAATTGATGACTTATTTGACCGACTTCGTGGGGATCAATTCTTCTCTAAGATTGATCTTCGATCCACTTATCATCAATTGAGGGTGAAGAAAGAAGATATTCCAAAAACTGCCTTCCAATCAAAATGTAGACATTATGAGTTTGTTGTTATTCCCTTTGGACTAACTAATGAACCATCCATTTTATGGATTTTATGAATAGAGTCTTTAAGGACTACCTTGATAACTTTGTGGTAGTTTTTATTGATGATATTTTGATATATTCCAAAAGTCGCGAGGAGCATGAGGATCATTTAAGGGTTATTTTGAAAACTCTGTAGAGGGGGAGGATTTTTGGAAAGTTTATCAAATGTGAATTTTGGTCTGAACGAGTTGCTTTCTTGGGGAACATTGATACCAATGAAAGAATCACAGTTGACCCTACAAAGAAAATATTTGTAGAGGAGTGGCCTAAGCCTACAACAATAACTAAGATTCGAAGTTTCATGGGATTAACAGGATATTATAGAAGTTTTGTGAAAAACTTTTCCTAAAAATTCTAATCCATTAACCAACTTAACTCAAAATGGGGTCAATTTAATCTGGAAAAAGGAGTGTGAGGAAAGTTTCCAAGAGCTGAAGAAGAGATTGGTTACTGAACCCATGTTAACTCTACCCTCAAGTGGAGAAGGATTCGTTATTTTTAGTGATGAATATATAAAAGGGAATGGGTAGATCCTCATGAAAAATGAAAAATTCATTGCTTATGCATCTAGACAGTTGAAGACTCATGGGAAGAACTATCCTACGCATGATCTGGAGCTGGATATAGTCATTTTTTCTATGAAGATATGGAGGCACTATCTTTATGGGGATAAATGTGATATATACATAGACCATCAAAGTTTGAATTATATTTTCACACAAAAGGAATTGAACATGATACAAAGAAGATGGTTGGAACTTCTTAAAGACTATGATTTTTTAATTCATTATCATCTCAGAAGAGCAAACAAAGTCACTGATGCATAATGAAAGAAAGACACAATTGTTCTTTCCATGATGAGGATTCAAAGATATCCTTTAATAAATGACCTAGTAATGTTGGACTTGGTAATTATAAGGGAAGGGACATCATTAACCCTTACCCAAATGATTTCTCAATCGTCATTACTAGAGAAGATCAAGAAATATCAGAAAGAAGATCCTTTATTACAAAAGAAGTTTGAGGCTATGAATGATGGGATGTTTCCTGAGTTCAATATTGATCAAGAAGGTGTACTAAAATTCCATACAAGACTTTGTGTTCCATCTATTCCAAAAATAAATAACGAGCTGAGGGCTGAAGCTCATAGCTCTATATTCTCTATACATCCAGGAAGCACGAAAATGTATAGAGACCTTCATGATCATTATTGGTGGGATAATATGAAAAGAGAGATTGTTGAATACACTTCAAGGTGACTAGTATGTCAACAAGTGAAGGAAGAGTGAAAAATTCTTAAAGGGGTTTTACAACCACTACCCATACCAACAGGGAAGTGAGATAATATCACTATAGAATTTGTCACTAGTGTCCTGAGAACATCCAAAGGGAACAATGTGAAAGGGTTTATTGTGGACTATCTCACCAAGACTGACCAATTTATCTCCATTTGGGAATATTTATATCTTGATCAACTTTCCGGGATTTATGTGAAGTAAGTGGTAAGGCTGCATGGAGTTCTACATTCTATCGTATTTGACCGTGATACAAAGTTCACATCAAAATTCTGGAGAAGTCTTCAACATGATATGAGATCTTAATTGAATTTCAGAATGGCCAATAACCCCCAAACTGATGGCCAATCTAAAAATACTATTCAAACACTCGGGGATATGATGAGAAAATGATTAATGGAATTTAAAGGTAGATGGGATCAACATCTCCCTTTAGTTGAGTTCTCTTACAACAACATCTTTCACTCGAGGATTTAGATGGCAGCATATGAAGCTCTATATGTGAAATGATGTAGAACTCCTACATGTTGGCATGAAGCTGGTGAGAGAATGCTTCTTGGTCCTGATCTTGTGCAAGATACATTGTCCCTTTTGAGATCCTTGATCGCATTGAAGTAGTGGCCTATCGACTAGCACCCCCACCGAACCAGTATCATGTATATTATGTATTCAATGTATCACTCTTGAGGAAGTACATACCTGACCCATCTCATGTACTCCATGTAGAGGCAGTACAGTTGGAGAATTACCTCTCATATAAAGATAATCCAGTGAATATCTTAGATCGTAGGTAATAAGTTCTACAAAATAAGACAATTCCCCTTGTCAAGGTGTTGTGGAGAAACCAAATGTTTGAAGAAGAAATGTCGGAATTGGAGGAAGTAATGAAGTAGAGCTACAAACATCTATTTTTGTGTGGGAAAAGGAAATTTTGAGGACTAAATTTCTTAAGGGGGGAATATTGTAACGACCCAAACTTTTATTAAGGAAAATTCCTATTTATCTAATAAAATGTCTCATTATGGTTATATAACCTATGAACTTATTTGGTTTTATGACTTTGGAATTAAAAATACCATTAATTGTTGTTACCATTTCTAATATAGTCATTTAACAATGATCAATTGATTAGTATAAATATAGGGATCTAACAAATCCAATTTACTCAGACAAAGGAATCGATGACCTCATCTAGTATAATTTCTCTGTACGAAGCCCATTTTTCGGAGCTCATAAAGGAGGTGGCATCATTGGGATTTTCTCTTGACCAAGCCCAAGCCAAGCTTCCTCACGTTAAGCCCGAGCGGAACCGACTATGGGAGAAGTGGAAGTTGATAAAGATTACACTACTGTAAAGGGGAGTTTTCCCAACACTTCTATACCAACAGTTCAAAGAACCATTGGTATATGTTTTCTTTCCCAACAGTTTATATAAACCGTTGGTAAATACCTTGAAGAACTGACTTTTCCCAATGGTTTTATGAAACCATTGGGAAAAGTGAGGAAAAACATAGTTTTCCCAACGGTTTTATGAAACCGTTGGGAAAGATTGGGTTTTCCCAACGGTTTTTAAGAACCGTTGGGAAAAAAGCCCCAAATACCTAAATGCAGGCAGCAGCCTCCCCATGATTCCAGAAGCCTTCCGCTCATCTCCAGACGCGATTCCATGGCAGAAGCACTTCCCAATCCCCACATCTTCCATCAGATCAGCAGCTACTAGGTTAGACTCCTTCTATATTTTATCAAGGATATAGTTCCACCTCTTATAAATCATATCCTTCTATTCTCAACAATTTCATTATTCCCAATTTTTAGGGTTTTTGTAAAATTTAATGATTGTTCAACGAATTGTGTACTGAAATACCTATATCGGTGTATGTCCAATTAATGTTTTCATTACACATTTACATTTATAAGGGCACAATGTCTCTTTATTGTGTTCTAATTTTGAAGATTCATAGTTTTTTTAATCTTGTTCATATATTATAGGTTCATGTATATGAACTAATGAGAAATTGTTTGTAATATTTATTGATATTATTTCATGAAAATCGCTCTTTCATTAAAATCATGCCAAACATGAAGATGTTGTTCATCTTAATTTTTGTACACTATGTGTATTACATAACAAGTATATATCATGTTTCTATCAAAATCTATATATATATAAAATGACACACTGTTCACTTATCCATTGCACAATAGAATATATGGTGTATCTTCTCGAACTTTGCCAAATAGTATGTGGTCCCTAATTAGTACATCTTCCTTCTTCATGAAACTAATTCACAGAATGTCAAATTTTCAATATTAGTGAATATTAGTTTTCCTAATATAACCATTAATCATTCTTCCTTTGACATCGTACATGTGTTATTCAATCACCTTTTTAAAACAGAATGACAATTTTCACTGATTTGGGGTTCCTCAAAATGCTTGGGAAAATCAAAAAAATGCATGTATTGAATCGTGTTTCTCATATGGTTTCATGGATACAAGTTCATCCCGAAAATCATGACTGCGTGGTTAAAATATCATGAGGACCATGAGATTATTATTCTTCACACAAATAGAGTTTTTTTCTACAACTATGTGTTTTTGTTTTCACTTTTGATTTGGCTGGAAGGGGAGCTTTGTGGTCATTAATCATGGTTGTGTGTGGTCATTTATGATGTAAGATAGTATGAATTCATTTTACTTGATATATCAAATATTATTATTTATTTATGTTCAATTTGATTATCTTTAATAATTGATGTTTTTTAATAAGTTGTTATTAATGGTTGTAATAATGACGATATGGTATAAGGGTTCATATGGTGTGTATAAGGGTTCACATGGTGTGTATAACGGTTGACATGGTATCAGTGAACTAAAGTCATTAATTTAAGTCTTCATTCTCACTAGCTTGTAAGAAATTGAATGATGTAAACCCATCCTCACATGATTTCTTACCTTGGATAGTGTCCAACATATGGAATACGAGCTTTTGAATTCATCAGTTAACCAGGATCATATATTCCATTTCCCACAAGATGACTGTACTAATATAACTTTAGGGTCAACTAAATGTGGTTCTCATTGTATGTTGTATATTATGTGTCCTTCTTGGCCAATACTCACTTTTATGAGGGTGGGGTGCTTTTCACTACATCGACTAGAAACTTCTTCCTTTATCTTTTACTTAAATGTATTTTCTATTAAAGTTCAATCCTATTGAATTGTTTATGACAAAATGACTTATATAAATTCTTTTTACAGAATAGACAGATGTTGGATGTATGAAACTGATCAGATCTCAACCGATTTTCAAAACAATTTAAAGAGCTTTATAGATTTTTCATTTCACAATGCTTCAGATAGTGGTCACATACACTGCCCATGTTCCAATTGTGTTGGTAGACCTTGGTTGAGCCATGAAGAAGTCAGCTACCACATAACCAGAAATGGCTTTCAAGCAAACTAATTTGTGTGGTATCACAATGGGGAGAAAATGAAAACTAAAATTGGTACTGATCAAAATGAAAAGACTAGAATGGAGAATTTGTTAGATGACCAATTTCTGTTTATTCATCATTATGAAAAAGAAAGGATTTCAACTCAAGAATACTTCGATATGAGAACAACTGATGCATCTAGTGAATATGATGATATTGATAGGGTGAAAAAATTTAATGATGCTGCCATGACTCCAGTATATCGACAATGCAATAAAATGAAAAAGATGGAATTTTTAATCCGATTGTTTCATGGGAAAACTATGTATGGGATTTCTAATACAACAATCGATTACATTCTCACCCTCTTGAAGGATTTACTTCCAGATGATGCAGATATTCCCTCAAACCACTATATGGCATGGAAGTTAGTTGAGGAACTTGGATTTTCAAGAAACAAAATTCATGCTTTCCCGAAAGATTGCAGTTTATTCTGGGAGGAAATCGCTGAACGAAATGATTGTATTAAATGTGACACATCCCACTGGAAGTCAAAATCTAATGGAACACCATCCCGCGTTCCACATAAAGTAATGTGGCACTTTCCATTGATCCCCATACTCTAAAATATTTTTATGTCTGATGACATATCAATAAAAATGAGATGGCATGATACCGAGAGAAAGAAGACTAATGACGAGTTGGTTCATCCTGTAGATGGATTTTCATGGCAGAGATTTTATGCTCGACATCCTGATTTTGTAGCTGACGTGCGTAATGAGAGGATGGGTCTTTTATGCAATGGTTTTAATTCGTTTGGGCAGATGCTTACCTCGCACTGCACATGGCCAGTTTTTATACACATTTATAATCTTCCCCCATGGTTGTGTATGAAAAAACCTTTCACTTTCATGAGTATACTCATATCTATTCCTTCTGATCCCGACATTGATATTGATGTCTACATGCAACCTTTAATAAAAGAGTTGAAACTTCATTGGGATGTGGGTGTGCGCACATACGATGCATGTTCGAAAGACATATTTCAGATTCATTCTGTGCTTATGTGGATGATCAATGATTTTACAGCTTATGAAATGATGTCTGGATAGAGCACAAAGGGAAAATTGTCATGTCCAGTTTTTATGAAGAATACACAATCTAGAAGACTGAAACGTCGCTGTAGTTTCAGTTTTATGGGACATCGACGATTCTTGCCAAAGGATCATCCATATAGAATGAACCGTCGAAGATTTGATAATACCATAGAGACCAATGATCCACCTCAGCGTATGTCTGGAACTGACGTGCTTAATGAATTGAAAGATTTCAGCTTTTCGTTCTGGAAGGGTCAAATGAAATCTGGAAAGAGAAAGAATGTTTCCACTGAAACCTATTACAATTGGAGGAAGAGGAGTATCTTTTTTGATTTTACTTATTTGTCAACCAATTTGTTATGTCATTGATTAGATGTAATGCATATTGAAAAGAATATATGTGAAATGTTGCTTTCGGTTCTTCTAAATTTCAAGGGGAAGACAAAAGATGATTTACGATCTCGGCGTGACTTGGTGGATTGGGGCATCAGACCAGAATTACATCCTGTGCGTATCAGTGAAAATAAATGGCAACTTCCATGTGCTTCTTATGTGATGAAACTTACAGAAAAAAAACAATTTCTGGAAGTATTAGAGACTATTAGAGTTCCTGATAGATTTTCAAGCAACATATCTAAACGGGTCAACAGAAGAGAGTTGAAGCTAAAATCTTTGAAGACTCATGATTATCACGTTCTACTGCATGAGTTGCTTCCAATAGAAATCCGTCAACTTTTGTCCAAAAATGTAAGGGTGGCTATTATTTGGTTGTGCCATTTGTTTAGAGATATTTGTGCTAAGAAGTTATCCAAGTCTTTCTTACAAAAAATGTTGACAGATACCCCATTAATTTTGTGTGAGTTGGAGAAAATATTTCCTCCATCATTTTTCACATGCATGCTGCATCTCAGTATCCATATTCCCACTGAAATACTTCTCAGAGGACCAGTTTCTTTTTGTTGGATGTATCCAACTGAAAGAAATATGTTCACATTAAAGTCTTATGTCCGAAACAGAAATCATCCCGAAGGTTCTATCGTGAACGGTTACTTGGCTCAATAATGAATGGATTTCTGCTCAATGTATTTGTCTGATCTTACTACAAGATTGAACATACCAATGAGAAATGAAGAAAATAGTATGAAGAAATTGAACCCAGTTTTCCATCACTTCATCAAACAAGAGGAATTCTTGGATCATATACATTGAAGACATTAATCCATGAAGAGCGGGAGATGGTACATCGCACAGTTTTGTTCAAATGTTATTTGTTCGATGACTATATTAGGTAACTAAATTGATTATGTATATCTTACATATATATCTGTTAAAAGATTCATATTTTTTATCTGCAGGGAACATAAAACAATGATAAATAGGAAGCATCGTTCTTTATCTTTGAGAAGGAGAGAGACTTTGCATAGAAAAGAGTTTTCTTCTTGGTTAAAATTGAAGGTATAAAAAAATTAATGTTTAAAATAATTATATCAATATTTAATTAAGTTTAATAGTCATTTATATTGCAGGTACTGAGTTTGTCTGCTAACTCTGTCTCTGAGGAAATAAGAGCTTTGGATTTTGGTCCTAATACCATGGTTCATGACTGTAAATCAATTGTTATCAATGGGTACAAATTTATTGTCACTAAACGAGAAAATAACATGAGAACGCAACATGATGGTGTTATGGTTACTGCCACAACAGATTTTTATGCCAGTGCATCAGATAGTAGACCACGATTTAAAAATTTGGGTTATTATGGAGTTGTTGAGAAAATAATAATATTGGATTATTACTCTCATGGAAAAGTCAAAATGATGAAATGCCATTGGTTTGATTCGATGACGAGACATGGCACATTTATTGATGATTGTGGATTTCGAGTAATTAATATGACTCGCACTCTTACTATCGAAGAACCATATGTGTTGGCATCAATGGATAAACAAGTTTTTTATGTCAAAGTCCAACTTCGACCTGAATTTGGTGTCATATTTGAAGTAATTCCAAGACATATTTTTAATGATGGTGATGATGGAATTGACACTGTCCCTAGTGCCATTGGAACCAATCCATTTATTTCTTTTGATGACTCAAATAGCTCAATTGTCAGAGTTTATTGTGAACCTGAAGTTGTGGTTGAAAATATATAGAATCATTCATCCATGTTCTCAATTCTTTTGGTTTACCTCGAGTTGGGTTATTAAGGTTGGTAATATTCAAATTGATTTAGTATTGATCACAAATATTTTTTAGCTGACTTGACCGTTATGTGAATTTTCAATGTTTATTGGTTACAGTTTTATTTGAATTGCATTTTCTAATTTAGAATTGAACTGTATTCAAACATAGTCAAACAATATTTCTAACTTGGTGAACATTTCAACTTGTATGATTTATTAAATCCATTCAAGCTTTTCCAAAACAATTGATAGCCAACTTGACCATTATGTGAATTTTCAATGTTTATTGGTTGCAGTTTTATTTGAATTGCATTTTCTAATTTTTAATTGAACTGTATTCAAACACAGTCAAAAAATATTTCTAACTTGGTGAACATTACAACTTTTATGATTTATTAAATCAATTAAAGCTCTTCTAAAACAATTGATAGCTAAATTACCAATGAATCCCCCTATTCTCTAGTTTTTTGGGTTACACATTAGTTTTATTTTTCTAATTAATTACATATTTGTTTTCAAAATCATAAAATGAATCCAATTGAAGAGAGACGAAGGAAAAAAATGATGGAGAACAATCGTCGAATGACAGAGTTGGGAGTTCCATCATTAGTGCCTGTAGTGAGTACTTTATTTCAAATTGATATATTTAAAGAATAAATAATGTCATGTGATTGTTTTTTTGTAAACATTTTTGTAGGATCCACCTATACGTCGATAGTTATTCGACGAGGAGCCTAGTACTGGTCCTAGTACTCAGGCCAATGGTACGAGGAGGGTTCGTACCAGAGGTGGACGAGCAGCTGCGCGTACCCGACTAGACCCTGCCCCTCCCACTGACATGTCATCCTTCCCACATTCTGATCCCGATGTGTCATTAGGGACACACGGGATATTTAGGCCTCCCATGTTTTCGCTACCTTCTGCATCTTCTGGCCCATCATTTTCACATCCCATGATGATTCCCACTCCCCGAATAGCCCCCCGGACAGCCCCTCACCCTCCTCCCTGGACCCCGAACAACCCCCCGGACAGCCCCCCAGACAGCCCCCCCGGACAGCCCCCCAGACAGCCCCCCCCGGACATCCCCCCACCATCTTCCTTGGACCTCGGACAACCCCCCGAACACCCCCAGACAGCCCCCGTACAGCCCCCTGAATAGCCCCCCAGACAGCCCCCCGGACAGCCCCCTAGACAGCCCACACCCTCCTCCTTGGACCCCGGACAACCCCCCAAACACCCCCCGGACAGCCCCCACACAGCCCCCCACCCTCCTCCCTGGACCCCGGATAGCCCCCCGGACTGCCCCCCAGACAGCCCCCCCGACCCTCTTCCTTGGACCCCGGACAACCCCTCGCACAACCCCCCCACCCTCCTCCTTGGTCCCCGGACAGCCCCCGGACACCCACCAGACAACCCACCGGACAGCCCCGTCGGACAGACCCCACCCTGCTTGATTTCATTTAAAACTAGAAAATCTATAATATATATTTTATTTATTTTCATCATTATAATCAATGTAAATCACATTTACACATCTAATCAATATCATAGATTCTTGGTATGTTATAAAAGAGATGTATTCATTGGGCATGAATCTGAGGCGCGGTGTGGCCGGCACCACTCAAACGCATTGGGTTTCTGTTGAAACTTTAGGAGAACGATCCATGGGTCATATGTGATGTGTACGAATCAACCTCGCCTCAATCCGAGGCGCGGTGTGGCCGTCACCACTCAAAGTGTCTGCCTTTTGTTTCAAAAGGACGTCATTTTAATTAAAAAACATCTACTGGCATACAGAAAACCGACATAACACATTCAGATTGTGTCAATACTTTAGAACAACAATCCATGGGTCATATGTGACGTGTATGAGTCAACCCCGCCTCAATCTGAGGCGCAGTGTGGACGCAACCACTCAAAGTGTCTTCCTTTTGTTTCAAAATGACGTCATTTTAATTGCAAAACATCAACTGGCATAAGGAAAACCAACAAATGCATTCTGATTGGGTCGATACTTTAGCACAATGATCCATGGGTCATATGTGATGTGTAAGAGTCAACCACGCCTCAATCTGAGGCGCGGTGTGGCCGCCATCTCTCAAAGTGTCTGTCTTTTGTTTCAAAAGGACGTCATTTTAAGTGAAAAATATCAACTTTCATACGGAAAAGTGAGCAAACGCATTCGGATTGTGTCGATACATTAGAACAACAATCCATGGGTAAAATATGATGTGTACGGGTCAACCCTGTCTTAATCGGAGGCACAGTGTGTCCGGAATCACTCTAAGTGGCTCTCTTTTGTTTAAAATGGACAACATTTTAAGTACATACGGAAAACTTACCAAACGCATTCGGTTTCCGTTGAAACTTTAGGAGAACGATCCATGGGTCATATGTGACGTGTATGAGTCAACCCCACCTCAATACGAGGTACGGTGTGGCTAGAACCACTCAAAGTGTCTGCCTTTTGTTTCAAAAGGACGTCATTTTAATTGAAAAACATCAACTGGCATACGGAAAAGCGACCAAATGCATTCGGATTGTGTCGATACTTTAAAACAACGATCCATGGGTCATATGTGACGTGTAAGAGTCAACCCCACCTCAATCCTAGGCGCGGTGTGGCCTCCACTACTCAAAGTGTCTGCGTTTTGTTTCAAAATGATGTCATTTTAATTGAAAAACATCAACAGGCATACGGAAAAGTGACCAAACGCATTCGGATTGTGTCGATACTTTAGCACAATGATCCATGGGTCATATGTGACGTGTACGAGTCAACCTCGCCTCAATCTGAGGCGCTGTGTGGCTGACACCACTCAAAGTGTCTGCCTTTTGTTTCAAAAGGACGTCATTTTAATTGAAAAACATCAACTGGCATACGGAAAACTGACCAAACGCATTCATATTGTGTCGATACATTAGCACAACGATCCATGGGTCATATGTGACGTGTATGAGTCAACCACGCATCATTCCGAGATGCGGTGTGGCCTCCACCACTCAAAGTGTCTGCCTTTTGTTTCAAAAGGACGTCATTTTAATTGAAAAACATCAACTGACATACGGAAAAGTGACCAAACGCATTCGGATTGTGTCGATACTTTAGAACAACAATCCATGGGTCAAATGTGATGCATACGAGTCAACCCCGTCTTAATCGGAGGCACGGTGTGGCTGAAATCACTCTAAGTGGCTCTCTTTTGTTTAAATGGACAACATTTAAAGTACATACGGGAAACCGATCAAATGCATTTGCTTTCCATTGAAACTTTAGGATAATGATCCATGGGTCATATGTGACATGTACGAATCAACCCCGCCTCAATCCGAGGTGTGGTGTGGCCGGAACCACTCAAAGTGTCTGCCTTTTGTTTCAAAAGGATGTCATTTTAATTGAAAAACATCAACTGGCATACAGAAAAAAGACCAAACACATTCATATTGTGTCGATACTTTAGCCCAACGATCCATGGGTCATATGTGACGTGTACGATTCAACCCCGCCTCAATCTGAGGCGCGGTGTGGCCTCCACCACTCAATGTTTCTGCCTTTTGTTTTAAAAGGATGTCATTTTAATTGAAAAATATCAACTGGCATACGGGAAAGTGACCAAACGCATTCGGATTGTGTCGATACTTTAGCACAACAATCCATGGGTCAAATGTGACCCGTATGAGTAAACCCCATCTTAATCGGAGGCACAGTGTGGCCGGAATCACTCTATGTGTATCTCTTTTGTTTAAAATGGACAACATTTTAAGTACATATGGAAAACTGACCAAACGCATTCGGTTTCCATTGAAACTTTAGGAGAACGATCCATGGGTCATATGTGACTTGTACGAATAAACCCTGCCTCAATCCGAGGTGCAGTGTGGCCAACACCACTCAAAGTTTCTGCCTTTTGTTTCAAAAGGACGTCATTTTAATTGAAAAACATCAACTGGTATACGGAAAAGTGACCAAATGCATTCCGATTGTGTCGATACTTTAGCACAACGATCCATGGGTCATATGTGACATGTACGAGTCAACCCCGCCTCAATCCAAGGCGTTGTGTGTCCGCTAACACTCAATGTTTCTGCCTTTTGTTTCAAAAGGACGTCATTTTAATTGAAAAACATCAACTGGCATACGGAAAACTGACAAACACATTCATATTGTGTCTATAATTTAGAATAAAGATCCATGGGTCATATGTGAAGTGTACGAGTCAACCCCGCCTCAATCCGAGGAGTGGTGTGGCCGCCACCACTCAAAGTGTATGTCTTTTGTTTCGAAAGGACGCCATTTTAAGTGGAAAACATCAAATGGAATACGGAAAACCGACCAAACACATTCAGATTGTGTCGATACTTTATCACACTGATCCATGGGTCATATGTGACGTGTACGAGTCAAACCCACTTTAATCAGAGGCACGGTGTGGCCAGAATCACTCTAAGTGGATCTCTTTTGTTTAAAATGGAAAACATTTTAAGTACATACGAAAAACTGACCAAACACATTCAGTTTCTGTTGAAACTTTAGGAGAACGATCCATGGGTCATATGTGACATGTAAGAATAAAACTTGCCTCAATCCAAGGTGTGGTATGTCCAAAACTACTCAAAGTATCTTCCTTTTGTTTCAAAAGGACGTTATTTTAATTGAAAAACATAAACTGGAATATGGAAAACTGACCAAACGCATTCAGATTGTGTCGATACTTTAGCACAACGATCCATGGGTCATATGTGACGTGTACGAGTCAACCCCGCCTCAATCTGAGGTGTGGTGTGGCCTCCACCACTCAAAGTGTCTGCCTTTTGTTTCAAAAGGACGTCATTTTAATTGAAAAACATCAACTGGCATATGGAAAAGAGACCAAACACATTCGGATTGTGTCGATACTTTAGCACAACGATCCATGGGTCAAATGTGACGTGTAGGAGTCAACCCCGTCTTAATCAGAGACACGGTGTGGCCGGAATTATTCTAAGTGGCTCTCTTTTGTTTAAAATGGACAACATTTTAAGTACATACGGAAAATCGACCAAACACATTCGGTTTGCATTGAAACTTTAGGAGAACGATTTATAGGTCATATGTGACGTATACGAATCAACCCCGCCTCAATCTGAGACGCGGTGTGGCCGGCACCACTCAAAGTGTCTGCCTTTTGTTTCAAAAGGACGTTATTTTAATTGAAAAACATGAACTGACATATGGAAAACCGACCAAACGCATTCGGTTTCCATGGAAACTTTAGGAGAACAATCCATGGGTCATATGTGACGTGTACGAGTCAACCCCACCTCAATCCGAGGTGCGGTGTGGTCGGTAGCACTCCAAGTGTATGTATTTTGTTTAAAATGGACATCATTTCAGGTAAAAATATATGGTATACAAAAAACCGACCAAATTATGAATTGACTTCCGGATTCCACATATAATTGTCATCTAAATTTTAAATTGAATTCTAAATGAGTTATGTATGTTTATAATTACGTTATTAATTCTAATTTAATTATGGATATGTATAGTTCCAGCATTATATGTTAAATGTGTATGAATTTGTTCTCTATATGTATATGTTAGTTGGTTATTGTAGGTACAATAATTGTATATGTATGTTAGTTTATTGCAGGTATAATAATTGGATTGAAAATGAGGGGGAACCCACAAAATGATACCTGGTGGGAAAATTGGGGAGCTGTTGGGAAAATTGCAGAGCTGCTGTGCAATTTGCCCAGCATAGGCTATGCCAACGGTTTTAAACCGTTGGCATAACATTCTGTGTTCTGTTTTACCAATGGTTCATGGATCCATTGGTAAAACACTTTTCCCGAAGGTTTATAAACCGTTGGGAAAGAGGAGATCTTGGGTTTTTTCCCAATGCTTTGGCCAAACCGTTGGGAAAGACCTGGTAATTTTTAGCACATTAACCCAACGGTTGTAAACAGTTGGGAAAAAGATTTCCCAACGGTTTGCCAAAATCGTTGGAATAGAGTAATTTTTCTCCACCCTATCCCGACGGTTCATTATAAACCGTTGGGAAAATCTTTCCCAAAGGCTTACTTCCCTACAGTTTGCAGAACCGTTGGTATGACATACACCAACGGTTCTTCAGCCTTTCCCAACGGTTCTAAACCGTTGGGAAATCCTCTATTTCTAGTAGTGTTACCACCCGATAAATGTTATCCGAGCCACCCCAATAGTCTGTCACCATCGCACACCTTACCCTTCCTTCTTATGCGGGTGTTATAAGGGGTTATGTAACAAGACCCTATCACTATTATTATGTGCATTATTTTTGTTTAGAACATATAATAGACATGCATTTTATTATTGTTACTTTGTAAATAGTTTTTTATGAACAAATAGTATTTTTAATTAGTATTCAATTAAGAAATATATTTTGATGAATTAATGGATTTTTTAATTAAATAATATATTATTAAAATATTATTAATAAATTAATTTTTCTTAAATGTAAATTATATTATAATTTTTATGAATACAATTGCAATTTTTATTAAGGTTTGAAATTTGTTTTTGTCAAAAACCATGAATTTTTGATAAGTGTTTGTTTTTAATTTAAAAGTAAAAATTCACATATTTAGAAAATTATTTAGATAAAATGAATATTATTTTTGGAATCAGGATGTCAAAATTATCCGATGGATAATTTTTTATAATTTTCTAAGACAATCAAATTTTTGGCAAATAATTAAAAACTTTTTAAATATATAATTTTTTTATGACATTATATTAACCCAATAGTGATGTAATGAAATAATATAAATGCAATTTTCGGCCAATATATGTTTTTACTTTTAAATAATTTGATTTTAGATTTGTTTGGTTAATTTTAATGTGTCTTAGTGGCCCCTCCAAGACTTATAAAACAATATAACTTTTTTAATTGATTTCCTTGAGAGTGTTACTCACCTCCACATAAGCAAGCCTAATATTTTAAGAAGTTTGGCCATTGGCCTTATAAAATAATTTTTTCCACTAACCTTTGAAAAAAACCATGGGTAGTTTTGTGTTTTTGATTAGTTTAATGTGTAGGGTCCAAAACCTAAATAATAAAGAATTCCCTCCCTTTTCCTATATAAACCCACCAAGATCCCACTTCCTCTTCACTCATTGACTTTGGTTCTTGACCAAACTCTTCCCTCTTCTCTCTAGAATCGTCCCAAGGTTCCCCATGCTCCCAAGAATCCTCTTTCAAGTATCTCCCAAGCCTTTAGGATGACACATCCAAGTAAGATATTTCTTCCTCTCTCATTTTTATACAAGTTTAATTATGTTTCTATAACCTTGTCATTACAATTAAAAATTTTCGGGGTATGATTTTTTACCTACTCTATAAATCCCTCCATATTTTTGAATTATGAGGGAACCCTTTCTCTCTCGTTAATTCCTCATATGTACACCTGTTACCAAGCCAAAATTCTTTGAGGAATCTCTCTCTTCTCATTTACATTCAAGAAATTATTTTTTATTATGCTTATAAATTAAATTACATTAGTTGGGACATGTATCTCTATGACCCCCTTACTTTCCATTTCATGTTCATATGATGAGATACCCTTTTATCTCTCACCAAACATTTTTTTTAATTCTTATGTCACACCATTATGTTGCCGAAATTACATCGTGATTTTCCAAGCCAGAGTCATTATATAGTGAATACCATGCCCACTTCTCTATCATGGTATTCGCCATTATGCACATTTACTTATTGATTATAGAGTTTCATGTATTAATTCCACAATCCTTTATCATGGAATAAATCATGATGTATAATGAATTCATGTTATATGATCCATGTGGAACACCTATGCATGCAATGAAATGATTAAGAAGGGTTCCCCCTTATATCTCTCCAATGCATTGGGTAAATACTTGTTTCATGACCCGTTAAGTGCAATGAGGGTTTACTCATTCTTCATGTGCAATGACCCTTGGCTCATGCTAATACCATGTTAAGTGTTGTTTATACATTTCCATGTTATGATAATCATGCTATATCATGCCTTTATGTTCTTGGATCTCTTATGCTCCATTGATATGACTATTTCCTAAGATGTATTGTATTATGCATGTTATTCTTTTTTAATCCCTTACTTGTGTTTATAGCTCACCATTTTCTAATTCATGTCCTCAGGTAATCCCATGTAATGTTAAGTACGAAGGAATGTGTGTGGTCATGTAAAATAATTTTTCAATAAAGTAGTGTGTTTAAAGTTGTAAGTTGTTATGTAATGTTCCTAAGACCCAAAGAAACTAGACCTCTCAATATTATATGTTATATAATGTGATGGTTTTATGTAATAAATTATGTTTAAGTGTGAAATAAAGGGTAGGGTTGTTATATATTGGAAAAATCTATGGTTGTGTTTATTAATGAAATTATGGTATATTCCAAAAATAAAGAAGAGCATCAAAACATCTAAGGGCTGTTTTGAAAACCTTAAATGAAAATAGACTTTATAGAAAATTCAGTATGTGTGATTTTCGGTTACAACAAATTTCTTTTCCTGGGAACAATGTACCTAAGGATGGAATAATAGTTGATCCTTCTAAAACAAAAGTTGTTGATGAATGGACATGAACTACAAAGGTTAGAGAGATTCGTAGTTTTCCTAGATTAGCAGGTTGTTATTCGTGATTTGTTAAAAAACTTTTCATTGTTATCTAGCCCGCTAACTAAGTTTACATGAAAAGGGGTTAAATATATTTGAATAGAAGAATGTGATGTTTGTTTTCAGAAACTTAAAGAGAGATTGGTGAATGCTCCAGTTTTGGACTTGTCTTCTTAAATTGGTGAGTTTTTAATTTACAATGATGATTATATTGAAAGGAATTAGTTGTGTTCTGATGCATAATGACCATTTAATTGATTATACTTCAAGATAACTAATATCTCATGAGTTGTATTATCCCACACATGACTTGGAATAGGAAACTGTGGTTTTTTCTTTGAAAATTTCAAGGGAACATTTATACAGAGCCAAATATAAAATATATACTGACTATAAAAGTATGAAGTATGTATCAATAAGAAGGAATTAAACATGAGGCATAGAATATGGATTGAAATGATAAAAGATTATGATTTCACGATCAATTACCATATAGGACTACCAAAAAAAGTGGCGGATTCCTTGAGTTGAAAACATCATGCATCATTAAAGATGATACATTTTGAACATGATCAATTGATTAATGATTTGATGAATTTTTTCTTAGAATTTTTGGTGTAAGGAATACATCTATTTTGTTTCATGTTTTAATGTAGTCATCATTATCAGACAGAATTAAGAAAGTGTAGAAGGAAGAACATGAGCTATACAAAAAGGTATAATTAGTTAAAATGGGTATGTTTCTAGAATTTAACCTTGATAAATATTGTGTTTTCTGGTTTGGAAAAAGGTTTTGTGTGTCGTGTGATTACCAGCTAAAGAAATATTTGTTATGTGAATCTCATAGTTCTCCATTTTCAGTTAATACTGGAAGTAATATGATGTACAAAGACCATCCAGAGTATTACTAGTTGGATGAAATGAAAAGGGATATTGCAGAATTTACTGTGAAATGTTTGAAATTTCAATAGGTTAAAGACGAGCGGTAGTTACCGAAGGGGATGGTTCAGATTTTTCCAGTGCTAGAGTGAGGATGGGAGAATATATCCATGTAATTCGTGGGGGGACTACCTATGACTTCCTGAGGTAATAATGCGATTTGGGTTATTGTGGATAAGCTGAAAAAATATGCACATTTCATTTCTGTTCGAGATACAATGTCGTTAGATAATCTTTCTCGACTATACCAATAAGAGATCGTCAACTTACATAGAGTTCACCTTTCCATTTTATCTGACCAGGATCCCAGGTCCACATCTAAATTTTGTAAGGGGATTCAAAAGTCATTGGGCACAAAATTAAATTTCAGTACACCTTTTCATCCTCATTCAGATGGGCAGTCAGAGCGAACGATTCAGACCTTGGATTAAATGCTTTGAGCTTCTTCGATGGACTACTAGTGAATTTGGGATCAACATCTTCTTGTAGTTGAGTTTTCTTATAATAATATTTTCATTCCAGTATACAGACGAAACCTTTTGAGGCATTTTAAAGGAAAGAATGTGGAACTCTATCTTTTTGGGATGAAGTCTGGGAAAGAAAGTTAATGGGACAAGAATTAGTAGAGGAAGTGGCTAAGAAATTGAAGATGATCCAGCAGAATATGAGGACATCTCAAAGCTGGAAAAAATGTTTGGCAGATAATAGAAGGAAAGACTTCTCATTTGAGGTAAGTGACTATGTTTTTGTTAAAATATTTCTTTGGAAAAGTGTTATGCGTTTTGGTAAGAAAGGAAATCTAAGTCCATGCTTCATCGATTCTTTTGAAATCTTGGATAAATTTGGACTAGTTTCTTAATGAGTTGTTTTGCCTTTGAGTTTGTCTCAGCTAAACAATTTTTTTCATGATTCGATGTTGAGAAAATATGTGCCAGATTAAACTGTTGTCTTGTGTCCAGAAGCAGTTCATCTGGAAGAGAACCTTTCTTATGAAGAGAAAACAATTCAGATTCTTGATCAAAGGGGACATGTATTGCAAAATAAGGTAATACACTAGGTAAAGGTTTTGTGGAGAAACCACATTGTAGAAGAAGTAACATTGGAATCTTAAAATTTTATGAGGGGAAGGTACCCCCACCTATTTAATGAGTAAATAAAATTATGAGGATTCAATTTCTAGAAGGTGGGGATAATGTAACACCCCAAATTGTTATCAATAAATTGAAATTCATGAAACATTATTTTATGTAGATATTTATAACTATACTTTAAACATAATTTTTCCCTTATATGTTTTGAATTTTGAAAAATGGTCATCTACAATTATGTTCATTAAGTTATTTAGAGTCTAATGAAACCAACTTAATTTTGGGTGAACAGTAACATACCCTTATAAATAGTAATATGACCCTAATGAATAGTAAATTGTATTATTATTTTATTTTCATAAGACAATAAGATAATGATATCTTGGTTAATTTTTTCAATGTGATATAAAAGCTGTTGTAGTTTTAAAATTATTAATTTTTGGAATAAAGTGTTATTTTATTAAAAAATTAAATTAATAATATTTAGAAAATTATTTTCAAAAAATGGAGTTCATTTTTGAATTTTAAATGATGATAAATGGTTAGGGTGTATTTTTTGGAATTTTCTGGAATTCTAGAATTTTGATGAATAGTAAAATATGATAAAATACGATAAATGCTAAATACAAGATTTACTGCATTATAGGTGATGCAAGGATGATGTATGACCACTTGGTTCGAACTCACAAGCCATTATTACTATTTGAGGTCACATTAATTAATCTTATTCATAGTCTTGAGAAAAATATTATAATAATGATTCAAATAATGAAAAATACCCCCTCTCATCCACTTTAAATACCACCCTCATTCCCCCCGTCCTCCCACACCTCTAAAACCTTTAGAATTTTATAATTTCAGACAAATTCCCTCCCCAATCTCCTTCCCCACGTCCAAGACCTTCTGGTCTCACCCAATGGCCAAAACCAAAGGCCTTAAGGAGGATCTTAAGGGGAAGAGATCAAAAGGTAAGAAATTGCAACACCTGAGATTTTTATGAGAAATGTTTTGTTTTTATGTTATATACATAATCAAAGGAATCTTGCACTACACACAACACTATCTTGGATTTCTTTACATGCAATCATGACCTTCCACGATAGCTTGCATTGTATGCAATATCGAGTTTCACTAAACAACGACATGCTATTGAAATATTATTAAAACTAGCCATTATGAATAGTAATACTCACTTTTTGAAATATTGTAAATTTTATTTTTCAAAATGGACTTCATTTTTGGATTCGGAATATCTAAATTAGCCTAGGGTGAAATTTTGGTATTTTTCTGAAAACATTCAATTTTTGATGAATAGTGAAAACACTAGGTTACTATTTAAAAACTGAAGTTTTATTTAAATAATTATTTATTTTATTTAAATTTATTTTAGGTCAAAATCTATACATAATACCTATATAAGTTCAATTCAATTAATTGGAGTCATTTTATAATAATTTTAGATATATAAAAATTTTATTGAACTTTTCACTGTCTTTTACCCACCTCCTAGGAAAATTTGCAAATTTACATAAAACTTAATTTTACCGCTTCTGTGAGTGGAATTTAGAAAATTCTATAGACACGGTTAATATCAAGGACCAAAATATGGTTCAATGATATGAAAATAATTTTTGGTAAATAATAACTTTTTACTTTTTTTACCATGGTTAAAAGTAAATAGGGTAATTAAGGGTAAAAATGATATTATTATTACCCTAACACATGTCTTAATTCTATTGGATAAGTTTAATTCTACCAAAAAATAACCTTAGGAATAATATATGACCATTTAGGCCCACTTGGATTAGATTAGGACATTTAATATTTTTTTATTTAAAGAAAATTTAAAATAGTTAAAATAAAAGTTTAATAACTAAAACATTTTTAATATAGGGTTATACATAAGATAAATTCAACTATAAATATTAATTAGAAAGCTAAAAATATTTCCTATATAATGGTATTTTATTTATAATTTTTATATATTAGATAATTTAATTTATTTATGACACAATGATGATGCAGTAATTATCTTATTAATGAAATATTAACATAATTGATGTTATAAATACTCAAATAAATGTAATTTAAGACTTTTTATTAATTAAACTAATTTTATAGGTTAATATGACATGTTAGTATTTATTTAATTAACCTTTTTCGAACTAATATGTCTGTTATGAATTTCACAAAAATCAATTACCAAATAGTGTCAAAATTGACATCAAATAGTTTTTAAAACAAATATTATATTATTAATTGTTATTTTATTCCTAAAAATATAAGGATCAGACAAATTACTTAGATAAGGTTATATATATTAATAATAAACAACTTGTGATTCTTTTGGCTTGTTATAGTAAGTTTATTAACCTTATAGTGTAAGAAAACAAGAAGACACGATAAAAGTTAAATTACCTAACTTAAAGTTAAATCTAAATGATAAGGTTAAAATAGAAACCTAAACTTTTCTAAATTCTATTGGATGAGAGGATTTCGACCCATACCAACCTTAGATTATAAATAAATCAATTTGGATCTATTAAAAACCGAATATGACTTTATAATGAAATAATAGTTTTAGTTTTTCCAAAGGCGCCCCTCTCCTCCCTTATAAAAGGGAACCTCCTCCCTCTCTTCCTCACACCACTTTGAGCCTTCCGGCTCGGCCAAAACCTGAAAATGTCTCTTCTCCACTTCACTAGAAACATCATAGAGGTCCTGGTATTCTTCAAAGACCAATTTTAGTGCCCTAAGAGGAGGTATCAAAGAGGCGCTTCAAAGAAGAGGTAATGTCCGTTACCGATTCTTTCAACTTTATTTCTTCTTCCACTTATTCTTCTTTAGTTGTTTAATTATTAATTAATAACATAAGTATCAATAATATACTGATATGTTATTATAAGTATGAAACAAACCTATTTCATCATCTATCCATCCTATGGAAAACGAAATCACCGCGCGTGCGTACATAAGGAATACCATCTCCACGCCGTGGTGTAATCTATTTTCCACCACCACCTTACTTGGATGGGTATAATGGTGTAAATAATAACTATATATTATTATTGTAATGTGATATTGATTCTGAAATAGTATACATACACTTCAATAAAATTCCATGATCATGGGAATGATATCATCGCTCGTGCGTACGTACGGCCTACCTTCTCCACGATTTGATGCGACTCATTTTACATGATCTTTAATGCTTAATGATTATATAAATGAATTTAATTAATTGAATGAATAAATATGATATATATTACACTAATACCATTCTGGAAATGAGGTATTTATAACCTAAAGATAATAGTAATAATTTATTCGACAAAACATGCATAAGAACAAAAAGTAATAAACACCCGAATAATAAGTAGCAATGAAATATTACTAATAAGAAGCTAATAATATGACCATATATGATATCATAACAATATTTATGATTTTTTAATAATTCAATGACATTATTTAAATCATTATACATGAGTTTCAAACACTTACGAAGCAAATCGGACCTAAGGTAAGGGAAAATCTCGCAATCTCAATTTTTATCCGAGATTGTTTATACTTCAGAATTTACTGGGGAATATTTATCATCAACATACATATTTCCTCAATATGTAATATTATTTATATCCTCCTAAAATTGTTTAAATCCAATTTTACCCTTCGGTGAGTTTTTAGTAAAATATATAGAAGGAATCTTTTTTCGTTTTTCGTACGAGGTACTTTTTGACTTTTCCGGCCAAAGTACGAGAATAATGTTTTTTTAACTTATACGGCATGAATGGATTTTTAGAACATTATTTCCATGAAGCTTCCTTTACAAGTTTTCAATTTTATTTTTAATCAACTTCATTTAGTTTAAAATTATATGATATGTTAAGAAAGGAAAATGTTTTTGAAGTAGAAAGTATATTTTCCTCAAGAATGGAGTTCAAGTGTTTTATCAAAATTATTTTCCATATAAGATAATATAGGGTTCTGGTTCTATCCCTATTTTTACATTTATTTCATTATGTTATGATGGAATTAATTTTGTGATGTCCTTTTATCTTATATGGATTATGTTTTTATGGCATGATGTTTAAGAATCCCATTTTTATTACATGGGTTATGCTATGATGTATGATTTATGATTTTGTAGAACACATAATAATGGTTTCATTATGAGATGGATGGGACCTATATCTCCCTCCAATACATTGGGTAAAGATTTATATCTCATGAGATAGACATGGCTGGAACGACAGGTCAATCCGGTTTAGTGAAACAAGACTGCAATGAGGAGTGAACTCAGTTCAGAAATGGACTTTGTCCTCTAAGATAGTCTTGTAAATTAGTCTTGACTACTAAGAAATGATTCTCTATGATTATGTGTGTATTCCACAAAGTTTCATGTTTTAATTTATGATTATTGGGATTACATTTCACTACTATGATTTGTCCCATGTTATGAAATTATGATCTCTTTTGCAGGTTAAGATTTCCAAAATGATATGTTCTTATGAATATGATGTGATTGATATTTCTTTTTTTACCCTTACTGAGCATTTGAGCTCACCCTTTTGTATGTTTTCTTTTCCCCAGGTCCGGAAGAATGATATTAAGTAAGATATTCCAAAAGGGACTCTAGATACGATAAAATAAAAGGGAGACAATGTAGATGTTTTATGAACCATTTGTTTATGTTTCCCAGTTTCTGAAGACACTATAACTATACGGTCCTTTCATGGTTTTGATATATGTTGTAATAAGTGTGCTTCAATTCTGAAGTAATAACAATGTATGTAATGTATGGGTCGTTATAGTTGGTATCAGAGGAAAGGTATAGTCAACCATTAGAAACTGGGATGTGAAAGCCTTAGTAAGAACCCCAAGGATAAGTCTAAGCATAGAACACAATCTTAGTGTTTTAGAAATGGCCATGAATAACCTATGATATGACCTTAAGTGTAAAATTTTATTCTTGATTATGTGGTTTTCCTATTATAATTATTGTTGCTTACACTATTCTTCTTGGTTTTAGTCAACGGCTGGAACCCGAAGGAATCGTGTTAACGCGGAATGCGACAAGCAATGCAATGATTGTCCCCTTGACCAACCAAACGTTATGGGAGATGGAATGAAAAATCTTGTAGCCATGATCACAAAACTTTCTCAAGCTATAAATCATGCAGGACTTCCAAACGAGCAAAGGAAGGAGCAACATTCTGTTGAATTCGTCATGAGGCAGTGTCCACCTTCATTCAGTAGGACTACTGATCCATTAGTTGCGGAACAATGGATCAATACTACTAAAAAGATATTTTCAGTTCTTCAATGTTCTGAAAATGATAAATTCATCTTAGCAGTGTATCATTTGGAAGTTGATGCTGATCAATGGTAGAATCTTATCAATAATACGAGGCAAAGAGATGAAATTGAGTCCATGGAATGGGATGAGTTCAAGAACTTATTTTTCAATAAGTACTTCCCTCCTATTCTTCAAACAAAGATAGAGAAGGATTTTCTTGAACTGAATTAAAAGGATGATGAATTTGTTGGTACCTATGAAGCAAATTTTATAAGACTTTCAAGGCACGCTTCTGGTATTATTATCCAACCTAAGAGTAAGATCGATCAATTCTTTAGTTGTTTAAAACCAAGTCTTCGAAGGGAGTTAGCCATAAGGGACGTCAACAGCTACGAGGAAATCATTCGATGTGCTCTCAAGGTTGAGATGGATATTGGAGTAACCCATCAGTCATATGGGTTTGATAAGAAGAGGAAATTGGAGTTCAAAGTGAAATCTAAAGACCAAACTAAAAAGAATATGAGTTTTCTCTTATGCTCAAAGTGTGGAAAGAAACATGGAGAGAGTTTTCTTAAAGGGACAAGTAAATGTTTCAAATGTGGAAAGGAAGTTCATCAGGAATTTGAATGCCTCCATGATGGGAAGAAGATGTCTAGTGATGCGAACAAAGAAAAGGCTACACAGAGTGCACCTCCTATACTTCAATGTTACAAGTGCAAGGAAATGGGGAATTATGCTAATCAATTCCCTAATCTAAGATTTTTTTATGATGATCGATGTCAACAAACTCTTAAGGCTAAAGACAAAGGAAAGTCACATGCAATTTCTATTAGTGATGTGGAGTACGATAACGAAGTGGTGAAAGGTACACTTACCATCCACTATAAAGTAGAAAATGTTTTATTTGATTCTGGATCCACCCACTCTTTTATTTTTGAATAATATTATAAGGGTATCACCATATTACCTCAACAATTTGATGTTGAGTTAGCTGTGACAACCCCTAATGGCACAACAGTCCCATCAAAAGTTTATAATTCTTCTCCGATCGAAGTTTGTGGGAAAGTGCTTCCTGCAAATCTTGTGATCCTTCCTATAGTTGAATTTTATGTGATTCTTGGCATGTATTGGATTTCTTTATATGGATCTCATGTCAATTTCCAAATAAGGGAAGTCACATTTCATATTCCAGATCAATCTATGATCATCTATCGATGCAAGGATGAACATAACCTTCCAGTGGAAATTTGTTCCATCTTATGGGTCTTGATTCCACTAAATGACGGTTATTTATCTCAAATGGTTGGAGAGAAACTCACGATTAAGAATATGCCCATTATACGGGAGTTTGATGACGTCTTTCCGGAGGAATTACCAGGTCTTCCACCAAATCATGCAGTTGAGTTTTCAATAGAACTCATACCAGGTGCTTTACCTATTTCAAAGACACCTTATAGAATGGCCCCAATTGAGTTGCAGTAATTGAAGAAGCAACTCCAAGAGAATCTTGATAAGGGATTCATACGCCCTAGTGCGTCACCTTGGGGAGAACCTGTTCTGTTTGTTAAGAATAAAGATGGATCAATGAGACTCTGCATTGATTATCGAGAACATAACAAGATCACTATCAAGAACAAATATCCTCTCCCGTGCATTAATGACTTATTTGACCAACTACACGAAGCTCAATACATTTCCAAGATTGATCTTCATTCAGGGTATCATCAATTAAGGGTCAAAAGGGAGGATATACCAAAGACGGCTTTCCGTTCAAGGTATGGACACTATGAATTTATAGTGATGCCATTTGGTCTTACTAAAGCCCCTGCTATCTTCATGGATCTGATTAATAGAGTCTTTAGAGACTATCTTGATCAGTTTGTGGTAGTCTTTATAGACGATATTCTTGTATATTCAAAGGGAAAGGAAGAACATGAAGGTCACTTGAGAATTGTATTGAAGACCCTGAGAACGGATAAGCTTTATTCCAAATTGACCAAGTGTGAATTTTGGCTTCAAAAAGTTGCATTTTTGGGTCACATAATCTCAAAAGAGGGGATATCTGTGGATCCAGCAAAAACAGAGGTTATTGAAAGTTGGTCGAGACCAACAATAGTAATTGAGATCTGAAGTTTTCTTAGTTTGGCTGGATATTATCGACGTTTTGTGAAATATTTTTCACGATTATCTAATCCACTCACCAGGTTGACTTGAAAAGGAGTTAAGTTAGTTTGGACGGAGGAATGTGAAGAGAATTTCAAGGATTTGAAAAGAAGGTTATCCAGTGCACCTGTACTCACACTTCCTTGTAGTGGAGAGAGGTTTGTGATCTATAGTGATGCATCCAAAAAGGGACTGGGGTGTGTTATTATGAAAAATGATATGGTGATAGCTTATGCCTCACGGCAGTTGAAAATCCATGAGCAAAATTACCCAACTCATGATTTTGAGTTAGCTGCGGTAATATTTGCATTAAAGATTTGGAGGCATTATCTTTTTGGTGAAAGGTGTGATATTTATACTAATCATAAAAGTTTAAAGTATATTTTCACACAAAAGTAACTGAATATGCGCCAAAGAAGGTGGTTGGAACTGATTAAGGATTACGACTGCTCAATTCATTACCACCCTGGGAAAGAAAACAAGGTGGCAGATGTATTAAGTCGACAAGGCCATGATAGCTTATCCATGATGAGGATCACAAAAGATCCAATATTTATGGATTTACAAAGGATGGATCTTGGAATTATAATGGAAGGGGAGAAATCTTATCTTTCTCAAATAACTGTTCAACCATCTATACATGTGAAGATTAAAGAGGCATAGAAAGAAGATGTAGAGTTACAAAAGAAGGTGAGAAATGTTCCTGAATTCAACCTTGACTGTGGTGGGATAATAAAGTTCAGGAATCGTGTTTGTGTTCCTCCCATCCCAGAATTAAAGAATGAGCTATTGGATGAGGCTCATAGTTCTTCATTCTCTATTAATCCTAGAAGCACGAAGATGTATAGGGACCTGAAAGAGTACTTCTGGTGAGATGGCATGAAAATAAATGTTGCTGAATATGTCTCTCGATGCTTGGTTTGTCAGCAAGTTAAATCTGAGAGAAAGAAGTCTAAGGGGATGTTACAACCATTACCCATACCAGAATGGAAATGGGAAAACATCACTATGGAATTTGTCATTGGACTTCCTAAAACATCAAAAGGAAATAATGCTATCTGGGTCATAGTTGATCGTCTTATAAAGTCTTCAAACTTCATTGCTATTAGAGAGGATTTCTCTCTGGATTAGCTTTCCAGGATATATGTGAAGGAAGTGGTAAGATTGCATAGAGTACCAATTTCCATTATATCTTATCAGGATCTGAGGTTTACCTCAAAGTTTTGGTGAAGTCTTCAGCATACTCTGGATACAGAGTTGAGTTTCAGCACTGCTTATCATCCTCAGACAGATGGTCAGTCTGAGAGAAAAATTCAAACTCTATAAGATATGTTAAGAGCTTGCTCTATGGATTTCAAAGGTGGTTGGGATCAACACCTACCTTTGGTGGAATTTTCTTACAATAATAGCTTTCACTCCAGTATTCATAGGGATCCTTATGAATCTCTCTATAGAATGAAATGCCGAACGCCAACTTTCTGGGATGAGGTTGGGGAAAGAAAGCTATTTGGACCTGATCTTGTTGATGAGATGGCAGAAAAGGTCAGATCTATTCAACAACACATTAAAGCAGCTTAGAGTCGACAAAAAAGTTATGCTGATAAATGAAGAATAGACCTAGAGTTTGAAGTGGGTGATAAAGTGTTCTTACGAATATCTCCTTGGAAGAGAGTAATGAGATTTGGGAAGAAGGGAAAGCCAAGACCAAGGTATATTAGTCCTTTTGAAATACTGGATCATGCTGGGAAGGTAGCTTAATGATTGACGCTTCCACCAAATCTTTCTCAAGTTCATGATGTGTTCCATGTATCGCTCCTGAGAAAGTACATACCCGATCCTTTACATGTACTCATCTTAGAAGTTGTACCGCTGGAGAAAGATCTTTCTTATGAAGAACAGTCGATAAAGATTCTGGATCGTTGCGAAAAAGTCCTACGGAACAAGACCACTCACTTGGTGAAAGTTTTATGGAGGAACCAAAAATTATAAGAAGCTACAAGGGAGCTTGAGGATATGATGAGGGAGAGGTATCCTCATTTGTTTGTTACAAAGTGACAAATTTTGAGGGCGAAATTCATTTTAAGTGGGGTAGAATGTAACACCCGATATTTTTATGAGAAATGTTTTGTTTTTATGTTATATACATCATCAAAGGAATCTTTTACTACACACAACACTATCTTGTCTTGCTTTACACACAATCGCGACCTTCTTCGATAGCTTGCGTTGTACGCAATATCAAGTTTCACTAAACAACGATATGCTATTAAAAAATTATTAAAACTAGCTTTTATGAATAGTAATACCCACTTTTTGAAATTTTGTAAATTTTATTTTTTAAAATGGACTTTATTTTTGGATTCGAAATATCGAAATTAGCATAGGGTGAAATTTTGGTATTTTTCTGAAAACTTTCAATTTTTTATGAATAGTGAAAACACTGGGTTACTATTTAAAAAACGAATTTTTATTTAAATAATTATTTATTTTATTTAAATTTATTTTAGGTCAAAATTGACACATAATACCTATATATGTTCAATGAAATTCATTCGATTCATTTTATAATAATTTTAGATATATAAAAATTTTATTGAACTTTTCACCGTCTTTTACCCACCTCGTAGGAGAATTTGCAAATTTACATAAAACTTAATTTTACCGCTTCTGTGAGTGGAATTTCAAAAATCCAAGAGACACGGTTAATATCAAGGACTAAAATGTGGTTCAATGAGATGAAAATATTTTTTTGGTGAATAATAACTTTTTACTTTTTTTACCATGGTTAAAAGTAAATAGGGTAATTAAGGGTAAAAATGATATTATTATTACCCTAACACATGTCCTAATTCTATTGGATAAGTGTAATTCGACCAAAAACAACCTTCTTAATAATATATGACTATTTAGGCCCACTTGGATTAGATTAGGACATTTAATATTATTTTATTTAAAGAATATTTAAAATAGTTAAAATCAATGTTTAATAACCAAATTTTTTTAATATAGGGTTATACATAAGATAAATTCAACTATAAATATTAATTAGAAATATAAAAAAATTTCCTACATAATGGTATTTTATTTATAATTTTTATACATTATATAATATAATTTATTTATGACACAATGATGATGCAGTAATTATCTTATTAATGAAATATTAACATAATTGATGTTATAAATACTCAAATAAATGTAATTTAAGACTTTTTATGAATTAAAATCATTTTATAGGTTACTATGACATGTTAGTATTGATTTAATTAACTTTTTTCGAAATAATATTTCTTTTATAAGTTTCACAAAAATCAATTACCAAATAGTGTCAAAATTGACATAAAATAGTTTTTAAAACAAATATTATATTATCAATTCTTATTTTATTCATAAAAATCTAAGGACCGGAAAAATGACTTAGATAAAGTTATATATATTAATAATAAACAACTTGGGGTTCTTTTGTCTTGTTATAGTAAGTTTATTAGCCATATAGTGTAAGAAAACAAGAAGACACAGTAAAAGTTAAATTATCTAACTTAAAGTCAAATCTAAATGATAAGGTTAAAATAGAAACCTGAACTTGTCTAAATTCTATTGGATGAAAGGATTTCTACCCATACCCACCTTATCTTCGAAATAAATCAATTTTGAGCTATTAAAAACCGAATATGACTTTATAATAAAATAATATTTTTAGTTTTTCCAAAGGTGCCCCTCTCCTCCCTTATAAAAGGGCACCTCCTCCCTCTCTTCCTCACACCACTTTGAGCCATCAAACTCGGCCAGCCCCTTCCGAATTCTCTTATCCACTTCCCTATAAGCATCCTAGAGGTCCTGTTCTTCTTCAAAGACCAATTTTAGTGCCCTAAGAGGAGGTCTCAAAGAGGCGCTTCAAAGAAGAGGTAATGTCCGTTACCGATTCTTTTAACTTTATTTCTTCTTCAACTTCTTCTTCTTTAGTTTTTTAATTATGAAGTAATAATATCAGTATCACTCATATACTGATATGTTAATATAATTATGAAACAACCCTATTTAACCATATATCCATCCTACGGAAAACGAAATCACTGCGCGTGCGTACGTACGGAATACCGTCTCCACGCTGTGGTGTATTCTATTTTCCACCACCACCTTACTTGGATGGGTATAATGGTGTAAATAATAACTATATATGATTATTGTAAATTGATATTTATTCTTAAATAGTATACATACACTTCAATATAATTCCACGATCATGGGAACGATATCATCGCTCGTGCGTACGTACGGCCTTCCGTCTCCACGATGTGATGTGACTCGTTTTACATGATCTTCAATGATTAATGATTATATAAATGAATTGAATGAATAAGTATGATATATATTACACTAATAAAATTCTGTAAATAAGTTATCTATAACCTAAAAAGAATAATAAGAATTCATTCGACAAAACACGCATAAGAACAAAAAGTAATAAACACTCGAATAACAAGTAACAATGAAATATTACTAATAAGAAGCTAAGAATATGACCATATATGATATCATAAAAATAATTATGATTTTGGAATAAGTCAATGACATTATTTATGTCATTATACAGGAGGTTCGGACACTTACGAAGCAAATCATACCTAAGGTAAGGGAAAATCTCACAATCTCAATTTTTATCTGAGATTGTTTATACTTTAGAATTTACTGGGGAATATTTATCATCCACATCCATGTTTCCTAAATATGTAATATTATTTATATCCTTCTACAATTATTTAAATCCAATTTTACCCTTCGGTGAGTTTTTAGTAAATGATATGAAAGGAATCTTTTGTCGTTTTTCGTACGAGGTACTTTTTGACTTTTTTGGCCAAAGTACGAGAAGAATGTTTTTTTAACTTATACGGCATGAATGGATTTTTAGAACATTATTTACATTAAGCTTAATTTACAAGTTTTCATATTTATTTTTAATCAACTTAATTTAGTTTAAAATTATTTGACATGTTAATAAAGGAAAATGTTCATGAAGTAGAAATAATATTTTTCTCAAGAATGGAGTTCAAGTGTTTTATCAAAATTATTTTCCATATAAGATAATATAAGATTCTTGTTCTATCCGTATTTTTACATTTATTTGATTATGTTATGATGGAATTAATTTTATGATGTCCTTTTATCTTATATGGATTAGGTTTTGATGGCATGATGTTTTAGAATCCCATTTTTATTACATGGGTTATGCTATGATGTATGATTTATGATTTTGTGGAACACAGAAGAATGGTTTCATTATGAGATGGGTGGGACCTATATCTCCCTCCAATGCATTGGTTAAAGATTTATATCTCATGAGATAGACATGGCTGGAACGGCAGGTTAAACCGGTTCAGTCAAACAGGACTGAAACGAGGAGTGAACTCGGTTCAGAAATAGACTTTATCCTCTAAGATAGTCTTGAAAACGAGTCTTGACTACTAAGAAGTGATTCTATATGATTATGTGTGTATGCCACAAATTTTCATGTTTTATGTTATGATTATTGGGATTACATTTCACTACTATGATTTATCCAATTTTATGAAATTATGATCTCTTTTGCCGGTTAAGATTTCCAAAATGATATGTTCTTATGAATATGATGTGATTGATATTTATTTTTTTACCCTTACTGAGCATTTGAGCTCACCATTTTGTATGTTTTCTTTTCCCCAGGTCAGGAAGAAGGATGTTAAGTAAGATATGCCAAAAGGGACTCTAGATATGATAAAATAAAAGGGAGATAATGTAGATATTTTATGAACCAGTTGTTTATGTTTCCCAGTTTCTAAAGACACTATACCTATACGGTCCTTTCATGATTTTGTTATATGTTGTAATAAGTTTGCTTCAATTATGATGTAATAACAATGTATGTAAAGTATGGGTTGTTATAGAAATCCTCTTACTTTTCCTGTGTTTTCCTTTCCTTTCCTTTTTATTTTATAGTATCTTCCCCTCCTCTTTTCCAAGAGGCTTGAAAGATCTTGAAATATTGTATGTTCCAGATTTTCTCATGTTCATGTAAAATTATTCATCATTATTCTTCTTCTCTCCCACTTATTCAAGTAATAAAAACATTGTCTTTGATGTGTTGAATACCAACATCATGGATGATGTGATTTCAATTTTCATTAATTATTTCAAGTATGGACATGAAATTTTTTTATAATTGAACTAGGTTATAATATATGTATTATGTCTCATCCATGGTTATGGAATTCATTTACACACATGGTTTTAATTTATATACAAAACAAGGCCATTATTATCAAACAACCACAAAAAATGATCTAAACGAATAACATTAATGTTTTAACTTATGAATCATCCTCATTAAAAAATTCAAAATTATAAATGGAATAATTTATGGTTTTAGAAATATGTAACTACCATTCCATTCCAATTTTGGAGTTTCACTTATAATCGACAAGAACATCCATTATTAACCGATAATGGAAAACATGTAATGAAAGCACCCAAAACAATAGAAGGAACAAAATACTAATAAATAAATGGTGAAATGATGTTATAAAATGTTCATATAAGGTGTTATAAACATGAATATGTTTCTGAAAGATATTAATAACACTCTTTTAACCATTATACAGGAGGTTTATACACATTTGGAGTAAGAAGAACCCGAGGTAAAAAAAATTCTTAACCCAATTTCTATTCTTTGGTTTAACCTTATTCTTTATTAATTATATGGTTTTCAAATTATTAGTTTTAAGAATTATTGTAAATATTATATTTCTCTATGTGTATTTACTGTTTATACACATATCCATTCCATCCTATTAATTCTCACTCCAATTATATGTTATGTGAATTTCTTTTTAAAACTCTATATAATAAATTTCAAAAGGATTGTTTTTTATGTGTATGGAATGAGTAGTTTATCCTATTTTGAAGAGACATTATTACCATGATTTGTTCCTTCGACATTATTTATGTTTTTTTGAGGCCATTATAGCTCAAGATATGCTGGTTTATTCCCATTATAGTTCAAGATATGACAGGTGATTCCCATTATAGCTCTCCAATACATTGGGTACTCTAGAGATGGAATTTGACAAAAATTTTATTCCACGTGTAAGGGTGAATTTAAGAGTGACATGGTAAATATATACCAAGGCAACTACATGATGTTTCTAGGCATATGATTTTTCAGGATTATGGGTTTTATTAGTTTTTATGTTATCACTTGACTAATGATTTCTTTCATTATATCCCTTACTATGATTTATACTCATCCCATGTTTTTAAAATATTTTTCACAGGATATAAGGATTGGTAAGAGAAAGAAGGGAGTCTTGATGTTTGATATGGATTTTTGTTAAAGAAATAATGTTTAAAGTTTTAATGTTTTATATTTTGAAAAAAAGGACAGAATTTTAATAATATCCTTGTATGAATGTGGTATGTCATGTATGTAAGCTATCCAAATTATTTGAAACTCTAAACTGAAAATGATCCTCAATGTGTAATAATGTATGGTCTTGTGTAAAAATCAAGATTAAGTAAAGTTTTATGGAAGGTTACTTATGTTGGCTTTAGAAATATGGTCATTGGAAATACGGGTTTTGGAAATATGATCATTTGAAATATGGTCATTGGATTATACATGTATCCAATAGGTATATTGAAGTTGTGTATTATTAGTAGTAAATTATAAATTATAAAGCTAAAAATGAAATAAAAATATAATATTATAAATATATATATATATATTTATTATATATATATTAATAATAATATTACTATTATTAAAATATGATATTATGTATTTATAAAATTCAAATTATGATTTTAATATTAGTGGGTAAGTTAATTTTAAATTTAAAATTTAGAAAAATGAATGTAATTGTATTTTGTGGAAAAATATTTAGTATAAAATTAATTTTTTTACAATGAATTATTTTATTCAGTGTTGTGTATTTTTTTCTAGTAAATTATATTTTCCAATTTTAAAATATATAAAATAATTTCTTAATATTATTTAAATTTTAAATTGATATTAAATAATACTAATACAATAAAATGTTTAAAAACATTATTTTTTAATAAAATATTTTTTTTGTATATTTTTTGTTTTTTTAAACGTATAATTTATATATATTTGAATTTTAATTTAATAAAATTAACATCATTTTTTCGACATAAAATAAAAATATAAAATTAATATTGTTTTTGGATTTTTCTAAATTAGTTTGTTTTAAGGTAAAGAGTTAAAAGTTATTGTCTTTACTAAAACTATAATTTTGTAAAATTATCATCAACTAAGATTGAACTAGATATTTTTAAAACATTAAAGTTATATTTAATGAATAAAAATAATTTATTTTAAAATATTATTTTGACCTTATAAAAAATATGCTAGCATTTTGGAACTTAAGTAATATTAAGTCCAAATAAAAGAAATTATTTTAGTCTTTCCTTTAAATTAGATATTTTTTTGGATAAATTTAGTCATATTGTTTCCGAAAATAAATTATTTATTTATTTATTTTATAATAAACCATGTTTTTCCTGATAATCAAAAACATTTATAAAATTATCTCACAAATAATTTTTTCCAGAAAATAATATTTCTCTACAAAAAACAATTTTACTATATATTATATTTTTTATTTAAAAGTTTATTTTCTATTTTTTAGAAACTAAATTGGATTAAATAGAAGAAATTTTTTGTTTCAATATAACTTCCCATGTATTTATGAATAACATCCCTTCTATAAAATTCATGTTTATAATTCTTAAATATTTATATATTTTCAAAGGAATTGAAATAGATTAGGTAACATGATATACAAGATATGACTTAAAATAACAAATATTTATTCATTCATAGATGAAAGTTAAAACAAAATTACATGAAACAAATAGTAACACCCCTAAATTTTTATGAAGAACATTGTGTTCGATAGCGTATACGACACACAACACATTGCTTAAACAACATATGGAATAAATTATTTAAATATAAAGTTATAAAATAACCATTTAATTAGAGGTTATGAATATGATTATCCAAATTATGAAATATATACATAGGTACCAATAAATACAAATTTATCTATAAAAATCACTCAATTTTTATAAAATCAATTTATTCTTAAAAAAATAATTTTTCTTTAAAAAAGATTTTTACTAATCGTTATGATAAAATAATATAATAAGTTTTTAGTAATTTAAAAATGAAATTTATTTTTTAAATAACTATATAAAAATTATCATAGGGTAATTTTTTTTTTATTTTTTAGAAGAGTGATTTGTTAGTGAATTGTAAAAAATTTCGCTTTTTATAAAACTATAATTTTTAATAAATTAAGTAATTTAAAACAAAAATTATAATTATAATTTTAGTTCAATGTAAAATAAATATTATTTAGTTATATATAATATAATTAACTTCATTATAATCCCATTTATACCAGATTTTGGTATATGTTTATTTACATGCTTAAAAACATGTTTTCTAAAAAATGTTTTCGGGTGCACATTTTTTCTTGATTTTAATTAATTAAAATAATCATTAATGATTAATGATTAAAATTACATTTATAAATTAAATATTGAAATATATGAATTTAAATCTATCTCATCATTATTACATTTCATATATTTTATATATGATCATATTATACATGAAAATTTTCATTTCTTGAGAAACTGTTTTTCAAAATGATTTTTGGGTTCATCGTTAAATTATAATTTTCTAGTTATTTTAATTGAATTTAGAAAAAAATAATCCATATTTTGAATCAACGTAATTAATATTATGTAATAAGTTCAACATAATTTTTTTTCACAATGAACAGTGAAAATGGAAGAAAAAAAAAATAATTACCAAAGTTATGGTAAAAAGGTGTTTACTAGGTGTCTGGGTTAAAACAATTTATATAGGTATATTTTCCAATTAAAATTATAAAATTAATATTTTATGAAAATATTTCAACCTTATACTTTCTTAACATCAAATATATGTCCATTTTGAATCATGTTTTTTAATGACCCTGACTCTGGTGAGCCGGAGCCGGTGTCTACTTTTTTACTATTGCATAAGATAAAAGTGACCAAAACCCATTAGACTGAATATTTTATTAGACTGGATGAACCAAAAATATACATGATACACATTTTACATTGGTAATATAAATAAAACATAATTCATAATGTAATAAAATGATCTGCATCATTGTAACTCATTCAAAGATTTCCTCTTCATATCATGGGGAAAGGAAAAAAAGTAAGGGTGATCTCAAATGCTCAGTAAGGGTTTAATACCATGGAATATATCACAAATCAATAAGGAATAATTAATATGGAAAGGTAAATAACTGAACATAAATTCCATTTAATACATAATTTGACTATCATAATTTGATAAGTAATAATCAATATGGAAGGGTAAATAACATAAAACACATGCCTCTTAATTAATAAACTAAAAATGAAATGGAACCATAGATAACATAAATATGGAAATATCATGGATTATAATAATAAATGAAATATCAATGATGTAAATTTTTAATTTTTGGTCTTTATGACCTTAGGTATCATGATACCTCTACTATTTAGACCGTTCACAAGGAAGTTTAAATCTATGGGTAAAAACCCATCCGATTTGGACAAAAAATATCTCTCATGAGACCTTCTAATGCATCAAGGGGATATATAAAACCTTTCCCACCCATATATACATGTACAACTAATTTCTTATATATCTAATAAAAGATTTAATTCAGGAATCGATATTCCTTATTATCAAAAATCCATATTGAGTAAATGATACAAATTTATCAATATTTCACCAATTAATGAAATAAATTTTAAAGTAAAATATATATGTAAAAATGTTTTATGGTTTAGGAAATAATCATATCCATCATAATATAATATCTATTTTTAAGAGAAATTTAGTTTAAAATGAAAAATAATCACAAGAAAATGATTGTTTGAAGAGAAAGTAAAAAATCACAAAAGAAAGTGAGATTGTACTATAATTTTTCACCTCATTGGTAACATTTAATTTGTAACCCATTTAAGAATAAACCAAAAATAAAAAATTAATC
Source organism: Viscum album (assembly GCA_963277665.1). Lineage (NCBI taxonomy): Eukaryota > Viridiplantae > Streptophyta > Magnoliopsida > Santalales > Viscaceae > Viscum > Viscum album. The sequence continues at coordinate 1,385,937,984 of OY728123.1, forward strand.
ATCATGGATAAATAATTTTTCATTTTAAATACATCAAATTTTTTGTATATATGCCACATAAAACTGAATAGTTGAATATGAAAAAATATGTCCCAATGAAATTGAAATTAAGATAAAATCGCTTACCTAAAAGTTTTCTTTAGTTTAACATTATTTGAAAAAATATATAATGGTTTTAATAATTTTATTAATTTATACTAAAACCATACTCATATTTATAATATCATATATGATCCTATTAAAACATTTCATCTCCTATTTGTTAATAATATTTCATTTTTTCCTCATTCTAGGTGTTAAGTGACTTGTTTTCTCATTTATATTTTGTCATCAAAGTTATAGTTCTTGTAAATAGGATTAATATATATCATATATAAATTTATAATAATGTTATAAATATAATATTTAATCCATTGTTACATTATTATAGCTATTCATAAAATTTGGTTATGGAAAATGAATTACATCACTTCGTGGAGACAGTTTGATGTACATGGGCATGTGTGGAAATGTCATTCACATAATGAGATAAAGGGAAAGGAACTATATTATATATTTATTTTAATTATATTAATTCATTATATATATATATCACATATATTCATTAAATATATATTTATTAACATCCATATAAATCTTATGTTAAAAACAAATCACATTGCTTCGCGAGGCGGTAGTCTTCCATATACACAAGCGACAATATCTTATTTTAAATTGAATGGAAATTAAAATGGAATATGTAATTTTATATCTCCATTAGTATAATTATATCATAAATATTATATATATATATTAAAAATATCATTATATTTAACCATGATATGTGTCGATGTAAAAGTAGTTACATCGGTTCATGAGGCGGTAGTTCATTGATCACATGATCGACAATTTTATTTACCATTTCATAGAAGAGGAAATGGTTATAGGTTATTAAATTAACATAATAACGTGTCATTATATAGAAATTTTAGTTGTTATTATACTATCATTATTGAATAATATTTTAATGAGGTTGAAGAAGAAATAAAATAAAAACTACCATTTAAGAATGATTCCTCTTCTTCAGAAGAACACTGTAGGTTTACAAAAACTTCTTCAAATGATTGATTTATTATAAAAAAAATGGATATAAAAATTTGTGAGGGTATTAAGGAAGTCATTTGGGATATTATTGGACAAACCAAGGGATTTTTATGTGTAAAAATTGGAGTAGATGGGGTGGACTTTAATAAGTGGGGGACATGACACATATCAAATTTTTGAAAAGAATCAATTAAATAAAGGTTTTTTTCCTGAAAAAACCATCCATAATGGGTCATTAAAAAACCATATAGTTAATAAGGTGGAAATATATACATACATAGGGTTTGAGGAAAGTTTCTATGTCATTATAACGTTTATATTTTTAGTTAAACCCCTCGTAATTTTTTTTACCATAAATACGGTAATTGATTTTTTTACTTCATTTATTACCCCTAATCATAAAATATTAAGTTGAAAATAATAGATAATATAAATTATTATGATTCCAAATATGGAATCCATTGTACCAAATTCAATTCCCAGAATTGGTTGAATCTAATTTAAACTACTACACGAAGATGTGATGAAAAAGCGGGTTTCCCAAAAGACCTTAAAATCAAAAATTAAATATGAAATTGATTCAAATGATGTAAATTATAATTATTAAAATATAAATGAACTAATTTTTCATTAAAAAAATTCAAATGTAAGTATTCTTTGTAAATAAATTAAATGAAATGTAATTTTTCAATAAAAATTAGTATTTTTTACTATTAATCAAAAAATGAAAAAATTTAGAAATACCAAAAAATAATCATAATATAATTTTGATATGGTAATTTAAAAGATGAAATTAATTTTACCAAATAGATTTTAAAAAAGTGAAAAAACATAATTTTGAATTATGTGCACAGAGCTTGACTAAGCCGTCACTACTGGAAACATAACCTATACCGATGGTTTAGAACTATGGGTATAGGCCTTAAAACAGTGGGTATATGTTATTTCCATGGTTTTATAGTTATGGATTATGGAGACATCAGTATAGATCTATACATATGGTTTCTAAATAAACCATTGTTATTAACTAAGTGATTTTATCATACCCACGATTTTGAGAAAAGTGGGTATAGATTTTACTAGAATAAAATATATACCCAAAATTCATTGGAACATGTGTATATATAAATTTCCCAATTTAGAATTAACATCCCTTAAATCCCATCATGAACCTATAACTATAATTAAAACCACAATACACATCCAACACAATACATATATGGTATATTTAGCATTCAACCAAATAGTTAAAGTAATTTTCAACTGATTTACAATATTGTAACATACGTGTACATCCATACAACCAATAAATTCAAGTCATTAAACATCACACACACGTCTCTTTATAAATATGTTACAAATATAGGGGATCAATATCTACCCCATCACCAACATCCTCCTCTTGATCACCATCAACATCACGTTGAGAACTATCATAAACACCACTGCCACCATCATCACCACCACCACTATCGTCACCAGAATCAGGTCTACCACCAATAGGAACCTCATTGAAATCCTACATGGATTTATTTAAAGAGAGTATTGATGTCATACATGAATCCAAAGTTGTATTAGCCTCTAATGAATGTGATGGACTTATAACTGACACATATTTCAAGAAGTGTTTGGTGATCAATGTACCTCTTTCACACTCTTGTAAATATGTTTTTGACTTATATAATTCTACATAATAATTTGTTTAATATTTTTTTTATAAGTGGTTTTCGAGGATCTCGATGAGGGCCAATACCTATTCGGGATGATGTTTTTTCAGGGTCAACATCACACCCTCTTATGGTTCTCCTCACGTAATACCTAACTCAAATGATCATTTTGCCTAAATTTGGAATCTTATTTCTCATCTAGGGCCTCTAAGGAATATAGATTAAAATATAAAAAATATATTTAATTATGAATTATGTATAAATATTTGAAATATAAATAAAAAAATACAAACTTTTCTTGTGTTTGTTCTTTTATTTCACTTCCATCATCTTTCTTCATACTCATGCAAAAGAATTTTTCTTGAGGAACACAACTTTAAATGACCAATGTCACTTTCTGCAAATGACATTGAGCAGTACAGTACAACATTATTTATTAATATGATTTTGATAAACCTATAATGAATTAAAATTGTAGCTTCCGAATAAATTCATAAAATGAAGAGGCATAAAAATATATATTTCATTAGAAATTTAATACTAATGGAATAACATAAACAATACATATTAATTATCATTATAATCATGGGTATAATATGGATTCCTATTACATGTTTTTTAATGTAGTTATATTTGTGTTACATTATTTGGTTATTCATTTACATGGAAATTTTGATCATTTTATCATTAGGTTCATTTTTTGGTTATGATATTTGGTAAATTTCCCAATTGGTCATTTTTTCATATAGACATTTATAAATTTTTCTATTTGTCAAATTAGGACATTTAGTCCATTTAAGAAAATTTGTATAATTAGTTGAATTTGGAAAATTGGTCAAATTTTTCCAATTAGTCCTATTAGTCCATTTAGTCCTACTAAGAAATTTAGACTAGTTAGGACATTTAGCATATTGTGTACAATTAGGAAATTTAATATATTTAATCCATTTAGGATAATTTGGCCAATTATTTGGATAATTAATCCAATTATGCCATTTAGGGAAATTTAGACAAATTATTCCAATTAGTAAAATTTTGGATGATTTTTTAATTTACCCCAATTTTGGATAATTATTCTATTTAATCTAATTTAGGACAATTCGATCCAATTCAAACCAATTAGATCTAATTTATTCCACTTAAGAGAATTATTCAAATTAGTAGAATTCAACAATTATGCCCAATTATTCCATTTAGGAAAATTAGGCCATTTATGCCATTTAGGTCATTTAGGTCAATTAGGCCAATTATTCCATTTAGGAAAATTATGTCCAATTATGCCAGTTAGTCCATTTAGGTCATTTAGGCTAATTGGTAAATTGACCATTAGACCATTATGTAAATTTTACAGTTAGCCCATTATGCCATTAGGAAAATTGGTCAAATAGCCATTCGACTAGTAATCCATAAGGACATTTTTCCATTATAGAATTACACCAATTAGAAAATGAGCTATTATGAATATTAGAAAATTATCCATCATGACATTAGGCCTATTAGCCATTATACTATTAGTCCAATTGGCCAATTAGGACATTAATCCATAACGAAAATTGGGGAATTGTCTATTAGGCCAATTATTTATTTGGTCATTATGATAATTGGATATTAATATAGTAGAATATTTGGGCAATAAAGAATTAGACTAATTATCCATTAAGATATTATACATATTGGGAAATTTACCATTAGGTCATTAGTCCAATTGTTCATTAGTCCATTAAGCCAATTGGACATTAGGACATTGGGCCAATTTACCAATTGTACAATCAACCGTTAGGCCATTTGGTCATTTGGACATTATGAAATTATGAAATTATGAAAATTGGTCTATTAGGATAACTATTATAGTTAATAAAGTTAGGAATTTTAATCCATTTAATCCATTTAGTCAAATTTGGTCAATTAGTTTATTTAAGAAAATTATTAAAAAGCATCCAATTAAGAAATTTATTCCATTTAATCAATTTAGTGCATTAGGATATTATGAAATTAGTCCATTAAGACATTAGTTTATTAATAAAATAGGCAACTAGAATAATTTTTGATTAGAATAATAGGCCAATTGGGAATTTGGCTATTAGGCTGAATGAGAAATTATACATTAGTTTATTAGTCCAATTGGCCATTAGTCCATTATGAATTTAGAATAACTGGAAAATTAAAAAATTAGGCCATTAGGTTAATTGGTCAATTATTCCATTATAAAATTTTCCACATGAACAATTGGACAACAATCCATTGGGAAAATTGACTAATTGGCCAATTAGGTCATTATGAAATTAGTACAATTGGACATTAGGCCATTAATTAAATTGGTAATCATGCCCATATGCCATTACTCTATTTTTCCAATTGGACATTATTCTATTATTCCATTATTGCATTATTCCATTTGTCCAATTAGTCCATTAGGCCATTATGCTAATTGGATAGTAGGCCAATTAGCCATTATGTCATTAGGCTGCTTGGCTATTAGGCCATTAGTCCAATTGAATAATTTTCCATTATTCCATTAGCCTAATTTTCTATTAGGACATTAGGACATTTGGAAAACTATAAATTAGGAAATTAAGTGAATTTTCCAATTAGGCCGTTATGACCAGTGGCCAATTTTCTATTAGTCCATTTGGCTAAATGGATATTAGGCCATTATGCCAATTGGACATTAGGCCCATTGTCTATTATTCCATTAGGCCATTAGACTAGTGAGGATTTTAATAAATTAGAATTTTTTTTCAATTTACCATTTGGCCATTATTCCAAATGACCAATTGGTTATTAGTCTATTAGGATAGTGGGTCATTAGTGTAACACCACGGGATATGGGGAATTGTTTTTGAAATTAATTTAATATGTTTGATATTTTTTTCACTCATGAAACAATGATTTTATTATAACGTATAATTTAAATAAATAGGTTTTTATTTTTTACACTACACACAAAACATATATTATCTTTCACTAAACACAAAACTGACTTATCTTGCGTTACACACAATATTTAGTTTTTAGGTAACATAATTTTATAGTTGTAATTATTTAAACAGGGATTGTTATAAATAGTTGTTAAACATAGTAATATTAATAGTAATAATTAATTAATAAATATTATTTTTAATATTTTTATCTAAATAAATCATAATGATAATAATATATATAATTATTTAAGTAATGTCTTTATATGTTTGAAAATAATATTTTCTTAAAAGAACCCCTTTTTATGTCTTCCTATAATAAATAATAAATGTAATTTTAAAAAATTTAAGAAATTGAATTTGATAAAATAAAATCAATTTTTAAATTAATAATTATAATATTATCTTAGGGAGAATCTTTTGGATGTTTTTGAGAAAATTTATTTTTCGGCGAATAGTGAAAAATAATGAATTTTAATTCGAAACTGATTTTTTTCTACTTTATTTATATAGATAAATTATATTTTATGTTGTGTTTAAAGTAAAAAAATATCAATTATAAATATATTAGTCCAGTTAATCCCATTCGAATCATATTTATGATGAATTTAGATATAAAATCTAAATGACCTTTTAACTATTCTCACATTAAAAACTCGCTTTCTCACCCTGTCTACGAGATTAACATTAAAATTAATATTAATGTTTCTATGAATAAAATTTTTAAAAATTAAATAAATGGTTCTAATCAGAATAATATTTATAGTTTAATAATATCAACGTAATTATTAACCTAAAATAGTACTGAAATTTATTTAAATCAATTACAGTGATTAATGAAAAATTAATCTTAACAGGAGACTAAACCTTAATCTCATGGGGCAAAATAACCTATCTACTTATCAAAATCCAATTTTACGGCCTTATATGGGCCATAAAACTTCCATTATTGAGTTTTTTTTATTTTTTATGACTTTTTTTAGGTAAAAATGTGGGCACAAGTAATTTTTTTTTAAAAACTTCCAATTGTGTCCCCTCTGTCCCCTATAAAAGGCCACCACCTATCTTCCTTATTAACACATATATAACCACTTATGTTAGGCTAGAATATACAAAATTAACTTTCCAATATACCTTAATTCCTACTTAAATCCTTATTTTTGTTAAATATACATACATGTAATCCCTCTGATGCATAGAAAAAGGAGTTACCCAAAAAAGAGGTAACATCCTTCTCAAGATCCTTTCCTTTATTTTCTTTCTCCACTACATAAATTATTCTTATTACATGATCATATAAAAAAAGTATCCTAAATATAATAATATTTTGTTATTATATGGTTTTAAACTAAACTTACACAAACATCCATCTAATGGGTGGCGAACATACTGTTCTTGTACAAGATGAACTACCGCCTCACAAAACGCTGTTGTTCATCTTACCTTTACCACCTCTCATGGTTGGTAATTATTATGGACAATATATTTTTATATTATAAATATATATATATTATATCTATGATTTATTTGAAATTATTTAGTTATTATATAAATCCTACTTTCATACATTTCAATTTGTGTAAATATGATAATTTCGGTTGGGGAAGTGTGGGCTACCGCCTCCTCAAAGCAATGTGATTCCTTCATACTGTACATGTAATGTATTAAGGATGTTTTAGATAAATTAATATGATTTATATAAAAAAATAATTATAATTTAATTATATTATATATTTATATATATATATATTTCAATTAATTTATTTCTTTTAATATGTTAATAAAATGGAAGCAATGTTCATGCATACGTATGGCCTACCGTATCCATGAAAGATATATTTAGTTTACTATTTTTATCTTATATTGATTAATTTAATTATTTATATAAGAATTATATATGATATATAAATATTTTTTTTACATTCTTGAAATAATTAAATCTTTTTATAAGTAAGAGGATCACAAATAACAAGTCAAAACATGTACAATAATCAAAGGAATTATTACTGAAAACATTAATTTGACATGGAATTGTTAATAAATGGGAAATGTAAATTCATAATTGAAACATATTTGGTATTAGATATAATAATATTATAATTTTTAATATTTAAAATAAACTTTTATTTATTATATTGTAAGTTATATAATGTACAAATAATTTAAGACTTAATGTGAGGGAATCTCATCTCACTTTTTGTTTTCACGAGATTCATGTCTTATTCACCACTCATTTATTTTGTGTGGTGTGTAGACATAACATGTATGTTTTATATGATTATTTTTATTAATATTATGGTTATTTAAATATTCATTTTATAATATTACTTTCATCATTTTTATGTTCCAAAAGTTGCCAAATCGGTAAAGTAATTTTTGTCTCAATTTTCCTCCTTTGAGAGACATACCTTGTTATGAACCTATATTTTTCCATTTGGTTCATATAATTATTTTAAAATGTTATATCATGAATATAATTATAATCATGAAATTTTAAGCTAAATTTAATGTTATTAATTCTATTGTTTTCTGATTCAAATTTACCAAACTAATAATGGTTTATAGCTACAATCTCAACATTTACAAAGATTGTTTATGGTTATACTAAAATTAATGAAACTTTATGAAAAATATCTCAATAAATATATTTTTTTATTAAACTCTAGTTATTAATGTTATTTCTATGTAATGGTACCATTTTTTCACTCGTTGGTATATAATATTATCAAGAAAGTGTTTTTAAAAAAAATCCGACTTTACCTCTCTCTTTAGTCTGAACTCTGTGTTCCTTCAAAATAATTTTTTCTAAAAAAGTTTTAAAAAATATTATAATATTATCCTATGATATTTAAAACAATTTTTTTTCCATTTTTTACCTTTTTATCAAATTGTTTTAAAAGGATTATTCTTGTCTTTTTCCATTCAATAAACTTTTCTCATATTTTTTCAATGAAAAAGGAATGTTTTGCATATATGGATTCAAGCTATGCCGTGAACATAATTACATTGAATATTCCTATAAAGGGTTCAAAAATTATTTTATATAAATAAAAAAAATTCGTATTATTTGGGAATTATTTTAATGTTTTTTCAATAATTATTTTTCAAATATGTTTTTTTAAAGTGTTTTAAATGATTTTCAAAACTTATTCTATACGTTTTGAAAATATTTTTTAAAAGAAAAATACTTATATGATTTCCAATATTCATTTATAATTTATCAATTTATTTTTAATGACTTTTTTTTTCAAAATGTTTTCAAAAATATTTTATAAATTTTGAAGGTATTTTCTTTCTTATTTTTTCAAGCCTCTATTATATGTTTTCAAGGAAAAGGTTTTTTAAATAATTTCTTGCCTTATTTTTAAGTTTTCATAGTTCTTTATATGAAATTATTTTGTAAAATTTTATTTTTTAAAAATACATTTTTAACGAATAAAGGATATTTTCATCAAGAAATGTTTCAAATGAAATTGTAAATCTTTATTTATAATAAAATAATTTTTGAAATGGTATAATGAAAATGATTTACCAAGAAATGATATATTCCATAAGAAATGTTAATTGTAATATGTCAAAAATATATCGCCATATAAGATGTAATATTTGGAGATATTATATGATTTACAGGGGATATGATCTAATAATACAATTCATATAATTTTTTGAATTGATTATGTTTTGATGGAATGATGATTCTTACACTCGTTCTTCTTCCATGAGTTATGTGATTTTGAAACCCTTTTCTTTTGATGGGTTCTACTTTGATAAAATGATTATAATAACTAAATATTTTCCATAGGTTGTGATATTATAGTATTTTATGATACTAATTTCATTTCATGTTTTAGGATATAATGTTTTTAAGCCCATTTTTTATGGGTCATGAAACGATGCAAGTTTTATTATCATATGTCATGTATTCATGATTTTATTATGTGATGGGTTGGAGCTATATCTCTCTCCAATGCATTGAGTAGTGATAAATGTTTTATCAAACCAAGAGGGTATTGGGAGGGAATACTATTCCTGAAATAATAGAGAATTTCAATCCCAAAACAATAAGGTAAAGTGGAAGGAATCCCAATCCCAAAACAAGAAGTTTTATGGGAGGGAATCCCAAGCCTCAAACAAGAGGGCATCCCAAGCATGGAACAAGAGGGAAATTTAATCCCAAAACAGGAGGTTATACTAGAGTTCATTCCTAGTATAAAAAATAGGGTACATGAGAGTTTATAAAAATAATAAAGTAGGTACACAAGTTATACGCCCAACCCTAACATGTTAAGAAGGTATTGGTAGGTATACCTGACATATTATTTTCTATGTTTATGTGTTTTCCATGAGTTCCATGCCCTTTTTTCTTCAGGGATCATGTTCTTGCACCCCTTATGATTCATGAATTGGGATATACTAATATTTATACCAAGATTCATGTTTATGATATTTGATATATAGCGTATCATCATCTAATGTTCTAATCACAATCTCATGCCCTTATGCTTGTGTTTATGTTTCCTTATCTACCACGTTTACCCTTAATACAGATTTGAGATCACCTATTTTAAGTTATATTCCCCATGTTATAAAGATATATTTTATTAATTATATGTTTAAGAAGGTTTATATTCTTGGATAACCAAGTGGTAAATAATGTAGCTTACTCATTTACTAGTGTTTATGTTTCCATGTTTCTAAAGGTACAAAACTAATACAGACTTTGGGTGCATGTTTGTGTAATGTTTTAAGTATTCTTAAAAAATGATTTAATGTATATGTATGAAATGTTAGGGTCTATATAGTTTGTATTATAGTAAAGTATTAGTTAACCTTTAAGAACTGGGATGATAAGAAATTAGTGAGATACCTACTGATATTTCTAAGTATATATCTAGGGATTTATCTTAGAATAAGTCTAAAAAACAGTTAATGTTTCGGAAAATGTCCAAGAATTTTGGTAATGGATTTAGTGATAGGTTTCCTATAAATACATCTCCATTTGGATACAAAAGTGGATGTGGTTCATGCACAAATGTACAGAGGCGTGAAAACTCTGACAAGGTGCTTTAGGCCGGACTCGAGTGTAACCTAATACATGATAATATGCCTTACTTTGCACCTATTTTGACACTCCCTGGGGGATATGATTTGATAATTAAAAAATTTATTTAGACCCACATGAAGGATTTAAATATAAAATAATAATGAATAACCTAGGATAAATCTATGGTTCCAAAGATTAAAGAAGTTAGTGTCATTATTTAGACATCTGATAAGTAATTTTCCAAGATTATAGGATATTATAATATGATAAGTTTTACTAATACTATGATTTTTGGTCTTAGTCAATAGAATGAACTAGAAGGAACTAGTTCAACCATTAATTTTATAGATGAGGAAAGTACGAGAATGATGGAAAATGGTTTCCTAAGTAGAAATATCATGAAGAGAAGCATGATGGTCCATGTGTATAGGTTATAATGGTGATGATAAAGAGATCGTAATTGACATATGAAAGGTATGGGATGTTCTTCCAATATTGTTTAAATTATATTTAATAATAATGTTTGGATTGAGGTGAGGAACCTTAATACATGATTCATATTTCATATTCTATGAAATGAGTATTAAGGGATAAGATGATGAAGATTAAGAAATGGTCTAAGGATAAAGTTATATGATTTATGTGTTTATGTTTTTAAATTAAAATATTATAAATCATGAAGCATATAATAATTTTTAGTATAATTTTTCATTGATGATTAAAATGGATATATTTAATGGTGATGTTGACATAGAGAAGTGATTTAATGGAATGGTGAAATTTTGAAATAGGGGAAGTTAACCCTTAATATATTCAAGATATTGAGATAAATGTGTTTTTCTTGTAAAAAGAGGTGATGATATGGATTATGTAAATTGGATAGTATTTATGAAATCTTAACTAATTAAGGATTTATTGACAAAGTGATCTATGTTATCATGGATGATGTTTACATCTTCTTAGATTCAAGGAATGTTTCAAGTGATCTTTGGAATAAAAGAGCATGCATGTTTTCAAAAAGGATTTATGGTAATTCAGGATATTACCATGTTTCAAGAGAATTTATGATTATGGTATTCACATGTTTGGAATGTGAAAACATAGATATAATTTATGATATATGTTGGATCAATGTTAAGATGATATAGTTACATTGTTTATAACATTTTGTATTTTCATCTTTCATAAGGGTTATAAGGTAAACCATTTATGAAAATATTATGTTAAACTTCTAATGAATTTTTGGATATCAAATTATTATCTCACCATATGAATAGTTAAAATTGGATAACATGTTATAACCTTTTTGTTTTAATAAAGATATATGGAATGAACTATCATTCTATGTATGGATCACATGATATGTTAGTTATTAAGGAATGATAGATTCACCTTCATTCCCTAGAGTATGTGAGGAAGGGGGAATTTATCAGGAAACTAAAAAGGGTGAGGTTTTCTTGAAATCATTCATGTATTCATTATTATTAAAATTAATCAAATTTTGTAAAATGATCTATAAATAAAATTTTGTCATAATAATTTAATTTTTATTGAACCCATGGCCTTTTAAATCATTATAGATTTATGACTTTGAGGCCATAAAGATTACAATGACCATTAAATTGTTTTTGATTGATGACCTCAATAAATTCCAACAAATGTTTACACTATTACTTTAAGTCCTTGTTTTCACTAGACAACAATATTCTCCTATGTGGTGACCTAGTTACGAGTCACTTTTTGTAACTATTACGTTTACAACATTACCATTTTCAAGTAATTTTTCGTATTAATTTTTATGATGCAGATTTCCCTAAAAGGAACATTCATGTATTAAAAATTTGAAAACCTAGATGAATTTCTAGGGTGAAATTCATTTTAGGGTGGTAGAATGTAACACCCAAATATGTTGTGAAATATTGTTTTCCAGATTAATTAAATCATTTTGATATTTTTCATTTCACAAAACACTAAATATTTTATTTCTTATACATTTAATAACTATTTTAAACTTCAATACACAACATGAAAGACTTATATTATCTTTCTACACACAGAACTCTGACTTTTCTTTCATTTCACGTAATATTTAGTTTCTACGAAACACCATTTTATTGTAATAATTATTTAAATAGGGATAGTTTCAACATAGTCATTAAACACAGTAATATGGATAGTAATGACTAATTTTGAAATATTATTTATAATAGTTTTATATAGATAAATCATATTGATAAGAATACATACAATTTATTTAATAGTCTTTATATGTTTGAAAATATTATTTTCTTAAAAGAACTCATTTTCATGTCCTTCTGTGAACAATAATAAAATTAATTTTTGTCAAATTTATAAATTTAATTTTATAAAATAAACTTCATTTCTGAATTCATAAAAAAATAAATATCTTAGGGTGATTTTTTTTGATTTTACTGAGAAACATTATTCATTGGGTGAATAGTGAAAAATGTTGAATTTTAATTCAAAAATTATTTTTTGTATAATTTATTTATATAGATAACTTATATTTTAAGTTGGTTTTAAAGTAACAATAGATAAATTATAAATCATTAATCTAATTTCTTTTATTAGAATCATTTTTATGTTGAATTTAGATATAAAATCTTAATGAGCATTTAAACATTCCCACTTTAAAACCCACATTATCACCACATATGTGAGATTAAAATTAAAAATAATTTTCCCACTTATTTGAGTTGAATTAAAAAATGAAAAAAAGTTATAATTAGTATAAAATTTATAGTATAATAATATCAACAAAAAGTTCTACCAAAATGAATAGTGAAATATATTAAAATTAATTACAATGAGCAAGGTGAAATTAAGATTAACAAGGGTGTAAACCATAATCATAAAGACCCCAATGACATATACACTTTTAAAAAAACAATTGAATGGATATATTTCATCCGTAAACATTCAATTATTTATTTTGGTTTTTTTGATGGATTTGGTTAGGTTAAAACGTGGTTACACCTAACTTGTTTTCAAAAATGCCAAGCGTATCCCCTCCCTCACCTATAACAGGTCACAAATTCTCCTCATTAATCACACCTACAAAACTAATTAATTTCGGGAAATATATATCCAGATCACTTCCCAAAACACCTCCCTTACCCCTTGATTCCTTCCTTTTGGAAAAAATCATACCAAGGATACCCTTTATTTCAATCCAAAAGGTGTTACCCAAAGAAGAGGAAACATTCATCCCCAAGATCATTTCATTTTTTTATTTCACCACCACATAAATTATTATTATTTATTAATAATATAATAATACTATTATCCTAAATATACATTATTTTTATTTTAATATTTCTACCTAAATTTTCAAACACTTCTATATATCGGGAAATGAACTTACGTTTCTTGTGTACGACAAACCACTACCTCGCGAAATGATGTTGTTTGTTTTACCTTTACCACCTCTTATTGTTAGTAATTATGATAGAAACACTATTTTTTATGATATATATGATATATATGATTTATTTATACTTATTTAGTTAATATATAAATCCTACCGTCACACTTTCTATTTGTGTGAATATGATAATTTCGTTTGGGGAAGTGTAGACTACCGCCTCCTCAAAGCGATGTGATTCATTCACACATTACATTAAATGTATTAAGTATGGGTTTAGTAAAATTATAGGAAATATTATACATAATTATTCTACTGTAATGATATTATATATTTATATACATAAATGTAATTTACATTCTTTTATTCAATATGATAATAAAATGGAAGCAACGTTAATGAGTACGTACGACCTACCATCTCCATGAATAGTATATTTCGATTTTTATTTATATTATTTATATATTAATATAAATATATATAATTAATATATATGATATATAAATCTTGTTTTAAATTTTTGAAATAAGTAAATCATTATCTTAATTAGAGGATGAATATTAACAAGTCAAACCACATATGATAAAAGAAGCAGTTATTACCCAAAAAATTACATTAAGATGTAATTGTTAATAAAAATATAATATAAAGTAATAAGTGAATCATAAATGATATTAGATATATTAATATGGTCATTTTAATATTTATAATTATTTTATATTTATTATACATGAGGTTTGAGTGTCCACAAAGAAATTCCATATCAAAGGTAATAAAATTTCATCTCACTTTTTATTTTCATGAGATTCCTCCCTTATTCACCACTCGTTTATTATATGTGGTGTTTATAAATCCCTTTGATGTATTATTTGATTCATATACTTAAATTTATGTGTATTTAAATATCCATTTTATGATATTACTTCATGGCGTTTATGTTTTAGAAGATACAATATCAGAAAAGTAATTTTGTCTGGATTTTCCTTCTTAGAGACACATTCCATGTTATGAACCTATATTCTTCCATGAGGTGTATATACTTAAATTGAATAGTTATATCTTGAATTAAATTATTTTCTTGATATTTTAAGATTAATGTAATTTTATTCCTCTTATTGTGTTATGATTCAATGTTACCAAATTGGTAATATTCTGTAGCTACAATCTCACTGTTTTTTTATATTGTTTTTTGTTATGCTCCCATTAGTGAAATATTAAGATCCATATATCAATATATCTATTTTTTTTCAAACCTATATTTATTCAGGTTATTTATAAGTAATGGAACTATTTTTCCACTCATCGCTATATATTATGGCCAAGAATTTTTTTTAATAATGTCTGACTTCACCCCTCTCTTTAGTTGTAGCTCCGTGTTCCATCAAAACCATGTTTTCTAAAAATGTTTTGAAAAATATTAAATTATTCTCCTATTATATTTAAAATAATCTTTCCCCGTGTTTTAACTTTTAAAAAAAATCATTCAATAATGGTGTCTTTTTATGGTTTTCCGGTCAAGGTTCTTTTTAAAAAATTTTACAATGAAAAAAGAATGTTCGACATATAGGGATTTAACCTCCTTTGTGATTATCATTACCTTGATGTTTTATCTACATTATTTCAAAGTTATTTTTTAAAAGAATATTTTTTCCAAATATTATTGTAATTATTCAGTTTAAAGTGTATTTCAATGAAAAGGTTTTCAAAAATGTTTTATGTTTAAAAAGTGTTTTAAATGAATTTTAAAACTTCCTTTATATGTTTTCATAAGGTTATTTTAGGTAAATAATTTAAATGATTTAAAATATTATTTTATATGTTTTAAATGTATTTTTAAATAAAAATATTTAAAAAATGTTCAATATTATTTTATATTTTTTCAAGGAAATAAGATTTCAAAATGTTTTCAAGTCTCGGCTATAAGTATTCAAATAAAAGGGTTTTCAAAATGATTTTAATCCTTATTTATAAATGTTCATTTTATTTTCTATAAAATAGTTTCCAAAAAGGTTTTATGTTTTAAAAATAATTTTTCTATGAATAAATGATATTTTCCAAAATAAATTATTGAATTGTAATGTAAAAAATATCTTTATAAGAAAAGGATTTTAAAAATAGTTTTCTGAAATAAATTTTGAAAGAAATGATATTTTCATTAAGATATATTCCCTATGATACTTAAAAATCATTCTATATCTTGGATGGAATATTTTTAATATTTAATAAATTACTAGGGATATTATTTGATAATACCATTTATATAACTTCTTTAATGGTTTTTATTTTGATGGAATGATGATAACGACACACATTCATCTTCCACAGGTTTTGTGATTTTGAAACCCATTTGTTTTATAGGTCACTCTTTGATTAGATGATTATATAACATATCTCTTTTCCATAGTTAATGATATGATATAATTTTATGATATCCATTTTATTTCCTAGGTTGTGACATAATGTTTACGTGACCCATTTTTTAGAGGTCATGATATGATGAAAGTTTTATTCTCCGGTGGAACATGTATGCATGATTTAATTATTTGATGGTGGCTCCAACATCTCTCTACATTGCATTGGGTACTGATGCAAGTTTTATGATTACAAAAGTGTACTCAAGAGAGAATACCAATTCTAAAACAAGAGGTATTTTTAAGCCTATAACAATAGGGTACAGATGAGGGAATCCCAAGACCAAAAAAAGAGGGTATATTGGAGGGAATCCCAAGCCTGAAACAAGAGGGAATACCAAGCCTGAAATAAGGGGGAATCTTAAGCATGAAACTAGAGGTTAAATTGGGGGCCATTTGTAGCCTGGAAAAAGTGTCTACAAAGGAATCCATCCTAATCCTAGAACAAGAGGGTACATGGGAGGGCATACCAAGATATATTAAAGAACACACATAATTATCCCAACACAAAATGTTATGAAGGTATTGGTAGGTAGAATTAACATGAGGTTTTTCTATTTTTATCTGTATTCTATGTCTTATTACTTCATGGATCTTGATCTTTTATCCCTTATGATTAATGACTTATGATATGATAATATTTATTCCATGAAATATGTTTATGATATTTGATATGAAGGGTATGGTATTATAATGCTATGATCACATTCTCATACCCTTATGCTTATTTTTATGCTTATATATCTCCCTTATTTACTCTTATTGGGAATCAGAGCTCACCCATTTTTATATTTACTTTATAATGTTATGAATATATATTTTATGAATGATATGTCTAAGAAAGGTTCTAGTATTAGAGAACCTTGTGGGAGAAAATGTAGCTCACCCATGTAGCAGTGGTTTTGTTTCTAGGTTTCCAAAGGCACTAAACTAATATGATTTTTGGCTGTTTGTTTATATAATGTTTTAAGTATTCCAAAAAATGAATTAATGTCTATATATGAAATGTGAGTGTCACTATAGTTAGTCCATTAGGACAATTTTCCATTAGTCCATTATGAAAATTAGCGATTAGGCTATTTAAAAGCATTATTTCCATCCTTATATTATATGGATTAATGATAATAAAACAAAAATTCCAGCATACAAATCTAACTAACAATATAAATATTGATATTATTTATATTCATATTGAATTACCTAGCACCGCACATGCTCAAGCATTGCACTATGGCCCAAAGTGTTCATATATTCCATTTAATAATTTTTTTTATTTCTCCCAAAGAACACTAATTGAAAAACTTAAATGCAAATAATAAGAATTAAATTTTCTAAGAAAACCCTCAGAGATTATTAATACATTAAACTCATCACTTTTCTAATATTTGATCATTTCTTGATATTTTTTATGTTGTAGATTCATATAATATTGGTAAAACCACTAAATAATAACTAAATATAATCTTACTAACAATATATAACAATTGTTTATATAATATATAGAACAACCGAAGATTCGTCAAAATTGAAAATTTGAATCTTCACTATTGGTAAAGTTAAACTAATGATAAAAAAAACAAGTTAATTCATAAAAATACAATAATAATATAGATATGAATTTAAAAAAATTCATACCCATATCTTTTCCCATGATTTCTTCTTGATGTCATTACCGATTTTACTCAATGAGAGTGGTTGCATCAGAATGATATCATTGTACTTGGATAAAGTTCCCATGAAACTTCTACAAAGCTGGAAATATTTACCTATCATCTGGCTGTCTTTATTTAAATCTACCATTATTTGTTGTTGGGGATTTCAGTCTTAACATAAATGGGTATTCCAATGTTTCTTAATAGAAGATCACACTGAATATGATCGAGGGAAAATTGAAGAATTAAGTCACATTATAAGAGGAAAAAATGTTGTGATATAACTTGAAAAAATTATAATAAAAATCACAATGTGGGATACTCATTAAACTCTGATGAGTTCATTATATATCTTGAATTTGTAGCCTTTGAAGGATTTCCCTCTTCCAATGCATGATCTGGGTTGTCTTCATGCACTAGAGTGGAAGCTGAAGGGATATAATCATCAGATCATGGGTGGATAATAGGAAAAGAGGTAGGGTAGACATAGAGAGATATGGGTAGTGGGTTTGGTGATACATCAATGGATATAGATATGGTACAAGTGGAAGTATCTTTGGAGGTGGTGTAGACATTGTATGGGAAAAGATGAAAAATGAGGTAATGATAGAGGAATTGGTGAGAACCTACCTAGAGGCTCAAGTGGTAGATAGAAAGGTGTCGTATAGCTTTAGGATCACCCCCACTCGAACCCATTCTAGTAGGTTGGGAAGGATTCAACTCTTGTTCAACTGAATGTCACTAAAAAATTTGATAATTTCTAAGATAATTAAATTATAAATATAATTAAGAAGAAACATTCTTCAATTATTATACTAGCTAAGGGAAGTAGAGGTGGAAACTAGTGGTTATGCATATACCGATCAATATCAAATAATCTCTTACTTTGAACTTCTTTTGCATTTTTCATAATATTCATAAGAATAAACTGTACATTTTCTAGAAATATTTTAAAAAAATATTGCATACAACTCATAATTTGAAGAAGTCATAAAAAATTTCATAACATTTTTTGGTAACAATAATTAAATACAGATTATATATTTTTTAAAACCCTATTTTAAACACATTATTCTAAATTGAAATAAATCAAATTAAAAGAAAAAAAACCAAAAAATACCAAAACAAGCATATCGTTCCAAACTAAGACTAAATTAATGTAATTAAAGAAATACCAAACTAAGAAACCCATGCCAATGTAAACTAAATTAACTATGAACATATATGATTACTTTTACATATTACCCACCACAACATAAGGTTCAACATGAACTCTTATAATGGGACAATTTGAGTCAAAAAATAAAATATTTTGGTAAAAATCAATGGGGTTTCAATGGTTTTAATTTTATCCCCACCATTATAAAATATATTTCTTGGGATTACCTCATTAATTAAACTATAATGAATTCTCAGATGATATTTCACATTAAACAATTATTTTTCTATTAATTCCAAAATTTATGGTACATCAGTTTCCAAGAGTCGACTCATGTCAATAAATCTGAATCCACAATCATCAATAAATGTACATGTTGTTTCATTGAGTCAAACCATTTACATTTCATCATAGTGAATCAACCATGAGAGTAGTAATCCAATAAAAATATTTTCACAACATGTCCATAATAATAAAAATTTTCATATTGAGGTCGACTATTTGATTCATAGTTATAACAGTCTGTTGAAGAAGTTAACATAATTCCATCATGTTGTATTATCATTTCACTATTCTATTATTTTTAAAAAATTTATACCCATTTGTTATTAAATATTTTCATTCACAATCCAATGAATTAGGAAAAAAATTCAATATTCTTGATTCTTGAGAAATAGATTCAATATGTATACTCAATACCCAAAATATAAACGAATAATAAAATTAAATGATATCTATATTTTGATTTAATTAATTAAATGGTTGTATCATTGATTTCAATCAAGTTGGAAACTATTTGCTATGAAAAGGATAACTCTTATCAAAGGTACTGATCATTGTACTCTACTAATAATTGTTTTTATTCCCAAAATAAAATAATAATAATTAACTAAGATATATGTGAAATGGAATAATATGAGATAAAATATAATTATGTAAATTTATGAAATGGTATAGTCATCAGACAAACCATAATTAAACAACACTATGTGATGTGACCTATCCTGCTCTTCAAGGCTCAATTTAGACAATTTATATGACCCACAAATTATTCATGTACAAAGAAAAAATGGAAACTAGGGAACAATTTCCCCATACTTATCATATTAATTTCTCATTGGTTGGTTATATCTTGTGAATACATTAAATAAATACATTTAATAAAAATATATACATTCTTCATTCAGATAACCTATAATAAGGATCCTTTAGGATGATTCCTGTTTCAAAAATGTGGTTTCAGTGAGAAAATATTTCTTTTTGTATGATACATCCACTAATAAGGAATAAGTCACCAAATAAGTTCTTTAGTTGGAATATGAACTATTAAATGCCTCATGCATGTGAAAAATGATAAAGTATTTTTTCAATCTCACAAAAACATAATGGTTCCACTTGCTACATTTTTATCAAGAATAACATGGATAACTTTTTAGCACAATTGTCTCTAAAAAATGGATTAAGTGAATCACTATAACCCTTACATTATTGGATAGAAAAAGCTGGATTGCTATTATAATCAATTAATGATGAAGGATGTGATAATCATGAGCTTTTTGGGATTTTAGTTTTGAATAACTTATGTTGAAACATTTAGATATGTTGTAGGAATAGCCATCAGGGAACTTGATATTCTATAATACTTCCAGAAAATTATTTTTCTATAAAGGTTTTATCACAAAAGAAGAATAAGGAAATTTCCTTTTGTTTTCACTGATACACATAGGATGCAGTCCTGGTCTACTACCCCTATCCAACAAGTATTGGTGAGCTTTGAAGTAATATTATTTCTTCTCCTTGATATTTTTAATAATTGAAAAAAAATCACTTATATTTTTCTCAGTGTGAATTACATATGAATAATGATGTAAAAAATTAGCATACTATTATGGAAACATAACGAAAATATACTTTCCTTTTTCCAATTGTATGTGGATTTAGTGTCAAAATTCTTCCATGTTTTGGATTTCATCTCATCATTCCCTAATGAAAAACTGAAATCTTTGAAATCATTAATTATATTAGATCCTAAAAAATGATTAGGAGGTTGTTCAGTGTCAATATTATAATAAAACATCTGATAATTCTTCCTATATTTATTATCCATTCAAGATTATTGTCGATTCCTGATGAAACTAAAACTATGATGATATTTAAGACTTATTGATCGTTTGATCTTCATAAAATTAGGTCATAATAGTTTTACCATTCTACTTCAAAGAAAATATCATTATATTATAAGGGAAATAATTTGTAGTCTATATAAGAGCTTCATATATCTGAAATATATTTTTTGAAGAAGCATCGAGTGTGTGCATAACCATATACCAATTATTCTTCAACTCTATTATTAAAGGTTGAAAGTATACATCTATTAGGTCCACAAGGCTGAATACCCTGAGAGGGGGGGGGGTGAATCAGGGTATGACTAATTTAAAATTAATGCCCATTCTGATCTTGTTTCGCTGTTAAGAAAAACACTATTCTCTCTGTTTCCTGTTTCATAATATAAACAGAAAGTGAAGCAAGAAGAGTACACAACAATTTTACTTGGTTTACCGCTAAGGGCTACGTCCAAGGAGCATACGCCAACAGGTTTCCGGTCATACCAAATTTCACTATACTTCACTAGCTGTGGATTACAATGTTTGGGTACAGTCACTCTATCCCAGGATCACTGCCTTTGCAAGGTTTAGGGTCACCTCACTATTTTCCCAAGGGTCACTCCCTATTTCTCTCTATCTGGCTCACTACTGGTGGATAGGATCATCTTCTTCCTCTTCCTAAGCTCACTGCTCTAGAAGGGAATCCAATCATTGATTATAGACCTGTAGGTCTCTTCATTATCACTAATGAATTCATCCTCAACTATTGATAGATGCTCTGTTGAAGTCCAACTTTCATCCACTGATGAATACCTCTTTTCCTCTTAACCACTGGGAAATTCACTTTGGAAACACCTTCACAAAGCACCCTACTTCGCGAGGCTCCCAATTTCACGAAGCTCAAACAAGCATTCACAAAGCTCCTGCCTTTTCGCGAAGCACTCTCGCGAAGCACTACCGTGAAGCTCAAGTTATTGCAGAGAAACTTCCCTCGCGAAGCTCACTGAGCCAACCTAGAGCTCACAACTTTCGCGGAGCTACAATAGCCGCCACGAAGCTCTTCTTTAGTGAAGCACACAGGCTATGCGAACTACCTTCGCGAACCGAGAGAAAATGATTTTCTCCGAAAATTCTCTCTACTTCTCTCGAGGGGGTTGACCTGTATTTATAGGCGATTCCACCGAACCTCGACCCTTCCCTGTGATGTCAGCACCACATCATTTCCTATCGCGAAGCTCTGAAGTTTCCGCCGGAATTCTAGTCAAATCGCGAAGCACCACGACAATTTTACAATCACAGAGCTCGTCGTAATCGCGGAGTGTTCCGTCATTTACATCACGCCACCGCCGTGAAGCTTCCTCTCATTTCCTTTTAACGCTTCCATTCGCGAAGCTCGTTGTAACCACGAAGCATCACCGCCTCCATTTTTCCAGTCTTCACAAAATCCAATCCATGCATCCCATCTTCGCGAAACTCATTCCTTTTCCATATAAAAATATGATCTTCATGGAAATCCTATTTTTGCGATGCTCACCAAACTCCAAATTTTGGACCCCAAAAATTTGGCAAACACTGGGAAACAGCGCCACCTTGTACTTCTCTTTTGTACCGCCTCCAGATCATCCATTCCTTTGTCATCGTTATTTGTCAACATGGATTGTCAACAACTTCTCGGGAACTCGAAAATTCTCCACGGAAACCTGCTTTGTCAAAAAACACAATCAAACCAAAAATACTGCAATGTTACCTTGAGGGATTTTTTCCCAGCAATCTCCCCCTTTTGGTTTGTTGAAAAATCTTCATAACTCTTCTTAGAATGATTTTCTGTATGTTAATACCTCACTAAGTCTTCTTCCAGTTGCTACCACCATTCGCCTTTTGCAATTATGATAGCGTTCAAGGATTCACTTAACACGTACTCTAAGCCCACATGAGAAATGCTCGGCGTGAGAAACAAGAGTAGTATGAAAATATCATCAATGAATCACTTAATGTCAGACCCCAATTGTCGATTCCAACCTGATACCAATTCTAAAATTGATACCAATTGTTGAACCACACTGATACCAATTGATGATAGCTGGAAACCTTCTCTCACCATTCCAACACCAATATTATGCTTTTATCACAATCCTCAGTTGTCGTGATTTCTATGCTTTGATCGATCACTTCTAGCATCATCAGATTTAAAAATCTCCCCCTTTCTCATTTATCCCCCTATCTGGCTAGTCCACTGGTCAACTTCTCCCCGTATCTGTCATGATTTCTCAAATAGACACACTGTCTCCCCCTTGAACAATCACTATTTTCTACCCCTTTTTCAACGAACCCAAAGGTCACTCATTTGTAGTCTGTAACATAGTAGAGAACAAATATAAGCACATTATGGAAAAACACATCCTACCTCGGGGAGAGGAGGGGGGGGGGGGGGGTTCCACATCCACACTATTTCAAGTGCAGGGAGTCGACTGAACTCCCAAAGCAAGTCGATGCCTTTAAAAAGCTTCCTTGGGTAAGGCCTTTGTCAGAATGTCTGCAACCTGTAGCTCTGTAGGCATATACTCCAACTTCACAATTCCTTGCTCCACCATCTCCTTGATGAAATGATATCTGATCTCAATGTACTTTTTACTTGAGTGATGAACTGTATTTTTTCTAAGATTGATAGCACTTGAGTTATCACACTGGATTCCGATCGGAGACTTCATTTCAACTCCCATATCTTCAAGCTGCTGCTTCATCCACAATAGCTGTGTGCATGATTGAGTGGCCGCAATATACTCATCCTCTGCAGTTCTCAATGAGATGTAATCTTGCTTCTTGCTTAGCCAAGAAATACACAATCCACCTAGATAGAATGCACCACCTGACATTGATTTTCTATCATCCGCTGAACCGACCTAGTCTGCATCAGTATATCCCAATAACTCTGTCTGAGATTTATCAGTATATGTCAAGCCGAAATCCACTGTGCCCTAGATATACCGAAGTATTCTTTTCACTACAAGCATGTGGCTTTCCTTGGGATTACTCTAATATCTCGCTTCTTGGCATGTGACAAAAACAATATCAGGCCTTGTTGCAGTTAAGTACAACAGACTTCCAATAATTTTCCTGTATTCTGTGATATTAACTGCCTTGACATCGTCATCTTTTCATAATTTCATCCGGGTAGCAACCAAAGTCTTCATCTCCTTGGAATTATCTATTCCAAACCTTCTCAGAACCTCATTGGAATATTTAGATTGAGAAATGAATGTTCCATTCCTTCCTTATGTCACCTGTAGACCAAGGAAAACGTTATCTCTCTAATCATTGACATTTAAAACTCATTTTTCATGAATTCGAAAAACTGTCTGCACTGAGCTTCATCTGATCCACCAAAAATTATGTCATTGACATACACTAGCACCATCATCCTTTGATTACTGTCATTGCTGAAATAGAGGTTGTAATCAACTCCTCCATGTTGGAAACCAAGCTTCTTCAGGTACGGATCAAGCCTTGAGTACCATGCCCTTGGTGCTTGTTTCATCCCATACAACGCCTTCTTCAGCCTACAAACTTTGTTCTCATCCTCATGAATGAGAACACCACCTGGCTGCTCAATATACACCTCCTCTTCCAGAACTCCATTTAAGAATTCATATTTGACATCCATCTGGAACACTTTGAACTTTCTTGGAACTGCAATGGCCAAAAATAGTCTGATCGTTTCCAGCCTTGCAACCGATGCAAATGTCTCATCAACATCTATTCCCTCTATATGGGCTTATCCCTTGCACACTAGTCATGATTTGTTCCAAATAATTGTTCCATCTTTATTCATCTTGTTGTGATAAACCCATTTAGTCCCGATGACATTCTTGTCTGCTGGCCTCAAAACAATCTCCCATGTCTGGTTCTTCTCAATCTGATCAAGCTCTTCGTTCATAGCCTGAACCCAGTTTTCATCTTCATCTGCATCGGAAAAACATTTCGGCTCCACCTGAGAAAAAAACGATGTTTTCTGTAATGATTTCATTCTTTGAGTCTGAACTGGAGCTATCTGATCATCAATGATATTCTTCCTGTCAATTTCAGCTCGATTCTTTGGCTTCCTTGCAGACACAGACTTGACACTTTCTTGTTCATCATCAGTATCTTCTTCTGAGTCAGCCTCTGCCACTTCTGATCCCCCTGGGTTGCTTACCTCATCATCACTTTCATCCAGGAACTTTTCACTGGGTCGTTGAGTAATCTTTTCATTTTCAACTATAGTGACATCATTTCTCTCAATGATTTTCCCAGCCTTTTGTTGAAACATTTATATGCTTTTCTTTTCCCGGAGTAGCCAAGGAATATCCCCTCATCTCCTCGGGACTCAAACTTCCTGTGATTTTCTTTGTTGAGAATTAAACACTTACTTCCAAAGATTCAAAAGTATTTCAACGTTGTATTCTTTCCATACCACAGTTCATACCGAGTCTTCCCTTGATTTAGACACAACAGAGACCTATTAAAAATATATACCGATGTCAAAACTACTTCCTTCCAAAATTTCTCTCGTAGGTTCTTTTCAATAAGCATAGTTCTGGACATGTTTTTGATGATCCGATTTCTCCTTTCAACAACTCAATTCTGTTGGAGAGTTCTCACTGATGAAACTTGATGCCTTATCCCGTGTTTCTCGAGATATTCTTCCACTTGACTATTTGGGAATTCTGTTCCATTATCTATATAGAACTTCAAAATTTTCTGCCCAAGCATCCTTTCTAATTCCCTCATGTAATGCTTTATACAACTGAACACCTCCGTCTTATGGGTAATGACAAATACCCAGGCCATTATGCTATAATAATCAATGAAAAGAACATAGTACCTTTTCCCATTTATAGCTCGTGGTGAGATAGGTCCACATACATCAGCATGAACAATTCGAGCACTCTAGATGATTTCTGTTCCTTTGGACTGTATGTCTTTCTGATGATCTTTCCTTGTTAAAAAGCATCACACATATGAGTGCGATCATGTGATAGTTTGGGAAGGTCTCTAGAAACATCACACTTTACCAGATCCTCCATAGATGGTTGGCATAGATGACCAAGTCTCTTATGCCATAGCTGGTTTTCTTCTTCTGTGGATAAAAGGCATGTATCTTCTTCCCCACCTACAAGGTAGATATTTCCCTTTGTGCTTTTTCCCTGCAGAATAACTGCTCCATCTTTTCCTTTCACAACACACATCTTCTTGGTAAATCAGATAGAGTTCCCAGAGTCACATAGTTGACTAACACTGAGTAAGTTATGACTAAGACCCTCTACTACCAAGACATCAGCACGTCTCATTTATTTTCCCCCAAACTTGGCTTTCCCTGAGCCAAAAATCTTCAGGCATTCATCATTTCCAAATTTGACAACTCCTTCTTTGCCATATTTTATGCCTATAACAAGATCCTTATTACCCGTCATGTGGGATGTGCAACCACTGTCAAGGATCCACACACTATATCGATCTTATGCTTTAAGGTCAATTTCCGCAACTACTACCTTTTCTTCTTTCTTCTTCTTGGTCCATACTTTTTCCTTCACACTCAACAAAGATTGAGACTTCTGTTCTTTCTCAAAGTATGAGGGAACAACTTCATCTTGCAAAGCCACAAATCTATTCTGGATTATTAACTCAACTGTGGATTTATTGATCTGCTCCTTGCGAACATTTTGATTCTGCTTTGGCTCATTTATCTGTATGGTCGAAGTATAGTACCTAGCCATGTGTCTAAATCCTCCCCACCAAAAACAATGTCCTTCAAAATATGTTCTGGACAATCGTTCTCTGTTTGTCTGCCACCTCTATTCTTGTTCCCTTCGATATCTCTTGGCTATGGAACACACATACTGTGAATGTCCCATATTCCCGCAATGATAACACCTATGATATGGTTCATTCCTTCATGTTACTTCAGCACTACAATTTTCCCCCTGGGATCTCTGAATAATCTGATTCTGCTTTGTGCCCAAATCAACCTTTAATATTAGGATTAGTGTCTGCAGTCTGACTTAAATTGTCACAGATTTTTGTTTCTGATTAAGCCCTGAAACAACTTTTACATCTGAGCTCAATTTCTGCTTCTTCCATACTGAACTACTAGGATTCCCTTTCGTCTTTTCAGTATTTAAAATAACCTGTTTTCCCAAGAATGTGTTAGGAATCAAAGGTTTTTCATGTTCTTTGACTTTTCTCCACAAAACAACAACTTCCTCTTCAAGATCTTCGATACGCTTGATGTGATCTTTCAATTTCCCGTTCAATCCATTGATCTCCCTTTTCTGTTCTTCAATCTTGAGCTTATGCTCATCAACCTTTTCTGTGATCTCTGGCCTTGAAGACATAAGATTTTCTATTTCTTTTACGAGCTCAGACTTCTCGTCTTCCTGCTGTTGCATGTAGAGTTTGGCATCATGTACCACCTTGTTGGATTTCTTTATTTTCTCTCTCCAAATATCTATCTCTTCAAGAGATGCTTCTAATTCAGCTTCCATGTCAACTTTGCCTTCCATTTCTTCTTCTTCTTCATCAGCGTCAGTTTCTTCCTTTTCTTGAGCACTACCAACAAAAGCCACCATTGCATTTTGTCCATTATCTTTAAAATTTTCAAACTCCTCAACCTCTTCATCCTCAGACTCGTTTGAACTGTCTATTTCTTGTGAAAGAAGATTCTTCTTCTTGAAGAAATTTCTCTTGAATTGTTTCTTCCCTTTCACAAATGCTGAAGACTTCTTCCTGGGAATTTCGACTTCGTCATCATCATTATAATTATCTTGAAACTTTTTGGGGCACCCTGCCGCAAGATGACCAACCTTTCCACATCGAAAGCATGCTAGTGGAAGTTTCCCTTTAAACTTTCCTTTTTCCTCTTTGCAGATTTGAAGAAAGGAATGACATCACCTTATCTGTCTCTTCTTCTCCCTGAGAATATTCAATGGTGAGCTTCATCATGGCCTTAAATTCCATCTCTTTGGATTTCCCCTTTTCCACATCCTTGTTATCATCATTCCTCATTTCATATGAAACCAAGGTACTCTGAAAATTGTCCAATGTCAGCTCTTTGGGATCTTTATCTTCTAGTACTGAAACTTCCAGATTGAACCAAGGTGAAAGCTTCCTCAAGATGCGCTTTACGATCTTTATGTATTCAATGACTTCACCAAGTCCTCACATATATTCCACAACAATATTTACCCTGTCAAAGAATTCATCAACAAACTCATTCGGGTTTATCTTCATATCTTCATACTTATTCCACAACAGTTGCATCTTTTCCTCTCTTACCTTTGTATCTCCTTCATATATATTCAATAGTTTTTCCCACATGGCATGTGACATTTTTCATGACATCACCTTTGTGTAGATGCGATTAGAAAGGGCTCCCTCTAAGGAATTGATTGCTTTTGCATCAGCATCCAACTCTCTATGCTCATCTTCTGATAATGCACCACTATTAATATCAACTGTGATACCATGCATAGATGCTGAAAACACATCAATTCCCAAAGATCATAAATAGTGTTGCGTCTGATTCTTCCATATCTGAAAATTACATCCGTCGAAGATCGAAATCCCTTTATGATTAGTGACCTCCATTGAGAGAAGAACAAATTTCAACCTCTCCCTTTGATACCAATTGTTAGGTCCACAAGGCTGAATACCCTGAGAGGGGGGGGGGGGTGAATCAGGGTATGACTAATTTAAAATTAATGTCCGTTATGATCTTGTTTCGCTGTTAAGAAAAACACTCTTCTCTCTCTTACTTGTTCACAATATAAACAGAAAGTAAAGAAAGAATAGGACACATCAATTTTACTTAGTTCACCGCTAAGGGCTACGTCTAAGGAGCATACACCGATAGGTTTCCGGTCGTACCAAATTCCACTATACTTCACTAGCTGTGGATTACAATGTTTGGGTACAATCACTCTGTCCCTGGCTCAATGCCTTTGCAAGGTTTAGGTTCAGCTCACTGCTTTCCCAAGGGTCACTCCCTATTTCTCTCTCTCTGGCTCACTACCGGTGGAGATGATCAGCTTCTTCCTCTTCCTAAGCTCACTGCTCTAGAAGAGAATCCACTCACAATTTATAGACCTGTAGGTTTCTTCATTATCACTAATGAATACATTCTCAACTATTGATAGATGTTCTGTTGAAGTCCAACTTTAATCCACTGATGAATACCTCTTTTCCTCTTAACCACTAGGAAATTCACTTTGGAAACACCTTCGCAAATAACCCTACTTTGTGAGGATCCCAATTTCGCAAAGCTCAAAGAAGAATTCGTGAAGATCCTCCCTTTTCACGAAGCACTCTCACGAATCACTACCGCGAAGCACTACCACGAAGCTCAAGTCGTTTCAGAGCAACTTCCCTCGCGAATCTCACTGAGCCAATGCGAAGCTCGCAACTTTTGCGGAGCTACAATAGCCGCCGTGAATCTCTTCTTTCGCGAAGCACACAGGCTATGTGAACTACCTTCACGAACCGAGAGCAAATGATTTTCTCTGAAAATTCTCTCTACTTCTCTCGAGGGGGTCGACCTATATTTATAGGCAATTCCACCGACCCTCGACCTTTCCGCGCGAAGTCAGTACCACGTCATTGCCTATCGCGAAGCTCCGAAGTTTCTTCCAGAATTCTGTCCAAATCATGAAGCACCACGACAATTGTTTGATCGCAGAGCTCGTCATAATCACAGAGTGTTCCATCATTTACATCGCGCCGCCACCACTAAGCTCCCCCGCGTTTCCTTTTAACTCTTCTGTTCATGAAGCTCATCGTAACCTCGAAGCATCACCACCTCCATTTTTCTAGTCTTCACGAAATCCAATCCATGCATCCCATCTTCACGAACTCATGCCTTTTCCATATAAAAATATGATCTTCATGGAAATCCTATTTTTGCGATGCTCACCAAACTCCAAATTTTGGACCCCAAAAATTTGGCAAACACTGGGAAACGACGCCACCTTGTACTGATCTTTTGTACCGCCTCCAGATCATCAATTCCTTTGTCATCGTTCATTGTCAACATGGATTGTCAACAACTTCTCGGGAACTCGACAATTCTCCATGGAAACCTTCTTTGTCAATAAACACAATCAAACCCAAAATAATGCAAAGTTACCTTGAGGGATTTTTGCCCAACAACATCTATATCCTTTCCAGGATCAGAAGGTCTAGAAATTAGTATACTCATGAAATTGAAACATTTTTTTATACAAACCCACCTATGATTATTTAATAAGTGAATTAAAATTGGCTACATGTTTTAACCTATAATTATATGACCAAATAGATTAAAAATATCACAATAGAGACCCAACCTCACATTACATACCTCTACCACAAAATCAGGATGTTTTACATCAAATTTCTATCATGCTAATCCATATGGGGGATGAATTAACTCATCATTACTGTTAATTATCTAATCATCATTCCATCACATATTGGATGATATTTATGTAGACATGAATAGATTTTCAAGATTGTGAATCAATAGAAAGTGTCCCGTGATTTTTTTGGCACACAAGTTGGTGTCACATATGAATTTTACTTCCATCGAGATGTACAAAATTATTTACAGTCATTTAGTTTATTTATTTCTTCCAAAAACAAACTTTAATCTTTCAGATAAGCATAAATTTCATTATTAGAAATTTTGAGCTACTTAATTAACTTCCATGAATTATAATGATTTGTGGGAATATCTACACCATTAGGAAGAAATTCCTTCAAAAATGTAAAAACATAATTAATGGCGGTTTTATAAATTCTATACACAATTATTCCATGATATAACAACATTAAAAATTCCAATATTTTCATTTTAGTAGATTCCTAATATATTGGTGTTTTGGAATCATCTGTTAATTTTTCCCCTATCTCAAAATCATCATATTAAATATTTTACACATGTGTATTGATATCATTTCATTCTTAAAGTGGCATAATATCTATCTCGTGGTGATGAAAAAATTGAAACTGATCAAATATAAAATTCCCCATACCACTTCTTTCTTTCCATTCATGAACAATAGAAGATTGTCTAGTCTCTCCATTGTGATACCAAACATAATAGTTTTTATTGAAATCCATATTTTGTTATATGGTTCCTAACATCATTCATACTTAACCATTTTCATCCAACACAACTATAACATGGAAACTATATACGACCTCCATCTGAAGCCTTTTAAATAAAAAATATAAAAAAATTCCATGTTCTTTCAAATACTAGTTGAAATACGATCTATATGATACATCAAGATTCTATCGATTCTATTAAAGGGGAAAATGTTATCTTCTAATCAAGAATGTAAAACATAATTAAAAAATTCACTACAACTAATTTCAATATGAAAGTCATAAAATAAACTAATATTTTTAAAATAAAAAATAAATAACAAAAATTCATCAAAGGAGTGGGAATATATATGTTTTATGATTTATGAAATTCAATAGAAATTTTTTTAGCAAAAATTACTAATCTCTAATTAGAAAAGATTCATTTCTAATTCCAAATGTAAATATAATCATAATGATATGTCATGAAAGTAATAAATTCTATAACAATATTACATGAATAATGGAAAGATCATATTCGATGAAAATAATTAAATATATTATTCGATACATTTTTATACAACAATGGAAATGAAAATTTTAAATGCTTTATCTAAACACTCATAAATAAACATTGGAAAATTATTTAAAAATAGAAAAATGTCAAAAAACTACCCAAAAAATAATAAGAAAAATGATGAAAAAACTTAAAAGTATTTTATTTATTTCAATATACCATTTCATTAAAAAATTCATTAATATATAAAAATACTTCAAAAAACTCCAAATTGAAAATTCAAAATATAATCATTTTATAGATTATTGTGTAATGTAAATCAATTGTAGTCACATAATAAGAATATTCAGAAAATTGAAATAATGGAAGATACTACCTACCAATATACACTATCAATGATCTCCTCATGTTTTAGTAAAAATAAATAAATCTCTTATAATGAATAAATCTATTTTTATAAAAAATTGATTCTGAATTAGTCATATCCAAAAATAAATAATAATAAATACCAAAATGAAAACCATATAAAATTTAAAAAAACCCATAATTTTCCATACATAATAAGTTCCTTATTAGAACCCATATTAATTAAATCCCCAAAATAATTTAAGAAAAAAACTACCTAAAAACAATGATGAATATTTTTTAAATGATCTACCACAGTTCCATTTTCTAGAGAATATGGATTCATTGTGACCATGATTGAAATTAACATTTACTTTATAAGATTAAATCAAAATATCCACCCTAAATGGGGATATACACTGTTGATAATATCAATATACATTGTAGGAAATCCCTAAAAGAGAAAATAACCATGTGAACACCATGTATTCAAAATAATGAAAAAGTAAAATCATAATAATTTTTCTTGAAATTAAAAATAAATTCCACTAACTTGTATGAATATATTGGTACTCCCATCATGGATATGGGATGAAAAACCAAACATCACCAAAAAATATAAAACAATGGAATAATAAAGTCTCCTATGAATTATAATCATTAATCCAAAATCCCAAAAATAAAACATTACCCACAAAGAAACTTGTTTCAAATAATCTGAAAGAACCATATTATAACTATAAATAGGTTAGGTTTTCATAAATAGATAAAAATTAAAGCAATAGTTAGTAGAATAGATGAATGATTTTAATAACACTTAAAAATAAAATTAGAATTATAAAATCAACTAACTAGAGGACAATGAAGTAGGAGGGTAGTTGTCGGTCATCACTCAGGTGAGGGAAACACAAATCGACCTAATTGGGGATGCTCCTAAATGGGTGAAGGGGGGAGGGTGGGTGGGGTAAATGCTTGAATCTATCGAAATAGGTTTTTAAAAACCATTGGGATAGATGATATATAACAATGGTTTACAAAAACCTAGGTATAGACAGTCTCCATGCCTGATATACCCACATTTTCTTTAAACCATGGGTATAACCCCATGGGGATAACCCCTATAACCATTTGTGTGTTTTTTAGAAAAAAATAGTATTTTTAGAAAATATTTATTTGTATTTAAAATGATTTTTATTTTATTTATTATCAATATATAACCATAATTTTCATAATTTAGTTTTTTATATTAACACCCACAAACTTCAAATCTTTGTTATAGTGCTCATGTTTAAATAATATTTTAATAGAGTATCACATTTTCTTTAAACCTAGTATTTGTGAATAATATTATTTCAAATAGATTTAATTTATTTTGATGGAATGAAATCATAATGTCTATGGGTGGAACATTCTTTCCTCCTACAAAAATTTCATCCCTGAAATGTTATACATAATAATGTCTAAAAATATTATGGTAGTTCTTCTTCATGACATAATTTAATTCCCTCATTTAATCATCTATATTTTGATTTATCCAAAGTAACTTTACTGGTCATGTCATCCAATTCCTTGATTCTTTATCTCTAGTATCAATAATCTAGATGATTTATTTACTATAAGATATAGTAGATTTAAATTTTTTTCATCAAAGGTAACCACATGTGTTGTGTCTATAATGTATGTCCACACCAATTATATATAGAACACATCATGTAATTTTAAGATAATTTTTTTCATTTTAAAATTTTAAGAAATAAATCCAATACTTTTGATGATTTTAAATGGTACAATGTACATGGGGCTAAGTTTCCCTTTCTTACTGAAACACATGACACATTTACATGGAGATACTCTCAAGAAAGCATGATCTCACACTTGGAATTCCAATTCTCTCCTATAATTATTTGAATAACTCTTTTTCATACATTGAACAACATTAATATGAGATTTAATAGTATTTACCTTTGTCGTTGTCTCTTAAAAAATGTAGTGTCCCACCCTAGATGCCCCTTTATCGATTCCTAGAGAAAATGGGAAACATGACCTTAATAATGACTCTACAATCACTAAAGTCTTCTGACTATCATTGAGGTACTAGGGAATGTACATCAAGAGAATATTACCTCACTGATTGGAGTGAATTGATTCAATATAAAAGTAAAAGTAACAATAGAAGTATACACTATATGATCAAACTAGTAACCCTTCATAGCATAAGATGTATCAACAGAGAGATAGAAGATAAAAAATAACTAATGAAAGAGAAATAAATAACTGGTAGAAGATAAATAATAATTTGATATAATATGGTGATCATGGTAATGTAGATATACAATGGTATACACAAGTTTCATTGGATATAAACATATACCACATGATAAAAAAATATAAAAAAGGAAAAAAACAACTACTACTAGAATATTGAGAATAGGCTTGGTTCTTTGCCCCAAAAATCCAACCTAGGAATTAGGACCAATTATCAGAAGTTGGGCACATCCCTTTATCTATTCATGTATCAATAAAGTCTACTCGGGTACCAAAGGTGTCCCATGTAGGGTGTGAGATAAAATCTTAGTAGGACACCAAAAATGGTGTCTAGATCAATCCAGTGCATAAATATAAAATAAGAAATGTTCTATAAATAAGTAATGAAAGGTATAAAAAATAAATAATTACAATTGTCTGGGATCCACTACGGACACCTGTCCAACTGTACCTCCTTCATCCTTATCTGGTGTGTATGAACCAAGGGAGCTTATAAAAGTAAGGATAGTGGTATAATATAAAAAAGAGATAGAATATCCCCAAGATTGTGATCTTTCTTGGAAAACGTGCCCTTGAATTCCTAGTTTTTATGTTCCATTTATTTTTTAAAATCATTCTTTATGTTTAAGAAGCTACACCCTGATCCCATCCAAGGTAGTCCATGTGGGACCCTAAGTATCACTCTAGGGTATTTTCATATAACCAATTCTATAAGAGTTCATCTGAGATGACCAATGTATGAAATCCCAAGTGTCACATAGGGGTCCATCTCTCTCTCTCTCTCGTGGTATGGTACAACCACTACGCCACTGATCCCATCCAAGGGGTCTCCCCTAGAGAGTTTATGTCACCTCCCAAGAGGTAAAATATAAGATGTATGGAAAACCAATCATTGGCTTAGAAAATATCACCCCTAATGTGTTTAAAATTCATAATCCAATTCTAGATACAAGGAACAATGATATCATCTAAGGTATCCTTAATTCAAAACCCTTTGAATCACAGTAGACACAATAATGAAAGCATATAATCATGAATTTATAGTACAATAGGAAGGTTTGTCAAAGAATTCAGTTAAAAATACACTTATGGATTATGGTATAAGGCATATAACCTAACCTCTTTACCAATCCATTTGATTCAACAATTCCATTCATGGCCTGAAGGGTAGGGGCACAACTAATGGAACACCCTTCTAAACCACTCAATTTATCAATTCAATGTATTGAAAATAGGAAAAAACCCTTCAAGGGGTGTTAGGAAAAATTAAAACAAATGTAAAATAGTTCTATAAGGTGGAACACATCCATTGGGGTGGAAAAATTAAAGTTGATAAACCTAGGTGGTTGATTTTCCATTAGATCAGGTCACATTTAGCAAGGTATGGCTTCCTATTTAATTTATTTACAAATTATGTGTTATTTCTGAGAAGGTCCACCTTGAAGCATAATAGTTCAGGACATATGATGCAACAAAGCAATGGGAAAAACCTATAACGCCTACCTTATCCTTTTATTTTTTTCCTCATCTAGCGCAAACCTTTGATTCGATATGGAATATAACATATCAATGAAATCATCAAATTCCCTAAAAATGGTGAAAATATCTTATAGTAATATAGTGCATAAGGTAGGTAGATAAAATTAAAATAGAATCAAAATGATTTTTGAGTTCACCACAATCTTTTCGATGGATCTGATAACAAGGGATTTGGTTGAGAAATGAGGGAGATATCTTAACTTCTAGATCTTGAGGGAGGAGAGTTATTAATGGAGGATAAAGAGAGGTCATCTAGGGAAAAGGGAAAAAAGAAATAGGTTTAAAATTCAAACATTTTAGGGGAAATTTTGGAAATTCAACCACATAGGTAGGGGCGAATAGATTAGCTACACAGTTGGCCAAACCATTCCCAAACCATATGGAAGGCTACTTTCAAAGTGGTATGAAATTTCCTAAGGCTGTTCACCTAGTATTGAATAGTTATATACAAACAATTGAGGCCCTAGTACCCCACTTACTTAAATTGTAATGTTAGATAATCTATATGTACTGTGATTTATGGTTTCTACTAACCATAAAATCAAGTTTATTTCTTCAAAATTTGGGGCTCTAGGCTCCAAAAAATTCCCAAACACCCATGAGTCCTCCATAATTCCTTTAGGAATCACTATTAGGCCCAAAACATAATTTAATCTAAAAAAATGGTTTTTACCTTTCAGAAATGTTTTGGATGTTACAACCTCCCCTCTTTAAGATTACTTATCCTAGAGTTTCCCTTCCGGGGGTGGTAAAACATCATCTAAGAAAAGTTCCATCCACTACGTATATATAGTGGACTTTTGATCCTAGGTATCATAAAAAAAACATCTATGCTTCAATACCACTTGGAATAATATAACTAACTTTCCATAGAGGTACTTTATGATCTGATTAATGATACATGTCATGTGCTCCATGAAGGATGCATTGTCCTCTAGATCAATATCATTGGGTTCAAATTAATGATTTGGTCCATCATTATACCATAAAAGTTGTGATACATGGAGTACATCATGGATGGAATAGTATTTTTGAGGTAATTTTGACAGGTAGGCTACCAAAATTACTCTTTCCACTATCTCTAAATTGCTGACATATCAAGGAAATAACCTGTTCTATCATCTGATTTGTCTATGTCCTAATCTTGGAGATTCTTGAAGAAAGACCCAATATCAAACATAACATTCTAGACTTCAATAGAAAAGGTTAGTGACTTCTTCCTAGAGTGAGCTATATCTATATGGTTCTAAATAATATAAACATGTTATGACGTCTTTTAAATGATATGGGGACACAATAGCACTGAAACACCTACCTCTAACCAGCATAGAGTTGAATCACATGACCTTCCATAGGGAACCTCATATAGATACATCTAAATCATTTCCTAAAAGCAGTTGTTGTAGTAAAAACTCAACCATAGGTATATGTTCTTCCCATTAACCTCAAAAGACAAGTATTTAGGCCTAAAAAATATCCTTTAACACATGTATCATCTTCTCTGAGTGACCATCAGTTTAAGGGTGATATTTTGTACTGAATAACACCTTCGAATAAAGTGACTTTTTTCAAACCATTCCAAAACTGCGATGTAATGTGGGAATATTGACTCTAAATGATGGTATGGGGAACACCATGAAAGATAAATATCTTCCAGATATAATTCCTTCAAAAATAATCAATCGATAAGGACTCTCAGATTGGAAGGAAGCATGTGAAATTGGTCAACCTATCACTAATCAACCATAATACCTCATTACCTTGTAGGGAGCTTGTAAATCCCTTCACAAAATCAATGGTGACGTTATTCTATTTCCACTCAGGAATGAATAGAATCTATAAGAGTATAACAGGTTGCTGGTGTGCTTACTTCACCTACTGATAGGTGGAGGATTGAGTGATAATGCATGGAGTCTACGTCTTCATACCTATCCACTAATACTAAATATGTATATCTTTGTACATATTGGTAAGATGATGATTAATTTCACAAATAGAAAATTTATATTCTCACATAACCTATTTCTGTATATCATAAGGCACCCAAACATTCCTATGGAAGAGTAGGATATCATTCATATCAATAGACTATCAAGAGGGTGGTTCTCACCCATGATTCTCTCCCACAAGAAAATTCCCTCTTAAAAAGATTACATCCTCATCTATAGCCACTCCACAAGGGAAGACATTACTACTATAAATACTAAGAATAGTTCTCTGTGTTGATCCTGATCCTCCCAGTGCATCTTATAAAATATATCCATCAAATTCCACTCACTACTGGCCTCCGTAATAGTTTACATTTGTGTCTTCTACCTAATGGAATCTTCTGTGGATTCACCCTTTCTAGGTGTGTAAGAAAGAACAATGTCAAATGAATGTAGGTATTCAACCCACCTGCACCACCTCAGATTTAATTATAAACATGTGAAAAGGTATTTAAGACTTTTATGATCCATATAAATAATGAATCACTCACCCACAAGGTATTTTCTCCAACATCACCAAGCATGGACCATGATAGCTAGCTCGTGTTCATGCGTAGGATAGTTCTCCTCTTGAGGCCATAGTTAGAAGGACTCTTACACTACAACCTGATCACCCATCAACAAATCTACCCCTAGCCAGATTCTTAAAGAATCATAGTAAACAATATATATTATTCCTTGATCATGTAGAATCTGGATCAGATTTGAATTCATTATACCATTTAACTCTTGAAAATATATCCCATATGATTCAGTATAGTTAAATTTTGCACCCTTCTTGGTCAGGCCTGTTAGTGGTGTTGTTAGCCATGATAAGTCCTAGACAAATCTCCTATAATAGCCATCATTCCCTAAGATAACACATACATCCAATACGTTATTGGGATTCTCCCAAGAAACCATGTTGATCACCTTTTATGAGTCAACTAAAATTCCTACCTCAGAAATGATATGTCCCAAGAAGTTAACCTTGTTGATCTAAAAGTGGAATTTACTAAGATTTTTATATTGATGGTTCTCTCTCCTTGTTCTCATTTTGACCACAAAATGGTTATCATGGTCATGTATGGTGCACGAATACACTAAGATATGTTCAATGAAGAACACCACAAGGGAATCAAGATATGGGTGGAAAACCATATCCGTCAAATCCATGAAGAATACCAGTGTGTTCTTTAGGCCGAACAACATAACCAAATACTTTTACTAGACTTATCTACTTCAAAATTCTATAAGGGGAATGTATGATGGCATCACATTAACCTGAAGGTATCCTCATTAGAAATCGATCTCAGCGAAAATGGTCACTTTTTTGGGCTGGTCAAAGTGGTCGTATATACTTGTTTTTGGATACCGATTCTTTATTGTAAGATGGTTTAGTCAGAGGTAATACACAAAAAATCTAACATAACCATCAACATTACTGGAACATGGATATCTGAACCCCAAGGAGATGTGTTGGTTTGGATAAATCCTTTTTCCATTAGATCTTCAAGATTCTTCTTGAGTTAATGGATCTCTCTAGCTTCCATCCTATAATGAAAAATGGACATTGGTGCCAAACCTAGCATAAGTTTGATGGTGAACATGACCTCAATCTCAGGAGGTAAGTTTGGGAAATGTTTCAGGAATACATCTTAGAAATGATCCACAACAGGAGTATATTACAAAAACTGTATTCCATGACTACTCATGAAGAGACTCACCATATGGGTTGTCACTCAACCAAGCCCAACACATTTTATTCCATATAGACTTTATTTTTAATCCCATTAAACCTTGTGGATATATGTACCACCATAGAGTGATGTAAATGTCACCTGATGGTTATAGAAATACACCTAGGCTCGACAAGGCAGAAGCAATTCTATACTAAGAATGAATTCGAAGATGGTCATCTTAAGGATCATGAAACTGCACAGAAATCGGTACTCACCTATCACAAGGGGAACTCCTTGAAATGTAATATAAACTATGCTCGAACTCCCAATAGGGTGTCAAGATTCATCAAACCACTAAAATAATATATCACTAAGCCTATAATTCCCATATTTACAATAGATAGAAAAGACTGTGATGCACCTATATCAAACAAAGTAGACACTAAATTGGAGGCTACCAGAATAGCACCTTAAACAATAGATGTACATGGATCCTCTAGAATAAGATGTTCTACATAAATATGGATTAAACTTTGACCTTGAGATGTTGCCTAAGTATCCTGATCAGTCCCACTCTACTGATGGTAAAGCTCTGAGGTCTGACAATCTTTTCAACATCCACCTACTCTGCCCTAATGGCCTTGATAATACCAATTTCCTACATGATGTGGGATATCTGATCCTACACTTGAAGGAGGTTCTAGAATATGTTGATGTTCACAGGAAAAAATAGAAAAGGATATACAAAAAAATGGAGGTGACCCATCCTTTCATGTGCCCAACACGTGACCAGGTTCCTTCTACACTTGATCTTTTTATGGCCGGACCTTCCACAATTATGACACACCTCATTGTTTTTAGTGTGGACCACATGGTTGTTACTTCCCCCACGTATAAACTCAAAACACTTCTTCTTTTCACTGGGTAAACCACTACTCTTCCTAGAAGTTAAACCACCCTGGATAACATTTTTGGATTCTCTCAACTTCCGCTTCATGATGCAGATATTGTTTACTATTTCTAAAATGATAGTTATCCAAAAAATATTCACCTATGATTAGATGGTGTATTCATGCTCATCCTTAGATTTTACAACCATTTTTATCTCATCACAAGACATAGACAGTGGAAAACACTATAATTTAATGAATAAAGCACATTATTCCATCAATGAAATGTCACCTTAATGAAGGTGTTTGAACTCCAAATAATGATATATTTTCAATTTATATATAAAGAAGTAGTAAAAGTGGGACATCTAGAAATACACATTGACCATAACTTAATGTCAACTGAATTGAGTATAATAATCCCACCAATTCTTGGTGGAGTCATGAAGCTAATAGGTAGCGAGCTTGGACCTCCACTATATAGGCTTATCAATATTCTCAAAGATAAAAAAAATAATCTCTATCCATGACTCCACAGTCCCAATGTCCATCATCCCCTACGAAGGTGGGATCCTGCTGCTGCTAGAACTCATGGGTCCACTCTTCCATGGTAGGGGTGGGTCGAAGACCACCCTGTATAGATTGCATGAATTGAAATAACCAGTCTTGAAACTAAGCAGTGATACCTAGTGGAGGATCTATAAAAGGTTTCTCATGTGGAACTATAGGAGGTACTATGGGTGGCTAAAGGCCCACTACCTCTAGAGTGTGATTGTCTCCACATTCCTATCATAAAACATGAGGTCATCATGGCTGTATAACTCTACAATTTTACAAAGAACACCTAATATGTGATTAATAACGGATAGTAAAATCATTAATAAAAGGACAGGTACAAGATTGCCTATATGCATGTCACAACCCTCATCCTTCTTAAGGATCACAATCTAGGTGATAAAAGAAGGTCACTGAAGGAACACAAATAAATCACAGGAGGCATATGCTACTGGAATCTACTTGGTCGAGTCAGGGTAAATGTCTCATACAACCCAATAGAGGTCCTAGTATATAGAGTATATAATTCAAGGTATAAAGGAAAACACCCTTTACAATGCATTTGGTATCTTCATCTAGGGGAAAAAATTATTATAAAACATGAATTTATTTAAAATAATTATTATTTATTTGGTTATTATTACCCTGGTCTAATTAATTGTGTCACTGATTCAAATTTATTAAGGTCCACACTCATTATATATTGAAATTGTCATGCCAAGTATTTATATGATTACATTTACACTAGACAACATGGTGTAATAGTCAACATGTAATGTTTTTATTTAATGAAATTCCATTGGAACTCACCAATAAAATTAAATAATGTGGAGTTATTGGTCAATTTTACCAATTATGACATCATAGAGAAAACTAGCACACTGCAATCATAACAGATAATTAAACATAATAATCCCATGAAATACAAGAAATGCACATAGAATATAGATATAGAATGTAATAATGCATGAAAATTTAGTCCTTTGGTGCCTAGTAGGATTTATGATTTTATATTCCCTCATATCCTCAAGCCATGGTGAATAACACATAATGAAAAATATATATAAAATATAAACAACAAAAAAAGTGAATCAACCTATGGTGAAATCCAGGAAACCATAACAACCCATGTAATAAAAGAGTTTACCCATCCTAGGTAATTTGGAATTCCCTTATACATGGGTAATTTACTCCTAAGCGTAGGATCATTACCAAATTACAATATCCTTTTATCAAGTCTATTAACCAAACAATAAGAAGAAAATGTAATATAGCTATGAAACCACTTTGAAGCATCCCTCCCTAGATGGCACATAATGGTTCCTCGAGACATTGGGCTACAAGACCTCAAGAGCGCCTCCTCGAATTCCAGAGGTTTTTGAATAGTAGTGAGGTCCTAGGGATTGTCTGTGGGGATACTATTCCATCATTGATCATATAAGGGTGAAGAAATATAAAAGATAA
This sequence comes from Viscum album, assembly GCA_963277665.1. NCBI lineage: Eukaryota > Viridiplantae > Streptophyta > Magnoliopsida > Santalales > Viscaceae > Viscum > Viscum album. The sequence goes on from OY728123.1 coordinate 1,385,980,730, forward strand.
AGGAATAGAAGAAGCAGAAATTATATGACCTGACCAATAACCCTTCATAGCAGAAGTAGTATCAATAGAAAGATAACATCATAAACAATATAAACAATTGAATATAAATAAATAACTAGAAGAAGCTAAAAGTAAGTATAAAAAAATATGATGATAATGGTAATGTAGTTATACAATGGTATTCAAGGAAGTAAAGGGATACAATATACACCACATGCTAAAAATATATACAATAATAGCAAGAAAAACAACTAATAGTATCTCAATCATAAAATGAGTCCACTTCCCCCAACCTCCAACCTATTAATCACGATCAAACATTAAATGCTGACCACTTACCTTTAGTTATTCCCACAACCATAAAGTCTACTCGCGTACTAAAGGAATCCCATGTAGGGTGTGAGATAAAATCTCATTGGGCCACCACCAACAGTGTCTATATTAATTCAATACATGTAATATAAAATGATTAGTTTAATAATAATAAGTAATGTAAGATATGAATAAATAAATAAGTATATATAATAGAGTTCCACTTAGAAAACCTATGTGACTCTAGCTAGTTCGGTGTAATCCAATGTGTCTAAACTAAAGGATCCTACACATTTAAGGTGATTGAGACAATATATAAATAGATGGACTATCCACATGATTTTGATTCATATTGGTAGACATGTCCTTGAATTTATAGTTTCAAAGTTACATCTCTTATTTAAATACATTCTTTAAGTTTAAGGAGACGCACCCGGAGCCTATCCAAGGGAGTCCATATAGGACCCTAAGTATCTGTATAGGGGATATTCATATAACCAATGCTATTAGAGTCTATACGAGGTGACCCATGATTCACTCTAGGTAAGGTGGGATAAAATCATAAACTAACCTCTAAGTCCATCCCTCATATCGAAAACATGGTTTAGTTTATCTCTCATGGAATCATACAAACACTATGCCACTAATCCCATCCATGCGGTCTCCCCTTGGGAACTAGTGTCACTCATGTAGAGGTAAAATGGAAAACACAAAGGAAGCATATCCCAAGAATATATAGTATCACCCCAACATGTTTATAGTTCATTAAACAATTATAGATATAAAACACTATAGGCATAACCAAGAGGTACTTAATTTGGAACCACTTTTATCACCCTCAACACTAAAATGAATTCATTTAATCATGAATTTATATTATAATTAAAACTTTGGTCGAGGAGTTCAGTTAAATAGTCCATTTAATGCTTAAGGCATAAGGAATGTGTCCTATCCTCTTGACCAATCCATTTTATTCAAAAATCCCATTCGTAGACTAAAGGTTGGGGGACCAACTCATGGTGTACCATTATAAACCCCTCAATATTTCAATTCAAGGTATTTATTATAGGAAAAAACACTTAGGGGGTGCTAGAAAAAATTTTAAAAAGGGAAAATAGTCCTATAAGGTGGATCACACCCATTGGGGTGGCGCAAGTCAAGGAGATCAACCCATGGGGTTGATTCTCCACTTTCTCAAGTCACTTTTGATAACGTAATGATTTCCATTTAGTTTATTTATCAATAATGAGGCATCTTTGGGAAGGAATAACACATGAAAAAATGATTCATGATATATGATGCAACAAAATGATTGGAAAACCCTAGACCACCTACCATAGCCCTATATCTATTCCCTCATCAGGTGTCGTCATTTGATTCAAGATAGAAATGAAGATATCAATGAAATATTTAAAATCCATGAAAATGGTGAAAATTTTATTACAATAAGATAGTTAAATAGATATAAAGAGAAAACTGAAATAGAATCACGAGGATTGTAGACCTTACCTTAATATTCTTGAAGGATCTAAAAATGAGAATTTTTTTTGAGAAATGTGGGAGATACATTTATACATAGATCTTGAGGGAGGATAATTTTTACTGGATGAGGAAGAGAGGTCACCAGGATAAAAATGAAAAGTTAAAGAGGTTTAAACTTAAAATTTTTTAGGGGAAATTATGGAAATTCCACCACGTAGTTTTTGGTACACGGTTTAGCCGTTTGTTTTTAGAAATCACACGCCAACTGTGTGGAAGGACAATATCAAGGTGGCCTACAATTCTCTTAGGCCATGTGCCTAGTTTTTCACAGTTGTAGATACACTGTATGACCCTTAATACCCCAATTCCTCACAATTCATGGTTATAGAAACCATATGGGCTAGGCGACACCGTTTCTACTAAATGTGATATGCAGTCTACTTCTTCAAAATTTGAGGATCCAGGATCCGAACAAGACCCACACACCCCCAAGACCTCCATGACTCATTTATGCATAATTATTAGGGAAAACTAAATGAATTAAAATTGAAAATAAATGGTTTATAACACTTATAAACTTAAGGACTTTACAAACAAGTTCTAGTCCTATAAGTTTCCTCTCATAAGCATCATTCCAACATATTGGAGTGGAAAATCTAATTTCATGTAATGATTTATATATCTCCATTTTAATACATGAAAGAAAAAAAATTATATGAGAACTATTAAAAAGGTAAATAATGATCCCATATATCATAAAAGTAAAGTGACCATGAACTCAACACATCCTATGTTGTTTTAATATTCCTTTATAATATCCATTAATTTTAAGTATGGTAGGTAGTGCTCAAATGAAGCCCAGTTTCAAGAGCCTTACAAATACTTTAACTATTTCGATGCAGAATGGGCTTTAGGATCAGACACTATCAAATGGTTGAAAAATTAATTCTTTCAACTTCATTAATATATAGACTTGTGATGCAATCAAGAGTTAATGTTATCTTATGGAGAGAAAATATTATATTTGATTTGGAAATCAACAATAACCTATATTGCATCATCCTTTCTATGAGTAATTTTTAGTTCCATGAAAAAGTACATTGTAATTTCATCCCATTTACAGATAATAATAGGAATAGGTTGCATGACTCCTCTAGGATACTATCTTTTAACTTTAACCTATTAACAAACCGAGCATCTTTATGTATAGTTTTTACATGATCACTTCATGTTACTGCACCATGATTTTTCTCTCAAATCCCTATACATCCTGGTTCTACCATGGTGTGTAGATAAATTCAAGGGATTTAAATCACCCAAAATTTATAATTTTACCTTTGTTATAGATGGAATAAAAAATCTATTTCCAAATTTCATAACTTCGTCTTTATAAATGAATTCTGTTAAATTCCCATCATTCCCATATTTATTTATCATCTGAAAGTTATAATCATTATCTTGATAACCTTTTAACTTTTATAATAAATATTGATTTTCAATAATTTGATAATTCATTGATTTTTCCCTTTCTTAATAATTACCAAATTAATTTTTTACTAGATCTATGAACATATGATCCCATAGAATCGTCATTTGGGTCCGAACTCCATGAGACTTCCTACTCAATTCATCAACTACAATATTTGGTTTCTCAAGGTGGTTCTGTATCATGAAATCTTGGATTGGATAGTTGTGTTCATTTCTCTTATTTTACCTTTATTCTTATTAAATAACATTATAATTTTTCATTAGGAAACAACCATGTCCCTTATTTGATGTATCACTATGTTTCATAAACCCATAATTTATATATATTAGAGTAATTATCTAAGCATCAACCAATATACTATTTAATTTATCAAAAAAATTTCCACATTATTTAGTCTTAGTGAACTTAAACCCCTTATACATAATCTTGGTTAATAGTTAAGGTAATATAGAAAACTTATAAATAAATCACTGATTGTAACATTCCAAACCAATAAAACTACATCCCTCAGTTATTTTCATGGTTGTATAATATTCTATGACTACCTTTTTCTTTGCAGGATCAATTATGATTCGATCTATAGAGAAAATATGGCCAATAAAATAAAACACTTGAAACTAGAGATCACACTTACTAAATTGACCATATAACTTCCTCCTCCTAAGAGTATTAATAATTATTTTCAAGCGATTATCACGGTCATCATATCATTTCTAATACACCAAGATATCATCAATGAATACCACAAAAAAATGATGAAGATGTTGAATGAACACTCAAAAAAATTGATACATAAAAATGGTGAATTAGTCAGTAAAAATGGAATTACTATAAACCTGTAAAGTCCATACATAATTTAGAAAGTTTTCTTCATAATTTATTCCTTCTTTACTTGTAGTTGATGATATCTTGAGTGAGGGTCAATCTTTGAAAAATATTAGGATTCATGAAGTTGATTGAATAAGTCATCAATGTGAGGTGTAGGATACTTGTTCTTTATCCTAATAACATTGAGTTCTTTATAATCATTTCATATCCTAATGGATCCTTATTTATTCTCAATGAAGAGAACATGGGATCCCCATGGTTAAACAGTATGGTGAATAAACCCCTTTTCAAAAAACTCCACTATTTGTTTCTTAAACTCCACTAATTCCACTATGGGTATTCTATATGGAGTCTTTGATATTGATATATCATTAGGGATTAAATAAATTGAAAACTAAGATTCCCACTCTGCTTTATGTATATATAATTCCCCTTTAAATACATAGTTGTATTCTGGTACAATATGTACACCCTCAATTTAAAGATTACTTTATATATCGCAAGACAGTGTCTTGTTTTCTTCACCATGAAACTCATTCAATATATCCAATATGGTGGATCTATCCATATATTATATGAAGATGTATATTCTATAAATATAAGTAATTATACTTCCCAATCACGAATCATAGTTTCTATATTCTCGTAATAAAGTTTTGCATCATATTTTGGGATCCAATCTATACAAATGTGTTGAAACCTTTATTTGAATGATAAACAAATAATGTTAAATATGTGTTTTAGGGTTTCAATATTTTATATAATTTTATAATATAATGTATTATAGAATTATTTCACAACATATTGAAATGAATAAAAATTGAGTAAGGGATACCACCAAGAATGAATCACCGTTGAGGATGAGTCACCGCTAGAAAAAGATCACCGTTGAAAATGATTCACCACCATGAATGAATCATCATTGAAGTTGAGTTACCTGTAGACATGACTCAACACTGGAAAAGAGTCACATCTTGGAATAAATCACCACCATACATTACCTACCACTAGAGTGGAGTCACCTCTATACATCACCTACCTTGGAAGATAACCTACCATCAGATGATTCACCATTGAGATGAGTCACCACAGAGACAATTCACTAATAAACATGAGTCGCCATTAAGGACTACCTAATTCTATATGACCTATGACCAACCTGACTCACCATCATCTTGACTCACTCCCAGACATGATGGAACATTAGAATGATCCACCGCCATTATTCTGGGATATTTTAATTAAAATATTACAATGGATATATTTATGAATTTAATGTCCTGGATTATTTTAATGACTATTCTTAGAATATTTTAAGGAAAAATTAAGATAATGTGAAAGGTAATCATGAGGATGTAGGATAACCAGATGATTATTCCTCAAATGATATGTCTATCCTATAACACTATATATTTACAGAAGTCATCATCGTGTGTGATATGCATGAATGCTAGCTGAGTGTGAACACATGATTATGTATTCCACTCAATAGAGTTCCTTACATGAAGCATTTTTGTTTGCATATGATTTTGAAAGAGTGTATCATATAGAACATATGAATCCTTTCAGACTGAGCAACTCAATCTTTTCTACATATTTATACTTTTTCCTTTTAAAAAAAAATTAATTTAGAGCAGTGTGTTGTTTTTTATTGTTTATCAACATGAATTATATCCTTCACTTTAAATAGAATATAAAATTTACCTTCTTCACTCTCATTACATTTTTACCCATGATGTTGTGGAAGAGGTCCTTATGTATCATGTGTTTATTTTATTCCCATGGTTATAGAGGATGGGGAACCTGTATATCCTATAGAACTCTTTTTTGTTGTATTTATACCTAATTTGGGTTTTGGATCTAGATTATATTTATACAACCTAGTTTGTAGTGGGTGATTTACAATTGGGGTGGATTATGTCATTACTTGAGACTGAACCAATTTTCTTAATTCCATTGTGTGATTTATTTTATTTTATTTATAAGCTTCAAAATAAATATTAATTAAAATGTATACAAAAACTCTAATATGATATTTAATCTTAACCAGTGTTTATATAAGTATTTTATTAATTAAATTAATTTAAAAAGTTAAAATATTTTTCATAATATTTTAACTAATAACTAATCAAGGTTTGGGGAATATTTTAAAATATCAAAACTCATATCGATCAACTATTTAGATTAATTAGGCACTTTTAATTAAACATGTAAATTTTAATTGAAATAATTTTTTTAGAAAAAATTATTGGGAACTCAATTCACCCCTCTTGGGTTACTCACTCTGACCAAAACTTGGTATCATAGGTTTTCAAAATATTTTCAACTATGATTTTAGTTGTGTTTTAATGATCCTAAATTTATGTTAATTTTAAATTCAGTTCTTTAAAAGGATAATAGACAAGAAGATTATACTACTAACGAGAAACATTTATTTTTTGAAAATAACTACTCTCAGCGTAAAATAAATATGAAAATTTAAAATAAATGCATTTCTATTGAAATACGTCCTCCCAATGTAGATAAATATGATTTCTCTAAAATTGATAGATAAATATGGGATGATTCCAGTAAAAATTATTATAATAACTACTATAAAGACATGAATTCCTCTACCATGTTTTGAGTGATGATAATTTAATAAGATATTTATCTAGTAAAACATCATTTCAAATATAGGACACATTATCCATTTATCATGAAGGAATAATTAATGTGAAATAAGTGAGACTGAATATATATAAAATTTAATATGATAAATTCAAGATGAAACCTGATGAGATGATTTCAGATATATTTCTTAGTTTAAATGAGAATGTGTGTACAGTAACCTCTTTGAGAAAGCATGTTTCATTCAAAGATCAAATCATACGACCATTGAGATGTCCTCCTAAAAGTGGAGAGGGACATCAGTTTCAATAAGATAATCCTTTAACATCAACAAAAAACATGGAAAGGAATTTATTAGGAAATAGATGATTTATAAGGAACATCTTATGGTTTATCAAAAAGAGGATAAAAAACCTAAGATGAATTAAATAGCCTTCAATACTACTATACAAAAACTTAAAGTAAAAGAACAAGATAACTTCTTCAGTGATGAGGAATCACCAAAAAATAGGGATGAGGAGATAACCCATATGGATAAAAGATTTAAGAAAATTTATATGAAGAATATATTCTCTCTAACACTAATCTCTAAGAGAAAGTATGATAGCATAGGGAATTAGAAGTAAGACTAAAAAAGAGATGATAATTCAAATGAAATTACCTGTTATGAGTGTAAAAGAAAAGGAAATGCATATGCTTACTATCCCATGTTGATGTACAAAAATAATTATAATTATTAGGATATAAAATATAAGAATTTAATTAAATACACATTGAGTTCCTCATATAACAACTCTGGGGACTCAAACTCAACTCACGAAGAGAATACTAACAGAGATATTATGTTTTTAATGAATTAAATATGAGGTACCCACTATTTCTCCTATACATAATTACAATAATTATAGATATGAACATATGGATAATGATACGACAAATATGGAAATGACTGAATATTTTAATATTCTTGAAGACTCCTTTAAAGAGATAAATAATAAATAATAAATTCTAAAGAAACAACAGTCTTTATCTATTAGTGTTAAATATGATCTTGCTATAGAAAGAGAAAATAAATCGTAATTAATAAAATAAAACACTCAATTAATCTTTTCTAATGAGTAGTTAAAGAAAAACTTAGAGATATTCACTAATGGAAGAGAAACTCTCACTAACATATAGAAAAAAATAATTGATCCTAAATATATTAATGGTTTAGGATACCAACCTAGATAAATAATAATGGTTAAGAGAACTTTTATTCTTAAATATAATACAAAAAATTATACTAATAATTAATATCCAACTAAAATAAATAAATTTTATATTTCAAAAATCATGAACTCTTATTATAGGAAACCCATTAAGAAAATTTGGTTTCCTAAAGCCCTAATTTCTAACATTTCTAGAACCAAGAATATTTGGTTTCCAAAAATTAATTTTGGTATAAATTTTCTTTGTAAGAAACATTATTGAAGAGCTCCAGTAGAATTATATAGTACCTAGACAACGACTATTCTAGAAACATTAAAAGACATTACTCGAGATTCAAAAATACGATAAAGGAAGATGATGGACATGTCAGATTTGGTGAAAATTCTAAAGAAAAAAATAATTATCCTCTTCTTAGTCGGTAACTCTACATATTTTATAATTTATAAAGTAATTTTTTTATCTATTAAAATACAATATTCCTAGCATCTCCCAGCTATGTAATGATGTTTTTTGTGTGAAATTTGAAGACAATTACCTTAATTTTTTAAATTATAATAATGATTATGTGTTTACTACTATGAAAATGGAATGTTTTTATGTGGTCAATCTTGATTCTTTAATTTCACAAAAATGATTTTTTATATACCATATATAGAGAATCCAGGATATGGAATAAGAGACTAGGCCACTGTAATATTTATTCACATAGAAATATTACTTAGAAATGGTTAATTAAGGATCAATGCAAACATGAATTCCAAAATGAAATTTTTTGAAACCCCAGTCAGAAAGAGAAACAATATAAAATATATTTCAAATGAAAGAAAGAAGTATCAACTTCTCTACCCCAAGAATTAATTCAAATTGATTTTTTTGGACCATCTATAGTTTATATTTTAAATGAGAATAATTATGTATATATCTTTATAGATTAATTTTCAATGTATAATAAGGTAATATTTTTATCTCACAAAGGTGAATCCTTTTCTAACATTACTATGTATGAAAAATATATAGAAAACCTAAATGGACATATACTTAAGACCTTAAGAAGTGACCATTTTCATGAGTTTTCAAATAATGACCTTGAATTATATTTCACATGAAATGGATATAACCATAAAATATATCTATCTAGGCCCCCTAATATAATAGAGTTATAGAAATAATAAATTGTTCCCTTCAAGATATTTTCAGAACAATGATAAATGAATATGACTTACCTATCCACTTTTGGGAAGAGGTTATGCATACAACATTCTATATAATTAATAGAGCATTAATTAGAGTTATCTTGAAGGGAAATCCTTTTGTACTTTTGAATAATAGAAATCATAAGGTTAATTAATTTATAGTTTTTAGGTGAATTATTATTATTATTAACACTAAGGATAATCTTGAAAAAGTTTCTCTTAATTACCTTAGAGTTTTTAGATGAATTTTTATTATTATTAACACTAAGGATAATCTTGAAAAAGTTTCTTCAAAGAGTGTTTAAGGAATTTTCCTTGGTTATTCAACATCTAGTAAATTCTATAGAGTGTTTCAGAAATGATAAAGAATGTAGAAGAGTATGTTCACTTCATGTTTTATGATATAGATCCACATGAGTAGAATACCCCTTTAGAAAACCATGAGGATGAATTTTTAAATCTAGAAAAAAACTCCAAACCTACTGACACTATTGTAAAACATGTAAAAAATCATCTAGTTTTGAAGAATTTCTAGAACTAGAACCAAAACCTATAGAAGAACAAAAGGTGAATGAAAACTATTTTTCTAGAGTTGTTTGGAATCTTTACTACCATCCTCTATATTATGTAGTACGAGGCATAAATATAGGTAAATATATTAGTTTTTCTCTAAGGAATCATGTTGAACATCAATCTTTCTTATCACGACATGATCCTAAGAACATCACTGATGAAATTAGTGATGAATTCGGGTTAATGTATAAGAAATAATAACCTAACCTCATTTACATAAATAATGTATGGGACCTTATAGATAGACCCAAAAAAACTTGTGACTATATGAACTAAATGGATGTTTAGAAACAAGGTTGATGAATCTAGAACAATAGTAAGAAATAAGGAAAGACTTATTACACAAGGGTATAGTTAGGAAGTAGGTATTGACAACGACAAATCCTTTTCACTTGTATCCACACATGAAGAAATAATAATACTACTTTCCAATATAGTACATATAGATTTCAAACTATATCAAATGGATATTTGAAGTATATTCTTGAATGGTTATATAATTGAGTATTTGTTTGAACAACCCATGGATTTACAAACCGACATTTTCCTAATAATTTTTTAAATTAGAAACAAATTTATTTGGTTTAAATAATGCTTCTAGATCTGTGTATAATAAGCTCATCAATTTTATTACTTCTAATGGATTTAGAAAATGTATAGTTGGTCATACCCTTTTTATAAATGGAATTTAAATAGTTTTTTAGTTATTATAACATATATAGATACTATTATATTGAATATTCTAAAAATTATTCATGTAATGATTTTTCTAAAATGACGCAAAATGATTTCAGATTATTTTAATGGGTGAACTGAAATTATTTCTTCATCCTAATAATTATAAAAATAAAGAAGGATTTATTTTAAATCAAATGTAGATACACTAAATTCAATTTAAAACACTTTGGTTTGTATAGCAATAAAATAATTGATAGTCCTACGACTACCAAATGTATTTTAGATCTTGATGAAGCTAACAAATTTGTGGATTCGACTAATTATATAAGGATGATTGGAATTCTACTCTACTTTGTCGATATCTGACCTGTAATTTTTTTAGTGTGTTTTTGTATGCTCATTTGTATGACAAACCAAAAGAGTCAAACTTACTTTTTGTTAAAAGTATTTTCAAATACCAAAAGTGTACAACTAATTTATGTTTTTCTATGCTAGAGGAAAATAATTTGACATAGTTAGTTATTCATATTTTATTTTTTTGTGTTTGAAAGCTAGGTTGAGAAAGAACCTCTAAAACATTTCACCTTTTGGGAAAGTATATAGTTTGTTACTATAGTTAGAAAAAAATTCTATTTCACATTATACTATTAAATATGAATACATAGATGATGGTAGTTTCTCTTCTAGAATTTTCGGGATGAAATGCACTTTACTCGACTTATATATATCCATTCTAATATGTCCCAATAAATTATAAAAAACAAGTTCTATAAACCTCTATAATAACCCCATTTTAGACTCTATAACAAAAAAATGATGTACTAATTTTTTAGTGATTATTATAAAAAGTGTAAATAACTCTTGAATACATTGGTATAAGACACCATCTTGCTAATATTATTACTAATCAATTGAATTTTGAGATAATGCACTACATCAAAAATTATTTTTTCATTTTTAATTTTGGTTAACATATTTTTTTGGTAAATATAAATGGAGTTTACACACCATTTCAGTTTACCCACTGTTGGAGTTTACCCACCATCAGTTTTTACCCACTGTTGGAGTTTACCCACTATTGGAGTTTACCCGCCATCAGTAATGACCTGTTGTTGCAATATCTTACAACTTAAAAGTTTTTATATTATGAGTAAGAAATTTGATTTATTTTAGATTTAAATATATTATTTGAATTTCATATTTCCAAATCCCTACATGATATCAATTAGAACCTTAGTCCAATTTTGATGCTCACTCTTCATCACATTTGAACTTTCTCTATGAACTTTTCTTTCTAGAATGATAGTCTTCCTTTAACCTCATCTAATCCAAAAAAATTGATCTAAATGGTTTTAGTAAATCTAGTAATAGTTTTATCTCTCTAAGAGTCATTTAATTTGTATAAAGATTGAGGAGAATCAAGTTGACCAGAAATAGAGCCTTAGAACCCACATCTTGTAAAATGTACAATGTTACCTGATATAGAACTAAATGCTTATTGGTTGATGGCAAGTAGATAATTGGGGTTGATAGTAATAAAATAACATATATGGGTAGAGTGGTTATCGAATAATGAGGTTCAATTTTTCCCTAATATATTTAACCAGTTTTATAAGATAGTCAAGTTTTTCTTTGAAAAGATACAGACTAGGTTTGAACCGGGATAAATGGATAGAATGTTGTGTTCTATTCAAGTTTATGGTCTAAATGTATTAATGTACCTCATTAGGGAATGCCAAATTATTATTAGGGGTCTATTCCAAGTGAAATTAATTCTTTTTTACATGATAATACTTTGGGCGAGCTGATGATAGGTGGTGGAACTATTATAAGAATATCAGTAACTAAGTTAGATGGTGAGTTCCTTTTGAAGTTCATGTTTATTCATCACATGTTATTCCCAAGGAAATGAGATTTTAAGAAAATGTTATATCATGATGTATAACTTCTATACATTATATAAAGGGGAGGTAAATTCAATCTATATAGGTAATTTATGGATAATATGATAGAGATGTTCATGAAATATTCCTTAAAAAACTTATTGATTTACACTAATTTTATTTTAAAAATGATGGAGGCTGAGGGTTTGGTTAATGGGGAAGATGAAACCAAGGAAAATTATGGAATTTTTTGTTTCAAAAATTTTATTTGAAAAATAATAAATATTAATTGTAACCCTTGGAAGAGGTAATGTGTTGGTGATGTTCATAAGAAATATGGGAATTTCAATCATGTTGATCACCCTACCAAACTAAAGAATTTTGTGGATCCTGTCTTAGATCTTGATGATGTTTTTGTATAGTTTGATGAGGAACATGATGTAGAGGTATAATATTCTTATGGTAATGAAGAAGAGTTTTCAATTTATGAAGTAAGTGATTCTAAATTTCTTAAGATCCGTCCTTCTATCACTTTCAGTATGTAAAGTTCTTATGAATATATCTTTATTAGAGATACCATTTTACGAAAATGAAGTGGAGAATAAGAAATTTAGGTTTCTTTAGAGGAACAATATAAGAGTTGTTCTAAATATTATGAATAATTTGTTGAGTTATTTGATGATGAAAATGGAGATAAAAATGGAATTGAGAAAGGAAACGAGAATAGTGATGAATAAGAAGCGTAAGAAGAAAATTATTAAGAATAAGAAGATAATATAAATGAAGTATATGATAAATAAGAAAGAAAAGATGAGGGAAATTATTATGAAGATGGAATTAATGGTGGTTCTAACCATGATAGGCCCGATGATCATGAGATACCTATGGCACTTGTTTCTTCTCCAAGATTTTATGTAACTTCCAAATTCAAGGAGAGAATGAGCTTAGTTCAATATGTTGATAGATATTATAAAAATGGGTTGGGGGAATTTTTTGAGGGGGGGGGGAATCCCAAATCATTTTTAGTAACCCTATTGATCCTATTTATGAAGACCATATTGAATCTGAAGTTGTTGAGTAGATTATTGTTGAACAGACATTTGATAACCAGATAACTATTGAGCTTGTAGTTATTGATCCTTTTTTGTACATGTTACCAATGTAGGGGTTTTATTTATTGAATAATGAGATATATATCTATCTTATGTGAGACTATGATTAGACTATGCTGAATTTTATAGTGAGGGTATTCCACAAAATAATGGGGGACATACATTCCTAGTTCAAATGGAGATATACAATAAGGTATCCAAAGTAGAATAGATTTATGTCACTAGAGATATATAGGGATTTTTTTTCCTGATGTGCCTACTATATCTGAGCCTAAAGAGGTTTCTGCTGAGAGAGTGTATAAATTTTTTTCTTTTGTTTCCCTAGTTCCTGTTGATGTTGTATCCAGAGTTGACCTAGATACTTTCAGGGAAATAATTCTATTTGACATTGATGGGATTATGAGGAATCAAACACCTTTGGTCACAAAACTCACTGAGAGAGGTGCAATATGTCTATTTGAGCTAGTGATACACCAAAACCAGCCTAATATGAATAATCACATAGAGGGAGTGGAGATATAGGGAATAATACATTCTGGTGATCTAGAGTCTTTAAGATCAATGATGGAGGGGATGCAGACTTAATTTTCTTCCAGTTGGATGCCTTGATGGAAAGGTTAGAGTCATTTCCTTATTATCCTTCTACTTACACTATTCCACCTCCCCCTATTTCCTTTGATGTAGAGATGATCAGATCAATGGATAGAGAGGAGGTTTGACCTATTTAATAATATGTTCTTTATATCCCTCAGGAGAGTTTAAGGTATATTTGGCATTACAATGTTCATGTGTATAAGACATCAATGGAATTCATAAATGAAGTAAGGGATGACATAGAAACTATTACCAATGCTACAAAATATTACCATTCAATGATCTACATGAAGCAAGCGATCAAATCACGCATCAAGTTCCTTACTGAAAACCATTGGATTCCTCTAGTTACACAAGATCTCAAGGAAAAGGTTAATCAGTTAAAAGTGATGATCCATGTTCTTATGTTGTATATGGAGGATAAAATGACTTTTTTAGTTCCATGGAAAGGGGAGGCAATATAATCATGTACTTCATCAGTAAAATGAGTCCTTTCTCCATGTTTCTGAAAAATAAATAATAACTCATGAGGCCATTCTAGTGACTCCACATTTATCTCCTACATCTACTAACCTAGAGTTTATTAGATATTCTCTTACCCGGGAGCCTCATGCCCCTTTACCTACTATATTTTATCCTGTCAGTATAACTCCCAAGGAAGTTGTCCAACATCTCTATCCTAATACTTTCCATGAGCCTGCTTACCTAACTATTTTTCCTATGACCTCCACAACAGTTACCTCATCCCCAACCTGTACTTATATTCCATATTCCTCTAATAAGGTCAATGCACCTGTTGTTCCAATTACCCGGGCCGAGAAGCGTTGAAATTAGGCTTTGTTTTTTATAAGAACATATATATGATTTTATATCTTTTTTTGGATGTAATACATGTAATTTTTTCCCTCAATGGAAATTATCTTATTATTCATATTTTTTTCTTTTATTTCTTATTTGTAATTTCACTTTTTGATAGCCCCAAAAGGGGGAGAATGATTATGGAAATTTTCATTTTTTTAATATTCTTGTCACCGTAATTAAGTTTACTTCATTATACCATAACATTAATGACCTAGGTATTTTTTATACCATTAATACCTTGTTTATTAGTTATTGTTATTTACACATTATGTTATTATCACATTATTTAAATTTTCCATACCATATATATTATTTTTTACTCAATATTGTCTATACCATTTAGCATTATAAATGTTAATAAGATCTATTATAATCCAATGTACATTCTCTGCATAGTTTATAAAATTATTTATTTTGTGATAAAAAAAGGGGATATTGTTGGGAACCTTATCTTAATGATCACAACATCTTGTTATTATGTGTATAATTGTTTTAATGTTTTATAGATTTTTATAATCGTAAGAAGTCTAGGAAAATTTGGTGATGTGTTTAAACGCCTCGCCGTTGATAATGAGTCACCAAAAGAAATGACTCACCATTGAAGAAGATTCACTGCTAGAAATTTATAACCATTGAAAAAGACTCACCGCCAAAAATGACTCACCAATGAAAAATAATTCACCTATAAGAGTCAACACTATACTTTTCTATAGCTAGAGTAGATTCTCCGCTAGACTTCACCTACCGCGGAAGATGAACTATTGCTAGACGAGTCACCATTGAGAAGATTGACTGTTGATATGACTCACAGTTGAACATGATTCAATACTAAGGATTACCAACTTCTAGATGAAAATACACTAAACTAACTCACCATTGGCCTGAATAACCGCCATAAAAGATTCACCGTCAGAATGATCCACCATCGCTATTATATGATATTTTAATTAAATGCTAATAACAACTATTTTATTGAATTTTATGCTAAGGATTATTTTAATGATTAGTACAAAACTATTTCATGGAACATTGACGATTATTTCAGAAATAATATTGAGGATTCAGGATACCTGGATTATAATTCCTCAAATGGTTTCTCTATCCTGCAATGTTATATATTCAAAAAAACTCCCTCATGTGAGATATGAATGCATGCAACCCAAGTGTGAAAACATGATTAAGTGTGTGTTGGCACTAGAAAATACAGGAATTTATTTCACTGAATGCTTCCATATATGATCCCGAAGCATAGCTCATTCCACAAGATTCAATTTGACTAGTCGTTAAGCCCAAACGAAGTAATGGATCAGAAGTTAGGACCATTCAAAGTCAGGCTGATGGAAATGACCATCCAGGGATGTTTTGGGGAAAATTATAGAGTTGCGTGCAAAAGAGGAAAGCTTGCACGGAAAAATGGAATATTGTGAGAAAAATGGGATATTGCACGCAAGAATAGGATATTGCATGCAATAAAGTAATTTTGTGAGCAACCCCTCGCACAATCCCATTCCGCGCCAAATGCGATGTTAAAACGCCCCTTTGAGCGAGCACCCACGACAGGTTGGGTGAAAAACCAATTGCGTGCATGGAATTTTACCCGCACCACCTTGCACGGAGAACCAATTTCTCACGCAGAATTTAAGCACACTGCCTTGCACAGAAAACCAATTGCGCATGCGGAATTTCACGTGCTCCGCCTTGCACGGAAAACCACTTGCGCGCAAGGAATTTTACGTGCACCGCCTTGCATGGAAAACCTCTTGCGCACATGGAATTTTACACACACCACATCCCTAGGTTTATCATATAAATACAAGTGCACCCCCTTCTCCAAAGGGGACCCAGAGGTTGGCCACTGCTCTAATGCGCGTAGTCCGTATTTTTCACGCTTGCACGCAAAACCCCCCATCTTGCACGCAAAACATCTCTTTTTCACGCAAATTCCCTAAGGTGACCCGTTTTGCGTGCAAAGCATATTTTTTGAACACAATAGGGCCACTATGCCCAATTTTTTCACACGCCAGTGATGCACCTGTCCATTTATGTGCACGCATTCCCTATTACACATAAAGATCCCCTATTTCATGCACACCTCTCCTGTTGCATGCAATTCTTCCACTATTGTGTGCACAACTCCCCTATTGCGCGCTCATGCCCTGTATTGCGCGCACGCCTTCTCTATTGCGCACATGCATTCCTTATTGCACGCAACCCCTCCTTGCACGCAGCCCCTTTGGGCAAGTCCCTTCACCACCATCACTATCCCCCATGAAAAATGGAGAGTCGCACCACAAAATTTTCAGGACGGGACTTCATGATTTTCCATTGTGCCCTTCGGCACACCCCCTTCCATCTATGGTATACCATGATTTGAGATACTCCTTCACACACCATGAAACACCTTGAGTTGATGTATTCCTATTAGTTCATTTCATATATCATGAGTTGAGATTCCCATCTTTAATTCCCTGGGTACCTTGAGTTGAACCATTCCTCAAGAAATTCATCCAAACCCCCATCACCTGACTCCTATGCGAGGTTGAACCAGAAAGGGCCGCCCTTGTGTAAGTCCCAACACCATCCATTGTTAAGGCGCATTATACCTAATAGTCCTATCTACATGACTTTAAACTGTAGTAATCCTTATGTTCCAAAAATAGTATGCCTCTTGTTCCAAATAAGAGATGCCTTATGTGCCAAGCATAAGATTCCAATAGTCCTCTCTACATGACATTAAACTGTAGTAATCCTTATGTTCCAAATATAGGATGCCGCTTGCTCCAAATAAAAGATTCTTTATGTGCCAAGCATAAGATTCCAACTATCCTATCTATATGACTATAAACTCTAGCATTCCCTGTGTTCCAAATATAGGATGCCTATTGGTCCAAACAAGAGATGCCTTATGCTTCAAGAATGAGATGCCTAATGCCATCATTACATTGGAATAACTTCAAGAGTGTTGGAATCTGTTCAAACATTCCATCACTCCAGCTCACACTTAGTGTGTCCTTCATTTGGATCTTCATCCACTTCCATGTCCGAAGGGACCCCCTAACAGCCTGGTCCCATGCTGCATCGGCTCACCTACCGTCCTGGGCCAATGCCCCGTAAGACTCTGGAAAACACTTTGAGTCAGGTCCTGTGTTTAGAACACGGTCAACAGTCGACCCTCATTTTTTTGTCCCCATTTCAGGCTAATGTGATATGGATACTATGTTTCGAATACGATCAACATTTTTACTTCATCGCCACACCAACCTCACCGCCTTCCGAATGTTACGCATGTGATTCACAATTTCCATTCCTCTTTGTTCGGACTGATTCCAATGCCCCTAGAGTTATCCCACTTGTACACTAGCACATAGTTGTGGACCCCAATTATATACCTCAACCCACCAGTGGGTTGGGATTCCCTCATGGACAGACACAAGGAAGACATTACGGAAATCTTCCATGCATAAGCCCCATCCACCATTGCTGCTCCATAGTGGAACTCGGGAAGCTTCCTTGCATAATCCCAATCCACTATTGTCACACCATAGTGGAACCCAGGCAGCTTCCTTTCATAAGCCTCATACACTATTTCCGCTCCATAGCGGCACTCGGGTAGCTTCCTTACGTAAGCCCCATCCACTATTTATACTCCATAGTAGCACCCGGGCATCTTCCTTGTGTAAGCCCCATCCACTATTGCCGCTCCATAGGGGCACCTGGGCAGCATCCTTGCGTAAGTCCCATCCACTATTTCCTCTCTATATCGGCACCCGGGAAACTTCTTAGTGCAAGTCCAATCAACTGTTGCCGCTCCATAGCGGCACCTGGGCAACTTCCTCACGTAAGCCCCATCCACTATTGTCGCTCTGTAGTGGCACCTGGGCAGTATCCTCGCATAAGCCCGATCCACTATTTCTGCTCCGTAGTGGTACCAGGGTAGCTTCTTTGCATAAGCTCCATTTACTACCCTTCATGGATGCACCTTTTTTCTGTGATCGTCAGGTCCTTGATTCCTCTTCTTTATCACAATGAGCATGACTCATGTGGGATTAGAGTAGTAAGCATCGACCATGACATCCTCTACGGGATGCCTAGAGTGTAAGCCCCACAACCCACCTTAACTACATGGACTTTGATCCCTACCATGGAAAGTTACATAGGAAGTCTCCCTGAGGTTCAAACCCACTACCCTTTGGTCCTGACCGTCTTCACATCGGTTCACCGAACACCCCATAAACTACGAGGTCTTTGATCCTTGCCAAGGTGAGGTACGTATGAAGCCTCCCTGAGGTTCAAGACCAACACCCCATTGGATCCGACCACCTTCACATCAGTTCCCACCCCATCCTGAACTACTTTGTCTTTGATCCTTGCCAAGGCAAGGTATGTAGACAGCCTCCCTATGGTTCAATCCCACCATCCATTGGTCCCGACCATCCTCAAGTCAGTTCACCAACCCCTTCGAACTACGTGGGTTTTGATCTCTATCATCTGCACTGGGTACATATGAAGCCTCCCTGAGGTTCAATCCCAACACCTAGTTGTTCTGACCCCCTCATCATCGGTTCACCCAAACCCTTTCTGAGCTACGTGATATTTGATCCTTGCCAAGGAAAGGTACTTAAGAATCCTTCCTAAGTTTCAATCCCACCATCTATCTGGGCCCCAGGTCCTCTTTCACACCGATTCACCCTCGTCCTGCATGACTTTAAACTATGGACCTCAATCAGCGGTAAGACGTTGTTCCCCCATTCAGCATTAAGATGTTGTCAAACTCATTAGGCGGTAAGCCATTGAAGTCCCCAATCTACGGTAATACATCTTCATATATACTACACAGAATTTGATTCCCTACCACAAGGATATGTAGGAAGCCTCCATGAGGTTCAATCCCAACATCCATGTCTCATCTTGATCTATCACTTTATCCCATGTGTTACATGAAGATCATGCCCTAACCTGGAGGTTCTACTTCCTCTAGGTACCATCCATGCATCCATTCTCACGGGCCACCTCCTCAGGTGTCCCATCGTCCCACCGAACTCTGCAAACTTTGATTCCCTACCACGAGGATGCGTAGGAAGTCTCTTCGAGGCTCAATACCAACACTACTATCACCTTCACGACGGTCCCATCCCATTTCCCCTCAAATCCATTCAACTCTCCATCATCCATCCTGATTCTCACCCAGGACACCACATACTAGTGGGATCATGTCACCCCCCTCCTCACTACTCTTAGAAGTACTTGGGCCACTATCCATGCATAAGCCCTAACATATATTCGGGTTGTTGTCCACTGTGTACACCCCAATTCATCACCCCTTAGAACTACGTGGGTTTTTATCTCTGTTTTATGCACAGGGTATGTAGGAAACCTCCCTGAGGTTTAATCCCAACCAATGGTAAATCTTGGTGTCCCTGATTCTGGGTTGCACACTCCCTGATCCGCCCTCAGTGGTGTCTAGATCAGCTTTCACGGTGTGACATCTCACCTCTATGGGACACACCACCTTTGATCCATCCCTATGGGATGTTCTTATCACCCTCATTCCATCTCTACAAGATGTTAAAATCATGGACTACCTCATGATAAACATGAGATGCCTGTGGAAAACCTCGGATGAAATGCCTTTGGCGTAACCATCTTTGCTTGATGTTAAACTTGTGGCATACCCTATGTTAAACAAGGGAAGTTGAGGAAAACCTCAGATACATGCCTATGGAATAAGATACCATGCGAATAATGTGGGATGCCTCGAGTTATGCACCCTTGAGATGACCTCTTATGAGGAAGAATACAGATTCCCCAATGTCCATGCATCCAGAGATGCCCCGACATGCCTGATGTTACTGTCTACTCTGACTGAAGGTTTCTACCATGTCAAGACCCCAGGGAATGTCCTGATGGAAATAGTGTAATTAACTAGCGTCCACAAAGATATGGCACCGGGAATGAGATTCACGAACCACAACTTAATCTTTAAGGGAGACCCAGATGAGGTAAGTGGTTATGATGAGGAATCTGTAGAAGGAAGAACCAGCATCCCATCATCCCATTTTGATCAAGGATAAAACATCCCTGAACAAGGAACAGATGCCGCCCACCTTTGGAAAGCGGGAATGCAGAGCAACAAAACCGCACCTTTTGTACTCAAGAAGATGGATGCACATTCCCTGGTGAAAGCATCGAAAACAGTGTGCCACTTACTAAATATCCTTACATGAAGCATTATTACCTATATATAACTAAAAAATATTTAATCCTACATAACATATGAATAATTTTATACCGTTAGAAAAAAGAGAGAAAACGATTCTCAGTTTTACTGATATTTTCAGTGAAAAAATTGATGCTCCTATTCAAGATACATCTGAGGAGCCTTATGCTTTCATATAACATCACACTGTGATACTCTATCTTTTCTACATATTTATACATTCTCTTTATATTTTTTAAATTTAATATAGAGAAGCGTGTTGTTTTGTTTTTGTTTATCAACCCACAATGTCTCTTATAATTTATTTGGAAGATACAATATATCTTCATCACTCTTTTTAAATGTTTTTAAATATGGTGTTTTAGAAGAGTTCTTTGTGTGGAATGTTTTTATTTTATTCCTAAGGCAATTGTGGAAGTGGTCCATGTGTGTCTTGGACATCTTATAGTTGTTGTATTTATACCCGATATAGGTTGTGGATGAAGATTGTATTTATATAATCTTCTGGGATGTGGGTGATTTAAATGTGGAGCGTATTAGTTATCATCTTAATACTAAACCCACTATTTTAATTCCACAATGTGGTTTTTTTCATTTAAAATATTCTAACTGAATTTTTTCTAAACTGTAAACAAAACCACTAATTTGATAGTAAATATTAACTATTGTTTATATAAGTATTTGATTAGGTAAATTCATTTTGAATTTTTTAATACTTCTCATATTAATTTAACTGAGAACTAATAAAAATTTGGGGAATCTTTTAAAAGATCAAAACATACATCGATCTTCAGTTTTGATTAACTGGTCAATTTTAATTCAACAAGAATATTTTAATTTAACTAGTTTTTAACATATATTTTTATTGGGAACTCAATTCACCCCCCACATGAGTTAATCCCTCTGAAAAAACATTGTATCAAATTCAACCACAGGTATGATAATAATTCTAGAAAATAAAGCACGTTTATGTGTTAGAATGGGGACTACCTGACCCATCCTGGTTGTAATGAGACTTGAACTAGGATTTTTGACTAACAACTCCCTTTTTAAATTTATAGGGAAATATTGATATTTTGGAAAACATGGAAGATATAAAAGAGTGCGAGGATCCATAACCAATTGATAATTAGCTAATATTGAATATATGATTAATGTACCATCCACCACATCATTGGGTACTTCTAGCTGATTTGTAGTTATAACATAACATTAGATTTATCTTCTTGGTATCTTCTAGGGTAGATTCCCTTGATTATTGGGGAATTAATTTTCATATTCTCCAATATTACTATAGATGTATCCTTGAATACAAACGATTTATATTTTTCCCATAGAATAATTTTTCTTGAGGACCCTTATCTCTTTACTTATAAAAAACTCCCATGAACTTCACGAATTTCCCTAGATAATTTTTTCTGTAGTTTTCACAAGATATAAATTTATTCATTCTATTCTTGTTCATTGACACAAAACATTTTTCTTAGTACTGGTTCAACCTATTATTTTCATTATTTCCATTTAATATGAAGGTTCTAGAGAATTTAATTTCTATTTTTATGGCATATAATATTATTTTATCATATGATGAAATATTTTGGGAGAGAATTTCTCTATAGAGACGTTGCTTAATCCCTTCAAAGAAATGGTAAATCATGAAATCAATGTTGTGAATGCAATCCATAGAATACATGTATAACCCTGTAAATGTATCCTTAGATATAGAAACACTTTATTATTATTTTTTATTATTATAAGTAAATTTCAATTCATTTTAGTTCTTTTTCACGGGGGAAATTTTATTCGAATAATGAATAATTAAAATCATTCCATTTCATGAGTTCAATTTCCACTTCCACCCAGTATTCTAAATCAACAAACGCCATTGATCAAAATCTCGTTTGGGATAATACACTTCAAGTGAAACCTTTTCCATTTTATCACATTTGAAGGACATAAATATATTCTCAAGAGACTTCATCCATTACTCATAAACCAATGTATTAGTAATCCCACTGAATTATGGGTGTTTTGTCACATGAAGTGATCCAGAATATAAGAATCATGCTATAGAATAGGTTTCTCAATTCTGGAAAGGGAGTCTATCATAACTTGATTAATATTCACTAATATATCCATGATCTAATAAGTTCTAATACCACCTATATTAGATTACACAACAGGAAAATATCTACATTCTCCATGAGTATTGATACCATTCTTTCTTCCAAGAACAATTTATAAAAAATAGAATATATTGGATTAGTTAATAAAAATATTAGTTTAAATCATAATGAATAATTCTAAATATGGTGTAACACTAAATGTAAATTAAAAAAATTACGCACTATTAATCATAGAATCATAAACTTGGTTTCTTTAGGGATATATTTATATTAAAATCCCTCTTAATGGTTTGTAATGAAAATTTATATTATCTGAAATATATCCCCTAGGAGTATCAAAATATTGGAAAAGTAAGGCATGTTTTCATCTATCGGGTAATGATCATGTCAATCCTAATGTACCCTTATCAGAGTTATTTACCCTAGGTACATTTTTCCCATAACCACACCTACTTGTAGTATTTAGAAAGAGATGTATTTATTGAAAAAACCACATAAACTCTTCATTGAACACACTTTAGGATGTTTTTATTTAATTATTCTAATATCTAGAATAAAATTTTGTCATATAATGTATGTTTTCATTAGTATACATCCCAAGGTTTCTACTAAGCCTCCCTCTTTCACCAACTGTGATGAATTCGACTCCAGTAACCAGGAGCTATTGTAAACTTTATTACTTTGGAATAAGATACAAGTGATCACATCTTGATGTGTCGAATGTTTTAGTACACTACTGCAAAAATAGGCCTTTGACACTACTGGACATTATCAGCGCTACCAAAAAGTACTGATAAAGGGTACCTTTTATCGATGCTTTACTTTTATCTCTGATAAACGGTACCCTTTATTGGGTCTATTTTAGCACTTATAATGGGTAACCTTTATCAGCGCATTTTTAGCACTAATAAAAGGTATGTTTTATTAGTGCTTTATTTTTAAAACTGATAAAGGGTTCCCTTTATCAGTGATTTATTTTTAGCATTGATAAAGGTTCCAAATAAAATGAAATAATTAAAAATATAAAAAATAAAATGAGTTTATTAAAAAAACACTAAAAAAATTATTAATTAAATAATTATTGAGAAAAATGAATACATTTATTATACTATATATAAATTATAAATACTAATAAACAGTATATATAAAATATATAGATATATGTAAAATGAAAATTAACAAATGAAAATTAAAAATAAATAAATTCAGAAAAATAGTAAACAATTTATTTATAAAATAATTATTGATAATGTTAATAAATAGTATATAATAAATATATAGATATATATGAATGCATATAAATATAATTTATATAATAAAAAATATTTATTATTTACTTTAATTAGTCATATATTTAGTGAAGATTGGTTTATATTTAAAAATTAATATGAATAAAAAATACAGACTAATTGCATCAAGTGATTGACATAATTCAATATTGTTTGATTTTTCTAGTTAAAATGTATAAACCATTCATTATATTGATTTCACATAGATATACATAATTAATTCATTTTTATATATAACACACACAAATATCTAATTATGTATTTAATGAAATCCTATATAGACACACATGCACCTAATATTTATGTATTTTATTTAAATTTTAGTACTCATTTTAGAATTTCATTATAACTTGATACATTTAATATATCATGTATTTAATTTTATTTTTTTTAATTTATTACATTTGGGTACTAATTCATTTTTAATATTTATTTTTTTCTTTGTGAATTTAATCAATTTCTATTATTTTTTTATATTTGTGTATTTACTATATTTTAATATTTTAAATATTTATTCATCATCATTTGAACAAATATCCATATTTTTATAATAATTTTAGTTAATTAATTAATCATATCGATTTTGTAATATTGTAAATGTGTACTCATTTTAAATTATTCAATTTCACTCACTTTTGACATGCATGCACTTAAAATTAAATGTTCATTAATAATGTTAAAAATATATTTGTATATATATATATATATATATATATTTAATCATTTAAATTTACTATATTTATATATTTATTATTATAAATAAATAAATATTATTTTTTAAAAAGTATTAATATAATTATAAATTAATAATTATATATATTTAAAAAATTACAATATTATAAAAAATTAATTTAAATAAGGAATATAATTACTATATTTATGAAATATAAATATAATTCTATAATTATATAAATATATATAATTATGTCAATATATAAATATTTTTTTAAATAAGTATTTATATAATCATAAATAAATAATTATATATTTAAATATTTATGAAATTATAATAAATATATTTATATAATAAATAAATTTACAATATTTATATTTATATATATTTATTATATATATATATATTTACAATTTTTTTAATTTATCATTATAATTATAAATCATTTTTCAGTGCTTTCGTAATAAGTGATGATAATAGGAATATTTATCAGTGATAAAACTTTAGAAAAGATAAAGATGGATTTTATCATTTATTTTTTAGTGTTGATAAACATCCATCTTTATCAGTGCTAAAAAAGTGCTGATAAAGATGCTTTTTATCAACGCTTACTAATTTAGCATTGGTAAAAGGAACCATTATTAGTGTATTTCTCAGATGTGCTGATAAAAGTTTCCCAATCATTTTTAAGAATCCTAGACATTCGTGAACGATTCATGATATCTAAAGCATTCCATGGAATCAATATACTATCATCACTTCTCCTCATTGAATCCAAGTTCAAATCAAGTCTTTAATCATGGCTCAAACAAATCAAAGGATTTAATCCATTGTTTGAATGATTCAAGGGACGAAAAAATCCATGGATCAAACGATTTATAGGTTTTGCAATATATCTACTTTCTCTCAAACTATTCAAAGCTTCAATCCAAGGTATGTTATTTTATCATCCTCTTCACTCATTAATTTCTAGTTTGATGATATCTATTTTTTTATCATCATTCTTTCTGATGACAACCCTAATTTCAATTGGTTCACCCTTGATTTTCACCACCCTTATACCCAATATTTCTTCCTCCATGTTCCCTTTGATTTTAAATGTCGATGGCGTGCCTTTAATTCACCTAGTGATACAGTTCCACTCAAGTTGGCACATGTGCCACACTCATTTGGCATGCGAGGGGTTCTCCTTTGGCATGTGAGGCACACACCTTTGGTGTATCTCATTGAGGTTGCATCACATCGCTATTGGTGAGGCACACTAGGTGCTCTTCGCCTAACCTCACGTCAAGGATTTTTGAGGAACATACCTTTGACAACCATCCCATAATATAATATTTACTTATTTAATATTTGTGATATTTTTCATTGTGGTTTCATTTGTGACTCTGATGGAGATCTCTATTTCATGTGTCATACAAGTGACATTCCAAATTATCAAGACGTACTACATTCCATTTCTATCAACCATGTTCCCAAAGCTATTATTCTAGGTAATCTAAAATCAAGTTATGATCACCCCCATAATCACCGTTTACTAATTTATTGTTTTTTTTACTTCAAGAACATCCATTGGATTGAGGACCAGGATTTCACTAGATTAAAATGAGAATGGCTTATAATGTAATTTTTTATTTGTAATTGAAAATCTTCCAAAACAATAATATATGTAGTTATGAAAATTAAATAATTATTTTCTAATTAATTAATATGGGTTTATTATGATAACAATAACTCTATTAATTTAATTAATATCTTAATTTAATTACTTTAAAACTAATAAATACTATTAAATAATTACATACAGAAATAAATAGACTTTTAAAATAGAATATACACATTAAAAAAATTAATAAATAATAATACATCTTTTATGTTTATAACATCTGTTGTTTTACAGTTGAAAAAAACATTTTGGTATCCCAGACCTAGCAGTCATATTTTTAATGAAGAATCCCAAAATAAAAAATGACTAATACTATTATAAAATGGTCATTAATTTTATCATCAATCATTGCTTGATTGAATGGAAATATTCCTTCATTTAAGTAATTAGAAGTATAAAGATAAAGGAGGGGATATTAATTTTTTAACGCCAATAGTAGGAACCCAAAAATAAGGATTTCCCTTGATGCTAAAACCACAAACACAACAAATAAAGGGACACAAGATAAACATAACATAAATAATAAAATGATTTTAAGATTTAGGTAATATATCTCACAAATATCCACACAACCCAAGGAAAAAAAGGATTAATTTATGGGATAATTTATTCATAAAAAACTTATTTTACAACACATTAAAAATATACTCTGTAATCCCAATCCTCTATAACCCTTCTGAAATCTCACATTATATAATCATCATCATAACCTGAGTGATGGAAACATAGGAAAGAGATGTGTCACTTTATTATTAAGGGGATAATATATCATAATGTGTCAAATCATAAACATGAAGGAGAACATGAGTAAGAAATAAATATCTTTACCAAATATCTAAATATCTTAGATGATAATCATAAAACATGTTAGAGTAACATAAGACCATAAACATATTTTTAAATATGAATACAATTTATGATGTCGATCAAACAACAAGTTAAAAAATCCTATTAATGTGAGAATGATATAAAATTGTGGACTACATTAAAAATAAAGTGTCATCTAGAAAATGTGGAATTTCATTGAAATGAAATGAAAAACCAATATCTATTATGAAAGGATGTTTCTTTTTTAAATCCTTTAGTGAGACATTAATAAATAAATTCCTCTTACATTCCATTATTTTTCATATAATAAATTTCTAATTCTTTCATAACATTCATATATGTTTTTAGAAAATATATAAAATCCTTCATACAATAATATAATTTTTCACTTTTTTAATATAGTTCATTAAACTGTTGAAATTCATCATCCAATTTTACTTATAATGATTTGGCTCACTTTGAAACATTTTTTGTAATAGTGTGGCATCTCCCCTTTAATTTAAAACCCACATATCTTCAATAATTACATTTATTTATCTCATTATGACTACAATTTCATATCATATGCCCCAAATCACTATAGAACCCACAATGGTCCTGAAAATGAAATTTTATTATAAATCATAATTTTTCTTCTTGAAAATAATTCTTGTTTTCAACCTTTCTAGACATAATTTCTGAATAAATTTTATCAACTAATATTTTTGAGATGATTAAAAAATTTATCTTCATTTAGTATATTGTTTTCCTAAAATTATTTTTTCCATTCCTTATTGATTTATAATTTAAATTTACATTATAATTTTGATATGTTTTAAAATATTTGATATGTCATTAATATTAAATGTCATAACTCATTAGGTATTATATCACTTGTTCCAAAAAAATAGAATGGAGGTTATAAAATTCTATATGTGTTAAAATAATTATTTTAAATTATTTTTAGGTATACATCATTTTAGGTCTACATTTATTTGTTTCAACCCTAGGAATCTCTAATTACCATCCATGTATATGAAATAACTATTTATTGATTAAAATTTATTATTGATGCATTTTTATATCTTGTAGTTGATAGAATGATAGTTTATTATCTTTGTTTATCATATTTGAGTTTATTATTATTCAATAATTTATTATATTATATTTTCATTTATTTTGGGGATGTAAGAAATAAATAATGGATATTTTAAATAACGGTAGGAATAGTCTTAGTTATAGGATCTAATATTTTGAAAATGGGAATATCCTATAAATATAGAACTCATATAGGCCCCAAAGTTTCATATATCATAAAATGTCCCCACCGAGACCCCTTGACTCATAGAAAAGAATGTGTATACCCACCCCCAATATCACCTTCAATAGACCAAATTCAAATAACTTGTGTAAATGGTATAATTATCTCAAATGGGAGGAATTACCCCTTTTAGAGAAAATATTGGAGTAAAACTAACATCATTATCATCTTCATCTCCTAAACATTTTTTATTAGAATTTTTTTCTTGAGACTCTTCCCTCATATATTTTATGTTTTTTGCACTACTATGAGAAATAGTAATTCCATGTATGACTAATTATTAGATTATTTCATGCAACATAGTTGAATGTCCACAAGATATGCGGGATGAGTTTCAAACAACAAAATGAAATGATAACTGTTCAGGGGATGAGTTGGTAATGATGGAAGTTTTCTATAACTTTTATCTTTGTATGAATTAATAGGATTACACAGTCCATAGTTTAATAATTCATTTCTTAAATTAAATTAACTATTTTCTTCAAAGAATACTGAAATTATTTGAAACAATCAAATGTTTGGTTTCCCTTTTTTGGATTATCTATAACATTCACCATTCATAATGAATATCTCATGTGTATTTATTTATTTATTATAAAAAATTAGTATTTAATGAACCTAATAGGATGGATATGAATCGAAAATGGATGCATGAAAATTATTTTACAAAAGAGTA
Organism: Viscum album; assembly: GCA_963277665.1. Classification (NCBI taxonomy): domain Eukaryota; kingdom Viridiplantae; phylum Streptophyta; class Magnoliopsida; order Santalales; family Viscaceae; genus Viscum; species Viscum album. The sequence goes on from OY728123.1 coordinate 1,386,010,332, forward strand.
TGAATACAGAGTTCCATCATGTTTTCAATAGAGCATTTATACAACCCTCATCATATTCTTTTTTTGTGTTCGCATTGTTTTTATTCAAGATAAATTATTCTTGAATATTTGGAAGAAAATTTGATTTTTTCATAGAATAGATCAGATCTTGAAATGTTGGACTAAACCTAGGGAAAAATAAATGTGCACAAGAATTTTCATGAGACTATGGTTTGTGGATCAGTTGATATGATTACCAATGTAAATGATGATGAAGATCACACAGAATAAATGATAACAAAAATTGAAGATAAACTTCATGATTGTCTAAAGTTATTTGAGAATATAAATAGTTGTTCTAAGATACCATTGTATACCAGTTGTACTAAATAAACAACATTTTCAGCTGTATTGAAATTATCTAATTTTAAATCCAGATGTAGATAGAGTGACACCGAATGTACAAGATTACTTGTTCTCCTAAATGATATGCTACAATAAGGAAATTAACTACCATATCTAACATATGACACCAAATTAATGCTACATTCAATGGAAATTAGTTTTTAAAAATACAACCTTGTCCAAATTATTTTATATTATTTCACAAGGATCAGGAATCTGTCATATAATTTCCTCAAAGTGAGGAATAGATTGATACTGGAAAAATGTTTCAAGTCCTTTGAAATATATATTTTACTTTCCTATAATTCAATGGTTTACAAGACTATATGGATATAATGAAATATCGAGATAGTTGAAATGGAATTCAAATACAAGAATTAAATATGGTAACCTTTACCATCTTGTGGATTCTCTTTAGAGGAAGAAAATTTATTACGAGTATCCTAAATTTGGAAATGAGTCAAGAAACTATCATCTTATATTATCTATACATGGAATAAATCATTTTGGTGTATAGAGTAGTACTCAAAGTACATGACCCTTCATGTTTGAAAATTATAAATTGCCACCATGGTTATGGATGAATCGAAAATAAATTATTTTTTCTCTACTTATATATAGATCAATGAAACTCAACAATGATATTTATGTCTATTTGGTTCTACTGATCAGAGATCAAAAATTGATGTGGGATATATGTGTTACAATATATGATTCTAATATAAGTGAATAATTCACATTAAGGGCCATGTTGTATGGGATGATAAATTACTTCCTCACTTATGGATGTTTATTAGGATATAACATTAATGGAAATTTGGGGTGTACCATTTGCCGAAAACACACACACTCTGTTTCTTTGAGACATTCATTGAAGACTATGTTTTTAGGACCTCAGGAATTTTTACCTCGAAGACATAAATATTTTCCTTGAATGACAATATTCTTTGCAAATATAGATCATGGAAAAATACCATCTCTAGTAACAAAAGATCAACAATTAAATAAATTAAAAGTTATTGGCACTGTTTTCGATAATTATTTTTTCATAAAACCTTACGAAATCAGGTTGGAAGAAGAGATAAATATTCTTTGAATTACCATATTGAATTTTTGGTAGGTTAGATATTATTTTGATGTCATTCATGTAGAAAAATGTATTTGATAGTGTTATTGACACATTACTAAATGCTCTTGGAAGAAAAAATATGAAATCAAATATAGGTCGAACATGATTTACAAGGGGATATAGGAAGATTTTGCACTGATGAAGGGTAAAGGGGGGAATTTTTTTCCTCCAACATCTTACACTCTAAAAAGAAAGGAGAAATTGAAATTTTTTCTTTTCCTTGATAATGTAAAAATTCTAGAGGGGTAGTCATCAAATATAATGAATTTCATGTAAATTTATAATTTGAAGTTACATGGATTAAAATCATATGATTGTCATGTTTTGATATATGATTTGGTGCATGTTACTTTTCATTGCAGTATTTATTAAAATTTATGGCATACATTTACAAGAGTCTACTACATTTTCAATTCTATATTGAGTAAATTCATCGACCCGAAGAAGTTTCTAATCATGAATAAGGAGTTTGGAGTCATATTATGTAAATTAGATATGTCCTTCCCATAATCATTCATTGATATAATGGCCCACCTGATGGTTCAGTTCATTATAGAGGTTCAACTATGTGGTCCCATCGACTATAGATGAATGTATCCCATTTAATGATATATGATGATTTTGAAAGGAAATTTTAAGAATTGAAGTCAGCAGGAAGGTTGTATTTTAGACTGATATATCATTAAAGAAGAAGTTTAATTATGTTCCAATTACCCATCAGATGTCTAAGCCATAGTATCCCAAAGTCTCATAATAATTAAATCCTTATAGGTGAAGGTATTTCTATAAGATATGTTTTTACAATTACCTTGATAGATCAGGATTAAGAACACCATTTCAATTTACATAATGGCGAATATGTCGATCCATACATTGAAGTACACAAATAAATTCTTAATGATTTGAATACATCAATGGATGAAAGATGGATATAGAATACACATAATCATTAATTTATAGGATTGTTTTGAGATAAAATTTATAAGGTGTTATCTATACATCTGAATTCAATTATTGAATGACTTTGATGGCTAGCAAGGGGAATAAATGAAAATGTTATATCATATACTAGTTTTGTAATCATTGGTCATACATTATATATAAAATGAAATGATAAATATAGTATGATGAAAAAAGTTGTGTAATTATTATAGAGGAAGTGATACAAATATCTGGTTCCAAAAATAAAAATCGAATTGGTGAAACTATGTCATATTTTTACATTATCGAACAAATATATGAGTTGAATTATATAACATTTCAAGTACTAATTATCCCTTGAAAATGGGTTGACAATATGAGTCAATTGAAATTTTATTAAACGAGATTCCTGAAGGTAAATACAATTGTGGATGGGGAAAGAGACAAGCCATTGATAATGGCATTACTGGAATTGCATGTATTTTTTTATTAGATCCATAAAACAAGAATTGGTCGATAGTCCTAGTAGAGAAAAAAATTTGGCATGATGAAAATTCAATCGAGGATAACCCTATCATTTGGATATAACAATTAATTCATGATGTGACCAATGTAGAAGATGTATTTTACATTAGAGGGGGTCAAAAATAGAGGATTCTTATTCTCGATAGAGGAACAAAAACCCTAAATCCAATAAAAAATAAAGAGATACTGATTGGAAGGTAAATATTTTTTTTAATATACTATGTTTTTCCTGATAACATTATCTGTTCTATTCTACATTAACATAATATAAATTAAATTTTTTGCTGCTCATGTAGATAATGTCTTTTGTGCATGATGATGTTAGAAATTCTGTGTAAGAATATACTATAATGAAGGAAACCATTTTGGAAGATGTAATGAAAATGTTATGGTATACTTTTGATATTTTACCAAAAAATTATATAATAAAATGGTGATTTAATTTTAATTATTCCTTGTATATTTCATTTATTTAATAATATTTCTATCGTTATTTAATGCCTTTCTGCACCAAAAAATTCATAGATATCTTCTCCCTCAAAACCTTTTTATCCCTACAGTGTTGGCATTTATCACCTTACTTCATGTGCCCTCTACCGCCTTTAAATGAAGTGTAATGATGCTACCTATACTCAATCCCAAAGGTAATCATGATATATTCATAGTAAAATCATTCTTCGTAGAATTAATATATTTTTTACATATTTATGATTAATGTTTTTTAGTATTACTTTAAATAAACTGTTTTATTATACATGTGGATAATGTTATCTAATTGGGGTGGTTTTTTTAAATATTCTCATATGAATGAGAGATTGAACTTCAAGGCTACAACTAGGACAATGAAAACAGGGAAATGAGTCAATAATTTATACAACCATCATGAATAGGTGAATTCCAACTACATATTTAATGAAATTTTTCATCATTTTTATCTACTATTTGTATGTTAATTTCATTATTATTTTTATCTAAAACATATTTTGTTTTTTCAAATATCTTTTGGGAAGTGATATTTTCATTGTTACTTATTTATAATATTGTTTTCTATATATCATGCATTTTCGTACTAAATCATTGATAGAATTATTATCCCTCAAAACCTTTTCACCCCTATAGTTATGATATTTATCACTTTCCTTCATATTCCCTCCATTTCCTTTCTAGAATGTTAAATGATGCTACCTCTATATAATCAAAGAGGGAATCTTGATGTTTTAATAGTAAAATAATCATGCATAAAACTAATTTATTATTTCATATTTATTTTTAATTTATTTCTTTTTAGTATTACTCATATAATAATTGTTTTCTTATATAGGGGGATTTTTTTGTTTGATTTGGAATGGTTTTTTCGAAGTTTCTCAAGATCAGGAGAAATTGGACTTCGAGACTACAACTAAGATAATAGAAATAAGTAAATGTGTCAATCATTCATAAAACCAAAATGAAAAGGTGAATTCCTACAACTTATTTAATTAATTATTTCATCATTTTTTCCACTATTTGTAAGTGAATTTTTTATCATTATAATCTCACACTTAGTTATTTTTTCAATAATCTTTTTTAAGTCATATTTTTATTTCAACTATCTATAAAAATACACAAAGAGAGATAAAATGTCACTTTCTACCAATTTTTCCATTCTTTCTTTTGGATTTTTATCATACTACAACACTGCATATTTAGTCGATGTTCTTAGCCAAAAATGTTTTTTAGTTATGAACATCAACTGAATATACATTGTAGGCGGTTCAAAAATAAATCCAATGTAAATCATGGTAACATTGGAATTTGTGAGTTTTTTTTTTGACTTTTTTACATCTTGAAATCAACCACACCTCAATCTGAATCATGATGTGATGGGTATGACTCCAAGTGATTCTTTTTATTTAAAACCGACATTAATTTTACTAAAAAAGACAACTGAAATGTTTAAAACATATCAAAAATATTCATATTGTTTTTTTATATTATTACAAGTACCCATAAGTCATTTTGAATGTTCCAAAATTTTCTGATCCCCAATCCGATACACGATGTCCCCGATATGACTCCAAGTGTTCATTAAGAGTTCAAAATTGATTTTTTAATTCAAAAGTATCACTAATTGAAAAATGAAAAAAATTACATTTGATTATCATTTTAATTTATTAAAAGGATCATAAATCATTTTTGATATGTTTCAATTATTCTAACATCAAACTGATACACTATGTGTGTTGTATGACTCGATGTGTGTGTTTCCAGTTCAAAATGACATTTTAGTAAAAAATAGAAGTAAAATACAAAAAACTAAGAAAAAGAATTCATATTTTCTGGATACTTTAGTAAAATAATCCATAAGTCATTTGGGAAATATATAAATCAATATCACCCCAATCTAATGCATGGTGTGACCAGTATTTCTCCAAGTATGTCATTTTATTTAAAATTGACATTAATATTATTAAAAAAGACAACTAACATACTAAAAACTAGGAAAATGGATTTGGATTTTTTTGATACTTTAATACAATAATACATAATCCATTTGTAAAATTTAGGAATAAGAAACATATTATTCAGATACACAATGATCCCAGTATGACTCAATGTGTCTGTAATCAGTTTAAGATTGAATGTTTTGTTCAAAAAGCTACTCTCACTAGAAATCAAGAAAAACTATCAAATTGTCTTTATAATCTAGTAAAATGATTCATATATCATATTTAACAAGTACTAATTGGTTTCACATAAAAAAACACATGATTTTACTTGTATGAGTCAAAGTGCTTATTTCCAGATTAATATAACATTTTAGTAAAAAAGACAAGAGAGAAACACAAAACTAATAAAAATTATTTATATTTTTTTATATAAATTAAAAAAAATGATCTATAAGTAATTTGATACATTTAGGAATCATTCACATCTTAATATGACACACAGTATGACCGGTATGACTCCAAGTATGTCTTTTAATTTAAAATTGACATCAATTTGAAAAAAACACAACTAGCCCACTCAAGGCATAGAAAAAAACATTTAGATAGGTTTTTTACTTTAGGAAAATGATCCATAAGTCATTTGGGATTTGTATAGATCATCAAAACCTAAAAAAGACAGTGTGACTGACATTACTCCAAGTGTTTATTTTTATTTAAAATTGACATTAATTTTAGTACAAAAGAAAACTAACATACTCAAAACTCAGAAAACACATTTTGATTATTTTAATTGTTTATAAAAAAATTAATTAATTCATTTTTGATGTTTAGAAATTAGTCACACCCCAATATGATACACAATGTGCCTAATATGATTCAAAGTTTCCATTATTAGTTTAAAATTGACATTTTAGTTCAAAAAATGTCAGTCACTAAAAACTATGAAAATACACTCTGATTGTATTGATAATTTAAGGAAATTTTTATTAAATCAATTTTCACCTGCATGAATCAATGTCACGTAAAACCAGAATATGAGGTGACCATTATGAGTCAAAGTGTGTGTTTCTTGTTTAAAATTTTATTTTAGTAAAAAAAAAGTGATGTACTTAAAACAAAGAGAACACATTCATGTTTTATTGATACTTTAGGAAAGGGAACTATATGTCAGTTGGGACATCTAGGAGTCATCTTCACCTCAATACGACAGAGTGTGACTGGTATAAATCTATGTGCATCTTTTAATTTAAAATTGACATGGATTTTAGTAAAAAAGATAACTAACATAAAAACCAACAAAACAAATTAATATTTATTATACTTTAATAAAATTATCGATAAGTAATTTGGGATGTATAAGAATCAACCAAACCTCAATCAAATGCCTGATGTTACAATTGTGACTCAATGTGTCTGTTTTCATTTTAAAATCTACATTTTAGTTCAAAACATTTCACCCACTGAAAACTAAGAAAAAAAGCTCAAATTATCTTTATAATTTATGAAAATGATTTAAAAATAATTTTTTATTTTTAGATATCTGTGTCATGTCAAACTAAAACACGATGTGAATGTTATGAGCCAAAGTGCATGTTTCCGGTTTAAAATTACAATTTAAAAGAAAATTTAGGTGACATACATAAAAGAAAGAAAAAACATTAGGATTTTTTTGATAATTTATAAAGATGATTCAAAAGTAATTTGAGACATTTTTGAATCATATGAACCTCAATAAAATTCATAGTGAGACTATTACCACTCCTAGTGCATATTTTTATTTATAATTGACATGAATTTTATTAAAAAAGATAACTAACCAACTCAAAACAAAAAAAAAATGAATTCTGAATGTTTTTATAATTTATGAAAATTTTCCATAAGTCAACTGGGGTGTATATGAATTGTTTAAACCACAATATGACACATGGTGTGACTAGTATGACTCAAAGTGTCCATTATCTATTTAAAATTTATATTTTAGTTCAAAAATTATTACTCTCTAAAAACTAAGAAAAAAATGCTCTGGTTGTCTTGATATTTTAGAAAAATTGTTCATTAATAATTTGTGACATGTAGGAATCAGTCCCATATAAAACGGATACACGATGTGACCAGTATGAGTCAAAGTGTGCGTTTCTAGTATAGAATGACATTTTAGTAAAAAAGACATGTGATTTGCTCAAAATCATGAAAATTTAGTTCTATTGTTTTGAAAATTTATGAAATTATCTATAAATAATTTCAAATGTGTAATAATTATCCGCACCTCAATCCAATTCACAGTATTACTAGTATGACTCCAAGTGCATGTTTTAATTTAAAATCAACCTCAATTTTAGTAAAAAAGAAAACATACATACTCAAAACCAATAAAATGAATTCTGATTATGTTTATACTTTATAGAAAAAATATATAAGTCATTTGTGATGCGTAGTAATCATTATCACCTCATGCCGATGCACGATGTGACCTGTATGACTCAAACTATACTTTATCAGTTTAAAATATCCATTTTATCTTCAAAAGTATCACTCACTAAAAACCATGAAATCCTGATCACATTCTCATGAATATTTATGAAAAAAAATTCATAAATCAATTTTGATGTGTAAGAATCTATCTCACATCAAACCGATACATGATGTGAACTGTATGAGTCAAAGTGTGTGTTTCCAGTTTAAAATGAAGTTTTAGTAAAAAAGACAATTGGAGTACTCAAAACTAAGAAAAAACTTCTATATTGTTTTGACAATTTATAAAAATGATCCACAAGTTATCTGAGATGTGTTTGAATCCTAAAAACCTCAATCTGATGCACAGTTTTACCAATACGACTCAAAATGCATTGTTTTATTTAAAATTTTCACTAATTTAATTAAAAACGACAATTAACAATATCAAAATCAAAAAATATATTCCTATTGTATTAATAATTAAGTATAATGATCAATAAGTCAATTTGGGATGTTTAGAAGGAATCTAAACCTCAATCTGATACATGATGTGTCAGGTATGACTCAAACTGTCCATTATTAGTTCCAAATTTGCATTTTAGTTCAAAAAGTGTCACTCCCTAAAAAATGAAAAAACACACTCAAATTGTCTTGTTAATTAAGGAAAAATATTCTTTAGACATTTGTGACATGTAAGAATCTACATCATGTCAAAATAATACACAATGAAACCAATATAACTCCAAGTTGGTGCTTCCAGTTTAAAATACATTTTTGTAAAAACACAAGTGACGTACTCAAAACCCAGAAAACCCATTCATATTGTTTTGATACTTTAGAAAAATGAATGATATGTAAATTGGGATGTATACGAAATATTTTTTCCTTAATCTGATGCACATTGTGATCGTTCAGAATCCAAGTGCATTTTTCAATATATAAGTGTCATCTTTGTTTAAAACCCACATCACGTCACCAAACCCAAGTAAACGAGCCTAGATTGTTTTCTCAACATTCTATCTACTATTACATAATTAATTTTCATAGCACTTTTATTGTAAAACTAATTAAATTAAAATTTTGAGAGATAACTTTGGAAGACAAATAAAAAAATGTTGTGATGTGGAAGAATCAACTTCAACTCCATCCGATACAAGTGTTTTCCTCATATGACTCAATGTTTAGTTTAAAATAAAAAATTTATGCAAATGTATTTTATTATATTAGTACTTACATAAGAATTATATTCATATAAAATTGTTTTTTTTTCATGAGCAAGGGTGGTTCGATAATAGAATGATTCAGGGTAAGTATTGAAAGGCTAAGGAACGTTGATGTTTTTGAATATATATAATAATTTTTACTTATGTAATTGTAGAGAAAAATGTTTGAAATTCCAATAATATGGTGTTTTTTCATTTATTTTTGTATTAAATTTTATTTCATTTAAATTATATATTTGTATTAGATTTTATTTATATTTGGTGGTGTTTCTGTTGCTGTAGTGTGCTGTTATAGCACATTGTAGTATTCCCCTTTATCAGTGGTTTTAGAAAGAATGATAAAGGTACCCTTTACCAACACTTCTATAAGAACTGATAAAGTTCCACTTTATCAGTGTTAAATAAAAGTGATGATAAATTTTTGTCCTTTAATTATTCTTTTTTTAGCACTGATACAAGTGTACTTTATCATTTCTTTTTTAGTGCTGATAAATTCTTAGAGCTATTAATATTTCTTCAGTAGTTAACACTTCTTTATCACTGATAAATTCCATTTTAGGGATATTAAATGCCTATTTTAGTAGTTTTTAGAAACTAGACACATACATGTTACCCATATAAAATTTATTAGAAAAATAAAACATAATACACAATAAAAACAAATGATCATCATCCTTTAATCTCATTCAAAGTTTTCGTTTTCATATAATTTTAAAGTAAAAACATATGGATGAACTCTAATGCTTAATAAGGTTTAAATATAGTATAATCTTTCTTAAATAAATAAGGAACTAAAAGTATGGAATGGTAAATAACTGAACACATAATACATTTAATAAATAAGATGACTATCATAATTGGATAAGTAATAAAAAACATGGACATGTATATAACTAAAAACACATTCCACTTAATCAGTAAACTAAGAATGAAATGCAACCATCGATAATATAAATGAGAATATATATTGGATAATAATTAAAAATAAATTATAAATGAAGTATATTCTTAATTATTGTACATAATCATCTCAATAATCATGATACCTCTATTTTTAATACATTTCACAAGATGGTTTAAAACTACAGTTAAAAAACAATCTAATATGACCAACTAATTTTTATAATGAGAATTTTTTATTCATATTAGGGAAATGTATAATAATTAAACACCTATAACTACATGTCCAAACCATTTAACAAATATTGAATAAGTGACTTAATTCCTGAGTTAATATATCTTATAATAAAATATCCATATTCAGTTAGGGATACAAATTTATTTATAGTTTCCCAGTTAATCAATTAAATTTCAATCTAAACACAATTTTTAAAAATTCTATACGGTTTAGGAAATACTAATATCCATCATATATGAATATTATATTTTTGATAAATAGATTGTCTAATAAAAAATTATCTTAAGAAAGTGATTGTTTCAAGAGAATGTAAACTATCAAAATAGAATGTGAGATTGTACAATAATTTTTTAATTGTTTGGAAAATTTTAAATTTTAACCCATTGAAGAATAAATTTGAAATGAAAAAAATATTCATCATGAAAAAATATATTTTCATGTTATGTAAATCAATGGGGTAGTATATACACCACATGAAATTGAATAGGTGCATATTAATAAATATGTTTCATTGAAATTGAAATTAAGATGAAATATTTTTCTGTAAGATTTACTTTAGTTGACCATAAATTAACCTCATATATAATAATTTTAAGAACGTTTTTAATTTATACCATAGACACAATATTATTTATAATACCATATATGATCCTATTATAACAATTTTACACAAATATTTACTAATATTTAATTATTTTCATTTTTTGGGGTGTTAAGTGCATTTTTTTCACATCCGTGTTTTGAATGAAAGTTATGATTATTTTAAATAGGATATAAATATATCATCTCAAGAACGATTATAAGGTTATAATTAAAATATTTACATATTAGATACACTATTATAACCATTCATAAAAGTTAGTCTTGTAATATGAATTGCATCACTTTGTGGATACGGTAAGTTGTACGTCCGCACGAGTGATGATATCATTCCCTTAAAGGTGAATGAGAATGAAATTTTAAGATATATAAATTTGAAAAAAATCTATATCACGTAATATATATCTCATATATTCATTTAATTTACCTTTATTCCCTTCCATGTAAATCTTATGTGAAAAACGAATCACATCTCTTTGTGAGGCGGTAATCCGCCGAATACATGAGCGACATTATCATGTTTTAAAATAAATGGGATGTAAGAAGGTATATGTGATATTATAATTCAATAAATATAATTATATAATAAATATTATATATATATATATATATTAAACCAATCATTATATCAATCCATGCGAGGTGTTGATGGAAAACGAGTTACATCAGTTTGTGAGACGGTAGTCCACCGTACATACGATCAGTGATTTCAGTTCCCAATTGATAAAAGAGAAGAAGGTAATAGATTATTATATTGATATAATAACATATCAGTATATGGGTTATACTATATATATTATAATATGAACGTACACTATTATTTTAATAAGATGGTAGATGAAAAAATATAAAATTGATTAATTAAGAATGTTACCTCTTATTTGGGTGACGACTTTAGGTTTTCACAAAAGGACTTACATAGATGAATTTACAATAAAAAAGGATATATGATGTTTATAGGGGATTAATTAAGTTAATTGGATATGTCTTTGTTGAAACAAATTTCTTTTTAACTATGAATAGGGGAGGAGAGGGACTTCCTTTTATAAGTGGGGAGAGGACACACATGAAAGTTTTGAAAAAATTCGATTAAACAAAAATTGGTATCGTATAAAAATATAAAAAAATGAGTCCTATTGACCCTTAATGTTATAGGTTTTATATAAATTTATAAAATGGGTGTTGTAAAATTTGGTAGGTCATTTTAACCCTTTTCTTATTATTTTAACCCTAGGTAAATCAGTTTTTACAATAACCACAGAATTATGTTTTTACTATTTTACTTTCCATAATGGTTAAAAATTAAGTTGAGATAATTATATAATTTAAATTATAATAATTATAAATAAGTAATTCATTTTTTAAAAATTCATTTAAATTATGTCTAAGAATCCAATTAAAAATGATACCTGCATACATGATAAAATATTATGTTTCCAAAGAGTAAATTATTATAAGTATAAAAGGTTTTAATGTCAACATAAATAATTAAATTGATTTAACTAACAAAAATTGTATTTATTACAATATTATATATCTATTTTGACTTTAAATTCAATTGAAAATATAAATAAACTTTGAAAATAATTTATACAAATAGGCAGTTTTAAATAAAAATCAGCATTTTTGACTTTTCATAAAAATGGAAACATTTCATAAAAATACAAAAAATAAAATAAGACAATTTTGACATGATAATTTTAAAAATTAAATATAATTTTATTGAATCCATTTTATAAAATTGATAAAAAATATTTTTAAATTATATTCTCCAAGAACAACTGACCCGTTTTCTAGAAAAATATATTTTTCAAAAAACATTTATTTTTATTTCAAATGAATCTTATTTAATTTCTCATATATAAATAAAAATAATTTTTATTATTTATTTTTTCATATTCATACCTTTAAATTAAATGTCTATGTTATAATGGTTGTTTTTAGATACTATTTTAATAGAGTATCACATTTCATTTAAAACGATTGTTGTGTGCATCAAAAAATATCAATGTGATTAAATTTATTTAAAAGTAAATATATAATAAATACCCGGGGTTTTAAATTTTTATTCTTTTGGAAAAATTTAAAGTGGTTTCCAAAAAGTTCACCTACCCAACTTATGAAAGGGAACCTCTTCCCCTCACTACTTCATGACTCTCAAGCCATATATCTTGACCAAACCATACCAAAATACCTCCCCAAAATTACAAAACACATTATAGAGGATCCTTAATTCAAAATGACCAATAATAGATCCATTAATAATATATATAAAATAGGTTCTTCTAAGAGAAAGTAAATGTCTTTACTAGCTCTTTCTTTTTTTACTTCTTCATTTATAATTTTTAACTATGTATTAACAATTAAAATATAATAACAATAGTATACCCCATATATATAGATGTTATTATGTTGAAAGAATAATATTTATCCATTACCTCCTCTAGAAAATGGGAAAAAAATTCATTGCTCATGTATACAGGGGGCTACCACCTCTCAAACCAATACAATTTTTTTTCCGTCATTGACTTATATGGATTGTCAATCTGAATGAAAAAATGATTATATTTATTATTTAGTTTGATAGTTCAATTTTATAGATTTAGGGGTAACCATTACGTAATCTATAGACCCATATGCAGTAAGACTTAATTCATTGGTACTTTAGGACCAATGACAAAATAACCAATAGAAATCCCTTCTCAGCTGATACAATTTTGTGGTCTATAAAAACACACATGAAAATCTACCTACCAAGCATCCCAATTCATGACTGCATGGGAATACTCTCAATGGAAAAGCCATCCCCTCTCTTTCATCCTAATCTGGGAGCACTGCTAATGGGTTTTCCTTACTCTGATTCATTTCCCACATATTGTTTTAAATAATTAGTCTAAAAATATATCCAATAAATAAATATGATATTTATAACATTTATATAATCCAATAAATGATGGAACTATACATAAGAACAATAACATCCTTAATAAAACATGCATGGTAAAACTGAGTAGTTAATACATGAAAAATGGTAACAAAAAAATATAATTTAATGAATGAGTGAAAAATGTTTTAAGAATATAATATATGGTATTATAAACCTGAATATTGTTTTGTTATAAATTACTAAATTATTTAAAAGAATTATGCAAGAGGTTAAAGAACATTTAACTAAAGGGAAACATGAGGTAAGGAAATTCAAATCGATTTCCCTTTATTGATCCATATTTTAATGTTTTTCACCTAATTTATTTTATATTGTGTAAATAATTCCCTTTTTACATTTAATATCAAGAACCCAAAATATTTCTTGGTGTTATAATTTCAAATTTTAAATATTTTGTCCAAGGGGTTTGACCAAATTTTACTAAGTGGAAAATAATTTTACAACTCAATTTCTTTCCATTGAGTTATATTACTTATTAATTGGCATTAATAATATAATATTATATGTGGAGTGACTTTTATTAATTTTTTTTTCAAATTTATACTTTTTTATGTGGATTTACATTTTTCACACAAAATCACTTCTTTTATTAATTTCCAATTAAGAATTATGATCTTTTAAAGGTTTATTTCACAATCTCATTTTAATCGATACTCTTTATGATTTAATTTCATTTAATGGAAATTATTCAGTCATTATCAAATAAACCCATTTGATTTTATTATCCACTATTTTTTTATTAAATTTAAAAATAATATTTTGTTTTCCGACTCATTGGTACATAAAATTATTGTGAATTTTTATTAAGAAAATTTGACTTTATTTACTAGAAAAGTGAGAACCATAGATATAACCATGGCCCTAGATAATTTATCAAAAAAATAATAAACATGAAGTTAGTATTTTTTAGGATAAATAAGATGAAACAACCACAAATGGATATAAACAGCGAGTCATTGTTAATTTTTTCACTCCTTCTACAATAAACACGTCGACCTCGTGGTGGTGTTCCTCCCCTCCAATACTTTGGATTCCGCCACACACCATCTGGATCATTAATTCCCAAAGGTTTGTCAACCTCATCAGTCTGTTGATTGTCTATGTGATCATCAGGATCACTTGGGGAAATAAAAACATCTTTACTGCAATCTTATGAATCAACCAATCATAATTTGATGAATATCCACTTTTAATATCCTCTTTGAAAACCTTATCAATATAAAGAGTGGGGGGAACATTAAATATAGAATATTTAATACCTTTACTCACCCAAATTTCCATGTATAATACATGAAACTCAGTTAAGTGGATAGTTTCAAGCATACTATAAAAATTAGGCCGTACTGTGTCATTGGAGGGAGTCACCAAAGCCTTCACATCCTCGATGACATCCTACCCTTCCACCATATAACTTGGAAGATCAACAGTAGGTGCAGTTCAAATACTCCTAGTGAATTCATTATCTAAAATTGAATTTGTTTCATTCCCAACCTCTTTAGTATAGGAATGAAATCCTAAGGATTGAACTAACATATTCACATGACCTGGGTCATCACTAGAAACCTCATAATGTTCTTCTTTAGAAACTAGGTTCACATTTTCATGTTGCTGGAGCTTCCCATCTATGGGAACTCCTTTATAAACCAAATATCCAAAATTAAAATTACTTTTGGAGTGAAACTGACCCTCTAAAAAGATGTAAGGTTCTATATCAATATCACAACATTGGATATAGTTTTACTAATAACCCAATTTTTAGAAAGATAGGGATCCCCTTGAACCATAGGTGCAATATTAGACATTAGTTTAGTGAAATGTGTGCTTTCACCAAATATAGGAGACACCCCTCCCAATTATTACAAAGTTGATCAACATGGTTAGAGTCATTTCCAAATAAAACCTAAGAAATGTAAACTTCTTTAAGAGGAGAATCATCATTCACTTGTGGCATACTATTTTTCTTTTACTAAATATAAAAATATGTGTCAGAGTCATCGGTAATTTTAATTTTAATTTTCAACATAATTTTTATTCCTTTTGAAAATGGAATATCTCAATCCTCTGTGGAAATTTTAATTAACATGACTAATGCTTGATAAATTCTAACAGAACTAAGGAACATTCTCAAATTCAATCGAAAGTTCAATCTTAAAATTAGTATCCATAAAATAGACAGTCTCAACAAGAGGAAGAGATAAATCAAACTCAACGAAAATTTGAGCAAAGTGGATATATCTAGCCATCCTTATTTCATTATCAAATTTTATTGGGTTACCGAAAACGAAGGAAACATCCCAAAGTATATTTAGATTCCAGAAAAACTAATTATACCTTTTAACACAAATCTAGGATTTTTCAAATGATTTCATTAAGGTTATTTTTTTTCTACAAATGTTTTAAATAATATTTTTAATATTGTCCAATTATTTATTATAGAATTGTCCACAAAGTTTTGGCTTTTAATAATTGTTTAAATGGCATATTCATATATTATATTTATGATGATATTATTCTTATTTAATTATTGGATAACACATACCTTCAGCAGTTTCATTTTTTAAAAATAGTAGGACATCGTTTGTGGTCGTGTGGACAACCTTCTTGTCAAAGTGATGTTATTCATTCATGCATTACATGGAATATATTGAAGAATGTTTTAATAAAAATGTTTGATTATTATGAAATAAATATAATAATGTAATTATAATAAAATCACACAGGTATATATATATATATCATTTATGTTTCATTCTTTTAATATGACTATAAAATGGAAATATTGTTCATTCGTACGTACGACCTACTGTCTCCATGAATGGTGTATTTCATTTCATATCCCAAAATTTAATGAATTACTGAAAATAAATATATAATGATTATATATTATATTTAAATAATTATTTGAATTATTTAGATTATTCAATCATGATCTATGTAAAAGGAACTAAAAAATAACAAGTTAAAACTAACTCGAAAAACAAGGTATTTGGCACACGAAACAAGGAAAATAATGAACGATTATTATCAAATGGGTGATAAGATGTTATAAAAGAGTAATATATGATATTATAAATATTAATATCGTCATGTTATATGTAAATAATAATATTTAAACTTCTATAAAGGTGGTTAAAGGGAGTTCAACCAAAAGGGAGCATAAGGTAATAGATTTTTTATCTCAAATGCTATATCTGTGAGTAAATGTCATATTCACCTATTACCTATTTTTTATGGTTTATATAATTCCCATTTTATATATTGTATCATTATTTATTTATATACGTAGTATCTAAATGTTTCATTTAATGATTAATACGTTCTGGGCTTCAGATTCAGATATCACAACATTTGTAAGGGGATCTCTAGTCTCACTATTATTTCTATGAAACAAATGCCATTTTCACTACTTATTTCCTTTTTGTGGTGTATAAACTAAACAATTACTTGTTATATAATTAATTTAATTCATTTAATGATATGAAAAGTTTCAATTTATGTTATTCATTCATGGATCTCATGATTCAAAAGTTACCGAAGTAGTAATGGATTTCATCTCAATTTACATTCTATTTAGAATTAATTATTATTAAGAACCAATTATCATTTATGTGGAATATGTACTACCACTTTTACATTTAATATAGTGATTAATTCCACTTCTTGGTATTTTATGTTTTACATTGAATTAACTCATCCAAAGGAATTTAACTTGAAAATTAAAATGCGGTAAAAGTTATCATACAATCTCACTTTATTTTGTGATTGTTAAATTTCTCTTGAAAAAATCAGTTTAGTATAATAATTATAAATTAGGAAATAATATTCAATTAAATATCCACATTCTTTTCTGATGAATATTTTTATTTCAAAAATCATATACCATTATTTATATATAGTGTTTACTTTAAAACTTATTTGATTATCTGGGGAAATATTGATAAATCCGTATTATTTACACAATATGAATATTGGATAAGCCATATTGTTTATTAATTAAATTTAATATATGATATATATTAATTTATTTTGGATTTTATGTGATGGGTGGAGACCATAATTCATATAACCCCTCGATGCATCGACGATTTCCCATAAGCTAAATTAGATGGCCAAATTAAACGGGTTATACCTATAATTTTAAAATATCATTTTAAATATATTGACGTTGTAGGATTTCTTGTTCCTTAGAAATGAAGTCCTATAATTAATCGTTGATTCATTCAGATTTTAGTTATTATTATCCATATTATTTTCACTATGGATAAATATATAGATGGATTTCATTCTCAGTTTATTAATTAAATGGAATGTGTTTTTAGGAATTTACCTAGCCATATTGTTTACTAAATTCCTTCACAGTTATTGATTAAATGGATTTTTTTCAGTTATTTACCTTCACATGTTTATTATTACTTATCATGTTATTTAAATGGAATGTGAAAGAGCACTGTCGTGGGCGCCCTCAAATGATTAGTGTGATTTTGGGGTACTTAGGTACAACAGAGTGGCTGACCAAGGTCGTCTCTCAAAGGAGGAAGTGAATTAAAACAACTTTTTAGAGGTATTATAAAAATAAAATAAAAGAGAATGAAAACAATACATTAAAGGATGCGGTTTGTTTATATTTTATAAATCTAGAAGAAGTTTTTTATAAGAATATTGTATTTTTTTGTTTTTATTTTGAAATGAATTTAAATTAAAATGACACAACAAGAAGATATTTTTTTAGACAATATTTAAAAGACGTAATCGATATAAATATACCTCTTCAATAAATTATTTATCATTATCATTTAAATTAACATCCACTTAATTATGTTCCATTAATTTATTAAACCCTGAACCCTACAGGAATTAACCTTACCACAAAGATGAAGTGAATTAAACCCTAGGTTATCTTTAGAACATGTAATCACAACACCCTACTTTGATTGATTTTAAAAAGATAGATTATGGTCAGTGGTAAATTAAGGCACATATAAATTCTGGAAATGAGGAATAATTGAGTTTAGAGATTATTTTTGAACTCTACAAATTAATCCCACGTGGTTTTGAATTACCGGTTAAGGTTGCGCTCTCACAGTTCACACAATTCCCGACCTCGCGTGTTTTGTGTTAACTATTCAATTTCTTCATTAGATTAATTTAAATTAAAAACTAAATTGATAGATCATAATATTTTAATTACAATAGCTCATTGATTCAAAATAAATGAATGAAGAAGGATATAGGTCGATTGATTACTAAAAAGAACTACTCTTCCATGGGCGATGTAGTCATGGTAGAAACGTTTTTCTTGTACAATGTTTTAGAAAGGGTAGAAGCCAATATTGTTTCAACTCTTGATTCTAGCCCAATTAGGAATATTAAGAGAAGAATAAATTTAAACTAAACAGAATAAAAGAGAATAAAAATAAGAACAATGAATTTTTATATGAAAATACAAACATTGCAACACGAGGAAGAAGAATAGGGCTTCGACGAAGGGATCCTATCTTCAAGAGCTACCCTTACTGAATTGCTTGGAGAATTGGAGTGTAACCTCTTCTCCTCTGCCCTAAAATTCCTAATGCACGTCCCAACCATACCAAATGTGAAAAACAACAATTTATAGAGTGTTGGGGAGGCTAGGTTCAAAGTGGTTTCAAGTGTGAATGGGGAATCTCTACCAAATATTTTATGCCAAACTTTACCGCCCATTTGAACACAAAAACGAGAGAATTAGATATCCTTCTAGAAGGATTATTCGCGCATAAATTAGTCATGTAGATCCTCTCAAAATTTGGGCCAGATCAAGCACGAATGAAGACGTTCTGGCCCAAATACAGAACTCATATCCATTCTGCCGAGTCCAACCTACCATTGACTTAATGACCCATTTACTCCTTCCAAATGAAATTTTTATCTCTAGTGTCCTGAATAAAAGTTGTAGAAAATTAATTTATTAATAATATTACAAAATATTAAGTTCCAATAAGTCATATGAAAATATTTATGTGCGAAATATTACAGTGCATTTTAAAAGGGTAAAACTGGAATTTTAATCAAATTTTCAAATAAATGATCTAATACAAATATTTCATAAATGAACATATTTAGCACAATGTGAGGAAATTATGTCAGTTATTATCAATAAAATATTCAACAAAATAGTGTTTTATCAACTCCCCTACCCATACCCTTTTGGACTCCTGGGAAAAACCTCATATCAAGTAAACATCAATATCAAATCAAAACCAATTTTAAAAAACATATCTTTGAGATCAAAAAATTACACACCAAGAAAAAAAAAGATATAATTCCTCATAAAAAACCATTATTTCAAGTTCTTCTTTTATATCATTTAATATATTTCAACATTATTTATCCTCTCATGCACAATACACTTACCTCACTTGAATTTTCTCTTATCACAAAAATTTCATTTTTTTTCAATTTCTTTCTCATCCAAACTCATACAATGGTCAACATAGGCTTGATAAATTTCTACATCACTACCTGATTGGAGTCAAGGAAACATTTTTATCATGATTACTTTTTAGGGTTATTCTGTGGCTTTCAGTTGGTAAGATTTAGATGTGAAAAATTCTGAGGCTGAATGAGGAGGGCTTGACTCTTTTTGAAGTAAAATTACATTAATCTAATTTTCACTTAAATATGGTCTCCTAATCAATTGACATAGAATTTATTCATAATCATCATCATGAAAAATAAAGGAATGTGCACACCATTCAACATTTCAGTAGTAAAAATGTCAATATTCTCGAACATGATTTTCTTAAAAGCTCTAGATAGGCACAGCTTTCCCCCTCTATTAGATGCTCCAGAAAGGCACAACTTCTTTTATCATGAAAGCTCCATGAAGTCACAAATTTCAATATAATGTTTTTATTCAGCAAAAAATAAATCTCTTCAGAATTTAATTTTTCACCCGAAGTATCACAAAATGTGGTAGCACAACACAAGACAGATTCCCCCACACTTAAGCTCAACTTGATTATGCAATTTCACTTCAAGAGTTGGTTGGATAGAAAAAATTGGCTTATAATGTGGATAACCTAATAGGATATGCATGGATTCTAAGGGATAAACGGATTAAATTTTCAAGTTATGCCATTATAAAAATGTATTCTTTGAAATAGGTGCTTTAATATCAAATAAATTCCTCAATCATTTAAACATAAGTACCTCAAACCCTCATGTTTTGACAGGAATAAATCAAATTCTGGTTAAATTAATCATGATTTGGTTCTCTCAAGAAGTGAGGTTAATGTAAAGAATATGAAAATAATGGTTTAGAAGCCTTACATGAAAGGAGTTTCAAATATAAAGACAGTGAGATGTGGCATGGGATTCAAAATTCGGTGTGGTTTTTCATGAAATTACTAAATATTTGAACTTGAAACAAAGTCATTTCAGCATTCATTTAATCTTAATTTCAAGGGATAAATTGTTTCACTTATTTATATGGATTTAAAAATGTTTATGAGAATAATTTCTGCTCAAAAGTTTCAAAAACACATAGAAAATTGAAAAATAAACACACAAAATTTGAAAAACACACAATTTTTATTGTTTTTTTAAACAGGAAAACAATTGAAATTACTAAACTAAAAGGTTCCCTCCCACACACTTAGAATATTACATTGTACTAAATTTGAACCCATTATATTATATATGCACATGAAATGTATAATTTTAAACAGGACAAATAATAAAAAAGTAAAAGGGTTTGGAACAGCCTGATGTGCTCAAGTGATGATGGGGTCATGCAGTGTGATAAAATCCACTGCATCAATAGAAAGTCCCTCAATGTGTCTCTTAAAATGTTTCCCATTGACTGTAGATCTCCTTCATGTGTCCTCTTGTGTGATCTCCACTGCACCATAAGGAAAAACATTATTCACAACATAAGGACCTAACCATCTGGAAGACAACTTACCAGGCATCAGCTTCAATCGTGAACTATAGAGAAGGACTTTCGCTCCAACATGAAACTCCTTTTGTTGTATCATTATATCATGAGTTGCTTTTGATTTTTCCTTATAGATCCTTGATTTCTCATATGAAGACAATCAAATCTCTTCAATCTCTTGAATTTGTAGCTTCCTTTGGATTCCAGCTTGGGTTAAATCCATGTTGCATTTCTTTATAGCCCAATAATCCTGATGCTCAACTTCCACGAGGAGATGACACACTTTAACAAAAACAATCCGAAATGTGGACATACTAATGGGTGTCTTGAATGCTATCCTATAAGACCACATTGCATCATCCAAGTGATTGCTTTAATCCTTCCTATTTGGCTGCATGGTTTTCTCTAAAATCTATTTCAACTCACGATTTGAAACCTCAGCCTGGCCATTTGTTTGGGGGGTAGTATGGTGTCAATGTTTTGTGTGTCACCCCATAATTCTAAATAAGGGAGGTCAAATTCTGATTGCATAAGTGTGTCCCTTGGTCACTGATGATGGCCTTCTGTACTCCAGACCAGCAAAAAATTTGTGCTTTGACAAAGTCAACAACAACATGAGAATCATCAGTCCTGGTGGCCTTAGCCTCCACCCATTTACTCACATAATCAACAGCAACCCAAATGTATAAAAAACCAAAGGAACTAGGAAAAGGACCCATAAAATCGATGCCCCAAACATAAAAAATCTCACAGAATAGTATGGGTTGTTGGGGGCATCTCATGTCTCCTAGAAATGTTCCTAGTGTGTTGGCAATGAGACCATGACTTAAGAAACACATGGGAATCATTGAATAAGATAAACCAATATAATCGAGAGTCCAAAACATTCATAGCTGTCTGTTGGGGTCCAAAGTGTCCACCACAAGCAAGTGTATGACAAAATGTAAAACAGAATCCAACTCTTGATTAGGAACACACCTCCTAATAAATTGTTCACTACACATACGCCAGAGGTATGGATAATCCCAAACATAATACCGAGACTCGTTTTTTAATTTTTGGACTTGATATTTCTATAAATTTACAGGGATTTCAGAGGAAATAAGTTAGTTAACTAAATCTGTATACCAAGGATGCGTACCTGAGATGGAATAAAGATGCTCACCAGGAAAAGTGTCCTGATGTGGTACCTGGTCCAAGGTGTCATTCTCTAGTGTGTGAGTATGCCTACTCATGTAGTCCACCACCAAGTTTTCTGACCCCTTTTTCCCTTTATCTCAATATCAAATTCTTGAAGAAAGAGTATCCATCAGATTAGCCTGGGCTTTCCATCTGGCTTCTTCAAGAGGTACCTCAGAGCTACATGGTCAGAATAAACAAATACTTTAGAGACCAATAAATAAGAACGGAATTTATCTAAACCGAATATAACAAAAAGAAACTACTTTTCCGTGGTTGTGTAATTTTATTGGGATGAATCCAGTGTCCTCGATGCATAGGCGATTACATGTGAATGTCCCTCCACCATCTGAGATAAGATGGCTCCAATTGTGAAGTTGGAGGAATCACACATAATATCAAATGGAATATCCCACCATGGGCACTGTATGATTGGTGGAGTGGTTAGACACTTCTTTATATCATCAATGGAAGCCCTGCAAGAATCATCAAACATGAAATCAGAATCCTTTTGAAGTAATCGTGACATAAGAAGAGAAATATTACTAAAATCTTTAAGGAAGAACCGATAAAACCCTGTATTCCCTAGGAAAGATCTAACATCACACACACATGAAGGATAGGGTAAGGATGAAATAATTTCTACCTTAGATCTATCAACCTCTATCCCATGTTTTTACACTACATTCCCTAAGACAATTCCATGATCTACCATGAAATGAAACTTTTCAAAGTTCAGGACTAGATTCTTCTCAATACAATGATTCAACACCTTTCCCAAACTACTTAGACATTCATCAAATGAAGACCCATGCACTGTAAAATCATCCATAAATACCTCCATGCATGTCTTAATAAAATCAGAAAAAATACTCACCATGCATCTCTGGAAGGTACCTAGGGCATTGCAAAGTCTAAATGGAATCCTTCAGTAGGAAAACATACCAAAAGGACAAGTGAATGTTGTCTTATTCTAATCCTATGGAGCAATAGGAACCTGAAAATATACCAAAAATCCATCCAAGAAACAATAATATGTTTTCCCAGAAAGTCTCTCAAGCATCTGATCAATAAATTGGAGGGGAAAATGGTCCTTGCGAGTAGATTGATTTAGTTTCCTATAATCAATACACACACGCCAACTATTTTGCACCCTCATTGAAACTAACTCATCTTTCTCATTTTTAACTACAGTAACACAACTTTACTTAGGCACAACCTGAATAAGACTTACCCACTGAGAATCTGAAATGGGATAGATTATACCTTCCTCAAGAAAATTTTCAACCTCTTTTTTAGAAACCTCCAGAAGGTTTGAAATGAGTCTCCTTTGTGGTTGCCTCACTGGTTTAGCCCCATCCTCCAAAAGAATTATATGCATGCAAATGGAGGGGATAATACCTGATATGTCAGCCAAGGTCCACCTGATTGCCCTGATGTTCTCCCTCAAAAGATTCAAAAGATTTTCTTCATGTTCAAAAGGGAGATTTTTAGAAATGATAACATGTAATTTTTCACCACTTAAAACGTGTGAGTATTTGAGATTTGGTGGCAATGACTTGAGTTCCAATGTAGGGGGGAGGTGTATGGATGGAGACATAGAAGGAACTAAAATATGTGTGCAAAGAGCATTAGTATCATAATATACATATTCAAAAGTAGAGAATAAAGCATCAAATCCATCAGTATACTCAATAGCCATGCCATAATTAGAGCTCACATAATCAAAATCAGAATATGATTCCATTTCAAAATCAAATCTGAGGGAGTCTTGTTCATTATAAATAGGTGTGGAAGTACTCTTAGACATCAAACTAGAACCAATACTCATAATCTCCCTATGCATAGGACAATCAAATTCCATGGAGTTTTTATTTGGTGGATCAAAATGAGAGATAAAAAATGAAGAATGGTCCTCTGAGGGGTACTTCATGGCTTCCATAACATTAAATATCACAACTTCATCCCCAAACTCCATGGAAAGTCTACCCTCATTGACATTTATGACAGTTTTTGCAGATTTGAGGAAGGGCCTACCTAAGATAATGGGAGCATGAGAACTTACCTGACCATCCTCCATGTTAAGCAGGTAGAAATTTGCTGGGAAGATCATGTCTCTTACCCGGACAAGTACATCCTCAAGGACTCCCGCTGGATATGCCATAGCTCCATTTTCCAATTGCACCACTACTCTTGTCGGTTTCATCTCACCAACCTGCAAAGAAGAGAATACAGAGTGAGGTATCACATTTATGGAAGCTCCCAAATCACAAAGTGCGTCAGAAAAGTGAAACTACCCTATGGTTCATGGGATTGTGAATGTCCTGGGATCCTTGCACTTTGTTGGAATTGCTAGATTTGGTGTAATGAGTGTGGACACATTCCTTCCAAGATTGATCCTTTTATTTCCCCTGACCCCTCTTCGATTGGTACAATTTTTTGTTATGAATTTTTCATACCTTGTAATTTTCTTAATGGCTTCAAGTAGAGGAATGTTGATCTCGACATACTGGAATGTGTCCAAAACATCATTTTGCATTGCTTCTTTAGGAATCTTCTTGGTTTGAACAACCTTGTTTGGAAAAGGAATGGGTTTAGGAGGAACAACATTAATCTTTTCGTTATATTTATCTTTCTCCTTGGGTTGCTCATCAGTTGATGTGGAATTGGGATTTTTTGGAGTTGAGGTGAATCTAGGTGGAATGGTAGGTGGAGAATCATCAGTTGTTTGCTTCCCACTTCTCAATGTGATGGCACTAACATTCCCCTTTGGATTTAGAGTGGGATGGGAAGGTAGAATTCATAATTCTTACTTATAAGTTCATGGAGGGTGGTGGAAATCTGGGTCATTTGAGTCTTCAACTCCCTCAGCTCCGAACCTTGACTCTTCAGCTCATTCTATTGATTAATAAAAATTTTCTTCAAAAGGTCATCAGTGTTAGAATCTACCTTTGGTGGGGTATTCCCATATTGTTGGCTTGTTGATTATTGGGCTTAAAATCTCATTTGGGGTTGTTGGAAACCCTACTGGTAAGGTTAAGGCTGCTGGAAGTTTTGTTGAAAGGGCGGCCTTTGTTATTGTCCAGAGCCATACCTCAGGTCTGATTGATCCTTCCACCCTTGGTTGTATGTTGGTGCAATAGAATCAAGCTTCTTTTGGGGATATGGTTGTTGCTGCTAATAAGGTCTCCCATGAAACACTGCTGCACAATCTTTTGTTTCTTGGAGTTGTGGGCAACAGTTAGTTGGGTGGCTTGTCTCAGTGAAAATACCACAAGGCCTTGAAGGAGGGGGTTGGGATTTCTTTTGTGCCAAATCAATCTATCTCACCAAAGTTGTCAATTCTTACAACTTGCTTTCAATCAAATGACTTTCAAGAGAATACACACTTACCTGATGTACTCCCCTAACATGTGGTGTACCTCGATCGCCAAATTATTGGGAGTTTTGGGCCATTTTTTCGATCAACGCATGTTCAGATACTAGTGTCTTGTCCACCAATGCTACTCCAGCAGCAACATCCACCATGCTCCTCTCCATAGGTGTGAGTCCTTCATAAAAGTATTGGATGAGGAGTTTCTCACTAATTTGGTGATGTGGACAACTTGCACACAACTTCTTGATTCATTACCATTACTCATACATTGACTCCCCTTGGGATTTCTTAATCCCAGATATCTCTTTACGAATGGAAGTGGTCCTTGATGTTAGAAAAAATCTTTGCGAGAAAAGGAATTTCAAATCGTTCCAACAAGTTACATCTTCGTGTTGTAAATAATACATTCAATCTTTTGCAGCTCCATCAAGTAAGAATGAGAATTCTCTTAATTTGATTTGGTCTTCATATACATTTCTTGGTTTTAAGGTTGAGAAGAACACATTAAATTATTTAAGGTGTTTACTGGGATCCTCACCTGAGAGGCCATGAAATTTTGGATGAAGATGAATTAATCCAGATTTCAACTCAAAGTCCAATTCACGATTTGGGTATGCAATACAATTTGGTTGATAGTTAATATCTGGTGTAGCCAATTCTCGAATGATTCTATTAAGTTCATTTCCATTATTGTCAGCATTGGTTCTTGTTTTATGGTTGAATTTGAATTGCTTCCAATTTCAATGTTCTGAAAGTGGAGGAATTCTCCAACTGGTTGAATATTGAAACATCTTGTAGACTAAGAATGTATGATTCAAGCCCTAAGGCTACATTCAATATCAGGGTCAAGATCTAAGTGATCCTCAGGATTAGTTTGTGTCATAAATAATATAAAAATGAAAAGAAATAAATTGGACCATAGTAAAATAAAAATAATAAGTTTGAGTTGATGGTCCAAAAATAAGTAGAAGAAAATAAAAGAAGAAGAAAAAAAATCAGATTGGGTAAAGAAGGAAAAAATAAGAGATGAAGAGAATAAAATGTAAAATAAAATAAATACCTCTAATTGGTTGAAATAATTACTTGCCTTCTCGGAAACGACTCCAATTTGAAAGAGCACTTTCGTGGGCACCCTCAAATGATTAGTGTGATTTTGGGGTACTTAGGTGCAGTAAAGTGGTTGACCAAGGTAGTCTTTCAAAGGAATAAGTGAATTAAAACAAATTTCTAGTGGTATTATAAAAATAAAACAAAAGAGAATAAAAACAATACTTGAAAGGATGAGGGTTTTTTATAGTTTATAAATTTATAATATGTTTTCTGGAATAAGATTGTATTTTTTTTTGTTTTTAGTTTTGAAATGAATTTCTATTAAAATGACACAACATGAAGATGTTTTTTTAGACAATATTTAAAAGACATAATCGATATAACTCTACCTATTCTATCAATTATTTATCATTATCATTTAAATTATCATCCACTTAAATATGATCCCTTAACTTTTTAACCCCCGAACCCTACAAGAATTAACCTGACCACAAAGATGAAGTGAATTAAACCCTAGGTTATCTTCGGAACATGTAATCGCATCGCCCTGCTTTGATTGATGTTCTAAGGATAGATTATGGTCAGTGGTAAATTAAGGCACAAATAAATTCTAGAAATTAAGACTAATTGAGTTTAGGGATTATGTTTGAACTCTACAAATTAATCCCACATGGTTTTGAATTACTGGTTAAGGTTTCACTCTCACAGTTCACACAATTCCCGACCTCGCGTGTTTTTTTAACTATTCAATTGCTTGCTTATTTTCATTTAAATTAAAAACTCAATTGATAGATCATAATATGTGAATTAAAGTAGCTCACTGATTCAAAATAAATGAATGAATAAAGATAGAGGTCGATCGATTACTAAAAAAACTACTCTTCTATGGGTGGTGTAGTCATCGTAGAAATGTTTTGCATG
The DNA here is from genome assembly GCA_963277665.1 of Viscum album. Classification (NCBI taxonomy): domain Eukaryota; kingdom Viridiplantae; phylum Streptophyta; class Magnoliopsida; order Santalales; family Viscaceae; genus Viscum; species Viscum album. The sequence goes on from OY728123.1 coordinate 1,386,038,523, forward strand.
TGCAAAGGTTTAGAAAGGGTAGAACCAAATAAAGTTTCTACTCATGATGCCAGCCCAATTAGGAAGATTAAGAGAAGAATAAATTTAAACAAAACAGAATAAAAGGGAAGAAAAATAAGAACAAATAAGTTTATTATGAAAATACAAATATTACTACATGAGGAAGAATAATAGGGCTTCGACGAAGGGATCCTTTCTTCAAGAGCTACCCTTATTGAATTTGTTGGATAATTGGAGTGGAACCTCTTCTCCTCTGCCCTAAACTTCCTAATACATGTAAAAACCCCAAAAAATGAGAAAAACACCAATTTATAGAGTGGTGGGGAGGCTAGGTTCAAAGTGGTTTCACATGTGAATGGGGAATCTCGGCCAAATATTTTATGCAATCTTTTACCTCCCATTTGTCCATCAAAACGCATGAATCAGCTGTCTTTCTGGAAGGGTTATTCACGAGAAAATGATTCATGTAGCTCCTCTCAAAATTGGGTCTTGATCCAAGCACAAATGAAGAAGTTATGGCCCAAATACAGAACCCATGTCCATTCTGCCGAGTCCATCCCACCATTGATTTAATGGCCCATTTAATCCATCCAAATGCACTCTTTAGCTAAAGTGTCCTGAATAAAAGTTTTAGAAAATTAAGTAATTAACACTATTACAAAATATTAAGTTAAAATAAGTGATATTAAATGACTTAAGTGCGACATAATACATTTCATTTTAAAAGGGTAAAACTGGAATTTTAATCAAATTTTCAAATGAATGATCTAATACCAAATATTTCATAAATTAATATATTTAGCACAATGTGAGGAAATTATGTCCTTTATTATCAATAAAATATTCAAAAAAATAGCGGTTTATCAGAATGTGTGATTAGTTATTTACATTTTTATGTTTATTATTCTTATTGATTAATGATAGCTTTCGATGTACTTAACACTTACTGAGAATTTGAGAACACCCTTATTTTATGTCATTTCCCTAGGATTAACTAAAGTGTACTAATAAATATATAAAATTATTGAATATATTAAATAAATTTATTTTTATAAAAAAATTATGTTCTAATTTGTGTAATAATATTTCTTACATGACTTGTGTATGTATCAACTTTACCAAGACTACTAAACGATTTGGTCCTTTGTGACAAAATTTCTTTGTATCTTATGAAAATGTAATAGTAATAGGAAATAACTCTAGGATTTAGGGGTTGGGGTCTCTATAGTTTGTATAAGAGTGAGTTTGGTAGGAACCTTGGAAACTGGATGTATGAAAACATAGATCAAGGAACACAAACCTAAGATATAATTTGATAATATGTATGGAAAAAATAATAGATTTTTAAAGTAGATATTATATGTGTTTTCTTAGTAATACATCCATGTATGGATACTATAAGTTTATGTGGTTCTATAACATATATACCTAGTGTTAATAACTTCGAAAAGGGCATTTTAGGCTTGACTCATGCGTAACATGGTACTCACATTTGGACTTACGGAACACTTGGATTGACACTCCCAATGGATATACATAGGATAATTTGAATTTCATTTAAAAAAAATATGAAGTATTTTATTAGATAATGAAAATGAAGAACCTAGGTTAAACCTAAGGTGTTTTATATTGAAAATAAGGTGTCATGATTTAGATATCCTATAAATGAATATGTTGTTTTCTCACTATGATTATTGTTACTCACAAAATTCTATCTTGTTTTAGTTAATGTCTAGAACCAGAATGATTCAGGATAACATTAAACATGAAAGAATAGGTTGTGAGAATAAAAAACAAATGAGATGTTGATAGGAGTGAAATATTTCATGTTTATTCCTAATCATGTTACCGAAAATATGATTGAAAACATTTAACTTATCCAACTCCTGGAGTTACTAAAGAAGAGAAGGATGGAGTTTTCTAAGAGAATAAGACATGAGGACCATGGAGAAAATAATGATCAATTTGTATAATGTGAGAAATGTGGATGAGGAAACCTAGGAAAGTGTCTTAGTGGAATGGGTATATTCATTATGTTTGGAAAATAGTGGAATCATTCAATGAATTTCCAAGAAAAAATGAAGATTATGATGGATGAAAATAAATTTCTTCATGAGGATCCATTTATAGTTCATTTCCTTAAATGTGGGGATTAGGGGCATTACATGTGTCAGTTATCTCTTATAATGGTTAACCCATAGAAAATGGTAGAACATAGGTGGAAATGATATAGATGAAGTACTTATGTATTATGATTGAAGAAATAAATTGTTGATGTATTTTTTCAATCGTATTTTTTATTACAATAATCATGAAAAATATAAGTATAATATTAAATTTTATAATCAATTGTGTATTCATTAACATAATATTTTTGCATACCATCATGGATAAATGAATTTAAGATTAAAAATTATATCAATGACTTAAACAACCCTTTTTAGTTTTTATGTAATGAGATTCTTCCAAGATTAAGGACATTTTAAAAGAATCTATGGAAAGAATATGTTTTAGTGAAAAAGTAACTTTAGGAATAATGAATTTACTTATTATTAAACATAATTTTAAATGTAATCCTAAAATTTAGCATTGATATAGAAACAAATATTTTTAGGCACTGTAAATAAATAGGTTTTATTGAAAGCCATAATAAAAATGTATTTTAATTATTAATTTCATTTTAAGTATTTTCATAATTTATTTTGTATAATTTATGTGAATACTATAGTTTAGAAAAAGGAAAACCTGTATAAAGGGTGAAAAAAATCCCATCTGGTGTGCAAGTGGGGCTTGAACCCATGACCAAAGGATGACAAGTGTTTTTCACCTACCACTGGCCTACACGATGTCCTAGTTAATATGTCATTCTTTTAAATTAAAATAATTTATGAATAAATATTAATAATGAAACAATAGTATTACATTATTTTTTTATAGATTAATATATTATCTATATTAGTTTTGATAAATTTTTAGAGACAGACATAAAGAAATTTTACTCTTTTATGGATCTTATTATCTGTAAAAAGTAAATTTTATTACTTCAGACATTAAATAAAATAAAATAAAAACATGTGTACTCATTTATTTGACTAAAGGGATAAATTTAAAATTTATTGATGAAAACCCATAAGAATAAATTTACTTTATGAAATATAAATATTTTATGTAACTATATTTCCTTATATACATAGAAAGTAAAATAATTACTCAATATTAGGAAAATGGAATTGATAAAAGTGTTATAATAATATCAAAATTTTTATTGAACATAAAATATTTTAAATCATCACAAATTTATGGTTTAGAGGATACAAAACTTCCATTAATAATTAAATCGTGTGTGTTTAATTACCTAAATTATAAAATATAAATATTTCCATTTTTCCTCTATGTCCAAATATTTATATGCTACTAATGTTCTCATACTAAGAATCCAAATTATACATTATTCCATATGAAATTTATACTTCCAATTTTCCCCTTTAAATGGGGTATTTTAACAATACATATCATTATGTTGTGTTTCAACGAAAGAATTTTCAAATATAATACGATTTATTACCAATATAAAGTTAAATTATGAGGATTCAATTTATTTAAGTTGGTGCAAATGTAACATCCTACAAATTCTAAAAGAACATCATTTTGTTTAGTACTATGTATGATACACCATAACAAGATTAGAAGGCAACATAACATCCAAATAATTTATGATATATTTACTATTTTAAATAAATTAAATTTACTATATAAATTTTTCTACATGGAAGACCATGTTTATCTTATGTTACAAACAACAACATGTTTTCTTGAAGACTTGCATTATATGTAAGCCTATAATTTACAAAATACTATTAATATTATTATTATAAAATGTATCTTAGACATTTAAAGAGAATTTATGAATATGATTAAATAACAAATGAAAATATATGTTTGAATTAATTTTTTTACCAATTAAATATAAATTAGTATAAAACCAATTGAATATATAAGAAATGTTTTTATAAATGAATTTTTTATGCCTCCAAATAAATTTATTATTAACAAATTAAATTAATTAGTATTATTGAATGAAATTAATCATATATATATATATATTATATTAAATAAATTTTTTTTACATAAAATATATTTTATTGGTATAAGATAGGAACAAATCTAATTTTACGCGTAAGCAACAATATCTTTCTAGATGAATTTTTTCCGCCTTTTAATGGAAGACTTGTTTTAAAATTAATTTTCACAATTTTATGAGTTTTTATTGAAAAAATAAATATTTTTTTTTGAAATAGAAATTTTAAAATTATATTTGGGTGAATTTTTTATATTTTTCTAAGAGGTTTCATTTTCTAATGGATAGAAAAAAATACTGAATTTTAATTGAAAACAACCTTTTTATCTAAATAATTTATAAGGATGAATTATATTTTGAGTTGGTTTTAAATTAAAATTATTTAAATAATAAAAATATTAATACAATTTAGTTAATTAGAATAATTTGTATGTTGATTTTAGATATAAAAACATTTCAAAACATTGACCATTTTTACATTAAAAAACCACTTTGTCGTTAACTATAAGGGAAAACAATTAAAACAAAATTTCCCACATATGTGATTTAAATTTGGTAAAGTGGATTCCATATTTGGAATAATAATAATATATAATTTCTAGTAGGTTCAAATTATTTTTCACCCAAAATATAAATGAAAACAATTTAAATTAATTACAACGATTAGGGTGAAAATTAGTTTACTTAGTGGTTAAACATTAATCATAAGGGACAAAATATATTATAAACTTGTAAAAACTACATTGTATGGAAATATATCGACCATATCTCAAAATTTATTGAATTTGGTTTATTATTAGAGGATTATTATGTTAGGTATACCTCCCAATAGTGTTTACCTTTTGGTATTTATAAGAATTCAACACCTCTTCCACTATAAAAGGCACTCACCCCCTCACATATTAACTCATATAAATCCATTTGAATCATCCAAAAAAATTCTAAAATCAGATAAAAAATGCATAACCTGTTCTTATAAGCCTAAATTTTGGTATAAATATAGATGATTAAGGATTTTGGTATAAACCCAATAGATTTACCAGCAGAAGACGGAAGGTTATTCAATGTGAGCTTTGGTTTTATTAATTCTAATCCCCTTAAATTATTCTTATATATTTCTCATATAATATCCTTAGTATAATAAATATTATAAGATATTTTATTGTTCTTTTAATTACTTACACCCACACAAACTTCTATAAAATGGGATACAAAATCCTTATTCTTGTGTACGACAGACTACCTCATCACGAATCGATGTTGTTTGTTCTTCCATTACCTTATTTAAAGGTTTTGAATAATGAGGTATTTATAGTTTATAATTTATATATATGATATTTATTATGTATTTAGTTTTTTTAATCATTTTGTAACACATATATTCTTTTTTCTACTTTTTGGAAATACAATAACATCGTTTGTGGACATCTGGACTACCACATCTTCAAAGCAATGTGATTCATTCACACTTTACATGGAATGTATTAATTATTGTGTTAATAAAAATATATGGTTAATATGAAATAAAAACAAATTTTTAATTACAATATATATATATATTATTTACATTCCATTATTTTTATACGATAAAAAAATGGAAACAACATTCATACGTACGTACGACCTACCGTCTCCATTAACAATTCATTTCATTTACTATCTCAAAATTTTATGGACAACTATGAATAAAAATATAGTGAATATATATTATATTTAAATCATGATTTAAATTCCATATATGATGAAATCATGATCTATGTATTAGGAACACAATAATAACATGTCAAAACATACTAAAAAAACAAGGAAATTAACACCCAAAACAGTGACAATAATGAAATAAAATTATCAAATGGGTGATAAGATGTTATAAAAGAATAATATATGGTGGTAAAAATGTTAATATGGAACTTTTATATTTTAATAAAATTCTTAAAACCTAAATATATGTGTTTAAAGGTATTTGAATCAAAATTGATCATAATTTAAGGGATTTTCATCTCACCTTTTTACATTCGAGAGATAAATATCATATTCACCAGAAAAATATATTTTGTATTGTGTCAACTGAATATTTTGATATATTATATAATTAATTATTTATATTCATGGTATTTAAATGTTTCATTTGATTATTATTACTTTTTGGTATTCTGATTCAAATGTTACCATAGTTGTAATGGAATTTCTTATCTCACTTTTATTTCTATGATACTTATGTCATATTGACCACTCATTTATTTTGTATGGTGTATAATCCACACTATGAATTTTAATAAAATTAATTAAATTCATTTGTTGATATTAAAAGTTTAAATTAATTTTATTCATTCACATATCTCAGGATTCAAAAGTTACTCATATAGTAAGCGATTCTGTCTCAATTTACATTTCATTAAAACTTATTTGTTATTATAAACAAATTCCCTTTTATATGGTTTCTATACTTTCCATTTTATATGTAATATCATGATTCATTTATAAATCATCATATTTTATATTTCTCATTTAATTATCTCAACAATTTGTATTTGACTTGAAAATTACCAAGTAGTAAAATTTATCGTACAATCTCACTTTCTTTTGCGATTGTTAACTTTATCATGAAAAAATAACTTTATTATATTCATTTTCAATAAATGAAACATTTATATTAAATAAACTCATTTTTGGGTTATATATATTATTATTTCCTAAACCGTATACCATTTTTACATACTGTGTTTACTTTGATAGTTATTTCATTATCTGGGGAAATATTGATATATCCATATTCTTTACTCAATACAAGTATTTGATAAGGAATATTGTTTATTAATTAAAATTTTTATTCAATATATGATGAATTATTTGGACTATTAGTGATGGGTGGGTTCCAGAAATTATATGACCCAAACTTTATATAGCCCCTCGATGCACCGATAGGTTCACATGAGACAAATTAGATGGAAAAATTAAACAGGTTTCTACATGTAGTTTTAAACTATCTTGTAAAATGTCTACATCATATAGGTTTTCATGTGCCTCATACATGACGTCTAACAATTAAGAAATAATTAATTTAGATTACACTTATTATTATCTATGATATTTTCACTATGAAAAAATCTATGAATACATTTAATTCTATATTTATTGATTAAATGGAATTTGTTTTCAATTATTTAACTTGTCATATTGTTTACTCACTTCCCTCTTAGGTATTTATTAAATGGAATGTATTTTATTTACATAGCATTTCTTATTTATTGTTCCTTATCCAGTTATTTAAAAGGAATGTGTTCTCACTTATTTAATATATCAACGCATTCTTACCATATATGCTTATTACATCATTTTAGATGAATATTCAGTACATTACCAAAAAATAAATGAATGAGGACCATTATAGTTTAGTGAATTTGGAAACATGGAAACAAAATCTTCTATCCTAGTGAAAGATACTCAACATCTTCCATAAAGATATCCACATTTAGTACTTCTTCCTTAAACCATTATTCATAACTTGGGGAAAGTAAACATAAGAAAGTCGTGAGTTCAGATGGTTGGTAATGTAAAATAATGGAAATGTGTATGAATAACATGAAAAAAGGTTGTGGAACATGAGAATAACATTTAAATATTATAACATAAATATTATAGATCATAATAATTATTCTAAGTTCAAAAGATATGAATCACATGGTTATATAAAACATAATCCAGGAAATCATAACATAGGAATAAATCAGGAAATTTTGGAAAACACATATAACCACCCTATGTCAAGGAGGCCTAGAAAGGCCTTTGTAACATGTTGGGCTTGGGTTAATCACCAGTGTACCTGATTTGGACTTGGGATGTTGTCCCATATAACCACTTGTTTCTAGTATGGGATTTCCTCTTGTGTGCCCTCTTGTCTCGGGCATTGGATTTCCACCAGTTTACCCTATTTTTTCGGGTTTGGGATGTCCTCCTATTTATCCTTTTATTTCAGTACTGCGATTTCATCTAGTTTACCCTATTATTTTGTGTTTGGGATATCCTCCCATTTAAGCAATGATATCAAAAAAATTATCTTTATCCAATGTATTAGAGCGAGATATAGGTCCCACCCATATCATAATTAATTCATACATTCACATGGCACAAAATCTTAAACAATAATAACATAACCCATGAAATGAAATGGTTTTCATAAACATGAAATTATATCATAACCTATGGAAAAATATACAGGTTTTGTAACCATATCATCAAAATCATAACCCATAATAGAAGAAAGTTTCATAAAAATATTACCCATGAAATATAAAAAGGCTTCAAAAAGACCATTACATCAATCATAAAGAATTCAGAGAAATAATTTGAATGGAACCTTTAGATTATTCACAATAAAGTCATGAGTAACATCAAAAGATGTCATCATAGATGGAAAATAATTTTCAAATATCTCTTAAAAACACTTCTTAAGGAAAATATTAAATCTTATTTGAAAATTGATTTTTTAAAAATAAAAAACTTTATGAAAACAATTTTCATGGGAATAAAAATTATAAATTAATATCGAAATTTTTTTTGCAATAATTTTAATCAAAAACATATAAAATAATCACTAAAATTTTTTGATAAATTTTTTCTTTAATACTTATAAAATAACATGAAAACTTTTTTTAAATTTTTTTATTCGAAAATAATTTGAAAAAATTAATTTGAAGAATATTTGGAAGAAATATTATTTTTTTTAAAAGAAAATAACATTTTAATCTTACAATGGAATGTTTTAATTAATGTCTGTCATGATAGAAGATAATCCCAAACAGGTTGTGCATTCTATTTACACCATAAAATGTTCAAAAAGGTGCCTTGATAAAAAAAACAAGAATAGTATTTAATAAAAAAAATTAATTAAAAAGGAGAAACATGGGTAAAAATGTATTTTAAATACCATATGAGAATACTAGAATATATTTGGAAACCTTTTAGAAGACATTTTTTTGAATGAACACGTCTCTACTAGAAAAACAGGCTGTGACCACAGACCTGTAGCCATAGTTTTAAAACCATGTCTATAGGTGGCTATGACCACAGTTATGTGGCCTATAGCCAAAGTTTTAAAACCGTGGCTATAGGTATTTTTTCATGGGATATAGCCACATATTTCAAAACTATGGCTATATCCCCCACCTATATCCATGGTTATGTGGCCTATAGCCACAGTTTTCAAAACCGAGGCTATATGCCTTTTTTCGAAGGGTTATAGCCACGGTTTTGAAATCGTGGCTATATGTCTCCCGCCCTTGCATGGGAGAAACAATTTACCACCAAAAATGGTGGGAAGAACTATTGAAACTGTTTTTAGGATATTTTCATAGATTTTAATAATATATATGACATATTATATAGATATATACACAAAATATTTGGTGGTGTAGTGGTTAGTGCACTAGAACATGAAGGGAAAATGCTGGGATCAAATATGTCTAGGTACACATTATTTTTAGGCTATTACCATGGTTTTATTAGGCTATATCCATAGTTAAAACCGTGGTAATAGTCCCCTATTTACACAGTTAAAAACTTGGCCATATGTCAACTACCACGGTTGACAACAGAGACACCAATTGGCATGGTTAAAACCGTGGCAATAGGTCAGACCCTACTGCCACAACAATAGCGCCCACGGTTGGGAAAAACCAGGGTCGTAGCCTATGACCACAATTTTGGGCCCTATTTCCATGGTTTTGAACCGTGGTAATATCCTTTTTTTCTAGTTGTAGAGTTTCGACCGAAGAGAGAGGTAAAGTAAGACTTTATTAAAAACAATTTTTTAACTATATTATGTACCAAAAATTAAAACAATGGTACCAATACATTATTATATCATGAATAAACAGAATAGAATATAATTATTGGGTGTTATTGAGATATGAATCATATTATTTAATCAATTAATGGATAATCATAAACATTCTTGAAAAGCGATATGATTCTTTCAATAAACTCTTATAGCTTGGTAATGTTGAACCATAATCCCCATGTAATTAAATAAAATTACCTAAACTATAAAATATCATTAAAGGAATTATATTAATGATATAATATTTCAAAGGTAGTATATACCCCTCATATAAAAATATTGGTGCATAAGATGGCATGTGACTCAAAGAAGGAAAATTGAGACAAAAATTACATTACCAATTTGGTAACTATTGAAACATAACCCAATAAAAAAAGATACTAAAATGGTTAGGTAAATATGCATATATTTATGTATAATATAAATATAATACATTAATTTTCAGTATATACCATACACAAAATAATTGATATGTGAATAAAGTATGTTTCTCATGGAAATAAGGAGTGAGATGGAATTCCCTTACCTTATGTCATGAATCGCATTATACTCGAGAAAACCTTTTATATAATAAATATAAATTTATTATACATATATCACATAAAACTAATATTATATATAGTACCATATATTGTTTTATTATGACTTTATATTACACTAACAATTTTTTTAAGGATTCACTTTGGGTAATATTCACTTTGTTCTTCGCATGTGCCTTAATTTGGCAGATCGTTAGTCCTTATACTTATATCATAATTTACATAATTTAAACCTTTGTATAAATATAAATTATATTCTCTATACATTTATTATATGAATCCAAATAATATAGATATATGAAACATAATACATAGTCCATGGATATGGTAAGCTGTACGTACGCATGAAAACTATTTCAGTTTAATTTTTGTATTGAAAGAAGGAAAGTAAAAGATGTATATGTATATATATGGATATTTATATTTTTATTAAATTATATTTATTATATTATATATATCATAAATATTCACTAAATAAATACTTAATATATCCCATGTAGTGTATGAATGAATCACATGATTTTGAGGGGGCGGTAGTCCACACATCCTCAAATGGAATTATCATATTAACCTAGAATGGAAAGTATAAAGATATGGGTTGTAAAATAATTAAAGAAGAATAAATACATAATAAATACACTATATAACATATAGAAACATATTTTTCATCATAATTTCCACCATGAGAGGTGGTGATGGAAATATTAACAATCATCACTTAGTGAGGTGGTAATTTGCTCTACACATAAATAGGATCTTCGTTACCCATTAGATGGAATTGTGTGTAAGTATGGGTATAATGCATAGAATAAAAACATAATAGTCTATTTAGGTTACATTGTTTTATATAATAATATAATAATATGTTTTTAGTGAGTGGATAGATAAAATAAAAGAACGGATTTTGAAGGAGGTTGTTACGTCTTAATCATGTAACCCCTTTTGGTTTGAATCAAACACATTACATTGAAGGATTAATGCCCAATAGAGGCTTAAAAGTGAAATTGAGGGAATTTTGGGATATATTATAGTATATTTTCAAGAACTAACTTTCCTTTTGAGTTGTGGGTAAGTGGAACGAGATGATTCCTTTTATAATAGAGGAGGAGTTGCACTCTTGTAATATTTTTGAAAAAGGGAACCCCACCAACGATTTTTTAAAGTGGATACAATAATGGTAAAAAGTAGAGAAAATGGATTATATGGTAGGAATATTTCCCTAAAATGGATATATGAAAGTTTTATTGGTCTTCTTGGGGCTTAATGTTATGGTTTACTCCCTTATTAAGTTTAATTTAACCTTATCATTGTAATTAATTTTAATTACATCACCAATATTTTTGGTCAAAATATAATTTGAACTTACTATAAATTATAAATTATTATGATTCCAGTTCTGGAATCATTTTTTTCAAATTTTAAAAACAAAAGTGTAAGAAATTAATTTTAATTTAATCTCGTAGTCAGGTTGACAATACTGGTTTTTAAAGTAAAAACGTTCAAAAGTTTTCTATCTTTTTACATTCAATTTAAATGTGAATTTGAATATGGTGACCTAATTTGTATTAATTAGTAAAAAAATTATCTAATTATACTTTTAAACCAATTTAAAATGTAATATATCCATATAAATAAATTATATGAAAAACTGGTTTTGAACTAAAAATCCATACTTTTCACTATTCATTAAAAAAATAAAACATCATAGAAAAGTACCAAAAATTCACCCTAACCTAATTTTTTTATTTTATTTTGAAGATGATTTTTATTTTAAAATATAAAATTAATAATATTTTGAATATTTATATTTAAAATAGGTTCGTTGTTAAAAGGTGGTAAAATTGCCTTAATAAAACTATTAGTTTTTATGAGTTAAATTAGTTTTATTCTTATCTTATGATTATAAAATATATTGGATGAATATAAAAAATATTTACTTGGATATATGAAAAATATACTACGTTAAAATTACTTACTAATTGTAATAAATTTAATATATTATTATTAAAACAACTTTGTGATCATAAAAAAAGTTTTTTATAAAATTACTCTATTTATATTCAATTGGTTCTTATATACATTTCTAAATAATTTTTAACTATTTAATTAATTTTATATTTTGTAAAAAAATTATATTTACATAATTATTTTATTAATAATCATAAAATAAAATTTAACTTCTAGGTTATATGTCATTATATTTTTTAAATAATATAGTATTGTTTGGTAACACTCAGTCTTGCGTGTTACACAAGACATCGAGGAAAGAAATTTTTACATGAAACATAATATTACATTAGTATTATTTATAGAGGAATATAACCATTATATTGTGTGGAGGGAATTATTAACATTACATTTCAAAGAACAAAATAAAAAAAAGTGCTTTAATATATATAGAATAACTATTTTCTGTGTTTTGTGCAACGAAAAATAATGAAGACATATGATTTATTCAAATAAAATTTTCAAAAATTATTGGGGTGTTACATTATTCCACATTAAATTTTATTTCACCCTTGAAATTAATCTAGGTTATCAATTCTTTAATTCATGATATTTGTTTACATATAAATAGATATCGTAAAATTGAATACTAAACTTTCTTTAAAAAAAGAAAGCTGGAACTATAACAATTACTCCAAGTAACTCATAAATAGCTTCAAACACAGGGGAACATAGGTAAGATGCAAAAAAATGGATATTTAAGAGAAATATGACCATCAATTTCTGATAAAGAGTGATATAGAATATGCTTAGGATAAAGTTAATAATCATAAAGCCATAAATTTGTGATGACCTAAGGGACCTTCTGATTCATCAAAAACAAAAGTACCAAGACATAATTTTTTGATTCAATATACTTTTTCCTAATGTGAAATATTTTTCTTTAAAAGATATACTTTCATGATTTCATAAAAATGTCACCCTTTGTATTTTGTTGATCCACATCACCTCTTTCTCTAAATAGGAATGTGACCTTTTCATTCCTAAAGTACTAACTGATCATGACACACATGATATGGACTCCCATCAGTTATCATAAAAAAAGTAGTTTTAAATTGATAAAAAATATGCATAAATAATTATATGGAAATATAACACTTTAATCTTACTCACATCATCTAATTTTTAACTTAAACTTTCAATAAATGGTTAACTATGTAACCCTTCTAAATTTTTTTCACGTTTTGTTCCTTAAATAAACTCTTATCTTAAAAAAAATTCATAGAAACTTTGGTGCATCCTTGTACTAATAAAACATAAAATGTAATTTTATTATTCCATAATCCATGTAGGGAAAGATAATCACATGAAATATCATTACAAGATGAACAATAAGACTATAATAGGGATTATTCATACAAAATCAAATATAAAATTCCCCACTAGGGGGGGGGGAGGATAAGTACATCTTAATTATCTTTGTTCACTTCATCCATTATGATCATTAAATATTTCACTTTTTTTCCTTTGTCTTAATAGGTTTTTGTTACTTATCATTCACATTATTCCTTAGATTGGGGGACTTATTAGCATAATAGAAGAACTCCATTTAATTGAAACACTGAAGTGTGGGAGGTACATTCTATTGGAATTTACCACTATTTTAATCATCATATAAATTATTCCCATGTGTTAGACATTAATACAGTCGATGAACTTCACTTCTACACATAAAACATTTAGTAATTCCCTTAACACAATTCCCTCCATGTTTCTTACCACAATTTGTTCATAATTGAAGGATCGTTTTCTTTTCTCCATGGTTGTTAGATCTTCAGTTGAACTATATCACCCTTAACTTATCAAAACCATGATATTTATAAATAACTATAACTTCCATTTCCACCTCAATAGAACATATAACCACTTATTCATAGCTGATAAAGTTTCTTATAGAAAGGTCCTTTCAAAGACTAGGTTTCAAACCACTAACGAATTGATGAATATTGCTTTCGGGTTGACTGATAATACCCAATGAGTAGCTCATATGCCTGGTAAAATTTTCCTCACAAGCACCAATAAATTCATATTCCTTTTGATTAAGAACTATGAATTCCTTTTCTATATTTGTACAATTAATATGATGAAAGTACTTATTAAAAAATGGTTTTGAACTAATCCCAATCCACTTAGTCAATTTCCTCTGGCTACCTCGTATTTTTGCTTAGTGTACACCACTAATCCGCATCACATTCTAACCAATAGACAACTATAATGAATTTATCATGTTATGAACATTGGAGAAAAAATATATTTTCCATGGTACTGAGTCATTGTTATACATCAAGTATATTATAAGTCCCTCTGAATAATGGTGGACATTTTCTCATGATGTAATTAACATGAATATTTTTTCGTTATTTTGTCAATTGAGAATATAGTAGGTTTTATAGATTGGGAAATATGTGTGAGTATAGAAATTATACATTTCATTTCTTATCCCATTGCATTTGGTTTCTTAGTAGGAAAACGGCTGCATTGCCCATTGCAATCACCATTAACGTAGTTCCTTCTAGTTACATCCATTGACTAAAACCAAAATCTTCGAGTAAGAAAAAGTTATCAGAGTGAGGAACCACATAATCATGAAAAAAAATTATATAATATGTAAAATATTACATCTTTCTTAAATGATGACACCTTTGTTTTATCCTATTTCATTCATATAAAACTTCTATTTAAGTCCTTTATGATGGTTTATGAATAGTTTGTGATTTCTCGATGTATATCCCCCCAGGTGTGTCACACTAGGTGTGCAGTAAGACCAGTTTTCATGCACCATACTACACTGAGTCAATCCCTAAATATCTTTTTAGAGTTGTTACCCATAGGTACTTTTTTAATAGGGCCACAACCACCTGTAGTATCCAAATAGGGACATAATACTAAGAAACTACTCAATCTATCATTTACCAAAATTCAAGTACATTTTTTTATAACTTTTATCTCATAATTTTAATTTTTCTTTGAGATATCCCTAGATATGTACTTTGAAAACTAACTAGGGATATAACTAAAGATCACTCTTCCTAATTTCCAAAGGTTAACTAAAAATTTCCTCTGATACCAACTATATCGGACCAAGATTAAAATACAAGTATATTACATCATTTTATATGATTATTTAGTACATTGAAAAAATAAATTCCCGAGGACCATAATATTTTAGTGTATTTGGAAACATGGAAACAAAATATTATATCCTAGTGAAAGATCTTTAACATATCCCATAAAAAACTATACCTTTAGTACATCAATCTAAATCCTTTCTTCTTATCTTGGTAAAAGGAAACCTAAGAAAGGGGTGAGATTACGTGCTCAGTAAGGGTAAATAAATGAAATGTATAAGTATAACATGAAGAAAATGATATGGAACTTGAGCATAAAATTTGAAGATTATACCCTAAATATTATAGATCATAATAATTATTAGAAGTTAATAAGACATGATTCATAAGGAAATAAATAATATAATACATAAAAACATAACATAGGAATAAAACATGGAATTGTGGAAAACACATATAAACAACCTATATCAAGGTGGCCTACCAAGGCCTTTATAGCATTTTAGGCTTGGGTAAATACTTGTGTACTTACTTTGGGCTTGGTATGACCTCCCATGTATTCTCATGTATCAGGCTTGGGATGCACTCGCATGTTCCATCTTGTTTCAGGCTTGGTATGTCCTCCAGTTTACCCACTTGTATCAGTCTTGGGATGCCCTCTCGTTTGACCTCTTGTTTTCATCCTGGGATAACCTCCCATTTACCATCTTATTTTTGGTTTGAGATGTCCTCTTGTGTACCTTTTGAGCTTAAAAAATATTTATCATTACCCGATGCATTGGAGGGAGATATAGGTCCCACCCATCTTATAATCAAATCATACATACATGTGGAAAAAAATAATTAACAATCATATAATAACTCATGAAATTAAATGGGAATCTTAAACAATAAATCATATAATTACCTATGGAAAAAGATACAGGTTTCATAATCTTCAAATCAAAAGCACAACTCGTGAAATAAGTAGGTTTGAAAAACATACAACCCTTGAAAAATAGACATGTTTCAAAAATACTATTAAATTAAACATAAACCATTAAGAGAAATAATATGAAAGGAAGTTTTAGATAATTTCTAGGAATGTCCTGAGTAACATCAACATATGTCATCGTAGATGAAAAATAATTTTGAAATATCTTTCAAAAACATTTGTTGAAGAAAATATCCTTTATTCTCTTAAAAACACCTTTTTTTTAAAAATAAAATCTTTTGAAATCCATTTTATTATAAATAATTATTATAAGGAAATCTTGGAAAAACATGAAAAAAATTTTACTTGAAAACTTATAAAAGAATCTTGAAAATATTTGAAAAACCATTTTCCATGAAAACTTATAAAAAATAATGAATACATTTTGAAAACATTTTTCATTGAAAATAATTTTAAATAATTAATTTTTTGAATATTTGGAAAAATTATTCTTTTTTAAAATAAAATAACATTTTAATCTTGAAAAAAAGTGTTTTTGTGAATTTCAGTCATGATGGAGGATAAACCCGAACATGCCGATCATTCCTTTTACACTGTAAAATGTTTAAAAATGTGCCTCCACTAGAAACTGACAATAAGATTACATATGAAAAACCCATTATTTCTAAATGAAAAAACATGGATAAAAATTTCTTATAAGGATAATATGAGAAAATAGAATGTTTTGGTAATCTTTTTAGAAGACAAGTTTTTGAATGAACACATATTTCTGACTGAAGAGAGCGGTAATGTCAGACATTATTAAAAAAAATTATCTAACTATATTATGTACTAAAGAGTTGAAAAGTGGTACCAATAAATAAATATATCGTTAATAAAAATAGAATAATAAAATTCATGGGTTTTCTTGAGATATGTATCATAATAATTCATCTATGAAATCATAATAATAAAAAATATCAAAAAGCAATGACATTATTTCATTATACTCTTATAACATAGTAAAGATAAACTATACTCCCCATGGAATAAAATTAAATTATATAAAGCTTAAAATATCATTAAAGTATGTATATTTATGATATAACATGTAAAATTTATTATATTCCCCTCATATAAAAATATAGGTGCATAACATGGCATGTGTCTCAAAGAAGGAAAATTGAGACAAAAATTACATTACCTATTTGGTAACTTTTTACACCATTAAACTTGATAAAATGATTATAATATTTTTATGTAAATACATATATATTTAATAATAAGAGTCATATAATACATTAATGAAATGTATATACACCACAAAAAATAATTAAGCGGTGAATGAGGCATGTATCTCATAGAAATAAAGAGTTTGATGAAATCCCCTTACCTTATG
Source organism: Viscum album (assembly GCA_963277665.1). Lineage (NCBI taxonomy): Eukaryota > Viridiplantae > Streptophyta > Magnoliopsida > Santalales > Viscaceae > Viscum > Viscum album. The sequence continues at coordinate 1,386,056,366 of OY728123.1, forward strand.
TCTTCACTCTTTTTTTACTTTTAAAAACCATATGTATAATAAATATAAATTTATTATAAATATATAACAAAAAAATATTCTTATATCTAATACCATATATATTTTAATTAAGAATTTATATTACCTGCTCGTTAATGAATGTATGTTAAGGTTTCACTTCGGGTAACATCTTCTTTGTTCTTCGTATATGTCTTAATTTTTCATATCTTTGGTTATTATACATATATAATTATTTCTAGAATTTTTCCCATAAAATAAATATCAATTATATCAATTATACTTTTATTATTATAATATATATAATATATATGTATGAAATGGAATACACCATTCATGGAGATGGTAAGTTGTACGTATGCATGAATGCTCTTTCCGTTTAATTAATGTGTTCAAAGAATGAGAGAAAAATCCATATATGTATATATATGGATATATATACATATATAATTTTTATAATATCTTGGTTATATTATATATATATACAATATTTACTAAATTAATCCTTAATAAACTCCATGTAGTGTATGAACAAATCACATCGCTTTAAGGGGTTGTAATCCACACTTCCTCAAACGAAATTGTCATATTAACTCAAAAGGAATGTATATATATGTGTGTTGTCATATAATTAAATAACATTAAATAAATAATAAATATAAGATATAACATATACATACATATTGTCCGTCATGATGTCCACCATGAGAGGCGGTGAAGGAAAAATAAACAATAATAATCTAGTGAGATGGTAGTCCACCATACACGTAAATAGTGTGTTCATTACCCATTAGATGGAATTGTGTGTAAGTGTTTTTGTAATTATTATTGTAAAACGTCCCAGAATATTGAGGATATTGGTGTTGTTATACAGTCATGGAATATGAAGTTTTTAGGAAGTGGAGAAATAAAATAAAATATAAAAGTTTGAGAGAGGGTATTACCTCTTAATTAGGTATCTCCTTCCAGTTTGAACCTAAGGGCTTCCTTGGAAGCATTTAAGCCAATATAAGACATCCAATATAAAAATAGGGATGTTGTGGAGATATTTTAGCAGAGTTTTTTGGAACTTATGTGGCTTGGGAGATGTGGGGAAGTGGGAGGATATGGGGCCTTTTATAATAGAGGAGTGGCACTCTTGTAATATTTTGGAAGAAGGAAACCCCACCAACGTTTTTTTAATAAAGGTGGATAAAATAATGATAAAAAGTATATAATGGGAGGATAGAGCCTAAATATTTCCATCAAATTTCATTATTACATGTTTGTAGGTTGTTTTAGGCCTTAAGGTAATGGTTTAAACACTTAATAAGTTTAATTTATCCTTAATCATTATAATTAACTTTAAGTACTTCACTAATATTTTTGCTCAAAAAATTGAACTTATTATAAATTATAAATTATTATTATTAAAAATATTTAATCCATTTTTTCAAATTCTAAACTTAGGAGTGGTCGAAATTAATTTAAATTTAATCCCACAGTAGGGTCTACACTGGGGGTATTTAAAGTAGAAATATTAAAAAATATTCTATGTTTTTATATTCAATTTCAAAGTGAAAATGATTATAATTATATAAATTGGATTAATAGGTAAAAATATTATCTAATAAAACAGTGAAACTATTTTTAAATGTAAATTTACCTTATAAATAATTAGATGAAAACAATGTTTTGAACTAACATTTAGTATTTTTCATTATTCATTAAAAAATTAAACTTCATAGAAAAAAACTAAAAAATAACCATAAATTAATTATTATTATTATATTCAATGCTGAATTTTATTTTGAATTATTATTTTATAAAATTTCCAAAATTTAGATTTAAAATAGTTTCTCCATTAAATTTTGTTAAAATTTCCTTAATAAAAATATTGGGATTTATGAGTTAAAATGGTTTTGTTCTTAAATTATGATTGTAAAATCTATTAGATGGATATCAAAAATATTTACCTGGATTTATAAAAAATATATTAAATTAATATTACTAACTTATTTTAATAAATTTAATTAATTAGAAATAAAACCACTTTGCGAGCATAATAAAAATTTTCTTTAAAAAGACACACTTTATATTCAATTGGATCTTATATTCATTTCTAAATAATTTTTAACTAATTAATTCATTTTATATTTTGTGAAAACCACATATTTAAATAATTTTGTTAATAATATTCATAAAATATAATTTTATGGGCATGTTATATATTTTAGTATTTTTTAAATAATATTTGATTATTCGGCAACACTCGGTCATGCGTGTTATGCAAACCATCGAGGAAAGTTAGTCTTGCTAGAAATTTAAGCATACCTTAGTTTTCTATATAGAGTAATCTAACCATTATGTTGTGTATAGTGCCTGATTAACATGGAATTGCGTATAAATCTAGCCAAAATTAGTGCTTTAATATATATAGAATACCAATATTTGGTGTTCTGTGCAATGAAAATTATCAAAAAGATTAAATTAATTTGAAAAAATATATTTCATAAAATATCAGGGTGTTTAATTTACCTTTCCATGTTGATTTTTGTTTTTGATGATTTCTGTGGGGGAGTGAATCATCATGGTGACACCATGATCGTTGCCCCACATTCTTACTTTCTAAAGGCAGGTGGAATCCTTAACTTCATTAGTGATGTTTTCTCCTAGATCAAAACAGGATTATGGGATGTTGCTTCCTCCATCCATGGATTCTTCCTTAGAACTGGTCACCTAGTTCGGGTCTCCCCCATAGATTTGAGTCATGGTTCATGAATATTGTTCCTAGTTCCATATCTTTGTGGATTCCATTTAATTACACTGTTTTTTTCAAGATATTCCAGGGGGTATTGATAGGGTAGAAACCTTAGGTCAGAGTAGATGGTGACATCTGGCTTGTCAGGGAATCTCGAGATGCATGAACATTGGTCAAATGTATTCTTCCTCATAGGAGGGCATCTCAATGGTGATAAAACCAAAGGCATCCAACTTCAGTCGTGGGGTATCCAATGTCGGACACATGTCTCTAAGGTTTTCATCGGCTTCCCATGTTTAATATAGGTCATGCCACGATTTTATCATCTAGCGGATATAAATCAGACAAATTAGAACACGTATAAAAGTGGATCACATGGGTACATTTTTAGGAGGTATCACCTATAGTGTTCACTAGAGGGATGGATCAAAATGCCTAATGAGGACATACCTTTGGTGGCGTGTCCCAAAGAGGGAAAATTTCAAACTATGAAGGATGATTAGGATACCATAGAAGGAAAATCAGAGAGGTGGACCCTAATGGGGGGAACACCATGGTTTACTTTTGGCTGGGATTGGACCACATAGAGGATTTCGATGTATCCACATAGAAGGGAATCAAAACCCACGTAGTTCAAATGGATGATTTGGGGTTTCTTTACTAAGACTATCCATGTGCCACTAGGAGTGAAAATTATATGAATAGATGGGGATTATGCACTAAGGCATCCCAGGTTCTTCTAGGATTAGTAATCATATGGATGAATGGGGATTACTCACTAAGACGACCCTGGTGCTTCTAGGAGAAACAATCATATGGATGAATGGGGCTTATGCACTGAGACAACCCAGGTGTTGCTAGAAGTAGCAATCATATGGATTAATGGGGCTTACACACTGAGAGAGACTAGGTGATACTAGGATAAGTAATCGTGTGGATGAATGGGGCTTAGGAACTAAGATAACCCGAGTGCATGATATGAACCCAACAAGATAATGGTGGGGTGGTGGAGTTGAAATCTAGGGCTTATGCATGGTTAGCTTCCCATATGAATGGTGTGATCCCACTTGGATGTGGAGGCCCAGGTAAGAATTAGGATGGATGAGGGAAGATTTAATAAAGTGGATAAGATTAATGGGTTGAAACTTATGTGAATATGATGATGTTGGGATTGAACCTCATGGAGGTTTCCTATATACCCTGCCTGAGAGGTTGGGATCATAGTCGACGTAGTTTTGATATGGGTGATGAGTCACCTGAGGAGGTTTCTCCTGAGAATGGATGCATGGATGTAACTTGATGTAAATGGAACCTTGGGTTGGGGGATGATCTTCCAGTAACACAATGGGGTAAGGGAGAGACCATGATGAGGCATGAATGATGGGCATGAAACTTAGGGAGGTTACCTATATATCTACATCGTGGGGAATCAAAGTCCACATAGTTCAAGATGGGGCATAAAATTAGGCTATATACAAGGGACAGTAACCCGGAGACATGTTGAGGATTACATATGGTTAGAATCCCATCATAAGAGGGACACTCTTGGTTGGATGAGTATGGATTGAGTGTCGGGTTTATGCATCATTAGCTGCCGGGATGGATCAGAACACCCCATGGAGGTAGATCCAGAAGATGTGTCCCAAAGAAGTAAGATGTCAAATCAAGAGGGTACGTCCCTATGAGGGAGCATACAAGTTTACCATTGGTTAGGGTTTAACCTCAAGGATGCATCCTACATGCCCTGTATATAATAAAGGGATCAAAACCCAAGTAGTTCAGAAATAGAGTTTAACATAATGTGATACAAAGGTGAACAGATGTGGAATGGTTGGACTAAGTGGATGATGGGATTGAACCTCAAGGAGTCTTCCTATGTACCCTGCCAAAAAGATAGGGTTAAAATTCCACGTAGTTCATCATAAAGGGGAATGAGTCTTACTCATGGTTAGAGGATGATGTGACACTAAGTAGCGACAAATATAGATGGGAATTATGTGTGTAAGCTGCATGTGTGATTCCATGGAGTGAAAATGGTGGATGGGTCTTACGCATGGAAGATTCCTGTGTGCCTCTAAGCAGAAGCAATGATGGATGTGACTTATGCATAGATGTCGACACTATGAAATGTATTCCATGAAAATTTTCACAAAATGTCCTCAATTGAGCTCGAAAAGTTTATGGTGCGACTCTTCATTTTTTATGGGGGTCCGTGGCATTAGCGAAGGTACTGGCCTGAAGGTTCGGGACCGCAGGATAGTAGTGATCCGAAGTAGGGGTGCGGGGGCGCAATGCCTATGGTATGGAATAATTATTTGGATAATTACCTAAAATGGGGCCCAAGGTACCTGCATGAAAATACCAGCGTGCTACCATGTTGTAGTTGAATGAATTAATGATTTTGGTTAATTCCTCAAAGTGGTGTCCTAGTCAAACCAAAACGCCGTCAGCATGCAAGGTACTTGCGCTCCTAATTATGGCACACAATCAACTTGCTCTCCCAATTTCAATTTCTCCCAAGGTCCTATTTTTTCCTATAAATAGACCCTTGGGGACATTATTTGTATGAACAAATTTCACATAAGCCCAATTGCTGCTTTGTTCTCCCTATTACTTCCCCTAGCCTTCCGAAATTATCAAGTTTGTTCTTCTACACATTTAGTGGATAATTTAAAGGAGGATCATTGGACTTATGTCCTTTTAGTGACTGAGAACCATAACACTTTCATGCTTATAGAACCTAAAGTTCCCAGCCTCCCTAAATCAAAAATACATTTGCGCCACCTATTCCTTTTACAGGAACTTGAGAACCCCACTTCTGGGATAACTTGTGAATACTCCAGAATACTTGAACCAGATATCACCCAAGTATTACCATAAATGTTTTTCACCACTTAAGTGAACATCAGGTCACCAAATCCTACTTGTGCAACCATACTTGTGCGCCCTTACCTACTTGGGTTCCCCTCTTTGATTCACTTACTATCATTAGTCTATAATCCATCAAGCCGTCTTCAAATCCATCTATGTCAAGGCTACTTCTTTATTAGCTCCACTGTTTTAAAGGGATTCTGTTAAGACCTCCACTAAAACCTACTAACTTATCATCCCTTTGGGAAAGGCACATCAGTGTGTCCCCTATTTGGGTTTGTATATCCGCAGTCATAGGTTTCCCACATTCGTTTCACAATGAGGATAGAATTCATGGAGTGTCTATGGATTTGTATATCCATAGTCAAATAAACATTTCTCCAAGGAACAGTGTTGGGATGTTCCCGGTTCGGAGGAGGGTTTGGGTCCTGACCTTGCCTTTCTCGAAGAGACCCAGAACCTCAGGTATTTTGGTAGGGAAGGTACGGTTCACACCTATTTTTCCTTTTGAACAAAGGATAAGTCTCCCTCCCCTAACATGATCAATTTTAGGTCATCCATCCTGGTGTATTACTCTAACCTTAATCCCTTCTTCCTTTCATTGGACCCTTGTCCAATGTAAAGTCAATAGAGGGAGGGCTCGTAGGCGCACCCTCTTCCTAGGTCATCTCACCCTCATCCATCGTCATTGCCATAGGTTCACCCTCTTCCAACAGTGGAGGAGGAAAAGTGTGTGTCATTGTTGAATCTTTAACATCCTCTTGTTTCTCACATCGAACATGACTCACGTGGACTTAGAGATTTGTGATGATTACAACATTTGTACAAACACCCACGATGAAGGAACTATGAGAACTCTGATTCATGTTCAAACCAGGATACGTAGGAATCCCTTTTAGGGCCTGAGCTCATAGAATATGCTCTTCAGAAATCCAACCCTAATTCCCTTAATATGGGCATCCTCCTTAAGAATAAGCCCCAAATTAAACCCCCAAAACTTTCATGGCATCCTTTTTAGGAAGTAATCACTAACTCATTTCTCTTAAAGGACTACACTCTCCTATGAGACTTATCGAACTACATGGGATTTGACACCCATTCACATGGGATACATAGGAATCCTCCTTGAGGTTCAAACCCGATACCTTAAATCAACAATGTTCTCCTTGGGCAATCCCAACACGGTCTAATCTAGGTTGGAAACCCATATCCTTCCCAAGTTCATCAGGCTGTTTCGGCATAAGTCCCACATAAAACTTTGACTAAGAACCTTTAGATTAGATTTCATTACCACATGCCATTAAACAGTATGGTTAGGTCCTTATCACATGACCATGAAAGGTATTATGTGTCCCATTAAGTGGAACCGAACTACGAGGGTTCTTATTTCTTTCACAAGGAGATGTAGGTGACCCTTTTCTTGGGTATGATCCCAACATCAAAACAAACCATTGTCTCCCAGGATGACAACAAATTATAGAGTGCCCCGTTGAGTGGCTTAAAAACCAGTATCATTATAAAGATGATTAAAAGAATCAATAAATAGCATATGAAATGACACCATTGATGGAGAACCTCGAATACATATAGATCATTCCATTAGTGAAAAACCTTTAATGCATACTAATGATTCTAAATTTTATACATGTTAATAAGTGATTGAAAATTACAATGGAAACTTATGTTATACTTTTTGAATTATTATGGATTCATGAAAATATCTTAAATTTATAAAGATAGTCCAGGAGTAGACAATAATTTCCCCCCAAAAGGGTGTGATGAGTCAGACCTCCCATCCTCTGGACAAATATTTGTTCCTTAGTATCATAAATTTTAAACATAACAAATTTCTACCATTGGAAAGTAGGTTGGATAAAGAACTAGTTTAAGTTTCCAGTTCCATGAATAAATCAAATGGAAACCTCCTAGAAGGAATGATTATTGAAACTAGAACACACATTTCAAGGAACTATGACATAAAAATGGTGAACCTTCCATGAATCCTTAACCAATTTAATAATGTTACCCACCTGTCAGGCCCCTATCAATTGATAAAGGAAGTCCAAACAAAGGAATAAATAATGCATGTATTCATCTAACATATGTCTTTTTAATGGAGTTTATTATTGTTTTGTTTTTTCTAAGAACTTCCATCATTCTAAAATGGATTTCTTCAAGACAACATATATGAACTTCCTAATCTCTTATCAAGCTAGATCTTTATCCACGAAGAGGAAATCATCTCCCATATAGTGTCTTCAATGATGGGTCTCTAACATGTTGGTAAAGGAGTATCATCATCAGGGTACAATATTGACTTTGGAGGCTTCCCGAAAGGCCCTCCAAGTCAATAATAATCCTCAATCATCTGGCCAATGATGACCGATGATCAAGAAGCAGATGGTGCCAACCACCATTTTCATTAGTTTTGGGTCCTTAACACCATAATGCCACAACCAGTCCCTCTCATACTATAGGGAGTTGGATCAAGAGGTCACCCAGGGCCTCAATCCCAAGATGTAGAGATCCATCCTGAGGATTCCCACCAATAATCTCTCCCAGAAGAATTGTGCAGTAGTGAACCCCCAACATGAAGGGGGTGTTTTTTATGGACGTTTGGCCCAGGTCCCTTAGACCTAGGCATGCAAGATGAACCACCAGGGAAAATTCCCAGTAAATAGTGATCAGGTTCTTACCTATTCCCTCTCCAAATAAATCCATTAACCTAACTTGATGGCGAACAACAAGCGAGCACATACACCAGTCCATCCTAATTTTGCTGTCCAATAGACTTATCTGGAAACGACCCACCATTCCCACAAGTAAAACCTAATAGAGTACCATGAATAGTCACATAAACTTATTTACAAATTATCATCCAGTTAGCATGCTCGTTTGACTCCATTTAAAGAATCCCGCTAATCTAATGTGGTGGAAACCGGTAAACAGGCACATACACCTGCTTGCAATGCCAAATTCTTCCAGAAGCCTCATATGCCAGTATTGAAGGAATTCCATCAACCATGCTTGATGGAAAATATTCAAAAGGAACATACACCTACCAGAATTAATCAAGCCTACCAACAATCTCATTTGGCAGCACCCAGAGAAGTCATTCGGAAAGCTCTGACGACAAATCTGGGTAGATCCAACTCTATGCCTCCATATATGAGTGCTGTCAATACCTATTGAGAGGAAAAGAAGGACAAGAGAAGTTACATGAAACTAATCCTAATACAGAATGGATTTATATTCCACTTTTGTCCGTTGAAGTCACCAAACACTTCTTATCAATGGTGAAAGAGAAGACACCAATTTCTGCCCATATTTTGGAAGCATGTTAGGATATTATAAAAACTACTTCTGCATTACTATGGGAATAGACAAATAAATCTATCCCCACACATGGGATGACACATCAACATTCCATCATAGAGTAGATACACACCTCTATTCAAGTCTATAAGGGTCATGGGGCAAACATCCAACATCATACGGACAATAGGATTGAGAACATACACCCTTTCCAATTAAAGGTAATTGGTCCATTCTGATGGATTCTCTAAGGGAGGAACATACACCTTCCCATGAAAACCACTTTTCCAAGAATGTGGACCCAACTAAGTATAATAGAACATCCTTGAATATGTATCACCAAGAACTGTTGTAAAATCAAGTGTCAAACTACTATTTGGATCCTCTTAAAGCTGGAGTTCCTGAAGCCCTCAGACACTTATCTATTGTAGCTCAAGAACCTTCTCTCTCATTACAAAATTATGGGAGTAGTAGAAGTAATTATGAAGTCTCTGATTCAACACTACATCATGAAGTCTTGCATCATGAAAATTCGATCAGTACAAAGAGCCTATCACTGGATGAGATCCATGACAACCCTCTATGTGGAAATAAGACCATGGAGCAAAAGGATTCACCCCTTGCTGTAATCCACCATGGTGTTCCTCCTCATGATGGAATTCGCTATGAAATTCCTCTACATAGTAGTATTTCTCATTGTCAAGAGAATTCAATAATTGAAAATGTTGCGATGAGAAAGCCCTCTTATCTCAATGTAGTTTCCAATACAAGACCAGTCATGTCTGATGCCTTGTCATTGATGGGTGAAAAAATTTCTCAACCTGAAGACATCTTAATGGAAAAGTTATTCTATGAACCTATCTTGGGTCATTTATCTTTTAATATAGAGTGTCCACTTTTTTTAGACCATGTGGATAAATCTCTAGTTAAAGATGATGAAGATATGTTAAACATGAGAAAAAAAATTTGCTAATGGAGAAATACACATCAAGTTCTGGAATTCAAAAAATTCTCAGTATAACGTTCCAGAATTGATGGAATAATAATGCATTCATGATATTCTCCTCAACATATGGAAGATTCATCATCATTTCAAAGCCAAATAATTACCATATGACGAATATCAAAATCTTGTAAAGGTAATTGAAGGGTTGCATCGCCAAATTGACTTTGCATCTCTCTTAGCTTCTTAACATCCAAAGGATGGAAAATAGCAGAGAACCATTCAGCATGGATGCCTCAACGCTCTAAAGAAGATACTCTAGTTAATTTATGATTCCCCATCTGGTGTTCATATGAGAGGATGGGGTGCACATGGAAAATTGCATTTCACTGCACTCCAAAATCAGCAATGTCCACCAAAAGTGGTCACATGCAATTTTATTCCCCACGGTTGACTACAATCAAATTATTTTTTATTTAATGAAATGTATGCTCAAGAACAGACCTCAACTAGTTCTCATCAGAGCCAGTCCCAAAGAAAAGAAGTTTTTGAGTTACTTTTAGATCAAGCATATGAGAATCCTGAGCAGGTGTCTCACTTAGAGGATGTCAACCGTCAAAGAATGTAAATGTCTAAAATAGCATAGTGATCTTCTGAAATAGGTGATTTTAGTGGTTGTCAGATGATGCATCCAGAAAATTCCCAAACCAAAAATAACAAAATCAGAAGAGAAGTTGCATGAATTTCATTCATTGTAGTTCAACAATCACCCCAACTTGCAGGGATGGGGGCTTATTTAATTCAACCTTCAAATTCATTAAACAACGTTCAATGATTTAAAGAATAAGAACAAGAAAAACCCCAACCTATAGGGATGGGGGCTTTTTCACATATATAATCCCCTCCCCAAAATAAGTTAGTTTTCTCTTGATTAGAGAAGAATCCACAAAGATATTTCATAACTAAACTATCCAAAGATTCCATTCGGGTTACTGTCCACCAAACAGTTCCCAAAAATTCATCATACATGGGAACACAATCTCATGTAAGATATAGTGGGAGGTGATATTACAAATATACAAATAAAATTCCATTAATTCATTATGTGTAAGTAAATTTCATTAACACCATTGTAGAAGATCCTCTAGAAAATGAGCCTTGTTCAGGGGAATAAGATGATTAAGTTCTTATCCATAATATGGTACACACTGAGGAAAATAAAGAAGGTGTACATACCAAAAAACACAGGCTTAACCAGAATCTAATAATTACTTCAAATATCCAACTCCCACCCATCCTAAAGGCCTCTAACAAAGGAAAAGGTAAAAGTCAGATTGCATCTCACTTTTCCACTAGAGAAGGTCAATCTCTTTCACATGAAGAAAGATTTTCACAGAAAGAAGAGGAGATGAAAGAGTTGAAAAGACACAATATAGAGTTACATTGAAGCATCATTTCTGCTAGACATGCTCCTCAGGAAAATCCTCAACTTTCACATCCTGTAGGAGCTCCTCAACAAAGATAACTTGTGGAAACTATAGATGCAGATACTGAATTCCTTCCTTTGGGTACACTGTCAAGGCAAGATCAAACACATCCTTATAGGCATGTTCCAATGGGTTATCCAAGGCAAGTACTATCAGCACTATCACTAGTGGTTTTTTCAGTCATTGCACTAGTTCATGCTCCAGCTGTTGTACCTATACAGGTCCTAGGTTTTCCGAATTTTTCCTAAGTTCTTATAAACAAAATTGAGGCATTAAAAACTCGATTGGAAGCTATGGAGGAACAACATGCACCAATTCAGTCAGAAAATAAAGCTTACCCTGAATGGATGTATTTGATCCCCCCCACCAAATTTTGTGAATACCACATTCCCAGTCATTAATGGTTTGGGAGATCCAGAAAAACACTTAACACATATTTTTTCTCATTGTGATCCCCTGATGGGAACTCCTCAACAACAAGAAGTAGTAAATCTTAGGTGTTTTTTGTACCCATTACAGGGACCAGCTTTGGTCTAGTATACAAGTTTACAATCTCAATCAATTACTAGATGGAAAGATCTTAGCCAAAAATTCCTTCTTCAATTTTGATGAACGCTACCAAAGGAAAATGTTTTTTATATTACCAATTGCAAAGAGAGGTATAATGAAATATTTTCCGATTTCATTGTATGATGGAAATTATTAATATATTCCTTATGTTTGGAACTCCCTCAAGAAGATTTGCTGCCAATTTGTGTGGAAAATCTACCCGATGAGATACACACACCACCGATCCCTATAAAATATATTGGAGGGTTTTGAGACCTTACTTGAATTTATCAACAGATAGAAGATTCTATTATAAAGACTAAGGCTAAAACTCATGTAATTACATCAGTTATGGGAATAAGAATAGGGAAAGTAGAGGATACTACAACTACACTCAATAAAGCACATGTACCTGCTTCCACTTCAAAACCATCATCATATCAAAGGGCTCAACCTTTTGAGCATTAGAAGCAACGACCTCCTCATCATGGTGATCAAAGAGATCAAAGGAAAAAATAGTTTGAGGAAATAAAAAGTAATGTTTATTCTTTATAGAATAAATAAATTCCCAGTTACTTCATCTCAGCTCTGGAAAACAATTTGGTTCATTTTCCAAAGATGAAGAACCGAAACAAAGAAGAAGTAGAAGTTATTCCTAATTATTGTCCGTTTCACCAGATGTTGGGGAATCTTATTTAGGATTGTTTTTTTTTCAAGGAACTCTTGCAAAAAATGGTAGAATCTGGACTAGTGAAACTAAAAACATCGTCTTCTCATGTAGCATGTGTTACTGCAACTGATTTAGAGGAAGAATGTGAATGGAAGGAAGTAAAAAGTAAAAATGTGTAGAAATATGATGATTGGATGATCGGGAATATGATCAACCAAACTCATGTCATTTTACGAACACAGTTGAAACAACCGATTGTGCCTTCCACCACTCCTACTATAGTAAAACCACATTCATCAAATATTCTATACTCAAGGAAATGAGGGGATTAGAAGGACAAAGAGCATTCAAGAGATGAGAAGCTCATGTTAAGGAAAAAGATATCATTGACCCTAGAAGACTTCATGCCATCCTCTTGAAAAGAACGAGAACCACCCCGAAAAACCACACAAATAGAAATAACCTGTCAGGAAGAATCTTCATCAGATGAAGAATTGATCTTTGATTCTGTTAACATTATCCACTTAACGGATCTTTATGCCAATGAAGATTCTGATTATAATGAGCCAGAGTTCCTTGTACCTAATTGGGGAACTAAAGGAAGAGGAAAATGTCGAGGATACAGGGGAAGACATGGGAATTCTAGAAACTACTATTTTAACTCTACCCCTACTCAAACCATATATGCAGCTGAAACTCGTGGAATAACCCTTCAGCGGGCATAGAAAGAACAAGGAGATTCTTCAACGAAAGACAGGTTTGGTCCTGGTATGATTTTTTGGATGATCGATTAGAAGTTACACCATCTTCTTCTTAGAAAGTAGGTAGACTTTTTCAGTCTAATCTACCATGTCCAAGATGATTTTTAGTTTCTACTCCAACACAGGGTACATCTACATCAAAAGCGTCAACTTCCTAGGAAAATGAAAACCCACATCTCCATGTTGGAAAAAAGAAGACATCTGGATCAAAAGTATGATGTTTTGAAACATGTTTCCCATGTACCGGCCAAATTTTCAATGTTGGATGCCTTAATTCTATCAAAATATCTTCAAGAATCACTTATTGAGGCTCTGTTAAGTCCTCAATAGTTTGAAACCCAATTTGTTGATGCTAAACTTTACCATATAGAGAATGAACCTGTAGAATTTCATGCAGTTATATCTTTTATAGATGAAGATGAAGATAATGTTGTATGTGGACATATAAGACCCTTGTATTTATCTGGCCAGTTCAATGACATAAAAATCTGACGAGCCTTCATTTATAAAGGCTCTGGAGTCAACCTCATTCTCATTCGTACACTTCGATGATTAGGTCTGACTGAATCTAAATTATCTCCTTCTAATTTAATGTTGCAAGGATATGACATGAATGGTCAAGAACCTTTGGGAGAGAATACACTCAGAACTCAGTTTGGAGATCTTATGTCTAATTCATATTTCATGGTTGTTCGTTAGTACTTAGCCTTCAACATTCTACTTGGATGGACTTGGTTGCATCAACATACATCCATACCTTTTTCATACCACCAATGTCTTAAGTATTGTTTCAATGGTCAAATTGGGACATTTTATGGTGACAAGGCTCCATTCAAAACTTGCGAATCTCAATACATTAAGGAAAAGTTTTATAACTCAAAGGAAAGGAGGCCCATGATAAAAGTGATAACTGAAGTTAATGCTTCGAATGGACTGGAAAAGATCCCAGAAGACCCATTTATACATCTGATTACAAATTTTGTGTTGCATATAAATCAAATTGAAAGGGTAAACCCAAATCTAAGAACTCGTACAATGACTTTCATAATGTCTGTTACGGAGATTGATCCTGACAACATGGGAGAAACTGTTGATCCACCAAGAAGTGATGGAAGCTTAAATGGATATGTCTTCATTTCATCCACTGAACTACAACAAGTCTCTACTTTGTCAATCAGAATAGAAGAAATTGTATCAATGCTAGAGAAAGACAAAGATGTTGATTCCCAATCCATCATCTCTTCTTTATTACCACATGAAAACCCTTCATCACCAGTAGGGTCGGAAATGGTGGCCTCTTCTTTAGGATGTTCAAAAGTTGAATCCTATCTGAACCCTAGAAGTTTTTCCTCATCATCAGCTATGTAAGTAGAAATAGGAGAGGTAAGACGTAATGAATAATAAGAGGAAGATCTCCTAGATGCTCCTACATCATTTGAGGAATGTGTCTCTTCCAATGTGGATGAGCTCAGAGAAATAAATTTGGGTACAAAAGAAGATCCACACCCCACTATAATTAGTGAAGCCATGACCTCTGAAGAGAAAAAGGAATATAAATCATTTCTAAAGAAACATCAAGATATATTTTCTTGGAATTATACTGAAAATATAGGTATTAATCCCGATGTATCTACACATCATTTATGTTTTCTAGAAGAACATAAAGAAGAACATCCCCAACTCATGCCTCTAAAATTAAAGCTGAAGTTGACAAGATGGAAAAGGATAACTTATTTTGGAAGTTTCAATATCCCAAAAGGCTATCCAATATTGTCCTAGTGAAAAAGAATAATTGGAAAATCTGAGTTTTCATTGATTTCAGAGATCTTAACTGGCATTATCCTAATGAAGATTTTATAGTTCCGATTACAGAGCTTTTAATCGATGCAACAGCTGGCTATGAAGATCCTTCCTTCTTGGATGGCTACTATTGGTTTAATCAAATCTGTATGGCCCTAGAGGATGGAGAATCTACAGTCTTCAGATCTCCTGAAGGTGTGTTTTTCTATCAGGTAATTCCCTTTAGATTAAAGAATGAAGTTGAAACATACCAATGTTCCATACACAATATATTCAAAACCTTCTAAGGGAAATTTGTTAAATGTTACGTGGATTATTTGGTGGTCAAATCCAGGAAACATTCCAATCACTTGGTTGGTCTAGAGACTGCATTCAATAAACATCGATAACATAATTTAAAGATGAATCCCTGGAAATGTGGTTTCAGGGTAACCTCAAGAAAGTTCCTTGGATTTATTGTACGCCATCGTGGTGTCTAAGGTGATCATGAGAAAACAAAATCAATCCTTGTCATGTTACCTCATCAAAATTTGAAATAATTAAGTGGAATCAAAGTAAACATGGCCTATATTTGGCACTTTATCACTAATTGGGCAGGAAATTGTTTTCCCATCACCTGATTAATGAAAAATGGAGTCACCTATCAATGGAATGATGACTCCCAAGATCCATTTGATACCCTCAAGAAATATCTTTTGAGACCACCAGTATTAATGCCAACTATTGAAGGAAGACGACTTTTCTCTATGTGACAACATTAGAGTGATCACTGGGTGCCTTCCTTTCCGAAATAAATGATGTTGGGAATGAAAATTGCCTTTACTGTCTCAGTCAAACTATACGTGATGCAGAAACTCGATATTCAAGTATTGAAAAGTGATTCATGGAATTAATCTTTGTAGTTCAGAAATTGAGGCACTACCTGCAACATCATGATGTCCAATTGGTGTCTTGCAATAATTAACTCAAATTTATCCTCAGTCGTCCTATGCTTATAGGGCGTCTAGCATAGTGGGAAGTTATTTTTGCAATAGTTTGATATCTAGTATGTGCCCCAAAATGCAATAAAAGGACATGCTCTAGCTGAATTCCTTTCTGAGCATTCTTATTCTAAAGATACATTACTAAATACTAAATTACATAAGGAAGAAGTCTTCTCTATTCAGGATAATTTCCAAACATGGGAGATATACATTGATGGTGTTTCCAGAAGTCCAACGGGTAAGAGAATGGAAAACCATAAACTCAACAAAGATGGGTTAGGAATTTTCCTTATATCCCTAGAAATGGTAGTAATTTATTATTCATTTATTTTATCGGAAGGAGGAACCAACAATGAAGCAGGATAACAAACTCTCATTGCAGGCTTGGAATTGGCACTTCAGGTGCAAGTGATTTAGACAAAAGTAAAAGGTGATTCAAAATTGTTAATCAAATAGATCAATGCGGAATATTATATCAGAAAATAAGAATTAATCACTTTGTGTGATTACGTCAGAGGGTTAATGGATGAATTTCCCTCAGATCCAACATTGTCTTATGTCCCGCGATCACAAAATGCCCAAGTTGATGCACTGGCTAATACAACTACTACCTTGGAAGATCCAAATCAGGATGAGACAGTCATCAAAATATCCCATCAATGTGGGGTATTACCATTTGTTCAAACCAGAATAGAGAAAATTAATTAAATTAACCCTATTTCTGAGCCACATGGTCATACCATGGTTTGGAGAAAACCCATCATGGTATATATTCAAAATGGATTACTTCCACCAGATTGGGCTGAAAAAGAACATATCCGATTATAAGGAGCCAATTTTACTCTTTATGATATTCCAGATCACCAGAAGATCCTCTAAAAATGAGGCTTTTATGGAATCCTCTTCAGATGTGTTGATGGAGAAGAAACTGCAGTGGTCATGAAAGAAGTACATTTAGGAGATTCTGGTGCTCACCAGTCTAGGAATAGGATTTCTGATCGAATCTGAAAGCTTGGATACTTTTGGCCTTCAATGATGCAAGATTGCACAAATTTCAATAAGAAATGTCATCCATTCCTAGTGCATTCTAACTTCATTCATCAACGCCCATAGTTTTTAGATACATCTAAATACTCCTAGCCATTTAGCACATGGGGAATGTATGTTGTAGGACCTTATCCTCCAGCTACAGCTAATCAGTTCAAGTATATCTTTACTGCTACTGACTTCTTCTCAAAATGGGCCGAGGTAATATCTCTCAAAGAAGTTGAAGCAAAAAGATTTGTTAGTTCTGTCAAAAATAATATTATCCCCAAATTTGGTGTTCCTCATACTATATTAACGGACAATGGCACCAATTTTTTTTTGATTTTGGTAATGAAGTTATATCCAGATCACAATATCAAGTCCAACCTTTCATCTCACTATCATGCAGCATCCAAGGGATAGATAGAGGATTTCAATAAGACCTTATCAAATATACTCCAGAAGATGGTGGATAAAGATAAGAAATCTGAGCCTGATAAAAAATTTCATGCTTTATGGGCTTATCGAACTACTACCCGTATTTCCACTCAGGAAACTCCTTATTACTTAGTATATGAAACATAATCAGTCATTCCAATTGAAATGCAATTTCCTTCACTCAGAGATTCAATATGGGATCAATTGTCTACAGATGAGAGGTCTCAAAAATGGTTTAATGAGTTGGAATGATTAAACAAAAAAAGATTGCATACTTTTCATCACTTGGAAGTCTATCAGACTAGAATAGCATGAACTTTTAACAATAAGGTTCGCCTCCATTCATTTCTTCAAGGATAATTGGTATTGGTCTACAGGACTCCAAGATAACAAAACAGAAACCTCCAAATCATGATAAAAAGTTGGAAGGACCTTATTCCATAAATAAGGTCTACTCAAATGGATCTTTTTCCTTAATCTAAATTGATTTAGAACTTATTAAAACTCCAACCAATACGAGATTGTTGAAGAAATAATTTGTGTATTTGGACTCATTTTTCCTCACTACAAGGCTAAAAATTACAGATCTCCAATGTCCTTGGTAAATGACTGAAAATTTCATAGCTACAACATCCTTACTGAAAGACTTAAAACTGCACAACACGAAGTCCTAGTTGCAATACATTAAACGATATAACAACCTTTTGTCCTTGTTACATTAAATTAAAATGTATGGTTAATATCTTATCTACTTGACATTAGGATCTTCCATAAGCAAGAATCATTGATATCATTGATACTCCTTAGTTTCACATGAGTCCTTTCCTTCCCCATGTTTGAGTCAGATCTACATGGGGACCTTCTTTCAAGAACTACATACGACTTGATTCTCATCTATTTGAGATATGTAGAGACTCCTGGATCTCAAATATTTGGACCAACTACAACCAAAAAAATCTTTTTATTTCCCATTTTATTCTCCTCTATATAAAGTAGATCTATAAAGAGTGCTCTTTTAAGATAAATTATTTAATTTCATACCATATTGTGTCATAAATTTAGTCATTATTCTATAATGTGTTAAAAACCCCCATCTCCGATGTCAAAATAGATTGGTGTGGGAAATGATTGAGTAAAGGATGATATATGGCTTGATTATCATATATTTGAGATATGTAGAGATTCCTAGATCTCTTATTTTGGGCCCAACCACGATCCATTAAAAAATACCTTTCCTTATATAGGAATCAAACCCGCATAGGGAATGTTTAAATAACTACGTATGGTTTGATTCTTTTCACCAGCAAGACATGTAGTTACACTTGGGTATTATCCCTTAGTCCAGATATAACATGTATTTATTTTCCCATCAGTTTCTCTCATCCTAACCGCATGATGTTAAACTACACAGAAATCCAATAACTATGTTTGGCTTGATTCTTTC
This sequence comes from Viscum album, assembly GCA_963277665.1. Taxonomy (NCBI): domain Eukaryota; kingdom Viridiplantae; phylum Streptophyta; class Magnoliopsida; order Santalales; family Viscaceae; genus Viscum; species Viscum album. The sequence continues at coordinate 1,386,075,390 of OY728123.1, forward strand.
CCCAATAAGATGCATAGTGAACCAGGATCTTATGCCTGGGTTCAGCCATAACCTAATCATAATACCCCTAATCTTCACTTGTGTCACCTTTGTGTTAAGAAGAAACCTTTATTACTCCCTGTTTCTCACACCAAGCATAGATCACGTGGGATTAAGAATTGGGTAAAAGGTTTCTATGTATAAGTAAGGTGTCTAAATTCCTTTTAGGGGTTATCAATGGTTCTGGATGCAAGACCTTAAAAGGCACAATAGACGTCCTCAACGTATGATGATAAACTACACAGTTATTTTAAGAACTATGCGTGGCTTGATTCTCATCCCATTGAGATACATAGTGATAACTATGCCTTAAATCCTAGTCCCAGCCATGAGGAAATTTATTTCCCCCTTATTTTTCATATAGTAAAAAAATATATGCATAAACATTTATTTTAGGTTCACTCCTCAGAGAACTCATCAAGGAAGAAAGAATGTACCCATTATACATATGAATCAGATCTATGTAAGGGATTCCAAATTTATGGTCAATAGTGACTCAAATATTCTTTGTATGCATTGAGCATTACCTCCTTCCATATTTCACACTCTTAATCTTGAATATTTCTAGATCTTCATAATCTTTCATATAGTTTCTGGTGATATAGTTTCTAATACCTTAGAGCACTTTTTCCTGACTATGCAGTATGTCCCCTTAGGTGGCCTTTCATAAGTTTCTTAAATAACAATTTTGTCAGTCAAAAGATGACATTATTTAGATTTGTAGCATATTCCCTAGTTGGCCCTGCATAATACAGCTCCCATAATGGGTTTGTCAAATGATGGTAATTTCGTTCTTGGCAATTGTATCTTTGACCCATTCAAAAACTAATGAAAATATACAAAAATCTGTATTAAAAAAAACATCCATTCAGGTATATTTGTCCCATTATCTTTTTCTCGATCTAAAAGTCTTCAAGACCATAGTTTACACATTTCCCTCTCCATGTGTTTAGTGAAATATGAAATAATCATGGAATCATTTCTCCACATATCATATATTGTTTCCATTTCATGCCCTATTCATATTACCTAAAACTATAGACACCATGCTTCCTACATCTGGGTCAGATATTCATAGAAATCTGATTCTTTAAATTCTTTGGAAATCGTGGTTGGAAATACCATATCCATATTCAGGTACCTTTCTTCATAAAACAAATTTTTTTCTTCAAAAAATCTAAATCTCAAAAAAAACATCCTTCAGTTTTTAGCAATATAATGTAAAATTTATGAGATCTATTTTGCTTGACTATGCAGTACGTGCCCTTAGGTGGCCTTGAATAAACATTTCTTACATAACTGGCATGTCATCCAAAAGATGCCACTATTTGGATATGCATCATATTCCCCAACTGGTCCTGTATTTTATAACCCAATAACAGGTTTGTCAAATAACGGTAACTTCATCCTTTGAAAAGACTTCCTCTAATGTTGTTAGCCCTTTCCCCATATGATCCTTCAGATTCAGAAATTCTTAAATCACAGTTTACAATTTTCCAATCCATACCAGAATATGGTAGTATATTTCTAAACAAATTATCCTGAAATTGGGTGAATCTCATACCTTTGGTTTGAGCTAAAGACCTTAAATTAGAGCCACATAATGTCCTCACTACATGAATTAGAACTGCACAGTATGATATCATAAATTTTCCTTTATGATAAATTTTGAACATTCCTCAAACACCAATTTGGTGTAGAAATGTTTTTCTTATTCATGACATATATCGGTATAAAAGAACCCTTTCATTCTTAAAATTCTTTTCCTTGGAAAAACCACCCATGGTGGTATTGAGTCACCCAAATCTTAATTTCCCCTATCTATCAGCAGAAAAATGTTAAATTCATAAGAGATATTTTTCTTGACTATGCAGTACATTCCCTTAACTGGCCTTGCATAAGTTTCCTATATAACGGGTATGTCAGTAAAAAGATGACACTATTTGGTTATGCAGCATATGCTCTAGTTGGCCCTGCCTAACACAACACTTGTAATGAGTTTTTAAAATAATGGTAACTTCTTTATTGGAGGAGAATCCCCTTATGTTGATACAAATTTTAAATTTTGTGAACATAAAACCCATGGCTCAATATTCCCCTCATAAATATTTAAAGAATATTAAAGCACATCTCAGCCACCGAGTTTTTTTGGGTATCTAATTTCCAAATTTATGGTCAAAGATATTTGACCTTAAATTCTATCCCTTTTTAGTCCAACTTTCATGATCTAAACTTCCAAGATACATGGTACTCACTAGATTAAGAACCCACAAAGAAATCTCAAAGCAAAATTCAAGTCCCAAATCAGTAAATGTACATTTTGTATGATTTAGGTAATATTGCGAATTAAAATGTCAAAAGATACAATGTTTGTGAGGTTTCCGGTATAACCCTAGCAAAAATCAAACTATGATTGCTAGGCCCCATGGCTTCGGAAATAATTAGAGCATCATTCCAAAACTTGATATAGCTCCAAATCTAACCAAATGATGTTGGAATGCGTCAAAGTGCCCTACTATTACCTTTGAACAAGATTCTTTTCATTTCAAACGAATCAAATTCTTGGGGGGGGGGGGATTTTGTATACAATATGAAATGTATTCCATGCAATTTTTCAAAAAATGTCCTCAATCAGACCTAAAAATTTTATGGTGCGACTCTGCATTTTGCATGGGGGTGAGTAACGTTAGCGAAGGCATCAGCCCGAAGGATCGGGACCACAGCATGGTAGTGATCCCATTCAGAGGGTGCAAGGGCGCATCCCCTATGGTATAGAGGAATTATAAGGCTAAGTCCCTCAAGAGGCACCCAAGGTACCAACATACAAATACCTGCACGCCAACATGTTGGAGTTGAATGGTGTAATGATTTTGGATAAGTTCTCAAAGTATCTCCCTAGTCTTGCCAAAACACCATCGGAACACAAGGTACTTACACACCCAATTTCATTTTTCCAAAGGTCCTATTTTTTTCCTATAATTAGACCCTTAGGGCCTTCATTTGTACGGACTAATTTACCTGAATCCCAATTGCTGCTCTGGTCTCCCTAGTACTTCGCCCCAGTCTTCCGAAATTGTCATGGTAGTTCTTCAACACCTTGAGAAAAGGATTTAAAGGAGGATCATTAGACTTAATTGCTTTTAGTGTTTGAAAACCATAACACTTGTGTGCCAAAATCACCCAACATCCCAAAATAATAAATACTTGCGTGCCACATATTCTTTTTACAGTAACTTGAGCGCCCCACTTCTGGGATCACCTGTGAATACTCTTAAAGGATTGAGACATGTCTCACCCAAGTTTTACCATATATATTGTTCATTTATTTAGTGAACATTAAGTCATCCAACCCTACATGTGCGGCCATACTTGCGCTCCCTAACCTACTTGGGCGCCCCTCTTTGATTCACTTACTCTCTTTAGTCTAAAATCCATCAAGCCCTCTTCAAAGCCATCCATGGCAAGGATTATTATTCATTGGATCTCTTGTTTGAAAGGGATTCTATTTATACCTGCACCAAAACCTCTTGGCTTATCAAACCTTTGGGAAAGGAACATCAACATGTCTCCTATTTGGGTTTGTATTTCTGCAGTCATAGGTTTCCCACATTTTTTTGACAATGAGGTTAGGATTCATGGTGTGTATGTGGGTTTTTATATCTATAATAACATGGAACTTTCTTTTAGGAATAGTGTTGGGAAGTTCCCAGTTTGGAGGAGGGTTTGGGTCCTGACCTCGCCTTTCTCAAAGTGACATGGAACCTCAGGTATTTTGATTGGGAAGGTACGGTTCATGCCTATTTTTTCTTTTGAACAAAGGAGAAGTCTCCCTCCCCTACTAGGATAAATTTTAGGGCATCCATCCCAGTGTAATCCCTTAACCTTTATTCCTTATTCCTTTCATTGTACCCTTTTCCAATGTAAAGTGAATAGATGGAGGGCTCGTAGGAACGCCTCTTCCCAGGTCGTCTCTCCCTCATGCACTATCGCTATTATAGGTGTGCCATCATCACCTACCATAGGAGGAAAAGTGTATGTAATTGTTGAATCTTTCACATCCTCTTGTTTCTCAAACCAAGCATGACTCACATGGGATTAGTGTTTTGTGATTATTACAACATTTTTACAAACACCCATGGTGAAGGAACTACAAGAACTCTGATTCCTATTCAAACCAGGATACATAGGAAGCCCTTTCAAGGCCTGAGCTCACTGGATATCCGATTCAAGAATCCAAACCTAATTCCCTTAATCTGGGTATCCTACTTAAGAATAAGCCTCAAATTAAACCACCAAAATTTTCAAGGCATCCTTTTTAGGAAGTAAGCCATAACACATTTCTCTCAAAGGACTATACTCTTCTATAAGACTTATTGAATTACGTGGGATTTGATTCCCTTTCACATGGGATACGTAGGAAGCCTCCTTGAGGATCAAACCCAATAACTTAAATCAACCTTTTTCTCCTTGGGTAATCCAAATAGCGTTTAATATATTTTGGAAACACATATCCTTTCAATGTTCATCGGGTTGTTTCGGTATAAGTCTCACATCAAACATTGACTAAGCACCTTTCACTTAGATTTTCTTACCACATGACATTAAACTGTATGGTTATGTCCTTATCACATGAACTTAAATGGTATTATGTGTCCCATTATGTGCACCAAACTATGAGGGTCCTGATTTCTTTCACAAGGATGTGTAGGTAACCCATTTTAGGGGTACGATCCCAACATCAAAACAAACTTTTGTATCCCTGAATGACAATAAATAATAGACTTCCATTTTGAGTGGATTGAAAACCAGTCTCATGATAAATATGTTTAAAAGAATCTTTAAATATCATATAATGTTATACAATTGATGGAGTACCTCAAATACATACAGATATTTCCATTAATGAAGAACCTACAATACATACTGATGATTCTAAATTTTATACATGTTAATAAGTGATTTCAAATTCCCAGGGAAACATATGTTATACTTGGTGAATTAATAAGGATTCACAAAAATATCTGAAATTTATAAATAGAGTCCCAGAGTAGACAACAAGTTACCTGCAAAAGTGTGTGATGAGTTCGACCTCCCATCCTCTCGAAAAATATACGTTCCTATCTATCGTAATGTTAAAAATTAATGAACACCTGCCTTTGGAAAGCAGGTCCCCTTTGGATAAAGAACTGTTGGATGCTTCCGGTTCCATGAATAAATCCAATGGAATCTGCCTAGAAGCAGTGATTATTAAAATTAGAACACATGTTTCAAGGAACTATGAAACAGTAGAAGATAGCCGGGTTCCACTAATGAGTGAAAACAGTGGATGGGGATTATGCATTAAACCTTTATGTGTGCCATAAAGGGGAGGAAATAATGGATGGTGCTTATGCGTGAAACTCGGGTGCTACAAAGGAGTGACAATGATGGATGAGGCATATGTGTCAAAGATGACCATGTGCTTCTAAGGAGAGGAGATAATGGATGGGGATTACATGTGGAATTGGTCCATGTTCCACTAAGGAGAAACAATAGTGGATGGGGAATATGCATGGAAGATGACTGTGTGCCTTTAAGGAGTGGCGATTATGGATGGGGCTTATGTGTGGAAGCTTCCTGGGTTCTGCTAAGGAATGGAAACCATGTATGGGGATTATGCATGAAAAATTCTCCTGTGCTACTAAGGATTTTCAATGATGGATGGGGCTTACGTGTGGAAGCTACCTATGTTCTACTAAAGAGTAGAAATGATGATATCCTCTTCATGTTAGGCCATGAAGGAATCCCATGTTTATTTCAAGGGGTAAGGATTCAGTTTAACATCATGTGAATGGATGAGGTGTGTGGGGTTTATGAAATTTTCTTCCCATCATGCATTCCTCGTGTCGGGCCATGAGGGTATCTCAACATGGTAATTGGTTGCATGAATATGTTTTGGGGATTACATCTTAATAGGAGGCCCACGATTGCTGTTTTCTACTCATTTCATAATGAGTCATCTTATGCTTGATGCAGAAGAAATCCTATTATTAAATGATAGGGTATTTTACACTTCTAGGACATATAGTGAGGACCATTGGAATCTTTTTCTTCACACATAAGGAATCTTCTTTTTTGAATAATAGGAATCCTATGTTTCATATATAGGGTATGATACAATTTAGCATCATGTATTGAGGACTAATAGACATAAGGTGCCTAGAAATGGATAGTGTTGGGACTTACTCAAGAGAGTCCCTATCCAATTAAACTCGGCATAGGAGCTATGCGATGAGGTCTGGAAGAGTTTCTTAATGAATGGTTCAACTCAAGGTACATGGAGAGTTGTAAATGATACTATCAATCCACAAAATGGGAAAGGGACAAGAAGAATAGGTCGACTCAAGGTGTTTCATCGAGTGCAAAGGAGTATCTCAAAGAAAGTTTATACATGGGTGGAAAGAGGGTGTTCCTAATAGTGAAACTTAAAATAGAATCGACCAATCTTGAAAAGAGTGTGGCATGAATGTCCAATTTATCATGGGGGTTAGTGAAGCTATTCAAGGGATCGTACTGGGACCGCATCCCAACAATGATCCTGAGGAGGGGTGTTAGAGCGCAAGCCCTGTGGTATAGACCTGTGGGTACGAAGGTAAGAGATTCATGAAGGATCAGGCTTCACGAAGGAGCTTCATGGAGATCAGGGTCTTATAAAGGATAGGGCTTCGTGAAGATCAGGGTATCATGGAAGAAGGGGCTCCACAGTTCTCAGGGTATCGTGAAGTATAGAGCATTAGGGATCTCAGGGTCTCACAGAGTAAGGGGTTTCATAGAGCTCAAGGACTATCAATGTGTAAGACCCCAGACCTTCTTTTTAGGTATGTTTTCCCTTTTTTTTGAGAAAAATAGAAATTTCTGGAATTTTATGAAGTACACACCGTGTACTTTATGAGTACACATTGTGTACTGGGTTACCATAGGAGGCTGTGTGCTAGCCATGTAATGGCCACACACACAGCCATGTGTGGTGACCTTGAGGCCACCTAAATCAGAGTATGGAAAAGGAAAGTACACGTCGTGTACTTCAAAATTACACACCATGTATTTTCTTTTTTTCATTAAATGTACCGGGGTCGCGTCTAATCACCAGAAAGCTCTCCTTCTAGGTCTCATTTGATTGAGAGTGTCGTACGACCAAAGATCTTTGATAAACCCCCGAGAAAGCGTCTATCCTTCGAATCAAACACTGTTGGTTGAATTGGAATCGCAACAGTGAGTTCTCTTTTCTCCTAGAGCACCATCTTTTGATTTCTCCTCTCTCATGAGATATCATGGGTTGAACTTTTTAGACTTTTTTGTAGATATTTGGCGTTCTAAGGTGATTCATGCATCGAGGTTCATGTATAGCAATATACCAATGCTGAGGTAGGTGGTTTGTTCCTTTCCATTGAAAGTTTTCGAGTTATATGTGCAATTTTGGCCAATTCCCTTGATCAGGGTATTGTGCGTTTACTGTTTTACCCCTATAAATTTTCTTCCATGATTGTATGCTTGAGTAGAGGTTATTTGTATATTTATAGGGTTGATTTCTATATTTTGAATGTGTTTGCCCATGCATGTTCTGTTTATGACCGTTTGGTCCTGCATAGCCTTTTTGGCCGCCTTGCCTATTTTCCCATTACTGATGTTATAGGGTGGAGTGTTTGTTTTCTAAAATTCTTAATATGTTATAGACCAATTAGACATGTAGTTCTTGAGGTTTACTTTGGCTGTATTGCATTGCTATGATCTTTGAATTACACAGGGTTGTGAGAACCTATTGTAGTAGACTATAAGGGTAATTGAATGAGTGAGCTTCCGTAGAGAGTCTTTGAGCACTTTAGGCTATGAGGGGGATTGATCGAGTAAGCTTCCTCAGTGAAATTTTGAACCATTTTAGAATATAATGGGAATTAAATAAGTGAGCATCCTCAGAGAGTCTTTGAACCATTTTAGACTATAAGGGGAATTGACTGTATGAGCTTCCTCAGAGAGTCTTTGAACACTTTGGGCTATAAGGGGAATTGACCATGTGAGCTTCCATAGAGAGTCCTTGAATGCCTTAGAATATAATGGGAATTGACTGTGTGAGCTTCCTCATAGATCCTAAATCACTTTTGACTATAAGGGGAATTGACTATAAGTGCTTCCTCAGAGAGTCTTTATATATTCTAATGACTGAACCTGAAGGGATAGGCTGTGTGTACTTCCTAGAGGGTTACCCTGCTTGATTAGATGCTTATTTGATCTGTGGAACTGTTTGTTGCTGAGTACTTTCTTTTTTACTGAATCTTTGCTTATTACCTGCCATATATATTCACAGACTATTATTCACAGATCTTTGGGTGGTTTCCTACTGGGATTCAGTCTGAAACCCGGTTTGGGTCATGCTTCTGGGCCCCAAAATATTATGTTGTTGCAGGTATAGATAATGGCAAGCACCCTTCTACATTAGGTTTTTGATTGACTATGGAGCTAGAGAGCATGGGACCAAGCTATGGCTTGCGATGATGAGGAGTTGTTTAGTTTATTTATTTTGTATCTGGTTTAGTACTGGTGTATTCTAGCATTGTTATTTTTTTGGATACTTTCCTAGACATATGTATGATGCATCATTCATATATGTGTGTGTGTGTGTGTGTGTGCTCCGGTTTATTATTTTACAGTCTTCCATTGTTTCCTTTTGTATGGATTATTACTGCTTCCACTATTGCTATTGTTTTTCTTCCACTGTGTTACTCTGCAAATGTGGGCATAATTTCACCACTATCACATCCAAGGCCCTCACTTCTAGTCGGCAGCCTCTGGCCTTTGGGGAAATGCGCTTGAGGCCATGTGACCAACCGGGTACGGGGCACCTCTAGATGGATTCTAGAACCGGGACGTTACAAAGTGGTATCAGAATAATTCTTTTCTTCTTGAATTACTATTTGGAGCCTATATCCAGGGATATGACAAAATAGGTTCTTGGTAATAAACTGTTCACGGAAGTAGCTAACCCATGTACAGGGAAAATCCAATCTACCTCATTTATTGCAAATTTTCACTTTTTCAATTTTACATTTGATTTGATTTCATCGTTGGGTGAATCACATGTTTTTTTTTCTATTACCATTGATGTTATTGAGGTTCTATTTCTATTGAAACCCGATGAGATGAGGGTATTCCATCTCATGCATCATATAGGAACTTTCTAGAAATCACATGTCATGCATTCTCGCCATGCCATCTAGGATGAATTAACAATTTCATGTTGTTGTGATATATGTTGTGCTAGATATACATGTTATTGTGATAGATGTAATGATAAAATACCTTCTTTTTGTTAGAGCATTGATTGTGTAAGGTTTTGCTTGAACGAACACCAAATTTTGGTTCCTGAGGTGTTATGGTCCCTCATAGACTGGAATTTGGTGGATCATTGCCTTGTTTATGCTTGTTATAACATATATAAGATTCCAAGATTTGATTCGCGAGGAGTATGGGCCCTGTAGGATCAGAATTCGGCACTTAAGGGACCATTTCAGTGTTTTTTTGGGTTTTGGAGTAGTTTCTGAGGCCTACTGTCTGGAAAAAATCCATAATACATGCCATGTAGTTTTGACTACATGCCCTGTGTTCTTCTGTTCGGGAAGTAATTGTTTTTCTTAAGTAAACACTATGTACTTTATGTACCCACCATGAAGTCTCTAACCGTGTCATAGGCTGTGTGGGTAGAGACACGAGATAGGGAAATTCTCATGGGAACACGCCATGTATGGGATGTACGCGTCGTGAGTCTAGAACCTGTGTTCACCTGTTTGACTAATGACATGGAGGGATAAAATTTTAGGTTTTACACACCATGTCAGTCTTGCACACGCTATGTAGTGTGAGACGTGTAACCGGGCATGTAACTAACAACATGGGTTGGTGATGTTCATATAGTGCACGCCGTGTTTGGAACCAACATGCCGTGTAGTATATTTCTAGGGAGAATCGTGTGGTTTATCCATGTAAGAGAACTCAGGCAGGGGAAGAGTATTCATGTACATGCCGTGTAGTGGACATACATGCCCTATATCCATGTTTTGTAAAATATTATGGCTTTATTTATTTTGTTCCCTTCTTGTGATTCTAAATTTCATTCCTTGATAATCTTGTTCTAAGTTGTGTGCTTGACCTTGAAGATTCATGCCACAAAGACGTCCTTCGGTTGTACGCCAGTTTCAAGGAGGTGATTAGACACCATACAAGGTTGATCAGGGACTTCAAGTGGATCCTCTAGTTGTGCCAGCCTTGGCACCAGCCTTTATACCTGACACAAGTGTTGATGCAAAGTTCAGAGAGGGTTTCATGAGGATGATGTAGACCATTCAGGGAGCATCGTCTCCTACCTCTTCAATGGAATAATTGAAATGGGTCTTTCAGCAGCAGCATCCTCCCACCTTCTTAGGGGATGGAGGACCTCAGGATTTAGAGTCATGTGTAGAAGCCATGCTACCGATCTTCAAGCATCTAGTGATATCTCTAGAGAGGAGGGTGAATATTTCAACGTACATGCTTCAAGAATCCTCCAAGAGGTGTTGGGATGTGATCTCATAGGCAGGATTCCAGAATAATATGGCTCAGGATGTTTTTTAGTGTATCTTCTACGATTACTTCTATTCAGAGACCTTGAGGGCCGATCAAGTCTGAGAGTTCATGGGTCTGGAGAAGGTACTCTATGTTTTGGTGTACTCCTCTCGCTTCATAGAGCTGCAACATTTCATGACTATTCTAGGAGGTGATGAGTTGTTCCTTGCAATAATGTTTGAGGATGGACTCGGAAACAACATCTGATCGTAGATGAACATCTTTATCCTGACTTCAATAACCTCCATAGTCAACCAGGCACTGATCACAGAGCGTAATATTAGGGATTATAGAGCAGCGGACCAGGGTGGTTCAGCATCCAGGGTTAGTACTTCTCCGGCCGATAATAGGAAGTTCCACAGGGAGACTGCACCTGGAGATTAGAGTAGGTGGGATGCGTCTTCTGGTACCCAGGTGGTGTGCTACCAGTGCGAAAAAAGAGGGCATACGAGGCCACATTTCCCAAGAGACCCATTGGAGTGCCGATCTTGTGGAAAGATGGGTAACCTTTAGCATTTCTATTGGTCCTTCTCACCAACAGATGTTGACATGGGTTCTTCGATGACTCCTCATTCAGAAGCAGTTCCACCAGTTTCTCACCAGTTTGGGAACTGGAGTTGTTCTGGTCGTTAAAGTTGAGGTGGAGGTCATGGTCATGGCCGTCAGTCTCCAGGATTTCAATGACAACCAGGTGGATCAGCTCAGGTTTGTTAGGTAGTGTCACAGGGCTGCGGTGTAGGCCATACTTTTTTAGTGGAGCAGAACTAGCAGGAGCAGGATCCCAGACCCTCTACAGTTCGAGGAATGATCTTAGTAGCCTCAGTTTTAGCTTTTAATATTTTCAATATAGGGGATTCCCATAGCTTTATATCTATTGCTATTGTGGAGATCCTTGGGATCTGTATCTTTTTTCTGCTGATATATTGATGCTAGACACTCTGTTGGGGAATAGAATGGTGAGTGTACATCAGGGAAAGGAGTTCCCTCTAGAGGTAGGTGGGTGTCACTTCTTATGGGACGTCTATGTCGTCGAGATGACAGGCTATGATGTCATTCTCCGGATGGACAGGTTAGTTCCCTTCAAGGCAGTCATCGATTGTTATCGCCGTAGGGTGAGTTTCATATCACCAGAGGGTGGATCTTTTCTTCATAGGGGTGAAAGGGATGTCTAGGAGAACAGAGCAAGACCCGAGCATCATGGGTTGGGTGGAGTTACATCCCAGATTTCTAGTCTATATCTGGATGACTAGAAGACTTCTCAGTTAGACTCTCCTCTGGTGGTGGATCATTTCAGGGATGTCTTTCTAGAGGACTTTTCAGGTTTGCCTCCGAAGCAAGAGGTAGACTTTTATTTTGAGCTTGTTCCAGGAGTGGAACTGGTATTCATTCCTCCTAATAAGATGGATACACCAGAGTTTCAGAAGCTCAAGAAGCAGTTGGTGGAGTTCCCAGAAAAGGGTTTCATCTGACCTAGTACTTCTCATTGGGGTTTGGCTGTCCTATTTGTGAAGAAGGCAGATGGTAACCTCAGGCTTTTTGTGGACTATCTGAAGTTTAACCACTAGATGGTCAAGAACTGATATCCCTTTCCTAGGATTGATGATCTCTTTGATCAGCATCGGGGAGCCTGGGTGTTCTCAAAGATTGAACTGAGATCCGGTTACCATCAGTTGCTCGTTATACCATATGATATACCTATCACAGCCTTCCAGAGCAGGAATGATCTTACAAGTATATGGCTATGCCGTTCGGTCTTATAAATGCACCGACAGTTTTAATGGAACTGATGAAACGAGTGTTCCATTTGTACTTGTATTCTTTCATGGTGGTCTTCATGGATGATATCCTATTGTACTCTCACACAGGAAAGGACCATACCACAATCTTGATATCGTTCTGAGTACACTAAGAGAGAATCAATTATATTCTAAGCTCTCAAAATGCCACTTCTGGATGGATCAGATTCCCTTCGTGGGTCATGTTATCTCAGTGACAGGAGTGTTAGTAGACCTAGAGAAAGTGAGAGCTGTAGTTTCTTGGGAGAAGACAAAGAACGTATTTTAGGTACAAAGTTTACTAGGGCTGGATGGATACTACAGACACTGCATACAATACATTTCATGCTTAGGAGCACCAGTGACGGGTCTCACTAAGACGGGTGCAATGTTCTGGTGGTTAGATTCTTGTGAGTCAGCCTTTTAGAAGTTGAAAGGGAGGTTGACTTCAGCACTGATACTAGTCTTGCTAGATCCGGGCAAGGGCTAAACTATTTACTATGATGCATCAAGTATCGATCTTGGAGCTGTGCTTATGTAGGGATAAGGAGTAATTTCATATGGGTTTTGGATGTTGATGCCACATGAGACAAATTACCTAATGCATGATCTGAAGTTGGTAGTAGTTGTTCATGACTTATGATATTGGAGAAATTATTTTCTAGGAGAGCATTTTGTGGTTTTCACCGACCACAAGAGTATCAAGTACAAATTCACTCAGCATTATCTAAATTTGAGATAGTGAATGTGTGTTGAGTATCTTCAGTCCTTTCAAGCTTGCCTATATTCCTGGGAAAGGAAACATAGTGGCTGATGCGCTGAGCAGGAGGACTCAGATATAGGCAGTTCAGGAGGCCAGCTGTGAGTGGCAGCTTATGGCTCTATTCATTGAGATGCATTTGGAGGTTCATGACGGACAAGGGTAGATGTTTCTTTCTTCTGTAGCTGTTACCTCTACTCTTTTTGATTGAGTGCGAATGAGGCAGCTATCAGATTCAGAAGGCCTAGTCCTACGATAGAGCGTGTCAGGAGAGGACCCTATCCTTAAATGGATCATAGGCATGGATGGGATCTTGCATTTCTAGGGGTGCGTATGGGTGCCAGCAGACATACATGAGGAGGTTATGTGGGACTTTAATTCCTCAGTTTAGGCAGTTCATCCTGGCATCACCAAGATGTATAATGAGATACACTATCATTATCGGTGGCCAGAAATGAAGAGAGATGTTGGTGGTTTTGTCATGAGGTGTTCCACCTATCAACAGGTGAACGCAGAGCATCAGCGAACCTCATGGATTCTACATTAGTGACCCATTCCCGAGTGGAAGTGGAATGATGTCCCGATGGATTTCATGAGTGGTTTTTCGAGGTTGCCTCAAGGGAATGATGCAGTTTGGGTTGTCATTGATAGAATCTCGAAGGATTCTCACTTCTTGCTAATCAAGGAGACCTTTAGTGTTGATGAGATGGGATGGTTGTACATACAAGAGACTATGTGATTACATGAAGCTCCACACTCCATTGTTTCAGAGAGAGATTCCCATTTTACTAATCTGGTTTGGTAGAGTCTTTAGAAGGAATTGGGTACACATGTACTTTTGAGTACAGCTTACCACCCCCAGACAGATGGCCAATCTGAGCTTACGATTCAGGGGGTTGAGGACATTCTCTGAGCGTGCATTCTAGATTTTGGAGGTTCTTAGCAGAAGAACGTACATCTTGTGGAGTTTTCCTACAATAATTGTTTTCAACCAACTATTTATAAGGCACCTTATGAGTCTTTGTATGGTAGGCCATGTCGATTACCCTTATGTTTGTTGGAGGCAGGAGTGGCAGCTTTTCTGGGACTTTGTCTTGTTTAAGAGACCACATACCAGATAGAGTTGATTCAGAAGAGGATGTCTACTACGCAGTCTCGACAGAAGTCTTATGAAGATAAGAAGAGATGACCTCTAGAGTTCGAGGTTAGGGATCATGTTTTTTTCATGTCACACTAAGGTTGGGACACAAGAGGATTAGGAGACAGGGTAAGCTTTTTTCGAGGTACGTTGGCCCATTTGAGGGGTTGGAGAGATTTGGGATAGTTTCCTATCGGTTGCAGTTACCTCAGAGGTACTGGGCTATGCACGAAGTGTTTCACGTTTCTCAGCTCTAACGTTACTTTTCAGACCCATCTCATGTCCTTGAACCTGTGGAGGTTGAGTTGGAAGTGGATGTGTCATTCGAGGAGCATCCTATCCGGATTTTCAATCACAGTACGAAGGTTCTAAGTGGCTGGTATTTTCCTCTGGTATGACTGTTATGGTAGCACGATCGAGTATAAGATGAGACTCGGGATATGGAGGCCAATGTACGAGCACAATGGCCGGAGCTGTTCAGGGTTTCTTCTTCTGCACCGTGCTAGGGAAATTCATGGGATACTTTCTTTAAGGGGGAAAATTTGTAAGAACCTATACCTTCTTCTCAGGAATTTTTTCTCTTTTCTAGATATTTTTTAGAAAAAGAGGAATTTTTGGAATTTTCTGAAGTACACACTATGTACTTTATGAGTACATGCCTTGTACTATGTTTCCACAAGAGGCCGTGTGTTGGCCGGGTAATGCCCACACACACGACCTTGTGGAGTGACACGGATGCTGCCTAAATCAAAGCACAGAAAAGGAAATTACATGCCGTGTACATCAAAAATACATATTCAAAAGTACACGCCGTGTATTTTATTTTTTTCATTAAATGAACCGGGGTCACGTCTAGTTTCCAAAAACCTCTCTTTATAGGTCTTGTTTGACTGAGAGTGTCGTGTGGCTGCTGATCTTTGACAAAACCCCCGAGCGCGCATCCTTCCTCTGAATCAAACATCATCAGTTGCATTGGAATTTCATCGGTGTGTTCTCTTTTCTCCTAGAGCACCATCTTCTAATATCTCCTCTCTCATGAGATATCGTGGGTTGAATGTTTTAGAAGTTTTTGTATATATTTGGCATTCTAAGGTGATTCAAGCCATGAGGTTCACATATAGTGATCTCCCAATGCCAACGTAGGTGGTTTGTGCCTTTCCATTGAATGTCTTTGAGTTATATGTGAAATTTTGGCCAATACCCTTAATTGGGGTATTGTGAATTTACTGTTTTACCTCTATTAATTGTCTACCATGATTGTATGATTTATTAGAGGTTATTTGGATATGAATAGGTCTAATTGATATGTTTTGGAGGTGGTTTCCCATGCATGTTCTGTTTACAACCATTTCGTTCTGCTAAGCCTTTTTGGCCACCTTTCCTGTTTTCCCATGCCTAGTGTTGTAGGGTGGGGAGTTTGTTTTCTGACATGCTTGATATGATGTAGAATGATTAGCCAAATAGTTCTTGAGGTTTAAATTGTCCGCATTTCATTTTTATACTCGTTGAATTACACATGGCTATTAGAACCTGGTGTAGTATACTATAAGGGGAATTGACCGAGTGCGCATCCTCAGAGAGTCTTTGAGAACTTTAGGCTCTAAGGGGAATTGACCGAGTGAGCTTCCTTAGAGAGTCTTTGAACCATTTTAGACTACAAGGGGAATTGATTGAGTGAGCTTCCTCAGTGAGTATTTGAACCGTTTTAGACTATAAGAGGAATTGACTGAGTGAGATTCCTGATATAGTGTTTGACCACTTGGGGCTATAAGGGGAATTGACAGTGTGATCTTCCTCGGAGAGTCCTTGAATACCTTAGACTATAAGGGGAATTGACCGTGTGAGCTTCCTCAGAGATTCTTGAATCACTTTTGACTATAAGTGGAATTGACTATGAGCGCTTCCTCAGAGAGTCTATATATTCTAATGACCGAACCAGAGGGGATATTTTTGCGTGTACTTCCCAGGGGTTACCTTGCTTTATTAGCTTCTTATTTGATATATGGAACTGTTTATTGTTGAGTACATTCTTGTTTACTGCATCTTTTAATATTAACTTCCATATATATTCACTGAATATTAGACAAATATCTTTGGGTGGTTTCCTAATGGGATTTGGTCTCACACCCTGTTTGGGTCATGCTTTTAGGCCCAAATAGATTAAATTTTTGCAGGTATAGATAAGGGAAAGTTCCCTTCTACTTCAGGTTCTTGATTGACTCTGGAGCTAGAGAGCATGGGACTAAGCTATGTCTTGCGATGCTAAGGAGTTGTTTACTTGCTTTCTTTTGTATTTGGTTTAGTACTATTTTATTCCATCATTGTGATTTGTTTGGATTATTTTCTATACATATGTATCATGCATCATTTATATATATATATATGTGTGTATGTGTGCTCCAGTTTATTATTTTCTAGTCTTCCGCTATTTTATTTGGTATGGATTATTACTACTTCCGCTATTACTATTTTTTTTCTTCTTCTCTATTACTCTACCTATGAGGGAATATTTTCCCCTCTATCAAACCCAAGTCCCTCTCTTCTACTCGACAGCCTCTGGAATTCTAGGAAATGTGGTTGAGTCCATGTGACCAACTAGGTACGGGGCGCCTCTGGGTGGAATCCAGAACCAGGATGTTACACGAAGCAATGAGCTTCGTGGAGCTTATGGTCTCACAGATAAAGGGGCTTCACAAAGCTCTTGGTCTTGCAGATAAAGGGTCCTCGCAGTGCTCAGGGTCTCATGAAGGATGTCGTGATTCATAGGGGTTGTGCTTCGTGAAGGCTTAATGATTCATGAAGCCTCAAGTACCATAGTGATCCTTCTTCCATAGTGAAGGTTATAGGCCTTCATAAATGAAATCTTTATTTGGGTTAGATTCTATAAATAACATAAGAAATGAGGTTTTGAGAATCTTGGGGGCTCTGTGTAAGAGGGGTTGATGGAGATCATGAGCTTCACGAATCAAGAGCGCGAGGGTGAAACCGAATGATTTTTCCTCTGCCAAATAATGGTATGGGGGGTATTTATTAGAAAAGGGGATCTTCTGATGCTAAAATGTGTTCCCGAAAGGAAATAATTCTTTGAGAGTGGGGGTGGATCATTCACACTCATAGAGGCTTCTGTCACATCTTTGCGGCAATCCTGGATCTCATTGGACTCGTGGAGGCTTTCAGCCCAACTTGTTGATCATAGAGGGAGCTTCAAGAATTTTCTTCAGGATCATGTTTTCTATCGTAACATCGAATGATCATAACTATTAATTTGTAACACTGTTCAATCCCTATGACTAGTCAAATTGAAGCTAGAAAAATGGGCTACGCTACTGCATCAAGCATGTAATCATTCAGTATATCCTTTGGACACATTTACCGGTCCCAAATATTATTCTTATTGATTCTTACTAGATTAAAGAATACTTAAATATTAATGAGAATTTGAGTTCATAATTTTTTGATTTCCATTCCCTAGTATTCCTCGAAGTGTACTAAGAAAGATATAAAATGATTTAATATTTGGAATAAAGTTATTATTGGAAAAAATGATCTAATTTTTGAATTAATTTGTAATACAAGGCTCATGTACCTATCTAGTTTAACAAGACTAATATACTATTTCGTCCAGTGGATTAGGATTTACTTGTATATTATAAAAATTTAATGGTTATAGGAACTAGCCATGGGAAGATGAGGTCAGGGTCATGACATGTTCTCTCAAGATGGAATTGGAAAATCTATACTCTCAGGGTTCTCATAGTTTTGTGGACAAAAATAGATTGAGGAAATTTTGAGGAAATTATAATAATGAAACCCATATAGGAATGAAAATAAATTTTTCATCAAAATAGAAGTGTGAAATGAATCATGATGGAAAATTTCTTTAAGGTATATAAAAAATGTTTTAACTATAAAAAATAAGTCCCTCGGGATAATGATTAACAAAGTGATGTGAAAAGGCTACCCAATGAGAGGAATATAGAATAATCTAAAAAAAGTATTCCACACACACTCCAATGAAATTATTTTAAGGATTTTATACATTTCACTAATCATTGTTTGAATCCGAGGGTTAATAATTACAATCAATTTCAATAACCTCTTAATCTAAGAGAAATATTTAAATATCATGAGATCACAACTGTTAAGTGGGTCATGGGAATGAAGTGGTGAAAGTAACACTTAAAAATATACTCTATAATTGAAAATGTATTATTCTATTATAGTTATACCAACTCATTTATTTCTAAAGAATTATTTAAGGGTACATGTCCTGACATCAATGATTATATGTTGAGTTACTAATAATAAATCCAAATCATCTGATAATCACATCTCAAGTATATATATCCTCTTCGATAGAAGTGTTTGGGAATATATTTTCTAAAAATATTGTCATTCTCCCTTTAGTTGAATTTAAAGTGATTTTGGGAATGGATTGGATCCCTTTATATTGGTCGAATATTAATTATCAAAGAAGACAAGTCACATTTGACATTTTAAATCAACATGTGATCATATTTCAATGATAACATTAAAATAAACTTACAATAGAATTTACCTCCATTTTATGCATCGTGCTACCTATTAATGATGGATATTGTTATCAAAAGGTTGGGTTGAAACTCAAAATTTAATATTTTCCTATATTTTCAAGATAATGTATTTTCTAAAGGATTTAATTTCCTTACACTAAATCATGAACTCTAGTTTTCAATAGAACTAATAAATGGTGTTTTACCCATTTCAATGACTCCATATAGAATATAACTGATTAATTTATAGATATTGTAGATTATAAATCTAGGGAATATTTATAAGGCAATCACACACCCATGTTAATCAATTTAGGGAGAACCTGTTTTTTATAAAAGGAAAAATATGCTAATGCATCTTTGTATTGATTATAAAGAACTTAAATATATTAATATAAAAGATATCTATCCACTACCCCGTATTGATGACCTGTTTAATAAAATTCATAGATCTCAATACTTTTCTATGACTGAACTTTATTTTGGATATCATAAATTGAGGTTCAAGTTGGAGGATATATCAAAGATATCCTTGCATAAAAGTTTCGATCTTTTCAAATTTATAGTGACTCTATTTCGACTTACAAATTCCCCCAAAATATTCATGTAAATAATTTGTAGAATCTTTAGTTATTATCTTGATATCTTTATGGTAGTCTGTATAGATAATATTATAAAATTTTCAAGTAGCGTGGAGGATTATAAAGATCAATTAAGGATTGTGTTGATGTACTTCAGGAAGGAAAAATTGGATGATAAATTTTACATGTGTAATCTTTTTCTACAAAAAATTTGTATTCATGGGTCATATAATCTTAAGTTATTTTATATTGATAGATCCTTCAAAGATGGATGTTACTGAACAATGGCACAGAACACCCACCGTAATAGATATATTTAGTTTTCTTGGGTGGGATAAATACCATTGTCACATCGTGAGGGATTTATCATGGCTATCTAATCTAATAACAATGTTGAATCAGAAGGGAGGTATGTCCCATTGGATATATGAAGGTGAAGACAGTTTCACAGGGAAGAAAATATGGTTGTTCAATACACTTGTTTTTACATTGGTTTATAGTATACAAGGATCAGTAATATTTAGTGATGCATCAAAGAAGGTACTGAGTGGAATCCTCATGCAGAATGATATTTTGATTGATTATGCCTTATGCCAATTGAAAATGCTTGATAAAAAGTACCCAATACATGATTTGGAGATGGAAGTAGTAATTTTTTCACCGAAAATAGATGGTTTGTATTTATAGAGAACATTATGACATATATAATGATCATAAAACCATGAATTGTATATTCACAGATAAAGAGTTGAATATTCTACAAAGGAGAAGTTTATAGTTGATTAAAGATTATGAATGCTCAATATACTACCATGCTAGTAATGTGAACAAGGTGGATAATGCTCTATATAGGAAAAGCCATGATAGTTAGTCCATGATGAGGATTTAACGGGATCCAATATTTATGGGTTTTCAGAATATGGGTTTTGAAATCATGATATATGGGTACAAATCATATCTTGATGAGATGATGGTTCAATAATCCATCCATATAAGGATTAATATTCCCATAAGAAGGATAAATGATTATAGAAAATATGAGAAATTATTATAATATTGACCATGATTTTCATGTAATGATAATTATCAAAAACTGAGTATGTGTACCAACTATACTGTACATGAATAAAAAAATTTGGATGAAGCTCAGAGTTCATAATTTTCTCTATATCTCAGAAGTATGATGATTTATAGAGATATGAAAGATTATTTATAGTGGGATAACAAGAAAAGAGATACTAAAGAGTATGTTTCTTGATGTCAGGTATTCTAGAAAGATAAATATGAGAGACAAATGTCTAAGGGGAATTTACTACCATTACCTATACCGAAATGGAAATCAGAAAATATTACCTTGTATTTCATCATCAGAATCTAAAAAACATCTAAGGAAATAATTATATTTGGGTTGTTTTCAATCTCAATATGAAATTAGCAAAATTAATTTACATTAGAGAAGATTTTATATTGTTTATAAATCTAGGATATATATTAATTATTTTTTTATATTGTATAGATTCCCAATAAAAATTATATCTGATCGAGATATGAGGTTTACCTCAATATTCTGGAGAAGTCTTTATGTGGATTTAAATGTAGAGTTAAACATTTTTAATTCATATCATCCTCATATGGGTAGTAATTATAATAAAACCATTAAAAACATTAATATAAATTGAGAGTTGTTTTATGGATTTTAAAGTTGTTTGGGACCAACAAATTCCTTTTACAGAATCTTATTATAAAAATAGCTTTTTCTTGAGAATTCAGATGGCTCCATGTGGTTCCTTCTATGACAGGAAGTACAGAATTCAAATGTGATGGAATAAAGTTTGAGAGAAAAATATATTGGGACTATTATATCTATGTAAATGATTGATAGGCTGAGATACATTTAGTATCACATCAAGGAAACAAATAGTCAAAAAAAAAGGGTTATACAGAGAGTCCTCAGTGAGATGTGGGATTTAATATTGGTGAGAAGGTATTCCTATAAATACCCCCATAGAATAAGGTTCTGAGATTTATAAATAAGGTTAATTTGATCCCTACATATACTAGTACCTTTTTCATTCTTTATTATATTGGGATATTTTCCTATCCCTTGGAACATCCACCGAATCTCTATCATTTTTAGGATGTATACCATGTATCTTTCATGAGGAAATATACACTTGAAACTTTATAAGTAATAAACTCAGAGGTCAAACCATTCATGCATGATCTCACTTTTGAGGAATAAAAAGTGGATGTTATATATCTAATAGAGAACATGTTTATAAAATAAAACCCTCACCTCATGAATGTTTTTTTTATGAAACAAAAAAAAAATAAGGAAGCTACATGGGAACTCGATGATGTGATGAGGAAGAGGTATGCTTAGTTTTTGGTACCAAAGTTATATAAATTAAAGGTATATATTCTTATAATTGATAAGACTATAACAACACTAATATAATATATATATATATATATATATATTTAAAAAAATTATTTCTTTAATAGCTTACCTTACACATAACCGAGAGTTTAAACGAACCATGATATTTTATTAAATTATTATTATTTAATGTTACATTAATTTCTCCAAAGATTGAATGAAGAGTATTAATAAGATTGACTAAATTATAAAAATATAATTTTTACATATGTAAAAAAATCAATTCATTGGGTTTTTATTAGTCTGAAATTAAAAATAATGCATTTGAAGGTAAAAATGGATGTTTTTCTAAATAATTGAATTTATACGCATATTGTGTTGTTATCATAATAAGTCAAATTATTTTTTATTAATGAATTATTTGGAATAAAAATGTAAATATTATATTATATATTATTTTATTATAGTCATATAATAGTTTTTATATTTCATGGAATGAGGGTAAACTAAATTTTATGCTCGAAAATTATTTTTTATAAAACGATTGTTTTCCATTGTGAACGCTTATTTGAAAATGAATTTAATCCAAATATAGAAATTTAATTTTTTTATAATTATATAAATATTTTTTTTAGTTTAATAAATATGGTTTAATAATTTTAATTCAATTTTATTCCTATTGAATTGTAAAAATTGCAAAAGATTGTGACCACTGTTGGTGTTAAAAATGGTTTACCCCCGGGGGGGACCTATGAGATAAGATTTAAAATATAAAAAATTATCAGATTAATTATATTTTTATTTAATTTTTAACCTATCCTTACCATATTTTATTTTTTATATTTTGGATCCACTTTACTTGAGTGAGACATTATTATATGTTAGGGTTTTGAAAAATTCTGTGTGTGTTCTCTGCCACGCTTATTAAAGGATGCCACATATCTTCAATTAAAAACACTTTATGAGCATTATACATCTTCCAATTCCTATACTAATAACTTAATAAAAACAATCACAATTTAATAGTGGTCCTTATTTTATCATAATATTATCCTTTCAAGGCTTAAGGTGTGAGCGAGAATAGGTTTTTTAATAAAGAATTATAACATTTAACCAATTATTTTCAATTTTATTTAAAATTATATATACTATAAATATGTTGAATACATTATAAAATAAATAATTTATTTTATTAAATATATTTTATTGTTATTATAATGATGTATCAATAATTTTCCACCTCATTTCTATCAAATGGGGAATGAAAGTATCACTTGGATGTATTTATGGATTACAACATCCACATAGTGATTTGATTTATTTACCAACAACATATTTAATGGATTGTCATTATTATTATTTTAATATATACATATTATATTTATGAAATAATTATACATTAAAAATTATTATATATTATCTACCTTTTTATCTTTCTATCTATTAGAAAAAGAGAACGTCCCTTATGTGTACGTGCAGACTACCACATCGATGAAGCAATGTGATTCATTTTTCATTTCCAATTAACATGGTTTATAATAAAGATGAATTTAGTAAATATATTTTATATTATTGATATAATTACTATTCTTTTAAGTAAAATTATAATTTCCCATTCTTTCATTCCATCAATCAAAAAGTGAAAACATCACTTGTGCATATGTATGGACTAGTATCTCCCTGACATGATGCGATTAATTTTCCCCACTGATTTATATGAATGATTATAACATTTTATAAATTAATAAAGATAGTAATTTTTTCATGATTAAGATTCTAGAGATAATGAAACCATTACCATGGTGCGTGTAATGGAACCATTAAACCGAAAGATGCATAAAAAATAGACCAGTATTCACCTAAATGTTCTTTTTAATGATGAAATTATTAATAAAAGTATATTTAGATTTTATAAAGGAATTATACATAGAGGATACATATAACACTTGTGTCAGGATTAGGATTATATAGATAATGAAACCAGTTTCATGGTGCTTGTAATGGAACCATCAAACCAAAACATACATGAAAAATAGGCCAGTATTCACCCAAATGTTCATTTTAATATATATTTATTATAGAGAATATACATTTATATGAAGAAATATTGAAATTGGGGTAAGGGTCTTATGTTTCAATCTCATTTTAAATGGGATTTTTTATTATTTAATTTCAATTGGGGAAAATTATATAGGTTTTTCCCTTGAAAACCCATTAGTTTTATTCTACTTTAGTTATTTCTTTATTTTGTTAATTAGTATACTTTTCCTCTCTTTGGTGTATAAAATTATTGAGAAGCTTTGTTTAAAAGAAAAAATAACGTTATTTCCTCTTTGGTCGATGGTATTATTCCTCTATCTGTATGAAACTAAAAATTATTGTTTGCAATTTATTATGTATAAATGAAATATTTAAAAAAAATAAAATTTCACTACCTTTTACTTTATATAAAAAGTTTTATAAAGGAATAATTTAAAATAAATGTTTTTCTAAACATGCCAATTTTTACATTTTAAAATGGTGTGAAAGTAATGGTTTCTTAAAACATATACGCCATGAATTTATTTTACCACTATCATTAACATTAATTTCTTTGGGTATTACATTACAATTTTCCTTGTAAATATTCATATAAATTTATTTATCAATATTCTAGGAATTTTTAGTTAAATTTTTATGAAAAGAAAATGATATTTTTCATATTTTCAAAGAATGGATCAAATGATATTTTATTGCTATTTATTTTCTATTTAATTATCCTTTAATGAATGCTAAGATTCATTGGGGATATGATCTTATAATACCACAAAATTTGTTTCTCTAGATGTATTATGGTGATAATGATCTAAGGATGATACTACGAATACTATTTCATTCCTAATTGTTAATTATGTAATGATAAAACCTCTATAAAACCTGATTATTTTCAGTGGGCTATTCTATGATAAAATAATAAAATATTTATGAAACTCATTTATTTTCGATGGGTTATGCTATAATGATATTCTAGAATGTTTATGAAACTTTTTTACACTTGATGAGTTATGATATGATGATATGATGGTTTTTTATGATATTGTGGCACTCATATGTATGTTTTTAATTTTGTGATGGTTTGAAAAAGAATTATATATCCCTAAAATTCATTCTATAAATATGGATATGTCAGGAGATAATAAGGAATTGAATGGGGAGTGAATCCAGTTCAGTTAGGGGATTTGTCCATTGTGATAGTCTTGGGAGTGAACCCAACAATTTATGATTCCTTTGGATGTGATACTTGAATAATGGAATGATTTTATATGCTTATGTGTATGATAAAAACTTATATATTATTATTCTGATATTTTCTCATGGATTATAGTTTATTATTTCAGATTTTTCACACTTATGACTTATGTATTTTTTTTAAAACAAATTCTTATTCATTGATTTATGTGTAATTATCTTTGAATAATTAGGTTTTATTATTTTATGTTATAATGATTATATCATACTATTCATCCAATATTATTCTCACTTATGATAATTATTTAATATATATTATATTTAAAATTACTAAGAATCTGAGCCAACCCTTTTTTATATTTTCAATCCACTAGTTTTGAAGAAAGATTTTACATAGTGTATTTCTAAGAAGTTTTAATTTTTAGAAAAAATTTGTTGGAGATATTGAAGATCATTCATGAAATATTATGACAATGTATAATGTATCCAATGAAATTAAACCTTTATATACCTCATGAATATATTATTATCTGATATAATTAATAATCATCTAAAATGATGAAATTTAGATGTATGAAATGCCCGAGAAACCTCATTAATACGTAAACTAGCCAATCCTAGCCTCCCCATGTAATTATCACCAAATGACACGTCCAAGTATAATAACATATCATCAACATAAGAGAATAAAAGGATCCCCTCATGCATTACCCCACTGATTTTCTCCTCTCAACCAACATGAAGACATCCTTTTCTCCCATGCATTCAATTTCCACCAATAATTACTCCAATCAAATATCATATCTTATGAAACCAAAAAAATATCATAAATCACAAAAATAACCACATATAATGTCTCATACAACCAACTACATGTTCTATATAATGTATACAGGTTAAAAAGATATAAGAATTCCTAGGACATCAACCCCATGTCCTCTTCCTACCATAGATGACCCCACCACATATCTCATCATCCATTGCTAGTATCAGTAGTGATAGTGCTGAATTGATATTTTGGGAGAGGGGGTATTCAACCATATATATTCTCCTTATCTGGGATATTAGGTAAAAAAACCCTTATGGTATCTGGGTGTCGATCAGGTAACCTAATTTTCGATGGGTGTGTAGAATGGTCATAAAATTATACAAGTATACAATATTCTCATAAAGTCCCGCATAAATGGTCTCAATCAAGAAACATTAGAAAAACTATTATATGGTCACCAATAATATCACACCATAAAGAACTAACTATAATACATAAAAACCAACCATAAGAATCATACAATGGGCCACTACATAAGTTAAATTTCAATTAAATATTCTTTAATATCAGTTCATTTAGTTATTAGTTAAAATTAAAAATGATTAATTCATTGGAAAATTATATATAAATATATATATATATATCATAATTATAAAATTGTTATCTAACATCTTTAAATAAACTACAAAATTGAACCTCAACATCACAACCATGACCATCAAGCTGAAAACAATCATTGATGTCAAGCCATACACCACTAAGGCCACCAAGTCGCACATTGCCACAGCTATCGATCCACCAACATAAAATCAAGAATAAAATAAAAATATTGAAATTAAAACATTTTAATTTTTCGTATTTATGTACATAAATATTTAAAGGCTGTTGGTCGGAGTGAGTACCACAAACGGGGGTGAATTGAGGACCCAATAAATGTTTTAAAAAAAAATCTAAAAAAAAATCTCCAAATTTAATAAAAACAACAATTTAATAAAAACAATAGAAATATATAATTTTATTATTTAAATATATTTTATTGGAGAGATCAATTCTCAGATAAAATAATATTTTAAATAACATTAACTTTTGAATCTAAATTACACGATCAAACACTTTTTAGAGAACAAAAATTATTATTAACATTAAGAATAATTTTATGATACATATTTTAAAACCAATATAGTTTTTTACTTTAAAATAATAAAAAACAAACTAATAAAACACATAGTAGAATTAAAACAAGGGGTTTAATACCATTTTTGGACTTAATACCCCCACTTAGAAATCACCCACAGGCAAGAAGCTTATTAAAAGATAAATCTGATCCATAACCTGGATCATGTTTTACAAACAAAATCAAACAATATCATCCATAAAGCATCTTCCATAGTTCTACATGATATAAAAAATCATATGTCACACCAGACCTCTTCCACAGTTTATGTGGGTATAAAAATGAAGAAATTTTAGATAGAGTGCTGAGAAATATCTAGTTAAGTACAAGAGTTTTTTACATATATATCGAATATAACTAAACAAGAAAACGATATAAATTATAAATAGAGATATAAAATTATTAGAGTTTATAAAAGGTGATTCTACTCAATCTGAATAGATTTATATGTTAAAAGGTCATCAAATCTATATTTGAAGGAACCTTGAAAAGGTTTCTCAAAATATATAGAATAACATAGTGTCATGAAGGATTGAAAATTCCTTCCATTTTTGGTATTTATAATTTCTAGAATCTTTTGAAAAACAAATATATTTGAATTAATCTTAATTTTTGCATGTATCACATATTTTATCAATGTTATTGGCTAAACACATACTTGAGGGAGTTCTTTAGAATTTATATTTCTCTAGGTCCAATTATCAATTGGAGAATAATAAAAATAAAACAAAAAAACCTCATATTGGGAAAGAAATAATGAAACAATGAATTTTAATTTAATGAAACAATAGAGTGGTTTTAGAATAATGATTCTTAAATCCATGTGTGGATGACTTAATTTAATTACTTAAACTATCCATTGGAGGAATTAGATTTTAATAATATTCTAGACAACAATGACAAAATTCTGATGGTATATCATTGAATGATAGATCTTTTATGGTGGTGGATATGTGTGGGTGGTAGATTTTCATCTTGGAGGTACCATCAGGTATTATTAACAAATTATGATTATAGATTTGTATTGACAGGAGCTGTGCTAATGATAGATCAGACTGGTTGTAGATCTATTTGATGATAGATCTCTTCACAATTATACTTTTCTGTGGTAGATCTATCAGTGGTAGATCTATCAATGGTATATCTATTCAGTGGTAGATGTATTCCTCAAGAATATATGTTTGAAATAAAGGTATATCATTATAACCAATGATTGATATTCATTAACTAATGGTAGATCTATTAAAAAATGAGTAGATCAATACTTAGCCAAGATTCATTATAACATTTCTTAGAAACTCATTTACTATCATAAAACATTTATCTTTTTAGAAACATATCAAATATTATTGGTGATCATCAAAATAACGGGTTGATATAAATCTCCCAATTTTTATGATCACAAATAATATAATTTAGAACATATTATATAAAAACAAATAAATAGAAAGTTTAGATGACTATGAATAATTTTCTACTTAACATGGTAGAGTCTATGGATGGATGATATGTACTATCATAAATTCCATTCAAATATAATCCCAATTTTGGAATTATCAAAGAGAAGAAAAGTTTAAATAAAATAAATAAAAATTAAATACAAAAAATAGAATTAGATTAAAATTGTAAAATATTACACCCCAAAAATTAATAAAATTTAGAATAAATTACATATCAATAACTAACCACTACCAGAACCACTATCCACTCAATTAGATGAATGATCCATTGCATAATTTAATTTTCTAGTGATTGGATGGAAAAATTTGTGTTATAGGTTATAAGAGTTGGTGGAGGAGGCTCCCTGGTCATAATTAGACTAAGATACTAAACAACCATAACTGAAGTCATGCAAGAAGGATGAAACTATGGAGGCCGATGTGCTGAAGACGGTGCAAAAGTGAGATTAGACATGCATATAATATGAGGTTACACTACTGTAGTCCCAAAGGAATAAAATATAGTTTATCAATTTAATAAAACATGTGATTATGTTTCCACCATGCTTCAATACATTGATGAAACCCTTCTTCTCTTCCATGGAATTCTTGGGTATAGGGGTTAAAACATTGATATGATTCACTTTACCCTTGAATTCCCTAATAATAGGATGTATTATTAGATTATCAATTAGAAACATAAAGATATAATTTATCCCATGATGTATATAAATACATGACAGGTAATACTTAATTACTTTTTGTGATTTTCTCTCAATAACTCATATTCAAAAAAAGCATTCCTGAACCATCTTATAAACACGCACATCATGTGCCTCTATCTGATGAATTTACTATTAATTTGATATAAAAATAACATCAATGATATCATTCATATCCTCTATAATACTGCATTGAACATATTCTGCATCAATTGAAGGAACAAAAGTTAGAGCAATATAAGTTGAAACACATGTAGTAGGCAGAGACTCCAATCTATTCAAAAGTGATAAATACCCTTTGAAAATACTTTGTCTCATCTCCCATTGAATAGATCTGACTTCATACACTTCATTTTCCAATTGATTGTTATAAATATATATTTTCATCATTTTGAAGATCATATTAGGCTGGATATGAGAGATGAATAACTCAAATATCCATCCGGTATCATCTTTGGTTACATAAATAATGGTAGAGCAGTATAAGGTAGAGAGGATGAAATTTCCTCTTGGCTAGGTAGGCCAACATCCATATATCTAGACTTAGCTACATGATCACAAGAGGGAAAATCTTATAATTGACCTACTTTATCTACCTGTTCAATCAGATATCCCATGGGATATTTTCTATCAATAGAAATGGGAATTCAACCATGCTTAGGTGGACTACCATGACCATCATCATTATCATCATCTAATTATGAATATTAAATTCCTTGCTAAGAAGATCATAGGGATTTATCCCCTTATCAAGCTCTCTTTCCTCATATCTATTAGAGAAAACAACCTCATATTGAATATCAAAATCCAGAACCTTATCACCATTTAAATCCTTACTTTCAGAAGCCAAACATTATGATGTAATTTTTTCATATATAGTAATAGATAATTTTATAATATAAATATTCTATGTTGGACTAGGTATAACCACATTGTAACATCCAAATATTTTTATAAATTATATTTTTAAATAATCTGATAGCTTTTATTAAACAGTACACCAACTTTATTTTTCACTTCACACAACTCTGTCTTAGCTTGAATAACACAAAACATTGAGTTTCTACAAAAAATCTTTTTATATTTTATTTATTTAACCATAAAAATTTTAACAAGGCTGTTATAATGAAGGGTTTAAACAAGATTAAATGAATTATAAAAATATTGTTTATAAATGTAACATCCCAGGAAAATAAAGAATATAAAATTTTCATATTTATTAATATTTTTTAACTAAATATTAATTTTTATTTAAAGGGAATGTTATGTTCGATGGCGTACCCAATATGCAACAACATGTTTCTTTGAAATGTTACGTTGCACACAACATTGAGTTATATTGAAAAATAATATAATAATATTACTATTATAAATGGTAGTTAACACATAGCCATTGTATTAGCAGGAATGAATATAAATAATTAAAATATGATTATATGTGTTTATTAATCTTTTTTTTTACATTTATCCAATATAAGTTATAGGATTAAAATGTGAATGAATCTAATTTTAAGCACAAATAATCTATTATTCATTAAAAGGTCGATTTACCGCCTTTTGATGGAGAACCCTCTTTAATTTTTTTTTTCAATTTTATATGTTCTTTATGAAAAAAATAAATTCTTCTTTAGAATCAGGATATCAAAATTTACATTGGGTTAAATTTTTGTATTTTTCTGATAAAATTCATATTTAATGAATTGTGAAAAATAATGTATTTTAATTCGAAACATCCTTTTAATCTAATATATTTATAAGGATATATTATCTTTTTAATTGGATTTAAAGTGTATTTATATTATGTTTTTACCATTTAATTAAATTTTGTCATTGGAATTAATTTTACTTTGAAATTGGACATAAATAAGTGTCAATATTTTGATAGTTATCATTTCTTAAAAATAAGATTTTTCTTTTGACAGTGAGAATTAATTTGAAATTAATATCTACCACTTCTGTGTATTGAATTTTTAAAAATGGATTCCATATTTGGAATCAGGAGGTAAAAATTGTGTTAATATGTAACTTTTATTTTTATACAATAAGAATATTTAATTCAGTAAAAATTTTATTTACCACAGTTAAAGGGTAAATATGGTAAATAAGGGTAACAAAATATATTTATAATAATATAAAATTACCCTAACATGTTTCCTAATCCTATTTGTTAATACATTTCTGACCATGGGCATCCTTGGGTAGATTTCGGGACCCCATGTATCCACTTAACAATGATAATGACACTTTATATTAATTAATTTAAAGTAAAGACAAAAATGAAATAAACATATATCTTTTAGTAAATAAATTTTTACATAGGGTTATATAAGTTTTATATTCAACTATAAATATTAATTTGAAAGATAAAAATATATCCTACATCATGGTATTTTTTTATAATTTTTAGACATCAAATAAACAAAATTATTTATGACAGAATAATGATGTAGTGTTTACCCCATTAATGAATGATTTAAATAAATAAGATTATAAAGATTAAAAAAATATCCAAAACCTATCCAATTATTATTGGATGATTTTATTTCTATCATTAGTTATCTTATCTTATACTTTAATAAGTTTTGTACATTTATAAAAATAAAATAATTACATAATAAAATAATATTTTTAAACTTTCTTAAAGAGCCCCTCATCCCCCTTATAAAAATCTCTCACTTCTAACCCATTCCTCACACTTCCCAATCCTTTGGCTCATCAAACCTCTTCACAATTAATCTCCTTAAATCCCCCTCCTACTCATAGATACCTTCCCCCTAGGTAGAAGGTAATTCAAGTAAATCTTTTGGTTCAATCCAAAGGGAGATACCAGATATAAAGGTAACGTCTTCTCTTAAGTTCTTTTGTTTTGTTTTACATCTCCAACCCCATAGACTCTTTTTATTACTTTATATTATAACTAAAAAAGTATCCTAAATATAATATGTTGTTTTTAAGAGAATGATTTTAACTAAACTTACACACACATCCATCTAATGGGTAAAGAACATACTATTTCTGTGGACGATGAACTACTGCCTCACGAAACGATGATTTTTCAATCTTCTCCTACCCCCTCTAATGGTGGCCATGACGATGGAACTACATTTATATATGATATATTTTGTGTTTATGTTTTATCTATTCTTATATAATTTTTATTTACAAACATACCTTTATGCTTTCCAATATGTGTTAATATAATAATTTCATTTGAGGAAATGCGGACTACCGACCCCTCAAGGGGATATGATACGTTCATTACATACATGGAACGTATAAAGGATGGAGTTAATTAAATTATGTAAAATATATATCATATTATATTATACTATAATTATAACATTCTTATGTATCATTATGTTTAAATTTCATTAAATATGAAATATAAATGAAAGTAGCGTTTATGCGTACGTACGGCTTAACGTCTCCATGAACAGTACATTTCATTTCTTACCTATAAATGTTATTTAATATTATAAATACATATATATACTGGATATATATGATATATATGATATGTAAATAATGAATATCATTAGGGATATAATGTAATTTTTACCACATGAACAACTTATAATTATAAGAAGTTTATTTTTTACTCAAGTTCCAAATATCGACACAACGACAATTATTAACTTAAATGATTGCATAATATTTATAACATGGTAATAAGTGATATAAAAGGAATAATAAACTTAAAATATGTTATTAGGTAAGTATAAATTAACTTTAGGTTATTATTCAGGAGATTAAAGAACGAACGGGTCAAGTCGGACACGAGGTAAGGGGTTTCTTATCTCACTTTTAATTCTGTGAGATTTCCATTGTTCACCACTTATTTATTGAATGTGGTGTATTGTGTACTAAAATTTGATATATATTATCATGATTATATTTATATTCATGGTATTCTGTTATTATTTTTGTGGTTATTAACCTTTGGTCTTACGATTTGATTGATTACAACGTGGTAAGGGGTTTCTTATCTCATTTTCAATTATGTGAGATTTCCATTGTTCACCACTTATTTATTGCATGAGGTGTATTGAGTAATACCATTTGATATATATTATCATGATTCTCTTTATATTCATTGTATTCTGTGATTAATTTGGTGGCTATTAACTATTTTTCATATGACTGAATTGATTACAACGTGGTTAGGGGTTTTCATCTCACATCTTATTCCCATGAGATTCATGCTATATTTGTCATTATTTCCATTGTGTGGTGTATGGAATTCCAATGATTGTACTCTTTGTGTAATATACTTTAATTTATGGGTATTTACATCTTCATCATATAGTCCTTCTTTCAAGTGGTGTATGTTTTTATGTTACCAAATCGTTAATGGAACTTTTCACCCTCTTCTTTTTAAAAGAATTGGTTTTGTAATGTCTTTTAATTTACATATTCTTATGTTGGGATATGTTCTTCTATATCCTTGTTTCTATAAATTTTATGTCCAGGTGATGAGATACCCTTTTTTCCACCATCAACTCATTTTTTGAATTTTAAAGTGACGTCGTTAGGCTGTCAAATTTATATAAAAAATCTTCTTAACCCAATTTTAATTCTTTGGGTTAAACTTCTACTTCTTGATTATGGCATGTTATGAATATGTTTGAATGACCTAAGATTGTTTTACACTAAATATCTAATCATATTGAGTGTATTTATATTTTTCACACATTATTATGTAATTGATTTATCCTTAATCTAAGGATACCATTTTTTATAAGGGATTTCGTCTCAATTTACCTTTACTTGAGACTTCATTGTTGTTATGAAACAACTCAATTTTATATAGTGTATACATTGTCCTTTGACATATTATATCATGAATAATTTTATTCCCATAATATTATAACGTTTTGATTAAATTTAATTCCTCAATTATTTGTATTCAAGCATCTCTCATTTGGTTAAGAATTCTTTAACTAAAATATTGTTTTAAGGATTTATTCTTCTAAATCATTCTTATTAAAGTACATGTTTTAAAAACGGTTTTAAGTATTTATTTATATAGACATTAATGTTTTAAACTATTAATTTTTTAAAAATATTCAAAGTGGTATAGGACACGTTGATTGAAAAATATCTTAATTAAATGTTTTAAATTGTATTGAAAATGGTTTGATAAAGCATTAACTATGTCAATATCTTGAAATGATATATTGTGATTGGAATTTGAAAATTTTATCTTTCCTTTATGATTGGTTTATGTGTTATGAATATGTTATGGTTATTTGGTATTGTTTATGTATATGGGTGGTTCTGTTATAAACCTAGGGTGGGTGAGCTTGGGAAATCTCTCCAATGCACTGGGTAACGTGATAGAGGTAAACACTAATGTTTCTCCTAAGAGATTTAAGGAATATACAATGATTGGTATTCTAATGTAACTCCATATGTAGCTGTGATAGCTACAATTTATGTATGATATGTATGTCACAAGTTACCTTTATGAATTATGATTTCTATGTGTTATTCATAAATTTTATGATTTCGTGAGGTATGTTAGGATCGAAAAGTATGGTTTAGTTGATTTGTATTTATTGATTAGTTAATGTTTCCTTTCCTTATTTTATAACCCTTACTGATCATTTTATGTTCATCCCATGTTTTTGAAATGTTTTCCATAGGACATAAAGATGAATAGGGTCAAGTATGGGATCGACAGAAAGTCTTGTTGTCTAAAACCTGGAACTAGCCATGTTTTTTAAGAGTTTTTATTTTTATGAAAAAAATGTATACTGAGTAGTAGTGTCTACATGTAATTTTCAAGTTGATATGGAATAGTTATGGCCTAATTCTCTAAAACTCTAAACTTGAAAAGATACTCAATGTTAATTATTCATTTAATTCACAATTATGTAATTTTTTGAAGTTGGGTACTTATAGTTGGTATCAGAGGTAAATTAGATAACTTTAGAGGTTAGGGTGTTATATTAGAATAAGTGAAATAACTATAATGGTTAGAATATTATAAGAGTCAAAGTTATTTAAGACATGATAAATGGTTATTATATTTGGAGGGGGGATGAAAGGTATTAGATAACCTTTGAGGATAAAATATGTTATGGTTATTTTTGAGGAATTTGTATCTTTTTTTTGAATGTTATGAGATTGTATAGTTTTTGAAAGAGAACCACACGCAGACCATGTGAAAAACCATAGCGTCGAACATAGCTGTGGGAATCGAACCCAAAACCAAAGTGTGATTGGGATTTATCACCTACCCCTGGACAACATGAAGTCCCTGGTTAGCATGACTAATTATTTTTAGTTAAATAATTTTATGGATTAAGAATAAGTTTATTTAGAATCGTATGTTTTATCAAATGGAAATACTTAGTATAGAAAAATTATTTGGTGATTAAGTAAAAAAGGTTATTTTAGAAGACATTCTCTCTTTTGGGAACACTATATGCTTAAGGAAAATAAAATACTATGTGGTTTAATTTGTGGAGTAATTATTGAAATATTATTTTGGAAGAATCTATGTTTTTATTATGGGAATAAGGTGATTTGTGTTATTTATGGAAATGATTAATCTATCATAGAGAATATGTGTTTAGGTTAATTAAACTTTAGTATGAGACTTTAGCAATAGTAAATATTTTTGGAGATAAATGTTAAGATTTACTTTGGAAGACTATCTGATTAAATCAATCTATGTTTTGGGTTTTAGTATTAGTTTGGATTATTTTGAATAATTTTAAGGACAATTGTATATTTAATGGTCTTTCTTTATCATTGGGTTCTTTTTGTTGAATTTTGTAGTTTAAGAGTAGTATTTCTTTTTATAAAAGAGTATTCTTTTGGGGATTATCTGATCTTGTACTAACCAATTTTGGTTTTGGTTAATGTCTAAAGATAGGTAAAATATATAGTTCATATTTTTTAGATTATGTGACACTCTATAAGTTTATTTTAGCACTTCAGGAATGACCAAGTAATCTTGAATACTTACCTTTTGGAGAAAAGATGAGTTTGTGGTAGAAATTTATTAAAGGATTACACTCTACATGATAAGTAAGTATATTTTCTTACAATCTTAGTCTAGTTATTAATAAAATTATTCAAATCTATGAAAAGTATCTTAAATAAAAAATGTTATAATCTCTCTTTTATCATCATAATTTTACCCAACCACAAATTTATGGTATTGTTGTGGTTAACTTTTCATGATCAAGTTCTCTATCATTCTGTATTAATCTATGAGAGTTAGATTCTCTTCCATATCCATGTTTTAATGGAATACTATTATCTGTTGTCTCAGGTGACCTTTTTACTTATGTTCCATTATTTTAAAGTGATATTTTTATTGACTCTTTTTTATGATGTGGGACTATCAATGATGTTTCCCAGCCCAATTTTAAAATTGCGAGGATGCAATTCCTAAAAGGGGGAATGATGTAACATCCCAGGTAAATAAAGAATATAACCTTTTAATATTTGTTAATATTTATGAATTAAATATTAATTTTAGTTTAAAGGGGATTCTATGTTTGATGGAGTAACCGATACGCCACAATGAGATTCTTTGAAATCCTACATTGCACACAATGTTGAGTTATACTAAAAAATTATATAATATTATTAGTATTTTAAATGGTAGTTAACATATAAGCGTTGTATTGGTGAGAATTAATAGAACTAAATAAAATATGTTTATATATGTTTGTTAAATTATTTTACATTTATCCAGAAAATGCTATATCCTTAAAATGTGAATGAATCTAATTTTAAGCGTAAATACTCTTTTATTCATTAAAAGGTTGATTTACCACATTTTGATGGTGATCCCTCATTAAATATATTTTTGGTCACTTTTATATGTTCTGTTTGAAAAAATAAAATTATTCTTTCGAATCGGGACATAAAAATTTATTTTGGGTAAATTTTCTATATTTTTCTGATAAAATTTATTTTTTAATGAATCGTGAAAAATAGTGTATTTTAATTCAAAAGTGTCTTTTAATATAATATATTTATAAGGATAGATTATCTTTTTAATTGGTTTTAAAGTGTATTATATTTTTTTCCATTTAATCCAATGTTGGTCATTGGAAGTAATTTCATTTTGAAATTGGATATAAATACGTGTCAATATTTTAATAGTTATTATTTATTAAAAACACTCTTTTTGTTTAGACAGTGGCAATTAATTTTAAATTAATGTCTACTACTTCTGTATTTTGAATTTGTAAAAATAGATTCAATATTTTGAATAAAGAAGTCCAAATTGTTTAAATTGGTAACTTTTATTTTTAGAAAATATGAATATTTACTTAAGGGAAAATTTTATTTACAATGGTTAAATGGTAAATCTATTATTTAAGGGTAATAAAATATTATTAAAATATTATAAAATTACCCTAACATGTGTCATAATACTGTTGGTTAATTCATTTGAAAGCATGGTCATCCTTGGGTCAATTTTGGGACCCCATGGAGCCGCTTAAGAGTGATAATGACACTTTATATTAATTAATTTAAAGTAAAGACAAAAATGACATAAACATATAACTTATAGTAAATAAATTTTTACATAGGGTTATATAAGTTTTCTCTTTGACTATAAATATTAATTTTAAAGATAAAAATATTTCATACATCATGGTATTTTTTTTTATAATTTTTAGACATAATATAAATAAAATTATTTATGACACAATAATGATGCACTGTTTTCCTCATTAATTAATGATTTAAATAAATAAGATTCTAAATATTAAAACAATATCCAAAATCTATCCAATTTTTATTGGATTATTTTATTTCGAAAATTATTCATCATATATTCTACTTTAATAATTTTAGGACCTCTAGAAACTAAAAATCATTATATAATAAAATAATATTTGTAAACATTCCTAAAGAGCCCATCCTCCCCCTTATAAAAATCCATTGCTTCTAACCCATTAATCACACTTCTCAAGCCCCTTATCTCATCCAAAATCTGCCCAATTGAGCTCCCTACATACAATCATCCTATTATAATCCTTCCCCTAAGAATAAGGAAATTCAAATAAACCTTTGGGTTCAAACCCCAGGGAGATACCTAATTTAAAGGTAACATCTTCTATTAAGTTCTTTTATTTTATTTTACTTCTCCAACTCCATAAACTCTTTTTATTACATTATTTTATAACAACTCCAGTATCCTCAATACAATAGGTTGTTTTTATTACATTTAATAGAACTAAACATACACACACCTCAATCTAATGGGTAAAGAACACATTGTTTTTGTGTACGATGAACTACTGACCCACAAAACGGTGATTGTTCAATCTTATCTTACCACCTCTCTTGGTGGACATTATAATGGAACTGTATTTATACATGATATATATTATTTTTATGTTTTCTCTATGCTTATGTAATTATTATTTACAAACATACCTTTATGCTTTCCAGTGTGTGTAAACATGATAATTTCATTTGAGGAAGTGTGGACTACCTCCCCCTCAAGGTGATATGATTCGTTCATGATATACATGGAACATATAAAGGATGAAATTAATGAAATTATGTAAAATATATATCATATGATATTATACTGAAATTATAATATACATATGTATCATTAGGGTTTCATTACATTAAATATGAAATAGAAAGGAAAGTAGCGTTCATGCGTACGTACGACTAACCCTCTCCATGAATGGTGCATTTCATTTCTTACCTACAAATTTTATATACTATTATAAATAAAAATATATATTGGATATATACTATATATATGATATCTAAATCATGAATATAATTATGGAGATAATGGAATTTTTACAACAGGAACAACTTGTAATTTTAAGAAGTTCATTTTTGTATCAAGTATCAAAATATCGACAAAATGACCATTATTGACATAAATGATTGAATAATGTTTATAACATGGTAATAAGTGATATAAATTGAATAATAAACTTAAAAAAGGTTCTTAAGCATGTATAAATTAACTTTATTTTATTATTTATGTGATTAAAGAACGAATGGGGCTAGTTAGACACGAGGTAAGGGGTTTTTTATCTCATTTTTAATTCCGTGAGATTTCCATTGTTCACCACTTATTTATTGAATGTGGTTTATTGTGTACTTACATTTGATATAAATTATCAGGATTATATATATATTAATGGTATTATATTATTAATTTGGTGGTTATTAACTTTTGGTCTTATGATTCGATTGATTACAACGTGGTAAGGGGTTTCTTAACTCACTTTTAATTTCGTGAGATTTCCATTGTTCAATACTTATTTATTGAATGTAGTGTATTGTGTACTACCATTTAATATCTATTATCATGATTATCTTTATATTCATGGTATTCTGTGATTCATTTATGGGATATTACTTTTTTTTGATATGACTCAATTGATTACAATGTGGTTAGGGGTTTTTATCTCACTTCTTATTACCGTGAGAATCATGCTATATCTGTCACTATTTCCTTTGTGTGGCGTACTAATTTCCTTTTATTGTACTCCTTTTTAATATAATATAATTTAATTTTATTTACATCTTCATCATAAGCTCTTTATTTCATGTGGTGTATGTTTTTATGTTACCAAATTGTTTAGGGAACTTTTCACCCCCTCTTTTTAAAACACTTCATTTTGTAATGTCGTTTAATTTACATATTCTTTTATTGGGGTATGTTATTATATATCCTTGTTGCTGTAAAATTTATGTCCAAGTGATGAGATACCATTTTTTTCTCTCATCAAATCATTTTTTTAATTTTAAAGTGACATCGTTAGGCTGTCAAATTTTTGTAAGAGAACTTCTTAACCCAATTTCTATTCTTTGTGATAAACATATACCTCTTGATTATGTTGTGATATGAATACGTGTGAATGAACTCTAATTTTTTTACACTGAATGTCCAATAACATTGAGTGTATTTTTATTTGTCACACATTATTATGTAATTGATTTATCCTTAATCTAAGGATACTATTTTTTATAGGGGATTTCTTCTCAATTTACATTTCATCAAGACTTCATTGTTTTTATGCACCATTTCACTATTATATGGTGTACATACTGTCATTTAGGATATTATATCATGAATAACATTATTATCATGATAATATATGTTTTTTTTAAATGTTCTTCCTCAATTATTTATATTCAATCATCTCTTATTTTGTTAAGAACTCATTAACTAAAATATTGTTTTAAGGATTTATTCTTTGAAATATTTCTCATTAATGTCCATGTTTTAAAAATGGTTTTAAGTATTTATTTATATGAACATTAATTTTTTAAACTTTTAATTACTTTAAAATATTCAATGTGTTATGGGACACTTTGATTCAAAAATATCTTTATTAAATGTTTTAAATGGTTTTGAAAATCGTTTGATAAAGCATTTATTATGTCAATATCTTGAAATGATATATTGTGATTGCAGTATGGAGATGTTATCTTCCCTTTATTCTTTTTTTATGTTTTATGAATAAGTTATGGTTATTGGGAATTTTTTACATATACTGGTGGTTTAATGATAAACCTGGGGCTGGTGAGCCCAAGAAAGCTCTCCAATGAATTGGGTAGCATGATGGAGGTAAACGTTATTGTTTCTCCTAAGAGATTTAGGGAATATACTGTGATGGGTATTACAATGTAACATCATACGTAGTTGTGATAACTACAATGTAAGTATTATATGGATGCCACAAGTTACCTTTATGATTTATGATTTCTATGTGTTATTCATAAATCTTATGATTTTATGAGGTATGTTATGATCAAAAAGTATGGTTTCATTGATTTGTATTTATCGATGAGTTAATGTTTCCTTTCCTTATTTTATAACCCTTATTGAGATTTTCATGCTCACCCCACATTTTTGAAATGTTTTCCACATGACTTAAAGATTAATAGTGTCAAGGATGGGATCATGGAAAAGTCATTTTGTCTAAAACTCGGAACAAGATATGTTTATGTTTAAGAGTTTTTATTTTTCTGAAAAAATAGATACTGAGTAGTAGTGTCTGCGTGAAATTTTGAAGTTGATAAGTAAAAGTTATGGCCTAATTCTCTAAAAATATAAACCTGAAAAGATCTTCAATGTGAATTATTCATTTAATTCAGGATTATATAATGTTTTAAGGCCGAGTCCTCATAATAAATTTATATAAAATTAATTCTTTGGTGACCAATTAATTATAAATGAAAATAAAAAACCATATTCAACATAAAATGATATCCTTTTTCATAAAAAGATATATAATATTTGAGAGGTTTGTTTGGAAATAATAAATAAAAAAATAAATATTGTGGGATTATATATATAATATTTAATCAAATATTTAATATTCAACCAATGTTTTTTCTAGGTATAATAAATCCAATTTTATGCTTCAAACTTTATTTTTTCTATAGGAATTTTTATCAACTTTTAATTGAGTACTTATTTTAGTTCTAAATTATAAAACATTTATACATTAATTTTGAAAAAATAAAATTAATTTTTGAAATATTAATAATTTTTTTTCTTGGGGTGAATTTTTTGTATTTTCTGAAATGTTTCATCTTTTGATGAATAGTGTAAATAATTTTTTTATTGAAAATTATATTTTCTTTTAAATTCTTTACAAGGTAAAATTATGTTTTGTATTAGTTTTAAATTTTAATTAATTAATTTTAATATAATTATTCTTTTAAAAATATTATTCATGATTTTATTATAAAAACATTTTCTGTTTTAAAAGGGAATTTTTTGGAAAAATATTTCTTCATTGTGTTTTAGCAGTTTTAATTTAAATTAAATTATTCATGTTTTGTATTTTCAATTTTGAAAAATGGATTCTTAATTTTTATTATGAATTTTTAAATTTAGAGAATAATTTAATTTTAATTTTTTCCAATAAGAATAGTAACCATAATAGATTTTGTTACCACGATAAAGGGTAACTTTTATAATTTATGTTAAAAATAAAATTATAAAGACTATCAATTGACACTTAAAAATTGAAAAAATTTATAGGATCAATTAAATTAGACCTTGAATAATTAAGGATATAAATTTAGTCATTTTATGCATATTTTTCCACGAAAATGACTTATATGATATTTAAATAAAAGAAAGACACAAAATGTCATTTTCTATATCTTTAATATATCTAATGTGTCCACATGAGAAAAAATTAATGTTATAAATGAATATAAATGTCAATTTTTAACTTAAAAAAATATATTTTTATTATATAAATTCATTTTTTATGGTTTGATCAACTTTTATGAAATTTTT
Organism: Viscum album; assembly: GCA_963277665.1. NCBI lineage: Eukaryota > Viridiplantae > Streptophyta > Magnoliopsida > Santalales > Viscaceae > Viscum > Viscum album. The sequence continues at coordinate 1,386,117,832 of OY728123.1, forward strand.
GATATTTATAATATTTTATTTATAGAAATTTAAAGATATTGCATTCATATTTTGAATAATATAACATGTTTATAAAAAGAATAAACAATATATATTCAACTATAAATATTACATTAAGTATTAAATATATATTCATTATATTAATTCATTTTTAAATTTTATTGAACAAGAAAGTATATAAATAATTACAGAAGACTAATGTAGTAATTATTTATTTAATGGAAATTTCAAAGGAATATTAATAGGAATATCAATATAAATATAATTTTAGGTAATTGATATTGAGAATGATTTTTATATATGAGCTTTAACTTTTAGGAATATAAGAAAATATTTTTTTCAAAATTAACATGTTATCATGATATTTATAAAAATACATGAAATAAATAGTGTCAAAATTTACACCATTGATAATTTTTAACAACAATGTTCTATTAAATTACATATATATCATAAAACATTTTTAAAATAAAAATTGAATTATAATATGGTTAAAAATATTCTAAACTTCCATTTATGGTCTAATTGACATCACATAAATAAAAATTACAACCTTTTAATATTAATTTTTTTTTACTTTAGTGAAAATAAAAATTGATTAAGTATGGGTTAATCAAAATGATAAGGTTTAAAACAAAACCAAAACATGTAAAAATATAATGGTTGATTAAATTTAAAAATTATCTCATTTTGGATTCAAATAAATAGAACTTTCGATGTATTTTTATTGTTATTTAATTTAATATAAATTAATAGTTTTTTTGAAATTACAAAAGTGAATCTCACCTCAAGTATAAAAGGGAACCTCCTCCCTCACTTCTACAAATCACTTTAAGCCTCTAAGATCAAACACCCCCTAATTATTTCAACTCAAAAATTACCTTATACCATTATATTTGTGTTGGAATTCTCAAAATAAAAACTCTAGTGTTCCTAAGAGGAGATCTAGAGGGAGCTCGCCGAAGAATCTATAATCTTCTCTACTAACTCTTTCAAGTTTATTTATTCTTATACTTCATATTCATGCATTTTTTTGATTCTAAAGTAATAAATACAGTTTAAAATATATTCTAAAATTTTATTATGATTATGGAGCAACCATATTCCTCATTTTATCCATCATATGAAAAACTAAATAAGCATGCATGCGTAGATACGCCTTACCGTATCGACGACGTGGTGTAATCTGTTTTTCATCCCCACTTTTTTTAGATGGGTATAATGTTGGAAACAATATATATATATATATATATATGTGTATATTATTTATTCCCTAAAAAAATATATACATACCACTTTTTTACCATTCTACTATCATGGGAATGATACCCTTAGTCGTGCGTACGTACGACATACCGCCTCCAGGACTCGATGCGATTCATCTTCCTTATTCACGATTAAAAATGATTATATAAATTTATATAATGAATAAGAATTATATATATATATTAAACTTATATCATTCTATAAACTATAGAACTATATAATATGAACAAGAATTTGGATTTAGATGACAAAACATGCATAATAAAATGAAGCAGTTAACACCCAAAAGAAGAGTAATAATGAGATATTATTAACAAATGGTCGAAAATATGATCGTATAAGATATCATAAATATTAACATGGTTCTTTAATAAGTTAATAAATTTTTCTAATCAATTATACTGGATTTTTGGATATTTATGAAAGGAATCAAACTTAATGTAAGGTTTAATTTCACAACCTCATTATTTTTAAGGATTGTTTATAAATATGTATTTACCAGGGAACATTCATCATACATGTACATGTTTCATAAAAATGTTTTTTAGAATATTTTTGCTATTATTATAAAATTTTTTATGTTCATTTTTACCCATGTTGTAATTTTTAATAAACGATATGAAAGTAAACATTTTTTTATTATTCATAACAGGGTACTTTGTGACTTTTCTTGAAAATTTATGAGGATACTATTTCATTGTAACTAATTTGGAATGAAAATATTTGTGGCCTTTAATGATGTTTTAATTCCATGAATCTTTATTTTAAATCATATAAGTTCATTTTTAAAGAAAATTTTTTCTTTTATAATTGAAAGACATTTTAATAAAGGAAGTGATTTGAAAAAAGGATATTTTCCTCATGAATTATTTTCAAGTATTCTGTCAAAATTATTTTCCATCTGTAATAACATTCATTGATGTTACTTATACTTAAAGTACATATTTTTTAAGGATATTATCCAAATTATTACTATTGTTGTTTTATGTTTATGAAGGAATTATATTTATGAATCCAATTTCAATTCCATTGGTATGTTATGATTGAGTAATGTTTATGAAACCCATTTCATTCAATGGGTTTTGATATAATGAATTATTTATGTTCTTGTAAAAAACAAATGTTTTTTTCATTATTTTTTGGTGATACATATATCTCTCTTCAATGCACTAGGTAATGATTTATATCTCATGAGATAGACTGGACTAGAATGATAAATGATCTCATTTCAGTAATACAGGAGTGGAAAAGGAAGAAAAATAAATTCAATAATACATGGTTGTACACGGAGTGAACTCAATTCAAAAAAGTAACTTTCCACTTTGATGGTCTTTCTAATGAGCCTTGAATAATATAGAAATGATTTTCTATGCTTATGTGTATGAAAAGAAAATAATCCTTATGTTATGATCATATGAAATATGTTCTTTATGAACTTATATGATTTTTCTCATTACCAAACACTATGATCTCTAATATATAAGATATTATTTATCAATATCATTCTTATGATCTCATGCCCCATGATTATGATAATATTGATATCTCCCTTGTTTAACCTTATTAAGAATCTGATCTATCCCTTTATTATGTTTCTTTTCTCTGGGAAATTAATATTAGTATTAAGTAAGATGTATCAAAAGGGTTTTAGTTATGGAGAAATAAACGAGAGACAATGTAGATGTTTTAGGAACCAATTGTTTATTTTTACCACATATCAAAGACATTAAAATTTCATGGTCCTGACATTATTTTACTAATTATATAGTAAATATTATTATATTTTGAAGTAGTATCCATGTATGAAAATTATGTGCCTTTATAGTTGTTATCAGAGAAATTTTTAGTTAACTATCAGAAATGTAGATGACAAAACCTTAGTAATCTCCCTATGGAAAAGTATAAGTATAGGTTAAAATCCTATAACTATGATAATGATCATGGATAACATATGAATAAACCTAATAATTTTTATATTAGAAGTAATTTTCCTTGATTATGTAGTTTTTCAACTATGATTAGTGTTACTCACAATATACTTTAGGTTTGAGTCAATGGGAGGAACCCGAAGGAACTACATTAATATTGAATGTGATGGGAAATGTAATGATTTTCCTCTATAGAAACCAATTTCTATGGGAGATAAAATTTTAAACCTTGTTTATGTTCTCACAAAACTCTCTCAATATATGAATCATGTGGTTCATCTAAATGTGAAAAGAGGGGAACAAATTTATATTGATTCTTTCCTGAGGCAGCATCCACATTTTTTCAGTAGGTATTTTGATCTAATTATGGTTGAATAGTGCCCTCGTTCCACAGAAAAGATATTTTTAATTCCCTGATTTTTAGAACATGAGAAGGTCATATAATATGTATATTATTTGGAAGGTGAAGAACATCAATGGTGGAATATTTCCAAGAATATGGGGAAATGACATGAAATTGAATCAATGGAATGGGATGAGTTAAAGAACATACTTTTCAATATGTACATTCTCGTATTATTCACACAAATATGGAGATGTAATTTCTTGAGTTTAAGAAAATTGATGATGAATCTATTGGTACCCATGAGGAAAACTATAAAATACTGGCATGGTATTATTTTGGGATTACCATCCAACCTGAATGTAAGGTAGATCCATTATTCAGGGTCCTAAAACTGAGTCTTCCAAGGGTGCTACTCATAAGGAAATTTAGTAGTTATGACGAAATTTTCTGATGTGCCATCAAGGTGGATGTGGACGTTAGAGTCACGTATTAATCTCATGGTTTTGGTATGAAAAAGGAAGATAGATTTTAAATAAAAAATAACATTCATGGAGAACAGAATATGAGCTTTCTTTTATGATCAATGTGTGGAAATAAACATGTAGGAAACTATCATAATGGTACTTATAAATGTTTTACATGTGGGAAAGAGGTTTATTGGGTAATTTACTTCCTAAGTGATGGAAAAAAGGTATCTAATGATGAAAATGCTTGATATAATTCACCCAACCCCCTCACTTCAATGATTCAAGTGCATGGGAATTGGAAATTATTCTAATCAGTTCCCAAATATAAGGGTTATCTATGATGATCAATGTCGGAAACCTCTTAAAGAAAAAGTAAAATGGAAATAACATATGATAACTATTCACAATGTGGAGTATGAAAAAAAAGTGGTGGAACGATTCGGGGTTTGTGTAATGTAATTAAATATAATGTTTATGGTATTATAGAATAATGATACATTTAAGGATTAGTCTACTATAGTTTTTTCCTTAAAGATTTTAAATAATATATTGAATTCTACTAGTAACCAAAAAAGTTATTATAGTGGTATGGTGATATTTTTAGAAAACACAAGATTAAGGGAAGGGTAACCCATAATGTTGGCATGATGTTGGGATAATAGAATAAATAGATGTTTTATTATTTTAAAATAAATGTGATAATATTAAAAACCTTGGGAATCATACGATAACAAAGTGTTTTATGATATTCAGATTTGATTTTATAGAATTTTTGGATTTATTGTATGAGGAAATAGTTAATTTTTGAAAGCATGCATGTTTTCTCTATGGTTTTATGTTAAATAAATTATTTAAATATTTCAAGGGAATACATGATAATAGAATTCAGATGTTTTGTGTTTGAAAATTAATTGATATGTTAAGATTTTTGGAGAATAAATGATAATATAGTTTTTAGAATTTAGTAACCTTATTTAAAAAATCTTGTATTTTAATTAAGAAATTGTTTACGTTGAAATTTGGATGAGGTTTTAGATATTGATGTATTATCTCTTTATATGCATATTTATGCATATTGGATCAATCATGTTAACCTTTTTTGTTCTGATTTTAACTAATGATAAATGGAATTTCCTAATCATTCCATTTATATATCTCGTGATCTTATAATGATTCAAGAATAGAAAATTCACCTTCATTTTGTGAAATAAGAGATGAAGTGGAAATTGATCCAGGCATAATGAAATAATGGTATTGTGCCTATGAAATGTAATGAAATCCAGTATGTATTTCTTCTCATGAAAATTATTCAATTCTAGGGAATGTATCATGAAACAAAAAAAGATATCCTAATGCCTTCATTTATGATGAATTAAATGGACCCTTAGATCATCACAGATTTATGGCTTTGCGATTTTTAACTATATCATAACTCTGTTCTCTATAACTCTATATTAGAACATGATGGTTAGATTTCTCTTCCATATACATGTTTTAACTTTCCACGTATACTCTCTTATATGGAACCCTGGTTATGAGTAACTTTGGGTAACTTTTTTGTTTCTAACACTCCCTTTTAAATGAGAGGTTTTGTATAAATTTTTATTATGTGAGTTTCTATGAAAGAAACTTTCAAGTATTAATACTTTGATAGAAAAAACTAAATTTGAGGGTCAAATTCATATTTAGGGTGGTAGAATGTAACCCCTTGATATTATTACAAAATATATTTTTAAATAATATGATATCTTGCATTACACACTACAGTATGTTAAGCTTTCACTTCATGCAACACCGTCAAAGCATACGTTACATGAAAAACATAGATTCTTCATAACATCATTTTAGATTTTAATTAGTTAACTAATAAATGTTCAACCTGGTTGTTGGAATTGTTGGTTTAAACAAAAAATAACTAAATTATAAAAATATTGTCTACAAATTTATATATACCTAATTGTTTATTGACCAGTTAATTATAAATAAAAATAAAAAAACACTTTTGAATATAAAAGGAAATATGTTTTACTAAATAACTATTGAATTTCAAAAAAATTTAGTTTGTACCAATAAATAAGAAAGTCCCTATTGTTGGATTATATATAAATAAAATATTAAGTCTAATATTTAACATTTATTCTATTTGTTTTCTAAACATTATAAATCTAGTTTTATCACCTTATAATGGAGAACCTGTTTTAGATCTAAATTTTTTTACTTTTATAAATTAAATATGATAAAATAAACTTCATTTCTGAAATGGGAATGTCAAAATTAGCTCAGGATAATTTTTTGGTATTTTTCTAAAATATTTCATCTTTGGATGAATAATGAAAATATTGATTTTTATTAAGAATTATATTTTCTTTTAAAGTCTTTACAATGTAAAATTATATTTTTAATATTTTTAAATTTTAATTAGTTTATTTTAAAAAGATTATGGGTTTTTAAAATTATTTAATCTGTGAAATATTTATAAAAGAATTTTATGGTTTAAAAGCACATTATTTTAAAAAAACCGCTTTTCCTTGAATTTTTTTGGTTTAATTTGAAATTAAAATTTGAAACTTTTGTGCTTGTAATTTGGAAAAATAGATGCCAAATTTGGATTCAAAATGTTGATATTTTGTGAATAGGTCCCTTCTATATTTGGCCAATATGAATAGTAACCATCTAATTTTTTTTATGAGAGTAAATAGTAAATTTTTTAATTTATGTTATTAATAAAATTATATTGATTATAAAAAGGCACTAAAAATGAAAAGTTTTTTTTGATTAATTAAATTAGACCCTTAAAACTTAATTATCAAAATTTAGTCATTAAATTCAAACATGTCCATGAAAATGACTTGTATGATATTTAAATCAAAGAAGTACAAAATATTTCATTTTCTTTGTCTTTAATATTAATAATGTTTACACATGGGAAAACATTAATTTTATGAATGAATATAAATTTAATATTTAAAAATAATAATTTTATTTTCATGCTATTAATTTATTTTTTTTTGTTTTGAACCACTTGGATGAAATTATGATATTTATAAAATTTTATTTTAACAAAATTAAAGATGTTATCATCATGTTTAAAATAATATATATTTTTTAATATAGGAATAAGAAAAGATATATTAGACTATAAATATATTCAGAAATATATAATATATATCTATATATTTGAAATTTATTTTTTTTATGTGAAAAAATTAATTTAAATAACTACACAAAACAAATGTAGTAATTATTTTATTAATGTAATTATCAAATAAATATTATTTAAAATATAAAATAAATATATTTTTAGATAATTAATTTAGATAGAGAATTTTATATACATACTTACAATTTTAGTGATATAATAAAATATTTGTTTCGAATTTAGCTTGTTATATTGACATTTTTAAAAAGCAAAGAAATAAACAGTGTAAAATTTGACACCATTGATATTTTATCAAAATATTGAGTTATTAAATTATTTAAAAATAATAAAACATATTTTATAATACCAAATAATTACAATATGGTCTAAAATGTTCCAAATTGTCAATTTAATATCCAATTCACGTCAAATTATTAAAAATTACAACCTTTTAACATAAAAACATTGTTACCTTAGTTAAAATTTAATTTGGTCGAGTAAGCGTTAATCAAAATAATATGGTCTAAAACAATACTAAAACCTGAAAAAAAATTATTGGTTTATTAGATTACAATATTATATAATATTATATTTGAATCCATGGAATTTTGGGGATATTTGTATTGATATTGAATTTATTATAATGTAATGTTTTTATAAATTTTAATCATGCGCCTCACCTCAATTATAATAGGGAACATCACCCCTAAATTCTTCAAATCACATTGATCTTTCAATATTGATCATACCTTAACCATTTATATTCTAAACATCCCAAGTAATAGTATATAGGTGATGTTTTTTTGAAAATTCCAACTCTACGGTCCCGAAGAAAAGATGTAGAGGGAGATTGCCGAAGAAGAGGTTATCTCTTTTACCGACTCTTTCAAGATTTTTTATTATTATACTTCTTATTCATGTGTTGTTTCCATTATAATTTAATAAATGTAGACTAAAATACATTCTAATATTTTATTATGATTACTAGAAAAGCATATTCCTTTTTTAACCCATCATACAAAAGACGAAAGCATCACACGTGTGTACATACAACTTACCAACTCCACACCATGGTGTAATCTGTTTTCATCCTGACCATATTTGGATTGGTATAATTATGGAAATAATATATTTTTTAAATTATTATAACATGATTTTTTATTCTAGAATAAAATGCATACCATCCAATTCCTTAACTTTTTACACCTAAGGGAATGATACCAACATTCGTGCGAATGTATGGTCTACCGTTTCAACGACACAATGTGATTCATATTCCATATTCACTATTCAATAATGATTACATAAATTTATATAATGAAGAAATAATATATAAATATAAATATATATTAGTTTTATATCTCCCTTGAAATGATGTAATTATATCATGTAAACAAGAATTTGGGCTTATGCGACAAACCATGCATAAGATAATGAAGCAACTAACATCCAAAAGAAGATTAATAATGAAATATTATTAAGAAACATGTTATAATATTATTACATATGATATAATAAACATAAAATTAGTTCTATAATAAGTTAATAACATTTTAATCCATTATAGGGGATTTTACGATATGTTATAAACAAAATCAAACCTAAAGTAAGGGTTGATTTAAGAATATCATTATTTTTCAAGATTATTTATAAATAAGTATTTAATGTGGAACATTTATCATCCATGAAAATGTTTCTTAAAAACAATTCCATAATGTTTTTACTATTATCCAATAATTTTATAATGTCATTTTTAACTATGTATTAATTTCTACCAAACAGTATGAAATGGATTTTTTCACATTCCTAACAATATACTATATGCCTTTTCAAACAAAAGTACATGTATAATGTTTTATTTTATCTTATATGGAATGAACATATTTTTAATCTTTTATAATTCATTATTTACTTGAAGTTTAATCTAAAACTTTACAAGGTTATTTTCAAATAAAATTTTCTCTTTTAAAATTTGCGTGGTAATTTATAAAAACAATACATTTTCAAAACAGAAAGGATATTTCCCTCATGAATTATTTTCAAGTGGTCTATCATAATTATTTTCCATCTAAAATAACATTCATTGATGTAAATTATACTTTAATGGGGTTATTGTATTTAGGATATTATTCTTATTATTCCTATATTTTGTTTATATATATTATAGAATTATATTTATGAAACCCATTTCATTTCCCTGAGTTATGTTGTGATTGAATTATATATATTAAACCTAGTTCATTCCATGGGGTTTGATATGATTAATGATTTAGTTTCTCGTGGAACACATATGTATGGTTTTCATTATGTAACATGTGGGACCTATATCCCCCTTTAATGAATTGGGTAACGATTTATATATCATGATATAGAAATGACTAGAATGGGAATCAATATCAATTCAATAATAATTGGATAAAAGTGGTAGAAAAAATGGTTAAGTAATACATTGGCTGAAACGAGGAGTGAATTCAGTTTAGTAAAGGACTTCGTTCACTATCATGGTATTGGAAATGAACCTTTATTAATATGAAAATTATTTTATATGCATGTGTTTATGCCAAAATTTTATTTCTTATGCTATGATCTCATGAAATATGTTCTTTATGTACTACTATGATTTATCTTATGACATGAAATCATGATCCTTGACATGCATGAAATAATTTTCAATTTTTTTCTTACATAATTAGGTCTCATTATCATGATATGAATTATATTTCCCTTGTGTACCCTTATTTAGCATATGATTTTACCATTTCTTATGTTTATTTTTACCAGGATATGAAGAAGGCTATTAAATAATATGTGTCAAAAAGGGTTTCTGGATATGAAGGAATAAGCGGGATATAATGACAATGTTTTATGAACTAGTTTCTTAAGTTTCCCTATTTATGAAGACTCTAAATCCATGTTGTACTCATGTGGTTGTTTTAGGTTATGTAATTAATATTATTCTTTTTGGAATTAAAATCTATGTATAAGAATTATTGGCTATTATTCGCACCATCAGAAATACCAATAGTAGAATCACTAGGAGAGTGACATGAATATTCTTCCTCAGCAGCATTACCATTACCATTATTAGATCCATTAGATCCATTGGTTACTTCAAAACCTTCTATTTATCTCTCAAAATAACTATCAAACTTCTCTTCACATGAGACTTCAATCTCATCATAATTTTCACCTTCACTGGAAAACATTCACTAGTAGTAAGAGAAAGACATGGACTGTTAGGTCCATAAAAAACATAAGGTCTTATGACCACATTAGGGAAATTTACTTCCTCTGCTGAAATAGCGATAGATTCTTATTATTTATATTCTTTGTCTTCTTCCCAAACCAACATATAAAAGGAAAAAAATACAACCTTATCTATCTATACAAAAAGGTCAACAATATCTCTAGTTCAAGAAGGGTTTTGTATAGGGTTAAAATTCTCAAAAATCATTTAATTTTTAGTCACCAATTCCTTCATACAAGGGTCCTAATTTACCTTGTTTATTTTACAAGTAAAATTTATTAACCCAAATTTTCTACACCTAATTATATCCTCTTCATATTTAGAAACTAGTTTTTTTCATCCAATATAGAAGAAATAAACTTGGGACCAGTCAAGGAATTATATACAGATGAAGTATTTATCATTTACATTATATCAATCAACATGTATCATCAAAATTTAATCTTATATACTATTTTCATAATAAATATGAAAGTATATCCTGGTACATCATGGTGTTAATGTCTCCTTTATATAGACAAATAATATGTTGGAAAAATTTAAACCAAAGTCTTCACCCCCACCATGCTCTACAACAGTTGACCATTGCACAATAACATTTCTAGTTAACATTAGTAAGGATCCTCATATATTAAACCCCCACTATTTCTGTGAATGGATCCTTAGAAGATATAAAATATATATTTATGAGTTACTTTGAGACATATGTACCATTATTTCAAAGAAAATATAACTTATTTACCATTGAAAATACTAATAATAAAAAATTTATTTTCACCAAAACTATACTCTACAAACTGATAAAATTCATGAACCAACCTTGGATAAATTTTTTGGATGTTCCTAGAAAACTATTTGATCCATCCTTGGTCCTGGATAAATTTTAGAACTAGTGAGTTGGTAAAATATAACCATTCAACATCTATCTCCATTTAAACAACAATAACTCGAGTTGATAGTTGGGTGTTATTTAGTTCAATAACAACTTCCCTACTAGATTCACCAAATGACTTCATTGAGGGATGCGATCCTTCAGGATACTAAATAGTGTCATGTTTCACTCTCACCATCATTGAACTTGTTTTAAGGAATAATGTTGAAAATAAGGTGGTTTACAGGTCGAGAGAGAAAGGAAGATGCATGGTTTGAAGGAGGCATGAGATAGAGGGTTCTCAAAATCCTATATAAGCTGATTTTATCATTTAGAAATTTATAATAATAAAATATAATAAAAGATACGTAAATAAATCCAAAAATTTAATTTGAGAACACATGAGCTATAGAACATAAAAGGAAACACTTGAACAACCGATCACCAATGGGGGATCACCAAAAGTGGATCACCAATGGAGAATCACCAATTGCGGACAACCATTGATGGATCACCAAGGATTGATCAACAATAGTAGATATCCAACTATCATTTTTTTTGAAAAGTAAAATATGTTGGTAAAGAAGTAATAAAATAATATCATTCCTAGTTTATGTCTGATATAGATTAATCTCTCAAAATCCAAATGATTTTTAAATATTTTAGAAAGATTTTGTTCAATTCCAATGAATTTAAGAGTTATATAACCTCTTAGGAAATGATCTATCAAAAATTTGTTTATTATATTAATATATTTTTCCTCTAATGATGATGTATATTCTTAGAGATTTTTATCACACTTTTATTATCACAATTGATAGAAATATGTTGAAATTGATATCTATAGTCATGTAAAGTGTGTTTCATCCATAGAATATGTGCACCAAAAAATCCTAAAACTATGTACTTATCCTTAATAGTAGATAGTGTAATAAAATTTTTCTAATTTACTAAACCATGAAACTAGTTACATTTCCAAAAGGAGAAATGTTCTAGAGTTGTTTTTTCTATCTAACATACAACTACCAAAATATGTATATGAATAACTCACTAAATCAAATTATTTTCCTCTAATATAAAATAGTCTTTATTTTGTTGAAAACTAGAGGTACTTAAAAAATTCTGTTGACAATTAGTAAATTTTATTACATATGATTTTATTGAAAATGGGAACACATATATACACATAACCTGATATCCAGTCATCTTGAAGTTAAATGTAGAAATCTTCTAATCATGACTATATAATATTTTTTGATCAACTGATTTACCAGTTTCATCAAAGTCTATTTTATAGGTTTTACTCACTAGGGTATCACAACTCTTTATGCTATCCATACCAATATCGTCTTCTTGATTATATCACTGTGAAACCAATCTAGCATTGTTTTTAAATATGGTACTTGACTCATCAAGATTATTTCTGAACAAAATTTTAGTTCCAATGGTTAGAATGTCTTTAGGTCTATCCACTAATTCCTATAAAGTATTTCATTCCAATTTATTGATTTCTTCATGCAGTTCCATTACCCAAAATTCATCATTAATTTCATTATTGATTTTATCAGGTTTATTCTAAGATAAGAATGATTGATTTTTGACCATATTTATAAGAGAATGTGTAGTTTGGTTTCCTCTATCTTGGTATCCAACTACAACATCTAATGGATGATATTTATGAGTCCTAACTATTCAAGGAAAGGATAATTCATTATCATCTACATGTTCTACTTTAGGTATTTCAATACAACTAGAATTTTTTTTAAGGTTTAATAAAATATTCATAAGGCCTTCAGATTATATTGATCATATTAAAGGTTTTTAATGAACTCTGATACTCATTTGGACTTATTTAATAAAATTTTAAATGTAAAATTTCTTCTAAAACCTTAGTACTTTTATTAAATACAATATATGACTTACTAGTTATATAATATACAAGGATTAATCATTAATCACTGTTTGATGAAATTTTTTATAGATTATAATTTGTATTGAGAATAAAGATATTGAAACCAAAATATATATAGTAAATAACCTTTGGTTTTCTTCCATTTCATAATTTATTTTGGATTTTATTTAAAATTGGTCTAATTAAAACTCTATTGATTATATATAAAGTTGTATTCATATATTCTTCCCAAAAATTAAATTGTAATTCATACTCATTAAGAATGGTTTGGTAAATTGTTTGGAAGGGTTTTATTTCTCATTTCTACTACACTATTTTGTTGTGGAATTCGAGGAGGAGAAAATTTAGGATTATATCTATTTTGGGAGAATAATTATTCAAAATCAAGATCATAAACTCACAACCATGATCACTTTTTAAGTTCTTAATTATAAGTAAATATATAATTTATATAGTTTTATCATCCTTAGATAAATAACAACTATCTTCACTTTTTTCAGCTACAAAGAAAACCATGTGTATCTACAAAGGTCATATAGTATAACATAAACACGGTGCTTCCCAATTAGTCTAGAAGCTCTTGGAGGTCCGAAAAATCCATGTGAACTAACTATAGGGTATAAGAAGATGAATCTTTATTCTTTAATTTAGAATTGATTTTCATAAATTTTCCTTACTTACATGGGTTATAAAAATTCTCATCTGGGAATTATAGTTTTGATAGATCCTTGCTTAACCATTTCCTAGTAAGCTTTCTAAGTTAATAAATATTGAAATGTCCAAGTATCCTATTCCAGATCCTTGAATATTTTTGAATGAAAATTATATTATAATGTTTTTAGAAAATATGTAATCTAAATTATTATCATATATGTTATCATTTTTCAATGTAGTGAAAACTAAAGTAATTTTATATTTTAAAAAATTTCATGAATTATTTTAATATTTAACATGAAAACCATCTTCATAAAAATATTATATTCTAAGAATATTATACCATAATCCATCTATAAATAACACTTTGTAAATTCAAATAGTATTAGACATACTGATTTGACCAAGTTCTCTTATTTTTCCTTCGATGTTGTTAATGAAGGTTACATGTCCACCATCACCATCGATTTGGTTCTTGAAGGTTGAGTACTACCTAGAAATGTTTAAGAGAATCCACTATCTATATTCCATAAGTTATTACTATAAATTTATAAATAGGTTTCCTACAAATTAATTAAATAAGAAATGATTTTAATACCCATATCTTTCTAGGTCTAGAGAAGTTAGTAATAATTTATTTTGAAATACATAATTGTTTAAAAGGATTATTATAGGAATATGTAATAATTTTATAAATAATATCTTTATTAGTTCCATAAAAATAAGGAATTATTCACATAATTGATATAAATATAATTAGAAATAAATTTAGTCATATTGATCAGTCTCTGTCCACGTTGGTTTCTGATTACAGTGGCATACTTAGGTTAATCTTGCTTTCAATAATCTAGGTTAAGATATTTATTCCATTTTTTAATCTCTCTAGATCCTTTTTTAATTATTAATTATATAATTTTACATCATTATTGTATTTTAGTAATTGGATATTTTTATCTTTTTTGATACTAAGAAATATTTTAAAGTAAGTAGATAAGGCGTACCACTTATTTAAATTTTATATTCAAATTTTTGTTCACTAAATGTGTCCTATAACATATTAAAATATTAAAACATTTATTCACTATACATGTTTTATTTAGTATTTTCATTATTAAAAAATTTTGAATTATGAATAAGAGATATATGAAAATAATTTTATACCTCATATGTGTTTTTTATAAAACACTTATTTGCACTATCATGAGTATCCTCTCTACTTGAGTCTGAATCACATGAACTATCATATGAAGTAGTCCATGTTTCTTTTATATAATTATTATACCTATTATATATATCCTCATAGTTTTTAAAAATTTAACTTAGGATATTCAGATTTTATATGACCTTTTATATTGTATTCATAGAATGTTACTTCATGTGTAGTATCATCCTTTTTACAATATTTTGTCTAGTAACCTATATTTTCATACTGACCTTTATAGTTTTTATTTCTAAATAATTTCTTCCTTTTTTAAAATTTCATGAATCATCAAGCCAAGTAAGCTATTTCTTCATCACTATATAAATATTAGTCTCCATCACATGGGTTGTCTTATTTAATGTTCACTATGTTTATTTAATTTAGAGGTCTAGAAGGATATTGATTTCAAAATTTGGTTTATATTCTTCTTCTCCACTTAATTTAAGTTCACCTGCATATATCATGATCATTTATATTATCTCTTTAATATAAAACTTACTTATATCACCTGATTCTTGAATTTAAATTGAAGTTACTCTCCACCTATCTGATAAAAATCTTAGTAGGTTCATCACTTGATCATTGTTTGTAATTGGTTTCCTGAGTGAATGCATCCTAGTTAAAATATCATTAAACCTAAGATACATATTTGAAATTGAGTCACCATGTTTCATCTAAATGGTATCATGTTTAACATTCAATATAATCAAGAAAAATTATTTGAAATTTAAAGATCCTCCAAGAGAATCATGCAAGCTATTCCAAATCTCAGTTGTAGTGGTACAACCAAATATTTGATTAAACCCTTAACCTACTAAACAAAAATATAATTGATTAATAAATTTACAATTATTTCTATAATATTATATAGTATGATCACTCCATTTATCTATAGAAATTTTTGTAGTTAATATTTATCCTAAATAAAATTATTAATTTACAAAACCCATTATTTTGATATGAATTTTCATCTTTATCTTATATTGAGCATAATTAATACCATTCAAATAAAGAGGATAATTAAAGTTTTTTCCCTCTTGTCTGTTATTGTCCATAAAGAATTAATTATATACATAATATAAATTTAATATATTTAATATACAACTAGGTCACAATAAAATGATTTTTTGAAAGATAATTTGATACCAAATGTTGGTTGGAATGATTAACTCATGAGGGTGTGAGTTGAGTTCTCAATAAAAATTCTATTTAAAAACAATCTAAAACATAAATCAGAAAATTAAATAAATAAACCAAGTTAATCAAAATAGTAGGAATATATAATATATTTTTTTAATTGTTTTTCAATTTGGGATCAATGATCAAATTAAAATAATTTTTGTAATCACTATGAAATTTGAATCTAAATTATTTTATCAAACACATTGTATTGGAAAAAAAATAAGATTAACTATCAGTGAAATGTCTTGATATAGATAGTAACATAGAAATAGTTTTCTATATTAAAATACAAAAAAAAACACAATTGAATTTAAAATAGGGGTTATGTATAAACATTAATTTTAATCCCTTGCACCCAGAAATCACACACTACCAAACCATTTATTAAACAACAAACCTAATCCCTAGTGTGGATCTCATTTTACAAAAACAACCCATGATGATATCCTGGAATAAATCCTATAACCTAGGGATATATCGTATAAAAAAAAGTACATTTCAAGTGAAACATATTATGATGAAATTTGATAGATAGTTTCGAGCACATTCTAATTAAGTACAAGAGTCTATGTTTTACAGATAAACATAGTAAAAACTAAATCCAACTCAAATATAAAGAATATAAAAATGTAAAAATCATTATTGATGATAAAAATTTATGATTCTCAACCTGAATATCTTTATATGTTCAAATATCCTTTATTATATCTTTGAAAGGATATCAAACAGTTTTCTCAGAATATGAAGGAAAAGAGAGAATCGTGGTGTTTGGAAAGTCCTTCCATTTTTTATTCTATAAATATTCCATAATCCATCCACACACAAATGTATTTGAATTTCTCTTGATCTTTTCATGTATCACCACTTGTGTCACTATTATTGGATGCACTCATGCATAATGGTGTTCTGCTAAATTTCTATCACTCCATGTCCAATTATTCATTAGATAATCACAACATTAAAACCTGAATCCTTGTATTGAGCACAAAATCAGGTAGTAATAAATTTTTATTTAATATATACATGGAGTTATTTATGAATAATTATTCTTAAATATATATGTGGCTAACTCTATTTAATTCCTTAAACTTACCATCAGAGGAATTAATTTCTAATAAGGTTCAGGACATCAATGGTAGCATTATGGCAGAAGATCTATAAATGGTAGATCAATTCAGGTTCCAGATGAGTATTGGTGGTAGATTCTCATCCTGATGGTAAAATCAATTGATGGTAGTATAGTTATGTCGAATATTGGTTTTAATAATAGATGAGTTGATGGTAGATTTGACTAGTGGTTTATCTATATGATGGTAGATCTCTTCAGCGATAGATCTGTCAGTGGTATATTTGTCTACTATAGATCATTCAATGCATGATTTATCAACAATCAATATTTTTAGTTGTGGATATAGTCCATTGATAGTTCTATCTGAACTCATGGTTTATTATCATAGAAAGAAGTAGATCTTATGGAACTAATAGTAGATATGTTGAACTCACAGTAGATCAACACTTACCAAGTTTGTTTAGAAAGTTTAATAGAAAATTTTTGTCTATAATAATTCATTGAACATGTTAGAAACATAAAAAACATGATTTTTGATCAGTTAAATTTGGAGTTTCTGACAATTATTGTTCAAAAATAAGTCCATCACTACATGGAAAAACTCATAACATGCCTACAAAATGAAACCTCATAAGATAAAACAAGAAAAATGATAACTGTATACACATCACACTATCCAATACAATTTCAATAATCAAGTTTATTATCTTTATTATTGTAATTTATATTATCCGCCCAATGGAAAGAAAAATAAGATAATCTCATAAATGATGATACAAGGTAAGTAACTTGAATCCCCTATTTGATCATCACTTTGTAACTCACAGTGCATGGAAAAATTGAATAAGATACACAAAAAAGACTATAATCATACCAAGGAAATTTCAAAAACAATGAACACACCATCCCATATAATTCTATAACCAAGGATTTACTAAAATTAGTTTTTAATTTGATATAGTTCCTCCCCATGAGAATAATCTAGAGAAAAACCTTAAATAAATAAAGGGGAACACACCTAGAATCATGGAGGAAAATATCCAATGTTTGGGGTTGAAATATGATGAAAGGGGGATTAATGTACTCCCAGGGACGTACCTAGATCACCCATGAACCAAAAGAAATGTTTTATTAATGTTCATGCTTAAAGGGGGCCTATAATTTATTAGAAATATGAAAATTAGTTGACTACAACCCAACACCCTAAATTATACCACAAAATGATGATGTGGACCAAGGTCCATTGTACTTGGTAGAAGGGCATTTAATAGTGGGGCTAGACAAAAATGTGATTGATAAACATGTTTTGGTCCATATCACATATCCAAGTATTAAAAGGACCACATTTTAATGGAACCAGAACATAATATCATTCTAACAATGAATTAATAATTTAAAACTGTAATCCATCTCTAAAGTGTAGTGACCCCAAAATCAAATGAACCACCAAAACTCACCTCTCAATGACTCCAAAACCTATCCCCCTAACTATCCCAAAACTGTGATGGAATTGAAATTACAACCAAAATTACCCTTCTTGAGGCTCTACCCTACAACTAAGCTTTTTACGCCTGCATAACAACCACCCAAAGACCTCCAGAGTGAAAATATATCCTCCATTACAAAAAAAGACCACCCAGGAGTATTATTCTACAAACACCTGACCACACTACATGAACCCTCAAAATAATAGTAAAACTAGATATCAAACCCCTAGGACCTCCATCTCCTGAAATCCCATAGTGTTGTAGATTAAAGAGTCCACACCATTTAATTAAATACCACTCATACAATTCTCAACCCCAAGAATCTAGAAAAACCCAAGAATAAGGAAAACAAGTAGTCCAGAAAACCACCACATGAGATACCTCTCATAGATATTGTTACAACTAAAACACTACCACCAAGAAATAACACCAACAAAAGGGAAAAAATGTCTCATAAGATATAAACATTAACGTGTTATTTTAGATACTTATCAAATGAAAGAAACCTATTACCAATAACCACAATAAGTGATTAAAACCATACTCCTATAAAATAAATCTATATAACCCTCAAAACTACTAGAGATGCATTTCAATAAGAAAAACATTACAAGATAAAGTTAATGTGGAACCATCGTCTCCACTCACAACCTAATTTTCCAAAATACTCCTTCAATGTTAACATGGTTTCAAGATATACAAAACATGAAAAAATATTTCCCAATCTAAATGAAAATTATTAATATTATTTGAAAAGGGAGATTCCAGAATTTTTCTTGAAAATATTTATATTTAAATCTTCCAAAGTATTCGAAACAATTTCATGAAAAAATCCACAATTCACTATAATATCTTATTAAAAGCATTAGAGCTGAATGAAGAAATTCCCCCTACCAACCCGCAATTAAATATTGGAAAACATGATGAATATTATGAAGTTCATAAAAATGATTCCACATAATGTCAAACAATAAATTGATCAGTTTTCTAGACATAGGTCACCCAGCACCACTCAACCTCAAAGAACCAAGTCACACCATATCATTAGTAGACCAACTCACTCTATTATTATGTGATGTACTAGACGTACAAAATATATTATTCAACAAAAAATTATGAACCACTTAGAAGGGTTCTTCACATGAAACACATATAAATTGATTACACATCATCCATTGGGAAATAATCTTTTTTTTAAAAATTCAAGAAATTTCTCCGAACACATCCCTTATGTATAATTTTACTTCATATTTCACCTCCATCAAGACACCTTTCGAAATAGTCCAATGAATAAAATAAAACAATGCTCATCTAGGTTAATCATCAATCAAAATTAAATATATACCTTATACACCCAGTCAAAAGTTTCAGGGATGAAGGAACCACCAAATAAAATTAACACTTCCAACCTATTGAATTCCAATAAGGAAATATCTCATGATTCTCTTCCTCTTTCTCACGCTCCAAACATCATATTTAATTTTGATCACATAGCCTTGAACTGGGAAAAACATTTTTCACATAAAAAACACAAGCTATAAAATCAATTCATAAGAAACATATTCACATCAGAAGAAAAAGATTAATCCAGGACAAATCTTCTACAAAAAAAACTAACACAACTACATCACCATACTCTATTAGACATAAGACCACATCATCTCACAATTTCTAAAATAAACCTCTATTCAACATAAACGTTTTCACCACCATTTCATCCTTCATGCAACCCAATCCAATAAATACCAATAAATCACTAAATATTAACCCAAGCACAAAAATAAAGGGAACCAACCCACCAAATCGATATAATGTCCACATTGGAAATCCATGACCCACCCACATGGTTTTAAAATGAATTGTAAATATAATGCAACTTGATGGGGAATATATTTTCCTCTCTTCATATGATTTAGTCCATAACACATGTCGTTCACATAAGTTAAATCAATATAAACCCAATCAACAAGATATGAGGACCAATAAATTCTTTAAAACAATTTAGGTATCAAAAGAATGATCATCTTCATCAATTTCATGTTTTCCCTATTGAACATTTTTATTGCTAAATTTATGGGGATAACCATTTAAGATAGGTTGGTGATTACATTAATAAAACCATAGTAAAATTCATAATCACATCAGGGGTACATGATCACAATAGCAACAAATATCATCTCAACGATCACACAGGTTCCATGTTAACAAACATAAATATTTATACCTTAGGAATTATTATGGAATATATTATATTTAAATAGTCATTAACACTTCATTGTATAATTTAAATATATATTTTTAACATGACATATGAACACATCAATGAAGTAATCAATTAACAATTTAACCAAAAACAACACTATTATTTTCCAAGCCATTTTTATGGTAATCATCATGCCTTTCATTTAAAGAACTCTAAAATGTAGGAATTTTGAAGATAAAAATTATACATGTTGTGTCACGGAATATTATTCTTAACATACATACATTAAACCTTTTATCAATAAGGAATCATTCTTCCAATAGACCAAAACTCTAAAATATATGTTCTCTTACACCTTGTTACCAATTCCAAAATTAATATTTTCTTAAACATTTTATCCAGGAGGTGACATTGTTTTAGATTTAAAAATTAATCATAATTTTGGGTGAAAAAATAAAATTTTCCATGTTATATCACAGTGTGTTATGCCTAACATAATTGAACTAAATAGTATTTAAACTTTTCATCACTTAGGAAAAAATACTTATAAACAATAGTAAAGGAAACATGATTTTACTTCCATATCTAAATACTACATGATTAGTGCATAACATGATTAATATTCAAAATAAAACATACTATACATGTTTCATGAACATGGTTTACGTGAAATCAATTTCATAACAAGACATACAATTTTTTTCAAATTTAGACATCCCCCCTGAAAATAAATTGCTTATGTTTCAACATGTGAGTTACAATTATTTCAGCCTTATAATATTTTTATTCTTGAAAAGAATGTGCTTGATTATGGAAATAGTATGAAGTCCCAATAGGTTTCAACAATTATTTCATGTCATTTTAAAATAATTTAAGATAACAAAAATCCATCCTTATCATAAATTCCTAACACATGAGAGCCACATATCATGAGAAAAAGGTATTACATGGCATACCTTTCAGATATTGATGTTAAAAGTATACATATAAATAATACAAAATAAAATGATTATTAAACACACATATAAAATTTAATAAATTTATTGATTAAAAAAAATCCACTATCAAACAATTATTACTGATCTTATTTATCATTTTTTAAAATCTAGAAAAAAAAAGAAACAAAAAATTCCTTATTGTGATAAATTTTCAACACATGCATAAAAAATATTAATGTATTAATTAAATAAAATTAATATCATGAAAAAATAAGGATAATGTTATTAATGCCAATGTTTTTACATTTTAAATTAATAACCAATAATCATGA
Organism: Viscum album; assembly: GCA_963277665.1. Lineage (NCBI taxonomy): Eukaryota > Viridiplantae > Streptophyta > Magnoliopsida > Santalales > Viscaceae > Viscum > Viscum album. Next base: position 1,386,140,074 of record OY728123.1, read on the forward strand.
TTTTCATTTTCAAGAATTATATAATTTAAATATCAAGAACCATATTTTTTATAATAAGTCCATAACACATGATTATGATATATCATGAATGGAGAAAAATTAATTCCATATCAACTTCAATGGTAACTATAATACTTCTATGAATGTTTTTAAAACAAGTATTTTATCATCGATGTATTTAATCTACATAAGGGGACATGTTTCATAAATATTTATAAAATCTAACATCCATTTGAAACAAAATACACTAATCAAGATTTAATAATAAGGAAAAATATTATTATGAAGTGTTAACATGATATATGATTTAAAAATGGAGAAAAAAATTTAATTCTTGAATAATCATGTTAAAAAGGAAAGCGAATACCACATTCATGTCTCAAAAAGTGTTCAAACAAAAATCTCATGCTTGAATATCACTATTTTACTATTTACATTAATATTATAGGACTAATTAAGGGAAAAAATTCATTGAAAACTAAATCTTGAGAATATTTACATAAACATGAATAAAATTTAATTATTTATTTAATTTAAACCATTTTTAACTACCCGAAACTACCCCATTCAATCACAAACACAAATAAGAATGATGAATGTACCTCACCAAGGTCTTTAACCTACACGTTTCAACACATAAATTAGTTATTAATTAATATTGTAGTCTCTTCATCTTATCATGGTGGTCGTTAAAATCTCAGGTCCTAGATGGTTTCCCTAATCTATATCATGCACCAAGCTCTTTAGATAACATTTTCCTACCAACCCATAAAATCCTAAAATGTTCCTAACTTAAATATCCACATGATCTATCAACCTAAACCTTTTATACCACTATTTCATGACTCCCCCTTGAAATTTATCCATACCGGTCTAATAATGAAATATGTTAGATAATGACCCCCATGTACTGCCATCAGTAGACCCCAAGTTGGAAACTAGCACCAAGGGTTTACAAATATCTGATATAAAAGGACAATCCATCAATAATGAATATAGAATCATAGTATAGAATTAATAACCACTAATAAAATACTCTACATTATATAAAATAATGGAATCCAAACCATCACACAAAGTATTTATTGTGTAAAAAAAATAAAATAAATGTCTACAATAGAAAACCAAAAAGACGATTCCTATGGCAGTGACTCAACAAAATCTTCAATACCTAACCTAGTAATGTTTATCTATATCCCTAATGTCATATCGATAAACTAAATATATTTTTCTTACATGAAGGGTGAGTATAACATGTAAACTTATTATGATCAAACCCATGGACTCTCATGCACATGTCAAATTTGAATACGAATGCACTAGTAAAAAATAGTAGAACCAAAGTTTCCCTAAAAAAGTAATCTATTCATTATTAACCTCACCCTAGTAATCTCACTAAATAATAAATACAATTATAATAAAACATCATGGGTAGAATATAATCAAATACACCAAATAACCACTTCTCCATAGATTTTACAATTCTGCCCAATGAGAATACATCCTTATCCCTCATCCCTCCTATATCCACCAATAACAGCACCAATCATGTATCAAATCTCATGAACGTGTATGAAAAAAAACTAATGTCCTACTACCATGTATGGGACACACTAAATTTATTATCATCCAACAATAATATCATAAGAGACACTACTGAAGGGATAGTTAGGGAGAGTGGGTAGCCATCCATGCATATCTTATCCATCCTATATGATAGGTAAAATACCCCCATGGTCCTTAGGTTCTTGTAAGGTTACCCATCCCAGGTGAGGTGTGTTAAAAAATCATAAAATAATATAAGTATATATCAGTCTCACAGAAGTCCACACTGACGAGTTAACATAAGAGAGACCGAAAAACCCATCATTTGGTCATATTTGATGTTTTTCCACAAATAATTACCTCTAATGTAGAAGAAACATTCATAAGGATCATAAAAAGGGCCACAACCTATGTTTGGTTACCTTTTAATCTATTTAAAAAAACATCCACCAATATTTATTCAATTAGTTACTAGTTTAAATTAACAACAATTTTTTTATCTTTACCAATATTTATATATTAAAATAACTCAATTAATATTTAACTACTATTAAGAAACCACAATTTATAACTACCACATCCAAATTAATAGCACTAAGTTGCACACCACGATGGACTCTAATCTGCACACCACGAAATCCACTGAGCCCCAGAAATCAAAGAAATAATAAAAAATAAAAATTCAAATTAGTATTGTAATATAATATATTTAATTATTTAAAATTTCAAATGGTATTCTCATATAATTACATCAATATAATTAACAAGCTCATAATAATACTATAACATGAATATTCATTAGAAACATCAGAAAAACTAGTAAACACATGTGCATCACAATATCCAATTCCAATTTCATTAATTCAATTTTATAACATTATTATTTCAGTTCATAATATCCACCCAAAGGAAAGATAAATCATTATAATCTCATAAATTCACATAAAATAGAAATACACTTGTATAAAAATAGATTTTAATGTTAGTTATTTTTTATTTTTAATGTCACTTTTTACCCAACATAAATTCCTTATACATTGTATATTTTATTTTTGACATCATTTTATATAAATTCATGTTAAAACCAACATTTGACATCATTTAAAATAATGTTGATATTTTAGTAATCATCACGTTTATGGCCAGTTATTATGATAACCCATGACAAAAGGGTTTATTTTTTTTTGTAAACGTTTTGAAGCATAATACTCCATTAGAAGAAAAGGTGAAAATTATGAACTATAAAAGTATATAAAGAAAAAGAAAAAAGAAAAATAAACATAATGATTCAACATAATTTTCTTTCTAGTTCTAGTGTCCTTAAAATGTTTATTTTTTGTAGATGATCAATTCATTTTCATAAAATAACTCAAGTCATATATTTAACAAAACTCATTAAAAAACTTTTATCCTTCTGTTGAAAAAAACTAACGTGATTGATTCATCTTCTCAACTATAATATAGTAATGATTCATCAATAAGTAAGAAATACTTAAAAATAATAACTATGGTTAAAACTTATCACAATAAAAACTAAATGATTTTATTATAATTTTAAATACCATATTTAAATTTTTGAATAAATAGATGGTAAAGATGATGAAAATTGAAGAGGAGTATATCAAAAATGAAGAAAGAGGGTGACTAAAAAGTTATTCAAGGTAAGATATAAATTATAAATTTATTAATTTTTAGGAAATAACTTCAAGGGTTGAGTGGGAACCCAATAGAACATAAAATAGAATAAAACCACAAGATTCAACAAGAAAATATAATCCATTCCCAACTAACATAACTGGTTCCACCCATGTACTTTGTAAGGTCTACATTCAGTAAAGGGTTTCTTCCACTCCATCTCCCTAAGAATACGATCATAAAATAATCATTCCATCATTACCATGATGTTGATATACTCCTCTATATTATCATTTAATTCCATGTCAATGAATTCTAGTAATGGTATACACCATCTAAAACAAGAGACTATAGAGTATTCAATGTGAGGTGTGGCTTCTGTGTACTCCAAAAGATAAATCAAAAGAATAGGTATGATTTTACCCAGTAAGGTGAACTCAAGGATTTTTTGGATCCTAGGGAAATATGGGAGATTCTATGAGTTAGTAAAAGGGATGAAATGTCTAGTGTGATTTATCACTAGATCACATCTATCTCCCTTCGAAGGGGGAGGGACTCATTATATATATGGTATGGAAAAATGTTTTCATTTGGGATATTAAATTATATGAAGGATTTAAAAAATAAAATCCATGATCATAAAAAATTAAGACACCACGTCACGATAATCTGTATTTTACATTTTAAGGTTTATTTTAAATGGATGTTAAAATCATTTCATAATGGGGTTTCATGTTGGTTTGTAAATAAATCAATATTAATACCCACCAAGAATGGGTTTTCACATTTTTTTTGAAAACAAGATGTTTTAACTTCAATTATTAAATAATTTATGTTAAAAACCCAATGTGAATTATATTTTTTCTACTAGTGAGAAGTATAATTTTCAACCTTGAAAATTACTTTCTAACTCACTATGTAAGTAAAAATTGAATAAGTGATACCCAAAATACTATAATCCCACCATAGACATATAAAAATCCTAGAAGAAACCAAACCACATCATTCTCTAACCATGAAATAAAATAAAATATCCATTCTCTTGATAGTATCCCTTTCCATGTGAAGAACCACATGAAAAGGAAAGAATAAATAAGGTATAAATCATATAGAATCATTGGTGACCGATCTCCCTATGATGGGTATGAAAGATGATGAAAGCGGTAAAATACCTTCCAGGGATGAACATGTGCTACCAAAGAGTTTAGGGAAAGGGTGGAAGAATGATCAGGATCTAGGGAATTTTAAATTTATAAGAAATATGGAAATTAGAATACCCTAACAAAACACCCCAAGATTTCTCTGTAACATGTTGACATGTAACTTGTTCCGTAGTGCATGGAAGAATACCATACCACATTGGGGTGTTCAAAATCATGACTGGGAAACATGGAAAAATCTATGCTCAAGATCCTATAAATATGGAAAGGATCATGAAAAAAATGAACCACCATGTTGCAAAATTCTAACGGCCAAAAAAGGGACACTCTACAATATAGTTATACTACACAACAACCTTGAAATCAAAATACCACCAAAACTCACATCTTCAAGACTCCACATAAAATTTTTATTACCAAAAAATAGTTATGATGGAATAGGTAGAACCACCAAAACTCAGCTTCCCATTTCTCTAGGCCACAACCGATCTCTCTACACTTCCATACCAACCTTCAACAGAACTGTATGGAATGACTCTATCCTTCACAATACAACAAGGACAATCACATGAGTACTACACCATACACACTAGGCCACACAAAAACCTCCCTTAAAATAAAAGGGGATCCAAATATTTTACCCCTCATAACTTAATCACCAAAAATCCCTTAAATAAATAGGTCGTATGTCCATACCATTAAATTAACAAACTTAAAATAATGTAATTGGTATATTTAGTGTACTTAGATGTTTTCATTTTAATGCTATAAACATTTTATATTTCATTATGATCTATTTTAAAATTATAATGTCACTCATTAGAATGTGTACACTACCACCTCTATGAAGTGATGTGATTCTATTTCCATTTTCAATCCACATGGATTCTCGTATGAATAGATTAAATGAATATATATGATATTTATGATATAATTATGAGTTTTGAAAGGTAAATTTTTATTTTCCTTTCCTTTATTATGTCCATCAAAAATGTGAATTTATCATCATATTTTTTTAATGTATCATTTGATCCATTTATTCAATTTTTTAGTACATGTAATTGGTAAAAATATATACAATACCAACCGATTTGAATTTGATATTGTAGTAAAAAATAAAATTCAATGGTTTGATGATAAAAAATACATCAACCTACTTAATAGTCTTGTTCAACTATTTTATATAGGTATCTAACACTAATACACACATTCTAAGACCACATTAACCTTGGAATATAAAAAACCAACCTTCCATAGTTTATTTTTCCCAAGATATAAATTTTCCCACACATCCAACCCTTTCAACCCACCACTTATAAAACTCAACACCAAGATAAGAACTTCCAATGTTAGTTTAACTATTTCCCACAACCAAAATTCTACCAAACCCATATAACTATGAAAAACACTTGGTCAAGTTTCAGTTTTATCCCACCATGCTACTAAAACACCCTTTTGTCCCTTCCATTCCCCCAACCTTATACTAACACTTCTAGAAATACATATAATTTTATTCTATCCCACTTCTGTCCCATATCCATAATCACAACCACTAAATCCCCCACTTCATCCCAACCTCATGTGAGCCATCACCATGTTTTCCCATACCCAAAACTCAACACCCCTACCTAAAAAATGAATACTAAAATCCCAATTTCTTTTCTTCCCCTTCCTCACTGAAATACTTAATCTCATATATTTTAAAGCAAATACATATTATGAAAATATACATACTATGAAAATATAATTTTTTGAGATATATTTCAATGAATTATTATTTTTTTCACAAGATACTTTGTCCTTTGGAAATATAAAAAACCCTAGTATGGGATGTAATATACTTTGTTTATACTAAATTCCATGAAAATTAACAGGTGGGGTACTAGTTTATTCAAACATGATGAAATAATAAAAAAAGTATATTAAATATTTTCTGAATGGAAAATAACATGAACTCACCACTTATGTATGGACACATCATAATCTATTAAGGGTGGAATGCTTTTACTCATCGTTAGGAAGAGATATCATTTCAGGTTAATTGGGGAAGGTAATACATTATTTGAAAATTTGTTTATTAAACATTTTGATTAAGAATTTTTCTTTCTGAAACAAAAATTGAGTTCTGAAAATATGTAATGGACAGTGAAACCGAAAAACCCCTATTGTAAAGCAAGGATGGGGTATGCATCACTTGATAAAAAATACATATTTTAAATATTACATAATACTTTGTTGTGACATGAAACAAAAAAATGATTATGTTTCCTTATTTATATTTAGATTGATGAATCCGCATACAAATCCAGTTTCATCCCACATAATTTTCTATAGAAGGACAAACATGTAAATAAATAAAGAATTCTAATAGATAAAAATAAAATAGTGTGGGAAGCATGTGTAAGTATGCCATAATAAAAAATTATTTAAATTTATATCACAAAACAATGATTAATTATTTTCCAACATTTTTTTATCTGACGTAGAAATTGGAATCTTCAGCAACTATATCAGATGAACACTTATTATTAGTGGCCTTGAAATGAATAAAATAGTATGAACATAGAAAATGTGCAGGTTTTGGGGTGACACTATGAACATATTTTGAGAAAATAAAAGAAAGGGGGGATAAAGATAAAAAATGGAAGGGATGTAAGCATGATTATCATCCCTTGAAGAAAAATTTCATTGTCTCTCTGAGTTGCTAGAAGATGTTATGGGGGAAAAGCAAATATAAACAATAGATTGAAAAAGACAACTACATTAAGATATACCCCCACACCCACTAGATTTGAGGGGATCTATTACCCTTAGAGAGCTGGCATAGATGAGGTAATTGATATTCTCATAATTTTTTTATAATAAATTTGAATCAGGAAGACACTGAAAACATTCCTATAATGATATTCCATAGGGTGAAAATGATTATGATTTATATATATCAACACCCACCCATCACCTTGTTGCAAGGACTACCAGGTTCAATATTCATGAATACACTCTACACAATAGATAACATCCAACAGGTCATGTGATATTGGGGATTACCGTAGCTCATGACTCAAGCACCGAGCTTCCTATTCCACCTGATTAAGATGAAATTCATATGGTTGATCAGGCTATTGGATCATTCATATCATGGCTATCAGGTCTTGTAAATAAACATGTCGACAAGGAGGTATTCATTTTAAATTTATTTTTAATGATAAAACATTAAAAATTAATAAAAAAATTCTGAATGAATGAATGTTATTAAAGGTGGACAAAGGGAAGGGTTGAAATGAATGGTCGAATCAAAACCATCTAAAGGATCAACAAACCGATCAAAAGATCTTCAAAAATCACCTTTACCCTTATTGTTCACTATCTAAATTTAATAACATTGATGGTTCATGCAGATATAAGGATAAAATGTGGTAGTAATCACATAGTTGATTTTGAAGAACAAATTTATAGATAGGCCATTACAGACTATATTACTATTGAGAATCTAAACTAAATCTTTAAGTATTAATGGATACGAGTCTAAATTATAAATGTATACATGAGGTGGTTTTTCAGGATTTGTTTTTCAAATATATGATCTATAATGTTAATTATGAATAAATACAATTCATATTTTTCATAGGAATATATACGAATAATAGTTAAAGGGATTACCCAATGAACATAAATATGGAATCATTATTCCTAATGATACTTCTACATACCAAACTGAAATGAAAATAGTTAAAATTGACGAAATTGCGGAAAATATATCTCCATCATTTGAAAGTAAACTTATGTATTACAATCTCTTATTAATAAAGTTGATACAGGGATAAAACTATACAATTTAATCATATAAAATATATTTTTATTCTATTAATTGCATATTCCATTTTTTTCTTAGGAAACATTTGGTACTGATTGCGGTCAATTTTGATACTCCAAAGATTTATTTTTGGGATTCACAACATGGATACCCAACAAAACGAACACACATAATGACATTTATCAATTTCCAATACATTATATCAAACATTTTAGAACAAAAATTCAATTTATAAATTTTATATTATACTTTAATGAGATTTTTTTATAATAGTTCGGTGTTTAAATATCATCAAAACCATGAAATGAGGATTGTACATGTGCACAAGGATCATGTCGACTTATAAAAGTGGATATGTATCATGATATATATAATAATATTTCACTATAAAAACACATGTAAAAACAAATTAATTATTTTTTTCAATGTTTCTTCGAGGTCTAAAAAATTGGAAAATATTTTGGTTATTATGTTTATAAATTTACGAGATATTTTATATTCCATCAATAATTTAGCATTCCCAAAAATGTATTTTTGAATATTATTATTAATTCATTTAAAATTTTTATTAATAATTTGTGTATTTATATTTTTTTAGTACTACCATGACTCTTAAAAATTCCCATATTCACAAGTCAAAATGGATTTGTTTAGAAATGAATGGGAAGCATACCTGATGTAATAATTTACACATATATCATGAACATGTAACTTGCTACTTATTATTTGGGTTATTTTCTCATCATTTTATCAAATTTTCTATTTAATTTCATCACCATTTTTATCTAATGCTTATTTTTCTAATTTTCATAGAGATTATAAAGAAACGACTTCATCGACAAGGATGATTTACTATTGTACAATGATCCTGCGCTCAATCTGTGATATAGTGTGCCCAATATGACTCAAATTTTATGGTTTTAGTTTAAAATTGATATTTTATTAATGAATTACTTAATATTAAAGATTGATTTATTTTTTTATAGTATTACTAACATAAAAATATTTTTCTTATATAGGTGGATTATTTTTCTCATGTTGGGGTGGATTGTTCAAAGATTCTTGTTCTCATGTGAGATTGGACTTCGAGGCAGCAACTAAAATAATCACAATAAGGAAATGGGTCAAGAATGTATAAAACCATCATGAAAAGGTTAATTCATACTACTTATTTAATTAATTTCTTATCATTTTATCTAATATTTGGATGTTAATTTCCTTATAATTTTAATCTTATACTTATTCATTTGTTTTTAAATATCTTTTGTGATGTCATATTTTTCATTCAACAGTCTACAAAAACCTAGAAAAGAAAGAAAATTTTACTTTATGATGGAATTGGAAACCACATGCTTCATAAAAGGTGAAGTGTTTTAGGGAGAATATGGTTTCTCCTCCATCCGAATGAAACATGTTCACTATTTTAAAGAATTTTTCAAATAGTTAAAATTAAAACACATATCATATACTCAATCATCCTCACCTCAATCTGATAAACAGTGTTCTGAATGTGACTTGAACTATATATTTTTAGTTTATAATTGAAATTTTAGTTCAAAACACACATCAAATACGAAAAACCAATAAAATTTATTAATATTGTTTTGATACTTTAGGAAATCAATCAATTAGTCATTTTTGATGTGTAGGAATATGCCACACGTCAATCTGACACACAATGTGGACAATATGAATCTGAGTGTATATTTTAATTTAAAATTGACATTAATTTTAGTAAAAAGAAAAAGTGACATACTAGAAACCAAGAAAAACCATTTTAATGTGTTTATACTTTATGAATACAATTTATAAGTCATTTGTGACATGCAGTAGTCAATTATACCTCAATACTATACATAGTGGGACAAATTTGACTATATGTGTGGATTTTAATCTAAAATTGACATTAATTTTAATAAAAATAAAAAGTGATATACAAAAAACCAAGAAAATGAATTTTAATTGTTTTGATATATTAGGAAAATTATATATATGTCATTTTTGACATTTAAGAATCAAACACAACTCAATATGATGCACGTTGTAACATGTATGAATTATTATTTCTGTTATCAGTTTAAAATTGACATTTAGTCTCAAAACATGAGTCACTCACTAAAAACTAAGAAAACATGCTGTAATTTTCATGATAATTTAATTAAATTATTAATAATACATTTGATAAAATTAGGAAGTATTATCACAACAAACTAACATATGATGTGACCGATAGGACTCAAAGTGCATCTTTCTTTTTTGAAATGACATTTTAGAAAAAAACACAATTGAAACACTAAAAACTAAGGAAACATATGTGGATTATCTGGATACGTTAGGGAAACAATACATAATTAAGTTTTAGTTTGTATGAATCATCCTCACCCTAATCTAACCAATGGTGTGACCGATATGACTACAAGTGATTTTTTTATTTAAATTTGAAATCAATTTTAGAAAAAAGAACAAGTGAAATAATGAAAAACAAGAAAATGAATTATTATTATTTTTATAATTTAGTATAATGATCCATAAGTTATTTATAACTTGTATGAATCAATCACACTTAAATCCAATATGTAATGTGACTGGTATAAGTCAAAGCATGTTTTTTATTTAAAATTGACATTAATTTTTGTAAAAAGAACAATTAACATACTAAAAACTAAGAAAGGGGATTCATATTATTTCTATATATTAGGAAAATGATCCATATGTAATATTTAACATATATGAATCAACCATTCCTCAATATGATGCATGATATGACCAAGATGACTCAACTTGTGTATTTTTATTTAAAATTGACATTAATTTTATTGAAAAGAACAACTGACATATTGAAAAACTAATAAAAACATTCATATTACCTTAATACTATAAGAATATTATCCATAAGTCATTTCTGATGTGTAGGAATCAAAAAAACCTATATCAAATGCATGGTGTGATCGGTATGACTAAAACTATCCATTATCAGTTTAAAATTGACATTTTAGACCAAAACATGGGCCAATCATTGAAAACATAGAAAACACACTCTGATTATCTTGATAATTTTTTAAAATGATTTATATTTACCTTTTAACATATAATATGTAGTCTCACGTTGAACCGAAACATGATGTGACCAGTATGACTCAAAGTTCTTGTTTCTATTTTAAAATGACACTTTAGTAAAAAGAATAGGTGACGTACCCAAAACCAAGAAAATTCATTTAGATTGTTTTGATACTTTATACTAACAATCCATAAGTCATTTTTGACATGTAGGAATCAACCCCACCTCAATCTGATGCACATTGTGATCAGTATGACTCTAAGTGTGTCTTTTTATTTAAATGTGACATTAATTTTAGTGAATATTAAATGTGACATACACAATACCATGAAAATGTACTTCGATTGTTTTGATACAATAGTAAAATGATATATAAGTAATTGATGAGGTTTATGAATCAATTTCATGAAAATCCACCACATGATGTAACTAATATGACTCAAATTGTCCATTATTAGTTTAAAATTGATATTTCAGTTCAAAATGCATGTTACTCACTAACAACCAATAAAAACTACTCTGATTGTCTTGATAATTTATGAAAATGATTTATAAGTCATTTTGGACATGTAGGAAGTAGTTTCATGTCAATATGATACAAAACATGACCAGTATTACTCAAAATGTGTGTTTCTAGTCTGAAATGATATTTTACTAAAAAACACAAGTGAAATACGCAAAACTTATCAAATGATTTAATATTTTTATGGTACTTTATTTAAATGATCCATAATTCATTTTTGATGGGTAGGAGTCAGCCACACCTCAATCCGACTCATGGTGTTACCATTATTCCTCCGAGTGTCTCTTCTTATTTAAAATTGAAATTAATTTTAGTAGAATGAATAAGTGACATACTTAAAACTAAGAAAACACATTCATATTATCTTTATAATTTTGTAAAATGATCTACAATTCATTCTTTAAATGGATAAATAAATCCCACCACAAATTGATGAATGTTGTAATCAGTATAACCCCAAGTGTGTCTTTTTATTTAAAATTAGCATTAATTTTAGTAAAAAGAACAAGTGACATACTGAAAATTGATAAAAAACATTCATATTGTTTTGATACATTAGTAAAATAATCCATATGTTATTTTCAACATGTAGGAATTAACCACATCTCAATTCGATACATGATGCTACCAATATGACTCCAAGTGTGTCTTTTTATTTAAAATAAAAATTAATTTTAGTAAAAAGAACAAGTCATATAAGTAAAACTAATCAAACACAATTTTATTATTTTGAAACATTATATAAATGATACATATGTCATTTTTGATGTACAGGAATCAACCTCACCTCAATTCAATGCATGGTGCAATTAATAAGAATAAAAGTGCCCATTATCAGTTTAAAATCAAAATTTTAGTTCTAAACATGTGTCTCTCACTAAAACACAATAAAACACACTCCAATTGTATGGATAATTTATAAAAATTATTCATAATTCATTTTTGACATGTAAGAAGAAGTCTCTTATAAATTTGACACATGATGTGACTGGTATGACTATAAATATGTGTTTCCTCTTTGAAATGACAATTTAGTAAAAAAACAAAAGTGACACACTCAAAACTAATAAAATGCATTTGTATTGTTTTTATACTTTATGAAAATAATCCATAAGTCATTTTTTACATATAGGAATAAACCGCACATCAATCCAACACATGGTGTGACCGGTATGACTCAATGTGTCCATTATCAGTTTAAAGTTAACATTTTAGTTCAAAATGTTTGTCACTTATTGAAAACCAAGAAACACAATTTTATTATCTTGATGATTTAAGAAAAAAATGACTAATTTTGTTTTATATATAGAAAGTATAATCAGATTAAACTAACACTTGATGTGACCAGTATGACTCAAAGTGAATGTTTCTAGTTTGAAATTACATTTTAGTAAAAAACACATGTGACATTCTGAAAACTAAGAAAATACAATTGGATTATTTTTATACTTTATGAAAATGATCCATAAGTCATTTGTGATATGTATGAAACAACCACACCTGAATTTGACACAAGTGTGACTAGTATGACCACAAGTATGTTTTTTAATTTAAATTGACTTTAATTTTAGTAAAAAGGAAAAGAGACATACTCAAGACTAATAAAATGAATTCTGATTGTTTTTATACTCTAGGAAAATAATCCATAGGTCATTTTCTAATATATAGGAATCAACCATACATAAATCAAATGCATGGTGTGACTGGTATGATTCAAAGTGTCTGTTATCTATTTTGAATTGAAATGTTAGTTCAAAACTTGTGCCTCCCACTGAAAATGAAGAAAAAAAACTCTGATAGTATTTATAATTTATTAAATGATTCATAATTCATCTTCAATGTGTAGAAAGAAATCTCACACCAAAAATACACATGACGTGACAGATAAGACTCAAAGTGCATGTTTCTAGTTTGAAATGAAATTTTAGTAAAAAAAACTCAAGCGACATACTCGAAACTGAGAAACAAAAACTAGATTGTATTGATACTTCATCAAAATGATCCATAAGTAATTTTTTATGTCTATGAATCAGACAAACATCAATCTGACTCACATTGACAGCCATATAACTCTCAGTGTGTCTTTTTATTTAAAATTGACATTAATTTTAGTAAAAATAATAGGTGACATACTCAAAATAAAAAAACAAATTCATATTGTTTTGATACCTTATGATAATGGTCCAAAAGTCATTTATAAAATGTTGGAATAAACCCCACCTCAATCCAACATATGATGTGACCAGTATAACTCCAAGTATGTTTTTTTTAAAATTGACATTAATTTTAGAAAAAACAACAAGTAACATACTAAAAACCATGGAAATGAATTCAAATTGTTTTGATGTATCATCAAAATGATCCATATGTAATTATTGATATTTAAGAATCAACCTCACCTCAAAATGACACATGGTGTGACTGATATAACTCCAAGTGTGTCTTTTTATTTAAAATTGACAATATTTTTAGAAAAACGAACAAGTTCCATACTGAAATCCATCAAAAAACATTTATATTGTTTTGATACTTTATTAAAAGGATTCATATGCGATTTTTGACATGTAGGAATCAACATCACATCAATCTCATGCATGATGTTACCTCTATGACTCAAAGTGTCTATCGTCATTTTAAAATTGACATTTTAGTTAAAAACATGTGTTAATTGCTAAAAGAAATGAAAATTCACATCAATTGTATTGATAATTTAGGAAAATGTTTCATATGTCAATTATGATAATTAGTAAGTATTTAGACATCAAAACGACACATGTTGTGACCAGTACGATTCAATGTGTGTGTTTCCAGTTTGAAATGACATTTTTGTAAAAAGTACATGTGACATACAAAAAATAGAGAAAACTTATTCTGATTGTTTAGATACTTTAGAAAAATTATCCATAAGTCATTTTTGACATGTACGAATCATTCATACTTCAATTTTATGAACAATGTGACTTATAGGTCTCAATGTGTGTAATTTTATTTAGAATTGACATTAATTTTAGTAAAAAGAACACATGGCATACTAAAAACCGAGAAAACACATTCATATTGTTTTGATACTTTAGGAAAAAAATTCTATAAGCCATTTGTGATGTGCAAGGACCAAACCCACCTCAATCTGGTGCATAGTGTGACCGGTATGAATCTAAGTGTGTCATTTTATTTTAGATTGTAATTTTATTAACGTATTATTTCATATTATTTCTAAATTTATGTAATTATATTCTTACTAACATATTTTTTTATATAGGTGTATTATTTTTCTTGTATTGAGGTTTTTTCTTTAGGAACTGATACTATTGGTGGGGTTTTTTGAGATGGTCTCATCGGAGTGCCACAGGCGATGAACCATTAAGATTTTAAATGTTTGTGGATAGTAATTTCAAATTTAATTATAAAAGAAATTGTTTTAAATGTATATAGTAGTGTTTTTTTATTTTTGATGTCAAATTTACTTAAATAATATTATGTAATTTCATACAGATATATTTTCATGCTTCTGTATTTTAATACAAGTTACAGGTGTATTTTATCCAATGTGTTGTTATTCAAATAGCACACTATAGTAGGTGGACCGTTATCAGCACTATTTCTAGAACTGATAATGGGAGGACCTTATTAGATCTTTTTTAGCACTAATAAAGGTTCTCTTTTATCAGTTCCTTGTTAGTGCTGATAAAGACACCCCCTTTAATGGTACATAGGACAAAAATACTTTTTTAGCACTGATAATACCCTTTTGTGTGTTGTTAAACAGAAAATATGTGGTTGTGTGACAAGGGATCTGGTTTTGAGTTTATTTTCAAAGTAGTTATTCTCATATTGCGGAAATTATAGGGAAGCATGATGAGCTTGGATTTCTGGGACCCTACTGACGAGCATAGGATTTGGCATGTATTCAACTCTATTCCCTTTAGAGATCCAATTTAAAATGGCTCCTGGTCAAGATTTTGTGACTCCATCATGTTAGATCTTCAAAAATCTAGTATTGATCGATGTACGTCATCTCCTCATGGAAACAAGTAATGTAGCTCAATGTACATTAGTGACATTTATTGATGGCGATGTATGGATATTTAGTTGAGCTTCCTCAATTACATCTTGGTGGTGTTGGAATTTTTCCACAAGCTTCATAGTATTGTTGGTCTCTAACTTTTCTTTTGAGTTAGGTTAATTTCAATGGAGAGGAAAGCTCATGGTAGATTGAATTTTCATTTTTGGTTGCATGGGAAGTCACCATTAAGATATTATGTAGTAGATTGTATAAGATAGGGTGGGCAAGTTCACTTGGAATGTGAATGTGAGAGTGTAGTGCAACCACTTGTATTTCTATCATGTTGTTGGTTTTTAGGAATTATCACTTAAGTGACCATGCTTCTTTCATATAGTAAGTTATAGTTTCTCCATGAATTTGGTTTAATTACCATGAATATTTTGTACCATGTTTTCCTCATATTTTTTAGGCATGATCACATCAATACTTTACTACATTTTAACCTACACTTCATAAAAAATTTTAAAAAATTTTCCAATTTAAATTTTAATAAAATGATAAAACAAATCAAATCAAAATTTAATGTCTCTATATAATTAGTGTCTAAATAATTTCAATTTTTTTAACCAATAAATTAAAATATTATTTTTCAAAACATCATGTTTCTATCATTAAAAATAAAATTTATTTCCAAATTTCTAAAAAAAAATAAATGTATGGACTATAGTTTAATTTAAAAATTATTTGAAAGAATTAACACTCAAGAATTAATCCATTTCAGAATTTAATTCCACATTAAATATTTAAAATTTTACATTCACATTTAAAAATCAATCTCAATTTCAATTAAAGGATTATTCATTAACCTAAAAAATGAATAAATAATTGAAAATAATTAATTTGATAAAATTTTCAATTCAATCATAAAATTCACAAAAACCATAAAAACACTAATTTACCTATGATTTCTTTAATATATGGGGTAACGATCAATTAATGGTAGACATAAAATATTTAACTTTTCAACTCACATAAATAAACTCCATCATGTGCAGTCAATTGTTTTGGTATCCATGCATCGAATCCAAATAAATAAATCATTGGAGTATCCAAATTGATTTCAATGAGTGTAAAATGCTATCTAAAAAACAAAAAAGAATAAGTTATGAAATGAATAAAAATATATATGATTTGATTAAATTATAGAGATTTACCCCTATATTTTGAGTATTAAGAAGAACATTTGATTGGTAATTTTAATTTAAAACACTTCATCTTGTGTTTCTGCTATTACTAAATGTTACTCTTCTTCCAATGACATTTTTTTGCATATAAGTGATGTGAGGACAAATTAGTCCAAATATTTATTCATAGGGTATTTCATTTATATAGTATTGATATATGCAACTGAAAAAATTATGAATTTTATTTGACTATAGTTAACATAGTAGATTAGTTATTGGATAAAAAATTATGAAAACACACCTCAATAATACATGTATAACTATGACACATAGAGCTCCAAGCTTGAGGATTTCATCTTCATTCTGAGGAAAAATAAATACTATAATGGATTATTTGTATATTTATTATTTAAAATAAATGATGGTTGTCTCACCATA
Source organism: Viscum album (assembly GCA_963277665.1). Lineage (NCBI taxonomy): Eukaryota > Viridiplantae > Streptophyta > Magnoliopsida > Santalales > Viscaceae > Viscum > Viscum album. The sequence goes on from OY728123.1 coordinate 1,386,157,434, forward strand.
TTTGAACGTTTTATCCACATGAACATGCATTATTGGTTAATGTGGAAGTTGAAGTGGTGTGGTAAAGGTACTCTATGAAAGTATTTTCAATCGATTTGGTGATCCTTTATATAGTTTTGATTTTAAATTATATTTCTCATTCTTTTTTTCTATCTATAATAATATTCATTGGTTCATGATCGTTATCACAAATTGTTTATGATTTTTCCTAAAAAAATGGAAAGAATTCCTCTTTATTTATATATGTTTTTAAAAGATCAAATTTCAACAATATTAATGCTCAAACATATAAACATCTAAAACGTCAAGGGGAACATATAGCTTAGTAATCTACCCATGAGCTATGTAAATCCCCACTCTTACATGAACTTTTAGAATTTGTTTATTTTGTAGAATATTACCATGGATATTGTACACTATACCACTCACAAAAAGGTGGTGGGTGGGTGATGAGAGATTTAAATCACAAATATTTTTACAATATATAATATTAGTAATGGAATAGTATCAATTTTTTCCTAATTCAAATTTCTTATAAAAAGATATAAAAAAATCTATTACCTCTGGTAAGGAGGACCATTGAGAAGAATGGATCCCCTAAAAGTTTTGGAAGAATATCTTCATGTATTAGTTATTTTTAGGTTGTTTCTTCTCTCTGATGCCTTCCTATAACATTGTAATGTCCTAAACCCAGATTCTATTGAAAGGTTCCCCAAACTCGATTGGACACATGGACTCAAGCACATCTCCCCTAACACCAGAGGCTATAGACTAGAAGTGAGGTCTAAGGTGTGTCCATGTGGATACTATTCCCTTATCACTGGAGTGTAACATTGAAGAATAATAATAAAATACAAGTAGAGGAAGTTGTAAACCAATCAGAAATATGAATAATAACCAAGGAAAATATATATAAATAAATCTAGAAGAAATATCATAATAGATAATGATTATATATGTCATATGTCTCTATAAAAGATCCAAAACAAGTACACATTAAAGGTGTAAAATACATGTAATAAAAATTTAAAAAGTATTCCAACTAGAATTTTATGGATCATCTTGGTCCCATGCTCCCCAGAAGTTATGCATAAATCAATAACATGTATCATGGCGTTTTCCCTTTTCCATAACTATAATCATATAGTCTATTCGGGTCCCCAATGGTTGCTCGAATAGGGTGTGAGACATAATACTAGTAGGCAACTACCCAAGGGCTAGTTCCATCCATTCAGTTAATATATAAAATAGATTTAAGGCATTAATATAATAAGTAAAAAAGTACTAAAAGAATACATCCTATAAAGTCCAGATTCTCATTTTTAAACATTTTTATTTAATCATTTAAACTCATTTAATTATTATTTCTCGAGACCCAAAGTTTATCCCAACATTCCCCATGATAATATCCTCGAAGTATTCATAAAAAGGCCACCCATAAATTATAAACAAAGACAAAATCCAAGGTTGTTCTTTATATTGGATTTCTCACCATATAACTCATTTCATCTCATTATTCATTTATGAAGCTGAAGGAAAAAATGGATTATTACAAACTTCCCCTAAAAAAATTCATCCCCAAATTCATCTTAAAATGACGGTGAAGCATGATCTAAGAATAACTCCTAACACTGAAATCATACATCGACATCACACTCCTAGGTCTTCTCCTATGCTCGGACATGCTTCAAAAGAACTTGTACTACAAGAAATGACCAGCCTCATAGAACCTTCATGATAATATCCACAATAATTATCATATGATCCTTAAAATGGAATCTACATATAAATAAACCACCTTGGTATGAAAGGTATGAGATGAGTCAGAATTGTATCATCACAGTTGAGATACATCGAATAAGTCATGTATGGACCGATACCTCTAAGCTAACTACAAATGATAGGCTATGTCCTGACTCTCCCTAGAATCTAAAATGGCCCAGTATAACATGGTGAAATCATACACTTTATCATAATCATTTTTTGTCCCAACCTCTATGAAACATGCAAGAAAACGGGATCCATGATATAAAACTAAAGAGGTAATTTGCGGTGATCATTTTATGATTTCAACTGAGAGTGTGCAGTAGTCACCTACTTCAGAATCAACTGAACCTACTCTATGGTATCCTATACAAGACGAGGTCCCATCATAGCTATCTATCATACCTCTGACCTACATAGGGGGTGATCAGCATGGACTACCATTCAAATCATCAAAAGGTTCCATCCCAATAGTATCCTAGAAGCTATTGATATAGGCAAATTCGACCAGTGGTATATGCATCGCCCAATATCTCTGAAAATCATGGATGTATACTCACAAAATGTCCTCAAGCACATATATCATGTTCTCTGACCGGCCTTCTTTATGGGGGTGGTATGATGTGCTCAGAAACACTTGTGTACCCCAATACCTCTATAGCCCTTTCTTGAACTATGAAGTAAATCAGGCACCCTTATCTAAATTGATATTATGTGGGATCCCAATAAGTCATAATATATCCCAGTTGTACAACCTTCAAGGCTCATAAACACTGAAGGTTCACTTAATAGTTAGGAAATGAGAATCTTTCATGATATTTTCAACAAAAACACATAAAACATCATTACCTCAAGGTGACCGTGGAAAAAAACTATCATGAAATAAATCAAAATGTAATTCCATTTCCACATAGGAATGGAAAATTGATGTAAAAACTTAGGTGGTCAATATGGTTCCACCTTCACCTGATGACAGGTGGAATAATTCATGACAAAGAAATCTACATCTATATTCATAACCATCGACCAGTATTAGTGATGTAAATCATGATACATCTTGTTGAATTGGGGGTACACTACCCAAGTTGAATCATAAGTCTCTCATGAACTCTTCACACATATTTGAAGAAGCCCATACGTGACCATGTACAAGATAAATATCATCCTCACCTATGGTCCAACCATTAGGAGGGTCCCCACCAACCACACGCTCGCGTATAACTAGGCCTTTTGAGTCTGATGAATTCCTAATACAATCTCAATCCAGAAGGGTAGAGGAAATAACTAAGAAAAATAGGCATGTTTTTCCATGACTTTCATGAACCTCTAATAGATTCTCAGAGAACATATCCTTGAGTTGTCATTTTCTAATGGACTTCTTGAATGCTTATTTCTAATTCCTTCTACTCAGGGCATCAACCAAGGAATTGAATTTAATAGGCATATAGGCATGATCAGAGTTGAATGATTGTAGGCATTCATCCCTCATTCACTATCTTAGATTCATATGACACTGTGTAAATATGTACATGAGGGTTTTATGGTCTGTGTACAACACAAAATTCTCTCCTAGTAAGTAATTCCTCCGACAACATAAATCACGAACAACCATAGCTATCTTGAGATCATGTGTTCAGTAGTTCCTCTCATGTGGCCTCAAATGTCAAGACCCGTATGTCAGGACTCTATTTCCATGTATAAGGATATATCCTTACCTAATACCTAATGAATCATAGTACATATTGTAATTAATTCATAGATATGTAAAAATCAGTTCCATTACTAATGTCAATTGCCCTTTCATCTCTTGAAAGGATGAATCACAAGAATCAAACCATACAAACTTCACACACATTTTACTCAAGACCAAAGAGATGCAGCTAAGTGTGAGAAGTCTTGTATGAAATTGATGTATTATCTTACTGGCCTAAAAAACTTCATACCTCAAAGAATATATTGTGATGATCCTAGGGAACCACAACTCTCACCTCCTCTGCATCAAATAATACTCCTATCTCAGAGATAATGTGACATAAAAAGTGACCCTAATCCATCCAAAATTGGCACTTTGTGAGCTTAAAATATAATTGATTCTATATCAGTGTATCCAATAAGATCTGAAAATGTTTTTCATGTTGATGTCTTTTATGAGAATACACTAAGATATCAACCATTATTACCAGTACAAATAAATCAAGATAAGGATAAAAAACTCAATTAATCAGTTCCATGAAGACCACTAATGCGTTCATGAGACCAAAAAACATAACCAAATACTCATAGAGACCATACCTACTATGAAAGGTTGTGCAATGTATGTATGATGGTCTAACATGCACAATATGATAACTGAATCTCCAATTAACCATTGAGAAAACCTGATCCCCTAGGAGTTGGTAAAAGAGATAATCTATTCATAGAAGAGGATATAGGTTCTTTACCATCAACTAGTTCAATTTATAGAAATCTACACCTAGACTGAGGGTACCACCTACCTTTTTCACAACAGGACTAGTGAACCCCATAGAGAAGTACTAATTAAGATAAATCCCAATATCTATAAGTCCTCTAGCTCCCTCTTATACTCTTGAATCTTAGTAGTTTATATCTTGTAAGGAGGAATAGATACTGGTGAAACTCATGGAACTATCTAAATAAAGAAATACGCATCACTCACTGGATGTAATCCATAAAATTCATTTGGAAAAATGTCCCAGAAATTATCAACCACTATAGGCAATTCTTCTTGATGTGTTCCATGATCATCTAGCTATAAACTCCCAATATGGGATATAATACTTCCCAAAAAATGATTCTCGGGTCCATCCTGGCTCACCTTGACATCCCATTCACCCATGTGAATGAACTCTCCAACCTATGGTGATGTGAAGGTCACTATGTATAGATAATAGTCAATAAAAGTAGGAAAGGAGACCAACCAGTCCATCCTAGTAATGTTTTCAATACTTATCATCTCAAATTCAGGGAGGTCCCATATGAAGTGACCCCAACCAATCTCAAGGGGGCACTCCCTACACAAACATACATACTTTTTTCTAATTTCAAATAGAGTGTTAAGCATCATGAAGCCATAAGAATTCTAATCAATGATTCCAAGGGGCTCCAAAATGGGAACCGATATAAAAACATGTCAAGACCATACATCAAAAGTTGAAAGAAGTTAAATTAGAGACTACTAGAAAAGTAACTGTAAGATTAGAAGTTATAGGATCCTATTTTTTAAGGATATATTTCCCAGAATATAAATTTCTTGAACCACGACCTTGTGATACTGCTTGGCAACCCCAATAATAATTGTTCCTATATTATTGTCAAACTGGGGTCTAACTCTGTGGCCATGAACTCAACCTCATTCTAACCTACAAGATGTACTTCAACTCTTTACCAGATGAGAAGCAGTTGACCCCACTCCTAAACATGGATTCGGTGTAGACCATCTTCCACCAACTAATGGAATAAATTTTCTACAGAAAGTTGTAGATGGACCATCTTGTTACATGATCAGCACTCGACTAGGTCTCTTGTACACTATGGAATCGTATTTCCATTCCTACCATACTCATAACACCTCACTTGGCTAATATAGTATGATCTCGGAATGCTAATATCACCCCATGGAAGCTCTAGATGATGCTTCCTACTATCAGTTGGTATAGTACAAAATCTAGATACTGAACTGCTTGGCTCACACCCCCAGCCTCTCTTAGGTTATTCTCTATGTTATGAACCTGATTAACTATTCCAAAAATGGTAATCAACCGAAATTAATTCACATGAAATCAAATTCCATACTTGAGACCACACTAGAATATCTTAGCTTTAGATAACTCATCACCCATCAGAATAGGTGAAAATCCCTGGAGCTAAGTAAAACTAGCTGAATATTCCATAAATGATAATGTGCTCTATTCTAGGTTCTTAAAATCTCAGGATTTATTGTCCCTAAACATCTAGGAATAGAAGTAGTCAAAGAAGGATGTTTGAAAATCCCTCCAAGATATCTCTTGATGAAGATCTTTCTGCATAGTGAAATCCCAAAATCTCTTGGTGGAATCATGTATCATATGTGTAGATAGTTTTACCCTCCACTCAGTAGGAATCTCTAGATGATCAATAGTAGATTTCATGGCCCCTATCCATGACTCCACATCCTTTGGTTCAAAATCACCTAAAAATGAGGCTAGATGTTTTTACTACTATAAATCATGAATCTTCTATTCCATAGTCGGGGTAGGTCGTGGGGCTCCCTGAATAGTCTGTAAGAACCATATAAAGCCTTCCAAAAATTGTACCTCAATACCTATATATGGAAAATTTACTAGTTCCACATATGGAACTACTGGAGGATCCACCGGTATCACATGGCCCACCACCTACAGAGTGTAGTCAACGCCACCCTTCTAGCGTATTATTGGAGGAAATCACAAGGATATACCAATACAAATTCCAAGAGCACGCTTCAGGTCATAAGCATTAACAATGTTCACAGATAAAAAGAGATGATGTAGAGATAGGATAGATATAACCATTCCTATATAAGATCATAACCTCATTCTTACTCATATAGTTAGGTATGGGCATCATACAAATCATTTGTAAGCAAGAGATGATATGTAATTTCCACTGCTCAGGTCAAGTTTGGGTCAAGTTCTCTACTATAATAGTTCTAGTTTTCATTTAATTTTTTTCTTACTTTATTTCAAATATTAATTTTCGTTTTATTTCATACTCATTTAACATTTATATTAAAATTAATTTTAAATGGTTGAACCAATGGTTGATCATATTTTGATCTACGAGGTCCCATACCCCTCATGAATCAAAGCATGTGTCCACCCAATTCAGACCATAACACATCCCAAACTACCTATCAAAATAGTAGGAATATGTATCACAAAACCAATCATAACAAAATGCACCAAGTAATGCATCCTAAATGGTGTGGAATAATTCATGGAATTTGATTCTAACAGCTGTCTAATATGATTTATGAGATAGAATACCCTAATATTATCTGGTTGGAATGAAATAGAACCCCTATGCATGTCAATAATAAAATCACAATACAAGTGCACCACCCAATGATGGAATAGAATCATCTTCAATAGTTAAAATCCATAAAATAACAAATTCATTCAAGGTGGTTTTGTTTCTCCAATGTGAGGGGTCACTACAGTCGGGCACATAACATTACCAAACTATTATTCCTTCTTATCCCTTTCTATTATCCTTAAATATTAAAGAAAACCAAAAAAACAAGTCTATGATACCACACTGTAATGTACTAGACCGAGATTCCACTGAAAGGTTCCTTGATCCTAGTTGCCCACATAGCCTTAAGAAAATCTCCCCAAATGCTAGAGGTTATCAACTAGTATGGAGGGTCTAGATGTGTATATGTGGAGACTATTTCCTCATCACCAGAGTATAGCATAACAGAATAACAATAACATAGAAGTAGTGGAAGTTGTAAATCAATCCTATTGATGAATAATAACTAATACAAGAATATATAAATAAATCCAAAAGTAATATAAAAACTGATGACGATGATACTTGTCATATGTCTCTATAAAACATATAAAATATGTATACATGGAGGTTGTTTAGCACATGTAATAGAACTAAAAAATGGAAAAAGTATCCCAACTTGAATCAAGAGCCTCATCTCAGTTTCATTCTCCCCTACTCCTAAGCATCAATCAATAACATGTATCACGGAACTTTCCATTGTCTATACCTATAATTATATAGTCTATTTGGGTCCCCTATGTTGGCTTCAGTAGGGTGTGATACATAATCCCAGAAGGAAACCACTCAGTGTCTAGTCCCATCTAGTCAGAGAATATATATAATATAGTGAATGTGGTTATAGAATAAGTATATAAGTATTAAAAGTAGACATCCTATAATTTTGAGTTCATCATTTATATATAAGTTCATTTAATCATTCAAACTCATTTAATTATTCATTCTTGGGACCAGGTGGATAGCCCAATATTCCCTAGGGTAACATAATCAATGGATTCCTAAAAAGGCCATCCATAAAGTATAAAAATAAAAAATATAATATTATTATTTGGCTTGACATTCTCATTATATAACTCATTTCATCTCATTATTCATTTTTAACTTGAAAGAAAAAACCTGGTTCCTACAAACATTCTCTAATAACTCATATTTCATATTTAGTTTTTTTCTAGAGATGTTATTATTGTGTGCATATTCATTTTTCTTATCTTTTTAACCTTGTCAATTTCTTTGCTCAAAATATATGTATGGTGATACTATAAAAACCTCACCTATGATACGACCATATTATTCTAGATATTTAAAGTCCACTAAAAGTAACTATTCATCAGGAACATCTGATGATGATCCTTATGTCTAAAATGGAAACATATTATAGGAAAATAAGTAATCATTTTTATGTAATAATAATTTATATAAGAAAATATTTTTATTATTTCATACAAACACATTCATCCCTTTAATTTTATTATGTTTTCATCTATTAGTATTCTATATGTATTTACACAGGCCCCCTTTCATAGTACATTACCTAGGATGGAAGGTTCTTTTCATTTTGGTTCACAAAACAACATATAAAAAAGCAACATAATAATGTTGTTCCTTCATTAAAAAAATAATTATCATATATTTATTATACTTTAAATTTTGTCAATTGTATCATACGCCATCATTTATTTATGATAGGGGTACAATAGTATTGATTCGCACTAAATATTATTAGCACTCAGAAATTGTTTCAGAATTTTTAAATTCTTCATCAATGTGACTAATACATGAATTTTCAAGTAACATATTGTCAATAAAAATGTACCAAAAAATATGCCTCCTAATGATGACCAATAGATGTATTCCATGTCTCTTGGTTTATCATTTTTGTATACATCGGTGGGGGGTGTAGGTTTACATTCCCTTTAGCACCCCTAAGATAATTCTTTGTAAGAAATGCATGAAATCTTCTATGAGCCTTTTCAGTGACAATTAATAAAAATTTCATTTGGAAGTAATATTGTACAAATTCACTATGTTAGGGATAATGAAGAGTAAATAAACATTTCATTATTTTATTTTTTAGTAATATAAATAAATTATATCATAATATTACCCTAATATCTTCCCAAATTATTGCATTAACCATAGGTACAACTTTGTTTCATGTAATCACATAAAGTGTCACATGTATTCGATTGGGGACACCTGTGTAACTAATGAAAACAAACTTGTTGGAGTTAATAGGTTATCCTTGGGCATTCTATCCAACCTTGATTTGGATGTCTCTACATCTTGCATTAATATTTTCTGTTAACACTATAATGTTGTGATGCTCCTTTTTGCGACATAGGTTTTTCACCTCCTTCATTCCCCCGCTTCAACATCATCAATATTATTTTTCATGGGATTTTTTTGCATCGACATGGGGAGAAAATTTGTGTTCATATACATTGGGAGCATCAACATGTTGAGAAATCTATTGTTCCACAAGATTTGGAGTATCAACATGTTCAGAATCCATTATCAGTATAAGTGGTTGAAAATTTGATTTAGATTAGATAAATTCTTTTGGGAACATATAATAATATATTGTAACACAAAGTATATTATGAAATATATAACATGATTATTGAACACTATTTTTTTTGTTTAATGGTTAAAGGGATTTTACCCCTCAATCGGGTATCCAAATCCCATCATTGTTGCCACCTTTGAATTTCAAGACTCTATCTGTATTGGAAACACCATAAAATTATTGTGGAATCCTAATGAAGGGGTAATCTCCAATTGAATTGACATCGGACCATTAATGAATTTTGGTCAATATCAGAATAATTTACCACTTTCATTTTTCAAGATCTAGGAAATTAAATACTTGTACTACCTATTATATCATTATGAATTATTTTTCATTATATCCTTATTTACTGAAATCAATTTTCCTAAATACCAATTCAACTATTTTAATTGAACTCCTATTATCAACCCACTTGTATTAAAAATAATAACTTGGAATATTGTATAATCCAACTCTGATATTTGTTTGACCATTCCAATGCATGAAATATTCACATAAATTATATTTTTATCCTTAATACCATATTCATGAATTCCTTCATACATAAATGTAACTCCACTATTTTTCATGGTACTTAATTCATCATGTTCATTTTTATATAAAATATTACCATTAATTACATAACCCTTATATGATAATACATGAATATTTGGTCCTCTTATTATCCCTTTATGGATTAAAATGCCTAAAATTTCCATTGTGTGTTTCAACATATGGAAAAACCTCTAAACTATTATTTAAAAATTGTATGTGGGAATTCTAACAATCTATAATAGTAAAAACAACTACATGTATTCTAGAAATTACTTCCCCAATAAGTTTCCTTACGTGATAATTTTTTTTAGACCTATGCTTTCCACATCAAACTGGTATTCAATATAGGATTAAACATCTTACATAACAATATATTACTCCACAATACAACCTTTTGGATGGGATTTATTTTTGACATAGCCATTTAAAATAATCAACTACCATTCAATGGGTAATATCCATCTATAATGCGTAGGACCACATAATCATATCTCTATAAAAAAGTGAACCATAAAGTGAACCACTATATCAATGAATGATTGGGGGATGAACATATAACGACCTGTACTTTACATACACGTTTATTAATTCTAAATTGAAGCATAATTATTACAACAAATAACAAAACCATGATAGGACCATATAGGTATAGTGTCTATAGAAACTGGGAAACATAAACAACTGGTTCAAAAATCATCTACATTGTCTCTCATTTATTTCAACATATCTAGAGTCCCTTTTGGAATATCCTACTTAATACCCTTCTTCTTGACCTGGGGAAAAGAAAACATACAAAAGGGTGAGCTCAAATGCTCAGTAAGGGTAAACAAAATAAATATCAATCATATCATATTCATAAGAACATAACATTTTGAAAGTATTTACCTGCAAAAGAGATCATAATATCATAACATGAGATAAATCATAGTAGTAAAATGTAATACCAATAATCATAACTTAAAACATGAAACTTTGTGGCATACACATATAATAATATAAAATAATTTCATATAAGTCAAGACTCATTTCCAAGACCATCAAAGTGGACAAAGTCCATTACTGAACTGAGTTCACTCCTCATTCCAGTCCTCTATCACTGGATCAGATTAACTTACCGTTCCAGCCATGTATTTCTCTTGAGATATAAATCTTTACCCAATGAATTGGAAGAAGATATAGGTCCCACCCATCTCATAATTAAACCATTCTTATGTGTGCCACAAAATCATAAATCATAGCGTAACCCATGTAATAAAAATGGGATTCCTAAACATCAAGCCATCGTAACATAATCCATATAAGATACAAGGACATCAAAAAATTAATTCCATCATAACATAATAAAATAAATGTAAAAATAGGGATAGAAACAGAACCCTATATTATCTTATATGGAAAATAATTCTGATAAAACACTTGAACTCCATTCTTGATGAAAATATCCTTTCTACTTTAAAAATATTTTTCCTTTCTTAACATGTCATACAATTTTAAACTAAAATAAGTTGATTAAAAATAAACTTGAAAACTTGTAAAGGAAGATTCATGGAAATAATGTTCTATGAAATCAAAAAAATCTATTCATGCCGTATAAGATAAAAAAACATTTTTCTCGTACATTGGCTGGAAAAGTCAAAAAGTACCTCGTACTAAAAACGAAAAAAGATTCCTTTTATATATTTTACTAAAAACTAACCAATGGTTAAATTGGATATAAAAATTTTTAGGAGGATAGAAATAATATTACATATTGGGGAAACAGGGATGTTGATGATAAATATTTCATAGTAAATTCTGAAGTATAAACAATCTCGGATAAAAATGAGATTACGAGATTTTCCCTTACCTTAGGTCCGATTTGCTTCATACATATCTGAATCTACTGTATAATGATTTAAATAATGTCATTGACTTATTAAAGAATCATATTAATTGTTATTATATCATATATGGTCATATTCTTATCTTCTTATTAGTAATATTTCATTGCTACTTGTTATTCGGGTGTTCATTGCTTTATGTTCTTATGCATGTTTTGTCGAATAAATTCTTATTCTTATTTTTAGGTTATAGATAAATCATTTCCAGAAAGTTATTAGTATAATATATATCATATTTATTCATTAAATCCATTTATATAATTATTATTCAATGAAGATCATGTAGAACGAGTCGCATCACATCGTGGAGACGGTAGGCCGTACGTACGCACGAGCGATGATATCGTTCCCATGATCGTGGAATTGTATTGAAGTGTATGTATACAATTTCAGAATCAATACCACTTTAAAATAATCATATATTGATATTATTTACACCATTAAACCCATACAAGTAAGGTGGTGGTGGAAAACAGATTACACCACGACGTGGAGACGGTATTCCATATGTACGCACGCGCGGTGATTTCATTTTACGTAGGATGGATAGAAGGTTAAATAGGGTTGTTTAATATATATAATGACATATCAGTATATGAGTGATACTGATGCTATTACTTAATAATTAAACAACTAAATAAGAGGAAGTAGAAGAAGAAATAAATTTGAAAGAATCGGTAATGGATATTACCTCTTCTTCGACACGCCTCTTTGAAACCTCCTCTTAGGGCACTAAAAATTGGTCTTTGAAGAAGACCAAGACCTCTAGTATGTTTCTAGGGAAGTTGAAAATGGAAATGGGCAGGGGTTGTCTTAGCTTTGAGGCTCAAAATTATGTGAGGAGAAGAGGGACGAGGTGCCCTTTTATAAGGGAGGAGAGGGGCACCTTAGAAAAAACATAAAATATTATTTTATAATGAAGTCATATTAGTTTTATAATAGCTCCAAATTGATTTATTTATAAGCTGAAGTGGGTATGGGTTGAAATCCTCTCAACCAATAGGTTTTATACAAGTTTAGGTTAATATTTTAACCTTATAATTTAGATTTAATTCTAATTTAAATAATTTAACTTTTACCACGTCTTCTTGTTTTCTTATATTATATAATTAATAAACATACTATAACAAGACAAACGAACCCCAAGTTTTTCATTATTAATATATATAACCTTATATAAGTCATTTGGACAGACCTTATATTTTTATGAATAGAATAACAATTAATAATATAATATTTGTTTTAAAAAATATTTTATTTCAATTTTGAATCTATTTGGTAATTGATTTTTGTGAAACTCATAACAACATGATTAGTTCGAAAAAAGATTATTAAATCAATAATAACATGTCATATTGACCTATAAAATTAGTGTAATTCATATAAAGTCTAAAATTACATTTATCTGGGTATTTATAACATCAATTATGTTAATATTTCATTAATAAGGTAATTACTGCATCATCATTGTGTCATAAATAAATTAAATTATTTAATGTTTAAAAATTATAAATAAAATACCAGTATGTAGGAAATATTTAAATATTTTTAATGAAATTTTATAGTCGAATTTATCTTATGTATAACCTTATATTAAAAAAATTTTAGTTATTAAACTTTGATTTTAACTCTTTTAACTCTTTTAAAAAAATAATAATAAGTGTCCTAATCTAATCCAAGTGGACCTAAATGGTCATATTGTATTACTAAGGTTGTTTTTGGTCAAATTAAACTTATCCAATAGAATTAGGAAATGTGTTAGGCTAATAATAATATCATTTTTACCCTTAATTATCCTATTTACTTTTAACTGTGATAAATAAAAGAAAAAAGTTATTATTCACCAAAAATTATTTTTATCTTATTGAACCACAATTTACTCCTTGATATTAACTGTTTCTCTCAGATTTTCGAAATTCCACTAACAAAAGTGGTAAAATTAAGTTTTATGTAAATTTTCAAATTCTCCTAAGAGGTGGGTAAAAGATGGTGAAAAGTTCAATAAAATTTTTATATATCTAAAATTATTATAAAATGAATCCAATGAATTATATTGAAATTATATAGGTATTATGTATCAATTTTTACCTAAAATATATTTAAATAAAATAAATATTTATTTAAATAAGAAGTCGGCTTTTAAATAGTGACCCAGTGTTTTCACTATTCATCAAAAATTGAAAGTTTTCAGAAAAATAACAAAATTTCACCCTAGAATAATTTCGATATTACGAATCCCAAAATGAAGTCCATTTTGAAAGATAAAATTTATAAAATTTCAAAAAGTGGTTATTACTATTCATAATGGCTAGTATATATAATATTTTAATAGCATATCGTTGTTTAGTGAAACTCGGTATTGCGTACAACACACGCTATCGTGGAAGGTCACAATTGAGTTTAAAGCAAGCAAAGATAGTGTTGTGTGTAATGAAAGATTTTTTTGACGTTGCATATAACATAAGACATAAAAAAATATACTTCTCATAAAATATCAGGGTGTTACATTATACCCCCCTTAAAATGAATTTCGCCCTCGAAATTCGTCACTTCGTAATAAATAGATGAGGGTAACTCTCTCTCATCATATCCTCAAGCTCCCATGTAGCTTCTTCTAATTAGTGATTCCTTCATAAAACATCCACCAAGCGAGTGTTCTTGTTCTGTAGAACTTTTTCGCTACCATCCAGAATCTCTATCGGTTGTTCTTCATAAGAAAGATCTTTCTCCAACGGTACAACTTATGAGCTTAGTACATGTGAAGGATCGGGTATGTACTTTCTTAGGAGAGATACATGGAACACATCGTGAACTTGAGAGAGATTCGGTGGAAACACCAATCAGTAAGCTACATTCCCAACATAATCTAGTATTTCTAAAGGACCGATATACCTAGGGCTCATCTTTCCCTTCTTTCCAAATCTCATTACTCTCTTCCAAGGAGATATTCATAATAACATGTTATCACCCACTTCAAACTCTATGTCTTTTCTTTGGTTTTAGGCATACCATTTTTGTCGACTCTGAGATGCTCTTATGTGTTGTTGAATAGATCTGACATTTTCTACCATTTCATCAACAAAATCAGGTCCTAATAGCTTTCTTTCCCCAACTTCATCCCAGCAAGTTGGTGTCTTGAATTTATTTCCATAGAGAGATTCATAAGGATCCATCTGAATACTGGAGTAAAAGATATTATTATAAGAAAATTCCACCAAAGGTAGGTGTTGATCCCAACCACCTTTGAAATCCATAGAGCAAGCTCTCAACATGTTTTCTAGAGTTTCAATTGTTCTCTCAGACTGACCGTCTGTCTGAGGATGATAAGAAGTGCTGAAACTCAACTCTGTATCTAATGTATGCTGAAGACTTCACCAAAAATTTGAGGTAAACCTCAGATCCCGATCAGATATAATGGAAATTGGTACTCCATGCAATCTTACCACTTCCATTACATATATCCTGGCAAGCTGATCTAGAGAGAAATCTTCTCTAATAGCAATGAAGTGTTCCGGCTTCGTAAGACGATAAATTATGATCCAGATATCATTATTGCCTTTGGATGTTTTAGGAAGTCCAGTGAAAAAGTCCATAGTAATTTTTTCCCATTTCCATTCGGGTATAGGTAATGGTTGTAATATCCCCTTAGACTTCAGTCTCTCAGCTTTAACTTGCTGACAAACCAAGCATCGAGAGACATATTCAGCAACATCTCTTTTCTTGACATCCCACCAGAAGTACTCTTTCAGGTCCCTATACATCTTCGTGCTTCCAGGATGAATAGATGAAGAAGAACTATGAGCCCCATCTAGCAGCTCCTTCTTTAATTCTGGGATGGGAGGAACACAAACCCGATTCCTGAACCTTATTATATCATCACAATCAAGGTTGAATTCAGGAACATTTCTCACCTTCTTTTGTAACTCTACATCTTCTTTTTGTGCCTCTCTAATCTTCACATGTATAGATGGTTGAAAATTAATTTGAGAAAGATAAGATTTTCCCCATCCATTATAATTCCAAGATCCATCCTTTTTAAATCCATAAATATTGGATCTTTTTTT
The DNA here is from genome assembly GCA_963277665.1 of Viscum album. Taxonomy (NCBI): domain Eukaryota; kingdom Viridiplantae; phylum Streptophyta; class Magnoliopsida; order Santalales; family Viscaceae; genus Viscum; species Viscum album. The sequence goes on from OY728123.1 coordinate 1,386,173,297, forward strand.
ATCCTCGTCATGGATAATCTAGCATGGTCTTATCGGCTTAATGCATCTGCCACCATGTTTGTTTTCCCAGGGTGATAATGAATTGACCAGTCGTAGTCCTTAATCAACTCCAACCATCTTCTTTGGCGCATATTCAGATCCTTTTGTGTGAAAATATACTTTAAAATTTTATGATCAGTATAAATATCACACCTTTCACCATAAAGATAATTCCTCCATATTATTAATGAAAATAATACCACGGCTAACTCCAAATCATGTGTTGGGTAATTTTGCTCAGGGATTTTCAACTGTCGTGAGGTAAAATATATCACCATATCATTTTTCCTGAGAACACACCCCAATCCCTTCTTGGATTCATCACTGTAGATCACAAACCATTCTCCACTACACGGTAGTGTGAGCACAGGTGCACTGGATAACCTTAGTTTTAACTCTTCGAAATTCTCTTAACACTCCTCCGTCCACACAAACTTAACTCCATTTCAAGTCAACCTGGTGAGTGGATTAGATAACCTTGAAAAATATTTCAAAAACTTCGATAATATCCAGCCAGACCAAGAAAACTCTAGATCTTAGTTACTTTTGTTGGTCTCGACCATCTTTCAATAACCTCTGTTTTGCTGGATCCACAGATATCCCCACTTTTGAGATTATGTGACCAAAAAATGAAACTTTTTGAAGCCAAAATTCACACTTGGTAAATTTTTCATAATGATTCTCCTTTCCTAGGGTCTTTAATAAAATTATCAAGTGATCTTCATGTTCTTCCTTTCTATTTGAATAGAAAAGAATATCATCTATAAAGACTGCCACAAACTGATCAAGATAGTCTCTAAAGACTCTATTAATCAGATCCATGAAGATTTCAAGGGAATTAGTAAGACCAAATGGAATCACTATAAATTCATAGTGTCCATACCTTGTACGAAAAGCCGCATTTGGTATATCCTCCTTTTTGACCCTTAATTGATGATACCCTAAAAGAAGATCAATCTTGGAAAAGTATTGATCTCCACGTAGTTGGTCAAATAAGTCATCAACGCACGGGAGAGGATATTTTTTCTTGATAGTGATCTTCTTAAGTTCTCTATAATCAATGCAGAGTCTCATCGATCCATCTTTCTTCTTAACAAACAAAACAGGTTCTCCCCAAGGTGATGCACTAGGTCGTATGAATCCTTTATCAAGATTCTCTTGGAGTTGCTTCTTAAATTTTTGCAACTCAATTGGGGCCATTCTATATGGTGTCTTTGAAATAGGCATAACACTCGGTATGAGTTCTATTGAAAACTCAACTTCACTATTTGGTGGAAGACCTGGAAATTCCTCCGGAAAGACATCATCAAACTCCCGTACAATGGGAATATTAATAATCGTGAGTTTCTCTCCAACCATTTGAGATAAATAACCTTTATTTATTGGAATCAAGACCCATAAGATGGAAGATATTTCAACTGGAAGGTTATATTCATCCTTGCATCAATAGATGATAGTAGATTGATTTGGAATATTAAATGTGATTTCCCTTATTTGGAAATTGATATGAGCTCCATATAAAGAAATCCAATACATTCCAAGACCACATCAAATTACACTATAGGAAGGATCACAAGATTTGCAGGAATCACTTTCCCGCAAACATCAATCGGAGAAGAATTGTAAACTTTTGATGTGACTGTTGTGCCATTAGGGGTTGTCACAACTAACTCAATATCTAACTACTAAGGTAATATGGAGATACCCAGATAAAATTCTTCAGAAATAAAAGAGTCGGTGGATCCAGAATCAAATAAAACATTTTTTACTTTATAGTGGATAGTAAGTGTACCTTTCACCACTTCGTTATCATACTCCACATCGCCGATAGAAATTTCATGTGACTTTCCTTTGTCTTTGGCCTAAAGAGTTTGTTGACATCGATCATCGTCAACAACCCTTGGATTAGGGCATTGATTGGCATAATTCCCCATTTCCTTGCACTTGAAACATTGAAGTGTAGGAGGTGAATTATGTGTATCTTTTTCTTTGTTCTCATCATTAGACATCTTCTTCCCATTATCTCGACATTCAAAAGTCCGATGACCTTCTTTTCCACACTTAAAACATTTACCTGTCCCTTTAAGAAAATTCCCTCCATGTTTCTTTCCACACTTTGAGAATAAGGGAAAAGTCGTCTTCTTTTTAGTGTAGTCTTTATATTTTCCCTCAAATTCCATTTTCCTCTTCTTATCAAACCCATATGATTTATGGGTTACTCCAATCTCCATTTCAACCTTGAGAGCAAATTGAAAAATTTCCTCATAGCTATTGAAGTCCCATATGGCTAACGCCCTTCGATGACTTGGTTTTAAGCCACTAAATAATTGATAGATTTTACTCTTAGGTTGGATAATAATTTCGAAAGCGTACCTTCCATGTCTTGTAAAATTTGATTTGTAGGTACCAACCGATTCATCATCCTTTTGCTTTAGTTCAAGAAACTCCTTCTCCATCTTTGTTCGAAGAATACGAGGGAAGTACTTATTTAAAAATACGTTATTGAACTCCTCCAATTCCATGGACTAAATTTCATCCCTTTGCCTCATATTCTTAATAATATTCCACCATTGATCAGCTTCACCTTCCAAACGATATACTGCTAAGATGAATTTATCATGTTCATAACATTGTAGAACTAAAAATATCTTTTAAGTGGTACTGATCCATTGTTCTGCCACTAATGCATCAGAAGACCCGTTGAATGAAGGTAGACACTGCCTCATGAAGGATTCAACAAAATATTGCTCTTTCCTTTTCTTATTTGGAAGTCCAGCATGATTCATAGCTTGAGAAAGTTGTGTGATCATGGCTACAAGATTTTGTATTGCAGCTCCCATAACTTTTAGTTGCTCAGGGGGACAATCATTGCATTTCCCATCACATTCAGCATTAACACAGTTCCTTCGGGTTCCAGCCATTGACTAAAACCAAGAAGCATAGTGTGAGAAACACTAATCATAACAGAAAATTCACATAATAAAGAATAAAATTTAACATTTTAGGTCTTATCATAGGTTTTTCATGGCCATTTCTAAAACACTAATATTGTGTTCTATGTTTAGACATATCCTTAGAGTTCTTACTAAGGCATTCACATCCTAGTTTCCAATGGTTGACTATACCTTTCTTCTGATACCAACTATAATGACCCGTACATTACATACATGGTTATTACTTCATAATTGAAGCATAATTATTACAACATATAAAAAAAACCATGATAGGACTGTATAGGTATGGTGTCTTTAGAAACATGGATACAAAATTAACTGGTTAATAAACCATCTACATTGTCTCCCATTTATTTCATCATATCTAGAGTCCCTTTTGGCATATCCTACTTAATATTCTTCTTCCTGACCTAGGGAAAAGAAAACATACAAAAGGGTGATCTCAAATGCTCAGTATGGGTAAACAAAAGAAATATCAATCATATCATATTCATAAGAACATAAAATTTTGAAAATTTAACCTGCAAAAGAGATCATAATATCATAACATGGGATAAATCATAGTAGTGAAATGTAATCCCAATAATCATAACTTAAAACATGAAACTTTGTGGCATACACACATAATAATAGAAAATAATTTCATATTAGTCAAGGCTCATTTCCAAGACCATCATAGCGGACAATGTCCATTACTGAACCGAGTTCATTCCTCATTCCAGTCACGTATCACTGAACCAGATTAACTTTTCGTTCTAGGCATGTCTATTTCATGAGATATAAATCTTTACCCAATGAATTGGAGGGATATATAGGTCCCAACCATCTCATAATGAAACCATTCTTATGTGTGCCAAAAAAAAATCATAGCATAACCCATGTAATAAAAATGAGATTCTTAAACATAATGCCATCAGAACATAATCCATATAAGATAAAAGGAAATCATAAAATTAATTCCACCATAACATAATCAAATCAATGTAAAAATAGGGATGGAAATATAACCATATATTATCTTAGATGGAAAATAATTTTGATAAAACGCTTGAACTCCATTCTTGAGGAAAATATCCTTTCTACTTTATAAACATTTTTCCTTTCTTAACATTTCATACAATTTTAAACTAAAAGAAGTTGATTAAAAATAAACTTGAAAACTTGTAAAGGAATATTCTTGGAAATAATGTTCTATGAAATCATAAAAATCCATTCATGCCTTATAAGTTAAAAAACATTCTTCTCGTACTTTGGCCGGAAAAGTCAAAAAGTACCTTGTACGAAAAATGACATAAGATTCCATTCATATCTTTTACTAAAAACTCACTAATGGGTAAAATTGGATTTAAAAAAATTTATGATGATAGAAATAATATTTCATATTGAGGAAACATGGATGTGGATGATAAATATTCCCTAGTAAATTCTAAAGTATAAACAATCTCAGATAAAAATGAGATTGTGAGATTTTCCCTTAACTTAGGTCTGATTTTCCTCATACATATCTGAACCTCTTGTCTAATGATTTAAATAATATCATTGACTTATTACAGAATCATATTCATTGTTATGATATCATATATGTTCATATTCTTATCTTCTTATTAGTAATATTTCATTGATACTTGTTATTCAGGCGTTCATTGCTTTATGTTCTTATGCATGTTTTGTCGATTAAATTCTAATTATTACTTTTAGGTTATAGATACCTCATTTCCAGAATGGTATTAGTGTAATATATATCATATTTGCTCATTGAATTCATTTATATAATCATTATTCAATGCAGATCATGTAGAACGAGTCGTATCACATCATGGTGATGGTAGGCCGTACGTACGCACGAGCGATGATATCGGTCCCATGATCGTGGAATTGTATTGAAGTGTATGTATACTATTTCAGAATAATTATCACCTTGAAATACATATATATAGTTATTATTTACACCATTATACCCATCCAAGTATGGTGGTGGTGGAAAACAGATTACACCACGGCGTGGAGACGGTATTTCATACGTACGCACGCACAGTGAATTCATTTTCCGTAGGATGGATAGAAGGTGAAATAGGGTTGTTTAATATTTTTAATAACATATCATTATATGATTGATACTGATGTTATTACTTCATAATGAAACAACTAAATAAGATGAAGTAGAAGAAGAAATAAATTTGAAAGAATCGGTAACGGATATTACCTCTTCTTCGACACGCCTCTTTGAAACCTCCTCTTATGGAACTAAAAATTGGTCTTTGAAGAATACCAGGACCTCTATTGTGTTTCTAGGGAAGTTTAGAAGGGAAACAGGCAGGTTTTGGCCGAGCTTTAAGGCTCAAAATTGTGTGGGGAGGAGACGGAGGAGGTTCCCTTTTATAAGGAGGAGAGGGGAACCTTAGAAAAAACATAAAATATTATTTTATAATAAAGTCATATTCAATTGATAATAGCTCAATATTTATTTATTTCGAAGATATAGTGGGGATGGATCTAAATCCTCTCAACCAATAGGTTTTAGACAAGTTTAGGTTACTATTTTAACCTTATCATTTAGATTTAACTCTAAGTTAAATAATTTAACTTTTACCGTGTCTTCTCGTTTTCTTATAATATATAGTTAATAAACTTACTATAACACACCAAAATAACCCCAAGTGGTTCATTATTAATATATATAATCGTATCTAATTAATTTGGACAAAACGTAGATTTTTAGTAATATAATAACAATTAATAATATAATACTTTTTTTAAAGACTATCTTATGTCAAATTTGAAACTATTTGGTAATTGATTTTTGTGAAACTCATAACAGCATGATTAGTTCAAAAAAAGTTTATTAATCAATACTAACATGTCATAGTAACATATAAAATTCGTTTAATTCATATAAAGTCTCAAATTACATATATTAGGGTTTTTATAACATCAATTATGTTAATATTTCATTAATATGGTAATTACTGCATCATTATTGTGTCATATATAAATTAAATTATTTAATGTCTAAAAATTATAAATAAAATACCATTATGGTGGAAATATGTTTATCTTTCTAATGAATATTTATAGTCTAATTTATCTTATGTATTACCTTATATTAAAAATATTTTAGTTATTAAACTTTGATTTTAACTCTTTTAACTCTTATTTAAATAAAATAATAATAAGTGTCCTAATCTAATCCAAGTGGACCTAAATGGTAATATTTTATGCCTAAGGTTGTTTTTGGTCGAATTAAACTTATCCAATAGAATTAGGACATATTTTAGGGTAATAATAATATCGTTTTTACCCTTAATTACCCTATTTACTTTTAACCGTGGTAAATAAAAATAAAAAGTTTCTATTCATCAAAAATTATTTTTATCTTATTGAACCACATTTTACTCCTTGATATTAACCGTGTCTCTCTTATTTTCAAAATTCTACTCATAGAAGTGGTAAAATTAAGTTTTATGTAAATTTGCAAATTCTCCTATCAGGTGGGTAAAAGACGGTGAAAAGTTCAATAAAATTTTGATATATCTAAAATTATTATAAAATGACACCAATTAATTACATTGAACTTATATAGGTATTATGTATCAATTTTGACCTAAAATAAATTTAAATAAACTAAATAATTATTTAAATAAAAAGTCGGCTTTTAAATAGTAACCTAGTGTTTTCACTATTCATCAAAAATTTAATGTTTTCAGAAAAACACCAAAATTTCACCCTCGACTAATTTCAATATTAAAAATCCAAAAATGAATCCCATTTTGAAAGTTAAAATTTATAAATTTTCAAAAAGTGGGTATTACTATTCATAACGGCTAGTTTATATAATATTTTAATAACATATCGTTGTTTAGTGAAACTCAGTATTACATACAACACACGCTATCGTGGAAAGTCGTAATTGCGTGTAAAGAAATCCAAGATAGTGTTGTTTATAATTAAATATTCCTTTGATGTTGCAGATAACATAAGACATAAAAAATATACTTCTCATAAAATATCAGGGTGTTACATAACATCTCCAATAAACATAATAAGAGAACAATTTTCTTTTATGTAGTTAAAAATATATCGTGATGTATAACATTAATGCATGGGAATTTGAAAAAAAATCCCTTCTTAATTTATGATTAACATTCATAGGGAAAATGTAATATAAATCTAGAGGCATTACATCTTGTATCAAAACATGAAAATAAAGTAATGTTTGGACCTTTAACTTTAAATCAGTCATTGAATTGATATTATTAATATTTAATGAATACCCTTATAGAAGAATTACATTAGTTGATAAATTAAATAACTGAAATCTCACTTTCTGGGAATGAGTGTAATAGGCATGAGGGATAAAATTTCGTCATTCACTCTTCATGGGTTCCAACTCTTCTCATATCGCTAAATCATGTCCAGAATAGCCTTATTGAAATCATTTGTTTTTATAGGTTCATTTAGTAACATTATAATGAAATTATCACATATTTTTTCCACATTAATGACATAAATAAAATTTCTAACATAAAAAAATTCCAATATTGAAATTCAAATAAACTGATCACTTTTTTCTACTGGTTTTCTTAAGTTTTTTTGAAAAAATGCTTACCCAAGGTGGTGTCTATATCCTTTAATTTCTTAATCAGTTGATCACCTACTGGTGGAGAGAGTGTTCTAACTTCTTATAAATTCTCATTTAATGATTTCATCTAAGATTAGTTTTTATATCATCAGGGTAGAAATATGTGACATCCTAGAAAGAGTGTCTTCGATGAATGTTTGAAACTAACTGTGTGTGTACCTTGTTCAGAAATGAAGGACCGTTGATTTCTTATAATGATATATCCATACAAATTTTCATAAATTGGAAATTCATTTAGCATACAATAAAATATTTCTCTCAATGTTAAATATTCATTTCTATAATCATCATATAACATAACATTTGAATCCCACATTAATTTCAAATCATTGATAAATAGAGCCAAATAAACCTCTATATCATTACATGTTTTTTTTCATGATTGAAATGGAGAAAACATAATTTATTTTCACTTAATTCATAACCATGTTGGAATTTTATAATTTACCAACATAATCATCCCTCTACTTTGAGTTCTAATCTATAAACATAAAGGATTCACTCTATTTATAAATATTTCAAGGCGATGGTTTCTGAGATCATTTCCAACTTTAGGATACTTGTTATCAATTTTCTTCTATTGAGGAGAGTCTGAAGGGTGAAAAAGTTTCTCATATTGATTTCCTGTATCTGTGTGCAATATCAATTGTCTTACCTATTCCTTACTTCCATATTGGGCCTTAAACCTTGTAATAATTAGACATTACTATACAAATTTTTAAGAAATGGATCCATCTTTATTGTATCAAGATGCAACAAACTTTTTTTATTTCTAAGTGATTAATGGTCCTTGGGAAATAGTACACAATCATTGGGATAGTCATGTATTATTTCATAGATCACAAACACTGAACATATCATTAGTTTAGAACCATATGTTTATAAAGGAAGCTCGTTATCTTCTGGTAGCATATCATTCAAGAGAGAAAATAGTTTTTTAAATCTGGTGTCACTCCATTTATTTCCAAATTTTACCTTATATTGATTCAGTATGACTGAAAATGTAGTATATTTAGTATAAACATTATACAATGACGTCTTGGAATAACTCTTTAACTTCTGAAATAGTTTGTTTTATAATCATGATGTTTATATTACATTCTCATTATCATTCCTTCAAAATGATATTCATCATCGTTCACAACTATAATCATATCATTGATATAGTGTACAATATTGTTCATACATATAATTATATCAGATGGTCTATAATAGGTTCTATTATCCCCGTCACTAGAAACATTTTGTTTTTCATCAGGTTTAAACCAATATTTATAACAATTACTTATTCCGTGACAGGTCTAGTGTAATATCAATTTCTCTAGACTAGTTAGTCTTGAATAACAATAATGAAAACACAATTTAAGGATTTTAGAAGGGTCATAGGCATGATCTGTTGCAAACATGAATAACGGTTTCACCCTATCATCATAATCGTTTTCATACTATGAATATATATACATTTTTAATTCACAATGATCCTATTTTACTGAATAATATTCATATTTAGTAAAATAAATAAATACATAAAAAGATACCCTAAAAGGGTATTCTTTATATACAAAAAACATATAGTCATAATATTTTATATAAATTTATATTATGTAGTTTTTTTAAACATATAAATAAAAATAATTACAAGAATTTGAACTATTATAACAATTATTGTTATTATTACAACCAGTTACATATCATAGATCATTATTTTTTGAAATGGATTTATAATAAGAGATAATTCACTCCATTTCACTTTCAATGTTCACTAAAAACCCAGGGATTTCTACAATTGGATAAGCGTTTGAGTATATATAATAATATTTCACTATCAAAACATATATCAAAACAAATTACTTATTTTTCACAATGTTTCTGTAGTGTTTGAAACAATGTAACCACATCAATTATGGTTGTTACATTTTTAAATTTATAAAAGATATCATATTTGAACACTTTTTATGGTAATAATTAATAAAAAAATTTAATATTCCAAAAGATCGTGAAAATAGTCAATATTGAGAGTATGTTGCAAAAAATTAATTCTTTAACCAAAATAACACAAATTTTCAAATTTCAAAACCATAAAGAGGATGCATTTAATCACAAAATTAATTTTAATGAGTAATGAAATTCACAAAAAAACAATATTGTTTATAAATATTAGGTGAATTATATTAATTATAATGGTAATTTTAAATTTATTTTAATTCCAAATATTCTGGCTTGTTTTCATTAGTTTTTCACATTTTTTGGCGTTTTAGAATATTTTGGAGTTAAATTGTTCAATAGCCTAATTTCATGCTTTGTATATTTTTTGTTTGATAATTAATTTTGGTATAATATTTAACTTTAATATTATATTTTTAGGTCGGAAGTGAATCTACATATGATTTATTGGGAATTTCATGAGCTGAGGATGAATAAAATGGGAAATCTAATCTCATGTTTGATTAAAGTGAGTTCGATCAACTTGTATCATATTAAACACAATACTAATAATTATTTGATGTTCACCCATGAACTTTACTCACATTTATAAATATCGCATGGGATAAAAAGGATAGTAAACAGGAAAAAATCATTCAAAAAATAGAAATGATTGGATGAGAATCCTTAAAAACAAGTTCAGAATTTCATACCTTCGGTTTTGTGGTGCAATTTGTCCAAAATAAACAAATTCAGTTATAGAAGACCTTTGATTTCATGAGAGTTTAAGGGTGGTGCAAGGAATATTGGATCTTATGGGAATCATTTATGAAGTGGGGAATATGTTTTATTAGAGTTTATTGAAAAACATGGAAGAAGTTTGTTTTATCATCACTAAAAACATAGGCCCTGATAAATAGAACTTTTCACATCACTTTCTTTGTATTAATAAATCATAAATTTTATCAGTGTTAAAAAAGAACTGAAAAAAGTAGTATTTCTTAGTGACTATGTTTTAGCTATTATAAATTACAATATCATAAACACTTAATCCAGCGCAGAAGAAATTTAAAAAATCAATAAATATCTATAAAAAATAAAATTATTTATATAAAGAATGAAATTATTCAAAATTAAATATACTTAATATTTAAATTGAAAAAATATATATTAAAAATTAATTTAAATTAATTAATTATATAAATTACAAAAACATTCAAAATATTAAAATATAATAAGTAAATAAATATAAATATATATTAAAAAATTATTGAATTCTAAAAGTATTAAAAATTAATAAATAATATTGAATGAATGAATATTAATAATGAATAAATAAACTTGAATAAATTGAAATAAAAATAAGAAAAAAGTAAATTCATAACATTAATTACATAACTTACAAACACATAACAATGAATAAATTGAATTATTTAATAATATTAAGTACATAAATAAAAAAGTGTTAAAAATTAATAATATTAAATATTTAAATTATAAAATTATTAAAAAAATAAATTTAAATAAATTAATTATACAAAATTTAAACATATTAAAAGTGATAAAACATAATAAGAAAAATGAATAAAAAAATATTTATATAAATACATACTAAAAATATTAGCTTGCTCATTCCTCGTCATATTGCTAACATATTTGATTGACAAAAGGACTGTAACAATAACTAATCTAGACACTCAAGATTAGTTAAAGTCATCATATATCTCCTATTTCATTTGATGGTGGAGATTATTTCTTTTAATTATTTGTCCACAATAGTGATCTACTTGAGACTTCCTGGACATTCTCTTCCTGTATGCAATCATGTTATTATTCAATAATTGGGTAATTCTATTGTCCATTTTCTGTGTGTTTATGTGAGTACCCTCACTGGGATATTCCTTCTTCATGATTGTACATGCATAGAGGATGATATTTTTAAGAAACTTCTAGAATTTTTTAGGATTTCTATTAAGGATTATTTATCTTTCAAGTAGCGTGTTGTTTTTTAATTTGTGATCAATTTTTGTTCCTTATGAATACATCAAGGGAATTTAGATTCAACATGTAGGAAGAGGTATCGGGTGAAGAAGACAGAGTTTGGTTATTCTAATGTTCCTATTATACCTCATTGTAATGGGAAGCATCAAGTTGTTGAGTTGACACCCCACATCATGGATAATTCAGTTGTGGGGATGGCTTCATCTTTGGACACATTTTCTCTATCTATGAATGCTATAACAGGGTGGTTGATATTAATTTTCTGTCTCCCCAAAATGGAATGGTGTCGAGCTTAATAAATGAGAAAATTGAGTTTGATAATAGTGCAGGCAGTGCACATTGTATTGATCGAGGTACTCTTTTGTAAATTTCTGAAGGGGATTCTTCAAGATTTTGAGAACAAGTTTGTGGGAAGGTCCCTCTTGGAAGGGATCCAAGTGGAATGGTTTTGGATGTGGTAGGGTCATAGTGTGCGCCATAGGGGATTCCTTCACAACCAGAAGGAAAACGATGTCTTATGTAGCCATTGACTGCAAACTTCTCTGGACATGTCCCACAGGAAGAATGGCCTAAGAAATATCATGTTCAACATAATGTTGATTATTATCATGATATTCATAATGACTTAAATTCCCCATGAATTTTTAGAAAATGGTGTAACATCTGAGATGATGGAAGTGACAAGGAAGCGCATATGATTCTATTTGAAACCACTCATATTTAGTCCACAGGTAGTGGTGGCACTGTCTCTTTTAAGGATGTTGTTATAAATTGGAATGAAAAAATGTTCAATAGTGAAGAGTTAAATTTGGTTCTTCTAAAAAGAAGGCCACAAAAGGATTATTCAAAGCTATGAAGAAATGTGTCTACCAGGACATCTTACAAGGAATCGAAGATCGAGCTCACCCTTGAGCAGGAAATATCCAAAGCAACAATCATGCGGATCCTTAATCAGGATACCTAACATTAGGAGTGGGAAACTGCTAATGATACCGATGATTATGATTTTTATTATGGGAATGATCATGTATTTTATGATCATTAAACTATTTTTCTAGATGATAGTAGGTTCTTTGTGTGACCTTGTCCATATATTTTTTTCTCTTACCTTATTTTTTTTTCATGTTTATTAAAAGGTACGAACCAATGGCTTCTGGCTAGACTTTTTTTTTGTAATTATTTAAATTTTAGATATTTTAAGAATATCAAAACTGAATAAATAAAATTGAATAAATATTAAGCATATAAATTAAAAACATGTTAAAAATATTAAAACATAGTAAATGATTATGTAAAAATAAATATTTAAAAATGAATAACTTCATAAAATATTAAAAGTTAATAAATATTAAAATTGAATAAATATTACTAAATGAAAAAATAATAAATAATAAAAAATTAAATTAAATAAATTAAATAAATATTCAAAATTGAATTCATAACATTAATTACATGAGCTACAGATGTATAAAAATTAATAAAAACAAATTAATATATAATATTAATTATATAAATAAAAAAATATTAAACTGAATTAAATGGAATGAAAAAAATATTAAAATGAAAATGAATTTGTAGGAATGAATTATATATATTCCAAAAATATTAGAAACATTAAAACATGACAAAATAAAAAATGAATAAATGTTAAACATATAAATTGAAAACATATTAAAAATACTAAAACATAATACATAATTATATATTGATTTTTAAAAAGAATGTATTCTCTAAATATTAAAAATTAATAAATATTAAAAAATAAAAGTGATATTAAATGAAATAATAATAAGAATTAATAAATAAAATTAAATAATTTACAAAAATATTTTAAAATTTGAATTCATAAAATTTGTTACATGAATTGCAAGCACAAAAAAATAATAAATAAATAATATTAATTTTAATTGTTGATGTATGTATTGTATTAATTTCATATCGAAAATATAATTATAATATATATTAGGTTCTTTGGTGGAAAATTACATTAAACACACACACCATGCACAGAGGCCAGAAAAACAGGTCATTGTCCCACCAAGGGAGAGCCCACCCATCAAGCCTTATTTATTCACTACATGGCCCAAGAACCCCAGAGAGATGAAGCCAATAACATGTACCAAAGGCCCACAAACTGGCCTGAAGGCATAGTGCAACATCATTCTTACATCATGCATGTGTCACCGTCTGCCTGCATCACCATCTGTCTATGTCATGTCTGCATCACCGCATGCCTGTAACATTGCATGCCAAGGGCAACTCGCTCCCACCCGGATTTGATCTCGATTCTGATGTAAAATTACGGGGCGCCGTTACCAATCTGGAAAACCCCCAACTACCATATAGAAAATATAATTAATTTTTAACCTATAGAATTTTTAAAAGTATTTAAAAATTTTATTATTTAATTAATTGTAGAAATTTTTAAAAATTTATAAATAACTATGAAAATTGAATATATTTTGAAAATATTAAATTAAAAAATAATAAAAATGAATAATTATTAAAAAGTATAAATTATAGAAAATACTAAAAATAGAAAAAAATTAGAGATGAATAAATAATATTAAATCAATAAACAAACTTACATATATACATGTTCACAAACATATACATGTATAGATATATACAAATATATATACACATATATACATACACATACACATTCACATACACACATACACATTTAAACATTTACATACACATACACATAAACATACATAAGCACATGCATATACATATACATACATGTATGTATACACATAAACATACATACAATTGCATACACGTGCATTCACATACATACAAATATATATGCATACATATGAATAATACGTAAACATTCACACATACACATATGCATAGACATACATATACAAATAAACAAATACACATACACATACACATTCAAATGCATATACACAAACACATACCAATACACATACACATATACAAACACATACACATACACATAAACATACATAATCATATAAACATACACATACATGCATAAATATGCATAAAAACACAAATTTACACAAACATGAACATATATGTGCACATATATATAAACATTAATATGTATATACACATACACAAATGTAACATACTGACCTGAACCACTAGGTCTGAGTTGGAGGGTCAAATGAGATCCTGCATACCTCCTCGTATTCAAGAGGTTGGTAACTGACAACAAAGGATTATGTATGTCAGTGGGGATACTATACCTTCCATATCATGTCATAAGAAAAATAATCACAATAATAAACAATATAATTATCAATATAATAAATAATTATAGTACATGAAAGAACTAAGTTGATGGAATACATGTCACATAAGTATTAAAAAGGGATCCAAAAGGAGGAAGAAAAGCAGGGTAAACAAATGAAGCTATATAAATAAATAAACAATGGGTACACTAAATTCCATCCTGATAATCTAGAAGCTTTATATCCTCTACTCAGTCATCCACCACTAGGAACATTTCCTTTACCGAACCTCCAGTCTTGAAATCTACAAGAACACCAAATTGACTGAATAGAGTCTGAGTACATCACTCAATAGGGAACCACCAATATATCCTTAACCAAGTGTACTTATGTATAAAATGTGTATTCCATTAATAAAATAAATGAATAAAATGAATAACATAACACAATATAGAACCTAGAGATCATGTGAAGACTAATCCTCCATAAACCCACAACCGTATCAACTTTTGATACTTGCTAAAATGATTGTCATGGTGTCGAAAGGATCAAAACTACCCCCAAGGTTATTAGTACGTCACTCATAATTCACAAGTCATTGAGTTGAAAAGCTACTTGAAATCCAAAAGGCATCTAGTTTCAGCATGTTTCTTCAGAATCCTCAACGAATAAAGTTACATATGATCCATAAGGCTATCATGCTCCATTGTTGTCATCTTTACACATCGTTCACACTCCACATCTAAATAAAACATACCATGGTAGTCACTTTTCACATGTTCCAAGAAAAAATATACTAAAGGAATGGTGATATATATTAAGGTAAAACATGATAATAAAATTAGCATGAAATCATGAGATAAATAATTGAACCAAATTCAACATGTGAATCAGATCAAACATGGTAACTAACTATTCTAACAATTCCCATATAAAAATATCATATCGGGTCTCAGGGGAAACACACACACATGTGATCAAAATTCAAGAATGTTTATCAATTTTTCTAGCACATGAATTATATTAATGAAACATGTGTAACAAAATCCCCAAGAGGTAAAGAACTTCCAACCCCAAAGTCATCAACATCAATAACAATGACAAGTCACTTAATGTGTTTCAAAAGCTAGAATGGAAACCTCAAAAGTCATGAACAGACACTCCTAGGAGTTATTATTATAGTCTTTGAAATTTCAGTGCTCTCAGTTCTTTATGAACACCAAGAACTAAAACCAGTCATTTTATTTAAAAAATAAATAAAATATCACATGCAATGATATTTTCTCTGTTGTGGATAATTTATGAATTATCATTTTAGGCCAAAACATGCACTAGAATTCTTTTCCTTAAGAATAATTATAAAAAACCCATTTGATGTAAATAATATCTCTTAACTAATTCGAGAACACATATGGTAATCCATTATAATTATTCTTTCATTAAACCATATTTATCCTTCAATAATTTTTATAATTATCCTTTAATAATAAATTATCCATTCATAATCATCTTATGATAATTTCTTCATAAATTATCCTTTGATAATTAGAAATAATTATCTTTTGATAATTCTAGATAGTTATCCCTTGGTAAAATCACATTATTATCTTTTGATATATTTTTATAAATCATCTTTTGATAATTTATCAAAATTTTCTTTTGTTAATTATTGATAATTATATTTTGATAATTAATTTAATCATCCTTTGTTAATTTTAATAAATCATACCATTATAATTCGAAGTGATTTTACTTTTTAATTATCATGGGATAATTATATGAAATTATTATTTTATAATTATTATAATTATGTTTTATAATTTTGTGCAATTATCTTTTTGTAATTCGATGAAATTATCATTTGATAATTATTCATAATTATCTTTTGATAATTTGATGAAATTTTTATTTAATAATTATTTATAATTATACGTTGATAATTTTTATTAGATATCCTTTGATGGTTTATTGGAATTATCCCTTCATTATTCTATGTTTTATCATTTTAATTTAAATTTAACCTTTTTCCAGAATTCGAGATTTAAATATAAAAAGAGTAAAAATAAATTAAAAATAAAACAAAATGAAAAATGTTAATCTGCATGCAGTTTCTAAGGAATAAAGTCGAGGGTAGACACCACACTTGGAATGAGTGAGGAAAACCTAAATCGCGTCTATCGAGGCCTCTCGATTGCATTCAAGGAATATCAACGATTGTTCAAACATGAAAAAATCAACCTATACTAAAGATGAATGGTTCAGCTATTTCAAAAGAAAAAACACATATGGGGTTTCTATAACTAAAAGTTTAATCCACCATTTCAACCCATGATTCAACTAAAACATGAATGCATATTCCTTAATTTCACCCCATTAGGGATTTACCAAATTTAATAGGTCGAAACAGATGATTAAACAATATTTTGAATTGTTTTCTACATGAAAATGGAGGGTGAGTGGCATGTATATGTGGAAGAAGAAAAGGAAATAAATAAAAAAATGTAAATAAAAAAAGGGTATAAAAAATCATCCTTATGCACCAACATGTTATTTAATCAATTACCCAACATGCACAATAGTTATGTCTTGGATAGGGTAAACCCCACATTACCGACCTAACGGAACATATAAATTTTCCTTCTGAAACACAGTTCTAGAGATATTTCATTATTATAGAAAAATGAAATTAGAATAAT
Source organism: Viscum album (assembly GCA_963277665.1). Lineage (NCBI taxonomy): Eukaryota > Viridiplantae > Streptophyta > Magnoliopsida > Santalales > Viscaceae > Viscum > Viscum album. Next base: position 1,386,190,761 of record OY728123.1, read on the forward strand.
ATAATATTTTTAATATTTTTTTTCTATCACAGTGAAGTCTCCATGGGCCCCATAATCTCATTCCCACTTAGCATCTAACTCTAAAATTATTCCATATAATATTCCAAGGTGTAAAAAGTTATTTGAAACATATGTAAATCCTTTTAATAATTTATAAAGATTTTTTTATTGAAAAATATCATTTTAAAAAAAATACACATAAATTACAAACAAAATAGGGTTTTATTATCATTAAAAATTGAGGGTATTAAAATTATCCCCCTATATCGACTTCCCATTCTTAAAAAGTTACTCCATATGTTTTTAAAAAACAATGACTGTTACAGAGTGCTTTAAACAGTGCAAGAAAATCACTTTCAAACTTAGTGAAGATAAGGGGGTCCCCTTTAACAATGCTAAAAAAGAACTGATAAAGGTTTTCTTTATCCATGCTAAGAAAGCACTGATAATTGGTGTTCGATATACATTCTAAAAAAAGCACCAATAAATGACCCCCTTTATCCGTGCTATTTTAGTGTAGATAAAAGACATTTTTATCAATTTTATTTTTAGCGCTAATAAAATTCCACTTTATCAACGCTCAAAATAGCACTAATAAAGGGTGCCTTTATCAGCACTCAAAGTAGCACTGATAAAGGGGACCTTTATCAGTGCTAAAAATACTAATGATAAAGGTCAGGATGCCTTTGATATGCAATTTATATAATAGCACACCCACCAGCAGCACCTACACATCACACACACACCACCTAGGCAAAACAACACTTGCACAAGACACACAAGAACAAAGCAGTGCACAAAACGGTTTAAAAAACAATTCTATATACATTTCAAACAATGTTTTATATAATTACATTTACAATTATCCAACTAATTATTAAAAAAATTAATGTTTCATCCTATCACATCCATGACCCCTCTCAAAAATATTCGTCCATGGTACTATTTTCTAAACATATCACCCCAACTCAAGAAAATGGTTCCACCTATATATAAAAACTAATATTATGTTAGAAATACTATAAATAAATAGATTACACATTAATATGAAAGAATACATTAATAAAAGGTTTATTTTATTAAAAAAGTCATATTTGGAGTTATGAATATCACACCTTGTGTTGTATTGAGGTGGGGTTGATTCCTACACATCAAAAACGAGTTATGGATCGTTTTCCTAAAATATCAAAACAATTTTAATGGGTTTTATTTTTTTCGAGTATGCCCCTTGATTTTCTGATAAAATTAATATCAAACATAAATGAAATACTTAGATTTATACCAGTCACATCATTGTTCATATTGAGGTATGTTTTATTCCTACATGTCAAAAATGAATCCATTATCATTTTTATAAATTATCAAAATAATTTCAATGGGTTTTCTCAGTTATCAGTATGATAGTTGTGTTTTTTTACTAAAATACCATTTCAAGCTGGAAAAACCCCTTTGGAGTTAAACTGGTCTCATCTTGCATTAGTTTGAGGTGAGAATACTTCATACACATTACAAAGGACACACAAATCTCTCCCCTACATTATGAAAACAATTAGTTGTTGTTTTTTTGGTTTTCAGTTCGTGGAAAGTTGTCATGTTAAACTGTCGATTTTAAACTGATAACAGACACTTTTAGTCATACTAGTCTCACAATGCATCATATTGAGGTTATATTGATTCTTATACTTCACAAATGACTCATAGATCATGGTTTTAATGTATCAAAACAATTTCAATGAGTTTCCTTGGTTTTTAGTATGTCACTTGTTCTTTTTTACTTAAATTAATGTCAATTTTAAATAAAAACACATTTGGATTTATACCAGTAACATCATTCATAGTATTGTGGTGTGGTTGGATCTTAAAAATCAAAAATGTCTCATGGATAATTTTATAAGGTATCAAAACAATCCAAATGTGTTTTCTCAGTTTTAATATGTCAATTGTGTTTTTTAATAAAATATCATTTCAAATAAGAAACATTCTTTTTTGAGTCATACTGGTCACATCGTTCTTAAATTTGATGTGATACTACATCATACACATCAGAGAGGACATAAGAATAATTTTCCTAAATTTTAAAGAAAATTGGAATGTGTTTTCTTGGTTTTTAGTGAGAGAAACATTTTGAGCAAAAATGTAAATTTTAAACTAACAGTAGACTCTTCTAGTCATATTGTTCACATCATGTGTCAGATTGAGGTTCAGTTGATTTCTACATGTCACAAATGACACATGTATCATTTTAATAAAGTATTAAAACAATACAAATTCATTTTATTGGTTTTCAATATGTTAGTTGTTCTTCTTACATAAATTAATATCAATTTGTTTTAAAAAAAGTCGCATTTGCATTTATACTGATCGCATCGTGTGATTTATTGATGCAGGGTTGATTCCTACACGTCAAAAATGACTCATGGATCATTTTTCCCGAACTATCAAAACGATCTGAATTTGTTTACTCATTTTTCAGTATGCGAGTTGTGTTCTTTTAATAAAAATAATGTAAACTTTAAATAAAAAGAGGCAATTTGAGTAATACCGGTCACACCGTGTGTCGGATTGAGGTGAGGTTTTTTATACACATCTCAAATGACATATATATAGTATTAATAATGTATCAAAACAATATGAATTTGTTTTATTTGTTTTCAGTGTTGTAGTTGTGTTTTTTTACTAAAATATCATTTCAAGCTCGAAACACGCATTTTGAGTCATTCCAATAGCATTGTGCATCAAATTGACATGAGACTTCTTTATAAACGTCACAAAGAACTAATGAATCATTTTCCAAAATGATGAAGACAATTGGAGAAAATTTTTTTGGTTTCTAGTGAGTGATGTGTCTTGAGAAAAAATGTCAATTTTAAAATACTAACGGACACTTTTAGTCATATTGGTCACACTGTTTGTCAGATTGAGCTATGGTTGATTCATAAACATCACAGATGACTGATGGATCATTTTCATAAAGTATCAAAACAATCTAAATGCACTTTCGCTATTTTTAGTATGTCACTTGTTCTTTTTGCTAAATTTATTTTTAATTTGTTATAAAAATACACACTTAAATTCATAACGGTAACACGATTTGTCAGATATAGGTGAATTTGATTCGCACACATCACAAATGACATATGGATCATTGTACTAAAGTATAAAAACATTCCTTATGTGTTTTCTCATTTTTCAGTATGACACATTTTCATTTTGCTAAAAATACAGAAAATTTTATACAAATATAGACACTTCGAGTCATACTTGTCACATATTCATGTTATTTCTATACATTCTTCTATCAGGTATACAACACATTTATTTAAAAAACCTATCTCATCTTGTGAAGGGGTGTCTTTTTGACAATCATGTTAGTACTGGAAAAATATAAATACACAAAGGATTAATAAATATTTTAAATGAAATAGTAATTATCTTCAAAAATACCTTTTCAGGGATGTTGGGTAATTTATGGAATACAATCTCTTCCATAAATTTACAAACATAATAACCACATAGTTAATTTTTTGTCTGTTTAAGACACTACATCAAATTTGAGAAAAAATAATTAATTTTTTATATGTGTTTGGAAAATGCGGTATTATTATATATACTATAATTTTTATCTAGTCGTAGTACTTTTGATGTTTCTTGTCCTTTCCCCTAGCCTAATTCCATGACGTAGATGATATTCACACACCACACTATCATAAAATAATCCTCATTAAAAGATAATATAAATTATATAAAAAGATTTTTAGTTCTAAAATTTTTGATGTAGTGTATTACAAAATTGAAAAACTCCATCATTTGTGGTTGGTTTGTTGGATATCTATGCATTGAATCCAAGAAATAAATATTTGGGGTATCCGAATTGACCATAATGAGATTCCAATGTTTCCTAAAACACAAAAAGGAATAATTAATGAAAGAAATTAAAATATATTTAATATCATTAAATTTTATAGCTTTACCCCTGCATCATTAGTATTAATAATACTCTTTCATCCGTATTTTTGTTGTTAAACGATTTGAGTAGGCCTTCCACTATTTTACCCTCTTTCTGAGATTCTATATCTATTTGTTCTATATATTTGACATGATGACAAAAGAGTCCAAATTTTTGTTCATGGGGAAATCCCTTCAATTGTTTTTCATATATATGAGTTTAAAAAATATGAAATATATTTAGTCATAATTATCATAGTATATCATCTTTTAGAAAATAAAATCATGAAAACATACCTCTTGTATACATTTACAACTAATACACCTAGCCAATCATGCTATATGATTTCACATACATTGTCAAAACTAATGAAATATGGATCTTCCCCACTATAAATATTTTCATCCTAAAGAATCATGTGAATTATACCAACTTTCAACTTCATAATCACATGAGTCTGCAATGATAATAAATACTAATATAGAACGGGCTAGTTTAAGGTTATTTTATTATATCATTTTGATTGGTTGGTTGATCATTAAAATTGTTTTGAGTTTTTCTTTCTTTTCACCCCCTTAAATTTCTTCATCTATAATAACATTCATCGGTTTAGTCCTTTTCTATTAAATTTTAATGCCTTATCTAGAAACAATTTGGAAATGAATACCTCTTTGTCGACATTTGTTTACAACATGTGATGGAAATGAGATGATTTTTCCAAGAGCTTGTTCATATTTATTAATATATTCATCATATATTGAAACATGTATCTCCATGATCATCTCATGGTATATGGTAATCAACACTTTTTCATGACCTACTGTACGTGGTCAGTTGTGTAGCATGGTGTTCTGAACATTGAACACTGTAGCACTCACTACAAGGATATGGGTGAGTGTTGATAGAAATAAATCAAAGTTATTTTCACCCTATACAATATCAATACAGGAAAGGTAACAATATCTATCTAATTCATAGAAACAATTATTAGAACATTGATTACCTTAGCTAAGAATGGTTTTCCAAGGGAATGGCTTGGCTAAAAGCTAGTGGGGGTGGGGTGGGATCTTCACATGCTACTTTTTCTTAAGTTTTTTCTCCTCTTTTCCTCTCTCTCTATCATATTATTTGAACTCTATCTATAATTTTACATATTAATCAAGGATATCTATTCATTATCTCATAATTTTGATTTTTCACTTTTAATCTCCCTCTTTTTTTCATAAAAATGTTCTGGGTGTCACCCTAAAACCTACACCTCTAACACGAACATACTTTTCTGGCTGCTTCAAGGCCACCGAAAGTATGTCTACATCCAGTTTGGGTGTTATTTATTCTTATGAATATGAAAAATAAGAAATATAGTAAAAATTATAATAACTATTATGTAAACTTGATTTAATGAAAAAAAAATAATTATTATTTCATACTTACACATGTTTCCCAAACATTTTGTGCGCTTTCATATATTAGTATCCCATATTTATTAACATGTGCCTCCTTCTATAGCACATGGTGTGGGATGGAAGTTACATTGGATATGTATTCACTAATCTATATATATAAAAAGGAACATAGTTATGGTGTTTTTTAATGTCACATAAAATTATTACGATAGATTTAAAATATATACCAATTTTTTTTCAATTGATGCATTCCCCATTATTTCTTTATGGTATGGTTATGCTTTTTTTATCCTCATTCCTTTTTTTCATTACTTAGATGTTGTTTCATAAATAAAAAACTATCAATCAAAGTGATGAATACATGTATCATCAAACAATGTTTTACCAAACACAATGTACCTGAAAAGACTGCTCCTCAAGATGGCTAGTAAATGGATCTCATGCTCCTTGTGTTATCATGTGTGCATAGATAGGAGGTGGGTGTGGGTTTTTTTTCCATTTAGCATCTTTAAGATAACATTTCTTTAAAATTTCATGAAAGCCTCTATGAACCCTTCCAGAAACCCTTAATACATAGTCCTTGTGCATGTCATCAACTATAAATGCACTCCACAAGGGATGATGAAGAGTATGTCAATGATTCATTATTTTATTTTTTATTAAATTAAATAAATGATATCATAATGTTACTATAATATCTCCCCACATCGTTGTCATAATCCCGGTGAAAACATGCGGCCAGGACTGTACATCAATGAGAACATGTTTCTGAGTGACGATTCCAATGTAACTACTGATCATGGCCTTATTCAGGATAACATATTGTCCCCACTTATTATATCTAGCCTTTTATTTGATTCCTTTCACTTTTTTCTTTTAGGTTTTTTGCTAAAACCGTCAAACTACGACGCCCCTATTTTTTATACGCTGCAGGTTTTTTGGTGCCAACCATTTCCTTGGTTTCAACATCATAATAATATTCCTTTGGAGTGAAAGATTTGATATGTGAAAATGGTAGTTGTACCTATGCATTCAGATAATCATCAACAATAGTTTGAAAACCCTATTGGTCATCTGCAATGTGTGCAGTAGTTGGTTGAGAGACCGATTTGTGCCTGAAGATTGAGAGAATCATAACGTGCAGAAGTCATTATCTTCAGAAGTGGTTAAGAAACTAATTTATATTACATAAAAGTAGTAGTGAACAAATAATAACATAAGGTAACATCAAGTATGTTACAAAAAAATATATAACCTAATTATTGAAATCTATTTTTTTAAAAGGCTGAAATGATTTATCCCCTCTATCGACTATCAAAATCCCTTCATTATGGTCTCCTTTAAGATATACAATTCCTTCTACATTGGAACCAATGAAAAATGATTGCAATGTACCAATGAAAGGGTCATCTTTGTTGAATTCTCATCTCACCCTTCAGTGGTTTTGGTGGATAAATGAACAACTGACCAGTTTTGATTTGCAGGATCGGGAGAATAAAATACTTGTACTACCTATGATTCAATTATAAATGGTTCGTATTTGTAACATTCCAAACAGAAATAAAATTTCATGAATTCCAACTCATCTATTTATTAATAATACTTTTATCAACACACTTCCATTGAAAAATTAGCACTTGGAAGTTCATATAATCAAACTCCAATATTTGTTTGATGATTCCAATGTATGACATATTCACATAAATTGTTTTTCTATCTATAGCATTGGAAACATGCATCGCTTCATCCACAAGTATAACTCCACTATTCTTCATGGTAATTTCTTCATCATTTTCATTACTAGAGAATGTATAAATATTAATTACATAAGAATTATAAGATAATACATACACACTTGTCCCTCCAGTTAGCCATTGAAGTTTTTATGAAATTAAGTCTAGATTATCATATGACTCCTTAAATGTATGGTCCCGAACCCATCCTATAAACTATAAATTATGTGTATTTGATATCCATTTTTTATCCCTTTATGGATACAAATTATTAATAATTTCATTGTGGGTTTCGACATATGGGTAAACCGCCAAACTGTAATGTGAAACCTAAAGGTGGGCCTGATCTCAATCTATAATATTGATTGGGTCAACCTCTCTTCTGAAAATTCCTTCACCCATAATCCACCCAGTGTTACAGCATTTCTTTAGAACAATGCTTTCCACACTAGACATGTATTCAGTAAAAATTTCAATAGTTTCCTCAACAATATATCAATATTCAATACAACCACCTGTCCAACTTCAATTTTAAAAATACCCATTACATATCTTTATGTAATATTTAATTGGGTACATCCATTTATAGTCTAAAAGACCAAATAGTTGAATCTCTCCCTCTAATTGAACCATCAAATGAATCATCATATCAAAGAATGCCGGATGGAAGAACATTTCCAATTCACATAATATGAAGGAAATTTCTCTTCTCATACATGGAAATTTTCTCAGGTCTATAACATTAAATTATATAGATTTGATGGGGAAATAGATCCTTGTTAACATATAACAGAAATTCTTGGGAAAAATACAACGTAGAGATATAAGAATTAGATCATACAACAAAACATGGAAGTCATGTAATTTCAGAACCTTTATCTTAAAATTGGTTATTGATACTATGTTCTTGATATTTTAGGGATACCCCTATGGAACCTTTAAATCATTAAAGAAGTTGAAAAACTAATATCTCTCTTTCCTAGAAAGTTTGTAAGTAGTTGGAGGAAGAAAATTTCATTTTTCACACTTCACTAGCACCAAATCTTCCTATTTTACCATGTTAATCTTGTCCCCCCAAGGCATTATTATATCCTTCGTTTTACTAGGTGCATTTAGAAATATGTCGATGACACTATAACATACATTTTTTTCAACAAGAATAATATTAAATAAGTGACTGACGTATAGAAAATTTCAGTATTGTAATTAAAAAAATAGATCTATTCTTCCATCTGAATTTAGTAAGGTTTTTCAAAAATGATTTACCCAAAGCAGTGTCCATATGTTTTACATTCTAAAATATTTGATCACCAGTAAGTGGAGATGGTGTTGTACATTCTTATGAACATCCATCAAATGATGTCATTTATGATCGATACTTATGTCATCATGGTAGAAATCTATGATTTCCTAGAAACACAGTTCATGATGAATGTTTTAACCTAATAGATTGTGTACCTTGTTCACAGATGAGACACCCATGACTTCCTAAAATTCTATATCCTAGAAAATCCCAATTATTAGGAAAGTCATTTAACATCCTGTACAACATGGATCTCAATGTGGAATCCTCATTTCTATAGGAATAATACAATATAACACCTGAATTCCCAAATAATTTCGAATAATTAATCAAGGGAGCCAAATAAACATCAATATCATTACCTAGTTGTTTCTATGCTGATATAATCATAGATAACATGATGTGTTTTCATTTTCTATATAAAAATGGAGGAAATTTTTTATTTACCAACATAGATGACCATGTACTATGAGTTCTTCATTGAAAATAAAAAATATTCACTCCATCTATAGATAATTCCAGATGAAGGTTTATCACCTCATTTCTTAAATCAGGATACTCATGATCGATTCTATTCCACTGAGGAGAGGCTGCTAGGTGATGTAGTTTTCTATATTTATTTCTCTTATCTGTGTGCCACATAAATTTCCCTATAGTCTCCTCTCTTCTATATAGGAACCTAAACCTTGGACTGATTGGAAAGTACGATATAACTTTTGTATGACCGAATTCATCTTTATTATATTGAGAATCACTACACATTGGGAATTATCTAAGTGATTGTGTTTCCTTGCAAAACAGTATACAATAATTCAGGTTGTTGTGTATTCGTTCTGAGATCATACCCATCGATTGTAGCTTTTGTTTGGCATCGTATTTTCAGCTCGAGATATCATTTTCTTCTCGGAGCAAGTCACTCAAGAGAAATTGTAATTTTGAAAAACTGGAATAACTCCATCTGTTGCCTACTTTTAAATTATACAACTTCATTATAGCTGTAAATGCTATATATTTAGTGCAACCACCATAAAAAGGAATCATTTCACAACTCTTTAACTACTCAAACAATTTTGGGCAATCAAAAATTTTATCTTCAGCTATCCTTGTCATTTCCTTAATATGATCTTTAGAATCATTCACATATGTAATCTCATCCTCAATATGGTCTTCTACATTTTCCACACTTGTAATCATATCAGATGATCCATACAATTCATTGTTATCCCATCTGTTAGCCGAATTCTCTTTTTCCACATGTTTATTCCAAAATATATAACATTGATCTATTTTGTGATAGATTGAGTGTTCTTAAAACTCCTCTGGACATACTTTTCTTGAATAACATTAGAGTAAACACAGAAAATGGTTTTGAGAAGGATCATATGCATGATCTTTCTCAAACATGATGAACTCTTTTACTCCATCTTCATACTCTCTTGTCAAATGATAGGCATTCATCCATTATTTCTTCATATCCATCCTATTTGATTAAGTGATATTAATATTTAACAAAATAAATATAAAAACATGTATATAAAAATTACCCAAGGATAAAAATAATTATATACTTTAAGACTCCTTTGAAAACTATTTTTAAAATCTTAGTTGAAATCCCAATAAAAAATCCAACCATTTACACAAATTCTTCCTTTAAAATATCGTGCCCTTTTTAAAATAAACCAATTAGTTTCAAACACTCTTTCTTAAAACCCCAATTCATGTTCTATAAATAATTCAATTCAACTTCATGACCCAATAATGTTAGTCATTTAAAATGAGCAACAACCCTCAATATTTTACATATTTTCATTTAGAACTTCACATACCCCTTGTTAAAACGAAACCAACATTACATACACATTCAAAACATTCACATCTCATTATGAAATCCTATCAGGTGAGTTGAGAAACACTTTTCATGGATGTTAAGTCCATGAAAAGTGTTTAAATACTTTTAATGCTATTTAAAACTAAAAAAATGTATGTTGAACACATTTTCCAATAAAATTTTTAGTGTATTCCAATAACAACTCATGGAAAGAACCAGTATTTCCAAATATAGAAAAGGATTTGGGAAGTTTCTCTTATGTTTTCTTAAAAGTTTGGACCCACAAGTAACCACATGGACATCATGGACTGAAACTATTCAAATCTAGACTCTTGATACATCACAATATAATCCATACTCATTACGCAGCTAATTTATGGTTATGATTTATGTTTTCACCAATCTCCCATTAAAATCAAAGAAGGATCACTCATTAACATCTAAAAACTCATATTGAGATACAAAAATTATGTTAGGTCTCGTATAATTCCATGCCTATTTCAATGGTATTATCATAGATGAAAATTTGAAGTTAGTACTTCATCCCTCTCTCATATAATTCAAATCTCATTTAAAATCATCCACCATCTCACATATAATCTTATCTTATACCATGCCTTATCCATACCATCAATGTAGGGAGTGTAACTAGCCTATAGAAAATTAAGTGACATTACAAAGGGTAGTGATTAAGAACCCACTCAAGATCAATAACATGATTCCTAAGAAAAATATAAATTATCTTACTAAAACATTCTAAAATGAAATTTAAAAATGAATGAAAATCCAAATAACACCATCATCAACACTAGTGACCCTTGGTAACTCGTCATATCCCATTTTCCAACCATAGACCAATCTAATCATTAAGAAAAAAACAAAATTGGACACTAAAAAAGGAGACATAAGAGTGTAATACACTTCCGTGCACCAGTTCATATATAGGGTGTGAGTTAAAAGTTATTTTCATTATCTCATAAATATTTATTTTTGAATCCCTTCATAATATATTTCATAAAGTGCTAGTTTGAACATAATTTATAAAATATATTTTCACATGAATTATAAAATAAGTGTAAGAAAACAAATTTACATATTTTAAAAAAAATTATCCTTTTTATAATATAAAATCATGGATGAATAAAAACCTGAAATACATATATAAAAAAATGGAAATATTTCATTTAAAACCATATAAGACATTTCAAATCATTGTTTATCCCACTTTTAGAACATTTTCTAAAAAACTATGTTCATAAATAACCACAATGAAAAGCAATTTTCTTAAAACTCATTTAACAAATAACCAATTTTTTATTTTTAAATAAAACTTTTTAAACTTTTAAATATTACTATTTCAAATAATGAAAATACAAACTCGAAGTTAAATAATGATTATACATAGGCATTAAAGAAATAAAGAAACATAATCCAAAAAACAACAAAACGATGGGGCCATATAATAAAAAAAATAATGGAATAAAATCCATCCAAGAAAATAAATCCTCTAAAGTGTCCTAATAATGATGTAAAAATTATTAGAAACTTCTTAAGACTCAATTATTTGGATCCTAAACTGGAGATGAGGAACCTAGATCGATAAAATTTAAATTTCCATATTTATGTAGTCCTATAAAACTCACTAGGCTCTATCATGATTAGGGGATCAAAATAAACCTTGGTCCCTTCTTGTACATTCCATGGACACTGAAACATCTCAGAAAATCACTAAATCTAACTAGGACCTTACACTAGGAAAAGAAATCAACAATAGGGATTTAACTTATCTGGATTCCTACCAGTTTCCAAGGACACCCATGAAATTCCAATAGTTTAAGTGAGAAACTAATTAAATAATAGATCACCACATAAATATAATTTCAATAATTTTAAATCCAACCTCACCCCAACTCATACTCCCTCATAAGAAACAACCCCTTTCACATCCTTTTATAAGATTCAAAATAAGTATAATAATATAATGAATCCCCCATGGGGTCATGATCCACTGTTTCGTCATCCCATGGAACATGTGTTCTTGTAAAGATTCATTACTTTCGGGCGGTTTCCATTGGATTTATTTACAGAACTGGAAACATCCAATGGTTATTTATCTAATGGGACCTGCTTTCCAAAGGCAGGTGTTCATTATGTTTGAACATACCATACTTAATAACATGCATTGGCCAAGAGTATGGGTGTTCAGACTTATCACTCTTTTTTGTGGGGGATTATTGGCTACTCTGGGACTCTCGTATAGATTTGAGATATTTTTCATTAATCCTTATTAATTCACCAAGTATAACATAATTTTCCCTTGGAATTTTCAATCAATTATTATCATGTGTGAAATTTAGAATCATTTTTATATATTCAAGGTTATTCATTAATGGAGACATTTGTATGTATTCAAGTTTCTCCATCAATGGTATCCTCTCATATACTATTTTGAGATTCTTTTAACCATTGTTATGATGGTACATGATTTTAAGCTACTCAGTGAAGAAATATGGAATTTATTGTCATAAAGGGATATAAAGGTTTGTTTTGATGTTGGGATCGTACCCATAAATAGGCTACCTATGTATCCTTTTAGAATGGAATTATAACCCTTGTAGTTTGGTGTCACATAATGGGGCACATCATACCTTTTAAGATCATGTGATAAGGAGCTAGTTGTACTTTTTAATGTCATATGGTAAGGACATCTAAGTGAAAGGTGTTTAGTCAAGTTTTGGTGTGGGTATTATTCCTAAAAATCCTATGGAACCTAGAAATATTCTAGGTTTCATGTTAGATTAGACCTTGTTGAGGATAAGGCCTAGGAAGAACATGGTTTATTTGAAGTGTGGGGTTTAAACCACAGAGAGGCTTCCTATGTATCCCATTTGGATGGGAATCAAAGACCATGTAGTTCGATGAGTATCATATGAGTGTATAGTAATTTGAGAGAAATTTGTTTGGGTTTACTTCATAAAAATTATTCCTTTAATGGATGAAATGATATGGAGCTCGGACCTTTGGAATGCTTCCTAGGTTTCCAAATTATGATGGGAATCAGAGTTCTATTAGTTCAAGAGTTGGAGGTGTTTGTGAAAATGTTTTGATTATGAAAAATCTCTAAGACCACATGAGTCTTTCTTAGTGTGAGAAACAAGAGGATGTAGAATATTGAACAAAGGCACACACACACTTTTCATCCTCCATTGTTGGAAGAGGGTGGGCCTCTGACGGTGATGGTGGAAGTGGCAGAGGCAACTGTGAAAGAGGGAGAGGAGAAAAACCTTCCTTCTATTCTCTTTACATTGGACAAGGGAATAATGTAAAGAAGGTGTGAAGGTGAAGGTGGTAGAGAGAACAAATATTTAAACCTCCTAATTGAATGGTTATGAGCATACACCATGATGGCTACTATAAAATTGGCCCTGGTAGGGGAGGCAGATTTCTCATTTGTTCAAAAGAAAAAAGTATGTATGAACCATACCTTCCCTACCAAATAACTAAGGTTCTAGGTTTTATATATTAAAAGGGGATCTCATGACCCAAACACTAATCCTTAAAACCAGAAACATCCCAAAACTGTTCCTGAGAGAAAGGTCCATGTGACTGCGGATATTCAAACCCACATAAACTCCATGAATCCTAACCCATTAAAAAACAAATGTGTGAAACCTTGGACTATGAATATACCAACCCAAATAAGATACATGATTATGTGCCTTTCCCAATGTTTTGATGAGCTAGGAGGTTTTGGTGGTGATTTCAAAATAATACCTTTCAGATAAGGGAGCCAATGAAGAGGAATCTATTCCATTATTGGATTTGAATAAATCTTTAAGAATGGATTTGTAGAATGAAGGTATAAGGTGAATCAAAGACGGGCACCCAAGTTAGTATCCAGTGCACTAGTATGGGCAAGCAAGTAGGCTTGGGAAACCTGATTTTCACTTAAGTAATGAACAACAAGGATGTTACTACAAGGGTGAGACTTCTCTCACGCCTTTAAGAGTATTCACAAGTATTCCCAAAAGTGGGGTGCTCATGTTCCTTTGAGAGGAATAGGTAGTGTGAAAGTGTTTCTGATTCAGGGAGGATTAGAACATTGAGAACCTAAGTGTTATGGATTTAATAAAATAAATGGATCACAAGTCTTTTGATCCTCCTTCAATTCCCCCACTCTAGGGGTTAAATAACTACCTTGAACGTTTCAGAAGACTTGGGCAAAGAACTAGGGTGACCAGAGAAACAATTAGTATTTCAGGAAATTCATCCATACAAATGAAGGAACCAAGGGTCTATTTATAGGAAAATAAGTGACCCTAGGTGAAATGGTGGTGGGGAATGTAAGTGGGTTGTGCGCTAGAACATGGCGTCCATGTACCTTGCGCATCGACAGATCCTCAACTTGACTGGGGAAATCAAATTTTCAAGCCTTTGCAAATATTGATTTTATTCATATGTTTTCTCCTCTTTTTTCTAAGGAATTTCACTTTGTCACCATTTATATATTGTGATGGAATGGAGGGTAAAAAAACCCTCCCTCATAATTGGATTCGAAATAAGAAGAGGATCCTACACTAAGGTAAAGTTATAAAAAGGGTAAAAAGAGGTTGATGAGTTGTGAAAATGGTAGCATGTGAGATATGGTTGAGCAATGTGATGGTGCACAATGTCATATTCATAGCTTATATACAGTGGCATCACTTCAGTAGAAATTAAAAGAAATTCTAGAAATACAATTGTTAGCACGCTGGTGTTTTCACTCAGACGCTCCTATCGGTCATGCTTCTTCAGTATGTTTTTTATTAGTGCGCCAAAACTGGGGAGCCAAACTTGGGTTCTGGATTTATACTTGTTCACTGATTCCATACCTTCATGCCTTAATTCATTTTTTCAAATTTTCTTAACTACTTCATCAAAAACATCAAAAATGAAATTACTTTAATGACGATTTCTGATCTCTTTGGCAGATTCAATTCCTCCCAAGAGAATCGAAAATGCTGATGAATTGGCTTGTAAGAGAATTAATGATACGAGGTAGATTGTCGTTCATGATTAATTTGATGTGTGTGATAGTAATCTCCCAAAAAATGGAATAGTATTTGAGGAAATATCACTTCACTTTTACCAGGAGTACTTATTTTCCACTGTATGGTTATGGCCATCTACAAGATGTCATCTTACCGGACCTGAAGAATTATATTCCACTTTTTAGGTTTCAAGACCATACAAATTTTTTATTGGAAAATATTTCTATTGAGGGAATATATATCAATTCTTGGACAGTAGATAAGGAATGTTTAATGAATCACAACCTGTATTCTTTATATTTGAAAGCACATGCACCCGAGCTATAGCCACATTACTATTCATCCATTTTTTGAGATTCTCAAACAGATCAACCAAAAGGCTGGAAGAAAAGTTATGATTTACACCAATGAGAGGGTGTTAAACGCACATGTATGTGGGAATATTGGGTGCTCAAGACATGTTCATATTTTATATCGACTTAAAAGGTGTTGGTATTTATGAGGCTGTGTGGGTTGGGAAAACCAATGTATATAGAAATAAAAATTATGTGCCAGAGTTAGTAAGTCGATTGAGTCCAGAGACTAATTCATTTCATTTGACACATGGAGATGTGGGAATCAGTTTGTGGGATGTCTACAAGATCTCTTGAGCTCAAATCCTTAGAGATATGTATGATGAGTTTATTCTTCCATAGGTGATAGGGAATGACTCAAAAAAGACACTAGCCTTGGTTATTGAGTTAATGAATATATTTTATAAACTCAAAAATATGAACAAAAAAATTCCCACACAATAAGTGATATTCACCCAGAGGAGTGGATGGAAATATTCCTAGTGAAAAAGGAGGAGAAGGGTCCCACCTTCACTCTCCTAACATGTTATCCAAAGGTAGAAAAGAGAGGTACACCTGACACTTTCTAGACAACATTAGATAATGTAGCGTTTGAAAATTGGGGGTATTAATTCAACTCCAAAATTCAGGCAAAGTCACATCTTGCAAGTTTCCTGGCCATGTGGCTCGACATGTATCTATTACCTTTTTGAGATTCCAAGGGAGGCGTAAGGCCATAAACTTTTGTTATTGTGGCCAAGTTGGCTGAGAAGAGGATGATAGGACTAGATACCCATATTTTGGATAATATTAATAAGAGATTACATCATATATATAGGGGGATGTGTCCTTTTAGAAAATCAAGACCATTCTTGGTGTTATGGGGGTGGATCTCCACTCATTTCAGAATGTATGTTGTGAAAAGTGGGGTATAGGTCATTGTAAGTTCATTCCGACCATCTATTGAGGATTTATCTAATTTTTCACCATTGTCTCAGAATTATTATGATAATAATTCCAAGATGATAATTATAAGGAATTTCATTTTTCACTTATTAGAATCCACCTACAGGGTAATTTTTTGATGATGGGACAACCATCATAGAGCTAAGGTTGTATTTGTTAGCTTTAAGGTATAGTGTTTTGGCCACTGAGATTGACGATAAAATATTATGTGAGGCTTATGCTCCTTATATATTCATGTGTCAATTAAAATGTCTATAAAAATTACCATAACTCCTCTAGTACATGTCATATTATAGAAACATCCTATGGTATCCCAACAACTATGGTTGCTGACGACTGTAGAGAAAACTGGAGAATTATTCAAATTACCTGCCACTGATGCAACAAGTAGATTGACTATCTGGTACACTGAGAACTAGGAAACATTATATATTGAATTGGTGTAAAACCATTTTGTCCCTTTAGTAGGGATAAAGAGAGGTAATTGAAATGAACCTTCTCATTACGAAGGTAATTATTCATCATCTGGGGATGATTCATTACAGTCAGAGGGTGGAGGTAATGAGGCTCTAAGCTCACCAAAGGGACCCTGTCCAAGATATAATCCACCTGTAAGAGTCAAGAGAGCCACACCATCAATCTCTACTGAATTTGTACCAAGGTGGTCTAGTCACCATCATTCAGAAGAGAAATGGGTACCATTTTCTCATCCACCATCTGTGACTATAGGAATTAAGAATGAATATAAATATAAAAATACATGATCCTCTTTACAACCCTCTAGAATGAACTCTAAATAGGTAAAACAAGAGGTGGTTCAAAAATGGAAATACATGTATTGTGATTTTGAAACTACGTTGATAAATTTATGTGAAGGGTTGTGTATTTTGAGGATAGTGGATCTACGAGCCTCTCCTGATATTCCCTTTAAGAACATCCTTAGTGGAGTGAGAACATATATCCTATAACTAGAGATGCTCATATATGCAACTGATGAATGTGGTACCAGCACATATCAAGTGAAATAAATGATATATTGTGGTGCCAATAATGGTATTGGCCTTTCATTAGATGAAAAATTACAAGGTTTTTTTCTTTAAAGATGTAACTTTCCTTTTTGTCACATTTTTTCCACTTTGCAATTTGAATTTAGTCAAAGCATTGTTACTTAGGGAAATATAATTTTAAATTGCGGCTGGCTGAAGGAAAATCGACTAAAATTACATCACCACAATATAGCCCTGATGGTACTGCACTTAGATATGCTGGATCACCCCGTGGAATGGGGGGGATGTCTTCAGGCTAACAAACCATGGGGGATGAGATTTAAAGTGGTTTCCTTTTACTGAAGAGGCATTTAGGCTAAAGGAACCAACACATGTTCTCTTTGTTGCTCCTATTGATGCTATCAGAAGAGTAGAGACCTATGGTAAATCATAAGTGATTCATGATAAAATTTGTGTAAAAACAATTGACATCCATTCTACGATACATTTGGTTCATCGCATGCACCAAAAAACCCAGCAACAACTGATGTTGACCCCACAACTATTACTGAGGTAGTTGTTCGGGTTCAAAATTTTTCCGATGAGGGTTGCGAAACCACTCCGAGTACTCCCATGGGTGAGACTAACATTGGATTTGGGATATCATTGGATGGTACGATGAATATGGGAATATCATTTGAAGAAGTATTAGAACACTCTAATATGTCGAATACTTTGAAATATTTTGAAGTTCCTTATATTTAACCAAATGGACATGAGTTTTCGTTGTTCTTCCTTTCATACTTCTTAAGATTAATTTTCTAACCATGATTTCTTGAAATATGCAGTTCTATCTAAATAAAATGTTGTAGTGAGATTCCTAAAGGAAGCATCGATATCAGTGGAAATCCAACCATTGTGGATACATTGGCTCAGGTGAATCATAAGACAAAAAATCTTTTAGAGATTCATTCAAAGGATCCTGAGAAGGTTAAAGAATGAATTTTCCACCAAGAGACATCAACCTAAACTATTGAAATAGAGAATATTGGGTAGGAGTCTTCTAAACCTGTTGACCCATTGTTAGGTAAGGGATACCAATATTGTGATTGTGCTCACTCTTGTTATCCTTTTAAAATAACCATAACCATAATTTTTAATTCACCATATAGCACTACTACAAAAACGGGCAATAACAGCGCTAAAATCGGGCTTTAACAGCGCTAGAAAAGTGCTGTAAATCTCAGCGCTGATAAAGGGGGGGGGGTCCTTTAACAGCGCTAAAAAAGCGCTGTTAAATGTCACCTTTAATGGCGCTAAAAAAGCGATGTTAAAGGATACCTTTAACAGCGCTAAAATAGCGCTGTTATATGTTGCCTTTAACAGCGCTTTTTTAGCGCTGTTAAATGTCGCCTTTAACAGCGCTAAAAAAGCGCTGTTAAATCCCTGCCTGCTGCTAATAAAAAACCTGCACTAGTACAGCCAGCCGAGCAGACCTGCACAAAAACCAGTATATCAACCACAGACCTGCACAAAAACCAGTATATCAACCACAAGCATGTCATCAACCGATCACAACCCAACCAAATAGTGTTCTTACCATGAGTTAGATACCATCTACCCAGAACCCAAAACTACCTCATTACATAGTATCACAAAATATTCCTACACAACTCAGAAGATAAATACTATAACATTCCACTATGCATTGTTTCTCCTTGGATTGCCACTTGGTTTTGACAAATCGTGCAGAGCCCGTGCTCCTTGAATCATTCTGCAATACATAAAAAGGATATCCTAACTCTCCCAACCATCACCCTTAGTAATTATGTATATTAATACAAAAAAGGTAACATATCATAAATTGGGGGACTGTAATGAGACATCAAGATTAACATTCTATATATAGGATCGATGTCTGGTAGGATTGGTTGCGTTGATACATGACTCTACCTGGACCTCAAAAATAGATATATGATCTCACTCCAGGACTTTCAGAGAGACTCCAACTATGTCTAGGACGTCCTGCTGAAGCGATCGTACTACCGTAAGTTGGAAAAGATACCAAAACCATCCTAGGAAGGATCATGGGAGCCAACCCTAATGAAATATGTCCTTGATATAGTGTTCAAAGAGATCAATCATGGTACATAAAATTATGTGTCATTTAAAGGGTCACATGCCTTGTCGCTTTACCCTGGGTAACTCCAATGTTCAGCTGCCTGTTTGAATATACATGTCATATCAATAGGAAATTACATGGCATGTTAAAAAACATATACGTGTTACCCTTTGATCTTGTGTCCTCTTATGCACACTTTCCCTATGTTAGTAAATGACGTCGATCTTGTGTGATTCTTCCTGTGTATCTATACAAGGGATAAACTGCGTAGCTGGCTCGTTAAAGACGTGTAGTGGGATATATTCCATGTAGGAAAGCCATGTAATCCACCCCAGGTTTGACTCGTACACGTCACATATGACCCATGGATCATTGTACTAAAGTGTTAACACAATCCTAAGGCGTTTGGTCGGTTTCCCGTATGTCAGTTGTTGATTTCACTTAAAAATAAATCCATTTTGAACAAAATAGAGGCACTTTGAGTGGTGTCGGCCACACCGGGCCTCAGATTGAGTCGGGGTTGACTCTTACACGTCAAATTTGACCCATGGATCATTGCCCTTAAGTTTCAACAGAATCCAAATGCGTTTGGTCGGTTTGCCGCATGTCAGTTGTTGATTTCACTTAAAAATAAGTCCATTTTGAACAAAAGAGAGGCACTGTGAGTGGTGTCGGCCACACTGGGCCTCGGATTGATGCGGTGTTACGTCACACATGATTCATTGATCATTGTGAAAAAGTATCAACGCAATCAGAAGCCGTTAGATCGATTTGGCATATGTACGTAAAATATTGTCCATTTTAAACTAAATACATACACTTGGAGTGATACCGGTCACACCGCGCCTATGATTGAGGCGGGGTTGACTCGTACACGTCACATTTGACCCATGGATCATTGTCCTTAAGTTTCAATAGAATCCCAATGCGTTTGGTCGGTTTGTCGTATGTCAGTTGTTGATTTCACTTAAAATTAAGTCCATTTTTAACAAAACAGTGACACTGTGAGTGGTGTCGGCCACACCGGGCCTCAGATTGATGCGGTGTTGAATCGTACACATCACACATGAGTCATTGATTGTTGTGAAAAAGTATCAATGCAATCAGAAGCCGTTAGATCGGTTTGGCGTATGTACGTAAAATATTGTCCATTTTAAACTAAATACATACACTTGGAGTGATACCGGTCACACCGCGCCTCTGATTGAGGCAGGGTAGAATCTTACACGTCACATTTGACCCATGGATAGTTGTCCTTAAGTTTCAATAGAATCCCAATGTTTTTGGTCGGTTTTCCGTATGTCAGTTGTTGATTTCACTTAAAATTAAGTCAATTTTTAACAAAACAGTGACACTGTGAGTGGTGTCGGCCACACCGGGCCTCGGATTGATGCGGTGTTGAATCGTACACGTCACACATGAGTCATTGATCATTGTGAAAAAGTATCAATGCAATCAGAAGCCGTTAGATCATTTTGGCGTATGTACGTAAAATATTGTCCATTTTAAACTAAATACATACACTTGGAGTGATACTGGTCACACCGCGTCTCGGATTGAGGCGGGGTTGAGTCGTACACGTCACATATAACCCATGAATCGTTGTCCTAAAGTTTCAACACAATCCGAAGGCGTTTGGTCGGTTTCCCGTATGTCAGTTGTTGATTTCTCACTTAAAAATAAGTCCATTTTGAACAAAACAGAGGCACTTGGAGTTGTGTCAGCCACAACAGGCCTCAGATTGAGGCGGGGTTGACTCGTACACGTCACATTTGAAGGTGAGTATGCATACACGATAGTTGACCTTCTTAGAGAAGGGTTTCTGGAAGATTATAAAAGACATGAAGCAATGAAGATCATTAGAGTGTTGGAGCAAATGTGGTTGCTACAAACAATGTGGAAATCGGCTTGTGCAAAGCGACCTAAGTTACAACTTGCAGGTATTGTACTCTATTTTTTTCTGGAAGGTTTCAGTTTAAATGCATTTTGGAATGATCATTGCTAGCCATTGTCTTTTAGGTTTTTTTGACAGCCGAGGGGAAAGGGTGGGGTCTGAAGACATTGTAGGATATGTCGAAGGGTGATTTTGTGTGTGAATATGTTGGAGAAATGTTAACTCCCGCAGTTCTGAAAAGAGTCACTATTTGAAAGAAAGTCACAAGTTTAGATATATCTCAAGATGGTCAGTTTAAAGACATTTTGAGGGACACTACTAAAGACATGCTCAGATATGCACACATCCCCCACTTTTAGATCGTTGTCTACTACAATGATCTTCCAAACAAGATATGCATTAGAACGCTCATGATACATAGAGAAATTCACTGGCCACCTTCGAGAATGATCTGAAGCACAAACCATGACAGCATTATGTTTTTAACTTCAGCACCTCAATTGAGAATGTGACACCTTTCAGGACTTGGCGCCATTGTATGTCGTTTCGTCCACTGAATGGGTCTATCCTTTTATTTTATTTTTTTAACTTCAGTCAAATATTCTAGAAAGATGTCGCGGCAGATCCTTCACCATTTTTTTTTGCTGAACATCTCATTACATTGTTAAAAAAAAGCAGGGTGTCTTGCATGGGCAATACGTTCCTGTATTGAAGATGATGCACTCCCATTTTAATGGACTAGGTTTACTCCCTAATCTCATACATAACATCTCATGAGACAATAGATTTAACCAATGAATTGGAGTCCTATCTGGGTACAACCATCATACGATTTTCATGATTATGTGTTCCACAATAATTAAATCAATCATTAGGCTTAAACAAAATAATTAACCATGTGGGTTCGAATAAATGGGAGTGCATCATCTTCAATACAAGAACGTATTGCCCATGCAAGACACCCTGCTTTTTTTTAACAATGTAATGAGATGTTCAGCAAAACAAAATGGTGAAGGATCTGCCGCGACATCTTTCTAGAATATTTAACTGAAGTTAAAAAAATTAAATAAAAGGATAGACCCATTCAGTGGACGAAACGACATACAATAGCGCCAAGTCCTGAAAGGTGTCACATTCTCAATTGAGGTGCTGAAGTTAAAAACATAATGTTGTCATGGTTTGTGCTTCAGATCATTCTCGAAGGTGGCCAGTGAATTTATCTATGTATCATGAGTCATTGATCGTTGTGAAAAAGTATCAATGCAATCAGAAGCCGTTAGATCGGTTTGGCGTATGTACGTAAAATATTGTCCATTTTAAACTAAATACATACACTTGGAGTGATACCGGTCACACCGTGCCTCTGATTGAGGCGGGGTTGACTCGTACGCGTCACATTTGACCCATGGATCATTTTCCTTAAGTTTCAATAGAATCCCAATGCGTTTGGTTGGTTTGTCGTATGTCAGTTGTTGATTTCACTTAAAATTAAGTCCATTTTTAACAAAACAGTGACACTGTGAGTGGTGTCGGCCACACCGGGCCTCAGATTGATGCGGTGTTGAATCGTAAACGTCACACATGAGTCATTGATTGTTGTGAAAAAGTATCAATGCAATCAGAATCCGTTAGATCGGTTTGGCATATGTACGTAAAATATTGTCCATTTTAAACTAAATACATACACTTGGAGTGATACCGGTCACACCGCGCCTCTGATTGAGGCGGTGTTGAATCTTACACGTCACATTTGACCCATGGATAGTTTTCCTTATGTTTCAATAGAATCCCAATGTGTTTGGTCGGTTTGCCGTATGTCAATTGTTGATTTCACTTAAAATTAAGTCCATTTTTAACAAAACAGTGACACTGTGAGTGGTGTCGGCCACACCGGGCCTCGGATTGATGCGGTGTTGAATCGTACACGTCACACATGAGTCATTGATCATTGTGAAAAAGTATCAATGCAATCAGAAGCTGTTAGATCAGTTTGGCGTATGTACGTAAAATATTGTCCATTTTAAACTAAATACATACACTTGGAGTGATACCGGTCACACACAAAATCACCCTTCGACATATCCTACAATGTCTTCAGACCCCACCCTTTCCCCTCGGCTGTCAAAATCACCCTTCGACTATCTGGTTATGATTTTTGACAGCCGAGGGGAAAGGGTGGGGTCTCAATCCGAGGTGCGGTGTGACCGGTATCACTCCAGGTGTATGTATTTAGTTTAAAATGGACAATATTTTATGTACATACGCCAAATCGATCTAACGGCTTCTGATTGCGTTGATACTTTTTCACAATGATCAATGACTCATGTGTGACATGTACGATTCAACACCGCATCAATCCGAGGCCCGGTGTGGCCGACACCACTCACAGTGTCACTGTTTTGTTAAAAATGGACTTATTTTTAAGTGAAATCAACAACTGACCATCTCGAGATGTATCTAAATTTGTGACTTTCTTTTAAATAGTGACTCTTTTCAGAACTACGTGATATGAAGGTATTTTGGAGATTTTACTGGTTCATGCATGATATGAAGGTATTTTGGAGATTTTACTGGTTTTTTTGTCCAAAGTCCAAAGAAATGTGGTCCATCATTCTTGCATGTTACTCGTACACGTCACCAAGGACCCGTGGATCCTTCTCCTAAAGGATGAAGGCAATCCGGATGCGTCTGGTCAGATTTACGTAGGTCAGTTGTTGTTTCCAATTAAAGTGGTGTCCATTTTAAACAAGAGAGCGACCCTTTGGGTGGTAGCGGTCACACCGTGCCTCGGATTGAGGCGGGGTTGACTCGTACACGTCACCAAGGACCCGTGGATCCTTCTCCTAAAGGATGAAGGCAATCCGGATGCATCTGGTCCGATTTACGTAGGTCAGTTGTTGTTTCCAATTAAATTGGTGTCCATTTTAAACAAGAGAGCGACTCTTTGGGTGGTAGCGGTCACACCGTGCCTCGGATTGAGGCAGGGTTGACTCGTACACGTCACCAAGGACCTGTGGATCTTTCTCCTAAAGAATGAAGGCAATCCGGATGCGTCCGGTCGGATTTCCGTAGGTCAGTTGTTGTTTCCAATTAAAGTGGTGTCCATTTTAAACAAGAGAGCAACCCTTTGGGTGGTAGCGGTCACACCGTGCCTCGGATTGAGGCGGAGTTGACTCGTACACGTCACCAAGGACCTGTGGATCGTTCTCCTAAAGGATGAAGGCAATCCAGATGTGTCTGGTCGGATTTCCGTAGGTCAGTTGTTATTTTCAATTAAAGTGGTGTCCATTTTAAATAAGAGAGCGACCATTTTAGTGGTTCAACATTCTTGCATGTTGATGGTGCATATCATCTGTTAAAATAGAAAAATGACTCATTGGAGAAAGAATGTTTTATTTAATAACAATTACAATTTTGCTACGAACATTTACATACAACAATATTTCATCTTTTGATCCCCTTAACCCCTCTCAAAAATGACCACCAATTGTACATGTCCCCAAGTCAGATCATCATTGTATTTGTGTACAATCTGTCATCAGGTATGCGGACCACTCATTTCTGAACGCATCTATATCGTCTTGTGAGTATGAGGCTTTTCGGCAGTCATAGTAGTACTGCAAAATAAAAAAATAAAGAATTAATAAATAACTTAAACGAACAAGTAATTGTTTTTGAAAATACCTCTTTAGGGATGCTAGTTTGCTGATGAAAAACGATCTCTTTCATAAATTTACAAACATAATAACCGCAATCATTATCGTTTGTTTGTTTTGGACACTGCAAAAAAATTGATCATTAGGAGAATAAATAACTTGTGTTGAGGTGTGTTTGGATAGTGAAATTTTATTATATATACCCTGATATTTGTCCAGACGTAGTACTTTCTCGACACCTTATGCTTAGCCCCTGTCCTCATACCATGATTTAGACGATATTGGTACACCGCCCTATCATAACAGAATCCTCAGTAAAAGATAATATATATTATATAAATTGATGTTTAGACCTAAAACGTAAGATGTAGTGTCTTACAGATTCACAAACTCCATCATGTATGGTCAGTTTGATGGATATCCTAGCTTTGAATCCAGAAAATAAATCTTCGGAGTATCCAAGTTCACCACAATTAGCAACCAATGTTGCCTAAAAACACAAAAAGGAATAAGTAATAAAAAAAGTGAAAATATAATTGATATGCTTTAATCGTAGAGTATTACCCCTGCATGGTTGGTATTAGGAAAAGTCTGTCATCTGTAATCTTGCGTTCAAATGTTTTCAGCAAGTCCTTCACTATTGCATCCCTTTTTGATGACTCTATTTTTGTTTGGTGTGTTGATGTGATATGTGGACTAACCAGTCCAAATCTTGGCTCATGGGAAAATCCCTTCAACTGTTTTTCATAAATGCGTCTGTCAACAATATAAAATGCATTTAGTCATAATTTGCACATTAGATCAGCTTTTAGAAAATCAATTCATGGAAACATACCTCATATATACATTTACAACAGTGACGCCTAACCAACCGTTTTCAAGGATTTCATTTACATTTTCAGCAGCAACGAAATCTTGACTTTCCTCTCCGTATATATTATCTTCGAAAATCACTATATAACTATTACCATCTTTTAGCTTCGTATCCACATGAGTCTTCAATGCTAGTAAATGTGGAAAGAGAACATGTGGTGTTATTGTGCTTTCAGTAGCTCTTTGGGATCGATTGGTCGATCCTTTAGATGGTTTCGAGCCGATGTTAGTCACCCCCTTTCCTTTCTCTGTCTATAACAACAATCATTGATTCAGACACTCTTTTCATTAATTGTTAAGGGTTTAGCTTGAAAATAAAAGGAAATAAATACCTCTTTGTCTGCATGTACTCTTACAAGTTGTGCCGGCCATGCAATGAATGTCCCAATAGCCTTTTCAACCGTATGAATATCATCGTCATCAAGTAGAATAGGTAGCATTGCATTTGGATCATGAGCTACAGTAATCGTCACTTTCAGATGATCTTTTGAAAGTGGTCTATTATGCAGTGTGGCATCTGGGATATTGAACACTGTAGCCCTTGCTACAAGGTGATAGGTGGGTGTTGACAGATATAAATCACAATCATTATCACCCTGTAGAAGATCAGTACAGATAAATTATCAGTGTTTGTCTGATTCATATTTCATGGGAAACGTTATTAGAATATTGATTACCACGGCTAAGACATTTTTTTAGGTGAATGGCTCGCCTCAAAGCTGGTGGGGGTGGGGCAGGATGTTCATGCGGTGGTTGTTCCTGAGTTGTGTCCTTCCTTTGCCTCCCACCCATAAAAGTTTCTAGCAACTCTCCCTGCCATTGCAATTGTTCTTCAAGGGTTGCTATTTTTTCGGTCATTTGTTCCAATTTTTTCTCTGTATCATCTATTTTTTTCTTCTTCTCAAAATATACTCGGGGTGTCACCCCAAACCCTGCACCTCTGACACGACCGTATTTTTCTGGCTGCTTCAAAGCCGTCGATAATAGGTCTGTATCAGCTACAGGAGTAGCTGATTCCTGTGACTGTCAGATATAGGAAAAAAACTAATTATTTTTATGTAATAGCAATTTTAAACAAATCTTTTTATCATCGTGTCATACTTACACATATTTCCCACACTTGTTTTGTGTTCTCATCTATTAACTTCCCTTCTTTGTTCACACGTGCCTCCTTCCATAGCACATGACGTGGGATAGAAGTGCATTTGGTTTTAGATTCATCAATCTACATATAAACATAGAAAGATAATTATGATGTTGTTTATTGGCACCTAACAATATTACTGTAAATTTACAATACGTACCATTTTCTTTCCTAATGAAGCGTACCCCATCCTTGCTTTACGATAGGGGTATGTTGGATTTGATGCACGTTCCATATTTTCAGTATAGAGTTTCTATTTCATAAATGAAATATTGATAATCAAATTGATGAATACAGGTATCCTCAAACAACGTATTATCACTCACAATGTACCTGAAACTTCTCATCCCCACGACGGCCAATAAATGCATCTCATGCTTCCTGGGATATCAGGTGCGCATAGACAATGGGTGGGTGCGGGTTTATTTTACCTTTAGAATCTTTCAGGTGACATCTTGTTAAAATAGTACGAAAACCTCGATGAATCTTTCCTGCAAGCCTTAGTACATAATCCTTGTGTGAGTCGTCTACTATAAATGTACTCTGCAAGAGATTGAGAAGAGTAAGACACTGTTTCATCATTTTATTTGCTAGTTAATTAAAGAAATAAATTCATAATGTTACCGTAATTTCTTCCCAGATCACAGCCTTCAACCCGGACACAACATGGTGCCATGAATCTATGTCAATCGGCACGCGTTGCCGAGTGACAACTCCAATGTAACTGCTAAACATAGCCTTGTTGGGATTCACATGTTGGCCTCGTGCATTCCATCCGACATCAAATTTGATGCCTTTGCTTTTTTCCTTAAGAATTTTGGCTAACACTGTCAAACTACGACGCACCTGTGATTTCTGCGACGTCGGTCCTTCATTCCCGACCATTTCATCGATATCCACATCATCTATATGTTCATCTACTATGATATCAATGGCATGTGCTGATGGTTGTTGGACCTCAACACTAAGAGAAGTAGCCGCAACAGCAAGAGCAGCAGCAGGAGCAGTAGGAGCACCAGGAGCCGCAGTAGTAAGAGCAGCAGCAGGAGCAGTAGGAGCACCAGGAGCCACAGCAGGAGCAGTAGGAGCACCAGGAGCCACATCAGGAGGAGCAGTAGGAGCACCAGGAGCCGCAGCAGTAAGAGCAGCAGCAGGAGTAGTAGGAGCACCAGGAGCCACAGCAGGAGGAGGAGTAGGAGCCACAACAGTAGGAGCAGCAGGAGCCGCATCAGGAGCAACAGTAGCAGCAGAATGAGCTGCAGGAGCAGCAGGAACAGCAGCAGCCGCAACAGCAGCTGCTTGAGAGACTTGTTCAGTCTCAAGGTTAGGAGCACCAGAATGTGCAGAAGTCATTATCTGCAAAAGTGGTTGAACAGTTCATTCAAATTACATAAATTCTGTAATGATAAGATAATAACATGAGATAACAAGATCTATATTACAAACAAAATATAACCTGTTTACTGAACTCTCTTTCTTTTTTTCAAAGGTTGAAGAGATTTGACACCTCTATCGAAAATCCAAATCCCTTCATTGTGGTCTCCTCTAACATACAAAACCTCATCTGCATTTGGACCGCTCCGAATTGATTGTGACGTACCACTAAAAGGATCGTCCTCAACTGAATTTTCATCGGAACCCTCAATAGTTTTGGACAATAACAGAACAATCAACCACTTTCGGTTTGCAGGATCTGGAACATAAAAAACTTGTACCGCTTGTGATGCCATTATAAATTGTTCGTCTTTGTACCCTTCTTTACTAAAATCAACTTTCACAAATCCCCATTCATCTATTTTAACACCACTATTGTTATCAATCCATTTGCATTGAAAAATCGGAAATTGAAATGTCGTATAATCCAACTCCCATATTAGTTTGATAATGCCAAAGTATGACATATTTTCATAAATTGGATTTCTATCCTTACTACCAGAAACATGCATCGCTTCATCCACTAGTGTAACTCCACTATTTTTCATGGTACTCTCTTCATCATGTTCATCCGTATAGAATGTATAACCATTAATTACATACCCACTGTAAGATAATACATACACACTTGGTCCAGCGGCTAGCCATCGAAGTCATTCTGAAATTGAATTCATATTTTCATCCAACTGCTTAAAAATATGGTCCTGAAACCATCCTATAAACTGGTGATTATGTGTATCTGCTAACCATTTTTCAGCCCTTGATGGATTCAACTGCCTAATAATTTCTTTGTGAGTTTAAATATATGGATCAACCTCCCAACTGTTATGCAAAACATAAAGATGAGCCTGCTCCCGATCTGTAATACTGATTGTTACAACTTCTCTTCCAGAAATTCCCTCACCCTCAATGCGTCCAGTGTGACGAGATTTCGGGAGACCAATGCTTTCCACATCAGATAGGTATTCAATACAAAATTCAATGGCTTCCTCAACAATATATCGCTCCACTATACAACCCTCTGGCCGACTTCGATTTTTGACATATCCTTTCAAAATCTTCATATACCGTTCAACAGGATACATCCATCTATAGTGCACAGGACCACAAAGTCGAATCTCTCTCACCAAGTGAATCATCTAATGAACCATCATATCAAAGAATGTTGGCGGGAAGAACATTTCTAATTCACATAATATGATGACAATTTCTTTTTCCATAGCTGGCAATTTCCCCGGGTCAAAAACATTGCTACATATAGCTTTGAAAAAGAAACAATGTTTGGTTAACGTATGACGAACATTCTTGGGTAAAATGAAACGTAAAGCTATAGGAATTAGATCTTGCATCAAAACATGGCAATCATGTGATTTCAAACCTTTTAACTTCAAATCATTCATTGACACAATGTTCTTGATATTTGATGAGTACCCCTCTGGAACCTTTACATCATTAAAGAAGTTGCAAAACTGATATCTCTCTTCCCTAGAAAGAGTATAAGCAGCAGGAGGAAGAAACATTCGATTTTCACCTTTCACGGGAGCCAACTCTTCTCGTATTCCCATGTCAACCATGTCCAACCTTGCCTTAATTCCATCTTTTGTTTTGCCAGGGGCATTTAGCAACGTTCCAATAACACTATCACATACATTTTTTTCCACATGCATCACATCAAGAAAATGTCTGACGTACAAACAATTCCAGTATGGTAATTCAAAAAAAACTGATCTCTTTTTCCAACCGATTTTCGTAAGGTTTTTCAAAAATGGTTTACCAAAAAACAGTGTTCATATATTTTACTTTCTCAAACAGCTGATCACCTGTTAGTGGAGATGGTGTTGTGCGTTTTTCTGAACTTCCATTGAATGATGTCGTCCAAGATCGGTACTTATGCCGACGAGGTAGAAATCTACGATGTCCTAGAAACACAGATTTCGATGAATTTTTCAACCTAATTGATTCTGTATCTTCTTCGCACACGGGACACCCTTGAGTTCCTTTAATGCTATATCCTGAAAAATTTCCATAAGCAGGGAAATCATTTATTGTCCCATACAACATCGCTCTCAACGTGAAGTATTCACTTTTATAAGCATCATACAACATTACACCTGAGTCCCACAATAACTTCAAATCCTCGATCAAAGGAGTCAGATAAACATCAATATCGTTACCTGGTTGTTTTGGTCCTGATATAAGCATAGATAACATGATGAATTTTCACTTCATGCATAACCAGGGTGGCAAGTTATAATTTAGCAACATAACAGGCCATGTACTATGAGTGCTGGTTTGAAAACCAAAAGGATTCACTCCATCTGTAGATAACGCAAGACGAAGGTTTCTCGGCTCTTTTCCAAATTCAGGATAATCATGATCAATTTTCTTCCATTGAGGAGAGTCGGCCGGATGACGTAATAACCCATCTTTATTTCTTTTATCTGCATGCCACGACAATTGTCTTGCAGTTTCTTTACTTCCATATAGACGCCTAAACCTTGGAATGATTGGAAAGTACCATACAACTTTCGTAGGATTGGATTTATCTTTCTTGTATCGAGAAGCACCACACTTTGGGCATTCTGTAAGTGATTTGTTCTCCTTTAGAAACAATATACAGTCTTTCGGGCAGGCATGTATTCTTTCAGAAATCATTCCCATCGAGCGTAGCATTCGTCTAGCTTCATATGTCCGGCTTGGGAGCTCATTATCTTCCGGGAGCATGTCATTCAAGAGAGCAAGTAGTTCCGTAAAACTGACATCACTCCATCCATTGCCTGCTTTCAATTTATACAACTTCAGTACAGCTGACAATGTTGTATACTTAGTGCAAGCAGCATACAATGGCGTCTTTGCACAACTCTTTAACTTCTCAAACAATTTTGGGCAATCACAGGGTTCATCTTGAATTGTCTTTGTCATTTCCTCAATACGATCTTCATCATTATTGACATCTGTAATCACATCCTCCATACCGTCTGCTTCATTATCTATATTTGTATTCATATCTGACGATCCATAAAACGCAGTTTTATCCCAGCCAGTAGCTACATTCGCTTTTTCTCCGTGTTTATTCCAACATTTATAACTCTGATCTATTCCGTGACATATCAAATGTTCTTCCAACTCCTCTGGAGTAAGTAGTCTAGAATAACAACAACGTAAACACGGAAAAAGGATTTGAGAAGGATCCATTGTGTGATCCTTTGCAAACTTGATGAACTCTTTCACTCCGTTCTCGTACTCTATTGTTAAACGATTAGAATCCATCCAATATTTATTCATCTTCATCCTATTTGAATCTCAAATATTAGTATTTATGGTTCAAGTACACAAAAGAAGACTTCCAAATATAGTAGAAGGGAACCACTTCCTTGGAAGGAGATCAAGTAGTCTAACCTATAATCAAGATTCATAAAAAAGAATATTAGATTCACTAAAAAGATGATTTTCTATCACTCTATAAGGAGGATATAACAGGAGATAGAGGATTTCCAATCAATGAGAGATACCTTTATCAGAGAGAAACCAAACGCATCCACTAGAGCTTCTATCTGATTTGTATAGGCACTCAGGATACAAAAACTATATTTAAAATGCATGTGAGATAAAGAACGAATAATTAAAATAAATAATCCATTATACAATTTAAAATTCATTATCATCTCTATTATGATTTGTATAGGCACTCAGGATTCATTCTAGTAGTGGTACAGGTTCCCCCATTAATCATGAGTGATAGAGGGAATAGTAGTTTTTGGATTACCTTTCTTGTTTTATACAATTTATGAAGAAATGACAAGGGTTGGAAGTGCCGAGTGTGTTTGACTTGAAAATAGAGGTTCAGTTGCAACACCCTCTGATGTTTTCTGGAGAGGGTGGACCCAAGGTAGATAAGTTCTAAATTTAGTTCATCTAGAATATTCTAGATAACTTTTCTACTCCTTAGTAGAATAGGGTAGAGTTGGTAGCGTATATGTTATGGGGGCCAACAATGATCTACTGTGATATTTAGTCTTGGGATGAGCATATGGAGGGAATGACTTGGAAGAAAATCTAGGATATGTTCATGGAGCACTTTTAACCTACGACAATGAGGAAATGAAAATATGAATATTTAATATGTTTGACATAATTATGTTTGATAATGATAGATTATGTTAGATTCTTCACATACCAGTAATGTTTTTATCTAATGTTGACATGAGATAAGGTATCTATGAAAAAAAAATTAGGATGGACATAGATGTGAGATTAAGTCCCAGGTAAATATATTTTTTATGAGGTTTGTTGAGGTGGTGGATCAGGTTCTCATTTCCAAGGGGAACCTAAAGGAGACTTGTAGTGATGGTAGGGCGGTTTCAATTGAATGATCTAGTGGTACATATTATGATAGTAGGATTCACCATTATGATATCTTCCACTAGGGTGGTGGTGGATAGAGTATCTATGTGAGAGGATTTTTCTCTTAGAGAGGTTTTTAGTCATCTTCAATCAATGAGGTAGGTCTGGTCACATGTTAGGCCTATGACTTTGACCACTAGTGAAGTGTCAATCATGTATCATGATGGTTCATATATATAGGTTCTACATGAACACTTGTAATATGGGTAGTGATGGATGATCTATATTGGTACAGAGCACCGAATAGGGGAACCTAAAAGAGACTTGTAATAGGGGATCCTCTCATTATTTTATATCTTATCTCTTGGTAAATTGTTTCTGTTTTGTGTTAGAGTACTTTTGTGGGATCATGTTGGTCAACACACCATTGGGGGTGTGATTAGAAGGCATCTGTCTTCGTAAGGGATGTTCCCTCATGGTTTGTGAGTATTGTTTCATTTTGGATTTATACATGGTTGATATGATATGTATTGAATAGATAGTGATGATGTAATTTTTGGTATTTAATCAATATCACATTGATTGTTACCGTAGATGAGTGACCGTCATGCCTCATAAGGGTAGAGCCCATGTCTTTTATGGAGAATGGGATATCTTGGTAGACCATGTAGGACCAGTTCTTCCACAACTAGGTGAGAACATAGACCAGTTTACGAATATTTTTCTTGATGATAATGGATTGAAACAAGAAATATTTCCCCCAGTAGTAGACTGGTTCTAGGATGTGTTTCATGAGAATTGATCAGGGCTACCACCTAAAAGAGACTTTGAGTTCATGATTGAGCTGATGCGTGGAGTTGAGCCATTTTATATAACGCCTTTCAGAATGAAACAAGAATAGATTCAGGAACATAAAACTCAATGAGAGGAGTTAGATTATGAAGGGTGCATCTGCTCGAGTATGTCACCTTGGGGATCTCATGTTTTATTTTCCAAGAAGGATGACAGAACATTACATATGTGTTTCTATTAATAGAATATGAATCAGATGAAAATTAAGAACAGATATCCACTTCTTTGTATTTTTGATCTATTTGACCAGCTGAGGGGTTCCATATTGTTCTCTAAGATTGATCTAAGGTTTGTTTATCATCATTTGAGGTTGAGAAATTCTGATATACTATAAACTAATTTTGAAATCATGTATAGTTTTTATGAATTCTTCATAATAAAATTTGTGTTGACGAATTCCCCATGGCATTTATTCTCTTGATGAGTTGAATATTTCACTTGTACCTAGACCAGATTGTAGTTGTTTTATGGATGACATATTGGTGTAATACCAAAATAATGATGATCATTCCCAACATCTGGACATCATCATGAGTACACTTAGAGAGAATCAGCTATACACAATCTATCTATATGAAAACATATACAACTTCTTCATAGATTGTTACCTTAAGGCGGCGGCCGAGGGTGTTGCGGGTTGCGGAAGGCGGCCGCGGAGGGCGACCGAGGGCGGCCGAGTGAGGCAGAGGGCGACGGAGGCGGTGGAGAGAGGCCGAGGGCGGCGGAGGGCGGCCGAGGGCGGCAGAGAACGGCGGCCGAGGGCGTTGCGGGCAGCCGAGGGCGGCAGGCGGTGGAGGTCGGCCGAGGGTGTGGCGGGCGGCGGAGGACGGCGAGTGTACCGAGGGCGGCAAGCTCCGGCGAAGCGAACACAGCAGCGGTATTCGGGAGAAGAGTAGCAGGGTTACGGTTCTGCGAGGGCTTTAGCTGCGATAAAATGAGGGCACTGTGCGACAGACTTTATAAAAAAGTCGACTAAGGTTTTATCAGCGCTAAAAAGGTGCTGATAAAGGCTACCATTATCAGCGCTAAAATTATAGCGCTGATAGAATCTAGCTTTATTAGCGCTTTTCTAGCGTTGATAATATTATGATTTATCAGCGCTATAAAAGCGCTGATAAAGATTCCTCGTATCAGCGCTACAATTATAGCGCTGATAAATATTACTATTATCAGCGCTAAGAAAGCGCTGATAAACATTAGCTTTTTCAGCGCTGTAATGTTAGCGCTGATATAGGGTATCCTTTATCAGCGTTTTTGCTTAGCGCTGTTAGAAGGGCGCGCTTCCCTTGCCCGTTTTTGTAGTAGTGTAGATTTATCATCTTTAATGGATTGGTCTGGAGGTGATGCTTCCACATCAGCTCAAACAATATTAGGAAGTGATTCAACCATTGTCAAGGAAGGAGTAGAACATGGCACTTCTTTAAGTACATTAATCGCAGAATCAATTCCTCCATGTGATAGCGATTCTGAATCAAGCCTATAACTACAAAAGGCTCTTCCTCTTACATGTCGCAATGAATGGAAAAATATATGGAAGATACTATCTAAAATTCCCCTTAAATAACTTCCCTAAAAAATTTCTTGACTTTCATCACTGTTCATTATGATGGGATTAGACAATTTTGAATACCATGAAATTCACACTGTAGTGGGAGAGATTATCCAAAAAAGGGAGAAAGAACAGAGACATCATCAATATTTGATAAAAACTAGACTGTTGACCAACACTGATGAATTCCAAGCAGCACTATCCCAAGCTGAGGCCAATCATACTACAATTTTTAAAGAACTCAAGTATAAAATTAAAGAAAAGACCATTCAGCATATGCGTCTTCAACAAGAGATGGATATTGTTATTTGGGATCCTGAATGACTTCATGATTCAATTGGATAAGTCTAGAAGGATGGTGAAAATCCATTATATATTTTATGGAAGCACTTCATCATGCTAAAGAGAATGAGATTGGTCAACAAACCGAACTTCAACGGTAGATGATGGGGATCAGTAGGTTATTAATCAAATGAGAAGTTATGTAGAAAACCACTTGTGATTAATGATAGAGAGGCTTCAGTTTTTGGATGCCCCTTTTTGGATTTGCTTTTACTCACAAATAAAAAGTATTTTGTCTTTAATAATCCATTCCTTCATCCTTGATTTCTTTTTTTACCTAATCCAATGGGACTTGAAATAATAGTTTGATTTTTAAAATGTTGATACAGACACCCCCACAGACTTTGAATATTTTGTCTGTTTATTTCTCAATATTCCTAGAAATTACATAATGTAAGTCTAGTGAGATGAGACATCGACTTTTGTTCAGAGTGCCCATTGAGGATTTTCAATATGATGAGTACTATGTCTCTTATTGTTTGGAAGTTTAGAGTCATGCATGTTGGAATGAAAAGGATAGTGTTTAAGTTCAAATACCTTTGACCATAAATTTTTAAATTAGATCCCAAACAAGTCTAAGTGGCTTGGAATTTCTATAATATTCATTAAATACTTCCAAGGGGAATATTTAGTCATGATTATTATAGTCAAAAATTATAAAACCTGTATAAATATAAAGAGGGTCCTTTCCAAGAATGAGGTTACAATTATTTGATGAACATGTTATGGGTGTTTTATTATGTAGGACCAACTAGGGAATATATTGCATAGAAAAATAGTGGCATCTTTTGACTGGAAGGCCTTTTATGTAGGAAAATTTTATGCAAGGACTCTGGTTCATGTACTGCATAGTCAGGAAAATGATCTCTCAAACTTTTCAACTTTTATTTTTGATAGACAAGGGAAAATAAGATTTGGGTGACTGGATTCCACAGTGGCTGGGTTTTCCATGGAAATAGAATTTAAGGATAAAGGGCCATCTATTCCAACATAAAACATGAATTTGTAAACTAATTCTACAAAAATATGGTGTATGATAAATGGTTGAAATTTTATCAGAAAAGGGGATTTTGGTATCATGCTATATGAAGTTTTGAAGTCATGAAGTGAGGACATTATACTATGCAGTTTTAAGTCATGAAGTGAGGACATTATACTATGAAACTTTAACTCATGCAGTGAGGAAATTGGGTGGATTAAATTTAAGGTCTTTAGCTTTGAAAAACATTTTGGGACGGTCTAATTTCTTGATAATTTTTTTGGAAGTGTACTATAATGTTTATGTATGGAAATCAAGAATTTTAAACTATTTATTTAAGAGGTTCCTCTTCCCAAAGTCCAAGAAATTTATTCATAAATTTAGAAAGACCCTAAGAGACGAAAATGCGAGATCTTATTACAATCATCCTTATAAAAAGGTAGCAGAGTCTCCAGAAGGGTATCAAACCAGGTAATAGGTTCACCTAACCCAATGTTCGCATGACCATCCACCACCAAGTTCGCCTCTCGATAGACATGTGTGAGGATGAAGTTGAGAGTCGAAAGAGTATCCTTGCCTTGCATCCACATTGCTACGAGCTCCCAAGAGATAAGCATTTCACCATTTCTGATGGCATGTACAATGGTATAAGAGTCACTCAACAACCAGATATTAGTCCAACCATTAATTTTCAAAAATGAGACCACATGTATGATCCCAAGCATCCCAGCCTCAAGAGAACTTGTCACGCCAAAAGAACCATATAAACATCTTTTAACAGAGTCATCATGATCCCTAAAGACTGCACCATAACCTGAAGGTCTAGGATTCCTTTTAGAAATGACATCTGTATTAACCATAATCCAAAAAGGGAAAGGAGGGATCCAAAAAAACTCAATAATACCCGAAGAAGGTATGAAATTCCCTTTAACACCCATATTTTTCTAAATCATAATGTCTGGAATGCTGTTGTAACATTCACCCAAACAGACATCAGACATGTCCCTTATAAACATAAAAACCTGCATCGTGACAAGTTGCAAGCAGCATCCCTTTCCATTATACAAAGGTACATTTCGATGCCTCCAAGCTGTATGAAGAACATCATCTATAGCCCTGGAGAGGAGAGCCCGAACCTGAGGTGAGTGTTGGAGAACCGAGCAGCAACAGAGAAGGGCCTCCATTCCCGAAAATCTAAGCCCGTACATATAAGGCCCCAGCCTTAAACCTTACTTAATCTTGAGTTATTACATGATTACACATTGAGGATCTTTTCAGGTTTAGAGTTTTAGAGAATTAGATCATGAAACTTTCATTACATTCCACATTTAAACAAAGTGGTTACATAAAAGACAGTTTTCATTCTTCCCATCAACGGAAACATTTTGAAAATAAAACATGGATTCTTTCTTGAAACATCCTCGACACTATCATCACATCATGTACCTTTCCCTTGACCTGTGAAAAACATTTCAAAAACATGGGATGAGCATAAAAAACTCAGTAAGGGTTATAAAAATATGGAAAGGAAACATGAGTTCATATATACATAAGAATGAAATCATACTTTACCCATAAAACATAGGCACTTTAACATACCTCATCAAACCATGAATAAATCATAGAAAACATAAGACATAAAGGTAACTTGAGGCATTCATAACATTCTTACATAGGGAGTAACCCTCTTGGTTACGTTTGGAATACCCATCACAGTATATTCCCTAAATCTCTTCGGAGAAACCTTAACGTTTCACTCCTTCACTTTACCCAATGCATTGGAGATCTATATCAGGCTCACCCGCCCTTAGTTTATCACGGAACCACCCGTCTTCATAATAATTCCCAAGAACCATAACATAATCGTATCACATAAAACATACATAAAGGAAACATAACATTTCCACATTTCAATCACCAGATATCAATAAAACACATTGATATAATAAAAACATTATGAAAACCATTTTCAATACCAAAATAAAAGAAAAGTAAAACATGGTATTTATTTTTCTTTTAAAAAGAAGGTATGGATTGTAGAGGAAGCTGAAACTCAAATAATGGTCATGACGGCGGAGAAGTAGTTGTCGCCGCATACGTACGACAAAAACATTCCCTTTTGTCGTTTAATAAATACTTCATATAAAAAAGATTCCTCTTGAATAAATGTAAAAGTCAAAGGGGTTTATACACCATATAAAAGAAGGTTGTGTATAAAACAGAATATGCCTCAATGAAAGGAGATCGAGACAAAGTCCCTTACAAAGACGGTATCCTTGGTTTAAGGATAAATCAATTACATAATTATGTGTGACAAATGAATACACCAAATATAAGTGGATATTAAGTGTAAACCAAACAAAGGTTATTCACACATATTCATAGAACGACATATTCAAGTAGTACAAGCTTATCCCAAAGAATCGAAATTGGGTTAAGAAGTTCCCTTGCAATAATTTGACAGCCTAACGGCGTCACTTCAAAATTCAGAAAAAGAGTTGATGAGAGATAAAAAGGGTATCTCATCACTTGGACATAAAATTTACATCAATAAGGATATAGAAGAACATATCCCAAAATAAAATTATGTGAATTAAAAGACATAACAAAATAAGTCTTTTAAAAAGAGGAGGGTGAAAGGTTCCCTTACCGACTTGGGTATCTTTCAAAACATACACCCCATGAAAGAAGGACAATAAATCATTGATGTAAATACTCATAAACGAAAGTATATTACACAAAGAGTAGAATAATGGGCAGTACATACACCACTAAAAGGAAATTGTGGCAAATGTAGCATAAATCTAACGGGAATAAAAGTGAGATGAAAAATACCTTACGAAAACTCGGCAGCCTAACGGCGCCACATAAAACTTACAAAAATGGATTGATGAGATCAAATAGGGTATCTCATAATATTAACATAAAGTTTATAGAAAGAGGAATATAAAAGAACATCCCCTACATAACAAAGAGGGGCTTAAAAGAAGTGACATAAAGGAGAGTATTTAAAAAGAAAGAGAGAGGTTAGATCTCTTACGAAAATTCGGCAGCCTAACGACACCACTCAAAACTTCCAAAATGGATTGATGAGAGAGAATAGGGTCTCTCATCACATGAACATAAAAATTACAGTAAGTATAATATAAAATAACATCCCAATAACAATAAAGATGAGCTTTATATGGAATGACAAAAAAGAGTGTACTTAAAAAGAAAGAGAGGAGTAAGATCCCTTACCTCGGGTCCGACTTGACACGATCGTTCTTTAATCTCCTGAATAATAAACTTGAGTTAATTTATACTTCCTTAAGAAACTTTTTCAAGATAATTATTCCTTTTATATCACTTATTTACATGTTATAAACTTTATGTAATCATTTATGTTAATAATGTTTGTTTTTTCGATATTTGATTCTTAAGTCAAAAGTGGACTTCTTACAATTACATGTTGTTCGTGTGGTCAAAGGTTCTTTATATCCAGAATGAAATTCCTGATTTTGATATCATATATATCATATATATCTAGCATATACATGTATTTATAATATCAAATAATCATTTAGAGGTATGAAATGAAATGCACCGTTCATGGAGACGGTAAGCCGTACGTACGCATGAACGCTACTTTCATTTCTATGTCATATTAATGGAATTAAAACTAAATGAGAGGTATGTATATTTTAATTCCAGAATTATATTAATCATTTATATGTAACATAGATCATATATTTCCATTATATATATGTACTTATAATAGTACATTACATTTGGGGATAAGAAATGAAATGCACCGTTCATGGAGACGGTAAGCTGTACGTACGCATGAACGCTACTTTCATTTCTGTCTCATAATTTAATGGAAAGAAATAATAATGATATAGAGGTATATTATAATTCGAGTATAAAATCATGTATAATAACTTTAAATCCATCCTTTATATGTCCCACATATGGCATTAACGAATCACATCACTTTGAGGGGGCGGTAGTCCGCACTTCCTTAAATGAAGATATTGCGTTTACCCATAATGGAAACCATAAAGGTATGCCCAAAATGAAAAATACAGAAGCTTAAAGAAACCATAAACATATTATACATCATATATAAATATAGTGTTATCTTAATGGCCACCTTTGAAGGTGTTAAAAGAATGTTGAACAATCGTCGTTTTGGGTGGCAGAAATTTTCCTTCCACGGAAACAGTATGTTCGTTAACCATTAGATGTAGGTGTGTGTAAGTGTAGCTCTAATACTTATTGTAACAACATACTAGTATATTTAGGATACTTTATTTGTTACAAAATAAAATAATAAAAAGAGTTTAGGGGGTTGGAGAATCAAAATCAAACAAAAGAACTCAAAAGAAGACATTACCTTAAAATCGGGTAACTCTCTTTGGTTTGAGATCAAAGGCTTCCTTGGGAAGATTTATGCCCAAAGTGAGGCTTCAATGAGTAAGATAGGGAAGTGGAGAGACAAAGTGGGCAGGGTTTGGCCGATCCAAAGGCTTTTGGAGTGTGGGTAAGGAGGTAGAGGTGGGGGACTTTTATAAGAGGAGAGGAGGGGCACTCTTGTAAATTTACAAAATGTTGCTTTATTTTCAAACGATTTTCGGATTTTAAAGGTCCCAAATTGATGTATTTCGAGGATAAGATGATAAGGGTTCTAAATCCACTCATCCAATAGGTTTTGGACATGTGTAGGTCTTAGATATTACATTATCATTCCATTTTATTTAAATCGTTAAATAATGAGGTCATCGTTGCATCCTCATGATGTCATAAATAATTTAATTTATTTAATGTCTAAAAATTATAAACAAAATACTATGATGTAGGAAATATTATTAGCTTTCAATTTAATATTTATAGTCAAAAATATTATTTGTATAACCCCATGTAAAAATTGTTTTAGTAAAACATTTCATTTTTGTCTCATTTTTACTTTAACTTTAAATAAAAAGATATTAATGTCATTTTCCAACCAAAGTGGCTTCATGGGGTACCCATGTTGACCCATGGGTTGTATTGGTCGGCCATGACACATCCAATGAGGTTAGGACAGGTTTCAAGTTCATTTCATGTTATTAAAACCTTATTTTTACCTTAAACTACACTAATTACCTCTAATCACGATTAAAAACATAATAAGTTACTATTCACCAAAAAATTATTTCTATCCCATTGAACCAAATTTTACTTATTAATGACAACCATGTATGTCAGATTTTTGAAATTCAAAACACAAAGATGGAAAAATTTCATTTAAACGGAAAAATCAGTTTTTATAAGTACCACTTAGTGGTTTCACTATTCATCAAAAATTGAAGTTTTTCAGAAAAATCCCAAAAATTCACCCTAAGATATATTTGATATTCCGAATTAAAAAATGAAGTCTGTTTTAGAAAATTCAAAACATATAAGTCACATTAATTAATTTAATAATTAATTCCCGCTGTCAGAGCAAATAGCGTGTTTTTATGAAACAATAAGTATCAAAAGATTGACACTAGTTTATGTCCGATTTCAAAGTGAAATTAATTCCAACGACCACTATTGGATGTAAAGGTAAAAATATTTTCTAATTTCACTTTAAAAAAAATTCAAATGATAATCTAATAATATAAATAAATTATATTAGAAAGAGGTTTTGAATTAAAATACAACATTTTACACTATTCATTAAAAAATGAACTTTATCGGAAAAATACCAAATATTTACACAAAGTAAAATTTGATGTACCGATTCTAAATAAGAGTTTTATTTGGTCCACTAGAATGTATAAGAGTGAACAAAACAATATTTAATTACGGTTCGCCATCAAAAGGTGATAAGTGAACCTTTAGTGAAAACTAGGGCATATACGCCTAAAATTGAATTCTTTCCGTATTTTAAGCCGTTATCTTTTATTGGATAAATATAAAAACATTTAAAAACATATATAATCATATTTTAGTTATTTATATCCATTCCCGCCAATACAACGGCTACATGTTAACTGTCATTTAAAATAATATTATTTTATTATTAGAGTGCAACGTAAGATTTCCAAGAAACTCGTTGTTGCGTGTTGGGTACGCCATCGAGCATAGCGTCCCCTTTAAAGTCATATTAATATTTTATTCAAAAATATGGATAAATATGAAAATGTCATATTCTTTATTTACCTGGGGTGTTACAGTACAGATCAAAGGAACCCAAAACCTACTTCCATATAGACGACGTGATTGTACAAGAGAGGAAGAAATGATTTGCATCCTCTCGATGCTTATGGTACATAACATAATTGGAATATCATTGCAAACCAAACATCTATAAGAGGGCTAAATGAATTAGCTGAAGTCTTTACTATGAATTTTGTTACCATTATTTGAAAAACCCGTCATGGGGGTTGTAATATGCAGGTCTATCTAGGGTGTATTTTGTATATACAAAGAGTAAAATATTTTGAATGAATGTCCCATTATGTAGTCAACTTCTTCAAGGACACCTAGGAGCACATACTACATAGTCAAGAAAAAGATCTCTCAAAAAGTTTACATTCTATTTCTAAATGCTGAAGAATGTTTATGGAGATTCATATTTTCCACAACACAGAGTTCGATTTATGGAGAAAGGTACCTGAATATGGAAAGATTATTTACAATCATGATTTCCAAAGGATTGGAGGAATAGGATTTCTATGAAGGTCTGGCCCAAATGTAATAAGTATAGTGTCTATTTTTTTAGTTCATATAACTATGACTAAAATAGAAATAGTATATGATATGTGTTCAAATTATCCAAGGTTATTTCATATTGATTTGAAAAAATAGAGTGGGAAATGTGTAAAACATGGTCTGGAAGAATTTTGGATTGAGATAAAGGTAGTGAGAGAAATATACATGGATGACTGCTCAAAGATGAAGATTCTTGTATATTGTCGTCAATGTTTGAAGGGGAAAAAGACACTTTAACTAATAATTAAGTTACCATTATTAGAAAAGACCCATTATTGGGGTTTATTATGTTGGGCCAACAAGGGAATATGTCATATATTCCAATAGTGGAATCTTTTGACTGACATGCCTTTTATGTAGGAAACATATGAAAGACCACATAGGGGCACATACTGCATAGTCAGGAAAAATAGTTCTCAGATATCAGGAACTCTGCCCCCAAAAAGCAGAAGAAATATTATGAATATTTGAAAATATTCAAGGCTAAGAGTGTGAAATATGAAAAGGGGTAATTCTCAATGCACAAGAGAAATAGTTGAATCAATATTTTCCATGAGTTTGGAGTCCCTTACATAAATATAACTCATATGTAAAATTGGGGAATTTCTTGTTTACTTAGAGGGATCTCAAAGGAGATGACCCAAAATGAAGAGTCCCACATAGATTATTAATTATATGTTGAAGAGAGATAAAACACTTATCTCATGGCTGGGAATAGGATCTAAGGCCTAGTTTTCACTATGTATCTCAATGGGATGAGAATAAATCCATACGTAGTTATTTGGGTGCTTTTCATTTTAATTTCATGTATAAAGGACATTATATTGTGTAGTTTAGAGTCATGTAGTGAGTATGTGAATTGATTCTGATGTAAAAAAGGAATATTGCAGTTGGACTTGAGGATTGAACCCGGGTGTCACCACATATCTCAAATGGATTATAATCAAAACACACATTGTTCTTTGGACACTTATTGTGCTAGTTTAATTCATACACATGGAAAAATGTGGGTTTTTTATTGTGGTTGGGACCAAGATTAGAGATCTAAGAATCCCTATGTATCTCATATGGAGAAGAATCAGGCGAAACATAGTTATTAAAATAATAATTTCCCATACTAATTGAGTTTGATGGGGGAGATGGGGGATTTTAACACATTCTGGAAGAATGGTTAAACTCAAGACATAAAATTGTATGAATATTAGACAATGTATCCTAGAAGATTATTATGTATAAATTGGGTTTTTATAAAGGGGAGAAAAGGGAAATAATTTTTTTTGTTGCGGATGGGCCCATGAATAGAGATCTAGGCATCTCTACATATCACATTGAAAATGAGAACCAAGCCACAAGTAGTTCCTGAAATGAGGTCCCTATGCAGATCTGATTCCAACATAGGGATAAATGGAACTCATGTAAAACTATGTTTTAGCAATGATGTCAGTGATGCTTTCACATAGAATATATTAAGGTCAAATAAAGAATATGTTAATCGTACTATTTAATGTCATGTAATGAGGACAAAATGATGTCATT
Organism: Viscum album; assembly: GCA_963277665.1. Classification (NCBI taxonomy): domain Eukaryota; kingdom Viridiplantae; phylum Streptophyta; class Magnoliopsida; order Santalales; family Viscaceae; genus Viscum; species Viscum album. Next base: position 1,386,235,739 of record OY728123.1, read on the forward strand.
CAGTTTGGAATCGTGTGACAATGACAAAGATACTACGTGTTTTAACATCATGCAACATGGATGCATATGGTTGTTATGCAGTTTAGTGGCATGAAACTATGACTTTGTGTTTTGAACTTTAGAGTCATATAGTGAGGACATTGGTTGTGAAATCACACAAAGTAATTCTTCAATAATCTTGCATTGGATGGAGTTGTAATACTTTCTCCATCCATTAAAATTAGGGAATAAACTCCATTATAGTAGAACTTATATACCATGTATCATCCTTCCCACTTTGGATTAATTTTTGGATGCATCTTTCCTAGTATCATCAGTGTCCTGAGGTCCAATTCCAATTCTCCTTGAAGAAATTAGTGTAGGAGAACTTTCTTGTTAAAATCTTGTGATATTCTATTCTGATAGACATGCAAATAATGAAAATTATGCAGCCTCTTTTCATCTAATCACAAAAGCTCATCAAATCACTTTTGAGACTATTCATCTATAGATAACTGATCACAGATTTCAACTCAGAGTGAAGGAAATTGAATTTCAATTGGGAAAACTACTTCTGTCTGTACGCCAATGAATTTGGAGTTTTCTAAGGGGCAGTAAGGTTAGTAGTCCGATAATCCCATAAATCATGATAAAGTTTATTAGGATAATATTTCTTATCTTTATCCACCATTTTCTGAAGTATATTTGATAGGGACTTATTAGAACCTCTATTTATCCATTGGTTTCTACATGATAGTGAGATGAATGGTTGGATTTGATATTTTTCTCCTAATATAACTTCTTTTCATCAACAGAAAAGAAATTGGTGAAATTTTCCACCAATATAGTATGAGGGACACCAAATATGGTAATTATATTAGCTTTAATAAAGTTAACAATTATTTTCCCTCCAACTTCTTTGACAAGTATTGCCTCGTCCCATTTGGAGAAGAAAATAGTAGCAGTAATAATATACTTGAATTTCATAGCAGTAGCTAGAGGATAATTCCCTACTATATCCATTCCCCATGTGGAAAATGGACAAAAGTATTTAGCTGTATGTAGCAACTCTAAGGGTTGATGAATGGCGTTGGAATTCACATGGCAGGGATGACATTTTTAGTGAAATCTATGTAATACTATGTCATTAAGGGCTAGAAGTATCCAAGGCTTCAGATTTGATAAGAAATCCTATAAACAGACTGGTGAGAACCCCAATCTCCAACATGTACTTCTTTCTTGACAATTGTGGTTTCTTCTCCATCAATACACCTGAAGAGGATTATTTCAAAGCCTAGTTTGTAGAGGATCTTTAGGTAATCAAGACTATTATAAAGAGTAAAATTGGACACTCTTTTTCATATCTATTATTTTTTAGATCTATTTGGTGGAAGTACTCCATTTGGAAGTTATTCCATGATGGGTTTCATCCATCCCATAATATGACCATACAGATCGGAAATATGTCTTCTTTCATTAATTTCCTCTATTATTGTTTGAATGAAATCTGAAACCACATGATGATGGCCAATAATGATGATTGTCTCATCCTGATTTGGATCTTCCAAAGATGTGGCTACATTATCAAGTGCATCAGCTTGGGAATTTTGTGATCTCAGGATATAAGGCAATGTTGGATCTGAGGGAAATACAGCCATCAAACCTCTTACATAATCTCAAAAAGTGATTAACTCTTCTTTTCTAATAGAATAATCCCCATTTATCAGTTTTATTACCAATTTTAAATAAATGTTCACTTTAAGGTGGTTCACTTGTACCTGGAGATCCAATCCCAGACCTACAATGAGATATTGATATTTTGCGTCATTGTTAATGTTGCCTTCAAATAAAAGAATAGAATATGGAAACACTTCCTTTTCTGGGGATATATTCACAACTCTTAACCCATCTCTTTTTAGTTTAGGGTTTTCCATTCTCTTCCCCATTGAACTTCTGGAAGCACCGTCAATGTACATTTCGCATGTTTAGGAATTATCTTGAATAGAGAATATTTCATCATCCAAAATTTATGTATTCCAAGATGTATCTTTTGCAGGAGTATATTCAGAAAAGAAATATTCAATGGATTGGCCTTCTATTTCTTTCTAAGGTAAAATCTAAATATAGAACTTTTCCAAAATAACTTCACACAATTCCATACGTCCTATAAGTATAGGATGACTGAGGATAAATTTTTGTGGGTTATTATGTGATACCATGTTGACCTCATGATGTTTCGGGTAGTTCCTCAATTTTTGAACAGCAAAGATTAATGCCCCATAGCACTTAATGATACTTGAATACTAAGTATCTATGTCATGCATATTTCGACTAAGATATTAAAGACTTTTTTCATTCCAAACATGATTCTTTTGGGAAAGGAAGGAACTCATTAATCACTATAAGGTTGTCACATAGAAAATAAGTGGCTTTCCTTCAACATGTGGCATTAATACTGGTGGACGCAAGAAATAATTATTGAGTGTATAAAAAGCCTCATGGAAGTCTTTAGTCCATTGATAGATGACTCCCTGCTTCATTAATCTGGTGAAGGGTAAACAATTTCCTGCCAAATTGGTGACAAAGCACTAAATATTGGAGAAGTTTCCTTGAATTACTCTTAATTCATTCAAATTTCTAGGAGGTGACATGCCAAAGATTTCTTTTCCTTCTCATGATCAACTTCAATCCCACAATAGAATACAATGAAGTTGGTGAATTTTTCTATGGTTACCCCAAAATCACATTTTAAGAGATTCATCTTCAAATTATGTTGCCAAATTTTACTTAATATGGTCTCTAAATCAGCCAGGTGATTGAAATGTTGACTGGATTTAACTAACATATAATACGCATAACATTCGTCAAATTTTCCTAAGAAGGGTATGAAGATATGGTGCATGGCATGTTGATTCATTGAACCTACATTCTTTAAGCCAAAGGGAATTACCCGATAGAAAAAATATCTTTAGGGTATATGAATGATGTATAATCTCATCCTCTAGGGCCATTCTGATTTGATTATACCTATATTATCCATCCATGATGGATAGAGACTTATAACTATATGTTTCATCAATTAATAGTTCTGTGATCGGAACTGGAAAGTCATCTTTGGGAAAATGCTGGTTATGTTTTTTGAAATCAATGCAAACTCTGATTTTCCAATTCTTCTTTTTCAGTAGGAAAATGGTGGCCAGCCATTTGGGATATTTCACCTCCATAACAAAGTTATCTTTGATATTCTTGTCGACATCAGCCTCAATTTTAGATGCATGATTTGGGTGTGTTTTTCATGCCGCATGCTTGAATCCTCAATGCTCTTATGGAAAAACCAAATTAGGAGTTGATACATTGGGATTAAGGCCTGGAATTTCTCTATAGTTTCAATAAAATATATCTCAACATTTCATTATAAATGAAGTATACATTTAATTCTCCTCAGAAGTCATGGATACACTAATTAGAGTGGGGTGTGGATCTTCTTCTATAACCATATTTATTTCTCTTAGCTCATCCAGTGTGGTAGATAAACCTTCCTCAAATGATAGAGTAACACCCTTAAGATATTATTCTTCTTCTTCCTTATGTGTCGCTTCTTCATTTTATTCTTGTAGAGTAATTGATGAATCAAAACTTTTAGAGCTAGTTGGGGAGTTAGTATTTTAACACCTTGAAGAAGAGGCAACCATTTTTGACCCTACTGACGATGAAGGGTCTTCCAGGAGAATTGAATAGGATATGATGGGTTGGGAATCAACATCCTTGTCTTCATCTAGTATTATGACATCTTCATCTTGCCTGATTAGTGAAACAAAGACTTTCTATGGTTTTGTGGATTAAATGAACACATATCCATTTAATATTTCACCACTTCTTGGTAAATCAACAACTTATCCCATGATGTCAGGCTCAATTTCGACAATTGACATTATGGAGGTTACTAGATGAATGCTTGGATTTTGTTCTATCCCTTCAATTTTATTGATAGGAATCACATAATCTATGCTCAGATGTTTGAATGTGTTAGAAGGTATATTTTCTAGGCCATTTAGAGCATTGATTCTTGTTACAATTTTTTTTACAGACCTCATTCCCTTTGTGTGATAGAATTATACTTCAATATATTGAGATTCACACATTTTGAAAAAATCTTTGTCACCATATAATGTCTTAATTTTATCATTGAATAAATACTTGAGACATTGGCGATATGGTGAAGGAATGGTCGTATAATGATGTAGCCAAGGAATTCTATGGAGAATGTTGAAGGTTCTTTCCTGACAGACAACCACAAAATATTAATTAGATACAAGATCTCAAAATCGAGTTTTTACTGTAATCGCACCTAATGGTTCTTGTTCATTCTTTTCATAAATTTGAAAAATCAAAGTGGAAGGAGATAAGTCATACTCAGTGAGGACCAATTGACGAAGTGTACGGATGGGAATGAGGTTGACTCCTTAGCCATTATCAATGAAGGATAGTTGGATGTATGTACTATTAACCATGCTATATAGATACAACGACCTCATGTGTCCATGCAAAACATCATCCCCATCTTCATCTATAAAATATATGACTACATGAAATTTTGTAGGGTAATTCTCTATACCTTAAACCTTAGCAACAACAAACTCAGTCTCAAACACTTGAGGACTTGACAAACCCTCAATAAGTTCTTCTTGAAGATCTATTGACAGATTCAAGGCATCCATGATTGACAACTTGGCCGGTACTTTGTCTAGATATTTCAAAACATTGTAATTTTGGTCCAAAGGTCTGCATTTTCAGGCATGGAGATGTGGTTTTGTATGTTCCTTGGAAGTTGATGCTCCTGATGTAGATATAACCTGTGTTGGGGAAGGAGTTGAAAATACATCTGATTTTTCTAGATTAGACTAACTTCGTCTATCTACATTCTGAGGGAATGATGGTGTAACCTCTAATCGTTCCTCCAACATAATCATTTTAGGACTGGTCCTGCCATGTGTGGGAGAATTTCTTTTTTCTTGTCGAGCCCGCTGAAGGGCTCTCCCATGAGTTTCTACTACATAAATGGTTCATGCAGTGGTAGAGTTAAAATAGTCATTTCTATAATATCCATTACTTCCCCTATATCCTTGACATTGTATTATTTCTCTAGTTTCCTAGTTAGGTGCATGGAATTTATGTTCATCGTATCCAAAGTCATCATTTGAAAAGGGATTTGTTAGGTGGAAAATGTTAATGGAACCAAAGATCAATTCTTCATCTGTTGAAGATTCTGCTTAATAGTTCGGTTCTAGTTGTTCCATTTAGAGGTGTGGTTCTCGTTCTTTGGAAAACAATGGCCTGAAATCTTCCAATGTTAAATAAAACAGTGGCCTTGACATGATCTCATCCTCTTATGATTTCTCTTTATCTTTTTTATCATGTCGCTTCTTTGAGGATTGAACTTTAGAGGACAGACCTTTTGATGAATATGGATTTTTTGTTGAAGAAGTGGAAGAAGAAACAATCAGTTGTTTCAACTTTGTCTAAATTATTCCATGAGTTAGATTGATCATTTTCCTGGTTATCCAATCATTAAAATTCTACACATTTTTTGATTTTTTACTTCCTACCACTCACCTTCTTTCTCTTGATCAGTAGTAGTAACACATGCTACTTGGGCTGATAAACTTTTCAATTTCACTTTTCCATAGTCTACCATTTTTTGTAGGACATCTTTAAAAATAAAACACTCTAGAATGGGATGCCCCAACATTTGACGAAATGGTCAATAATTCAGAAGAACTTCATCTCCTTCTTTGTTTGATTTCTTTGGCCTTGGTAACTGAACCAAATTTTTTTTCAAAGCTGAAATGAACTAACTGAGAACCTATTCATTTTGAAAAGAATAAACTTTACTCTTTAACTCTTCAATCTAGTTCTACCTTTTATCTTTTTTATCATCTTGAGGAGCCGGTCTTTGCAGTTGGCGCTCGGATGGTGGAGCCCTTCGGTATGATGAAGGTGTTGATGTAGAAGCAGGTATAGGTGTTGGTTTGAGTGTTACTCTAATAGCCTCTTCTATACATTTTCTACTTCTCATAGATGATGGGATTTTATGAGATTTAGCTTTAGTTTCCATAATTTAATTCTACAATTATTGGTCAATTGAAGAAATATCTCGAAACCCTCCATTGTATTTCACAAGGATTAGTGGTATGTGTAACTCATCACGCAGATATTCCACAAAAATTAACAGAAACTCTTCTAGTGGGAGTGCTAGATTTAAAGAATAGGTTAATCCTTTAAATCTATCAATGAAATCTAAAAATATTTCAATATCTCTTTGTATAAAATATTTTGGATCAAAAATTTTGGTATTCGGTAGCATTGAGCATGAATTAGAGAAGTAATTTTTGATGAAGGTCTTCCCATCCAGTAATTGATCAAGAGTAAAAACATGTATACTAGACAAAAGATAGTCCCTATAATGATTGCACAAATCCTATGATCTTTACTACTTCTTGTTATGGACGATTTCCTATCATGGGATCACAAGAAGAAACAAAATGTAATAAGTGATGCTCCAGATCCCCCAAACCATTAATGATTGGAAATGTGATATTCACAAAGTTTAGTGGTGGAGGGATTAGATCTACTCATTCAGGGTAAGCTTTATTTTCTGGTTGTACTATTGCACGCTTTTCTTCCATAGCTTCTAATTTATTTGTAAATCCGTAGATTATATTTATAAGAATTTGAGGAATATCTTGATGTTCTAAGACCTTTACATATACATAAGCTACTGCTTGAACTGGCACGACGACTAGAAAAACCACTGGTGGTGGTTCTGCTAGTATTTTTCATGGATAACCCGTAGGGCTAGGCCTATAAGGATGTGTTTGATCCTACCCTCGCTCTTTACTTGATGAAGGTAATTCATTATCCATATTTTTAGATCCAATAATCATATATTCTGAGGAGTTCCTACAATATGTGCAAACTTAGGATCTTCTTGGGGAGTATGTCTGGTAGAAATGCTACTTTGAAGTAACTCTCCATTGAGTCTTTTTAACTCCTTTATCTCCTCTTCTTGATGGGAATATCTTTCTTCAAGCAAAAGATATTGACCTTCTCTAGTGGAAAAGTGAGATGTGATCTAACATTTACCTTTCCCCTTGTTAGATGCCTTTTGAAGGGGAGGGAGTTGGTTACTTGAAGGAATACCCAGATTCTAGGTAAGCCTCTGATTTCAAGTATGCACACCTCCTTTATTTTCATCAGTGTGTACCGTGTTATATAAAAGAACGTCATCTTCCAACTCCCCTAAACTAGACTCATTATTAGGAGGATCTTCCATAATGGCATTAATGAAATTAAATAATGCATAATTCATTGATGGAATTCTGTCAGTATCTTTGAAAGATAGTATCCTTCTATATCGTCCATGAGACAATGTTATCATATATTTTGAATTCCCAGTAACTATTTGATGGACAATAGCTTTAAGGTAATCCTTTGATAATTCAGTTGTGCGTTTACTTTGTGGCTTGTTTTCTAATTGGGAGAAAACTTACTTCTATTGACCGGGGTTTGTAGATGTAAAAAATCCTCTAGCCATATAGGCTAGGACTGTTATTTTTCTTATTCTTAAAACCTTCATACATTGTTTATTGAATTCGAAAGTCGAGTTAAATAATCACCAAGCCCTATAGAATGGGGTGGATCTTGAACTACTATAGCTAAGATTTCCCCAGATTCCCTTATGATTTTGGGAATTTTGGCCCAAACATTGGATGAGTTCATTATATGAAAACCACTTAAATCCTTTATTTCGGAAGACCATTGTGCTATTTCAAACATTTTCACCATCTTATGGATAATATCCTCTAAGCTTAGGCCTATATAATTTTCTCAGATGCTTGATGCAATAATATCTCAACAAATTTCTCTATTTGGGCATAACTTTGATGAGTGTTAGTTGTGGTCTTTTCTTGATTATATCTTTTATTACACACAACATTTGTTGATTGTAGTCGGCCATGGGCAATAAAATTTCATGAGACCTCTTTTAAAGGGATTTATTGATTTTGGAGCATAGTGAAATGATATTCCTTGTGTGCACCCCATCCTACGATATGAACACCATATTGAGTATCAGAAACTAATTGGCGTAGCCTCTTCAGTGCATCGATTCATGCACGTTGAAGGGTTCTCCGCTTCTTTTCAACCTTTGGATGTTGGGAAACTAAGATATATTCTATATCAATTTTTCATAGCAACCCTTATATTACCCTTACATGACATTGATATTCATAATATAGTAATACTTTGGTTTTTAGATGATGAAGTGTTTTTCAAATGTTGAGGCAGATATCATGAATTCAATATTCTGCCATCAATTCTAGAATGTTGTATCAAGAGGTTTCCAAAGGCTAGAACATGACTGGTATTTCACCTTTATCCAATTTGTTTCTCATAGTCAAAATATTTTCATCATATTTTGTTAGAGGTTTCGCATTTTGGTCTGGCCAGAGTGGTTGCATCTCGATTGTTTTATTACAAACAGTGGAATCAGTTGCTTTTTTCTATACTGTATTAAAAGAAAAATGATATATGGATGGTTCAGAGAATGATCATCGCCAAAGGATGTATTCTGATTTAGAAAGTATTTCACCTCTAAGTGATAATGCATCAGGCATGATTGGACTTTTTTGAACGTTCCTCGAGAAAGATGGCTTTCTCATTACTACATTGTCGATTAGGGAAATTATTTAACAATGAAAAACACTACTGAAGATAGAACTTTTGCAGTGAATTCCATCATGAGGAGGACCACCATGGTGGATTAAATCAAGGGATAAATCCTCATTATCTTGGCTCTTCTGGACACATGGGGGGTTTTTATGGCTCTCATCCAGAGATATGCTCTCTAGATTGACCATATTTTTATGAAGCAAGCCTTCGTGACAAATTGTCCTATGGGAAACTTCCGAATTACTAATAATACTCCGATAAATTTTTAAGGGGAGGGTTAGATGTTGAGTAACAATAGATAATTGTATGATGGCTTCAAGAAGACTATTGACCTCACATGTTTTCATAATCTCAATTATGTTTCAATATTCTTTGATAATCCCAAATAATGTTTATCTTTACATTAATTATTCTTTCAATCTATGTCATCATATTATTAGGTTGATAAAATATCAAAATGATCATTGGAATTTGTTAATCATGGGTTATCTATGTTAATACTTGTTTTGAAATGTTACTAACTCAATATGGATATTTTTTTCATAGAACAGATAAGTATTAAGTGTTGAAGTCACTGATACGGACCTACTGGTACATAGTCTACCGATAAGTAAAGGTCACTGGTACATAGTTACCGATATAAGATACCGATACAAATAGACAGACAGAAAACTACTGATATGAATTCCACCGATACAAACAACTACTGATACAAAGGTCTTAGGTATACAGCTACCGATAAGGCTACGTACACCGGTATAGAAGTCTACCGATATGGATAAGGTCACCGGTATACATAGTTATAGATACAAGTCTGCAGATACAGACATATAGACAGCTACCGATGAAGTCTACAAGAATGCCACCGAAAGAAGGAGCTACCGATAGAAGGAGATACCGATAGAAGGAGATACCTATAGAAAGAGCTACTAATAGAAGGATCTACTAATAGGAGAAGCTACCGATTCTTGTGAGCTACTATTATAAAGGATAACAAGTACATATACATAAAATCTACCGACACAAGCTCACTGATACTAAGAGCTACCGATGGAAATCAGTCACAGTTTCTCTAAACTCATTTTCTATTTGTTTATTTATCAAAGGTCATATTTGATGTTTTTAATGCACCTAATATCAATTAATCATAGTGGTTGGCATTTCAGTAACTGTACCTCACACCTGTAAAAATGTAATCATTCCTATTTCCAGAGCTAAATCTATATAAGGTAACCTCAAACTACTGAAGATGTGTGGATAGTTGTGGTAGTGGCGGTCAGTAAGTCTTTCCATGCACATACGAGAAAATCTTCTGAAGATACTCAAGGACTTACATGCATTGAAGAAGAAGGAAGAATACAAACTGAATCCATAAAACCTTAACATTCAAAGAGAAAATATCTTCAATGATTTCACCTTCATTCAAGCTGATCATACTGATCAACCTTGACCTAGAAGTCAAATATAAAAACAACACCCTGTTTCTTGACAAAAACTAGAGAAGGACTCAAAGTTGAATCAGCATCAATCCGAGGAGTCCAGAGCTTCACTCAAAAAACATAGAGAACTATAAACTCGTCTCTATCTGTTTATCTCTATTGTGTTTCATTTATTTACATTTTAAGAAGTGTGTGTGGTCTGTATTTTTAGACACACACTGTCTCATGTGCTGAACTATAGGATATCTAATATCATCACTCAATATTTCTAAATATTGTTTATTCCCACTGTGGATATGGTAGATGTCCAGTGTGACCTGGATAGCCTGTGTGATATTGTTTTGTTTTTCCCATGAAGAAATGTGGTAGGGTTCATAGGACTTGAATATTATTTGTACTATTGTAAACCCCGATCCAGGGTGTGGATCATAGATTATTTAAAACTGTTTGAGAGGACTAAGTCTCAGCTTGACACTGAACCTCTTGGTTAAAACTGTTGTGCTTATTTATCTTGCGTAAAACTATTTTTAATATTCTGATGCTAATTACATTAAATATAAATATGTTTTAAAGTTACTCTGATTATTAAACTAGAAATTGTTTATAACTTTCGTTAGACAGTAAGTTAGTTTCAAAAGTTAATTAATCTTCATATTGAATTAACTGAGAAATAATCAATCTCTTGGGAAACTAATTGAAAACTTACAATATTTATAAATTCTCTATAGTTTAATTTTTATTTAATTTGGGGGTTTTTAATCATAATTTTTTTAACAGAAATTTTTAACTGGAACTCAATTCACCCCCCTCTTGAGTATCCACTCCGACCAACATTTGGTATTAGAGGTTTTTTATAAAGGATTTCCAAATACTATATTTTTCAACTGTGATTTTAGTTGTATATTAATGATCTTAAATTTCTGTTAGTTCAAAATTTTATCTCTTTAAATATATTTTCTAAAATATAATAATATATAATAGACTAGAAGTTGTTGCTACCAATATGACATCTTTCTTTAATGGTGTTAATTATGCCCAATGGAAACTGAAATGAAAATTCATTTATAAAGTATGGGATTTGATATTTGGACTGCTATAGAGATTAATTATAAGATTATAAAAAATGAAAAAACTACTTGGGATGAACCTATGAAAACTTCTTACAATAATTATTGTAATGAAATGAATTCCCTGTATTGTACTTTAAGAGATGAAGAATTTAATCGAACATATGCTTGTAAAACTACTTATGATATCTGGGATACTTTGGCAATTTCCCATGAGGGAACAACCAATGTTAAAGAAATGAGATAGAATACCTACACTATAAAGTATGATAATTTTAAAATGAAGCCTGATGAACCTATTTCTAACATGTATCTCAGGTTCAACAAAATTGTAAATACAATGAGCTCACTTGGAAAAGTTGTTCCTGCGAAAGAGAAAATCATGAGGATACTAAGATGTCTGCCAGAGAGATGGAGAGGCACATCAGTCTCAGTAAGATAATCATGTGACATAATTTCACTACCTGTTAAAGAGATTATTGGTAGGTTAATGATGTATGAGGAAGAGCTAAAGGTAAACAAAGAGTAAGATGATGAATCAAAGAGGAAGTTAGTGGCATTTAAGTCTACTGCCTCAAAGAGCAAGGACAATGAGAAAGTTCACATACCTACTGAAAGCTCAATAGGTGAAGGTTCAGATTATGATAGTGATAAAGAGATGGTTCAAATAGCCAGGAGATCCAATAAATTCTATAGGAAGAAGAAAATTTTTCAGATAACCAAATTATAAGGGTAAATATGACCAACAAAATAATTGGAAGAAAGATTGGGAGAAAGCTGATAAGGATGATGAGATAGTGTGTTATGAATGAAAAGGGAAAGTACACATTAAGGCTGACTGTCAAAAATTGAAGTTCAAGAAGAAATATGATTGTACAGACAAAAAATATAAGAAAGCTATGAAGGCAACCTGGAATGCTTTAGAAGATAGCACAAGTGAGTCTGAGATTTTTGATTCTGAAACGAATCATACCAACATGTGTTTCATGAATAATACTTCTAAGGTACCTGTTTCCCCTATAGTGAATGATTATTATTAGGGGAATGAAAGTAGTGATGATAATATGTCTAAAGATGAATTATTTGAATGATGTAATATGTTAGAAGACACTTTCAATGAGATGAAAGATAAGTATAAATCATTAAAGAAATAGTATGCTTTGTCTAGTACTGTTAAATCTGATCTTATTATAGAAAAGGAAAAGAATGATCAACTGTTAAAGGAGAATACTAAACTTAAATTGTCCAATGAGAAACTTAGAATAGATTTAGAGAAGTCCAATAATGGAAAGAATACTAAAATTCAAATTCTTGGAAAAAAAGTGGCACCAAAATGTATTACTAGTCTATGATATCAGCCTGGATAGAGACAGATTACAAAAAATAAATTTACTCCTAAATCTGGACACTATACTGATAGTTGCAGTTTTGGAAATTCATATGCATCAACTAGTTATTCACATAGTTATATATCAAACAAAGTTTATCTTTCAAAATCTTTTGAATCTATTGATTGTATGAGACCCATTAGATAAATATGGGTACCAAAAATTCTTCTTGCTAACTTGTCTGGACCCAAGAAAATCTGGGTACCAAATTCATTTTCTATTTAAACTTGTTTTGTAGGAGACTTGCTTGAAGAGTTCCTATAAGAAGATATAGTACTTGGAAAGTGGATGTTCAAGGAATATTACTGGATATTACTCATGTTTCAAAATTTTAATCAAGGTTGATGGAGGGAATGTCACCTTTGGTGATAATTCAAAAGGAAAAATTATTGGCTTTTTCCAAATTGGTAACACTAAATCAATTTTAATTTCTAAAGTTCTATTTTTTAATGGATTAAAATACAACCTGTTAAGCATTTCTCAGTTGTGTGATGATGGTTTCAATGTTAAATTTGAAAAAGATTTTTGACATGTTTTTAATTCTAAAAATGTTTTGGTATTTTCTGCCTTGAGAAATGAAAATGTTTATGCTGTAGATTTAAATTATTTATCCAAACAAAAGGTTACCTGTTTAAATGCTTTTCATAAATATTATTTTCTTTGGAATAGAAGATTAGGACACTGCAATGTTCATTCACTTAAGAAACCGACTATGAAAATTATAGTTAGAGACCTACATCAACTAAAACTCCCATTAGAAAAAGTTTGTACTCCTTGTCAAAAGGGAAAGAAACATAAGGTTTCATTCAAATTAAAGAATGAAGTTTCAACTTCTCAACCTCTCGAGTTGGTTCACATGGAATTGCTTGGACCTTCTAGAGTTTCTAGTTTAAATGGGAAGCACTATATATATGTCTTAATAGATGAATTTTATAGATACACTTGGGTATATTTTCTAGCTCACAAAAGTGAAGCTTGTTCTTATTTTATTAAACACTACAAGTATATAGAGAACCTTAGTGGACTTAAGATTAACACCTTGAGAAGTGATCATGGATGTGAGTTTGAAAATCATGAATTTAAATCATACTGCTCACACAATGTCTATAATCATAACTTTTCTTCCCCCTAGGACACCTCAACAGAATGGTGTAGTAGAAAGAAGAAATAGAACCCTTCATGAAATTGCAAGAACTATGCTTAATGAGTATGACCTACCTATTTACTTCTGGGATGAAGCTGTGAATACAGCTTATTATATTATAAATAGAGTCTTGATTAGACTGGTTCTTAGGAATACCCCTTATGAACTGTGGAACAATAGGAAGCCTAAAGTTAGTTACTTCAGAGTTTTTGGTTGCAAAGTCTTTATTCTCAATACTAGAGATAACATTGGAAAGTTTTCTTCTAAAAGTTATGAAGTAATCTTTCTAGGTTACTCTATAACTAGTAAGTCCTATACAGTCTTTAACAAAATAACCAAATGTGTGGAAGAATCTGTTCACATCAAATTTGATGAAGCTGATCCACATGAACATAAATATTCTCTTGAAAATCGTGAAGATGATCTGTCTATTCTGGATCTTGATGATAAATTCAGTGAACCTGCTGTAAAACCAAGCAATTTTGGAAATTTTCCAGAATCTGCTTCTGGTGAACCAAACCCTAGAGAAGAACCTGACATTTCTAGTCCTACCATTACTAGATCAATTAGGATTCTAAAGAATCATCCTTTAGATGTTATTGTTGGTAATCTTGATAGAGGGACAAAGACTGGAGCGTCTCTAAGAAATCAGGTTGAACATCAAGACTTTATTTCACAGTTAGAACCTAAAAATATCAATGATGCAATCAATGATGAATTCTGGGTTATGGATATGCAAGAAGAATTAAATCAATTTGAAAGAAAAAAGTCTGGGAATTAGTTGACAAACCTAAGGACACTTTGACCATAGACACTAAATGGGTCTTTAGAAATAAAGTTGATGAGTCTAGAAATATAGATAGAAACAACGAAAGACTATTTGCACAAGGGTATAATCAAGTGGAAGGAATAGACTGTGAGGAAACATTTGAACCTGTAGCTAGATTAGAAGCTATTAGGATTCTACTTTCCTATGCTGCTCATCTGAATTTCACGTTATATCAAATGGATGTTAAAAGTGATTTTCTAAATTGTTTAATAATTGAAGATGTTTTTGTTAAAAAACCACATGGATTTACTAATCCTCATTTTCCAAATCAAGTTCCTAAGCTCTCTATAGATTTATATGGTTTAAAACAATCTCTGTGATCTTGGTATGATAGACTTAGTAGTTTTCTTATTTCAAAAGGTTTTTCTAAAGGGATTTCTGATCCAACTCTCTTTATTAAAAGAATTTCTAAAGATGTTTTAACAGTGAAAATCTATATTGATGATATTATTTTTTTATCTTCTAAAAATGCTTTGTGTATTGATTTTTCAAAAAGTATGCAAAATGAATTTGAAATGAGTTTAATGGGAGAACTCAAATACTTCCTTGGATTTCAAGTTTTCAAAATGAAAATGGTATTATTTTAAATCAATGTAAATATACAAAGGATCTTTTAAAAAGTTTTGGGTTAGATATTATTAAGGAAAGTGATACACCAATGAGTACTATTTGTTAGTTGGATGCTGATGAAACTAGAAAACCAGTGGATCAAACCAACTACAGAGGTATGATAGGGAGTCTTCTTTATCTTACTTCTAATCGACCAGATATCATGTTTAGTGTGTGTATGTGTGCAAGATTTCAAGATAATCCAAAAGAATCACAATTGCTTGCTGTTAAAATAATTTTCAAATATCTTAAACATACTGCTAACTTTGGATTATTTTATCCAAAAGGACAATCATTTGATTTAATAAGTTATTTAGAAGCTAACTTTACTGGCCGAAAGTTAGATAGAAAGATAACTTCTAGAACATGTCATATTCTAGGTATGTGCTTAGTATCATGGTGTAGTAAAAAAAACTATGTTGCATTGTCTACTGCTGAAGCAGAATACATTGCTGCTGGTAGTTGTTGTGCACAAATTATATGGATGAAACATACTTTATTGGACTATGAATATCAATTTATATGTGTATCTATAAACTATGATAACACTAGTGTGATTAACATCTCTAAGAATCTCGTGTATCACTCTAGGACCAAGCACATTGATGTAAGGCACCAATTTCTTAGATATCATTACTAAAAGGGTGATATTAATCATTAATTTATAGGCACTAAACATCAATTAGCAGAAATTTTCACCAAAACATTAAGTTCAGATAGGTTAAGTTACATTAGACAAGAATTAGTAATGATAGACTTTGTACGTTAGAAACATCACCATTAGAAACATCACCGTTAGAAACCTCAGCGTTAGAAACCTCACTGTTAGAAACCTCACTATTAGAAACATCACAGTTAGAAACCTCACCGTTAGAAACCTCACCGTTAGAAACCTCACCATTATAAACCTCGTCGTTAGAAACCTCATCATTAAAAACCTCACTGTTAGAAACCTCACTGTTAGAAACGTTGCCGTTAGAAACGCCACAGTTAGAAGCCTCGCCATTAGAAACCTCACCGTTAGAAACCTCACCATTAGAAACCTCACCGTTAGAAACCTCACAGTTAGAAACCTCACTGTTATACCTTACTGGTATTAACCTCAATGTTATACCTCACTAGTATGAACCTCACTGATATACCTCACCGTTAGGAATCCTCACCGGTATGTATTACTGTTAGGTTGCGTTGTTTTTAAAATTATGTATCTTCAGTCGCTTGAATCTTTATCATTTATATTTTACTTATTATGTTTTATTTATTTATTTTATGATTCCTAAATGATAAAACATAAGTCATGACCTCATCTCAATCAACCACAAACCCTTTACCTTCAAGCCTTAGCTCCCAAACCTTCGTTTCTTTCGAACCCTAAGCCTCACGATTTATAGAATGGAAAGAGTGAAGAGACTATCAGTTAGCGAAAAGGATGATGAGAAGATTTCCAAAAGACTCAAAGGAGATTCTAGTGGTGGAAGTTAAGTGAAGAAACCTAAAAATCTGCATCTCTTTCAAAGGGAAATAGTAGTTGATAAAGAACTATGTGAAGAATGGTTGATGACCAGTAAGTCTTTAGTTTTAGAAGTGCTAGAAGATCAGAAATGGGTAGAGTGCTTCTCGAATAACAATGTTCCCTATTGTCCAAAGCTGGTAAAATAATTCTATGAGTTTTTTAGTTTTGAGAAATCATAAGTTGAGAATAGGATGGTATCAGTAGTGAATGGTAGGACAATATATTTTTCTTCTATTGAGTGGACCGAATGACTGAAAGTTCCACATGAAGATGATTTTGGGTATTTCTCAAAATCAATACATCCTACCAGTGACATATTTGAATATGAAGATACTTTGGAACAATTTACAGGAGATGGCACACCAAGAAAGGTAGTTGCTACAGAAATGGATGGAGAGAACCGGTTACTGTTCAAGTTTATCCAACGTGTGCTAAGTCCAAGAAGAGGGGTCTTTTCAAATCTGAAATATCAAGATATTTATTTGTTGCATTTGATGAGACATGGTGTTAAGGTAAATCAATGTAGACTGGTAATGATTCAAATTGAAGATATGACCAGACCAAAGTCAAAAACTAATGCTCTATTCTTTGCCAATATGATCTTTGTGATGATCAAGGTAAGAAGTGTGGCTAAGTCTCAGGATGAGACAGTGGTTATGAAAGACAAATTTTGTATTACCAAAACTATTTATAAATACATGAAGATAAATTGGAATCCATGGAGAAGAGAATGGGTCAGTGATGATGAGAATCTGTGTGATAATTTTAATCCAGTGGATCATCCTTCTAGGCCTATGGATATGAGGGATCTAAGTCTAGGACCTGATGAAGAGGAACCTTAGTATAGTGATGATACTGATGAAGAGGATACCTCTATAGCTGATGGAAGGGATCCGGACTTTCCTCCAAGTCCAGTTTCAAAAGTTGTATCATCTGGAAAGGAAACAGTGTTGGGAGTAAGTAACGAAGAAGCACCTGTTGATGAGCAAGACCAATCTAGTTCAGATCATGAGAAGACTACCCGAGAGAAAAAAGAAGAAAGAGAATCTAAAACTGAAGCATCTTCTTTTGTCTGCTTGAGTCTTAGTCCACTAATTGGGCACTCCTCAATGACTATTGAGGAAATTATTGAAGTAGACAGACATGCACATGTTCCTTAGGAGCCTCCTTTTGTTGGAGAAATGGAGATTGTTGTGGAAGATTCTTCGGAGGAAGACCGAGCTGCTGAGAGTGCTATTGCTATACAAGAGAATGCACATATTGAGGGGGAGCATCCTACCAGACAAGGTATTGTTTCAGTTGCTCAGGAGATTTAAGACTAGGCTGAAGACCTAGGTTTTGTAGTGTTTGGGTTGGACTATCCTGATTCAGAAAATGAGACACCCATCAATAGGCCTCCTGTCACTTATAATCTCCTATATGAAACTTTACCTGAGGACATAGTAAGAAAATATGATTTAAACCAGTTGAATTCTGATCTCTAGGACAGTTTTGTGGAAGAAATAAAAAGAATGGAAACCTCTTTAATCTCTTCTATTCTGTCTGTGATGACTGAATCTGTAGCTGGTTTTTTGGATGAATTCAAGACCTTCCAGAATCAAATTTCAATCTTGGCAGAGGATGTTGAATCTCTAAAGAAATCAATTTTCCTTATGAAGTTTTATATGAGCTCTAAATCTCAAGAAGACAAAGACTTGGCTTTTGTGAAGAGTGTAGTTGGCCAAATGGTATCAGTTTTTTAGGAATTTAAGGCTTCCATGGAACAGTATGTCAACACCCAGGACTCTCTTGTGAAAAATCTCATAAGTGGGCTGACTAAATCCTTTAAAGAAATAGTTTCTTTTACTATTACACCTCTAATTACTACTAGGACTTCTTTGGATCTTGATCAGATTCAAGAAGTGATGAGAGAAAAGATTGGACAGTCTTCTAATAGTGGCTATGTGGACTCTGCTACTTTGAACCAAGTGGTTACTACCACTAGGGATATAGGGAAGATTGTTCAGAATTTTTTGAGAGAGGCCACTGCTTCTCAAAAAGAGATCAAAGACAAAGTGGATTTCTATTTCCAAAGGATTTATACCGAGAATCAGCTCAACATACATTTCAATCTTTTGTTAGAGAACATGAAACTACCACCAGTCACTAAATCTTTCAGAGAACAAGTGAGAAAGATTAGGGAGTTGAATCCTTCTCTAGACAAGTTTATGAAAAACAAGGATGACTTTATCTATGCTATGGAGAGAGTAGGAGGAATCATTATGGACTTTATGAATCTGTTGCTGCCATTTTTGCATGTAGACAGTACTCATATCCTTGCACCTCCATCTCTACCTGCCTCTGCTCAGTCTGCCTCCATTCCTCAGATGACACCGGCTCAATCTATTAGAAGCTTGACACCATTGATTACTCTAATGAGTACCCATTACAGGCCAGAGACAGTCTCTGTTTCTTAACCTCCAATGGTGCATTTTGGAGTTCCCAAGCTAGAGTCTACCTGCAAACCCAAATCCAAATCCAAAGTGGACATTTAGGAGGTGGAATGAACAGTGGCTAGGACATTTGATAGGAATAACTTGTTTTCATTTTTTATTTCTCTGTATCTTTTTTCACCAAGAAATACATATGATCTTACTTTCTTTTAGCTTCTGTTACTTCTCTCATTCTTTGTCTCTTGACTTTTTTTAATCACAAAGGAGGAGAAATATGAGAAATATGAGCATAATATAAGCATACTTTATATAAGGGGGAGAAGTATATGAGCATAATATATTCTACCTCTAATATAGTTGTTTCATATATCTGGTACATTTATTTTATAATTTTACCTCTGATACATTTTCATGTACTACTCTATTCTCTGATACATTTGAAAATGTCACGAGACCCAATATATTTTATACTGATACATTACTACTTATTTTGAAATTATAATATCAAAATTTGTGATTATCTAAAAGGGGGAGATTTTTGTCATCACCTGTTTTGATAATCTCAATTTTGTTTCAATATGCTTTGATAATCCTAAATAATTTTCATCTTTATATTAATATTTCTTTCAATATATGTCATCATATTATTAAGTTTATAAAATATCAAAATGATCATTGGAATTTGTTAATCAATGGTTATCTATGTTTATAGTTGTTTAGAAATGTTACTAACTTAATATGGATATGTTTTGCATAGAACAGATAAGTATTAAGTGTTTAAGTCACTGATACAGACCTATCAGTACATAGTCTACTGATAAGTAATGGTCACTGGTACATAGTTACTGATACATTCTACCGATACAAACAGACAGACAGACATCTACCGATATGAAGTCCACCGATACAAACAGCTACTGATACCAAGGTCTCAGGTACACAGCTACCGATAAGGCTAATTACACCGGTACAGAAGTCTACCGATATGGATAAGGTCACCTATATACATAGTTACCATTACAAGTCTGCTGAAACAGATAGACAGACAACTACCGATGAAGTCTACAAGAATGCCACTGATTGAAGAAGCTACCAATAGAAGGAGCTACCGATAGAAAGAGCTACCGATATAAGGATCTACCGATAGGAGAATCTACCGATTCCTATGAGCTACCGTTATAAAGTATAACAACTGTAGATATAGAAGAGCTACCGATACAAGCTCACTAATACTAAGAGCTACCGATGGAAATCAGTCACAGTTTCTCTAAACTATATTTCTGTCTTTTTATTTAGCAACGGTCATATTTGATGTTTTTAATGCACCTGCTATTTATTAATGATAGTAGTTGGAATTTCAGGAACCATACCTCATACCTATCAAAATGTAGTCATTCCTATTTCCAGAGGTAAATCTATATAAGGGGACCTCAAACTACAAAAGATGTGTGGATAGTGGTGGTAGTGGTGGTCAGTAAGTCTTTCCATGAACATAGGAGACAATATTACGAAGATACTCTCGGACTTACATGCATTGAAGAAGAAGGAAGAATACATACTGAATCCATAAAACCTGAACATTCACGGAGAAAAGAGATTCAGTGATTTCACCTTCATTCAAGCCAATTAGACTGATCAGCCTGGACCTGGAAATCAATAAAAAAACGATAGTCTGTTTCTTGACAAAAACCAGAGAAGGACTCAAAGCTACATCTGCATCAATCTGAGGAGTCCAGAGCTTCACTCAAAACACATAGAGCACTCTAAACTCATCTCTATCTATTTAGATTTATTGTGCTTCATTTATTTACATTTTGAGAAGTGTGTGTGATTTGTATTTTTATACACACGCTGTCTCTTGTGATGAACGGGAGGATGTCTAATATCCTCACTCAATATTTCTAAATATTTTTGATTCCCACTGTGGATAGTGGTAGAGGTCAAGTGTGACCTGGATATCCTGTGTGCTATTGTTTTGTTTTTCCAATGAAGAACTATGGTAGATGTCATAGGACCTAGACAGTCTATGTACTGTTGTAAACCCTGATCTAGGGTGAGAATCATAGTTTATTTAAAACTGTTTGAGAGGACTATGTCTCAGGTTGAGACTGAACCTCTTGGTTAAAACCGATGTGCCTGTTTATCTTGCTTAAAACTATTTTGAATATTCCGCTGCTAAATACTTTAAATATAAATCTGTTTTAAAGTTCCTCTGATAGTTAAAATAGCAAGTGTTTATAACTTTTGTTAGCCAGTAAGTTAGTTTCAAATGTTAATTAATCTTCAGATTGAATTAACTGAGAAATAATCAATCACTTGAGAAACAAATTGAAAACTTACAATCTTTATAAATTCACTACAGTTTAATTTTTATTTAATTTGGGGGTTTTTAATCATAATGTTTTTAACATAAATTTTTAATTGGAACTCAATTCACCCCCCTCTTCAGTATCCACTCCGACCAACAAAGACCATCATTAAGAGTAGCCACATCAAAGATTGGATCTTGATTTTCCAACTGTGTTTGGTGAGACTTCTTCTTGGATGCCCTTTTACACATAGTTGGGACACATTTTGGGAAAAGTGGTTGTCATGCACATGTGTGTGTGTCTACCTTGGATTGGTTATCATAATGGGTTAATTATCTATAATTGGAAAGGTTTTATGTTCTAGATTCGGTTGTCCATATAATATGGGTAAGTAAGCCTCATAAACTTCCTGAACTGGAACAGAGGTGTGTATCTGTTCTAGTATGGAATGCCGATGAGTCATCCCAGGTGTGGGGAATGAATTATGTGTTTGTTCCCTCGGTACTGTTGAAGTTTCTCTTATGATATTCGGGTTGGATTCTATAATATGTGTAGAAATTTGTGTCTGTCCTTTCACTATTGCTAAATTATGTATTGTGACTTCAGTAGACCTAACAGGAATATACATCATTTCTGTATCTGTATTATGCTTATTTTCCTACTCCGGACCTCCCTTTCAGGTTAGTGGGTAGTGATAGTACTCATGTATGGGGGAAGAGAGTTTTGTCTACCCCAGGATTGTCGTCGGAGTTTTCCGACTGACATCTCAAGGTGCTTCCAAATGAGACTGTTGGCAGGATTAATGATTTTTTTCATGTGTATGTGCCTGTTTATTGTATTCCACCAAACATGGTTGACTGATTTCTCTCAATTATTCCAGAAGATACTACTAGTAGAATGGGTGAGTGTAGGTAGGTGTATGTTTTTTCTTACTATTTTCCACCATATTTATTGGAGAGATTTCTTGAATGTAGTCAGATGAGCCTGCTGTCTGGATGATTGTTTGTTAGAATATGTATGTGTCAGCTCACAGTACACCACCACATTTAAAAGTAAGGATTGGTTGGGCATTGCCAGACGAGTCTATTGGACAATAAAATAAGGATGGACAAGTGTATGTGCTTGTTCATTGTTTTCAACCAAGTTAGGTTGATGGGATTATCCAAGGGGTGAAAAGATAAGAACCCTCCCCATGGTGGCCAGAATTTGTCCCTAGTTATTCTTCTTACATGCCCGAGTATGAGGGACCAGGTCCAAACAACAGAAGGAAACACCCACATCATGTTTGGCATTCACTGCCACATGATCTTGCAGGTGGAGATTATTTTAGAATCCATTATAAATGACCCCTAAAACATTGATTTGAGGCTATTAGTGCCCTCATTATATACCTACCTATATTATGAGAGGGATTTGTTAATGCATTCCGGGAATAAGGACCCAAAATGGATGAAGATGGTGGTTGGAACCGTCTACTTCTTGACCATCAGTCATCACTGACCAGATGATCGAGGGTTATTGTTAACATTGAGAGCCTGTTGGGCAGCCTCCAAGGTTGGGATAGTACCATATTGACGTTATTCCTATACCATTACATTTGAGACTCGTAATTGAAGATGTCGAGTTATTTATGACGTCTTTCTTGTGGATGAGGATCCATCTTGAGCAGCGGCCATAGAATTCACATGTGTAAACATGAATGAAGCCATTTGGAGTGAAGGGAGTTCTGGGAAAACATGTGAAAAAAAAATGAACTTCATTAATGTAACATATTTTAGATGGACACATTTGTGATTGATTATTTTGTTTGTACTTACTTTATCAATTGATTGGGGATAAATAGATGGGTAACACTATTAACATGGTTAAGGATTCATGTCGGGTTCACCATTGTTGTTTCTTCGTCCCACAGAACATGTGTTCTAGTTAGGAATCACTACTTCTGGGAAGTTTCCATTGGATTTATTTATGGAACCAGAAACATCCAATGATTCTTTATCCAAAGGGACCTACTTTCCAAAGGCACACATTTGTTATGTGTGAACTTAAAATACTCAATAACATGCATTTTTCAATAGGATGGGAGGTCATACTCATCACACCCTTTGGGGGGTAATTACTACTCTGGGACTCTCTTGTAGATTTGAGATATTTTTCCTAAATACTTATTAATTCACCAAGTATATAATAGGTTTCCATTTTAATTTAAAATCAATTACAATCATGTGTGAAATTTATAATAATCTTTATGTATTCGATGTTCTTAATTAATGGAGACATTTGTATGTATTCGAGGTTCGCCATCAATGGTGTCCTATCATATAATATTTAGAGATTATTTTAACCATCTTTATGATAGTACTAGTTTTTAATCTACTTTGTGGGGTACTCTAGAATTTATTATCATTTCAGGATAAAAATGTTTTTTGATGTCGGGATCATACCCAAAAATGTGCTATCTACATATCCTTGTGAAAGGAATCAAAACCATCGTAGTTTGGTTCCCATTTATGGGGAACATCATACCTTTTAAGGCCATGTGATAAGGACCCAGACGTACATTTTAATGTCATGTTGTAAGGACATCTAAGAAAAAGGTTCTTAGTCAAGGTTTGTTGTGAGACTTATGCCTAAATATCCCAAGGAACATGGAAAGAATATGGGTTTCCATGTTTGATTAGACCCTATTGGGAATAAGGACCAGGAATAAAAAGGTTGATTTGAAGTGTTGGGTTTAAACCTCAGAGAGGCTTCCTACATATCCCATTTATATGGTAATCAAATCCCACATAGTTTGATGAGCCCATAGGAGAATATAGTCCTTTGATAGAAATGATTTTGCAATTACATCTGAAAAAGGATTCCTTTTATGGATGAAAATAGATTGAACTCTGGAATTTGGAAGGCTTCCTTTGTATCCCAATTATTGTGGGAATCCGGGTTCTCATAGTTCAAGAGTTGGAGGGGTTTGTGAAAATTTTGTGATTATGAAAAATATCTAAGACCACTTGAGTCATCATCGGTGTGGGAAAAAAGAGGATGTCAAAGACTCTAAAAAAACACACACACACTTTTCCTCCTCCGTTGGTGTATAAGGATGGGCCTACGACAATGATGGTGGAAGAGGCCAAGGGGACCATGGAAGATGGAGAGGCAAAAAAGCTTCCCTACATTCTATTTACATTAGACAATGGTCCAATGTAATGAAGGAGTAAATGTGAAAGAAGTAGATAAGAAAAAAACTGCAACCTATTACTTTAAAGGTTAGAGGGTGACACCAGGATGGCTACCCAAAAATTGGACCTGGTAGGGTATGGAGACTTCACATTTTTTCAAAAGGAAAAGTAGGTGTGAACCGTAAATTCCTTACTCGAGACCCAAGGATCCGAGATTTAGAGATGACAAGAGGAGTTCATGACCCAAACCCTAATCCACCAAACTGGGAACTTCCCAAAACTGTTCCTGGGAGAAAGGTCCATGTGACTGAGGATATAAAAACCCAAATAAACTCCATGAATCCTAACCCCATTGCAAATTAAATGTGACAAACTTTTGACTATGAATATAAAAACCCAAATAGGAGACACACTGATGTGACTTTTCAAGTGGTTTGATGAGTCATGAGGTTTTGGTGGAGGTTTCAACATAATTCCTTTCAGACAAGGGATCCAATGAAGAAGATTACTTTCCATGAATGTCTTTGAAGAAGGCTTGATGAAAGGGTTTTTAGCCTGAAGGGATTAGGTTAATCATAGAAGGGTGCCCAAGTTAGTATCAGGTGCGTAGGTATAGGAATGAAAGTATGCTTGGGCGACCTGATGTTGAATTAATTGAGGAAACAACTATATGTTAATACATGGGTGAGGCTTTGCTAAATCCTTTAAGATTATTCAGAGTTATTCCCAGAAGTGGGGCGCTCATGTTCTTTTGAGAGGAATAGGTGGAGCACAAGTGTTTTTGATTCAGGGAGGTTATGAACTTTGAGAGTGCACGTGTTATAGATTTCAAACACTAGAAGAACACAAGTCCTATGATCCTCATTCAATTACTCTGTTCTTGGTATTAAATAACTACCTTAATGTTTTCAGAAGAATTGGGAGAAGCATTAGTGTGACAAGAGCAGCAATTAGTCTTCAGGAAAATTTTTCGGCTCAAATAAAGTCACCAAGGTTTTATTTATAATAAAATTAGCGACCCTGAGAGAAATGGTGGTGGGGTGCACAAGTGGGATACATGCCAGAATGTGGCGTGAAAGTACCTTGCGTGCCAACAGATCCTGGGCTTAACTGGGGCGATCAATTTTCAAAACATTGTAAATCATTATTTTCTTTATGTGTTTTCTCCTCTTTTTATAAGGAATTTCCCTTTATCACTTTTTATAATTTGTGATAGAACAGAGTGTCAACAGCCACAACAGGAACAATAAATTATTGGAGATCAATTGAGGGTCTCCCATATTTATAAAATAACTTCTTTTAAATTTCCAACTAGTATTTTAAAAATGTTCTCGAGAAGCCAATCCATTTTCACCCCATTTGAGAACAATATTTCAAATTTCATCCAAAAACCGATTTATAAAAAATACAGTAGAAATCCCATTTGGAAAAATAACCATTTTCTACAAATAAATTTTTAAAATAAAAAACCCTATTATTTTGAAGGATATATGTGATAAGAACCATTTTATTAAGATTCTATATCCTTTTGAAAACATATTAATCCACAATGAGATTTAAGGGTCTCAAAAGCATTTAAATAGGTTGAAGGTCAATTCCATTAATTTTTCAATTTATGACTTTAGAATATATCATATTCACTTTAGATAAAGAAGTTGGACAAACATTAAAAATATTTAAATTCTTTTAAAAATCCACTCGAGCCTTTTACAAAACATTTGGCATGTAACATAAGTCTTTTCCAAATCATTAAAACGTTTTAAATCCAATTAAAACCAAAAAAGTCATAACGTAGGATTATAATTTCATAAGTAATCATTTAAAAACATCCATGAAATTTATAACATGTATTACAAGGGAGTTACAAAGAAACACCAACCTCACTCATGAAAAATCGAAGCAAAAATTTCTCGACATTAATGGAGAACACATAAATATGTCAAGTGAGATACTACTCAACCACTAACGAAAAAAAGCATCATCATAAAAAATAAATTGCACTATTATCTAGTGTAATCTAACTTCAAATATAAAACCATGTCACAAAAAAAGGAAAAAATATGAAGAGGAACACCAACCAACATACCATTCATTTAATGTGCAAACAATGACATCCAATGGCCATAATTTTCAGTGGGATTTTTGGCCCATAAAATTCACAGTATAACATCAATATAAAACTATAATTATATGTGAAAAAGATGTAAAATATGAAAAAGAGGAGAAAACTCATCATGGAGGTGTGGTTCAGCGTGTAGTAGAGGTGAATTTGTGGAAGAGGAGAGGTGTGCGGCGGGGGAGTTCTCCAGTAGAGGAGAGGTGCATGGTGGAAGAAAGGCACCGACAGAGGAGAGGTGCGAAACAGTGGAGAGGCACATGACAAAGGTGTGGCACATGATGGAGGTGGGGTAAGAGTTGGAGGAGAGTTGCATGATGGTCTGGTTCACGCATGACAGAGGTGTGGCGCACGACGGAGGAGAAGCTCATGGGGGTTTGGCTCACGGTGGAAAAGAGGTTCACGATGGAGTTGTGGTTCAAGGTACAGGAAAGGTGAAAAAAGAGGAGGAGGAGGAGGAGGAGGTGCGATGATGTTTTTGGGCTTCTGTGAGAGTTTGATGGATGTGATGAAGGAGAATAAAGTTAGAGTTGTTTATAAAACCCAGTGAAATTTTTATCATCTATATGTAAAAATCACTGATAAATATATGTTTTATTAGCACAAAAAAAAGAATGCGGAGATAAAATATTCCTTTATCAGTGTTTTTTTAGAACTAATAAAAATTGTCTTTATCAGCACTCAAAAAGACCAATTTTATAACCACTTTTTAGTGCTAATAAACACAAGCCATTTTCAGCAGTAAAAAAGTTCCGATAAAGATACAATGTTACAAATTTATTTATGTTACTATATATATTTATAATGGTATATATATGATAAGAATTTATTTATTTATTTATAATTTTAACAATATATATAAATTTATATTGACAAAATTATAGTTTAAATAATTATAAATGTATAAGAAATATACTATTATATTTATAATCTTAGAAATATCTATAATAAATATTAATTATTATATATATATTTATAAGATTATAGTTATATGTAAATATATTTCTTCTAATTTTATAATTATTTATATGAATATATATTTATTTTCAATTATAATTATAAATTAATATTTATTTATTTATTTAAATAATTACAAAAAATTAAATAAATTTAAATTTATAATATTAATTATTTTATAAATATAGTTATTATAATTATATTATTGTTTAAATAAATAAATATTTATTTATAATTATAACTACTAAATAAATATATATTTATTTTTAATTTAAAATTATAGTAAATGAATATTTTTTATAGTTGTAAGTGTATATATATAATTATAAAATTATAAAAAATATATTTATAATTTTATAAAAATATATAATTAATATATTAATTGTAATTTTATAATTATTATAATATATCTACATTTATTTAGAATTATATTAACAAAATATTCAAATTTATTTATAAATATATTTATTTTATTATATATTTATAACTTTATAATTAGTATAAAAAAATATTTATAATAATTTTATAATTATATATATATATATATATATTTATAGTTATAATAATAACTATAAATGAATATATTTATAAATAGTTTTATATAATTATAAATATATATATATATATATTAAATTCTAATATATGTATTTATTGTAATTTTATAATTATTTAAATATATATAGTTATAATTATAATTACAAATAAATATATTTAAAAAATATTTATATATAATAAAAATTTTATAATTATAAATATATTTAATATATTTAATATTTAAATATATTTAATGTAATTTTATAAGTATTTTTTAGAATATAATATTATATATGGGTAACATGAATTAATCATATATACCATGTAATAAAATATACATAATAAACAATGATCCATCAATGGAAATCATGATTAATAAAAAGGGTTTAATGTATAAATAAACATCCATCCTGATACATAACATATATGCACACATGATCAAACAATATATTTATTGACCAAGTTCATTGGAAACGCATGTATATTAAATAATTATAATATAAATTTATATATTTAAAAAGTATATATATATATATATATATTAATTATAAATATAATTAATATAATTAATCTAATTAATCGAATTAATCTAATGAATCTAATAAATCTAATTAATCTAATTAATCTAATTAATATATTAATTATTAATAAATTAAAAATAATAAATATAATGAATATATAATAAATATAACAAATATAATCAATTTAATCAATTTAATTAATATAATAAATCTAATAAATCTAATAAATATATTCATTATTTAATGAAATTTATTATAATCTTTTAATTATTTAAATATATATATATATATATTAAAATATAACCTTCAAAAAAAATTAAACATTATCTATAAATTTTAATTATTTAAAAATATATTTTAATTATAAACATGCGTTTATTATTTAATTTTTAGAAATAAACATTATTTTTTAATATAAATATAATAATTTTATATAAATTAATAATATATTTTATTAAAAACTTTTATGAGTGCTAAATTTAGCGCTAATAAATCTATCATTTATTAGCGCTAAAGAAAGCACTAATAAAGGGTACCACATTATCAATGCTTTTTACTAGCACTGATACCCCCCATCAACACTTTCTGCTTATCACTGATAAAACCTAGTCTTGTCCTTGCCCTATTATGTGGTTCTGAACTCGGTCCACTGAGCTCCAACATCAGACTCCCACTCTAACATCTCTTCTGGTATTTTTCCATACTACCACCAAATCAAATCAAGTGGTACAATCTTCCCCTGAAGTACCATCTCAATCCGGTCTATAATCCACACTTGATGCTCCTCATAAGATGCATTATGCTCCAACTCCACGTCCCAATAGTCAATAACATGCATACGATCAATCTTGTACCTGTGGAAACATGGTGTGTATACCTGAATAGAAGGAAGTAATATCTAGATGATATGCCACTATCCTAACCCATGTAGTGATCTTCAAGGGTCACACATACCATGGTTATAGTTTTCCTTACTTCTTTAAATATTTGTCCACTTACCAAGGATTCACTCCCATAAAAAAACTGATCACCCACAATAAAATCCAAAGTTATCCTCATATGTTCGTCATATGATATCAACCTTCTCTGAGTGATAATCGACCTCTTTTGAATCAGTTTCCCTCTCTTGAAAGTCTCCTGAACCAAACTGGACCCCACGACCACTTCCTCAACTGCCTCATTCCAACAAAACAATGATCGGCAGGGCCTCCCATAAATAACCTCTTAATGTTCCATCTAAATTAAAGAATAATAACTTTTTTTATATGAGAACCCAACCAAATATTTGTGATAATCCCAAGATCAATTTATGTTTAGAATGAAATCTTAATACATATCCAATAGTATGTGTATTGTTTACTCATACTGTCCATCTGTTTGGTGGTGGTATGTCATGCTCAATCTCAACTGGGACTTTAGGTATTTAAATTAGTCTTTCCAAAACTAAAACATAAAACATGCATCTTTTTCTAAAATATTTCTCAAGGAAACTCCATTTAAGAATATGATTTCATGGACATAGATATTTCTCATCTCTCTCATTGAGCGAGTCTATCTGATTGGTAATAAGCAGTAAACCTTTATCAATTGATCAAAAACCATCCAAATAGAATCACAAATCCTTGGGGTCCTGTTTGATCCAATCACAAAGACTATCATGAAATATTCCCACATCCATATGGGAAATTTAGGTGGCAAGATAAACCCACTAAGATGATAGTTCTCTTCCTTTATCCTTTGGAAGGTAAGGCATCGAGAAAAATACCAAGTGATGTACCCTTTCATTTCTGGACACAAAAATTATCATAAAACATTGTGGTATATCTTCATCACAACAAAATGTACCTCCCATATAGAGGAATGAAAATGTCTCATAAAATCTTCTCTGAAAGGAACAGGGACTACCACTCTCCCATGAACAAGGATCAATTCATCATTTCCCAAAGTTCACCCAGGTAGTAGGTTACCTCCAGATAGTTTCTTCTACAACATAGATCACTTTGGGATTTACTCCAAAATATTATTTACTTGGTCTAGAAGAGATGATGTAGTCACTAAAAGGGAATATATCACTGGTCCCTAGTCCTCATAAGCATCCATCCTTTATTATTCCAACAAACTCATCAAGTGTCGTTGCTCCTCTGAATCCCAATCACCCAACTCCTAGATCATCATATCATCAACCACAACTACTAGTTACATGTTTTGTGTAGGGTAGTCACTCTTTTGGTGCCTTATATAAAATATCCCATATGTTACTACATACTCCCATTTCATCCGTGTTTCCCCCAAACCAACACCTATTACATTATAATAGATGATGTAACTGATCCCTGGATCTAGTAGTATGAGAACTAGAGTAGTAGTCTACCTCCCCATTAGCTCAATAAATACTTCTTCACACTGATTTTTCCACTATAACATTGATCCTTTCTTCTTTAGTGTATTCATGGGTGTTTATTATCAAGAGATGTCTTGGATAAACCACTGGTAATAACCTGGTAAACCTAGAAATCTCATAATCGCAAACATGTTCTGGGGATCTGTCTTGGACATGAATACCTCCACATTCTCTAGGACCAAAAATATACCTATATCATACACCACACGACCTAGGAACTTAACATCATAAATATATAGGTTGCACTACAACATCTTGATTTAAAATAAATGTTCTAAAAGAATACTCTGAACTATTCCAAGGGGCCTAGCATGCTTCTCGGGTGTGGGTGAGTAGATGAGGATATCTTCGATGAAAACCATAAAGAATGGGTCTTGGTATGGGTGGTTGATCTTGTTTACAAGGTCCATGAATAATGTTGTAATGTTCGTTACACCAAAAAACAACACCATGTACTCATACAATCCATACATACTTTGAAATGTCATGTTTAGAATTTCCACTACCCTAACTCAAAAATCGTGAAAACCCAATCGAAGATAAATCTTAGAGAAGCATTGAGATCACTATAACTGATCTAAATATCATAATTCCAAGAAAAATGATATCTTTTATGTCCCATCACATGGTTAATCTGTCGATAATATATGTAGGTTCAATGTCTACCAAGGAATTCCTAGTGAGAAAAACAGGTGCATCCCATGGTGAAGTACTCAACCTAATAAATAACTTTTTCCATCATTCACCAAGATTCACCATGGTCTATTTCATCTAGTTTGGATCCATATGTCATGGGGGTATCAAAATGTGGTCATCACCATACATGAGCTCAATCTCAGTTGAACTTATTGACCATTCAATGTATTTACAAGGTGAAAGAATCCCATTAAATTATTCAGCATCATGAGGGCCTCTAGTTCTATAAAAGGATGAATAATGAGGGAGTTGAAAGTCATGAAATATTTGAATATAGTTATGAACTCTTATACCTAGGACATTCACTAAGATAAATACTTCTGGTTAAAGCAGCCATGCAACCTAAACAATTGAGTTGGTTAGAGAGAATTATCAAGTGCATTCCCTACATGTCTAGTGGTAAAGAAGAAACATACTCTATTGGGAAATTATTCCACTTAATTTCCCAATTAGTCCCATAAAACTTCATTGAGGTGACATATTTTAAAAAATGAAGGAAATAATTCAAAAAAATAGGTTCATTAGGATAAAACCTAAAGTTGTTATGTTATCACACAAGGTTCCCTTATGTGTCTACCCTTAACCCAAGGTAGAACCCTCCTATCGCTAACCAAGCTCATTATCCCTACATATTAGTCATAATAAATATATATATAATAAAATAATAAAAAGATCAATTCAACTAATTAATCTCAATAATGATATATCATAACAACATAGAAACACAGATATGTCACAAAATCATAGAGACTAACCAGAACAAATTGAAAAAAAAGAATTTAATTAAAGAACAACTATCCAACATAAAAAAAGGTATATATATGGAATTTGAACCTACATGTCTAATTATGATACATGAATACACTGAAAAAAAACTCAAAAATCACAAATCAACATCTTTTGAATCACCCAAGGTGAATTTAATCAATGAGAATAAAAAACATAATTTTCCAAAATTTATAGAAACTCAGCGGTCCATTATATAGTGTAGGAAAAACACTATCATAGTTCCCCTACCTGAGACTCAAGTGTCCTATCTCCTATATACCATATAAAAAATCAAGATAATATAAGAAACAAGTTAGTTAACCCTAGTGCTCTGATACCATTTTGTAATGTCCCGACCTAAACCACTAGGTCCGATTTAGACGGTCACATAAACTCATGCATGCCTCCCGTATGCAAGAGGTTGTTGACTAGTATAAACGTTCTAATTCCTTCAGAGTGGAGACTATACCATTAGGATTATATCATTGGAGAAATAATCATAATAGTAAACTATATAATTAAAAATATAATAAATTATCAAAGTACATGTCGAAACTGAAAGCATGTCATGCATTTCACATAAGTGAAAAAAGGTCTCTCAAAGTGGAAATACAACAAGAGTAAAAAAATATATATAAATAAGTAAATAAACAGTGGGTCTGAAAAATTATATCTCAGTCATCTAGAATCTCTATATCCTCTTCTCATCCAACCACTATAGGGACGTTTTTTTCATTGGATATGTAGTCATGAAATCTACAAGAAAACAGAAATGCATGAGTAGGGTGTCAGTACAAGACTTAGTATGACTCCAAAAATGTGTCCTTAACCAAGTGTGATCATGTATATAAGGGTTATTCCATGAATATAATAATATTTAAATGATCATAGCATCACACAATCTAGAAAAGAGAGGTCATGTTCTAACCAAGCTTCCACAAACCCCCATCCATACATGCTTTAGTTCCAGGATAGAATGATGGTTAATGTGTTAGAAGGATCATGACTATCCTTAAAGATGTTGGTATATCAATCAGAATAAAAAATTCATTTAGTTGAAAAGCTACTGAAAACCCATAAGGCATTGATTCAATGGGATGCTCAGAATCCCCAAGACATCGAATGTCATCACATTTCCTCAGAATCCTAAAGTAATTGAGTTATGTATGAACCTCAAGGCTATAATGATTCACTATCATAATTATCACACATCAAGCACACTCCCCCTCTAAGTGATAACCATACCACGATGGTCAAATATCTCATGTACCAAGAACGAATCCTCTCAGGGAAAGATGATACACAACAAGGTATAGAAGGATAATCAACTTCTCATGACATCATGAGATTAATAATAGCACCAAAGTCAACATTTGAATCATATAAAACTGGTAATTTAACTATTCTAACAATTATAATATTAAAAAAATATCATAATGGGCCTCACATTCCACTCACACACCCACATGTGATCACAAGTCAAATAAGTTTATCAATTGTGTCAACATATAAATTATAATAAGGCAATGTGTGTAAAAAAATCCTAAAGAGTTGAGGTAGTTTCTACCACAAATTTATCAACGTCAACAATAAGGGTGATCCACCCTATGTGGTTCGAAATTTGGAGTGGAAACCACAATAGCCAAGAACAAGTTCTCATTGTACTTATTATCATAGTTCCTGGCACATTAATGTTGGAGGTTCATCATGAGTTCCTATAACCAATCCCAATTTTTTATTTCAAAAAGAAATAAAATTCACATGAGATGATATTTTCTCTCTCCTAGATAATTTTCGAATTGTATTTTAGGCTAATGTTTTTTCTAGTAGTGTTTCCCTTAATGAAAATTTTAAATCCACATTTGATTTAAGAAAATATCTCTAAACTAATTCAAGAACACATGTTGTAATCCTTTATAATAATTCTTTGATTAAACCATTATTACCCTTTATTATTTTTCATAATTTTTATTTTAATAATTAATTTTATTTCATAATTATATTATAATAATTTATTTATTTATTATCCTTTGATAATTCGATGTAATTATCTTTTGATAATTCTTGATTTTTATCTATTAGTAATATTGCGTAATTATCATTTAATAATTTTTTAATCTATCCTATGATAATTTGGTGCAATTATCATTTGATAATTCTGGATGACTATCTTTTGATAATTCACATAATTATACATTGATAATTTTAGTAAATTATACCTTGACAATTTATTGGGATTATCCTTTTATAATTATCTTTGTATAATATCACTAAAATATCATTTTATTATTCTTGTAATTATATTTGATAATTTCACTCAATTATCTTTTGATAACATGATGAAATTATCATGCGATAATTCATTATGATTATATTTCAATAATTTGATGAAATCATTGATTGACAATTCTTCATAATTATCCTTTCATAATTTTTATAAATTATCATTTGATAAGTTATGGGAATTATACCTTGATTATTCTATGTTATATCATTTAAATTTAAATTACACCTTTTCCATAATTTTATAAGGAAGTTAAAAATAAAAAAAATCGAAAAAACTAAACTAAAAACCTTCATGTGCGCGTAGCGCTTGGCAGAGAAGGAGAGTTGTCATTGTGCCAAGAACCGGGATGTAAAATCTGAATCAAATCGTCCAAGGCCTCCTGGTCACATGCAAGGAAGATCTCAGGTTGTTTGAACCTCAAAGAATCAACCTATACCAAAGCTAAATGGTTTCGCCATTTCAAAACCCAAAATACATATGGGTTTTTCCAAAACCACAAAATTAATCTATCATTTTAATCTACTATTCAACTAAAACATGAATGTGGAGTCCTTGATATCACCCAATTAAGGAGTTTCCAATTTTAACGGGTTAAAACAGTTTATTTACAAAGATTTTGAATCAAAGGTCACATGAAAAAGGAGGGAGTGTGGTATATTTATGAGGAATAATAAATGGAAGAAAATAAAAAAAGAAAATAAAAAGGAAAAGAAATAAAAGAAAAAGGGAATAAAAATCACCCTTACACACCAACATGCGAATTAATCAAATACACGACGCACATAACAGTTTTGTTGCAGCTAGGGTAAGACCCACATTCTTGACCTAATGGAAGTATCCGTTTTTTCAACCAAAACACCATTTGGGTTATGTTCAATTATTTAATAAATATCATGCACACATATTATAACATATTTTATATTTTTATTCTATTAGTGTCGATGCTCCACGGGCCCTGGAATCCCACAATAACTCAGTGCCTAACTCTGATAATATTCCACAAAATATGTCGAGGTGTCAATAGGGATTTTACCCTTCTATAAAACCATTAAATTATTTACCAAGTGTTTCTACGGAAAAATTGAATTTTCACATTAAATACTCATGAATTACAAACAAAAGACCGTTTGATTATTATTTAAAATTGAGGATATTACAACATACACATATACATGCATATGCATATACATACACATACACATATTTATACACAAACACATACATGCAATTACATACCCATGCATGAACATAGATACACATACATATGCATACATACATGTACTACACAAACATAAATACACATACACCTATATACAAGTAGACATACATGAACATATACAAACACACACACAGAGAGAGAGAGAGAGACATTCACATACACATAGTCATACACATACACATACTCATACCCATACTCATACACATACACATAACCATACAATACATAAACATTCATATGCATATACATACACATATCCATTTTGAAAACTCCATCTGATAATCCTGAAGAAACTTCCACAAACCCAACAACACATTCATATGCATATACATACACATACGCATTCATACAATACAGACACATGCATTCACATACATACAGATACATATCAATACGTACACATACTACATAAACATATATACAAATACACATAAAAATACACACATACATACGCATAGATATACATTTACACGCACATACACATACACATACACATACACATACACATACACATACACATACACATACACATACCCATACACATACACATACACATACACATACAAACACACATACACATACACATACACATACACATACACATACAAATACAAATACACAGACACATACACATACACATACACATACACATACACATCCACATACACATACATAGACACATACACATTCACATACACATAAACATATACATACACATACACATACACATACACATACACATACACATACACATACACATACACATACACATACAGATACACATACACATACACATACACATACACATACACCTACACATACATGTACACATACACGTACACATACACATGCACATACACATACACTTACACACACACACACATACACATAGACATCCATATGTACACATACATGTACCCATAACAAATACACAGACCCCCCCCCCCCGCACATACACACACACATACACATACACACACACATACACATACACATACACATACTCATACAGATAAACATACACATACACATGCATATGCCCATACACATACACATCCACCTGCACATGCACATACACATACACATCCACATCCACATATACATACACATACACATACACATTTACATAACCATACACATACACATACACAAACACATACACATACACCTGCACATGTTTATGCATATACATACACATACACGTATAGATACACCCACACATACACATACACAGACACATACACATACACATACACATACACATACACATGCACACACACATACACATACACATACACATACACATGCACATACATATAAACATACACATATACACATACACATGCGCATACCCATACCCATACACATACACATATGTATAAACATACAAACACACACACACACACATTTTTCTGTATATACATACACATACATGTATATATACACATACAACAACTTATTATTATCAACTCATACATACACATACATACACATACATATGCATACATGAAAATACTATAAAAACTCATGTACACATACGCATGCACCTTTTGTTGTTTCAATTGAAAATCCTATTGAGGCCATGTCCAACAGATGATGATGTCTGTCTGATCACTCCATCTTGCGCAGCAAAAATGATTCAAAATGTTTTCAGATTGAGAGTTTGTCTGTTAACCACGAACTCCTGAGTTATCTGCATTGGATCTAGGATGAGATGCAACCTACTCAATGAAAAAAGCACTATAATCATAAATCATTCAAAAGAATCAAAAAACAAAAGGAAAAACAAGATTTCTATGGTTTCGAAAAAGTCTTGCGTCCATAAGAGAACACCACAACCATCATCCATTTCAAGAGGTAAAAGTGATTAAAAACTATAACTCACATCATCTCCATTGTTGGGTCTTAGATAATAAAGTAAAAAACAATCTCTATTCATATTTTCAGTTCTATTTTCAAA
Source organism: Viscum album (assembly GCA_963277665.1). Taxonomy (NCBI): domain Eukaryota; kingdom Viridiplantae; phylum Streptophyta; class Magnoliopsida; order Santalales; family Viscaceae; genus Viscum; species Viscum album. The sequence continues at coordinate 1,386,273,813 of OY728123.1, forward strand.
GTTGGTCCACCACACATCTTTATATAGGTCTCTCTCTGGTCAACAAGTTCTACCACCCTCCGAGTTTCATGGTAAACCTTCGGTATATTTGTGAAACCTCTTATACACTGTTGTATATTACATTCCAACAGCCAATATCTGATCATCAATAATCTACTCATGCAAATAGTTACCACTCCTGATGAACAAAAATTATGAGAGACTCATTTGATAATCTTCATACGATCATTGAAGCCTCACCCTAAAATTCACTACTCTGAGGACTCTACATCTTCTCACCTCTATATGATGCACATTGTCTAATAGAAGTTATGCTCGATGTCACAACTTTCTACCCAAATACTATTAAACATCACAGTAGGAAACATTTGTCTTGTCTGACCGATGATCTCCATCTGATCATCTCTGTCCAGAAAACGATGTCCGATGAACTTGGAGAAACTTCCACAATCCCAACAACCCATGCATATATAATCACATGAACATACACATACATACAATTACATACATGTCGATTCACATACATACCGATACATACACATACATACACATACTACATAAACATATATAACAATACACAAACACAAACACATACACATACACATACACGTACACATACACATACACATACACATACACATACACATACACATACACATACACATACACATACACATACACATACACGTACACATACACATACACGTACACATTCACATACAGGTACACATACACATACACGTACACCAACACATACACGTACACATACACCTACACGTACACATACACATACACCTACACCTACACATACACGAACACATACACATAAACATACAAATAAGCATAATCAAGCTCATACAAATGCACATACACATACACATACACAAAGACATACACATACACATACACTTACACACACACACACACATACACATCCACATACACATACACATACACATACACATACACAGACACATACACATACACATACACAAACACAAACACATACACATACACAGACACATACACATACACATACACATACACATACACAGACACAGACACATACACATACACATACACAGACACAGACACATACACAGACACACACACACACACATACACATACACACACACACACACATACACATACAAATACACATACACATACACATACACATACACATACACATACACATACACATACACATACACATACACATACCCATACACATACACATACGCATACACATACACATACACATACACATAGAAATACACATACACATACCCATACACATACACATACGCATACACATACACAGACACATACGCATACACAAACACATACACATACACATACACATTCACATACACAGACACATACACACACACACATACATATACACATACACGTACACATACACATACACATACACATACACATACACATACACATACACTTACACATACACATACACATACACATACACCTACACATACACATACACATACACATACACATACACATACACATACACATACACATACACATATGTTGGAACCACTTTGTGTATAGGTTTGTATTTTTTGTCAATAGTTGTCAATGGAATATCACAATCAAAGAGATCAAGAAGTACTCCAATAAAATGGAGGAATGGAAGCTCACAATGAAGGAGATCATGAAGTACTCCGATGAAGTAGAGGAGTAGTGATTCAGACGATTGTTGTGCTGATCGTAAGTTCAAAGAACATGTGTCAAAGGTGATACATTGTTTACAACAATGAAGAATGTGAGGTGTAATCCATCTGAGGATCTATCCAAGGATGACTAAATAAGAATGAGGTTTTTGGATGACGTCCATGTAATTCCTCATTATTGCATGAGAACCATGGGCTTTGATGAATACCATGCAATTACTCATTATTGCATGAGACCCATGGGTTTGATGAAGAGCACGCAATTACTCATGACTGCATGAGAACCATGCAAGAGACTTCTTGATGAATTGAATTTGTTTTCATGAAGTATATCATGTCGGTTGATGAAGAAGACAATGTGCAATGATTGGAATTTTGAGATAGTCATGCATATCACATTGTCATAGAAGATGATGATGATAATGTTGTTCCTTCAAAGAAAACATATCACAATAGTGGAGGTTGTGATAAAAGCTTAAGAGTTGCTAAAGGATACAGATCACCAAGAAGAAGTGATGTTGAGGTGATCGTGCTTGTCGACAAAGCAAACAAACGACATACATATTTGTTGAAAAAGGAGATTCAATGGTGACATGTTGAGTTCAAGAGTTGTGGTCAATGATCTATGTTTGATTCAAGAACTTCGACAGGGGAATGGATGATCTGGAGGCGGTACAAAAAGAGCAGATACAAGGTGGCGCGGTTTTCCAGTGTTTTCCAAATTTCAGGGCCTCAAAATCAACAAATGAAGAAGAGTGATTTTGGCAAAGGGACTTGCACGCCATACTCTTGGAGGATAGGAAACTTGCGCACCAACGTTTTTTGAAGATCAGAGCATCAAAATATGGCAAAGGGATAAGGGTCGCGCAAGTGTTGGTGAGGTCGCGCAGGTGAATTATGTATCGTGAAGAGACTTGCGCACTGATGCCTTGAATGCCTTATAAATTGCGCGCCTATGGTTTTTCGAGATCAGAAGATCAAAATTTGACAAAGGCAAGAGGGTCGCGCAAGTGTTGGTTAAGTCGCGCAAGTGAACTTTCGCACCAAGGATAAACTTGCGCGCCGCCGCACAGGGGGTCCAGTTTGCCTATAAATACTGGACCACCGCTCCTCATTTCCCACGGAGCTCAAGACTTTGAGATTGTTCGAGCTCTCGTCGCGCAGGTGGTTGAGCCGCGCAAGTAGGGGTTGCACGCCGAGTGAGGGTTGCACGCCCTAGAAGATTTGGGGGAGAAAGGAAGTGTGCCGCGCAAGTATTAAGTTCAAGAAGGCAGTGTCGCGCAGGTGCTTCAGTGACACTTGCGAGCCAGTTTAGACTTAAGCGCCTGAGACTTGCGCGCCACCGGGAGACTTGCGCGCCGGGCTTGAAAAGGAGACCCAGACACTGTTGATGCACGCCCGCCTTTCTGGAGCTGCACAAGAGCTGAAGATAGCCTGATACTTTCGATGCAAAGCGAGATTGAAGAAGAAATCTAAATGATACATGCATGATCTCATGCATACATGGTGAATTGATTCTGACGAATGCCAAGTAAGCTGAACATCATTTATTGAGCAATCACATAAGTGATTGTGATTCAGGCAAACGAAGACAAGGGGATCTAGTGCATTCAGTCATTACACTAAAGAAGAAAGGTTGAACTATAAAGAGCATCAACTCTGAACCCTGATGCAAGGAAAGTCTCATGCTGAACAGGAGACAAAGAACATCAATGCACATTTATTGAAGAGACCTTCATGTCTATAAACTGAGTGGGACATCACCAATGGCAGTGAGCCAAGGGGAGTCAATGGGAGTGACCCGAGGGACGCAGTGAGCTATCCCTGAACAATTGTAAAGGTAGTGAGCCTGGGACAGAGTGTCTTTACCCGAACATTTGTATCCGGAGCTAGTAAAGCATAGTGGATTTAGGTACGACCGGCAACCTGTCGGCGTATGCTCCTTGGACGTAGCCCTTTGTGGTGAACCAAGTAAAAATAACTGTGACATCTGTCTCTGCATGTGAATGTTTAATTGTTGATCATATCCATCATACAGGTTTAAGTAGTTCCTACCAACGTGGGAACAAGATCCACAACTTTAAGAAGAAAAAGTTGCCACCCTGATTCACCCCTCCCCTCTCAGGGTGTCCCGGGGTCCTACAAGTGGTATCAGAGCGAAAGGTTGACGTATGTTGGATATTCTCCATTAATTCTATTGATAAGAGGATTTGAGTTTCTTTCCTAGAGTCAACAATGAAGAGCAGTCTTGATAATGACGCAGTCATTTCTAAGCAGAAATCTATATCCACCAAGACTTTGACAAATAGGAAAAAGAAAGAGAAGAAGATGATGAAGAAGTTACTCATATCCAAAGAAGATGCAGTGTCTTGTTCTCCATTCCATTCCAATAATGAAGAAACATTTGGCTTGGAAAGTATCAAGCAGGAGCCTCAGAACTCATCCAGAGGAAAGGATGATACCCCTTATTCAAGCTTTCAGGAAAAACATAGATCATATCTGCATGATATTCCAGAAGAAAGGGTTGCTATTATTTGTAGCCTATTCCAATCTATGCAGGTTGAGATAAATCGATTAGAAAGGGAAGCTGACAATATGGAAAAGGGGTTGGAAAGAAATGTTATGGAAAGTATGAAGCTCATAAAACGGGAGAAAGTCTTTGAAGAAGAATAGGAAGTCAATAAGAATTTAAAAGAAAGGATCCAGGCACTTAAAGCTGAGCTGAAGAAGAACAATGAAGTCAAGAATTTTTGTCTCGAAGAAATGTCCATTAAATTCAGGGAACTTGAATCTTTGTTACAAAACAAAGTTAAGACGCATGAAGATGAGGTTTAAAGGTTGAAGAAGAATTGTGAAGAGAAGATGATCACGATTGAAGATCAGAAGATCATCCTCAATATTGTGGGTCAAAAATTGGAATCTCAATTGACCAAGATTGAGAACACACATATTGAGACTTCACAAAAGAATGAAATGAGTGATGCTTGAACTCAATGTTCGTTGGAGGAGTATAAAGCTGAAATGCCTCCAACATGTCATAAGAAGATTATGACAACTCTTGATTATCCACATCAAGAATCAGTTGCTGCTGGTACCCAATGCTCACTGGAGGATTCTATAGTCAAAAGGCCTCCAAAATGTGATAAGAATACCATGACTTCACTCTTTGATCTATCACAAGCAACTGAGAAAGTGAAGGTACCATCCAAACCATTTTGTACTCATATTTCTAAATACACTCCTACAATCAGTGCAGGTGGGAAGAAAAGTTCTAAACAAGTATGGATGAGGAAAGGTGAGAAGAAGAAACCTACCACCATGGATAGGGAGGATGGGAAGAAAAAGGAGGAAGTGGGTTCCTCAAATAGAGGACAAAAGATTAAGCAGAAGGGCCAACAACTTAATATAGAAGACACAAAGAAGAAAAGATTTGTGGGTCAATGTTGGTGCTGCAACAGATTTGGGCACTGTGCATTGGATTGTATTTATAATCCATTACATGGAAAAGCACAGAGAATGCCTATATCAAAGAGAAGGAAGCCAGAGAAAAAGAAGCAATATCAGCAGGTCCATAAGCATCTGTTTACTGCAAACAGATTTGGAATTCTTGATAACATCTGTGATGTATGCGACGGCAGCGGTCACAATTCAGGCACATTTCCATATCAACATGCTTTCACTGTTGAAAAGAAAAGAAGACCTCTGATGCCTTCAAAGAATGAAGCAGCTACCTTGGGGAGAAATCAGAAGAATGTTGTGAACACACATTTCCCCAAGAAGATCTCAAGTAGGGAAGCTGAGAAGACTCAGGATTTTAGATCCATGAAATTGAAGGGTCATTCATCCAAAAGAAACACTAAGTGGGATGAATCTCGAATGAACCCATATGGAAGACATAAACCAGATGCAAAAGTTCCAAATGATATATTGGTTATCTGGCCAGAATATTTGAAAAGAATAAGGAAACTTGATGATGAGAAGGCCAAGGCTGGTGATAAAGGAAAAGAAAAACTTTCACATGATGAAGACACAGTGCAGGAGAGATTTCAAACAAAGATAAAAACACGTGTCAAAGAAGTTCTGTGTGAGAGATGCAAGAAGTCTGGTCACATTGAAAAAGGTTGCCTAACCTTAATACCAGAGCAAGAAGTGGTCCTTAAGAGGAGTAAGAATGTATCATTCATGATGGATGCTAAGCAGAACAATTCTCCACACAAAGCAGAAGAGAATGTGAACAGATACATGCCACACAGACAGATGTCATAACATATGTTCAAATGTGCAGGCATGAAGACTGGAGCGAACAGAGGAACTTGGTTGAGAAAAGGACCTCAACCAAGCAAGGCTTCTTGTTGAAGCAAGAAGGAACCACCTTATTCCCGTAATCATTTGTGTATTGTATTTGTGCTAATAATGCAGGGAATTGAAGGTGAAGCATGCTCTCAGGGGGAGAACCTGAGAAGTAGTGAATGCTATCAACTCTTGATAGCCAAGCTAAAGAAGTTTCCATCCTTAGTAGATTCTTCAATTGATATTCAAAGATTATGATGATGAAGGATCACTCTTGATGAAGATGATGAGGAGTTTTTCCCTTGAGGAGGAGAAAAATAAAGAAGCGTCCATAATCACTGTTTCAATCAATATCAACTCCAGCTGGACTCAAAAGCAGTTACTCTGTGAATTTATTAAAGAACACGCCAATGGAGAAAGTATGTCATTTCTCAATCACTATCCCTTGGTTACTCAGATCAAAGATTATTTTACAAAGGGGGAGTAACTACATTGATCAGTGACATAAAGAGAATGGAAGTGCCCCAAGGTCACTTATCATGCTGATTGCACTTGAATGTTTTTTGATCTATTTGCTGAAGTGAGTGCAGGAGTTTCAGGTTGATTATTATCTATCATAGTTGATCTTATTCTACCTGGAATTAAAGTGGTTAACCCTTGAAGACAAGATACATGAGTTATCATCTCATGTTGGTATCATGATCTGTGGATTACAGGCAGCCTTGTTGACTTAATCAAATACTCTTGTTTTCTACATCGAGCTTTTCTCAAGTAGACTTAGAGTGAAATGATTAATGAAACATTGCATATGTGAGGATTGATACCCTCCCTACCATATGATTTTTATTTCTTGTCAATAAGGGGGAGAGAAAGTGAAATGAAAAGAAACATTGATTTGCTGAGAAGATTCTCATTTTGACATTGATAGATTCATTTCAGAAGATGTAGAAGGTATTGACAACAAAATACAAAGGGGGAGATTGTTGGAACCACTTTGTGTATAGGTTTGTATTTGTTGTCAATAGTTGTCAATGGAATATCAAAATGAAAGAGATCAATAAGTACTCCAATAAAATGGAGGAATGGAAGCTCACAATGAAGGAGATCATGAAGTACTCCGATGAAGTAGAGGAGTAGTGATTCAGATGATTGTTGTGCTGATCGTAAGTTCAAAGAACATGTGTCAAAGGTGATACATTGTTTACAACAATGAAGAATGTGAGGTGTAATACATCTGAGGATCTATCCAAGGATGACTAAATAAGAATGAGGTTTTTGGATGACGTCCATGCAATTCCTCCTTATTGCATGAGAACCATGGGCTTTGATGAATACCATGCAATTACTCATTATTGCATGAGACCCATGGGTTTGATGAAGAGCACGTAATTACTCATGACTGCATGAGAACCATGCAAGAGACTTCTTGATGAATTGAATTGGTTTGCATGAAGTATATCATGTCGGTTGATGAAGAAGACAATGTGCAATGATTGGAATTCTGAGATAGTCATGCATATCACATTGTCATAGAAGATGATGATGTTAAAGCTGTTCCTTCAAAGAAAACATATCACAATAGTGGAGGTTGTGATAAAAGCATAAGAGTTTCTAAAGGATACAGATCACCAAGAAGAAGTGATGTTGAGGTGATCGTGCTTGTCGACAAAGAAAACAAATGACATACATATTTCTTGACAAAGTAGATTCAATGGTGACATGTCGAGTTCAAGAGTTGTGGTCAATGATCTATGTTTGATTCAAGAACTTCGACAGGGGAATGGATGATCTGGAGGCGGTACAAAAAGAGCAGATACAAGGTGGCGCCGTTTTCCAGTGTTTGCCAAATTTCAGGGCCTCAAAATCAACAAATCAAGAAGAGTGATTTTGGAAAAGGGACTTGCGCGCCATACTCTTGGAGGATAGGAAACTTGCGCGCCAACGTTTTTCGAAGATCAGAGCATTAAAATATGGCAAAGGGATAAGGGTCGTGCAAGTGTTGGTGAGGTCGCGTAGGTGAATTATGTATCGTGAAGAGACTTGCGCGCCGATGCCTTGAATGCCTTATAACTTGCGCGCCTATGGTTTTTCGAGATCAAAAGATCAAAATTTGACAAAGGCAAGAGGGTCGCACAAGTGTTGGTTAAGTCGCGCAAGTGGACTTGCGCGCCAAGGATAAACTTGCGTGCCTCCGTGCAGAGGGTCCAGTTTTCCTATAAATACTGGACCACCCCTCCTCATTTCCCACGGAGCTCAAGACTTTGAGATTGTTCGAGCTCTCGTCGCGCAGGTGGTTGAGCCGCGCAAGTAGGGGTTGCGCGTCGAGTGAGGGTTGCACGCCCTAGAAGATTTGGGGGAGAAAGGAAGTGTGTCGCGCAAGTATTAAGTTCAAGAAGGCAGTGTCGCGCAGGTGCTTCAGTGACACTTGTGAGCCAGTTTAGACTTGCGCGCCTGAGACTTGCGCGCCGGGCTTGAAAAGGAGACCCAGACACTGTTGAAGCACGCCCGCCTTTCTGGAGCTGCACAAGAGCTGAAGATAGCCTGATAATTTCGGTGCAAAGCGAGATTGAAGAAGAAATATAAATGATACATGCATGATCTCATGCATACATGGTGAATTGATTCTGACGAATGCCGAGTAAGCTGAACATCATTTATTGAGCAATCACATAAGTGATTGTGATTCAGGAAAACGAAGACAAGGGGATCTAGTGCATTCAGTCATTGCACTGAAGAAGAAAGGTTGAACTATAAAGAGCATCAACTCTGAACCCTGATGCTAGCAAAGTCTCATGCTGAACAGGAGACAAAGAACATCAATGCACATTTATTGAAGAGACCTTCATGTCTATAAACTAAGTGGGACTTCACCAACGGCAGTGAGCCAAGGGGAGTCAATGGGAGTGACCCGAGGGACGCAGTGAGCTATCCCTGAACAATTGTAAAGGCAGTGAGCCTGGGACAGAGTGTCTGTACCCGAACATTTGTATCCGCAACTAGTAAAGCATAGTGGATTTAGGTACGACCGGCAACCTGTCGGCGTATGCTCCTTGGACGTAGCCCTTAGTGGTGAACCATGTAAAAATAACTATGTCATCTGTCTCTGCATGTGAATGTTTAATTGTTGATCATATCCATCATACAGGTTTAAGTAGTTCCTACCAACGTGGGAACAAGATCCACAACTTTAAGAAGAAAAAGTTGCCACCCTGATTCACCCCTCCCCTCTCAGGGTGTCCCGGGGTCCTACAACATACACTTACACATAGACATACACATATACATACACATACACATACACATACACATACACATAAACATACACATACACATACACATACACATAAACATACACATACACATACACATACACATACACATACACATACACATACACATACACATACACATACACATACACATACACATACACATACACATACACATACACATACACATACACATACACATACACATCCACATCCACATGCACATGCACATACACATACACATACACATACACATCCGCATCCACATCCACATACACATGCACATCCACATACACATCCACATACACATGCACATCCATATACACATATAGATACACATACACATACACATACACATACACATACACATACACATACAAATACACATAGACATACACATTCAGATACACATACACATACAGTATCAAAAACACATGCACATACACATACACGTACACATACACATACACATACACATACACATATACATACACATACACATACACATACACATACACTTACACATACACATCCACATCCACATACACATACACATACACATACACATACACATACACATACACATACACATACACATACACATACACATACACATACACATACACATACACATACACATACACATACTCATACCCATTCACATACACGTACACGTACACATACACGTACACATACACGTACACGTACACGTAAAAATACAGATACACCTACACATACACATACACAAACACATACACATACACATACACATACACCTACACATAGACATAAAAATACACATAAACATACACATACACATACACATACACCTACACATACACATACCCATACACATATACATACACATACACATACACATACACATACACATACACATACAAGTCCTACTAAGGGACAATGTGGCCTTAGAAATTGATTTTGGATTCCAACCTTTTTCTTCTTTTATTCATCTGAGCTTTTCCTTTGTCTGATGCTTGTAGTTTCATCCACTTTTTCAATCATTCAAGTCCCATTGAGGCATAATGTGAAATTAGAGTTTCATGGGATATCACCATTGTAAAAATATCCACATGAATTTTCTTCCCATAAACCTTTTGAAGATCCAAATTTTTTTCCACCAATATACTTCGTTGTAGTGATACTTTAAGATAATTTTTTTATTCTTACATGAATCAATGGGTTACATGCAATATGAATGACACTTAGACTATCATAGAATAACAAACCTCAATCTGATCCTATTCTAGTTCCTTCATTGAACACATCAACCATATCATCTCTTTCCCTACTTCAGTAGTAGCGACATACTTTTCTTTTGTTATAGACAAAGTAACTAGCAGTTGAAACTGATACATTCAACTAAATATTTTTCCATCAAAAGTAAATAAAAAACTCGCAATACTATTTAATCAGCCATGTCTGTAGAAAAATATACATATAGTTAACCATTAAACTAATCAACATTGCAAAAACAAAATGTTTCATTCTTTAATCCTTTTATGTTTAAAAAGATCCGTTTAAAAGATTTATAATGTTTACTTATAAGATCTAACATGAAAAACTAACAACTCCCACTAAAAGAAATATACATGGCCAAGTAAAAACCCTTTTGTACATCAAACTTCCTATATCTGAAGCATAAGGAACCTTCTCCATTTCACAAATTTCTCCCATTATTGATGGTGTTTGATCGTTTCTATGTTTTAAGTGTCTAACAGGAAGAGTAGAGAAAAGTTTACAAATAGGAATTTTAAATATTTTGTTGACTTTCATAATGTATTTATTCTAGAATAAAACTAATGAGCTGACTTTTCTATCCTCTCAATTCTCATTCCCAAGATAATATTGTCTTTTCCCAGATTATAAATCATTAGTATTCTTGAAATATTCTTCTTAATTTCCTCCATCAATTGGAACTGTGTACCAAAACTTATCTTATCATCAACATAAAATAAAAGTATGTTATATGTTACATATTCCCATTAACTTTTGTAACAATAGTGAAAAAAATCACATCGAATAATTTTTTTTTCATATATGAAATTTTTTGACATCTTTTTTCACTATCTAGAATCTTGCTTCAATTCAAAAAGGTTTTATTTCAACTTATAAACCATATCCACCTTTTTATGAACATCATAACCCTTGGGATAAACCATTTAAATTTCTTACTACAAGTCCCCATGATAAAAATGAGGTCTTTACATCTATATACTCCATTTATAGATCATCGAATGCAATAATGATAATCATTATCTAAATGGTTTTGTGTTTTACCATAGCTGAGAAATTATAGAAAAGTTAATTCCTTCATTTTTATAGAAACCTTTCACTACCAATATAGATTCGTATCTATTAGTTCCATCAGCTTCCAATTTAAAAAGAAATGTGCATTTTTTAGAAACATCCCTTTATTTTTGGTATCTTATCCAAAACCTAAATGTTGATGATATTTTAGGATATTGTTTCCTATTTGATGTATAACTCCCACTATTTTTTGTTTGTTAGAGTATCTTATTCCTTTGGACTATCTGGTTCCCCTATATCATTAAAAAGTAAGAAATTCACATCATCCCCAAACATATGAACATGTTTCCTGATATTTGGGGATCTGTTTAACACAACCCCAGGTTCATCCATCTGACCCTATCTATCTAGTGGTATTATATATAGTAAATTTATTTCAAATTGTTCTATGTATGATACTTGTCTGTATAAAAATTCACCATCTATCAACTATCAGTTAAATATACCTCTGTCTGGTACCCTGAATATTGGAATTTTGGCCTATGATGATTCTGGACTAAATGATTGTATGGTATCCTCTATCTAATCACCCTAAACAACAATAGTTGGATTGTCTTTAACATCCTTTGGCTAGGTTTTGATCTTACTAAATAATTTCTTCACTGAAAATAATATCTCATCACTGGATGACATGTTTATTTTCATCATCTCGTAATTTATAACCAAATTTCTCATCACAATATCCATAAAGAAAAAAATAAGACTAAATCTAACTTATCTCTATCATTAGAATCGATACGAACATATGTGATTCTTACAAAGAGTTTGAGATTGTTGATCCCTAGTATATTTCAAGAACTAATTTCTTTAGGAAGTTAATATCCCCTAGATTAAGTTATATTTCTATTCACTAAGTAAGGTATTGTATTTAATGCCTCTTCCAAAATTAACTTAGGAATTCTAAAGTGAATTCTCATACTCTGATATTTCTCCACTATTGTTTGAATCATCCTTTCAGCTATTCAATTTTGTTTGGGAGTCCTTAGAATATTATTCTCATGTCAAATTGTATTCTTCTTATAGAAGTTATGAATGTTGTGTCTGGTGTATTAGAGAAATTAAAAGTTATTCCACACTCTTTTTTGGCCATAAAATCCCATTTAATAATTTATTGAAACAACCCATATTTATTATTTAGTGTGTAATCCAAGGCCTTTCGAGCATCATCATTACTAAAGGATACAAAGTACTATGGTCCTCCAAATTAGTGAACATGGGTCGATCCCCACACATTAGAATAAATAAGTTAAAATTTTTAATTCCTTGGCCTTTTAACATCCAATTTGAAGGAAACTCTCTTTTATTTTCCCAAAATACAAATCTCAGATCTTCCAAGGTCTGTATGGTCATGATTGAGTATGCCCTTTGCTGCTAGAACATTAAGATTCATTTTATTGAGGTGACCAAATGTAACACCCCAAGGTTTTAAAACAAAATTGAAATGTATGAAACACTGAGTTTCTGCATAATGTCTCTTTTTTAGGATATTGTTATAAACTATCCGTTAAACATAAATTTTCCACTTCTATGACTTGAATTTTGAAAAACCTACATACACGGTTGCGATTAGTAAATTATTTGGAGTCTAATAGAAAAAAATATTTTTTTGGTGAATAGTAACCTACCCTTATGGATAGTAATGTTACCTTTGTAAATAGTAATATGACAATTTTGAATATTAAATCGGTAAAGTTAATACTAAACTCACAAATGAATGTATAATACAGATGCATCTTATAAGTGACAATATGATCATTATATAGGTGTTGGTATTTTTGTAAGTCATAAATATTAAATTATAATTTTATGATTAATTTAATAATATAAATGAAAATTTATTTTCATGAAGTGTAATCATAAATAATTTTTTTATGGTTATAATATAATTTTAGGAGACCTAGATTAATTTTCAAGGTGTTATAAAATCAGTAATAGTTGTTGAAATTTTTATTTTTTGAATAAATTATTATTTTATTTAAAAATTAAATATTTCATATTTAAAAATTATTTTTATAAAATGGAGTCCATTATTTAATTCTATGCAGCAAAAAAAATTAGGGTGAATTTTCTGGATTTTTTTGAAGTACTTGATTTTTTTGCTGAATAGTGAAATTTGATAATTACGAATTATGGTTAATAAATAAATTTATGCATCATTATTGAGGCATGGATGATGTAAATGGAAACTTTTCGGAACTCACATGCTCTTATTACAGTTTTTTAGTTTCAATAACCAATAATATTTCTTGTCTTGAGCAAAATAAGAAATTAATGATTAAAATAATGGAAAACCCCTTCTCTCCACCACTATAAATACCACCTTCATTCCCTTATTTCTATCACACATCTCAAGAATTGATAAATGTCTAAATTCATTACAATAATCTTAAAAATTATCTTACTCACATCCAATACCTTATGGTCTCATCAAAAGGCCAATATAAAGGCCTTAAAGTGGATCTCAAGGAGATGAGTTCAAGAGGTAAAAATCCTCTCTCTTTTTCTTTCGTTATGTTTCAATTCATTTTCATTTCTTATACTATATTAAACTACACTTATATAAGGATACTATAATCTCTTGTATATTATATTTAATTTAATATTATCATGTTTATGAAATAATTTATCAACTTACTTCTTCTCCTCTCCCTCTTATTAAAAAAATAAGAACATCACCCGTGATGCGTCGATTTATGGACATTGTGGACAATGTGTTTTAGATTTAAATTAACTTCTTTAAATATTCTCACAAAACCATTTTAATGGTTTAAAAAGATATTAAATTGTATTATATAACTAATTTTATGTTCTATAATTAACATATATAAATAATTTTATGTTGTATAACAAAACTACTTCATGATTATTCAAGAATCACAAAAATGATCTAAACAGATATCACTAAGGATTTATCTACTAATTAATCCCAAAACCATATACCCAAAATGATTTATATAATCAGTTAATATTCTATAAAAATATTAAAACCACTTCATTCCACTTTTATACTTTCTCTTCCATTCAACAAGAAAATCCTTTACGAACCAACCTTGGAAATCATGTGAAGCACGCACCTAAAATAATGGAAATGACAAAATATTATTTATAAATGGGTCGAATGTTGTTATAAAATGATTATATAATGTATTATACCCTTGAATATATTTATTTAAAATATTAATAACACTATTTTAACCATTATAAATTTGGTTTAAATAGGTTTTAAGTAATACGAACCTAAGGTGAGGGAATTCTTAACCCAATCTTCATTCATTGGGTTAACCTTCATCTTCATTGATTATATGGTACTAATGATATTTTTGTAATTAATTTATGTTTATATTATGTTTTATTTTGTTTATTTAAAATTTATACACATATTCATTTTATTATATTAATTATCACATCAATTATATGATATTTTAAGGGACTTTTCTTTAAAAATCATCTTCTAAAATTATTTTTTACAAAATTTAAAAGCAATGTTTTTATGAAATTAAAAATGTTTTACAATTATGTTCTGGTTCAAGAGAATTTTTTATGATGAAGAGTGGGACGTATATCTCCATTAAATTCATTTGTTATGTGTAAGTCGGCGGTCGGCCGTATGGTTAATTAAAGTGTAACTATGATGGTTACAACATAAGGTAGTCATGGGGGTTATATTGTAAGGTAGTCGAGAGGGTTAAAAATCATAAGCTAGTTGAGAGGGATACAATATAAGTATGTAATTCCACAAGATACCATTATTATTTTATTTATTTTCTCCATGGTTTATTTAAATCTCATGTTTCCCAAATTAAGTATATATGGGTGAGAAGTATGTCTTTGTGAAAAGGATTTCATATGTTTATAAGTATTAATGGAATGATGATTTATTTGATTATTTTTATATCCCTTACTAGTTTTTTATGATCATATCAGTTTTTAAAAAAATTTAATAGGTTATAAGGATGTGTAAGATAAATAAGGAAGTCAAGTTAAATGTTATTATGATTTTTCAATGAAATCTTACTGTAGTTTTGTTTTAAAAAAATCATGTTTTTAAAGAAATGGATATTGTTTTAGTGGTACACACTTTGTATGTTTGTGGGTTGATATGTATATGTTATGTACTAAAATTATAAAACTCCAAACCAAAAATATCATTGGGAATTTAAACAAGTTAAATGTTGTTGAAATAACCAGATTATGTAATCTTTAAATATGGGTCCTTATAGTAAGTATCAAATAATGGTTTAGATATCATTAGGGGTTAGGAAAATGTTAATATAATTCCATAAATGAATTTTAACATATATTTATGTTGAAATGATATATAATTAAATTATTACCATGTTGAATCATCTATAATACATCTGTTCAGAATGGTTTTCTGTATAAGAAATAAGGAATCTGAAGTCAGATGGAACTAAGAGGCTGATATATTTCTGAATCTGCAACCAGGAATGGTGGGAATTGGAACCGAGTAGTTTTTGACAGTAATGGATCAGCTGAAAAAGTAAATAAATGGTGGTGGAATCTATGAAAAATAATAACCATAGCTATCACAAATGAACATGATGACAGTGGAACATTTTATGTGGCAACACCCTCCTGCTTTCGGTGGATCTTCTCACCCAATTTCCATTGAAGGATGAATATAAATCCCATGAAAAGATATTAGATGTTATGGGATGTTCAAGTAATCAAAATTTTAGTCTTTACATTTATAATTTTGAAGGTGAAGATAATGTTTGGTGGTCAAAGGTCAAGAATATCAAGGGTTGAGAGGATATTGAATCCTTGGAGTGGGAATAATTTAAAAGTATTTTCCTTGAAAAATATTTTCCTAAGGTTGTTCGACTAAGGATGGAGAAAAATTACTTGAATTGAAGAAAAATTAGTAATATTAAATGGAAATTTATAAAGAAAACATCACCCAACTAGCAAGGTATTCTCCAAATATTTTTTGGGATCTTGAGAGAAAAACCAATTAGTTTTAATCAGGATTTAATCCAAACTACCAAAGCCCATTGGCCTCATGAGAATTCAAAATTTATGAGAAACTTTTCTAATGTAATGAGAGGGTATAAATGAGGTTTTATGATGATCACATGTACTTGGAAAACAAGCATAAGAAGATTTATAGATTGAAAATTATGGGTAAGAATCAATCAATAAAATTTGATGGTAAGAATGTTCAATTTCTTATCTATGAAATGTGTGGTAAAAACACCCTAGATAATGTCTAACCAAAATTGGGAAGTGTTTTCTGTAGGACCCCGGGACACCCTAAGAGGGGAGGGATGAATCAGGGTGACCACTTTTTCTTTTAATGTGATGGATCTTGTTCCCACGTTGGTAGGAACTTGTTAAACCTATATGATGAATATGATCAAAATGCAAAAATTCACATGAAGAAAGATGACACAACACTTTTTATTTAGTTCACCACTAAGGTCTACGTCCAAGGAGCATACGCCGATAGGTTTTCGGTCGTACCAAATTCCACTAAACTTAAATAGAAGTGGATTACAATGTATTGGGCACAATAACTTTGTCCCAGGCTCACTGCCTTTAAAAAGGTTCAGGGATAGCTTACTACGCCCCTCAGGTCACTCCCGTTGACCCCTAGCTCACAGCCTTTGGTGAAGGCCCACTCAGTATATTGACGTGAAGGTCTTATCATCATTGAAAAATAATGCACCATCTTTTGTATGTAGATGCTCTCTTGAAGTCCAACTTTTTCTCATAGAATAATCTCACTTTTCACTGAAGGTATCAGGCAATCTTCCAGCTTTCGTGTAGCACCACAAAGACCAGCGTACTACAACCTCACCTGGCGCACTTCTCCAAGCCCGACATGCAATCCACTTGCGCAACACAAATTTGTCACGTAGGTGTCACCAACACACTTGCGCGACACCTCCCTTTTCAACTCCAAACTTTCACGACTCACCTTCTTTAACTCCCAAACCAACTTGGACGTGCAGCCATCAACCGGCGCGCAACCTCCACTTGCGCAACTCACACACTTGCGCGATGGGAGCTCAGAAAAACTATAAGTCTTGAACTTCATGAGAAATGAGGAGGTTTGGTCATCTATTTATAGGCAAAAATGGAAACCATGCGCGGTGGCACGCAAGGCTCATCTCAGCGCGCAACTTCCGGCACACAGGTCAAACTGCCCAAGCCTTTGTCGCACTACTCACTTGCGCGACCCAACCAATACTTGTGCGACCCTCTTTCCTTTTCCATATTTTGAAGTTCTGATCATGAAGAACAACAGGCGCACATGTTTTCAAACCTCATAGACACCGGCGCACAATTCCTTTCTCGGCACGCAAGTCACTTG
The DNA here is from genome assembly GCA_963277665.1 of Viscum album. NCBI lineage: Eukaryota > Viridiplantae > Streptophyta > Magnoliopsida > Santalales > Viscaceae > Viscum > Viscum album. Next base: position 1,386,291,738 of record OY728123.1, read on the forward strand.
CGCGACACATATATGGCACGCAAGTCCCTTTCCTAAAAACACCATTTTCCCTTTTGACAATTTTTGAGGTCCAGAAATTTGGAAAACACTAGAAAATTAAGCCACCTTCAATACTGTTCTCTGCTTGACCTATATGATCACTTTGCTGGAAAACATTCTGAACTTTCTCTGAGGATTGACAACAAACACAAACCATACTCCAATTCATGCGTAGACGACCATGGTTCCAACAATATCCCCTTTTAGGTTTGTTGGAAATCAGAAAATAAATTCAATAGATCACCACCCTTATTCAAAAAAAAATCGCAAGAATCAAATCAACAGACACTTTAAGTCTACCTAAGCAATGCTCGGTGTAGAAAACAAGAGAGGAATCTTGAATTGGGTTCTAGTGTTTTGGAATTCTCAATGTGTAACATCCCAAGTAAGTAATGAATAATAGATATTTTTATCTATGTCTATTAATGAATAAGATAGTGTTTTAGAGGCTTAAAATGAAAATAAATACAATCTTATGCATGGAATACACTAATATTCTTAAAAGATTGTTTTACTGCCTTTTGATGGCAAACCCTTTTTAAATCTATCTTTTGAAAATTTTATAAGCTATGTTTGTCAAAATAAACTTATTTTTTATGATTGGGACATCAAAATTTACTTTGTGTGAATTTTTGGTATTTTTCAGACAATGTTCATTTTTTAATGAATAGTGAAAAATACTGCATTTTACATCAAAACTATTTTTTATCTAATTTATTTATATGACTAGATTATCTTTTGAATTGGTTTTGAAGTGAAATTAGAATATATTTTTACCATTTAATCCAATGGTGGTCATTGGAATAAATTTTACTTTGAAATTGGACTTAAACTGGTATCAATCTTTTGATACTTATTGTTTCATAAAAACACGCTATTTGCTATGACAACGGGAATTAATTATTAAATTAATTAATGTGACTTATATGTTTTGAATTTTTTAAAATAGACTTCATTTTTGAATTTGGAATATCAAATATATCTTAGGGTGAATTTTTCGTAATTTTCTGAAAAACTTCAATTTTTGATGAATAGTGAAACCACTAAGTGGTACTTATAAAAACTGATTTTCCGTTTAAATGAAATTTTGCCATAATTGTGTTTTGATTTTCAAAAATCCGACATACATGTTTGTCGTTAATAAGTAAAATGTGGTTCAATGAGATTAAAATAATTTTTTGGTGAATAGTAACTTATTACGTTTTTAATCGCGATTAATGGTAATTAGTGTAGTTTAAGGTAAAAAAAATGCTTTAACAAATGATATGATCTTGAAACATGTCCTACCCTCATTGGATGTGTCATGGCCGACCAAGACAAGCCATGGGTCAACTTGGGGACCCCATGGAGCCACTTTGGTTGGGAAATGACATAAATAACTTTTTATTTACTGTAAAAGTAAAAATGACACTAACATAATATGTTTTACGAAAACAATTTTTACATGGGGTTATAAAGATCAGAGTTTTGATTATAAATAGTCATTGGAAAGATAAAAAGACTTCCTACATCATAGTATTTTTTTTATAATTTTTAGACTTTAAATAAATTAAATTATTTATGACATCATGATGATGCAACGATGACCTCATTATTTAACGATTTAAATAAAATGGAAAGATAATGTAATATCTAAAACCTAAACATGTACAAAACCTATTGGATGGGAATATTTCGAAGCCTTATCATCTTATCTTCGAAATATATCAATGTGGGACCTTATAAATTCGAAACACTTTTGAAAATAAAATAATAGTTTCATGATTTCCAAAAGTGCCCCTCCTCTCCTCTTATAAAAGGCCCCCACCTCTACCTCATTTCACACAATCCTCAAGCCTTTGGCTCGGCCATCCCCTGCCCATTTACTCTCTCCACACCCCTCTCCTAATCCTATAGTATTCCCTTTGGGTATAATCCTTTCAAAGGAAGACTTTAGGCTCAAATCAAAAGGAGTTACAGTTTTAAAGGTAATTCATTCTCTCATGTTCATTTGTTTTATTTTGCTCCTCCAAACCCCTAAACTCTTTTAATTTACTTCTTTTGTAACAACACCAGTATATTAAATATACTAGGATGTTGTTATAAGATTTATTCTAGCTACACTCTCACACAACTACATAAAATGGTTAAAGAACATACGGTTTCCGTGGATGGCGAAATTCTGCCTCCCGAAACGATGATTGTTCAATACTCATTTAACACCTTCAAAGGTGGCCATTATGATTTCAATATTTTTATATATGATATATAATATGTTTATTATTTCCTTAAGCTTCTGTATTTTTCATTTATGGCATACCATTATTGTTTCCATTATGGGTAAACACGATATCTTCATTTTAGGAAGTGCGGACTACCGCCCCCTGAAAGTGATTTGATTCGTTAATACCATATGTGGGATGTGTAAAGGATAATGTTAATGATATTATATATGTTATTATACTGGAATTATAACATACTCTTATATCATTATGATTCCATTCCAGAAAATACGAAATAGAAATGGAACTAGCGTTCATGCGTACGTACGACTTACCGTCTCCATGAACGGTGCATTTCATTTCTTACCTCTAAATGTGATGTAATATTATAAATACATGTATATGATGAATATATATGATATATATGTTATAAAAATCATTAATATCATTCTGTATATAACGAACCTTTGACCAAATTAACAACATGTAAGTGTAAGAAGTCTATTTTTGACTTAAGAACCAAATACCGAAAAAATGAACATTATTAACTTAAATGATTACATGATGTTCATAACATGGTATAAAAGGAATAATGAACTTGAAAAAGGTTTTTAAGAAAGTAGAGATTAACTCAATTTTATTATTCAGGAGATTAAAGAATGGTCGGGTCAAGTCAGATATGAGGTATGGGACTTCGTCTCAATCTCCTTTCATTGAGGCATATTTTATTTTATACACAACTTTCTTTTATACGGTGTATAAACCCCTTTTACTTTTACGTTTATTCAAAAGGAATCTTTTTTATACGAAGCATTTACTAAACGACAAAAGGGAGTGTTTTTGTCGTACGTATGCGGCGACAACGACTTCTCCGCCGTCATGACTGTTATTTGAGTTTCGGCTTTCTCTACAAGCCATACCTTCTTTTTAAAAGAAAAATAAATACCATGTTTTACTTTTCTTTTATTTTGGTATCGAAAATGGTTTTCATAATGTTTGTATATCAATGTGTTGTATTGATATCTTGTGATTGAAAGGTGGGAATGTTATGTTTCCTTTATGCATGTTTTATGTGATATTATTATGTTGAGGTTCTTGGGCATTATTATGAAAATAGGTGGTTCTGTGATAAACTAAGGGCGGGTGAGCCCGATATAGCTCTCCAATGCATTGGGTAACGCGAAGGAGTGAAACGTTAAGGTTTCTCTGAAGAGATTTAGGGAATATACTATGATGGGTATTCCAAACGTAACCAAGAGGGTTACTCCCTACGTAAGAATGTTATGAATGCCTCAAGTTACCTTTATGTCTTATGATTTCTATGATTTATTCATGATTTGATGAGGTATGTTAAAGTGCATATGTTTTATGGGTAATGTATGATTTCATTCTTATGTATATATGTACCCACGTTTCCTTTCCATATTTTTATATCCCTTACTGAGCTTTTTATGCTCATCCCATGTTTTTTTTGAAATTTTTTTCACAGGCGAAGGGAAAGGTTTATGATATGATGATAGTGTCAAGGAAGTGTCAAGAAATAATCCATGTTTTATTTTAAATGTGTTTCCATTGATGGGAATGAAGAATACTATCTTTATGTAACCACTTTGTTTATATGTGGAATGTAATGCATGTTTTATGATCTAATTATCTAAAACTCTAAACCCGAAAAGATACTCAATGTGTAATCTTGTAATAACTCAAGATTAAGTAAGGTTTAAGGCTGGGGCCTTATAGTTGGTATCAAAGGTCGATTTAGATAACTTTAGGAGTTATAATTCTATTAAATGATTATCCAATTTTTTTTTGAAATGATATAGCATTTTAAGATTAACATGTTGCTTCATCTAAGACATGTTTGTTCAGAATGGTTTTCCGCAGAGGAAACAGGGAAGCAGTGCTAAGAAGGCATGCAAAAGGAAATAACCTTCCGAATCAGCATCCTAAGATGGTCGGAATTGGAACTGAACAGTTTGTTGCAGTAATGGCGCAGTTGACTCAAGCAATAAATGGTGGTGGTATCCATGCACGAGATCAGCCAGATCAACCGCAGAGGAACATGTCAGTGGTGGAACATTTCATGAGGCAACATCCCCCATCTTTCAGAGGATCATCTGACCCTGTGTTAGCTGAAGGGTGGATTAAAGCACTGGAGAAGATTTTTGATGTCATGGGGTGTTCATACAATCAAAAGGTTAGTCTTGCTATTTACCGTTTGGAGGGTGAGGCAGATCAGTGGTGGTCTATGGTTAAAAATATCAGGGACGCAGATGAGATTGATGCTCTTGACTGGGATGAATTCAAAGGTATGTTTCTTGAGAAGTATTTTCCTAAGGCTGTTCGACTTAGGATGGAAAAGAAATTCTTGGAATTGAGGCAAGAAGAAGACTCAGTGGCTGCCTATGAAGAAAGGTTCACTCGATTGGCAAGGTATGTTCCAAATTTTATCTGAGACCTTGATAGTAAAATAAATCATTTTTACTCAGGATTAAAGCAAAAATATCGAAGGGCATTAGCTTCTAGTGAGTTTAAACTTTATGAAAATCTTGTTCGATGTGCTGAGAAGGTGGAAATGGAGTTTGCCGATGACCAAGTGTTCTATAACAACCAAAAGAAGAAGAGACCGAGGTGGCAGGAGAAAGGTAAGAATTCTTCAAAAAAGTCTGATGGTAAGAAAACTAAGTTTCCAGTTTGTGATAAATGTGGAAAAAGGCATGCTGGGGAATGTCTTATGAATTCTGGAAAGTGCTACCGATGTGGTAAGATGGGACATAAGGCTCGTGATTGCACTTAAAAGGATCAAGGTGAAGGTAAGAACAAATTTGATTTATAGTTAGTGAAATGTTATAAGTGCAATGAGATGGGTCACTATGCAAACGAGTGTCCGACAAAGAGCTTGAGTGATGGGAAGCAGTTAGACTACAAGAAGAAAGGGGTGGTGAAATCCTTTGCAACTACTTCAGCAGATGTTGGGCCATCAAATGAAGTTGTATCAGGTACTTTGTTTGTTTTTTCAGATTATGCCAGTGTGTTGTTTGAATCGAGGTCTACACATTCTTTCATCTCTGAAACCTTTTCTAGTAAAATGGGAATACCATCTCAAGAAATGACTCCTGAACTTTTGGTAAAAACACCTGGGGGAAATGTTGAGAGAAAAAGAATTTATAAGAATCTTCCTATCCTTATCTGTGGAAAGAACCTACTTGAAAACCTTATTTTTCTACCTCTAGTAGAGTTTGATGTTATCCTGGGTATGAATTGGCTCTCTATTTACCATGCTAAGATTGACTGTAGAGCTAAAGAAGTTTCTTTTCAGAAAGAAGTTCAGTTTGTTTACAAGAATGAACCCTTACTTTTTATAACATATCAAGAGGTCGAGAAACTTGTAAAAGATGGAAATGAATGTTACCTTGCAAACGTCGTTGAAAATAAAGGAACTGTTCAGATTAATGATGTGCCAGTGGTAAATGAGTATCCTGATGTTTTTCCTGATGAGTTTTCTGGAATAATACCAGATCAGGAAGTTGAGTTTACTTTTGACATAGTTCCTGATGCTAAGCCAATTTCAAAACCCCCTTATCGAATGGCTCAAATTGAACTTTTAGAGTTGAAGGAGAAATTGAAAGATTTATTAGAGAAGGGTTTCATTAGACCTAGAAAATCACCATGGGGTGCTCCTATTTTATTTGTTAAAAAGAAAGATGGTTCTATGAGACTTTTCATTGATTACAGAGCCTTGAATAACATCACTGTTAAGAACAAATATCCTTTGCCTCATATCGATGATTTGTTTGATTAGCTCCAGGGAGCTCAGTTTTTTTCAAAGATTGACTTGAGATCGGGGTACCATCAGATGAAGGTAAAGGAGTTAGATATTCCGAAGACCGCATTCCGTACAAGATATGGCCATTATGAATTTGTAGTAATGCCTTTTGGGCTAACCAGTGAACTTGCTGTATTCATGGACTTAATGAATATAATTTTCCACGAGTTCTTGTATAAGTTTGTGGTGGTTTTTATTGATGATATTTTGGTTTTTTCTAAATGTAAAGAAGAGTATGAAAGACATTTAAGGGTTATCTTGCAAACCTTAAAAGAAAAGAAATTGTATGGGAAATTCAGCAAGTGTGAGTTTTGGTTGCAACAAATTTCTTTCCTTGGTCACATTGTTTCTAAAGATGGGATAACTATTGATCCTGGAAAAACAAAAGTTGTGGAAGAATGGCCAAGACCCACAAATGTAACCGATATTCGTAGCTTCCTTGGTTTGGCAGGCTATTACCGATGTTTTGTTAGAAATTTTTCATGGTTATCTAGTCCAATGACTAAGCTAACTCGGAAGGGTGTTAAGTTTATCTGGACAAAAGAATGTGATGATTGTTTTTAGGAATTGAAAAGAAGATTGGTGAATGCTCCAGTTTTGGCACTACTTTCAAGGAATGGTGAGTTTGTTATCTACAGTGATGCTTCATTGAAAGGAATTGGTTGCTTCCTAATGCAGAATGATCAGGTAATTGCTTATGCTTCATGACAGTTGAAAACTCATGAGGTAAATTACCCTACACATGATTTGTAATTAGCTGCTGTTGTTTTTGCTTTAAAAATTTGGAGGCATCATTTGTATGGAGTAAAGTGTGAAATATATACCGATCAAAAAAGTTTAAAGTATATATTCACTCAGAAAAAATTGAACATGAGACAAAGGAGATGGCTAGAATTAATCAAGGATTATGATTTTACAATTCATTACCATCTTGGAAAAGCAAATAAAGTGGATGATGCTTTGAGTCGAAAAATTAATGCTTCATTAGCAATGTTGTGTTTGGAACGTGAACCTTTGGTTAAGGATTTGATGAACTTTGGCATAGAAGTTGTTGGTGCAAGATGTTCTTCTGTTTTGTTTCAGGTATCAGTGAGATCATCTCTATCAGATAGAATCAAGCAAGCACAGAAGCAAGACAGTGAGTTGCAGAAAAAGGTAGAGCTGGTTCAGAAAGGTAAGTTGCCTGAATTCAACATTGATAATGATTGTGTTTTGAGATTTGGGAAGAGATTATGTGTGCCTTGTGATTCACAGTTGAAGAGAGAGTTGTTATGTGAAGCTCATAGTTCTCCGTTTTCAGTTCATCCTGGCAGACTAAGATGTACAGAGATCTGTGGGAGTATTACTGGTGGGATGGAATGAAAAGAGATATTGCTGATTTTACTGTGAAGTGTTTGACATGTCAACAGGTTAAAGTAGAGCGGCAGTTATCGAAAGGGATGCTTCAGCCTTTACCAGTGCCAGAGTGGAAATGGGAGAATATATCCATGGACTTTGTTGTGGGATTACCGAAGACATCTCGAGGTAATAATGCAATCTGGGTTATTGTTGATCGCTTGACCAAATCTGCTCATTTCCATGCTATACGAGATACTTTTTCCCTAGATCAACTTTCACATTTGTATCTTAAAGAGATAGTCATATTACATGGAGTTCCTCTCTCCATTATATCTGATCATGATCCCAGGTTCACTTCTAACTTTTGGAAAGGCCTTCAGAAGTCGTTGGGTACTGAATTAAATTTTAGTACAGCTTTTCATCCTCAATCAGATGGGAAGTCAGAACGAACAATTCAGACCTTGGAGGATATGCTACAAGCCTGTTCTATGGATTATCAGGGAAGTTGGGACCAACATCTTTATTTGGTTGAATTTTCATATAATAACAGTTTTCATTCCAGTATACAGATGGAACCATTTCAGGCATTATATGGGAAGTGGTGTCGAACTCCAGCTTTCTGGGATGAAGTGGGTGAAAGGAAGTTGATGGGACCAGAATTGGTAGAAGAGATGGTAGAAAAAGTTCAGCTAATTCAGAAGCACATGGGAACACCTTAGAGTAGGCAGAAGAGTTATGCAGACAACAGGAGGAAGGATCTATCTTTTGAGGTAGGTGATCATGTTTTTCTCAAAGTCTCACCATGGAAAATTGTGATGCGATTTGGTAAGAAAGGAAAGCTGAGTCCAAGGTTCATTGGACCATATGAAATTCTGGAGAGTTGGATCAGTTGCTTACCGGGTGGCTTTACCTCCGAGTTTATCTCAGGTACACAACGTTTTTCGCGTTTCGATGTTGAGAAAGTATATGCCAGATCCATCTCATGTTTCGAGTCCAGAGGTAGTTCAGCTAGAAGAGAACCTATCTTATGAGAAAAAACCGGTCCAGATTCTTGACCACAGGGAGCAAGTGTTACGGAATAAGGTGATTAAGCAGGTAAATGTTTTGTGGAAAAACCACATGATGGAAGAGGCAACATGGGAATCTGAAAATGCAATGAGGGATAAGTACCCCCATTTATTCGATAAGTAAATAAATTGCGGGGACGCAATTTTCAAAAGGGGGGAAGGATGTAACATCCCAAGTGAGTAATGAATAATAGATATTTTTATCTATGTCTATTAATGATTAAGATAGTGTTTTAGAGGCTTAAAATGAAAATAAATACAATCTTATGCATGGAATTCACTAATATTCTTAAAAGATTGTTTTACATCCTTTTGATGGAAAACCCTTTTTAAATATATATTTTGACAATTTAATAAGCTATGTTTTTCAAAATAAACTTATTTTTTATTATTGGGACATAAAAATTTACTTTGTGTGAATTTTTTGTATTTTTCAGACAATGTTCATTTTTTAATGAATAGTGAAAAATACTGCATTTTACATCAAAACTATTTTTTTATCTAATTTATTTATATGATTAGATAATCTTTTGAAATGGTTTTGAAGTGAAATTATAATATATTTTTACCATTTAATCCAATGGTGGTCATTGGAATAAATTTTACTTTGAAATTGGACTTAAACTGGTATCAATCTTTTGATACTTATTGTTTCATAAAAACACGCTATTTGCTCTGATAGCGGGAATTAATTATTAAATTAATTAATGTGACTTATATTTTTTGAATTTTGTAAAATAGACTTCATTTTTGAATTCGGAATATCAAATATAGCTTATGGTGAATTTTTGGTAATTTTCTGAAAAACATCAATTTTTGATGAATAGTGAAACCACTAAGTGGTACTTATAAAAACTGATTTTCCGTTTAAATGAAATTTTGCCATCATTGTGTTTTGATTTTAAAAAATCTGACATACATGGTTGTCATTAAGAAGTAAAATGTGGTTCAATGAGATTAAAATAATTTTTTGGTGAATAGTAACTTATTAAGTTTTTAATCGCGATTAGTGGTAATTAGTGTAGTTTAAGGTAAAAATAATGCTTTAATAAACTGAGATGAGCTTGAAACATGTCCTACCCTCATTGGATGTGTCATGGCCGACCAAGACAAGCCATGGGTCAACTTGGGGACCCCATGGAGCCACTTTGGTTGGGAAATGACATAAATAACTTTTTATTTAATGTAAAAGTAAAAATGACACAAACATAATATGTTTTACGAAAATAGTTTTTACATGGGGTTATGAAGATCCGATTTTTGATTATAAATAGTCATTGGAAAGATAAAAAGATTTCATACATAATAGTTTTTTTTTATAATTTTTAGACCTTAAATAAATTAAATTATTTATGACATCATGATGATGCAGCGATGACCTCATTATTTAACGATTTAAATAAAATGGAAAGATAATGTAATATCTAAAACCTAAACATGTCCAAAACCTATTGGATGGGAATAGTTCGAAGACTTATCATCTTATCTTCGAAATATATCAATGTGGGACCTTAGAAATTCGAAACACTTTTGAAAATAAAATAATAGTTTCATGATTTCCAAAAGTGCCCCTCCTCTCCTCTTATAAAAGGCCCCCACCTCTACCTCATTTCACACACTCCTCAAGCCGTTGGCTCGGCCATCACCTTCCCATTTAATCTCTCCACATCCCTCTCCTCATCCTAGAGGATTCCCTTTGGGCATAATCCTTTCAAAGGAAGCCTTTAGGCTCAAATCAAAAGGAGTTACACTTTTAAAGGTAATTCATTCTCTCATGTTCATTTGTTTTGTTTTGCTTCTCCAACCCCCAAAACTCTTTTTATTTACTTATTTTGTAACAACACAAGTATATTCAATATAATAGGATGTTTTTATAAGATTTATTCTAGCTACACTCCCACACAACTACATCAAATGGTTAAAGAACATACGGTTTCCATGGATGGTGAAATTCTGCCTCCCGAAACGATGATTGTTCAATACTCATTTAACACCTTCAAAGGTGGTCATTATGATGTTAATATTTTTATATATGATATATAATATTTTTATTCTTTCCTTAGGCTTCTGTATTTTTCATTTATGGAATACCATTATTGTTTCCATTATGGGTAAACACGATATCTTCATTTTAGGGAGTGCGGAATACCGCCCCCTGAAAGTGATTTGATTCGTTAATACCATATGTGGGATGTGTAAAGGATAAAGCTAATGATATTATATATGTTATTATACTGTAATTATAATATACTCTTATATCATTATTATTCCATTCCAGAAAATACGAAATAGAAATGGAAGTAGCGTTCATGCGTACGTACGGCTTACCGTCTCCATGAACGGTGCATTTCATTTCTTACCTCTAAATGTGATGTAATATTATAAATACATGTATACGATGAATATATATGATATATATGTTATCCAAATCATTAATATCATTCTGTATATAATGAACCTTTGACCAAATTAACAACATGTAAGTGTAAGAAGTCTATTTTTGACTTAAGAACCAAATACCGACAAAATGACCATTATTAACTTAAATGATTACATGATGTTAATAACATGGTATAAAAGGAATAATGAACTTTAAAAAGGTTCTTAAGAAAGTAGATATTAACTCAAGTTTATTATTCAGGAGATTAAAGAACAGTCGGGTCAAGTCGGATACGAGGTATGGGACTTTGTCTCAATCTCCTTTCATTGAGGCATATTTTATTTTATACACAACTTTCTTTTATACGGTGTATAAACCCCTTTGACTTTTACGTTTATTCAAAATGAATATTTTTTATATGAAGCATTTACTAAACGACAAAAGGGAATGTTTTTGTCGTACGTATGCGGCGACAATGACTTATCCACCGTCGTGACCGTTATTTGAGTTCCGGCTTCCTCTACAAGCCATACCTTCTTTTTAGAAGAAAAATAAATACTATGTTTTACTTTTCTTTTATTTTGGTATCGAAAATGGTTTTCATAATGTTTGTATATCAATGTGTGGTATTGATATCTTGTGATTTAAGGGTGGGAATGTTATGTTTCCTTTATGCATGTTTTATGTGATATGATTATGTTGAGGTTCTTGGGAATTATTATGAAAACGGGTGGTTCCGTGATAAAGTAAGGGCAGGTGAGCTCGATATAGCTCTCCAATGCATTGGGTAACGCGAAGGAGTGAAACGTTAAGGTTTCTCCGAAGAGATTTAGAGAATATACTGTGATGGGTATTCCAAACGTAACCAAGAGGGTTACTCCCTACGTAAGAATGTTGTGAATGCCTCAAGTTACCTTTATGTCTTATGATTTCTATGATTTATTCATGATTTGATGAGGTATGTTAAAGTGCATATGTTTTATGGGTAAAGTATGATTTCATTCTTATGTACATATGTACCCATGTTCCCTTTCCATATTTTTATATCCCTTACTGAGCTTTTTATGCTCATCCCAAGTTTTTTTTGAAATGTTTTTCACAGGTGAAGGGAAAGGTACTTGATATGATGATAGTGTCAAGGAAGTGTCAAGAAATAATCCATGTTTTATTTTAAATGTGTTTCCATTGATGGGAATGAAGAATACTATCTTTATGTAACCACTTTGTTTATATGTGGAATGTAATGCATGTTTTATGATCTAATTCTCTAAAACTCTAAACCCGAAAAGATCCTCAATGTGTAATCTTGTAATAACTCAAGATTAAGTAAGGTTTAAGGCTGTGGCCTTATACAATGACACCCAAGAAGCATTACATTTCCAATGTATTCCTTCTCATCCTTCTCATCTTATCACTAACACGGAATTATCATCATGTCACAGAAGCATTACATGCCTGAACATGCCTGAATTTATTCCTTTCTCCCGCATTGACAATAAACCCAAAAACCGGTAATTTGTTCATTGTTCAGTTCAAACCACACTCCCCCTGGATAGTATCTCCCCCACAAATTTTCATCGCATCCACAAACAGATTAAAAACAAAAAACATAATTGGGGAGAGGGGATTTGCATAACCTCCTTATGCACTGGGAGGTGGCTGAACACCGAGGTTCAACCGATGTTTTTCAAAAACAGCCGCTAACAGTGGCTTAGTCAGGATATCCGCCACTTTCTCATAAGTTCCCACATGATCCATTATAATCACTCCTTGCTCAACTTTTTCTTTGATAAAGTTATATATTATTTCAATATGTTTTGTACGAGAATTCTGAATAGGATTCTTCGTAAGATCAATTTTGCGCTTGTTATAACAGTAAATTACCATTGGTTGCTTCACCTCATCACCAATATCAGTTAGTTGTTGCTTCATCCATAGAAGTTGAGTGCATGCCTTTGTGGTGGAGATATACTCAGCTTCAACAGTACTAAGAGAATTACTTTCCCGTTTCTTGCTCAACAAGCCAACAAAATCATTGCCAATATAGAATGCTCCACCACTTGTGTAATTTCTGTCAACTATATCTCCAGCCCAGTCAGCATCAGAAAATGTTTATAATTCACTGTTTCTTCCTACAACAAAGTATAAACCACAATTGTGAGTACCTTGAATATACCTCATGATTCTTTTTACTACAGTCATATGTTCCTCCTTTGGATTACTCTGAAAGTGGACTGTAAGACAGGTTGCAAAAACAATATCTGGTCATGTCGCTTTCAGGTACAGTAGGCTCCTAATTATCCTCTTATACATAATGGGGTCTACAAATTCCACATCCTTATGATTTCTATATTTGGTTCCAACTGCAATCAGAGTTGATATTGGTTTGGAGTCTTGCATATTAAACTTCTTCAGCAGCTCTCTTGCATACTTTTCTTGAGAAATGAAAGTTTAATCATTATTTTGAATCACCTGCAGCCCCAAAAAATATGTGAGCTCCCCAATCATAACCATTTCAAATTCTGATTTCATGTGATTGGAAAATCCATCCACTGATTTCTGCCTACTACCACCAAATATGATATCATCAACATAGACTAGAACTATGAATTGATCATTTGGATAATTCTTCACATATAGATTGTGATCTACTCCTCCTATTTTGAATTCAATCTTCTTGAGAAAAGAATCCAGCTAGGGGTACCATGCCCGTGGTGCTTGTTTCAAGCCATAATGTGCTTTCTTTAGTTTGCAGACCTTTGTTTCATCAGTACCAAGAACAAAACCCACTGTTTTTTCAATGTAGACTTCTTCTTCGAATGCGCCATTCAAGAATACTATTTTTACATCCATTTGATATACATTATATCCTCTTTGGAGTGCCATGGCAAGGAAAAACCTGATTGACTCCAGTCTAGCCACTGGAGAAAAGTTTTCTTCAGCATCAAAACCTTCAATTTGTGAGTATCCATTACATACCAGTCGTGCCTTGTTTCTAATAACACTTCCATGCTCATCAAACTTGTTCTTGAAGATCCATTTTGTACCAATAAAATTGTGACCTTCGGGTCTCTGGACAAGATCCCATGTCTGATTCTTGTCTATTTGATCTAACTCTTCATTCATGTATTTCACCCATGATTCACCCTTTGCAGCTTCTTCAAATGAGGATGGCTCCACAACTGAAAGAAATGCAGATTTCATGTTATTCCTCATCCTACTTTTTTGTGTGGGTGCACTCCAATCCCCAATTATGTTGAATGGATCATTCTCAACTCTTCGTTTTCTCCTAAGAGGTTCAGTTGCATTCTCTCAAGAAATAGTTTCTTCTTCAGAGTCAACATCATGATGTGACTGCTGAGTGTTTTGAATAACTTCCTCTGTTTTTGTATTTGTATTTTCTCCATGTTCACTTTATTCCTCACTTTCTATCACATCAGAATATGATGTTCTTGAACTATTTGTGGTTTTCAATTCAATTATCTTAACATCACTGCTTTCCACAATCCTTCCTAATCACTTTTTGAAACACTTGTAGGATTTTATGTTCATTGGATACCCAAGAAAAATTCCTTCATCAGCATTGTCACCAAACTTCTCTTGATTTCCTTTTTTATTCTGGATAAAAACATTTCTTCTGAACCTCGAAAGTATTTCAATGAAGGCTTCCTTCCATGGCACAATTCATATGGTGTCTTCGTTTCTCCAATATAAAGCCCTATTGGATTCTGAATGTGCACTGCAGCTTCAAAAGCTTCATTTTATTTATAGCGAGAGATACCACTCTCAATCAGCATAGTCCTGGCCATGTTGTTGACCTATCAATTCCACCACTCAACAACTCCATTTTGCTGTGGAGTTCTCACAAGATCTACCTCGTGCTTTATTCCATGTTTTTCTAGGTAAATCTCAAACTCAGTGGATGTGTATTACCCTCCATTATCAGATCACAACACTTTGATTGTTCATCTAGTATCATTCTCAGTGATTCTCCGATATGTTTTCATGTAGTCAAGCACTTGTCGTTTCCTTTTAATGACCATAACACATGCCATTCTACTATAATCATCAATGGAAAGGACAGAGTACCTTTCTCCATGAGTTCCGACCACATTTATCAGACCGCATACATCTGTATGAATTATATCAAGAAGATGAAATTCCCTTTTCTTCTTTGGCCATTATGAGCTACAGACCAGCTTTCCACAAATTAAAGCATCACAAGATTTTTCACGCTCATGCTTCAGGTTAGAAATGTCCATGACAATCTTGAATTTTGATATTTTCTCCATGTCTTGTTGATTGATGTGTCCTAGTCTCCTATGCCACAAATTGTTTTCTTCTTCAACAGTTATGTAGCAAACATTTTCTTCACTATCAACCTGATACATGTTGACTTCTGTTCTTCATCCCTTCATAAGTTAATTTCTTTTCTTTCCCTTGATAGTGCATCCTTTTTGATTAAAAGTGATAATAAGTCCTGAGTCACAGAGTTGACTCACGCTGAGTAGATTATGACGTAGGCCATCTACGTAAAGGACTTTAGTATTATTTATCTCTCCAATAGCTAATTCATTACATCCACTGCCTTTGATTTTTAGAGCTCCATCATTCCCAAATAGAACTGTTCCATCAACCTTTCTTTTGATATCTGTTAACAGGCCAGCATTACCTATCGTATGGGATGAACAACCGCTATCCAGAATCCAAGTACTGTTGATTTTTGTAGCTTTGAGGGCCACCTCTACAAGGTTGTATTTATCAATTTTCTTCCTTTCTTTCCATGACACATTGGAATGAGTATAGAGCACTGATGGCCTTTCAATTATCTCATCTTTGTATATTGGTTCTTCATAGTTGAAGTCTTCTTTGAGAGGAGAAAATTTGTTTGAAAGAGCAACACTATCTTGTTGACAATATTTGACTTGTCTTGAATTCCAGTATGAGGTGTCCATGTCCCTTCTCTGCCTTCAATTAACAACCTTATGACCAAAGTTAGAGCAATGAAAATAATATCCATAAAAACTATTTCTTCTATAAGATGGAGGATATGAAGTCAGTCTCCTTTTTTGATGTCCCAGATCTTCCCCATTCAACTAGATCCTTGCCTCTTCGCAATATGACATGGTATGGCCCATATTGCCACAGAACTGACACTTCATGAGAGGAAATGTCTTCTCACTTGAATTTATCCTCATACTTTCTTCCTTGGGAGAATAGTTGGACTGCCTGTCATTTTTGAATGTTTGAGGATAATTTTCAGTTTTCCTTTTACTTTGGATTGAGGGTTTCTTTTTCAGAACTTCAGGCAACGTTTCAACATGTCCAACTTTCATATTGTCTTTATTTTGGCTCTATTTACTTCCAGCAGTTGACTTCTAAGCTTCACAACCAATTCCACTCTTTCCCATGCAAGCGGGTCTTTGATCACTCAAGATTTTTCCAACCCCATCTGAACCACTCTTAGCACTTGCCAGTAATTCTGCATATGAGAATATTCCAAACTGTATTTTATTCCTTGGTTCTTTTGAAATTGATTTAGTCTCAAGTTTACTCCCAATAGTAACAACTTCTTTCTCAAGACCCTCAAAAGTCTTGGATTTTTCTTCTAGTCTGGGGGTGATTCCATTGATGAACTTTTCCTGCTCTTCAGTTCTCATCTTCAGATCCACTACATCATCATTTCTTTCAATAATTTTAGACTATACTTTCACCAATTCTTCCAGTCGTTCAATTTCAACTTCATGTTGATCAACATATTCAGTTGACTCTTCTACAATTGATTTCCACTTATTTCAACTCTTACATTAATTCTTAAGCCTTCTAACATCATCCTTAAGTTGCATCTCGGGATCTACACTAGTTTTTAACTGATTTTATCCACTAGTATCTTCTGATTTTTCAACAGTGGCCATCATGGAAGCATGTTTTGCAGTTTTAAATTCTGGTTCTTCTTCATCACAGAATTCATTATCATATTCTTCCTCTTCATATACAAAACTCTTCTTCAGAACATTCTTTCTAGATTTGAGGTCTCCTTTCTTGAAAAATCTTTTCTGAGGCTTCTCAATGATTTCAACATCGCTATCATCATCATCGATCTTTCTTAAGCATTGAGAAGCAATGTGCCCGACTTTTCCACAACTAAAGTAGGCTAGAGGTAACTTCCCTTTGAATTTCCCTTTTACCTTTTGAAACTTCTTGGAAATGAGAGAAATAATTTCTTTTTCCTCATCTTCTTCACCACTACCATCTTTTAAAATTTTCAGTTTCTCCATGGATTTGAATGCCATTTCCTTTCTAACTCGTGTACTAGCATCTTCTGGTTTGAATCTCATTTCATATGCCACTAGGCTGCTCAAAAGATCATCCAAAGAATGTTTGGAAAGATCTATTTACTCAAGGGCTGACACCTTTGCATTGTATAGGGGTGGAATTCTTCTTAATATTTTCTTTACAATGTCAACATCTTTGATTTCTTCACCTATATTTCGAATTGCTCCAACCACTTTAGTAATTTGATTGAAGAATGAGTCTGCATTCTCATCTGGATGCATCTTCAGATCATCAAACCAATTGTGTAGGACTTTTAGATTTTTCCTCCTTCACTTTGATATCTCCTTCATAAATATTTTCATGTTTATACCACATGGACTTTGCTGAGGTGAAACTCATTACCTTTAGATAGATCTGATTAGAAAGGGCTACGGTGAGAGCATTCTGCGCTTTAGCATCAGCATCAAGAATTTTCCTTTCGGCATCCATCATAGCCAACCCTATTGGATCAGTAACATGAATACCTTGAATAGTGGAAAATAGAACTTTCATTCTAAGGGATCTTAGATGAGATCTCATTCTATTCTTCCAGATCTGAAAATTACTTCCATCTAAGAGAGGTACTCCCCTAACATTGAATGCATTCCCCATGACGACAAAGGATAGGTTCAACACCAACAACCTTTACCCACTGATAGCACTTGTAGGACCCCGGGACACCCTGAGAGGGGAGGGGTGAATCAGGGTGACCACTTATTATTTTAATGTGATGGATCTTGTTCCCATTTTGGTAGGAACTTGTTAAACTTGTATGATGAATATGATCAGAATGAAAACATTCACATGCAGAAAGTTGACACAACACTTTTTAGTTGGTTCACCACTAAGGGATACATCCAAGGAGCATTCGTTGAATGGTTGTCGGTTCTACCAAATTCCACTAAACTACACTAGCAGTGCATTATAATGGTTTGGGAATAGTAACTCTATCCCAGGCTCACTACTTTTATAAAGGTTCAGGGATAGCTCATTGCGTCCCTCGGGTCACTCCTATTGACTCCCCCTGGCTCACTGCCTTTAGTGAAGTCCCACTCAGTTTATAGACGTGAAGGTATATTCATCAATGCAAAATAATTCATCCTCTATTGTATGTAGATGCTCTGTTGAAGTCAAAATTTTACTCATAGACTAATCTAAATTTTCACCGAAGGTATCGGCAATCTTCCAGTTTTTGTGCAACACCAAGAAGACCAGCATACTACAAACTCACCTGACGCGCTTCTCTTAGCCCAGTGCGCAAGTCACTTGCGCATCACAAATTTAGCGCACAGGTGTCACCATCACACTAGCGCAACACGTCCCTTTTCAACTCCAAACTTGCACGACTCACCTTTTTTAACTCCCAAACCACCTTGGATGCACAACCATCAACCGGCACGCACCCTCCACTTGCACGACCAAACTACCACTTGCACGACTCACACACTTACACGATGGGAGCTTGGAAAAACTCTAAGTCTTTAACTTCATGAGAAATGAGGAGGGGTGGTCCTCTATTTATAGGAAAAATGGACACCCTACGCGATGGCGCGCAAGCCTCATCTCGACGCGCAACTTCCAGTAGGCAGGTCCAACCACCCAAGCCTCTATCGCGCTACTCACTTGCGCGACCCAACCAATACTTGAACAACCCTCTTTACTTTTCCATATTTTAAAGTTTTGATCATGAAGAACAACATGCATGCATGCTTCCAAACCTCATAGGCACCGGCACACAAGTCCTTTCTCAGTACGCAAGTCACTTGTGTGACACATATCCGGCATGCAAGTCCCTTTCCTAAAAACACCATTTTCCCTTTTGACAATTTTTAAGGTCCAGAAATTTGGAAAACACTGGAAAATGATGCCACCTTCAATACTGTTCTCTTCTTGACCTCTATGAGCACTTTTCTGGCACACATTATGAACTTCCTCTTAGGATTGACAACAAACAAAAACCATACTCCAATTCATGCATAGATGAACATGGTTCCAACATTTTCTATAAATTATGTTTAGACAAATGGCCCAATATTTTAAGGAAAATAATCTTAAGATCAGTTCTGATAAGAAAACTGTAAAGTGTTTTAAATGTGGTAACATTGTCATTATAAAAATGGATGCCCAATGAAAGATCCAAATGATGGAAAGCATTAAGACTATAAGAAGAAAGGTGTAGTGGGACCTATTGTTACTACGTCAGTAGTTATTTGGACATCCAATAAAGTGTTATCAGGTACTTTTGTTGGTTTCATTAGATTTATATAAATTCTTGTTCATATGGGGTCTACACATTCTTTTGTTTCTAAGAAATTTTCCTTTAAATTAAAAATTTCACAACAAGAAATTTGACTCAAACTTATGGTTACAACACCATGGAGAAATATTACATTAAAAATTCATTATAAGAATATTCATGTTGTATTATATGGAAATACATTACTTAAAAACCTTGTAATTTTACACTTAGTATAGTTTGATGTTATCATGTGTATGGATTGGATTTCTTTTTGTCATGCTAAGATTGATTGTAGAGATTAAGAAGTTGTTTTCTTGAAATAGATTCAATTTTTATACAAGAATGAACCCATAAAATTGATAACATATTTGGAAGTAGAGAAAATGTTGAAATATGGAAATGAAGTTTATCTTCATCATATTTTTGAAAAAAGGAAACTGTTCCGATTAATAATGTTCATTGATAAATGAATACCTTGATGTTTTTTTCTGATGAGTTACCTGGAGTTATAGCTGATCAAGAAGTCTAATTCACTATTGAATTATTTCCTAAATATAAGCTAATTTCTAAACCCCCTAATCTAATGGGTCAAATGGAAATTCTTGAATTGAAAAATCAATTGCATGAGATGATTTATAAAGGCTTCATTTGTCCTAGAACTTCACCATGGCGTGACCCTTGGCTTGTATTACTTTCGGCCTCTATAGGCCCTGCCTGTTCTCTTTTCTTGTATCCTTTTGGCCAAATAATAAAATTATAATGATAATGATACTGATGATAAGTGTCATTTTCCTCATATCAATGACTTGTTTGATTAGCTCTAGGGAGATCTATATTTTTCACAGATTGACTTGAGATTCAGATACCATTAACTGAAGGTGAAGGAAGATGAAATCACAAAAACATATTTTCATACTATATATGGGAAATATGAGTTTGTTTTAATTCCCTTTGGTTTGAAAAATTCACTTACTATATACATGGACATTATGAATAGAATATTCCATGAATATTCGGATAAGTATGTTGTTGTATTTATTGATGATATTTTGGTCTTTTCATAATGGTATGACGATCATGAAAGATATTTAAGGATTTTCTAAATAACAATCAATGAAAAGAAGTTATGTGGAATGTTTAGCAAATGTGATTTTTGGTTATAACTGATTTATTTTCATAGAAACATTTTAAATAAGGATAGAATAAAATTAGATCCTACCAAAACAAAAGTGGTTGATGAATGGAAAATACCTAAAAATGTTACCGAGATTCATGGTTTTCACAGATTAGCTGGTGATTACTAACTTCTTTTTAAAAAAATCACGATTATCTATCCAAACAATGTTAACATGTAAAAGGGTTAAATATATTTTCATATGAGAATTTGATATTTATTTTCAAAAACTGAAGAAGCTATTGTTAAATGCTTCAGTTTTGGCCTTCCCCTCTATAATTGGTGAGTTTTTCATCAATAATGATGCTTCATTGAAGGGAATTGGTTTTGTTTTAATTCAGAGTGATCAGGTACTTTCTTATGTTTCTAGAAAACTAAACCATCATGAGTTAAATTATCCCACACATGATTAGGAATTAGCATCTATGATTTTTTGCTTCAAAAATTTGGAGGTATCATTTATACAAAAACAAATGTGAAATATATACTGACCACAAAAGGCTGAAGTATATAATCACTCAAAAGGAATTAAATATGAGGAAGAGAAGATTGATTGAGTTGATAAATTATTATGATTTCATAGTCAATTACCATCTTAGAAAAGAAAAAAAGTGGCTGATTCCTTAAGTCAAAAACTTCATGCACCATTAACTATATAACATCCCGAATAAGACCCTTTGATTAATGATTTGATGAATTTTGTTTGGAAGTTTTTGGTTTAGAAAATTCCTTTATTTTTTTAGGTGTTAGTACATTTGTCTCTATCAGAAAAAATTATGCATGTGTAGAAGGAAGAACATGGGCTACAGAAAATGGTAGAATTTGTTAAAATGGGTATGTTTCAAGAATATAACATTGATAAATATTTTGTTTTAAGATTTTGAAAGAGATTATATGTGCCTTGTTCTTCTTAACTGAAGAACTAATTATTGTGAGATGCTCATAGTTTTCCATTTTTAGTTCATCCTAGAAGTACTAAGACATATAGAGACATTCAATAGTATTACTGATTGGATGGAATGAAAAGAGATAGTTCTGAATTTACTGTGAAATGTTTGACATATCAATAGGTCAAAGTAGAGAGATAACTACCAAAGGGGACGCTTCAGCCATTTCTAGTGATAGAGTTGAAATAGGAAAACATATTTATGGACATTGTTATGGGAATACCAAATAATTCTTGAGGTAACAATATGATTTGGGTTATTGCTCATAGGATGACTAAATCTGCACATTTTCATTCTCTCTGGGAAACTATGTATTTGGATAACCATTCAAAAATATACTTTAAAGAGATTATCAGGTTACATGGAGTTTTTTATTCCATTGTATCTGACTGTGATTCTATGTTCACTTATAACATTTCTAAAGGTATTTAGAAGTCATTGGGCACAAAATTAAATGTCATCACTGATTTTCATCCTCAATATGATATACATACTGAGAGAACAAGTATAATGTTAGAGGATATGCTTTGAGATTATTCAAGGACTCCCACGGAATATGGGATAAATATAACTTTTTAGTTTAATTTTCTTATAATATTAGTTTTCATTCTAGAATAAATATAGAACCTTTTGAGTCAATGTATGGGAAGCGTTGTCGAACGCTTTCCTTTTTGGGATGAAGTTAGGGAAAGAAAGTTGATGGGACCAGAATTAGTAGAGAAAATTGAAGAAAATGTTCAGATGATCCAGAAAAACACGAGGACAACAAAAATTAGGTAAAAAGGTTATATAGATAATAGGGGAAAGAATTTTCTTTCGAGGTAGGTGAACATTTTTTTCTTTGAATATCATCATGGAAAAGTGTTATGTGTTTTGGTATGAAAGGAAAGATAATTCACAGTTCATTGGACCTTATAAATTCCTAGATAATGTTGGACCAATTTCCTAATGATTTTATTTTCCTCTGAGTTTATCTCAGGTGCGTAATGTTTTTCATTTTTTGATGTTGAGAATGTATGTATCAGATTCATCTCAACTTTTGATCCCAGAAGAAGATTAGCTAGAAGAGAACCTTTCAACTGAAGATAAACCTTTTTAGATTCTTGATTGAATAGAACAAGTATTTAGGAATAAGGTAGTCTAGTAGGTAATGGTTTTGTGGAGAAACCACATGTTTAAGAAGAAACATGGGAATATGAAAATTCTATGAGTGAAAGTTACCCACACTTATTTAATAAATAAATAAAAATTGCGAGGATACAATTTCCAAAAGGCGAGGAGAATGTAACACCCCATGGTTTTAAAAATAAATTGAAAAGCCTGATGCACTGAATATCTAAAAAATGAAACTTTATTTTAACGAGATAGTTATAAACTAGCAGTTAAACATAATTTTTCTACTTCCATGATTTGAACTAAAAAAAATTCACATAGACGGTTATGATCAGTAAGTTATTTGGATTCTGATTGGACAAACATAATTTTTGGTGAATAGTAACCTACCCTTATGAATAGTAATGTTACTCTTAAGAATATTAATATGAAAATTTTGAATAGTAAACTTGAAAAATGAATAGTTATCTCACCAATTAATGTATAATAAAAAGGAATCATGTAAGTGGAAATATGATCATTCTATAAGTATTGGTATTTTTTGTAAGTCATAAATATTTAATTATACATTAATAATTAATTTAAAAATATAGATAAAAAATTATTTTTATGAAGTGTAATAAAAAATATTATTTCATTTTTTTATGGTTATAAGATAATTTTGTGAGACCTTGATTAATTTTCAAGGTGTTTTAGAATGAGTTATAGTTTTAAAATTGTTGTTTTACGAATAATTTTTTATTTTATTTAAAAATTATATTTCACATATTTAGAAATTTATTTTGATAAAATTTAGTTCATTTTTTAATTCTAATTACCACAAAATGGTTATGGTAAATTTATGGGATTTTTCTGAAAAATATGAATTTTTATGAATATTGAAATTTGATACTTATGAAATATGATAAATAAATGAATTTATGCATCATGATTAGTCATGAATGATGTAAATGGAAAATAGTTTGAAATAACATGCACATATTTC
The DNA here is from genome assembly GCA_963277665.1 of Viscum album. Lineage (NCBI taxonomy): Eukaryota > Viridiplantae > Streptophyta > Magnoliopsida > Santalales > Viscaceae > Viscum > Viscum album. The sequence goes on from OY728123.1 coordinate 1,386,315,362, forward strand.
AATTTTTAATTACAGTAACCAATGCTATTTCTTATCTTGAGATAAATAATAAAATAATGATTAAAATAATGGAAAACCCCTCCTCTTCTACACTATAAATACCCCCTTTACCCTCCTCTTCCTTTCACACCTCTCAATCTTCGATAATTTTCTAAATTATTACCAATACTATTTTTAAGGATCTTCCCCACATAAAATACCTTCTATTTTCACCGAAAGGCCAATACCAAGGTCTTAAGGAGGATCTGAAGAAGAAGAGATCAAGAGGTAAAAATCCTCTTTTTTTCATTTTCCTCTCAATTCATTTTCTTTAATTATACTCTCACCGCCTACACTTAAAAAAGATTATTGAAAGATATATTATATTATATGTAATATAATTTTATCTTGTTTATAAAATAATTCATCAACTTACTTCTTCTCCTCTTCCTCTTATTCAAAAAATAAGAACATCGCTCGTGATGCGTCAATTTACCAACATCGTGGATGATGTGTTTTCAATGTCTATTACATCCTTGAAATCTGGTTATAAAACCATTTTAATGGTTGAAAATGATTTTAAAATCTATGATATTATCTCTTTTATGTTCTAGAATTATCATATATACATAATATTATGTTATATAATGAAACTACTTCATGATTATTGAAGAACTGCAAAAATGATCTAAACAGATATCACTAATGATTTATCTTATGATTGATAATCATATAATATACCAAAAAATGATTTATTATAGAATAATTTAATATTTGGAAAACATATTACTTCATTTCATTCCACTTATATAGTTTTTCTTCCATTTTACAAGAAAATGCTTTACGAGCTAGCCCTAAAAATCATGTGTAGCGCGCACTTGAAACACTGGAAATAACAAAATATTAATAACAAATGGGACGAATGATGTTATAAAATTATCATATAAGGTGTTATAAACAAGAATATATTTCTTTAAAATATTAATAAAACTATTTTAACCATTATACATTAGGTCTAAACATGTTTTATTTAAGATGAACCTGAGGTAGGGAAATTTTTAACCAAATCTCCATTCTTTGTGTTAGCCTTTTACTTCCTTGATTATATGTACTAAGAATATTTATGTAATGATTTCTTTTATATTATGTTTTATTATGATTATTTATAGTTTATAAACATATTCGTTTCATTGTATAAATTCTAACATCAATTATATGTTATTTGTAAGGGGATTTTCCTTAAAATCCCACTTTTAAAATTCTGTTTTACAAAATTCCAAAGTAATGTATTTATGAAATTATCCATGTTTTATGATTATGTTTTTGTTATATTAAATTGTTTATGATACATTTTAGGACCTATATCTCACTCTAATTAAATGGGTATGTTTATTTTGGAGTTTTTCTATATGGTTACTCCAAGTGTGACTACGATGGTTGCACCATAAGGTATCTGTGAGGGTTACATTGTAATGTAGCCATGAGGGGGTAGATGTGAGGGTTACAATATAACTAAGTAATTCACTAATATACCTTTATGATTTTATTTATATTCTCTATGTTTTCTAGAAATAACATGTTTCACAAAGTAATTATATACGGTTCATAGGTATCTGTTTGTGAAAATTATTTCATATGTTAATAAGTTTTCATAGACTAATGGTTTCTTTCCTTCTTTTTATATCCCTTACTGAGCTTTTTATGCTCATCCAAAGTTTTTAAATATTTTTCACAAGTCATAAGGATGTGTAAGAGTAAGTATGAATTCATATTAAATATTATAAATATTTTTCAAAGAAATCGGTATTTTTTTTGTTTTAAAAATTTATTGTTTTGGAAGAAATGCATACTACTTTAGTGGTACAGATTTTGTATGATTGTTGGTTGATATGTAAGAGTTATGTACTAAAATTCTTAAAATCTAAACCAAAAATATATTTGGGAATGTAAAGAATTTAAATCTAGTTTAAAATACAAGATTATAAGGCCAAATCATTATACAAAACCCGCAATGACGCATTATCTGACCATCTGATGTAGTCATTCTATTGATACAACTTTGTCACTCTATCTAATAAGGTACAAGGTATCATTTTTTTCTCTGTGAGTAATCACCATGGAACCTCTATTGACCTTTCATACTCCATTTGAAATGTTTTTTCCAAAACCTATATCATCATGGTTTACAACTAATATGAAGTTCTTCCATGGACATGGAATAAGTCTAAAATTTTCTAGTTTCAATCCACTTCAATTTTTAATTTGAATGTTCACATCACCATTCCTAACTATATCTAGAGAATCATAATCTTCTAGATGTACTCTTCCCATGATTCCAAGTATATGATCAACCATCCAACCTATCTCATTAGTTAAAAAGAAAAGATCCCCGTTAGTTAATAACCCATGAATCTTCTAGAATGATCATTCTCATTATCATGTAAGACCCTAAGTTCATTGTACGTACTGATTTTATCCCTCTAGAGGTGGAATCCTCTGTATGATTCCTTCAATTTTTCTTGATATTTTCCTTTTCCTATAAATCCAAAAAGTAAAACCTGAAGTAATCAATTTACTCCACATTATTATTTCGGTCTTATCCTCTCGATATTTATTCCTTTTACAAAATGTATAATGAACTACCCATTTCTATCTAGTATTATTGAGAGCACTTCTTGAGGATGTATAACCATTATTCTTCTTCAACTCCTCATTCAATAGAAAGTTTAAAATGTCATAAAACACAAGATTTACCTTCCCATTAGAGTTTATCACTATTGTCACCATGGAATCCCATATCTCCAGAAGTGAGGAAAGAAGTGGAAAATCTCAAACATCATCTCTGAATGTTACCTTCATAGATTGGATCTTCCCTTATATCATATTTAAACATTCACATTATAGGTTACATTCCTTCCAGTCGATAAAATTTAGTTGAAGAATATTTTCATCAAAAAAACTTTGTTAAGAGCTGTTGGATTCCCATATATTTCATCCAATGACTTCGTAACTTGTATTGTAGTTTTATTCTCTCTAATGTTGAATGCAACATTCTGTGGAGGCAAAATCCTGACCAAGGACAAAACCTCATTATCTAAATGCTCCCATTCTTCTTTGTCTATTATTTCAGGAATTTTACAAGACAATGGAGCATTAAGATATTTTTTATCAAAATATCTACCAAAAAATTTTAGAAAAGGAAAATAATGTTTCATCATACGTATGGATACAAATTTTCCCTCCTATGAAGTAATTCTCCTGATAATAGTAAACCAATAAAAATAAAAATAATTCAATACAAGGGGTAAATTCACCATAATGTTGTGGGTGAAGTATAACCTACCGATCAACATCTGATACAACTTGTTCGGAAATAACGGGGAAAGAAAACACCCCAGTGAGGTGACACATGCCCCATATAGTATTTCAATGGAAAAACTGGCTAGACAATTCCCACTGGATAGAGACATCCATCCGACCAGTCTAGCATGCGTAGCACAAATGTTCCAAAATGGTATTGGATAGAGAGTTTGTCTAATAACCATCTCCTCGTGAGTTATGTGCATTAGAACGTGGATGAGATGAAACCTAATCACCACATAAAACTCTATGATCATTCTTCATACAAAAGAAAGAAAAATAAAAATAAAAACAAGAATTACATTGTTCAGATAAAGTCTTATATCTACAGGAGAACATTTCAATCATATTTCATTTCTTGAAATAAAGGCGATTAAAAAACATTCACTCAATTCCTCTCCACAATTGGGGCTCAAACAATTAATTTTGAAACACCCACTATTAATACAGTCGGAAATATCTTCTGAGTTGGTCCCCCACACCCCTTTATATATGTCTATGTTCGATCAACAGGTTTCAAAAACCTCTGAGTTTCACATTAAACCTTCTATTGTCTTGAGAGACTACCGATAAACCATTGTATGTTTTGTTGAAGCCGCCAACAACCAATCATCTAGCAACAACCCATGCAAAGAGTTTCCACTCCCGATGAACAAGAATAGTAAAATTATCATTCGATGATATTCATCAAATCAATTGTGCATCCCCACAAAATTCCTTAGTCTGAAAAATTTGTGTCTACTCACCTATATCTCAAAGACACTATCTGATGGAAGTTATGTCTGGTGACAAACTTTCTCCCCAAATGCTTGGAAACATCAAAATAGGAAACATTTGTATGGTCTGACTGATGATCTTTGTCTTATCATATCCATTTGGAAAACTGCATCTGATGAACATAAATAAACTTCCACAAACCCAAAAACACATTCATATACATATACATACAAATACACATTCATACAATACATACACATGCATTAACATACATACAAATAAATATTAATACATATACATACTACATAAACATATATAGACATACACATACAAATACACACATACATATGCATAGATATACATTTACACATACAAACACATACACATACACATACACATACACATGCACATACAGATATAGATACACATACACATACACATATACAAACACATACACATACACATACACATACACATGCACATGCCCATGCACATGCACATACACATACACATACACATTCACCTACACATACACGTACACATACACATACACACACAGATATATGAACATACACATACACATAGACATAGACATACACATACACATGCACTTACACATACACATACACATACACATACACATACACATACACATACACATACACATAAACATACACATCCACATACACATACACATACACATACACATACACATACACATACACATACACGTACCAATACATATACACATTCACATTCACATCCACATTAACATACACATACAGATACACATACACATACACATACACATACACAAACACATACACATACACATACACATACACATGCACATACACATACACATACACATACACATACACATACACATACACATACACATACACATACACATACACATACACATCCACATACACATACACATACACATACACATACACATACACATACACATATACACATACACATACACATACACATACACATACACACATATACACATATACATGTGCATACATGTGTAAACACACATATACACATATACATGTGCATACATGTGTAAACACACACATATATATATACACACCTAAAAATACACCAACACACATGAACATACATACAGATACATATGTATATGCATACAGGCCTATACATACACATACAGGTACACACCTATATACAGATACCTAGAGTTTTATACACATGTGAAAATATACTGATACACATTCATACTCACATATTATATAAAAATAAACATGATATATAAACATTAATACACCTATATACACATAGACACATTTCATATACATAAATACACATACATACACATACACATACACATACATACCGATGCATGTGCATTTCATACACGTACAGACAAATATATACATGCACATGTGTATATAATTACGCACAAATACATACATACACATACACACATAAACATAAACAAAACAAAACACACACACGCACACACAACACAAAAAAATGTTGAAATATAATGAGATTATAAAAATAATTATTATGTTCGACAGCATACAAGATACGCAACACCGAGTATAAATGAACAAAAAACTATTTAAATGTGATTGTTATAACCAAAGAGTTAAATTTATTGGAATGGATCATATTAACCATATTATGTACTATATAATGTTCATAATCATTACTAATGTATTAACTAGTTACTTGAAAATAAGTACTCAAAATTTTAGTAAAGTCATTTTATTCTTTAAAATTATATTTTCTTCAAAATTGGGGTTTCCTGTATTTTATGAATGAATATTATAATTATGTTTTGGATATTTTGAAAATTTATTTGAAAAAATGAATTTGATTTTTGTACTCATAAATTAAAAATCATGTTAGGATTAATTTTTGATAATTTTCTTAACAGATTTATTTTTCAATGAATAGTTAAAAACAATGATTTGTTATTTGAAATTATATTTTATTTTTATGTATTTACGTAGTAAAATTCTATTTTGGATTAGTTAAAAATTTATTTTTTTATTTTTATATAAAAAATACAGTTATGCTTTTTTAAATATATTTTACTCTTGAATTTAGTACAAAAAAGTTTTATATTTCAATAGGTCATTTTCCAAAAACAATTCCTCACATTTTTTCAGTTAGATTTTAAATGAAATTATATAAATTTTATGCTTTGAATTTTGAAAAATGGATTCCATGTTTTGAATTAGAAGTTTCAAATTTTGAAAATAGTTCCATTTTATATTTAGTCTAAATTAATATTATTCTTAGACATTTTTTTAACGAGATTAAGGATTAATCATGTAATTCAGGGTTAAAAATAAAATTATAAAGACTATAAAATGACCCAAAAACATACATATATTTCATTTGATGATTAAATTTTATTCATAGTCAGAAAATATTCGGTTATAGGTAATTTTTCCCATTTTTATGTGATTATGAACTTATATAATATTTTATTTAAAGGAAAGTCAAAAATTTCACACTCTTGTTTTTTAATAACTATAATATTTTTAACAGAGGATTATCTTAAGGATATTTTAGGTTTTACATATTTTTTTGAGATATAAATTATTTATATTCATCATAATAATTTATTTTTAATTTTTGGTGAATAAATAATTACCTTAGATATTCACACAACACTGATATAATAATTATTCAATTAATAGGATAATTAAATAAATTATATTAAAAATATTAAAAGTAATATAATTTTAGATACTTTATATGATACGTTAATTTTATATATTAAAATGAATTATTAGAGATGTATTAATATATGTATTTATAGATTTTTTGATGTTAATAAAATCAATGTAATGAATAGCTCTAAAAATTGACCTTAATGATATTTTATAAGAAATAATATTTTATTAAATGTTCTCAAATTTTCAAAAAAAAAAATATTTTCATTTAAGTTATTAGGATATGGTTTATAATATCAACCATATTCCATTTATGTCCCATTTTTTTATTTATAGCAATAATATTGACCCTCAAAGAGTAAACAATCATTATTGTCATGGTAAGTGTGAAAGGGGTTAATGAGGGTTTAAAATAAATACATAAGGGTAAAAATATGATCAAAACATGTATAATTTTTACTTTATTATATTATTTATATCTATAACCATCATATATTAAGAATATATTCGTTTGGTACCATCTGTAATTTAAAATTAAATTATTTTCATTTAATATTTTGAGAAATTACAATAGTGCCCCTCTCCTCTCTTATAAAAGGGCATCTCTTATTCCCTTTACTTCACTCATCAAAACCATTTCGGTTCAGAGAAACCATACCCAAATATCTTCCTATAATCTATAAAATCATTATATAGATATTTTTTAGGTATAATACCAACTTTATTGGGATTACATTGTTAAGTAAAATATATTTTCCATAGAAGATATATAGTTTCTAATTGCTTGTTTTTGTTTTATTTCTTATTCTGATTCCTTAAAATATTATTCAACCATGGTAAAATAAGAAAAAATTAAAATTAAAATAATTATATGTTATTATGTTAATTTCATGACTAATATTCATGTCTTTTTTCATCAAATGGAAAACGAAATCGCCATTCATGTGTTCGGCGGACTACCGCCTCACAAACTACTGTAGTTCATTTTCCATAACTATATCTAATGGATTGTTTTCAATAATGGTATTAATTTTTATAGATTATATTAATGAAATATTTTTCATTATTGAATGATAATATATAATTTACCTTATTACCTTCCAATTCAATTAAAATGATATTGTTGTTTTTTCTTACATGTGGACTACCACCTCCACAAAACGATGGGAATCGTTTTTCATCACCACATCACCCAGATGATACATATAAGTATATTTAGAGGATTATTATGATATTTATGATATTATGATCATTAATTAATGATAAAATGGTATTTACCTTCATTCTATAATGGTCATTGAAAAATTGGAATGTTGCTCATGCGATTGTACGACCTACCGTCTCGAAGATTGTAATATAGCTTATTTTTCATAACCAAACTTCACGATTGGTTTTAAAATTTTAATTTATGTACAAAAATGATAATGATTCCAAATATATTATTCTATATATGATTAAATAATTAAATCATTTACCATAGTTGAATTAATAAATTTTTTTTGGGACTTATGAAATGAATACTGTCAAAATAACCGATGTGAATTTAAATAATTAAATAATTAAATAAAGTAGGGTAAGTGATGAATAAAAGGAATAATGTATTTAAAAAATGTTATTAAAAAGTAATTAATTAAAATAATTTTATTATTTAGTATGATAATGAACATATGGGGTGAGTCAGACTCAATTAAAAGGATTTTCTTTCAAAAATCATCTTTTAATGTTTCCCTTAAAAATTTATGTTTCTTCAACAATTTATAATATTTTAAAGAAGGTATTAAATATTCTTATAACACAACAAGTTTTTAGGGGAATATTTTTTTGTAATAAATTAAATTTCCTTTATTTATTGTGTTATATGATACACCATTTTATGCTTTCACTACACAAAAATCTGGCTTATCTTGCTTTACACATAACACTGAGTTTATAAGAAACATCATTTCATTATTATAATTATTTAAAAAAGAAAATTATATCATATCCATTATAACGGTTGTTAAATACATGATTAACTAAGTAAAAAAATAATGGTTAAAACATTTATATATAATTATTTGATTAATTAATTATAAATAAATGTAAAAACTTTTTAAAAATAAAAGGAAATGTTTTTCTATAATACTATACACAAGTGTGTTTTATAAAAAATAACAATTATTTTATTAATTTAATTATATATATATATATAATATTCAATCTAAATTTTAACAAATATATTACATATTTTATAGACATGATATAGGAATAAATTCATTTTTCCTCATAAAAAAATGATTTCTCTAAAAATGCAGTTTTTCTGCCTTTTGATGGAGCACTAATTTTAGATATTATTTTTGAAAATTTTATAAATAATATTATGTAAAAGAAACTGGTTTTTTAAAATCAAGATATAAAAATTTACTTTGGATGAGTTTTTGGAATTTTTATGAAAATTTTAATGTTTTGATGAATACTGAAATACTTAATATTAATTTAAAACAGTTTTTCATTGAAATAAATTATAATATAAGATTTAATTTTTGGTTTCTTATAACGTTTAATTATTTAATTTTTATAATTTTATGTAATTTAGGTTGTTATAATTAATTTTACATTGAATTTGGATATAAAAACTTATCAATCCTTAGAATGTTTTCACTTTAAAGACTTGTTGTTTCATCCTGTCTACATGATTGATTTTTAATTAATTTCTGAAAATTATGTAAATTTAATTTTAAAACATTGATTCCTCATTTTTAATAATAAGGTGAAAATTTATTAATTAATTCTCCTTTATTTTTGGACAATAAGAATAATAATTTTTGTAATTTTTATTACCATGGCTAAGGGTAAATCAGGTAATTAAGGGTAAACATAATATTATAAATATTTTAAAAACTACCATAAAACCTGATAAAATGTTATTTTATGAATTTAATTTTACCCTTAACACCTAAGTTTATAAATTTAAAAATTTCATGGACACATGTCCATGAAAATGAGTTGGATATTATTAAAATCACATAGAGTGACACAAAGTCACTCTATTACTTTTAATAAGTATAACATTTTTAATATGGGTTTAAATAGAAGATATTATTGATTATATTTATTATTATTAAATTTTAAATTTTTATCTACATCATATAAATTTATTTTTAATATTTAGTAAAGAAATAATTATCATAAATTATTACAAAACAATGGAGATGCAATAATTATTCTACAAAGGAAACAATCAAGTAAATGATACTATAAATATTAAAAGATATATAATTAGACTTCATTAGTGTGATACATGAATTTTTAAGTTTATTATGAAATTTTAATGATGTATTACATGAAATAGTTTTAATTTATCTTACTTTATTCAGTTTCTTAATGTCCAAGTAATGAATAGTTTCAATATCAACACTTAGGATATTTTATAAATATAAAATTGTATTAAATTATTTAAAATCATAAAATTTTGAAATAACCACAATAGGATGATATATGGTGGAAATTAATTAAAATTGGACATTTATGGTCTAATTAAAACTTTTTAAGAAAATATAAAACCTCTTAATATTGGAAATTTTTTTACCTTAGTTAAAATTAACATAGGTTAACTAGGGGTTAAACAGAATGATAAGGTTTAAAATAATACAAAAACATGACTAAACTATATTTTTTTTGATAAAATTACAACCTTATATCATTTATATGTGAATAAATATCCTTTTGGAGGTATTTTACTTGATATTTTTTTATCATAATTTAATCTTATATGAAACTCCAAAAGTGCCCCTCTCCTCTCTTATAAAAGGGAACCTATTCTTATCATTTATTCACAATTCATAACTTATTTTATTAAACAAAAATCATTCCAAATATTCTCCATATTTCTTTAAATTCATCCTATAATCCTTACTTTGGTCATAAATCCAACCAAATAAGTCCTTTGGTGAAAATCAAAAGGAGATACCCAAAGAAGAGGAAATGTTCATCAACAAACATTTTTGTTTTATTTCTTCCATTAACCTAATAAATTATTATTATACCCTGAATATATAATAATATAAGTATCATCAATATTCCGAGTTGTTTTAATTATATTTTTTCTACCATCCCTTACACACACTTCCTTCTACCGGGTAACGAACTTATAGTTCTTGTGTACGGAGAACTACCACCTCACAAATCAACGATGTTCAGTTTTTATTAACCACCTCTCATGACAGGGAATTATGATAAAATATATATCTTTATATTATATATATATTATTTATGATATATTTATGCTTTAGGAAATATTATATAAAACATACCTTCATGCTTTCCATTTTTTGGAAATATGATAACTTCATTTGTCGATGTGTGGACTGCCGCTTCCTCAAAGAGATGTGACTCATTCATAATTTACATGGAATGTATCAAGGATGGGTTTAATGAAAATATATTACTTATATGAGATAATAATTATACTATAAACATATTATATATATATATATATATTATTTACTTTTTTTCGTTCTATATGATTAGAAAATAGAATCAATGTTCATGCATATGTACATCCTACCGTCTCCATAAATGGTGTATTTCCTTTTCAATTTATAACTTATATAGATTATTATAAATGTATAAAATATTAATGGTTATAATTTGGGATATGTTGAATTAATGATATAATTAAGAGGACTAAAAATATAATAAATCAAAAAAATTCAAAAAACAAAGCAGTTATTACCCAAAATGTAACTTTAACTTGGAATTGTTAATAAACAGGTAATAAAAGGTTATCAGTAAATAATATATAGTATTATATAATTGAATATGGTTCTACAATATATTTATAATAAACTTATATTTATTATACAGTATTTTTTGAGGAGTACTATGAGTTTCGATACGCAAGGTAATAGATTTCTTTCCCTCTTTTATTTTTGTGGGACAAATGCCTTATACACTACTTCCTTATTTTAAATGGTGCATATATTTACCATGAATTTATTTTATGAGTAATATCCCAAAGAATATGGTACTTTCATATCAATATAATTTTATTTCTTTTATGGGGAATGTTATTCTACTGATTATAAATTTTTAAGGGTTTATTTTACAATCACATCAATATGCGTGATTGTTTCATTTTTAAATCTCCATTGGGGAATATTTATCATCCACATCCATGTTTTCTAAAAATATTTTCAAAATGGTTTTTAATATTATCTTATGAATATTTTATGTTATTTTTTCCCAAGTTTTACTTTTTACAAAATGGTTTGAAATGAATCTTTTTGCTCATTTTCCAAATGAGGTACTTTGTGGATTTTCTGGAGAAAGTACTAGAGGAATGTCTTTTTAACTTATAAATAATGAGTAGAAACTTACACCATCATGATTATTTAATTATTTGAAGCATAATTTACAAGCCTATAAGTTTATTTTCAAAGAAAATTTCTTCATTTAAAATTTAATGGAATTTTAAGAAAAGAAAAAAATTTCAAAGAAGAAAACATGTTTTCCTCAAGAGTCATTTTCAACTGATCTGTCAAAATTATTTTCTATATATGATAACATTATTTTATTTTAGTTATGATTTAATGGGTATATTTTCAAAGATACTATCCCTATTATTCTTATGATATTTTATGTTTATAATGTAATTATATTTATGGAACCCATTTCTTTTCCATGTATTATATTGTAATTGAATAATGTTTATGAAGCCCATTTCATTACATGGGTTATGACATGATGAATGATTTATATTTTTATAGAACACATATGTATGGTTATAATTATTTTATGGGTGGGACCTATATCTCCCTCTAATTAATTGGGTAAATATGGAAAACTCATGCGGTATATCTGCTATGTGTGAACTAGACCCAATGTTCACAATTCAATGAATGGACCTAGTTTTCATGTCCATAATTCTATGTGTGGACCTGATTTCCATGTCAATATGTTTATGAAAAAGCTTATTTTCATGTCTCTAATTTAATGATTGTTCTTGTTACAATTTATATAAGTTCACCAAATTACATTTTTATGTGTATCCTAAAATTTCATGTCCTATTTCAATGTTATGATCTAATGGATTATGATATTTAAATTCCTTTAGAATCATGTCTTATGAACTACCAATATTTATGCCATGAGTCATGTTTACGATATTTGATATGTTGGGTATGATCTTCTAATGTTATGATCACATTATCATGCCTTTTATGCTCGTGATTATGCTTATGTATCTTCCTTGTTTACCATTACTGAGAATCTGAGCCCACCCTTTTATTATGTTTATTTTCCCTAGGATATGAAGAATTATTTTAAGTATGGTATTAAAAAAAGGTTTAAAGATATGTATAAATAAGAGGGGTAAGATTTAGATGTATTTTGATCTAGTTTATTGTTATTCTAAGTTTCCAAATACACTAATCTAATATGGTATTAGGGTGTGTGTATCTGTATTACAAAAAAATGATGTAATATCCATGTACATTAATTATGGGTCATTATACATTTTATTAGAGATATTTTTAGTCAAAAATTAGAAACTAGGATGATAAAACTTTGGTAATATACCTAGAGATATTTCTAAGTATTTTTCTAGGGATGAATATAAGGATAAGTCTATGTACTTGTTACAATCCTATAATTTTTCTACTAATCATGAATAACATAGGATTAAAACCAAGTCATTATAGATTGAATGAAATTTAACTTTATTATGAGACTTCCCCATAATGGTTAGTGTTTCCAAAGAAAATATTTTGGTTTTAGTATGTGGTTAGAACCTGAAGGAACCACTTTAATGACAAATATATTGGACAATGAAATTATCACCCTCCAAAGAAAATGAATGTTATGGAAGATGGAATGAAAATCATTGTTTCTATTACGACACATCCTTATCAAGCCATGAATCATGATGGACATCTAGAAGAATAGAGGAGGGAAAAATTTTCTTTAATAATTATTATGGAAACTTCAACCTTCAATTAGTTGAATGACCAATCCCCTAGTTGTTGAAAAATAAATCTGTACCGTTGGAAAAATATTTTCCATTCATTATTATTCAGAACTTGGAATGGCTATTTTTGGAACATAACACATGGAAGGTGAATCAAATTAGTGGTGTAACATTATCAATAATATGAGTAAAAAAGATAAAATTTACTCCATGGATTAGTATGAACTCAAGAACTTATTTTTTAGTTAGTACCTCCCACGTATTCTTTTTAAAGAAAGAGAGATTGAGTTTTCCCATTTATCTGATAGCCATGATGATAAAAGAAGGATAAAGTTTAAAAACAAAACTCTAAAAACAGTAGATTGAAGAATCCTATATTTACTTTATGTTAAAAGTGTGTAAGGGATAATATACTAAATTATCGTAAGGGTGATGGTAAATTTTTTAGGTGTGGAAACATGGTCGTTGAACATTTGACTAATAAAGTAATAGGTATAAAAAAATCTCCAAAGAGTGAACCTAAATTTATTCAGTATATGAATTATAAGGATTTGGGTATTATGTTAACAAGTGCTCAAATGTAATGAATAATTTGGATGATAATCCTCAAAAACCACTAAGGACAAAGGAAAAAGGGGAATATTATGCTTTTATAATGGATGATGTGAACCATGCTAATTAAGGAATACTTATTCACATCTCCTTTATTGGAAATTTAATGTTTGATTTTGAATTAATAAACCATACTAAAAATTTATTGTTTACCTATTCGTGGAATTTAATGTGATTATATACATTAATTCTGGAAGAATGAAATAAAATATTTTATTATTATAAGGATAAAACCAAGATTATAATGATTTTTTTATTGAAAAATATATTATAAAAGGAATGATGAAGAATGTGTGTATTAAATATGGTTTTATCATAATTTAGATTATTTCCATGTCTCAAGAGAATATAGGGAAATGGTTTTCACATTTTTTAAGAGATACATCATGTTGTTTAGGGATAAATACAATTTTTAGTAACCTTATTTAAAAAATATTTTATTTCAATTATTTGGAAGGTTCATAAGGTTAACTATTTATGAAATTGTTTACATTGAAATTTGGATGATGTTTTAGAGATTAATGATTCAATTTATGAATATTTGATAACTTCTGATAGATATTTTTTATGATTATATATAGTTATATTAGGAATGAATTATCATCTAATTATGGATCTTATGATACCCTAGTTCTTTAGGTACAAAAATTTCATCCTCATTTTTCATAGTAAGTGATGAATCAAATATTGATCAATGCACAACAGATGGATGAGATGGTGCTTACAAAATGGAATGAAATCAAGTAAGTATTTCTTCTTGTGAAAATTATTCAAATTTATGAAAATTATGTCAAAATAATATCTCATTAACTTTATTTCTGAAGGATTAGATGGTCCATTATATCATCATAAGTTTATCATTATATGATGATTAACATTATAATGATCATGTTTTCTATCACTCTCCATCAGAACATGATTGTTGGAATTCACTTCCATGTACATGTTTTCACTTTTTGTTAAGACAAATTATGTGGTGATATTTACCTTTTAAATTCCCTTTAATTAAGAGGATTTTTTGAACCTTTTTATGATATGGTTTTCCCACAAATAAATTTGAAAACACCCACCTTAGATTTTCGAATTGCAACTTGAAATTGAAAGGATGAAAATTCCTTTTTATAATTCTTGACCAAAATGGAATGGTATCCTATCCATTGTAACTTCCAATAAATCTCTCTCATTTTCATGATTTGTTCCATGAATCTATTTCTAAGAAGTAAATACCTAATCCTACACATGTACCAAACTCATAGGTAGTACCATTGAAACAAGGTCCTTCTTATTAAGAGAAACTTGTATAAATTTTTTATCAGAGATATAAAATTCTAAATAATAAGACCACTCACCTATTTAATGTTTTCAGGATAAAACACAAGTTTGAAGAAGTTTCATGGTAACATGAGGATATGATGAGGTAGACGTATCCTCTTTTGTTTGTAATAGAATTATGCATTTTGAGGGAGAAAATAATCATATGGGTGGTAGAATGTATCTACCCTAGTTTTTTATGAACATTTTTTTGAATAAATTAAATTTATTTGATGTCTTGTGTTATATGTTTTTCCAAGTTAATATTGCGCTACACACAATACCGCTTAACTTTCTTTACACACAACACTGAGTTTCTATTTAGCATTATTTAATTATTACAATTATTTAACTGACTAAATTATATGATATCCATTAGAATGGTGGCTATGAACCAAATTAACTAAATTATGAAACTATGGATTAAACATGTATAAATAATACTTTTAGAAACTAATTATAAATGGATCTAAAACCAATCTTAAAATAAAAGAAAATATTTTTTGAAAATTTATGTAGAAGTGTTTTTTATAAAAAATAAATACCATTGGATTATATTAATGATATATATATAAAAATATATAATATATTCGATCAATATTTAAAAAAAATATTATTTGTTTTCTATACATGATATAAGAACAAATCCAATTTGTCTCATAAAAGAAGTATTTCTCTAAAAGGCAATTTTGTTTCCATTTGATGAAACACATATTTTTTATGTAGTTTTTTAAAAAATTGATAAATTAAATTAGAATGAATAAACTTATTATTTTAAATATGGATATATAAACTTACTTTTTTTTGAGATGTTTGGTATTTTTAAGATAAGTATCATGTTTTGATGAATAATGAACATAATATATTTTAATTTAAAACATATTTTCCATCAAAATAATTTATAGAGATAAATAATATTTTTTATTCGTTTTAATGTTTAATTAGATCAATGGATTATTATTTAATCTAATTTAGGTCATTTTAATTAATTTCATATCAAATTTTGATATAAAAACGTGTCAATCATTTGAACGTTTTCTCTTTAAAGACCTTTTGTTTCGTCTCGACTGCAATATTAATTTTTAATTAACATATGAAAATTATTTGAATTGAACTGGTAAAAATATATTCCATATTTTTAATCATAATTTAAAATTTTATTAATTAGTTCCATTTTATTTGTTGACAATATGAATATTAATTTTAGAAATTTTTATTAACTCAATTAACGCTAAATCGGGTAATTAAGTGTAAGAATAATATTATTAATATTATAAAACTACCCTAACACATGAAAAAATGTTATTTAATGAATTTAAGAAGACCTATAACACATAAGGTTCTAAATTTAGTAAGTAAATGGACACTTATCCATGAAAATGAGTTGAATGTTATTAAAATCAAAAGGAGTGAAAAAATGTAACACTCTTAGTTTTAAAATGTATAAATTTTTTAATATGGGGATAAATAGGACCTATGATCGAATATATATATATATATAATGAAATATAAAAATTTTATATACATAATAGAAATTTATTTTAAATTTTTAGTGAATAAATAATTATAACAAATAATTACAAAATTATGATGCAATAATTATTCAATTAATGAAACATTCAATTAAATGATATTAGATATATTAAAAGAAATATAAAATACCTTAATTAGGTTTATCCTTTAATTTTATAGGTGAATATGACATTACAGGGGTGTATTAGATGAATTGGGTTGAAGTTATCTTATTGTATTGAATTTCTTAAAGTCAAAATAATGAGTAATGTCAAAATTGACACTTAAGATATGTTTTGAAAATAATATTTTATTAAATTATTTAAAATAAATAAAAATATTAATGAAGTAAAATAAGATTATATACGGTCTAAAATTATCCTAAATTTTCATTTTATGGTCTAATTAACACTTTATTTGAAAAATTACATCCTCTTAATATTGGAAAATGTGTTACCTTAGTTAAAATTAAAATAGTTTTTCTAAGGGTTTAAAAATGATGAGGTTTAAAATAGTACCAAAATGTTTATAAAATATATTGCTTTATTATATTAAAAACTTATTTCATAGTATCTTCAAATACATATAATTCTGTACATATGTGGATTGATATTGATTTTATTATAATTTAATATTTTGAAAAATTATAAAAGTTCCCCTCCCTCACTTATAAAAGGGAACCTATTATTATATTTTATTTACACATTAAAACCTTATTTTTTAAAAACATTTATCCATATATTCTCACACCTTCCATCCCTTGATCCTATAATACATAATTTTGGAATAAATCTAAACAAATAAGTCCATTTATGAAAATCAAAATGAGATACCCAATGAATATGTAACGTTTATCAATGAATGTTTTTGTTTTATTTCTTCCATGAACCCATAAATTATTTATATTCAAGGATTATATAATAACATAATTATAATTAATATACTTATATGGTGTTATTATATGGTTTTTACCTACACTTACACATACTTCCAATTAATGTGTAATAGACTTACCATTCTTGTGTACATAAAATTACTGCCTCAATAAATGATGTAGTTAGATTTTTCCTTTACCACCACTCATGGTTGGGAATTATGAGTGATATACTATTTTAAAATTATATATATGATATTTAAGATTTATTTAAGATTTTTTAATTATTATATAAAACCTAACTTTATGCTTTCCATTTTGTGGAAATATGATAACTTCTTTTGTGGACGGGTGGACAAACCACCTCCTCAAAGCGAGGTGACTCGTTCAAACTTTACATGAAATGTATTAAGGATGGGTTTTTTGAAATTATATTATATTTAGGAAATAATAATTCTACTATAATTATATATATATATATGTATATATTTCATTTTCTTTACTTATTTCGATACAATAATAAAATGGAAACATTGTTCTTACATACGTACGACCTACTATCTCCATGAATGTTGTAGTTCATTTTCCATTTATATATTTTATATATTATTATAAATAAATGTATACTAAATATATTCATGTTTATAATTCTGGATATTATTAAATCATTATATAAGTAAGAGTATAAAAAATATAACAAATCAAAACACATACGTAAAACAAAGCAGTTGTTACCCGAAATATAAATTTAACATGGAATTATTAATAAATGAGTAATAAAAAGGCCATACATAAACAATATATGGTATTATAAAATTTAATATGGTTCTATAATAGATTTATAGAAACCTTATAATTATTATAAAATATATTTTGATGAGTATGATAATTTTCAAGACATAAGGTAATAGTTTTTTGTCTTACATTTTTTGTGGGATATATGTCTTATACACTACTTGTTTCTTATTTTTAGTGTATATACTACCCAAGGATGAATTTTATGCATCTTATAGTGAATATTATGGTATTTTAATAAAAATATACTTTTATTTATTTCATGGTACATTCTATTCTATTGATTATAAGGTTTTAAGGGTTTATTCAACAATCTCATCAACATTTAGGATTGTTTTATTTCAGATCATTGTTAGTGAATATTTATCTTCCAGATACATGTTCTCAAATTTTTTTTTTAAAAATGTTTTTTATAATATCCTATGAATATTTGAAGTTATTTTTTTTTCATATTTTTCTTTTTACTTAATGTTTTGAAGAAATTGTTTTCCTTATTTTCCCAATGAGGTACTTTGTGACTTTTTCGCCCAATGTATGATAGGAATGTTTTTTATCTTATACAACATGAATATAAATCTACACCATAATTATTCCTTAATTATTTAAAGAATCCTTTAAAATATTTTCGGTTTATTTTCAAAGAAAATGTATTATTTTAAATTTGGGTATCATTTTAATAAAATAAAACATTTTTAAATCTGAAATGGTATTTTTTCCATGAGTTATTTTCATGTGATCTCTCAAAATTATTTTCCATATAGGATAACATTATTTGATGTTACTTATGTTTTAATGGGGATAATTTTCAATTATATTATCCCTATTATTCTTATTTTTATTTTTTTATGATGGAAATATATTTATGAAACAAATTTCAATTCCATGGGTTATGTTATGATTGAAAGATGTTTATGAAACCCATTTCATTCCTTGGGTTCGTAAATAATGAATAATTAATTTTATTATGGAAAATATATGTATGGTTTTCATTATATACTGGTTGGGACCTATGTATCCCTCCAATACATTGGGTAAACATGGATAACTCATGAGTTATATATATTAATCATGAACCTGATTTCATGTTCACAATTTTATGTGTGGACCTAGTTTTCATGTAAAAAAATTTATGCATAGACTTGGCTTTCATGCCCACATGTTTATACAAGGGCCTAATTTCATGTCCTTAATTTTATGAGTGAACTTATAACTATATAAACATGTTCA
Organism: Viscum album; assembly: GCA_963277665.1. Lineage (NCBI taxonomy): Eukaryota > Viridiplantae > Streptophyta > Magnoliopsida > Santalales > Viscaceae > Viscum > Viscum album. Next base: position 1,386,335,358 of record OY728123.1, read on the forward strand.
TGAAGTTACAAGTTTATGTGTATGCCACTTTTACATGTCTTATGTTAATGATATGATCTCAGGGATTTTATTCTATGATTACCTTAGGATTACTAACTTATAGACATCCAATATGTTTTCCATGATTATTTTTATGAACTTTTATATGCAGGGTATGATCTCCTAATGTTATGATCATGTTCTCATACCCTTTATGATCTTGTTTATGATTTCATATCTCCCTTGGTTACCTTTATTGAGCATATAATCTCACCTATTTATTATTTTTATTTTCCAGATGATATAAATAATTATTTTAAGTATGATACGTCAACAAGGTTTATAGAAATAGAGCAATAGGTGGGAGAATATGTATATGTATTATAAAATAGTTGTCTATGATTCCATGTTTCTAAATTCCCAAAAATAATATGGTATTTGAGAATGTGTATGTGTATTCCAAAAAAAAGATATAATATCATTGTATACTAAGCCAGGGTTTTTATTATTATGTTATGAATTTTTACAGTCATTATTAGCCATTTTTCAATTTTTAAAAAATGTTTTGAAAGGAATATTTTTCTCATTTTTTGAATAAGGTAATTTTTATATTTTGTTTCAGAAGTATAAAAGTAATGTTTTTTATGTCATACAAGATGAATTAATTTTCCAACTATCATAAATAACATTTCATTCGAATATTAAATTACATGTTTATAAGTTTATTTTCAAAGAAAAAAATTTATTTTATAATGGCACAATTTTTTTTAAAATAAGTTATTTAAAAATAGAATTATTTTATTTTCTTCCAAATTTATTTATGATATTTTAATTTTATTTCCATTCATTAACACCATAAAACCTTTATGTTAATTATTCTTCAATGGGAGATTTTTAATATTACCATCCTCATTATTTCTCTAGAGGGATTATTATTTTTTAAAAGATATTGTCAGGGAACTAGTTTTTTTTCTACGGGCTAATAAATTTATGAAAGGAACACTCCATTTTAATGTATACCATGAAAATGAATTTTTACACCATAATATCCTTTATTTGAGGTTTATATTACATTATAATATTTCATAGTTTATTTAAATAAAAACACTCCTTCCCTTGTTCTAGGTGATTTATGCTTTGAAAATCAGTTTTTAAATTGAAAATATGTTTCAATATCTGAAAAATGTTTTTATGGGTGAATATGTTATTCTAAAAACTAAAAAAATTTATGTTTTATAATTATATTATGGTCCTTTAGAATTATTTATAATGATGGTTGGATCCATTATAAACTGAGGGCGGGTGAGTTTGTTTTCGATTTCCAATGCATTGGGTAATGGGATATAGTTAACTGATTAAGTTTATCCTAATATATTATGAGAATATATTATGATAGTTATTTATGGTATAACCATGATAGTTAATTCAAGTATAACATTTAGGGTTACTCTATGAATAATTGTGATGGTTATTTCATCTGAAATTAATATTGACATGAAAATGATTCCCCAATTTTCCTTTATGTTCTATTTATTCTTTTTATGGGTTTTAAAAGATTAATTTGACAAAAAAGTGTGTATTTTTCTTATTTAAATGATTTATCTCATAATCTAAAATATTAATATGATAAAGGTAATTATTTAATTGATTTTCATGTTTTAACTAGACTAAAAATATTTATTATTTTATATCCCTTACTGAGGTTTTTGTGCTCATCGCATGTTTTAAAATGTTTTTCATAGGGCCCAACAATGGGAAAAGGAATGGAATATTTCATGTTTAAAGTCATGAATATTTTCAATGAAAAATAATCATGTTTTATTTTAAAAATTTTACATTTTGAAAAAATGGATACCTATCAAAAGTGTCCACTTTGTAAAATATTGTATTGTTATTTGATAGTTATGACCAGATTATATAAAACTCTAAACGTAAAATATATTTTGGAATTTAATATTGTGAATTATGGTTTAATGTAACTATAATATGAAATGTCTATGGTTGGGTCCCTATAGTAGGTATCATAAAAGGGTTTGGTTTAATTTAGAGGTTATGATGTTATTTGAATATAAGTTAATTGTCCTCTATAACCATGAAGGATAGTATGATAGGGAGAATTATGATTATTTTTTATAAATAAAAGGGATTTAAAGAAACCATGATTAAGGAAATATTATTTTTTATCATACTCATAAAATATTTTATAGTGATATTTTTGATATGGTCACACTATCCTTTTGGTTTATAGTAAATAGTTAGATCGAGTAGGAACCAAATAATAATGGATGTGAAGAAATTTTTTGTGGTAGCTTGAATATGAAAATAAATGAATGAGACTTGTAGTGATACCTCTTATAGTAATTATAAACCTACTATAATGATTAATAGTTGAAAAATTTAACATTGTTTAGTTTCTTATTGCATCAAATTTGAAATAAATGAAGCCCCGTGGAACTTATAGTGATAATTATCATAAAGGTAAATATATTTAATTCCATATGTGCCAAGAATGTGCAAATAAACTCTCAAGAAAATTCCTTTAAAGGATTAGAATATTTTATATATGTATTAAATGAGGTCATAAAGATATAATATAATAAATAAAATGGACGTGTTCAGTTAAACCCAGGAATGGGAAATACGTTCTTCCTATCGTATCAATTAAATTATTTAAATGTAGTTAGAATGGTCATTATTCAAATTGATGACCTATGGGGAAGTACTACGAATGGTATCAACCATAATTTATGTATATCTATTTCTTACCACTTAATTCCATTATAGTTGAAGATGAAGAAACTGTAAATGACATATAAAAAATATGGATTATTTCTTAGCTTATGTTTTGACATTGTTGAACCTTAGAACATGATTCATATTTCATTTTTACGAAATAATTATTCAGGAATAATATTTAAAATCAAGGCTAATAGATTATGGATAACTTTTAGAAATTAATATGTCCAAATATAATAGATTCAAGAGTCATGGAATATTTAAGGATGATCTTAAGTTTAAAATAATTAGAACTATTTTGATGATGGATTTACTTTGGGAAACTTTTAATGAGTTTTGAAATATGCTTGAGGTATATGTAAACCTTAATTTATCATGAGAAATTTTATTTAAAAAATAATTTTCTTTTCATTTTTCAGACATAATTTTAAATTTAACCACCTTTAGGGTTTATATGATCATTGATTTTCAGGTGATTATTGGTTATTGCATTTTTTTGGTATGAAAAATGATTTTTATGAGATAAAAATTGAGGGTAAAACACTTATTTAATTTTGAACATATTAAGGTTATTTTTAGGAATTTTATCACATTTCTAGGAAGGTTATAAGGATTATTTTCTTTAGAAAAAAGGATAACTCATTGGTTTGGAAACCCCCATGGCATCTAATAAGGTTGAGAGGCTTGACCACACAATTGAAGGGTGATAAGGGTGCATTTCCTACCAGTGGCCTACACAATATCCAGATTAGTTTTAAATTAAATTTATTTATTTTAATGATCTAATAGAAAAATATTACGTTCATTTTGGGAACATGTGTTTTATCGTATAGATAACTATGGGATTGAAAATTGATATGGTGATTATGTGATTACTATTACTTTATAATAATGTCGCTATAACTTCGGTGAGCATTATAGGATTAAGGTAAACATAATACCATGGGATTTTATTTAATGATTTAAGGTTGAATTAGTTATTGGAAGTATATATAATTTTAATATGGATTTATGGTGATTTTGGTTAATTATGTAAATGGCTATAATATCTGAGATATTACATGATCGGGGCATATAATTTCATTAAAGAAACATTAAGAGTGATTAATGTTATTTGAAAATAAATTTTAAATTAATCTTGGAAGACATTATGTCTAAATAATTCAATTTTCTAGGTCTCAATGTTTGTCTAGAATATTTTTAATAATTTTAAGGATAGTAATTTATTGAATGATCTATGTTGTACTTTAGATATTACTATTTTATTTCGGAAGTTAAATTATTTTTTCTTTGTAAGATGGTTTTTTTAATTTTGGTAATTGTTATATATTTTCCTAACAAATTGGTTATGGTTAATATCTAAAGATAGTAAAAATATCTTGTTATCCGTATTTTTATTATTTAGTTCGCTAGAATTTGATTATAGTTCTTTAGGAATATAAATGTTTCTTGAATACACATCATTTAGAGAAAAAAGATGAGTTTATAGTGGAAATTGATAAAAAGATGAAACTATTTTTGAAATGTAAGTATATTTACTTATTTTATTAGTATAGGCACAAAATTAATTCCTAAACCATAGGAAAAGTATTTTGAAAAAAAATGTTTTCCATTTATTTTTCATACTAGTAAATCAATGGCATTTTCCCATAACATATTTTGAATTTTGTAATTGTTAAGATTCTGATGACCATGCTCTCTATTGCTCTCTAATAGGATTTTGAAGTTAATTTTTCTTCTACATCCATGTTATCCCCTCCCACTTATGTTCTACTACTTAGAAACCTTTTATATATTATTCCATAGGTTATTCATACTTTACTTTACCTCTTTTCAAGAGGACATTTTATTGAAAATTTTTATGATTTGTGTTCTCAAAAAACTATTTTGAAAAGACAAACCCCGATTATTGAATTCAAGTTAAAATTGTGACGATAAAATTTATTGGGGGTGTGATTAAATATCTTGATATTATAAAAAAATACTATGTTATATAGAATACAAGATACAGAGCACTGAGATTAAACGAACAAAAAATTATTTAAATGTGACTGTTATAACATATCCATTTAATTAGAGGTCATGAAAATTATTACCAATATTATGTATTATATAATGGTCCTAGTCATTTATAATTTACTAATTAATTAATTTTAAATAATGAAACATTTTTTAGTAAAGTCATTTTATTCTTCAAAAACATTTTTTCATCAAAAATGTGATTTTGTTTCTTTCTATGAGTCCATATTATAATTAATTTTTTAAACTTTTAGAAAATTTATTTGAAAAAATGAATTTCAATTTTAAATTCATCATTTCAAAATTATCTTAGGTTGAATCTCTAAGAATTTATTGAAAATATTGATTTTATCAAGGAATAGTGAAAAACAAATATTTTTATTAAAATTAATATTTTTAAGTATTTCAAAGTCAAATCCTATTTTGGATTAGTTTTAAAATTTAATAAGTTCCTTTTGATTTCAAATAATGCAATTATCGTTTTATAAATGGATTTTATATGTGACTCTATACTCGGAATTATAATGTCAAAAAAATTCAAGTAGATCCATTTTATTATTCTTCAACAAGAACAGAAGACTTAGTAATTTTTTTCCTTAGTTAAGGTAGATTAGGTAATTAATGGTTAATTATAAAATGATAAGGACAACAAAATGACCCCAAAAACAACCTAATATTTATTTTATGAGTAAACTTATCTCATAATCATCCAATATTTTGCTGTATGGACTTTTTTTATTTGAATCTGATAATGACCCTTATAATATTTTATGTAAAGAAAATTAAAAAATGTCACACTTGTATTTTTAATAACTATAATATTTTTAACACAGGGTTAACCATAAGATATATTTTATTATAAATATTATTTTTAAATATAAAGAATTTTTATCTATCCTGGGAGTTTATTTTTCAATTTTAGTATAGATATAATTACATTAAACATTTACACAATGCCGACGCAGTAATAATTTAATTAATGGAAACAAAATTAATGATATTAAAAATATTAAAGTAATATAATTTAAGATACTAAATATGATAAAAATAATTTTATAGATTAACATGACACATTAGATATATATTAATCTATTTATTTCTAACTTTAATTGTTGACTTGATGGTATTTAAATGAAAGTAATGAGTAGATCTTAAAATTGACATTATTGATATATTATAATAAAAAATATTTTATTAAGTGATATAAAATTCTTAAAAATATTTTATTTAGTAAAATAATTATGATATAAGTTATAATAACAACTATGGTCAATTTATGGACCTTTTATCCATTTACAGTAACTATATTGACCATCAAATATTAGAAATAAATGTTGCGACGATAAGTTTGAAAGGGGTTTACTAGGTGTTAAAACAAAAATATATGAGTGAAAATGTAATAAAAATGTCTCTAGTTTTTATTGGATGATATTATTTGGATACATACACATTATTTATTCTAAATAAATAATTTTGGATCCATTTAAAAAAATAATATTTTATATTGATTTAATATTTTGAGAAATTTCAATGTTGCCCCTCTTCTTTCTTATAAAAGGCAATCTCCTATTCCCATTAATTCACACTTCAAAACCATTTTTTCAAAACATACCATCCCTAATAAAATTATAAAATATATACCCTTATTATATACATATTATTTTATGTATAATACCAACATTATAGGGATTAATATGTTAAGAAAAAGAGATTTTCCAAAGAATAGGTATAGTTTTTAACTGCATCTTTTTGTTTGTTTTTCTTATTCCACTACATAACAATAATATTCAACCATTATAAAATTAAAACAAAATCGTATACTATATATACTGGGATGTTATTATATTAATATAATAATTTATATATATCTCTTATTCCATCAAATGGGAAATGAAACCATTGTTCATGTGTATGATGGACTGCCGCCCCGCGAACTGATGCAATTCTTTTTCCAACAACATCTCTCTTTGATGGATTATAATGAAGAAATTAATTATTTATTATTATATAAATGAAATATTTATAATTCTTAAAATATAATATATCCTTTAACTTCTTAATATTTTATTCACTATAAAATGATAATATCGTTCATGCGTAAGTGTAGACTATCACCTCCAAAAGGCAATGTGCTTCATTTTTTATCACTTCATCACACAGATTTTATATATAACTATAATTAAAGAATTAATATCATATTTTTGAAATTTTTATAATTATTTTAAAATAATCTCACACTTACCTTCATTCCATAATGATCATTAGAAATGGAAATGTTACTTTTTCATACATACAACCTTCCATCTCAATTTTTATAATGATGTTAATTTTTTATAACCATATTTCATGATTTTTTAAAGTATAATTGATGTTTAAAAATGATAATTATTTTATGATTAATATCATAAATATTATGAAATAGTGGCCACTTTGACCATAATAATTTTCTGAAACCATTTATGGTCTTATGAAATGAATATCGTCAAAACATCTGATGTGAATTTAATTAATTAAATAATATAGTATCAAATTTTAATAGATAACATAAAAAAAATAATGAAAATTTTTATTAATAATGTAAATAATTAATATAAGTTTACTATTCATTATGATAATGAGTGTATGTGATGATTCAAACTCAATGTAAGGGACTTTCTTTCAAAAATCGTCTTTTAAGGTTTCCCTTCAAAATATATTTTTCTTTCATGTTATCAAAAAATAATTTAATTTTTTTAATATTATTCTATTATTTTTTAAATTCATTTTTACCCATTTTTAAATATTTAAAAAATGGTTTGAATGAAATATTTTTATTATTTTATGAATAAGGTACTTTTTAACTTTTGTTTTAACTATATGAACCAGATATTTTTAAACTTCTATGACATGAATAATTTTTCCCACCATTGTGATTAACATTTAATTTTATGCTTACTTTACAATTTTATAAGTTTATTTTCAAAAAAAGTTTCTCTTTTATAATTGGGATGTTTTTTTAAAATAAGTGATTTCAAAATAGAAAAGGGGTATTTTTCTCAAGATTTTTTTTCATGATTTTTTAATGGTATATACATTCATTAATGACAAAAACCCTTGGTGTTACTTATGCTTAACTGGGGAAATTTTTTAGTGATATTATCCTCATTCTTTCTCCAAAGGGATTACTACTTCATAAAAAAGCATTTTCATGTATCCCAAATATCATCAATGGATTAATATAGTTATGAAAGGAATTCTCCATTTTAATGTATATAATGACAATTAATTTTCCATACCCCATAAAATTTATTTTATTTCAAGATTAAATTGTAATATTTCCAGATTTATTTAAAGAAAAAACCAACCTCCCTTGTTTTATTTGATTTATTCTTTGAAAGAGGGGTTTAAAAGGATATGATATTTCAATATTAAGAAATGTTTTATTATTGGTGAAAATAATATTTTTAAAACATGAATATTTTATGTGTTATGATAATGTTGTGTTTTCTAGGAATTATTTATAATGATGTGTGGTTCTGTTATAAACTAAGGGCAGTGAGCTCGTCATAGCTGTCTAATGCATTGGCTAAAGTGATGAAGTTAACCAATTAGGTGTCTCCAAAGACATTTTTGGAATATACTTTGATGATTAATCTTAGTATAACCCTGATGTTTCATTAATTTTTAACTATGATGGGTTCTCCATGTATAACCATGATGATTATTCCATGTTTACGTAAGAATGATGTGAAAATTATGCCCCAAGTTTCCTACATGTTTTATTTATGATTTCTTTGGGTTTTAATATCTTTCTTTGGGAAAAAAGCATGTATTTTTTATTTCTAAATGATTTATTTCATAAGATAAAAGATTAATGTGATAAAAGAAAGTATTTTATTATATTTCATGTTTTCACTAGAATAAAATTTTTCTTCATTTTATGTCCTATACTAACCATTTTTTGTTTATCGCATGCTTTAAAATTTTTTCATAGGGTTTAAGGATTGGTAAGGGAAAGGTAGAAGTCATGCAGAAAGTCATAATGATTTTTTATGAAAATGAATCATGTACTATTTTAATGGTTTTACATTGTGAAAAAAAATGTATACTCATCATAAGCTTCCAATTTGTATAAAATGGTTTAGTTATGTAATAGTTGTGAACTAATTCTCTAAAACTCTAAACCTAAATGATCATTAAGAAATTAAGAAAGTAAATTCAAGTTTAAATTCACTATAATATGAAAATATTAAGGATTGATCTTTATAAATGAATACACATAAAACACATACATAGAAACCCACACACACACACACAGAAATATATATATATATATATATATATGAATATACGTCCACATACATCCATATACATTCATACATATACGAATACATGTAAATATATTTTGAATTATTTAAATTGAAAATAAATATATATAAATTCAAATATGAGTCACATATTTAAATAAATGTATTAATTTATAAATTTACATAATTTTTTGAATATAATATTAATATATCATATTTTTTTAATTATATTAACATTCTATAATTAATATATATAAATATACTAATAATTTTTTTTATTGATTAGTATAAATTTGATAATTTTTTATATATATAATTATGAAAACGAGATTGGTATTAATTTTTTATTATATGTTATATATCATATTTATATATTAACTTTACATAAATTTACTTATTATCATATAAATGGTTTTTTAATAATATATAAATATATCTATATAAATTAAATTATTCATGGTTCCCTTTATCTGTTTCTTTTTCATAAAGTTAAATTTAGATATTTATCAATGCTAAGAAAAGTGCTAATAATGCTACACCTCTATCAATACTAACAAAATCACTAATAAAGGGAACCCTTTTCTTAGTGTTTTTTTAGAACTTAAAAATTTATTTTTGCAAATTCTTGTTTCTCGCATAGCTAAAATCCCCCCTTTATCAGCACTTTTTGTTTTGCATTGATAAAAGTCAGTACTAAATATCACGTTATCTGGAGCAGCGTATATAGGATAAATAGATATTTTATTACCTAAATATGAACCTTGTTTGAGTTTAAGTAATAAATTTCATATACTATATATATTTATTGAGGCATAATGATGCTTTTTATATCTCTAGATATAATTTGACCCATAATTTATACTGATAAAAAAAATATAGTTTTTAAATATTTTTTCCAATCAAATTCAATTTTTTTTCTATGGAATCAATAATAAAAGAAATTGAATTAATTAATTAATATTGTAATGAATTTATAAAAATGTCATTGTAAATTAATAGTTGAAAATCGATTGGAGTGGTTGTTGACTATGTTGGTAATTTGAGGGAATAAAAGGTGGGGGGGCATGTCATAGTGGGAAGGAGTGAAACTGATTGCATGAATTGATAGAGGAGGGATACTGAGTTCAAACATCATTTTTTCCCTATCACATTAAATACTGAACCCTATGGGATTATTGGTATTACATTGGATCAAATAAACTCTCTTATAATTGATTATAAACAAACAAATACACTAGACTATGAAATACACCCCATAAATACATTCCACCAAAACACTTTTCTAATAATTAATTTGTATACACTAAAATAAATATTGGAATACATGTTTTATAGCTATATATAAATTAACATTTATTTTATATTATTTTGAAAAATAGTATTCATTAAATTATTGAAAATTTTATTCACTTAATTTTCAAAGTACAACTATATAAATTAATTTCATAAAAACACTTTTTATTATGGGAATCTAGAAACAATCATATAAAAACATATATAAGTGTTTTTTAAATAATAGATTAAAATTTTTTATTATGAAATATTTGATAGAACTTTTAATAATTGTTTCCTACTAATATCTATATATCTCCATGTATATTTAAAATTTGTTATTAAAATTAATGATATATGATTTATTTCAATGATTTATTATAAGTAATAAGTGGTTATATGTTTCTCAAGATTGCTAAAAAGGGGATTATTTATGAGGTAATTTAATTGTTGGAGTTCACATAACTATATATATAATGATTTTTAGAAATTAAAATTTTTTTATCCCCGATTGGTTTTCATCTAGAACATAAAACAATGTTTGAAAAAAATGAATTCTAATTTTAAAATAATATGTAGGGATTTATATGATTTTATAAAATATATATAATTAATTTATAAAATAAAAAACCCATAAATAAGTTCCCCAAAAATAATTTTTCAAAAATAAATCTAGAAATACCAATACAACTATATGAAAAATTATTTTTTAACAAATCGATAATAACAATTTAATTTATATTTATTTTAAATAATAAATATTTAGTTTTAGTTTTTGAAAAATAGATACAAATGAATTCAATAATACAACCACATAAAAATGATTCATAAAATAAATTTTTTAAATATTCAATAATGAATAACATATATAAAAATGGTAATGAGTTTTTTCGGTAATAAATATAGAAATACTTGTAAAAATACAAGAATAATTGTTTTTTAATAAATATAATAAAGAAATTTTATTATTATATTTCTCTTAAATAATACATAATGTCTGTCTATTTTTAAAATAAATAGATAAATATGAATTTAAAAATAAAACCACTTAAATATGCGCTATTAAAATACACTTTTTATGTAATGTGGAAACACAAGTAAAAATATATGAAAAGGTTTATTTTAAGAAATAGAGTAAAAGAAAATTTATTTTTTATTTCAACGGAACAATTAGTGGTGTTTATTTATATTTTAAAATAAAATTGATACATTAAAATTCAAAAATAAAACCATATACAGTGGAATAAAAGAGTTTTTGAAAAAATAAATCAAGAAATACTTATATAAATACATGAAACAATGTTCTTACATAATATAATAGTTATGTATTATTTTATATTTAATTTAAATAGTTTGTTTTAATTTTTTTAAAAAAAATAGATACACTAAAATTCTAAAATAAAACCGTATAAAGAATCAACATAAAATACTATTTTCAATAAATAATCAAAAAATTAATGTATATAAACAACGATAAGTGAATTTTTCATAACTATAACAAATAACATTTCTGATGAAATATGCAAGGGTGCTTATTGGAATTATTCAATTAAAAATTTGTTTTTTAACTAATGAAAAATTGATTTTGTTGACATATTTTTCACATTTATTATTTATAACTTATTTGAAAAAACGATTTACCATGTCGATTATACAATAAATGATGTGAATATAATTATTTTTCACATCATTGATTAGATAACCAATGTGGAAAATAAAACACCCACATTTTTCATGTCAGTTATTTAATAATGGGCATGAAAACCCATTTTTCAAGTGGTTTATTAAAGAACCAGCATTAAAAATAATAATTTTCAGGTTGGTTATTAAATAAATTACATGGAAAATCATTATAATTTTACTCAGGGGTTGAGAGAAGTCATTTTGATTTCATTATTTAGTGTGACATCCTTATCTTTGTCTCACACGACGAACCCTAACCAATCCCTTTTGGACATGTGGCCGAAAATTTATCATCTCTTCAATTTGCAGCCTCAAATAAATTAAATATTCAATTTATATCCTTGAATATATTTCATTTGGAATCCACCACCACCATCAACCATCACCCATTATCGGCTTCCTCTTGCACCTTCTTCCAATTGGTGACACCTAATCAATCATCCCGGTTTAGATCTTAATTCATCATTTTTGTTTATTGTTCAATTTTCCATGAATCCAATGTGTTTAAATTTTTATTTATATTTCTAATTTTCCCTTTATGTTTCTTTATATTTAAATTTCCATCCACTACCATTGTCCAACATCACTCACAGTCGTCACCACTTGTTTTATCTTCTCATTAGGGTCAAAATCTCAATCATCTTGTTTCCGATATAAATTTATTGTTTTTATTTATTGTTTTTATTTTTTGATAATCCAAGGTATTTTTATTTTTATTCTTTATTCTAGTATTATATTGATGTATATTTATATTTCAGTTGGTTTCCACCACTGGTGTCCACCTTCACCAATCACCGGACACTACTTTTTCCTTATTCCCATTGGTATCTTCTTCTCAATCATCCCATTTTTTATATTAGATTATGTTATATATTTATTGTTTAAATTTTTTATACATCCATTGTATTTTCATTTTTATTTACAGATCTAATTTTCTATTGATGTCTCTTTACTATTTCACTTTCTATTTGTAGTTCTGATTATTTTCACATATTTGATATTGATTAATTGACGAATGATTTTTTTAGATTATGGTTTGTTATTTTTTTTGTTGAATAATTATTATTAAAGATTTTAATATTTATATGTTTTATTATCAAATATGTTGTATTTTTTTTTGAAAATTTTTATGTTATTTTTTATTTTTAATTATGAAAGTAGATTTGAATTTAAATTTAAAAATATAATAACTTATTTTAATTTTTTTATTTGGTATTGATAATAATCAGTCAATGTTGGATAAATTCTCTATGAAAAGGTGATTAATATGAAGAATTTGTTTATGATTTTTTGAATTTTCTATGTGAAATGTTCTAAATAAAAATTTGTTTTTGGTTGTTTCCTGAAATGATAAAATATTAAGTTAAGAAGAAGTGAGATAAAATATCATTTATTTTCTGTGGTTTTAATTTATGTTAGAGCCCTTGGATTTTTCAGGGTGATATTGGGAATAGTCCTAGAACTATTGTTGATGATTAATTACCATATGATGAGTCTGATTAAATTAAAGAAATGAATTATGATATTGATGTAGAGGCAATTAAGAAAGAGATAAAAATTGATCATCTATATGGTGATGCTTAAAAACCATTATATGTGGGATTTATGAAATTTATTATTTTGTCAAGGGTGTTAATATTGATTAAATTGAAGTATAAAAATGGATAGAGTGATATGAATTTTACAAAGTATCTATATTTATTGAAAGGTAAACTTCCTCAAGACAATTATATTCAAAATTCACATTATAAAGTGAAAAAAAATTTATGCCTTTTGGTATTGGGGTACAATAAAATACAAGCCTTCTTGATTTATTGTGTGCTATATAGGAAGAAATGTGAATGTATATTAGATTTTTTGAAATGTGGGATGTCATAGTTTAGGTTAAAAAAAATGATAGGCAAATTTAGAAGTTACATAGACTCCATCCAAGGAATTTTGGTATCTTCCTATAATTCCTCATTTGAAATGTTAATTTAAAAATTCAATTTATGTAAAAAGGTTAAGATGTCATGAAAATGAGTAAATATATTATGTAAAATTACAATATCCATATGATTTTCCATAGAGGAATAATATTGATCAACATTTTATAGCATTCATAAATGACGTTAAAAATATCAGACTTGGACTACAGATAGATAGAATTAGTCCATATCAAATCTTTAGTACCACAAACAGTTCATTGATTTTTTATTGGTAATTTAAAACATATATCATAAATTTTCTACTAAGAGAAAATATTTCATGTTGTGTTTAATAAAGTCTGGACCAAAATATCCTAGAAATTATATTGATGTTTTCTTTTCACTATAAACTGATGATTTGAAACTTTTATGGGATGATGATATTAAGGTGAATGATTCTTATAAAATTGAAAATTTTCAACTGCTTGTAATGATTATATTTAGAATAAATTACTTACCATAATATGGAAAATATTTCAAGATATACTGTGCAGATACATAAATCTATTCCAATTTGTAAACAAAATACATCATATTATCAATATAAAAATTGGAGAAACCTAATATACATGGGAATTTAGATGGTTTTGACTATGGAGAAATCTTATCAAAGACATAAAAAGGAATTCAATGGCTCATAAGAATTTTAAACATCTCATAAAACTTTTTCTACCGGTCAGTATGTTGAGAAGGTGAAAAAATTATATGTAACATTCAGAAAGACACTAAAATATGGTAATGATAGAAATATTTATAATAAATGATGAATATTTTTTGAGCTATGATATTGGAGATGTGATGAGTTTAAACATAAAATTGAATTCATGAAATTTAATAAGAATATCTATGACCATCTGATTAGAAGATTATTATATATTAAAGTAAATACTAAATATGGGATAAATGAAAGCTTTTAATTAATCTCAATGATAATACGTTTAGAGTTATATATAACTCTTAATGGAAGGAAAACAGACCATCCATTAGCTTTTCATACATTATATAGGATGAAGAACGTTATATTTTTTAATTTATCCATTGTATCAAATTTTTTTCGGGTTATTCTTATGCTATAAAAAATTATTTTCACTAAATAATTTGAAGTTGATAGGAATGAAATCTCATTATTTCCAAATCCTGATGAATCTACTCCAATCTATTGCATTGCGCAGAATATTACCCGTATGTGTTAGAATGGATATCATGAAGGTGTGTTATTTTTTCAATTCAATTTGTAACAGAGTGATTGATATGAATTCCTTGAAATTTTTTGAGAGCAAAAAGGTTTCTATACATTATCCAATGGAAATTTATTTTACTCTATTTTTTGATATAAAGAAGCAAATATTAGTTTTTTTAGTGTGATAAATAATAAATTTATAACCTGTATTTTTTTGGATGTATTATTTTGAAATATATATGAACATATTGAAAGGATATTATAGAATCCATTTCACTCTAAAGGCTATATTATTGATAAATATATTTCTAAGGTGTTTTGAGAGTTACAAGCTATTTTTTTATAGTGGAACACATCGGTTTGCCTATATCATTCCACGAATGATTAAATTATTGTGGAAAGGGGATATGTGACTTGAAATTTAAATTTTTGATAGAGAAATAGATAAAGAATGTACATTTATACATCTTAGATAACATAGATCATGTCGAACCATATATATCATTTCATATTAATCTGTTAAAACATTATTATCCAATGATGAAATATATATGGATTCTGAATAATGATAACAAAACCGTGTTCCAGGATTTAAAGATATTATGCATGGTAGGACTAATGAATCAGAAACATTGAGATGGTTATTGGGTGTCCAAGTTTAAATTTGAATACATGGTCAAAGTATGACATTAATGGATATACATTTCATATGAAAGATTAATATAATAGAAGTGTGTCTCAGAATGGTATTATATTATTTTTCACATAGGAAATGAATTTTTTTAGTTCCAAATACAAAAACCCAATATTCACATCATAAAAATATTAAAGAGTTATTAAAGAAATATGGGAGGTTGATTATTTTAAATTTCAAGTTCTAGTGTTTAACTACAAATGGTGTATTGGTAATAACAATATCAGACAAAATGTATTTGGTATGACACTATTTAATCTAAATATATCCAAATAAATAGCAGATCCTTTTATCATAGAAACACATGCAGAAAAAATTTTCAATGTTCCTGATCTAGACAATATACAGTGGAATATCATTTTATAAGGAAAAAAGAGTATGTTTTTGATGAAAAACATGACAAAGATATTGATTTATGAGAGATACCTACTTCTATGGAAATATTAATAGATAATATTGATTATCATGTCGAATAAATGGTGTTTTCCATAGGAAATGGTCACGAGGAATGAATTTGGGTAAATAATCATTTTTTAATTTACAAATATTTCAGGTTATATTTATTTATTTCTTATTTAAATTTTTACATTTCATAAAATGTTAGATATATCATTTTTATGTATTTATTAAAATACATATTACAATAGTAAAGTTAGTTGTTTATTTATATTATATTATTTTTGTTTATTTTACCATGTTTACACTTACCGAACTTATGCATTTATTGATTTTATGGAAAATAATTAATTTTAATCAAATATATTAAATTAAAATAATAATAATGTACAAATTATTATATTCATAGAATATTCATTGTGATGTATTAAATGGTGTAATACAATGGATCTTTTTTATTATTCACACACTATTTTTGAATTTACTTTCATTCGTTTATTACATTTTATATCTTATTAATTTTATAAGTATATTAGTTATGTACTTCAAAAAATATGAATAAAATATGTTTAGTTTAGTTTATTTTTTATTATATAATTTACCATTTTTTATTTATTTTTATATGTTATAGTTGGATTTTCATATTTTTGTAATAATTGTTTATTATTAACACACCGGTTCTTGATTTTTTATTTCATTTATGTCATTTCAACTCTTCTTACATTTGATAGAATTTAAGTTAACTATTTTAAAAAACAGGTTTAAGAATGTTTTTTGTTTAGATTACATTTTTTAATAATTTGTCATTTTTTATTTACTTTCATTTGTAATAGATTGTTTTGTAGATTTATATACTAATTGTTTGTTATTTTAGTTTGTAAGTTAATGGTAGATCATGCGTCAAATCACCACATACTTATGGGAAGCATCATACACATAGTTTCAGGCAGGGCCATACATATACTATTATTGATGTTCCTTCTCATCTATTTACATAGAATCTATCTACTTATAAAATAGAAAAAAGATCTTGAGGGTTGGTAAACATGGTTGCACATGTTTAACAACATTAGATATTTCCCATTGTTGGTACCATAGGATACCCATTTATTTAAATTATAATGATATTACTAGTGGTATAAATGTTAAAAAATTAACAATTTAATTACATTGCAAGATACAGATAAATTTAGTGCGTTAATTTATGGTTGGAAAAGTATTAACAAAGTGACTATATCCCAATTATGCAAGAATATTTTTGTAATCTAGTTTATTTTTATTTTAATTATCATTATATTGTTTTTATAATATAGTTTTATTGCTTCTCATTATATAACATATGATATACCTGATATTAGTGGAGTTAGGTATAGATTTTTATCTTTGGTTGTTATGAGGTGGAGGGATTTTAAATCAACCCTCACAATATAAGTCATTTTTTATGATATAAAACATCAAAATCCATTTGGTATATATCCATTTATTGATGAATATAAATGGAATAAATTTTTTGACTATAGATGAAAAGAATAATTTTTGGTAACTATAATGTAATATTTTTTATGTTTTTTATATTAATGATCATATTAAAATTTTATTTATTCTTAATTTTCAGAAAACGAGGATATATTATCAGGATATCCAATCCGAAAATATATACAATCATGCTTTATCTCATAGAGGGTATATGTTATTGGAAGGGAAAATGATTGCTGAATTTTTTTTAAAAACCAAGTGTTGAGGATTTAAGCATTGTATAAGATGAATCTCTCCCAAACTAGATATAAAAAATGGAAGAGGGATTGATTGGGAAAAAAGGGAAAATGTGTTATTGAATATTCAAAGGATGTGAATGAGAGGATTATAAAATGTTTTTAATTTATTTAGGTTCTTTTTGTTAAATAAAATATTTATATATTTTGATTCACTAATGGTTTTTCAAAATATTCTATATAAGATAACTTAAGAAGAAGAGTGCAGTGGGGAAATTCATTGCTAAGGGTCATAAGATATTCTATCTACGAAATTGGGAAAACTTGAGCACCAATGTTGTGTATGTGGATACTCGGTAGGTGTGTCAGTAAAAAAGTGATTAGTTATTGTGAAACATATTCAGTGGAGGATTTAAATAAAATAAAAATATAATATTTGAAAGATGGAATTTAGGATATGAGTGAGATAATGAGGGATACGATCTGACCTTCTGTACATTGGATATTTGTAGGTGTGAAAAGATGGTTTCAGGCTATAGATCCCACTCCTCTTCCTCCTTCCATGGATCCCACTCCTCCAAATCTTCCTACATATCCATCTCTTACGCACCATCCTCCACTGCATCCCATTTATTGTGGGTTATATATTGAGGTTACCCGATAACATATTGATGCATATATGATTATATATTATATTGGGTATATCATTGATCATGAATAGATTAATATAGATAACCATATGGCCATTGCATATAATATTATAGGTAGACTAACAAAAATAACATTTCTCCATAGATGATGACACTATAGTTAGAAATATTGTGGGTTATTTTTTAGTTTTTACATCTAGACTACTTCAAAAAATAAACATTGAGGTATGTGTAGATTATATCCTTTATTTAATATTGGTTTTAAATTTATTTTATCATTTTAATTTTTATGTATTTATCAATTTTTGTAGGAATATTTTAAAGGTAAATACATACTATATTGTCAAAAAAATATAAGTTGTTATTACTTCATATAAAACTTCTTCAAGTCTTGATAAATTATCAACATATTAAAATATTTTGTTTAAATTTTATGAAATTGTAATGAGAACTTACATTTATGGGCTTTAAATGACTAAGAAGGCTTAAAAAAGACATCACAGAGACTGTAACTAGAGGTTACTTGAGTATCAACATGATGCAAGCCTTTTTTATGTTACTTAATTATTATATATTTTTCTATTATTTTCAATTATTGAAACTTTTTAATAATGTTTTTTTGTATTATATATATTTATATGATTTTTATATATAATGATATTACATTGTTATATGGATTTATAGACCCACAATTTATTCCACTTATATAATGGACAATTAGTGATGTATAAATAATTGTTTATGTTGATGAAATGCATCAAAATAATCCGATTTTATAGGTCTAGAAGCTTATTTATCATCAAGAGTATGAAACATATATCTCCAAATTTGTTATATATATTAACATAATAACCACTCAAATTATTTTATTATATTATTCTCTATTGGATGTTGTTTTTTCTTTCAATGGAGAAGATACTTTACTAGATATACTTTATCCATGGTGAAGTGTGTGATGATTTTAAGAATGTATTGAACATGTATGTTTGAATGTTTTAGTACTTTTAAATACTATGAAGATATTTAAATTTAGTTCATAAATATTATTTTAAAATGGGGTGTGAGATTACATTATTGAGATAATAAGAAATATGATTTCAAAGATCAAATATTTAGAAGAAAATGTGACATTTCATTTACAATTACTACATTTTTTCTTTACGTAGTTAAAATGTTATTTTGAATTGAGAAATTATTTTCAAACATAAGTTTCATAAACTAGTATATGTGAAGGAATTTGGATAATATGTTTTAATATATGTATATTAAATAATTTCAAAGATAAAAGGTATAAAATTCTAGAAGTTTAGATTTATTCATAAACCTTTCCATTAATTTTTCATTAATTATTTTCAGAATACATGGCAAAAGTTTTGTTTTTAATTTTTATCTTTTTGATGACCCTCTTCCATATACTATAAAAGATCCATGATAATTACAAAGTAAATGAGTGAATTATTTCACAGGTCTGATTGGTTCATAGTTTATTTGTAATAGACATTATAAAGTATAATGTTCGAATTTTAAATGTTTTTGTTTTGATTATTTTTCTATTTCTTTTATAATACAATACTGTTGAGAGGAACGAATTTATTTAATTTTATAAAAAAAATTGTTTTTCATATCAATTATTTCATAAACCATGTGAAATATTAAAAAATATTATTTTTCAAATCTATATTTCTAAGAAATGTACATGACAATTGGTTTTTAATCCTTTTTTGTATATAACAAACATGAAAAAATACATAGAAATATTAATTTTAGGATGTTCTCAATTACGGTTCTGAAAAATAATTGGTGGTACTATGATTGTCATGTCATTGTTTAAAAGAATAGACATTTTAAGTTTTTCCATGTTTTTTATATTAAAACTAATGTGGAAAACCACCTCTACAATATGAAATTTTAGTTTGGATGTTAATGCAAGTATTCTCAAAACCTGACATTAAAAACCCTATATAATATACTTTATCACATTGGTTTTGAAAAAACCGATGTTATAGTGTATTTATAACATTGGTTTTTTCAAAACTAATATGAAAAACCACCTGAATATATATATTTGAAATGTTAGTTATTATTAATCAATGTAAAAAATTAATTACATTGTCACCTATAATAAAATAATTAGGTAACTGATGTAATCAAACTTATGTGAAAACCCATTTTTTTGCAGTATTGTGCAGGTACTTATTGAATATAATTTTTAAAATAAAACATGTATTATTTTATTTTTTCGCATCTTATCATAAGTGGAAAGTGGTTATAATTATTTCCATATTTCTTATCCTAAATGTTTTTCTATATCACCAATTCCAATTTTCTTAATATAATTTTATTTAAAGCGTCTATTTAACCACACATTTTGAAATTGTCTTACAAAACTTATCATATATGATAATTTTAATAAAAAAATAAGTGGTGCTTTTTGTTTTTGAAAAAACAATCCTAACCATAAATTCTATATAAAAACTACAATATATTCTGGAAAATAATTTTCAATGAGTAATATATAAGATCTATCAAACTTAGCATATTTTTGTAATAATTTTTTAATTTTGTTTACCAAATTCAAACTAATTATAAATAGGTTTCTAGAAAAAACAAAATAAGATCCCATTTTTTAAAATTGAATATCATGATTCATAAATGTGGTAATAAATTTTCAAAAATTATTCTCAAATAAAATCTAAGATCCATTTTATATATAGAAGAAAAAAAACTATTTTATCCCAAACTAGTTGATATATGTGATATGTAATAAGTTATATAAAAAAATTCAGTAAATGTTTTCCTGAATTTTTTTAAGAAACGTTATTGAACGCTGCTTATTTTTTAAAATATTTTACAATATGTCATAAGTGTTACTAGTGATATTAATAAAATTTTATCAAACATATTCTTTTTGAAAATATTATTTTTTTAATTAAAAGACTATAATTTATAACATGATTTAGAGTGATTGTATAATAGTATTTTTAAATTTATTTTAATGTTATACCATTTAAACATGGTATATTTGGGGAGAAAATATAGTCATGTTAAGTGTTTAATTATTTTTTTATTAAGTTAATAAAAAATGAAAAAAATGTGTTATAATTCCATAGTAACTTATTTTAAGTATAATGGATTCAATTAAATAACTTCATGTATTTTTCATAAAAGTTATGAAAAATAGATAGATAATAATATAAAAACATATCAAATTTAAAATATTTATGAAACATTGAGAAATTATATCTATGGATATAAAGATATTTTTGTTATAGTGTGTTCCATCAATAATAATGGGGTGAAATGGTTGAACGTGTGTAAACCCATTTTCTTTAATGTTGGAAGGGTTCACGTTGGGTTTCTTATATTTATTTATCTTTTATAGAAACATGCAATGGTTCCCATGTCTATAATTGGGTATGGACTTTCTTTCCAAATGTAGATGGTCAATTGGGGTTTCAGACCCAGTGACACATAGGAACTCACATTGGTTGATAGGATGGGATGTCAGGCTCATCACACCCTTTTGGGGGGAATTTCTGCCTACTCTGAGACTCTGATGGCGATTTGGGAGGCTCTGGTGTCGTGCAAGGTTAGTGATGGTTTTCCCCCATTTTCTTGGCTCCATCCTTCTCGCTGGAGGCGAGTTGTCTGCAAGGGATCCTCATGAGGCTTCTAATGATGATATCAGTCTACGGTGCTCCATTAGGGTTTTTGTGGCCGCTGAGAGGGATTTATCCTGTAGATCTTCACGCGAGTTGAAGACAACAGCGACGAGTGAATCTGTTGATGATTTCTGACCCTCCGTGCGTGTCGAGGTGAATGATCGGTGCTGGGATCAGGAGGTGAATGATGAGAATGAAAGATCCCATAGATCTGTCGGAGTTGACGTGAATATGGTGGGACTGGAAGAATCAGATGTTCGTGGGATCCCGGTGGTGAATGCTGCACTCAATCGGCGACAGACTTCTGTTGTAGAAATGAATGGTGCTGCAGTGGTGATGGCTGATTTACAAGAGGATAGCCGATCTGTGGGCAAGGCTACCACAGTTTTCCCTTTGGATGAGTCGGATATGCCTCCACCTACAGTGGGGAGGGTGGGAAATCTCTCTTTGGATAATGGGGAGATGAGACCTCCATCTAGTAATTTGACATATGTAGAGAACTATAGTAGAGGCCTTAACGAAATTGAAAGGATTGGGGTTTCCAATAGACATTTCAATTTTGTGCATGATTGTGATACTGAGCGAATAGTGAAAAAGGGTGACACTGCCCATGTTGTTTCCAGAAGGGAGGCTATTCTTAGCAGTTTTAAGCTTTGTGAGCATTCAATAATCATGAGACTTGTTCTTCCTATTGGAAGAAAAGTTTGGAAGATAGATGATTTTATTTGAAAGTTAAGTTCTATATAGGGGTTTTGTGATTGGATATGTATACCTATGGGATGAGGATTTTTTTCACATTATTTTTCCATCGGAGGATCTGAAGCGAAGTTCTTGGGAGATCAGATCAATTTCTCTAAACCCAGGTATGATTTTCTTTCAGAAATGAGACTTTCGTTTCAATCATTTCTCTTTAAAAAACACTCTATCTCAAGTCTGGTTCAAATTTTTTGGTCTTCACTGGATCCTATAGCATCCTAAGATCCTTTTTGACATTGCTTTTGCTATGGGTATTCCAATTAAAATGGATAGGACCACCGAGGCTTCAAAATTTGGTCATTATGCTAGGGTTCTGGTGGAAGTTTATCTTTGTTCTTGCCTGCTTCATAATATAGTTTTGTCTGCATTGGATGATGATATCTCCCTAAAGGTGGAATATGAGAGATTACCTGACTTTTGTAGTAACTATCAAGTCATTGGCCAAGATAAATAGAAGTGTTGTAAAAATGTTGTAGGCGCTTTTTGTTCAGCAAAAGAGCATTTTGAGACTTCCTGTAGGAGGAAGATGAGGAGGAAAAAAACGCAGCATCAGTCTGTTAGTAGAAGACAATCCCCTATTGATATAGTTAATGAGTACATGAGTACTAAAGTAGTGGATGATGCCTCCCAAGAGCTTGCACAAGAGCCTCATGTGGTGAAAGATACTGAACAGGGTTTGCTGGTGCACACAGAGGAATGTAGACCTGAGACTGGATCTGGGACAAGGGTGGCCTCAACTTTGGCACCTGAGCTTGGTGTGAATGCCCGAACAGAGGGTAGCATGGAATCTGGAATGATTTTGGGGAAGACACAGGCAGGTGTTGGACTAGTGATCGAGGAGCAACAATCTCCAAGTGATGGTGCAAATCATTCACAAACTCAAGTGGAAATTATTAAAATAAAGGAGACACAGGGAATCCAGGGAAGGTGGGATGATATAGAGGATGACTCTCCAAAAAAACAACATATAGTCAGGTTTTGTCAAAAGGAAAAAACATTGTTGTGGATGCGGAATATTTTCAAACTGTTCGTCCTAAGAAAGCAGGACGTAAGAAATATTACTAATATCTGAAGCCAACTATGATTACCAGGTCTCATGGTCCTCTAGATTATGATTCGAATTGGTATGGTGATTATGAATGTGACTTTGACATTTGATTTTCCTCTATTTATGATTGGCATGAGGGCATGACTGCTTGTATGACCCCGTCTATCTCTCTTTGTCTTTTTTTCCTTAATATAAATGGCTCTGCCCTAACCTTTCTGTTATAGATTTAATATTTGTTTGAGAATCTATTCTTTATCCAAATATAGGACCAATTACCCTAACAAAATGATTACAAGTTAAACCCTTTAATATGACAAAGAGGGGATATTATTTGTGAATCAATCCATATGCATCTGGGGTTCTTCATCCATTTCTCTTTAGTGGGTAGCTTCTTATATTTTGAAGCTGTATAACTAGGTACTCTTGAGTTTGTTGTTATCTAAAGAGGCAGTTAATATTTCAGGGATAAGATTGAGCCATTGTAAGGCATCCAACATATCCTGTTTTATTACAAGAATAAAAAACCTTGAAGTTCATTAAAATCCCAATGTTTAAGATCATGTATAAAGGAAATATATGGGGGCACTTGGGTTCAAAATTTTGAGCTTCAACCACAGTGAGGCAACCAAGGTATCCAGGGTATAGCCGGAATCTGTGTCATTATATTTTTTTCACACCCTGGGGGATTTACCCATGCTAAATACTCTTATATGGGGTTATTTATACCGTTCCACTGATTAGGAAATACATGATGGGGTTTCCCTCGATAGAGGAGAGTCATGTAATGAATGATATTATCATTGCGACTACCTAGGGCCACATGATATATGATCAGTGTGAGAAACAAGGGGTACTAAGTAACCATTCTCGCTTTTTATGGATGTGGGGATTATGTGTTGGGATAACCCTTGGGATGTTTAATATGTTTCTCAGGCCTTCAGAATGTTTCCTATATGTCTTGGTTATCAAGGTAATTCGAGTTATAATATTTTTGTTGACTTCTTGATATATTAGTGGTTGAAAAAGAATGATCATCCCATTGGAGATATTGGGACTTGACGGTTGGAATGTCAGAAACATCATGGAACATACACTGTGGTGGATTCCCATTTGATCTCGATCCTTTAGGAAGGTATCCAACATATCTTGTTTATGGAAATAATCATAGTTCTCACATTTCAAATGGAATGAGGATTACACATTAAGGATACTGAAAAATGGGTGTGGGACTCATGTTTTGGGTAACACTTGGGAAATTTAATATAGATCTCGGTCCTTTAGAAGGTATCCTAAATATACTAGTTATATAATGAATTAGTGTTCATTTAGTTCAAATTGAACAGGGATCACACATTGAGACCACCTTAACATAGATGCTGAAAAAAGTTTATCATGTCCTTTATTGGACATCACACACTATAGTTTCCCAAATGTATTGTCCCAACATGACTGGCCACTAAACCAGTAGTTGAATCAGTCATCACATGACCTCAAACATACCTCAACATACGCCAGAGGCTTCCAAAAAGCTACGAGGGTATAATGGTGGTACAGTGGGAATACTATACCCTCAATATCAGATTCACAAAATAGAATATCAGGTGTAAATCAATAGAAAATAGTGGAAGTAGTAAAAATAAATAACAACTAGAGTAACAGAGGGATAATATGGAATAACTGGGTAAAATTAAATGGCCAATTACAATACATATTATATTGCATGAATGTTCATATGGTTCTATAAGATAAAATAAGTACAATATAATAGAAATAAAAGATCCCTAATTCTAACTCCTTGAGAATCTTGAGTACTAAGTTAGTCATATGCTCTCGAGATCCCAAGTACATAGCACAATATAAGAAATCAATCCCAATACCCTCAACCATGTTGATCTGTCTTAATACCCTAGTGCAATGACAATCTAAGTAGGGTGTGAGATATGATTCTAGCAGCCCACCACCAATAATTTCTATATCATTCCAATTTGTGCACTAATAAATGGAAAGTGTTCCATCATAGTTCAATACAAATAAATAAATAAATAATACCTTATTTTTGGTTTTTAAATTGATACCCTATTGATTCTATATGCTTCAGCCTATGTTATATGTCCTTCACCAAGAGATATTATAGAATCAATATAGTATGTACATGGAATCATATATGAAGCAACAAAAGTGGGCCAAGCCCAAGCTTGTGTTTTGGATTGTTGGTAACACACCTAGGGATTCATCGAAGCATTCTGGTACCTCTATGTAATCATAAAAATAATAATAATAATTCACTAAAAGTAGTCAATGAAATATAGTAATTTCATTACGAGACCATCCAAGGTGATATGTAATGGAATACCAGGGGTCACTATTGGATACCTCAATATAACCAATACCACTGAGTCCATATGAGGTGACCCATAATAACATCCCTCATATCACTCATGGTATGTTAAACTCTATGTATGTACCAAATATCTCACATTGGGTACTATGTATCACCTGAGGAATAGTGTAACCATCATTCCAAAGAGCCCATCTAGGGTTTTTCCCCTAGGGAACTAGTGTCATCCATAAGTATAATATCCCGCCTAAAGAACCCATCAAAGGAAAGACAAAGGATTTCTCCCAACATGTTAAGTAGTATCAATCTGAGAACAGTGGTTATATCAACTTAGATCCTTATTTCTGGACCCATGTTTCCTTATGGACCGAAAGCAATCAAGGAAAAACAACTAAATCAAACATATCATAATAAGACAATTTTCTGTGTAACAAGATAAGTAGGATTTCACAAGTATTTTATTCAATCCATGAAACATGAAATTTTATATCAGACATAAGAAATAATAAATGAGACACGATGCACAAGACTAGTACATTAGGTGCATGGTATACGACATAATCACAAGACAAAAGAGATAAGAATATAATATATGGAACATGGCATGGGGTAAAAGCAATAAGTGTGAGCAATGAAGAATCGATGTAAGTATGATGATATAATAAAACCATAAATCACAACACAAAAAAAAATTAATAAATTGATTAAGATCAATGAAATAAAGCATAAATCATTACATTAATACTGTTCGATCAATTTATTTTCATTCAAAAGTTTAACCATGGAAAAGGCATAGTCATTATGCTTAAGATCCTAACTCATGGAATGTAATTCATGAAAATTAAATTTAATAATTTGAGATGTTTATTAAGGGTGAAACTCACTATGATGGGTGTTAAAATATTCACAGCTTAAAGGGATTTTTTCCAAATAAGGAACCACACCCATTGAAGTGGAAAGAGTAAAGGTGATCAACCAAAGGGTTTATTCTCCACTCAAAAGGGTCTCATTGGACAAGGTAAGAGGTTTAAATAAATTTATTTGATAAACTTTTGTGTCGCTGGAGGAGAATGGAATGTGGTACAATGACACACCATAGAAAACGCAGTGATACTTTAGGAAAAAATCTAGAACACCTACCTTATACCAAGTACGTCCCAAATGTATGATATTGAAGCCTGATTTGGCCCAATTTGTCCCAATTTGAGATAAATTAGAGAAAAGGATGAACAAATCGAAAATATAGTGAATTCGGTCACACGAAAATAGCACAAAAGATGAGGGGTGAAGAAAGAATGAAATAAATAGAAGTCAAGATCTTACCGATATCGATCCAACATGACCGACAATGTTCAAATATGTATTTGTATCCATGATATATCATGATCCCGAGGTGAGGAGGAGGAGAGATCATCACGGGGGGAATGGGGAGCCTCACATGGATGGATAAGATTAAAATAAGGAGGAAAAAGGTTTTAAAGTCATTAAGGGAATTTTTAGTATTTCACCCTAAAAAATGGGCTCATATGGTTTTGTAACATGACATGGCCAAACCATACACCAACTGTGCAACTGGTACTACTTAAGAACCACACCCAACATGGTTTTCCAACACATTTGTACCAATCATGTGCTAACCATACACTAAATAGTTCACACACTACCTAAGTGGCATGAAGCATGTGGTCTAGCTGCACAGTTTGACCAAACTATGTTCCACCCATGTGCACCCTCTACTAAAAACATCATAGCCTTCCTCGACCATGCTCCATATTTTTCTCTGTTTGAAAATCCATGATAAGTATTATTGGAGTGTAGAACGGCTACCCCTAGGTTATTGTATAGTTAAATTTAACCATGCTACTCAGTCTGCATTTTTTCAAAATGGGGCCATCAGGCTTCTGATGCACCCGAAACCCATCCAAACCCCTAGGATAGCTCTTCGACTTTGAACGATGCCTAAAAAACAAATAAACATGTTCCAAATATCATAATTACATTCCAAATTTTGGATTAAAGAACAACCCTTCCACAAAATTCCAAAAAATCAAAATTACCATCGAATTATACCTTATCCCAAAACATGGGATCTTACAAAATTCCCACTTTAGAAATTCTCATCACTAAGAAGCTTGGTGAAACAATGAAAATATTACATGAACTATAATGGTTATAAATTTTCATTAAAATTTAATGTTGTGTTCTTAAATACCCAACTCACCTCCCAGAATTACTTAAGTAGATGACTCTTAATCCATCAAAACCTGATCCAATGCTCATTTTTCGATTGAAACATTGAAAAAATTATTAATGAAACCTATTTATCTAGAGAAAATATCATGTCATCATCTCTTTAAACATATATATTCTTATTCTACTCATAATTTTTTTACCTAGACAAGGGGTAAATTCCAAGCCACAGTACCCCACCTTCGGAATTGCCTACAAAGCACATCCTTAGTGTTCTAGCGATGCTCCTGGTGTGATTTTGATTCGATAAAATGGTCAATTACCCAACTTCATCATTTAGATAGGTCGAGCCAGATTTTTATGAAAATCCTAAACCGACACATACTGATCTCGTCTCCATATAATGACATGTTGGTAATGGCTCTTCACCGACCATACACCTTAAGAAAAAAGAAAAACAAGTCAATCCACCTCTGGTTAATCATTATAAAAAACACTCAGCTTAGATGGTCAATATAAAAAAACTAAACCAAAATGAATTTTTCCATTTAATCTCATGTTTACCATGAGAAGGTTCATGAAATATTATGACCATCCTTATATTAAAACTCTGGTCCAAACACCCATATTAAGTTGTTGTGCTATAGAAGGAACATGGGTGTAAGCCATATCCATTTCACATGGATTGTTTCCCATTACAAATCCCATATCATCCTACCTGAGGTTTAGGGTAGCCTCAAAATCAAAAAATTTAGTTCTAGGAGATCATCTAAGTAAATATACAATTGGAAAATATAGGAGGGACATCAATACAAACCGAACTACCACATACTAAGAACACAGACCAACCCCAAAGTGGAATCAACCTAGTGACTAGTTAGAGGGTAATATATAGTGTCCAGGAATCCTCCCATAGAATTACTAAATGGAATCCTAGGTGTCACTATGTACTAACTGTTACTATAAAGAAAACCATTCTTCTCCATCACTACTCTGAGGGAGTCCACCTAACATTACCAATGTCTTTTAAAACATAATAAGACGTATAACTGACGCTCTCTTAGTGTACCTAGATGATGTCAAGATAGGGGAAATTATTGTATATAAAATAAGAGTACACTAAGTGGTTTTAAATGATCTCCAAAAAGTATTTGTGACACTACTACAACAACAATATGGAGTGCTCTATATGGTTCCAGACCAACCATAAACCATCCATAGAAAGGAATAGGAATCAAACCTCCATAGGGAAACTTCCTTTAGATAAATCTCAGCTTCACCAATTCCTACATCGCTATTAACCATTCCTAATTCCTTTGTGACCTGAATAATCATGTAATATCTCAAGAAAAATAAAAAAAATCCATCCATGACCAGCATTGTTTTTCAAAGTCACACTCACAACCACTCGCTCATCGTCGAGCCACCTCGTAGGAATTGTCATGGTTTCAAACTCACCATACCTAAGGGAGTCCAAAAATAGTATTAACCTTCTTTGAATGGTCAACGTGGTTGTTCTCCTTATACTAACAGGGAAACATTTTATCTATAACTAAAGTGACGCTCCCCACCATAGGAGTGTCCTTGTCATCATATTAACTAAAGAGGGCTCAACCCTTAGAAAACACTATATTAACAATTGATTGTGGGTCTTAAATGTGGATAAAATAATTCTATCAGGCCTCAATCATAAATATAAATAATAAATTCACATACAATAACACTAGGATTAGAGTTATTTTAGATGTATTCAAGATAAAATAATTATGTTTTGTTCACGAGAGTCAAATCATCAGGCATAAAATACAAAATTGTACAACCGTCATGTCAAAAAACTTTATCCCCTTTAAAAATCATCACAAGAATTATGAATAGTTTTTATTTCCAAAAAAACTTGTTCATTCCACCATGGATATGACCCAAGACTCAGAAATTGAATCACATGGTTCAAAAGACTACCCCATAACACAATAATTTTTCATACCATTTTTTCCACTCAGTGATCAACACACATTACAATACATACTACCCATAGAATTTCGAAGAAGAACATCACATCCTTGACACTCTTAATAGGCACAAATGACCATATTCATTCGATTATATGATGAAACACTCAAATAAACTATCTTAGAGTCCCACTACATGACATGACTATCAAAATGGTTGATGATCTCTTTAGACAACCGTCACTAAAGAGAAGTAATATGAGAGTCACAAAACCAACTATGTGGTTGATCATGCCCTAGGCATGTATAACAAGTTCAAACTGATCATTACACGATGATCATGACTTTTTCAAGTCTTAACTCATTGAACAAACCCCTACCCCTCGTTAATATAAGGGTGTCACCTTTAATGGTTAAAATGTTTACAAGGGAAAAATGAAACCCAAACAGTACCACACAAAAGAAACTGCCTAAAGTAACTAGCAAGGTATCTAAATATCTGAGGGAACTACTAAAAATGGGATAGCCCCTTAACTAAGTAAAAAACATTGACAATATAACTAGATCACACTGTAATGGAATCCACAAGTCTTGAGGGCCGATCATTTAGGTTTGTGCTCTAGGATAGGGAGCCTACGAGTAACTATCATGTTTCTGTTCCAAGGAAATAGTCAAGTAAGATTATAACTACTCTTGCCTATGGTTAAAGATATGAACACAACATAAGGTATCATTTTAATCCATTAAACCAAAACTCATTTAACTCTTTAAACATATCAACGTATAGTTTTAAATAAAATCTTACCAGTCATAAATCCAATCATATTGCACTTTTTTTGATAAGGCCACCAGGGGAAACATGAAGGTTATACTAAAATTCCATTTAAAATTTTACAATTTATTATACATACCATCATAATTATTTCATAATTTACATAAAACTAAAATTAAATATCAATATTTTATTTTAAAATTATCACAATTTCCTCAGTTAAAGAAAATGTCAAGTGCAATCTTTTGAGGAAAGCATCCTTTAGAATTGAATTGGAATTATAATTAACCAAGGACTCATATAAATGAACCTCAAAAACAATTAAAGTAATTTCATTAATAAAAGTTACTGGTAAAGTAAGATGTGTCCTCAAATTTATATGTAAACCATATAATAGCTTCAGATATGTTAAATGGACCTCACACAAGATACATGTAAACCCCCATGGGGTTTAGTAAAAAGAATAGAAAAGAAAATTTGACATACTGGGGCCCCATTATTCGATTTTAGTTTAAAAAAATAAATATGAATAATAGGATTTAAACCACCCTCATTGGTCCATATATTAAGAAACATGCTCCAATTGAACCACTTGGGTCCTATTGTTCATTCTATGAATTTATCCACCCAAGTCATTAAGTCTAAGAAATATGGGTACAAGCCATAATAAAAAAAACCGATTCATTGAAATATTAAAAGAATTTATATTAATCAATAATATCTAATATATAAGGCTCTAAGGGCTGGCTCAATTATATGGGTTACCACCACTAAAACTATAAAGCATCCATAAACATCACAAGTTGTAGGAAGCTCCAAACTAACCATAATCATTTTATCTAGGAAAAAATAAAATTCAATATCCTTATCAATTATGTAATATAATTTAATTATATAAAGAGTTTATAATTTTTTTTGATTACATGGTCTTCTATGACCTAATTCATAAAGTACCCATAAAAATTACAAATAAGAAATAGTCTCCCATTTAACTGCATCCATAAAGTTTCATCCCATGAACCAATAGTTCATGGCTCAAAAATGATAGAATTTTTTAGTGAAGGGTATCCACCAATAAAAAATTGCACATTTGGTAATTCAACTAGGCATCCTAAAAATAGTAATTATATATGACTTAACATGGTAATGAAACATGGAATCCTAACAATTAACCATATAAGGAGACTACATAGTCGGGGAAGCATCACAAAATGATAATAATAATATTAAAAATCATGGAATCATGTATTGAAATACCTAAGAATGTAAAAACTAATCATCTCACCAAAATAACCTTTCATGGAAGATAATAGGTAGGAAAATAACCCATAGGGAACAATAATAATTTCAAACAACCTATCAATGAAATCTACTTTTAATAGAATATAAGTGGCATGTGAATCCACATGTGCCTATAATGTTTCATGAAATGACTTATCTTTACCATAAAAAGCCTAGGGTAAATACTGCTATCATGTAATTAGTAATAAGCAGAAGGTACTCCAGTCAATCAAGGTGAATTCATAATCAACTGTAATAATGAATAATATAAATAACAATTATAGCCCTAGGTACTTGAACTTTTATCCATATGTGGGTGATCACTCCCAAACATGGTTATTTACCAGGACCTTACACTTTCCTAGTCTGTAATATACTAACCCCAAAATAGTATGAAAAAGGAAAATGTCCTATGATACCACTTTGTAATATCCCATCCTGACTGGCCAAATTACTGGAATCTGGACTAATCACCACATGACCTAAAGCATGCCTCCCTATATGCCAAAGGATTCCAACTAGATGTGAGGATCTAATAGTTTTATAGTGGGGAGATTATAACCTCAATATTGGAGTCCCATAGAGGAATATCATGTGTAAATCAATGGAAAAAATGGAAGTAGTAAAAATAAATATCAACCAGAGCATAAGGGGTAATATTGACTAACTAAGTAAAAGTAAGTGTCCAATTATAAAACATGTGATGACAAATTAATGTACAGATGGTGCTACAATATAGAAGGAGTATAATTAAATAAAATGAAAATCCCCCAATGGATAACTCCATAATAATCTTGAGAATTAGCTTAGTCTTATGCTCCTGATCTCCCAATAACATAGAACAACAGAAGAAATGAATTTAAGGACCCACAACCATAAAGAAATTATTGATAATCCCATTGCAATATAGGATCGAGGAAGGTGTGATATATAATACCAATAGGCCACCAAAATTAGTTTATAGATCAATCCAATTCGATCACTAATAAATTTAATGTTTTCAATCATAGGTGAATACAAGGAAATAAATAAATAAATAACACATTGGTCTTGGTTTCTAAATGGAGGCCCAATCAATTCTATCAAATTCATCCTACGCTAGATTTCTTAAACCAAGAGATCATATATAAGTAATATGATATATACCTATAATCATAGATAAAGAAACATAAGTGGGACAACCCCAAGCTTTTGCATTGGCCTGGCAGTCAAACACCCAGGGCCTCATCCAAGAATTCCAGCACTGCTTTGTAATAATAAAAAGATAGTAATAATAATAACGCACCGCAAGAAATCCATCTTGTACTATAATGTATTCTAGATCCCATACAAGGTGATCTGTAATAGAATCCCATGGGTTAAAACATGATCCCTCAATATAACTAATAACACTCTTTCTGTCAAAGGCGGCCCATAATGACATGCCTCATATCACTCATGGTATGGTAAAATGTAACACCCTGACCCCTCCTGGTTGGAGCCGGTGCATTACTTGTGATATTTTCATGGTTAGAAGAAATGAAAAATACCAATGTAATGATCAGTTTAGTAGTCTTGAAGAAACTAGATACATAGATGTTACTCAAATTACATTGGAAAAGAATACAAAATACAATACATAATGAAAACTAAAAACTGCATCCACAAGAACTCAATAAATGATCTCCTCTTTGTCACCTGTTGAAAGTAAACAATGAAAGGGGTGAGATCAAATGATTAGTAAGGGTTACAAATAGTGGAATTATGAGTACAATAATAAGTTATCATAATCAATCTGACATAATCAATATGGCAGACTGAATAAATGAAAAACTAATTCCATTAATAAACTGATAATGAAACTGTATCCATAGATTTTTTCATAGTGAAAACCTCATGGATAATAATAACAAATAATAAAGAATAACGATAATTATTATTAATTGGACTTCATGTATATGGAACATGAAACCATAATACCCTTAAAACGGTTTAGTTCTGTGGGTATAAACCCGTCTGATTTTCTGGAAACAAACTCAAAGGGTTTGTCGCCAAATAGATTTTTTCTCATGATACCTACCGATGCATTGAGGGGTTATAGCCGGAACCACCCTCCAATTAATGTACAAATAATTCTTTATACATTGATTCAATACAAGAAAAATATGACTTTTCAATATCCGTATGGAGTAGAGTATACAGATCCATCAATATTTCCATAATTAAAATATCTTTCCAAATAAACACCGTATGTAAAATGGTATAGGATTTAGACAAAAAAACATATCCATGATATGAGACTATGGATATTTAATATAAATATAATTTCAAATGAATAGTGATATCAAATTCATTGTAGGTACACCACATAAGGATTATTAGGTGAATAATACAAAGTTAGTCACAACAAGATGCCAGTTGAGACAAAGGCCCTTACCACAATGTAATCGGTCAAATCATATGACCAGAACTTAATAATGCTAAAATTAGTCATTGAATAACATGAATATGAATATAATCATGTTATTATATATCAAATGGCACTAAACATATACCACATACAAGAAATAAGTGGCAAACAATGTAAATCCCACAGAAATGAAAGTGAGATATGAAACCCCATACAAAAATTTTGGCATGGAAACGAGTGTTATTGCGAAGATTAATGAGAGGTAAAGGGGTATTACATTATTTATATGTCACAATGGAAGTATGGGGGAGGTGAGAAAACATACCCAATCAATAGGAATTAAAAATAAAAGGGCACAACATAGGGATGATTCTTGAACAAAAGCGAGAAAGAGGATCCCTAACAAAGATTATGTCATTAGAGTGAAAAAAATCAAAGATAAATATATGTGTTACAAATAAAATCCAAAACATATAAGTGGATATAAAGTATAAAAAAATAATAGGTCATTCACACATATCCTTGGAACAATGTAACCAATTAAATTGATGTTTACTCAAAGAATTAAAATTAAGTTAAGCAATCCCTTATCATATGCTCGAAGGTGTTCTTGTTTGTTCATAACAACCTGAATAATAAAATTTAGCTTCATAAATTAATAATTCCAGAACCTCATAAACATTTATTTGATATGGTATAACCTTATTAAGTTAATTAATGTCCTTTTTATGGGTTTAAGAGATTCAGTTTTATTATTTTGGAAGCATTTTCTTACTTAGTTTCATGTTTTGTTTACTTGTATTCATTAATGGAAGTTCATTTGAAATCCGGTTAAACAACCCAAATTGTTAATATACATTATTATTGACATTAAAGGTATATAAATTATCTTATAATTATTCTTGTTATATACCATGAGGATGACTCATTCGATGAGTTAAAATAAATGCTTGGATTTGGCTTGGCGGTTTTGTGCAAAATAAACTTATTTTGTATTATTATTCAATATTATGAATGTGAAAAGATTATAGCAGATTAATAAAGATAAAATAAATATATTATGAACTTTTTCAACCATTTAAAAGGTTTAATGACCATTATTGAAGATATAAATGCAAATTGAAAACTCGTCTTCCTTGAGTGTGATAAATTTACACATCTCGGACGGTGTTTGCATTTATTGTATAAAAGGAGGGTAAATGAGAGATTATGATGAAATATTCCATTAACACCATGAACATCCAATACATGTAAGGTACTGGAATTATCATGGCATTTTGATAAGTATAGATGAGAAGAGAGAACAAAAGAAATGATTTTTTTAAAAGAAATTGAAAGAAAAGAGAAGGAAGGTTCACCTCTTGGGTACTCCTCCTTGAGAATCTCCTTAAGGATTTTTTTAGCCTCTTAGTGAGAAAAAAGGTCTTGTGCGTGGGGAGAGGGATTGGGAATAGTATTTTGCAGAATTTAGGCAAGGCTTGAAGCTTGAGTGGTGTGGCAGGAAGAGGGGGTGAGGGGTGGTTTATATAATGGAGGGGAGATGAGTTTTCTTAATTTTATAATCATTAATTTATTTTTTCTTCTCAAGACAACCAATAGTGAGTATTACATGACCAATAATAGTAATATATGCATGTGAATTCGAACCAATTGGTCTTATATCAGTAGTTCATCATCAAGGACTCAATTAATCCATTATTTAGCATTTATTGTGAATTATCGGATTTTACTATTCATCAAAAATTCAATATTTTGGAAATATTCCAAAAAATTACCCTAACCATCTTTCAAGGTATAGAATCCAAAAATTAATTACATTTAAAATGTTTTTTCTAAATATGATTAATTTAATAATTAATTAAAATCATTATTTAATCAAAAAATATAAACACTTAAAATTTTCATCTACATTTTTAAAGTGACTAAATTCATTTATACACTCGATGGTATGGATACAATTCATAAAATTCATATTACAATTCATAAGGGTAAGTTACTATTCATAAGGGTAGGTTACTATTCATAAGGGTAGCTTACTATTCACTGAAAATTATGTTAATCCAATCAGACTCTAAATATCTTCTTGAACACAACCGTGTTTGTCAGATTTTTAAAATTCAAAACACCGAGTTGGAAAATTTAACTTTAATGGTTAGGTTATGGATATCTCCTCTAAGTACCCATGTTTTATTCCATATAGGCTTAGTTATTCATGAAATATAGGCTATAACTAGCATGTATTTAAGAGAAACATACCATGAAGTGTTTGGGGTGCTACATTATTCCCTGGTACTGAAATTTCGTCCTCGAAATTTTATGTATGAAGATTACTAAAAAGATGTGGGTGATTATTTTTCATAACAACCTCAGGTTCCCATGTCGCTTCCTCCATATTCTAGTTTTTCCAAAGAACCTTTACTAGATGAGTTATTCTATTTCTCAATACCTTCTCCCTTGTGTCAAGAATCCCAATAGGATTTTCACAGTATGAAAAATCAGCTCCAATTCAATTTCTTCATAGGTGATTACATGAATTGGGTCTGGTATAAATTTCTTCAATAATGACACATGGAACACATCATATACTTTGGAGAGATTTGACGGCATCGCTAGACGGTAAGCTATAACTCTGATTCTTTCTAGAATTTCAAATGGTATGATATACCTGGGGATCAGTTTCCATTTGTTATAGAACCTTAAGACACCCTTCCATGGAGATACTTTCAGAAAGACAAGACCCCCACCTGGAATTCCAAATCCTTTCTCTGATTTTCGGCATAACTCTTCTTCCTACTTTGGGCAGCTTTAATATTGTCTTGTATTTTCTTCACCTTTGTCGTGGTCTCTTCAATAAGTTCTAGGACTATAAGTTTAATCTCACCAGCTTTGTCCCAACAAGTTGGAGTTCAGCATCTCTTTCCATATAATGCTTTATATGGAGCCATTTGAATACTAGAATGAAAACTATTTTTGTATAAAAATTCCACTAAAGGAGATTATTGATCCCACATACCTTGGATTTCAAGAGAGCATGACCTCAACATGTCTTCTTGAGTTTGAATAGTCTTTCCATACTATCCATCATTTTGGGGGTGATAAGCAGTAGTCATATGAAGCTCGGTATTCAAATCCTTCTGGAGGATTTTCCAGAATTTTGATGTAAATCGGGGATCTTGATCAAACACAATCGATAGAGGTGCAGGATGAAGTCTCACAACTTCATTAATATAAAGTCTTTCCAAGCGCTCAAGTGGAAAATCTTCCTTTATAGGAAGGAAATGTGTCGATTTTTTGAGCCGATCAACAATTACCCATATTGCATCATTCCTTCTATATGCCCTTGGTATTCCTATGACAAAATCCATCATAATGTTATCCCACTTCCACATAGAAATAGGTATAGGTTACATCACTCCTTTGGGATGTTGTCTATCTGCCTTCACTTGTTGACAAACTAGACATCTTGACACGTAGTCAACAATTTCCGGCTTCATATTATCCCACGAAAAATATTCCTTCAGATCTATACACATATTGGTGCTACCTGGGTGTCTGGAGAGATTTTATATATGTGCATCATCTAATATATCCATTTTTAGCTCAGGTACTGATGGAATGCATACCCTCTTCCCAAATTTCAGAACTCCTTCTTCATACACGAAGTTAGCCAGTCTCCCATCCTTAACTGCATTAATTTTCTTGTGCAGATTCTCATCATCAGATTGAGCACTTTTTATCTTCTCCAGTAAAGAAGGTTTATAAATCATTTTAAAGAGGAGTTATGTTTCCCCTTCCTTAAAAATTCCCATATCCATATTTAGTAGATCCAAAAATATAGGATCTCTCTCAATCCTTATTTAAGTCAGAAGGCCATGATCTTTCCTGCTTAATGCATCTTTCACCTTATTTTCCTTTCCTGGGTGGTAGTGTACTGAAAAATCATAATCTGTGAGTAATTAGAGCCATTTTCTTTGCCTCATGTTGAGTTATTTTTGTGTGAAAATGTTTTTCAAACTCTTTTGGTCCATATAAATCTCACATATCTCTCCGTAGAGATAATGCCTTCATATTTTTAGAGCAAAGATTACGGCTGCTAACTCAAGATCATGAGATGGATAATTTTTCTCATGTATCTTCAACTATCTTGATGCATAAGAAATAACTTTATAGTTTTGTATAAGGACGCAACCCAGTCCATTCTTTCATGCATCGCTATATATTACAAATCCATCACTTCTAGATGGAAGAGTCAAAATTGGAGCATTGACCAATATTCTTTTCAATTATTCAATGCATTCTTTACATTCTTTTGTCCACACAAACTTAACTCCTTTATGTGTGATCTTGGTTAGCGGGTTAGCCATCTGGGAAAAATTATGAACAAAACGCCGATAGTAACCTGCTAAGCCAATAAAACTATGCACCTCAGTTATGTTTATTGGTGAATGCCAATCTTGGATTGCCTTTGTCTTTGCAGTATGAACTAGGATTATATCCTTAGAGAAAATATGTACTAGAAAAGAAATTTATTGAAGCCAAAATTATCATTTTCTAAACTTCCCATATAATTTATTTCTTTTAAGTGTTTTCAGAATGAACTGTAAGTGATTCTCATGGTCTTCATAGATTTTTGAGTATATGAGGATCTCATTGATGAATAAAACAACAAAGTTATCAAGATATTACTTGAAAACTCTATTCATTAAATCTATGAAAATAGAGAGTGCATTTGTTAGTCCAAAAGGGATTACTGTAAACTCATAATGCTCATACCTGGTCTGAAATGCTGTCTTAGGAATATCTTCCTTCCTAAAACACAACTGATGATATCCAGATCAAAGTACAATATTCCAAAAGTATTGATATCCATGAATTTTATCAAATAAATCATCAATATGGGGTATAGGATACTTATTCTTTATTGTAATAGAATTAATTTCCCTGTAGTTAATGCAAATCCTCATGAAACCATCTTTCTTCGTGAAAAAAGAGGACAGGGTCTACCCATGGAGAAACACAAGGTCGAATAAATCCTTTTTTACTCAAATCCTCTAGTTGTTTATTTAGATCTACTAATTCCATAGTGTCCATTCTATAGGGAGTCTTTGATATAGGTCTTGCATTAGGAATTAAATCAATAGACAACTCAACTCCCCTCAATGGAGGATTTCCAGGTAAATCATTTGGAAATAAATCATTGTAATCTTCTACTATGTGCACATCTTCAATTTTAAGATTTATTTCCTCACCCAAAGATATTGGTTTATCTTCCTCTCCAAGTATTTTATTCAGTAGAGCTACTGGGGGTGGTTCTAGATAAGAATCAGGTGGCGAAGTTTCTGCCCTAAAGATAAGGGATTCTACTCTGTTTCCAAAAAAAATCAACTTCATTCTTCTTACAATAAATATTCTCATCATAATTTGAAAACCAATCCATACTAAGAATTATATCAAATTCAGTCATTGTTATGATGATAAGGTTAGAAACTAAAGCACGTTTTGGTGTTTGGAGGGGGACTAGTCGTGTAACGTCCCGACCTGACTTACCATTAAACCCGGTATCCGGACCGGTCGCCACATGGCCTCAAGCGCATCTCCTCAAACACCAGAGGCTTCCGACTAGAAGCGAGGGCCTAGGTGAGTCCGTGGGGAGACTATTCCCTCATTACCAAAGCATCAAAATGGAATGACAACATACTACAACGGAAAAAGGTAACCATTAGACAACACAAAGACAACAAAAATTGATAACAAATAGAAATATCTGACATATATCTAATGGTGTAAATGGTAAAAGAGTCTAAAAAATAGCCAAAGATGGTACAAGTCAATACAGTACAGTAAAAGTGTACGAAACACCAAAAAAAGAAGCCAAAAAGTATCCCCGGTCGCATCGCAAGCCTCATCTTGGTCCCGTGCATTCCTACTCCAAGCAGCAAGTCAAGTACCTGTACTAGTGCCTCTCCCCTTATCTATAAATGAAATAATATAATCTCCTTGGGTCCAAAAACATGGCCTAACCAGGGTGTGAGACAAATTTCCAATAGGAAACCACCAATGATCCGTGCTAATCTGTCAGTGAATATATAAAATAGGCAGTGTAATAGGGAAAGCAGTAAACAAGGAAAAATAGCAAGTTCGACCCAAGATTGTGCTTTGGTTTGGAATCGCTTCAAGTATCCATTCCATTCATTAACAACCTCATTCAAGTGTTCAACCATTCCTTGAAACCATTCCTGGAATACTCATTTCTGAAACTAGGCATCGTTATGGGAGAAAATCCACCAACACCCTACAAACCCGTTCCGGGGAACCTCCTTGGTACCCAGCCTCACTCTAGGTGCGGTATAGTCCGTCATCTGATCCCATCCCCGGTATCCTATAAATCAGATCTAGGTATCTCCCATGACATATCATTCCCTGTTGAGTCTATCCATGGCATCTCACGTGGGATCCATGATTCACTCGGCATCTCAGTAACAAGTCCCGTATGAGTCCGTTCGTGGAAACTCACATTGGTTCCATGATTCACCCATTAGTTGGTTTCACTTTTAAAGCAGTTCAAAGCATTTAACTCACATGGGATAGCAATTCAAGAATTAACATACAAGGGTCAAGGGAAAAAACTCCATCCCATACTCGAAACCATTTCAATTACAATTTCATCTTAATGTAATTCCATTCATATTCATATTCAATTTTTTTAACAAACCCAAGGGAAAGAAAAGCATCCAGGGTCAGAACTGCTAAAATAGTCATTCAAGGAAATGCACCCATGGGGCAGTTCTTGTCCAAGGTATACAACCTAACTCAGACACACACCACCCTATTCAAATTACCTAAAATATTCTAGGTAACAACAGGGTTAAATTCCAGGTTCAAGAGACACCCCCAAAAGTGGGCGTGCGACACTCCGGCATATATAAACAGCTTGACAATTAGAGAAAAGCACGAGGCCACCTACCTTAGGCTTTTACTAGATAGCTCGTCTAGTATCAGGCTCTGATTCGTCCTGGTTTGGAAGAAAACTGAAGAACAGACGAAGAACGAGAAATTAGGGCATATGAGCCTTAATTCAATCTTTGTTTGTCATAACCCGAAGAATCGAGAAGGATTAAAAAGGAATTGAGGACATACTGTTGCAGATCCAAAAAGATAAACGACGTTCGAAACAGAGATCGGACGAAGGAGAAGGCTCAAATTCTCCCAAAGCCTCTTGAGAGATCTTCCCCCTACTGTGCGGTTTGAAGAATGGGGTTAGGTTTAGGATTTTATAAATATTTAATTAACTTAATTAAAAATTAATTAAATTTCAAATCATAGCAGGTCGCACGGTTTACCTTCATGGCCTAAAAAATAGTGTGGAGACCGTGCAGGCCTTCCTGGAAGTCAAGGGGAAACCATACGACCACCCCGCACGGTTTCCTCAAACCGTGCACAGGCAGTGCTCCAGCCTCTGCCAAGCCTGCACCAAGGCGTACGGTTTACCCAGGCCATGCAAAAACTGTGTGCCAGGCCATTTCCAGCCTAAAACATCGTGCTGGGCTCCGAACAAGCCCCAGACACCTCCGTAACTCCCTCGGTCAAGTTAGGCATCCACACTATGCCTCAATAGAATAGTTAAACTGAAAAGAAAAAGGATCCGTACCTTGTACGAAAACACGAGTTCTTACAATCTTCCCCGCTTATAGAAATCCGTCCCCAAAATTTTCTCTGAAGGATGGTCAAGATTCTTCTGTGAACAACTTTGGCCACTGAGAACATACCTCGGCCTCCCGCTCCCAAGTCTCATCCTGTAAACGGTCGTGCTGCCATATCCCCCATACTAGAGGAACGGATAGGCCTCATAGAACTTTCGTGCTCCTATCAACAATACGAATAAGATGTTCCTCAAAGGATGCATCTACATGAAGCTCGACCTCCTCAGGCTGGAAGGTATGTGATGGGTCTGAATAGTATCTTTGTAATTGAGAAACATGGAACACATCATTCATGGCTCGGTACCTCTGAGGTAATTGCAACCAATAGGCTACAGGCCCAACCATCTCTAGAATCTCAAAAGGCCCAACATATCTCAGTGATAGCTTCCCTTATCATATGATCCGCATGTGTCCCAGCCTCAGTGAAACGTGCAAGAAAACCTGATCCC
The DNA here is from genome assembly GCA_963277665.1 of Viscum album. Taxonomy (NCBI): domain Eukaryota; kingdom Viridiplantae; phylum Streptophyta; class Magnoliopsida; order Santalales; family Viscaceae; genus Viscum; species Viscum album. Next base: position 1,386,378,466 of record OY728123.1, read on the forward strand.
CGACCTCAAACTCTAGAGGTTGTCTGCGGCGATCAGCATATGACTTCTGATGAGACTGTGCGGTAGCCATCTTCTTCTGTATCAACTGGACCTACTCAGAAGTCTCCTCAACAAGACGCAGTCCCAGTAAAGCTATCTCACCTACCTCTAACCAGCATAGGGGTGATCGACATGGCCTACCATATAGAGCCTCGTATGGTGCCATCTGTATAGTTTCCTGATAACTGTTGGTATAGGAAAATTCAACTAGGGAAATATGTCTCTCCCATGACAGGATGCATGCTCGCAACATGTCCTCAAGCACTTGTATCGTATGCTCGGACTGGCCATCAGTATGACACTGGTAAGCTATTCTTAGGAGAACCTGTGTACCCAGTTCCCTCTGAAGACTCTACCAAAAACGTGATGTAAAACGATCATCCCTATCTGAAAAAATGGTGCAAGGGACCCCGTGGAGCCGTACTCTCTCCCGGATATACAACCTTCCCAGCTCATTCACTCTGAAGGTCTCCTTGATTGAAAAGAAATGAGAAAACTTCATGAACCGATCAACCAAAACCCACACAACATCATTACCTTGAGGTGGCCTCGGCAAACCAGTCACTAATTTCATCGCAACATCATCACATTTCCACTCCGGGTTAGGTAACTGCTGTAAAATCCAAGCTGGCCGCTGGTGTTCCACCTTAACCTATTGACAGGTGGAACATCTCTTGATAAATCTATCCACTTCCCTCTTCATACCTGGCCACTAGTACTGTCGGCGCAAGTCACGATTCATCTTAGTGACTCCGGGATGAACTACCCATACCGAAGCATGAAACTCCCGCATCAGCTCCTCTCTAATATCCACTGTAACCCATACACATCCAGGGATACAAAGAACATCATACTCACCTATTGTCCAACTAGGAGGAGGGTCCTCACCTGACACACCTTCCTGTAGAACTAGGCCTTACGAATCTGATAGCTGTCTCATCCTTACACTCTCCAGGAGGGTAGAAGTCACAGCTAAGGATGATAGAAAAGACTGCCCTCGGCTATTCTGCACATCAAGATGCATCTCAGAGAACAAGGACATAATCTTCCATTCGTTTCTTGCCTGTTTCACAACCTGTATTTGAGTCCTCCTGCTCAATGCATCGGCCACTACATTGCCCTTACCAGGCGAATAAGCAAGCTCAAAATCAAAGGACTGTTGGTACTCCACCCACCATCGCAACCTAAGATTCAGATCACACTGAGTAAAGATATATTTGAGGCTCTTGTGGTCTGTGTACTCCACAAAACGCTCTCCCAATAAATAAGGCCTCCAACAGCGCATCTCATGAACAACTGCTACTAGCTCAATATCGTGCGTCGGATAATTCCTCTCATGTGGCCTCAGCTTCCGAGATCCATACGCCACAACTCTTTCCCCCTGCATCAACACTGATCCCAGCCCAATACCTGATGCGTCACAATAGACTGTGTAACTCTTGCCCTATTCTGGTAGTATTTGGACTGGTGCTGATGTCAACCTTCCTTTCAGCTCTTGAAAGGCTACTTCACAATCATCTGTCCATACAAATTTCACACCCTTCTTAGTCAGGCCTATCAATGGGGCTGCTAAGCGTGAGAAATCTTTTATGAAATGAAGATAATAACCATCAAGCCCTAGGAAACTCCGTATGTCAAATAAATTCTTGGTCATTTCCCAAGAAACCACACCTCTAACCTTCTCTAGGTCTACAGACACTCCCGTATCAGAAATAACATAGCCCAAGAAGTGAATTTGATCCATCCAAAAGTGTCACTTAGTCAGATTTTCTTATATATGATTCTCTCTTAGTGTATTTAGGACAATCTCAAGATGGTTAGCATGGTCTTTTTTATTTCAAGAATACACCACAATATCTTCCATGAAAACCACGACGAACGAGTCCAAATAAAGATAGAACACATGATTCATCAAAGCCATGAAGACCGTTGGCGTGTTCATGAGACCGAACGACATAACCAGATACTCATACAAACCATACCTGCTACGAAAAGCTGTACGAGGTATGTCTGTAGGTCCAACATGCACCTGGTGATTTCCTAACCTCAAATCAATTTTCGATAACACCCTAGCTCCTCGAAGCTGAACAAACAGGTCATCTATCCGCGGAATGGGATATCTGTTTTTAACCGTCAGTTGGTTCAATTTCCGATAGTCCACACATAGCCTAAGAGTCTTGTCTGCCTTTTTCGCAAAAAGGACCAGCGAACCCCATGAAGAAGTATTGGGTCGAATAAACCCTTTTCCCTCCAAATCTTTGAGCTATTCCTTGATCTCCTGCAACTCCATTGTAGCCATCCTGTAAGGAGGAATGGATACTGGTGCCGCTCCTGGCAATAGATCATTGGATAATTCCACCTCCCTCTCAGGAGGTAAACCTGAAAAGTCGTCAGAAAAAACATCCCTAAGGAACTCAACTACTGGAGGAAGGTCTGTCTGACTCACTCCATTATCATCTAGAAACAAACTATAGATCTGGGCTATCATCCCGCACATCCCACGATGCTCTGGTCCAGCTCGGCTTTCCAGGAGATCCCACTCGCCCTTAAGAGTATACACTGCACCCTCTGGTGATGTGAAAATCACCCTCCAGCGGTAACAATCAACATAGTCTCGGTAAGATACTAGCCAGTCCATAATGAGAATGACATCAAAACTTTTCATTTTGAGAAGATAAAGATCCCAGACGAAGTGACACCCTCAAACCTCAAGGGGGAACCCTATGCACTTATGTACAACCTCTGCCCTAAATCCTTGTGGTGTGTCTAGCATCAAGACGCCATCAGAAGACAACACAACTAGCCCAAGGATTTTCACTATAGGCGCGCAGATATAAAACTATGTGATGCACCTGTATCAAAGAGGGAGAATAAAATAACAGATGCTACTAAGATCATACATCTCACCATAGATGTTCCCTCTCCTTGATCCTTGGAAGTAGGCCGCACTAAATAGATCTGGCTTGAACCACGACCCTGTGATACAACCTCACTACCCAGAGTTGTCCCACTCTGATGTCTCGGTGTACCCTATGCTTGACTACCTCTTCCACGACCACAACCTCGGCCTGATCAGCCAGTCGCACCCCAACTCTCTGTCTGATGAGAAGCCTCTGACACTGATCCTGTATATGGAGTCGGTGCAGACCCTCTATCACTAGCTGCTGGTGGAAACATTTTGCAGAAATGTTGAAGAAGACCCATCTTGCCACATGATCGGCACTCGACTGGGTTCCTCAGACACTGCATCTTTGTGTGTCCCAGCCTACCGCACTGGTAGCACCTCATATTGCTAACCAAAGATAGGTTATGAATACTAGAATCACCGTGTGGACGCTCCAGACGATGCTTCCTACTAACTGTCGCTGCAATACCTGATCTCGATGTCGAACCGCTCTGGCTCGCACCTCCAGCCTCTCTTAGGTTACGTTCTGTGATTAGCTCCAGGTTCAAAATTCCAGAAACGTTAGTCAACATAATGATATTTACCTAAGATCAGATGTCATATCTCAGACCATCCTCAAAATGCATGGCCCTTGAAATCTCATCGCCCATCGGGATAGGTGTGAAGCACTGAAGCTTAGTAAAATGGGACGAGTATTACATCACTGATAACAAGCCCTGTTCCAGACGCAAGAACTCCCAGGCTCAATTGGCCCTCAAAGTCTCGGGATAAAAGAAATCATAGAAGGCCATATGAAACCCTATCCAAGCCATCTCCTGATGACGATCTGACAGGTTGATTACATCCCACCATCTCTTGGCGGAATCACACAACATGTACGTAGTGAGCTTCAACCTCCTCTCCGAAGGCTTCTCTAAATGATCAAAGATAGTTAGTAACACCTCTAACCCGGACTTTGTAGCCTGTGGCCCACCATCCCTTGAAAACATAGGCGGATGTTGCTGCTGAAACTCATGCGTCAACTCTTCCATAGTCGGGGCAGGTCGCAGTGCTCCCTGAATGGTCTACATAAAACACAACAAGCTCTCACAGAACTGTTCCTCAGCACCTGTGTCCGGTACAACTGCTAGGGCCACAACTGGCACAACTGGAGTTTCCTCTAGTATCCCATGGCCTACCACCTCCGGAACGTGGTCTTCACCTCTCTCCCGACAAATGACTGGAGGTTTTCGTGGTGGCGTGACTCTGCAATTCCAAACACACGCCTCAGTTCAAGATTTTTAACAAGGTTAAAAACTCACGAACACAAGAACCAGGACAGGAAAGGTCATGACCTTCTTAAAAACCACGTCAACCCACAGCCTGCTTCTAAAGCCAAGACTGCCTAAGGACCAATCACCAAAACCACTAGAGTCACTTCCTCTTCCCCACTCAGAATCTGGGTCTAGGTCAGGCTCTATTTTCAACATTCATTCTTTTTAACATACCCTTGTTCAAAAGATTTAACCAATGTTCCACAAAGTTCCGATCCCTGAGGGCCCATAAAACCTCCGTAATCAAAATTTGATGCCCATATTACCATGAAATTCAATTTAATTTAGCATTTACACCCCTTTGGTGCGTCGTTTCCCAATCTATAAGGTCCCATACTCCTCATGAATTAAAATATGACGTCACTCTTCATTCATTGCACCCAATATAACACAACAGTAGGCACGCCTATCAATCAACTATCAAAATAGCATGAAATAGCTATCTTAACACCTGTCACAACAGCATGCAGCATCTAATGCATACTAGATAGCATGGCATAATGCATGAAATGTGATTCCTATCAAGGTGCCTATATGATTCATGAGATGGAAACCCCTCATCTCTTCGGGTTGCAATGAAATAGAACCCATAATAATATCAATAGTATCAGCAAAAACCATGTGTGTCACTCAACGGTGAAATCAGAACAACCGTAATAATTAAAACCAGAAACCCAATTCCATACGAGGAAACTTTTCTTTTCCCTGCATGCAGTTTTGCAACTCCCAGGCACAGTTTATTACCAAAGTCCCTTCCCTTTGTACTCCTGTCTATAGTCACCGAACAGTAAGTCAATTGGAAAAGGAAACATCCTCTGATACCACTTTGTAATGTCCCGACCCGACTTACCATTCAACCCGGTAGCCGGACTGGTCGCCACATGGGCTCAAGAACATCTCACCAAATGCCAGAGGCTGTCGACGAGCAGGGAGGTCCTAGGTGAGTCCATGGGGAGACTATTCCCTCATTACCAAATCATCACAACAGAATGACAACGTACTACAGCGGAAGAAGGTAACCAGTAGACAACACATAGATAACAGAAATTGATAACAAATAGAAAGATTTGACATATATCTAATGGTGAAAATGTTACAGGAGTCTAGAAAACATCCAAAGATGGTACAAGTCAATACAATATAGTACAAGTGTACGAAACACCAAAAAAGAAGCCAAAAAGTATCCCATGTCGCATCGCAAGCCTCATCTTGGTCTCGTGCACTCCTACTCCGATCAACTAGTCATGTGCCTATACTAGGGCCTTTCCCCTTATCCATACCTGAAATCATATAATCTACTTGGGTCCAAAAACATTGCCCAAACAGGGTGTGAGAGAAAGTCCCAGTAGGCAACCACAAAAGATCTTTGCTAATCTGTTAGTGAATATATAAAACATGCAGTGTAATAGGGAAAGCAGTAAACATGGAAAACTACCAAGACCGACCCAAGCTTGTGCTTTGGCTTGGCATCACTTCAAGTATCCATTATATTCATTAACCACCTCATTCAAGTTTCCAACCATTCCTTGAACCCGTTCCTGGAATATTCAATTCAGAAACAAGGCATCATTCATGGAGAAAATCCACCAACACCCTACAATCCCATTCCGGGGAACCTCCTAGGTACCCAGCCTCACTCTAGTTGCGGTATAGTCCGTTATCTAATCCCTTCCCCGGTATCCTATAAATAATATCCGGGTATCTCCCATGACATATCATTCCATATTGAGTCTGTCCATGACATCTTACTTGGGATCCATGATTCACTCAACATCTCAGTAACAAGTCCCATATGAGTCCGTCCATGGCAACTCACATTGGTTACATGATTCACCCATGACTTGGTTTCACATTTAAAGCAGTTCAAAGCATTTAACTCACGTGGGATAGCAATTAAAGAATTAACATACAAGGGTCAATGGGAAAAACTCCATCCCATACCCGAAACCATTTCAATTACAATTTCATCTGATTGCAATTCCATTCATATTTAATTTCCATTTTTTAACAACCCCAAGGGAAATAAAAGCATCCAGGGTCAAACCCCCTAAAATAGTCATACAAGGAAATGCACCCAAGGGGTGGTTCCTATCCAAGGTATACAGCCTAACTCAGGCACACACCACCCTATTTAAATTACTTACAACACGCTAGGTAACAACGGGGTTAAATTCTAGGTTCAAGTGACACCCCCAAAAGTGGTCGTGTGACACTACGATATATATAAACAGCTTGACAATCAGCGAAAAGCACGAGAACACCTACCTTAGGCTCGTACTAGATAGCTCATCCAGTATCAGGCTCTGATTCGTCCTGGTTTGGAAGAAAACTGAATAACAGAAGAAGAACTAAAAATTAGTGCATATGAGCCTTAATTGAATCTACATTTGTCATGACCCAATGAATCGAGAAGGATTAAAAAGGAATTGAGGACTTCCCGTTGTGGATCCAACAAGATGAACGACGTTAAAAACAGAGATCGGATGAAGGAGACAGATCAAATTCTCCAAAATCCTTTTGAGCGCTCTTCCCCCTACTATGCGGTTTGAAGAATGGGGTTAGGATTAGATTTTTATAAAAATTTAATTAACTTAATTAAAAATTAATTAAATTTCAAAACACAGCAGGTCGCACGGTTTACCCGCACGACCTAACAAACCGTGCAAAGACCATGCGAACCTTCATGGAAGGCAAGGGGAAACCACATGGACACCCTACACGGTTTCCTCAAACCTTGCATAGGCCATGCTCCAGCCCATTCTAAGCCTGCACCAAGGCACATGGTTTACCTATGCCATGCGCAGGCCGTGTGCAAACCATGTTCCAGGCTATTTTTTACCTAAAACTTCGTTCCGGGCTCCGAAAAATCCCTAGAAACCTCTGTAACTCCCTCAATCAAGTTAGGCATCCACACTAGGCCTCAGCAGAACAGTTAAACTGAAAAAAAGGATTTGTACCTCATACGAAAACCCAGGTTCTTACAAGTCGACATGCCTTTGTTGCAATAATACATCCCCTGGGAGTTTTGACTGACAAATCCTTTATAAAATCAATTTGGACATATCTAATTTTCATGAAAAATTGGGAAGATATAAATGAATGTGATGATCTATAATAAAATAAAGTGTTGGCTAAGTTTGAGGAAATAGTTAAAGTACCTACCACCATGTCATTAGGAACTTCAACCTCCATGGTTGTAATCACATAGGCTCTCCCTTTTTCTCTTGGATTTTTCTAAGGCGTATTTCCTTAGCACTTAAGACACTCATTTTCATAGTGTCCCATCTCTTTGCAATTGTAGCATTGAATATCATTGAATTTTTTCTCCTTGCATTCATCAGATTGATGACCCTTTTCTCCACAATTATAGCAGACTCCCATGCCTTTCAAGAATTTCCCGAGATGATTATTTCCAAAGTTCTCACATAATGGGAATAAATTTGTTTCCTTGATCTTATTTTGTGATTCTCCTTTTCCATTGTTATCAGATTACCGCTTATTATTTTGGTTTCCTTTGAAAATATATGATCTAGATGATTACCTCTCTTTTTTTATGGCACTTGATATAATTTCATCATATGATGAAAATGATTGAGAATCTCGTGCCCTTCAAATACTTGGCTTAAGACCCTAAAATAAATGAATAATATTGTCTTCTGAGTCATGTATGTAATCTACGACATACCTGGCCAACCTTGTGAAAGTAGCCTCATATTGTACAACACTGTCTTCTTCCCTTTTGTTTTAATCTAAGAAATTTCCTCTTCATTTCAGCTCATTGCTGATGAGGGAAATATTTTTCGAAGAATATTTCCTTAAAAGTCCTCCATCCCATATATTCTATTTCTTATTCCTCCATGGTATTCTGAATCAAGGGCCACTATTGATCATCATCACCCTTGAGACAATATACTGAAAGTACGGTCTTTTAATTTTCATTGCATCTTAATGCCATGAATATCTTTTCAAGGTACTTGATCCATTGCTCAGCAACCACTGGGTTAGTAGTCCCACTAAAAGATGGGGGCTTCTACTACATGAAACGATCCAACACTGGTTTAGAATGGTTATTCGTTACAACCTGAGTAAGTTGTCCCAATATGGTCATGATCTTATCTACTCCAACATTGATTGTGTTGACTTGCTCAATATGGAGATCCATACCTTTCCCGAGAGTGTTGATTCCCCATTTTCCATTAGACTCTATTTCTAAATAATGGGATACACAATATTATTTTATGAATCTCAAATAGAAAAGCACTCAACATAGATTGAAATTCTATACATAGGTAATCTTTTAAACATGGTTCCTATAAGGTAAAATTTACATTAAACTCTTTCATAATGTCTTGTAAAGAAAATGTGAATTATTTTAAGAAAATCCCCTAGGAGTGTTGTAACCAAGAGTGAAACAAGACCAGTTGTCGTGCACCAGTTCCCATTCGAGTCTAACTCAAAGCGGTGTTTTCAGGTTTTACCCCTAGATACATTTGTGCCAGAGTTTCCTCTACCAGCTTGTATCAAGAGAGAGACGTATTTCTTAAAAGATCCACATAATATATTCCTTACCAAAATACCAGGACGTTCTTGAATGTTTAACCTCAAATACTTCCTTAGGGATTTGTTCCATACTATGCATTCCCTACTCTAGTTTCCATGTTTTCTACTAAACTTCCTCTCATACCAACGATAACACCCCGACCCCTCTAGGCATGAGCCAGTGCATTACATGTCATATTTTCATGGTTAGAAGGAATGAAAAATCCTGAAGAAACGATCAGTTTAGTGTTCTTGAAGAAACTATGTACATAGGTGTTACTAAAATTACATTGGAAATGTTTAAAAAATACAATACATAACGAAAACTAAAAACTGCATCCACAAGAACTCAATAAATGATCTCCTCTTTGTCACCTGTTGAAAGTAAAAAATGAAAGGGGTGATCTCAAACGCTCAGTAAGGCTTAAAAATAGCAGAAACATGAGTAAAATAATAAGTGAATCATAATCAATCTGACATAATCAATATGTCACAATGAATAAATGAAAAACTAATCTCATTAATAAACTGAGAATGAAACTGTATCCATAGATTTTGTCATAGTGAAAACCTCATGGATAATAATAATAACTAATAATGAATAAAGAGAATGATTATTAATTGTACATCATGTATATGGCACATGAAACCATGATACCATTAAAACAGTTTAGTTCTGTGGGTAGAAAGCCATCTGATTTTTTGGAAACCAACTTGAAGGGTTTGTCGCCAAACTGATTTGTCTCATGAGACCCACCGATGCATTGAGGGGCTATAGCGGGTCACACACACCACTTCATGTCAAAATAATTATTTATATATAGATTTAATACAATAGAAAAATTCCATTTCAATATCCGTATGGAAAGACGCTGGGGAGGGGCAGTTCTTGTGGGCTGGGCCTATGGGTCATGTAATGGGAATGGTATGCCTCTGGGCCTTCGGGTCATGTATTACGGGTAATGTTGGGCCTTTTACCTTGGGCCTAAAGGTCATGTTCGGGTTCCCCTTCAACCCTTAAAAAGAGGATTATCTGTAATAAAATAAAAAAGAAGGTCTTCGGGCCATTCAGAATATCCGTATGGAGTATAGTATACCGATTCATCAATATTTCCATAATTAAAATAACATTCCAAAAAAACACCATATGTAAAATGGTATACGGTTTAGAAAACAAACATATCCATGATATGAGATTCTGTATATTTAATATAAATTTAATTTCAAATGAAAATTTATCTCAAATTGGAAGTAGGTACACCACATAAGGATTATTAGGTGCACAATACAAAGTTAGTCACACCAAAATAGTAGTTGAGACAAAGGCCCTTACCATGATGTAATCGGTCAAATCATATGACTAGAACTTAATAACCCTCAAATTAATCATTTAATAACATGAATATTAATAGAATAATTTTATTATATATAAAATGTCTGTACACATATACCACATATATGAAATAAGTGGCAAACAATGAAAATCCCATAGAAATGAAAGTGAGATGAGAAACCCCTTACAAACAGTTTGGCATGGAAACGAGTGTTATTATGAGGAATTATTGAGAGGTAAAGGGGTATTACTTTATTTTTATGTCACAAGGGTAGTATAGGGGAGGTGAGAAAACATACCTCATCATTAGGAATTAAAAATAAATGGTCACAACATAGGAAAGATTCTTGAACAAAAGTGAGAGAGGGGATCCCTTACAAAGATTGTGTCATTAGAGTACAGATAAATCAATGAAACATTTATGTGTGACAAATAAAAAACCACAAAATATAAGTGGATATATAGTATAATACAATAATACATCATTCACACATATCCTTGGAATAATGTAACCAATGAAATTTATGTTTAACTCAATGAATGAAAATTTAGTTAAGCAATCTCTTACATTGCGCTCGAAAGTATTCTTGTTTTTTCTTAACGACCGGAATAATCAAATTTAGATTCATAAATTAATAATTAAAAAAACTAATAAACATTTAATTGATCTGTTATAACCTTATTATGTTAATTAATGTCTTTTTTTATGGTTTTAATAGATTCAATTTTATTGTTTTGGATGCATTTGTTTACATGGTTTCATGTTTTGTTTACTTGTATTCATTAATGGAAGTTCATTTCAAATGTGGTTGAACATCCATAATTGTTAATATAAATTATTAGTGACATTAAAGATATATAAATGATATTATAATTATTCTAGTTATATACCATGAGGATGACTCATTCGATGAGTTAAAATAAATGCTTGGATTTGGCTTGGTGGTTTTGTGCACAATAAACTAGTTTTGTATTATTAGTCCATATTATGAATCTGTAAAGATTATAGAACATTAATAAAGATAAAATACATATATTATGACCTTTTTAAAACCATTTAAAAGGTTTAATGACCATTATTGAAGATAGTAATTCAAATTGAAAACCCATCTTCCTTGAGTGTGATAAATTTAAACATCTCAGACGGTGTTTGCATTTATTGTATAAAAGGAGGGGAAAAAGAGAGATTATGATGAAATATTCTATTAGCACCCTGAAAATATAGTACATGTAAGTTACTGGAATTATCATGGCATTTTTATGAGGGGAGGTGATAAGAGAGAACAAAAGAATGGAACTTTGTAAACAAAATTGAAAGAAAAGAGAAGAAAGGTTCACCTCTTGAGTACTCCTCCTTGAGAATATAATTAAGGCCTTTGTTTTTGGCCTTTTGGTAAGACCATCAGGTCTTGGACGTGGGTAGAGGGCTTGGGATGATTATTTGAGATAATTTAGGCAAGGCATGAATCTTTAGTGGTGTAGGAGGAAGAGGGAGTGAGGGGTGGTTTATATAGTGGAGGGGAGATGAGTTTTCTTAATTTTATAATCATTTATTTATTATATCCTCTCAAGACAACCAATAGTGATTATTCCATGAACAAGAAAAGTAATATAAGCATTTGAATTCCAACCAATTGGTATTACATCAGAATATCATCACCAATGACTCAATTAATCCATTATTTATCATTTATTGTGAATTATCGGATTTTACTATTCATAAAAATTCAAGTATTTCAGAAACATTCCCAAAATTCACCCTAAAAATTATTCAATTTTTAGAATCCAAAAATGAAGTATATTTTTTAAAAATAATTTTCCAAATATGATTATTTTAATATTTAATTAAAATAGTTATTTAATTGAAAAATATAAACACTAAAAATTTTCATCTTCATTTTTAAGGTGCCTAAATTCATTTATACACTCAATGGTATGGGTATCATTTATAAGAGTAATATTACTATTCATAATGGTAAATTACTATTCATAAGGATAGGTTACTATTCATAAGGGTAGGTTACAATTCATCAAAAATTTAAGTTAATCCTATCAGACTCTAAATATCATCTTGAACGCAACCGTGTATGTTAGATTTTTAAAATTCAAAACGCAAAGTTGGAAAATTTAAGTTTAATGGATAGGTTATGGATATCTCCTATAAGTAACCATGTTTTGTTCCATATAGGCTCAGTGATTCAGGAAATATAGGCTATAACTAGATGTATTTAGGAGAAACATACCATGAAGTGTTTGGGGTGCTACATAAAATATGAGTATGTACCAAGTATCTCACATGGGGGATTGGTTATCACCCAAGGCATAGCATATCTATATTTCGAATGAGTTTATCCATGGTTTCTCTCCTAGGGAACCTATGCCACCCATGAGTATAATATTCTTCCCAGAGATCTTCTCTAAGGTAAGCCAAATGTTCACTCTCGGTCCATCAAGTTCTGCTAATATAACTACAAAATTACACCCACAATATCCTTATGTTGGGACCCATGTTCCCACTGATCCAAAAAAAATTCAATGAATAACAACCAAATCATGCATACGATAACAAGTCTATCATATGTGCCGAATGACAAATAGGGTATCACATAAATTTTATTAAACCCATCAAACAAGACAAATGATATTATGAACACACAATAAGAAATGAGACATGATGCAAAATCCTCAGACATTAGGTACATGGTATTAGGAATAAGCACAAGGAAGAAGTGATAATAAATTAGTATATGTCACAAGGCATGGGGAACATGTAATAAATATGAGAAATGAATCATTGTAATTATTAAAATTCTATAAGAAAAGAAGAAAGCACAATGAATAAGCCTTTAATAACTGGCTGATGTTCTAAGAAATAAATCATAAAACACTTCATTGGTATTGTTCAACTAATTTAATCAATTTCATTTCATTCAAAAAATGAACCACGGAATTTGAAATAACCATTAAAATTGAGGGACTAATCGATGGCCAAGAAATCATTTTAATTCAATTTATTAATATGAGATATTCATTAAGTGTGAAAATCGCCTAGAGGGGTGTTAAAATATTTAAGGATTAATGGGATTTGGCCCCAAAGGATGAGCCACACCCATTGGTGTGGAAAGATTCAAGGCGATCAAACAAATTTATGATTTGATACTCACATGGATCTCAACAGACATAGTATTGTGTTTAAATTAATGTATTTGACAAAAAGAAGCATCATTGAAAGCTTCTAGTGCATGGAACAATGTAACACCATAATAAACACCACAAGGCTTCAGGAACGAAGCTGGATAACCTAACTTATAATAGGGAAATCCCACATGTCTGATATATAATCCTGATTTATTCCAGTTTGAGATAAATCATAGAAAAGGATGAACACGCCAAAAATTGGGTGAATTATGTCTCACCAAAAAAACACAACATGGCGGATTCAATGAATAATAGAATCAAGAAGAATCAAGATCTTACTGATGCAGATCCAACATGATCGAAGATGTTTAAATTAGAGTATGGATTCATGATATATCATGATCCATAGGTGGATAGGAGGAAATATCATCATCAAAGAATGTACTATCCACACATAGCTGGAGAAAAATAAAATAAGGAGGAAAACAGTTTTAACTCATTAAGGTAATTTTAGTAATTTCACCCTCAAAAACTGGCTCACAAGGTTTGGCATCATGGCGTGGCCAAAATGATCACCAACCGTGTGGATCCTACTACTTATCAACCTCATGCTTAATAGTTTTCCCGTATTTTTTCACTAACCATGTGAAAATCGTGCACTAAATAGTGCACACACACTACTTAAGTGCCATGTAGCATGCAGGCTAGGGGCATGATTTGAGAAAACCATGTGCCACATGTTTTCACCCTCTACTAAAAACTATAGAGCCTTGCACGTTCGTTATATCCCTCCGACATGGTTTCAAAATTAATGCCTAATTATACTTTAGGGTCATATGGTTACCCATAGGAGGCCACATGGTTAAATCTCACCATGTTCCAGAGTCTTTATTTTCTTATAAGAGGGCCTCTAATGCACCCAAAATCCATCCAAACACCCATGATACCTCTTGGGGTTCAAAACACATCTAAAAAATTTACATAAAAGCGTTCCTACTCTCATAATTACATTTTAATGTTTTTTTAATGAATAAACCATCCACTAAATTCCAAAAATTCAAATTACATTGGAATTATACCCTAGCTCAAAACAAGGGTCGTTGCACCTAATATTAGAGGAGATATCATATTATGATGTTTATCTGGGATTCCACAATGAGTTTTCCCTATCCGATAGATGTTCATATTGTGAATGATATGATCATTTAAATTACACCAATCCCATGTGGGATATGATCAATGTTAGAAACATATGATAAAAAGAAATCAGTCTCACCTATTATAAGTGTGGGAGTTACATGCAAGGACAACTATCTGGATCATTAATATAGAACATGGGCCTGATGAAGGCATATTATATATCCAGGTAATGGAAGGAATTTGATTCATCATAGTTTATTTGATTGGGGTTTACATAATGAGGATTCCCTTCTATTGTAGAGATGTCATATTTTTCCACTGATTGGGGATTACGCAATGAATTTTCCCTAATATTCTCACTGAATAAGGCTATCATGTCCCAAGAGGTCTCCCAAAAATAACTTGGTTGTTTACGTGACATCTTTGGATGTATTCCTGACATGAATGATTGTTTTCCTGAAATTGTTTTAGTAGAAATCACATGATCTAGGTTGGAATGTTTATAGGATGCCATAAGACCTAGCTGCGGATAGTTGGAGTAGATCACATGATCAAAGATGACTTATTCCAAGGGTGTCAAATGATCTAGCTGACTTTTTTTGAGTATATCACATGATATGTGTTAGTATGTCCCATTTCCTTCATGATACCTGGTTGACTTGCTTAAAGGGTGTCATGATATTTGGATGGTACACATGGAGGTCATCTCAAGACCTAACTGACATACACTATTATCACCACATATCCTGGGAGACATGTCTAAAGTAAATCAGAAGATATGGATGGTGATCACATAAGGATTTTCAAGACTTATGTGACATGCTCAGAGGGTGTCGTGTGACTTTCTTGAAGTTCCTAGATGACATCACATGGTCCAAATTGTATTTATAGGGGAAATCTCATGATCAAAGCAATAGGAACAGATGTTGTTGTATGATCTGGATAATTCATAAAAAGCATGTGAGGGTCATAATAAGTTTTCTTCACATAATACTCCCATATTTTATCATTTATTCCATATTTTTATGCATTTTTGCTTTATATTTTCATAGTGTTATCTTTTTTAAGTATGACGTGATTCAAAAGATATGTACGATGTCCTTCGCATAACCCACCACATTTCCTTCACATGATCTATGAGTGATCAAGTGATGTGACCATGCAAGTCAGATGATCTTCTAGGCCATTACCCATATTATTACCTGATGTAATACTATTCGATCATGATATTAGTCTCTATGAGAAGTCTGGTATGATGCTTGGGTACATTGGAGATAGATCCAGAGATGCATTTTTTCATGTTAGGTTGGGTGATTTATAGGCCTCTCTACCCTATGTATGTGATAATTTTCATGGTGTTTATTACGAGTATTCACAAAAGAGTCATTGGAGGGTTTTGGTGTCACTCACTTCATGAAATACCTCCATACATGTCGCATGATTTTAAATGATGAGAACACTATCCCATAAACATTGTATTTGTTGGATTTTACCCAATAAAATGGTTATTTACTCAACATTTGTACATTACAAGGGGATTTCAAAATATCCCGCATACTTTTATAGGGACTTGTGTGAGATAAGAATTCTTGTTGAAAGGCCTTCATGTGATCTGAAAGGCTTTCTTCAGTAATATCAATGAGATAATAGTGGCTCCCCATGGGGTTTTCATGAGGTCGAGTTGTAATATCGAGAAGGGACTTATGGTATCAAAGGTGATCATCCAGGGTGTATAACTCTGATCACTTAAGATCACCGTATCTTACCCTCAAATGAATCTCATGAAATTTCCATTTAATTTATTTGGTTATTTTTCAAGTATTGGGGATATTGTGAGTTTGTATGAGTGTTGTCGAAGACATTCACTCTCCCCGTCATTGATGCATCGTGTGACCCAAAAAGGGTCTTGTGGTGATTTGTGAGCATTATCATGGGAAATAATTTTATTTGTATTTGGAGATAGAGGGGGAGAGAAAAAATATATGGACATCTTCAGAGTCCTTTCATGATGAAGGGAACATGCCACTAGGCTCTTGCGTGAGAAGGCGAACAGGTCTTCAGGACTTCTATAAAGTCTTTAATACCACATGGGAACTTTGCATGAATCTTTATGATAGTAAGAGGCTCCTATATTTTGGACATTTATCTACTAATTTTACTAGTATTTTAGATGCTTTTAGGGGTATCATCTAGAAATGGCCTCATGATCAGTTAATTACATAGACACCTTCTCAAGAACAAGGAGTATTTGTCAAAGGGGATCTATGTGGATTCCCAATAGGTTATGCACTACACCTAAATAATCCACATAACCTTCTGAAGGTCATGGGATCATGTGTTCTATTATAGGTTACATGATCTGCGTATCATAGTCATCTTCTATCCCTTTTATATTTGGGAAAAAATAATACTCATATTCAAGTATTTATTCCCTTGTGAATTTTCAAATTATCATTTGGTGGGCATCAAAAAATTCCCCCTTAGTATCATCATCCATGGGGATAAGGGTTCAGTTCTAAGGATTGTAAATTCCATCTTGAGGCTTTGGTGCTATTTCTAGTTGGTCTCTTGTGTAACTCTTGGTCTTTTGGGTAGAATTTGGTATTCTGTGGAAGTCCCTTTAAAAGTGAGAATATAGGGAGAATCATTCACTCACTACCCAACTACCAGATCTCTTGTGATCTTCCTTAATTATGTGACCTCTTCATAAGACCTTCCACATTAATCAATATTGAGATCAATTTGTGAGACCATTTCATGAGAACATCTTCATAAGACTTTCTTTTTCCAAGAACTTATTTTAATCAACTATGAATTACATTTTATTAATTTTTTGAACCTGAACCGTATAGTTTCATAATTATCATGGAGGTTTCGTAGGAACAGATTGTATGATGGTTTGATCATTTAAAATAAAGCGGATCTCATGACCATGTAAAGGTCACGTGATTTCGAGTCTTATGGTGGGTCTTGTAGTCATGCGGTGTTCGGTGTTCGGTGGGTTTTTTCAGTCCAAAAGATCCTTATGAGAAAGTAATTTTTTTTGGTAAATTATGAGATTAGAAATCCCTTTGATGGTTTATATGATGTGCATGAGGATGGAAATGTTATGAATTTCTTTTGAAAATATTTTTTTCATCTCTCTAACATATGCCACATACTTTTGTTCAGGTGGCCTCAGGATCTCATCATACTTCCTACAAGCCTTAAAAACCAGATAGAGGATAAAGCAGCAATGGATCATTAGGATTCTATCATGGAAGTTGTAGATGATTCTCTCATCTATTTTTTTGCGTCATCTCAGATGGGTTTCGTAGAGTTTATGGGAGAGAAATTTGGGGAATATACCATTTTTGATCTTTTTCCACTCTATGGGTTAGGTCTTACCAATGACACTCCCATTCCTTCACCACAGCCATCATTCATACCATCCTTTTGGGTTTGGAAATCCTATAACATATTCTGAGAGAAAATCTCTCATGAGACCTATTTTATGCTGAGGGAGAGCCCACATATGAGCATATTTTGACGTTCATGCCTACAGACATTGATGGGAACAATTGTGAACATGATTCATATGTTCATATGTACCATTTGATAATGTGGAAGTCTACCTCTGTCCAGAAGTTTGGTTGTGTTTCCAACTAGAGATTTTGGTTAGGGGGTAGCTACTTTTTTGATTTGGGTTATCCCTTCAGGGTGAAATACATCACTTTTGAGTTTTCTATAAAGTTAAAGTAGGTTGGGATATATGAGGATATTTGGATCTCACAAATATTTTCCAATTGCAGCAAGGATATGATAACATAATTGTTTAGTCATTGGAGTCCATATACAAATAGTTTACACCGTCATTCATGGTGAGGTGGGTTCCATACTTTGAGATAGCCTCTCAGATACTAATTACATATGTGTTTCACCCATATTTGGTGAGATGTATGATGTGTTTTTTCATCTATTGTATGTGTGGGATAATGAAGTGACTACACCTCCCATTAACTCAGAGCTGATTAGGATGGATGAAAAGTCCTACTTTAAGGGGCCACTTCCTGAGGCATATATCCCATTCAAAATGTGGGCGATCTACTTTATTATGAAAACCCATTCTGATCTAGGATCTAAGAAGTCGAAGGCATGTCCTATGAAGGACTCTCACAATGTGGAAAGTGCTTATTGTACTATGGTTGATGATAGTGAATTTAAATAATGGGGATGGGAAGTAATACCTAGTGTTGACCAGTCAATTCATCTGGTCATTTCCCTTTTTTATGTACCTGAGTGGTTACTTACTAATGAAGAAGAAAAAATGTGGAGTTAGAGTCTCCACCTTTGTAGTGGCAACCTAAATGGAAGGGGGAAGTGTATCATGTTATCCATCCCTATACTGGAAAAATATTATCGCCTTCTATTTGATATTTATAGGGGATAATCCCCTTATTGGATCTCTGGTCCCCTGGTACAATGGGGTTTTATGGGGGCTCGTCTTGGTGGATATGAATATCTAAAAATCAAGAGTATCCCAAAAATTATCTTCAAATCCTATGTGTAGTTTATTATTTGGGTAAGACCTATTAAACTGAAGTATTGGGTGGTTAGGGGTTTTATGATAAGTTATGAGTGTTTTTCTTTACACCATATGATTCAATGATGATAGGTAATGTGTCTAATAAAGGTGAGGTTAGTCTTCCAAACTGGGCCTATATGATGTTACTTCGCAATGGATCCCTTTCCACTCTAATATATGGGGACCTCCTCTATGAATGGTATGAACCCTCCCATTTTATAATCCAATTATTATATGTCTTATTGATATGTCCTCACCTTATTCATGTACGATCTATGGAACATCCAATGGTGTCTCAAAAAATTTGGATGATGTTTACTAGATACGAGACTTAGTACAAGATAAACCTTCCTCTAAAAGGTGAAGCAATTGGTTTATCCTAACATTTTACTGTGGTTTGTATTCACTCATATCCTAAAGGGAAGTTATCCAAAATGATAAGTGAATTAACCAAATTACCACCGTACCCTGAGGAAAAATATAGGCCTAGAAAGAAACTGGTTTCGAGAGGACTAACTACCCTAGAAGTACACTGTAAATAAGTAAGGAATTTAACATTACCCTCATTTTAGGTAGAAGTTCCAACTAATGAGACTATAGTGACTATGATTACACAGTTTAACGTCATGTTAGGGTTATTATTTTTGGATGCATCATTGCACTAGATGAATTAGAGAACATTGAACTCAGAGGATGATCTCTATGTAATATTGAGTTAAGAAGAACTACCTTTGGAAGGGTCTTCCCTTCTCACTGCCCCTCTAAGAAGAACTTTCAATGAATGACCTAAAGAGGTCAAGGCCTTCTCCTGAGACCTTGATGTAATTTTGTAATGTTTCAAGTGTAAGGTTTTCTATTTTCCTATAGTTTACCTAATGGAGGTTCCTCGAATACTGAAAATGGCCTCCAATGAACATTGATATCTGGTTTAGAGGCATCATTAAGGGACTCACTTTATTTTATGTTTAAAGGGTCATGGGGCCATTTAAACCATGCTTAAATACTTTATATATTTTTTTACATAGTGGTAGGCTGTAGTGGAAGGACCTATTCTTCATTCCCTCGTATATTCTCCCTAGGGTATGACTATTTGAGATGAATTTAACAATGACCATGGGACTAATGATGAGGGATCCCCATGTCAACTAGCCCAAATGAGGGTGGAGATTACCATTACTAGAGAAATAACATTGAATTCATCACCTTTTAGACATCCTTCCTTGGATGGGAAGGAGAAAATGGAGTGATTTGAGTTCTCATAGACATGCCCTACGAAATCCTCAATTACGTGTAACATTACACAATTTTATTATTTTGGTTTATCCTGAAACCATATCATGATTTTTTAAAAATATATAGGACCCCACTGATCCTACTAAGAGGAACATGTATCTTCTCTTGAGGATATGAGAGAGCATTCAATTGCTTTAGAAGACCCATCACTATTAGGACCAACCCATCAATAAGAAGAGATGGATAAGGTGTCGACTAGTCATGCTCATTTCTTACTGTAGATAACCCAAAGGTCACACAATTTTATCCAACATGGGTGAACACACTTTTGGAGGATACTGATTTAGGTATCTATTTCTCTACTGGGTTAGACATGATGGAGGCATGTTTTGGTGAAGGTGAATAATTCTTAAAAAATGGAAACATTGTTTAAATAATTTCATGTCACCTAACATTCTATTTTGTTATAGTGACCCTAAATGGTAGAATGATTAGAACCTTTTTTGTGGAATCATAAGATGTGACATGAAGCTTCTCGTCGTAGGATAGTGTTGCCTCTTTACCTAAGGATGGGGTTAGGAAATGGACATCACCAGTGGCACAACTGATAAAGGTATATTTCTAACATTGTACATATCAGTTTGGATAATTAGAGATATGATATCATTTGTCCTTTAGATGATAAACACCTATACCCCTTATTTTAGTGTCCTCACCTTGAAGATCAGATGTTCCAATCCAAACCCTCTTATGGATTCCTCCGACTGAGTCGAATCATATAGAGGCCCATGTAACGTCCTAGATTTTCTTAAAGGTAGATTACATTTAATTTTAGTTAAAATTACATTTTTTGTCCATAATAAATATTCTTAAGAGGTTTAAGGAGGTCTCGAGAGCTTCAAGAGATCGTTCGGAGCCTGGAGCCCCATGAAAGGAAAAAAATATTGGGTCTCATGGTTTGGAGAAACCATGGAGCACAGCACACACTATATCCCTAAATGGAGAGGTTGTAGATAGTGAGGTGATGGGGGATATATGGTTTATCTAAATCCATATGAATCCATGTATATGGCCGTGTGGTGCTACAGATCTTTGAGATAGAGTTTTTGTAGGTTTTTTGAATGGTTAGATAAATTGTGCACCTAACCATGTGTAGTGCCCCTTTGAAGCATAACCTTGCACACACTTGGTGCATAGTTTGGCCAAATGTTTGGCCAAACCATTCACCATTTTTTTGTGGAAGAAATTTAATTTTTTATCCTATTTAATGATTTTAAACCAACAAATTCTTCTACCTTTTTTTCTCTAGTTTTATAGCCCTCCTATTCCATGCATGGAGATCCTCCTACCCTATTCATAGGTTTTGATCTATCTCCTTCATCCAGTAACCAAATCACTCATAGTTGGAAGAAATGGAAAGTTCTTGTTAAGATAATCCCCCTTTCTTGTATTTCAAGGTTCATCCATAGTCTGTTGTTCTATTCAGGTGTGACCACATCTGTAACAGCCCAAGATTTTATGAAAATTATTCTTTTTAATTTCACTAATGTCTTGTGTTGTACGCTACACCAAAAGGATCTTGCACAACACGGATCCTTGAATTTCCTTGCATTACACGCAATCGCGACCTTCCTCGATAGCGTGTGTAGTACGCAATACCGAGTTTCACTAAACAACGATATGCTATTAAAATATTATTATAACTAGCCGTTATGAATAGTAATAACCACCTTTTAAAATTTTAGAAATTTTATCTCTCAAAATGGACTTCATTTTTGGATTCGGAGTATCGAATTTAGCCTAAGGTGAAATTTTGGTACTTTTCGGATAACTTTCATATTTTGATGAATAGTGAAAATTACTAAATTATAATTAAAAACAACTTTTTTAATCAAAATAATTAATAGTGATAAATTATTAATTTGAGTTGTTTTAAAGTATATTTAGAATATATTTTTACAATTTAATACAATGTTGGACATTGGATGTAATTTCACATTTAAACCAGTTATAAACAAGTGTCAATCTTTTGATAGTTATTATCCCTTAAAAACATGCTATTTGTTGTGACAGCAGAAATTAATTATAAAATTAATTAATGAAACTTATATGTTGAGAATTTTGTAAAATAGAAATCATTTTTGAACTCGGAATATGAAATATAGCTTAGGATGAAATTTTGGTATTTTTCTGAAAACTTTCAAATTTTGATGAATAGTGAAACCACTAAGTGGTAGGTTAAAAACTGAATTTTGCATAAAACATAATTTTACCGCTACTGTGAGTGGAATTTCGAAAATCCGACAGACACGGTTAATATCAAGGACTAAAATGTGGTTCAATGAGATGAAAATAATTTTTTGTGAATAGTAACTTTTTACTTTTTTTACCACGGTTAATAGTAAATAGGGTAACTAAGGGTAAATATGATATTACAATTACCCTAACACATGTCCTAATTCTATTGGATAAGTATAATTCGACCCAAAACAACCTTATGAATAAAATATGACCATTTAGGCCCACTTGGGTTAGATTAGGACATTTATTATTAATTTATTCAAAGAAGGGTTAAAATAGTTAAAATCAAAGTTTAATAAGTAAATCATTTTTAATATGGGGTTATACATAAGATAAATTCGACTATAAATATTCATTAGAAAGCTAAAACGATTTCCTACATAATGGTATTTTATTTATAATTTTTAGACCTTAAATAAATTAATTTATTTATGACACAACAATGATGCAGTAATTACCCTTTTAAGTAAATATTAACATAATTGATGTTATAAATGCTCAAATGAATGTAATTTGAGACTTTTTATGAATTACACTAATTTTCTAGGTAACTATGATATATTAGTGTTGATTTAATCAACTTGGTTTGAACATATAATTCTGTTATGACTTTCAAAAAAATCATATATCAAATAGTGTCAAAATTGACACAAAATAGTTTTTAAATAAAATATTATATTATTAATTGTTATTTTATTCCTAAAAATCTAAGGTTCGGCCAAATGACTTAGATAAGGATATATATATTAATAATAAACAATTTGGGGTTCGTTTGGCATGTTATAGTAAGTGTATTAACCATATAGTGAAAGAAAACAAAAAGACACGGTAAAAGTTAAATTATTTAACTAAGAGTTAAATCTAATTGATAAGGTTAAAATAATACCCTAAACTTGTCTAAATCCTATTGGATGATAGGATTTCGACCCATCCCCACTTTTTCTTAGAAATAAGACCCTTTGGAACCATTATAAACCGATTTTTACTTTAATATAAAATAATATTTTGATATATTCCTAAGGTGCCCCTCTCCTCCCTTATAAAAGGGCACCTCCTCCCCCGCCTCCTCACACCAATTTGAGCACTCAATCTCGGCCAAACCCTGCCAAAATCACTTCTACACTTCCCTAGAAACATCCTAGAGGTTCTGGTCTTCCTCAAAGACCAATTTTAGTGCCCTAAGAGGAGGTCTCAAAGAGGCGCTTCAAAGAAGAGGTAATTACCGTTACCAATTCTTTCATCTTTATTTCTTCTTCCACTTCTTCTTCTTAGGTTGTTTCATTATGAAGTAATAAAATCAGTATCACTTATATACTGATATGTTATTATAAGTATGAAACAACCCTATTTCACCATCTATCCATCCTACGGAAAAAGAAATCACCGTGCGTGCGTACGTACGGAATACCGTCTCCACGCCGTGGTGTAATCTATTTTCCACCACCACCTTACATGGATGGGTATAATGGTGTAAAGAATAACTATACATATTTATTACAACATCATATTTACTATGATATATTGTATAATCCACTCCAATTCAATTAAATATTTATGGAAATGATATCATCGCTCGTGCGTACGTACGGACTACCGTCTCCACGACGCAATGAGATTCATTCTCCATGTTAACCATTTAAGAATGATTATAAAGTATATATAAGAAATAATAATGAAATATAAGAAATTATAAAGCTACTGGATTTATGTATATATATATATATGTATGTCATCTAATTACTTCCATTCAAGACAATAAGGAAAGGAAAACAGCGTTCATGCGTACGTACGGACTACCGTCTCCATGAACGGTGTTTTTCATTTCATTTATCTATCTATTATATATATATATACTGAATATATATGATATATAAATCATATTTTATATTCTGGAAGTAAGTAAATCATGATATAAGTAATAATAATTTCAAGAACAACAAGTCAAAACACCTACGATAAATGAAACGATTTTACCCAAAACGCTTCTTTAACATGGAATTTACAAAAGAACGGGTAATATAATGTCATAAGTGAACCATATATGATATCATAACAATGAATATGATTCTGTAATAAGTAAATGACATTATTTAAATCATTATACAGGAGGTTCGGACACATACGAAGCAAATCGGACCTAAGGTAAGGGAAATATCACAATCTCATTTTTATCCGAGATTGTTTATATGTTGGGGTGTATTTTATCATCCACATCTATGTTTTTTCAATATGTAATGTTATTTACATCCACCTACAATTGTTTAAATCCAATTTTACCCTTTGGTGAGTTTTTAGTAAAAGATATGAAAGGAATCTTTTGTCGTTTTTCGTACGAGGTACTTTTTGACTTTTCCGACAAAAGTACGAAAAATGTTTTTATTAACTTATACGGCATGAATGGATTTCTAAAACATTATTTCCAAGAAGCTTACTTTACAAGTATTCAAGTTTATTTTTAATCAAATTCTTTTAGTTTAAAATTGTATGACATGTTAAGAACGGAAAAGTGTTTTTGAAGTAGAAAGGATATTTTCCTCAAGAATAGAGTTCAAGTATTTTATCAAAATTATTTTCCGTCTAAGATAATAAAAGGGTTCTATTTTTATCCCTATTATGACATGGATTTGATTATGTTGTGATGGAAATATTTTTATGAATTCCTTTATCTTATATGAATTGTTTTATGATGTCATGTTGTTTAAGAATCCCATTTTTATTACATGGGTTATGCAATGATGTATGATTTATGATTTTGTGGAACACATAAGAATGGTATCATTATGAGATGGGTGGGACCTATATCTCCCTCCAATGAATTGGGTAAAGATTTTATATCTCATGAGATAGACAGGGCTGGAACGGTAGGTTATACCGGTTCAGTGAAACAGGACTGAAACGAGGGTTACTCGATTCAGAAAGGGACTTTGTCCACTAAGATAGTCTTGGAAATGAGTCTTGACTAACAAGAAATGATTCTCTATGATTATGTGTGAATGCCACAAAGTTTCATGTTTTAAGTTATGATTATTGTGATTACATTTCACTGCCATCATTTATCCCACGTTATGAAATTATGCTCTCTTTTGCAGGTTAAGATTTCCAAAATGTTATGTTCTTATGAATACAATGTGATTGATATTTATTTTGTTTACCCTTACTGAGCATTTGAGCTCACCATTTTATGTTTTCTTTTCCCCAGGATATAAAGAAAGGTTTTAGGTAAAAAAAAGAAGATATATATGGGAGATTTTGAAGATCTTTCACCACGATTAGAATATTATATTCCGAGTTTCCAAAGACACTAAACTCTTACGATCCTTGTGTGTGTGTTTTTTGTTATGTACTAAGTATTCCGCAAATGTAATGTAATGTCCATGTACGTTAAGCTTCGGGTCTTTACAGTTGGTATCAGAGGAAAGGTTTAGTCAACCTTTGGAAACTTGGATGCGAAAACGTTAGTGAGATCCCTAGAGATATTTCTACGGTATGTCTAGGGATGTCTCTAAGGTTATGTATACGTATAGGTTATCATCCTAGAATTGCGCTAACGATCTTAGAATAAAACCTAAGATGTTAGATATTGAAGGTACTCCCCCTTTATTATGTTGTTTTCCCTAGCATGCTTTTTGCCTCTCACACTATTCTTTTTGGGTTTTAGACGATGGCTAGAACCCGAAGGAACCGTGTTGATCAATGCAATGGACAATGCAATGATTGTCCTCCTGAACAAACAAATGTTATGGGAGATGGAGTTCAAAATCTTATTTCTATACTTACACAAGTTATGAATCATTCTGGACTTCCAAATGAGTAGAGAAGGGAACAATATTCTATTGAGTCCTTCATGAGGCAACATCCACCTTCTTTCAGTGGGTCTTCTGATCCACTTGTTGCTGAACAATGGATCAGTACCACTGAAAAGATATTTTCAGTTCTTCAATGTTCTGAACATGATAAAGTCATCTTAACAGTATATCATATGGAAGGTGAAGCTGATCAATGGTGGAATCTTATCAAGAATACAAGGCAAAGAGATGAAATTGAGTCCATGGAATGGGACGAGTTCAAGAACTTATTTTTCAATAAGTACTTCCCTCGTATTCTTCGAACAAATATGGAGAAGGAGTTTCTTGAACTAAAGCAAAAGAATGATGAATCTGTTGGTATATACGAAGCGAATTTTACAAGACTTGCAAGGTATGCATCTGGCATTATCATCCAACCTGAAAGTAAAGTTGATCGATTTTTCAGTGGCTTAAAACCAAGTCTTCGAAGGGAATTAGCTATAAGAGACTTCAGTAGCTATGAAGAAATTGTGTGTTGTGCTATCAAGGTAGAAATGGAAGTTGGTGTTACATATCCATCTCATGGTTTTGATAAGAAACGAAAGATGGAGTTCAAGGAGAAATCTCAGAATAATGGTGAAAAGAAGATGAATGTTTCCTTATGCACAAAGTGTGGAAAAGAAGCATGGTGGAGATTGTCTTAAAGGGACTAGAAAATGTTTTAAGTGTGGAAAAGAGGGTCATCGAGCAGCTGAGTGTCGAAGTAATGGAAAAAGGGTTTCTAATGATGTGAATAAATCAAACACTGCAGAGAACGCACCACCAACACTTCAATGCTTCAAGTGCAAGGAAATGGGGCATTATGCTAATAAATGCCCTAATCCAAGGGTTAGTGATGATCAACATGAGCAACCACTGAAGGGAAAGGACAAAGGGATGTCACATGCGATCACTATTGGAAATGTTGAATATGACAACGATGTGGTGGAATGATTAAGTGTTTATGTAATGGGATTCCAAAATAATGTTGTATCATTGAGTATTGCAATATTTATTGATGTGGTATTCAAAGTGATTGAGATATTTTTTGGAAATAAGATGATATGCGCATAATGAAGGGAAAACGAGAAAATGAAATGTTTAATAGTATTCATGAGCTCATGATTGATATAAGGACTAAGTGATATCATGGTTTGAGTATATAGAATTTTGAGGATTTTGGTATGTGGAAAGTGTTAACTTTAAACTGCATTCATGTTTTCACTAAGGTATTCAAGAGAATACATGATTAAGGACTTTGAATGTTTGGAATGTGACCAACAAAACATATCTTATGATATATGGGGATCAACGATGGTATTAAATCTCTGGTAATCGTTTTCACTATGTTATGAGAGTGGACTACAGTATTATGGATAAGCCTAATTATTGAAATGGATTATGTTGGACATAAGTTAGTATTGTTTAAGGATAGAAGTTTTTTTCGATATTATTGATGAGATGTTATAGTAATGTAGTTTTAGAAAAAGGACAACCTGCAGGACGGGCGACAGCCCATCGCGTCGGACAAGGCTGTAGGAATCGAACCCACAACCGAAGTGCGACTGGACTTTATCGCCTACCACTGGCCTACAGGAAGTCCTTGGTTAGTAGAAACTAGTTTTATTTTATTATGCGGTATGATATATGAAGTATAAGTTCATTTTTGGAACCATATACGATTAACCATAAGATGGACTTATAACTTTTGCTAACCTTTTGTTTGAAAGAGATGGAATGACCCATCATTCTATCACATGATCTGCTAACACATCACGAATGACAAATTCAAACTTCATTTCTTTAAGAGATGAAGTGGAAATTTTCCAAAGAATGACAAACAGTGAGACTATACCAAAATCACGAAAGTATTTCTTCTAATTCAAATTCTTCAACTTTAGGGAAATGATCTTGAAAACCAAAAATGTTGTCCTAGTGATCTTATACCTGATGAATTAGATGGTACCTTAGATCGTCACAAATTTATGGATTTGTGATTAATGGATTTTCCATAGCCATTTTCTCTACCACTCTCTATCAGAACATGATGGTTAGATTTCTCTTCCATATCCATATTTTCACCTATGTAGAAACCCAGTGATTAGTTTATTTGGGTAACCGTTACGTTTCATACTTTTATTTTTAAAGATTAGTTTTGGTATTCCTTTTTACGATGTGGGTTTCTATTAAAAAAACTTTCGAATAGTAAACCATTTATAACCCCGACGAATTTCGAGGGCGAAATTCATTTTAAGGGGGTAGAATGTAACAGCCCAAGATTTTATGAAAAATATTCTTTTTAATTTCACTAATGTCTTGTGTTGTACGCTACACCAAAAGGAGCTTGCACAACACGCATCCTTGACTTTCCTTGCATTACACGCAATCGCGCCCTTCCTCGATAGCGTGTGTAGTACGCAATACCGAGTTTCACTAAACAACGATATGCTATTAAAATATTATTATAACTAACCGTTATGAATAGTAATAACCACCTTTTAAAATTATAAAAATTTTAGCTCTCAAAATGGACTTCATTTTTGGATTCGGAGTATCGAATTTAGCCTAAGGTGAAATTTTGGTACTTTTCGGATAACTTTCATATTCTGATGAATAGTGAAAATTACTAAATTATAATTAAAAACAAATTTTTTAATCAAAATAATTAATAGTGATAAATTATTAATTTGAGTTGTTTTAAAGTATATTTAGAATATATTTTTACAATTTAATACAATGTTGGACATTGGATGTAATTTCACATTTAAACCAGTTATAAACAAGTGTCAATCTTTTGATCGTTATTATCCCTTAAAAACACGCTATTTGTTGTGACAACGGAAATTAATTATAAAATTAATTAATGCAACTTATATGTTGGGAATTTTGTAAAATAGAAATCATTTTTGAATTCGGAATATTAAATATAGCTTAGGATGAAATTTTGGTATTTTTCTGAAAACTTTCAAATTTTGATGAATAGTGAAACCACTAAGTGGTAGGTTAAAAACTGAATTTTGCATAAAACATAATTTTACCACTGCTGTGAGTGGAATTTCGAAAATCCGACAGACACGGTTAATATCAAGGACTATAATGTGGTTCAATGAGATGAAAATAATTTTTGGTGAATAGTAACTTTTTACTTTTTTTTACCACGGTTAATAGTAAATAGGGTAACTAAGGGTAAATATGATATTACAATTACCCTAACACATGTCCTAATTCTATTGAATAAGTGTAATTCGACCAAAAACAACATTATGAATAAAATATGACCATTTAGGCCCACTTGGGTTAGATTAGGACATTTATTATTAATTTATTTAAAGAAGGGTTAAAATAGTTAAAATCAAAGTTTAATAAGTAAATAATTTTTAATATGGGGTTATACATACGATAAATTCGACTATAAATATTCATTAGAAAGCTAAAAATATTTCCTACATAATGGTATTTTATTTATAATTTTTAGACTTTAAATAAATTAATTTATTTATGACACAACAATGATGCAGTAATTACCCTTTTAAGGAAATATTAACATAATTGATGTTATAAATGATCAAATGAATGTAATTTGAGACTTTTTATGAATTACACTAATTTTATAGGTAACTATGATATATTAGTGTTGATTTAACCAACTTGGTTCGAAAATATAATTCTGTTATGACTTCCACAAAAATCATATATCAAATAGTGTCAAAATTGACACAAAATAGTTTTTAAATCAAATATTATATTATTAATTGTTATTTTATTCCTAAAAATCTAAGGTTCGGCCAAATGACATAGATAAGGATATATATATTAATAATAAACAATTTGGGGTTCTTTTGGCATGTTATAGTAAGTGTATTAACCATATAGTGAAAGAAAACAAAAAGACACGGTAAAAGTTAAATTATTTAACTTAGAGTTAAATCTAATTGATAAGGTTAAAATAATACCCTAAACTTGTCTAAATCCTATTGGATGATAGGATTTCGACCCATCCCCACTTTAGCTTCGAAATAAGACCCTTTGGAACCATTATAAACCGATTTTGACTTTAATATAAAATAATATTTTGATATATTCCTAAGGTGCCCCTCTCCTCCCTTATAAAAGGGAACCTCCTCCCCCTCCTCCTCACACCAATTTGAGCACTCAAGCTCGGCCAACCCCTGCCAAAATCACTTCTCCACTTCCCTAGAAACATCCTAGAGGTTCTGGTCTTCCTCAAAGACCAATTTTAGTGCCCTAAGAGGAGGTCTCAAAGAGGCGCTTCAAAGAAGAGGTAATTACCGTTACCAATTCTTTCATCTTTATTTCTTCTTCCACTTATTATTCTTAGGTTGTTTCATTATTAAGTAATAAAATCAGTATCACTAATATACTGATATGTTATTATAAGTTTGAAACAACCCTATTTCCCCATCTATCCATCCTACGGAAAAAGAAATCACCGCGCGTGCGTACGTACGGAATACCGTCTCCACGCCGTGGTGTAATCTATTTTCCACCACCACCTTACATGGATGGGTATAATGGTGTAAATAATAACTATACATAGTTATTACAACATCATATTAATTATGATATATTTTATAATCCACTCCAATTCAAATAAATATTTATGGAAATGATATCATCGCTCGTGCGTACGTACAGACTACCGTCTCCACGACGCGATGAGATTCATTCTCCATGTTAACCATTTAAGAATGATTATAAAGTATATATAAGAAATAATAATGAAATATATGACATTATAAAGCTGCTGGATTTATGTATATATATATATATATATATGTATGTCATCTAATTACTTCTATTCAAGACAATAAGGAAAGGAAAACAGCATTCATGCGTATGTACGGACTACCGTCTCCATGAACGGTGTTTTTCATTTCATTTATCTATCTATTATATATATATATACTGAATATATATGATATATAAATCATATTTTATATTCTGGAAGTAAGTAAATCATGATATAAGTAATAATAATGTCAAGAACAACAAGTCAAAACACCTACGATAAATGAAACGATTTTACCCAAAACGCTTCTTTAACATGGAGTTTACAAAAGAACGGGTAATATAATGTCATAAGTGAACCATATATGATATCATAACAATGAATATGATTCTGTAATAAGTCAATGACATTATTTAAATCATTATACAGGAGGTTCGGACACATACGAAGCAAATCGGACCTAAGGTAATGGAAATATCACAATCTCATTTTTATCCGAGATTGTTTATACGTTGGTATTTACTGGGGTGTATTTTATCATCCACATATATGTTTCCTCAATATGTAATGTTATTTCCATCCACCTACAATTGTTTAAATCCAATTTTACCCTTTGGTGAGTTTTTAGTAAAAGATATGAAAGTAATCTTTTGTCGTTTTTCGTACGAGGTACTTTTTGACTTTTCCGACAAAAGTACGAAAAATGTTTTTATTAACTTATACGGCATGAATGGATTTCTAAAACATTATTTCCAAGAAGCTTCCTTTACAAGTATTCAAGTTTATTTTTAATCAAATTATTTTAGTTTAAAATTGTATGACATGTTAAGAAAGGAAAAGTGTTTTTGAAGTAGAAAGGATATTTTCCTCAAGAATAGAGTTCAAGTATTTTATCAAAATTATTTTCCATCTAAGATAATAAAAGGGTTCTGTTTTTATCCCTATTATGACATGGATTTGATTATGTTGTGATGGAAATATTTTTATGAATTCCTTTATCTTATATGAATTGTTTTATGATGTCATGTTGTTTAAGAATCCCATTTTTATTACATGGGTTATGCAATGATGTATGATTTATGATTTTGTGGCACACATAAGAATGGTATCATTATGAGATGGGTGAGACCTATATCTCCCTCCAATGAATTGGGTAAAGATTTTATATCTCATGAGATAGACAGGGCTGGAACGGTAGGTTATACCGGTTCAGTGAAACAGGACTGAAACGAGGGTTACTCGATTCAGAAAGGGACTTTTTCCACTAAGATAGTCTTGGAAATGAGTCTTGACTAACAAGAAATGATTCTCTATGATTATGTGTGAATGCCACAAAGTTTCATGTTTTAAGTTATGATTACTGTGATTACACTTCACTACCATCATTTATCCCATGTTATGAAATTATGCTCTCTTTTGCAGGTTAAGATTTCCAAAATGTTATGTTCTTATGAATACGATGTGATTGATATTTCTTTTGTTTACCCTTACTGAGCATTTGAGCTCACCCTTTTATGTTTTCTTTTCCCCAGGATATAAAGAAAGGTTTTAGGTAAAAAAAAGACGATCTTTATGGGAGGTTTTGAAGATCTTTCACCACGATTAGAAGATTATATTCCGAGTTTCCAAAGACACTAAACTATTACGATCCTTGTGTGTGTGTTTTTTGTTATGTACTAAGTATTCCGCAAATGTAATGTAATGTCCATGTACGTTAAGCTTCGGGTCTCTACAACATCCATCATATTTTCAGGGATTTTGATGATTTATTAGTTTTATATTTTTCTAGGTTGATTGAATCCTAAAAAACGGATGACTGTAGTGATACTACATCAAGGTATGTGGTGTAGGTCTTTCCAACCTGTTTCATCACAATTGAATAATTATTCATCGTGCCTCTCACCAAAACCCTCATACGACACCATGAATATGTAAAATAATTTAAATTGATGGAATCCTCTTGTAATTAAGGACCCTATCTTATGAAGAAACCCATATTTGGGGTCGTCTCCTTACTATTTGATAACCCTTTGGGTATTCCAACATTCTATGGACTATATTTCCCATGTTGTAATTTATTAATTTAGTTTAAATGAGTGGTGGACACTGAGTTTGGCCATTGATCTTGTTGACGTGTAATTTATAGTTGAATGATTATGATTGGTGCTTCACCGTGGATGGAACATGTCTTATAAAAAATTTATCATGAATTTTTTAGAGTTCCCATGATTTATTACTTATGTAATTTCATTAAACATATTCTATTCCAATCCCTTATGAATCTTATTGCATTCAATTTATTATACTTATTCAATGTTTTTTATAGTTCGTGCTTCAAACCCTTAAGCTTAATTTTGTTCTTAATACATTATTCTCTATTTAATGGCCTTAATTGTATCATTTGGATAGCTTGTTAGAACATGATAATGTCATGTCTTATTAATGAAATATAATTTTATATGATATTCCCTGTGATATGTTCCATGGTTTCTATGCTCACCTACTACGGTCTAGGAGAGAACACATGTGATGTTTTAAGGATGTCATGGAGGGAATTTCCATGTTCATTTTTGGATCTAATTGACATGATGTGAGTGATGAATTGGATTTCTATGTATGGTCTCTCTAAGAATATAATACATACACATGAGTGAGACGGGTTCCCTAGTGGAGCAACTAAGGATGGACACATTGGAAAGATGGATATTCCATGCCTCTGGTGACACCGAACCACCTATGTGAGATACCTGATGTAGACTCAAAGTCACCATACCATGAGTGATATAAGGAATGACTATATGGGTTTCCTTGGATGAAATTAGTCATATTATTTATATCAAAGAAACCTATAGATACCCTTGTGATTTATTATAGATCACCTTAGATGGGATTAGGACTCCAACCTTGGATTTGACGGAATTATTGGTTGTTTACTTTATGAAGCTACTTATCTAAGTTATGAGAATGCATATATGATGAAATAGAAATGTGATCGCCAAGACAAATAACAATATTGGGTTGTTATATCCTTAGTTTCTTCGTTTACAATGGCCCTTGTATACATATCATTATTTGTACTGGTACCTCATACAGAATTCTAGCTTAGGTTGAGGAAGTTGGTATTAGTCGAGTATCCAATTAGGAACCTGGACAAATTTTTTTGTTTATTTATTTATATTCTTCCAAAAAAAATTTATATAGGGCACACTTCTCATTTATTTATTGTAAGAAATGGATTTTCTTAGAGACCATGGATGTAGGCCTATTGAGATTTGTATATCACAACCCGATTTGTCCACCTTTGTTTGCTAAGACGATTTTATGGGTTTACTTCATGATAATGGGGAGCATATGATTTTAGATGTTTAATTTATTTATTGATTTAGGATGGGTTTTGGTAATAGAAGTCCAAGACTATTATCAATATTCTTATTGTACCAGTTTTTAGTCTTTTTTGTATTTTTGTGTAACATGCAGTATATGATTTTCCCCTACTCCCCATGTACCCACATTTTATATATCATCATGGACACCATCATTTTGTATCTATTATTGATTATTCATCTTCCTAATGTTGTATATATTTTATAAATGGTTTATTGTTTATATTATATTGTTTCCACTATATCTTTTTTCTTATGTATACTACTATGATATATTCTGATAAATGAGTGCATCGTCCCCCCACAGACACACCCTAGGACCTTGCTGTCAGTCAGAAGCCTCTGGCATTCAGGGAGGCATTCTTCAGATCTTATGGCCACCATCTCGGGGAACTGTTGAGTGTAAACTAGGGAGGTTTTCTATAATTTGGTATCATAACCATTTTCCTTTTTGTCTTACTATTTGGCTTTAGAAAAAAGACTAGGATATTTGAATTTTGTAATGAGATTGTACATAAGAGTAGATTAACTATGTACAGGGGAAAAATAAATTTCTTAGGTTAGGTAAATGATGATATTCTTTTTATTTTACCATTTCATGGATTTCAACATTGGGTTACACATTTGTTTTTTATTTTAAATGTTACTGATAACATTAAAAATACCATGATATTATTTTACCATGTCCCGATGATATGTGGGTATTCAAAATCATGCATCATACTAGGAAACATAATAATAAATTTCAGGAAATTTTCCCTTTAATATATACTTTTTAGTTTACATTTAATTTTTTTCATTTGATCTATGTTTGTGCCTTGTAGTTCCTGATTTGTTAAATATATAAAAATGTTTCAATTCTTCCTGCAGGTACCTGTTATGATTTGGATTATGGGGATATTCAATTTAATTTTATATGGTGTATGGGCCCTTATATATTGGAATGGGGATCCACATAATTCAATCATTTAAGGGGAATTGAAATACATTAATGAATTAAATGAATACCACCTTGAAAAATTAAGTGGTCACTATATAGGTGAAAATGGGAACTTGACCCTATTGTACCATGGAAATGGTCTATAGGTTGTTACTCTTGTGATTACTTGTGATAATTTCTTTCTCATATAGACCTAGATCTTAGAGAATTATAAGTATTGTTACATGATTATAGTCAGTCTTTGTACCCGTCCTTATTTATCATTTTCCTTAAATGATTTTCCTACCTGTTATAAATTTTATCTATAGTGTGCTCTTGGTAATTGTATTACTATAAAACTATAAAGACCTCATATTGTATTCCACGAGAGTGAAGATGAAACTAATCTATAGGTGGTGGGCTCTGATCCACCCATTGAACCTCTTATATTTCCACCAGAGGCACCTCTTATTGATATTTGACTCGATGTTGATGCCCAGTTACATTTTAGTTTTCTCTCATTCATGCAGTCTATTAAGGGTGCTCCTCGACCTTCCCTGATTATGGAATAGTTGACTTGAGACTTTTACGAGTATAATCTTCCCACCTTCTGGTGGGATGGAAGGACTCAGTCTGATGAGTCATGGTTTGAGGGTATGGTATAAATCTTCAAACATCTTGAGACACCTCTAGATTGGAGGGTTAGTCTCTCCACATTATTGTTGTGTAATGTCACCCAACATGGGTGGGGCATCTTATCTTAGGTTAAGAGTTATAAAGGTAGGGTCTGGGAAGAATTTTAGATAATCTTCTATAATAATTTTTTTCCACATAACTTGTGAATAGATCACACTATAGATTTCATGCATGTCCAACAAGGCACTATAATTGTGCATGATTGTTTATCTCACTTCACTGAGATCCAGTGTTTTTCTCTATCTATGACCAGTGAGGAGTTGATGATTGTGAGGAGTTTTGAATAAGGGCTTGGGTATGTTATCGACCAAATCTTAGGCGAATGTATTTTGGATGAATACCATTATAGAGATAGTGAACAAGGTCCTAATTATATAATGAAATCTCAATGAGGATAGAAATGTAAGCCAATGTGGTTCTATTCCGAGGAAGGTTGAAAGTTTATCTGTAATTAAGAAGCATCATTTCGAAGGTTCACATGAGGGAGGTGTTAGCCAATTGACACACACTAATAATATAGTGTGTAACCAGTGTGGGAATAAAGTTCATAAGAATATTTTGTGTATTAGGAACCCAAATGGGTGTCGAGCTTGCAGCAGTATGGGACACCATCAGTTCTTCTTCCAGTATTTTCCTCTACCATCTTGTTAGAGGGGATCCATACCGACACCTCCCATAGGTATCAAATCTATGAATCCATGAATAGATGGGAGTTTTTAATCTACTATCTGATCAATCCAAGGATGTAGTGGCCATGGTTGAGGGAGTCAGGACCCATAGATTTAGCGACAACAGAGAGGATCTGTTCAGGATAGTCAGGAAGCTTCTTAGGGACATAGTTTGTGTCACAACCTGACCCTACCCAGCCTCGAGCCGCAACTACCCCAAGCCCGCCTCCATAGTCCAGGGGATGGCGACCAGCGCCGAAGGCACAAAAATTCGGGGAGGCCTTTTCCTAAGCACCTTTACACACACACGCAGCACACTCAATGAAAAAGTGAAAAGTAAAAGAAAGAACAAGTAGAGTGAAAAGAAAAACTGCTATATATATACCACAAATGTGCATCGACCTATAAAGAGTACAAGTAAAGTGATGAAAAGGAAAAAGGGGAAAAACACGCGCCCAACAAGAAAAGTGCCACAACCCGGCAATAGGTGAACAAAACGTAAACAGCTGGAAGGGTCCCCCACCTGGAACCCAACTCCGACCACCGCACGCGGTCCAAGATCCCAAGCTCCTAAGCACCTTTGAAGTCACAACCAACCCATCCGTCGTCTGCAAGGGCACACCAAGTGTGGGAAAATCCCAAGTAGGGGTGAGTATATAAATACTCAGTAGGATACCCTGAAGGCTCTAGGGAGCAACAAAATGAGGTACCAAAGGGTGAGCAGTAGAGCGAACATGAAAAGTAAAGGAGTACCACAAAAAGTGCATTGGAGTAATAGTAGAGAGTCCAGCTCAACCCAACAAGAGAAAGGATGTAGACTCGTCCAGGCACAAGGAGCTGGAAACGGTGAGAAGATGAACTTCCCGTCAAGTCTTCGCTACCTATAGCAGGAGAGTAGACTCGTCTGACCAAGAGAAGCTAGACACGGAAAGCACATGGCATACCCCGCGCGTCTTCGCCTCCCCTGAAAGGAGAGTAGCCAAAACCCAAGGAGTGGGTACTGGAACAAGGTATATACAAGTCCATATGCTCAATCAAGAAGCCAAAATAAGATCGTAAGGGGATCTCCATCCCGTACCTCAGCCCAAGAAAAGTGAGTCGCCAACAGTCCCATAAGTAAACTCCATCGATGCCCAGTATCCCACACGTTTGCCCCGAACCGCAAGCCAATGGGATCAATCACCACACCTCGACACTATCCTCTTTGGACGACACTGACTTGACCGAACGGTTTTTGGTCACATCACAAGGACGCGTCTCGGTGGGGGAAAGTGCTCCTCATACTTGAGAGTTCTGGGGGAACGTCAACCACAACTCGTCACTGCCCCACAGTCGAGAGGTCTGC
Organism: Viscum album; assembly: GCA_963277665.1. NCBI lineage: Eukaryota > Viridiplantae > Streptophyta > Magnoliopsida > Santalales > Viscaceae > Viscum > Viscum album. The sequence continues at coordinate 1,386,416,556 of OY728123.1, forward strand.
TCAAAGTCGACAGGCGACCCCCTGCCCAGCCCCGCTGAAGGGTCCCTGGAAGTCAACGGGTTCCAGCTACATGGAGACCCGGAAAGTCGATGGGTGCCAAACTACCCAGTCCCGTAACATGGTAATCCACTGGAGGGTGACCCAGCTAAAGTCGGCGACGAGACCACTGCCCATCCCAACTAGAGGTAACCCGGCATCAGGGACCACTGCCCAGCCCAGCTGGAGGTAATCCCAGCATCGAGGACCACTGCCCAGCCCCGTTGGAGGTAAGCCCGGCATTGAGGACCACTGCCCAGCCCCGCTGGAGGTAAGCCCGACATCGGGTCCACTTCCCAGCCCTGCTGGAGGTAAACCCGGAACAGCTCTGGCCATCCCTGATGGATGGTACTGCTCGGTGAACACCGCTGTACTCGCCATCCCTGCTGGATGGTAACCCACTGGCAAGCCCTGCTCGAAACAACCTTAGCCCTGCTGGAAACAACCTCAGCCCTGTTGAAAATAACCTCAGCCCTGCTGGAAATAACCTCAGCCCTGCTGGAAACAACCTCAGCCCTGTTGGAAACAACCTCAGCCCTACTGGAAATAACCTCAGCCCTGCTAGAAACAACCTCAGCCCTGTTGGAAACAACCTCCTGGGTAGAGGATCGGTGCCCGTGTAAAGTGTTGGTCACACAGAATCCACAAGAAATCTACCAAGGAACACGGAGCAATGGGAGAAACTCCCCAGGCCTCACAAGGCGATCCCGCTCTAATCCACTGAGTCACTGTCAAAGCGGACCGAGACAACACATCCCAGGAAGTGGGGAAAAACACCCGCACTATACGAACACCCGTAGTCGCAAACAGTGCCACAGTCCGTTGGAAGGGAACGGTACTGAAACCCCTCACAGGTGAAGAAAAAGAGGAACAAACCATCTCTTCTGGACAAACTATCGAGTACAAGACCAGGGGGAGACCACTCAACCCTGCTGGTCAGACAAAAGAGCACCAGGCTAGGGGAAACTCCACCCTGCTGGTCAGACAAACGAGCGCAGAGGGACCCTCTACGTCGCAAGAGGTCAAAGTATGTAAATAAGAACACGACACGCACATAGGGCCCACACGATGTGTGGCCCCAAGTCAACCCCAACCAAGCGCACAAACATCCTCAAGTACAAACAATCACATGTACCTCCAAGCGTTCTCATATACTCCCAGAGCATACCACGTTCCAGCCCAAAGACTATCGTGCACACGACACCCAACGTCAACACGAAGGTGTGACGTAACAACTCCAACCTACCACCTCAACAGCTGAGGCACAACCAACCACATCTCTTCACTCACACGGGAGTGCACGCGATCACACGCCAAGGGTTATCTGCAAACACGGCGAGAAGAACCGCCATCAGGGCGCCTTTCACATTTCCACATTTAATAAGATCGCACAAGAGGCTCTGCACAACCAAACAGATCGCACAGTTATAGTCCTCACAAAAAAATATGAGAGATAGAATACTTACTCACCTCCAATGGATATCCGATGGAAAAGTCGCCAACACCGCCTCACGCCCGAACGACGTCCCGTGATCCCGAACATCAGCCCCGAAAACAGTCAGGCTCATTGCACCACTGCGATCCCCTCAGGAAAACATGTCAAAAAGACTGCTCACTTGAGAGCAACGGATATCCGGAGAAAAAGATACATTTCGTCTCCTTGTGCATGAGCGGTACCACGCGGGACCTGCACCCTGGTCCCAAAGTGCTGCCAACTGATCGCACCATTGCGATCCTCTTGAAAACGCACACGAGATGGACTAATCACTTTACCAAAAGAAACACTCGGTGATAAAGATGGAAAACCACCATCAACGCCCAAACGGCTCTCATGGGGCCTGCACCATCGTGCGGAATTACAGCGGGCAGACTGCGCCAACGTGATACCCTCATAAAAACACCAAAAAACGACTGCTCGCATGCCCTGAACGAACATCCGATGAAAAAGTCGCTAAAAGCTGCACGCAACTCAAAAGATGGGATGTGGGGCCCATGCATCAACTTCGGTCTCAATGCCTGAAACCACCCTAGAAATCTTTTCCTCGGCGCCAGGGTCCCAATGCCACTGATGGTGCTCAAAACGGACGTCGAACGCATCTGTGCCGTCCAAAAACAAAATCCCCGAAGAAAACGACAAACCACTTAAAGACGCGTCGTGCCTCCGAGACCCTCGTTTCGGGAATTAAAAATTCCCAAAACCATCTCAAAAGTACCGTCTCGTCAATACAGTTCCACCACCACAAACGGCACTCAAAACGAACACCCGTAGCGGAAAATACGGGTGTCCGAAAACCGAGGGGGAAAGGCCCCTGGGGATGGACCAGCTGGGACCGGCCGTTCCACCTGGCCGCGGACTCGCGGTCTGCCCGCAGACCGGCCACGAGTGCCGGTCGCGGCAGCCGCGTGAAGACCCGCGCGGCGCGGGTCTTTGTCGCCGCACAGGGTTCGCGCGCCGCGACCCCGCGGTCGCCGCTCCCTGGCCACCGCCGCCACGCCGAGGCGCTCCGCCTGAGCCCCGGCCTCTTCCTGACGCCGCCCCCTCACCCTGGCCAGAAACCGCGTCATGCCACAACACCCACAACATCCCGCGGACACCCCCTGCTGCCGCTGTGAAGACCCCGGCCACCTGAAGCTCGGCCGAACCACCGCGCCGCCCTGCTGATCCCCCAATTCCCGCAAACTTTGGCGAACATCTGTGAGTAGCTCGGGACTCGAAATTGAAATACGAAAGATGAATCAGAAAGGGAATAACATATAATACTCATTCATGGTATTTTTTCGAAAATCCAACAGCAATTCGATAGGATTAAACATGCTCAAAGTAGGTGCGGGAAGACAAAATGAAAACCACAAATCCTACCTCGATGGGCTTCACTCGAAGCTTCTCCGCGATCCGTTGGAGCTGCGCCTCGCTGGAGAGGAGGAGGTGATGGAGGGGAGCTTCCTCCTTCATTGTGGGGAGCTGTTGGATCCAGGGGAGAAGAGGGGAGGAAGGGTAAGGGGTGTTTAAATAAATTAATTAACAATTTAATTAATTTAAAACCCCTGAAAAGACATGCATCTGAAACTCCCAACGGGATCGAGGTTAAGCCTCCCCTAGGGTAAACACCACCTCCCGAGCACAATGGCGGACTCATAATTTTAATCTGATACCCCATTCAAAATTTATTAAACTTAGCATCTGAAGCCGCCAAATTACGAAAACGCCCCTGGCGGCATTTTTCACAGACGGGCCGCGCCCGCAAAAGTTACACCCCTTAGGGTAAACAGAACGTTCTGAACTCAACGGTGCCCTCAGTTTTTCAATCCGAGCCACTGTTTAAGAGATACTCGAGTTTAACCATTAAAAGAATAAATAAATAAATTAATTTATCCGTTTAACGTTTCGAAAGCGAGGGAGGGGTCCAAACATCCCGCGCCGACATGTTTTATGTCGTTCCTAGGGTAAACACCCCATTCAGGACCCATCCGTACACTCGGATCTTTTATCTGAAGCACCATTTAGGAGTTATCCCATTTATTGGGTGTTCCCAGTGTGAACGTACTGAAAATTTAATTCCGGGCACTCCGGGGCTCGGAACCGCACGCCGTCTGAAGGTGCTGCTCTGGAATAACATCAAGAATATTCCAAAGTATTTCACAGAAAAAACTGGGTTCTTAAATCATTCCCTCCTTTAAGCTTTTATTACCTGAAAAAGAAAACTAGGGAGCAACACAGGGTACTAAGCCCACACCCAGCTCTTCCGTACCCAGAAGAACTCTCGCACAGCTCTGCGCCACTGCACACAGACCAAAGGATTGATCTGTTCATGCGAGGTCGGCCCTTGCTGATGTCGTGCACCCACTACAGACTTTGGGGTTAGGGCAAGGTGGCAGGGAACCTCACCATCCCCTTGCACGGTCTCAAACGGCCCGAAGGCTCTCGGGGGTAGCTCACCTCCCCGACCGAACCTCTACGTCGCATGCCGTGACTAGAATCACCGCCTGCACCTGGAACAAGGCCCGGTGATTCCCTCCTTCAGAATATCCATATGGTGCAACACCCCTGGATATCTGTTCACGCAAGATTCCACAACTGGGGCTCTCTTAAACGCTCAAATGGCGAAGGAGTCGACACCATCGACTAGAGAAAAAGGTCCCACGCCTTTTACCATACCAACATAGGGTTACACCTGACGCCCTGCGTCACCCTGGTAACACATCAAACAAGGAGGAGGGAGGAAAACAGTTCACACACAGAGTCTAACAATTCTACTGCAAAAAGGTAGAAGAGCTGTAGAGCATACCTCTTATCACCTCATGCTCTGCAGGATCGTAGACATCCAAGCTCACGGATGACCACGGTTCCAAATGTCAGCTCTCAGAGCCTGACGTGGACCACCCAGCGGTGATGGGAAGACCTCATAAAGTCACCCCCCACTCCCAGCTCCTCCTGCTCCTCTACTAACACCACCTCGCTGGGCGCTGCTCCGATCACAACGCTGCCTCCGTCATGGTGGTTCACCTGCTGCCTTCCCAAAGCTCTCCGCACGTCTGGTCGGGTAGTCTCGTTCCAAGTGACCTCGCCCATCACAGGCATTGAACCGACTCTCTATGGGTTGCACTGGTGCCCTCCGGTGCCACTGTGTTGTACGACCACGCCCCTGAGTCCGGTTTTCAGAAAGCCACCTGCATCGAGCTTCTGCTTGCCGATGCCCACTAGGTGCAACAGACGTCTCAGATCCAACATGCCTGCTGCCACCACCAACTCTAGAATGTGATAGGGAGACCTTTTTCACCAGCACCTTCTCTATCACCCTAGAATATGTGGAAATTCCCAAGGGTACTATGACTGCATGAATCTCTCGGCGGAGACCCTGCTCAAACTTCCGTGCTCAGATGTTGTCTTCATGGACCAAGTCTGGGTAAAAGCATGTACGGTCTGCAAAACTAGTCGCGTACTCGGCCACCATCATCCCTCCCTGCAGAAACTGAAGGATCTCCTGAATCCGAACAGAGCGCAAGAAGGAGGGGAAAAACTCCTCATGGAACAACAACTGAACGTCTTCCCATTAAAGCGATGACTCGTAAAGAAACTAAGTCACCAGACTCCACAAACACCAAGCTGCTACACAAAAAAGGTTGGATGCCAAAGCCACTCTCTGATATGTCGGCGTCTGTACAAGCCTGATAAGGTTAACCACTGTCTCTAGCCAAACCTCTACTGCCTGAGGGTCTGGCTCACCACTAAACCTCAGCGGTCTCTGCCGCTGGAACTCACGGAGCGCGCTCAACCTGCACTCAAACTCAGCCTGCTCTGCTGAAGCTGTCTACTGCTCAATAGGTGGGGGTGCTTCTACCAGCCCACCTGGAGAAAGGGCTCACATGATGGGTCCTGGACTGTGGCCTCGTAGCTCATAGGGTCGTCGTCATGAACCAAATTTGGTATCCTGGATGGCTGTCTTCGCGGAGACATCCTGAATATTATCAAGGAGTTTCTCCGTCAGATGAGCATATATGTATATACCAATAACAACAATGATGGGGAGATGACTCAAGAAGGACAATCAAAGACCTGATCCTATGTGATGCACAAACCAATTTTTCCCTACAACAAGTGTCTCAGCATGCCGAGTCGATTAGAAATCCCAGCCAATTCCTCTTTTAGGGACGTCCGCACAACGCCCCAAGGAACAAACCACCTTTGATGCCACCTTTTCACGAACCGACCCTACCTGGGCTCGAGCCGCAACTACCCCAAGCCCACCTCCATAGGCCAGGGGCTGGCGACCAACGCCGAAGGCACAACAACATGAGGAGGGCTTTTCCTAAATACTTGTACACACACACGCAACAAACTCAATGCAAAAGTGTAGAGTAAAAGAAAGAACAAGAAGAGTAAAAAGAACAACTGCTATATATATACCACAAATGTGCATCGACCTCTAAACAATATAAGTAAAGTCCTGAAAAGGAAAAAGGGGCAAAACACGTGCCCAACCAAAAAAGTGCCACAACCCAGCAACAGGTGAACAAAAAGTAAACAGCTGGAATGGTCCCCCACCTGGAACCCGACTCCGACCACCGCACGCGGTCCAAGCTCCCAATCTCTTGGGCTCCTCTGAAGTCATGACCAACCTATCCATCATCTGCAAGGGAACACCAAGTGTGGGTAAAGCCCAAGCATGGGTGATTATAAAAATACTCAGTAGGATACCCTGAAGGCTCAAGGGAGCAACAAAATGAGCTACTGAAGGGTGAGAAGTAGAGCGAACAGGAAAAGGTTAGGAGTACAACAAGGAGTGAAGTGGAGTAATAGTAGAGAGTCCAGCTCAAACCAACAAGAGAAAGGAGGTAGACTCATCCAGGCACAAGGAGCTGGAAACGGTGAGAAGATGAACTTCCTGTCGAGTCTTCGCTACCTATAGCAGGAGAGTAGACTCGTCTGACAACGAGAAGCTAGACACAGAAATCATGTGGCATATCCCGCGTGTCTTCGCCACTCCTGGAAGGAAAGTAGCCAAAACCCAAGGAGTGGGTACTGGAACAAGGTATATACAAGTCCATATGCTCAATCAAGAATCCCAAACAAGATCGTAAGGGGATCTCCATCCCATAGCTCAGCCCAAGAAAATTGAGTCGCTAACAGTCCTAGAAGTAAACTCCCTCGATGCCTAGCATCCCGCACGTCTTCCCCGAACCGCAAGGCAAGGGGATCAATCACCACACCTCGACACTATCCGCTTTGGGCGGCACTGACTCGCCCGCATGGTTTTAGGTCATGTCACAAGGACACATCTCGGTGGGGGAAAGCGCTCCTCGTACTTGAGAGTTCTGGGGGAACGTCCACCACAACTCGTCACTACCCCGCAGTCGAGAGGTATGCTCAAAGTCGACAGGCGACCCCCTGCCTAGCCCCACTGGAGGGTCCCTGGAAGTCAACAGGTTCCCACTACCAGGAGACCCAGAAAGTCGATGGGTGACACACTGCCCAGTCCCGTAACAGGGTAATCCACTGGAGGGCGACCCGGCTAAAGTCAGCGACGGGACCACTGCCCAGCCCATCTGGAGGTAACCCGGCATCGGGGACCACTGCCCAGCCTAGCTGGAGGTAAGCCCAGCATCGGGGACCACTACCCAGCCCCTCTGGTGGTAAGCCCGGCATCAGGGACCAATGCCCAGCCCTACTTGAGGTAAGCCCAACATCGGGGACCACTGCCCAATCCAGCTGGAGGTAAACCTGGAACTGCTCTGGCCATCCCTGCTGGATGGTACTGCTCGGTGAACACCACTGTACTGGCCATCCCTGCTAGATGGTAACCCACTGGAGAGCCCTTCTCGAAACAACCTCAGCCCTACTGGAAACAACCTCAGACCTACTGGAAACAACCTCATCCCTGCTGGAAACAACCTCATCCCTGCTAGAAACAACCTAAGCCCTGCTAGAAACTTTCTCAGCCCTGCTGGAAACTTTCTCAGCCCTGCTGGAAACAACCTCAGCCCTGCTGGAAACAACCTCCTGGGTAGAGGATCTGTGCCCACATAAATTTTTGGTCTCACCGAATCCACAAGAACTCTACCAGGGAACATGGAGAAATCAGAGAAACTCCCCAGGCCTCACAAGGCGACCCCGCTCCAATCTGCTGAGTCACTGTCGAAGAGGACTGAGACAACTCGTCCTAGGAAGTGGGGAAAAACACCCGCACTCTATGAACACCCGTCATCGCAAATGGTGCCACAGTCCAGTGAAAGGGCATGGTACTAAAACCCCTCACATCTGAAGAAACAGAGTAACAAAAATCTCTGCCGGCCAAACCATCGAGTACAAGACCAGGGGGAGACCACTCAACCCTGTTGGGCAGGCAAAAGAGAACCAGGCCAGGGGTAAATCCACCCTGCAGGTCAAACAAACGAGTGTAGAGGGACCCTCTACATCGCAAGAGGTCAAAGTACGAAAAGCATAACACGACACGCACATGGGACCCACACGACGTGTGTCCCCAAGTCATCCCCAACCAAGCGCACAAACGTCCTTAGGTACAAACAACCACATGTACCTCCAAGCGTTCCCGTATACTCCAGAGTATACAACGTTCCAGTCCAAATGCTATTGTGCACACGACACCCAATGTCAACGCAAAGGCATGACGTAACAACTCCAACCTGCCACCTCAACGGCTGAGTCACAACCAACAAAATCTCTTCACTCACACGGGAGTGCACACGATCACATGCCAAGGGTTCTCTGCAAACACGGTGAGAAGAACCGCCATCAGGGTGCCTTTCACATTTCCACATTTAATAAGATCACGCAAGAGGCTCCGCACAACCAAACGGATCACACCGTTGTAGTCCTCACAGAAAAACATGTGAGATAGACTACTTACTCACCTCCAATGGATATCCGACAGAAAAGTCGCCAACATCGCCTCACGCCCGAACGGTGTCTCGTGATCTCGAACCTTGGCCCTGAAAACAGTCAGGCGCAATGCACCATTGCGACCCCCTAGGGAAAACACGTCAAAAAGATTGCTCACTTGAGTGCAACAGATATATGGATGAAAAAGATACGTTCTAGCACACCGCACACGAGCGGTACCACGCGGGACCTGCACCCTGGTCCCGAAGTGCTTCCAACGGATCACACCATTGCGATCCTCTGGAGAAAGCACACCAGATCGACTAATCACTTGTCCAAAACGGACACCTGGTGATAAAGATGGAAAACCACCGTCAACGCCCAAACGACCCTCGTGGGGCACGCACCATCATGCAGAATTACAGTGGGCAGGTTGCACCAATGCGATGCCCTCAGAAAAACACCCAAAACGGCTGCTCACACGCCTCGAACGGACGTCCGATGAAAAAGTCTCTAAAAGCTGCACACAGCTCAAAATATGGGACGTGGGGCCCACGCCTCAACTTCTCTCTCAACGCCTGAAACCACCTTGGAAAGCTTCGCCCCGGCGCCAGGGTCCCAACGCCACTGACGACGCTCAAAACGGACATCGAACTCGTCTGTGCCGTCCAAAACAAAATCCCCTGAAGAAAATGACAAACCACTTAAAGACGCGTTGCTCCTCTGAGGCCCCTCGTTTCAGGTATTAAAAATTCCCAAAAACATTTCAAAAGGTTTGTCTCGTCGATACGGTTCCACCTTCGCAGACGACACTCAAAATGGACACCCGTAGCGGAAAATACGGGCGTCCGAAAACCGAGGGATCAAGGCCCCTGGGGCTGGACCGGCCCGCGACTTAGCCGCGCGGGCCGTCCGCGGACTTGTGGTACATGCGCAGACCATCCATGAGGGCCATTCGCAAAAGCCGCGTGAAGACCCGCGCGGCGCGGGTCTTTTTCTCCGCACGGGGGTTGGGCGGCGCGACCCCGCGGTCGCTGCTTCCTGGCGACCCCCGCCACGCCGAGGGGCTCCGCCTGAGCCCCGACCTCCTCCTTACGCTGCCCCATCGCCCTGGCCAGCCGCCACCTCACACCGCGACACCCGCCGAAGCCCGCTGACACCCCCCTGCTGCCGCTGTGAAGACCCACGGTCGCCTGAAGCTCGGCCGAACCACCGCACCGCCTGGCTGATCCCCCAATTCCCGCAAACTTCGGCGAACATGTGTGAGCGCTCGGGACTCAGAATTGAAATCCGAAAGATGCATCAGAATGGGAGTAAAATCTACTACGCATTCATAGTCTTTTTTTTAAAATCCAACATCAATTAGACAGGATTAAATAGGCTCAAAGTAGGCGCGGGAAGACAAAATGAAAACGACAAATCCTACCTCGATGGGCTTCGCCCGAAGCTTCGCCGCGATCCGTCGGAGCCACGCCTCGCTGGAGAGGAGGCGGTGATGGAGGGGAGCTTCCTCCTTCATTGTGGGGAGATGCTGGTTCCAGGGGAGAAGAGGGGAGGAAGGGGAAGGGGTGTTTAAATAAATTAATTAACAATTTAATTAATTTAAAACCCCCGAAAAGACCCACATTCGAAACTCCCGATGGGGTCGAGGTTAAGCCTCCCCTAGAGTAAAAACCACCTCTAGAGCACAAAGGTGGTCTCAAAATTGTAATCCGAGACCCCGTTCAAAATTTATTAAACTTAGCGTCTGAAGCCGCCAAATTACGAAAACGCCCCTGACAGCATTTTTCACAGACGGGCCGCACCCGTGAAAGTTACACCCCTCCTAGGGTAAAAGGAACGCTCCAAACTCAACGGTGCCCTCAGTTTTCCAATCCAATCCATTTTTTAATAGATAATTGAGTTTAACCATTAAAAAAATAAATAAATTAATTAATTTATCCGTTTAACGTTCTCAAAGTGAGTGAGGGGTCCAAACATCCCGCACCAACAAGTTTTATGTCGTTCCTAGGGTAAACACCCAATTACGAACCCATCCATACACTCGGATATCTGATATGAAGCACCATTTAGGAGTTATCCCATTTATTTGGCGTTCCCAATGTGAACACACTGAAAATTTAATTCCGGCCACTATGGGGCTCGGAATCACACGCCGTCTGAAGGCGCTGCTCTGGAATAACATCAAGAATATTCCAAAGTCTTTCGCAGCAAAAAACTGGGTTCTTACAGTTTGGGCCATATTTATCCAGTGAATCCAATATTTATCAGCCCAAATTTCTATTATTTGACCCTTTATTTATTAATTTTAAGTATGTAATGTGTTTGGGTAATGTTTTTGATGGTTTTTAAGACTTTTGGAATGTTTTTGGTGATTTTATAAAGGTGAAAAGTTTGATCACGGTTTTTGGAATAGCGAACCTTCAATAGAAAATCATGAAAGGTTAAATAGGGGATTATGGGTAGGTGCATGGTTGGGAAAATGGTTCGGACAAACTATGGTTCCACCTTAGAGAAATGATGAAAAGTGGGGTATATGGATTCTGCATATCTACTGCATGGTTTTTCTAGCCATTCCTGATTTAAAAGTGACATCCTTAAATAGTATATCTCGCTTGTTGTTACCTCTAAGCCTCTCGGTTTTCTCAATTTTTCAATCAATGTCTATGTTTCTTTCTCATTAAGGTTGTTTAATCTCTCCCCTTTGAACAGGAATCCATTCGAAGGGAATGTTTAGTGTGATGAATCTTGATTCCCTTTGTAAGTCATAGTTTTTAGTTTTTTTCTATAGATCTACTTCTCTTCCCTCTCTCATATTCTTAGATATAGTCCACTGTGGATAGATAAATGGTTTTTATTCCAAAAATGATGATATGTGGATGTTTTGATGTTAAGGAATGAGATCTAAGGCATGATTTTGGAGAGTTAGCATGGTTTTGATGAAGAGTTTGTGCCAATATTTGTTTTCATCATAATTCATGAGATAGGTGGCTTTAGTCTCGACTCCTCTTATTATAACTAGAAGGATTTATTTAAAATTATTTTTTTATTGAAATTTATTGTGAATTGTTTTTTCAAAGATTGATGGATACCTTCTTGGGTGACAGTTTAAAGAATTGTGAAAATTGGTTTTTTTTGGTAAAAAGTGAAATTAGTAACTTAATTTTAAAATGATTTTTTGGTTTTGATGCATGGAAAAGGGATTTAATTAAAAATATGGTTTTATTTAAATTTTTTTTAAACTTTTGTTTTGGTATGGTTGTTGGAATAATTAGTTAATCATGATTTGAATGGGATGGTTAGTGGTCATGAAGTACCACCATCAAATGAATGGGTTGTGGATGTGAAGTTCCATAGTCAATGGTAACATCTAGATTGTGTTGTTGAGTGTGTGAGTGTGTGGTTATGTGAAATTGAATGGGTTATGCCGACATCAAATTTTTGAAATGGTTAAATGACTTGTTTGTTTATATTATTTGGAAATTGTTTTGTTATGAACATTATTTTATAGTTTAACATAAAATGTTAAAATTCCTTAAGTGGTTTTGAGGCATCGTCACAGTCTGGGCAAAATCTCCCCTCACCAATTGTATCCATCTTTTCATATCCTACCCTAGGTGTGTTATGGCTTCGCGCACCATGGAGCGCCTCTTCGAGTTCCTTCTACGGTGGATTTGGAGGGAGATATGGGTTGTGATGGGGTTTTCATCCAGAAAAGATCCAACATCTGGGTTGCAAGATCATGGTAGGGTCTGATGCTTTCCCTACTGGTGATGAATATGTTTTTTTGGTCTATGTGGAGTTTCGTTGGTGATGGTTTTTTGCGATGGTGATGATTGGCAACGTGGATTTGAGTTTCTGATTTGCGCCTGGATTTCCATCGATTTTGTTCTTAAATTGCACGCTGTGAATGTTGTTGGCCTACCTGATGTTCAAGGGTTCTTGATTCCATATTTTTCACAAAGACTGCCCCAATTGAGGTTTAGAGCTTCAAGTTTTTACCAGACTTATGCAATTTGGTTTTTGATGTTTGAGAGGGTATGGCTTTGGCCATCGGTACTGACCCGTCTTTATACGGGACAACTTTCCATGCAACGTTAGATTGGTGGAAACTGGACTTAATGTTTTTTTCTACAAGGGAGGGTCCTTTATTTATTGCTTGATCTAGTTTTTTGAATTTTTAACCGTTGGGGCATGGTTTGATGTCTCAAATCTTTGATGTCTTGTTTCTTGGTTTCTCACTTTTCCCTTAAAACTGTTCCCTTAAAAAATTAATTTTCCGTCCTTAAATGGTTTCATATAAATTATTTTATATAAATGTTATAAAATTTTCTATCCTAGTGTAATTAGTATAGAAGTAATTTGGAAAAATCCTATTGAGTTTTACTACTCCACCATTCATTGGAACATTATTTTTTTCATATTTTCTCTATCAGGATACAGGTAAATGAAAGGTAACACATTTATTTAGTGGTGAATCATGATACATGGGTTGTAATATAGAGTAGTATAATGGAGGATGGTGGGATACATGGAGTTATGTCATGAATTATTTAAGTTTTTTTGGATTTTTCATCCTCTTTGTACTTTGATGTTAGTAGTCTTCCATTGTGGTACTCAGATTATATTTGGGTTTGATGATTAGTTGTATTAAATTTTCTCATGCATCATTCAGTGGTTATTTTGATATGGTGTGTTTGGTTGGATTTTTTATATCTAAAAAGGAAAAATATTCCTCTAATTGTATTAAAGTCTGTTCCATTTATAGCCAGGCTTTGGCACCATGGTGATGTCACTTAAGGCCAAGTAGAAATTCTACCTCGACTCAAGCCAATGAGGAAGGGAAGTATGTTACAATTGGAATCATCTTGTTTGGTCTGTTATATACAACTGGATTTAGTCTTTTTATATGCTAATATATTTTTGTAAAATGGTATTTGTTATTGGTCTTGGAGTTGAAATTCATTCTAGGTGGGTTCTTGAGTTTGTCTCATAGAAGGAGTAGGATTTTGTATACATTAAATATAAATAATAAAAGTAAATGACTAAACTTTTCGTACTAAACATCATGTTTCTAGGGAGTTGGGAACATAAGTGTTTTTAGACACTTATAAGAGTCATAATATTAATTTCATGGGTTTAACCAACAAGACGAGCAATAAATTCATTATAGAAATGAATTCCCAATACGAGTGCATATTTTATTTTCAGTAATGATTTAGTGCAATGGGTTTATTTTTGAGAAATGTTGATATTGTTTTCAAATGTTATATTTTGAAAAAGGCATGATATTGGTATTTTTAAAAAAGATTGTTTTTTCAAATCATGATAATTTTTTTTAGAAAAATGTATGAAGATGGAAAATATTGAATTTTGTAAAGTAATGTTGTGATATATGATGTGGTATAATTTGTAAATTTTAAGCCTTCAATTGCAATAGAGTGATACATATGGTGTTTTGATTCATTTTATAAAATGGAACCCAATATGCATCATAGAATCCAACTGGAAGAACTGATGGGAATGTGGTTTCTCCTAAGACATTAGTGAATTGATATCCGCTTCATAGTATTTTACATTCTTCTCAATCAATAGATATATGTAACCTAAGGGATGATCTAAGGAAAGTGGATCACTCTATTCAGTACCAGAAGTAGAATCCACCCATATTTTGTGGTAATTCTGAGACAGAAAAGATAGAGGTGTGCACGAATAGGATGAATCTAATCTTCAACAACCTCATCACACCAAAAGTACTAAATTTCAAGTTGGTGACATATACGATGGAAGACCCTACAAATCAGTGGTGGGATTTAACAGTTCAATATAGATTATAACAAGAAATTACATGGGAGTATTTTGAAGAACTATTTAAAAAACAATCCTATCCTCACAAGTTTTAAATTTCAAGAACTATATACTTTTTAACATAATGTAGATGATACTCACAGTGTTAGTGTTTGTGTATAAATTTATGAATTTTTCCGGTTTTGAACATGATATTGCTGCAAGTAGGTCTTTGAAGGCATGAGTCATCGAATCAGGGCTGGAAAAATAAATTCACTTGAATATTGTTGTACTCTATATAAACAATTATACAGATATGGTCAATATAGTGATGGTGGACAAAATGGATATCTGAGGATCAATGGGTGGATGGATCATGTTGATACTTATGGGAAATAGTGTGAACTCAAATTATGGGAGAAAGCGGAAGAGGGACACCTATTTACATGGTAGTGGGATGGATCAAAATCAAAAAATTGGATTAGTGAACCTTCCTCCAAAACCTAATTGAATGAAAAGATGTTTACAATGTGGTTTCTTGGACCAAATGAATTGAGATTGTATGACACCACCTAGATAATTCCACAATTTCAACCATGTGGGTTATCATTGGTGCTAGTGTTGTTGTGCTCTAAGGTTGGGTGTTCGAGACACTTATCATGTGCCACAAATATCTTATGATTTGACAAGACTAGGGTACCTGAATGCCTCTTTTCAGTAGAACTGAGCTATCCATAGTGATTCTAGGAATACCATGACTCCTCAAAAAGGGAAATATCAATTGAAAAATAAAGAAAAAAGTATAGTGAGTAAGAAGATATATGGAGTTGATCTTGTTATTGTGGATGATAATTTTTCACCATTAATAGTAACAGGTATGATTATTTATAATTCTACCCTTTTACAATATTTGTTGGATACAGGTGCATCATATTCTTTTATTTCTTCTCGTACTATTTATTTTATAGTTTTAAATGTTGATATGATGCATTATATATAGAAAATTCATACTTTTCTTAGTCAAAAATAATTTCGAGGCTTTGTGTGTATGGAATGTTCGATAACTATTGATGGAGATGAGTTGATATGGGATTTCATAGTATTTGAGATTGATTTCTAGGACATAGACCTTATTATGAATTTTTCGACAATGTTCAAGGCTCACATCGACTATTATGTCAGAATATTTAGTTTTATGACTAATGATGGCATCGAGAATCTCTTTAGAGGTGATAGGAATGTAAAGGAAGGTGAAATGAGCTAGTTGGCAGTAGAAGTGGTAAAAATATCATACTATTTAGCATTTTTGACTTTAACATCGATGGAATTGATCGAAAATAGTAGTTTTATTGTGGTTATTGATCAGTTTTTAGATTTTTTTCCCAACAATTTATCAGGGTTTCCACCCACTAGATACATAGATTATATAATTTATCTCCTTCCATGGATAAGTACTATTTACCATACATCTTATATAATGGTACAAAAATAATTAAGGCAATTAAAAATGTAGTATGAGGAGCTAAAAAGAAAAGGGTTCATTTGGTCTAGCACATCTTCATGGGAAGCACCAGTCTGGTTTCTCAAAAG
This sequence comes from Viscum album, assembly GCA_963277665.1. Classification (NCBI taxonomy): domain Eukaryota; kingdom Viridiplantae; phylum Streptophyta; class Magnoliopsida; order Santalales; family Viscaceae; genus Viscum; species Viscum album. The sequence continues at coordinate 1,386,432,307 of OY728123.1, forward strand.
GGCAGATGAAACTCTTTGACTTTCTGTCAATTATCATAATATTACCCAAGTAATAATAATGAATCGATATTCACTTCCATGATTTGATGATGTTTTCAATCAATTATGGGAGATCAGTGGTTCTCTAAAATTGAATTGTGGTTATGATATCATCAATTGAGGGTTCAGGATGAGGATATTCAAAAAAAATATTTTAGAAGTATATATGGACATTATGAGTATGTGGTTATGACTTTCAGTCTTATGAATGAACCCGCAGACATTATAGAATTGATGAATTAGATATTTCAGTGATATCAAGATTCCATGGTGGTGATATATTTGGATAACATATTTGTGTATTCAAGTAAATGGGTTGATCATGGAAAACACTTGGATACAATGTTGGGAATCTTTCGAGATCATATTCTATTGGAAAAATTATCAAAGTGTGATTTTATGATACAAGAAGTACATTTACTTTTCCATGTAATATCTGAAAGAGGTGTTTATATTGATCTTAAAATTTTAAATTTTTCTATCTCTTAGAAACCCCCAAATATTGTCTTTGAGAAACATAGTTTCTTGGGCCTATCTAGTTATTATAGAAATTTTGTTGATGAATTCTAATGATTATATTCACCAATGATATCTTTGAAAAGGAATAATATTACTTTTAAATGGAATGATGAATATTATACGTCTTTTCAAGAACTTAATGTTCACCTTACATCAATACCAATATTCACTTTTTTGGAATCTGTACAGGGCTATGTGGTGTATTGTGATTCTTTGGGATCAGGGTTTCGATGTGTTCTCATGATATGAGGTCATGTTTTTGTTTATGGATCAAGTTAGATATTGTTATATGCACAGAACTACCCAACACATGATTTGGAGCTAGCTATTGTGGTCCATGCTTTGATGATTTGGTTACGTTACCTCTTTGGTGATAAATTCACTATGTTTACATATCATAATACATTGAAACATATTTTCACACAAAGGTATTTGAATTTGATAGAAATAATATGGATGGAGTACCTCCAAATGTTCAACTTTCACATGAAGTATACACTTGGTAAAGAAAATGTAGTGGATGATGCATTAATTGGGAATTATTATGCTCAGTTACCAAAAGAGGCTTCATATAAATGGAATTTGATGTTAATGATAGAATAATTGATCATGGAATGTGAATAATTGGGTGAAGTTTTATTTTCCTTTCCAATTTCATTAGTTTCTTATTTGGTGAAGATGCTTAAAGAGGCATAGATGTATGATTTAGAATGTATGGTTATGAAGTCAAAAATCAATGTTGAAGAGGCCATTGAGGGATGGAAGATGGATGAGAGTTTAGTTTTGTGGTTTCAAGATCAGTTGGTCGTACATTTTTCCTATAATGAATAAATTCATCAGGATTACCACTAATTGAGTTGATTTATTCATCCTAGAATATAGAATACACACAAGGTGTTGAAAGAATAGTTTTGGTGGGTCGGCATGAAAACAAAGGTGTATGAGTTTATTTCAATATGATTAACTGTCAGCATTTTATGTTAGATAATCTGTGGAAATAAAGTAAGTTACTTTATTTACCTATTAATGTTTTGAAATAGGAGCAGATATCCATGGATTTTGTGATAGGTCTCCAAAAAAGGGTTCTAAAACATTATTTAATTTGGTTGTTAGGGGATATACTCCCAAAGTTGGTCCATTTTACCCCTAATCATGAATCTAATATGGTGGAGGATTTGTATAAAATCTATATCCAAGAAGTATTAAAGAGGCATGGTGTACATGTTTCAATATTATCAAACTGAGATATGAGGATTACATCTTGTTTTTTTGAACACATTACAATAATCCCATGGTACTTTGTTGACCATGATTATATCATATCATCCTCCAATGGATGGGAAATCCTAAAGGATGAAACAAATGATGGAATACATACATTGGGATTGTGTAATGGATTTTGGTGGCTCATGGGAAGAGAGTGTACTATTAGTGGAGTTCTCATATAAGAACAATTATTTGGCCTCGACACATTTGGCTCCTTTTGAAGAATTATATGGGAATCCTTTTTTACTACCACTTTGTTGGGTGCAAACAAGTGGGACTTCACTGGTTGGGTCGAGCATTTTCGAAGAGAAAATCAAGAAGATTTAGTTGACCAGGAAGAGGATAAAGATGGAATAGAGTCGTCATAAATCATATGCAGATAATCTTTAATGGTTGTTTTCATTTGAGGTGAGTGATCATGTGTTCTTTAGTATATCTCCAAGGCTTGGGCACCGTTGTTTTGAGAAGTAGGGTAAGTTATATCCTTGATAAAAAGGCACTTTTGAGACACTTGAATGGGTTAGAGAGATGGAATATCAATTGTATTTTCCACCATAGTTCAATATATTTTATATTTCCTTTTATGTATCTCATTTGAAAAAGTATCAGCCTGATACTGAATATTTGATTCAATGGGATCATATTGACCTAGCTCTAGATGCTTCATGGCTTCATATCCCGATACAAATTGTGGTTAGGTAAGACAAAGTATTGTGTGGTAAAAGTACTGTTCAAGTGAGGGTTTTGTGGAAACACCATTAGATTCAGGAAGAGACATGTGAATAGGAGAAGGAAATGGTCTTGCAATGGCCTGAACTATTTTGGGATCGCAATGGTTCTATACTTTCTGGGGATAGAGATGCTAATGGTGGAGAGAATTTAGCACCCCGGTTTCTTTTAAGTAACCATTTATTTTTTATTTTGAAGTATTTAAAGTTTATGGGTATAGTTTGGGAGGGATTGGAAGAATTTTTAATTTTTTTTGGGATTCTATAAAGGTTCACAGTTTGAGAATGGTTAGTAGAAACTGTGGAACTCTTGTAGGAAACCGTGTAAGGTGAAACAAGGGCTTCTCAGTAGGATCATGATGAGGAACATGGTTTGAAAAAACTATGTGTCCACCCATGATAAGCTGTGTAACGTGGGGTAGAGGGATTATACATGGTTGGTTCATGATATGTCTAACTATGTAGGCCAACCGTGCGAGGTGATCCTTGAGGTAGAGAATGGTGTATAGTTTGCACACATTTTTCCAAAATGTGTGAAAAATCATGCATGGTTTAAAAGTGAGATCCTAAATAATTGGATCACATTTATTTTCACCTCTAAGAATCTCATTTTTTCAATAATTTTTAATCAAAGTTTTTTTTCATTCCACCTGAGGCTGGGGAATCTCTCCCCTTTGAATAGAAATCAATCATAAGGTAATTATTGTTTAATCGAAGATTTATTCTCTTTGCAAGTCTTAATTTTTGGAAGTTTTACTTAGATCTACTTCTCTTCATTCTCTATGATTATTAGATATAGTTTTATATAGATATATCTATGGGTTTTTATGAAAATCTTGACGAGATATGACTATGTTGATGTTAGGGAAATAGATCTATGGTAGGTTTTTGGAGATTCAACCCTATTTTCTTGGAAACTTTGTGATGTTTTTTGTTTTCATCTTAATTCCCAAGGTAAGTGTCATCACTCTTGAATCATCCTATTTGAACTGGAAGGATTGATCTCAAATTAATTTCTTTCCATGAAATTTATTTTGATTTTTTTTCAATGAATGATGGATTCCTTCTTGGGTGATGGTTTAGGGAATTCATCAAATTGGTTGTTTTGGTAAAAATTAAAATCGTAACATGATTCTAAAATGATTATTTTAAAATTGTTGTTTGGTTTTGATGAGTTTAAAAGGTATTTTCAATAAAAATATGGTTTTATTGAAATAGTATAGCACCTTTTGGGTTTCCATGGATGTTGGTTTAAATTGTTAAGAATGCGTTGAATGGGATGGATATTGTTCATGAAGTACCACCAATAATGGTATGGGTTATGGACATGATGTTCCATCATCAATGGTAACACTATGATTATCTTCTTGAGTGTGTGTCTGTGGTGGGTGAAATGGAATGGGTTATGTCAACATCAAATGTGAGAAATGGTTGAATTAATTATTTGGATGTTTTCCTTTAAAACGTTTTTATGTCCATTATTTTATAGCTTAATATAAACTATTAAAATTTCTTATGTGGTTTCATATAAATTGTTTTATATAAATTTTCTAACTTGTTTTATGTTAGTGTTGTGATTAGGGAAGTCATTTGGGGAAATCCTACTGAGTTTCATTACTCACCCCTTCTTTGGAACGTTGGTGATTTTTCATATTTTATCTATTTGGATACAGGTAAAGGAAATACATCACATTTCATTAATGGTGTTTCATTATAGTTTTGATTTATTATAAATTTGGATCACGTCGCATGTTGGGAGGAGATGTGGAGTTATGTCTTGGAGTCAATGTGGGTTTTTTGGCTTTGTCTTCTACATTATTGTTGTATTTTAACCCTTATGATGTGGTACTCTAATTATACTTGGGTTTATAGTTGTATACATTATTATCATGCATCATTAAGTGGTTATTTTGTTATAGTGTGTTTGGTTGGGTTTTCTATCTCTAAAAAAGGAAAATCATCCCTTAATTTTATAAAATCCCATGGAAATTATTGATAGCCTTTCAGACCATGGGTATGTCTCTTAAGGCCAATTAGAAATTTCACCTCGACTCAAGCCAATGAGGAGGGGTGGGATGTTACACATTACCTAAGGAGTATAGTCCAAGGCCATTATAGTTATAGGTACAGCTCGAGTAGCCTCTACTTTATTTTTTCCCTTTTTGATATAGGTGAATCACACTCATTCAAATATGTTGTGGTTGTAGAATGTCTTGGATGTGAAATTGAGAAATTATATGGAGTAATTTCTATTGAAATTCCATTAATAGTTAGATCAGAGGGTATAATCTAGTTCCATGAGTGACCCCTTGATATATGTGGGTTCCATTTCTTCTGGAGTCTCTTCGTCCTCGAGATAACTCGCTTCGACATCATTCTCACTATGGAATGGATTATGCCTTGTCATTACTAAGGGGATTTATATCATCGATGGGTATAATTCACATAACTTTAGGGAACCACATATATTCATAAGGTAGAATGGGATATCTAGGAAGATCAATCTGAAACCAAGCGTATTTGTCTAGGAAGAGTGACAACCCACCTGGCCAGTCTCTTTATGAGCTACTAGGGAATGTATTTAGTAGAGTTCCTTCCCATTGTAGTTTTTTTAAGGACATATTCATTGAAAATTTCTCTAAATTACCTATATATTGAGAGGTTTTGTTCAACATAGATCCATTTCTATGTGTGACAACAGTTTCCATTCTTTTTTATATAATGGCACCTATAGAGCTCTGGAAACTCAAGAAGGAGATTGAGGATCTAGAGGAAAAGGGTTTTATCTAACCCAAATCATCACCATGGGCTTCACCAAAACTTTTTTACAATATTTTGGATGATACCCTAATATTTTATATGGATTAATACTAACTAAAATATCATGAATTGAACAATTGGAATCCACTTCATTGAATAGAAGACCTCTTTGACTAGCTATATAGAAGAAATATGTTCTCCAATATCGATTTGAGGTCAGGATACCATCAGGTTCTGGTGAGGCCATCTAAAATACCATGTATAACATTCCAAATAAGATACAATATGTATGATTATATGGTCATGATGTTAGGATTGATGAACGCACTGGTAGTTGTTATGGATTTGATGAATCAGGTCATCCACTCATATCTTGATTCCTCTGTGGTGGTCTTTGAAGATTATATATTAGTGTAATAACACCATAGACATGAATATACCAAACATCTTGATATCTTGATGAGTACACTAAAAGAGGACCAACTATATGTGAAACTTAAAAAATTCAATTTTTGGATCAACAATGTTCACTTCTTGGGTCATATCATATCTGAAGTAGGCATATCAGTTGATCCGGAGAGGGAGAGAATCATGGTTTCTTGCGAACATTCCAAGAACATGTTTGATATATGTAGCTTCTTAGGTATAGATGGATATTATAGGTGATGCATTTAGGATTTCTCCCACTTATAAATGCCTATTACGAACCTGAATAAGAAGGGTTTTCAGTTTATATGGTCTAAACCCTGTGAGAAATGTTTTCAGGATTCAAAGGGAAGACTAATTTCATCAGAGATTATGATTCTTCCGGATCCAAGAAGAGTATTTATTTTCTATTATGATACTTCATTAATTATAATGGGGGTAGTTCAGATGTAGGTTGATCCTATTATAGCAATTGGGTTCCACTAGATGAGGCCTCATGAGTGGAATTACCCTACCTATGACCTTGATATAGCTTTTGTGGTCTATGCTCTACGTTGTAGGAGGAACTACTTGTTGGGAGAGGGATTCTCTATTTACACCATGATAAGAGATTAAATTACATCTATACTTAGACAGAATTGGATCTGACACAATGTACATGGGTGTAATACGTATAATCCTTTGATTTTGAGCTTGATTACACACCTAGGAATGGAAGTTCCATAGCTGATTCCTTGAGCCCGAAAACACAGATGCAAGCAATCAAAGAGAAAAATAGTGAGTGAAATTTGATGGAGCTATTCTCTGAGATTCATCTTGAGGTTCAAGAAAAAGTGTTAAACCCTTCTTGGTAGCTCTAGTAGTGACATCCACCCTCATGTAGTGGGTCCAGATGAGGTAGTTATCTTATTATGATGGACTTATTCGGAGGGAACACATTAAATGTGAGAACCCACCTCCTAGTTGTATTGTTGATGGAAGTGTGACATTACTCTTATGTGGTCATGTATGTGTTCCTTATAATATATGTGAAGATTTAATGAGGGAATTAAATTTCTTAGTTTAGGATGTTCTTCCTAGGCTTACCAAGATGTGGATATATATATATATATATATATATGTTTGTATGTCATCGGTATAAGTGGCCAGGTATAAAGAGGCGGAGAGTAGGTTTCATCACTCGGTGCTCCACCTGTGGGTAGGTTACAAAAGAGCACCAGTAACCTACTGGACATCTAGATACTCTCTCTATTCTGGAGTGGAAATGGAATGATTTCATCATGGATTTCATGATAGTCTTTTCGAGATCCCCTTGAGGTACCCATGAAGTATGGGTGATTGTCAACTGGTTGATGCTAGTTTCACACTATTTTATGATTTAGAAATTTATATTTGTTGATGATCTATGAAGGCTATACATTTGGGAGAAAATGTGACTTCCTGGTGTTCCATGTTATATCATTTAAGACCAAGACAACCAATTTTCATCACAGTTCTGGAATGGGTTGAATAATTCACTAGGTACAGAAGTGATCTAGAGTAAACATTTCACCCTTGGACCAATGGTCATTCCTAGCAGGATATACATGTGTTATATGGTATTATGTGGTTATATAATATTTATTTTGATTTTTCATGGGGAAAAAATTCATTTAGTTGAGTTTTCCTACAGTATAATATTTCATGAAACAATCAAGATAGAACCGTATGAGGCCCTCTGTGGTAGACCATGTCATTCATCAATATGTTGTCTTGAGGTCGGTCTGGTAGGTATACTGGGTCCTCATCTCATTTAGGAGACTTCAAAGAAGGTCCATATGATTCAGAAGATTATATCTACATCACAGTTCAGGAATAAATCTTATACCAATCATCATTATAGAAATTTAAAATTTAAGGTTGGCCATTGGGACTTTTTGTATGTATCATGTAGATTGGGTCATAAACAAATTAGAAGATAGGGAAATTTATCACCTCGGTATGTCGGGCCTTTATATATATTTGATAGGTTTGGGATGGTATCCTATCAGTTATAGATACCTCAGAGGTACCATTCCATGCACTAAATCATCCATATATCTCAACTTCTAAAGTATCAACCCAACAAGTCTAATTCATTTGACCCTGGGGATATTGAATTGGAGGTGAATGCGTCTTTCAAGGAGAATCCAATTCGTATAATTGATCAGAGAACAATGTCTCTCCAAGGTAGGTCATTTCCTCTAGTTCAGTTTCTATGGTATCATATACACATACATGAGATACCTATGAGAGGGATACTAATGTATGTGCATAGTTTCTGGAACTTTTCTCAGGTGAAGTCTTACCACTTACATAAGGGGAACTCGATGATGAGTTGTCTTAAGGAGGGGAGTTTTCAACTTCTTAGATTTTTTCATTGTCATGCAACATTTAATTATGGTTTTAATTTCTTTTATTGGCCCTAATAAAGCTACTTAAGGGAGTCAAGGAGGTCTCGGGGTGTCCATGACTTGTTTGGAGCCCCAAAAATTGGAGAACAGACTTGGCAGCACAGTTTCACTAAAATTTGTGGTTGAAGAAAGAGGGGTGTTGGGGGATATATGGTTTTTAACCATGTGACCCCAGTAGAATTTCAATGTGGTGTTGACTAGGTTTGATAAAGGGATTTTTTTCATTGTTTGTGCATGGTTAGATAAATTGTGCACCTAATCTTGGGGGGTTACCCTTTGAAGTTGACCATTGCCCATGATTAGTACACAGTTTGGCCAATCGTGCATGAAAACAGTGACTTCAAACTATAAACCCTTGTTTAGTATGTGAAATTACATTTTTATCCATATTTAATGAATTTAAACTTGCATATTATTCACCATTTTTTCTCCAGTGGTGAATCCATCATCTTCCTTGCTTGGAGCTCCTCATCCCCTCTTCACAGGTTCTAATCTATCCCCTTCATCAGAAAACCAAATCACTCACCTTTAGAATCTATGAAAATCTCTCAGTATGATCCTCTTTTCCCTTGATTCTATTTCAAGGTTCCACCATCCTCTATTGTTCTATTTATGTGAAAACACTTTCTCCCTATTTTCAAGGTGTTTCATAGTTTCTTTCCTTTCTCCCATTAGAGATAAATTCGAGTATAAAAATGGATAAAATGAGTGATACTACATAAAGTTAGGTTGTCTAGGTCTCTCCCACTCATTTTGCCACATTTAAATAATGTTCCATTATTCCATGCGCCAGAACCTTACAATGATGCCTCAAATATGTCTTATAAATTAAATTGTTGGGATTATCTTATTCTTATTAACCCTATTTTATATAGAAACCCATCTATGTGTTTTTTACCTTGTCATTTTCCACCACTTTGGGTATTCCCACTTTCTATATACTATCTTTCCCTTGCCTTGATTTATAAATTGAGTTTAAATGATTGGTGAACCATGAGTTTGTCCTTTTTTCTTAGTACCTCACACTTTATAATTGAATGATTATGCTTGATGCATCAACTTGGATGCTACATTCCATATATTAAGTTTCACATGAATGTTTCTATAGTGACTATTATTTATTCCTTATGTAATTTCCTTACACATATATTATGCCAATTCCTTGTGCTTATCCATGTATTACATTTATTATACTTATTTCATACTACCTACTGTTCATGCTTTGGATCCTTGAGATTATGTTTATTCTTAATTCATTATTCCATATTTAATTTCTTGAATTGTATCATTTGGATAGCTTTTTAGCACATGATATTTTCATTTCTTATTGGTGACATGTAATTATATATTATATGCCTTATGATATGTTCCATGGTGGATATTATCACCTTATATAGATCAGTATAGAACATAGGTCTCATTTAAAGGGTGTAATGGAGGGAATCCCAATGTTTTGTTTGGATATACTTGATGTTCCGGGAGAGATGCATTGGATTTACATGTGTGAGATCTCTGGGTGGATTATAAAAAATAATGAGTGAGACTGGTTCCCCAGGGGATCAATTAAGGATGGACCTGTTGGAAAGATGGCTATGTAATGACATGAGTGATACCAGGTCCCCTGTGTGCGATACATGGTATTAAATCAGAGTCACCATACCATGAGTGATTCAAGGAACACCATTATGGGTTTCCATGGATGTAATAGGTGGTATTGGTTATATTGGAGACACATGTGTGATTGTTGGGATTCTTTATAGATCGCCTTAGATAGGATCAAGACTCTTACCTTGGATTGGATGGAATTATTGCTAGTTTCCTTTGTAAATATTATGAATTAAGTTGAAATAATGTTTATATTATGACATAGAAATGTGGCCGCCAAACCAAAGAACAATATTGGTGTCATCCTATCTTAGTTTCTTTTTTTAATGGCCCTTGTATAAATATAATTACTTTAATAGGTACCTCATTCAGACTTCTGGATTATGATGAAGTAGATGATATCAATTGGGTTTCTAATTGGGAACCTGAAATGAAGTGTTTGCTTATTTGTTTACTTAACACCCAAGATTTTTTATATTTGGAACACTTCTCATTTATTTACTATACAAAATGGGTTTTTCTATACACCATGTGTGTTATACTATTTATATCTATATCTCACACCCTACATAGGCCACCTTTGGTTCCCAATAAGACTTTATGATTGCAGTTCTTGATAAAGGGAAGCATGTAGGTTCTAATGCTTGACTGATTTACAACTTTATGATGGATTTTGGGGGTAGAATATTGATCCTTTGATCAAGATTCGTATTATAGAATTTTATGGGCTTTTTTTATTTTTTTTATACCATGAAGTATATGCATATTCCCCCTACTCCCCATGTACCCACATTTTTTATAGCACTGTGGAAACCATTATTTTGTATCTTTTATTGTTTATTTAGCTTCCACCTATTTTTTATCATTCATACATGGTATATTATTTCCATTATATTGTTTCTACTATTTTTTTTCTTATTTATACTGTTGTGCTACACTTTAATTGGTGAAGGAATCATCTCCCCATGGACACACTCTATCCCATTTCTGTTGTTCAGTATCCTCTAGAATTCAGGGAGGCATTCTTGAGGTCTTGTGGCCACCATCATGGAGAACTATGGAGTGTCACCCAGGGTGGGATGCTACAGTAGTCTCCCTTAATACTTCTCCAAGGATTGTGATAATGAATCGTTCTCTTAGTAACCTAGTCCCAACGTATATTCTCATTCCCACGATAGGATTAGATCAAGGACCTATGTTTGCATCATTTTATGAGTCAATGTGGTGAAAACTATTAATGGATATCTGGACCCTGGATTTAGAGACCACTCTGGAAGGGTTGAATAATTGTTTGGGTAACCTTTGATTTATATTTACCACCCTTTTATATGAGGGGTTGGACTATAGCACCATTTATTCATGGGAGAAAGAGGTGACCTCTCTAAGAGAGTATAATAAGGACCTTGAATTGAGGGTGGTATATATTGAGGCTTCTTCTTCAGTGATGAAAATATGTGACTAATACTTAAATGAATCATTCATGTGTATGGTGGAGGTGGCATCTCGCCATGAAAAGGTTACTGTCATGATGGCTATGATTGCTCATCTCTAGTCTGTAATTTGTTGTCTTCATGAATAACTATCCCATATTTAACATTCACTTTAGATATTATGGAAAAATATTCTAGAGAAATAGAGACACCAAGTCATGGTGGAGAAGTCTAGGATTGATATTGTTTCTCAGTTAGAGGAGTTACAACAAATTATAGATGTGGATAACAAATATGTTGATAAATTAAACAAATCTGTTACATCCCTAGGGAAAAGGGTTATAGAGATCAAGGAATTCTATGTGAACATGCTATGATAGAATTTAAATTTTTCAACTTTTCCTAAGATTTCATTTTAATATGAGAGACTTCTATAAGTGTATATTCACCCTACTATATGATATTAATGAATGGATATACTTAACTTCGTATTTTGTTTTACAATTTTATTTTATTCATGACATGTATAGAACATTACTGATCTAATGTTTCATCAATCGTTAACTCTACCGATAATTTTCATAATATAAACTCAACCAGAATACTTGAATTTGATTTTTTAAATTTTATATAATTATTCACAATAAATTCTCATAAATTACAATCATTTTGTGATTCCTCAACAATACATATTATCCAACTATCTTGAGACTACTGGATTCCCAAAAGGATAATTTTGGTAGAATATGTGTCCTAGAGGAAGATTTCTCTATCTTTTTCCAAAGTCATTGGACTTGGTGAGCATAGATTGATTTTTTCTAAGGTAATATGGTGGGACCCATAAGTTTTATTTATTTTCCATTATTATAGAGTAAATCAATTTTTTATTGTCATCTAATGTCTTTTAACTTGGGCCTTCTATCTCTGTGGTTTAGGGTAATTAGCATGGACCATCTATCACTGTAGTGTAAGGTCTTTTAGCTCAATCCATTTAGGGAAATAGATTAGAGTCTTTTAGTTCCAAACATTTATGGTTATAGTTTAGGGTACTTTAGATGAAAAATTATATTTCTATAGTTTAGGGTCTTTTATATTGGGCCTTCTATTACTTTATTTTAAGTTATTTAACATCATACCTTATATTCTTGTACTTTATGGTATTTTAGCTCAGGACTTCTATTGTTGTAGTTTAAGGTATTTCAGCTCGAACCTTCTATTGTTGTAGTTAAGGGTCTTTTAGCTCAAACATCATATTGTTAAATGTGGGGAATCCATGACAAGGATATCTTAAGACACCATAAGGTTCATAGTTCCATCATTGTGTTATTAAGGGTCACAAGGATTGGAGTTCTTTTCTTGCAAGGAGGTGATGTGAATGACTGGAATGTCAAATCCATTATGCATTAATAACATGGTTAAATGTAGGTGTCCCCACTCTTTTCCAATGAACATGGAAGATTATGGAGGAGAAATGGGTGGATAGAGAATTTATCAAGGATGTCAGGACCACATGGATATTTAGAGAATGGGTTGAGTAAGCCATAAAATAAATGTTTGTGTCAATGAGTATGGGATGGGGAAGACATGTTTGAAATGACCCATAACACCCTAAGGTTATGGGTTCTTCCATGGTGTTACCAGTGCTCAAATGGATTGTAGGTCCATTATTTCAAGGAGTATATTCCACTGAAAGGTAGTTATAATACCTTATGAATTGATATCATGGTCAAACAGAGGTTTCCCAACTCTTTTCCATGGGTCATGAATGATTTATGAAGACTCAAATGTATGTATGATGAGGTTGGGTATGGATGAAAAGCTATCCAGGATGGTTTTTATAATCGTATGGTAGTTCATCTCTTAATTATGAATCTTGAGACGTTCAACCTAGGGTTTATAATCATGGATTATGGACCATAAAAAGTTTGGGAATAGAGTTTCACATTTCTACTTTGAGAATAGGTACAAAATACTATGATGTAACATAAAGTATGTCAAATCCACATGAATAGGATGGTTATGGGGATTCTAAATCATGTCTCAAAGTTATTGGGTCATGAGGATGGTTTGGGGAAATAATATTGGGAATGTCCTAGACCACTCTAAGGTGTTGGGATCTTCTACCCTGACAGTAGGGCTCATAAGGATCCAAAATCCCCTTTTCAAGGTGACACGTTTGGTTGAAAAACCTAGGAGCATGTGTAGGATCCATAATCATACATTCATAGTAAAAAAGAGACCCTTGAATCTGGGTATATTTTTATGAGGTCTATGTAATGTTTATAGTGATCTGAGGCACTCAAATCTTGAAGTTTGATTAAGATAAAACATAATATTCAATGAGGGTTTGATCACCCTAAAGGTTGTGTCACCACCTAGAGAACATTTTCCCACAGTGAAATGATGTTATAAATCATTAAACTAATTTTTTTTCTAGAAATGTGGGCTATGAGAGAATAAAATGGATTTTACTAGGTCGAAAAATTATTTCCTATGAGCTTTATGACTTATTCACTTTCTCCATAGTTTTTTCGTGAACATTGGAGATGAAGACTTTAGCAAGTGAATACCTTCCTTTTGCTCATGCCTCCCTTTGTGGGTTTTCAACCTCGAATTTTTTTTGTCTCTTTCACTATTAGTTTAAGGTATTTCAATTCGGTCTATCAAATTATAGATCATAACATCGTGAAACTTTGTCCGAATTAAAGACATTTTATATTTCGGATGTACATGGACCTAATATAAGGGGAATGTTACACAAGATCCTAATTAGTATAATTATGGTCAAGAGCACTCCAAAATATTTATGAGAGGGAGGTTAAATTTTTTAAAATTGTGTATCTAGGTTGTCAAGTCATGAGTAATGTTATAGGACAATCATGCCAAGGATGAACAAAAACACCGTTAGGTACTGAGTTCTACCCTAATGACATCAGGCTCATAGGGATCATAAATCTCACCTTCTAGAACCAATATGTCTTTGGTTGGTAGGTCTAAGACATTATGACTAGATATTATAGTCAAGAAGAGAGATCTATTTTTCATTCCATGGTTTGCGAATGGTTCTTAGTAACTTGAGTTCCAGAAGATCAGAAGTGTGATTTATGGATTGTGGTGCTTAAAAAATAGAAGAAGCGCCCCATACTCTATTTGACCTATGTAAGGCTCTTGTGGTCCTTTGATAAGGGATGATAATGGGTGATGTCCTAAAAATTGTAAAATCATGTAGTGGGGATATATTTGTATTCAGTTTTAATATCATGTGACCAGTACATTTTCCTTGAATTTTAACATCATGTTGTAAGGACATATTTTCTTCCTTAAAGTTTAACGTCATGAGATAAGGATGTGGGAACAAATGTGATGAAATTGTGCTACATGTATGATTTTAACAAGTAAAATACACACACATCGAATTCATACATAGGAAAAATGATATTTTATGAATTGTACCTGGTGTAATATCGAATGCATATTTTCACTAGTTGTAACTATACCCATTATTGGAGGATTGGGTGTAACTATGTATCATGTGATGACAGTAATCAAGCCACATGTATTTATTTAATGGGAAACTCTCTATGCAGGTCTGACTCATATGTAGAGGGGGAATTATTCCCAATGATTCATGTAGATGGACCTAGTATTGGAGGTCTGGGTGTTACTACATTTAATTTGATGATAGGAATCAAGACACACATAGTTATTAAGAATTATCCCTATACAAGTCATACTTATACACAAGGAGGGGGTATTTTTATGTTTTTTTATTGTTATTAGACTGAGGGTTGGAGATCTGAGTGTCACTGCGCATCATTTGATGACAAGAATAAATTCACACATAGT
This sequence comes from Viscum album, assembly GCA_963277665.1. Lineage (NCBI taxonomy): Eukaryota > Viridiplantae > Streptophyta > Magnoliopsida > Santalales > Viscaceae > Viscum > Viscum album. Next base: position 1,386,447,358 of record OY728123.1, read on the forward strand.
TCTTGAATAAGAGATGTGGTGGGAGGCCAATGTTAACTATAGTGTTACTCTTGGGTGAGGTCCATCGAAATGTGTAGCATTATGTCATGAGATGGACATCAATATGGGTGTTTAACATCATGCGATACTAACTCTAGACCATGATAACAATGATGTGAGATGATATGATTTTTTTCATATGGGAAATCCTTTAACAATGATCCCAATCCCACGTGATCTATTTTTGGTGTGAAAAACATCGAATGGAAGCGTTCCCTCATGACAACGAGGCAATTGGATAAAGGATGGTGGAATTTTGTATCATGTTGTGGTTTGACTAAGATATAAGATCAATATAATATCCATGTTATTTACAACACATTGATTCATGATTTATTACATAAAATCACACATTATAAAACCTAATAAATCGAAAATAACAATTTCTTCGGTAATTTGGTACATATAATAATAGATTTAACATGGGACTCAACAACATTATTTAAAACCTTCGTGACAAGATTCTTAAATTGCGTGGATTTTAAAATTGCTCTGGATAACCTAGGGACACACATAAGAAAAGGGCGAGCTATAAATACCAAAAAGGGAATAAACATGGAATAATGAAATAAATTTTAGACAAAAGGAATATCAATGGGGAATTAAATAGTAGGAATAATAAACATGAACAATGAGACAAGATATATCTTGATATTCACAACGTGGAAAATGTGGAAACTACTTATAACTCTACATCCTAAAAATAAGTTAATGATAAACCGCTAATAAATCATGGTGGAAGAAGTCCTATAAAATAATAAGGATCATTACCTATACCAACTTAAAATATCATTATACTAATCATTTCCCAATGAATTGGAGTTCTACACAGTTCTTGGAACATGCTTCCCTTTCATTTCATTCTCATGATTATGTATGCCACATAGATAATAAAACATGGATTCCTTAATCGTCATATTTTATTCCAAGATCAGGGAGTGTGTAATAAATACTTGTATGTACCAATTAAAATATTTATAAGTGTACAAATTTGAACACCCTTGATAGGAAATGGGTATATAATTCACTACACAATTGTTTTTTCATAGAAAAGCATGGTGAAATTTTGGCAGCATGACGACATCACATAAAAAATCATAAAACAGGTTGGTGAGAGGGAAAGAGGTCTCTCATAATTTTTAAATAAAATTTTCAGCAATAGGGACATTTAAATACATGTCCCGACATAAGTAATTAGAAATATAAATCATAAGATAATAAATAAACTTGAATAAATAATTGATGGTGAGGATCCCTTACTAATTCTTAGCATGTTAAGGGGTGTACAAAATGGTTATTTGGAATGATTAATGATAGTGGAAGGGGTATATCATCATATTTAAATCAAAATGATAGTAATTGGGATATAGAAGAACATATCTCAAGTTGAAAAATGAAAATTAAGAAGCATATCATAAAATAATTGATTGAAAGAAATGATAGTGGAAGATCACTTATTTGAGTGTGTGAATCAAAATGCTTGGTAGGGGATACTTGAGATCTAGTAGTACCTTGTGAGGACTCTATATAGTGGATTCTATAGTGTGTACATTCTATAAGGAGTTTTAGGGAATATAAGTGGGAGCTTAAGGGGTTTTATATAGGAAATGAAGGGATTTCATTATTACTTAGCTTTTGAAATCTAAAAAATAAGATAACTAAAACCACAAATATTCCCATGATTTTTTACCATGGTTTCATCCAAATGGGATTGGATTCCATTATTTTATATTTTCAATGATCAAAATTAATAAAATAATTCCCTTTATTATGTGGAGGTGAGTCATAATCTAAATAAAATTATTTTCATACCTTAAAATATATTAATGATTTTTGAGGATTCATAATGGATTTACAAAATTAATCAAATAAACATAAAATAAAATTATGCAAAAGTGAAAAAAATATATTTGTTCATGAATTCCCTTTATAGTTTTTATTACATCACTTTTTGGTCATTATTATGTCATAATACACAATGTCTATTTATAGGATATTTATTTTTTACTCGAAAATTTAGGTGTCTCAAAAAATTATGAACAATTTTCCATTGGAAAATTTATAGGTTCTGATTCCAAAAATAATATTCATTTTATCAAAATATTTTCCTAAATATATTTATTTTTACTTTTAAAATATGAATCCAAAGTTATTGAGAAATTTTGGGTTTTTTGACAATAACAGTTTTTTAACACCTATAAAAATTAAAATTGACTTCTTAAAAATTATATGACTATTTATAAAAATTATTTAATAATAATTAAATTTTTTAAAAATATTATATATTTAAAAAATCCATTAGTTTATAAAAAAAATACATTAATTAAATTTTTACATTACCGAAAAATACTATTTGTGTTTAATTATCTAAGAATAAAAGAAAATTATAAATTAATAATAATTGGATAAAAATAAATTCATTATTATATAAAAAAATAATTTACATAATCATATTTCTTGGTTATTGATACATATCCCTTTAATACACCAAAAATTCATTAAGTGTTAGCTACATAGTGGTGGGACTTTCATGGGGAGGTTTGATGAACATAGTTTTGGTCGTGATCTCAATTAGTATGAACTTATCTCATAAATAGTTTATCTCATGATTAAGTTGTTGGATCTCAGCATGGAATTCATAAAGGTAAAATCCAAGATTTTAAATCTTCCTTGGAATCTTTGATAAATGGGATTTATAGGGTATGATCCTACTTATTAAGTCCATCACTTCCTTTGTCAGTGTTAATTGGATTTGTTAAGTCCCTATATTTATACTAATAATGTGATCACTATTAAATGACTATATTATCAACAATTATTATCATTAACATTGAATTAAATATGATAATATATAATAAAACCATATAATTTCATGTTTTTTCTATAACCATATCACATAATAAGACATTTAAATAAATCAAAAAGAAGAATTTTAATTATAATAATTTGGGACATTACAATCAAGGAAACCCTATGTATCTCATTAGAATTAGAATCAATACATACTTAGTTCTAGAAACCTATTTAGTTTAATTTCATGTTGTAAGGACATCAGTTGTGTAGTTTAACATCTTTCAGTAAGGATATGGGTGACTTGATGTGAAAAAGGAGGAATGTTGTGGATTTATCTAGTTTTAAATCTTGCGGTAAGGACGAGGGTCACCTGATGTGGAAGTAGAATAATATTGTAGATAGACCTAATAATGGATGTATGGGAATCATTATGTATACTGTGGTGGTAGTAATCAAGACCCACATAATTCTTGGATAAAGGATCCCGGCACAGGCATGACCCGTATGTAGAGACATCGACAATTCATCCTTATTTTTCATAGATATTTCTCTTGAGTTGTGTATCACTGGTGAGATTATGCTTCCCATCTGGTTTAGAATCATGCAGTGAGGACATCTTCTATGTAGCTTAACATCATGCATTAAGGACCTATTTTATACAGTTCAACGTCATGTGGTTAGGGAAAGAGACAATGTTTAGTTTAACATCTTCTGAGTTGGAAGAGCTCCACATAGATTAACATCTTGTTGTTAGGATGTGAGATGATGTGCAGTTTAACATATTGCTTCTAGGAAGCGGGTCAATTGATGTGAATGAAGGTGATCATTGGAGATCCGTGCAGTTTAACATCATGCGACCAGGATGGGATTTGTACTATTTAAAGTCATGTGGTCTTAACGTTCTATGTATAGTTCAACATCATGTGTTCAAGATTATGGATGCTTGAGGGTAGCTATGAAATGTGTTTCTTGAGAAATATTTCATTGGTTGGGGGAGGGACACATTCTCCATCCATTGTGCCCAGTGAGTAAGATCCATCATGATAGACCTTATGTATGATATAAGGCCCTTCCCATTTGGGTTCCATCTTTAGAGTCTTATTTCCTGGCATCATTAGGGTTCAGAGAGACAATAATAGTTCCCCTTGAATAAATTAACATAGGTAGAACTTTTTATTGAAATTCTATGTGATCATATTCTGATAGACTTAATGGTTGTGCAATGTGCGCAACCTATTCTCATCGACCTGATCGAATTCATCCATTCAATTATGTTATTTATCATTATTTGAGAGTTTTCCACAAATTGATGTTCAAATTTAAGGCTACTAAAAATATATGGGTAACACTTCCTTAGTCTCATACACTAATGAATAAAGAGTTGATTGTGTAGTAGTAAACATGGTGGTACTGTAGGCCCAACAATCATGGAGGAGCTTATTCATCCTCGACTACTTGTATTAATTCACCATCCATTTGGAGTAAGTTTAACAGAGTCTTAATTAAGGCCACTATATATCCATTTTCTGATACATTATATAAGGATGAGTTATTGGACTTGATATTGTACTCATGGTAATGTTTCTTCAACTCCATATAATAAATTTTGTGTTGTTGTTCGTTATTATCGTGTGAGAGAACCCAACCTATTGATCATATAGGACTTTATGAATTTGATGATATTCTTCATCCTAACATCTATGAGTGGTATTTAATCAGACCAATTGGAAAAGAAATAGGTAAAAATAAGTTTTTACTTGAACTTCTTAGCTCATGATAGTGGATATGGCCCCCATCATTCGTTCCCCATATAGAAAATGACCAAGAATTTTTAGATTTATGTAGAAATTCTAAGATTTGATGGATGAAGCTTGCATGGATATGGTATGAATGAAATTTCATGGTGAATCCCACACAGTATTCTATCATGGTTGGCTAGTAATAAAAAACCACAAGATTTTGTGGGAGAACATGGTCCCAGATTGATGAGTGTCACATGAGCCTATGTGGACTTATTTTATAATGGTGAGAATATCTTTTTTTGCCATTCATCCATGGAGTATTCCATCGAAACCATACTTATAAATGGATTTTCACTCTTTTGGACCATCCCATAGCATAAATTTAACTACTCACCATTGAATATGTTCCCTTCCATCTCAGTTTATCCGGAGACTCCCATTTTGGAGATATCAATTATGGGATCCGTCCAACCATGGGTGGACGATGGTTCATCTTGCTATGGTATGGTGTTAAAATGATTGATTTATTACATATCATAGATGACGGTCGTTGAGACCATTATTTTATTTGTAAAATGAAATATTAATTCCTTATGATCATGGTCTTCCATAACTATGTTTACATAGGCCAATATGTTGGCACAAGCATTCTGTGATCAGGGAACTTGATGTTACATGGTCTCAGATGGGAAATATTCCATTAGACACCTAACATAGCCACTGAGAAGAGTTAATCCTTCCTTATTGATGTCATATTCAGTATTTATCTTATTTATCACTAGCTTATAATCCATTTTGATATTCATGTAGGCTATCTACTATTGTAGATCCAATTCTAATACAGTGATGAGGGATTGATATCCAGACTTCTTATTCATGTAGCCTTCAGATAGTGTGAAGCAGTAGGGGAAAATTTATTTCTCTATGGGAAAAAACAATCCCCAATACAACCTGATTGATTCTTGGAGTTTTGATTTTTTTTATAGGACTTTGAGAGTCACCATCAAAATAAATTTCCCATATCTAGGAAGTTTCATGTCCATAGAAAACCTCCTCATCTGGGAGTTCAGTGTCCACTAGGGTACTTTATGTGGTGGGATGTTCCATGAGTATATAAGCTAGGGATTTATATTTCACATCCTTTTATGACCAGAATAGGATGTCATATTGTTGCAGAATGTCCTCCCATCAGGCCATACGCCAAGTCACCATGGGATGGAAAGGGATATACTTGAGAAAATCAATATGAGATAATAGATGGAACTCATTCTGATTCAAGTAATGAATCAAATTTGTTCACTGCAATTATGAGTGTGAGGTTTTTATTCTCGACATCCAAGAATCAAGTATTAGTACCTAGAATTTTTTGGTTGAGGTATTAGAGAATATTATCATTCCCTACATAATTATTCTATGTGAGGAGGGTGATTAGTGAGAATTCAATTGTGGCCAAATATAAATGAGTGGATTTACTTCCACTCGTGGCATCAGGACCGATGGGAACAATAGGTACTCCATAAGACCCTTGAAAGATTATTGGTAGTCACTGACTCATTGTTATGTGATTACATTATTCATTATCTTGGTAAAAGTAATCGTTTTTTCTAGATAGGTTGTCTATGAAATTTTGAAATTTGATGAGGTTCCCATGGATTCCCCCTAGTTCAATGAGTTTTCTGGGGTGTGACATTGCTAAAATATCACTAGTCATTTCTAGTTCTACATTGATTCCACAAAGGAATACCACAAAGATAAGAAACATCTCTAATATTACCCAAAAAGAACATTTCATTGGATTTATCTTTAGACTAGGTTGTTGAATCTTAACAGTGATTGTTTGATGATTCTTGAAGTGATCACCTCACTAACATTATTTGACCACCATGTCATCGATATAAAATTAATCTTTTCTTTTCATGATGGGATATAATATATAATGAATATCATGTGGAAAAGTGGTTCTAGGATTTTCTAATCTAAAGGTGTTGATTTGGAAGAAATATATCCCTTAAGGTACTCTGAAGGGGCAGATTCATCAATTTTGGGGGCCATCTTTATATTATTGTACACTAAGTACCCATCCATGAAGAAAAGGGATTGGAAGACCACAATTTCATTAATCAATAGTTTTTTTATTGGAAATGGGAAATCGTTCTTTGGGTAGTGTCGATTAAGGTCTCTCAAATCACTGCAATCCCTAATATTCCCATTCCTTTCTTTGATAGGGACAACGTTGGAAATCAATATTGGGTATTTCACTTCTCAAAAAAAATATTTGATCAATTTATCAACCCCCATATCTATATTGGTATAATGAAAGGTTTTATCTTCCCGGATTCCTTCTTAATGCCTTGTGGTCATCGAGTAAGCCAAAATGGTGTGTATCCACATCTGGATTTAGTATTTCCCTTTTTGAATAGTTCCAAGAAAACACATATTGGTGTTTCTTTAGAAATGTGACATATATATATTTCTCCTTGAGAAGCATGGTGGAACTAGTCAATGTAGTCAATTTGTCTTCTCATATTCCTAGGTTTACCTTTCTAAGATCATCAATGGTAGTGAAAACACCTTCCTTTAATGTGGGTGGGGAGTTCATGAGATAATCCTCTTCTTCTTCCACCTATGAGTCTATGGAGAATTTTTTGATGTAGATATAAATCTAAAGTCCTATCCATCAATTTTTAGGTGATCTATACCATGATAAAATAAATTTTCATTCCATAATATTAGAGTCATTGCAGAGAGTTTTTTAGAGTTGATTGTCTTTTGTACTGTCCCTAAGGATAAAAGGGGAATGTATATTTGGAATCGAAACAATTACCTCAACTATATTTATGGGGAGAAAATAGTTGGTGTTGATCATACTCTAATTACTTATAGGGTAAGTCCCCAATACTTTGGGGAATGAAATCTGTATATCATCATAAATAATTGTTCATTTTCCTTACCTTTTGTAAAATCTTTCTTTAGCTTATGTGGCATCCCATGTCTTGAAGGGTTAATTTCACCATGAAGAATTAAAAAATTTCAATTGAAGGGGTATTTCAAACAATGATGAAATATTTAAGGTACTTCCACATGGTTGTGGATCTAGGGCCTTTTGGCTAGGACATTATATGTGGTTTCATGATGGATAACCATAAAACCAGCATTATATGCAAGATATCCAAACTGAGATTTGAGATTAGTATTCTTAAGAGGTCTTTTATTATGCTTATCATACCATTTAATGGTAATCTTTTGTGAGAAAAATCCCCTCCATTATACCCCAAATGTTGAAGGGTTAAAATCAGGATAAGGTTGATCATAGAACCATTTTCAATCAGGGCATTTTGGATATTGACATTATCGAGTCTTCCCTAACCATATTGGGGTATGATGTGTCCTTGGATGAACACCTCCTAATCCAGATCTGTGAATGAGATGTTATTATGGAATTCTACCGGCATGGTCTCCACTTAATAAACTTTATCTATAGAAACTTTTGGCTTAAAATCCTTTGGGATCTAGAGGAATTAAATGAGTTCCTCCTGGAGTTATCCTGAAAGATAGAGCACATCCAGGATTGATATATTGGTTGGGACAACTATTTCATGTTTTAGAAAGTTGTAATTTTGTGCCAAAGGTTAGTGCTTACCAAAGTAGGGGTGATCTTTATTATGTAGCTTAATATATGAGTCATATAATTTGAATGGGATTAGTTCTTATATAAACATCGAGGTGTAATCTTATTCCAGTGGTGCAGGTCATGTCGACCTTTTCTATTACTTTTGTTGATCAGATAATCACACTCCCTCTATGCAGTCATGCAAGATGATGGGGTGAGAACAACCGTAGTAGGGTTCTAAGGCACCTCTATATCTCTATTATGCTTAAAGAAGTTCTTTTCCCCAGGAATCAGCAGCATGTATGTCTTTTGGGGGATATGAACTAAATATTGGGTCGAACCACTCATGTGTTGTCCCATGTATCCTTGGTTCCTACACATGTGGTCTCCTATTCCCCGGCTAGGTGTGTGGAACTGATACTTAGGCGAAAATTCATCATCAGAGATAGTTTCTTCCAAGTTTACCATGATAATAGAACCAAATATGAGATTTCTTTGATAAAGTTTATATTTGGTGGTTTGGTTTCAATGATTCAGATGTTGTTGGGAAGAAATCTAAAAGAGTTAGAGCCTGTGTTAGAGTATAATATGACTCTTATCCTTTTGTCTATTCATATGTTTGATGAATTCATCCACCTTCGAGGGAAATATCCAATATAACCTTTCTGGGTGTTGGAATTTTTTTGGGTTTGCTAAGATATTCTCTCAGGGTGGCATAAGCTTGAAAAACTGCTTTTCAAGTCATCAAGCTGTTGAACTTTTATTCAAATCTGACCATAAATTTCATCCATTATTATTCTTCTTCTATTTAGGTGATGGTTATTTAGGCCACCTAGTTTGAAGATTTATCTAACATCACCTATATGTAATTGACCCTGATTTATAGAAAGTATTTGAGGATGAAACAATTTTGAATGTTATGACCTAGCCTCATATAGAAAGGGGAATATTCCGGATTGATGGTGAGGTTGACCTCATTGGTCTTTCTGGGATGTGGTTTCTTCAGTAGTTTCTTGTCCATAGTTTCAAGGAAATAACCAGGTACTTGTTCATTTTAGAAGGAATATACATTACTAATTTGTTACTCCAACTTAAGGGGACCTTGGTTTCTCTATACTTTTGAATGAGGGAAATTTTTTTGGTAGTTTACACTCGATAACAGGTTCTATGTGGTTCAGTACCTAATTGGTTTTAGTGTGAAATCAACATTCTATTACTTTCCGATCATTTCCCATTTACTGAAGGAATGGTTAAAGATTTATATCAGGTTTATTGAATGGAATCTTCAAAAAAGAACCGCGCCTCCGCTGCTCTCTCTCGCCTTTGATGGCCTAGGTCATGACCGCGCCACCGCCTCCCCTCCCTGGCACTTCCCGGCCTTGGGGGAGGAGAGTACTCCCCTTCCCGCATCGACTATCTGTGATCCCTCATTTCTCCTTTCACTAACCCGGCTACCCTCGCCAGCTTTCCCCTAATCGAAGTATGCCCTAAGGTCCAGTCGCTCGAGCATGGAGTTCTATCAGTACCACTTTCTTCCCTGGAGTTCACCAGAACTTCAGTGATGCTGGATCTATCTTTGATTGCTCTCTTTGATAAGATTTTCCCCTCCATGGATGCCTTTGACAGTTATGTGTCCTTATCTTGGAAACTGTAGGATTGTTCGATTGTAGTACTTCTGGATTTGAGGTACACTTTGATCCAGTTCTCGAATGAAGATGATATCATCTCTACCTTGGCTCATGCTCCACGTTTTCTTCCAAGTTTTCATTTTTTTCTCTTTTGGTGGTCATTTGATTTTCATATGCAGCGTGACTCCCCCGTTATGTCAATTTGGATTTCCCTTCCTGGTCTCCCTTTGCCTTTTCAAAATCCGGCGGTTCTTCATTTGATCAAGAATATAGTGGGGTGTTTTCTCTGTTGGGATCTTCGTACTTGCGCTATGTGTCATCCAGCTACCCCAAGGATTTGCGTTGAAGTAGAAGTATCCAAGAATCCACTGGATTCCATATACATAGAGGTTGAAGGGGAATTACGTTTGTACTAGAAGGTGTGATATGAATCGTGGGTTCTTTTCTATTCATTTTCCAAACATCTTGGTCATGATTCTAGTAGATGTCGATGTGATTTGGGAGAGGATCAGTCTTTGTGGTTCTCTGTAAATGATGTTTCCAAAAACATGATCCATGGTTTTCCTTGTATTTCTCCTGAAGTGGACAATCGGGGTATTGGGGAGGTGAGATTTCCTACTACCTCCTAGAAGGAAACCAGACCGTGGTTTTCAGAGCTGAGGGTTGTGGATGTTTTTGGTTGTCTGATGTGGGATTTAGTTATTAACCCTTCTCAATGGTTGGTTCGAGGTGGTTTAGGGGAGGTTGAGGGGGTGATGGTGGGCCCAGGGAACCCTCCCACGTATGCAGAGGATGTGAGATCCATTTGAAATTCTCCCCAAGAGGATATGACCCCGAGATCAGGTAAGGATAGTCCTTCCGATTGTTTGGGGGATCTTGTTGGTCAGGGGGCTAGCATGAGTACAGTTTACAACCCATGCCCTATTAAGATGGCAGTGTCGAAAGAATAGGTCCATGGTGAGGGATTGAAGCCGCTCTCTCCTGTGTGCATAGGTTTAGCTGGATTTTCCGGTGGATCTCAAAACCAGTATGCAGTGTTGAGTGTCGATGATCCTCCTCCATTTGATGAAGTGACTCTCAAGGAGGATGGGAATGTATAGTTCTATCCTCTACAAGGCAGTTCAGATGTTATAGTAGAAGATAATGAGTCTGACTCAGAACTCTGGTCCCCAGAGCCCATGGAAGCAGAAATTGCGGAAGAGTACATTCGGTATTCTTCAAAGAAAGGGAAGAACCCCCTTGTGGATTCAGATGGGCTTATCCAGCACAATCAAAGGCCGAGGAGATTAAAGGACAACTCAACCTTACCTAGTCTCATATTACAAGGCCTTATAGTAAAGGAAAAGTCCCTCAAAAGAGTTTGTAAGTGGCTTCTAACATCCCAAAGACTAAGGAAGACGTTTAATCAGACATCATTGAGGAGATTCTCATGCACTCTAATGAATAAATGCTAGAGGAATCTTTCTTGATCAAGATTTCAGAGGAGGATGAACATTGAATGTTCGAAAGAATGTTGCGTGTTGATTTGAGTGAAGATGAATCATATTTGATGGATAAACAGAATAAGATTTTGATACATGGTTTCAATGAGGAAAAAACAAGTCTGGAGAAGCATGTGGAAACCTGGGACAGGATGGCATCCCACTTCGAGGATCTCATTAAGGACAACCCAGATATGGAGGCCACCTCTATCAAATGGAAACTAGTCAAGGTAAAGGATTCTAATCAAGTTAATTCGTTCTGGAATGACCTGACTATTTCTTATGAGGTTTGAGATTTTTTTTATTCTGAACATGTTGGTTTCCCACTTTTTCCTTAAAAGATCTTTCAGAAATAATAAAAATATTTGTTGGATTAATCTTCAAAACATTGTGCCATTTCTGTTAACTCACATAACCCACCTAGATACTTCATTTGGATAGAAGGTTTCTATAGATCATCCTGAATATTTTTAGTGAATAGTTCTAGAAATTGTTTTTATAAGAGAAGGATATAGAGGTAATAGGTTAAACCATTCCATCTGAATATGAATTCAGACACCATCTCATTTTCACATTTCTCGCATTTCTTTAGGTCAATGATTTCTATTTTCCTGAGTATGGAGATGAATTGATAAAGGAATTGATGATTAAGGTCTTCCCATTCTATAATAGATCCTCCTAGAAGGATGTTGTACTATGAAGAGGTTGACCCTAACAAAGTCTATACAAAAAACCTTATCTTGGTCACCTCCTACTAATCATGAGGACCCATCATCAGGCCACATCGCGATATAGAGTGAGTGAGATGCTATTTGAGGTCTCCTACATTAATAATGGTAGAGAAGGTAGGATTTTCCAAATTGGGTGGGGAAAATTTTTATCCATCCATTCGAGATATTGAATATTCTTAGGCTACACAGGTGTGCATCACCCTTCCATGGATTTCCTTCAAGTAGACTAGGACTAAATGGCATTATGCTATTTTAGGGGTACTACTTTTTGAACCACCTCACATTTGTATGGAGTGGGTGGGACTTGATAAGGTGGCCCTAATTTTTGTTTCCCAATGAGTCACCTCACAAATGATTTCTGAGAACATCCCATCATTGAAAAATTTAATATTATTTTGAATATTTTCATTATAAAATTGAGAACATTTAATTATTTCCAATAAATATGGTTGGGAAATCAATTAAAAAAGTAATTATGCTTCACCTTCATTGAAAATTCCCATATCCAACCTCTCTAGATCTATATACCTATGATCGTTTTCAATCATCATTGTATTCAAACTACATGATCCTTCCTGCTCAATGCATCTTGACCACGTTGTCATGACACGTCAAATTGATTATGATTTAAATATTGATTTATTGTCTAGGGAATACCCTAGGTCATCTCTCAAGGAGCGTTGGTGGCTTATAGTGTGTATATTTAATAAAGACAACTAATAGAGGGGGTGATTTTGAAAATAGTTTTAAGAAAATAACTTAACATAATGAGTTTAATAGTTAATATAATAAGGTGGAGGATTGATAATTATGTGATAAGAAGATCACTTCAAGTTCACTACACATATTGGATAGTTCATTGTTCTGAAAATTTCACATGGTTTTGTTTAATTCTTTGGTTGAGGGTTGTCAAGATCTTGATTCTCCTCTTGCCTCTCTAAACGTTGCACAATGTACCAACCCTTAAAACAAAAATCGTGTTTTCAAGGCTTGGACTTCAAGAACAAATTAAAGAATACCAAAGAATACTAATATCTTTTGTACGTGTGAGAGAAAGAGGAATCTTGTGTTGCCCAATCGGAACAACTCAAGTTTCCCACTTGAAATTTCAACCCAATCGGTGTTGAAATGAAAAGAGGTTTACTAAATTAAATCCAATAAATGAACTCAGAGAAGAAGCATGATTAGATAAAACATAAGTTAAATAATCCACACATAAATTACAGAAAACCAGTAGAGTATCAAGTGTCGGAACGCCCTCCCAATTATGTGTAGCTCCCTCGAAATGATCGTCCACCGTTTAGCTCACCCTCGAGAGGAGGAGAAGGCTCAGGTGGAACTCCTTATTCATTGATGATCCCCCAATGATGATAGGGGCCTCTAGAACTTCAAGTATGAGGAGAGAACTATTTTGGGTCTCCAAAATACCAGAGCTTTGCCTCCTGGTCGAACTTGAAAATGAGGAGCCCAAGGTGACATTTTATAGGAAAATGGGAAGGTGGTTTTGAGCACACAGAATTATTAAAACCACTTTTCACTGGTGTTTTGACCTCCAGACAGCATTATCTCGATTTTCAGAAAATAAAAAAGTTCTAGCCCCACCTCTTGGATGTCTCCACTGAAATTTTGGAATAATTTGGACACCTATAGCCTGAGTTATGGACATATGACAACACACCACTTTTGAATCCATGCAGATTTGCTGTGCTGGATTGATCAAGTCAGAAAGGCCATCAGATGGCCGAATGAGTATTGGGTTTCTTCATATGAAATGTATCCCAATGACGTTCAGACCAGACCAAAAAATTTTAGCCCAATTGGATGAACAGTCTAGTGGAAGTGTGCGGATTAACCCACTAGTGTGCTTGGATCCTGCGTAGTTTGGCCCATTTTTCATGGACATCATCATGTGCCCTCCAAATCACCTTCAGCTTCAATGAAAATTTTCAAGTCAAGTAAAATTTTCCTTTTTAATATAAATTAACAAAAAATAAATGATTCAAACATGGAATTAATTTTTTTATTATTTTTGTAATTTACAATACAAATTCAGTTTAATACAATGGTGTAAGGGTGAAAATGACACAATGAATCGTTGTACGATCACACCCCCACACTTAGACATTTTCACTCCTGGAAAAAGTCACATATCCAAATAATATGATGCATATATTCCCAACATCATAAAAATTTAACATTTGTGGAAATATTAATTCACTAAAGTAATGTGATCAATGCACGAACCACACCAAGGAGTTCCTCCTAGTGAAAATGGAAAAATATGTCTCATAAATCATATCACAATAGAATTCAAAGAGATTCATGACACCAACATGAGCAAGGAATTCAAAAGTCAACCATTCCATTAACTCTCCATGTGTGTCTGTGAAATCCATTCCATGATATTCTTTCAACTTTCCATCAAATAAATATCAGTTATTTTAACATTATTCAGTTTTAAATGATTTTTCACCAAACCCGTCCTACATCCTTTGCAATCATATTTCAAGACCCACTCACTTAAGCATTCCCAGATGTCAAACCATAATCTCCTGACCTAGTTATCCCCATATGTTGCATATTTCATCACTCCCCTCATTTATTATATATATATATTTTGAAGTTTCATTTGGAACAAATATCACTCATCTCTCAACCCTTGTTTGATCTGATCACGACACTAATTCTAATAGTTATAACAATATCAAAGGTTGAGGAGGAGTGGTTTTTGACCTTCCCAAGAAAAAATTTAATAATTTTTTTTGAGGGAATACAACAGTCAGACATTATGTACACACGCATAGGCCAATATGGTAATGTAATGAAACAGATCAAATAAGGAACAAACATATAAAAATATAATTTAAAGATGAAAAATATTAACCTAACATATATTTAACTTATATTAAATAAGAAATATTCATACATCATGGTTTGGTGCAAAACTTTATGGAGATATTAGTGACACAGTTTTCCCAAAACTACTCACACAAGGGGCATCAATCATCTCAAATGTTTCACAGTGATATAACCATTTATATCATTGACAAAAAACCAATTCACTAAAACTCGCTCCCTGATGTTAAATTCATACAAATATTCTTTTTGGCCTTCATTATGGTATTTCTAATTTCCCCCCTTTATGGTCTCCAAATCATGGAACTTTGAAATTGTTGATGGGGAAAAATAAAAATTCCATAAAGAAGGCCAAAAAGAGAAAAAAAAAGAAGGAGAAAATGATGAAAATTCCTAAATAACCTAGGAATGTATCCACCCCCCCCACACACACACCTAAAATGTGCATTGTCCTCACTAAAATAATTGAGAATATGAGAAGGAAGGATAAAACCTGGTGACTGTTATTTGTATGATGCGTCGAGAAGGTGGATTTCCTCCACCAGTTTCTTTGGGAAATCCTCATAGAAGTGTCTAAGTCACTGCCCATTTACAGTGAATGTTTGATTGATTTCTTCATTTTGAACATAGACAACACCAAATGGAGAGACGTTAGTAACAGTGTATGGTCCAAACTAGTGGGAACGAAGCTTACATGGATGCAACTTCAGCCTTTCATTATAAAGGAGGACCTTCTACCCAATATAAAACATACGATGAAAGATAAGACGGTCGTGGGAAGCCTTGGTTCTCTCCTTATAAATACTGGAGTTTTCATATGCATCTCTTCTCATTTCCTCTAGCTCCTGAATTTGCAACTTCCTTTGAGAACCAACACCAGAATGATTATAATTGCATTGTTTGATGGCCCAGTAGGCCTAGTGCTCAATATCAACAGGGAGGTGAAAACTCTTTCCAAACACAAGACGATAGAGTGACATTCCAATGGGAGTTTTGAAATCAGTATGGTAGGCCCATAATGAATCATCAAGTCAAAGACTCCAATATTTTCTATTGGGTTGAACTGTTTTTTCAAGAATTTGTTTTACCTCTCTATTTGACACCTCAGCTTGACCATTCGTTTGTGGATGATATGCATTAGAAACTCAATGACCGAACCCATACCTACGCAAAAGTAATTGCATTGTTTGGTTGCAGAAATGAGAAGCCTGGTCACTAATGATGATCCTAGGTAATCCAAACCTACAGAAGATTTGGGTTATCAAATATTCTACAACTACCTTAGAATCATCAGTCCATGTAGCTCATGACTCTACCCATTTTGACATGTAATCAACTGCCAGAAGAATATAGACATTTCCAAAGGAATTGGGAAATGGAACCATAAAGTCAATTCCCCAAACATCAAAAATGTCATGAAAGAGTAATGGTTGTTATGGAATTTTATTTCTTTTAGATACATTCCCCATTCCTTGACAGTGAGGACAATATTTTCAAAAATCATGGGCATCTTGAAAAAGTGTTGGCCGAAAAAGTCCAAAATCAAGGACCTTACAATCTGTCCATTGGGGACCAAAGTGGCCCCCATAAGAAAGAGTACGGAAAAATCTAAGTAAGGACTGAATCTCACTATCGAGAACACAACGCCTAAGGACTTGATCACTAAAGGTGCGCCAAAGGTAGGGGTCATCCCAAATATACCAAAGAGACTCATGTTTTAGACGACTTGCTTGGTTTTTGTTGAAATTGGTAGGAATTCAAGATGCTACCAAATAATTTACAATTTCATCATACCAAGGAAAAACATCTTGCACTCAGTACAGTTGCTCATCATGAAACATTTCATTTATGGGAATACAGGGGTGTGATTCAATGTCTGAGGATGGTTAAATCCTACTGATATGGTCCACCACCACATTCTATACTTCTTTTTTATCTCTAATTTCTAGATTGAATTATTGAAGGTGGAGCATCCAACAAATGAGACGTGGTTTGGCTTCCAGTTTCTTAAAGAGGCACCAGAGGGCTGCATGGTCTAAGAACACAATGACTTTGGACCACAAAAAATATGACCTGAATTTTCCCAAGGAAAACACAATGGAAATGAATTATTTTTCAATTTTGTTGTAGTTTTCTTGGGTAGGGTCCAAAGTACGTGAGGCATAGGCTATGACATGTGGAGCTCGGTCGACCCTTTGTGACAAAACTACCCTAACTGCATAGTTAGAGGCATCACACATGAGCTCAATTGGTAAATCCCACCAAGGTGGTTGAATTATCTGGGGTGAGGCAAGGATCCATTTTAACTTATCAAAAGAATCCTCAAATTATTTATCAAAAACAAATTCTTTTTTTTGAGTAATTGGGAGACAGGGATTACAATTTTACTAAAGTCACGAATGGAACGATGGTAAAATCTAGCATGACCTAGTAAAGATCTCACATCCCGAATATTTCTGTAGAATGGAAGGGAATAAATGAAATCAACTTTTGATTTATCTTCTTGGATACCATCCCTAGAAATTACATTCCCCAAAACTATACCTTCTCACACCATAAAATGGCATTTCTCATAATTTAATACAAGATTCTTTTCAATACAGCGACGCAGGACTGAACCAAGACTACTAAAACATTCATCAAAATAAGATCCATAAACATTGAAATCATCCATGAATACTTACATGAAATTCTCTAGGTAATCCGAAAAAATACTAACCATGAATCTTTGGAAAGTACCCGGAGCATTGCACAGACCAAATGGCATCCTTCTATAGGTAAATGTGCCAAAGGGTCAAGTGAAGGTTTTATTTTCCTAATCCTTAGGGGTAATATGGATCTAAAAGTATCCAGAATACCCATCAAGGAAACGGTAGTGGGACTTACCCACTAGCCTCTCTATAATTTGGGCAATTAATGGAAAAGGGAAATGGTCCTTCCTCTTGTGTTGGTTTAGTCAGTGATCGTCTATATAGACACACCAACTATTCTGCACACGATTTGGAACCAATTCATTGTTTTCATTTTTAATTATTGTAAGGCCATTATTTTTAGGGACCACTTGAATGGGACTGACACATTGGCTGTCAAAGATGTGGTAAATGATTCCAGTAGCCAATAATTTTGTTACCTCATTTTTCACAACTTCTATGAGGTTTGGGTTCAGTCGACTTTGTGGATGCCTCAATAGTTTAGCCTCGTCATTTAATAAAATATGATGTGTACAAATTGATGGGATAATACCAAGAATTTTAGCAAGTTTCCAACCCAAATCTTGTTTATACTCCCTCAAATGTCGAAGCAGTTGCAATTCATGCTCAAGAAAGAGTGAACTAGAAATGATGATAGGAAACTTATTTCCATTCTCAAGATATAAATATTTTAAATCTTGAGGCAGTTTTCTTATTTCCAATTCAGGTGGATTTTGGATTGATGGGAGTGTGTGTGAGAGGTCATAGATCTCATCTAACTACTCAATGGTATCAACCTCGTATGAGTAATGAGCTTTTACAAGCTTAGCAGTATCATCGATGGTCACTGGATCATCAATGTTCAAGAAATCACCAATCAATGAACATGAATGAAACTTTTCTAAACCACAACAAAAATAAATGAATGAATCATTTCCTAGAATTTCTAGCAGTGAAGAAAACTCAGAAAGGGGATCTGGGGAAATAAATGTTGTTTTTTCAGGGGAAGGGAGTACATCTATAGAATTAATAGAGAGAGAGGAATGTTCTTCTGATGGGTGCTTCATGGCATCAATGATGTTGAAATGGACTATGTCACCACCAAATTCAATAGATAATGTACCATTGTGAACATTACTTATGGTTTTGGCGTTTTTCAAGAAAGTTATCCCCAATATAATCGGGGCATGTCCATTCATCCTATCATCCCCCATTTTAATCACATAAAAGTCAGCAGGAAAAATTAAATTTTGGACCCCCATAAGAACATCCTCTAACACAAAAGAGGGGTGCGAAGTACTCTGGTTATCTAGTTGAACAATAATTCTAGTGGGATTCAGTTCCCCAACTTGCAATGTAGAGTAAATTGAGTGAGGCATCAAATTAATAGAGGCACCTAAATCAAGCATAGAATTAGAAAAATAATACTCCCCTATAGTGCATGGAATTGAGAATGTTCCAGGATCATTGCACTTGGTGGGAAGTGATGGCTCTATCAATGTTAAAAGATTCTTCCACAAACTCACCTTCTCATCTCCACGAAGTCACCTTTGGTGTGACACATCTCCTTTAGAAACTTGGCGTACCATGTAATTTTCTTCACATCATCAATAAATGGGATGTTAACCTGCACACTCTTGAAAATATCCAATTTTTTTTATTGAGATCAGTTTCCTTTTTTTTCTCGGTTGGGTGGACCTTTGAGGAAATGAAAGAGGAATGGTTAGGATTAGTGACTCATCAATGTACAAACTTTCTTTTGGAAGGGCTTCTCTCAAGACACGGTTATTCAACATTTGGAACATTTTTAGTGGTTGGGATGGAGGTTTCCTCAGGAGTGGCTGAATCTAATGGAGTATTCATCTTACATTATAGTTTTTTCCCACACCTAAGGTTGGTGGCACTAATATTTTCATTATATCTAGGGTTAACTATTGGTTGAGAGGGAATTTTACATGATCCGTGACTTTGAATTTCACCCATTGAGTAAGCTAGTTGGCCTAATTGGGTTTTTAGTTCTTGTATGTCTGCTTGAGTTGTTTATTGGAAATGAATATTGTTAGAAGCCATTTGTTTCATCATATCTTCTAGGCTAGGCTCGGGTTTTGGAGGGGTTTGTTGGAAAGGCCTTTGGGGTGGTTGAGGATTTCTGGGTGGTGGTGGTGGATGACTAATCTTCCCTGGTTGGTTCCATTGTTGTTGTGGTTGGTTTGAATACCCCCTTTCCTATAGTCTTGGTTCTCCTTCCACCCAGGGTTGGATGGACAGAAAGGTTCTTGCCTAAAGGGTTGATTATAGGGGCAAACTAGAAATATTTCCTCACAACTCTCAAATTTTTCCCTCAATTGAGGACATTGGTTAGAGTAGTGGGTGTCAGAAGAACATATACCACAATTGATGGGAGGAGGATATTGGGATTTCCCTTTGGAAAGAGAAAGTTTTTGAATAAGGGTACTTACCTCTTCGAACTTTGTGTCCACCTTCTTCTCAAATTCATTACTTTGTACCTCATGAACACTGCAAATAGTTATGCTAGACCTTGTACCGAATTGTTGAGTGTTTGGTGTCATGTTCTTGATTAAGGTCCTTGCAGCAATTGGGGTCTTATCTACCAGTGCACCACCTTCAAAAACATCAATCATATTTCTATCTATATGGATTAAACATTCATAAAAATATTGTATTAAAAGTTGGTCACTTATTTGGTGGTGTGGGAAACTTGAACATAATATTTTAAAGAGTTCCCAATATTCATTAAGTGTTTCCAATTGATATTTTCGTATCCCTCAAATTTCTTTCCTTATTGTTGCAGTTTGAAAGGCTGGGAAATATTTGTCAAGAAAAAGGCGTTTCATGTGTACCCAACCTCTTATTGGGGAATTAACATAATATAGCCAATCTTTCATGGTGTCTCCCAAAGAAAATGGGATGATCTAAGCTTTAATTGTTCCTCATCAACATTAGAAGGCTTTAATGTTGAAGAAACAGTATTAAATTCTTTTAAGTGCTTGTGTGGATCCTCTCCAGGAAGTCCATAGAATCTTGGTAATATATGAATTAAACCAGATTTTAGTTCAAAATTGGATGCCTCGCCTTGTAATTGAATGTACGTGGGATAAATATCAACATCAGGTGAGGTTAGTTCATTTAGTGTTTGATTATTTTCATCCATGTTATTCACATTAATTTCAGTTTTGATGTTAGTTCCAGAAAAAGATGAAGGGTAAAGAAGAGTTTCAATATGTGGTGTGGCCTCCTTCAAAGTGTTGTCTTGTGTGTCTCGGTGTCGTTGACGTAGGGTCCTCTCTGGTTCGGGTTCAAAAAGTGCTAAATCTCCTGAATTAGAACGCTTCATGCATCAAACCTACACAATAAATAGATCATAACAAAAAAGGGATTGAAAACGTATAAGATAAAACAAATATATATTCAAAGAAATTAAAAAATCGCACTAAAAAACAAATCCCTCCCCGGAAACGACGCCAAAATTTAACCAAGTTGTCATGACACGTCAAATTGGTTATGATTTAAAGATTGATTTATAGTCTAGGTCATACCCTAGGTCATCTCTCAATCAGCATTGGTGCCTTATAGTGTGTATTTTTAATAAAGATTTCTAATAGAGGGGGTGATTTTGAAAACAGTTTTAAGAAAATAACAAAACTTAAAGAGTTTAATAGTTGATAGAATAAGGTGGAGGATTGAGAACTATGACATAAAGATATAACTTCAAGTTCACTACACATCTTGGATAGTTCATTGTTCTGAAAATTTCACATGGTTTTGTTTAATTCTTTGGTTGAGGGTTGTCAAGATCTTGATTCCCCTCTTGCCTCTCTAAACGTTACGCAGAGTACCAAACCTTAACACAAAAATCGTGTTGTCAAGGTTTGGACTTCAATAATAGATTAAAAGACACCAATTCATACTAATATCTTTTGTATGTGTGAGAGAAAGAGGATTCTTGTGTTTCCCAATCAGAACAACTAAAGTTTCCCACTTGAAATTTCAACCCAATCAGTGTTGAAATGAAAAGCGGTTCACTAAATGAAACCCAAGAAATGAACTCAGAGGAGAAGAATGATTAGATAAAACATAATTGAAATAATCCACACACAAATTAAACAAAACCAGTACAGTATCAAGTGCTGGAACTCCCTCCCAAGTATGTGTATCTCCCTCAAAATGATCATCCACCGTTTAGCTCGCCATCGAGAGGAGGAGAAGGCTATGGTAGAAATCCTTCTTTATTGATGATCCACCTATGATGATAGGGGCCTACAGAACTTCAAGTATGAGGAGATAACTCCTTTGGGTCTCCAAAATACCAAAGCTTTTCCTCCTGGTTGAACTTGTAAATGAGGAGCCTAAGGTGCCATTTTATAGGAAAATGGGAAGGTGGTTTTGAGCACACATAATTCTTAAAACCAATTTTCACAGGTGTTTAGACCTCCAAAAAGAATTATCTGGATTGGAGAAAATAAAAATTTTGTATACCCATCTCATGGATATCTCCACCGAATGTTTGGAACAATTTGGACATCTCTAGCCCGAGATATGGACAGATCACATCACACCACTTTTGAATCTGTGCAGATTTCGTGTGCTGAAGAGATCAGGTCGGAAAGGCCATAAGATGGCAGAATGAGTCTTGGGTTGCTTCATATGAAATGTAGCCCAATGACGTTAGGACCAGACCAAAAAATGGGAGCCCAATTGGATGCAGGGTATAGTAGCAGTGTGCGGATTAACCCACTGGTGTGCATGGATCCTACGCAGTTTGACCCATTTTTCATGGACATCATCATGGGCCCTCCAAATCAACTTCACCTTCAATGAAATTTTCAAGACAAATAACATTGGCCCTTTTAATATAGATAAACAGAAAATAAATGATTAAAACATGGAATTAAATTTGTTATTATTTTTGTAATTTACAATACAAATTCAGTTTAATATAGTGGTGTAAGGGTGATAATGACACAGTGAATCATTGTACGATCACATCTTCAACCTTATTTTCCTTCCCTGGATGGTAGTGTATAGAACAATAATAATCTATGAGCAGCTCGATCTGTATCTTTTCCTCATGTTGATTTCTTTTGGTGAGAAGATATATTTCAAGCTCTTGTTATTAGTATACATCTCACATATTTTACCATATAGAGAATGTCTCCATATATTTTAGGAAAAGATTACAGCTTCTAACTCAATATCATGAGTTGGATAGTTCTATTCATGAATTTTTAGTTCCCTTGATGCATAAGAAATAACCTTACCATTCTGCATAAGGATGCAGCCAAGTGTTTTTTTAATTCATCACTATAAATCTCTAATTCAATATTTCATGATGGTAGATTCAAGATTTGGGCATCCACGAACCACTTACTAAATTCCTCAAAGAATTCTTCACATTATTTTGTCCATACAATCTTAACCCCTTTATGAGTAAGGTTATTTATTGGGTTAGATAATGGGCAGATGATCTGAATTAAATGCTAATAATGACATGGTAAAACAATAATACTACATACCATAGTTTTGTTCATTATAGTAGGCCATTCCTGAACGTTCATTTTCTTTTTTACTATCAAATAATGAATCTATATGTAGAGAAAATATGGACAAGAAAAGAAGCCTTTTGAACCTATAATTTAGACTTTCTAAATATCTCATGTAACTAGTTTCTTCTAAGAGTATTTAGAATAATGTTCATCTGATCCTTATAATCTTTGTAGCTTTTGTATTATACCAAGATATCATCAATAAATACCACAAAAAATTAATCAATATATTTCTTGAAAACTCAATTTATTATATCCATGAAAATAGAGGATGCATTAGTCATTCCAAAAGTAATTACTGTAAAATTTTAATTCCTATACCTAATTTTAAATATTGTCTTTGGAATATCATCCTTCCTCACATGCAACTGATGATATCTAAATCTAAGGTCAATCTTCAAAAAATATTGGGATCCATGATGTTGATAAAATAAATCGTCAATCCAATGAAGGGGATACTTATTATTTTTTGCAATATCATTGATTTCTCTATAGTCAATGCACAACCTTGTGGATCTATCTTTCTTCTTGACAAATAGAACAAGTGTTACCCATGGAGAAACACTAGGTCGGTAAAATCCTTTATCACTAAATTACTCTAGATGTTTCTTCGGTACTAAAAATTCTTCTTTGGTCATTCTATATAGATTCATTGATATAGGCCTTGCACTAAGAATTAAATCAATAAAAAACTCAACTTCTTACTCCATAGTATTTCTTGGTAAATCCTCTGAAAATAAATCAATGTATTATTTAATAATTAGTACATGCTCAATTTGAATATTTCCTTCCTTACCCATAGATATTTTTTATCTACCTCCCCCATAATTTCATTTAGTAGAGGTATTGGGGGTGGATATAGATAAGAATTAAATGTTGAGGTCTCTACTCTAAAGATAAAGTATTCTACATCATTCTCAAAAATTTATCTTCCTTATTTTTGTAATAGATTTTCACATCAAAATTTAAAAGACAATCCATATAGAGTATTATATCAAAATCAATCATGAGTATTATGATAAGGTCAACCAATAAATCCCATTTATGTGTCATAAGGGGGAATTATCAACATATATTTGTTACATTGAAACTTCCCTTATGAGTTTTTAGTGAGAAGCCCTTTATTAAATCAAATTGTAAATTTCTAATTTTAAAGGGAAACTTAAAGGATATGAAAGAATTAAAATGATCCCGAATCTAATATATCATTGGCTATGTTTGGGGAAATGATCAAAGTACCTACCACCACATCATTAGGAACTTAAACATCAGCAGTTGTGATTGCATAATATTGGACTCCCTCCCATGTCCTTGTCTGGATAATGTGTCCTTGACACTTAGGAAAGTCATTGGCATAATATACCATATCTTTATAAATGTAGCATTGAACATTTGTAGTTTCTTTCTTTCCCTTGAAATCATGAGATTGGTGTCCTCTTTCTCCACATTTTTAACAACCTAATTTTTTTAAGTAGGCTACGAGGTGTTTCTTTCCAAAAGTATCACATGTTGGAAACTCCCCTCTTTATTCTTCATTTATCCATTCTTTCCTCTACCACCCTCTTCTTATCTTGATTTACATTAAAGTCGTAATACCTAGATAATTATGTCTTCATATGTATTGGACATGAGACTATATCTTTGTATGATGTGAATGTGTGGGAAACCATTTCTCTTTGGATTAACGGTTTTAAACTATCCAAGAATCGATCAATCTTACTCCTCTAGGTGCTTATATAGTCTGTAGAAGTTCTTAATAGCATTCAAAAATTTGATTAACACTTCACAATATTTTCATAATCTTTTTGTTTCAAACTCAATAATTTCCCTTCTATATAGGTTCACTGTTCTTGAGGGAAATGTTTCTAAATTTTTTTCCTGAATGTCCCTCCATTCCATTTATTCTCTTTCTTCCTCCTCCTTCGTGTTTTGAGTTAATGACCACTATTGATTCACATCTCTCTATAAATGATAAAATACCTTGATAAACTTATCCCTTTTTTAAGAGGCAAGGGCATAAAGTCCCCATTTTATTGAAAAATAAAATAAATTTATAGAGGAGGAGGAACATCACAAATGATAGAAAATAAGAACCTCCGGAAACTTGAGAACAAGTGAAAATGCTATGAAAAGAGGGGCACCCACCCTTATCGTGTGGTTGAAGACCCCTCCCCCAAGTGTTAACTATCATCCATGTCACACTTCCATCATCCAGAACCCCTATGTCACCATCTACACATGCTTCATTAGCTTCAAGCACAACATCACTATTATGTCCCTCTTCTTCACTGCTCACATATGTAAGTAGTTCAAAAGCATTATGAGTACTAACCTTCTCTTTATCCCCTTTGATATATTAAACAATCATTCGTATTGCACTGTCTTCAACCATCCCACACTGAGATGAAAACTCATCTGGGGGCTTTTCAGTGTCTACATTGATTTTCGGATCATCCAAAATCTGGATGGGAGAAACCTACCTCTATTCGGGTTTTTCTACAGTTTCCTTCCTTTGACTGGATACCATACCTGTGGGCTGGACTTCCATGTTGTGAACTCTAGTAGATGATCCACCATGTAATTTAAAACCATTAGAACTCAGGGTTCCTAGAACATGTTTTTCAAATTTTGAAGGAGTATAAGTGTTAACGACACCCAAAGTCAACATTGGTTTAGATGTAGGAAGATATTTTTACAAAGAATTCCTATCTCCAGTAGAATTTAATATAGTAGAAGTTTCACCAACAATTGGTTTAGTGTCTGGGTAAAAAATGCATTTGAAGAAGTACATTTTCCTTTTTGGGAGGAAGGTTCGCTGCATAACTTATGTGCATATTTATTTGTACATTATGCAAGATATAACCTTCAGGGATCTTTTGTCAACAACAAACTAGTATAAGGGCCAGTAGTAAAATCATTTACAACTAATAAATTGGATATATAAGGGAAAGAATAATTCACAACACCATTATAATGTGAGGATATATTTTGTTCTTTACATTTGAAAACACATTTATACCTAACCTTCTCTTATTTTGCAGCCTCTAAAATATTCTTCCCTTTTCATCATTTTAAAGCATGATGCCCCTACCTAATTCTATCATCATCCTCTTCTTATTCTAAGACCTGTATCTCTATTCGGCTGTCATCCGAGTCGAACTCTATTTAATTTACATCCATGAACTTAATCATAACATCCTAAAAGGAAATACCCACTTCATCTTGGTCAACTTCTTCTGCCATATCAGAACAAATGACATTATTTCTATCATTCGGTTGAAGTGCATTAGGTT
Source organism: Viscum album (assembly GCA_963277665.1). Taxonomy (NCBI): domain Eukaryota; kingdom Viridiplantae; phylum Streptophyta; class Magnoliopsida; order Santalales; family Viscaceae; genus Viscum; species Viscum album. Next base: position 1,386,473,785 of record OY728123.1, read on the forward strand.
TCTTATCCTTCTGTGAGACATGGGTGGAATGTTGTCTGGGGATTTTACTCCCACACTTGACTTGCTACTCCACTTGAATCAAATTATAATCCTCAACTTTTTTATAGGTAAATAATATATTGGGAGAATTATGAGGAGCCTCATTTATGTCTTTTATCCAAGATTGAATAAGATTATCTTGAGGGGGGGGGTGTATACTTACCTCCTTCTACAATGATCATCATCATGCATCTAGTAAAGATAATTATTTAATTATAGTTAGACCTGGAGTGTCTAATAAAACAACACACATCAAAATATAGAGGAATTTTTTCATACACAACTCTTAGAATAATTTTATTGTGAGGGATTCAATGAACCACCATATCTATCAATGTATAACCTACACTGATTTCGACTAAAATCCTGGAAATCTAACCAAAATGAACTTTTTTTAGTATCTAAATCTAAATGTATTGGAATTCCAATTGTAGATGAATTATAAAACAAGATTTCAGAATGCCACAGAACCAGGTTTAAACAACAAATCTAATCCAAACATGATAAAAGGAGTATTTGAAATCATAGAGGCTAAAATTCAGATTTCATTCATAGATCCTATGAGTTCCTGGATTTATATTTATAGAATGAAAGCTACATGCTTGTCCTTTCCGTTAAATAGTTAGAAACAACAAGTGGAAAAAACCTCTCCCCATAGAAACACATTTGACCTCATCAAAATCCTATGTATAAGATAAGTGAGAAACAAGATCATAAAAATTACAAGGTTGTATACCTTTAATAAAGAGATTCAGGAAATGGACAAGTTCTTGAAAAGATCTACCTATTCCAGAATCACTCCATCTGAAGCCGAAACATGTGATGTAGTTCCATTTCTAATGATACATTGTGGGATACGGTTTTTGGGAATACCAAAGGGCTAGTGGGGATACATGAAGAGGATAAGTCTTTTATATGTTCATAAAATTTCCGTACCATTGATGAAACATTTTACATCTGAGGGATGAAATGATTTTGAGAATTGTAGTTAAAGAGGTTAATGGATCTTGGATGGGTTAGGTCAACCTAATATCCCCTGAGGGTCAGGGGTTAATTCTCACCGTCCCATATCTCCCTTCTCCCTTTCATTATATCCCAAAGTGAAAATTTTCTTCTCCAAGGAACTAATTCACCACTCTTCTATGAATGGGTTTGCAGTCTCATTGAATGATGGAGGTTTTTTTTCACATAAAGAGGTCTAACATTTCTCCCCCACATTGTGGGACAGGATGCTCCGTACGAGAAAGGTTTTTACTTCTAACCTAAGTCAAATATCCTAGTATAGTTATAAGTTGCTGAGCACTAGCCGCAACTCCAATAATGACATCATTATCTTTCATGGGAGGAAAATCCCTATATATGATATGTGAACTCATGTGGTTTCCATTTATTCCACTATATGCCACTTCAAAATAATGACATACAATATATTAGGTTATGAATTATAAAATATAATGTAGAACTAGAAAAACACATAACATAAATTGTAATTTTATGCATGTCTAATCTCATAATCATAAAAATGGTTTATATGTGAACATATTTACAATTAAATCCTACATAATGTTTTTTTTATCAAAAATATAAATTTTCTTAATCATATCCCTTGGGAGTGTCAAACTAAGTTCACGGTAAGGCCCTTTTTATGTATGAGGTTACATCGTGTCAAGCTTGGAACACCTTGTTGGAGTTGTTACTCCTTGGTACAAATGTTCTAGAACCATGTCCACTTGTAGTATCCAGACAATGATGTATTTTATAAAAAATATCCACATAATCTATACCGTACCAAAATTCTAATATATTCTCGTACATTTATCCTTAATGTCTATCTTAGGGGTTTTCCCCGAATATATTATTTCTAAATATAGTTTCCATGTTTTCTATTAAACATCCTCTAATGCCAACTATAACACCTCAATCCCAGTTTCCTAGAGCCAGTGAAATATTATAATACATTGGAATGATTTCAAAAATGTTTTATACCAAAATAATGAATAGTTTATTAGTTTTGGAAAACAAGATACAAACATAATTTCCACATTAAAAATTAAAATGAAATATATAATGGATATTCCATTGCAAAAATCTACAACTCCTTGATTATCCCTTCAATTAAATCATAATATTAACCTTTAAAACATAAAGAAAATAAAAAATAAGAAATGGGTGAGATCAGATGATCATTAAGGGTATGTAACACAATGGAAGTTATTGACTAAAAATACATGCCTTTAAAAATATACTCGATCATAATATTACATGAATGAAAGATGATTAAATAAGGCCATATAAATTGTCATAAGAGAATAAAACATAAAAATTTATATTATAATAGTTGGATAAATAATTTTTTTATCAATTAATAATACCAAAATAAGGTAATTCATAATTCAGTACATCTGAAACATTTGGTCGAGTCCACATCCAATGCGTCTGAAAAATAATGGGGTAAGGCCTCTACCAACACCCAATTTTGTTTTGTCTCATGAGACCTAAAAATTCATCAAGAGGATATAGTAGGCCCGACCAATCACTTTCTATGTTTAATTAATTCCTTATATGGAAGGTGATAAACATAAAAAACATGGACATATGAAACAACTTTCCCAATTCTCTACAGATAAACACTAACCATTCTAAGTAGTATGGTGAATGGTATCAAGATAGCACATCCACTTTCAAACTGATAAAAAACCATTTAATGCAATATGTTAGAATATATATATATATATATATATATATATATATATGATGTTAAACTCAATAAGACATAAAATTCAACAGAGGTGTTGAAATAGGAAAAAATACAATAATAAAATCATTGAAGAATTTTTTAGATAAATGCACTTTTACTTTGAAAAGAAGAGTTATTTTGGAAAAATAATTTCAGAAAACATGAAATGAAATAAGGTAGTTTTTATAGGATAAAATGAGAGGTTTTATAAAAATAATTTTGGCTTAAATATATTATAGAGTTCACTTTAAAATAGGTTAGAATTTGAGAAATTCCCTTGAATTGGGCTTGTTTATCGGGAAAATTTAGAAAGATCATTGTAAAACATTTAACTCATCATAAAATAATTATTGATAATGATTGGTACACATCTATAGAAAATTAAATAATAATTTATTATAAGTATATAAAAATAATTAATAATTTATTTTGGATTTAAGAGATATAAAGAGTAACCCAAAAGAAAAAGGAGGTTCGGGTTGAAAACTATTACCTTATGTCTGAATGATTTTTTATACTTCAACTTAACCTTAAGGATAGTAAAATTAAATATATTAAATTAATAATTAAGAACCCTATATACATTTATTTTATTTATAATGGTTTTATTAAGTTCATTTATGGAATTTTTGAGGAGAAAAAAGATACAATTTTATCACTCGAGAGCATTCGATTCCTTGGTTTTCATGATTGGTATACCTGTATATGAGTATGGAAGTTCATGTAAAAAGAGTCTAATTATCCAGAATTTAATTTATATGATACTAATTAACATATAAAAATTAAATGGGGATATTATTAATTTGGTTATACGATATTAGTATTATTTATTAGATATAACATTTTTTACAATCATTTGGAATATTTTGGAGATATTCTGATTATTACGAATTAGTTTTGTCGTATGAATTTGTAATATATATATATATATCTGTATAATGGTTTGGGAAAATTACATAAGACATAATACATATTTTATATTCTGGTTTAACAATAAAAATGGTTTCATGACCAGCCTTAAAGGGTAAATTGAAGAACGAAGGTTCATCATCCACGAAGGTTGTAAATCAGCACAGCCCTAATCATGATTTCATTTTTTAAAGTAAAAGAGAGATAGAAAATATATCAAGGTAGGATATTCTATTAATATGATATAAATAAACTATATTTATGATAATATAGTAATCTTAATCATTTTGATATAATATGTGAGGGGATGATAATAAAATAAAATGAATTAAAAATGAAATTAAAAGAAAAAGAGGGTTTGCCTCTTTAAATAACCTCTTTAAGGGAAGGGTTTTTGGAATTTTGGAAAGAACCAGATCTATTGAATGTGGTTAGAAAATAGGGAAGAAAATTTTTGGAAGACCATTTATTATATTTAAGTCTTATAGGAGAGAGTAGAAGAGGGAGTGGGGGTGGGGTTTTATAGAGAAGGAGAAGGGTGATTTTTGAATATCATATTCATTATTTTAATATTTTTCACAAGACAAAAAATAGTGTTGATTCTTGTGACCAAAAAATGTAATATGTGCATGTTTATTCGAACCAAGTTTCCCTACATTAGCAATGAATCATAGAATAGTTTATTTAGCATCTAATGTATTTATACTGTAAATTGTCGTATTTTACTATTCACCAAAAATTCAATTATTTTAGAAAAATACCAAAAAATCACCGTAACAATTTATTGACAAGTAGAATTAAAAAATAGAATCCATTTTATCAAAATACATTTATAAATATGATATAATTTAATTTTTAAATAAAATCATTATTTACATGAAAAATACAGATTTTATGTTTAAAACTTATTTTATAACATATTCTTAAATTAACTAAGGTCCCATAATATTATCCTAAAATCATAGGACAACAAAAAATTTATTTAGTAATAAATTTAATAAAAATTTAGTTGTCTTAAACCAATTTATTAATGTAAAATCATAATTATATAATTACTACTCACAAAAATACCAACAATTAATTATTAATTTTTAAAATATTCACTCCCATATTAAGGTTCCTAAATATTATTTATACTCACATAGGTAAGGTTACTATTAAAAACACTAAATTACTATTCATAAAGGTACATTACTATTTATATAGGTCATGTTACTATTCATGAAAAATATTATTTGATACTATCAGACTGTAAATATGTTACTAGTTTCAATAGTTATGTTCGTTTTTGGAAATTCAAAACATAGAGGCGACAAAATTATTTTTAATAGAAATGTTATAATAAATTTTATTGTTTCTCAGAGAATCAATATTGCATGAATTAAATTATATATTATATTTTTTGGAAACATTTGGGGTGTTACACATCACTTGACTCTTGAATTAATGGTGAGGTTCCTCTCCTTATATGTAGTAGACACATCAACATGCACGTCACCTGATTTTTTCAAGAAATAGGTTCCTCCAATGAATGAATTATATTCATTATCTCATTAAAACTAAAATAAATATCAGAAATAATTTCATAATGTTTCATCTAAAAAGAAAAATAAATAACAGTATAATTATTTAAGCACAATTCTTTGAGATTAGATGTTCTCTCATGATAAATAGTTAAACTATCCCAAATTTTAAATGTAGTAGTTCATGTAGATATTATTTTAAATTATTCATCACCCAGAGCACAATATAAATCATTCATATATTTAAAATTATTATCATAGAAACATTATTATAATTACTCCATTAAAATCATGTAGTTTTGTGTAACTCATATTTGTCTTCAATGAATGTCCAAATTTCAAAACCCATGCTTTCAATTTGAATCTTCATTTTAATATAAAAATAAGAATAATTTGTGCCATTAAAATAATGAGGTATGTTTTTATAATATTATTATTGCCTATTATTTTCCACAAGGAACTATATTTATAAACAACAGAAAATCAAGTTCATTAAAAGAAAAATAAATCACAGTTGAAAATGTATTAGAAAATCCTTTGATACCAAATGCTGGTTAGAGTTAGTAATTCAAGAGGGGGTTAATTTACTACCCAATAAAAATTTATATTAAACACAATTTAAAATGAAATCCACCAAGTTAATTAAAAATTACAAGTTAATCAAAATATTATAATAATATATGTTTAATCTTTCAAAAGATTTCTCAAAGTGGGATTAAGTATCTGTTAAAATTATATTTCAAATCACATTAAAGTTTGAAACCAATTTACTTAATAAAATAATTTATATAAATAAATATTAATAATAAATATAAAATTATACCTTTTTTATATATTTAAAAAAGTTTAGTTTTAGCTTTAAAATAATGAAAAACCAAACTGAACCTACAATGGTGTAAACAGGGTATTTAGTCTCAAGATGGGACTTAATCCTCTCTACTAGAAAATAACATACTACCAAGAATATTATTATATAAATAATCTCATCCGAATACATGATTTAGGTTTTATAAAAAATATAACATAGGCTATCTAGGATCAAATACTATTCAACATTTATTCGTGGGAATAAAAACAAGACAAGCCACACAAGAACTCATCCACAGCTCTCGTGGGTATACAAATAAAAAAATGCGAGATTATGTCTTGGAAACTCGGGTTACAGTTTAAGAGCTAGTGTGTATAGAAAAACAGAGTATAATATCACTCTGCTTGAAGGTGAAGCATAAAACAAAGATAGAAAATAATTAGAGAAGATAAAATATGATACTTCTCAGTTTTAATAGCTTATGGTGCTCAATGGTCCTCGTATTTTACTTAGTGATGAGCTTGAACAAGTTTCTCTAAAATTTTAGAAATAAATTACATCGTAGAGTTCTATTTTATTTCTATATATTCCCTAAAAAACCCTATATAGATATCATGATCTAGTGTAAGAAAGGTTCTTGATATTTGGTAATTTACAAACATTCTCACTCACAAGTATGTATCTGTGTTCATGCAACCACCACATTTCAATTAGCATGTATGATCCAAAACACAAGGGAAATCTTTAGAATATACAACTCTACAGAGTTAAATTATCTATCAGTGAATAATAAAAAATATATCCTAGATCCTAATAATGAACATCAAATTAGGGAACCTTTGAATTTGTCTTTAATAAATATGTTGAGTATTTTTGTAATAATTATTAAAAATAAACATGAGTTTTTCTAAATTAACTCTTATAAACTAGACATTAGAAGCATTAAATTTGAAAGAAGGAAATAAAAATAATAATATCATGTTGGTATTAGCATAGGACAATGGTAGCATGGCCCATCGACATCACATTCCAAGTTAGAAAAAGTCTGGCGATGGCAGGTGTAGTAGTAGCACACCTAATTGTAGAACAGTTTCACTAACTATAGTACATGTATGGTGGTATCACAACCATAAGTATAATAATTGAACTAATGGTAGCACATTTCTAGTGGTAGAATAACCTGCAGTAGAATAGTTGAACTAATAGTAGAACATGCTTGGTGGTAGAAAAACCTTGGTGGTAGTAGAGCTCTAGTGGAAGAAAGTGTTCACTAGTTGATGAAGTCATTGGAAACGGAACCGACTGTAGATCATTGTAAACTAACAATAGAACATCATAAGTAATGGTATATTATCTTTACATAGACAATTTTAATTAAAAAATATATATACTATCATAAAACAATAATCTCATTAGAAACAGAACAATCATGATTTTTGAGCATTAAAATAAAGAAGTTCCAATACAACTCTTTATAGTCTGTTCATTCTTCAAACATTATGTTTTATCCATTTAACAAAACATATTCCTCTAAAACTGCCTATATGAAATCACTTTCCATTTCCTCTATCCAACTGTTTGTCTGAAAAACCTCTTTATGGTGATCTGAAATTTTCTCTATCCACTCTTTTAATTAGAAACCTCTATCTAGAAAACTCACCTGATGTAAAAAATTTCACATTTCAGATTTTTGTCTCTCTGAATAGTATTTATTAAGTTGTAATTTCCTTCTTCTATTTATAGGCTCCTCATAAAATAAAAATGAGGGAAACTAGAAAATATTTCTAAACCAACTAAATTCATGAATCCAAATTTCTCAAATATTTTAATTTTATTATAATTCTTTTCAAGTCTTATAAATTCTTCTAGAGTATTCTGACACCATTTGAATTATCCAAATCATCAATATTTTTATCTTTTCACATCACTATAATTTTTCAATGTTCATCAAAAATATTTATTTGAAAATTTGTTTTTTGGAACTTCTATATCTAAAAGTGTATGTATGAACTTCTATGGTTAACATGACCCATAATAAATGAGAATTTCTTTAAAAAGAGTCATCTCTTCTTACAGAAATTTGGTCTGAAATTAATTTTCAAGAATAATTTTACATATACTTATAACCTACCTCTATCTATTCTCCCAAACTCTATGATGATAGTTGATTAATTTTTGTATATTCTAAAGACTACAGATACAAAAAGATACTCTCTAGAAGAAAGTTCAACATTTCTAGTATTTTATTTATCTAGATACTCATCTTCCTCGGTCTGATGATCTTTTATTTGGTGAAGTTTTCCTCCAGAAGAAATTCAATATTTCCAACTTCAAACTGCCTGTCTATATAGAAACTATGCATGATCACAAAATAGAAAATTTCTTACTTTTCCTAAACATATATTATCATCATTTTCTTTCTCATGATGCAACTTAAAATTTGAAAATATGACTTTTTATGGAATATTTATTCCAATAACCCTTTTCTAGAACCACATATGTTTTTTCACTTTATCATTTACTTCTAATTTTATTTCTTTTTTAATTTGGATTTCTCCCTTATGTCTGATCATATCTATATGAAGAGCTATAATTTTTAAATTTTTTTAGAATTATTTTTATCTAATCTTAAAAAATTCTATAAGACCATGATTTAAATTCTAATTTGTCAAAACTGTCCTGAAAGAACATTTTTTCAATCACCATGGTTGTACTTCTTCAATATTCAGATAATTAATACTTCCGGCTTTATTAATTTTTGTCATTCTAGAAAAATGTGTCCAAAAAATGAATCCAAAAACATTAACTTTTAAAAAGAATTCTCTATCTAAAGATTTTTCTTCTGGTAATATATATTTGAATTGCTACTTCTAACATGTTTCTTTCAAAGATCTACATTTGGACTATGTTTGAAGCTCTACATCCAAAAATCTGTGTTTGGACTACTGTGTCCTGATATATATGTCCAAAAATTATCAACATATTCCGTTATTTAAAATAATTTATCAATTTGTTTTAAATATGTAATAACCTTTGATATCTTTATAGAATAATATAATTTACTTTTTGACATTCTAAAATTTACAATATTCTATACTTTCTCACCTTACAACATTCTTCATATTTAGAAACTTATCGAAAATTCTTAACACAACTTCCAGAACTATTCATTTCTTATTTTACAAAAACATACACTGATAATATTTAGTTTCCAAAAAAAATATAAACCTTATTAAAAACACATTGAATCTTCATAAATTTAAAATAAATTTTCATTAATAAATAAATCTCTTTTATTCATGGTATATTTGTTTTTGGAGGATATTTATTCAATGATCACTTATTTATATTATTATTTTTAGAATCTATTGTTTATATTTATAGAATAAAAAATAATAAAATAAATAAAATACCTATTCAGTATACCCATTTATATAATCGACCATGAAAGTGGTGATGAAAAAATAAATTTGTTATTCAAAGAGACGATAGTCTGCACAAAATAATGAGAAACATTTTACTTTTCCTACTGATTGAGAGATTAATAGATAATGGTTATACCTTCAATATAATAAAATTTCAATATATTATTTATACGATTATATATATAAGAATATGGCTATATTAGGTTTGTAAAAGGGTGTTTGATATGGTTAATGAAAGGATGTTAAAGGGTAAGTAATACTTATGTTGATAATTCATATCTTCTCTTAGAGTATCATTTAAAATAAAGTAATTGAGGAACATTTTTGAGGATATTGGATTAAAAACATGTACAGGGGATCTATAATATGTCAATTATGTAGTTCTTCTTTAGAATGTTGAATTATAGGTGTGGATTTATGTAAGAGTAAGTGATATCATATTATAGGTGAAAAGGAGGGACACATCTTTGGAAAAGAATGTTGGGTCAGAGATAAGAGTGTGATTGCATTAAATTTTTGAGACTTAGATAGGGAAAATTTAGTGATATTGTTAGGTTTGAATTTACAACAATAAAATGTATTCTAGATGGTCTAAGTGTCAAATTTATTTAGTAAAATTAATTCAACATTATATTACCCATTTTAATAATTATTAATCACTATTTAATTTTTTCCATTGTAATTATTTAATTAGTTTAATTATAAGATAACATTACTAAAAAAGTTAAACATTATGAATCCCAATTTGGAATCAATTTAATCTAATTAAATTAAAAAATACAAGGAAAATAACTTTTAAATCAAGACAAATAATGTGTTTCAAATAGTGTTTTAGAAGAAAATTTTATTTTAAATCATTTAGTGTTATTAATCATATTTAAAATGGATTACCCATTACGTGAGTGATAATTAATTATTTTATTTGTATAAACTTCATATTATACTCTTAATTTCAAATTTAATCATTTAATTTAAAAATAAACAAATTTTATGAAATTATCATTTGTTGAAAAAACACCATTGAACTATAGAAACTAATATATACCATGATAACTTCAGTTAATTCCAAAAAAATGAACTAATTAAAAAATATTATAATTTTGATCTAAAAAATTAATCTTATTTTTTCAAATAAAATTTAATAAGTTTATAAAATTTAATTTTAATATTAGCATATAAACCCTGTTTTTAGAAAATGTTTGGTTTTATGTTTAATATTAATGTGGTGTATAAGTTTATCAATGTCCTAAACTTTTATGCTATAAATTAGCATATTCTAAGAAATAAGGTTTATATGTTTTCCCAATAAATCCAAAGGTGAATATTATCACTAAAATTATTAATTTAAAGAGAGTACTGAAAATTGTTTTTAATTCTGAATAAAATTCTACATATTATCTAAAACATTGGAAATACATTTTATAAGTTCAAAGAAATACTTTTAAAAACATAATTTTATTCCTTAAATAAATTTTTAATCAAATTAGTTTTCTATAAACTTATTATTATTTGTTATATATTGATTAAGTCATAAAGTTTAAAATTTGGGTAAAATTTTATTTTTCCCTTTCCACTTAAAAACCGGTTATTTTAGAAAAATGAAGAAAAATTCGTCTTTGGATATTTTAGATTTGGTAAATTGAAAAATAAAATTCGTTTAAAAATTATAAATTCTAACTTTTATAAATTTATATTTTAGATTAAAATACAATATATTAATAAAAAATTATTTTATTGAAAAATTATTTTTTAAAAAATTAGGTGTTCTTATTACTATTTTTATGAATTTACAATTGAGTAGAATATTATTATTCACTAAAGGTTTTATTATAATTATATTTTATTAATAATATTCATCTAATATTCTAAAGCTCATTTTAGATCAATCTTGTGTTTGGAGAAAGCTATTGAACACAGTATTTATTAAAAGAAAATACATCTTGAAATCTCAAGTCGTTACATTCACCCTATTTAAATAAATTATGTACTTTAAATTTTAATATCACATAATAATAAAAATACACAAGGATATCTATTGATAATAATGTATTAATATATACAATCTATGAGTTATGGGCCTTTTATCTTAGGGAATATTATATAACATAAGTTTTCTATCGTTGTAGGAATATATTTATATTTTCAACCATTTATTGAAAAAATTTCTCTATAGACAAGTCTTGGTAATTTATAGATACATACGTTCCATAACTTACTTTTAAATATCCTATTACCAATAAAATATTAGAACAAAAAATATTATGATAATATCTAACAAAATCATATTAAATAATTATAAGAATATTAATCCTCAATCCTAAGATGACTTATTCAATAACACCTTCATTTCAACCTATGATACTTTCATTTAAACTATGTCACACTTCATTCATCCTATAACTCATTTTTTGGAAATAGGTTACATTATGTTATGTTTTATTATACTTAATAATCTAATAATTTAAAGTAATTATTAAATATATCCTTTATAATGTCTTGTAAAGATAATGTAATTAACCAAATCATATGCCCATGTAATTTCTTACTAACTGTACATTTAGGCCACTTTTTCATGCACTAGGTGATGATTGATTTAATACCAATCACACCCTATTTAGGTTTATTACCCCTAGGTACATTCATCCTCAAGCCTAAATCCACTTATAGTATCTAGAGAGGGATGCTATTTCTAAGATAACCACACAATATGAACTTTATCAAAATTTGAGGATGTTTTCCTATTATTAGACATATAATTAGAGTTTTAGTTAATTTTACCACTTTATAATCACAAAAATATTCAATATTACCCCAAATAACATAATGGTTTATCTATATCTTTGAAATTATGATCGGACTTACCTTATTGACACTTATATTATCCTTAAATGAAACCATAACATCTAAAGTTATCTAAACCACACATTGATACCAACTATATAAAATCTAAAATGTGATAGTCAAACCTCATGAAATAAATACAATATATCAAACAATACAATCCCATTATAATTTAGGTATAATGTTTTAGTGAATTAGGAAAAACATTAACTAAAAAAAATCATGTATTTTTAACTAATGGAAATTTCTTTTACCATTATATGAGAAATTACATAATACTTAAAAAGACTCCAACATCTCTAAAAAATTATCCACATGATATAATCTTTTATACATTTCATACTTTTTAAAAATTCATAACCAAGGGAAATATAAACATAAAATGTGGTGAGCTCAGATGCATAGTTAGGGTAAACAAAAGTGATAAAAATAAATTACTATAGGTGATCACAATATAATAAGATGAGTATAATTAGGATACATGAGAATTTATTCCTTATAACTAATATATCAAAAATTAAGTAATAACATAATATTATGTCATAAAAATTCCATATATCATAGAAACAAGGAATAATTTATAATTATGAAACATAGATAAGAATATAAATCAAAACATGGTGGATACGGTATCACAAACAATTTCCCTTAGTGGAACAGACATCAATCACCCATTTCCTTTAGTGAATTAATCTTTAATAACCTATTTACCATAGAATAATAGGCATCATAACATGTTATCCATATTATATTGAGCATCAATACTCATTTCACCATTATCTTATGAGATGTAAATATTTACCCAATGCATTGGAGGGATATATAGGTAATACCCATCACTTAAATATTAACCATACACCTGTGTGAAATAATAAAAAAACTAACCATCACATCATTAATAAAAAACTTTATAATGAGTTTCATAAAACATTCTAATTAAAAGCATTCACCTTTTATAACATAAAGAACACACGGAAAGAAAATGGGTTTTGTTAAATACATCATAAATAACCTATGGAAATAAAATGGATTTCGTATGCTTTTAAAATGGATTTATATATGGATATCATTCATATTATATCAATAATAATAACAAGATAAACCCATAGAAAATAAGTGGGTATCCAATGACATCAAATAACATTCTAGGTAAATACCAAACAATCAAGACAATAAAGTATATATTATATAATCCATACTAATAAAGGGTATATGGATAAGAAAATATTTCCCCCAATCAATAGATATATGGATTCTAAGTGAACACACTTGACTAAAATAAATGAGAAATAGAGTATTCATAGAGGAATGGAATTTGAAGAAAAATTATGGTTATACACTGAAATGGATTAGGCAAGATAAATGAAATGTTTAATCATTTACCTAAAATAAAATGATATTACCTAATATATTTAGTGAGATAATGTTAATTATAAAATTTTGATAATATCCTCAGTCAACCATGAATTATTTTAATGTACAATGACCTATATGAAAAATAGTTTTTAGGAATTTTTAAAAAAAAAAGCAATTTAGAAATAAGAAATATCCATTATATTTTTGTAATAAATTTAAAAGAAATATTTTTTAAAAAATAGGAGAAAATATATTCTTCTGGAAACCCTAAAAATAGATAAATTAATATCCACATAAAACAATAATGGTGGTGGAAATATTTTTTTATACAAAAAAAATTAAAAAGAGATGATTTTCACAATATAAAGAAAAAAACTATACAAAAATTTTAAAATTTTCATTAAAACATTTAAATATGTTTTTGTAGTATAAAATGAACATAATAATTTATTTATTTGTAGATGAAAACATTCTCAAAATCATCCCATGAATATGGATAGTGAAAATGTGGGTTCCCATCTAGAATGAGAAGGTAGGGTCAGTTTCCATACAATGGGTAAAAAATGACCCTAGGGGGGATAAAAATGGGATAATAAAATAAAAATAAAAATATTTAATAGAGTAAAATACAATTATTGGGGTTTTATATAGAAAATTATGATAATTGGTCATATGGATTATATTTCAATAGATATCTCAATTTGAAAATGAGATTGATGAAGAAACCCACATTATGTGGTTGACATAATAATCGAAGGATATTGAGAGGAGAGTAATGAAATGGAAATTAAAATATCAATAATTGAAGATATTTAATACTATAAATCAATATTATAGAGATTTAAAAATTCAAAATAAATAATTTTTAGAAATAATAAACGTGTCTCGTGAAATTGAATTTCTGACAAAGATTATCTTACGACCATAAAAATATTGGATTCAAAATCCTATGAGAGAATAAATTTGGAAGAAAACATTAAAAATAAATAAATATAAGATATTAATGATAAAAACTATTAAAGTTTATATATATACCATTCCATATAAAACATTATGTATACATAGAAATTTGTCTCAATGAATGAAAATTTTAAACAAGAAACCATTACCTTTTTTCCTCGCTTAGTTGAATGCAATACAAGATCATGTATTAAAAAAATTACAATAATAACATTTTCTAGAACCGTTTTAATTTACATAAATTTTTATAAACTTAATTTATAATTATTCTCAAAATTTAAATTAGTTAGTTATTATCTATTTTCAATATCAGGTGTGAGTAATCATTATCATTTTGAATTACTTTCATAATCACAATGTTTTAATCCATTATTATCCAAAATTTCACCATTTATAGAACATAAAAGGTACATTAATTGATTAATTTTATTTAATTGAATTTCTTTAATTTCACATTATAAGTATTTTTGTTGTTATTTGTGACATCAAAGTTAGTGAAATGCTTGCTTCAGTAATTTATAATAAATGGATGAAGTTTTCTAAATTTTTGAGTTATGTATTTATATTACCATTTTAAAAAAATCATTATCTACTAATTATTATGAAAAATTAACTTACCAAATTCATCCTTTATATAAATTTATAGCATTTTTCATGTAGGTGGTTAAATAGACCTGATAAGAACATGATACATTCTATGTGTTTGTATGGATATGAAAGATATTATTTCATTATAATATCAGTATCATAAAAGTATAATAAAATTATTTATATGATACTATGATAAAAAAAATATATTTTTAATTTTAATAAGAAGAAGGTATATGAAAAAAACTTATTTATACATAAATCACTTTTCCTCTTAGTATACTCATTTTAGGAGGTTAATTTTATTATATTATATTTTTTCTAATATTACATACATAATTAATAATTTAAATTTTTATATAAACCCAATTTTTTAATCACCCTTGAATGGTGGTGATGAAAAATGAAATTCTTTACTCAAGGAGGCACCAATCCACACACATGGATGAGGAATGTTTTTAATTTTTCTATTGAATAGGAGAGGAATATGTAATGGTTATACCATAAATATTATAACATACTAGTATATTATTTAAACCTATTTATGTATTTAAATACAGTTATAATGGTTTTATAGAAGGTTATATATGAAGGGTAAATAAATAATGTTAAAGGGTATGTAATACTTATGTTCAGAATTCAGATCTTCTCTTATAGTATCCTTCTTAAATTAAGGACATGAGTCACTTTTTTTAGTATATTTATAATAATTAAATTGAGAATACATTCATCGGAATTTCAAAATATAGGCTTGTACTGATGTGGGAGGAAGTGATCTCCTTTTATAGGTGGAAGATGGTGAAAAATCATTAGAAAATAATGTTTGGTAAGGGATCGGAACGAAATTTCATGAGATTTATGTGGGTAAATTTTGGGGGAGACACATATGTATGGATTTAAAAACTATAAAAGGTTGTCTATAAGGTATAAGTGTTAAATTTATTTAGTAAAATTCAAGCCACACTAGACTACCCATTCGAAAACTAAACATGGTAATTATTTTATCACTGTAATTTTAAGATAATCCTTCTTAAAAAATTCAAATTTAATTAATATGGATTTCGAATCAATTTAATCAAATTATATTATTAAATATAATAAAATTAACTTGTAAATTTAAACTTATAATGTGCTGGAAAAATATTTTTGTAGAAAAATGGTGTTTAAATGATTATGTGTTCGTAATATTATTTACCATTGATTACCAATTAAATGAATGTTAATTTATTTAAATATATTCATAAACATAATATTAGAGTATTTATTTAAAATATATTTATTTAATTTAAAAATACACAATATTTATAAATGCATCATTCTTTGAAATATTTCCTTTTTACCGTGGTGACTAATATATAACATCATTAATTAATTTAACACGTAAAAATGAAATTTATATTATTAACTAATATTTTAATTCAGATATAAAATATGAAAAATATTTTATAAAATAAATTTTTTAAAGTTTAGAAATGATAATTTCAATATCTACGCATAAATACTTTTTTAGAAAAGGTGATATTTTACATAAAAAATTAGGTGTAGTATAAATTGATCAATTTCACTAACTTTCATGATATAAATGAATTTATTTTTTAAATAATAATATTAATGTGGCTTCCAAATCAATCCAAAAACATAATATTACTATTAATATGTTTAATTAATAGAAAGGATTGAAAATAGTTTTTGAATTTTAATAAAATGTTATTTAAGATATAAAATAACAAACATAGGTTTTCTATGTTCAAAATGATATTTGAAACTAAATATTTTTACTAATTAAATAAATATTAATCAATTAAAATTTTCAATAAACTTATATTTCATTCTCATATATCTATAAAGTCATAATTTTTTTTAAATGACCTTTTTTAATATTCACATGAAAATCAATTATTTCAGAAAAATTACAAAACAAATCATAGGAAACTATTTATCTGATAACTCTAGACATTTAATTCAATTCAAAATTTTCAAATTCTTTAATTTATAAATGTATCTCTTATATGAAAATACAATATATAATAAAACATTCTTTTATTAAAAAAATACCCCTTTAAATATCTAGGTCCTCTTAATCATATCTTCTATGAATTTCTTACTGATTAAAATAATGTTATTAACTAACTATTTTATAATTATTAATTTTTCTTAACAATATATATATATACTAGGTTGCATTTCATTTTATATTGGTGTTGCGTGTGAAGAAATATGTCAAAAAAATATTTATTTAAGGAAAATAAATATTAAAATTTTGGTTCATTACACCAGAGACATAAAAATTATTATATGGATTATAAAATATCCCTTGGAGTTCATGGAGGGTGACCATGTATAATGTCTGTTGAAAATAAGTGGTCAATAAAGAGTCAATTGTCAATCAGTTGCCAATATGTGCATGAAAAGGTGACGATGAAAGTTGTGAAAATGATTTAAGCGGTGAGGTTATTAATTCATTTAAGATCCTACTTTAATAATGGATGAAGATTGAAGAAATAATTCTAATGATTGTCAAGCTGATCCAATGTTCCAAAGACTTGTATCAATGATACAATTCTGACAATTGGTGAGCTGATCCAATGATCCAAATACCTGTATCAAATTTATACATGTTCACACCATTATAAAAAAGACCATTCAATACTCAATTACATGAGGAGAAATAAGATCCATCTAATGGATTCTAATTGGATGAAGGTTTTGAATTATATAATATGATTTTTTGAGCTAGTCCTCAATGTCCATGATATTTATTAATGGAGAACACATCCCTCACAATAAGAAGAAGCCATGTATTATGCCTTATTGAATGAGTAATGAATAAATTATCCACGCATCATCCATGATTGGATAAAAAAATCATATTAAAGATCGTTTAGATTTTTGATCTAAGTGGAATAGAAAGATGATATTTTGGAGAAGATATTTGGAATTCTCATTCCAAAAAAGAATTTATGAAGAAGAAAAGAGGAATGGGGGTTTGACATTTTATATTTTTGAATATTTAGTTTAACACTAAATAGATATGTTTTATATGCCTTTATACCAAAAACATTGGGCCAACCATGGATGCCAGCCGAGGTCCTCATCCACAAGAAGATGTCGAACCCGAGGGTCAATTGTGCCTGAGGGAATCCCTAAAGGCCAGCCCCAAATGAGGCAGGAGCACGGGCCATGTATAAGCCCATAGGTTCACACATGGTAGTGAACCCATGTGGAGAGTGAATTGTTGTTTCTAGGAGTGTGCTCGAAGGATACAGAGTGGGTGCTAAGAGCGTGCCCGCAGGCTGAACACGGTATAGGGAGGTACCATGGAGAGAGGAGGAGAATTATGATTTGAGGTTGTGGTATCTTCTATTATCAATGAGCTGCATCTCGTGTCTCCATTTAGATGTCATAAGGGATTTAAAAATGAAGACGAAATTTGCACCTTCCATCAAATCGTGAATTAGATTTCCACCGCTCGTCGCATCCGTGCTACGCCTTCTAATCAGGACATTTCGTGATCGATCCAAGATGATCCAATGGTCGTGGCATTGTCTTCAACCTCCAACTGAATGGAGAGACACTCGACGCCGCAACTCACCGTCGCCACTATCGATCCACCATGATTGAGCTCCCAAGCTTTGTTGATGATAAAGTTCACTCTATGATGATCGTGTAAGAGCCATGATATAATGCATGCATTAAATGTTTCATGCATGGAATGAATGAATAATATTGCACGTGACTGAAGTAACCGAAGGTGTGAGGCCACGTCATTCCACTAGAGCACTCAAGGAGATGATTTACATTGGTTCGAAAACACATTCATGTGAGGATTATACTCACCGAGAAAGAAGTACACATGTTGAATGTAAATAAACCAAGAAACATCATGTAAAAATTATCCTACTTTGAATATTTAAAAATGTTTTATTTCTTGTGCATTTAAATCTTGATCACTAGGGAATATCTTGATTATTTTGAACATGGAGGAAGGATTCACCCTCGCCTATAAAAGGAGGATTTTGAGATGAGAAAAGGTGATGCCATTCCTGAAGAGAGAATCTCATGTTTCTCCAAAGAAACATAGCTAAATATAACCTATATAGTTCACAAAAGGTATATTCTTGCGCCTCCATTGCACCAAAGAGTACCGCACGCCACTTTTGGTTCACAAAGAGAATAACCGTGAGCCCCTTGGTTCATAAAAGAAGTGGCGTGCATCCCTTGATTGAAATAGGTCGCACCACATTTTCCTATAATCTCTCAAACACATAATATGTTCTTTGGAACCCTCTTAATGCTGTAACACCCCGAGATTTTATGAAAAATATTCTTTTTAATTTCATTAATGTCTTGTGTTGTACGCTACACCAAAAGAAGCTTTCACAACACGCATCCTTGACTTTCCTTCCATTACATGCAATCGCGACCTTCCACGATAGCGTGTGTTGTACGCAACACCAAGTTTCGCTAAACAACGATATGCTATTAAAATATTATTAAAACTAGACGTTTTGAATAGTAATAACCACTTTTTAAATTTTAGAAATTTTAGCTCTCAAAATGGACTTCATTTTTGGATTCGGAGTATCGTATTTATCCTAAGGTGAAATTTTGGTGATTTTCGGATAACTTTCATATTTTGATGAATAGTGAAAATTACTAAATTTTAATTGAACACAACTTTTTCAATCAAAATAATTAATAGTGATAGATTATTAATTTTAGTGGTTTTAAAGTATATTTAGAATATATTTTTACAATTTAATACAATGATGGTCATTGGATGTAATTTCACATTTAAAGCACTTATAAACAAGTTTCAATCTTTTGATAGTTATTATCTCTTAAAAACACGCTATTTGTTGTGACAGCGGAAATTAATTATAAAATTAATTAATGCAACTTATATGTTGGGAATTTTGTAAAATAGAAATCATTTTTGAATTCGGAATACCAATTATAGCTTAGGGTGAAATTTTGGCAATTTTCTGAAAACTTTCAATTTTCGATGAATAGTGAAACCACTAAGTGGTAGTTAAAAAACTGAATTGTTCATAAAACATACTTTTACTGCTTCTGTGAGTGGAATTTCAAAAATCCAAGAGACATGGTTAATATCAAGGACTAAAATTTGGTTCAATGAGATGAAAATAATTTTTGGTGAATAGTAACTTTTGATTTTTTTACCACGGTTAAAAGTAAATAGGGTAATTAAGGGTAAAGATGATATTATTATTACCATAAAACATGTCCTAATTCGATTGGATAAGTGTATTTCGACCAAAAACAAACTTATGAATAAAATATGACCATTTAGGCCCACTTGGATTAGATTAGGACATTTATTATTAATTTATTTAAAGAAGGGTTAAAAGAGTTAAAATCAAACTTTATTTACTAAAACATTTTTAATATGGGGTTATACATAAGATAAATTAGACTATAAATATTCATTAGAAATCTAAAAAGATTTCCTACATAATGGTATTTTATTTATAATTTTTAGACATTAAATAATTTAATTTATTTATGACACAACGATGATGCAGTAATTAACTTATTAATGACATATTGACATAATTGATGTTATAAATACCCAAATAAATATAATTTGAGACTTTTTATGAATTCCACTAATTTTCTAGGTTACTATGATATATTAGTGTTGATTTACTCAACTTGGTTCGAACATATAATTCTGTTATGACTTTCAGAAAAATCATATATCAAATAGTGTCAAAATTGACACAAAATAGTTTTTAAATCAAATATTATATTATTAATTGTTATTTTATTCCTAAAAATATAAGGTTCGGCCAAATGACTTAGATAAGTATATATATATTAATAATAAACAATTTGGGGTTCGTTTGGCATGTTATAGTAAGTGTATTAACCATATAGTGAAAGAAAACAAAAAGACATGGTAAAAGTTAAATTATTTAACTTAGAGTTAAATCTAATTGATAAGGTTAACATAATACACTAAACCTGTCTAAATCCTATTGGTTGATAGGATTTCGACCCATCCCCACTTTAGCTTCGAAATAAGACCCTTTGTAACCATTATAAACCGATTTTGACATTAATATAAAATAATATTTTGAGGTATTCCTAAGGTGCCCCTCTCCTCCCTTATAAAAGGACACCTCCTCCCCCTCCTCCTCACACCAATTTCAGCACTCAAGCTCGGCCAAACCCTGCCAAAATACCTTCTCCACTTCCCTAGAATAATCCTAGAAGTCCTGGTCTTCTTCAAAGACCAATCTTAGTTCCCTAAGTGGAGGATTCAAAGAGGCGTTTCAAAGAAGAGGTAATATCCATTACCGATCTTTTCAATTTCTTTCTTCTTCAACTTCTTCTTCTTTAGTTGTTTCATGACAAAGTAATAACATCAGTATTACTTAAATACTGATATGTTATTATAAATATGAAACAACCATATTTCACCATCTATCCATCCTACGGAAAACGAAATCACCGCGCGTGCGTACGTACGGAATACCGTCTCCACGCCGTGGTGTAATCTATTTTCCACCATCACCTTACAAGGATGGGTATAATGGTGTAATGAGTAACTATATATGATTATTATAAATTGATATTGATACTGAAATAGTATAAATACACTTAAATACAATTCCACGATCATGGGAACAATATCATCGCTCGTGCGTACGTACGGAATACCGTCTCCACGATGTGATGCGACTCGTTCTACATGATCATCATTACATAGTAATTATATAAATGAATTGAATGAATAAATATTATATATGTTACACTAATACCATTATGGATATAAGGTATCTATAACCTTAAAAGAAGAATAAGAATTTATTCGGCAAAACACGCATAAGAACAAAAGGCAATAAAGACCCGAGTAACAAGTAACAATGAAATATTACTAATAAGAAGCTAAGAATATGACCATATATGATATCATATAAATATTTATGATTCTGGAATAAGTCAATAACATTATTTAAACCATTATACAGGATCTTCGGACACGTACAAAGCAAATCGGACTTAAGGTAAGGGAAAGATCACAATCTCATTTTTATCTGAGATTGTTTATACTTTAGTATTTACTGGGGTGTATTTTATCATCCACATCCATGTTTCCTCAATATGTAATATTATTTCCATCCACCTACAATTTTTTAAATCCAATTTTACTCTTCGGTGAATTTTTAGTAAAAGATAAGAAAGGAATCTTTTGTCGTTTTTCGTACGAGGTACTTTTTGACTTTTCCGACAAAAGTACGAAGAATGTTTTTTTTAACTTATACGGCATGAATGGATTTTTAAAACATTATTTCCATGAAGCTTCCTTTACAAGTTTTCAAGTTTATTTTTAATCAACTTCTTTCAGTTTAAATTCGTATGACATGTTATGAAAGGAAAAATGTTTTTGAAGAAGAAAGCATATTTTCCTCAAGAATGGAGTTCAAGTGTTTTATCAAAATTATTTTCCATCTAAGATAATAAAGGGTTCTGTTTTTATCCCTATTATTACATTGATTTGATAATGTTGTGATGGAATTATTTTTATAAATTCCTTTATCTTATATGAATTGTTTTATGATGTCACGATGTTTAAGATTCCCATTTTTATTACATGATTTATGAAATGATGTATGATTTATGATTTTGTGGCACACATAAGAATGGTATCATTATGAGATGAGTGGGACCTATTTCTCCCTCCAATGCATTGGGTAAATATTTTATATCTCATGAGATAGACATGGCTGGAATGGTAGGTTATACCCGTTTAGTGAAACAGGAGTAAAACGAGGGTTACTCGATTCAGAAAGGGACTTTGTCCACCAAGATAGTATTGGAAATGAGTCTTGACTAACAAGAAATCATTCTCTATGATTATGTGTGTATGCAAAAATGTTTTGTGTTTTATGTTATGATTACTGTGATTAAATTTCAAGGCCATGATTTATCCCATGTTATGAAATTATGATCTCTTTTGCAGGATAAGATTTCCAAAAGTTATGTGCTTATGTATATGATGTGATTGATATTTCTTTTGTTTACCCTTACTGAGAATTTGAGCTCACCCTTTTATGTTTTTTCCCCAGGATATAAAGAAAGGTTTTAGGTATAAAAAAAATAAGATCTTTATGGGAGATGTTGAAGATCTTTCACCAGGGATTAGAAGATTATATTCCGAGTTTCCAAAGACACTAAACTATTACGATCCTTGCGTGTGTGTTTTTGTTATGTAATAAGTATTCCGCAAATGTAATGTAATGTCAATGTACGTCAAGATTCGGGTCTCTACAGTTGGTATCAGAGGAAAGGTTTAGTCAACCTTTAGAAACTAGGATGCGAAAACGTTAGTGAGATCCCTAGAGATATTTCTAAGGTATGTCTAGGGATGCCCTTAAGGATAAGTATACGTATAGGATATAGTCATAGAACTATGGTAACGATATTAGATTAAACCAAAGATGTTAGATATTTAAGTTACTCCCCCTTTATTATGATTTTTGCCTCTCACACTATTCTTTTTGGGTTTTAGAAAATGGCTGGAAACAAGGTGATTCACGATAATGGAGGATATGATGGACAATGGAATGTTCTTCATGAGCAACCAAATGAAATGGGATTTGGAAGTCCAAACATCATTATTATGCCGAATCAGCAATCTCATAATATGATCAATAAAGTAAAATTTGGTAAGTTTCCTGACATGGCTAATAAGAGAAAGATGGAGTTTCATGATGATCATAGAGGAAAGAAAGTTCAATTTCCCCTATGTAAATCATGTGGGAAGAGACATCAAGGAGAATGTTTTAAAGGAACTGGAAGATGCTTTGGGTGTGGAAAAGAAGGACACAAAGCTAGTAAGTGCAAAGGAAAAGGTTCAGTTAACACCAGGGATGAGGATAATGGTATTTCTACGACATCAACAATGGTTAAATGTTTTAAATGTGGAATGTACGGGCATTATGCAAACCAATGCCCTAAGGGAAAGTCTCATGAAGAGAATCAGTATGGTCGTATGGGTAGTATTTATGTTGATGATGATGATGAGACTACAAATGATATGTGAGACGAAAGAATTGTTGAAGCTCTGTCAATGGTTTATGAAGGTAGTGGAATGATTACATGTTTATCAAGTGTAATGTTGTATAAAGAATCTCATGGTACTATGGAATAAAGAGACATCTAAGGATTGATACATTGTTGTCTTTCCTTGAGTTTTGAAAGTGTGTGATTAATGCTACCAGTATCCATGAAAGGTTATTCAGATATTTTTGGAAATAAGATGATATGCGCATAATGAAGGGAAAACGAGAAAATGAAATGTTTAATAGTATTCATAAGCTCATGATTGATATAAGGACTAAGTGATATCATGGTTTGAGTATATAGAATTTTGAGGATTTTTGTATGAGGAAAGTGTTAACTTTAAACTGCATTCATGTTTTCACTAAGGTATTCAAGAGAATACATGATTAAGGACTTTGAATGTTTGGAATGTGACCAACAAAAAAATATCTTATGATATATGGGGATCAATGATGGTATTAAATCTCTGGTAATCGTTTTCACTATGTTATGAGAGTGGACTGCAGTATTATGGATAAGCCTAAAGATTGGAATGGATTATGTTGGACATAAGTTAGTATTGTTTAAGGATAGAAGTTTTCTCGATATTATTGATGGGATGTTATAGTAATATAGTTTTGGAAAAAGGACAACCTGCAGGATGGGCGACAGCCCATCGCGTCGGACAAGGCTGTGGGAATCGAACCCACAACCGAAGTGCGACTGGCCTTTATCACCTACCACTGGCCTACAGGAAGTCCCTGTTTAGTAGAAACTAGTTTTATTATATTAAGCAGTATGATATATGAAGTAGAAGTCCATTTTAGGAACCATATATGATTAATCTCACTATAGATCGACTTATGTATATAAATTTTTGCTAACCTTTTGTTTGAGACAGATGGAATGACCCGTCATTCTATCACATGATCTGCTAACACTTCACGAATAACAAATTCAACCTCGTTTATTTAAGAGATTAAGTGGAAATTGTTCAAGGCACGAACAACAATGAGATTGTACCAAAATAAAGTAAGTATTTATTCTAATTCAAATTCTTCAACTTTAGGGAAATGATCTTGAAAACCAAAAATGTTGTCCTAGTGCTCTTATATCTGATTAATCAGATGGTACCTTAGATCGTCACAAATTTATGGATTTGTGATTGCTAGCTTTTCCATAGACATGTTCTCTACCACTCTCCACCAGAACATGATGGTTAGATTTCTCTTCCATATCCATCTTTTCACCTATGTGGAAACCCAGTGATTAGTTTATTTGGGTAATCGTTACATTTCATACTTTAGTTTTTAAAGCCATGTTTTGGTATTCCTTTTTACGATGTGGGTTTCTATCATAGAAAATTTCGAATAGTAAACCATTTATAACCCCGACGAATTTCGAGGGCGAAATTCATTTTAAGGGCGGTAGAATGTAACACCCCGAGATTTTATGAAAAATATTCTTTTTAATTTCATTAATGTCTTGTGTTTTACGCTACACCAAAAGAAGCTTTCACAACACACATCCTTGACTTTCCTTCCATTACATGCAATCACGACCTTCCATGATAGCGTGTGTTGTACGCAACATCAAGTATCGCTAAACAACGATATGTTATTAAAATATTATTAAAACTAGACGTTATGAATAGTAATAACCACTTTTTAAATTTTAGAAATTTTAGCTCTCAAAATGGACTTCATTTTTGGATTCGGAGTATCGAATTTAGCCTAAGGTGAAATTTTGGTGATTTTCGGATAACTTTCATATTTTGATGAATAGTGAAAATTACTAAATTTTAATTGAAAACAACTTTTTCAATCAAAATAATTAATAGTGATAGATTATTAATTTTAGTGGTTTTAAAGTATATTTAGAATATATTTTTACAATTTAATACAATGATGGTCATTGGATGCAATTTCACATTTAAAGCACTTATAAACAAGTTTCAATCTTTTGATAGTTATTATCTCTTAAAAACACGCTATTTGTTGTGACAGCAGATAATTATTTATAAAATTAATTAATGCAACTTATATGTTGGGAATTTTGTAAAATAGAAATCATTTTTGAATTCGGAATTCCAATTATAGCTTAGGGTGAAATTTTGGCATTTTTCTGAAAACTTTCAATTTTCGATGAATAGTGAAACCACTAAGTGGTAGTTAAAAAACTGAATTGTTCATAAAACATAATTTTACCGCTTCTGTGAGTGGAATTTCAAAAATCCGAGAGACACGGTTAATATCAAGGACTAAAATTTGGTTCAATGAGATGAAAATAATTTTTGGTGAATAGTAACTTTTGATTTTTTTTACCACGGTTAAAAGTAAATAGGGTAATTAAGGGTAAAGATGATATTATTATTACCATAAAACATGTCCTAATTTTATTGGATAAGTTTAATTCGACCAAAAACAAACTTAGGAATAAAATATGACCATTTAGGTCCACTTGGATTAGATTAGGACATTTATTATTAATTTATTTAAAGAAGGGTTAAAAGAGTTAAAATCAAAGTTTATTTACTAAAACATTTTTAATATGGGGTTATACATAAGATAAATTATATTATAAATATTCATTAGAAATATAAAAAGATTTCCTACATAATGGAATTTTATTTTTAAATTTTAGACATTATATAAGTTAATTTATTTATGACACAACGATGATGTAGTAATTATCTTATTAATAAAATATTGACATAATTGATGTTATAAATACCCAAATAAATATAATTTGAGACTTTTTATGAATTCCACTAATTTTCTAGGTTACTATGATATATTAGTGTTGATTTAATAAACTTGGTTAGAACATATAATTCTGTTATGACTTTCACAAAAATCATATATCAAATAGTGTCAAAATTGACACAAAATAGTTTTTAAGTCAAATATTATATTATTAATTGTTATTTTATTCCTAAAAATATAAGGTTCGGCCAAATGACTTAGATAAGGATATATATATTAATAATAAACAATTTGGGGTTCGTTTGGCATGTTATAGTAAGTGTATTAACCATATAGTGAAAGAAAAAAAAAGACATGGTAAAAGTTAAATTATTTAACTTAGAGTTAAATCTAATTGATAAGGTTAAAATAATACCCTAAACTTGTCTAAATCCTATTGGTTGATAGGATTTCGACCCATCCCCACTTTATCTTCGAAATAAGACCATTTGGAACCATTATAAACCGATTTTGACATTAATATAAAATAATATTTTGAGGTATTCCTAAGGTGCCCCTCTCCTCCCTTATAAAAGGACACCTCCTCCCCCTCCTCCTCACACCAATTTGAGCACTCAAGCTCGGACAAACCCTGCCAAAATACCTTCTCCACTTCCCTAGAATAATCCTAGAAGTCCTGGTCTTCTTCAAAGACCAATCTTAGTTCCCTATGTAGAGGATTCAAAGAGGCGTTTCAAAGAAGAGGTAATATCCATTACCGATCTTTTCAATTTCTTTCTTCTTCAACTTATTCTTCTTTATTTGTTTCATGACAAAGTAATAACATCAGTATTAATTAAATACTGATATGTTATTATAAATATGAAACAACCATATTTCACCATCTATCCATCCTACGGAAAACGAAATCACCGCGCGTGCGTACGTACGGAATACCGTCTCCACGCCGTGGTGTAATCTATTTTCCACCATCACCTTACAAGGATGGGTATAATGGTGTAATGAGTAACTATATATGATTATTATAAATTTATATTGATACTGAAATAGTATAAATACACTTAAATACAATTCCACGATCATGGGAACAATATCATCGCTCGTGCGTACGTACGGAATACCGTCTCCACGATGTGATGCGACTCGTTCTACATGATCATCATTACATAGTAATTATATAAATGAATTGAATGAATAAATATGAAATATGTTACACTAATACCATTCTGGATATAAGGTATCTATAACCTTAAAAGAAGAATAAGAATTTATTCGGCAAAACACGCATAAGAACAAAAGGCAATAAAGACCCGAGTAACAAGTAACAATGAAATATTACTAATAAGAAGCTAAGAATATGACCATATATGATATCATATAAATATTTATGATTCTGGAATAAGTCAATAACATTATTTAAACCATTATACAGGAGCTTCAGACACGTACAAAGCAAATCGGACCTAAGGTAAGGGAAAGATCACAATCTCATTTTTATCCGAGATTGTTTATACTTTAGTATTTACTGGGGTGTATTTTATCATCCACATCCATGTTTCCTCAATATGTAATATTATTTCAATCCACATACAATTTTTTAAATCCAATTTTACTCTTCGGTGAATTTTTAGTAAAAGATAAGAAAGTAATCTTTTGTCGTTTTTCGTACGAGGTACTTTTTGACTTTTCCGACAAAAGTACGAAGAATGTTTTTTTTGAACTTATACGACATGAATGGATTTTTAAAACATTATTTCCAAGAATATTCCTTTACAAGTTTTCAAGTTTATTTTTAATCAACTTCTTTCATTTTAAATTCGTATGACCTGTTATGAAAGGAAAAATGTTTTTGAAGAAGAAAGGATATTTTCATCAAGAATGGAGTTCAAGTGTTTTATCAAAATTATTTTCCATATAAGATAATAAAGGGTTATGTTTTTATCCCTATTATTACATTGATTTGATAATGTTGTGATGGAATTATTTTTATAAATTCCTTTATCTTATATGAATTGTTTTATGATGTCACGATGTTTAAGATTCCCATTTTTATTACATGGTTTATGAAATGATGTATGATTTATGATTTTGTGGCACACATAAGAATGGTATCATTATGAGATGGGTGGGACCTATATCTCCCTCCAATGCATTGGGTAAAGATTTTATATCTCATGAGATAGACATGGCTGGAATGGTAGTTTATACCGGTTCAGTGAAACAGGACTGAAACGAGGGTTACTCGATTCAGAAAGGGACTTTGTCCACCAAGATAGTCTTGGCAATGAGTCTTGACTAACAAGAAATCATTCTCTATGATTATGTGTGTATTCCACAATGTTTTGTGTTTTAAGTTATGATTATTGTGATTAAATTTCAAGGCCATGATTTATCCCATGTTATGAAATTATGATCTCTTTTGCAGGATAAGATTTCCAAAAGTTATGTGCTTATGTATATGATGTGATTGATATTTCTTTTGTTTACCCTTACTGAGCATTTGAGCTCACCCTTTTATGTTTTTCCCCAGGATATAATGAAAGGTTTTAGGTATAAAAAAAATAAGATCTTTATGGGAGATGTTGAATATCTTTCACCAGGGATTAGAAGATTATATTCCGAGTTTCCAAAGACACTAAACTATTACGAACCTTGCGTGTGTGTTTTTGTTATGTACTAAGTATTCCACAAATGTAATGTAATGTCAATGTACGTCAAGCTTCGGGTCTCTACAAATGATTCATAGACACAACAAATACACAACCGGTGTTACGTACACTTTTTGTGCTTTGCGAAGAATGAACCAAGAATTTTCTTGGTTCTATGAAGGATACCCATGTGAACTATGGGCGTGAAGAAGAATAACTCATGCCCTCGTATTTTCATGAAGAAGAAACACCCTCTTTCTTTCACCTTTTATATATATACTATTTTCTAGGGTTTGTATTTGAATAATAAGGTGCTTTCATGAAGTCTGAAGCTTGTGTGTGCTCTATTTTAAGAAGAAGGAACCTGAGTCTCTTTGAGAAAAAAAAGAACCCAAGATTTCAGATATATGAAAAATCATAAGAAGGGAATTCATGGTGGACGTGAATACATTTTCATGAGGTGAACTAATTTCATGAAAAAAACTAAAGAAAAACGTTTGTGTGAACATGTGAAGAAGGAGGAAGAAATAAACATTAAACACACCCTTTGAACCCTAATTAAAAGAACATATTTTTGTGTGCTAAGACATAAAAGAAGAAGAGAAAGAGAAATGGATAAAGATAATATATTGTGTGTGTGATCAAAGTATTTTACCCATAGGGGTTTTCACACAAGGAAGAACAAAAGGAAGAGTGCATGCATGTATGCATACACATGCACACATAAAGAAAGAATAAAAAATGTGTGTGCATATTGAAAAAAGATGAGATGATAATGCATGGACAAAATCAAGAGACCCATGCATGCAATCATGCATGATCACATGAATGTGTTAATTGAGATATCCAAATACAAAATGTATTCGATCCCATTAAATCCATTCATGAAGTAAGTGAGTTTTGAGATTGGATACAAACATAATTGAAGAAGTTTTTTTATCTGAGTTTTCAGTAATTTAGAGTCCAAGAAGTATGACTGGGATGATATTATGAAGAATCACTCTTGAATTCTTGAAGTTGTTTTGTACACCACTTGCACACATATTCAGGTGTTCGGGATTTCATCAGAAGAAGGAAGAATTGCCTGAGCATTTTTGAACTGAGGAATGATCAGTTAGGTGATCAGATTAATTGACCAAGGCCAACAGAACTTACCAAAGGCTGTTGAATATTCTTTTAGAGATACACATGAATATGTGATTCAGAAAGCCCATGTGGAGATAGTATAAGATCATATACATTGAATCAAGAAAGAACATAAATAATTAAGTTTCTCATGGGACTCGAGAGCTAGAAGACCCCTCCGAGATTCAGGGAGAATAATAAGTCTTCAGTGGGACTCCAACTCAGGCCAGTGGGACTTTGGTGTCACTATGGGAAGCATTATAAATAACCACAAGTGGGTCTTAGGAGAGATGCAGTGGGACTCTGTATCTACCATTGTAATTACCAATATAATTATAGTGGAGAATTTGTGTTGGAAGGTATAACCAACACAGCAAGGAGTAGGCCTTTGAACATAACCTTATAAATCCTTGTGTTCAGTGGATTTACATTTAAAGCATTATTCTAGGTAAGGTTGAGATACACAAGAAGAGTAGATCAAGGATTTAACCATCCCTATAGGTTTAATTTAAAATAATCAATTTGTAAAAATATTTAAAGGGATCACTAATTTACCCCTTCCCCTATCATTGATTCCCACTGATCTAGCCACTTCAATTGGTATCAGAGTTAGGTTACCTCTAAAAGATCTAAGGGAGTCTTTATAAAGTTCAAATTTTATGAAATGAGTGAGAAACCACAAATTGTGATTTCTACCAAGGCTCATAAAAACATAAAGAAGAAACCTGAATGGAAGATGAATAATTAGCTTACTACTAATGGGGAGACACATTCTACTGAAGGAAAAGTGAAAGGTACAACAAGTGAGAATACATATTATTCTCTTGATGAATCCTTTTTAATCAGTGATGATGATAGATTAATTAGGGATCTTCAGACTACACTCAAAGATAATTTGATTAAATTCCATAGAGAAGTGGAAAGACACATTGATACAAGTATTAGTGCTCATTAAGATGAAAAATTATAGCTGTAAGAAGAAGAAAATTACATGGAAGAGGCATTGGCTAAAAGGTTTTGTCTATCCAACACTCTCACAAAACTTGTGAAGTTAAAGGAAGAAAAAATTTATCTTTGTAGTGAAAGATATGATGATGTCACTAAATAATTGTAGGGATGTATTTGAGATAAATAATTCATTGAAATGGTATTTTTAGAAGCCTTCCATGCATTTAAAAATTTGAACAAAGATTCTATGCCTGTTAGAGCTGCTCAACTAGAAGAAATATCCAACAAGGTAAAAGATCTTGACATCTATTTGTACCAATTAAGAAATGTGCATGAATAAAAAATAACAAAGCTACAGGAGAATAGGGAAAGTAAGTTGAGATCAATTGAGGATGAGAAGAACTCACTCAACATGAAATGTTTATAATTGGAGGTGTGATTGAAAAATCAGAAATCACCCCAACCTAAAACATCCCAATAAACTAGAAGAATTTATTATTCCACTAAAGATTTCATTGAGGACAATGATTCATAAAGAAGTACTATATCATCCTCTAATTCAATGGTAACATCCTCCAAGAAGAAGGTATCCCATAACCCAGTTATTTATGTTTCTAGTAATAATTTTTCATCTGCAAGTACTGGTTCAAAGACAAAAGATGGGAAGACGTGGATTGAAAAAATGTCAATACATCTATCGAAACATCAAGTGTGGTTATTTTAATGATTATGAAGAGAAACTCCAAAAAGGATGCTTCAAAGAATGAAAGAAAATTCCAGAAACAAAAATTTACTCAATCTTACTAAACTAATACGATAAGTAAAATAAAGATATATGTAGGCTATTGTTGGTTTTGTTAGAATATTGGGCATCCGAAAAATTATTTCTAGAATAATATGTCAGTATATGAAAATTGTGGAAGGCCTACATTCAGGGAATGTAAATGTGAAGAAATGAAGAAACCTACAATGCTAAGAAAGAATGCACAGATGAAGAAAAATCTATCTACTAAGAAAATATTTGAATATCATGAAGACTTCTATGATGTGTTTAATAGAAGTGGTCACAGTTATCATGAATTCTATTTTAGTCCCATCATGCATAGAGAATATGTTTATAAGAATCAAATACAACTACAAATATAGGATAAAGAAAAAAAGAGTTGAAAATTATTCTATTTGGAATATGAAAAACCCTAAAGTCAAGATATTTTTGAAACAAACTATTCAAAAGAATAAGTCTAAGAAGGATTCCAAGAATGGTTTCTGAACTAAGAAAACATGATTCTACTATGAAAAGAAATTCCATACCATGGATCACTACAAACAAGCCATGAAAATTAATGGAAGTATTCTCAAATTGAAAGGAGATTCAATCTAGAATAAGATAAGATTGATTGAAGAAATTCATGATGATAATTTTGATAATTTTCTTAAGAAAGGTAAATTAAAATAATTGAAGAAGCCATGTAGAAGCTCAATGCCAAAAAATTCCATGAAGGAATGTTTAGTGATCGGGCCTAATCAATTGAAAATTTATTTCGAACTACAAATGGATGAAATTGAATTACTAGATAAATCATAGGAAGAAGACAAACAGATCATTCCACATGAAGAATAATTCAAATTTCAGGAGAGGTTGTCAAATAATGACAACCCAAGTATCTCACAAGTACTGTATGGAAGGTGAAATAATTATGGACATCGTGAAAAAATATTTAACTTTTTTACCAGGCCAAATGAAGAAAATTAAATAACATTCACCAGTAAAATCTATTTCATTACTGACAGAAGTGAAGACAAAAAATCCACAGAACTTGAAGGTGAATAGAATAATTAATACATGTTGATATTGAAAAAAAAAATCCAAATTGAGAGGAGACATCAACATGAAGAGTTCCAGACACATTAGAGCTTCATGGAAATGAGTCCTTGGTTTGAGAGAAAATTATCAGCCCCAATGCTTCTATTAATAATCTCACAAGTGTTCCATATTATTCCTATATATTTTTGTAATATACTTGTGCATAAATTTCTAGGAATTAAAGGTGAAGGTCATCCTAAAGATTATAATTGGATGAGAAAAGTGGAGAACTACAAGTTGGACCCATTATTCATGATTTGATACTTACTTGAAGTGATCCATAGTGGAAGATTATGAACATGAATATCTTCAAGCTTATTTGATGATATTATACACATGGGAATTAAAAAAGAGTGTACCCCTTGATGGGGATAAAACATAAAGGGGATGATAACAATGATTATTTCATGACAAAACTTGAAATTCATATCATCTTAAGAAGTTGAAACTTTAGATATTCCAATTACACTTTCATCCCTTTTTTTTAATTGTATTTATCATGTCAGTTATGGGGGAGTTCTTGATTGATGACAAGATACGATGAAAGGGGGTTATTTATCTTTTCACATTAACTTTTTAATAGGTTTGTTGAATTATGTGTGGGATTTATCATTTCATTGATAAATCTATTTATCTCGAATCCCTGGGTTAAAAAATTAGTACATTCTGAGCATGATTTCACATGTATGGTTGTTTATAGACATCATTGGAAACCTTGGTCATATATATACTATTTTCTAGACTGGGTTAGACCAAGTATACTTAGAGTTGATTAACTAATGGTTATGAGTTATGTGAACCATGTGATATCATCGATCTCTCAGAAATATTCCAAAAGATATTATTCAAAGGGAGGAGGACTTGTTTTTGAAGTGACCCCATTAACACCTTTGCATTTGGTTTCCAATGAGGGGGATAAAATATTAGCACACATATTTTATTATTCAAAGTGTGATTAAGTGATATTAAAAATAAAATAAAAAGTGGGATATTGTAGAGCATGATTTAGTATTTGTTGTCAATAAGTGGTCAATAAGGAGTAAATTTTCAATCGGTATACTATATGTGCATGAAATGGTGATCATGGATGTTGTTCAAATGATTTAAGTGGTGAGGTTATTAATTCATTGAATATCCCACATTAATAATGGATGAATATTGAATAAATAGTCCTGAAAATTGTTGACTTGATCTAATATTCCACATACTTGTTTCAAAGAAACAATTCTAACGATTGTTGACATGATCCAATGTTCCAAATACATGTATCAAAGTGAAACATGTTTACACCATCATAAATAATTCAATTAAATACTCAATTAGATGATGAGAAATAATATTCATCAAGTTGATTCTTATTGGATGGAGGTTTTTAATTATATCATATGCTTGTTTGAGCTAGTCCTCAAAGTCCAAGATATGTGTAAATGGAGAACACATCCCTCACAACAAGGATAAGCAATCAATTTTCCTTTAATTCCAGAGGAATGAATAAACGATCCTTGCATCATCCATGATTGGATCAAAAAAATAGATTGATGATATTTTGGATTCACGATCTAAGAAGAAAATAAAGATGATGTTTTGGAGAAGATCATTGGAATACTCATTCCAAAGAGAATAGAAGAGGAAGAAAAGTGGAATGGTGGTTTGGAATTTTATATTTCTGAATACATAGTTTTACACTAAGTAGTTATTTATTATATAACTTCATACCAAAAATTGGGCCAACCATTCACACTAGCCGAGGTCCTTATCCTCAAGCATATGCGGGATTTGAGGGTCAACTATTCCTGAGGGAAGCCCTCAAGTCCAGCCCTGCATAAGGAAGGATAACATGCCATGTATAAGCCTATAGGTTGTCATACAGTGAGGAAACCATAAGGCCAGTGTATACTGGTATCTAGGAGCGTGCCCAGAGGAGGAAGAGTGGGCCGTAAGATCATGCCCGCAGGGTGAACACGGTACGGGGCTATACCATGGAGGGAGGAGGATAATTCTGAGTTGAGGTTTTAGCGGCTTGTATTATAAATGATCTATGTTCTGTGTCTCCGTTTCAATGTAGGATTAGATTTAAAAACTCAGAAAAAATATCCTTTTTTCATCAGATCGTGTGCGAGATCTCAAATGCAC
The DNA here is from genome assembly GCA_963277665.1 of Viscum album. Lineage (NCBI taxonomy): Eukaryota > Viridiplantae > Streptophyta > Magnoliopsida > Santalales > Viscaceae > Viscum > Viscum album. The sequence continues at coordinate 1,386,509,466 of OY728123.1, forward strand.
GTCGCATTTTCACTATGCCTTATAATAATTGTGGTCCATGATCAATCTGGGATGATCTAATGGTCATGGCATCATCTTCAACCTATGACTGAATGGAGATCCACTCGACTCCACTTCTCATCGTTTCCACTATTAATCTACCTGGATCGATCTCCCGGTCACTGTTGATGATGAATTCTACTGCATGATGATCATCTGAGCACCACGACATCAGTCATGAATTAAAAGTTTTGTGCATTCAACAAATGAAGAATATTGCACCTGACCAAAGAAACAGGATGTGCGAGGCCACATCATGCCGCTAATGAACTCAAGGAGATGATTTTCATACGTTCGAAAACACATGTACGTGAGGATTATACTCACCAAGAAAGAAGGACCAATGATGAATGTAAATAAACCAAGAGACTGGGTGTAAAAAAATATCCCGCATTTGAAGATTTCAAAATGTCATATTTCTCGATCATTCAAATCTTGATCACTGTGGAATATCTCGAGGATTTTGACTGTGTAAGAAGCATTCACCCTCACCAATAAAAGGAGGAATCTGATATGAGAAAAGCTGTTGTCATTCCCTAAGAAAGAATCTCTTATTTCCTCGAATAAACAGAGCTAAACCGAAACTCTTAGGTTCACAAAAGGAAGAGTCTCAGACCTCACTTGTCTGAAAGACTACCGCGCACAACTTTTGGTTTTCGAAGACAATAATCCTGAAACCCTTGGTTCGTGAAATAAGTGTCATGCATCCCTTGTGAAAAAAGAGTTTGTAACCTCTATGTGTATAATCTCTCGAACATGAGAAAGGTTTTTAGAACCCTCTTCATTCTTCATAGACACCTCAAACACACAACTGATTCTATGCACCCCTGTTGTGATTTTTGATGAATGAACCATGAGTTTTCTTGGTTCTATGAAGGATACCAATAGGAACCGTGGGCGTGAAGGATAAGAACTATTTCCCTCATGTTTTCATGAAGAAGAAGAACCCTCTTGATTGAACCTTATATATATATACTATTTTCAAGGTATTGTATTTGAACCAAAAGGTGGTTGAATGAATATTGAAGGTTGTTTGTGCTCTATTTGAAGAAGAAGGAACCTGAGTCTCTAAGAGAAGACAATGAACCCATGATTTTGGGTTAATACAAAAGAAGAAGGGAATGCATGCTGCACATGCATACATGCCCTCAAGGTGAAACCACATGCATGCAAAGAAAACAAAAGAACAAATTGGGTGTTCACATGTGAAGAAGGGGGAATAAATAAAAATAAAACACACCCTTTGAACCCTAATTAAAAATAACATGTTTTTGTCTGTTAATACCCAAAATAAGAAGAGAATGAGAAGATATTGTGTGTGGGATCATAGTGATTTACCCATAGATTTTTTCACACAAGGAAGAATAAAAGGAATAGTACATGCATGCACATGCACACATAATGAAAGAATCCAAAGTTTGTGTTCATATTTAGAAAAGAGGAGAAGACAATGCATGTTAAAAAGAAAGCTACCCAAGAATGAAATCATGCATGAACACATGCACATGTAAAAATCAATGAGATATCTAGATACAATAGTTTGTGGATCCCCTTCAATAAATGCATGAAGTAAGTGAGTTTTGAGACTGGAGCCATAAATAATTAAAGAAGTTCTTCTATATGAGTTTTTAGTAATTGAGAGTCCAAGAAGGTAGACTGGGATGATATTTTGAAGAATCACTCTTTCTTTATTGAAGAGGTTGTGTTCACTACATGCACACATATTATTGAGGGAAGGTCTTCATCAGAAGAAGAAATAATTACCTGAGCATTATTGAACTAAGGATTGGCCAGTAAGGTGATTGGATTTATTGATCAATGCCAATAGACCTTACCAAAGGTTGTTGAAGATTATTGAAGATATACACAAGGAATTTTGATTTAGTAAGACTGTGTGGAGATAGCATAAGATCATCTACAGTGAATCATGAAAGATCATAAATAAGGAAGATGCTCATGTTACATGAGATCTAGAAGACCCCTGTGAGATTCATGGAGGAGAAGAAGTCTTATGTGGGACTCTGAAGCAGGCCAGTGGGACTCTGGTAACACAGTGGGAAAAAGTATAAATAACCTCATGTGGGAATCAGGAGAGATACAGTGGGACTCTGTATTGACCATTGTAATTACTAATATAATAATAGTGAAAAATCTGTGTTGGGGAGAATAACAAACACATTAAGGAGTATGTATTTTAACTGAACCTTGTAAATACTTGTGTTTAGTGTCTTTACATTTATAGTATCATTCAAGGTAAGGCTAGGAGACACAAGAAGAGTGGTTCGAGGCGTTAACCAGACATAGAGGATTAATTAAAAATAATCAATTAGTGAAAATATTTAAAGGGATCATTGATTCAACCCTTCCCCCTCTATATGATTCACACTATTCTGGGAAAATAAATGTAGAGATTTGGTCAAGGAATCAAGCTATCATTGAGGTTCATTAAGTCATTGTTGATCCTATGTAAGTTGGGAGAGTTTTTTATTACTTAGTACCACACACGATATTATACTTGGTACACAGTGTCTTCTATGTGTCATAAATAGGAATGTGCATTCCTGAATAATTTTACATCGTCGACTGAGGAAAACTGGACATTGATGATGAATCTACAATTTTAGATTACTCAGTGGAAATCAATGATCAATAGAAGATGAAATTTCAAGGTAAAGTGACACCATTGGTGAATTATTTTGGAAGCATAAGAACCATCAAGAGAGATTATGAGAGCTTGAGATTCATTTGTGGGCTCGGTAACTTCACCTTTTTGAGTAGGTTGTGAATTTTGAGATTAAAGTTCATTGAGATGGGAAGGATTTAGTGATATTTAAATTTTATTAACCATTCAAATATTCCAAATAACATTTTTAGAGTCCTTCACTAAGCTATTTTTTTAGAATATTCTATTATGGAGGTCCAAGTATAATATACTAATATATATATTTATATATATTATTTTTAGTATATGAATGAATGAATTTGTAAAATTGAAGATATCAATTAAAAAAATTCAATTGGAATTATGACACTATTATTAATTCTAGAATAAAGGGTTTACCATAGGGATGACATAATCTCGTTGTGAATTCTGACTCCAAGACCAGACTCATCATCAATATTTTTAGTTAAAATACTGTAAAATACTAAATTAATCTCATTTAAACCCCTCAATATGTCAAATTAGTTTTTTCTTCTATAAATACTAAATTTAAGAGATATCTTAGAAGATAATTAAAGATCTAGACTTTCACATTCATCAAGTAACTGATAATAGATCTAGGGATAATTATTGTCTTCAAAGAAATTTGATCCAAGTGAAAGGTGAGGCTGGTTATTTCTGTGTTTTACCATTCTCTATTTTTTTGATTTTTTTATGTCATTATTTAATTTCTTAATTTTCATTCCATATATTCTAGGGGAAGTTTATTCTCTAATTTGTTTCTCAGTGTTCAGCAATGCATGATGGTGAATAAATGAAAGATGAAGGCACTGGTGGTTGACCAAATCAAGATACCCCTACCCCTCAAAACGAGATGTGAACCTCTTTTTCATTACTTAGGACCACCATCCATGGATTGAAGTATGACACAAAGGTAGCTAAGAGTCTCAGACCCTATCCTTTATCCACATACCTTTCCCTCCATATCATTCATGTGATCATGTAACAATCTATAGAGGTTGGGGTAAATTAGTAGTGGGGGGAAATAATGACAGTTGGAGGTGATTTGAGTGATGTAAAAAGGTGGATAGAAGTTCCAGAGAAGGGTGGGTCAGTGGGTGGTGACAGTTGTGTGCGATGGTTGATTAGGACACTATAGCACATGAGGCACATTAGGGGGGTGGTTATTATTGTACACCAAAACATTTGACCAATATTGATAAAAAACAAACCCTCCATGTGGTGTGCAAGGTTAATTGTGCTGGTGGGATTGAGCAATGAGATAGGCTAGGACATGTAGTCTTAATGTGTGTCTTAGTATATTAACCCAACCAAGAGCCAAAAAATGAACCAGTACACTAGCCCAGGTGTGGGGACTAGCCTAAATTGTGGGGATTGGATCATATGTAGGGTTATAATTAGAACCAGCATAAGAAGAACAGGTTCACGTGGCACCATGCACTCCATTGAGTCCCCCCTCTCATATTGCACCATATCGTGCACCCATAGGATGCAACATGACCTGCTCTTCACCGAAGTGGAATTTTTTATTGATTTCCACCATTCATTAGTTTTAGGAAAATAAATATTTTATTCTAAGAATATTTATATTTAGATCATACTATTTTGTATTTTTCATCCATCTATGATAATTTTCATGGATTTTTGAATTGATTAATATTTTTTCTATATAGGGTCGATGACAGGGTCTAAGAGTATTGTGTGAAGTATGCACATGGATTGGTAATCCCCTAGACATGGGTTAATTATTTGGTATGGGTCTCCAATATGAGTAAAATTTTCAATAATCCCATGCATGTTTGGGAATATTTTCTTTAATGTTCATACATGGGTTTGGTACTCCATTGGTCCTAAAAATTCAGGGGTCCCCCACACAACTAAGAAAGTGTTGAACCTCCTAATTATAATGTAATGTTCCATCTATTTATAAAGATAGATACTCCCTGATTTAACATGATTTATTCAATGAGGCACAAGTCCTCTAGTTGACTTGGTAATCCCTCGATTGAAACTATTTAGCTTGATGTGACATGGATCTCCAATTATAGTTTCTAAGAATTAGAATGGTTCATAAATATAAGTAGTTAAGATTCTTATGTCTCTCATGGTGTAGTATTCCTTTGTGGGCGGGGTATTAAGGGAGTGAATTTTCTATGTCTCAGTTTCCCAACCATTAAATCAAATATAATTTATAATTTCTTTCTTTTTATGTGTTCTTATCTAACTGGATCATTCTATCTTTATTTTGTGGTTTTGTGGTGAGGTATGTATATTCTCACCCCTAAATGATCATGTCACCCTCATATGTTGTGTATTATTTAGAATACATGTAGTTAAATTGAGATCTAAGTGGAAATGTTTTTCGTAGAGGAGGATCGTAGTGATTCTTATAGTAGATAGTCATGGGATAATGTTTTTTTAGGCGTTATGTTTTGGGGAGACTTATTCAATGCATTTTGTTCAATGTTAGTTTTCTTTTTTTCATGAGAGATATAAAATTTCCCTTACTTTATATCATTTTACTTTTATTCATACATTATGTTGATGATTAGTGTTTGCTACATTATATATATATTATTGTTTTTTTATTTATCTAGATTTCAATATCATATCATATGGACACACATGGTAGTGTATTGGAACATTTGGATAAGGATACACATCTCACATGATATCTCTCATTGGTTGTTCTCACAAGTACCTATCCTATTGAAGGTAGGATTGGGATGACATTATTTGATTTCTATAGGACAAGTAGTGTCTTGGTGGGTGAGTTCATGTCACTGATGTATATAATAAAGGTTAAGAGGATGCTATTATGGTAAAATGGTTTTAATCATGGTGTAAAGTGCAGTATTTGTTAAATCAACTATGTTATTTATATATATTATGGCATAGAGGGGAAGATATAGAGATATGGGTTAATAAAACATTATCAATTATTTGGGATACTATGGAATGGTAATCGAATATTTGAAATATGATATGGAAATATCAAAAAACAATTTCATAATATATTATGGCATGTCATAGTTCACATTCATCAAAAAATTATTTTTTATTTGGTGGTTTCTATTTAAATAAATCAAAATATCAATTTAAGGAGACTTGGGCTAGATACATTGGAAAGTTAAGGACTGGAATTTTCTTTGTAATTTTGGATTACATTAGAAAATTTATATATTTAAAGAATGAATCTATTCATAGATTTTTTGTGAATAAACAAACTATCAAAATAAGTTTAATGATAATTTGTAATTAAGGGATTTTAATTGTATAATTATTTTATTTTTTATGTTAGTTTTATTGGGATTATACATTCATCCTTTTTTAAACTATTTTTCATTCATTAATTGTTTCCATTACTCATTGATGCATGAATTTATGTTTTATCCATGAACTAGTTTCTAGAATGTTTTCTTGATCATAGAATAAGTTTGAGTTTACCATTTTTATATAAAATTTTGAACCACAAAATTTCTTAAAGAATAAAAAAAATTCCTTATGAAAAAAGGAGCTTACTCATTTTATAACAAAAAACTATAACATGATATAATTTTTTATTCACGTTTGATAGAAATAATATTAATAATTGAAAATATTTATGTTCTTACCATATCATGATCATAGATTTATAATTATTGATACAATTTCATTATTAATTTTTATAATTAATTTTAATTAATTATTAATCATTAAAATAATATATCTTCAATTACGAATCCATGAAATAATCTATGGATACCATGTATCTATGAATTTTACTAATGATTGATCATATACTATATTTTTCAAATTAATTATTATAATAATAATTTATAAATTTCTCAACATGATTCCTGCTTAGAATTAATGGTGCCTTGTGGGTGGTGATGTTTTCGTGTTTAATACACACAGTCAGTTTCAAAGTGGTTTTTAGAGTGAAATAGCTATCCAAATAGTCCATGAATTATTCTTTTCCCATTACACCATAAGGGAACACCATGGTTGAATCCTAGTAAGTACTTCATTTAGTGTCAAAATATTAATGTGCCTAATTTATATTCATAAAAATATCAAACAAAGTGTACACCTAATTTGAGAATACTAAATTGAGTGATTCAAGAGTTGTATATTCACCATTAATAATGGATCCTTACTTTATTATTCTATACTACATTGTACAAAAAATATATCATTTTTAAGTGACTCGATTATCAAAACTTTATATATATTTGGAAAAACACATGCATTTTTAAAAAAAATACCTCATCCCTCAAGTGTAACTCCATTTTCCAATTGTGTCAATCATTTCACCGTGTTTTCTTATCCTTATAAATAGTTCTATTTTTATAATCATCCATCTATATCTCTTCAAGCTCATAAAATTATATCATACCCCTCTTTCTATTTATGTCTTTAGTCAAATTTATGGCCTTGATAAATGAATATGTTTAGTGGGGTGGATACATGGAAAGGTAACATGGTTTAACATAAACACAATGGAAGGGAGACATCCCCAGTGAATTTTTATAAGATATTTGGTGGGTTAACCATGTTTATTATCCAAATTTTTTTCTATTTTATACTACAATATCAAAAATCTAATTTATCTTCTATTTTGAATACAACACAAATCTACTTTTTTTAGGGTCATATAGAGTTATTATATTTTAAAATACGCTGTACTTTTCCAACATTCCATATAATAAGTGATTTAAAATATTATCCTAATAATTAATTCTTATCTTAGGAATTATGAATCATGAGAATATGTTCTGTTTGTTTATAATTTCCACTACTTTCACCATTATGGTATAAGTGAAAACTAATTCAACCCATATTGAAACATAATCTATTAATACTAATATATATGTGTTGGTAAAATAATTTGGTAAATTTTACATATAATTGATTCCCCATAAATCAATGAACTAAAACTTCATGATAGGTTTTCTAATAATCATAACCTCTTATACTTCATGTTCTTTATAAATTACCATAAGTCTCCACATATTTATTTTCATCATAGTGAAATAAAGTCCAAAAAAATAATATTTAAAGTATATTTTCCACTATTTGAGTTGACCAATGATGTCATAATTTTTTACGAAGTATATCAATTCCAACAAGCTATTTAATTCTCAATAAATAAAATAATTATATATTAAACCACCTCTAAATTGATTAAATATTATAATATGGTTCCAAAAATATTGTTTTACATCATATAGAAACCTATTCCTCTATTTATATGTCGTATATGGGTAAATCATACTAGTATTCAATTTAATAGAAATGATTTTAAAACATGGTTTTTTTGTTAACTCTATCTTTAAAAAGTGGTCATTATAAAATTCATCTCTTATCTCAACATCCCAATATTTACTCAAATGAACAAATTAAATCCATTAAGGATAGTTATACACTTGATTTTTTTATCCCTTCCCTATTTAAAATTTGTATAGAAAAAGTATCTACAAAATTAATCTTGTCTTAGTATATTTTTTAATAAGTAAACATTTCATAATAGTGTGATAATCTAATATTACCACCATATAGAGTAAAATATTAAATCTAAATTTATAAAAAAAATATTCTACAGTATGAAATTTATTTTCGTTGATAATTTCATTCAGTTAAGATTCTATAAGAGTTAGAGAGTAAAAATTAATCATTTAGATAATTTAATAGCTCAATGGCCAATAAATCTTGCAATATAGTAATATCTTTCTTCATATATTTGATCAAAGGTATCCCCCAAATTTTATGGAACCCTGACTACTAAAGTTACTAACCACTTAAATATCTCAAAAACATTGTTGAAAATTTAATCGAACAAAAATATGATATAATTATCCAAAATGCATGTGAGAGGATAAGATATTATAGTTAAATACTTTAAATATTTTTGATTAAACCATCATGTCTCAAAAATATTCATATCTCACTCACTATAGTGGGTTCCCAAGAATCTCAAATCACCTTGAATATGGGAAAATAAACATCTATTCCATCCATAGAAATATCGTTTTCAAGCACGATACCATATTTTATCATCAAATAGAACTTATCCTAAATTTCATCAATAAATATACCATTACATATTTCTAAAACTACATTGATATTTTTGAGACACACTTCAATGCATTGGATATACAAAAATAATTCATCTATAAATACTTACCAAAACTCAAGAAATATTCCATTCAATATGTGTGTCATGAACTGAGGAAATTTAATATTTGTATTAAACATAAAAAATGTCATGTGTTGATATGTTAATGTTACATAAGTTTATTTAAATAACATATTAATTTTTTCATGAAGTTCCAAATGAATTTGGTTATTTCCAGAGAATCTATTTAAATAATAATAAAATTCATGTTTGGATAACAATTCTCATATATGATCAATAAATGGAAGTAAAAATTAATCATTAATTATCACTTTATTAAACCATAAATATTCAATACATACTCCCCAACCTGTCACTATTCAGGTATAGATCAATTAATCATCCTTCTTCACTGTCATCATTCTTCCTTTATTAGGAACTGATTGTAGAGGACTCACCCATTCATTGATATATATAGGGTAAAAAATTATATAATTTTATAGTTATGAATCCTAATTATTCATCACTTACTCTTTTGGAAGTATTAAACTTAATTTTGGTTTCTTATTTAGATTACCAACTTCCTTATGTCTCACATTATAAGTGAAAATAGAAAGTTTGGTACCATTAATGTCGGTGATTATCCATATTCTTAGTCCCAATAATATTTGGTATTTTTAATTTTTATAGTTTAGGAATAATGATTATTGGGAAGTATTTTTCATCTCAAAAAAATTAATATCTCAAGTTATTAAAGAGTTTATTTAGCTCCATCTTAAGTTCCTTTTAAATTTAAGGAATTAAATAAATAAAAAATTCTTTGGATAAATGTTCCAGGGTATTAACAACACTTTCTTGTACATGTTTTCTATTATTTTCTAATATCAAGTTATTTGATTCCACATTGAAAATATCCTACACATTACTTAATTCATCTCATTATATTTGTATAATTATAAAAAATTATATATTTAATATAATTAAATCTAAATCCGTAATCTTATCTCCATGTTTCACATCCTTTAGCACGTTAAATGTTACTTTGTCCTATCTAACTTTAAATATCAATATCACATGATTTTAGTCAATTAATTATTTACCCATGGAAAATAATGGTCTACCAAGGATTAATGGGACTTCTCTATACTCCTCTATCTCAAGGAAGATAAAATTAGTGGGGAAGAAAAAAATTTTAACCATCACTTATATATCCTCATAGATTTTAATTGGGTATTTAATGGAATTATTTGTATATTAAATATATAATGTTATTGTTTTTTTGTTTTTAGACCTAATTTCATAAAAATATTTTGAATAATATAATTTAAACTCACACTTAAATTTTAAATGATTTTTCAAATGTACATGAACTGATCTGTCATAGAATTGATAATCTACTGAAATCTTTAGGTTTGGGTAGGTGATTTTATTAAACCATATTTTAACACTCCTATATTAGAGAAATAACTCCCAAGTCATATATATTATTCTTATTTCATAGTATCTCTTAAATAAATTTTTAGTATACCAAAATTTAAGAAATTTACATGAGAAATGGGATTTTCAAGTGTATATGTTTAAATGAATCTATAATATTCTTGTATAAAATTCCATTCTTCTATAGTTTATCATCTCTATGAATGGAAAAGGTAATGTATAAGTTTGCACATTTATTTTTTTATTGTTTCATTTTCTTCCCTTATTTAATCATTTTCAATTTTTAATGGTAAGTCGTTACTTTATAACTCAAAACCCATTACCTTAATAGAATCCATCCCATATGTATTTATATTTTCCATTATAAATTTTAAACTCCACAATGTCACATCCTTCACCTCATCTCTCAGAACCACTCTATTTCTCAGAATCGTATCAGTTGTCTATCATAATGTTTTTATTAGGGATATCCCAAATGATGCATGATATTTTGAAGAAAATATTAGTGATTATTCAAGAGTGTTTCATGGTTTTGTATCTTTTTCATGACTTGAGTGAAATACTGCTTATTTTTTTAAATATGGGGTATACACAAATTCAAATTACTTTTTCACCTATAATGGTTTCTTCTAGAGTTTTTATGAGTGTGGATGATTTTATTTTGGTTTTAATGGCTAAAATGGTGGTGAAATATGGTGAGGGTCTTGATATTCTTAGAAAAGTTTTTATGGATATTGATCATAGTTTAAGTTTTCTTTATCCCATCATTGCTTCCACCATTGGGTATTTATTATTCATCCACTATTATTTTCCATATTGGTTATGGAAAATGTTTAATAGATAATTATACCATAGAAAATTCCACATTTATTTATCCTTTGTTTTTGTATTAATTTTTTTAAAGAGGTGGGGTCCTCCACGAATCAAATAGGAAGTGGTTGTGGAATTAATGGTGCTTCTGAAATTTGAATAACTAAAAATGCTTAATCCTTTATAGATATTGACTTATCTTGGGATAAAATATTTATACTTTCACCACGATAATTAAATCCTATAAAATTTTGGTTTCATTATTATTTCCATGGAATAATATTAAATTCTGATTAAACTTATATATCTTGAGAAAATTATGGAGTTTTCTTTATCAACCCTCATTTTGTTATAATATCAACAACTAATCTATAATTAGGTTAGAAACCAGAAAAAAATATTTTTAAACTCACCAATTTGTTAAATATATGATGAGGAAATATTATAATCATCTCCTAAAAGAATTATAACACCTCAAGGTTTTCTTATATAACTTTTGTGTGAAAATTTTAATGTCATTCCTAACATTCACTATCATAGAGGGTGGGAAGTGATTTTCTTGACTTTTTTTGAAATTAATTTCATTTTGAAATAAACTCATTAAAGTGTCCTTTTAACAAATATTTTATACTAAACTATGAATAAAAAGGATATAATTTTATTTTAATTACACCATCCCTAATATTGTTGTTTTTGAATGTACTATTGATTTCATGGAAGTTTGGTAAGTTTCCATGCATGTATTCACTTTTCATTTCACCAAGATACCCAATATTTTGAATTATATTATGTATAATAATCTCAAAATTACTGGATCTAATTAGTCTCCCCAATATACATATAATCTCTTATGATCAAGGGAAGTATAAATTCCATTATTATTATCTCTCTTTGAATTTTTGGGGATTCCTTGATGAGTTTTCCAATCAAATTACAATTCACCTTAGAGATATTTTTCTCAAACATCACTAATAATTAGGGACTAATACAATCATAACTCAATATTGGGGTTGAAATATAAGGGTTTTATGTAAAAAACCATTATTTATTTATAGGAATTCAATACATACACTTTTAACCAATGATATTAAAAAAATCCCTATGTGAAAAAAGGAATAAAAATTATAATAGAAAAATATTAGAAAGTATTTGAGTCATTAAATTTACTAATTAAAAAATTAATTAGTTCTTAGTGTGTTTTAAATAATTCCACATGAATGTTGACAAAAAATGACCAACTATATAAAATAATTAATCTTTACTTGTGGTAAAATATTTTGGTGACCACTAATGAGGTATTATTAATTCTCTAGGTAGATGAATAATCAAATTTACATTTACACAGAATAACACTAGCTAAAATTTCATAGTATATAATATATTTTAGTTTGATCCCATGGATAACTCAAAATATCAAAATAAATTTTATTATAACAACTTTTCAATTGTTCTATCACTTTATTTCTAAAGTTAAGATAAATAAAAACAAATACAATATTGATTTAATTCTTATAAAAAATAAATAATTGTAAATTAATTTCATATTCTAATTTAGATTAAAAATCTGTTTTTACCTATGAATAATAATTATTTAATTTGTTGAAAATATCATCATGAAATTTGTATTCATTAAATCAATTTCTACAAATACTCCCTCAAATATTTCAATTCATTATGACTAAAAGAATGGAATTTAACTAAGATATATTAACTCCCAATGTTGAATGAAAATTAATTATCAATTATACTGTCATAACAAAAATCCTTTCCAGCCATATTGGATTTCCTACTTTATTGATACTTTTATCAAATATTCAATAGATAGAAAATCATGTCAAATTAAATAAACATGATACTAAAATAAAATCAATTTCAATATTTAATTATTTAATAATAAATTTAGATTTAAATATAAACTACCTTAAGGTGGATTCATACTCATGATTTATAGGGAATCAAAAGCTAATGAATATATAATCTTAATGGAATTATACATATTAAAGAAGAGTTAATCAATGAAATAATTAATCAAGAATCATAACTTGTTGAAAAAAGTTGTTCAAATTGTTTCAAAATGTTTTACAAACATTTTAGATGTATTTAAAAAGTAATTAATGGAAAAAGACTCCCTAGAGTTAAGAATTACTAAAATAAATACCGATTAAAAAATTATGTCGTAATGAAAATCATTATATCATAATGAGTGTATGTTCTTAAATTCAACTATCTTTTCTCCATTGAAAATTTCTTTCATATACTTTTTAAAACATATATCTTGTCATGAAATATTATTAAATATGATTATATCATAATATTCATTAATCTTTACAACTAAATCTAGATCTCTGCATTAATAATACACATGGTCCTTTTTTTATTCAAGACCACCCTTCCAAATATTGGAATCTTTAACATGTTATATCATAATGGATAATGTGTTACATATTTGTTTTTATATTATAGATCTATCCATTTCCTTATTAGATTCATCATTAACTATCATGTATTATATTACTTGGTTTCCACAATTTCAATCTGAAGCAAGAATCATACATAATGTCCCATTATATTATAACATAATATCATTATTTATCTTTTTATGTTTTTTCTCACCTAAGGATTATGGAAAGGTAAAGTCTTCTAATACTATAATTTATATAGGGAATTTCAACATTAATCTATGAAAATAACATTTGTTTAATTTAAATGTGTTTCAATGTATTTTTCCTTTTTAATATCAAACAACTTCCAAACTTATCTGAGTCAATCATAAAGCTTCATTCTACCATGAATCATTGAAAACAAATAGAATTAGGCAATAATACTCAAAAAATTTCAATGTATTTTTATAATTATAATATGTGGACAACATTATATTACCAAATTCTCCTACACTTGAACTTCTGCTTGTCTGTTAGATAAATATCAACGTTCAATCATATTGAATGCATGATTTTATAAGGGAAAATTATAGATCATTATGCTAAAAAATTTATAACCAATAGATCTCAGACCGCATAAACTCATATTCTCAAATTCCCATTTATCAAGAAACTAGGATATTCAATCATTTAAATTCTCTCATTTTACCTATAACCTGATTCCCAATATTCAGGCATATAACTCTAAATTTAGTTCAAATTTCTTATCAGTTTTTTATTTTAAACCATACTCAACAACTAACTATCATAATTATTGGAATTTGTTTATTTTATATTTTTAATAAAATTCATTCATTGAAGATAACACACATTAACCAATCCCATTATGTTTGATTAATAATTAGAAAATTATTATAGGATTTTTTATGAATTATATTTAATTAAATAATAGCATCCTTGGAAATCAAACCATTCAATAATATATATCTCTTTCCACAATCCACTCCCAAAACAAATTCTGATATTTAGAAAATGAAGTGGAGTTATTAAAAAAAATTCAAATACAAGGAAATTTCATTGTTTTCTAACCATATTATTCAATGTTTTTTAAATATTTTGTTTCAAAAAGACTACAATTTTTTTAACTAATTGTAAAAACAGAAACTAGATTTTCAATTGATGAACACATTCCAAAATTACTCCTTGAAATTGATTTTACCTGGTTAGTTGTTTTAAGATGAAACTCAAGATTTTTATTTATAAATAAGTTAGTCACTAATGTTTTATATCTTTATCCTAATAAATCTATGTTTTTTAAAAAATTTCACATATATCATTTATCTTCAATCATTATGAAATTTATATTTTCAAAAAATACATACAATGACTCCCACCCACAATTTTTTCAGAGATAATAATGGTTAAAAGGAATTATGTAGAGTCCAAAAATCCATCCTTTATCATTAAAATAAATGTTTTATTAAATTATTATACAAATTAGAATAAATATAAATATTTTTGGATAATTAGTTATGGAATATATTTAAATGATTATAAGAACTCGAAAATAATTCCCTTATTTATTTAATATTTCTTATCTGATGTCCTGATTTATGAGAGATAAATTTTCTATGTAACTAATCTGAAATGAAATTATGGATTAATTATTCAGTATGATTTTCTATTAAAATTGCCATCACTTGGTGGAAATTTTTATATATGCGCAATCTTAATAAGATATAGTAATTGTAATAAAATAGTAAATTTCATTTTAAGACTCATATGGAGTCAATTAATTTTAGTAAGACAGTATAAAAAATGAGAAATAATCACCTCATAGAAATTTAAATAATATTATATATAAAATATCAGTAAATACTAAAATTAACTTCAAAAATAAAATAAATGATAGCATTTTTACTCTTAAAACTCTCAATACATAGCATATATATCCTTATGATATTTATAATTACTGAAAATCCATCTAGTATGAGTTGTATCCAATGCCTTCTTATTTCTTGGTGGGGTCTCCTCTAAGGGTATCTTATAAGGAAAACCATTGTCATTTTCGGATGTTGTGTGGTAGAGGGTAAAATGTTTGTTGTTGTTATAGGTACTATATGGGGATTACTCAAAAGTCATTATGTTGGGTATCTCATGCTATTGATCAACTATAATGGCTTCCCTTATTATATATTTTCCCTTAGTATAAAAAAAATTAAACTATATTATAGTAGGATCAATAAATGTCACACCCTTTGGAAAATAAATCAGATTTCTGTTCCCTTTACTATGTATCTCATGATACTTTCTATTTACTATTTGAAAGAGATTATAGTAGGGAAAATATAGATTAAATTCCAATTTGGGAAAATTTACCAAATACAATTATATGAGGATATCCCTATTTCATATTATGGGAAACATGTATGGTGTAAATTACATACTTAGTGGTATATGATTATGGTAATAAATTTAGTGTATGTATCATGTGTGGTGGGATATCCATATGCGAGGTTGGTGGGATAAGTGTGGGTGAATGATGGAGTATTGATTTTGGACAAAAATAAATTTCTATCTTAGTACATATCATTCTCATAATCTCTATGATATATACTTAATAATCCTATAAAAACTGGTAATGGAAAAGGGTTCATTTATTTTTATTGGGACAAGGTTAGTTGGATATGGGAAGTGTGGTTTTTTCTTTTATTGATCTGGGGTGCGACGTGTCAAGGAAATGATTATCCTTATCATCATCATCATCCTCAATAAATCAATGAACCGCACACATATATAAATTATCCTCATTTTGAATGAATCCATTTTTCTAAAAATTAGAAGTATTAAACTTACAATTTTCCCAGTTAATTAAAGAGAAAACATGAATCAAACACCATTAAGTGTTTGGAAAAAAATATAAAAAATTTACCTACTATCACTATTCAATTAATTTTGTTCCATAATCCCTTGAAGTAGTGAAAACACTATTTTTTCCAAGTTTACCAGGGTACCTTCGATGATACCGTTGACATTAAGCACGTCTGAATACATAATGCTCCCTTATTTATCTTCATTGTCCAACCATTATTTTGTGATAGTACTATAGATTATATGAAATATTAAGATCTTAAAATGGGTATTTTTATGCATGGTTAAATCATTTCCTATCATTTTATCCTTTAACAAATTAATACTCACTTCATAAGTAAATTATATACTTAGTTTTAAAACTAATTGAGAGTACATATTGGTTTTCAAAAAGTTAACACTATAAATTATAAAACCCACACTAAATTATATTAATGTAGTTTTATAATATTACATTACTAATATTAAATCATTATATTTATATTCATATAAAAACATTTACCTGAATATATTTTTCAATTCCCTATAATCATCATCACTCCTAAAATAAATTCATAATATCATGTCTCAAGGGTATTTAGGATATGATCATCTATCTTAATTATCAAAAGAATTTATTGATCAGAAATTATTTTTGATTATATATTTATAAAATCCATCTTGTTCAAATTTTGATTGATAAAATTTATCCTAAACCTTAGGTAATTGTAAAATTTGGGAATGAATTCATCCATAATATAAAATAAATGATAGATCGGTGAGTAAGTATTATTTTATGTTTTTTTTATAATGGGGAGGCTGATGAGGATTTGTTATAGGAAGCGGTTTGGGTATGTTCAGTCTCAAACTATTGGTATTGATAAAAGGTAGTTCAAAAGTTTAATTATTTCAATATTATTATTTGTTTGGTTTCCTATAAGCCACATGGATTGGTTAAAGGGGAATAAATGATTAAAGGGGTTGGGGACATCTTAATAAGTTATTATAAATTGGTGGAAATAGAGATTTCTTGTTAATGTGAATAATGGAAAAAATAAGGAAATATTGCAATGGTTGGGGTGAAATAGGTATGAGGTATGTTATCAACCCAATAAAGAGGTATAATAATCCTTACCATAATGATTTTGGATATGAAATTCCCCTTCTTGAAGACTAGATATTTGGAGGATAAAGTATATCTATAATTCTTGGGGATAGATAAGGAATAACTATGGTTTGTTAACAATATTTTTAATGGTTTTTTTAGAATTATTGTGTCATTTTTTCATTAAAATTTGATTTTATACACTATAGGTCTGAGTTTTTTTCTTATTAACTGACACATGAATCAAACAATAATAATTAACATTGAACCATAGATTTTTTGATATTTTTTTTGAATTTTTGAATTTGGAATTCAATTAAGGCGGAACAAAAAAATATAATGACTTGAGTTTTTGTTGATGTTGGAATATAAATGTTCATCTCTCCCAAATTTTAGGGGTATTTTGAATATAGTTTCATCATGAATTACATTGATAAATGAGCATATTATTTCGTAATTTTAATCCTTTTTAATGATTTATAATATAAAAATGCTTTAGGATAATCTTGGATAAGCTTGGAAGTTGTTGATTGTGCTAATTGAATACCAATATACAATACATGTAAATTACCTCATAGTTATATTGAATTTTGAAGATAGAATTTCTTGAGTGAAATTATAGTTTAAAGTTAGTATACTATGCTAAAATTATAATATAAATGTGAAAATATGAAGACTAATGATCAGATATAATGGAAAAGGTATTATAGCATAAATCACATGTAAAATTGAACTCTAGGAAACCAAGTAACACGTTACACCATAAAAAAGGATAAATATGATGAGGTAATGGATAGTTCTACAAGATAAACATCACGGTGTAACTCATAACCTATTACAAAGTATTATTTATAGATGATGAAATTTTAAGGTATGGATCCAACTAAATAAAAGAAACATATGTCCTATAAAAAAGTAGATCAATATTTATATTTTAATATTCATTAAGATTATAAATAAACCAATTACTAATTATGGTGAAATAAATGTAAATATGTGAAATGAAATGAAGGGATAAAACATGATCTATGGAGGAAATATAGTTAGATTTAAGGATATACAATCATATCTTGTGATTCTTCTCATTGCACTATGATTTTTTAAATATTATTTATTTTCTTTTCTTTTATTACTCTAGATATATTTTATACATTATTTATATCCTATTTAGTTCTAGGATATTGGAAAAACATTAAGGGGGACTTGGATTAATGTTTCACAACAAGTAAAATTTATTGATTCTCTTGATCACTTCTCTTATTAATTATTTTTCATCATCCCATGTAATTAATTTGAGAAGGAATATTCATTGGTGATTGATTATTTAGAGATCATGTGTGACGAGTGACCTTAATTAGTAGAAAATTGAGTAAATTTAATGTTATTTAATTAATGATTAAATTTCATTATGAATGGTTGGTATTAGTCTAGTATTGTATTTAGGTAATTTTAAATACTTCATTATATATTAATTATTTGAGAAAAGTGTTAATATAGGATAAACTCAAATATGATAGTGAGTTATATTCATAATGAGATTATCCTTGATTGTTATTTTTCATATAGGACTGAGAACTTATTATTCTCACTTAAAAGATCTTCTTTTTTTGATAAATATTTGAAATATTTCTGACATTACTTGTCAATTTTGATCTAATAAATACTAATGACAAGATTAATCATAAAAAAACTAAATCATTATTGTCTACAAGTGAATGAAATCATATTTTTAATTCAAATAATTTTATGAAATTAACATTCTAATTCTTCTTTGTATAAATATGTAAATCATTATTTTGTATTTTTATTATACATTTTCTTTAGAAATAATGAGTTTCAATAAATGATATGTTCATATAATATGTGATTGTTGATATTTTGAGATTCTCGTGATATTATTCTTGTATTCATATTATCCTACAAAATTTTAGTTAGTATCAGTTTGGATAAATATAAAATTCAACTTTTTTCTACTAGGAGAATTAATTATTCTTTGCGGTTCATGTTTTTATCCCACCTAACCAATCATTTCAACCACCACAATCCCAAATACCCTATAAGGGGGGAATTTGTGTGTTAATATTAATTTTTGAATATATATAGTTCTTATATTTATTGGAACACTCTTAAATGAATTTATTGGAAAACCATAAAGACCATCCAAATAAATAAAATATAACATAGGTATATTATGATTTTACTTTGTTATCCCAAAATGGTTGTGCCCAATTAGAAGACACCAATAATTTACTAATTTACTAAGAAATATCTAACAAACTATTTAGTGATTACATGATTCAGAAATAGGTCCCCACTAAATCCAAGGATCGCTACCTCCTCCCATATATTTTATCAGTACTTCATGATAATGCTATAAATAATATAACTCACAAGCTATTTTAATGAAATTAAAAATGATATTTAGTATACAAATCAATCATAGGTGTTTCCATTAATCACTATCACCCAAAATAAATATGCTTCTTAAATAATGTTCAAGATATTCATCCTTGAAATATAAAACAACTTATAACTATATATTGATTTATGTTTATTTACTTTTCCATGTTCAATCTCAATTTTATTCTACTCCCCTGTTCAAAAATCTAAATAAAATATTTTAGTATCTTCATAAAAGATCTCTGATTTTCTATTCTACTTTTCACCTCAAAATTAGTTCAAAAAACCATCCATGTTGATCAGGTTAAATATCTCATCATTCAAGAAAACCTACTTATATTTGAAATCTATACAAATCTATAAAATATATATACATCTAAGAAATCATGACATAATTTATTTCATTATGTTGGGCAAAATCTAAATTACCATATCTCTCCAAAAATATAAACCTTAAAATTTTTTCCATAACAAAATAATCATGGACCATTATTTCTGATAAATTCACTACATATAAGAATTATATCAAAATAAATATATTTACAACATAATCAATTTCACCTCATCATATTCTCATAGCCTTTTATAGTGTAATCCCATATACCATAACACACATCCCTGCACACTTAGCAAAAAAAATCTCTACAAATTTTGACATGATGTCAGGGAATGAAACATATTTGTCACGCCGTGACATAGATGATCTTCACTCTAAGATTTTTTTCTTCTTATCATGACATGTAAATTAGTCAATCCTTATACATTTAAATGTTGTGTATAAAGCACACAACATTTATCTTCATGTTCTAATTCCAAAACCAAATTTTTATCACTTCATCAGTTTTTTCCCCTATAACCTATATTGTTCTCTTAGGATTCAATCATAAACCATGGATTATTTGTAATATTCCATTTTCCCACGACAAAACTTCTTGTATTGTCATGAATTAAATTTTTTTCCCCATGTTTTCTATTTTCCATCATATTTATACAAATTTTAGTTCTATATAAGAATAAAAAATAAATCAATACCTTCGATGAAACATAACTTTAACCAATTATCATTAAATAAATTAACATAAATAAACCTATAAATATTGATAAATAAAATATAGTTATAAATTTTTATTCCTGAAATACACCAAAATCTATGTTAACAAATAAATATGTATTGGGAGAGAGGACATCACATACATACCCAAGCCTGGAGAGGCGGTAGAATACTAAAATCCAACCGATTCCCCCAAAATACTATCATTTCTAATGTTTTATGAAAATATTCCCCACTTGTTGAATTATTATTATATTATCCACTTTCACAACCATATGTACCCTCTTTCTTAATTAAATTGGTACTAAATTTAAATATGGTTTGTGTGTGGATGATATAACAGATTCCTTTTAAAATTAATTTCACCTTTTTTATGTAGAGTTTCATCATTGGAATATTAATATCAAGACCAATATCATTAAATTATTGATATATCCAAATTTTTTGGGCACATAACATTGTTTTCAAGATACATATCACTCCAGTTATATTAATAAAATTTCTTTTCTGTTACTTTATATTATAACAAATAATCATTATTCCAATGAGTAATTATAAAAATATAGTTTAATTACATTCTAGTGGAACCAAAAATATCTAATTATTCAAGAACTATAATATATGAAAATATTAATTTTTTAAATTCAAATAGGTGTAAGTACATTTTAATCTTGTTTTAGAGATTTAAATAGAGTTTTTTGAGGTGAAAATGTTTTTTAAAAAGGCTTAGAGAAAAATATAAAGGGGTGGTAAATATATGAATCTTATGGGAATAAATAAAAACCTACAAAACTCTCATTTTAATCCCACTAATATTTATGCTAGTTGGGTATTGTGGAATCCACATGTCCTCTACCATTGGGATCTAAATGGAATTTATTTAGAAGTTTATCTGTAGACCTGGAACCCCCTTCTTTTGGGGATTTTTCATTATTTTACAAGGGTTGCCCTCTTAGGTTATTTCCTCCATATAAATTCATTGTTTATCTAAGTAGGTTTGTATAAAATTTTATGAGCCCAATTATAGGGCATGGAATTCTATGATGAGGTAGGGTTTCCTTTATAAATTAATTCACATCCTTAGTGTTTATGTGTTAAGGCCTTCACGTACATGAATATTTGGGTTTTGAATAATCGATTAAAGAAAAAAACATTTATAAATTTTTCTATTATATTAGGTATAGCCTCATAGATTTGAAATTGGTCTTCCACATTTAGTTTAAATAGTTTATGTTTCCTCAGTGACAATGTTTCTATGGAAAATCTATATTAGTTATGGGTAAGGGGGCCCAAAAAAGTATTTAGGCTTGGGATAATTTATGAGGATCCTATGGCCGATCCTTCTAGGATTATATGATAAATATATTTGGATTAGAAATTTCAATTGATAGGTAAATTTCTTTTTTTCCTAGTCAATGATTGGAATCTCTCTTTAGGGGATATTTGGAGTTTTCATTTTTTTTGGAAGTATAATCCATCCAAGGCTTGGTATAACTTAGTAACAAGGTTTATTTTAGTGTGTATTAATGGTTTTATGGTTTATAATTATTTCATATACAGTCACTATTAAAGGAAATGTCAGATAAATATTTCTTTTTGTCTTGAATTATCTTTTAGGGAGAAATTATGGGTTTTAAGGATCGGGTGTGAGGTTCCACCTTGGATGGTTTGATATGAACATGTTAGTAATATACCTATGATTAGGCTAAGATATTTTCTTGAAAAAAAAACCAACATGATTATGTATATGTTCTAGGTTTGATATTCTTTTAAGGTGTAGCAATAACTATAATAGAGGTGGGTAAAATTTACTTAATTACAGAGGAGATTAAATGAACATTGTGAATTTAAGATGCAAAGGGAAATATAATAAACAAAGAATATATTAGTTCAAATTTGGAAAATATAGTATTAATCGTAATAGTGGGGTTGGAGTACTAAAAAATTATATCTAATAGTATAGTGTACAGATAACCCTCGGAATAGAATATTTCTATGACTAGTTTCTTGAAAAAACCACTGATGAGTCTGTTATAATTTTTCAACTTTGATTTTTTGATAACATTATAATTAATTGATTATAGAATTGTTGGAGTTGAAATATAGTTCAATGGAATTGAGTGTTTATCATAATAAAAACCACATTATTGTACTTTACAAAATGTATTTTCATTTGTGTTTTAAAATGGATAAGGAATAGTTAAAGGAAAAATGGCCATGGAGTCAATTTTGGTTTATATAAATTTTGGTGAATGGTTATAAGAAACAAATTAAAATTGTTTCATTTTTTACTACAACATAATTTGGGTTTGAAATTAACAATTTTAAGTTGTTTTTAGTACAATTAATATATAACGTATAGATGGTGATCTACCATATAGACCTAAAATGAGTATGGTCTATTAAATACAACATGATTGAAGACAAATGAGTGTTATGGTTATTATGGTTTGAAGTAGCTAATTTTATTTGTTTTTCTTATAAAAACCATTTTATATTCATATAAAATATGTGATGGTGAAGACAAATGATATGATAAGTGAATGAAAATAGTTTATGAGAATTATGGAAGATATGATATTTTTTTCAGGGTTTTTTTGTTATACCTTTTATTATCCAAACCATTCCATGGAAAACTCTGAACAAGTTTTAATTTTTTCAGGGATATTAATATGATGTGTTTTTATTATAATGGTGTGAAAAAACTAGGGATATCCAAAAAAAATCCTTTACATAAAAATATAAATATCATTATGTCAATTTTTAATATGAATAATAACATTGAACACTTGATCCAATATTGAAGAAACATGAGGAGGATATAAAAATATTGATCAAATTATTTACCTTTATTTTAATTTATATTATATTTAGAGATTATGAAAACAATTACACCTTATTACTCTATTTTTTGTGTAATAATATAATAATGTTGGTAGTAGGATAACAAATTTTGAACTCCAAGAATTATCTACTCAATAAAATTATTAAGTAAAACAGGTAAAAATAACTTATACCATTTGTATTCATACTCATTCTCTATATCTCTTCATCACTGAATAGTTTATTTCATCAAAACTATACTTTAATAAACATAAGAATAATTTCATATAATATTATTCATTTTTGGTGACCACTGATCACCCCCATCTTAGTGTTCACTCACGTATCACATGAATTTTATAATTAGGTATCATATAATGGTTGATCCTAAATATCTAAATATTTTTTTATCAATTAGTTTTCTACAAAATCATCCATTAATAATATAATTCCTTATTCATAACAAGGATCTATGTTTTATTCATTATTTATATCATCATTTTACTGAATAAATCTATAGAGAGTATGAATTACACCAAGAATAATTTTTCCCCATGTCCAGTGGAAAATAATTTCATTTATGAAAAATAGATGGTTTTATATCTTCTATCAATTGAATTGAAAGTTATGGAAATTACCAATAATGGTGTTGATCATTTTAATGTTTTATATTTATATAATATTAAATAAAAAAGTAATATATAATTTTTTTTGAGATAATACATTGAATAACTCTCATCTATCTCTAATAATGAATTTTTATGGTTATAGGTTAAAAAAACAAATTGAATCAATAAAAATTTTTATAAAATCCATAAATATATAATAAAATCAATGAGATTAGATTATAAGAATTTAATTCTAAATGATATGATATATGTATGAAAAAATATGAATTTATGGATTATTTATTTATTTATATGAAAAAATTGTTATATTTATAAGTATTTATAGAGAATTTCTTGAAGGAAATACCATTATAAATAATTTTATAAGAATTATAACTAAATATTTTGACTCCATAATTTATAATTTAGATAGTTGAAACCCATATTAGTTTAAAATTGATAATCGCAATGATATCTTCATTAATTATGATATTTGGAGGGTGAAATCCTTGAAAAATAAAATAAAAAAATAATAACACATTCAATTTTTTTAAAAATCAGGAAAAATATTGAATTAAAGAAAACAGCTGATGAGGAATCAAAAGTCTAACATGCTTCCATTAATTTCCTTTAATTTATATCATTATTTTCTTGTGGAATGTATTGAGGAAAATGTAATACAAGATAAAACTTCTTTTTAAGATTTTTAATTATGAAAATATTTCACACTGTTTCATTATTTTCTCTAAGTCAATTTATTATTATTAATAAAATCATCATCCCAAAATATCATCATTCAGAAACAATGTAACAAAAATTTATAATAGAAAAAATTCACGAAAGTTAAGGGAATGAAAAATAAATCAAATAAGTTAAATTTTCTCTTAAAATATGGTATGTTATATTATGATGATAATATTGAAAAATAAGAAAAGGAAATAAGGAATTATGTCCCTTATGATTTTATAAAAATAAAAATAAAATAGTTCAATAATCCCTCTAGAGAAGAAGATAAAAGTAATGAAGATAATAGTGATGAAGAGACTCCAAAAGAGTTTTCATTGAGATTAGATATCATTTTGTGTTTTAAATAAAATAAAAAACATGAAAATTAAAATTAATACTTAAGTAATAATAATAAATTCGTAAAATAAACCATTTGATGCTTAAAATGACAAAGCAATTGGTTAGACGGAAAAAATGTTCACAAGTAACAAGGGTAATCTTAATACAACCATTAAATCATTTGAAAATGTTAATGAAATAATTATATAAAATTTGATTATTAGGAATTAATTAGTGAATTTTATTGAGGTGAAGTTGGTTAAATCTCAAATTTCCTTTAGAAAAGTTTAGATAATTCATTTTAAAATTCTGTCAAAGAAGTTGTTGAGTTGATTAAATAAATATCAATATTTATTTATTCCACTAATAATCTAATTAGTTTTTTTTATAAGGCCCTTAAAATTATATGAGACACCCAAGATTCCAATAAAATAGCTGTAATTGGGGAAAAGATGGGAAATTAAATTATTATTTCACTAAAAAAATACATCATTTTCTATACCTAAATATTAACCTAAAAGTTCGGAAAGGGGTGAGATGTCTAAAATAATGGATATCAAGGATAATACTAAAGGAAAATAAAAGATAAAGGAAAGTATTCCTTTTAATGATATCGTTGTTGAGAAGTAGTGATATTTAGATCAATATAAAGGTATTCAATAAAATGTTGATGGGAATTTTTATTAACTTAGAAGATTTTTATTTAAGGGAATATATTAGTTTTTTTGAGTGTACTGACATAAATAAAATGTGTTTTGGTATAAAATATCATCCTTGAATAAAAAATATATCGTAAAATTATGAATTTTGAACATTGATAATAAGAGAGGACAACTAAGATAGAATCTAGAAAAAGTTAATATTGAATAATTTATTTTTATTATCTTAAGGAAACTTATGGTGTAAAATATCAAATCTGAAACACATCCAAAAAAAATCAAATGATTTAGCTAGATCAAATATAAAAAAAATATAACTCTAAATATATTAAGCATGGGAGTGACTAAGATCAATATATGGTGGTTGAGAATGCATAAAAGACATTTTGTTGAGACAATTCTTGGATACTAGATAGCAATTTCTACTCATGTATGAAAAAAACTCTTAAAGGATATCCATAGAAATTATGAAGGAGATATTTATTTTGGAAAAATTTTATCCTTTAAACTGAATTGGTTGGGAAGCACCAAATTTTTTGAAATGAAGTTTTAATCGAATGATGTTCTCTTTATTAATGAATTGAGGAACAATATGTTGAGTGTCTCCCCACTTTATAATAATGGGAATAACATTATTTTCTTGAATAATGGATGTGTACTTCAGAGAATAAAGTATGGTAGAATCATCATGAGGTGACTATGAGCAATTTTTGTTCTATTATACATTTCTAATTATAAAACTACTTACTGTATGAGTATGACAGAAAGTAATGATAAATTTATATAATACAAGGAAATTTAGATTAAATAATATAATGAAACATTACTAATATGAGGGTATAAGAAATATATAAAAAATATATCTTGAAATACTCAACTCTTGTAATATGTATCATAGAGGTAATATAGTGAAAATAGTAACAAGAAGAAGTAGATAACAAAATGTCTATTAAGATAATACACTCAGATGTGTGTTGTCCAATGATCATGAAATTGAAAAATGGAGATACATATTTTTTTTTAATTTTATTGATGAATATACTAACATAACTTATGTTTTCATTATGTTGAGTAAATTAAAATATCATTAAAGGTTTAATCACTTTTAAAGGTTTGATAAAAATTAAACAGTGTGTGATATCAAAAGGTTTCAGTAAAATAATGGGTCTAAATACAAAAATGAATACATTGAGGCATGTCTCGTGAAGCCTAGGATGAGGAATAAATATAATGACCCATAGATACCCTAATAAAAATTATTAGTTGAATAAGAGAAGCAATGATTAGTTAATATTTGGATAATCATATTACAAAATAATACACTAATGAAAAATTAATTTTTGATGATTTTTTTTGTTTTATAAAACTGATGTGAAAATGGTTTCAAAATCAGTTATTTTAAAATCAATGTTGAAAATTATGATTTTTTTCAACACTAATTATAAAATAACTGATTTTGAAAACTATATTTTAATATTGGTAATAAAATTACCAATTTTAAAAAAGTTTAAAAAATTTATAAGAATACTGGGATCCGAAATTTTTGTTTCATTTTTTCATGAACTAGGCATTTGGTTTTACCTCCAAGAGTTTCCTAAGTTTTTTTTCTTCTATCCTATACTTTTTATCTAGAAATATCCATCGTCATCCAACATTATATTCCATAGACCACTATAATAAACCCACATTTCCCTCCCTCAATCACCATAAACTATAACTTTAGTCCTATTTTAGATTTCATTAAGGATATTTTTTTCAACCTAAACCCTTAAATGTATTTTTATTCATGGATTAATTTTTTTTTATGAATGGTTATGAGTGGTTTATTGAGTGGTTGAATGATTGTTCGATGTATTTATTTGATTGTTTATATCTAATGGGTTACTTATAAATTACATTTCGATGCATCCTATGTAGCCATAGAATTTTCAGTAATTTCGGGAAGTAATTGGGTGGAATAAGGATCTAGGAAACTATGACCCTATGAAAATAACTATCATTCATACAATTTATAGTAAGATATTTTTTTATGCTTTGAAAAATTAAGGGAATTAATTTATTATTGAAAATATTGTTTAATATAATGATTATATGAGTTTTATGGAAGCTTCAATTAAGTCTCATGGATTTAAAATAGATTTTATTGTCATAAATAATGACATTTATTATAGAATAGGTTTCGGGATGTCTGAATTATCAAAAAATAACAATAAGATGTAATTTTTTGTTTCATATATTAATCATGAATCACAATTTTCTTATAAATGTCTATATGATCCAAAATAAATCGGTTTAAGTTTGGTTTTAGAATAATTTCATATAGTAAAGAATTTTATTTTGAATTTAAAGGTGAATTTTTTTGAAGTACATATTTTTTAGTTATTTCTTTGAATTAATTTTATTTAAATAATTTAAAATTTAATATAATCATATATTTTAAGGAAATATTCATGATTTTGTTGGTATTTCAATGTCTCTACGTGGTTTTATAAGTGTATGTTGGTATTTTTTCATGAAAACACATAAATTGTATACTTTTAATTTAGTTTATTTTGATAATATACTATAAAAGTAATATTTAATAGATTCTATTATTTATCATTCTTATAAGATTTTAGATGTTATTTAATTTGTGTGTGTCTATTATTTAAATGTGTATACATGATTATATTTTCTATATTTATATTTTCTTTATAAAAAAATATTAATATTTATATTATTGGTTTCTATTATTTGTTTTAAATTTTAATAATTTTATTTCCATTTATTTTTTCTATATTAAGTGTTTTTAATTTAATATTTTTTTAATAAATCATTTTTTTATAAATATTTCATTACACAATGATCAATGATGATAAAAGTTAACAATTTTTATTTTTATTTTTATTAATATAAATAAATTTAAATTTAAATTTTGAAATTATGTAAATGATATTTAATATGTCAAATTTATTATAAGTGTTAATGAACCATAATTTGATTCATGCACATTGAAAAAGTGATGAAGATAAGGAAGAGGTTGAGGTTTTTATTAGAATTTTCATAAAAATGTTTTAAATAATGACCTCTTTTATTTCGCAATCCTAAATTTTTTTAATATGTTTAATCTACAAAGTAAATATATCAAATTTCATTTATTTTTAAATATTATTAATCAAAATATTAGTCCTTGGATTTGGCATGGTGAAATTGGCCCGGAGTTAAGATTCGATGATGATGATAATCTTCAAAATGAATGTTTTGATCAAATTAAAAAAATGATTCATGATATTTGAGTAGAGAAAATTAAAATAACATCATGAATTGGGTGTTTATATGGGTATGTTGAAAACCCATTTTATCTATTCTTTAAGATATTCACATTTTCATAAAAAATTTAATGATTCCTAAACATTAAATCCAGGGATGGATGGAGTGAAAAGAGTTTTATAGAATTTCTATAGATATTGAAAGACATACTTCCTAGAGAAAATGATTACCTTGATTTAAATTATAATTAAAAATATTGTGTCTGAAGGGATTTGGTTACAAAAATCACATTCCTATCCCAATTATTGTGTTTCATATTGGAAGGATTACAAAGGTCGATCAAAGTGTCATAAATGAAAGAAATCATGATATAAGTAGAAAACAAATTCAGAACAAGATTCATATATTATTCTATGCATGAAATATCCTACTAAGTAAATTTTTTATCATCATATAATACCCCATATGAAAAATTTATATGAAATTTCAAATGATTAAAAAACGTTAATATGTAATTTTTATGAAGTAAAATGTGATGTAAAATTACGTTATCCCGTTGATTTTCCACTATAGAAGGAAATTGATATAAAATTTCATAAAATTGGAAATAGAGTTAGAAATGACATACTTGGGTTGCACAAAGATAAAATGAATCAATAATGGACCCTTATAATCAAACATAGTTATTGGATAGTTTTTTTGGTAATTTATAGCTTATCTTTAGAATTTTGTATGAAGCATGAATATATCACCTTGAGTTTAATGATTTCTTGGACAAAAAAACCTAGGAATCCAATTGATATTTACTTTTCAAAATTAATTCATGATTCAAACCATTTATCATAGGAAGGTTTCAAAGTTTATCATTATCATAAAAATATATATTTTTAGTTAAATATAATGATTATGTTTACTATAAATGACTTCTCAATATATAAAATAATTTCTGGATATAGTGTTAAGGGCAATAATACTGGTCTAATTTTGAATAAAGGTACTTCATTTTTTCAATTAAAACTTTAGAGGACAATAATATACATAGGTCATTGAAGGTTTAGTATCTGAATCACTCTTATTGAAGATTAAAAATGGAGATCGATGGCTTACATGAATTTGATATCTTTTTAAATCATTTTTCAATTAATCAATATTTTGGGAGAGTGAAAAGACATTGATGTCGAATTTCAAAATAAAGAAAGAACTGCTAATGTAAAATATAAGTTTATTAAATGAAAAATAATTTTTAAGCTTCCATAATTGAGATATCGTGAGACCAAACATAGAATTGATTTTATTTATGTTGATAAGAATATCCAGGATAGTTTGATTAGAAATTTGTTTTATATTAAAGGCATGATAAAGTATGGTTTGAATGTAATATTATATTTAATGTAAATGGGAATACGTTTAGAGTTATCTCAAACTCCTAAAGGAAAATGAATATACTTGGATCTCACTTTTCATATTTTATCCGAAAGTGAAAAAATAAATTCAGTGTCTTAATGGTATCAAAGATCCTCAGGGTTATTCATCAAATGTAAAAAAATCAATGAAATATTTTCATTTAATTAGCTTGCAATCTCATAATTCTTATATTATGATGTGAAAACTCATACTACCTTTATTTCATGGAATACTACTCATCAATGTCATAATTATTATCACGATGGTATTTTATTTTTTTAAATTTCATATTTTACTATGTCACATATATGAATTCATTGAACATGTTATAGAATCATACAATATATAAACATTATCAAATTGAAATGTACTTTCCCCCACTTTTTGATATAATGGTGCATTTAATGATTCATTTAGTGTGAGAAATTAAGTTTTGTTGTATTGTATATCTACATTCAATATATCCTATTGAAAGGTATATGAAGATATTAAAGGGGTATTTTAAGAATCCATATTGACCCGAAGCCCTTATTTTTGAGAAGTATTTTTTAGAGGTGGTTGTATTGTTTTGTAAAAAATAGTGTTCTACATAGATCACATTGGCTTTCCAACCTTCAGCCATGATAGAGTCAATTTTTGGGTAAAGGGGATTTGGTCCTTGAAAATTAAATCTTGTATAGGTGAATAAATAAATCAAGAACATTTATATATCATTAAAACATAGATGATGCTCATCCATATATACAATTGCATATTAATATGCTAAAATATAGTTTTATGAAGAAAAAAGATATGTGGGTATTGAATAAGAATAAAACAATTACTATGTTATAAATATATTGTTATTGGTAGAACATATGTTTCATAAACATTGAAATTTATAGAGATAAGGACATGTTTAAATGTGATAACATGGTCAAAGTATGACATTAATAAAAGAACATTTAAACTAAGTATCATGACAATAGAAGTGCAGTTCAGAATATCAGTGTATTATTTTTCGTTTAAGAAAAACAATTTTAGTGTAAAAAAACCCAATATCCACTTCAATTACACATTATATAGTTATTGAATAAATTCAGGATATTGAAAATATTAAATTTCAATCACTTTTGTTTTAATATAAATGGGTTTTCAGAATCAATAGTGTCAAAAAACACAGAATTTGTTCTAACACTAATAAATCTGAATAGGTTGGAATATATGGATGAAACTTTTATAATGGAAAAAAAATGTGAATTGTTTTTCTATATTCATGATCCATCAAATTTGCAGTGTTCTATCGTTTCTTAAGCAATAAAATAGTCTGTAGATATGAAAAACCTAATTATGATGATGAATTACATGGTATTCCTACTTCAATGAACACATTATTAGAGGATATTAATGATAACATTTAAGACTTGGTTTGTATGATATAAAAAGATCACACATATGGAATATGGTAAAATAATATCCTTAAGTAATCTCCTAATATTTCTGAGAACATATATTTATATCTTATTTTAAATTTTAAATTTTCTAAATGTTAGATTTAACATTTCAATTTTTTTACTTAAATCATATGATTATTGTATAATTTTTTTAATCATCAATTTAAAATACATTACAAATTCATTACTATTATTTTTGATCAAAATTATTTTTTTAATCATTAATATTATTTTTTAAGTGTATAATAAGTCTAAAGTGATCAAATATTTGTTTATGCGGTAGTTTGCTCTTTAAAATAATATATTATTCTTTTGCCACTGGGAAATTCTTTTTTTGATTTTTGAGTGTTTATATTTTATTATTTTCATATTATAAATGCATCTAATTTTTTTTATTTTTTTATTTTTTATTAATGTTATTTGTTTTATTTATCATTTATTTTATTTATTATTTAATTATTTTGTATTTCATGAAATGTATATCATTTTTTATATTATTTGTAAGTATTTTACTTATTCTTACACAATTCCTTAACTTCAATTTTACCCTTACATGACTTTGGTTTTCCTTATTTAACATTGTTTTTCCTTTACATAACTTTGCCTTACCTTTACTTAACATTCTCATATGAATAAAATTATTTCACCCTTACTTAAATTTATTTTACCATAAATTAACATTTCTCTACCTTTAATTAACTTTATTTTACCCTAACATAACTTTTTTACCTCCAAATAACTTTGTTTTACCCTTACTTAACTTGTATAAATTTACATTTACCCTTACATAACTTGTAGAAATTTCAGTTTACCCTTAATTAACCTATAAAATTTTTTGTTTATCCTTACTTAACCTATAAAATGATAACTTACATGTACTTAACTTATATAAAATTCTTATTACCTTACTACAACAAAATATATTTAATTTTACTTAGAGAGTACAATTAGCAGTGTATTATTCTTCATTTCTAACATGAACCTACAACATGAATTTGAATATTATGACCAATGTTTTTTTTGTGTTGAGTTTATATCATATTTAAGGATTTTTTGGATGCTCTTGGAGGAGGATATACACACACAAAAATACATAATACTTTTCTTCTATGTGAAATCTCATTTTATCCAAGTGTGTGAAAGTTTGTGATCCGGTGCGAACAATTATTATTCTTCCGAACGATCTATCATGGTTTGTATGTAAACTTATTTGAATTTTAATTCCATGATGAGATGAGGCAATAAAATACTCAATAACTAATACCTTTTCTTATCTTACAATTTATATATAAATGAAATTATAATAAGTTATATAATAATTAATGAGACAATAATAACCTGGTTGATTCTATTAGCATTTATGATTGAGCTAACACGACATAGAAACCATTTGATATTTTTTCAATTTTTATTTATCTTATAAACTAATTAGTTTAATTTTTTTGGATGTTTTTAAATATATATATTTATCATTGTATATAACTATGGGATTCATTTAATGTTTATTTTTCAATTTATTTATAGGAAATTATCGTATCATACTCTTGATTCACCTCGATGTTCCATTGTGGACACTACACATACCAGAGATAAAGGGTCATCATGCTACTATACAGGTTCCTTCTAATACCATAAGGTTATAGAAGGCTTCATGGGTATGTAAAAATGGTTCACACATTTACCTAAATTATCAGTTTCTCAAAGATAGGAATAGAGGATCTCTGTTAAGTTAGATGATAATGGTAATCCCATGGGTAAAATTTCAACTCAGTTAAATAATTTTTTAGAAATAGAGAATTAGGGGAAAAATCATCATTATAATCTATGATAGGAGAACTTTCCCCAAGATTGATGTAGTTAATATATGGAATATAATATTTGTAGGGTCATTTATTATTATTTTACTTATCATTATATGTTTTTACTAATATATTTTATTGTTTTCTCTTTATCAAATGACACAAGATATACCGAACACTAAAGAAGATAGGAAGAGGTGTTTATCTATTACTAGTAGGAGTTGAGGGGGTAACCAATTAGACAATACTAGTGGTTTAATTTCTGGTGAAAGATAGAATAAAAATTCATTTCATATATATCCATTTAAAGTGAAAGATATTGTTGAGTCAAAAGTCTCTTTTTGACTTTTCCATTCCTTTTTTTTGGAAATCACGAACTCTTTCTTAAATAATTAATTACAAACTATTTAATGTCCATATAATTTTTAGAATATTTTTTATTGAAACCATATATATTTTACCATACTTGTAATTAGTTTTAAAGTATTCATGAATATAAACTTACTTTATTATTATAATTATCGTAATGAACATAAATACCATAATGATTAGACTCACCTTATAATATCTTATTAAAGATTTTATCTTGTATTCGTATTAAAATTTTTTTTAATAGGATTTAAAATCATAACTAATATCATTAGAACTAGACTTATAAAGAAAATCCTAACGAAATTCCATAAGGAAATACATCAGATTGACTAGAGGTTAAATTATGAATACCAAAAATAATATTATATTGTAATGGAATAATTTTTTCTCAATAAATATGTTTATAAAAATTATTTCAATAATTCTATTATAATAATACTATTGAAGTTCTAGGTGTCTAAGTCCTTGTGAAAGTCATAGAGAAAATATGATCGTTGGAGGATCAAAATGAATGTTGGATTCTTTCTTGTAGTACCCAGTCATTTGAAGAGGTCAATACTTAGTTGATGAGAACTGAAGTGTGATGTTACTGTTTCTCCCATTAATATTTCTCAATATCGATTTTTCTAAAGTCAACAGAGCATGAACAACTTGTTCCAAGTATTTTTTACTGCTTTGGAGAGAGTCTTTCTTAAAGAAACCTTGTCAGGTTGCCTCGTTAAGATTTTGTTATATTTTCTTTGTGCGATCTGATTGTTATGATTAAAATCATGGGATTATGAGGATAGAGAGATAGAGGAGTATATAACCTTATTGATCGATGGCTTGTGAGAATAGTAAGATAGATACGATCATCGAATCGAGGGCTTCCAAGGATACGTCGAAGA
Source organism: Viscum album (assembly GCA_963277665.1). Lineage (NCBI taxonomy): Eukaryota > Viridiplantae > Streptophyta > Magnoliopsida > Santalales > Viscaceae > Viscum > Viscum album. The sequence goes on from OY728123.1 coordinate 1,386,544,618, forward strand.
GAAAATCTGATCATCATATCAAGGGATTTATCTAGTAAGAGAAAGTCATACTTTCTTGTATGTATAAAACGAGGTACATTTATCCATGCTTACAAGATACCCTTCTCTTTAGGATTAAGTAATTTTATTTATTTTTATTACTTGTTTTATTATAAGCCTTTTATTTCTGAGGCAATTTTAACAGAAAGAGAACACTTTTATATTCATTTTTCTATTTTTATTTTATTCATCATGATAGAATTTATTACTACTAATCATCACATGTTTATTCTAAAAGGGGGGTGGGATTGAAGCATACAATAGAATAACTATTAGGGAGGCCTAACATAGTGCAAGATGAGGGCATCCCCTCTAACTAGGTTAACCCCATCTAGTGGTAAATAGTTTAATGTGAAAACAAGGAGATAGTAGTGTTATTAGATGAAATGGAGTCCAAAAAGTATGCGAATGTGTTCCCATCCCTCAAATTATTAATAAACTCCATGTTTCTACTAAGATATCTTATGCACCAGTTAATGACATAGATGATAGACCATGAAACCTTGCCAATACCTATCAGATAATCATGAAGATCCAAGGAATCCATCTCCACTACCACTATTGAAATCTAGCGTTGGTGGAAAATATGGATCCTGGTGAACAACGCCATTACCTCACCATGAAGAGCATGGCCATAGCCAAAACTTACAGTGAATGAAAAAATAACTATGAAACTAAATCCATGAACAACCCATCCTCCATGAAGGATACATAAGATAAAAGAACCATCATTGTTGAGATTAAACCCTCAATGGTGAGGAACCTAGCTAACCCAAAGCCCTTTCTTTGATCTAATTGAATAAGGAGGGACCTCTGCCTAGATGAGCATAAGGGTTGGAGAATCCTCCCCATTTTATAGAATGAAATTAGAATCCATCAACAAAAGTTTGGTTCAAATGATCAGAGAACAAAATCGGGTGGCCACCCCTTCAAATCATGCTAAGTTCTGATCCCTCTATATATAACAACATCTAACGAATAAAACTAAGGGTCTTACCTTTTTCTATAAACTTTTAAAAATAGCTTCTTGAAACTAACAATCCATGAAGTTAGAATAATGCACCTCTTAAAAGTGAAATCCCATAAACTCACTAAGATAACTCTAAATGAATAAATCCCAATAACTTTCAAATAAAATATGATTTGAGGTCTTTTCCTTGTACACATGGAAATAGGAGCACCTGTAATCTATAAAAATTCTTATACGATGGATGTTGTCATCGGTGGCCAACAAACAGGTCTTAATCCTGTATAAAAGAAAGTTGATGTCAGTTGGAATCTCCTTATACTACAATATATCTCTGATGTGTCCAGCCCTCCTCCAAACACCGCACCCTACAATAGTTTTTGGATAAAAAAAAAGAGAATCAGATTCATAGAAAATACATCTATTGGGTTCTTGAATAAGTTTGATGTTGTTGAACACAATTCCCAATTCAGGATTCATGATAACATCAATAAACCTTGGCAGGTCGATGTCCTCTTTGAACGTTATCCCAGGTGCAGGGAATCCAAGGAAGCTAAGAGTATCACCCATCGAGTTATGGAACCATAAATTAATGTCTCCCTTTCCAACTATTCAGTGGTAATGGTCCTTAAGCAGCTGATGGTGCGAAAAAATAAAGGCTATATAGACAACGAACTTCCCTCTGAAATGATCGAAACCCCACTGAATTTTCCTAGATATCCTAAAGAATATTATCCACTAGATACTATCAGATGAGGCTATTAAGCATTATTGCAATGTGACAAATATGTTCCAGACATGAATTCTCCCTTCCCCAATCATCCGGACCATATATCCCCATAATGCCCCATGATTCTTACAACCAGCATGTGCATCCCAAATAAAAGAGGTCAGGATTCTATCAATCAAATAGACATCATTCTCAGGACCTCTGATAGTAGAGAGATCATGGATAGTAATAGAGGATATGAAACTATTAACGTGGGAAACCCTTCCTCCGAATGATAAAAACCAATTTTTCCAGCTGAGTACTCAATTTGAAATCCTCCCAAGAAGGAGATCAAAATGATGGACATTCAACTTCCTTGAAGAAATGGGGTTTCCCAAGTATTACATAGGTAAAGATTCACAATGCATGTGAAAGTTCCTCATAATGGAAAAGACCCGATGATATGAGCATATGTTCGATATATATATATATATATATATGATACTATCTAAGAAGTTAATCACTTTACCACCCCATTTACAATAGTCTTCCAGAACATTATTAATTCCTCTGATCGATATTTTACTGGAATTCAGAACAATGACCATGTCATTAGGAAACATGAAATGAGACACCCTAATAAAATTATACCAACACCTTTAAGGGAAAATATAACCTCTCAATAATATCCTATTTAAGAGATGACTAAGAATGTCCCGAGCAAGAATAAATAAATACAGTGATAGTGGGTCACATTACCTGAGGCCATGCACCTCCTTAAAGAAACCAAATGATATTCCTATAAATGAAAAAAGACATCTAAGAAGAGTTAATACACCCGAATATGATATCTTATGCCCTTTTATAGAAACACTTCTGAAAAATGACTTTTTGAATGAAACTCCACTCAATACAATCGTATGCCTTACCCATGTCAATCTTAATCACCATATTTTAGCCTCGAGTTTTGAAATTAATATCACTGATCAATTATTGATCCAATGTGATCACCCCTTGAATTATCCTCTCCATAATAAACCATGATTCTCATTAGAAACCCACCAAGATATATGACTATAAATCCTCATGCAAATAACAATAGGCAGCACCTTATAGGAGAAGTTTCAAAAAATGATTTCCTATAATGATGGAGATATATCAGATCTCTAATTTCTGGAACAAGAACAAGGGAGGTCATTCTAGCCACATAGGTAATATTGGATCCCCAAAAGAAGTATTTCATTGTTAAAGTTAACTCTTTCCCCACTAAACTATATAAACCCCTATAAAATGCTCCAAGAAATCTATCTGGGCTCGGACCACTCTCCGGGTTGAGGCAATTCATCACTGCATGTACCTCATCCTTAGATTTCTCATCCTCTAATAGTGAATTTTACTCAATGGAAAATGAACAAAGAACAACATAAATAATCTACTCATAACCCCAAAGGTAACCACCCATAATTCTAGGATTCAACCCTGCTAATATTTTACATAAATAGGCAGCATCCATGGACCCATGAACAGTAAAATCATCAGAATAAGAACCTTTCTAAAGAAGTTTATCTGGACAAATGATTCTCGTATTCTCTTTAATACACACATGAAGGAATTCCGTGTTCTTATCACCTTTGTGAAGTGATTTAGTTCTTGACTTCTCCCAGTAAACCCGCTCATGCCGAAGAATCAAGTCCTCCATAGCCACCTCCATCCCAGCCAACTCTCATAAAACCATCTCATCCCAACTAACATCCAGGATTTCCTCTAGGAATTAAACTTTATATTTAATCTAGACCATTTCTAGAGATTTTATGGGATACAATCTAACCCATTCTTTGAAATCATCCTTCAGCCTATGAATTTTAGAATGAATTCTCAACCAAAAACTCTCTTAGATTGAATTATTCCATAAACTATCAATAGCTTGGTGATATCCTAGAATTTCTTCCCAAAGGTGTGAAAAAAAATTGATCCACCCTCTCCAAACTATAGTATTGAGATACCAAGAGCAGAGAGTGATAATAAATATTGTGAACTAAATGTGTCACCTTTGAGTTGGAGAAGGTTTAAATCACTTGGTCATTAGTTAGATCGTGATCCATGTGAAACAATGAATGGGGACTTCTTTTTTTTTGTTTTTACACCACATGAAGGGATCCCCAGAGAATCCAAAATCCATATTCCCATTGGAAGCCATAAAATGAACAAAGCTTTAACTATATCTCGTGGGGAAAGGCCCTCTCCCTTTTTTTCTCCAGCACATTTTCAATGATATTAAAGTCCTCAACCATGACCTAGGGGTGATCCTCGGAGAAAAGGAACTCAAAAAACTCCAAAGGTATTCTCTTTTATGAGAATCATATCATCCATAAACATACATGATGAAACAAACTTTATAATTTGAAGAAACACTTGTGATTATTTGTTGACTGGAGGCATCAAAAAAATCCAACAAGATGGTGCTATTCCAAAAAGCTCATATATGAGAGTTACTTGGACTTGCATGCATGGAGTCCCTCCTTTTAATCTAAATAAAGAGATCCGAGATTTTGGAGACATTATTTTTAGGTTCAATCACCTCTATGAGGGAGACTTTTTTTTTGAACTTCATTGTAAATTATGTCTGACATCACTCGGGCCCCAATCCCCAAGTATTCCACGACATGAATCTTAAAATCTAAGCGGGTCATATTTGGTTTTCTCCCCAGATGAAACAACTATATTTTGAATAGAAGAAAAAGGAGAATATATAAGAAGGATTATCTTTTCATCCCACGTGCAAAAACCATCATGCATAGAAATGGGCTTCTTAGTAGAGCATATAGACAGGACTTGAAGATGGTGAGAATACTTCCACTTCATTGAAGCAGAAAGTAGTGGAGGAGGGGCCTTCTTTGGAGGAATAACAGTAAGATTGGGAGGATATTTTTCCAATGCTAAAAAATATTCCACATCCCCCTAAGAGGAAGACTTCACATGAAGGGATCTAGAATACTAGAATGGGGGTTGTGCGGGGATAATCTAGATGACTGGACATGAGATGATACACTGAAATGACATCAGCCTGGAACTGCTGCACCAAAAACACCATGAAGTGGGAGAGATACAATATTCATGACATTAAAGCTTTCTACAGGAACAATCAACCTAAATAACTCAACCCTACCAAGGACTCCCACTAATTAGAGGATGATAAAGAACCAAATATCTATAGGAGTTGATAGATGTCCCTAATGTCCATGGAGATGGTTCTACCTAGGGATCCTATGAAAAACAATCCTATATACATTTTTTGTCCTTAAAGGAAAAAAGGAATTCCCTATAGGAACTAGTGTAACAAATATATAATAAACTATAGATCCTGGCTTTAAGGAAGATATTCCTGGGAGGTCAGATAAGTGCTTCCATCTACAAATCGAAAGTGTGTTCCCCTGGAGGAAAAAAATTGAAAAACCTCAGGGGAGGTGGATACAGAAGCGGATTGCCTCGTGAAAAGGAATCATGAACTTTAAGAGCTATTAAGTTAGAGAGGGAGATGGAATGGTCTATCCCAATGCAGATGCACACTATCGAGGTATCTTCCATACTGAGAGTCTGATTATCTAGGAAAAGGAAAGCCCCTAGAGAATCACCAATATCTATCAGAAATGTAACATTGTGGATGGGGGAAGATATCCTAGGAAGGTTGATCCAAAATTTACCCATCAATGATTTCCAGCTACAGTGAACTTCCATCTACCAACGATATAGAGAGAAGATCCATCTTCTAAAAGCCCAAGGAGATTTTCACCAATAACAAACAAAATCCACTCATGATTCAAGGGCTACAAAAACGACCTTAAGATTAAGGGAAGAGACACTTTCCATGGATCCTAGCCCCTAATAAATCAAGAAACCCCTGAGGACCAAAAGTTAATGTTTATTATCTCCAAAAAAAAGACACAAGATACCAGTGAAGTAGATATGTAGCCTCCTCAAAAGAAAAAGTAGGAATGACCAACTCAGGATCCGTACTGACCATCAGGGAAGCCTGAACCTTTGAAGAAAGATCTAGAATTAAGTATGGAGGACCTTTGTGATAGCCTCAAATAGAATACTTGAATGATATGAGAGGAGACGAGGGGAGAGGCATAGAGAACCTCACCCAAACACTCAACCATATAGGAAAAATAGATCGTGAGATGATAGGAGAAGATGCGACCGATAGAGGATTTGTTGTAAGGGAGAGATCAAGTGTGGGTGAAACGGTTCGAGAAATTTGAAATTATAAAGGCATGTAAAGTGCGTTCTCTAAGAGAGGGGAATCCATCTTGATTACGATTTAATTTTTTTACTCTAATTAAAATTATATACCCTTTTAGGTGGATTCAAAAAAAATTTGAATGCTCTAATACATCATAACCTTTGTGATTATAATTCATTTTAGGATTACTATGATAAAATAATTTTACAATGTGAATATGTTTAAACATTGATTACTTTACCAATGCATAATAAATATGATTTTATGTTATGTTTAGATAAAATAATTTTAAATCCATGACCTATGAAATACATATCAAAATCTACCTCATTGTAACAATTTTATTCTAAGAACCTAGGTCCAAGTCTAATTACCATTTAAATACCCAATTTTTTTTGAATATGATTAGTTTAAACTAGTTAAAATAAGTTCCTTTTAATATTAAAAATAAATGTTTTTATTATTAAAATTCACCCCCTTGTATTTACCCATCTTCATATACATTTCTATCCAATAATTGGTATTAGAGATAAGTCTCTAATATAATGATACCTATATTTGGAATCAAAGGAGGTTTCCACATATCCGCTCAAATACTTATTAAAATTATATTATTTTCTTTACTATTTCATGTCATTTTTAATTTTGTTATAAAATTTCTCTTTATATATATGTGTAACACTAACGTGTATTATGGAATAGAATTTTTCTATTTTTTTAAAATATAGAAGGAATTAATTACAGTTCAATAGGAAACCTCAATCCAAATAGACCCCCTATTTTTTATGGAGTTTATTATGATACTTGGAGAGATAAAGTTAATACATTCATTATATATACTATATTAGAAAATTTTGTCATGTTAACTAGAGATTAAAAAATCCCTAATAACGAAGTAACTAATTTTAAAAATTAGTAAGAGAAATAATATCAATTAAATTACAAATTTAAAAACAAACTATTATTATATATGACTAGGAGCATTTATAGCTAAATTTATTCTTACAAAGATTCCAATATTATCTGTAAACAGTTAGAGATTACTCTTTTTGGAACTTCAATGGATGTTGAAACTAGAAGTGAAATTCTTAAAGATCACTATCAAGCATTTGGATTTCCTTTTGAAGAACTTATTATAAAGGAACAACAAAGGTTTATGAAAATAGTCAATATTATAAAATCTAGGGGGGATAAAGGATTAGAATATGAAATCCTTGTTGAAAAGATAATTGATTTCATTCTTAATGAGTAATAATCTAAGAGAATAGTTATTTATGAACCAAGGATGATAAAAAATACATCACTTGATTATTTATTTCGAACCCTTTTAAAATATGAGGGTAAGATGAAAATAGATGGAGATAAAGTAATGAAAAATAATGGTGAAGTTTATTTTTATTCTATTGAAAATTTTATAATTGATCAGACTCTTCATAAAGTTTTTAATTTATAAAAGAATAATAAATCTATTATTCAATATGATTCAAGTGATTTTAAATATTCTGAGAATTAATTAGCTATTATTTCTTAAATAATTAAAAATATTTTTTGTAATATAATATTTTCATTATCGTTATTCAAAAATTAAAAAAAATATAGGATTAGAAAGAATTATTCTGAAGTTACTTCTTCAGAATTTAAAAGAGTTGTACATATTCGACCTGATTATCCCAATATAAAAACAAAAAGATAAAAAAATAGACATTATAATAGGAATCAAAATTAGTAGTATAAGTCAAAAATTAAGAAATTCCATAGTGATACAAGCACTTAGAATGCTAGTAGAGGATATTCTTAAAATAAGTCCCCAGATAATGAATGTCCAGATTAGAGGAATATCGTTCTTCTTGCTAGATTACCTATTGAAAATCAATGTTTTTTGGCCAAGGTAAACACAACCTATTATTAAACTAATATGTTTGAAAATGAAAATTATACTGATGATTATAATTCTATATCTTCAAAAGAATAATCCTACTCACCCAGAGATGATAGTATTTTACCTTCTTATGAAGATGTTTTTATCTTTTTAAAAAAAATTATAAATTGAAAATTGTAATGTTTTTAAAAAACATTATTAGGATAATGAAAAACTTGTAAAAGCTAATTCCATAATTGAAGTTTTACCAAATGAAATATTGAATCTATGAAATTTTCTTGATAAATCCAATTTCAAAAAAGACACTATTTCCAAATATTTCGAAAATGTAATTTCTAAAAATAATAGTATACAAACTAGTTTTGAAAAACTCAATTACCAAACTATTTACATTAAGGATAATAAATTATTTATAAAACTAAAATCATAAATTTCTTCTCTAAATAATATTTTAACAAACATTACCATAGGTAAATAAAAAATTTATACAATTTATAAACAACTAAATATATATAAATATACTACAGGAAAGGAATATAACTATAAAACCTAGTTTTTAGAAATAATTAATTTGTTTAAAAAATTCCCCCTTTTTCAAAACATTTCAAAATAGAGGAAAATGGAAAATGATTTTTTTCCATAATAAAATTAAATCCTTAGGTTTCCACACATACTAATTTTAAAAAAATGTGGATTTTATAAATTTTACTTGATGGCTTTTCTAGAACCATGAAGGTTTGGGTTCCAAAAGTATAATAATTTTCTTTTCAAAAAAACAAATGAAGTACCAAAAACAAGAATAATTTGTACATATATTATTAGTGATCCACAAATATAACAAGAAACAAATATTTATTTGAAAATATTATCCAGATGAATGGTGGAATGGTTACATTAAGAAATAATTCTCAAAGTGAAATTATCGATATTGGAAATTTTGTTCTTCTTAGTAAAGATTTAATTTCAAATGTAATATTTGTTAAAGGACTTATGAAAAACCTTATAAGAATAATTCAATTATTTGATGAATTTTACCTTTTGAATCTTAGTAATTCTAAATATATATAATACACAATTCTGAGGATGAATTCATTCTTTCTTCCCATCGGCATGAGAAAGTATACACACTAAACTAAGAAGACCTTAGGATCCAAGACTTGCATTGATTTAGTGCAATGTAAGATTAATCTTGGTTATGGAATAGAAGTATAGGAAAATGTAACCTTATAAAAGTATTTACATTAACTGGGAAAATACTTTTTTAGGATTTACCAGAGATTAAATTTGATTCTTCAAATGTTTGTGACTCTTTTCAATACGGTAAGCAACATAAGTCTTGTTTTAAATATATTAGTTAAGTCTTAACTTCTGATTCGTTGAAGTTAGTGTACATGGTTCTATTCAGTCCAAAAAACTAGAAATACTGGGGGAAAGTACTATGCTGATGTTTTAGTTGATGATTACACTAGATACACATGGGTCTATTTTTTCACAAAGAAAATTGAATCCTTTTTTAACATTCTTAGCCAAAGTAAAAAATGAGAAAAATCTTCCCTTGATAATTATTTGTAGTGATCATGGTGTAGAATTTATAAATTTATATTTTTAAACATATTGTAGAAATAAATGAATTACACATAACGTTTCACCTCTTGGAACTCCATAGAAAATGGGGTCTTTGATAGAAGAAATCACATTCTGTAAGAAATAATAAGTACCATGTTAAGTGAATACTCAATTGATAAATATTTTTAGGATAAAGCTATTAGTGATGCTTGTTATACTATAAATTATGTTTTAATTCTATCTTTTATTAATAAAACACTTTATTAATTGTGGAAAATATGAATACAAATATTTTTTTACTTCAGTGTATTTTGATGAAAAAGATTCATATTGAATAGGAAAGATAATTTACAAAAAATCACACCCAAATCCAATAAATGTATATCCTTAGGTTATTCCACTACTTGTAAGGCATATAAAGTTTTTAATAAAATTTCTTCTACTATTGAGGAAAAAGTACATGTTAAATTTTATTAAATTGATCCTTTAGTTTTTAGATAAAAACCAACCTACATACTCAGATGTGTTTCCAAAACTGATTCGCAAAATTTGATAGAATATTCTTCTAATACGGAAAATACTCAACAAATTATTTTTGAATTATTTACCTAGGAATATTTTCTACCATATGATAATGAATAGGTTTTACAAAAACCAATTCAATTATTTATTATGAATCATACTAGTGATAGTATTATTGGTGATATGTTTCAAATAGTTAAGACTAGATGTTTCTTAAGAAATAAAGTAGAACATGTTAAATTTATTTCCCAATTTAAACCTAAAAATATTGATGAGGTGATAGGTGGTAAGGATTTTATAAAATTAATGAAATGTAAAATAAATAAATTTGAAAGGAACAGAGTCAGGACCTTGGTTGAAATTCTTAATTAAACATCACTATTTAGAGTAAAATGGGTTTTCAAAAACAAATGTGATGAAAATGGAATAATTATTAAAAATAAATAAATAATTGTTTCTAAATTTTATAATCAACAAGAGGGAATATATTATGAATAAACCTATACATTGGTATCTATAATTGAATATATTCGTATTCTATTTTCCTTTTCATCATTCATTAATTTCAAAAATTTTCAGATAGATGTGAATTGTGCTTTCCCTAATGTATATGTATGCAATGGAGTATTTTTTTGAAAAACCCCTTGTTTTGAAGATAGAAAACATCTCAAATACCTTTTCAAACTTACCAAATCTTTATATATACTTAAACAAGCCACTAGATCTTGGTAGATAGATTAATAGGATATATGTTGCAAAATAATTATGCTAAGGGAACTGCAGATCCAACTCTTTTACAAATAAAGCAAACAAAAACATTATGACTATTCAAATTTATGTTGACGATATTATATTCAGATAAAATAAATAATATTTAATAGATTATTTTGAAAATGTTATGAAATATTAGTTTTAAAAGAGTATGATGGGTGAGTTTACATTTTTCTTTATTTTAAAATTTCTCAAAGACTAGAATATAATTATACATCTCAGTGTAAGTATATAAAAAATACTCTTAAAAAGTTTATATTTTACAAAAATAAGAGTATTAGTACTATAATCATTACCTCAAATACACTTTATATTGATGAAGCTAGTAAACTACTTGATCAAACAATTTTCAAAGGTATGATATGAAGTTTACTATAATTAATAGTTAGTCATCCAAACATAATGTTTCATATATAATTATGTGAATTGCATCAAGAAAATCCAAATTAATCCCATTTAAATTTATTTAAATGAATTTTTTGTTATCAAGAGGGAATGATATATTTAGGACTTTTCTATTCTTTTTCAAATGATTTTGAATTAAAAAGTTTTTCAGATGTTGTCTTTTTTGGTTCTAGGATGGATACAAAAAGTTCATAAAAAATTTATTTATGAGAATATTCATCAGTTTCTTTGCCTTTTAAGAAACAATACTTATTGGAACTTTTGAGTATTAAAGTAGAATATGTGGTACTTGGAAGTTATGGTGCTCATGTATTGTGGATAGAAAAAACACTCACTGATTATGACATGAGTTTTACTAAAAATCAAATACTATGTGATAACACTAGTTCCATTCCCTTAAGAAAAAAACTTTCACATCACTCTCATGAAAAACACATAGATATTAGTAATCACTTTTATATGGATCACATGCTAAAAGGATATATAATTTTATAATTCATTGGAGTGCAAGAAAAAATTGTAGATATTTTTACAAAACCATTAGCTTTTGATAGATTTGAATATATTAAACAATATCTAAGAATGATCAATTTAAAGTAATAATTTATTTATAATTTTTGTTTAAATCATCTCCTTAAATTAGGATACTAATTTTCAAATGGGCAGTACATTTGATTGTTGCTTAAACAAATTTATAGTTTTTCAGAATTCGAGTTTTCATTTAAAATTTTATCTTATTCCAGTTTTCATTTAAATTTATCATATTCTTGTTTATTTAAAATCCTATTTGAAAATTTGTTGTATTCAATTTTCTTTTAAATGATATTTTAACAAATTATCAAACTCGAGTTTGTTTTAAAATCACATTTAAAATTTTTATTGTTTCAATTTTTCTTTCAATCATATTCAAGATTTCATTTCAATTCTTTATAGTAATCTTTTTTTATAATTTGTTATTTTATAAGAACAAGAAGAAGAAATTATAATACCAATGATTTATCTCTAAAAGATATTCTTATTTATTTTTTTACTTTAAAACAATTAAATTATGACTAGTTGTATTCTTTTTTGTTGTTATTTTAATGTCTTTCATATTTTATTCAATCATATTCACCCTATACGATTAATGTTTAAAAAAACTCATGTGTTTAAATTATTTTTAAATCTTTCTTTAGGGGAATATGACAGCCATTAGATCATAAAGGATCAATGTTTAGAAAGATCATAATAATATTTTGGAAGAATAGATTCAATCTCAATAAGAAAACAATGAAAAACAAGAATGAAAGATTCAGATTCAAGAAGATAGGTTAGAAGAGTCGGAGAAAAAAAGTCCTATTAAGAGTTTAGAGAAAAGGTTAAAGAATACATGAAATATTTTAAGAAGTTGAAGATAATTATTAGATATTTGATGCTGAATAAATATTTATTTCATAAAACTCTTGTTGTAATTTTTTGAATTTTACTTTTAATGAAGAAATTTTTTATCTACATACAATTTTTATTATTTTCTTTCAATTCCTTTTTGGATGGATTATCTTTCATTATTTTTTTCATAAAGTACCTCATTATTTTGTTTTTTTACTTTATTCTCTAACCCATTTCATGTATTTCAAAACTCTTCCCCATTCCTTTTTGAAAATCACAAAGTGGGATAAATTTATACAAAGGAGGAGAATCTTATTGAAAGGCGGGATGTTTCAATTAAGGTGGGTAAATGATTTTTAAGAAGAGAATAAAATTCTTAGGGGTAGTTCTTATCCTAATAGGGAGTTATTCGTATTCGCAATTTTATTCAAATGACTTATAAACTCAATGGGATATAAGTATTTCTATCTAATTTATAAATACGAGGTATTTCAAAGTTAAAGGGATTATTTTCTTTCAATGTAATTTCTTGCTTAAGTATTGTGGTTGGCGATTTCAAAAAAGGTGGATATTTTTCAGTCAAAAGATTATTTTTTAATTTTCCATTCCTTTTGTTTTGTAAATCTCAAAATATTTATTAAATATTTAATTATTAACTCTTTTTTGACCAAATAATTTTAAGAATATTTTTTATAGAAAAAAATATATTTTACCATACTTATAATTAGTTTTAATCTATTTGTGAATATAAACATATTGTATTCATTATAATTATTATAATAATCCTAGATAAGATTATTATAAGATTAACCTTATAAAATCCTTTTAAATAATTTATTTATTTTATTCATATTGAAAAAAGTTTAAATTTGATTTGACATCAGAATCTGTATCATTGGAATTAGACTCATAAAGAAAATCATAAAAACGTTCTGTAAAGAAATCCATCGATATGAAAAAATATTAAATTCTCTATACAAAAAACCATATTCTATTTTAATGGATTACCATTTACTCTATAAATATTTCTATCAAACAAATATAGATAATTCTATTATAGTATGAACTTTGAATTTCCTAGTTTCCAAGTCCTTGCAAAAATATCAAAGGAAATATGATCGTTGGAGGATCAAGATGATCATTTGATTCTTACCTATAAATACCCAATCATTTGAATATCTCATCACTTAGTTGATGAGAACTAAAGTTTGATTCTTCTGTATCTCCTGTTTTAATTTTTCACTCTCAATTTTTCAAAATTTTTCAAAGCATGAACAACTTGTTCCTAGTCATTTGTATTATTTTAGAGAGAGTCTTTATTAATGAATCCTTGTTAGGTTGTCTCTTTAAAAATAAATTATATTGTATTTGTATGATCCAATTTTTTTTCATTAAAATGGAGGGATTCTGAGGATAGGAAGATAGAGGAGTTGATCACCTTATTGATCGAGTTCTTACGAGGATAGAAAGACAGAGTGGATCATCGTATCGATGGATTATATGGATAAGTAGACAAAGAAAATTTGAACATCGTATCAAGGGATTTATCTGGTAAGATAAATTCATACATTCTTGAGTGTATAAAACAAGGAACCTTTATCCAAGGTTACTAGATAACCTTATCTTTGGGTTAAAATAATTGTATTCATTTTTATGACATTTTGTATTACATGTCTTTCATTTTATATCCATTTATAATATAAAGAGAATAATTTTATATCCATCATTCTATTTTTATTTTCTTTATTGTAATTTATTTGATTAAGATTCAATTTTTTTACTCTGATTATGATTCTATATGAATTAATGTAGAATCACTAATTTTTTGAATCGTCTGATTTTTCTTAACCATTGTGATTTAGATTCATTTTATGATTATTCAAAAATAATAATTTTCCACTGTGAATATGATTAGAAATCAATTAAATTAACACTACTTACTGAATATGATCCGATAAGATGTTTAGGTAGAATAAATTTATCATTATAACCTATGGAAAACATATTGAAAGCTACATTATTATGATAATTTTATTATCATAACTGAGGGTCATGCATGATTACCATTTAAAAACATAAGATGTTTTTTAATATTATTATTTAAAACTTGTTAAAGTAAGTTCATTTTAAGATTAAGAATGAATTTTTTTAAACATACAATTCACCCCCCCCCCCCTCTTCTATTTATCCCACTTCATATACATTTCAATCCCACAATTGGTATCAGATCCAAGTATCTGTTTTACTGATACTTACAGATAAATGGGAAATATTTATTGAGATTATATGTAATGATTTATTTTTTTAAGTGTAATTTAATTTTTTTAAATTTTTATCACTATAATGATCATCTTAATGTTTTTTTGTTCATAATTAACAGGCACCAATAAGATCTCATCATGAGATCAAAACCAGAAATTCTTACCCATATAATTTATCTTATGGTTGGTATTCATTATTGGAAGAGAAAATAATGACTAAAAAAATTAAAAAATTGAAAACGGAGTCTTCAGGATCAGTAAATATCCCCCCCGCATTCCCCACCACATAGACATAGAAGATGGAAGATTTCTCAATGACCAAAAAGGGGAAATATCTTACTAAATACTAGGGGTGGTAACTGAGAGGACTGTAAGAATTTATTTAATTAATATAATTTTTTAAAGTTTTTATACTCTTTATATGATTTAATTCAATAATAAATTATTCAAATATTCTAGTTTGGAATCCCTTAAGGAGACGATCCATCATATAAGAGGGTAAAAAGGATATTTTATCTACTTCATTAGGAAATCCTGAGACCCCGACATCATATGAGGATACGATGTGTTTGTTTCAATTAAAAAAGTTTTCATCTGTTCTAGAACATCCTCAAGGGTGGATGTATATAAAGGAAAAATATAGGCTTTAGAATTTATGATTGGAGAGATGGGTTAATTGATGGAGGATGGGATTAGAGCTATAGTTGAGGATAGAGTTAGGTATTCAATATAGTCAATTTTTTCTAACATACCGATATAATTTTTGGATTCATATCATATTCCTCCACTACTAGTTATAGATCCCACTCCTCCACCCCATCCTACAGATCCCACTCCCTCCCCCTCTACCTGTAAATCCCACTTCTACACCTCCTCCTCATCTTCCCATATACTATGAGTTATTTTCCAAGTATCCCCAATGTCATATTATATCATATAAGATTATATATTATATTAAGAATATTTGATATGATCAACACATGGTTGTGAATCATCTTAGGGTAACGATACTATATAATATAGATATATAAGTTAGAGTACCATTCCCTATAGGTTAGATTTTGATAGTTGGACACAATGTTGGATATTTTTTATCTTGACAACATCGACTTGTTCAACATCTTACCATTGAAGTATGAATATATTTTACACTTTATTTCATATCTTTGTTAATTATTTAAATATATTAATAATATATATATTTACCGAGATATATCAAAGGATAAGAAATATTGTATGGAAATAGAAAAAAGGTTGAAGAAACATTGACTTTAGATACAACTTCATTTTATAAATTATCAACAAATAGAACATAGTTTTTGGATGATTTTGACATTATAATAGATACTAAAATGTTTAGATGAATTATTATTATAATGGTTTGCAGGAGAGATATGATTATGATTGTTTACTTTAGATATGTTGGAACACAAAATGCTATAAATATTTTTCATGTAAGTAAATTATAATATTTCCTATAGTTATTTCAATTTAATTTATCTAACATTATACTTTTTTATTAGGAATCATTCTAAAATATATTTTAAAAATGATAAGAAAAAAAAGTATGGTTTCTCAAACACCTAATGTATTGAACTAAAGGTGGGGATCATTAATGATTATTTAATAAATACGCATATTTTTTAATGATTAAATAATGATGTAATTCAATTATGGGTGTTTATTTATCTTGATAGGTATGAAACATTTATTTAATTTTGTTACTATTAATTTAACAGTAAACAAAATTATATTTTTTGTGTATTACTGTGACTTAGATATTGGTCAATTATCAAAAAAAAGTGGACACTTGGTGATGTGTGAGAAAACATGAGAAAAAAATGATATGGAAGTTTTATTATATGTTTAATTATTTTTTACAATGACTTCCACTTTTATTTCATAAATATAATTTTCAAACAGACCATACAATTACTATTATGTGTTAATAAGAAAGAGGGAAAAATTATTAGATGGGTGTAGAAAAATTTAACTCCATTTATAATTACTATAATTTTACATATACAAAAAATGTTATTTTAAATTGAAAATATTTTTCGAATCGGATTTTCATCGTTAATAAGGAGAAAAAATATAGATTTTAAGTTATGAGATATATGTTGGATATAATTTTAACTAGCACTATTACAAAATTCCATAATGTTATATTTTATTATATCATTTTTTATTTATCTTATCATTATATTCAAAATATATGTTTAATTTAAATTCATTAATATCTTTATATTTTTTATGACCTTCAGGCTTATAATAAAGATATGTTATATAATGATCAAGAAATATGGGTGAAATATTTTACATGTTTTATTCAATTTTAGTTTTTAATATATATTTTTATGTTTAATTTCAAAGTGTAATATTAATATAATTTTAAGAATGTTTTTATGTAAATACTTTGTATTGGTCTTAATATTATTTTTCTACTACATTTTTTTTTGTTTTTGTTGCTAAATAAATCTATTAGTTACTAGTTTCAATTAATATTTTTAGAAATAAAAAATTAGTTTCAACATTAGTTATTTAAAATTACTGATGTTGAATATGATTTTCAACTTTAGTTATTATACTGATATTGAAAATGCATCTCCAATTATTAAAATCAATGTGTTTTTAATGAAGGTTTTTAAAAGAACTAACATTAAACCCCATCTTAAACATCATTAAAAATAATAAGCATGGAAGGTTTTTTATAGCATCACTTTTTAAGATTTATTTTTTAAAATAATGTTAAACCTTAAAAAAACTAATGTGAAACCCCCTTTCTTATTAAGTGATATGAACTCAATATAATTTTGGATACATAGTGTAACTGTGATGTTCTACATCTTTTATTGGTTCTAATTATGATGAAATTTAATGAATATGTATCATGAGAAATGGTTTTGGATGAATCCAAACATAATGAGTTTAAAGGAATTCAGTGGATCTTTTTGTATCAATATTAAATAAATATATTAGTGAAAATTTGAAGAGAAAGTCAATGAGGGTATATTTGCTAGATATACTACAGGTAGAAGAAGTTATTGGTGTAACAATTTGAATATGAATAAAATAAATGATAGGTATGATGTTATTGACATTGAGAATCATGGTTCACTTCAAACATCATTAGTCATTGATGAAGAGTTTGAAGAAGATTGAAGAGAAATGGTTAGATAACATGGGAAAGATTCTAGTGTAGTGATAAAATTTATAAATTCTTATGGTGATTCTAAAATTTATATTAATGAGGAAGTCCAAAACTAAGGGAAAATATAGCTCAGATAACTCATAAACCATGTGAATCTAGAAAATATTCTTATGGATAGTGTAAAGGGAATTCAAAAAAGAATAATTACAAAAAATTTGAATTCTACTAGTTTTTATTTGACACAGTGAACCAAAATTAATAATAAATAATTTTAACATGAGGATTAGATCACAAAAGTGGAGGAAGATATGAATCATATGAAGAATAAATAAATTTTGGAGTTAGTGTATTAACCCAAAGATAAGAATGTGATTAGGATATAATTGATTATTTAGAATTATCTTAATGGGGAGGGATAATTGGAACATAAAAAAACTCATATTTTTTTAAACATTACTCTAAATTTGAGGGTATGGGCTTTGATGATAATTTTATATCATTCACATAGCTTGAAATTTTTTTGATTTTTCTTGTGATTTGTGCTTAAAAATTTATAGTGTTCCAAATAGATGTAAATTTATAATTTTAGAATTTTTAATGTAAGGAATAGGGTTATATTGGGAAACCAAAAGTATTTTTCCTTGATAATTACAGTTCTTATGTTTTAAAGCTGAATATAGTACTATATGGGCCTAAATAAATACTGGAAGCATGAATATTTAAGTTTCAAAATAGCTTAAATATTATTTATTTCTAAAATAAAATATGAGGTTGGTAGTAATCTCTAAGTCAAGGGAGAGGATGCAAATTAACTCATCATTATTATGTGTATAGATGAAATTTTCTTCATTGGTAATTGGTAGAAAACTTGTCAAAAATTTACTTCCCAAATGAAAAATCATTATGAGACGACAATGATAGGTTAGATATCAGTCATTTTGGGTTTATAGGCCTTGTGCACAATACTAACTACATTTCTCTCCTAAGAAGAATATATTTATGTGTTGTTAAATAAGATCAAGAAAGAATAATTGAGAGATGTATCAAATCCAATAACACTTATGACTATGATTTATTTGGAAAAATATTATATGAGTAAAGATTAAAATTCATTACAAAGTCTTATTAGAGTCATATTTTTCATAATAGTTTTTTCACTATACATCACATTTACGATTACATTATATACACAATTCCAAATAAATTGGAAGGATTTGTATCTTATAGCTATGAAATGGATCATCCACTACATCAAAGGGACACTTGATTATGGATTTAGGTATAACAAAGATACATAATTACATCTCTCAATATTTTCTGATATTTATTAGGTATGTTATGTTGGAGATCTAAATACAATATTTGGAGGTGGATTCTTTATTAGTGGAAGATTTTTTGATTCAACCAGTCACTCTATGAAAAATAAAAGGTGTATACTTTTAGAATCATGATAAACAACTCAAATGGTGTGGATGAAATTGTATCTCAAATACATATGTGGGAATATCTCATACGCATTCATGATTAGACTGACAATGAAAGAGTAATAAACATTTCAATGAATTAAGTGAAAAATTATTGCTTAAAGAAAATTAATATCAAGTAACACTTAATAAAATGGAAGGTGGAATGTGTATAGATTAATTTAAAATATCTTCGAATAAAGGGACATGCCTCAGATATTTTAATGAAACCCCTAATAAAGGATGCATTAAAATTAATTAGTGTGTTATTGGTAATGCATTATCTCTTAAAATAAATGTGAGATAATTTTTTTATTTCTATACTTCATTCAATTGATTTTATTGAAAAAAGGCAGAATATTTACAAGTTCATCTAAAAAAGGGAGATAGTACCTAATTTTTTGTGTGGAAACGAAACAGTGGGAGAGGTTGTTTTTTGAAATGGGAGACATATAATGAATTGGTAGCTATATTTTATTAAGTGTTCCCATTTTATTTGTATGTTGAAAAAATATACAAATGGGATATTGAAGAGCCCTTGATAATGGAGAAGAAGGAATAAACCCAATAAATTAAATAGGTAAATAATGATTTTAGGAGATGAGAAGACCTGAATTGAAACTTCTTCAATAGAGTATTGATCTATATACCATGGGTTGGATAACTCTCAAAAACATTATTTTATTCAATGGTGTTATGTTTAGATAACTCTTACATTGATATATCTCTAGGAATATTTCCTTAAAAATATTATCCGTGATATATTTATATGTTTCCATGTTTTATTTTCTAAAAACAACTTCATGGATTGATTTAAAACTCATTAGAGATGAAATTTTGTGTAAAAGAATTAAGAATTTCTATTCTCACATGAACAATGTCATGGTGGTTTCTAGAACACAACATTGTAAGTGTGCGAAAATAGACAATGAAGAGTTGATGAAAAAAACTATGTAACTAGTCATGGTTTACTATATGTTTAATGGATGGTCAGGGGAATCTAAAGTACATTGTCGTTTGTCTCTATATTTCAATGTTTCAATTAGAAACACCCATGAAGAGATTGTTGTGTTTTGGTAAAAGTGGAAATTGGAGCTGATGAACCACTGCAAGAAGCTATAATTGGTGTGGCCTATCAACTTTTACATGTTTGAAGAAAGATTGGTGTCATAGTTTTCGTGGTTTAATGAACCTAATTTTAATTTTTTTCTCATATTAACCATTTTTTGGTCTTAATAATTCTTTCATGGTGAAAGTTAGATATATAATAATAGAAAGAGAGGTATCCACTATGAAAAAATATATATGATATTTGTGGTAAATATTTTACTAATTATATTTAACTAACCAAACTACTCTATGTATAACTCTTAAGTTGTCATGGTTTTATTATTATTATTAATATAGTTTGGTTTTCTATAAATGTGTGATAATAAAATAGGTATAACATAAACCCTATTTATATATGATTTATGACTATATTGTATCCTATGATAGATGGATATCATAAAGCATTCCATTTTCAAATAAATTCTAGTTTATAAAAAGCTACATCGTAAGGTGACACTACCCATGAATGTCATGGAGTATGATCATACATATCATAAATAATGGTATACATTCCACTATCTTCAATTGTTTTGGAAGAAAAATGATTAGATTTTTCATTTGAGTGATATTCTATATTGGATATTATTAGGTAATATCAGTTTCATAAGATGAAATGAATTAGGGTTCCTTGCATTCAAAAAAGGGTTTCATGAATTGGTTGATACATTTAAACATGCATTATAATGGATTATTAAATGAAAGATCAACCAAGGGGGATCCTAAAAGACATTATAGATAGCCCACCACCATGTGATGGCATATATTGAATTATGACCAAGCGTGACTTGAAACAACTTTGTCTTGAATATCTCTTCTCCTTCCTCCTTTATGTAATGAGGAACTATCATACTGTGATGGATGGATGATCCCACTCATATGATGAGAAATTCAATTTTTTCTTATGGATACCTCTATAGGAGGAATGTATTTTGGAAGCCTCTATTGTTATCTTCATCAATAATGGATGAAGATTAGTGCAACTATGATTAGTGGTGTAGGATACACATTTCCAATTTATACATTATTTCATTTATCTAGCATGGTTATCGTGGATTTGAGTTTAATTATTTCTTTTTCTATTTTTTAACAATTTTTATTAGATCCTATAAAATTCAGTAGTTGTATCAGAGCCTTTCCACGACATTAGATTTGTGAAATAATCCTAGGAAATAATGTTTTTGAAGTCATATTTTATATCACACTACCTATCATAAAATATGGCTTTAGTTTTTATTCCACATAATAGAGTAATGACTTACAATATGGTATATTAAAATAATCCACTCTATAAAAAACCATTGGTTTTTCATTATTTATAGAATATTAATCATAATATTATATCCCATGATTTTTGTTGTGTTATGGTTTCAAAACAAGAGAATCATATCAAATTTTAAATATTGATGCATGTCACTAAATATGATTGATCTATCATTAGAGGAGATAGGTTTATCATTCATAAAATCTGACAGATAGTTATTTCTACTGATTATATTAAATGATTGGATTATCGATCATAAAATATGACTAATGGATCATAAAAGGTTTATCTATTATAGCATGTTAATTATACCCTACAATTTGGCCTTAATTATTAAATATGATTTGTGAGGGAAAAATATTTCTATAAATTCAATCGTAAATTATAATAAATGGTATTTTTGGATATTTTATAATTTAATTTTTTTGTAAATTAATTAGTTATAAATTGTTTATAATTAATTAATAATTTTTTTTTCAAATATTTAGTAATTAATATTCCATATTATTTAGTGTTAATATTAAAATAATATTTACCAAATTGTATGGAATGCCTTATGACATAGAAATAAAATTGTTTATTTCAAAATTTTAGGGGTAATTTATACAGTGTTTATAAATTCAAAAGTAAGGCTAAATATAAAATTTTTATATTTTAGGATTTTAAATTATTTATAGTACTTAATTTTTATTGGTCTAATTAAGTTCCTCATTCTATATATTATTTATACCGTTTCAAAAAAAATATGACACATTTGATCAAGGTTTAAATAATGTTAAGTGTGTGATATTCAGATTATGTCAAATACTTAGCTAATAGAAATTTAAAAAATAAAATTTTTATATTAAATGAAATGTCATATATATAAAGATAAAAGACATATAATGAATAATATGAAAGAGTTAATATTATAAAATGAATATAATATGTTTATATTCAATGTTATGTATTTTTCATAATTAATTCATATAATTATAAGTTGTTTATGATTAGCTTTTAATTTAAGAATTGTTTATAAAAATTTATATCATATTTAAATATGTGAATTATTAATTTATTTAAATGTTATTCATTTTTACTATTCATGGATAATGTTTTTAATATTGTGAATATGTGCAATATTTAGTTTAAAACTATCAAACTACTTCTTATAAAATTATCATTCCATGCATTACAAGTTCTGTACGACAACACAAGATTTTTTTTTCATATACCTTGAACATGGTTTATAATTAATGGTATTGTCTTGAATTTTGTTTTTGAATATAATTTATATATATTTTGTATTAATCTAATGATGAATTTTAATCTCTCTTGAGTAAGTATCCCTAGGTAGAGGGACTTTGGTTAACACTTCCCACAAGATTGGTGTCTTATTCCTTATTCTATAAAGGCGAGGTTGAGAATTTTCATCCCTATGACTACTCATTAGGGGATTTATAATATCATATAATTATAAAATATTACATTAAAGGATCACGTACCTTAGGCATAATATGTATTTAGATATGTGAAAATATGTTTGACCTCTACTTTTTTGGTAAGTAACGTAAACTGTTGGTTTTGGAAAGAGATACATATTAACATTGTTTAAATTTGTTAATTTAGTAGAGGAAATAGGATTACAAGATAAATAAATAAAATAATTAATGAATAAAATGTAACAACATGAGATAAAATGGTGAGATTATAACCCATTCAAAATATTAAGTGTTAGATTCCTTCAAAAGTGGAACTTGTCAAGATCATGATCATCCAACATGTAGGTTCATTATAATGTTGGTTGGAATTGGGTTATCTGTTTTAAGGAAATAAATTAATGGGGGATGCTAATAGCATTAGGGGAATGTTATTTTCATTTGATTTGGGTTATAATAATCTATAAAACCTTATGAGATAGGATACTAGACGAATAGAGTTGAGATTATATCCAAATGATGGATTTAGGGAAATGTGTTGTTTTCTCGTTTTTAGAAGATACATATATGATATGTTTTGGGATGAAGTTTATTAAAATATGAAAATTTAAGGTATTTTTTGTGTGTTTTCAATTATCACTGGGTTGATCAAGGAGTTTTCATGCTGGGAGAGGTTTTTTTTATACATGATTTTTTATTGGAAGTGATAATATGTTTGTTGAGCAGGAAAGTGTTGTTATAGAGATATACAACTAATGAAATCTATATATAAGGATTAAATTTTTTAGGTGGTTAAGTTTTCTATATTTTAGGACCTAAAAATATGGGTAGATAAAGAGTTAATTCCTTGAGAAGTATGCATATTGTTTTATAGAAATGATATAGTTTCATGAAAGTCATCTTCTCAGAGTTGGTGAAATGATTCTATCTAAATGACAGAGTTTCTTAAAATTCATAAAGTTTCATGATATAAGGATTCACAAATAAGGTGGATGAAATAATGGAAAAGTCTAATGACTTAAAAAATATCATGTTATGTAAACCATTATACATTGGTGAATCAAAGGTTCCATGCAAAATTGAATTTCTCATTAAGGGGTATTTTAGTGAGATTGTTATTTTTCACTATAAATAAGAAAAATATCAATATTTAAATCATCAAAGTCTTGTTGGTGTACCAATAGCTCTTATTTCATGATAGACCTAAATGAACATATTTCTTATGAAAAAACGAACTTTAATGAACACAGGTTTCATGAAGAGTGTTGTTGAGAACTGAGTGAAGAAAATGGATTTTAGTGACAGGTTTTTTGAAAAAGATAGAAGTTATACAAAATCATAATGTTCATAAAATTACTTGAGTGAACTCAGTTTGAATTTGGAAAATATTATGGAATTCATTGAAGCGTCATAATTTCACCATCATATTGAAATGAATCATCAAGATGTACTTAGATATGGAAGCGACCTTTAAGTCGATAAATTGAGTAAGCATTCACCCAAATCAGTGAGAAAGAGGGAGTTGATGGAAGTGATATGAGGTATGAAGTGCATTGCACCGAGAATCTTGTAAAGGAATGGATCCTGACACTTAGTGATCATGATCAAACAATTATAATCCAAAAAATCTATTGAATCTTCTCAGATTTAGATAAAACTGGAAGGCTATCGGCATATTCTCCTTGTATTGGACATTAGAAGTGACCCAAGTAAAATCATTATGTTGAGTTAATATTTCATCATATGTGTCTTGGGTGATTTCACCATTCCATAAGACAAGTTTCATGAGTTCCTACCAACATGGTATATGATCTATTCAATTGAATGAAAAATTTGACACCCTAATTCACCCATCCCCTCATAGAGTGTTCCAAGATCTAATAATATGGATAGAATTATCACCTTACTAAATATCTAAGTGGTGATATATACACTAAAACGGTCTCATTTATTAGTGAAATATGGATCTTGTACCAATAATGGATTTGTTGAATTTAAAAGGGGTAATCATTTTAGTGGGATCACATTTAAAAAATATCCTTATGAAATGAATTTAAAGCATGACACTCATATAATAAAATATTTTGTTTTAGATATATAGTATCAATATTAATAAACATAACATTGATATGAAACTGTGAAAAGAATAATATTAGTGTAATAAACTCCTAATATTGGAGTCTTTAGAATAATTATTAAGTAAAAAAGGATAAATTTTATCTCTTAAACTAATAAATTCCTGAATAAACCAACAATTGAAGTTTTAAAACACTTAAAATCATGATACTTATTAAAATAAGAATAATTAAATAAATATTTCAATAGAATTAGATGAAAAATAACCTTAGGAACATTGGTATCCACACAGATATACTCAATATAATAGGTTGTGTTAATGACTTTTTAAAACTAGTGGTTTTATTAAGAAATAGTATAGCTCTATAATTCATTTTATTTTCATAAATGGGAATGTTACATTGATATGAAAGTATTAAATGAATTTCTCCCCACTATTATCAAAGTGTTGATAGAATATGAACTATGTATATGATTCCTAGATTCTGGTACTTTTTAAACAAAAAATTGGGTAAAATTTTAAACAAGAAGAAGAAAAGTCTGTCGTAAATTCGAAAAATATTTCTTTAGGTGTCTAGATAAAGTCACTAAACCTAGAGTTATCAGGTAAGTGGAGTAATAATTCTATATGATGACGTTTTATAAATACTAAAATGGGTATGTAAAACTTCATATAATTATCCATGTTAGATATATGTGTTATAGAAATTAATTCTTCAATTTTTAATGATATATGATACCAAATGTGTAATTTAAAAATATTATAAATATATCTGAGTTTTAAATTGAGGGAATAATATATTAATTTTTTAGTTTATTTTCATGTGATTGAGAAAATATTTTTTGCTTCCATAATTTAAATGTAAAAGAATAAATCAATCTTATAAGGATTTAAGTAAAGGATGTGTGTATTCATATCATTTCTCTTATATGATAAAATAGGATTCTTATTAAAAACAATTATGTACAATATTGGATAATAAACTCAATGCATATGGTTTATGATTCATCATATTATAAATATGTTTTGAAAAAGATACAATTATAAAAACATTATCTAGGATAATGGTGTTTAATAAAATTATTAAAATATAAGGAAAGATATTCATGTAAACCATTATTATTGTATTTTAAGGAATACAATATTTTTTATAGAGAAAATTATCCAAACACATAGAGTACAATATATGATATATAGACAATAGTTTATTTGTTATATATTTATATTAAAAGGAAAAAGGTGTTATTTTCCAACCTAAAAAGAGTTATTTTTTCACGGCATCATATTATGAAGATAATATTATGTCTAATAATCTAATGAAAGTATGTTTGGACATATATAAGTTCAAATTTTACAAAAACATAGTATACTAGATAAATTTTTTAGTAAGTTTCATTTAATATCCCAAAAGATTTAAGGGTATAAGAGTAAAGATAAATGTAAAGAGCTATACATTACTATTATAATAAAGTTAAAGTCACTTTATCCAAAAGTAGTTTTGGATATGTTAGTAAAGTAGTTATATAAACACTTACATTAGTTACCTAAATATTTCGAGGAGAATTTTTTTTGGAAATGGTTCAATGTTTGATGATGATATGCATTGAAAGACTTTCATGTAAATAAAATGAGTTAAAATCAGTCCATTTGATGATGTGAAGTTAAGGAGTTTGAATGTGTTCAGAAATTTAAAAATTAGGTTTGAAATTCTTTAAAATAACCATTATTCAAAGTTTCCTACTTCATATATTTTACTCATTAAATATTTTTGGGGTAGTTCTTTATTAGACGGTCACATAGTGATGCGCCAGGAACTACATATAGAAGTATTGAGTGAAAATAAATTTCATAATATTTAGTAAACATGATGATGATATTGAATTATATCATATATCAAATGGTAGATAGGAATTATTAGGAATTTTTTTAAGTATTCTTAAAACAGTTTCAAAATATTAAAAGTATCATTTAAAAGAAAATATATACTTTATCATTATTTCATGATTGTTGCATAAATTTATTTGTTTATATATATTTTATGATGTGAAATGATAATTTAACTCTCAAATTATAAATTCGAATTATCCATAACTTATTTTCATCATGGAATATTATATTTTATAAAAAAACGGTATGTTTGTCAAAAATATTATTCTTATAGAGATACGAGATATGCTCATGAGGAACAAAATTGGTTTTTGTTCTAGATGACCCACAAAGTATACCACATAATGTGTTATATAATATGTATTTGGAACACTATGGGTGAATATATAATATTTGGAGTACCCACTACCTATGTTTGGTGAGAAACATTGCATGTGAACCATTATAATTTGATAACTTTATTACATAATACTTAAGTCTCATCTAATTAGGGGGTGGTTGGATATACTACAAGTCATGTCTTCAGTTGGAGTATAAAAAAGATGTGGATTTTCATCTCATATAATTATTATGGCATTTGGTCCCTAAATTGAGATAAATTGAGATAAATTGTGCGGGCATACCCATATAGTACCTTTAATGTTCTTATATATTCAAGTGAGGTACATGTGATGTAATTATTCATAAAAGGTTAATTACATGGTAATTTTTTCATTGACAAAGTCAATTTATACTCAAATACTTGAGAACATATGAGTTATCTATTTTGGGATGAAATACTTCATGTCTTATGGTCACTCAATGTCTTGGAAAAAGGGATTATATGAGAATTCATGTTATCATATGATATTTTTAGTGAACATTGTTATAGAGATGAATGTGTTCGATAGATATCACACTAGATCACTTTATAGATTATGTATCATTGATTATTTTCAAAAGGATTATCCTTCATTATTTTATGGATTTAGTGTTTCATTTTTATTTACAATACTCAAAAGGCATGTGGGGTCACACTTTGTGGTTGACTAAGTGAGGACTGAGTATGGCTTTGAGAGATTTATTAAAAATGTTATAAAGTTAGTATAAAAGTTTTTTGGATGGACATTCTAAAGTAATTTCATATGATGTTATACATTATGAATTCGATTGAAGCCTTCTAAAAGTTATTTAGAAGAAATATAAAAGGATTTTTGGAAATGTTTTCATGTTTTACGATTTAAGATATTAAATACTGTGAAATTACTTAAAATTAATTTAGGAATTAGTTCTTGTGGAAGATTTTA
The DNA here is from genome assembly GCA_963277665.1 of Viscum album. Lineage (NCBI taxonomy): Eukaryota > Viridiplantae > Streptophyta > Magnoliopsida > Santalales > Viscaceae > Viscum > Viscum album. The sequence continues at coordinate 1,386,573,001 of OY728123.1, forward strand.
AGAGACATTCCATAATACCCAATTATATATGATGTATATCTATATTATAACCTATAATATTGGGATACTGTAATGAATTCCTTGATTCATTGATTCATTGTGAATGAATGGCTATAACAGAAGGGTTCACTACTCATGGACGTCTTAGTTTATGACTATCTATATCATAAGGTATGGTATAGGTTCTATTTTCTTCAAATTTTTGGGTGAATGAATGATAATAGTTATCTTTCAACTGATCTTCCACATTTTCTATCCTAAATTAAGAGTTGTTGAATATGCTGAAACAAATGGTATTTATTTCATTTATGTAAGGGTTGTATGAACCGATCAAGACATTTAATCATGTGTTATAACACATGAGTAACCTAACCTGAAAATTAAATTATTATTTCAAAATAACTTTTAAGGAAAATAGGAAAACTTCACATGTTCGACATCCAGAATCAATGAGCGCGGTAAGAAATCACAAAATTATTGAAAATAATGCTAATATTATTGGATTCACTTACCCAGTATAGCTCCCACTAAAGGTTTTTAACCATTGTAAGCAGACCCTCCATGATTAAATCTTGAAAATGGTCAACTAGTTTGTCCCATTTATGGAGGTACTCCTTCACATCTGTCGTCTCTTCATTGAAAATTCATGCCGAAATTTTATCTTTTTTGTCAAAATAGGACTTTTTTCCCTTATTGGAATCCTTTTGGATCTCTCTTTCTAAAATTCTGATCAAATCATGCGCTAATGAATTGACCTAAAAAATCCATTTGGACACCTCTATTATAGAATTGAGAATAAGTTCAAGGTATTTATCTTTACCCCCATCATTCTTTATTTCCACATCACCCATCACTTATAACTCATAAGGTCCACAAATTACCTTACCCTTGGAATTGTTTAGGACTGATTCCTTCTTTTGATTCTGGTCTTGAACTGTAGATAAATTTTTCATCTCCTTGTCACTTTTTCATATCTTGTTTTCATCATATTAGGAATCTTGGAATAGTATTTCCAACCTTTTTCCTTCTTCCCTTTAATCACAAGGTAGCCCCCCGCGTTACAGATCCCCTTTCATCCTTTCTTCTTCCTTGGACTGTGAATTCCTCTAACTCATGTTCCCTCCTCACTATCCATAAAGAATTGACTAGAAACTCATCATTATCCTCTTGTAATGGTGTCTGCATTATCAGTTCATCAAGATCCAGAGCCAGGCATGAATCCTCCATTTCTCCAAAGAAGTTGGAAAGGGTAATGGGCAGTGAAGAAATCTTTGTAGACACCCTGCCCGACACCTTCACCCAACCCTCATGATAACCATTTTCCCAACTAGTGAAAGAACCTCCACCCGCCTATGGATGCCCATCAATACCTTCACCATTACTCATAATAAATTCCCCTTCACACCTATTAGGTTCAGACTCAACCTCTAGAATCTAACTCTCCATCTTCTCCTTTTATGGGTTGTCAACCTGTTGTTCAACCACATGCTCTACTAGCACAATGTGGGAAGATCAGACAGCTAGAGCTTTCCTTCCACACTCCCCAGATGTCACAATTTGATAGTAGGAGTGCATATTATGAGCCACCCCTCCCTTGGAACTGATTTTTTTTTTCACCCAGCACACCATAGAAAGGGGGAACCTCATCCATCGAATTAGGGTGATATGATCCTGCCTCTAAACAAGGATGGTCAGCACATATAGTTTAAACTGGAAGAACTCCAGAATATATTTCATTTGATATCGAGTTGCGAGATGCGCAGTATCCCATATGAAGAGGTCCAAGATGAAGATAATAAAAACAAAAATATAACCCGTTCTCAAAAGCCACAGATTGAATACATCCCAATTCATCACTAATCATTATCCAGACAGCTTCAACCCGAGGCTTTGAGATGTCTACTTTCATGCATATATGGGTAGAAATTGGATGTCGTAATGATCTTGATTTCTCATCAAACACGAGGAATCTCTTTATGTGATTACATATCATCCATAGAATTGACGGGTTTTGTAATGGAAGGGGCAGGCCCGATAAACATACCCAAATTACTGCAATTGGAAGATAATATTTCCAGTGAAACTTGTAGCTTCATCTTATAAGGATAAAATTGGAACCATATTAGGATTTACTACCTTTCGACCACACTAAGGAAAGATCTTCATCACAAGAAAAGCGCAAGAGAAATTGGCATGGATCCAAAAAAAACTACGATGACTCCTCCCTAAAGGGGACAAATTTCATTTACAAACCCATCAAAATTATTGAGCAATGTCCATTGATGAACGAAATGAGAAACCAGGGATAATATGTGGAGAAATGTTGCCTCTATGAACTCTTGTAAAGAAAAAAAAAGAGAATAAACCCCTCAATGGAATATAGGTACTTTTAAGAAAAGGAAAATAAGGTGAAAGTCCAAGAGGTAATATGGATTTATAAAAAGGGAGAAGGATAGATGTGAGAAGAAATAGGGGTCAGGAAGAATGGCCATCTCCATTGCCCAAAATCCGAAGAGAATAAACCCCTTGGTCCAGAATATATGACTTAATGTAGTATCATCTGAGGAGAATCATAAAGGTATTTATAAAGATCCTACTACGATGTGGTGGTATGTATAATAGCTTTTTCTAATCCATATATGAATGTCCCACATCCCAAAGATCTCTTATCCTAATTACTTTAGCTGATGAGGAATTAATATTTCATGATTGATAAAGGATCACACTCATATAATGAATTACTAAGTAGTAGACTATGGATATTTTAAGTAGAGGGATGTATTTTGGATTCATTTATTATGAGATTCATCAAGAATGGATAAATATATATTCAACTGTGATCAATATTAAAGGTATATGAGTTTAACCAATAGAAACATATATAAATATAACATCATTTTATATGAACATAAAATACCTAATATATTTATACATGCCTTAAAACTATAATGGTTTATTGTCTTTAGATACTAGATACATAAACAACTTATTTAATAAAGGATCTCCAATGTATCCTTAAATATTATTCATATTAATACCCTTCTAGACATATCATACTTAGAACCTATCACTAAAACCTAGGGAATTAAAACATAATAAATGGTGGGCCAAGATGCTCAGTAAAGGTAAACATCAGAGATATCAATCAATGATCACACATTATAATAATGGTATGATAAAATCGTAATAAGATATGTAATTCATACCCAATCAATTTAATATATGTAACCATCATTCATGGAACAAATATTTGTTATAAAAAAGAATTGAATATTTATAAGTGTGTGAAATCATCAATAATCAATTATGAGTCTTGAGATCAAAACATAAACATAGTATTTTGGAAAAAACATAAGCTGATAACAGTGTGAACATGTATAAATGGAATCATTTTCACTTCATAAGTTAAGGACACGAAATTAAGTCCCTCCATAAACTTATGGACATGAAAAATGGTCCATCCATAAACATATGGACATGAAAACATGTCTATACATAAAATTGTAGACATGAAAATTGGTCCATGCATAAACTTATGGACATGACACTATGTCCATGTATCTGTTGGTGAACATTAAATAAATTTCACACATAACATAATTATCTAATGTGTTTTTCATATTTACCCAATGCATTAGAGATCTATAATGGAACCACAAATCATATAACCATAATACATTCATAAGTATACCAAAATATCATTAAAACATTTAAAATTTCTTCATAACATACCCATTGAAAAGAAAATATTTTTTAAAATATTTCATCATTATAACCATAAATAATATAGTGAAATAATAAGGATGGTATTAGATAATTGTATAACCATTGAAAGATAAGTAACATCAAATGATGTAATCATAGATGAATAATTCCTTTATAATATTACATTGAACAATGGTCGAGTAAAATAAATTTTTTATTTTGAAAGCACTTGTTTAAAATCTAAATATTCCAAAAATATTAAGAAAAAAATTTATTTGAAAATAGACATGTAAAATTATAAATAAATATTCCACATTAGGATTTATCATGATAGTGGGAATATTCATTTATATCATATATGTTAAAATATTACATTCATTTTGTCCTTTTGAAAAAAGTAAAAAAAATATATTTGAATTTTTTAAAATGATTACATTTAAAAGGATTAAAATGAATTAAAAGTTAATGTAAATTAACCTTTTGAAACAATTAAATTATAGGTATAAATAAAAATAAAGAAATTTTTAGGAGAATTGATATAGATTAAAAATCTGGAGACCAAATAAAAATTTAAGGTTATCTTTTCTTTAAAAACATTTTCTCAATCATTTTAAGTACCAAAGAGTGGTAAAGAGTACTAATACTCATAAAATTAAGAAATTAGTAGAGGAGAATAATAATTATAGGGTTTTATCATAAAATTATCATATAATTTATTCTTTTTAAATTCAACCATAAAAATCTCAATTAAAATAGGATTGAGTCAAAAATATGTTACCTCATGTATTTTACAAATTCATTTGAATTAAATCCTATTATATAATAAATATAGAATTATTTTAAATTTGTTATAAAACCATATCCATAAATATCATACCATATATCATTTATCTATAATATCCTATCATCAATTTATTAATAAGTCATTAATAAATTCATTGTTCGTAATGATAACTATTTTATTTTTCACATAGGTTTCAACTCAGTAGTTTCAATCCTTATAATTTAAAAATGGTTTCATAGTCAATAGGATGTTAATAATGTAATAATTAATATATTTAAACATTATATTAAAATTTTTAACTATTAAAATAAAGTGGTTATTAAAAAAATAATTACATCACTTTGTGGAGATGTTAATCTGTATGTATGCATGAGTGATGTTTCCACTTTTTGATAGTGGAAAAAAAGAAAGGTAAATAATAATTCAAATTTATATAATTATTATTATATAATATATATCATATATATTCATTAAATCTATCTTTATTACCATCTATTTGTTATTCTAGAATAATATAAAATTACACAAGAGGGGGTGAATTTTGTTCTTTTAAACATCAGGATATTTTTGAATTTTATTCGTTTTTATATAATATGGAGATATGTAAAATTTTTTAACATAATTATGTAATGTATTTGAAAAACATATAAGAAGATCAAAACCATTTTTATAGTGGTTTGGGACATAATTATACCCTATTCCACTCCACCAACACTCTCTTAGTGATTTTAGTGATTTTTACCCAATATGTCCTCTTATCATAAGACCTCTATAATTGAGTGCATAAAGTTAACACCTTTAAAAAAATAACTTCAAAGCGACTTCTAGTTATTTTATAGAGAACTAAATTATCCATATCTTAAAATGAGAACTTGACACTTCACCATGATTTAGTATGAGTGGCTGATACTAAAAGAAATCACGATTAACTGATTTGATGGAGAAACATATTTATCCCATAGTTATTGAAGAAACTAGAAGATAATGTTGATTATTATTCAAATATAGGATTAATTAAGAAATAAAATCTTATAAGATATCCTGGTTGCAAATAATCATCAAGAAATGCATCAATAGAACAATATCAACAACATCAATAGAATTATAGTCAAATAGAATAATATTGTGACATGTATGTCGATAAACTGTATCTCCTTAGAATAGAAGATATGTTCATTATTTTTAAAAAGTTTCTCTCACTTTTAATGATACATCCTATTTTAGTTAAAAATAGAAACTTGGTTTGATTTTACTCAAATAGATCCAAAATTTCTAGTAAAAAATTATGAGTACATGAATTTTAAATGTTCAAATAATGGTGAAACGTCCATTACAAATAGAAATGATTTAATCTATTAAAAACAAGCCTGTAAATAATTATTTAATTAGCTTTAAAAAGATATATAATTATGGAAATACCATTTCATAACTCCAAAAAAATATCTTTAATTTACACTCTATAGTTTACCAAGTCAAACATAGGGATAAATTTGAAAGTACAGTTCACAATGTATAGTTCACTTCAAAATTATGGGTTGTTGAACAATACACCAATTAAAAAAACATAAGGATTATTCCAAAAAGTATTATTCCTAATATATAATTTTTAAATAGAATACAGTATCTGATCCATATAGTTACTCCCAAAACAGGTTTAAAAAACATACATTACTCTTACAAACATATGGTATAAAAATTCTTTATAGAGGGTTCCACTTCACCCCTTGAAAGGTGGGTTATTAAAAAGTAAATAAAAAAATCCTTCGGGCCATTGGAGGATGAAAATTGTTTATAGAATCCTTAATAAAATATCCAGAACACTTCAAGTAAAACTTTAACACATAAATAAGATAGGTTTCTCTAGAAATGTATTCTTGAAAAGTACTTAATGTTATTTTATTATTAAAACAAACAAGGATATTTGTGAGCATCAAAGTAAACTATATTCATAGAGTATTATTGATACAATACAAGCACAAAAATATCTACCTTTTTTACGATGATAAACCCATATGTCAAACACTTTTAGGAAATATATGAAATGTAAATAGAAAATAAAATAGATCCTTAAAGGGATATAAGATAAACTTTAGTTCTCATTTAAGGTTTTTTAATAGTCGATAAATAATGAATATTAAAAAAATTTATGTTGACCAAACTAAATAAATTTTTTAATGGATAAAGACTAATATCACAAAATTAAATTTTTTTTATTATCCCTGTTTAATATATTATAACCAAAATAATTTTGTTTTTACCCAAATTTTCTTATTTCTTTGTGATATCAAAAACATCTTAACAAAAAATATGTTTATAACATAATTAATGTAGTAAAAAACTATAAGTAAATATTTTCTTAAGCTAATAAAAATAACCCCTTTTCAATCACTCTATTATAATAGATAACAAGAAATAAAAAAACATAATTATAATGATAAATATAATTTCCTAAAAAAAATTCCAATGATTACAAGAAATATTTGGCTCGAAAAAAATTAAGAAGCATGATTAGATAAGGTAAAAGGTTTTGGTTAAATGAGGTTTCAAATTTGGATGAATCCTGAATAGCCTGATGAACATCCTTGAGCTTTGAAATCATTCCTTCAAAAATTTTGATTAAAAATATTAGCTCGTTGTTTCATAGAAATCATTGATTCCTATCCTATTTTCAAAATTTTAACCAAATTGACTTTCCAAAAGTCATTGAATGTCTCCAAAGATTTTAAAAACATCATCATCATCTTAATTAACTAATTGAGAAGGATTTTAATACTAGGATCATCATATGTTAACCTTTAAACAATATCTTTGTGACTTTAAATTAAAATTTGAGGTGGAACACTATCCCACATAAGAATATGTATTTGTTTATTTATTGAAGATATAACCATAATAATATTTTAAATTTATCTAATTAAATCTGGTTAAGTGTGATGACTATAAGTAGAATCCATTACTTTACAAGAGATACTACATATCAATTCAAATTTAATTCCTAGGTATTTATTTTAATCCCAAAATTTTGAATTTTAAATAGATTCTAACTTGGGATTCCCAACTTGATAAACAAATTTATCTATAAAATGCATCAAAATATCTTCTTGAAAAATAATTTTCTTATAGGTTTTGTAGCTAAGATTTAATTAATTCCAACTCTTCTTGTGGAATAGTTGAACTATTATGATATCCCAAATAATTTTTAGTAACTTCTAGCTTACATTGAGAGGATGAATTCAAATGTTTCATATGATTATATTTACAAAAGAAATTTAAATTTGGGAATTAAGATAATAAAAAGATAACTTCTTCTTAAATTTGAGATGTTTTTCCAACATCAACTAGAACTAGGGACATATATTTATTCTTCTTAATGGAAGATGATGAACATAGACCATCAAATTTTATTTTCTTAATGGATTTAGTAGAAACCCTGTCCAAATATTATGTAGAATCTGAGACTATCGAGTTTTATATTATTTGATCAGTTTTAAACATTAATGTTTTATTTTTTTAATTATCTAGTGAATTATTTTCTCCTTGATATTCTTAATGATTATCATTCTCATATTTATTCTTGGTTAGTTTTTATACAGAAGTGGTTGTTACTTATATATAAGTTTTTTGTTAAATTCATGAATCTTTAGTTTCTTGTCCCTAAAATTCATGTTATTATATATTTCTAGGCCTTGTTACAAGACTCTCACTTTTCTCTTCTTCGGAGTGTTTTTCAGATGAATTATGAACATCTCTTATATTAGGTGCATCACTGAACTCAACCCTGAGTCTCCAACCTATTTCCTCAACAACACCCCTATCTTTGATTCCCTAACTTCTCCACCCTGAATTCATATTGATTTAGATGATTTATGAGTAATTTTTATCCCCCAATGTATGTGCACTAGATACTTTCTGGTCATCAACACAAACAAGAATTGGATTTCCATTTGAGGTTCTCTAAAAGAATCCAACTTATTATAAGGTTTAATCAGAAATAATGTTATTGTGATGACATCTGATGGCCATCTGAATATCACAGATCATATTTTTTTATACATAATAAAATAAACAAGCTTTCTATATGGATAACAGAACATTAAGGACTCTTTTTTATAGTAATGATTCTTATACGATTTCATATATCTACTAAAATTAAATTTAATGCCACTTAACATATAAAACAAGTTATGCATATCTGAAAAGATAATTTTCTCTAACTCAAAAATACTTGGCACTATTATAGATTGAATAACTTTTACGAGTAAATTATAGTCATATTCAAGATATTTCACAAATATATATCATATTTGAGTGTACCCAAAAAGAAAATAAATAATATTCTCATGCTTATTCTTCACATCCCTAATATATCGATGTTTAAAATGAAAAAAACATTCATGAGGTCACTTTAAAATCATGGATATTTATACTAAAGATAATAAAAAGTCAATATCATTTACCATTTAGGAGACAAAGTCCTATGTGTCACCAAAAAATAAACTGGGAAGGTTCATTAGGATTATTGGATTTATTGTTGAAAACGTACTCTATATTTTCATTAATGAAAATAAATTCCAACCCTTAAAAAGATAAGTATTTATTTAATTGTATTTTAATCTAAAATAACCACTCAAAGTCAAAAACCATCCCTTGAAGGACTCTTCAATCAGCTATTTAAGTGAGTTGGCACTTAGATATTATCAATTTTATATATTTTATCCACTTTTTATTTCCCATTACAGAAAACATGAATGTTGTATGTTCAGATATTCGGGTTTGGAAGAGAAGTTGAGAGATCTAAAAGAGGGTTTGTGATAGAGGGTGGGAGAGAGACAGAGAGATTTTCTAATGTTTTTTATTGAATTTTCTTTTCTTTATTGAGACAAAATAATAAAAGTAATAATTTTATATTTTAATTTTTAGAATACATGTCTCCTAAAAGATTAATAAATCAATATTTTATTAAATAAAAATATAACCAAAATCTAAATATAAAGGAAAGTAAATAAATAAAACATAACTAAATTTAATGGTATTCAATATTTTATTTTTATATAGTATTATATATACCTAAATCATCCTTAATAAATTCAAAACTAGTTATGGGAAGTGTTTTGGTGAAAATATAGGCATATTGATATTCTATATAGACAAACCCCAAAGATATATCCTTTTCTGGAATATGGTCTCATAGAAAATTATTCCTTATATCAATATGATTAGTTCTTGAGTGCATTAATATATTTTTTTAAATATTAATATCACTTTTATTATCTCATAAAATAGGAATATTATTGAAATTGATTATGGGGTTTAGTAGTGCGTGTTTTATCCAGAACACTTGTGCATAGTAACTTCCAACAAAGATATATTTTGCCTCAACTGTATGTTGACAAAGCCACTGAATGTTGTTTCTTACATGACCATGAAACTACAGAATTCCCCAAAAATTTATAGGTTTCATATGTAATATTTCTATCTAATCTACACCCTCTCAAATTATCATCTGAATATGAAATTAAATTATAATCATATATTTATTGGTAAAGGATTGAAATATAGTTTCATTAAATTAGTTTTCAAGAGTTATCCAAATCATGTTTTATATTTGTTACACATAGGATGTATATACGTTTTACTATTTTCAAGTCCAAACATTTTCAATAAATAAATCATATATTTTCATTAATTTAAAACATTCCCATAATATTTTTGATATAATTGAAATCCATGAAAGAAAATTAATTCTTCCATCATTTCCATTTCAAGTTCCCTTTCATAAGTTTTAAAAAAATCAATGTAAATATTTTTATTAGTCGATAAAAAAATAACATCATCTACAAAAATATGTAATAACAAAATATCAAAAAACAATTATTAAAGAGAGTAGGATTTTCTAATCCTAGAGAAAATCTATTTTTCTCATAAATGAATTAATCTTTCATACTAATATCATGGTTATTATTTAAGGTTATAAATATATTTAGTATGTTTGAAAACTGACTTTGGTAGATTAGGATTTTCAAAACATGGTGGTTTTTCAATATAATCTCCCTCCATTAAATATCTATTTAGAAAATTTTATTTTACATCCATATGATATAATTTAAAATTCACATACAATACATATGCTAAAAGGATTCTAATAGCTTCTAATTTTAAAATAGGTGAAAATATTTCATCATAATCTATTTAAAATTTATAATCATATTGTTTAGCTACTAATCTATCTAACTTTCGTATTATAATACTTCATCTATAGTTTTATGTTTTATTTAAGATATGATGGAAGATGATTCAGCTAGATTTTCGACATTACTTCTTATCCAAACATCTATATCTAAATTTACTATTATTATTTTCAAAGGATGTTCCTTTAAGGTTATAGGTTTTCTAATTAAAACACTTTTGTGTTCACAAATTTCATGTTCTTCTAGACTAGATTAAATATCATCATATACTATTTTATTTTTAAAATCATTTTTTATATATTTAAGTCTCGTCTTCTCTAAATAATTTGTAACTTCATCTATTTTATTCTTTTTATGATCAAAGGGACCAGTTTAATCAAATGTCACAAGAACATATTCATAAACTATATTGTAATTTTTTTACTATATATTCTATAGACTTTATAAATATAAAAATATGTTATAAAGGTTCCGACCTATAACTTAGGATCTAAATTACCAATATTTCCCTTAGTATTCATGATATATACCTTATATACAAACATTTTAAGGTATCTTACCATAGGTTTTTTGTTATTACATAATTTATAGGGTTTTTTTATAAATGGATTTATCAAAAATATATTCATTGTATGGAAAGATGTTTCAACAAATTCTACCCAAAATTGGTAGGAACACTATATTCATTCAACATTTTCCTTTCCATTTCTTGAATAATCCAATTTCTTATTTCTACAGTTCCATTTTTTTAAGGTTTTCTTGGTTTAGATAAAGTTTTTTTAATATCCAGCTCTGAGAAAAAATAATTAAACTCTCTATTCCCAAATTCTATACCATGATCACATATAAATGAAATAATTTTAAAATCATTTTCATTTTTAACTATTTTACAAAAGTGGATGAAAATAGAGAAAAACTAACTTTATTGATTTAGATAATAAATGAAAGTAAATATAGAAAAATCATCAAATAAAAAAAACATAAGTACTTATAGATAGAATTTATTATGATGATAGTCCAAAAAATCAATGTGGATACGTTCTAGTGGTTTGGATATAGCAACCTTGTTAACATATTTAAAGGATGACCTGTGTTTCTTGTCTATTAGACATGAATCAAAAAATATATCTTTATCAAATTCATGACTAGGATAATAATAAACTAAATTTTTCTTTGAAAATTTATATAAATTAAATAAATTATATTGTCCAAGTATCCTAGTGAAATCCACGATTTATTTACCTCATCAATCCAATAATACACTTTTTTTCACAAAAGGAATTAATATCTAAACTATAAACATTTTTTTCTCGGTGATTTAAATTTAACAAGTTTATATTTAAAAATATAGAATGGATTATTAGAGAAATAAACATTAAAACAACATCACATAGTTGAGAGACACATATCATATTTTTATTCTACCCTTCAACATATAGTACTCTGTTGATTAAATTTATGTTTTCTTTCTCAACTGATTCAACTGCAACTATTTTCCCTTGAGAATTATACCATATGGTAACAAAGACTCCATATAATTTTGTTAAAGTATTAAAATAATAATATTATCCACTTATATATCTTGAGTAAGAACTAAAAATATGTCATAAAACATTTTTTTCATGTGACCTTCTTCCTACAAAACATTAAAAAAATATTTTTTTGGTTCCTGTGTTTTCATGGATCTAACTATCTCAGAAAGCCATGAATGGGAAACTAGAATTTCAAAAAAATATAAAAATTATAGGGAAACCTTAAGAAATATTTTTAAAGAAAAATTATTTTTTATTTCACTAATTTGGGGAAATATCAACAAATATTTATTGGAATAATGGCCTTTAATTCCATAATAAAAACAGGTGAATCTTGACATATTGTTATTTTTAGAACTTTATACAAAATAATTTCTATATAATTTTGACTCTTCTATATATATTCTTATTCCATATATCTCATTTTTATAATAATTTTTACCAAGAATCTAATTTATAGATTCTACTCCCGTATTCAATATATTAGTATCACTTTCCAAGGAATCTACTTTAGCCTGCAACTCTTAAAAAAAATTCATTAATAGATCAGTTTGAGGTAGATTCAATAAATTCTTATTTTAATTTAAAGTGTTCTTTTAACATGGAGTATATTTTATTTAAAATAGAACTTTTAATACTTTTTGTGATTTGGGTTTTTACTAAATAGGCATACTTTTATTCTAGCATTGATAAATAAGTATCTAATTTTCTATTAGAACAACATTCTTAAACAAAACCAGTAGAATATTAAGTTTTGTACCTATTCTTCTTCTATAGCCATAAAACACATATTTGATTTTAGATTGGTTAGATCATTCTATGAATCACTTTTATAAGTATTGTTTAAGTCCTTATAGACACTCCAAGTATCCTTCAATGATTTTTTGTCTTTGGGCATATGATCAGTTCTCACAAGGTACTTCTTTTCTTTTCCATTTTACTATTCTATCATTTTAGTTTGGGGAAATTAGGTCTGATATTTCTCATTTTCATGAATTAATATAATTTTACTAAATTAAGTCCTTGACCATAATTTTTGATTATTATGAAGGATTTTTTGAAGCCTTTCTTATTATTATAAAATTTACTGTATCATTAGGATAGATGATTCAATTATATGAGAGAATCTGAACATTCAAAATAATTTGTGAGTAGAATATATACTTTTGAATTATTTTCATATTTTTTATTTAAATATAAGATCAATATTCTCCCTTTTATCATCCTATTATCTTAATCTTCATATTGAAATTCTTATTCACTCATCATTAGTGTTCAAATAAATTGTTTCATTTCCAGTTCTTATATAGGAGTGGATTGTCAGATTACAATAGATATCCCATTCAATTTAGTTTGTATGAATTTTATAACATTTTAATATTTATCTAATTGTTCAATTGGATCTCCCAAGGAAGAAACAAAATTAACTATTTCAATAAATATTCCCTTCATCTGAGTAATTATTTCACCATTATATATTCATAAAGTGTCAAATTTCATCTTTGTAGTGTAGTATCTTAATTTCCTAACATTATTAGTTCCTTCATAAGAAACAAAAATAGTTTCCAAAATCTCATAGCTAGTAGTACATTGAGATACTTTATTAAATTCATCTAGAAAATTTCCATATATAATATCATTCATGGAGCCTCAATTGACATCATACACAACTTCTTTAGTAGCTTCCCATTTTTCTAGTTCATCATGGATTTCATATTATTTTTCTATCATCATGTAAAATTGTAATCCAAGATTCTTTAAAAAGATAATCATATGATATTTACAGAATCTATAATTATGAAGATTAAAATAAGGATCATAGATCAAGGATATTTTTTCATTATATTCAGTCATCGATATCTGTCTTTGTATAGACCATTTACTTGAGCTTGTTATAGCTTATTAGAAATATTCAAAATGCACTCCATGACTACCAATTTTTACGTCGAAATAATAGGATGATATATAATAGGGGTTTAATTGTGTTATTTTATAAATCATTATAGATTCAAATTTTATCCATCTTTATATAATATTAATACATACAGTGTTCTCCCATTTAAGCATGTTATGCAATGGAAAAATATAGAATATGAACATAATAGTTTTTACAATGGTCTAGGGAAAAACGATCCCCTAGTCCACTCAACCAATTCTATCTCAAAAAACTTGGTTATTTTCACTTTATATTTACTCTTATCATAATAGCTACACAATAGAATGAAGATAGTTGACACATGTACAACAAGTCTTTCACAGAGACATACAGTTCTTTTATAGGGGACTAAAATATCACTACAATGTAATGAGAAGTTAACACTCAATCATGACTGAGTATGAGAAGTTGATACTCTATTAAATAAATATTAATTAATTAAATTGAGAAATATATTTAGCACACAGGTAAATAAAGAGCTGACAAATAATGAATCTTCTACTTCAAGGATAAGAGTATACCAGAAATAAAATCTTTTAAGGTATCCTAGTTAAAAAAAGATCTTCAAGAAATACAGCAACAAAACATTCACACCAACATAAATTGAATAATAATCAAGTAACACAAGATTTTTACATGTATGTTTTCAAAGCATATCTTCTCAAAATAGCATAAATGTTCATTATTCTTAAAATTTCCTCTCACTGTGAATGATACAAATTATTTTATTTAAAAAAAGTTACTTCAATTTATTTTAGCCAAATTGATCCAAAAATATTGGATTTTAAATCATGATTATTTGAATTTAAAATGTTCAAAGAAATTAAAAATAACCCTTATAAATATTAACAATTTAATATATTGAACATGAGTCTTCGAATTAGTATTTCAGAAGCTTGAAAAGGATATTTAATTCCAAAGAGACCATTATATAAATCCCAGAAAATATATTGATTGTAGAATTAATAGTTGAACAATTCAAAAATATGGTTAACTTTGATAGTATGGTTTATAGTGTATTTTTAACTTCAAAATTTTGGGTTATTAAAAAAGTTGTTAGTTTAAAAAACATCGGGTTTCTTTTCATAAGTAACATTTTTATTCCATGATTTTTCAATAGTGTAGGGTAATTGATCTAAATTTAATTCCAAATGTAGTGTTTTGAAACCATAAATTACTCTTATAATTATTTTTTATGAAAATTATTTATAGATTACTTAATAACATATCTAGAAAACTAAATATAAGTATTTAAAATTTAAATAAATAAAAAATCTCAACAAATATAATCTTAAAAATGAATAAAGTTTCATTAGTAAAAGAAACAAGGGTATTTGTGAGCATAAAAAGCAATATTATTAATAGAATATTATTGAGAAAATAGATTCTCAACACCATGTAAAAGAAATAAAAAAAATGAATCAAATCGTTTCATGGATGTGGTAGTCCACACATACACATGAGTGACATTAAGATTTTCCAAAAGATGGAAGGGTGTGGAGGTAGATAAGATGTTATAATTATATAGATATAATTATTTCATAAATATCATATATAAGCATAAAATCCATCATAATATCAAATCATGAATTATTTTGATGAAAAATGAATCATATGAATATATGGAGGTGGTAGTCTGGATGTATACATGGGGGATAATTTCATTTCTTATTTAATGGAAAATTGGGTGGATAATGGTGGTTTTATGATCATAATAACATTTAAGTATAATTTTTATACATAATTTATTATTTTATGATAAATACTATATATTTATAAGAGGTAGAAGAAGAGAAAAAATTAAATGAGCATAACACCAGGTAAAGGTTCTATTGAAAACTCAACATCACGATTCAAGGGAATTTTAGGCTTGTCTTCCAAAATATTTCTAGATAATCCTAAACAATAGGCATATCTTAAATATTGAGTCTCTCCCTAACTATTTGAGATAAATATACTTCATATATAGTAATTAAGACCCATAAGAGAGATGTAATTTCTATTGGAATATCAAATTCATCCTCACAACGATAAACAATCATAGGTTCATTTCGAATATGAAATTTGACTTCACTTCCTCAGTAATTGATATGGGTTCTAAAAAAATACAATACATGTCTAAATTAACATAAAATTCAACTATAGGTAGAATCATAATATTTACAAGAATCATATTCCCACATACTTTTATCATAGATGAGATAAATACTTGAGAGGTTATCATCGTACCATTAGAAGTTTTTACTACTAAATCAACATTTAATCATTAATCATGTGAATTAATATCCCTTTATAATTTTCTTGGCATACATGAATTCATACAACTAATATAAAATAGGGTACTTTAGTATTTGATCAAACCTATAACCACATCAACTTTATCAATTTATCATTAATCCTTTACAAAAACCAAAAATGGTTAGCATAACTTTCATGTATCCTTAATGTCATTGATCAATCATGAAAAATCATTTATATTATTTCTTAATCTTGACACCTTATTTTAAATATATCACACCTTAGGTTTAACCAATGTCCTTCACGGTTATCATCTATTCAAATCCTTCATAATGGTTCATAAATAAAATTTTAATTGTCCCAAGAATATCCCATGTGAGTGTCAAAACATGTGTGGAATAAGGTCTCATTCATTGTTCACTAAAATAATGGAAAATATATACTTGGCCAACTCTTTATGGGGTTATTACCCCTAGATTCATTAGAACTAAGAACACATCCACTTGTAGTATCCAATAAAATTATATTTCTAGGAAAATAAAATAATCTCTATATTTCCAAAAGGTTATGATGTTCTTCTATACATAGTCTTATCCCCGGGGATTTCAAAAACATTTATCTAATTATAGATTCAAAATATTAATTAAAACATAATATGATACTAACTAAGGATTAAAAAGAAAAACATACATAATATTCATCATTTGATATAAATATACATAACATAACATAATTATAAATTCCCTAGAACTGTAAATGTTTAGCTTCTTTCATATACTAGATCCATAAACATCTTATTTCATAAAGTATCGCTAACATATTCAACAATGTTCTTCATATTAATACTTAGAACCTTCCAACAAAACCTAGTGAAGTAAAACATAAGAAAGAGTGAGCCCAGATGCTCAGTAAGGGTAATCATAGGAGATATCAATGAATAATCATTCTTGAGAATAAGGGTATGAAAATATAATCATAACATAATGAATTCATACCCAATAAAATTAACATATTTAATCATTATTCGTCGTTTATATTCTTTTCATAACAAAATAAAATATTCATAAGAGTTTTGAATAATCAATAATCATTCATGATCCATGAGATCATAACATAAACATAGGAATGTGGAAAAACTTATTCTCACATCATTGTGAGCATGAATAAATTGAAATAGGATTACTAATTATGTTTTGAACATAAAATAAGTTCCTATTATAAACTTATATACATTAAAAAAGGTCCACAAAAAAACTTATTGATATGAAAATTGGTCCAATCATAAAATTATGGACATGAAAATAGGTCTACCCAAAATCTTATTGACAAGAAAACAATTCCATGCATCTTGCTGTGAACATGAAATTATGTTTATACAGAAAATAATAATTTCATGAGTTTTAAATATTTATTGAATACATTGGAGGGTGATAATAGACCCAAACATCACATAATTAGAATCTATTCATATATATTTCACAAGATCATGAAATCATTTAACATTTCATCATAACTTAATCTATGGAAAATAAAATAGGTTTCATAAATATTTCATCATCACAACCATAAAAAATTCAAAAAATAATAAGGATGGGATCATATAATCATATCCTTAGTGAAACATAAGTAAAATCAAATAATGTCATCATAGTTGAAAAAATATTTTAAAATATTACTTGGAATGTTTATTATGGAAAATAACCTTTTTATTTTGAGATCAATTATTTAAAATAAACATATATGCAAAATATTACGGAAGGCATTTTATTTTTAAAGAAATGTAAAAACTTATAAAGGAATCATCAAATTAAATAATTTTTATTATATTTGGAATATTTGTTCATTTTGTATATATTAAAAGAGAAAATTTTATTCAAAATTTTGTAAAATGAAAAAAATTAACCATTCGGAAAATGTTTTCTGAAAATGATTCATTTTAGACCATTGAAAATAAACTAAAAGGTAATGGAAATTAAATTTAAAAAAATATAATTATAGTTAAAAAATTCCACAATAGAATTTTGAGGATAATGGACATGGAAGAAAAACATCATCGTCAAAATAATAATTGAGGTCATATTTTATTTAAAAACATTTTCTTGATCATTTTAAGTACTATAAAATGGAAAATGATATCAATACATTGAAACTCATTAAATAAAAAAATTATAGTAAAATTTCAATGGGTATATCATATAAATATAATTTAATCTCCTCAATGTAAAGTCAAACATAATGAAACCTGATTAAAATATGATTGAAACATAAATCCCTTACCAGAAGTCGTTTTCTACTTTGTATGTGTTAAAAACTTCTATATAGAAAATATATATTTATAATTAATCTCATAAAATTACATATTTATACATCATATACCACTTATTATTTATTATAACATCCTATCACCCATTTATTAATAATTATTAATTAAAATCATTGTTCTATGTGATAACTATTTCATTTTTTATAATGGATTTTAATTAGAAGTTCCAATCCTTATACATTGATCATATTAAGAAAATATCCAAAATTTTAATCATGTTATAATTATCATATTTAATCATTATATAAAATTTTATGACTATTCATATAATTTTTATGAAAAAATTGACTACACCACTTTTTGGAGATGGTAGTCTACATACGCATGAGTGGTGTTTGCACTTTTTTATAGTGAGAAAAATAGAAAGGTAAAATATAATTAACCATTATAGAATCATTATTATATCATACATAAAATATATATTCATTAAATCTATCATTATTACCATCCATTTAAATAGAAAGTAAATATCATATCATATCTTTTTGTGTTGGTGGTCGTCAACACGTACGCATGAGCGAAGCTATCATTGTTCATCATATGGAAGGGTAAGAAGATTGATAATATATTATAATTTAATAAGTATAATTATATTATAAATATATAATTTAATATTTAAATCCATCATAATTATAAATAATTAATTGTGGTGATGGAAAATTAATCATATCACTACATGGAGGTGGTAGTCCACATGTATGCACGAGTGATAATTTCATTTCTGATTTGAGGGAAACGAGGGCGGATTATGGTTTTCCCATGATCATAATGGAATTTTAGTATATATAGAAAAATGAATTTATTATTTTATAAATAATAAAACATATTTAAAAGAGTAAGAATATTAAATAAGTTGAAAGAGGTCGGGTAACATGATTACCTCTTCTTTGGTAGACATCTGTCAGTGGCTTTATTAAAGACCCATGGAATGTTATTTTAATAAATAACACATAAAATTCATCTATATGTAAGTGTAGAATATTATTGGGTAGTTTTTGATCAATATAGGTAGAACAATGTAGTGTCAATAAAATAAAAGAGTTCCCTTTTATAAGTGGGGGAGGGACACGCCTTGAATAGTTTAAAAGATTAAAATATTATTAAGCCATATTCTGAGAAAATTGTTCCATGAAAAATTAGATATAAATCCTAAGGTTATAAGGGTATAAATACATTAATAAAATAATAATTAAGATGAAAATTGTTTTTTATAACTTATTTTAACCTTAAATTACAGGTTTTACCATTTTTATTAAAGTATTAATATTTTTACCATAGTTTATATTTATAATGGCCAAAATTGAAATTTACCTCATTAATAAATTTATTCCTTATGATTCAAAATTTGAAATACATTTTTCAATATTCATACTCTTTAAATATTAAAGATAAATGTAATATAAAATCATAATATTCTTTAAAAATGGTTTTATGATAAATGCATTTTTAATTCAAAAATTATATTTACACCACAATCAAGTATAATGATAAAACAAAGGGTATAAATTGAATTATTTAAAAAAAATTAATGAAAATTTAAAACTGATATAATTAAAAATATAGATTTGAATATTCTGTAAAAGAATAACAATGTTTTCATTAGAAATCGGTATTTTCACTCTTACTTCAAAAAATTAATTTTTCAGAAAATTCCAAAATATTAAACCTAAAGTAATTATAACATGATTATTTTAAAAAATAAGATTATTTTATAAAAATATATTTCTAAAAATGCTCTAAATTATTTATAATTTCCACGCACAAAATGAAATAAATTTTTTTGAAGAAAACATACTTTTGAGGAAAAAGATGACTACTTAAAATTAAGACCTTATGAGTAAATAAATTTGAAATATATAAATTATTTATAAATACTTGTAATAATTTTGTTAATACTATTCATACCTTTCAAATTAAGGGATATGTTATAATAGAAACAATTAAATGATAATATTTTTATAGTATATCCTAATTCATTTAAAGCTCAAGATTAGTGTTGTGTATTAAAAAATATATTTAATAATTAAAATTTATTTAAAAGGTAATATATATAAAATATTGGTGTGTTAAGGTACACATTTCTATTTTATATATGATTTCATTTATCTAGCATAGTGTTCTTCGATTTAGGTTTCTTTATTATAGTTAGTGTATTTAAAACATTTTATTATATCATATGAATCACAGTAGATAAAACATAGGATGGTTATCTAGAATATTCATAAGAGAATATAGATCACATTTTGGAATGTTTTGAGATGAAAAATATGAGTCCACATTTGATCTATCCATATAGTCACTTTAGGAGGATTGAAAAAAGGTTAATTAACCCATTGAAACTCATTTTGATATATCTTCTATTAGGAGTTTGGGAAAATATTATTTTTTACCCTCCATTAATATTGGAAATAAGACAAGATTTTGGAAAGTACTATCCCATAAATTTAACTCCAAATATTATACACATGATAAAAATATTTAGATAACTTTGTAAAAATCTCTAATGTTATGCATGTTCATAATTTATCTTTATCTTTTATCATCATCGCTTAGTTTTATTTATCAATACAGCACTTTAACAATCATGGAAATAATTTTTTTTAAATTATTTATTTTAGTTACCACTGATCCACCTCCCCCCCTACTTGGTGGTCTTGTATCTCTCACCCATGGATTTTCATTTGTAAAGGTAAGATAAAAGGTATATCTTAGGTTTATATTGTGGGATGGGATCATATAGAGACTAACAAATGCATAGTTACAAGGGTGGTGATGGATATTAGACTAATTGATTCATATTTACAAGGGTGGTGATGGAATTGGGATTTTATATGCCCTTTTTTAGGTTATTTCTTTTCCTATCCATGATGTGATATAGTGGCCTTACGGGGTGATATAACTCCAATATTATAGATTATCGAAGATCATTGTGTTGGAATCCACTTACTAGAAGCTTATATATTATTTTGGATAGTTTGTTTTATGACCCACATTCCATATTCTAATCTCAGAAATTTTGGTTCATCATTGTATCATAATCTACCACCCAGATTCTTAAAGATTCCACAGGTCATTGTGCTATGAACCACCACCCAATTACTTATTTCTTTAATATTGGAAATGTTATGATTTTACTTAATGGAGTTCCCATATGTGAGGAAAGATTTAATATACAATTTACATACCTCCTACAAAGAGGTAATTGATCTGATTCATAAATATTGTCCAAAAAAGGTAGGTACAGGTGTTTTGGTGTCCTGGTTAAAATATAACAACCCATCTTGATTACTTACACACAATGTGTTACAGATTTATATATTTTCTTGTACCTACATGGGTATATCATGAAATATATTATTTGAAAAATTGTTGGTGAACTACAAATATTTTTTAGCCTTCCCTATAGGTTCACCATGGTGGACATACAAACCAAATGTTTAGTATGTAAGTTTGAGCATGTATTGTAGAGGGATAAAGATTGAGTAGATTTACTAGGTTGGTAATGAGACTACGTAAAATATAAAAGTTATTTAATTGATCTTATATGATTATTTTATCTTTTATTAATTTTATATATGATCATCCAAATGGATAGTAATATTTTATATATGTGGTTTATATCTTATAGAGATCATTTTTATAGCATGTGGTATATGTTTATTTGATTATGGTTAACTTTTAGTTGTATCACAATTTATATACTTATGTATTATATTATGTATGGTACTTTTTATTTTTATTTTATATTTTATATTGTATTTTTTATTGTATAGTCTCCCTAACATTGATCATAGACTATCTCCACAAGTCACTAGCCTTTGGTATAAATGGAGGCATTCTTAAGGTGTGACAGGGCCACCGGCTCCATCATGGTTTTAAAGAAATCATATTTGGCCATTATAATTCATATCAGATAAATGATTTAGTTGTATTACTATATTTATCATATTAGATATAGTATTAATTATTAGAGTTTGGTATCGACATTGAGTTTTTGATTTATAAACACTTATCCAATTAAAGTCCAAGTTACCAGTGTTTTGAAATTAAGGTTGTTTGGTTTTAATATTTACATAGAGGTTTTTTAATAAAGTATGATTTTATAAATAATTTATTTATTGTGTAACATTTTTTCATGGATTAAAGTTGTGTGAATATCTGTATCATACAAATCACATAAGGTTACTATGCATTTTCATTATAGTTTTTGATTAGAAATAAATTTTGAAAGGAAAATCATTTTGGAAAACTGTTTTAAAAATAAGAAGAATGTTTTCGAATGATTTTTGGAAGGGGTTTTATTTTATTAATTTATCAATAATATGTTATTTGGTCTTTTGGAAATAATATATTGGTGGTTTTAGATAAATAAAACTATTGTTAGAGGTTTTTCATCTATTACTTACTGATTATGATGATATATTATATGTATGAAATGTCTGATAGACCTTACTGTGTGGGTTACAAAGTTATACACCATAAGTATGAGTTGATATAAAAACATTATACCTACGATATGAGTAGATATAATCATAGTATACCTTGAATGGTTAGACACCCTAGAGAGGGTAGGGAAAGGATTGTGGAGTGCCTTGGGATATTGGTATGCAAATTAATGATAGAGATTATGTTTTATTGTTATAGTAAATGGGTAATATTAATTATATTATTAGGTTAATGACTATATAGTTGGTTCTAGGTTATGTTTGTTATGTATATCAATAGGGAAGTTGTTAGTGGGTAATCTGGTAATCACGTTGTAATACACCATAGATACTAACTGTTGGAAATTCAATGGAAATTTGAATTTTCAAATTAGTGGATGAGAATAATATTTATCTAGGATTAAAAATGGAATTTTGAGAGAAATAATCCATAAAAATGTATAAATAGAAATATTTTTGGGTTTATAAGATGATGGGGGATCATGTGAGTGGTAGGGCTATCCAGGGGAGTTGACCATGATACTATATATTATTACCAGAGCCATTGGATATCCATTAGAGATCCATTTCTAGTCAATAGATATCAGTAGTACCCTCTTGAGTAGGGGTTCCACATGATAGATATTGAACCCATACTATCTGAACAATATGGCATTTATAGGTCCAAATGACCCTTTGCCTCCCCTCATGGGTTTAAGTGGGAAATGTCCCTCTCTTCTCTTCCTATAGAATATATAGCTGGGATCTCTTCCCATATCTTTATTCCTTCAAGCACCACCAAAGTAGGGGTTTTAGTGTATCTAATTATCACTAATATGCATGTATTATCCTCTTTCATAATTATGTTTCTTCTCTTCCTCCTATTTTAATTTTTATATTCCCCTCGATCAGGGTTTGGTTTTGATTCTACCAGAGTATGGTGGAATCATCAAAATGGACAGTGGGTTATTTTTCTTTATAATGAGGGAATTTTAATATTCCATGTTCATCCTATTTATTGATGATATGAAAGGTTATGTCATTACTATGAATTTTCTTTGGTCTTATCTAAAAAATATATTCAAGTTGATTATGATTTTGGTTCTAAAGGTTTAGGATTTTTCATGGCTTGGGAATAGGGGTGTGTCATGGGTATACGACACCTCATTTCTTCATGTTTCAATGGGAGACTAAGGATTAATAGTTTATTTAGAATTATTACAATTGTAAATTGAATTAATTAACTTTTCATAAACATTATTATTAATTATGTTTGATTTTATGGGTTGATAAAAGAGATTGTGTGGTTTTAATATGTTCATTTGAGCTGGGATGAACCTTGGTGGGACTTTACAGATATTCAAGACTATATAAATAAAAGAAAAAATATTTCTAATAGGTAGTTGGTACTTGGTAATTACCATATGGATTAATGATTTTTTGTTATATTGTTGTGGACATGTGGTCTCTACATTATAGTAGTTGTACGTTATGTTTAATTGAATCATTTATGTTAGTTAAAAGGGTTAGTTTAATTTTATCATTGGACTCATGTGAATTTCATGAGATTATAGAGAGTACAGTGACCAAGCCACCACTTACCGTGTGCACTCATCAATATGCCTCAGATGTTGATGGTTGAGGCATGGAATAAAAATATATCTTGACACTTGAATCCCTTGAGGGTTGTTGATCAACTGAATTGTGATAGATGAGACTTATTCTTCATGTTTAGGTTACCTTGAGATTTATGGGACCCAGTAGGCTGGTTGATAACCCATATGACATTTTCAGTGGGTGGGATGCATTCCATAAGGCAGGTGATGTCCCAAGACTTGGCCAAGACTAGGGACCCCTAGTGGGGTGCCCCCCTTTTTCGGTGACCATGGGGACTCCATTGGGTACCCCGGTGGAATATTAAGTCTAGTGATGTGGTGTGTTTGGGATAACGATAATGAAAATGGTTTTGGGAGTTTATCTAACCATGTTCCCTTATTTTATTTGTGTGAGGCTTATCATATTACCCCATGGTAGTTTTTTGTAAAATAGGAAATTCCATATGGGTTCCTTTTTTTATAACTAGAAAATGATAAGGGGGTGTGTTTTATTTATATATATGTGATAATCTTGGATGATAATACTCTCTTCTGGGAGGTTCATGATACTTCCTGGTTGTTCCATTTGTTTAGAATACTCCCATATATAGTAGGTTTGTTAAACTATTGGTGGGGCTTCCATTGATATGGATTTAGGGTGGATCTACAACACTAGGATGGATCATTATAAGACAATTCCCTTGGTTTGTGACACATACAGACGAATTTCAATTCAGAGACAGCTTCTATATAGGATGTATATATTACTTGATATGTATATTGGGGAGACATAAGTCTATATCATAGAGGCGCAGTCATTATGATGTGCTCAAAGGCACCCTAAAACTAAAAAAAGTAGGTAAGGGTGATCGAGGTCACAAAACTAAGGATCACAAAATAGTATGTTTTATGGTACATGGGTTATAAATGTATATGTGATGTGATCTAAGAAATTTTAGCATTTAGAAGAAACAATTATTGTAGTTTTTTTAGAAACTTTTATTTATTTGGGGCATGTAGCTTACAAATTCCAAATCATTTTTTTTCATTTTCAAAAGCCGCATTAGGGTTTAATGGTGACCACACAACAACCCATATTTCAAGATCATGTCACATACACATATCACTAAATTACATGTATAGTATGAGGAGAAATTGGTGGTTACCAATTTTTTTATCATAACCTCATCAGAAGGCTATAACACTTGGGTACCCATGTAGCCCAATAATTTTTGTAGGTTTAGGTTTGGCTGAGGCACATGATTGAATGATCGAGCCAGAGAATCTCAGATGGGATCATAGATCATGATGATGTATGTATTGGATCTTTATTGTATCCTCAATGTATTTTTTTTGTTTATTTATCTATATATGTGAAAATCCCAATAGGATATCATTCTTGTATGTGATAATGACTGTTTTCATTTTATTCAACATTTCGTATATTTTAATTCTTGTTTATTTGTTCTGTGTAATCTTATGGATGTTTTATTGATAAATTATTTTTATTATTTTTATTTATATTCTTAACCATTATATATGTGTTATATCCTCCCCATAGTACCTCCTTAGACCCCCAATACTTATTGGAAACCTCTGACATTTGGGGAGGCGAACCCGAGGTCTCATGCCACCACCCATCTAGTTACTATTCAAATTGATCTAAGCTTGAATGTTACAACATGGTATTAGATATAATTTTATCTTATCATATTGTTTTATTATATGGTAGTTGTAGGACATATGAGTGTGTCAAATCTTGTAATGGAAACCAAATTGGTGTTTCGTGAACATATTTCTAGTGGACTTCTAGGTTATTAAGGATGGGATTAATGTTCATGGATTGAACTTTTATGGTTATTTGTCAGTTTTACCTAGTGATATATATAATAGGTTTTAGATTTTTGATATATTATTTATTTATTTTTTTAATTTCAGTATATCAATAAGAATCCAGATAGTTCACGTTTGAGTCTTGGCAAGTAGAGGTGATAGGTATCACATGCATTATTCTCATCATATAGCATTCACATGGCATGTATGGGTATTTTAGTGTGATGATTATCACTGATGAATAAGGATCAGTTATTTTATCTTTCAAAAAAAATTATACAATGTTTCCCCATATAATTATATGGTTTCATTCTACTCAATTGGGCTATCTTGTATGCATGTATTTTTCTTCTAAAGGTAGGACAAGTGGATTTATAGTGAGACACTCATGAAAATCATGATATGTTCCCTCTCTGTATGGGATAAGGAGTGACCCTATTAGTCTGATATAGGTATTTTATTCACTTATATTAAACCACATACAGTTAATTAGTATTTAGGTTCAGTTAATTAAAACACAAGAAATAGCATATATGGTGTTTTCTCATATATCTTGGAATATAATTTTCCTTAATTGATCTATTGATTATTGTCCCCTTAAAACAAGTCATATGGGACAGCACCATTGGTAATGGAAGTTTTTTCCAACAAGTTATGGTTCTGAAGGTAGTAGTCCCATAGGAGGACGATCATGAGAATCGGTGCCCCTATGAGTGGATGTTTGGAATGTGATGCCTGATTTTTTGTATATGTGAAATCATTGAGTGGATCTTTTTTATATGTTGGATGAATGTATGACGTATCATGAGTTTTTTTCCTTTGAAATACTTTACTTTTTGGGATATGTGGTATACCGAGAGACCTTTTTACTTGACCTAGGCCCTAGTGGTCTGGTAGTTAGTTTAATTACAAAGGAAATTCGAGTGAGGGGTTATAATGATATCAGTTTTTTCTCAAACATGGGAAGAATAAATAGGTGTTTCATATCCAAGATCAGTTCAGAAGATTTATGACCAGGTGTGTGACATGGGAATGGGGTGATACTTTAGGGAATCCTTGATATGAGATCACCCTGAGTTCTAGTTCTTGTTCACAATATTAGAAAATTTAGGGAAAGACCATTTGAGGGTCTAGACCTATTATGTTTTGAAACACTTCTGGTGGTATGGTTAAAGAATATATGGGTTATTTCAGTTTGGAATGATTCTAATGGAGGTGGTTGTGTGACGAAACCTGACACTAGAAAGTTTCTGGAATTTGAAGATTAATTCCCTGGGAGTTATTTCTTGTATTGGTCTAGCATTCCATAGAACATGGTTATCTCATTTTCACAGCATAAAACTCACATGATTTTGAATTGTGTTTCAAAAATTGGGTGGTGTGAAAATGTACACCATTTTTTTTTTAGATGTCATCAAGGAAGTGTGTGTTGGATATCTGAGACACTATTTAGTGTGGAATCTATGAGTGGCCACGTAGAGACTAAGGACTGATGGGATAAATATGATGTTTTAAATCCTAGTTTTTTGATATTTTTAGTTAAAATGGGTAGTTTCCTATTGTGGTAGAGGATACATAAAAAGTATATCAAATGTGGTGGTATATTCGATTCATGATTTTAGGTAGGTGATTACTAGTGTGAAATGAGAGTGGATTGGGAGGACTAGAATGCATAAAATTATGGAACTTATTGAGGTGGTACTTGGGGATATATATATAAAGTAATTTATATTTTGGGGAGGGAACCATTTTCTATGGAAAGGTTTCATCCTTATTATAGTTAAAAATTCCACTGATTCCAAGGCTAATGATACAGTGTCTCAATAACAGGAATAAACTGATGGTTGTGTTGAAACTCTGTTACAAGCAAGAAGATCGCATCCAGTGATGTACAGGTCATGTGTCATAGTGATTGGGAGTTTACTCTAGCGATTTTATGGTAAGTACCCTATTATGGAATGTATTGGGATGTTATACATGGGCATGTGACTCTTGTGTGAGGAGGGTTTTGGAAGTATTAGAGTGGTTATTGGATAATCCTTTTTGTAATTTCTATGTTGATGAATCAATGGACTTGGATACATAAGGATTCCTTGGTGAATTATAGGCACATATTTTGTTACATTATTGGTTGGATTCGAAGCACTGTCATTGATCTATTGTTGGTTTATGACGACTTGAATGTGTTTTACCATATATTTGTCAATTCTCATAGTAATAATGACACGAGTTCAATCAACTGATGAGATAATCAAATATATTAAACTGAGTGTTGGGTATAGACATCAGGGGTCCTCATATATGGATAATGAGATCCATTGGTTATGTTTCAAGAACTGAGAATGGGGAGTATTTCTTGTGTTTTACTAGAAATTTATTGTTTAATTAGGAATGGTAGGGAGTAAACCGTAGCATGCGCATCATGAAACATGGGTATGGAGTTTCAATTTTCAATTATAATAGCTGAGGTTCCAAGGTTCCATAATTGGAAGTTATAGGATGAAGCTTATGATGGGGATCTATATAGGCCTATTTATTAATTGGATGATGATTTTATTCATGCTTCAATATATATATATATATAGATAGATAGAGAGAGAATATTCTTGGTGTTTTGATAATGAATTAGAGTGGTGGATCATGTTTCAATGAATGAGTGACTTGTGACAAAAGTTATGTTTTAGAGATTCTTTGGGAATTACATGATGGAATATGACTATTTGAACATGATAAGATCAATCAATTAGGCAAAGACCAATGACAGGATACTTGGTGATAATTCATGGGGATAAAAATTGTTATAGTGGGGAGTTCATAAAAATTTATGGGTATGGATATTTGGAAATTAAAAGAAAATTTGAATTTTCAAATTAGAAAACCATCCATATATTTATTTGGGATTTAGAATAGAATTTTGAGGGAAAAACCTCCTAAATTTTTTTACTATACATTTTTTTTGTTTAGAAGGTGATAGGGGAGGCTCTGGTGAGCAACAAGGCCATCTGGGGGGGGCTGATTGGGAAACTATAGAAAACTAGGGTAGTCACTGATTAGTCAATGGATGGATAATAGTACCCTCTTAAACATAGGTTCCATCGGCTCGCTGGTGCGGGAATTAAAGGGTCAAATACCCCCTCCCATATACTTTAAGGGTGTTAACTTGCCTCCCATATCTTCTTATAGTGTTCATGGAAAGGGTCATTACCCCTCTCTTTCTCTCTCTAATCACCCTCAAACTAAAGGGTTTTCATGGAATTAATGACGATTCTAGGTAATTATTGGCCTCTATATCTCTATATTGTTCTTATCTTCACATCATTCTAAATATTGTCTTATCAAAACATAGGGTTGGTTTCTAATTCCATTAGAGAATGGTGGAATCAGTCAAATGAGATGGGGATTCCTTTATACTTATGATGAGGAAATCCCAAGACTCTATCTACACTCGATTTCTATGTGATTTGACAATGTATGTCATCATTATGGATTTATAAATTTTTTGACCCAAATTTTAATTAAATTGATTTTGGTTTTGGTGCCAAAGGTTGGAGTTTCGG
The DNA here is from genome assembly GCA_963277665.1 of Viscum album. Taxonomy (NCBI): domain Eukaryota; kingdom Viridiplantae; phylum Streptophyta; class Magnoliopsida; order Santalales; family Viscaceae; genus Viscum; species Viscum album. The sequence goes on from OY728123.1 coordinate 1,386,603,116, forward strand.
CTCAGCTTGGGTTCTAGGGTTTGCCGGGGGTGGCCAACACCACATTCCATGATGTTTTAGTGAGAGACTAAGTCCTGTTGAGTTATTTGACATTATAAAGAGTTTAAATTGAATTGATTAATTTATTAATAATACTATAATTAATAAATTTGGATGATATGGTTTGATACAGGATACCGGGTAGTTGGTGTAGTTTCAGTTGACCCGGGATGGACCTTGGCAGGCCATGTCAGTATATCTATCCTATAGAAACATATATAAAATTATCTAGATGAGGTAGTGGGTCCTTAATACATTCTATATGGATGAATGATGTTTATTATATGCATGTATACATGTGTTATCACCACTTTGGTTTATGGAAATTATGTTTAATTGAATTTTTTATGTTAGTTAAATGGGTTAGTTTAATTTAATCATTAGACTCATGTGAATTGTTTAGGTTCGTAAGGAGTGAATTTATTAGGCCACCACTTACCATGTGGACTAGATAATATTCCTTGACCACAGATGTGTGATTCATGGACTAATGATATACATTAACCCTTAAACCCCTTTAAGGGATTTAATCAACTGAACTATGTTAGATGGGACTTAGTGGTCCTACTTAGGAGCCAATGAGATTTATTAGACCTAGTAGGACAATATATAAACCATGTGTAATTTTAATGGTGTGGGATTACCTCAATGAAGTAGGTGATGAATTGAGACTTGATCGAGACTAGATAACCTAAGTGACGTACCCCCATTTTTTGGTGAACCCAAAGACCCTAGTCACACATTGACCCCAGTGAAATGGTGTGTTTGTTCAGTGTATTATGATGATGAGTTTGGGATTTTTTCCAATCGTAGTTCCTTATTTTATTTGTGTGAGTATTGGTATATATCCTCAGGGTGGTTTATTGTAAAACAAAAAGTTCCATATGGAATTATTTTTTGTTATATATAGACAACACCCACGGGATGGTGTTTTATTTATATATATATATATAAGATACTCTTGGATGAGAAAATTACTATAGGGGACGTCCACAATTGTTTTGGGATAATCCCTTGGGTGAAAAATATCTTGTAGGGGAGGCTTATGGTACTGTTGGTGGGGATACCATGGATATGGAGTCAAGGTTGATCTAGTATAATAGTATGAATCTTTCTAAGTGAATTACCAAATACTATAATACATATGGGATTATGTACGGGATGATAAAACTTATACAAAAGAGGTTTGTGACACTTGAAATGTATATCAGGGTAACCTCAGTCTATTATATGGAGGTATGGTAATCACAATGTGCATAGAGACACCCAAACACTAGAAAAAGTATGTATAGTCAACTGGGGTCATAAGATGAAGGGCCAATAATGGTAGGGTTTTTTGTACATGTATTGGCATGGCCAACATGACATGATCTGAGAAATTGTGACATAAGTCTGAAGAAGTTATTGTAGGTAGTTTTGTTTTTTTATTTCCAGTAGCTATTTTTTTACTCTAATCATGTCACGTGTATATATCACTAAATTTCTAGTATAGTATGGTATCATATTTTTTGAGTCTTTTTGAGTTTTGTACTCACACCCTACTTGGGTGGCCATGAAAATTGGGTACCTAATAAACCCTACACTTTTTGTAGGTTCTAGTATGCCGGAGGCTTATGATTCTATGATCAAGCTAGAGGATCTTAGATGGGATTCTTATATTAGGATGTGTTATATATAGGAGTGGTATTGGAGACTCATTTTATAATTTTTATTTATTTATCTGTATATGTGATCAGCCTAGTGGGATAATTGTCTATTATGTGAGTATAATCATTCAAGTTATATGAATTATTTCATATATTAATTAATGTTGTTTATTATACCTATGTAATCTGATGGATTTTGTTTTAATGGATGTGTATTATTTTTTTATTTGTATTTCAAGAAATGATATAGGGTGTATAGTCCACCCACAATACCTTGTCCCCCCCCCACTACTAGTTGGTAGCCTCTAGAATTTGGTGAGTAGTGGTTGAGGTCCTTTGGCACCAATCATCTAGTAACTATTCAAAGTGATTTTGGTTAGGACATTACATAAGTTAGTTTTGGAGTAGGAAATACATTGATTACCTTGAATATCAAATCATGTATATTTCTTCTAAAGGAATTCCAGTTGACATAAAATGGATGTAAAGTAAAATATTTAGGCATATGAGCCTAGGATCATTGAGATATGACTTATGTGGGCACAATTCCATGTTATTGTGTGATAAAATAGGAAAATATCCCTACTAAACGATGATATGTAATGAGAAAATGGTGGGTACTAAACAATGAGAAGGTTCTTTAAGAATCAATTCATCATTAGGGGGAAAGTGGGTGACTGTTTATATAACTTCTAAGGTAATGTTTCATTTTCTAGTAGCAATGAATGTCTATTACATAAAAGGATATTTTCATGTCTTGGTTGTTAAAATGGAATTTGAATGGAGTCTATAACTCTTATGTCCCAAATTTTTAATGTAAATGCATTGTAATTTTGGGTGGTTAAGAAATTTACCATCATTAGGTGTGATTATAAATGAGGTAGAACCTTATGAGGTTTAAGAAGGGGATTTGTTGATTGATGAGCTTGGTGAAACTATAATGAGCATGTTAGCTTGAAGAATATGACAATTGATTAGATATTTTATTCCCATCCTAGGTGAGATAGGACAATGGTGGGAATCCAAAAGTTTCTCATATAGTGAGATGGAGTCTATTATGTATGGAAATGTATATTTCCATAAAGGTCGTCAATTTTTTTAGTTTTGGGACATGTCCATTAGAATATTAGATTTGGGTGATGGATCATAGGTATAACTAGATTGTGGTAATTCATGGAACTTCAAAGCCATTAGACACTATCATACGATGTTGGGTGTGACTATAAGTATGGAATAATTATTCCTCATGAACAATGGTTCTTGGTGGTTGATGATATATGAGAAAATATAAGATCTGAAGTAGACACAGGGGAATGCATATACTAGGGAGCACTCCATTGACCTTCTGATGGGGTGACCCTTATTTTGGGATAAATTTGGTGAATTTATAGGGTGATGTTTTGAGATAATCTAAATTACTAGTGATTGAAATTTTACATCATCATTGGGGTATAAGTTGGTTAGCCATGTTTGTTTAGTATGTCCGGTAACTAATTGGAAATTATATTCAAAGAATAGGTATGTTGGTTTTATAATAGGATGGTATAAATACTAATATGGTGGGAACCATATGATTTATCACTTGAAGAATGACCATAGTATTAGATGATGTTTTATGAGACTCAATGGGTTAATGGTTTAGTGAGGTCGGTTAATAGGTGATTGGAGTATCTTCAATGATATTGGGGTGCATGTAGGCGAATTAAATATTATTCCTTGGTAAATAATCGATTTATAATTCATTATTGACACAAGAGAATAGTCATTACATATGATGAATGGATTATTGTTGGATTCAATGATTGGTCTAAGAGGAATATAGATCTGGACTATGTTAGTACTCAAAGATAGAGTGTATTGATGGGTTTGTGTATTTAAAGTGTATCTGAGTGAATGGTATAACAAATTGAGATTAAACTTGTGATTGGATTATTAGGTGAGTTTTTTATGTATTGTGGAGTTAAAACATTATGATTAAATGAAAAATCAGGTGATTCTATGTGCACACCATGAGATTTTAAATGAATATAGGAAATCAAGATCCAAATAATACTTTTCATATACAATCAGTTATATTGAAGTGAATGTTAAATTGGACACATCATTTAGAAAATTATTAATATGTGTTAATTATAAGAGTTGTAGTTTTAAAATTATGGCTACCTTTATAGACTAAGTGTACTGAAAATAGTGAAATATCTCATTCATAATAGTTAATGGAGAGTGCTATCTGAATCCAATAGATAGATTAAAAATTGGGAAATGTTTATGGATCTTTATCAGGGATTATAATTCATATAATATAGAGTTTATAATGACCATAATTGTTACATTTCATTGAAATTGAAAAAAATATGAGTTTATGGGAACTAAAATCCAAGTAAATTTAAATTTACAGAATTTATATGGGAAGAGGGATATTTTTCTCTTGTTTTATAATTATATATAGAGGTATAAGAGGAACTAAAGTAGGTAAAAAATTCACAAAAAAACATCTAAATACGTCGGTAAGTAGTTAGGCATGGTGGGGCTCATGAGGAGCCCACCAGACTCTCAGTGGGATTAATAGTTAAGAAACCTCACATCTCCCAATACTAGAAACCCAATGGTTTTCTATGAGGAACCTATTATCCCATTGGAATTCTAGTGGGGTTTCATCCGGAGTTTCGTGGTAGACCATAAGCATTAATTTTATTGGGATCCTTTTGGTCATTTTAAAAGGGTTTATTTGAACCCCTTACGAGTTTTTAGTTATGGTTCACTAGAAGTTAGGGTAGGGACTATCCCTTTTATTCTCTCCTCCATTATTCTTTATAGTTAATCCATGGAGATTTAATAGTGGAACTCTACAGAAAATTATTGTGGGAACTCCATATCTTATCTTTCTCTTTCCTTCTTATTTTCCCTTTATTATAGTTTTGATTATACTAGGAATTACTATCTGATTTCATAAAATCATAGTTAAATTCTATATATATTAGGGGGATTTGGAATGTGGTTTATAGATGATGTTGAGTGGGGATTAATTCCTATTGTTTATTTTCATTTTAGTGATGTTAAATAAACCAGTAATTCTTATAATTTTTTTCTATTTAAATTTATTCTAAACTAATTGTTATTTGGTTATCAAATCATAGAGACATTTCTATTGGGAGTTATGATGAAATGTTAAGCATCATTTTCACACCATTGGTTGTGGTTATGTTGTTTCTGTGTCAATTGGTGAGATTTAATAGATTTCACCAAATTGGTTTATTAGTTAAATTTAGTTAAAAATGGTATAACTAATTTATTAGACCTTTTTGAAAGGGATAACAGATTAGGAGATTGATGATGGTCAATTTGATCATTGATGGAGTTGTATGAGCATTGATATGGGGTCGGTTACTCTATAATGAGGTAGGTGTTCCCTTATATATCAATACATATACTTGGTGTTTATGTGAAATTGTACTTGTATGCATGGGGGCTTAGGTTTGGGATACCTAATGAGGGATTGAATGGAAAGTAAAATTTTACATTGAATAAGGTAGAAAATCCTAGGATTGGAATGCTCCTTTTTTATTAGATTTACTGATTTTATGTTTTCCCAATGACTATGTTGTTTAGGGTCGCTGGTATTAGTTATTTTCATGGGTTCCTAGAAAATTCTTCAGCCTTATGATTATTTTTTTAGAATTATAAGATGGATTATAGTAGGCTAATATAATAAATCTAGTGGTCTAATGACTTCTAATTGATAGGTGGTGTTTCATGTTGTCTTGAAAATTTTTTAGAATCTCTTTTTTGATCATTATTATATTTGGGGTATTTTTTATGTTGGATAATCCCTCTAGGGATTGGTGTGATCTAGTGAGGGGGTTTCCTATAGAGTGGGCTGATTGGTTGATGGGTTAATGGTTGATGGTGATTATTTCTAACAAAACCATCACAAGTAATTATTGAGAAATAGATCCTTGTATTTTAATTCCCTGTGAGTGAAAAATGATGAGTTTCAGGGTCAGAGTGTTAGTTTCCACCTAGAATGGTTTGATAGATATAGTTTTTTTACACAAACTTGGATTATGTTGAATGGTTGTATCATAAATAGTTCACAATCATGATCAGTTGTATCATTCAGTTTTGAGAGTGATCCCAAGGTACAAAAACCATTATGGTGGTGTTTGGGTAAAACCGATATGAATGATATTTATTGGGTGTGTATATAGAGACTAAATGGTATATGACCTATGGGATTTTTGGATACTAGGGAGGTGTTTGATACATATAGGATTTAGTACGTGAGCTCTTGGGTTAGGTCATAAGGGACCAAGTAATATGGTTTTCCATGAGAGATATAGAAATCCGGTCAATTCAATATTTCATGGATTGTGATTCAATGTGTGTATATTTATGGTAGAAAAGTGGATTAATAATCTAGGATTTCATATTGGTTAATGTAGGATATGTTCACGATGACTAGATATTGGATTTTATGTCAGGATTTAGGGCCCATGGATGTAGGAGATACTAGTAGTGAGCTATAAATGGGGATATGAATTTTATTTTGTATATTGTTTTTTATCCTCACCCTTTTATGATGCAGTAGTATTATGGTGTAACACTACTACATTTTTTGATATTTGATTATTTTTAGGGATCATTATATTAGTAAGTAATATCCTATGTTTTAGAAAACATTTTATTTCTATAAGTAAGGTGTCCAAGAATATTAAATATATTTTTATTTTATTTTTGTATAAATATACTTGTCTATAAAATATATTATACTTATTATCAAGTTTACATGAATACTGAATTATTTCATTAAGGGAAAATATTATAATATAAAATTAAATAAAATTAAAATAAGAAAGATAAAAAACATAATTATGGAAATTCAAAGAGTAAGACACCCATAGGTAAATAAGTTGACTGTAATATTGAAGAATTATATATCATGATCTCTTATGAAAATCATATTTCCAATTATAAATGTAGAATGAAAAACATTATAAATATAATATTCATTTAAGGATAAAATGATAAAATAAAATGGATTGTTTTGAAAATAAGTATGAATAGTTAAATATAGAAATTAAGAATGCTAATTTGATCATTATATGGATATTGGATATATATATATATATGGTCATAGCATATAATTTTATTAGTCACTAGACTTGAAAACATATTATCAGTTTATAATTATGATAATATAGTTATTTATAATAATTAAATACATATATCTATATTTTGAGTACTTTATTTTACATGTAATTAATATATACTAAATAATTATAGAATAAAAGAATAAGATAATAATTCATTAGAAAAAATATCATGTATTCAAAAAAATGTGTATTTTTATATGTTATGAATTTTTATTTTGAAAATTAAATATATCACATTTAAATAATTTTTTTAATTATATATATATATATAATAAATTAATATTTATTTAATGATTATTAATTGGTAATAGATAAGGATAAAATCATTTAATATTTGAAAAGATATTTTTCTAAAATTTGTTTTTCATGTGTTACATATTATTATTTTGAAATTAATTTTTGTCACAGGTAGAAATTAATTTTATTAATATTGATTTAATATTTGTAATCAAAACATTAAAATTAATTTAGGGGGTCAATTTCATTTTTTGAAAAAAAATATATAAGTTAGTGAAGTAAAAAAAGTGAGTTATGATGAAAAATGGTAAAATGAGGCAATTAGTTAAAATAATGAGTAAAGTGATGAAATATCTTCAAACCATATAACTTAAATGAATGGTTAATGTAATAGATAACCTATCATTGTCTATTTCCCATTATTGAGCCACTTTCCTTTTAAAATTTCATTCCTTGCACATTAAGAAATATGTATTTTGAAAAATATCATTCATTATCCTCTATAAAAAGGGTTTTCCTACATCCTTTGAAACACACATATATGGTTAAATTACCATGACTTAATCTAACAAAATCCCCTCCTTAAAAATATTCTCTTGTATTTTTCATCCTTTGTTCACAATATAAAATCCTAAGGACCTTAATATAAATAAGATTCATAAGGGTGGATTTGATTCTTCATTATAAATATCAGATTACTCTTAATATATTTTAATTATCTTCTCACTATACCTATTCATAATTATGATTTATAACTTTAATAACTTCTAAATGAAATCATTATAATTCTATAATAATTATATTAAGAAAAAATTACTTTATATTTATACTTATACCTTAAATATAAAATATTCATGATTGGATAAATTTAACCACATACAAAAACAATTCTATAAACTCTTAATCATAGATTATTTCAAAAGATTAAATATTTTTAACTTATATTTATAAAAATATATTTAATTTTTTTATAATTATTATCATGGTAATATATAACAATTTTTTCATTATTAATATAATACATTTTGTTTTCTAAAATTATAGAAATAACCATGTTATGAATTTCACCTTTTTAAATTATAGGGAATTAAAATGTAATTTTAGAAATAGTTATTGATTTATCACCAAGTACCTTGAATATTTTTGAAATGATGGGATCATGAATCAAGAATAAATATAGAGACCTCTATGACAAAATAAGCACTAAAAATAGAATTATGAAAAACCAATGATCAATATAAATTAGGAATAACTAATAAACATTTAATATATAAATATAATATATTGATAACAACTTTTATAAATTAAAATAAGTTTATGAAATATATTATTAATAAATTTTAGTTGAATATACTCTGATCATTGGCATACATGAGAAATATAGAAGGTAAGTCAATGGGTACTCACTTTCAAACTTTTCTATTATGATTGAGATTCCTTATTCATTGTACATTTTTTCATAAATTATATTTCTTATATAAAAATTTCTCCATTTAATCTTTATTTATAATTTAAATAATTTTCTTTCTATCCCATTGTTTATTAATGCTCGATACCATACAAACTAAAAATTTTGGTTGGGGTTTCCTATCGATTTATCTTTCTAATTCAGATTATTTATATCTAATATTTACATAGAGTATTTATATTCTATTTATATATAAATCTCATATATATTCCCTTATTATCATTTTGGACATTTATAAGAATTTTTTACATTGATTGATTCATTCTTAATTCATTATGATGTTAATAACGGTTTTCTCCATAAATTGTGTCTTGTTTTTGTTAAAATAATTTTTTTAACCATTATTAATTAATGTATTATGTTCAAACCTATAAGAGTATAAAATTAAATTTATACTTAAATTTTTAGGATATATCTTTCCTCTCCGTGTTCTCTTTTTTATTAAAACTTAATACCTTAAAATTTATGATGTTCATATGGGTTTCTTTCTTGAATTTTCTGCTTCTTTGAGATTCTATATATATAATATTCCATTGAATAATATTCATTAAATTTTATTTTAATTCCCATATATTTTATCTTATTTTAATTTTAGGTTTTTAAAATTCTTTTCACTGTTATCCTCTAATTGACTCACACTTCACTGAGTTTGACATATGAAAAAAAAATCTTGATCTCTATATTAACAAATATCTTTATCTTCCATATTCATTTCCTTGATATAAAATTTAAGAAAAATATATTCAGAACATTTTTATATCAAGATTTTGAATTTTATTACCTTACTATTTCTATTCTCTCTAAATTAATTTACTTCTATTTCAAATATATTTCATATACTATGAAAATGATAATGTGGTTTCTTTGAAACATTTTTATGAAATTTTATCATCTTTATGAAGATTTATTTTTTAAATAATGTTTTTATAATTTATAATATTATAATTATTCAACCTTAATATATATTATATTTTTAAAATATTCTTACTATTATGTATTTGCTTAAAAATGAAATTTTTATTATTTATTTCAATGTTTCATAAAAAATAAGGAATTTAATTCTTAAATATTCTATGATTTTTTATCTTTATATGAGGTATTTTTAAAATATGTTACAACAACCTAGTATTTAATGACAATTTTTAATTAAATAGGTTTTATTTCATTGATATATTTGTGTGCACACAACAGCGATTTTAAATGAGTTGTGATATACTATTGAAATATTATTATTAAATATGACTATTATCTCATAGTAGTTGGATTTGAAGGTATTAATGTGGATAACTAAATTGTTAAAAATTATTTTTTACATATTTATAAAATTAAATAATTGGTTATCATTTTTTGGAAATAAAAATAATGTATTAGAAATTAAAAAAAATATTTTTGCCTAAAAAATGTTCATATGCGTGTAATATGTTTTTATCTTACAAAATTAAATTTATAAATATTAATGAATAATTGTAATGTAAATTTTTGATAATATAATTAAAAATGTTTTAACATTTATCTATTTGTTTTGACTAGGAATTAAATTGTATTAAATTCAGCTTCATGCTTAAATATTAATTTTCTTTAAATCAGTTTTTTAATTTTACATACTTTTTTAAAAACAAATTAACACCAATTGTAGAAATTGAATATAATAAAATTGTTTTATTTTTTTAATCATTTTTAAAAAAATTATTATATTTTCTTTTTCATTTTTGGTCATTATGTATAATAATCATGGTAAAAATTCATTACTTTAGTAAAAGTAAAAATAGTATTCTAGGGGGTAAACTAAAATGATAATGGTTAAAATAACCTAAAACATGTCAAAATATTATTGGATGAGTAAATTTAGATCCTATATCATATAATATTCTAAATTTAGTTACTTTGGATCCACATTCCAATGATAATGACTTTATTACATTTTAATATTCCCAATAATTACAAGTGTGTCAATCCCATCACTTATGAAAGAGAACATCCTCTCCTCTCTTTTCCAAACCACTAGAAAATTTTAGTACAAAAAACCTACCAAAATAACCCCCAAAATACTAATCCATGACACCAAGGTTATTTTTATCCCAAAATACTCATCAATGAATCCTTATGGTGTTTTTCAAAGGAGTATACCCAAATAAGAGGTGTATGTTCTTAACGATCATTTTAATGTATCTTTTTTTCTTGAACTTCAAAAAAAGGTTCAATATCCATATTGAAATGATTTAATAATTATATTTAAAATAATTTTATGTTTTAATTTTAATTTTATATCCATTTTATATATATTTACCATTCATTATATAATTGTAATGTCACTCATGAATTTGTCTGGTCTACCACATCCACGAAGCGATGCGATTCATTTTTCATTTCTTATTTACAAGGATTTTAATAAGGAGGGATTTAATAAATATATATAATATTTATGATATTATTTTGGTTCTTAATATTTTAATTATTATTTAACTTTCTTATTTTCATCCTTCAAAAGGTGGAAACATCACTCATGTATGCGTATAGACTACCTTCTCCAAAAAGTCATTAAATTCATTTTTCATCAAGAATTTATATATAGGGTTATAAAAGTTATTATAATTGATTAATATTATATTTATTACATTATTAAGAAAATATATATGATTAAACAAAGACCAAGGTTTAAGGACTATAACCATTAAACTAGAACATGCATGGAAAATACATGGAAACAGACCAGTTTTCACCAGAATGTTCAGTTTAATTAAGAATTGTTAATAAAAGGGGTAAATGGGAATTATAAAGGAATGAAAATTTGTAATTTTTTATTAATATTGTAATATAATATATTTATAATAAATATATATTTATTATACTCATTTTTTTATTTCATTTTATGTGTGATGGGACTTGATGTAAGGGTTTCTCATCTAAGTTTTGTTTTTTTAGAAATGTGTCATATTCCCCATTTACTTCTTTTATGTGGTGTATATATTTTCCATTTAAATATTTTATATCCTAAATATATTTATATTCATATTATTTGAAGTTTCTTTTGTATTTATATCTTCCAAGGAGTTATGATTCAAAAGTTATTAGTGGTAATATCTTATGTTACAACCACATTTATTTTCCAAATTATTTATACTAAATTTATATTGATTAAAATTATATTGTAATTATAATTTAAACCCTATATATTTTATTATCCTATGGTTATTCTTATAATTTTCAATTAATTCTACCATTTTCCTCTCATTGGTACATAAAATGATTGATAAAAAATGTTTTTAACACAGATAACTTAGATTTTATCTTTAGTTGAAGAAACTTTTCTTCCAGGTTTATATTATTCAAAATAATTATAGAATTTTTTAACTATTAGAAAATATTTTATACATTTTTTACTACCTTTTAATTTCCATAAAAATTATTAAAATGGATCTTTTTCAATTTTTTATATATGACCTACTTTTTATGTTTTACAAAAAAATGAAAGGAATTTTCTCTTTTAATGTATATGAAAAGATTGTATTTTACATGAATCATTAATTATATTTAATTTTAAGATTAATTTTTGTGTTTTGTGGTTATTTAAAATAAAACCATTTTTCTCAAAATTCTAGGAATTTTTTAAAGGAAAATTATATTTTCCTTGTTTTCAAAGAAATGTTAAATTTCTCATTTAAAGGTATTTTTCATCTATGTCATTGTCAATTAAGGATTTTTATTCTTCACTAGGGATATGATATTATTACAACACCCATTTTCATTCTTTGTATGGATTATGATGATGATATTTTAATGACGATTCTATGAAACCCATTTCTTTCCCATGGATTGAATATGTTATGATAAAATCTTTTTGAAACCTATTTATTATCCATGAGTTATGCTATTATGGAATGATGAATAATTTTATGATATTATGTAATCAATATTAATATATTAATATTATTTTATGAGTGGTTTCATTATAGAACCCCAATTAATTGGGTAATATTTAATGTTTTATGAGCCCAAAAGGTACACAGGTGGTTCACCCAAGCCTAACATGTACTGAATATATTGGTGGGAATCCATAAAATATGATTTATATGATTATAATTATTCAAAAAAAAAATTCCACCATCTATAACATGTTTTTATACTTATATCTCATAGATCACGATCTTTAATTCTTTTATGATAAACATATTATGAACTGTCAAAACCTTATTCCATGATTATTTTATATTAATTTCTTGTTCTGATTTTCAAATTTTAAGATTATATTCACATACCCTTATGATCTTGATATACTAATATTTTATTATTAAATTATATCTTCATTTATACCTAACTAAGAAACTAATCTCACCAATTCTTATGTTTTTTTCTATGATGTGAATAATTTTTTTATGTATGACATGTTTAAGAAGGGATATATGTGTAAAGAAATTTATGGGAATTGGTGAAGATATTTCCTAAAATAACAGGATTGTGTATTTGTTGTCCAAATTCATGAAAATTTTATATTCTTGGGGCATGTATTGTTATGTGATTTATTTAATATTCATCTATAATGATGTAATATCTATGTATGAAACTCTTGGTCCACCTCAGTTAGTATCAAAGATGGGTTTTTCTATTTTAATATATTTAGACTCGATAAATTTTGTGAAACCCCTAGGGTTAAGTCTAAGTATAGGATAATATCGTTAAATTTTGGTAAGGTAAATATTATTATTTTTCTTTGAAATTGAATCCTTGTATGGATACTAGTAAGTGGGTGGATATATGTAAAACATAAACCAAGTAAACACCTAGAAAAACTTTGGTTTAATTTCAAGTCAATCTTTACATAGTGCATGATAAGTGGACTTAATATCACACACCATTATAGAATCTCAAGGGATATATTCTTTAGTTAAATAAAGTTATCATGGTGACCCATTTTGTCAAATTAAAGGATGAAATCTAGGAAAATTCATGATAAAACATATTGATATGAGATTAACATAAGTTTTCATAGGTCGAAATAAGGTTAAATTATTTATAACATAAATAAAATGATTATTATGATTACAATATTTCTAAATATAATTTTCCATGATTTATTCCCAATTTATAAGTTTAAATAGTTATAGGTACACTCAAATATTGATGTATCTTATTTAATATTACTCATATTAATTCCTTTATATTAAAAAAAGTCTCTCAGAATGTTAATTCAAATCTCGAGTGATTAAATGTTGAGTTTACTGTAAAAACTCTTAACGATTTGATGATCACATATCTAGTCTATAGGTTCCCTTTGATAGAAATTTTTGGGAATTTTATTCTTTAAAATATTGTGATTCTCCCTCCAGTTGATTTTTATGTGATTAACCGCATGGATTTTATCTCTATACATAGAACTCAAATCAATTTTCATGGGAGGGAATTAAAATTTTATATTTTTAATCAACCTATGATTATATATTACTGAGATGATGTAGATAAACTTACAATATAAATTACTTACCTTTTATAGTTCTTACTATCTATTAATGGGGGATATTTATCTAAAATGGTTGCGGAGAAAATCATCATTAAAACTATTCCTTTTTTTTGGATTTCCTAAATATTTTCCTAGTATTCCTTTAAATTATGATGTTGAATTTTCAATAGAGCTCATAACTAGTGATACACCTATTTAAAATACTCCATTTAAATGACCATGATTGAGTTATAGGAATTGCATAAGAAACTCCAAAAGAATCTAGATAATAGATATATATACCCTAGTCTTTCTATATGGGGTGTACCTACTCTTTTTGTTAAGAAAAAATATTACCCAATGTGTCAATTCATTGATTATCAGAAATATAACAAGACCACTATTAAGAAAAAGTATCATATACCTCATATTAATGATATGTTTGATCAATTAAGAGAAGCTAGATACTCTTCCAAGATTGATCTTTGATCTAGAAATCACTAATTGAGGGTTAATAAAGAATATATATCTAAAAAAACATTCCATATGTGGTGTGATCATTATGAATTTATTGTAATGCCATATGGACTTACCAATGCCCTTGAAATATTACGTCATCTAATTAATAGAGTATGTATAGATTACCTTGATCAGTTTTTGTTAGTCATTATTGATGATAATATTATATATTTCAAGATAAATTAAGAGAATTCAAATCATTTGAGTATTGTGATTATGAACTTTAGGATAAATAAATTTTATTCCAAATTTAGAAAGTTTGAATTATTGCTAAATAAAGTTTCATTATTTGTTTATATAGTCTCAAGAAAGTTTTTATCATTGGATCCTTTCTAGATGGATGTTATTGAGTAATGTACTAGAACAACCATGGTGATTAATATCTATAATTTTCTTGGTTATTTTGTATATGACTAGTGATTTCTGAGATATTTCTCATGACTATCGAATTTAATAACTATTTTTACCAATAAGGGATTCAAGTTCCTTTGGGCTAATTAATATAAAGAACATTTTGATAAAATGAAGATAATATTTGTCAATGTACCTACACTCACACTACCTTATAGTGGATAAGGTTTTGTGATCTATAATGATGCATCTATTAATGGTTAGGGATGTGTTATTAGGAAAAATGACATGATCTTAGATTTTTCTACTTTACAATTAATGTATCATAAGAAAAATTACCTTACACATGACTTTGAGTTAAAAATTTTAATTTTTTCATTGAAAATATGGATCCTTTATCTATATAGATAATGGTGTGATAGATATACTGATCATAAAATTTTAAGGTATATATTTACCCATAAAGAGTTTAATATGCACAAAATAAGATAGTTTGATATGATTATAAATTATGACGGCATAATACATTAACACCTTCGAAAAGAGAAACTTGTGGTTTATGGTTTGATTTGAAAAGATTATGCTAGATTATCTTTTATGGGGATTACAAAATATCCAATATTTATGTATTTCTAATCGATTAGCCTAGAAATCTTGATAGATGGGGATAAATCTTATTTTTCCCAAATGAATGTTCAACCATCCATGCATGTAAGGATTAAAGAGGAACATATAGAGGATGTGGGACTATAGATGAATATAAGAAATATTCATGACTTTAACCATGATTCTTATGGACTAATATTATCTAAGAACTGAAAATTTGTCACATAAATTCTAGTTTTTGAGGGTTTATTGTGTGAAACTCATTATTCCTCATTCCTTAGTCATCATAGAAGTATGAAGATTTATGGATATCTAAAAGATTATTTCTGGTGGGAAAACATAAAAAGGGATATTACAGAGTATATATCTTGATTCCTATTTTGTTAGAAAGCTACGGATGAGAGATATAAGTCTAAGGGGATTTCACAATCATTACCCATACTATAATGGAATTGGGAAAAATCACCATGGATTTTATTATCAGACTCCCTAAAACAATTAAAGGCAATAACGCTATTTGAGTTGTAGTGGATTTACTTTTGATGTCAATTAATTTCACTGTAATTAGATAAAATTTATCTCTATATCATCCATCCAAGATATACATTAAAAAAGTGGTATGTTTTCATGATGCACAATATTCTATTATATCTCATCAAGATCTGAGGTTTTCCTCAATGTTCTAGATAATTTGATATAAATTTCTAAATATAGTTGAACTTTAGCATTGTACATCACCCTAAAAAATAGGTAGTCTAAGAGGATCATTAAAAATATAGAATATATTCCAAGAACATTTTTTATGGATTTCAAATGATATTGAGATCAGCACCTTCCTCTGGTCGATTTTTCTTACAACAATAACTTTCAATCAAGTATTCATATGGCTCTTTATGAATCCATATATGGAAATAAGTGAAGGACTCAAATATGGTTGGATGAATTTGGGGAAGGGATCTTTTAGGACATGAAATTGATGAGTAAATTAATGAGAAGGTTAGATTCATTCATTATAATATCACAGTAACTCAATGATTAAATAAAATTTATATTTATAATTATCGATGATATATAGAGTTCTTTGGTGATAAAGTGTTCGTACATATATCTATTTAGAATAATATTTTTAGAATTATAAATAGATCGATGCTATGTCACAGGTATATTTTTCCTTTTAAAATTCTTGATCATATCAAGATGTTTTCTTATCACTTGGAACTTCTACATATTCTCCCTCACGTTCATAGTGTGTTCCATGTGACTCTCCCGAGGAAGTATATACTAGGTTCTTCCTATGTACTGATCTCAGAGATTATACCCCTAGATTATGATCTCTCTTATGAGACAAAATTGGGGTAGATTCCATATTAAATAGGTAATGGTTTGAAAACCAAGACCACTTACCTTTTCAATGTTTTTCGGCGAACCTAAAATATTAGGAAGCTACATGGGAATCCAAGGATGTAATGAGGTGGAATTATCTTTTGTTTTTTGTATCAAACTGATGTAATTTCTAGTTATAAATTTTTATAATGGTTATAATGTAATACATTGAGAATTTATTTTTTATTTCACTTTAAATGAGTTTGATTCCATTAATATCTTTCATCAATTGCAACAATAAGATTAAATAATCTGTGATATATTTTTTGAAATATTATTGTTAAATATGACCATTATAGACTAGATCATGGATTGGAGGGTAAGTATAAGACTAAATAAATTATTGAAAATTATTTTTTACACATATATAATATGAAGTCATTTCATATAATGAGGTTATAAATGAAAATAAAATCATTTGAAAGTTAAAAAAGAGACGTTTTTCTATAAAAAAAATTTATATGTGCAATATATTTTTATCTTAAAAAATTAAATTAATCAATATTTTTGGATGATTTAAAATAAAATATGTAGATAATATATTCAATAATAATATTGTAACATTCATCTAATGGTTTTTACGATGCAAGGAATAGGATTAAATGCAGTTTTATACTAAACAATGCATTTTTAAGGGGTTTTTTATTGTGTTTGGTGTGCTTATTTTAAAATGAATTTATTTAAAATAAATTAATTGAATCTAATTAAATTTTTTAAATATTTGTATTTATAATTTCAAAATTCGGTAAATATTTAAATTCCAATTGTTGTTATTAAGAATATTAACCAATATAAAAACTCATTACTCTAGTAAATTTTACATGGGGTTCACGAGGAATTAAACTAAAGAGATAAGGGTTAAGATAACCTAAAATGTTTAAATAATATTTTCTTGAGTGTATATAGATCTTAAATAGTATAATATTGAATCTTTTTTTCTTTGGATCTACTTTCCCATGAGAGTGACTTTATTTTATTTTAATATTCTAAATAATGACAACTATTCTTCTTCCTTCATTTATGAATGGGAACCCTAAATCCTCTATTATTAACACTATATGATCCATTTATCTCTAAAATAATATACCAAAATAATAATTATCATTATTATGTTTGACCATGAGGTTCTTATATTCTCAAAATACCCATCCAATAATCTTTACGGTTATTTTCAAAGGAGGATACCCAAAGAAGATGTATATATTCTTATCGATCTTTTTCATGTTTATTTTTAACAGAACCTCTTACAGTTGTTCTAAAAAATAAAATGATTCAATTAGTATATTTACTATAATTATATGTTCACATGTTAGTGGTATATCCATTTTTTATCTCTTTCCCATATATTACAAAAACATAATGTCACCCATGTGTATTTGTGGACTACCACCTCCACGAAGTGATGTGATTATTTTTCATTTCCTATTTACATGGATGTTAAAAAGGATAAACTTATTGAATATATATGATATTTAGGATGTATGTATAGTTCTAAAAATCTAAATTATTATTTACCTTTCATTTATTCCATCAATCAAAAAATGGAAACATCACTCATGCGTGTGTAGGGACTGTCGTCTCCATGAAGTGGTGTAATTAATGTTTCATCACCACTTTATATGAGTGGATATAAAAATTTAAATATTGAATTAATATGGCATTTATTAAATTTATAATGTTTTATAAATGATATAAACATGACCAAGGTGACTAATATCATTGCTATAAATATTTTACATGGGGTTTCACATGGAATATTAAATTAAGTATTGGTACAGGTGCTAATTATTTATTATTACCTGGTGAATTAAATTCCTCATTATGTTATTATTCTTTACTTAAGATAAGGGTTCATTCGATTGGATAACCAATCGTTTTGTACACAACAACTTTGGGGAAAATATCTCAAGTAGAGAGAAGTCTTCCCTCTCCAAGAACGCTCTTGATAACAAGAGAGATCATCCTCTACTGGATCAAGGAGAATACTTTGGAAGCGATTCTTATGGTGGTCGAAGGGGGAAATCACAAGCACAAGGATTTTCTATGCTAGCACCTAGAGACTCTATCAGCGACATCTAGAGATAAGTGGAACATGTGTGGATAACATCTATAGGATTCTTACCCATGGATTCTATATCACAATGAAGTCTCACCTCGAACTTGTGGTTGGATTCATTGACGAAAAAAGAATCACCTTGGAAGTAATTCTATAATTTAATTAAATTAACTATGACTAAAATATATTGATCCTCTCTTCTTAGTTATGAGATCTCTCCTCTATTTTTTATCTTTGATTAAATTTTTTTGATACTGGCATTCATCATCATATTGATCCCAGATTAATCATCGATTTTGAAAATTTGAAAAGTTGGTTACATGCCCATACTACACTGCAACTGCACCCAGAACCTACAAGAGGTATCAGAGGGAGGTTATATTTTCTTTTATAACTATTTAAATATTTAGTTGATGATTTATGATTTAATAATTTAGTTTTTAAATTGATGTTTAATCATTCTTGTGGTGTAAATTTCGAGATCTGTTCCTCCCTTATCGTTTCTCGTAGATCTAACCAAAATGAATAATTTTATGATTAAAATTTAATCTAGGATTTCATTAATAGGTCCCAATGGTTCTATCTAGATAACACAAGATTTCACATCGTGTATTTGGGTTTAATGCATCCAGATTAATTCTTCAATTACTCAATCTATGTTCATTAATGACACATGGTGTAGTTAATTCTTAATCCATGTGTTGACTAGGATAGACTGGTGTACTTTCAGCTGAACTACATGTTGTGTGGCCCACTGGACATGATGTGTACTCCCTTTGGGTCAGGGTCATGTCTTGTATCCCATACACGACTTTCCCAACTGGTGATTGTGTAATGTGGAGTCTACGTGGCATGTGGCCCACTGGACATGTTGTGTACTCCTATGTTTTCGTAAGTACACCACACACGTTGTTTTTTCATGCATGTACTTCAGATGGATGGTGATGAGGGTACACGTCATGTAGTCGGATCTACATGTCATGTACTGTTTTCATATTACAAAAATTTAAAAATGTATTATTTTATTACACAACCCTTGAGACATGTACCACTTAGTGGGTGTTAATCTAGGACACAACATTTGATAGGAGTTTGATATATATGTGTGTGTGTGTGTGTGTGTGTGTTTAATTAACATCTGCATAATGTTATAAGACCTACACATCATGTATGAGTTTTATTACAATTATAATTCTGTGTTCATGAAACATGTCAAAAATAATAAAGTGTATAAATATAAGATAGATTGTTTTGGATAGGTATTCACTAGGTTTCTTCCAAGGTACAAGTCATGTACAAGTTTATGGATTAGAATCTCATGGAAATTCAGAAAATGATAAAGATAAAAAGGATTGATTAATTAAAGATAATGGTTAATCAATTTGAGGGAAATTTATCTTAATAATAATGATTCAAGAATTAAATGATAATTTTATTAAATTATTGATTATTTTTATGTATTTTTATGATCAAGAGCTAGAATAAACCTTTGTATGTGATTTTCCCCTTTTAAATTATTTATAAAATTAAAAACTTTTGTATGTGTTCCTTCTCCTCATTAATATATAGGGCCTATGTGCCCATGGTTTCTTTTTTGTTAAGTCCATTTTACTCTTCACATGTGTGTGAGTTAAAATCATATGTAATGGTTGGAGCTCACAAGCTATTGGAGATTATTCAATTTAGTAGATGAGGGGAAACCAATCCAAGGAGATACAAAGGTGGACAAGTGTAAAGGTGTAAACACAAACCATAAATGGTTCAAGGTGTTTCTCCACTAGGTCAGGGTTATTTTATCAACCGATAGATAATCTAACCAGTAGTAAATGCACGTGATCATATCATTTGTTTTATTTTTTCCATTTGTATGGTTATTCATTATGGATGTCTGACGTGATCACATAATTAATGAACTAACAAACATACAAGATTGAACTAAAATAAAAATGGATTACGCAAAAAATAATATCTATACATGGTTAATCACTTAAGTATATCCCACTTAACATTAATAAGAATGTGAGAAGATAATAAGTTGAAATTTATTCATAAAGGATAAAATCATTCAATTAAATATTAAGATGGAATAGGCTTCCATTACTTTAGTTAGAATCAAACCACATTTCAAAGTTCTTGACCTACCCTAGTTTGGGTGTTTTCAATTATCATGGAATTTTAATTCGGTGTTTCGAGTTGAATTTACTTATTTTACATCAAGGGATGACTGCCCTAGTAGGACATGGTGTAATTGAGAGTCAAAGGTGGAGGAAATCTAAAATTAAGAATTTCAAGACTGGGGAGTCCACTCAACTTTTCAAAGAGCTATGAGTTAATGCAGTTGTAATTTGGAATGCCTACATAAAACATTTCAAGTTTCTTGACCAACCCTAGTTAGAGTAATGCGAAGGGAAATATGGATCCTTGCTTCTATAATGTCCAAGAAATAGGATATTATAAATCCAATGGTGATGGAAATTGGGTTTTTGACAAAATAGTGGGATACTAATAGATATTAATTTATTTATTGTCTATATTTATCAAGATAAAGTAATAAAAATATGTTCATCTTAATTTGTATAAATAGAAATCAAAATATCATCAAACATGTCATTATGATCCATTCTAGATAAGGAAAACCTTCTCATTGGCTCTAATTTCTGAGAGTGTAAAAGGAACCTTCGGGTTATCCTTCTCCTTGAGATGAAACTTTATGTGCTAGAAAATCTATTACTAGATGTGATTAGAAATGAGTAAAGTGATGAAAAACTATTTATGTTTGAGAAACATCTGAATGACGCTACAGATGTTTAGTGCCTCATGTTATCATACACGACCAATGATATCTTGAAGAATCATGGGGAAATTGATGCTTATATCATGATGTCTCACCTTCAAGATGTATATCAAGAGAAGGTGAGACTAGAGGAGTATGTGATCTCCAATAATTTTTTCACTACTAAGCTTGGAGAGTTTAGGCCAGCTAGACCATATGTTGTCAATATTATTAGTTACATTGAGAATCTATAAATATGAGGGATTAAATTCCCAAATTAGTTGCACATAGATCTCATACTATCATTGATTCCTAATAAATTCTCTAGTTTTATTGTGAATTATAATATGACTAGTAATGAGAAGAGTCTATCTGAGCTTCTTACCCTGATTCTCCAAGTTGATAAGGAAATGGGGAAGAAACATGTAGTCCTTATAGTGAATTAGAAGAGGAAGTATAAGGAAAATGGGCCTAATATTTATAAACAATCTAAATCCTCTGAGCACCATTCAACCAAGAAGAAGAAGATCTCAAGGTATGGTAAGGAAAAGGAGGAAGTATGATTTCCAAGTAGCATGTAAGGCCACTGGAAGAAGAACTACACCCAGAGGAAAGGGGACACCAAAGGTGCATTAGTTATCAAGTGAAATCTTTCCATTTCTACACATTGGGTATTAGATACAGCTTTTTGGGCTCACATCTGTATTCAAATGTAATAACCAAGTAGATTTTTGAAAATTTCCAAAGGAGATGTGGATCTGCGAGCTGCCAATAGTGAGAGGTTGGTTGGTCTTTCCATTAGTGACTACCACCTCACATTGTTGATGACAATGATTTTAGTTTTACATGGATGTTATTATGTACCTATTGTCACCAAGAACATAATTTCACTATCAAGTTTAGATACATATGGATTTATTTTCATGTTCATAATTAAATGTTGTTACTTTAATAAGGAAAAAATATATTTTGGTATGGAACATTTAATTAAAGGCATGTATGTATTAAATTATGAGAACCAAGTGTTGGAAAATGATAAAGATCCAAGTTCACAAGACTCATACAACACCCAGTTGTGGAATCACCACATTGGTCATGTAAATGAGAGGTGTTTGAAAAAGCTCTATCAAGATGGTTGTTTAGAATATTCCAAGATAAAACCACTTGATTGATGTAACACTTGTTTACAAATGATAATGATCAAACAACCATTTGGTAGATAGGGTTAAATTTCCACAGAGCTTCTAGGATTGGTACGTACTGATTTGTGTGGGCTATTTTCAGTAGAAGTTAGAAGTGGATATTCTTACTTCATTACTTTTAGGGATGACTTGAGTAGATATGGATATGTCTACATAATGGGATAGAAGTAGGAGTTCTTTAAGAAATTCAAGGAGTTCCATAATGAAGTATAAAATCATCTTGGTAAGAATATAAATAAGCTTCAATCAGATCAAGGTGGAGAATATCTTTACCAAGAGTTCATCAACCATTTATAAGAGTATGGGATTCTATCTCAACACACTCCACCATATACACTACAGTGGGATTGTGTTAGTGAAAGGAGTAATCGTACCTTGTTGGAAATGGTAAGGTCGATGATGATTCATGCAAATATTCCATTATACTTTTGGGTATATGCATTACAAATTAGAGCATACACATTAAACCAAGTACCAACTAATAAGGAAAATGGGATTCCCTTCCAGCTATGGATTTGAAAGCAACCCACTTTGTTTAATACACATGTATGGGGATGTGAGGTGTTTTTTAAGGGTTTCTCAAGAAACAAAGTAGAACCTTGGGGAACAAATTGATTCTTTATAGGCTGTCCCAAGGAAAAAAAGGTATACTACCTATACAACCCCTCAGACAAGAAAGTGATTATTCCCAGATAGTTTTCTTTCTCGAGAGGGAGAACATTCTCAAAAAGGATAGTGGGAGAAATATTAACTTCGATGAATTTTATGCTCAAGATACACATAAGTTGGTATAAAATACGTTCCAAATTTCCTCATGGAAGGGATAGTTCCTGAAACACAATTACTACATAGGAGAAAAAGATATGTAAGGGAACCTAAGAGATATGGTTTCCTTGTCACCGAGGATGGTGACACATTATTGTTGGACAATGATGAAACTCTATCCTATAAGGAAGTGGTAGAGAGATAAAAATCTACAATATTTCTATAATCTATGAATTATGAGATGGATTCCATGTATCGGAACCAAGAATGGGTTCTAGTTGATGCGCTAGTTGATGTAATGACTTTTGGGTGTAAATGGGTATTCAAGAAGAAACTAGACATGGAAGTTCAGGTTAGTACCAAGTAAGGCTAGTGGTTAAGGTTTTTAAACAACATAAAGTAATTGACTATGATAAAACCTTTTCACTAGTTTCTATATTTAAATACATGAGAATCATATATTCGATAGTATCTTTCCATGACTATGACATTTTGAAGATGGATGTCAAAAATGAATTCCTTAATGGGAACCTTTAAGATGATCTCTATATGACACAACTAGAAGGGTTTGTGACACTAGGTGATTCTAAAAGGGTATGAATGTAGAAAATATCCATTTTTGGATTAAATCAAGAATCCAGGTCATTGAACATTCGATTCTATGAAGCCATAAGAGAATTTGGTTTCATTAGAAATGAATGTGATCCATGTGTTCACCAAATGGTTAATGGGAATGCAGTCATTATCCTAGTAGTGTATGTTGATGAAATATTACTTATTCAAAATGATATACCATTCTTGAACTCAGTAAATGACTGTTTGAACAAATGATTCTCCACGAAGGACTTAGGAAAAATAGCCTACATTCTAGGGATTAATATCATTCGTGATAGATCCAAGAGGCTACTATGGACTAACTCAAAGTACATACATTGACTAGATACTAAAGAGATTTAGTGTGGAACAATCCAAGAGGGGATTGGTTCTAGTGTCACATGGATTATATCTTTATAAGAAAATGTTTCCCTAGACACAATAGGAGAAATATAGGATAAGTAATATTCTATACGCTTTAGCGATACTATTTATCATGTATGTCATGTTACGTACCAAACTTGATGTTTCCTTTGTACTAATCATGGTTGGAAGATATCATGTAGATCTATGAGAATAGAATTGGAATGATATCAAGACTGTCCTTAAGTATCTGAGAAGATTTAAGGATTTGTTCCCGGTGTATGGAGGATATGAGGAGCTTATCATCAGAGGGTATGATGATGATAGTTGTTAGAAATATCAGAATGATTTGAAGTTGCAATTAGGATATGTTTTCTATCTCAATAGAGGAGCTATGAGCTAGAAGAGTTCAAAGAGGCCAATGGTTTCTAATTATACAATGGAGTTTGAATATATATCAGCTTCTAGTACAACCAAGTAATCCATATGGATTTTAAACTTTGTCTACGAGCATGATGTGATGCCTAGTTGTAAAGATCTCATTACATTGTATTGTGATAATACTAAAGCGGTGGCTCTTGAAAAAGAGTCAAGGTAACATCAACAAAAAAATCACATACTTTGAAAGTATCACCTCTTGTGGGATTTATATAAAAGGGGTGAAGTTATAGTGAGAATGGTGTTCACGGAAGAGAATGTGGTGGACCTCTTGACTAAAGGTCTACCTCAGTAGAATCCTGAATATCATGTGAGAGCTAGCGTACTAAAGGTTGTCAACAGACGGCTCTAGTGAAAGTGGGAGTTTTTTTAAATTGGTTCCCTAGAAACCAACTTATATATATTTTATTATAAACCTCTATTCCTTATATGAATATTTATAAACTCCTTATCACATCATGATTGCTCTTATGCATGGCATTGTATGTGATAATGTCCGAAGAATAGATGTTGCGCTAAAAGGTCATGGTGGATCGCTACTATGATGAGAACCTAGAAGTTCCTTGAAACTATTCTTGAATATATGTTATATGGTAGGATGATATCATTTTAAGGGACACAAATGATACAATCTATCATGGGTGGGGACTCATGGAACTTTGAGGATCCTTCTGACAGTGTCGTCCTTGGTAATATCTAGGACGATATTATGAGAACAAGACCCTCCAGTAGAAAATCCACTTTCATAAGTTTCATTAGATGTTCCTGTATGATAACATGTGTATTGGTACTTAGACATTAATATTATTATTAATGGGTATTATAACTCACACACATAGATTTATTGATGAAAATTGTGATGATAGATATTCGTAGTGAGGTATGGTATATTGGGTGTATCACGAGTAATACTGAATTAATGAATAATGCGAAAAAGGATTTGTCACTTCTATGGAAGTATATATATTAGGAATTTTTATTGAAATGATATAGCCTAACTAAATCCAGGGACATGGTGTTATCTAGGTAAGTTCAATACTGATAATTCAAAGAATGAGAAATTGAGCACATGGGTTGATGGAACTTATATGCAACCTGCTTGATTGGAGATATCGGGACAAAGGGATTATATTACACTGTAAGCATTAATTTGAGTTGAAATGTCATTATGACATCATCTTCTTTCTCTTTGGTGCCTTGACCCATTCCTAGATAGTAATATTGGACTTTAGGCAATCCCACCTAATGCCAACAAGAAAGATGTCTAGAGGGTCACAGAAAAAGTGTAGCCAGTATCTTAGTTAAATAATTTATTTATTTAACAATTTGAATAAATATTATTCCCAGTTGTTGTTTAATAATTATTCAAGTATACCTGATCACATTTTATTTCATTGCTAGTTATTCGAGAGAATATACTGCAGATGGAATATTCATTTATCGGTGGATAATGTAGATTTATTTATTTAATAAATAAATAGTAATTATTCAAGGCATGGTAAATATTGAGGATGATTGGAGGACCAACTTATGGGTCCATTGAGAAATAATATTAAATATTATTTGGATAAATAATATTTAAATATAACGCGTAAGTTAAAAACATGTAATATAAATAATAACACTTCTATTATTATTTAACATGGGGTTTCACATGGAATAATAAATTAAGTAACGACACCTATGCTAATTATTTATTATTACATAGTGAATTAAATCCCCCATTATTTTATTATTATCTATTTAATATACGGGGTCATTTTGTAACACCCTGATATTTTATTAGATATATTACTTTTAATTTCTTTGATGTCTTATATTATACACTACACCAAGATTAGTTGGTACTATAAGCAACACCGTATTAGCTTGCAGTATACGTAACACTATTCTTGGCTCGTGCTATACATAATTTCAAGTTCTTTTTGTGGAAATTATTCTACACAACATTAAGTATAGATTTTGTTTAATGCATAAATGAAAAAAGTTTTGATTATTTTATACGCAACACTAAACATATATTTCACTACACGCAGCCCTAACTTGGCTTTCATTACATGCAATCACAACTTCTTCGATAGCGTGTGTATTACGCAATACCAAGTTTTACTAAATGAGAAATTATTATAATATTATTATGAACAAGCTGTTATGAATAGTAATACCCACTTTTTAAAATTTTATAAATTTTATCTTTAAAAATGGACTTCATTTTTAGATTAGGAATATTGAAATTATCCGAGGGTGAATTTTTGGTATTTTTCTGAAAACTTTCAATTTTTGAGGAATAGTGAAAACACTGGGTTACTATTTAAAAACCGACTTTTTATTTAAATAATTATTTATTTTATTTAAATTTATTTTAGGTAAAAATTTATACATAATACCTATATAAGTTTAATTTAATTCATTGGAGTCATTTTATAATAATTTTAGATATATAAAAATTTTATTGAACTTTTCACCGTCTTTTACCCGCCTCCTAGGAGAATTTGAAAATTTACATAAAACTTATTTTTACCGCTTCTGTGAGTGTAATTTTGAAAATCCGAGAGACATAGTTAATATCAAGGAGTAAAATGTTGTTCAATAAGATAAAAATAATTTTTGGTGAATAGTACCTTTTTACTTTTATTTACCACGCTTAAAAGTAAATAGGGTAATTCAGGGTAAAAATGATATTATTATTACCCTAAAACATGTTATAATTCTATTGGATAAGTATAATTTGACCAAAAACAACCTTAGGAATATAATATTATAATTTAGGTCCACTTGGATTCGATTAGGACATTTATTATTATTTTATTTAAAAAATAGTTAAAATAGTTAAAATTGAAGTTTAATAACTAAACAATTTTCAATATAGGGTTATGCATAAGATAAAATTAGCTATAAATATTCATTAGAAATATAAAAATATTTCTTACCTAATGGTATTTTATTTATAATTTTTAGACATTAAATAATTTAATTTATTTATGACACAATGGTGATGCAGTAATTGCCTAAATAATGAAATATTAAAATAATTGATATTATAAATACACAAATAAATGTAATTTGAGACTTTTTATGAATTAAACTAATTTTATAGGTTAATATGACATGTTATTATTTATTTAAGTAACTTTTTTTTTATCTAATCATGCTGATATGATTTTCACAAAAATCAATTACCAAATAGTGTCAAAATTGACATAAAATTGTTTTTTAAAACAAATATTATATTATTAATTGTTATAATATTCCTAAAAATACAAGGTTCATCCAAATGACTTATATAAGGTTATATATATTAATAATGAACCACTTGGGGTTCTTTTGTCTTGATATATTAATTTTATTAACCATATAGTGTAAGAAAACAAGAAGACACGGTAAAAGTTAAATTATTTAACTTAGAGTTAAATATAAAAGATAAGGTTAAAATAGTAACATAAACTTGTATAAAACATATTTTTTAAAATGATTTCGACCCATAACCACTTTATCTTATAAATAAAACAATTTAGAGATATTATATACCGAATATTACTTTATTATAAAATTATATTTTATGTTTTTCTAAAGGCTCCCCTCTCCTCCATTATAAAAAGGGCACCCCTTACCTCTTCTCTTCACACCATTTTGAGCCATAAAGATAGGAAAACCCCTGAAAATATATCTTCTACACTTCCCTTGAAACATTATGTAGGTTCTGGTCTTCTCAAAAGACCAACTCTACTTCCTTAAGAGGAAGTTTAAAGGAGGTACGTCGAAGAAGATGTAATCTTTTCTTCTGATTCTCTCAAATTTATTTCTTCTTATACTTCTTCTTATTTAGTTGTTTCACTATAAATTAATAACATCAGTATCACTAATATACTGATATATTATTATAAATATGAAACAACCCTATTTCTCCTTCTATTCTTCCTACAGAAAACGAAATCACCGTGCGTGCGTACGTACGGAATAACGTCTTCACGCCGTGGTGTAATCTGTTTTCGACCACCACCTTACTTGGATGGGTATAATGGTGAAATTAAATAACTATATATGATTATTTTAAATTGATATTGATTCTTAAATATTACACATACACTTCAATACAATTCCACGATCATGGGAATGATATCATCGCTCGTGCGTACGTACAGACTACCGTCTCCACGGCGCGATGAGATTCATTCTCCATGTTAACCATTCATTAATGATTATAAAGTATATATAATAAATAATAATTAAATATATGAAGTAATAATGATACTAGATTTATTTATATATATATATGTATTTCATCTACTTAATTCCATTAAATTCAATAATGAAACGAAAACAACATTCATGCGTATGTACGGCATACCGTCTCCATGAACGGTGTATTTCATTCCATTTATCGATCTATCATATATATAGGTATATTCGGAATATATATTATAAATAAATCATTTTTTACAATCTTTAATTACGTAAATCAGGATATGAGTAATAATATCAAGAATAACAAGTCGAAACATGTATGATAAATGAAACGATTTTACCCAAAACGCTGCTTTAACATGGAATTTACAAAAGAACGGATAATATAAAGTCATGAGTGAACCGTATATGATATCATAAAAATGAATATGATTATTTAATAAGTCAATGACATTATTTAAATCATTATACAGGAGGTTCGGATACATACGAAGCATATCAGATATAAGGTAAGGGATAACTATTCTAATCTTGTTCTTATCCGAGATTGTTTATTCGTAAGTATTTAATGGGCTTATTATTATCATCCATGTCCATGTTTTATAAAAATGTTTTCATGTATGTTTAATTTCCTTTTTATCCATTTTTTAATTTTACCACATATTATGAAAGGAATATTACTTTTTTACCACAATAGGAAATTTTTGAATTTTCTGACAAAAGTACGAGGAGAATGTTCTTTTTAACTTATACGGTGTAAACAGATTTTTACGGTTTCATAAAGCCTCATTTTCATGAAGCTTCCTCTACAATATTGCATGATTATTTTCAACAAAACCCTTTTATTTTAAAATTGCATGGAATTTTGTGAATAGAAAATGATTTTGAAGAATAAAGGATATTTTCCTCAAGAATTCATTTCGAGTATTTTATCAAAACTATTTTCCATCTAAAATAAAATTATTTAATTTTTTTATGCTTAAAGTATAATGTCTCCATTATTTGCATGGTTTGATTTTTCTTATGATGAAATGATATCTATTTTTTTATATGGATTTTTTTATGATGGCATGATTTTTAAGAATCCCATTCTATTACATGGGTTATGCTATGATGTATGATTTATGATTTTGTGGCACACGAAAGAATGATTTCATTATCAGATAGGTGGGACCTATATCTCCCTACAATGCATTTGTTAAAGATGTATATCTCATGAGATAGACATGGATGGAATGGTAAGCTAATCCGGTTCAGTGTTACAGGACTGGAACGAGGAGTGAACTCGATTAAGAAAGGGACTTTGTCCACTAAGATGGTCTTGCCAGAAATGTCTTGGCTACTATGAAAATAATATCATGTGATTAATGTATTTCCATAATTACATGTTTTATTCCCATGATATTTTATCATGACTGATATTCCTTTATGAAATATGCCTTACGTACTTCCAATATTTATGTCTTTGCTCAAGATTATGATGTTTAGATTTTATGTTCAAGTTATTGCATTAAAATGTTTATGGATTGTTTTATGTTCTCTGTGCTTTCCCTTACTGAGCATTTGAGCTCACCCTTTTTATGTTTTATTTTCCCCAGGATATAATGAAAGGTTTTAGGTAAGAAAACCAAAGCGGAAGATCATTACGGGAGATGTTGAATATCATTCACTATGACTAGAAGATTACGTTCTGAGTTTCCAAAGACACTGAACTAATACGGTCTTTGGGCGTCTGTTTTTTTCATGTATTAAGTATTCGGCAAAAGTAATGTAATGTCCATGTACATCAAGATTTGGGTCCCTACAGTTGGTATTAGAGTGAAAGTTTAGTTAACCTTTATAAACTAGGATGCTAAAACTTTAGTGAAATCCCTAGAAATATTCAAGGTATGTCTAGGGATGTCCCTAAGGATAAGTATACGTATAGGTTATAGTCCTATAATTATGTTAATGATATTAGAATTTAACCTAAGATGTTAGATATTGACGGTACTCCCCCTTTATTATGTTGTTTTCCCTAGCATGATTTTTTCCTATCACACTATTTTTTTTTGAGTTTTAGAAAATGGCTGGAAAAAGCAAGATTCACGATAATGGAGGATATGATGGACAATGAAATGATATTCATCATGAGAAACCAAATGAAATGGGATTTGGAAGTCCAAACATCATTATTATTCCTAATCAGAAATCTCATAATATGATCAATAATCTCAACTTTGGTATGTTTCCTGACTCAGATAATAAGAGAAAGATGGATTTTCATGATGATCATAGAGGAATGAAACTTCAATTTCTCTCATGTAAATAATGTGGGAAGAGGCAACAAGGAGAGTGTTTCAAAGGAACTGGAAGATTCTTTGGGTGCGGAAAAGAAGGACACAAATCCAGTAAGTGCAAAAGAAAAGTTTCAGTTAACACCGTGGAGAAGGATAATGGTATTGCTAAGACATCAACAATGATTATATGTTTTAAATGTGGACTGTATGGGAATTATACAAACCAATTCCCTAAGGGAAAATCTCATGAAGAGAATAAGCATAGTCATATGGGTAGTATTTATGTGGAATATGATGAGGAGACTACAAATGATATATGAGATGAAAGAAGTGTTGATGATTGGTCAATGGTTTAAGAAGGTAGTGGAATGATTTATGTTTATCAAGAGTTATGTTGTATAGGTAATGGTACTATGGAATAAAGACACATCTAAGGATTGTTACACTATTTTTTTCCTAAAGTATTTGAAAGTATATTTTGAATGGTACTGGTAACCATGAAAGGTTAATTCATATATTTTTGGAAAGTAGATGATATGTGCATAATGAAGGGATAAGAAGATGATGAGATGTTTTATAGTACTGATGAGCTCGTGGATAATATAAGGACAATGTGATATCATGGTTTGAGTATATATAAATTTTAAGATTTTGGTATGTGGAAAGAGTTAACTTTTGACAGCATTCATGTTTTTACTAAGGTTCAATGGGTATTCATTTTTCAAGAGAATACATGATTAAGGTATTCACATGTTTGGAATGTGACCAACAAGATATATATTATATGGGGGATAAATGATGGTATTCACATGCTTGGTTGATGACATTTCTAGTAATCGTTTTCTTTATGATATAAGATTGGACAAAAGTATTTTCAATAAGCTTAAAGGTTGGAATGTATTAAGTTAGACATCAGATATAATTGTTTAAGGCTATAATTTTTTTCGATACTATTTCTGGAATCTTATAATAGTGTAGTTTTAGAAAAAGGACAACCCATAGGACGAGCGACAACCCATCGCGTCAGATAATGCTGTGGGAATCGAACCCACAACTGAAGTGCGATAGGCCTTTATCACAAACGACTGGCCTACAGGAAGTCCCTAGTTAGTAGAAACTAGTTTTATTATATTAAGTGGTATGATATATGAAGTATAAGTCCATTTTTGGCGCCATATACAATTAATCTCACTATAGATCGACTTATGTATATTTGATAACTTTTGATAACCTTATGTTTGAGACAGATGGAATGACATATCATTCTATGGCATGATCTGCTAACACTTCATGGAAGAAAAATTCAACTTCGTTTCTTTAAGAGATGAAGTGGAAATTGTTCAAGGCACAAACAACAGTGATATTGTACCAAAATCAAGTAAGTATTTCTTTTAATTCAAAAAATATTCAACATTAGGGAAATGATATTGAAAACCCAAAATGTTTTCCTAGTACCCTCATATCTGATGAATCGGATGGTACCTTAGATCATCATAATTTTATGGCTTTGTGACTATTGGATTTTTCATAGCCATATTCTCTACCACTCCCCATCAGAACATGACGGTTAGATTTCTCTTCCATATCCATATTTTTACCTATGATCTCTTATACGGGAACACAAGTGATGAGTTACTTTGGGTATCAGTTTTGTTTCTAATGTTCATTTTTAATATTAAGTTTTAGTATTCCTTTTTACGATGTGGGTTTATATGAAAGAAACTCTCAAGTAATAAACAATTTATAACCCCGACGAATTTCAAGGGAGAAATTCATTTTAAGGGGGGTAGAATGTGACACCCCGAGATTTTATGAGATATATTAATTTTAATTTATTTGATGTCTTCTATTATACACTACACCAATATTATCTTTTACTATACGCAACACGGTATTAGCTTGCAGTATACGCAACACTATTTTTGGCTCATGTTATACACAATTTCATGTTCGTTTTGTGGAAATTATTCTACACAGCATTAAGTATAGGTTTTGTTTAATGTATAAACCCAAAAAGTTTTGATTATGTTATACGCAACACTAAATAGGGATTTTACTACACGCAACCCTGACTTGGCTTGAATTACACGCAATCAAGACCTTCTTTGATAGTGTGTGTAGTATGCAATACCAAGTTTCACTAAACAAGAAATTATTGTAATATTATTAGGAACTAGCCGTTATGAATAGTAATACCCACTTTTTGAAATTTTATAAATTTCATAATTCAAAATGGACTTCATTTTGAGATTTGGAATATCGAAATTAGCCTAGGGTGAATTTTTGGTATTTTTCTGAAAACTTTCAATTTTGATGAATAGTGAAAACAATGGGTTACTATGTAAAAACCGAATTTTTATTTAAATAATTATTTATTTTATTTTAATTTAATTTAGGTCAAAATTGATACATAATACCTATATAAGTTCAATGTAATTCAAGAGAGTCATTTTATAATAATTTTAGATGTATAAAAATTTTATTGAACTTTTTACTGTCTTTTACTCACCTCCTAGGAGAATTTGAAAATATACATAAAACTTATTTTTACCACTTCTGTAAATGGAATTTTGAAAATCCGAGAGAAACGGTTAATATCAATGAGTAAAATGTGGTTCAATAAGATAAAAATAATTTTTGGTGAATAGTAACTTTTTACTTTTATTTACCACGGTTAAAAGTAAATAGTGTAATTAAGGGTAAAAATGATGTTATTATTACCATAACACATGTTCTAATTCTATTTTATAAGTATATTTCGACCAAAAACAACCTTATTAATATAATATTATCATTTAGGTCCACTTGGATTAGATTAAGACATTTATTATTATTTTATTTAAAAAAGAGTTAAAATAGCTAAAATCAATGTTTAATAACTAAAACATTTTTAATACTGGGTTATACATAAGATAAACTCGACTATAAATATTCATTGGAAATATAAAAATATTTCATACCTAATGGTATTTTATTTATAATTTTTATACATTAAATAATTAAATTTATTTATGACACAATGTTGATGCAATAATTACCTAAATAATAAAATATTAAAATAATTGATATTATAAATACCCAAATAAATGTAATTTGAGAATTTTTATGAATTACACTAATTTTACAGGTTAATATGACATGTTTTTATTGATTTAATTAAATTTTTTTGAACTAATCATGCTTATATAAGTTTCACAAAAATCAATTACCAAATAGTGTCAAAATTGACACAAAATAGTATTTTAAAACAAATATTATATTATTAATTGTTATAATATTCCTAAAACTTTAAGGTTCGTAAAAATGTATTATATAAAGTTATATATATTAATAATTAACCACTTGGGGTTCTTTTGGCTTGTTATAGTAAGTTTATTAACCATGTAGTGTAAGAAAACAAGAAGACACGGTAAAAGTTAAATTATTTAACTTAGAGTTAAATCTAAAAGATAAGGTTAAAATAATAACCTAAACCTGTCTAAAACCTATTGGTTGAGAGTATTTCTACCCATCCCCACTTTATCTTAGAAATAAATCAATTTTTAGCTATTATAAACTGAATATGACTTTATTATAAAATAATATTTTAAGTTTCTTCAAAGGTGACCCTATCCTCCCTTATAAAAAGGGCACCCCTTCCCTCTTATCTTCAAACCCTTTTGTGCCTTGAAGTTCTACAAAACCCTTTCCATTTCTCTTATAAACTTCCCTAGAAACATTCTGGAGGTTCTGGTATTCTCAAAATACAAACTCTACTTCCTTAAGAGGAAGCTTAAAGGAGGTGCGTCGAAGTAGAGGTAATCTTTTCTTCCGATTCTCTCAAGTTTCTTTCTTCTTCTACTTATTCTTCTTTAGTTTTTTCACTATAAATTAATAACATAAGTATCACTAATATACCGATATATTATTATAAATATTAAAGAACCCTATTTCACCTTCTATCCTTCCTATGGAAAACATAATCATCGCGCGTGCGTACGTACGGAATACCGTCTCCACGCCGTGGTGTAATCTGTTTTCGACCACCACCTTACTTGGATGGGTATAATGGTGAAAATAAATAACTATATATGATTATTGTAAATTTATATTGATTCTGAAATATTATACATACACTTCAATACAATTCCATGATCATGGGAATGATATCATCACTCGTGTGTACGTACGGACTACCGTCTCCACGACGCGATGAGATTCATTCTCCATGTTAACCATTCATGAATGATTATAAATTATATATAATGAATAATAATTAAACATATGACATAACAATGATACTGGATTTATGTGTATATATATATATTTCATTTACTTAATTCCATCCAATTCAATAATGAAACGAAAACAGCGTTCATGCGTACGTACGACCTACCGTCTCCATGAACGATGTATTTCATTCCATTTATCGATCTATAATATATATATATATATGTATATATGTATATGATGAATATGTATTATATATAAATCATGTTTTAAATTCTGAAATTATGTAAATCAGGATATAAGTAATAATATCAAGAATAACAAGTCAAAACACGTACGATAAATGAAACAATTTCACTCAAAACGCTGCTTTAACATGGAATTTACAAAAGAACGGGTAATATAAAGTCATAAGTGAACCATATATGATATAATAACAATGAATATTATTTTTTAATAAGTCAATGACATTATTTAAATCATTATAAAGGAGGTTCGGATACATACGAATTATATCACACATAAGGTAAGGGATAACTATTCCAATCTCGTTATTATCTGAGAATGTTTATTCGTAAGTATTTACTATGGTTATTGTTATCATCCATATCCATGTTTTATAAAAAAAAAATCATGTATGTTTAATTTCCTTTTTAACCATTTTTGAATTTTACCACATGTTATGAAATGAATCTTACTTTTTTTACCTCATGAGGAACTTTTTGACTTTTCCAACAAAGTATGAGGAGAATGTTATTTTTAACTTATATTCCGTGAAAAGATTTTTACGGTTTCATAAAGCCTCATTTTCAAGAAGATTCCTATACAATATTGCATGACTATTTTCAAAAAAACCCTTTTCTTTTAAAATTGTGTTGCATTTTGTGAAAAGAAAATGATTTTGAAGAAGAAAGGATATTTTCCTCAAGAAATAATTTCAAATGTTTTATCAAAACTATTTTCCATATAAAATGACATTATTTAATTTTTTTTATGTTTCAAGTATAATGTCTCCATTATTTAAATGGTTTGATTTTTCTTATGATGAAATGATGTCCATTTTTTTATATGGATTTTTTTATGATGGCAAGATGTTTAAGAATCTCATTCTATTACATGGGTTATGCTATGATGTATGATTTATGATTTAGTGGCACACGAAATAATCATTTCATTATGAGATTGGTGGGACCTATATCTACCTCCAATGCATTGGGTAAATATTTATATCTCATGAGATAGACATGGATATAATGGTAAGTTAATCTGGTTCAGTGTTACAGGACTGGAACGAGGAGTGAACTCGATTGAGAAAGGGACTTTGTCCACTAAGATGGTCTTGGCAGTAATGTCTTGGCTACTATGGAAATCATATCATGTGCTTAATGGTTTTCCAAAATTACATGTTTTCTTCCCATTCTATTTTATCATGATTGATGTTCCTTTTTGATATATGCCTTACGTACTTCCAAGATTTATGTCTTTGCTCAAGATTATGATTTTTAGATTTTATGTTCAAGTTTTTTCATTCAAATGTTTATGGATTGTTTTATGTTCTCTATTCTTTCCCTTACAGAGAATTTGAGCTCACCCTTTTTATGTTTTCTTTTCCCCAGGATTTAAAGAGAGGTTTTAGGTAAGAAAACCAAATGGGAAGATCTTTACGGGAGATGTTGAATATCTTTCACCATGATTAGAAGATTATGTTCTGAGTTTCTGAAGACACTAAACTAATACGGTCTTTGGGCGTCTGTTTTTTGTCATTTATTAAGTATTCCGCAAAAGTAATTTAATGTCTCTGAACATAAAGCTTTGGGTATCTACACATTTGACCAGCT
The DNA here is from genome assembly GCA_963277665.1 of Viscum album. Classification (NCBI taxonomy): domain Eukaryota; kingdom Viridiplantae; phylum Streptophyta; class Magnoliopsida; order Santalales; family Viscaceae; genus Viscum; species Viscum album. Next base: position 1,386,640,654 of record OY728123.1, read on the forward strand.
AACTAATCATTGTGTGCACAACATCCTTGGAGAAAAGCTCTCAACCCTATAGAACTCTTCCCTCTCCAAGAATGCTCTCAAAAATAAGAGAGATCCTCCTCCACCGGATCAAGGAGAACGCACTTGAAGGATTCTCAAGACGATCGAAGGTGGACATCGCAAGAACAAGGATATTCCACACTAGCACCTAGAGACTCCTTAGAGGACATATGAAGAGACATGTAACATGTGTGGATCACTGCAAGAGGATTATTATCCTTGGATTCTACATCGCGATGAAGATGCACCTCTCACCTATGGTCGCATGCATCAATGAAGAAAAAATCACCTTAGAGGTAATTTAATAATATATTTAAATTAATTATTAACAAAATATGTTGATCTTATCTTCTCGGTTTTAAATTATCTCCTTTAATTTTTATATTTTATTCAATTGTTTTGATACCAACATTCATCGTTGTATTGATCCAAGTTTAATCATCGATTATGATAATTTGAAGAGTTTGGTACATGCCCAACATGTGCTTCCAATATGCTCGAAACCTACAAATATTACATATATATTGTATAATATTATCACCCCATAATATTAATAGTTTCATAAATATAATTTTTAAATTTTATATATGGTTTTAAAATCATCCATGTTAGGTGGTATAGAGAAATGAAATTTGTCGTTCAGTTAAAGTGATAGTCTACACGCTCATGGATTATTCTATAATTTTCCATGGAAGAAGATGTGGGTTAAAAAAGAAAATAATTATTATTTAATAATACTAATCATGTTATAACAATTATATTTTTTCATTAGATATCTCTTTTTCTCCATCCAAATAAAGACTTAAATAAAAATAAAACCCACCATTCATGGAGGCGGTAGTGTGCACAAAAAAAATGATGACATCTTTATTTTTTGAATTAATTTTAAAGAGGATATAAAAGTGATATTAAATTAATATAATAGAATTTAATAATAATATAATTTATTTTATCAAACCTTCAAGGAATTTGGGACCTTAAATGGGGTTAAAATAAGAAAATAACTAGGAAAGTTATGTTGAGAGCATTACTTATCCCTTTAGTGGTTCTCACTTGGATGACTAATTATGGATCCTTATATAGGTATTTTAGTGATAAAAAGGATACATTGATTTGGGAAGATTTTTGAGTAAATAATGTGTTATAGTTTTTGTAGAGATAAAGATTCAAAATGCGAAGAGAAGTGTGATGAGAGTGATCTCCTTTTATAAGTGAATGAAAATGGAATTTTTGTAAATACCCATTATATATAAATAGTTCCATGACTCTATTAAGGGGTCAATTTCTCAAAAAGTGTTCCATAACATTGTGGATATGTTTTTTTTAATAAATAATCAAATATTTATTTTCATACCCATTTCAATAATGGTTTGATTGTTTTACCATAAGATTTTTTATAATTTATAATTTTGGTTTTTACCTTGGTAATAAGTTTTTAACAAAGTAATTTATATTTTACTAAAGACATAAGATAAAAAATGTTACCAAATATGGGTGTGATGAACCTATATTTATCATCTATTTAATATAATTCAATTTTTAGATGTTATATAATTATCCTTTAATTTAAAACATATAATATATATAAAAAACATTTTTGTAGAAAAATCATCTTTTAGACGTTAAATTTTATAAATATTATATAACATTAATTACAAATTAAATGAGTGATAATGTATTACTATAAATTATATATAATCATATAAAATTAATTGTATAAAATATATAAATATAAAATATAAAATAACAATTACACAACATTTATAAAACAATTCATTAAAAACCCTTTCATCAGTATCATAGTAATTAAATTTAATCTTTGAAATCATATTTTATGAATTAAAATTAAATTAAACTTAGTAAGTTATATTAAAATTTTGATATAAAATATGAAATATATTTTTTATATTATGTTTCTATAAGTGATGAAAATGGTTTTCTAATACAAGAAAATAAAAACATATTTTAGAGTAAAATATTAATCATGTTTACAAAACATTGAAGAAGGGTTCTATAAATTCAACATAGTATTTTTAAATAATTTATTTTAATTTATAAACCTATAACATTTCTAAAAACGTTTTTAAAAACATTCCACTCATTTGGTATTATGATAATTTTATAAAACTGATGATATTAGCATAAATCGGTATTTTTTTAATATTCACCAAAAAAATAAATTATTTTAGAGGAAAAAAATACTCACTAATAATATTATTTTCACATGATTAATCCAAAAATTAAATCCATATTATTATATTCGACTTATATGGGTGATAGAAAATATTTTTTAATAAAAGTGATTACAACATAATAAACACAATTATTTAAAACTTTATATTAATGAATTAAATATATATATATATATATATTATTACTATACCATACATTAGATTGTTAAAAAAGAGGAAATATGATAAACATATCATGTTCTAAATTACAGATAATGTGATGTGAGTTTTTATTATTTATATTCCGTAATATAACACATGTATATACTCAAAAGGAAAATTTTTATATGTAATTTATATTTCATTATAATCAGACCAATTCCCAAGGAATTTTATTTCATAGTAACATCTTTAAAATCTATTTTAAAACAATAATATTCTTAGTATCTTTCTTAACATGCAACTATGAGATTTAAACAAATTGTATTATTTTTATTTGAATGTGACCATTATAATATTTCCATTGAATTGGTGGGTATTAATATGAGTAAATTCATTATTAAATAAATTAATAATGGTCCTAATAAATACATTATTATTGATTAATAATTATGAAACAAGAACTTATTTTATAGTGAAGTCAATTTAGGATACCAAAGTGCATTTTATTCAAAAATAATTTCTATTTCATTTTTTATGTGAAAATTATAATTAATTTATAGAACATTAAGAAATTTTATTTTATAAAAAAATAATATATTAAATCATAATATCCAATTTAACTTAGGGTTAAATATGTTGATAGTTCAAAAATGATTTATTTCCCATTGAATAGTGAAAAATATAAACTTTTTTAATATTGTCATTTCTTTTCATTAAATCGAGTAATTTAAAATCCTCATTAAATTATATATTTCGTATTAATGTAAAATATGACCCATTTTATTTATAATAATCAAATTAATTTCACTTTAATCAAAAATATTCATGATTTTGATATAAGTTAATTTTGAAGATTTAAAAGGCATTTTTCTAAAAACTGCTTTTCATTGCATTCTACAAATTTATGTTTATTTATTTATAATTTTTAGTTATATAATAATTATAATAAATGTCTACACTATGTCCATAAAATATTTATTCAATTAGTATAAAAATAAAAAAATTGATTTAAAAAATATTAAAAGCAATATAATTTGGGTGAATTATTGTGTTTGGAGGTTTTTTAGATAAATATAACATGATATGGATGTGTTAAAGGTTTATATTTTAAATACATTATTTTCATGCTGTTTTCAAAGTCAAATTATTTGAATAGTTCTTAAAATAAAATTAAAAGTATTTTATTAAAAAAATAATTTGTGAATTTATTTGAAAATAATAAACATAGTTAAATTGAATAAGTTTAATTATAAAGGGTCTAAATTTTCATCCATTTTTAATTTATGGTATAATTTTTACCTTATATGTAAATTCATAACCCTTTAATATTAAATACGTTGTTACCACAGTTAAGTTTAAAATTGATTAACCAAGGGGTTTAATGAAAAAATAAGGTTCGAAATAACTCCAAAATTGATATAAGCTTCATTTTTTTGTGATATTTAAAACTTATAAAATTTTTATTTGAATCTATATACATTTTAAATCATTTCTCATGGTAATTACTAATTGGATTTTATTATTTTATTAATTTCATGTATGTCATTTCCCTCCCTTATAAAAGAACACCCCTTATCTATTTTCATTACACCACTTTGAGCCATATATATTGAAAAAACCCCACCTAAAACTTTTAATAACTTTACTACCCATGAATTATAAGTTCTTCAATTCTTAAAATACCATTACAAGGGTCCTCAAGAAAGGATATAAATGATGCTAATAGAATGATATGTAATCATCTTACCCGACATCTTGTAATTTATTTCTTCTCATACCTACTCTAAAACTATGGTATTTTTTATAAAATAATAAATTTAGTATCATATATATATAAAAAATGTATTTTTATTATGTAACAACAAATATCTACTCAATATTTTATTAAAAGGTAAATTAAAGTATCATTCATGCATATGTCTGGATGACCACCTCCACGTAGTGATACGATTCATTTTTTGTCACCATCCTTCATGGATGGGGATTATGATGTATTTAATATTTATAAATGGTATTTATTAAATTATTCTTATTGTATAATTTTAATATCATACCTACCTTTTTATGTTCCAATTCTTTGAAAAATGATAATGTCACTCCGGTGTACGTGAGGACTACTGCCTCCACGAAGGGATGTGATTCGTTTCCATTTACGATTTACAAGAATAGTAATTAGGATTGATTTAATTCATATATATATATATATATTACATATATTATACAATAATTATTATTTAAAGGTGAATTAATATTTATTTTTCTTTTGTTCCATCCATCAAAAAGTAAAAACAATGTTCGCGTGTATGTATAGTTTACCATCTCCATGAATGGTGTAATTAATTTTTCTATCTTTATCCATTATGTATGACACTAAATATAAATATATATATATAATGAATATATATGATATTTATATCATTATTAACTTTATATATAATATATCCATGATCAAAGTAAAAGTACTAGAACTAACAGACCAAAATTCTCATGAAAAATGAAGCAGTTAATTCCCAGAAATGATAATTTTAATATATATTTATTAATAAATTTGTGTTTAAGTATTATAATTGTATAATATATGATATTATAAGTATATATATATATATGAAAATTTTATTTAATTATAATATTGTTAAATTTATTATAAGGAGGTTGTAGCACTTTCAAAGTAATTAAAACCTGAGGCTAATGGTTTTATGTTACAATAACATTGTTTACTGAGAGTTTTTATGGTTATGTTTATGATAATTAAATTTCATGATCTAACTCCCAAAAATTTCATTATTTTTATTTTACTATGTTTATTTCTTAAGATTACATGTTTTCCATTAATTTTCCTCACTTTAATTACATGATAGGATGAAAGAAATTTTTTAAGTAAAATTTATTTTATTTCCCTCTTTAGTAGAAAATAATTTTTATTACATATCCATTTTTTATAAAATAATTTTAAATAATTATTTTATTATTATACAATGATTTTTTTATTTTTTTATAACCATGTTTGAATTTTAAAAAAATGGTTTAAATGTAATCTTCTTTTCATTTTCTGAACGACGTATGGAATGAATATAATTTCCTACACTCATGACCTCTCAGTGATTTGAAGTTTAATTTATATGTTTGAAAGATTATTTGTAAATAATTTTTTTCCCTTAATATTTTGTATATTTTTTATATTTTAAATAATTTAATTCATATGGAAAAGAGTATTTTCATTAATAAATGTTCTAGTGAACTTTTAAATGCATTTCTTTTCTATGATAACATCCATTTTTGCTACTTATTCTTTATTAGGGATTTGATCCAATGATACCATATACTTTAATTATTTAGATGTATTATTATGAATATATAATGATGATTCTGTGAAACCAATTTCTTTTCAACACATTAAGAAATATATGATGAGATGTTTTTGAAATGCTTTTATTTTTCATGAGTTATGATATGATGATATGAATAAATGTTTATGAAACTCATTTCCTTTGCATAGGTTATGATATGATGAATGTTTTATGATCATATGGAACAAATATTTATGATTTTCATAATTTTATCGGTGGGGAAAAAATTATATACCCCAACAATTCATTGGAAAAAATTAGATATCTCATGTGATAATAAGGACTAGAATGGGTTGTGAACCTAGTTCAGTAAAGGACTCAGTCCACTATGATAGTCTTGGGAGAAACCCTTGACAAATGATACAATAAAATTAGGATTGAATTCAATCCACTATGATAGTCTTAGTAGTGATACTTGACTAATGAAATGATTTCCAATGCTTTTTTGTATGCCGTGAACATATTATCTATGCCAATTTTATGCCCTCAGGACTCATTATCTTTAATTATTTTATGACTTATGTCCTATAAACTACCAAGATTTATGTCATGAATCAAGATCATAATCTATGATATAGAAGGTACGATTCTGAAATATTATGAACATCTTATAATACCCTTATTATCATTTAATATTTATGTTATCATTGATATCTCCCTTTTTGACCCTTTTTGGGCATCAAAGCATTCCCTTTCTTATGTTTCATTTCCCCTTGTTATAAATAAAGGTTTTAAATATAATATTTCTAAGGATGGTTTTAGTTTTGAAAACATTGTTGAATATGATATAGATATCTTATGAAATCATTATTTATGTATCTAAATTTACAAATACACTAAACCTAAATGATTATTGCATGAATTGTAATTTTTATTGGATATTCATCTATTATTATATAATATTTATGTAAGGAAAGAATGGGTCACTATAGTTGGTATTATAAAAAGTTTTAGTTAGCTTTGGAAACTAATATGAGAAAATATTGGTGAGAACTCTTAGGATAATACTGTGTATAAGAGAATATCCTAAGTTATGGTAAAGAAAGGATTTTTTTTCTTTCATAGAAAAACATCCTTTATGAATTTTACAAGTGGACATGGTTTTGGAATAGATACATCCAGGGTTAATATCATTTAAAAGAGTTTATTTATTATATCTTGGTCATCATTATGGTTCACAGTGGTTTTTCCCTTATTATAAACTTGGTTTGAAACTCTCAAGGGATATGCTTGGGTAAATTTTCATTTTATTTATAAACAATTATAAAGGAATTGAATAGATTATGACCATGGATGTACCGGGTTAACCTTAAGCAGTCATACATTGAAATGAATGTTTCATGATTTAGATGTACTATAAATTATTTCCCATGAATATATTGTTTCCCATGTTGATTATTATTTCCCACTCTATGTTTTTTGTTTTATTCAATGGTTGTAACCTAAAGTAACTGTGTTAAAGCTGAATGTGATGGATAATGGAATGATTTTCCTCATAAGAAACTAAATGAAATATGATCTGGAAGGTGAAGCCTTGTGATTATATATAATCAACTATCATGATATTTGATTAACAATGTAAAATTTGGTGAGTTTCTTAATGTGACAAATTATAGGATGATGGAATTTTATGTAAGTTTATGTGGTAATGACCATAAAGGAAAGAAAGTTTGATTTTCTTCATATCAATAATGTTGGAAGAAGAACTAATGAAAATGTATCAAAATAAGGGTAAGATGTTTTTGTATGTGGAAATTAAGGTCATGAAAAAATTAATTTCAATGGAATTTAATGTTAAATTCATGGGTAACTTGTTCATTACTCGATTCAATGTCATAATCCCGGGGATAACTCCAATACTATGGAATTTCATATGTTATGTCGAATATTGAAGTGGAATTATTAAAGTGTTCATGTATTGGGATTCAATAAATATATTGTAGAGGTGTTTTATAAATGATATTCTAGTTATAAGAATACAAAAACATATAATTATTTTCCCACATTATTTTTCCCTTACGGATTTGAAATCATATATTGAATGGTGCTGATTACCAAGAAAATTGATTTAGTGGTAAGGTTATATTTTCAAAGAATGAATGATTAGTTGAAAGAAACCCCGTAATATGTGCCTAATATTGAGATAATAATGTTTAGTTTGGATTAAGAGATGATTGATATTGATAAAGTAAATTGGATAGTATTTGTGACCTTGAAATCGGTTTGTGATTTGTTGAAAAATTGATTTATGACGTCTTTGATGAATTTTAAATCATTTTTTAATTTATGAAATATATTGGATAGAGTTAAATTCTGGATTAATATATTTTTTTCATTGAGATAATATTTTAATTTAGGATATTAGTATGTATTAAAAGAATATGTGATCAATGTATTTATAGGTTTGGTATGTGGCATTATGGGATTATTCATACTGTCTGGGGATAAATGTAAAAGTTGATCTAAAAAATGTGATCAAATATTTTTGATTTTTGGTTTTAGATTTTTTTTAAGACATAGTTTAGGGTATTATGATGGTTAACTAATTATTGAATGGATTAAGTTAAACTTTTGGTGTTATTGTTGAGTTTTTAGAGATTAATGTATTATATTTATCCATATTAGCTAACTTCTTCTAACCTTTTGTTTTTGTTAAATTTTTAGAGAAATAAATAATGAATTGAGGATCTTATGATTCATTGAAATTTAATTTTATATATTTGGGTATGAAAAAATCATCTTGAATATCCATATCTTAGAGTAAGTGATGAGATATAAGTTGAATTGATCAATGTGGAACCGAATATTGAAATTGTTCTTTGTAAATGGAAAAAATCAAGTGAGGTCATAATCTCAATTTATCGGTCTTGATAGTAAAATAATCCCTCAAATTTAGGAAAAATAATCCTAAAATAAAAACGGAATCCTTTTACATTAATTTCTAATGAATCAATAGTCTTTTCACTCTTCACAAATTTATGGTTTTGTGGCTGTTAAATTTCTCATGAACATGTTCTCTGCCACTCTATATTAGTCCTTGTTTATTATTTTTATCCTATGGGAATATATTTTAACATCCTTCTCATTTTATCGTATTTAGAAACCTATTTATGTATAATTTCAGATGAAATTCTTATTCCCCTTTTCCTCTTTTCAAGAGGATGTTTTATTAACCCTTTTTATGATGTGGGTTTTCAAAAAAATAATTTTCCAAAATAAAACCCTATATTACAGAGGAAAGGTTTAAATTAGGAGGATATAATTTATCAATGGGGTTGAGTGTAACACCAAATAAATTTAATTAAAAATAATATGAGTCTTAATTTCTTCATTAACACATAACAACGATCTTTAAGAGAATTGTGATATTATTATTTAATAGTGAATTTTATAACTTATCCATTGAATTGGTGTGTATGAATATGATTAAACTTATTATGACATAAATGTATAACGTTCTTACTTAATAAATAAATTGAATAATAATTGGGAAAAAAGAACTCATTTTATAGTGAAGTCTCTTAATGATGCAAATATGCATTTTATTCAAAAATGATTTTATTGTATTTTTTACTTGGAAATTATAACTAATTTCTTCTAATTTTATAAATATCAATTTAAAAAATGAAAATCATTTTTTAAATTAGTGTATCAAAATTAACTTTGGGTGGATATTTTGGATTTTTTTGAATAATTGATTTTCCAATAAATAGTGAAAAATGTTAACTTTTCAAACACTCATTTATTTTCATTAACTAATGTAATATAAAAGTTCCTTTATATTGTTGAATTTATATTAAAGTGGAATATTATCAATTTCAATTATAGATATTCAATATTTTTATATAAGTTAAGTATTATGCTCAAAACACATTTTTTCAGAAAAAAATCATTCTGTTTTATGATTTTATATTAAAATTGATTTTAACACTTGTATAATTTTAATTGTGAGAAATAAATTTCATATCTATAATAAATATTTGAAATTTTTTTAAATTTAACCTTTTTTCATTTTGAATAGTAACCATGATAAATATTTTTCACCTCGGTAAGGGTAAAATAGGTAGAACATAGTTAAAATCATGAGGTAAGGTCTCTAAATGAACTCAAAACTTGAATTTATTTAATTGGATGGAATATATTCAACAACAGACATCCAAAATTTCTAATATATGTCATTTTTTTCCATTTTCCCTTGATAATGAATTTTACATTATTTTAAGTAAAGAAAATTTCCAAATGACACTCTCCTAAAATTAATGTCTCTAAAATTATTACATAAGGATTAAAAGGGGTTAAGATTGGTTCCAAATGTTTATTTTAAATAATAATTAATTTTTTTATCATGGTGATTTATTTATAATTTTTAGTAACTGAATAATTACCCTAAATGTGTACGCAATGTCGATATAGTATTTATTCAGTTAGTAAAAAATAATGTAAAATAATTTGAAAAATATTAAAACCAATAAAATTTTGGTGAATTATTTTGTTCCATAAATATTTTTATATAAATACAATCTTTTAGGGATTTTTGTAATGTTTTATATTCAAATTCAATTATTGTCAAGTTTTTTTAAAGTAAAAATATGTGAATAGTTATTAAAATGACATTAGTAGTATTTTATGATAAACATATTTTACTAAATTATATAAAAATAATAAAAGTCTTGAAATAAGAAACTTATAATCATGAAGGGTATAAAATTTCATCCCTTGGTCATTTTTTAGACAATTTTTAACTTATTATTAAAATTATAACACTTTGATATTAAAAAAATCATTACCACACTTAAGATTAAAATTGGTTGACCAAGGGGTTGAACCAAAATATAAGCTTTAATATGACTCCTAAACCAATATAAATTTTATTAGATGATGATATTAAAACCACTTTCTCCTATTATTTAAATCTATGTCCATTTTAAACCATTTTTCTTATGAATGACTTAATTATATTTTAATCATTTTGGTAATTCCAAGTGTTTCATTTCCCTCCCATATAAAAGGACACCCCTTATCTATTTTTTTATACCAAATTGAGCCATTTTTCTTGAACAAACCCTTCTAAAATATATTATAAAATTTATTATCCATGAATTATATTTTTGTTCTTCTTAAAATACTATCCCAAGAGTCCCTAAGAAAGGATCTAAAGGAGTTTAACTGAAGGATATGTAATTGTCTTACCCGACCTCTTTCAATTTCTTTCTCCTTCTACCTCTTATAAATCAATGGAATTAACAATAAAATAAAAAATTCAACATCCTAAATATAATGAAATTTTTTTATGCATATTTAACCACCAATATCCACCCTCTATTCCATCAAATGGTAAGTGAAAGCATCACTTGTGCATATGAGTGGATTACCACCTCCCTATAGTGATAGAATTCATTTTTCTTCACCATCTTTAATGGATGGGAATTATGATGGATTTATTGTTTATAAGTGATATTTATGAAATTATTATGATTCTATAATTATAATATCATACCTACCTTTTTACAATACAATCCTTTGAAAAATGATAATGTCGAAAATGAGTACGTGTGGACTACCGCCTCTATGAAGTGATATGATTCATTTTTCCTTTCTACTTTACATGGATGGTAATAAGGATAGATTTAATGAATAAATATGATATATATGATATAATAATTATTTTTTAATGGTGAATTAATATTTTCCATTATTTTATTCCACCCATAGAAAAGTGAAAACATCATTCATGCATACGTATGACTTACCATCTCCATGATCAGTGTAATTAATTTTTCTATATCTATATTTTATAGTTGAATATATATATATATATATAATGAATATATATGAAATTTATACCATAATTAAAATTTTGTATATTATGGAAATAAGATCAAAGAACAAGGACCAGAACTACCGAACTGAAATTATCATTAAAATTGAAGTAGTTAACACCTGGAAACAACGACTTTAATAAGGAATTATTAATAAATGGGTGTTGAAATGGTATAATTGGATATTATATGATATTATAATTATTTAAATGAATCTATTGTATAATTATAATAAATTTAAATTTATTATAAATGAGGTTAGAGTGATTTTAATGAAATTCGAACGCGAGTTAATGGTTTTTTGTTACAATCTAAATTTTTAATAGGATTGTTTATGATTAAGTTTATGATGATGAACTTTCATGATATACATATCAATAATATAATTATATTTCTTATACTATATTTATATATTGATAATAAATTTTTTTCCTTTCTTTTTCCTCACTTTAAGTACACAAGTGACTTGAATATTTTTTAAGGAAAACAGACTTTATTTCTCTCATCAATCAAAAATACATTTTCTTCCATATTTAGGTTTTCAAAAAATATTTCCAAGAATGGTTTTATTATTATATTATTATTTTTTAAATAATTTTTACCCATTGTTGAATTTTTTAAAAATGGTTTAAAATCAATATTCTTGTCATTTGTTTGATAAATTACTTTTGAATTTTTAATGAAAATGTTAAAGGAATATTTATTTTAACATAAACAGCATGAATGAAATTTTCAATCATCATGAACACTCAATTATTTGAATATTCATTTATAAATTTTAGATTTTATTTTAAAATAAAAAATTTCTTAATACTTTAGAATTTTTTATTTTTAAAAAAATTTATTTCAAATTGAAAGTGGTATTTTCATAAAGAAATGTTCTAGTTATCTTTTAGAGGAGGTTTTTCTCTATGAAAACATCCTTTTATGTTACTTTTCATTTATAAATGATTTAATCTAATGATACCATCCACATTCTATCTTTGAATGTTTTATGATGATGATTTAATGGTGATTCTATGAAAATTGTTTCTTTTTCTATGGGTTAATCAAGTTATGATGAGATATTTATATAACTCATTTCTTAACTATATGTTATTCTATGATGCGATGATGAAATATTAATGAAAATTATTTTATTTCCATAGGTTATGTTATTATGAATGTTTTATAATAATTTGGAAAAATTATATTTGGTTTCCTTTATGTGATGGGTGGTCCCAAAATTATATATCCCGTAAATGAATTAGTAAAATATGGATATCTAATTAGATAACAAGGACTGCAATTGGGAGTGAACCCATTTTAGTAAGAGACTCTATCCACTATTCTAGTCTTTGGAGTGAACATTGACTAATTATATGATGAAATGGGGAGTGTATTCAATACACTAATATAGTATTAGTAGTGAGCCTTAACTAATGAAAAAAAATCCATTCTTATGTGTATTCCACAAGCTTATGTTTTATACCAATATTATGCTCTAATGGATCATGTTATTTTATTATTTTATGATTCATGTCTTATAAACTACCAAGCTTTATTTCATGACTATATATTATGATATATGATATGAAATGTGTGGTTATAAAATGTTATACTAATTCCACCATACTATTTTGGTCATTTTATGTGTAGGAGACCATTGATATATCCCTTATTTACCATTATTCGGAATAATATCTCACCCTTTATTATGTTTAATTTTCCTAGGTTATGAAGAATGTTTTTAAGTATGATATTTATAGTAAGGTTGATATTTATAAATAATGTAGTTGGAGATGATGTCAATCTCTTATGAAAAATTTATTTATTTATCCATGTTTCCAAATACATTAAAACTATATGATTATGTCGTGGATCATAATGTAATGTATTTGATATACATAAAATGAGATGTGATATTTATCTATGAAATGTATGTATCGCTATATTCATCATATAAAATTTTACTTTTTTTCCCAAAAGGATCGCCAATGGTTTAAAAGAACCAACTTTTATAATGTTGTTCCAAAATGAAATAGGATTATTTAAATACCTCATCACAAATCAAACCATGCCTAAAAAAGTTAAATTTATCTATTTGTACACACTATTTAATCATTATTATTCTAGAGGAGTGAGTTAATATATAATACCACACTCTTTCAAATGATCAGTATTAGCACATCCAGGCCTTTATTTTCCCTTCTATTTTATTTATTTATTAGATTTTATTCTTCTATCTTGGCATCAGAATTTTTTAAAAATTTTAAGAGTTAGGGGTGTATTTACTATAAAATGGTTAGTAAGTAGTTAATGTAAACCATGGAATTCGGTTTTATAAATCCTGTATTAAATTAAAAAAAAATTCACATGGTCGATATAAAATTTTCTAAACAGTGTGTTCTATCCAGGTTATTAAAAATTTTAAAATTCCCATTTTCCCTATTTTCATTTATCACCATTATAGTCTCCTTATTCTCCCATTCAACTTTATTAGCTCACGATACCCCTACCCCTGACAACCCATGTCTTTAATACACTTTAATTCATGATTTATTACATAAAGGTATGCATGTTAAAATCCAAAAATATAGGGAATCCTAGTGTATATGGGATGTTAGGTACAAGTCCTAATAACTTAAAATAGGAATATAATGATATTATTGAAAAATTACTTAATGTTTTCATAAAATTTAATAATTCTTCTAAACTTTCATGGGATAACCTGAGGGTGTGTATAAGAAAAGGGGTTATCTATAAATCCAAATAAGGGAATAAGAAAATCATAACATAAGGTAAAATATTAAATGTGATACAAGAGGCATATCAAGGTAACATAAGAGTGGTGAGAATGATAATCATGGATAATGATTCATGATAAAACATGATAACATAAAGGAAACATAAAAAGGTGGAAACAACTTATAACATAGAATCATAAACATAAGTCAAGTATAACTTCCAAGAAAACATAACATGGTGTTCTTATGATAACCTTCTACACACCATACATGGATTCTCATGAGATTTAAACATTACCTAATGCATTGGAGGGATATATAATTCTAGGCCCACCCTTTACTTTCAAATCATGTACATGCATGAGTGTTCCACATAGGTCATACAACATTAGGATGTATTTTCTCAATTCTAGCCCCAAAATTATAGAGTGAGGGTTAAATGCATATATATTCCCACCAAACAAAGGATAGGTATAACTAGTTGGATACCCTTGAGTGGGAATGGAGATAGGTATTCACAACACAAATGTTTTTCCTGGAAAATTTCCTGATAATTTTGGTAGTATAATGGGTGTACAAAATGGTTTATAATGGGTGAAGGAGAGTGAAGGGGGTCTATCATTACATAGTAATCATAAGAAAAGTAGGATGGACATTTAAAAAATATATCCCAATCTGAACAAGTGGGAAAAGCGGTAATATAAAGGAGGTTCTTAAATAAAGAGGAGAAGGAGAGTATCCCCTGCCTTTGTGGGGTGTTTCTAAAAGTTTGTGTGTGGCTTCTTAAGAGATTAGGGCACTTTGGGAGGACTCAAGAGAAGAAAGGAAAGAATAATTTTCTATGCTCTAAGGGTTTTGAGTGAAGTGTAATGAGATATTGGGTGGGTTTATATAGAAATAGAGAGAAGAATTACTTATTAACAACTACAAAACTAGTTCTATATAGTGTTGGGGATTTAACAGTGCTAGCTAAAAGTGTTGTTAAAGTCTCACTTTTTAGAAAACGCATTGTTAAAGGGGGTCTTTAACAACATTTTTTTAGATCTCTTAAAGGGGATATTTAATAGCACTAAGAACAAGCACTGTTATAAGGGGCCTTTATCATCGATTGTAAAAAAGAGCTGATAAACACCCCTATAAATGCTAGAAATAAAAGCACTTATAAAGGGCGGTCCTTTACCAACACTTTTTAAAATGTGATGATAAAGGGGGGACATTATCAGCACTAAAAAAGCACTCATAAAGGTCTCCCTTTATCATCAATTTTTTCTAGTGTTGATAAAGGGTATATTACATTAAAAAATATTTTAATAAAAATAATTTATTAATATATATATATATATGTATATTGATATTGATATAAATATACTATGAATATTGTAAATAAGGTTTAGATAAGGCTGAACACGAATTTACACTTAATATATAAGATATTTAGTGAAAATGGATTATAAAATAATCAAAACTATTATTAATTAATAATTTTCTGATTATTATCTTTTAATGGTCATTTAATAATAGTTGGATGACATAAAATTTGAATTAATTAATGAATGGTATAAGATAAGTTGAAAAAAACATAAAATTCAAACAACCATAACATTTTATCTAGGATTCCATTTTGTCTCTACCACATATCAAATCAAATCATCCAATGAGTTTTATTCAATAATGACCTTGGGGAATCTCGGATACTTTTTTTAGGCTAAAAAATTCCCATAAGGCCTCAAAACTGAGTTTTTAGTGCGGGTACCCAATTTTTTTAATATTTGATGGAATTTCAACCTCGTTTAAGGGGATTCCCCATTTTCAATGGGGACTGAATTTATTCTTTGAGATTACATTCATATTGATATTATGGTTTTAAAATTTTATCATTTTTTAAAATGTAGATTTATTTATAAATAAATATATGCATATTTTCTTATATTTACTTATAATAAATCACTTATATAAATACATATATCAATATATTTAGTAAAAAAATATATTTTTAAATATATGAAATATATATATATATATATATATATTTCCTTGTATTTAATGTAAAAAAATAATCATTTTTATTAACCTTATAAAAATTCATTGAAATGTATATATATACATATATATGTAATGTTTATATATAAAAATGTGTGTGTCAATAATTAACAAATATACATCCATTTGTATATTCAAATATAGGTAAATAAATATGGATTCTAAAAATGTATTTAAAATAATTTCTAACAATTTTTTACATTATACATATATATATAATGTTTATATATACGTATATGTGTGTATTAATAAATGGATATATATTTATATTGTATTATATTATATGTAAATGAATATAATATATAATATATTTAAATAAATATAAGTACAAATATATATCACACCCTCATATATTTTATAAATATATTTTAAAATAGTTATATAAATATATGAGTAAAAAATATATGTAAATAAATAAATATATATAAACAGAAATATCATTAAACATACAACCAAACAACATCGTGCAGCGGTGAAGTCGTTGTCACGACCCGTCCTGGACCTTCTCTACCGTGGCCTGGACCACCTCTGGTCCCACAAGAGCTGCTATGATTTCTTCTTCGCCGATAAGAGAAATCTTGTCTCATCCCTTGGATGAACCACGTTCTTTTCCTAATACAGTCAATCCTGAAATGGATGATACTAATCCATACCAAGGATGACGTCGTAAGGCCTCGACGCTACTACCAAGAGATCCAACCGTTACTCTCGCCTCCAAGGGTTGAGTCACACTGTCGGCATCAGTGTGTGGTAACTGGATCTCCTCCAGTAGATGTCTCACAAGTGAGGGTCAAGTCAACAGTCAAAACTGGAACCTCTTAGTAACAACACAAAAGAGGACAAGAATGAAAACATCACAAAGGTATGCGTCTTTTACTATTGCATCTCATAATACAAAGACGCTACACAACAGCAACAAGGAACTAGAAGTACAAAAGATGTATCCACTAGTTCCGCTCCGGTCCATTTGCTCCCAGAGCTCCATGATCGAAGGCCTAAGCTGCCTGAAGCTGAGCTCTCCCATGTCCACCAACTCCCTGCGGTCGGGGCAGACCTCCCGGTGGTGGTGGTGGAAGCATCTCGAAGCGTCATCCACCACCTGCTGCTCGTCTGTAAGACGAGTCGGGCAGTCTCGAGCCATGTGACCTTGCCCGCCGCATGTGTCGCAATGCCTACCCCTCGTGTAGCTGGCTCTCCTTCGTGTGCCCCACACAACCGAATCTTCATCCAGTGACTGCCCATCTGATGGTCTGGCCCGTTTGGAACTCTGCGTCACCTATCTACTGCCAACTGCAGAAGACCCTGTTACGGGCCGTCCTGCGGAGGGCCCTGTCACTGGGGCCTGCTCGGCGAGAAAACTCTCCACTAGAAGGGCTCTCTCCAACACCTCTGCATGCGTCGGAATGTTGAGGGAGATCATCGAAGCCCTGATCTCGTGCCTCAGTCCTTGCTCGAAGTTCGGGCCCGGAAGAACGGGTCCCGTGCCATATCTGTGGAGTAGCGCGAGAGATCAGTAAATCTCACTGAGTACTGGGCCACTGTCAAGCTGCCCTGCCATAGCTAAAGAAGCTCCTAAATGCGCACTGCATGGAGGGTGGCTGGGATGAACTCGGAGTGGAAGATGCTCTCAAAGTTCGTCCAGAGAAGAGATGTCTCTTCTTGCACCTGGAGCATCAAACTCCACCATCGGCCCGCTGCTGCGTGCAGTAGGCTCGCTCCGAGGATCACCATGAGGTCTGCTGGTGTCCTCACTAATCTGAAAACCCGTACAACTGCCGCCAGCCAGTCCTCGGCGGCCTGAGGGTCTGTCTCCCCGCGGAACCTGGGCGGTCGCTGGCGCTGGAGCTCATGTAGTAAACTAAGGCGACGTGCATCGTCAGCGGCTGGGGCTGGTAGCATCGGTGGCTCGGTGGGTAAAGGTATCGTCGGTGCCTCTGCTGATAAGGAGCCCTGCACCGAGGCCTCGTCGCTCGGTGGGCTGTCATCATGCTCGACTCTCGGAACCCAAGCTGACTTCCATCGTGGGGCCATCCTTAAAAGGAAACAGGTGCGCCACAGTCAAACAGTATACCTGGTGAGCTGATATAAAGTAATCACAAAGAAATCTTGAAACACACACGCAATCAATGTTTTCGTGCATTAAGTTGGAAATCAGAAGTCAGGGTCCTGGTGTATGGATACGTCGGCCGCCGCACCAACACTGGACTCCCTGCACTGATAACCACACCCAATACGCTAAACACTATTGCTTCTCCTAGAAGAAAGATCATAGTCTCCGGTAGAACCGAACTCCTCTAATACCAATTTGTCACGAACCGTCCTCGGGGCCCGTGCCGTGACTACCCCAAGCCCACCTTCCATAGGCCAGGG
Organism: Viscum album; assembly: GCA_963277665.1. NCBI lineage: Eukaryota > Viridiplantae > Streptophyta > Magnoliopsida > Santalales > Viscaceae > Viscum > Viscum album. The sequence goes on from OY728123.1 coordinate 1,386,659,328, forward strand.
GCTGGCGACTAGCACCAAGGCGTAAATCCCGGTAAAAAGGGAAGGCATTTCCTTTGTAAAGTAAACAAGCACCTCAGAGTAAGAAAGCGGAAAAAGTAAACACTAAGTAAAAACAGAGTACAACTGCAAGTGCGGAATGTAAGTGGGCCAGAATACAAACCCAAACTGAAAGTAAAGTACAACTCGAAAGGGAAAACAGCAACTGAAAAGTAAAAGCCTCTACGCCGAGCTGTCCACTGGAAATCCCACCTGAAGGGTGGGTACAGATAGCTCCACTGCTCCTTGGGTCCCGCTGTCCACTCCGAGTACATCCCACCCAGTGGTCCTCCTCCAGGTATCGTCCTGCTCTGAAAGCCTCAACCACGATCAACGATGTCCATCGTCTGCAACCAACACAATGTAGTGCAGGTATAGCCCGTGCAGGGGTGAGTATATGCTACTCAGTAGGGACCCTGAGACCCCTGAAGGTCTCCCAAAATCCACAAAGGATAAACCACAAAGGAAAGATACAATCACGAAGTAACAACCGACACTGCTTAGGTATATGCCCATACATATACCTAAGTCAACAATTCCAATACGCTCCAACCTCCGAGCCCAAGTACAACTCAGTCCACACAGGAAAGTATACGTATTCTACACAGGAAAGCAAAACGTAATCCAAACAGGATAGCACAACACAATCCACACAGGAAAGAAAACATGATTCAGCTCACACAGGTATACATCATCGAAAAGGTGAATGAGATGATCAGACATAGATACTGAATCATCTAAGCTAGAACCCACATAGGATACAAGACAAGTTGTCTTCATTGTTTCATCTATGCTGGGACCCACATAAGATACAAGACCAGCACAGCTAGGACCCACATATGATACAAGACCAGCTGTCTTCATTGATTCATCTATACTAGGACCCACATAGGATGCAAGACCAGTATTGAATCATCTAAGCTGGGACCCACATAGGATATAAGACCAGCACAGCTAGGACCCACATAGGATACAAGACCAGTTGTCAGATCCACAAAGGATCGATAGGTACTAATCCCCGCAAGGCCCACACAGGATTGGACCCACACAGAATCTGTAGCACTGATCCCCGTAGGATCGCTGAGTGATGTATTCTTCGTCGTTTAATCCACTGAGGATCTCTGCACAGTCGTTGTCGAAGTCGCAGTCGAAGCCAGCACTAGGGTTCCCGCACACCGCAAGCTTGTTCGAGAGGGTCCGCTCCACGAGCCGAGAGTCTTGATACATCAACTGTCACATAGTCCGAAGATGATGTATCCAAAAGTTCTGTATCGTCAACAGGAACTCAACGCAACAGATGGCGCATCAATCGGACGCCCGGTCTGAGAGTTATTGGCTTTTTCGTCCAGGGGTCTGGTTGGTTTTCAAGACAAAACCAACCCGACCGTACTCCACCTGCGTTCAAACCTCGGGTGGAGTATGCCAAAAGATCTGTCTCACTAAGAGGAACTCAACCAAGTCGACGACACGTCAATCGGACGTCCGGAGTTCAAGATATGAGCGTTTCCGCTCTAAGGGCCCGGTTGGTTTCGTGTATGAACCAACCCGGCCGAACCCAAAGTTTTCTTAAACCTTGAGTGCGATATACCGAAACGACCGTATTGATCCAAGGATCGCATCGCCGCTGACGGCGCGTCGTTCGGAGGCCTGTAGATCAAGTTACGGGCAAAAGACCAAAAACCGTCCGAAGATGGAGGGTCTGGGCCCGGACCGACCCGGCCCAACCCCCCTCGGGGTTGGCCCGAACCGCGTCGACCCGGTTCGGCGCGGCCCGGTCCGGCCAGGGCGCGACCCGGCCGGTCGGGCCGGCCAGGCTCGGCTCGGCCAAGTGGACGAGCGTGGCAGCCGCGGGGCGCTGCCCCCACGGGATGGAAGTGCCGTGGCCCCGCGTGGGGCCGCGCTGGAGTCAATGGACCCGGCTATGCCGCGTCCCGTGCGTGAGAGCCGGAACTGTGCGGCTTCAGTCGTGGCGGCCTTGTCTGGCGGCGCGCCGGGGCGCCGCCGCCTCCAGCTGCCGACGCCCCGCGCCGCTGGAGGCTTCCGCGGGCCACCGGAGTTGCTCCGGTTGTCCGTTTTACTTCCCGTCCGCGCCGAAGCTCTTCTCGGGTCCCGTTCTTCCCTGTGGAAACAACGGATCGTACCTACAGCATGTTTTGTCGTCACCCACCAATCTGCGCATCAACGAAGAACTGAGGAGGGTATTCGGGCCATGTTTGTTTTGCCCGCACCCTCCGCGTTAGATGATAACAGTTGGGAGAAAAAATATTCAACACAGAAAACATAACAAGAAACAATTTTAATAAATTAAAATTGTTCTTATGAAATCGGGTTCTTTGTTTTTATTTGAGAACAATCTTTATTTTCCCGTGATTGTTTCTTTTAAAACAAAGAACCCGGTTTCATAAGAACAATTTTAATTTATTAAAATTGTTTCTTGTTATGTTTTCTGTGTTGAATATTTTTTCTCCCGACTGTTATCATCTAACGCGGAGGGTGCAGGCCAAACAAACATGGCCCGACTACCCTCCATAGTTCTTCGTTGATGCGCGGATTTGCGGGCGATGACATAACATGCCGCAGGGACGATCCGTTGTTTCCGCAGTGAAGAATGGGACCCAGGAGGAGCTTCGGCGCAGACGGGAAGGAAAACGGACCACCGGAGCAACTCCGGTGGCCGGAGGCGGCGGCGCCCCGGTGTGCCGCGGGACAGGGCCGCCGCGGCTGAAGCCGCGGCCGCGCAGGTCCGGCTCTCACGCACGGGACACGGCATATCCGCGTTCGTTGACTCCAGCGCGGCCCCACGCGGGGCCGCGACACTTCCATCCGGCGGGGGCAGCGCCCCGCGGCTGCAATGCTCGGCCGCTCGGCCGAGCCGAGCCGGGCCGGCCCGACCGGCCGGGTCCCGCCCTGCCGGACCGGGCCGACCCAGGGGGGGTTTGGCTGGGTCGGTCTGGGCCCAGACCCCCCGTCTTCGGACCGTTTTCTGTCTTTTTCCCGTAACATGAGCTACGGGCCTCCGAATGATGCGCCGTCAGCGGCGATGCGATCCTTGGATCGAGACGGTCGTTTCGGTATATTGCACTCAAGGTTTCAGAAAACTTTGGGTTCGGCCGGGTTGGTTCGTACACGAAACCAACAGGGCCCTCGGAGTGGAAACGCTCATATCTTGAACTCCGGATGTCTGATTGACATGCCATCGACTTGGTTGAGTTCCTCTTAGTGAGACGGATCTTTTGGCATACTCCGCCCGAGGTTTGGATGCAGGTGGAGTACGGTCGGGTTGGTTTTGCCTTAAAAACCAACCGGACCCTTGGAACGAAAAAGCCAATAACTCTCAGACCGGGCGTCTGATTGACGCGCTGTCTGTTGCGTTGAGTTCCTATTGACGATACGGAACTTTTGGATACATGAAATTCAGACTATGTGACAGTTGATGTATCAAGCCTCTCGGCTCGTGGAGCGGACCCTCCCGAACGAGCTTGCTGTGTGCGGGAACCCTAGTGTTGGCTGCGACTGCGACTTCGACGACGACTCTCGAGAGATCCTCAGTGGATTCGACGGCGACGACTACAGCACTCAGCGATCCTATGGGGATCGGTGCTACATATCTTATGTGGGTCCGATCCTGTGTGGGCCTTGCGGGGATTAGTACCTATTGATCCTTTGTGGATCTGACAGCTGGTCTTGTATCCTATGTGGGTCCTAGCTGTGCTGCTCTTGTATCCTATGTGGGTCCCAGCTTAGATGATTCAATACCGGTCTTGTATCCTATGTGGGTCCTAGCTGTGCTGGTCTTGTATCCTATGTGGGTCTCAGCTTTGATGATTCAGTGCTGGTCTTGTATCCTATGTGGGTCCCAGCATAGACGAAATAATGAAGACAACTGGTCTTGTATCCTATGTGGGTCCCAGCTTAGATGATTCAATATCTATGTCTGATAATCTCTTTCACCTTTTTGATGATGTATACCTGTATGAGTTGAATCCTGTTTGCTTTCCTGTGTGGATTGTGTTGTGCTATCCTATGTGGATTACGTTTTGCTTTCCTGTGTGGAATACGTATACTTTCCTATGTGGACTGAGTTGTACTTGGGCTCGGAGGTTGGAGCGTATTGGAATTGTTGACTTAGGTATATGTATGGGCATATACCTAAGCAGTGTCGGTTGTTACTTCGTGATTGTATCTTTCCTTTGTGGTTTATCCTTTGTGGATTTTGGGAGACCTTTGGGGGTCTCGGGGTCCCTACTGAGTAGCTTATACTCACCCCTGCATGAGCTATGCCCGCACTACGTTGTGTTGGTTGCAGACGACGGACATCATTGATCGTGGTTGAGGATTGCAGAGCAGGACAGTACCTGGAGGAGGACCACTGGGCGGGACGTACTCGGAGCGGACGGCTGGACCCGAGGAGCAGTGGAGCTATATGTACCCACCCTTCAGGTGGGATTTCCAGTGGACAGCTCAGCGTAGCAGCTTTTACTTTTCAGTTGTTGTTTTCCCTTTCGAGTTGTACTTTACTTTCAGTTTGGGTTTGTATTCTGGCCCACTTACTTTCTGCACTTGCAGTTGTACTCTATTTTTACTTAGTGTTTACTTTTTCCGCTTTCTTACTCTGAGGTGCTTGTTTACTTTACAAAGGCAATGCCTTCCCTTTTTACCGGGATTTACGCCTTAGTGCTAGTCGCCAGCCCCTGGCCTGTGGAAGGTGGGTTTGGGGTAGTCACGGCACAGGCCCCGAGGATGGGTCGTGACAGTCATTCCATCTTCAAAGGAGGGGTGCAGGGTTCGATTCCAAATGTGTGCAAGAGGCTGTAAATTACCAAAGCATTGTTAAAGTTGTAGTTGGGTGGAAAACGCTGATAAAAGGGGGTGGAGCACTATTAAAGGGGTTTTGCAAGTGCCGATAAAGGGGTCGGGCTCATTGAGGTCGGAAAAAATATAATTTTACCCATTTAATAGTTCTTTTTGTGAGCACTATTATACCCTACCCTTTAACATCCCTTATGTAAAAAGTGCTTTATAAGGTCTATTAAAGTCCCTTTACTAGAACTATTAAAACCTAATTTTGTAGTTGTTTAATTTCCAATCATAGGTTTTGGACTCTATATGATATGGTAATCAAAACCACCAAACTTTTCACAGTTTTTTTCAAAGACTCTACTAATGTATACATGTTTTCATTATTTTAAAATTTTAAGAACAAATATCATTATTATAATAACTTTTGTGATGTGGAAGTGATTCATGTTTACAAAGAATTGATTTGAAATCCTTAAAACATAATATAGTGTTTGGAGGATTAATCCGGGGTTTGTAAAAATTAATGAAATAACCTAAAACACATTATTTTAAAAGAGAGATATATATTTGTTCATGAATACCATTTATAGAATATATTACATCACTTTGTTTCATTATGATGTCATAATGCACACCGTATATTTATACCATATTTAATATTGACCCAAAATATTAAATGACTCCAATAATTATGAAAAATAAATCGTTGGATAATTTTGAGATGATGATTTCAAAAATAATATTTATTCTATCCAAATAATTCTCTAAATATAAGGATTTAATCTTTTAAATCAAAAATTTACATTTATTGAAAAATATTGGTTTTTTACAATAATAGTTTCTTGACAATTATTAAAATTATTTTTCCCTTCATAAAATTATAATATAATTTAAATTTAATAACAAATATTTAATAATAATATTTTATTAAAATATAATTTATTTTAAAAATTATTGAATTCATTAAAATAGAGTTTCTTGATTGAATCTAATCATTTCCAAAAAATAGAATTTGTGCTTCATTGTATCAAAAACTAATTCTTATCAAATTTATTATCTAAAATTTTAAAAAATAATAATAACAAAGCATAAATGAAATCATTATTTTATTGAAAATAAAAAATATACAAATGTATACTGTTAGGGTCTAGATACATGACCTTTATGACACCTGGAAATTCCCTTTTGGTAAGGTGTGATATGGGGAAATTTTCAGGCAGTGGTTCAATGAACATGGTTTGGGTTGTAATATAGATGAGTTTTAACTTCTCCCATAAATAGTTTCACTCATGCTTCAGTTGTTGATTCTTGGATTGAGATTGGTTAAGGGAAAATCCCAATTATTCTATCTCCATCAGAAGCTCCAATAAATTGGTTTCATAGGGTATGATTTTACTATTTTAGGTCATCACTTCTTTTGTATGTGTCAATTGGACTTTATCACAACCCGTTGTATATACTAGTTACAAGATCACTATTCAATGGAAATATTATCAATGTTAATGATTCTTAATAGTTTTTCAAATCTGATAGGATATAACGTTCCAAAATTTCTGAATTATTTCTTTTGTTTTCTGTAACATTATTACTTAATAATTCATTTATATATTCAAAAATATGGATTTTCATTTATAAATGCTTAGGTCATTACATTATTACCCCATTAATAAATTTCACCATAAAAAATTTCATTTCATACACAAAAATAGATGAGGTTACTTAAATTTCATTTTATCTTCTTGTTTCTATGTATCTTATTCAAACTTGTGGTTCTCCCACGATACATTAACCATGTGATAAGTCATATTTGGTAGAACTTTGTCTCTAGAATTTAAGATCTTCATTGGATACACCTCATATGAAAGATAATTCTATAATGGTACCACCAATAGATTCAGTACATGTGAGGGGTATGGTATGTACTTCCTCAAGAAGGATACATGGAACACATCATGTACTTGAGATAAGTTAGGTGGGAGTTCTAGTTTATAGGCCACTAGTATGATGCGATCAAAAATATCAAAGGGGTTGAGGTACCAAGGGATAAACTATCCATTCTTCCCAAACCTCATGAATTTCTTCAATTATAATATCAAAGGAACACTTTATCTCTAACTTCAAACTCTTGGTTTCATTGATGATTACATGTATAGATTTTATGTTGATTTTGTGTAGATTTTATATGATCCTGAATAGTTTGAACCTTATCTATCATCTCTAGGATAAGATCAGATCTCATCTGTTTCCTCTCTCTAACTTCATCCCACCACGTCAAAGTTTTGCACATCTTCCCATGTGAAGCACCATAAGGTACCATTTCAATTCTATAATTTAAAATTTTGTTGTATGTGAACTCCACTAGGGGAATGTGTTGGTCCCAACATTCTTGCAAATACAATTAACATGATCTTGAAATACCCTTCAAGTATTTAATGGTACTTTCAAACTGACCATCTTTATAAGGGTGATAAATTGTGTAGAAGCTCAGTTCTATATCAAATTCTTGTTGAATTTTTCTCTAAAACCATGAGATAAACCTCAAGTACTGATCTGATGTAATAGATAATTAAACATCATGGTTTCTTACAATTTCCCTTATGTATATCTTTGAGTGTTTATAAATAGATAAATATTCCTTGATAACAATGAAATCCTTGGTTATATTTTTCCATTTCCATACTGGTATGGGAAAAGGTTGCATCATACCCTTATACTTATATCATTCCACCTTCACTTGTTGGAATGCCAAGAATCAAGATATAAACTCTACAATATCCCTATTTATGTTATCCCAATAGAAGTTTTGGTTGAAATATATATACATATTAGTGTTTCTTGGATGAATAGAGAATTATGAGATATGTGCATCATCCAGAAGTTCCCTATTCAGATATGGTTTATGTGGGATAAATATCTGGGTTCTAAAATCATATAACTCCATCTTTATAAAAGCTAAAATTTAGAATATTTTATACCTTATTCTATATAAACTCATCATCTTTTTGGGATCCTATAAAGAATAGATGGTTGAGTGGTTATTTAAGAAAGGTAATATGAAGATCCTTTTACTATTATCATGTCCACCCATTTCATTTCCATGAATATTGGATCGCTTAAAATACCCATCATGGATATTTTTGAGGTATCCTTTCTACCTAGAGAATCTACCACTTTGTTTACCTTCCTCGGATGGAAATGGATTGAACAATCATAATACTTGATCAGCTTTATTCACCTTCATTGGTTCATATTGAGGTCTTATTGTGTGAATATATATTTGAGGCTTTTATATCCATATATATATAATACTTATCCCTATAGAGATAATGTCACCAACTATTCAATGTGAATACCACTGCTTTTAATTCCATATCATTTTTTGGATAGGTCTGCACATGAAGCTTTAATTGGATGGACGAATAGTGTAGTGAACAAACCTAAGGAGACTAGAAAAACCACTCAAGGTGATCCACCACATTGTAATGTACAAAAAAAGAATAAAATGTTTTCACAATAACCCTGAAAAAGGAAAACCAACATGGTACAATGTAGATTCAATCTGAACTGGTCAAATAAGAAATATAAGATAAGAAAAGTCCAAAAAAGTCTATGTGTGGCTATCCACTACCACCAAACCATACCACTATAAAGATTATGATAACAAGTTAAAACAACATGCTACAAAACGACCTTCCATTTACCTGAGTCCAAAAAATAGCATTTATAGCCACCTAAAGGCAAAAGTGGGGTGTAATATTAAAGACCAATAGGATACCCCAATAGAATATATACAATTTCAAATACCAAGAATGCATTATTTTTACCTTTAAAACAAGTCTATTTTACAAATCATTTTCATAATGTAAATCCTTTTATAAAACATTACATTGGTTTTCATAAAATCCTATCATACTCACCAAATCCAAGAATATTTTGAAGTATGAAACAAAATAGTTAAGAAACCATGGATACACCATATGATAATAATGTGATCAAATGACCATGAAATATACCATCATGTGATAAACCAATCATAAATGTAGTGCATTTTTTGGGATATAAAAAATGTGTATATGGGAAGGATATAAAATAAAATCCCCAATCCAGAACTAAGTTAGATCCAACAAATATAACATTTAATATAATTACATAAATTAAATTGACATAAAACCACTTGTGTAATTATAAACAGAGAAGTGTGAAAAGACTATTCCCAATGCACCCAAGGTTACTTAATTTGGTAATTTTTGCAAAACCTTTTCAAAACCATTATCATGTTTAATCAAATATTTTCACATCAAATAATTTCTACTTCTAGGCTTGAAGAAATATTTCGAAACCAAAACCACCATTTAGATCATTTAATCCAGCACTTGGTCTACAAAAATATATTCGTAATGAAACCCCATTTAAAAATATGAATCTCATTCAAAAATTCCATTCCAATGTAAAATCATGAATTTTTATTGAATAACCCAAATTAATTGATAGGAAAATATAGAAATTAAATAATTAACCCCTTATATGAAGACACCTTACTTAATAATGGAGGAAAACTAATCGCCTTCAATAATGGATATTGAAAACATGAAGATCAGAATATGAAATAAATGGAATGAGGGAAAAATTAAAGGATCTATAGAAAATAAAAACCACTCATAATTTTATCCAAAAACACAGCCAATATCACTACAATAATCAATAGAAATGAAGAATAAAAAATACCACTCACCAAGGAGAACTGATGCAACTGCCACGATGATCAAATGATGAAAAAAGATGTCCAAATGGATAGAGATCACACAAAATTACACAAATTCACCATTTGTTTTGAGAGGTAGGTTTATACATCAAATTAGGAAGGGTCCAGGAATGAAGAGTTAATAAAATCCCTATTTATGAGGCATTTATGAAATATGGGTTTATGGAGTAAATAAATCACATTAACTTTATGCCAAAAAAGGCATTGACTAGGTTTAAAAACATTATGAAAAAAATAGTGTATGTTCATCTATGACTGTGTAAATAATTTTTCATCATAATCCATTCTCATGAATTATGTCTAGAAAAAAAATTTATCTCATAAAACATGATTTATTATGTAAATTCCTTCTATATCCAGTCACCAGTAGCAGAAGTACCTATAGGACTTCCCATAAGGCTTCTAATTCAACCCAAACCTATTGTTCACCCTCTAAAGACATTGAAACATTTATAACCAGACTCAATTAATTCAAATAAACATACATCCCAAAAATTTAGTCTATTTTCCTTGAAAAATGGTCTCTATCTTAGAAAGTTCCAAAATGAACACAAATAAAAATGGTAAACAAAACAAGATTCATGAAGTTACTGAATGAAGTTAGTGGAATGTCATAATTTCCCCACCATAAAAACTTCATGTCCCTATAAATTCCTTAAGATACATGACTTAAAAAAAGTGAGTTTCATTGTTGTCTCATTAACAATTCCCACTCCCACATCTCATGGATATCTTGTCCAAACTGTTATACTACACAAACCAAGGTATTTATTTTAACATAAAATACTTTCTCTTGATGATCTATAATCTGAATTGGTTGCCCAACCATAGTGGTGTCAGGCTCCGGATCAATATCTGACCTCTCAATAACATTGTAAGGATCTAGAAAATACTTCCGTATCTATGAAACAAGAAATACATCATGTCTTGAAGTAAAAAAATATGGTAAGTACAACCGATAAACAACCTTTACAGGATGCTCCAAAATCTCCAAGGGGTCAAAAAACCTTGGTGCCAACTTACTCTACTTACCCAACTGATGATATGTTAAGAAAGGTGAAAATCTGGGAAAACCCTGATCACCAAATTCAAAATCAAGTTGATGATGATGATGGTCCACATAGGATTTCTAATTACTATATGCCAATATCAATCTCTTCATGATCCGAAAACACCTTTTTCAATATTTATTGAACAAGACTCGACCCAACCAAGTACCTCTCTCTCAAATCTACCCCGTACAAGGGAGATCTATTTGGATACCCATACAATGACTCAAAATGGTCCATCCTAATTTATTATTGGTAACTATTCTTATAGTGAAACTAAACCATAGAAAATTTATTTTCCAAAGAACCATTGAAATCAACTACACATGCCCGTAATATATCCTCAAAACCCTGGATAACCGTCCTTATATGAACATCCATTTGTGGATAATACATCATGATCAATTTAAACTAGGAAACCATCACCACTTGAAAACATTTACAAAACTATAATGTGAATCTTAAGTCCCTATCATAAATAATCAAAAATACAACCACATAAATTCTCATAAACTCTCAAACATATAAGTCCTCAATTTAATCTACATTCATTGTATTTTTAATAGGGAGGAAATGCGTTGATTTCATGAGTTGATCAATTATATCCCAAACCAGATCCTTCCCACTAGAATTCCATGATAAACAAATAATTATATACATGTAAATTTCATCTTACTTTCATATAAGAATGGGTATAGGAGGAAACAAACCAGTAGTTCTATGGTTGTAACGTCTCAGTTCTGGGTGCTTCCTAGAGGTGCCCCATACCAGGTTGGTCACATGGCATCAAGCACATTTCCCCAAATTCCAGAGGCTACCGACTAGCAGCAAGGGTCTAGGGTGTGATAGTGGGGAAATTATGCCCTCATTGGTAGAGTAACTCAATAGAAATAAATAGATAACAATAGTGGAAGTAATAATAATAACATACAATAATAAACTGCATAAGACTGAGTAAATAAACAAATGCAGCATATATATATATATCAATAATTATACATGTCAAAATTATCTAGGAAAGCATCCAAACAAGTCACGATGTTGGAATACAGTACTAAACTAATGTAAAAAAGGAAAAATATGTAAACAAATCCTACAACATCACAGGCCACAGCATGGTCCCATGCTCTCTAGATCCACAGCAATCAAGTACTTGATGTAGATGGGCACTTTCCCTTATCTATACCTGCAGTAATATAATCTATTTGGGCCCAAAAGCATAACCGAAATTTTGTGTGAGATGAATCCTAGTAGGAAACCACCCAAATATTTGTGCCTAACAATCAGTTAATATATATGGAAGGTGATAAGAAAAGGAAGTAATGAACAATGAAGTACTCAAAAGTAAACAGTCTTATAGTTTCAATTACATTCATTTACATTTGTTAATTAATCAACCAAACGAAAACAAGAAACCCTCTAGGAGGTTCTCACAGCCTATCCCCTCTGGTTGAACAAATCAATCTCAAATAACCCTCTTGGTATGTTCTCATAGTCTAAACCCTCTTGTTCAACTTATACATGGATACAACGACCTCCTGGGTAAACTCAAATGGTCTATCCCCTTTGGTCTCATTCAAATGAAAACTCTATGAGGAAGCAGTCACCGTCAATTCCCTCTATTGTCTTATAATGATAAACTACAGACACTCTGAGGAAGCACTCAATGTCATTTCCCTTTGTGGTCTCGTAAAGGTAACTATAGACACTCTGGGGGAGCACTCAACATCAATCTCCCCCTATGGTCTTGTAATGGTAACTATAGACACTCTGAGGGAGAACTCAATGTTAATCCCCCCCTATGGTCTTGCAGCGTGATAAGGAATAAAAGAAACTCTGGGGAATCCCTCAATGTCAATTCCCACTATGGTATCACTAAACTAGGTTCCCACAGCTCTGTGTAAAGAAATCGTGCACAAATGATATTTAACAGCCAAAGAAAACCTAAAAGTACTACTTGGATAAACAGCTACAAATCTTATCATTGAATCAGATAAATCACTACATCCTAAGAACATTAGGCATGGAAAAAAAGTAGCCTAACAGGAAAAACTAGACCAAACAGTCAATATCAAATCAAACATGGAAAAACACCTCTAGATAAGGGAAAAATAACCCTATTTACAAACAAGATTCCTAACTCAAGAAACAAGCATAACATACATCAAAAGGGTTAAAATCCCTAAACATGCAATACCCCAAACTAGGGTATAGGGAAAATTTGAAAATATAATTCAAAGACTAACTCCGTAAAAGAAAAAACCACCTACCTCAGCATTTTACGATCAATATACTCCAGTGTTGGCCCTTGAATCAGCCTATAATGATGTATATCTACAAAAACTTCTTAAAATTTCAACCATGGATATTTCAAAAAAGAGGATAAATCAAGGAACGAGGCTCTAGAAGAAGGAAGAACTCACTATGGTGATTCCAACGCAATCGATGGAGGTTGATTTAGATAATGGATGGTCAATTAGGGGCTCAGAGAAGAATTGTTCCCTACGGTTGCTCCTAGACGAGACGAGTTGAGAAGAAGTCGTTTCTGCCAATTAGACGTGACCCTAGTCCTATTTAACAAATAAAAAATAAAATCTCACAGTGTTTCTTTTAAAATTACATGGCATGTATATGCCTTTATTGGGCGCTACTTTAAGTGGTCTCTAGGTCACCCCACATGGCCATGTACTCAGACTTCACACGGCCAGTACACAGTCACCCATGGAAACCAGGTACATGGCGTGTATGTTAAAGTGTATGGTGTGTACTCCTTAAATTTACAGAAACTCCACTTTTTCTCAAAACACTAGAAAAACAGGATCCATACTTGAAATGAAGAAACAGGTTATTACAAACTTCCCCAATTAAATAAAGTTGTCCTTGATTTTCCCTATGAAGGTGGAGAAGAAAATGAAGAATCCTCAAAGAGCTCCGGCCACTACAATCGCACATCGGTCCCCCTCTCCCATGTATCATTATATACTCACATGTGCTGCCATAGCACACATACTAGAGGAACAGACCAGCCATAGAGAACCTTCATTCTTCGATTAACAATATAGATAGGATGCTCCTCAAAAGAGGAATCCACCTCTAACTCAACCTCCTCGGTTTGAAAGACATGGTATGGGTCTAAGAAGTAATGTCGTAGCTGAGAAATGTGGAAGATGTCATGCATAGCCCGGTACCACTGAGTTAACTAAAACTGATAGGAAACCAGCCTAACTCTCTCCAAAACCTCAAATGGTCCAACATATCTTGATGAAAGATTTCCATGTCCCCTAATCCTCCTATATCCCAACCTCAGTGTGACATATAGGAAAACCTGATCTCCAACCTTGAACTCTAGAGGTCATCTTCATCGATCAGCATAAGACTTATATCGTGATTTTACAATATCCATCCTCTTTCGAATCAACTCTATCTACTCTGTGGTCTCCTGGACAAGATGAGGTCCTAGCATAGCTACCTATCTTGCCTCCAGCCAACATAAGGGTGATCTGCATGGCCTACCATACAAGTCCCCATAAGGTGACATCTGAATAGTTGCTTGAAAACTATTATTGTAGGAAAACTCCAAAAAAGGTATGTGCTTCTCCCAAGAACCTCTAAAATCTCAGAAGCATGCTCGAAGCATGTCCTCTAGCACCTGTATTGTATGCTCAGACTGGCCATCTGTCTAGGGATGGTAAGTTGTATGAAAAAGTACATGTGTACCCAAAGCCCTCTGTAGTCCATGCCAGACCCGATAAGTAAAACGGGCATCCCTGTCTGAAACGATGGTGTTTGGAACTCCATGAAAATGTACAATCTTTTATATGTACAACCTTCATAGCTCATAAAAACTAAAGGTCTCCTTGATCGGTAAAAAGTGAGAAACCTTCGTGAGTTTGTCAATGACAACCCATACTATTTCATTACCTCAAGGAAACCGCAGAAAATCTATAATTAAATCCATCGTGACATCATTCAAATTCCACTTGAGAATGGGTAACTATTGAAAAATATATGCTGGTTTCTGATGCTCCACCTTCACCTACTGATAGGTGGAATACCTCATGAAAAACCTAGCAACATCTCTCTTCATACTTGGTCGCCAATACTGATGGTGCAGATCTCGATACATCTTGGTGACACCCTGATGAACTGCCCAAACTAAGGAATAAAAGTCCTACATCATCTCATCGCATATATATACTGACACCCACACTCGCCCATGAAAATGAAAGATCTCATCCTCACCTACAATCTATCTAAGAATAGGGTCCTCTTTTAACACTCTCTCTCTTAGAACTAGGCCTTCAGAATCTGATAGCTTTTTCATTCTCACTTGATCAAGTAGAGTAGAGGTAACATCTATTGAAGAAAGAAATGTCTTCCCCTTTCTGTCGGGCACCTCCAAATTCATCTCAGAGAATAGAGCGATAAGCTACCACTCACTGATAGCCTCCTAAATGGCATGTATCTGAATCCTCTTGTTCAATACATCAGCCACTGCGTTGCCTTTCCCAGGCATATAGGAAAGCTCAAAATCAAAATAATGAAGGTTCTCAACCCACATTTCCTATCTTAAATTCATATTGCGCTATGTAAAGATATATTTGATACTTTTATGATCATTGAAAACCACAAAATGATCTCCCATAATATAATGTCTTCAACAATGTAAGGCACGAACAACCTCAGCCAACTCGAGATTGTGTGTTGGGTAATTCCTCTCATCTGGCCTCAACTTCCTATACCTATATGCAATGAATCCATACCCCTGCATAATCCATGCTCACATCCCGATACCTGATGCATAACAGTATACAGTATAGCTCTATATTGGCTCTAGAAATACTAGTATCGGTGATGAAGTCAACCTCTCTTTCAGCTCCTGAAAGGATGACTCACAAGAATCTGACCATAAGTACTTCGTGAAGTTCCCAATCAGGATCCAAGTATTACTGAGAGGGGGAGGGGGTGATCAGTGATATCTTTTTCATTTTATATTTTCTTCTTCTGGAAACAACCTTCACCATATATTAAAGAGTTTCTTCCCTGCTAAACACGCACAACAATAGGAACACAAGATTTATAGGGTTCACTACTCAACAAGAGTATATACCTCGTTGGTATAGTACGGAATCAATCTAGTACCCCAAAATCCACTAGAAAAAAATCCTTTTATGAGGAATACAATGAGTAGGATATGACTTTAAACTCAGGTAGTACTTTGAAAACAATGCAATAGTGTGTGTGCTACCTCTTAGAACAAATAGGGTAAAACAATGTTTTGTGCTTCTTAAAGAATTTTCATAAATAAAATCTTTCAAAAAAACTCATTACTTTCCTACCCAGAAGCTGGAAAGAACCTCCTGGTGAAAATAGCTTTCATGCCACACCCTGCTTGCATGCCTCCCTACTTGTGTGCCACATACTTGCACGCCACTCAGCTTGCGCGCCTACCTACTTGTGCATCACTAAATACTTGTGACCCAATATTGTGTATAGCTCAAAACTTGTGTCCACCTTTGGATTATACACAACACACTTCTTGAACACAACTCCCTACTTGCGTGCCTCATAGAACTTGTGTGCCACTTCTACTTGCTCGCCACTCTGTTTGTGCGCCATGCTTCTTGCACACCTCCCTACTTGTGCACCTTATAAATAACTCTTAACATGCAAGAAACTTCATATTTCATGCCACTTTCTACTAATTACGTGCTCAGATCTCAAAGTTTCTCTTAAATGTTGAGCATTAAAAAATGAGGAGGCTAGTCTTCTATTTATAGGAATTTTGGTGACTTGCGCGCCACATACACTTGTGCACTTTTCCTACTTGTGCATCACTCCATCACTTGCAGGAAACTACATTACTTTCACACCAATCCATGACTAGCATGCCACTTTCTTTCCTTTTTAATATTTTGATAAGCTGATATTGAAATATGACTTGCACGCTACATACCCTTGAACGCCACATATACTTGCATGCCACACTTGAGTGCCAATATTTAACTTGCGTACCACTTTCTTTCCTTTGTCATATTTTGATGTGTTGATCTTGAAATATAACTTGCATGAAACATATACTTGCATTCCACTTATACTTGTGCACCACACTTGTGCACCAGATACTTACACGCCACTTCCTCTCCTTTTCCAAAAAAAATTCTTTACCACCCTTATCTTTCCTAAGGCTTGCATCATAAGTTCACCAAGCTTATGATATTTGGGAAATAAAAATCAGAAAAGCATCATCATAGTTTTCCATGTTTTTACTAAGTGAATTGATTTATCCTCTTTGACAAAAAAAAGACAACACTATGAAAAAGGAAACTCATCAAACTTACTTCTCCATCCAACTTGGTCCCAACAATCTCCCCCATTGGATTTTCTTGTCAACCAAGATTCATAAATCACTGAACTTTGTAACCACAACCAATTGATTACTTATCAAAAATTCTATGACTATGTGAGATAACTCATTATTGGAAAAAAGAATAATTGACAACCAAAACCATGCTGTCTAAAAGCAATGAATTTGAAATTTCATGATCATATCACCTCATCCTTCTTCAGAACATATTCCAAGATTCAACCTCATAATTATTCACTTATTCTATTTTCATGGAATACAAAAACATTGTTTCCTAAAACCACTCAAACAGACAGTTAGAATAGTTCACAGACATAATTGTTGGATTCAGAACTTACCCACAACTCCCCCTTTATGAATTCTTCCATTATGATAGATTTATGAAACTATTATACCCCTTGACAATACTATCTGAAGGTAAGATGAGAGTGGGGACAGACACACGTACCTCATCCTTGATGATAAGGAGGTTAGACACCCATTTTCAACCTCAATTTAGAAAATGGTTCCTTAGGTAATGGTTATGTAAATATGTTAGCAACTTGTTCTGATATAGGAACATACTCCAGCTTCAATTCCTTCTTCTCCGCCTGCTCTTTGATGAAGTGGTACTTTATTTCAATATGTTTTGAATGAGAATGTTTTACCAGGTTCCTTGTAATATTGATTTCACTCTAATTATCACACCCCAAGATTAATAGTAGATTCACTTCAACAAGTATATCTTCCAACTGAGTCTTCATCCACATAACTTGGGTATCAGCTTGAGTGGCAGCAACATGCTCAGTTTTATCAGTGCTAAGAGTTACTGAATTATATTTCTTTTTATGCCAACTAACACAAACTTTTCCCATAGAGAAAACTCCACCAGATGTAGATCTTCTATCATCAACATTTCATTCCCAATCAGCATCTGAATACCCAAACAAATTAGTATTTTCTATTCCATCATACATGATTCCAAAAAATTTTGTGCCTTTTGTATATCTGAGAATCCTCATTCCTTCAATTAAATGTGATTCTTTAGGAGCACTCTGAGACCTTGTGCATATGGTAACAACATAGAAAATGTCGGTTCTTGAGGCAATCAAATATAATAAACTTCTAATCAGCTTTCAAAACTCTTTCTGATCAACTTCATGGACTTCATCATCTTTAGAAAACTTTGTTCCCACTAAAATTGGTGTGGAAACTGGTTACAAATTTTCCATTCCAAACTTCTTCAGAATTTCCATAGCATACTTCTCTTGAGAAAGAAAAATGGGGTTCCTGTTCTGTAAGATTTGTATCCCAAGAAAGTATTTCATTTATCCCAGCATGGGCATCTCAAAAAACTTCTTCATCTCTTCATTAAATCCTTCACAAGATCTTTCATCATTTCCATTAAAAATAATGTCATCATCATAAAAAATTACTTTGAGAGAAGACTCTTTACAATATATTATGTAAAGATTGTTGTCAACTCTTCCTTTCGTGAAACTCATCTTCCTTAAAAAAGTATCTAGTTTGGAATGCAATTCCCTTGGAGCTTGTTTTACCCCTTACAAGGCTTTCTTTAGCTTACACACATAACATTCATATTTCCCAACAACAAAGCCACAAGGTTGTTCAATGCAAACTTCTTCATCATGATTTCCATTTAGAAATTCAGACTTCACATCCATTAGAAAAAAATTTCAACATCATTGTGAAGAAATAGAAAAAAAAAATATTCTGATTGTTTCCAATCTAGACACTTGAGAAAAACTCTCATAAAAATCAACACCTTAAATTTGTGATTAACCTTTTCACACTGATCTTTCCTTGTTGATTATCACTTCTCCTTATTCATCCAGTATGTTTCAAAAAACCCATTTTGTACTAATAACATTTTTTTCATATAGTTTGGGTATGAGTTCCCAATTATTATTCTTTTCTATCTGATCAAGCTCTTCATTCATAGACTAAATCCATTATGGATGCTTAAGAGCATCATTAATATCATTTCACTCCACTTTTGAATACAAAGAAGTATGGGTGACAACATTTTTTGTTATTATTTTTTGAAATATCTGGTGTTGATCACCAATAATGTTCGAAGCCTCCACTTGCTTCCTCCGCCTAGGATGAGCTATTCAAATTTCATCCTCATCACTTGAAATTTTTGAGTTTAATGCTTCTTCTTGAGTAGGATTACCACTGTTGTTATAATTATCAGAATCGTTAACAAGACATTCCTTATCCTGCTCAACTTCAATATCAGCAAAAGTCTTCTTTTCGTTCTCAATATTTTCATCAAATGTCACATCAACAGAATAGACAATTATTCTTGTTTATTTGTTGAAACATATGTATCCTCTTCCTTCTAGAGCATATCCAATAAACATTCCATCATCTCTTCTTTGTTCAAACTTTCCAAGTATTACACCCATTTTCTTTATGATGCATGGACTCCCAAAAACTCATAAGTGTTTCATACTTGGATTTTTTTCATAAAACATTTCATATGGATTCATATTTGAATTTTTCCTATAGAAACATTGGTCTTGAATATATATTGTTGCACTCATGGATTTCCTCCAATAATAATGATAGAGATCATTGTCAAGCAATATAGTTTTCCCCATTTCAATAAGACACCTATTCTTCCTTTCAGCAACCCCATTTTTTTTAAGGTGTGTATGGTGAACTAAACTCATGCCAAATTACATGCTTCTCAAGGTAACATTAAAAATCATCATTATAATACCCTCTATTATTATCATCTCTCAAATTCTTCACTGAATACTCACATTCCTTCTCTAATTTCTTCCTGAGAGTCTTAAACATTTTCAAATCATCTGACTTATGTATCATGTACATAAAACATGTAATGTGAGTAAAGTAATCAATGAAAGTAATGATTACTTATCTCGATTTGTTGATT
Source organism: Viscum album (assembly GCA_963277665.1). Lineage (NCBI taxonomy): Eukaryota > Viridiplantae > Streptophyta > Magnoliopsida > Santalales > Viscaceae > Viscum > Viscum album. Next base: position 1,386,679,247 of record OY728123.1, read on the forward strand.
TATTGATCATTGGTCCATATATAACATAATTTATAAGTTCCAAGGGTTTTTTTTGAATGAATGTCAACTCTCTTATGCATAGAATTTGTAATATTCCCTTTTTCAAAAATAGTGCAACACCAATCTCTTATTCTTGATAAATCAGTCATATCTCAGAAACTATCTCATGTTGATAGCTTGAAAAGGTTTCTCTGACACATATGTCCCATCCTTTTATGCCATTATTTATTTTCATCCACCATTCCCATGTAACAAGATTTTTTTACATCACCAACTTGGAACAAGTTCCCTTTTGTATGTTGTCCTATTGTAGCTACCTTTCCATCATTTTCACTTTTCACAACAAACCCATATTTACTGAAGATAACTTTTTTCCCTCATCACAGAGTTGTAAAACACTCAACAGATTATGTTTCAAACCATCAACATAAAAAAATTTCCTTGGTGTCATTTTTTCTTTCCCGGTGATGGATGATCCAACACCTTTGATCCTCAAAGATTCATCATTTCTAAATGTTATTCTTCCTTATATGAAGTCTTTCGCATTCTTCATAAACATTAATTATCCTAACATATGAGAAGAAAACTCACTATCAAGAACCCATGGATGTTCTCCTTTGGTATCTTTCAAGGCGGTTTCAACAAAAATAGCGTTTTGTTCTTCCTTTTCATTCTTCAACTCCAGATTCTGAGATTTGTTAAAAACCTTTTGTTGTGCTAGGAACAAAACAAGACATCCCATAGAAAGATGTCCTAGATATTCACATCTTTCACAAATAGTTTCCAATGGTTGGAAATTATTTTCAACTTTGGCACCAACCTTCTCAGATTTCTTCTAAACTTCATTCTTATAATTCTCTTTTTGAGAGGATTTTCTCCCCTTAAAACCTTGTTTTCCATAACTTGTAGAATAGTAGTAATGGTGTTGATTGAACCAACACATGTTTGTAGTGTGTCTGAATCCACCACAATACTAGCAGTAACCATAGAATAAATATTTCTCTCTGAAACTTCTATACTGACTCGAGTTGTGAACATGCTTCTCAACAACCTTCTTAATAGAACTCTTCTGACCATCAAACTTGATGTTTTTAATCGTAACTTTCTTATTTAGATCAGATTTTTTTTTCAGACTTATTAGTTCCAGAAGTATTAGAAATATTTCTGGACTCATGATTTTTAAGTACTTCTGATTTTTCAGCGTTTCTAACTTTAGCCACATACATAGTCTTTCCATATTTGTTCTTGTCAGAACTAGTTCTGTATTTTCCCCCAACCTTTGAAGGTAACTTTTGTGGATCCTTCTTTGGTTCATTTTTACTAGAACTTTCACCAACATCCGAGATAGATTGTTTGAAAATGGTATTTATTTATTTAGGTTTAGAAAGTTTCTTTTCGAAAAGTTCCAACTCTTCTTCTTTTGCCTTCAATTTTACTTCAAGATGATAATTATGATTCATTTCATTCTTGAGATAATTCTTCATATCATCAATCTTCTTTTCCATCTTGATTTTCTCATTAGGAAAACCATATTGATTTTTTAATGTGGAATTTTCATTTATCTACTTCTTGTTTTCCTTCTCAAGCCTTCTAATCTTCCTCAAACATTCTTTCAACTCTTCTTTCAGATGATATTCAAGTTGAGTTTCTTCTTCTTCAGAACCATGGCTCTTGTAATCTTCATTATTCACTATTGAAATAAATGTATTCTCTCTAGTTTTTTAAGCAAATGATTTCTCATATTCATCTTTCATATCTTATTTGTCTTCATATTTATATAAAATGCTTCTTCTTTTTTGTTTTGAAGAACTTTTTATCCTTCCCTATTGAAAAATATTTATCATTGTCATCTGGTTTCTTCCACGACCTTGTTGGATATCTTTCATCATCATCACTATCTTCTTATTTTTTATTTTAAGGAAAGTTAGACGCAAAGTGACCAATGGCTCCACACTAAAAACATTTAAAGGGAATTTTACCCTTGTATTTTCATGTGCCTATTTTCACATTCTTAGAAAATAAGGATAAAATTTCATCATAATTTTTACATACCTCATCTTCAGAATTGGATTCAACAGCATCATCTTCAATAAAAGTGTTCTTTTAATTCTCACACTTTTCAACCTTGAATGAAATTTCTCTATTAGCTTTTTTTTGTCTTCATAGTATTCTCCCTTCTCATTTCATAAGTAATGAGAGTGCTATGTAAATCATCCAGAGATAATGTTTCAGGGCCTCTATCTTTTAATTAAGACACTTTACCATCAAATTTGTTGGAAAAAATTCTCAAGATCTTTTCAACAACTATAGATTCCACCAACGTTTCAAAAAGACATCTGATTGTTCTGACAATGTCATTTATCTTGGTAAAGAAGACCCCAACAGATTCTGATTCTCCCATTTTCAAGTCTTCCAACTTCAGACTCCATATTTGTAGTTTTTTATTCTTCACCTGTTTATTTCCTTCATATAAGTTCTTCAACTTATCCCAGATTCCTTTAGTTTTAGTGACACATTTCACTCTTAAAAACTCACTTTCAGAAAGAGATGAGAGTAATGAATTTTTAGCTTTTCTATATCATTCTCATGATTATTTTTATCAACAGGTGTAAGAGGAACCTTTTTATCAGTAAGAGGAAATCCATCAGTTTTAGTTTCAATAAATTCATACCCAAGAGAAATAAGATAAAGCACCATACTATCTTTCTAGATATGATAATTCATTCCATCAAATACCGGAATCCCCTTACTATTCAAGAAATTCAGATTTTCAATCACAACTTCTCTTCAAAACATCAGCAAAGAACAAATGAATGGAACCAGTGCTCTGATACCAATTGAAGTTCCCAATTAGGATCCAAGTTTCACTAAGAAGTGAAGGGTTGAATTAGTGATATCCTTTTCTTTTTATGTTTCCTTCTTTTTGAAACAATCTTCGCCTCCTGTTAAAGAAATTATTCCCTACTGAACACACACAACCATAGCAAGAAAATATTTACAAGGTTCACTACTCAACAAGAGTAGATACATCCTTAGTATGGTAAAGAAACAATCCAGTACCACACAATCCACTAGAAAATAATCCTTTGATATGGAATGCAATGAGTAGAATACGCCTTTACACTCATGTAGCAATTTGAAAGCAATCCAATAGTGTGTGTGCTCCCTCTTAGCACAAATAGGGTAAAACAATGTTTCTGTGCTTCTTGATGAATTTTCAAAATGCAAATCTTTCAAAACAATTATTTACTTTCCTACCCCGAATCTGGTAAGAACCTCCTGGTGAAAACAGCTTGTGTGCCACACCCTACTTGCACACCTCCCTACTTACACGCCACCTACTTGTTCACCACTCAACTTGTGTGCCTACCTACATGTGTGCCACTAAGTACTTGCGTGGCATTATTTTTCACATCTCACAACTTGTTTGACGCCTTTGGCTTATACACAGAACACTTATTGAACACAACTCCAAGCTTTCATGCCTCTTATAACTTGTATGCCACTTCCTCTTGTGTGACACTCTGTTTCTGTGCCATGCTGCTTGCACACCTCCCTACTTGTGCACCTGATAAATAACTCTTAACATGCACGACACTTCAGCTTGTGTGCCACTTTCTACTACTTGCGCGGTCAGAGCTCAAATTTTCTCTTAAGTTTTGAACATTAAAAAATGAGGAGGATGGTTGTCAATTTATAAGCATTTTTATGACTTGTGCACCACACACACTTGTGTGTCATTCCTACTTGTGCGTCGTTCTATCACTTACGCACCAATATATCACTTGCGCGCTACTCCATCACTAGCACACCACATTCTTTCCTTTGTCATATTTTTATAAGATGATATTAAAATATGACTTGAGGGAAACATACCCTTGCATGCCACATATACTTGCATGCCACACTTGCACACAAATCATTAACTTGTGTGCAACTTTATTTCCATGGTCATGTTTTGATGTGTTGATCTTGATATATGAATTGCGCACAACATATACTTGCACACCACTTATACATGCACACCATACTTTCACACCATATACTTTCATGCCACTTTATCTACTTTTCCAAAAAACACTTCTTTACTCCCCTTATCTTTCATAAAGATTTCAGCATAAGTTATCCAAACTTATGATATTTTTGAAATAAAAATCATCAAAGCATCTTCATATTATTCCAAGGTTTTACAAAGTGAATTGATTTATCCTATTAGACAATAAAATACAACACTATGCAAAATAAAACTCTTCAAACTTCCTTCTCTATCCAACATGGTCCCAACACTTCACACCCTTCTTAGTCAGGCCTGTCGGTGGTGATGATAAGCATTAAAAGTCTTGTATGAAATGTCTGTAGTATCTAGCCACCCTAGAAAACTTTGTGCCTCAAATACATTCTTTGGATAATCCCAGGAAACTATTTCTCTCACTTTCTCTAGGTCTACTGATACTCTTGTATCTGAGATAACATGACCCAAGAAGTAAATCTAGTCCATCCAAAAGTGGAATTTTGATAGATTAGCATATAAATAATTCCATCTTAGTGTACTTAATATAATCCCAATATGATTGGAATGGTTGTGTTGGGTGTGAGAGTACACCTAGATATCATCCATGAAAACTACCACAAAAGAAATGTATGGATGGAATACTTGATTTATTAGTGCCCTGAAAACTATAGGTGTGTTTGTGGGACCAAATGACATAATCATATACTCATATAAACCATACCTACTCTGAAAATATGTAAGAGGTATATTTGATGGTCTAACATGAAATTGATGATAACCCAATATCAATTCAATCTTAGAGAACACCCGGGATCCTTGAAGCTGATCAAATAGATCATCAATCCTCTACAAGGGATGTTAGTTCTTGACTGTCAACTAGTTCACCTTTTGATAATACACACAAATTCTGAGGGTATCGTCACCTTCTTCACAAACAGGACATGTGAACCCCAAGGAGAAGTTCTAGGTCGGATGAAAACCTTTGCATGTAACTCCTCAAACTGCTTCTTGAGCTCATGTAACTCTGGTGTAGCCATCCTATAATGGGGAATGTATACTGGTTCCACTCCTGGGACAAGCTCAATAGAAAATTACTCCTCTCGTTCTTGAGGAAAACCTTTAAATTCCTTTGGAAAGACATCCTTGAAACGATCGACCACTAGAGGAATGTCCAACTGTGAAGTCCCCTGGTCATCTAGATACAATCTAGCAATCTTGGTTGTAACTCCTCCCAACCCATGATGCTCGGGTCCTGATCTTCTTTCCTGGACATCCCATTCGCCCTTCTGTAAGAACAAACTGCCCTCTAGTGAAGTGAAACTCACCCTACGGCGATAGCAGTTGACAACAGCCTGGAAGGGAACTAACGAGTCCATTCCATGAATGAAATTATAGCATGTCATCTCTAGGACATAGAGGTCTCAGAATAAATGACACCCACCAACCTCAAGAGGGAATTCCTTTCACTTGTGTACACTAGCTGTTATTATCCCCAACAGAGTGTCCAACATCAAGACATTATCAAAATTAAATATATAGAGCCTAAGGTTCTCCACAACAATAACAGAGATGAAACTATGGGAATCCACTGTATTAAAAAGTGAAGAAGCTAAAACTGAGTCAACTAGGATTGTACCTCGAATTGTACAGGGTCCGGGATCCTACACATGTTGGGTTTTCTCTACTGCAAAATTATGGCATTTACTATGGCCCTGTGTCCATACCTGACCACCTTGATCTAATCCTGCATGTTGTCATTGAATGCCTACTAATAGGCTACCACATCCGCGACTTCCACCTTTTCCTGAATGGGAAGAAGAACACATGTTCCCAAACTGATGAGAAACTAGTGGTGCTACTCCTGAATAAAAATTCATAGAGGAACCCCTGTCACCAACTACTGGTGAAAAAAACTGACAAAACCACTGAAGATTTCCCATTTTTCTACAATATCGTCACTCCATTAGGTCTCTATGTCAATTGGGCCTCTTATTCCCACCTTTCCCACACTATTAGCATACCACATGTCTACCTGAAGGTGTATCTTTCCAACTCAGATCTCCAAGTGTAGAATCCATATGTCTCTTCCAACTATAATCCAGTGCAGTACCAACTTGATATACTGAACATCCTCGGCCCACATCCCTAAAATCCCTCAGGAATTGCTCTGTGATCAGTGTCTGTTTGACTATAGAAGATATGGTCGTCAACCTGAAGATGTTCACCTGAGATCAAATGTCATGCCTAAGACCATACTAAAACATCCACACTAGGAATAACTCATCACCCCCCAGAATTTATGTGAAGAAGTGTAACTTTGTGAAGTGATAAGAATACTCCATGACCGAGAGAGTACCCTTCTCTAAACTCAATAACTCTCGGGCTCAATTGAGCCTCAAAGTATCCAAGTAGAATTAATCATAGAAAGTATGCTAAAACTCGTCCCACGCCATAAACTGCTGGCGTCCTGCCTGTGAGATCACATCCCACTATCTTTTGGAGGAATCTTGAAGCATATAAGTAGTGAGATTCACCCTCCTCTATAGAGGTGTCTCTAGATGTTTGAAGATAGATAGCATGGATTCTTACCATGAATCAGCAGCCTGGGGTCCTCCATCCCCTAAGAAGGTGGGAGGATGTTGTTGCTGAAAGACCCACATCAACTTTTCAATAGACGAGGCAAGATGTGTTGCTCCCTAGAAGGTCTTAATAAACCACATGAAGCCTTCTCGAAACTGTGTGTTAGCACCTATGTCCGGTATAATGGCTGGTTCCAAGATAGGCACGATAGGAGGGACTGCTGGTACTCCATGATCATCCATGTCCGGTGTTTGATCGCTGCCCTAAATCTGGCGTACAACAAGAGGATGTCACAGTGCCATGACTCTACAAGGTCAAGTGCATACCTTAATTCATGATTATCAAGGACTGAAAAATAGAAGTTTAAGAAAGGAATAGGAGAAGGCAGTTTTATTTTCAAAATAGTGATACACGGTGTGTATGACCCCTACACGGTGTGTTTCTTTAAGAATTCACATGGGTGTGTACTCCTTCCAACCATAGTCGTGTAACACCCCATACACATGGAATATTCTCCCAATACATGGAATGTACATGAATAATTTTTCCCTACATGAGTTCTTCTATAGGACTAACCCACTTGGTTCTCCTAGAACGAGACTACATGGCATGTTCGTGACAGACACGGTGTGTACTAGAAGGATTTCACTGACCCGTTTTGTTAGTCACATGTCCAGTTATATGGGTTACACTACACGGTATGTTAAAAATTGAAACAGCGTGTATAAACTAGGTTTCATCCATATGTGTCGTTAGTCACATGGGTGGACACATGGTCCCAAAACTCGGCGTTTACATATGAAACATGGTGTGTTCCTCCAAGGATTTCCCAACCCTATGTCTCTGCCCACACAGCCAGTGACACAGTTAGAGATTACACGACGTGTACATACAGTACCCAGTGTGTACATAATAAAAAAGTTTCCTTCCTGAACAGAATGATGCATTCTATGTTTTTATCAATGCACACAATGTATTCTTGGTTTTCCCAGACATTAATCCTCAAAAACTACTCTGAAACACCAAAAAACACTGAAACAAACATAAAGTTCCAAATTTTAATCCTTGAGGGCCCATACTACCCACGAATATAATTTTGGCATCTTATAAATGTTATATACAAGTATAACAGTGCTATGATCCACCACATTCTGATCCATGAGGGCCCATAACTCCTCAAGAACCAAAGTTTGGCGTTCATTCAAAAGAAACCTGACACAATCCAATACCCAATCATATATCATGTATTCTATTAAGCCATTTATCACAACATCATGAATATCTAGAACAACATCTATCACAACAATATTCAATCAGTAATTCACCCTAAATGGCATGGAAAGAATACATTACATGTGATCTATAGCAAGTGCCTATATGATTCATGAGATGGAATACCCTCATCTCATTGGGTTGCAACAGAAATAGAACATCAATATTATCAGTGTTAACAGTACAAAACATTTGAATCACCCAACAGTGAAATCAAATCAACTGCAATAATTGAAAACTAGAAAAATTGCAACATACGAGGTAAATTGGATTTTCCCTATACAAGGGTTAGCTACTCTCGGGAAAAATTTATTAACAACTACCTATTCCTTCATACCCCTTTCTATAGGCTCTAAATAGTAAGTAAATAAGAAAAGAATTCCTTTGATACCAATTTGTAACATCCTGGTTCGGGGTGCCTCCCAGAGGAGCCTCATACCCATTTGGTCACATGGCCTCAAGCACATTTCCTCGAGTGCTAGAGGCTTCCAACTAGCAGCGAGGGCCTTGGGTGTGATAGTGTGGAAACGATGCCCTCATTGGTAGAGTAACACAGTGAAAATAAATGGATAACAGTAGCTGATGTAAAAAATAATACCATACATAGTAAACAGCGGAAGAATGAGAAAATAAAAAACTACAACATATATATATATCAATAATTATGCATGTGACAAGTATCTAGGAAAATAGCTAAACAAGAAACAATCTTGGAATACATTACTAAACCAATGTACAAAGGAAAAATAAGTAAACAACTCCAACAACATCGCAAGCCTCCACTTGGTTCCATTCTCTCCATCTCATCCGAAATCAAGTACCTGAAGTAGAACGGAGCTTGACCTTATCTATACCTGTAACAATATAATCTGTATAGGACCAAAATGATGACCCAAATATGGTGTGAGACAAATCATAGTAGGCAAACAAACAAAGATTTGTGCCTAACGGTCAGTGAATATATATGGCAGGAAATAAGGCAAAGAATTAATGAGCAAAAAAGTACTCAAAAGTAAATAGTCCAATAGTTTCAATTACATTCATTTACATTGGTCAATTAATAAACAAAATGAAAACAAGAAACCCTATGGGAAGTTCTCATATCCTATCGCCTCTGGTTAAACCAATCAATCTCAAGTAACCCTATGGGTATGTTATCATAGCCTAAACCCTCTGGTTCAACTTATACAAGGATACAACTACCTCTTGGGTAAGCTCACATGGTCTAACCCCTTCGGTATCATGTAAAAAATAATCTATAAGGAATCACTCACCGTCAATTCCCCCTATAGTCTTTTAACGATAAACTACAGACACTATGAAGAAGTACTCAACATCCATTCCCCCAATGGTCTTGAAATAGTAACTATAGATACTCTGAGGGATCTCTCAACGTCAATACCCCCTATAGTCGCACAATGGTAACTATAGACACTCTAAGGGAGAACTAAACGTCAATCCTTCCTATAGTATCACATCCAGGTAAGGAATAAAAGACACTCTGGGGAAGCCCTCAACATCAATTCCCCCTATGGTCTCACTACACCAGGTTCCCACAGCCCTGTGTAAAGAAATTGTTCACAAAAGATGTTCAGTAGCCAAGGTAAACCTAACAGTACTACTTGTCTAAACAGCTACAAAGCATATCACAGCACCAAATAAATCACTCCATACTAACAACACTAGTCATGGAAATCAAGCAGCCTAACTAAAAAAACAAGACCAAATGGTCAATATCAAATCAATCATGGGAAAACACCTCCACAGCATGGAGAAATAATGATATTTACAAACAAGATTACTAACTCAAACAACAAGTATAACAGGCACCAATAGGGTTAAAATCCCAAAACACGCAATACTCCGAACTATAGTATTGGAAACAATTTCACATATAATTCAAAGACTAACTACAGAATGGAAAAAAACTCCTACCTCAGTGTTGTATAATCGATATAATCCGGCATCGGCCCCTAAATCATCCTATAAAAATTTATATCTACAAAAACGTCTAAACTTTTCATCCCAGGATATCTCACAAAAGAGGAGAAATCAAGGAACGAGGCTCTAAAATAAGGAATAACTCACTGTGGCGATTCCAACACAATTGAAGGCAGTTAATTTGGAGAATGGAAGGTCGATCGGGGGCTTTGAGAAGAATCATGCCCTATGGTCGCTCTTGGACAAGATGAGTTGAGAAGAAGGCGTTTCTGCCAATTAGACATGACCCCAGCCCAATTTAACAAATACAATGAAAAGTACATGGTGTGACTTTTAAAATTACACAGTGTGTATATGCATTTACCGGTCCCCGCTATAGGCTATCTCTAGGTCACCCCACACATCCATGTACTCAACCGTCACATGGCCAGTACATAGTCACATGCAGCAACCTTTTACACGACGTGTACTTCAAAGTACACGATGTGTACTCCTTAAATTTCCAGAAACTCCCTTTTTTTCTCAAAACACCTGAAGAACAAGATCTGTACCTGAAAAGAAGATCTGGGTTCTTACAATGGTGCACCACCTTAATTCTTTGACATGTAAGACACCATGATAAAGAATCTAAAATTGATCGTCTCATCCCCGACCACCAATATCAATGTTTCAATCCACGATACATATTGTTATTCTAAGGGTTCAAGGACCAACAATAATGGTTTCCATTATCCATAAACTCCAACCTCTTATAAATAAGAAAGAATAACCTACTTCGAAAACACAATGTTCCATCAGTAGACTAAGACCACTCACCCGAGTTCTCCCTTCCATTAAGGATTTCACTAAATCTCTTGAACTCAGTGTTAGATACTTTATCAATATTAACATACTCATCAAATGATGGATTATTCATTACTAAATCCAAGTACACATTCCCACCATCATTTTCTACTCCAAAGCACACCTCAGAAAATAGACTCACTAGAGACTACTCTTTCACGGATTACTTCAAGACATATATAAGAAATTTCTTGATCAAAACATCAGATACCACATTCTATATCCCAATAGTATAAGTAATGTCAAAATATCATGTATAGATATACTCAAACCTTCATCATTGTCACAAGTTTATATCCCTATGAGTAAAAATATACTTTGGATCTTTATGAACTGAATATATAATAAAGTGATCCCAAAAGAAGAAGTGGCTCCACATTTTGAGTGCATGAATAATTGATGCTAACTCAATATCATGGGTAGGGTAGTTCTTCTAATGAGGGAATAATTGGTTAGAGTCATAGGCCACCACTTGTTTCCCTTTAATAAATATTTAACCCTAAGCCCATACAAGAATCATCGTAGAAAAAATCATCTCCCAAACCCAATTTCGGAAGAATAAAAACTGGAGGTGAGGTTAACATCTTATTTAGGTCCTTAAATTATCTATAACATTTTTAATTCCACTAAAACATTACACCTTTATGGGTTATTACTTTCAAGATATATACAATATTAAATAAATACTAGAAGGAACATATGTAGTAACCAGCCAATCCCAAGAATCTTAGGATCCTAAACACATTTCTAGGATTCTCCTAGGACCTAACCACCTAGATATTTTAAGTATCAACTAAGATTCCCCTCTCAAATATAAAATTCCATTTAAATTTTACTTCTTTAATCCAAAACTCACATTATGAAATATTTCCATACAAGAGATGTTCCCTCAAGGTTCTAATAATGATATATAAATATTTTTTGTGGTCATCCTCTAACTTGGATTACACCAAAATATCATTCATGAATACAAGAACAAAAGATACCAAGTACCTATGAAATATCCAATTCATCAAATAAAAAATATTGTAGCAGAATTAGTGAGACCAAATGGAATAACTATAAAATAAAAATTGACCATATCAACTCTTAAACACTGTATTAGTTATATCTCCTTCTCATACACTCAATTGGTGGTACCCAGGTTGAAGTTAAATCTTTGAAAACTAGTATGCCCCACCCTTATTTAATCAAAGAGATCATAAATCCTGGGAAATGGATATTTTTACTTAATGTTTACCTAATATAGCATTGGATAATCCATACAAAGTCTAATTATATCATCTACCTTATTTGAAAAGAGGACATGTGAAGCCCATGGTGACGTGGTAGGATGAATAAATCACTTATCCTCAAGGTCTAAAAACTGGAATTTAAGTTCCACCAAATCAGTAGGAACCAGATGATAAGATGGAATAAAAATGGGCATCATATGTGGTAGCAGTCCAATGGTAAATTTTACCTCTCTCTCTATAAGTAAACCACCAAAATCATCCAAAAATACCATAGGGTACTCACACCCCACTATATAAACTGTAATGCTCAAACAATGATCCATAGCATCATGTAATATCTCTAAAAAGTTACATGACATCACCCCAACATATAGAACAATAGTCCCCACTCTCCCAAGCCAAGAATCCCACTCACCCTGAACAACATGGGTTCCTCTATTGGGAGATAAAAACCAAATGTACTAATGATAAAAGTAAATATATAAATAAATGTTTAAAATCTAATCCATTCCGATAATCTGTTCAACGATATCAAGATCAAGCACTACGAAGTCCCACTCCACCTCAAATTCATCTATTATCACTTGACATGTAGAACACTTGAAACCTTGCTCATACCACTTTACTAAAGGAATGGTAAGACCCAATAAAAATATAAGATCCATACTCAATCCCAACATGTCAACTAACATTGAAAATAAAAAATAATGAGTAACACCCATAGAAAACAAAGATATCACCAAATAAGTTGAAATAAACATCGTACCTCTGACAGTACATATCCCATATTTATATTCCACTAGAACATACTCCACCACATAAAGATGAACAATATAATCTCCTCCTTGAGACTTATTTGACATAAGAACATCCCCATAATCCTAAGGATAAGACCCACCACCCTTTCAAGATTTAGTAAGAAACCGCAAACCCTTGGTGAAAGTTGATCTAGCCTTAATACCTTGTAGAATCCTTTGAAAAAACATCTTAAATGACCATATTTTCAATAGAAATGACAATACTTGGGAACCTCCATTTATTTGGTATTTTTATAACCAGGCCTTCTACACTGATAGAATAAAGCCTTTTGCTTTACTGAAGAAGCCCCTGAAACTATTCTTGAAGAAAACCAGCTACCTTTGTTCTTCCTTTTCTAGCCATAAGATACACCCTGGATAATAACTAAACCAACCGAAGTTTCGCCCAAAACTGTTCTGTTTGATATGTTTGCCTCTTCTATAGCCACTTTATCAACCACCTTCTCAAAACTCATAAGACAGATGAGAACCAACATCAAGTGAATTTTAACCCCCTTCCCCATCTCAAACCTCCAAGCATTCATGTAATAATTGTTAATAAGATTTAGTTCCAAGTGCACCAACTCAGCAAAGTTAGTGGAATACTTCAGAAACATATTCTCTCCTTTCTATAAGTTTAGAAACTCCCATGATTTTTCCATACATGACATCTCAGGGTAAAAGTGCTGGTTGAATATTTTCTTGAAGGAATACCAGGTAAGATCCTCATCAAACATAGCATTCAAAAACGAGTTCGACCGTCTTATTCCTAGTTCCTCAATAATATACATGGGAAAAAACCTTATATTCCTCAAGAGTTATTAATACGTTGAAAACCCTCTCGATCTTCTCAAGCAACTCATCTGATTTCTAGGGACCTTTGTCACCACAAAATATTGGTGTATTCTAATTAGTAAACTCTATGTCATGGTCCAACAATCATCTTCAATTCGCAATTACTATTTTACCTAGAGTCTATATAGTGTAGATCAAAACTTATGCTAAATAAGGTCCCACCATAGTATTCACATAAAGAACCTACTTAACAGATTCCTCTCTCGAATTTTAAAGAGATCTTCTTAGCATGATTATCTTCTAAAAACAATACAATGACCAATTAGATTAATAGAAAATTAAAAAATCATTATACAACCTTCACGCATCCATATTAATTCATTTAAATGAAAATAAATTAGTTATAGAGTTTATTAATAAAATACTAAACAAAATAAAGGAACAATTTCATTTAAATGAACCCCATATATGTTTCATTAAAATAAACTCAAACACTGAATCATAATATTTGGAAACAAATCCATAACCAATCATGGTAACTCAAGTTCAGTAATGAAATTGATCTATATATTCCCATTTTATATACTTACTATCTTAATTTCAAGGATCCTAACTCAGTTTTACTAATACAACAAAACAAACCAAGGTAGTGTCACAACACTTCAGGCAGAAAAATGGGTCTAATACCAATTTGTAATGAACTAACCTTGGGCAACTAGATAATCTACCAAGGTGATGTTATATATGATGAAGTACAAAAACATGGATGAAACATGTCTCATGATAAATATGAACAAGGAAAACCAATAGGTTACACTAAAGAATCAAGATAATACAAACATGAGACATACAAATTCATTCCAGACAGGACATCCCAGAAAGATAAAACAAGATAAATCTAAACAAGTCCCAGTGTAACCATCTATAGCCACCAAACCACCCCTCATGAGGATGATGATAACAAGAGAAACTGTAATGTTACATAATTACTTTCCCATTAAATAAGTACTGTAAAAAAATATCTCAACCACCCAATGGAAAAATTAGGCTTTGAGTCCAAATCCCAATAGGATACAACCAAAGAATCTATAAAATTTCTAATATCATCAATCCATGAGTTTTATCTTTAAAAAATATATAGTTTACAAATTATTTTCATAATTTAAAATCATTTTATAAAACATTCTTTTTCTTTTATAAAATCATACCATATTCACCAAATATAGTAATATGTCTACTCCGAAAGAAAATGGCTAAGAAAACATCGATACACCATATGATAAGAATGTGATCACACTAATCATAAATGAAAAACCACACCATTTGAGATCAATACTATGGTTATATGCTCAAAACATAAAATAAAATCTCCAATCCATACCTAAGGTGGATCCGACCAATATATTCTCAAGTGGAATTACACACACTAAAGTGACATAAAACCTCTTATGTAATTACACACACAAAGAGTGACAAGTCAATTCTCGATGCACCTAAGGTTACCCAATGTGGTAACTTTGTAAAAAAATTGAAAACCCTTTTAACATTTAATAAAACATTTCCACATAAAATTAGTTCTAATTATGGGCTTGAAGACCCATTTCATTAATAAAACCACCATTTGAATCATTTAATCCAACATGAGTTGTGTGTAAATCCATTTTTAATGAAAATATCTTTAAAAACAAGAATATCATTCAACAATTCCATTACAATATAAAAACATTCATTTTCATTAAATAAACCAAATATATATATAAATATATATAGAAATTCAAGAATTAACCCCTTGTATAATGACGAATACCTTAATAATAGAGTAAACTTTAATGACCTTCGACAATAGAAATTACAAACAGTAATATCAACATCCAAAAGACATGGCATGAGGGAAAACTAAAAAGGGCGAATAGAAAACAAAAAATGATCATAATTCATTAAAAAAAGGCAAAAATTGTTACTAGCATAATAAATAGAGATGAAGAAGCAGAAAGGTTGCTTACCGGGGAGAAGTGATGAAATCTCCATGGGGATCGAATACTGAATAGGGAAATTTGAAAAGAGACATATCACCCAAAATCACCCACAAATCACCCAATAGATCAAAAGGGAGGCCTTCATGTTGAATGAGAATGGCATTAGGCATGCAGGATAAATAAAACTATTGGTCATGATTCTTTACATCATAAATATTTGCTTTATAGTGTAAATGAATCATGTTGCACATATATCAAAAAAGGTGTTACATCAGGTTAAAAATGATCCAAATGATTAATTTTTGGCATAATTTCATATTTTAGAGTGTAAATAAATTTTTTCCCATAATCTACTCTAATTATTGGTTTCTACAGAAAACATTTTGTCATAAACCATGATTTAAGAAATAAATTCCTTCTACAGCCAGTGCCAAGTAGAATCCCCCATGCAATACCGCCTATAATGATTAAAATTAAACAAAGACCTAAAGTACACCCTATAAATATTTTTAACCATTTATACCCATAATTTAATTAATTAGAAAAATAAATCCCTTAAATTTAAGTCATTTTCCTCAACAAATTCTCTTTATCCTTGAAAGACCTGAAATACACCTTAGAAAAAAAGGGAAACAAAAAAATCAAGAAGTTCCTAAAATAAGGTAATGAAATATTCCAAATATTATATCACTTTTTCATTATAAATGAATACAAAACCAAATATATTTTTAAAATTATCATTTTAGATCTTAAATATTTCCCCACTTGTGGGTAATGTGAGAACAGGTTCAGTGATTAGCTTCTTATTCATCACTTTAATGATTTATTCTCAATCATCATCCCAAAAAAATGAATCCCTACTTAGTAAGATTGGTTAGTGGGATTGATAATTGTGAAACGTTTCTTACAAATAGATGATAGTACCAAACTAATCCAAGTAAACTACAAATATTTTTCGCGAATGTTGGTTTGGTCCATCCTTTAATTGCCTCTATTTTTTACAAATCCAAAAATATACCTTTTAATTGATCACATGACAAACAATATATTACTTGGTCCACGTATGATTTTTATTAATAAATAAACCACTTATTTTGGAGGAATATGAGACAATTATTTAATAAAAACATCATCATGTTCCCTTTAAATGATAATTTCATCAAGGATTTTCTTTACCTAAGTACCAATCATTTAATCTAGATACCCATTCGTGTAAGGAAAAATATTTGTGCTTGAGATAATGATACCAAAGGATATTCATCCTCCTCCTTACACATGTGTATAATCAGAGGGTGATTCATGCTACTGAGTCTTAATCCTTTCTCCCAGAAATTTATGTTGGCTATATATAAGGATATTTAATATATACCCATAAAATCTTCAAATTCTAATAAAGGAAGAATGAAAAATACTTTCAATAAAATTCCCAAAAACTTCAACTTGTGATATGACAATCTTAGAAGATTTTCCATGTGACATAAAAACATTTTGGGTGGTGACTCAATGTTCTTATAAAACTTTTAAGATATTATAATATGGAATGAATTGAAATAAAATAAGATAAACACAACTCTAGAGTAGAATTTACATTTACTTTAGTCATCGTGATCCATCTCGGTATATGATTTTCCTTATTCCCTTGGTCTTAGATATTGTTGGTTCTAATCATTCTTATTTTCCCTTGTATTATAACATTTTCTTGGAAAATTCCCAACTTCATTACATTTACACCATATAACTATTAATTGTACCTTAGATTATAATTTATTTATATCCATTATGTTAACTGAAATATTCATTTTTCGATTGTAAGTATCTAGTTTATGCCCTATTTTTTGAAATTTAAAATATCTTCTAGTTACTTTGTAAAATTTCCATTAGTTCCTCTTTCCTTATTTTGGATATATAGGAAATTGAATCTTTTTTTCCTTTATCGCCATTATCAGATGAACTTCCTTGAGATGTGAACCTCGCCTTCTTTTTCATGTTTATAAATTCATATATTTAACATTTTATAATTGTTATTTTTTATATATGGTTTGGAATAATCACAATATATTTTAATTTAAATACCATCACTTTAGTAATCTCATTTTGGAAGTCATTGCATTAAGCCTCATATTGGTTCTTAACTTAGTTTCACCTATTTCCAGACATTGAATAAAAATAAAGGAGATATTAGGGATGATAATTTTTAAACTATTAAACACCTAAATGGGAAATATTTAACATTAAAGGGATAACTCATAAATGACCTATATTCATTAACTTATGTATTTTTAGGTTTCAATATAAGTTATCCGTGATCTAATAATTAATATTAAAACAAATGATAACTTTTTCCCTTGATAATGGTTTATAATGAGATTGTGAATTTAACAAATCCTATCCCTTGAGAGTGTCAAACTAGGTGTGTAGTATGAAGTGTTTTCAATCATAAAGTAATGATCAAGTTTGGTTAAATGTTAACTTTTCAAGGCTATTACCCCTATGTGAACCTATTCTAGATCCATGTCCACCTGTATTATATATATAGGGATGAATTTTCTTAGAAACCACTCATTATATACTTTAACAACATTATTTATATTTTCATATGTTTGGTATTATCTGTAGGGCTTTTACTGGAGTCTTTTAGTCCAAATTCCTAAAATAACTAGACTTTTCTCTGATACCAACTATCAAAACACATGTCATTAATACACTTTAATTCATGATTTATTACATGATAAAATCACAAAATATTGGGAAGTCTACTGTATTTTTAAAATTAGGTATATAACATAATAACATGAAACTAAAATATAATGACATCATTGAAAACATCCTTAACATTCTCCTGAAATTCATCATTTTTCTAAAACCGCACAGGATAACCTGGGAATGTAAATAAGAATGTGGTGAGATATAAAACAAAATATGGGAATAAGAAAATAATATAATATGTTAAATCATTACTTTTTATCCAAGATTCATATCAAGACAAAATAAGAGGGCTGATAGTCATAATCTTGAAGAATGATGCCTACTAAATCATGATAACATAAAGGAGTCACAGAAATGTGGCAAAAAATTAAGGCATGAAATCATAATCATAATTCTAGGATAAACACAAATAAAACATAAAATATTGTTCATTGGATAACCTCCCGCACACTATACATGGAACCTCAAGAGATTAAAACATTACCTAGTGCATTGGAGGGCTATATAATTATAGGCCCACCCATCACTTTCATATCATGTACATGGATAAGTCTGCCATGTAGATCATACAAAATAAGGATGTGTATTTTATCAATTTTAACCCCATTATTAGGGATTTATTTGTATATGAATAAAAATATAAAATAAATTTATTATAGGTACAACTAGGTGAATACGATTGTGTATAAATGGAGAAGGGTATTCACAACACAAATGTTTGGAATGGAAAATCACCGGATAATTTTGGCATCATAATTGTTGTACATAATGGTTTATATAAGGGTTGAATGAGATAAAAATGGTTCTATAATTACATTTGAATAAAAATTATGGTAATATAAATGTTTAAAAACATATCCTAACATGAACAAGTGGAAAATTAAACGCATAATATAAATGAGTGCTTGAATAAAGAGAAATAGAGGATCACTTACCTTGAGAGGGTGCTTATAAAATATTTGGATGAGCTTATTAAGAGCTTGGGGGAACCTTAGTAGGAATATAGATATGAATGGACAGAGTTATTTCGTGATTGAAGGGTTTTGAGTGAATAGTAATGAGAGTTTATATGGGTTTATATATCAAAACAATATAAAATTCTTTTTTAATTTATAATCACGGGTTTTGGACTCTATGATAAAGTAATCAAAACCACAAACCGTATCATGTTATTTTTATCTTGTCTTATACCAAATTTTAGTTTTTGTAATTATTTTATTAGTTTAATAACTGGTCTCATTGAAATAATACCCTTTTTGATATGTAAGTGAGCCATGTTTACAAAGAATTGATTTTGAAACATTAAAATATAATATAGGTTTTGATGGATTCATTAAAGGTTTATAAAATTAATAAAATAGCCTAAAAACACATTATTTTAACATGGGAATATATATTTTTTATTGGATACATTTTATGTCGAATATCACAACACTTTTGTGTTATTATGATTTCATAATACACACCATATATTTATACCATATTTAATTTTGACCTAAAAATTCGACTATCTCAAAAAATAATAAAAAACACCATTGGATAATTTTGATGTGATTATTTAAAAAATAATATTTATTTTATCCAAATAATTATATATGTATGATAATTTAAATCTTTAAATAAAAGATACACACTTATTAAAAAATACTAGTTTTTATGACAATAACAGTTTTCTAACCCTTATAAAAATTATTTTTGACATTGTAAAATTATATTTTCATTTATGGTTAATAAACATTATTTAATAACAATATTTTATTAAAATATCATTTATTTCAATTTATATTGATTTTATTAAAATAGAGTGTCTTTCTTTAAACTATACATTTCCCAAAAATACAATTTGAGTTTCATTTTGTCAAAATCTAATTTTTAGGAAAAAACTTGTTATCTAATCATTTTAAAACTAATAATACTAATAAAAGATAAATATAATAATTATTTTATTAAAAGTAAAAAATATAAAAATATATACCATTAAGGTCTAGATACATAGAACTTTATTACACTAGAAAATTCTCTAAGTGTAAGGTGTGTGGTGGTGAGATTTTCATGGGGTGTTTCAGTGAACATGGTTTGGGTCGTGATCTAAAAATGTTTGAACTTATCTCATAAATGATTTTTATCATGGTTTAGTTATTGAATATTGGCTTGGGATTGGTCAAGTTAAAATCCAAATGATGTTATCTCCCTCAAAATCTATGATAAACAAGATTCATAATGTATGATCCAACTGGTCAAGGACATATCTTCTTCTGTCTGTGTCAATTGGACTTTATCACAAACCTGTATATATACTAGTCATATGATTAATGGTAAATGGATATATTATCAATAGTTATGATGCTTAACAGACTTTTAAAATTGACTGGATATAACATTCCAAAATAACCTATGTAGTGTGTTTTCTTTCTTTTAATTCATTACTTAATAATGAATTTATTTATTCCAAAAGAGGGAATTAAATTTATAAAAGATTCAGTCATGACAATAAATCTTACCTAAACTATTTTTCATGATTATTTCTTTGGATTTATTATTGAACTAAAGTGATTTCTTCATTGTGGGATCCTCTATAATCCTTCTTCTCCTCTTCTTTTTCATTTTACACCATTTATTATAGCCATATAATGGTCTTGGTAGCCTATGGGTGTCTTAGATCAAATTTATTTGGGGGTTTTATAGTTTTATGGTTCAATGTGGCCTTATAAAGGGTTATTTAATTTTGTTATGGTGGATTTTAATTGTGATACATAAAAGTGATGTGATTGAGGTAGGTATCTCCATTCATAGTTCTTTAAAGTAAAAAAGCATGATTTATTTTTGATTTCTAACTTGTGCTTTGAGTTTTCTTTGAACATTATTAATTATATCTAATTTATTTTTCAAAATAAAATGGGTGGGTTTGGAAATTTAAAATAGATGGATTGGATTTTCTATTATGTTTTATTGTTCAAATATATTTTTGAATTTCAAGCACACCAAGTGTTAGATTAAATTCTCATATAACTATTTTGAAGTATTTTCCTTAATCAAATATGTGTTTGGTTTTATGGATAAATTATCCTAAATTTTACCTCTAATATAAATGGGTTTTTTATAGTTATTTAAAAATTATTTTGATTCCTATTGGTTTTTAAAAAATTAACCCACATTTTAATGACTTTTTCAGTTTTGGGTGTGGTGGGGTCATCACATTGTTTTCTTAATCGTTGATTATATTAGTTTCTTGATTTTGATTATGTGATTTTGTTTTCAAATATTATTTCATAAATTAGTGTCTTAAATGATACTCTAAAGGCCTAGTTGGAACTTTATGAAATGAGTTTTCATGATATTGTATCACCATTATTGTGAGTCTATAGTATTCTATTGCTATTTTTTATACTTATAATGTGAAATGGGTTTGTTTCTTGAGAGGTTGTACGAGGTTATATCGGATTCACTACTTATATTTTATAACTGATTAGTGTGATGTAGATACATGTTATTTTTTATTGTTTCTCACCTCTATTGAGTTATATCATGGGAACCCTTTCTACTAAGTTAGTGATCTATATTATTATTATATTGTATTGATAACACATTATCTTGTTCCATAGGTATAATTTTTTTCTTCTATGGGTTACCTCATGATCTTACCATGTGGGTAAGTAAGGGTTGAGTGTCGTTAAGTTCACCGAGGGTTGAAATTATTTATATTAAGTGTTCCTTATGTGAGGCCTAGTATAGTTTCACATATGATTCTTTTGAGTATTCCATGATGCTTGTTTATTTTTGATTACTTCATTAGTGGATTTCCACTCTGTACTTTCATTATATCCCCTTACCCAAGGATCGTTTATTAGAACCATTTATTTTCTTGTGTTTACATTGTTATTCTTAATACGGGGGTGGCCACTATGTTTGGTTTATTTCTTATGGTTTTACATGCATTCAATTTTGATTAAAATTTAGTTTTTCTGAAAATTCCCAAAATAAATTAAATATTTTTTTCTTTTATAAATTTATAATTCCCCTATATTTAATATTTTTATTGTGTTTTCTTATTAAAAATTGTGTATTAAACCCCTTAGTAGGAAGGGGAATTTAAAAGGGTGAGTGCCATTGTTTTAAAATTAATGTTTTTCAATGGGTGGTATCATGTTATTTGGTTTTGATAAAAGATAAATATTTTTTTTATTTTTTATTTTTATTTGAAACAAAAATAAAATGGATTTATGTTTAATGGTTATTCATAGGGTGTGTGGAGGATACATACAGGAATTTTTTCTCATGCATATCATATTACAGGTTCAGTGTATATTTTTTTAGGATGTGTCATTTAGTTAATGGATCAAGATTTAGTTACATTAGAGGATATATCAACTATATATTTCATTCCTAGATTGTTTATTTTTTATGTTTTATTTAGTATTCATTTTTAGTTATTATGTATTGAATGTGGTTTTTTGAATTTATTTGATTATTTATTTTTTTATGTTTGTTTTAGATTTATTATTATTATTATTGTTTCCTATTTGCATGGTTATCCAACATATAGAAAGTTCATACTATAATTTTGGGTGGAATTACCTTAATAATTGTTATTTCATTTAGATAAATATTTCCCATTGATGTGTGTTTGATTCCCCAGTGGAAGTTATTATAAAAAAGTGATCAGGAATGAAATTCAAACCTAGTGGTAGATTGAATATAGTATTGGTTTGGTGGTATCATGGGATGATACATTAAAAATGGTATCAGATCTCAGTTGTGATCTTTGAATTTATGGTAAATGGGATCTAGTACTATTGGGAATCAAGGAATAGATGAGAATAAGTGTATTAACACCAATTTCTGAATTCAACCTATACGATTATAGGGTTTTTCAGTAAAAGTATGTCTCAAATTTGATCTTTTTCCATTATTATTTTCAAGATGGTTTAGTCTTTATTTGAGTATTTATGTTATTAGTTAGGAATTTATGAGTGATTTTGAGAAAATCCATGTTTTATAATGGAAATGGTGAATAATATAAGGGCGCATGATTATAGTGAATGGTCTGGAACACACATCACAAACCATGAATCTAGGACTGGGAGGCTTCTAGTGGAGACTCTCATGGTCATCCCATGGTTTTCCAAGAAGTGTGGCAAAACTATGTATAACTATAAATTTTACATATATTGAGAGTTTTAGTTCATTGTGGTTCTAAATAATTTTAATTCCTTATCATCATTTATTTAATAATAATTCTTGGGATTTCCTTAGGATAATGTGTCGAGACCCGTCCCCGGGGGCTCATGCTGTGTCTACCATAAGCCCACCTTCCATAGGCTAGGGGTCGGTGACTTGCACCGAAATGGTGTCTCCCTATAATGAGAAGGAATTTCCTTTAAACCTATACACACACACAATCCAAGAACACAACAAGAAACAACCATCAAGTAAACTACTGTAGTAAAAAGTGTACTGAAAGTAAAGTGGCCAGAATACAAGCCCAACTAAAAAGTACAAGTACAACTAAAAAGATAAAACATCTCATGGATCATCCACTGAGGATACAACCTGTAGGGTAGGTATAGATTGTCTTCACAGCACCCCACGTCAGCATGTCTTCTCCATGTACCACCTGGTCCAGGCTCCCTCAATTCTCATCCCAACTGCTCATTGTCTACACAGGACACAACACGGTTCGGGCGAAGCCTGTGCAGGGGTGAGTATAAAAATTCTAAGTAGGGGACCTCGAGACCCCCTATGGTCTCTCAAATATCCACAAAGAAAAACATCACAAGATATACCTCAATGGTAATATCACAAGCATGATATAAATCCTGAAGCACAAAGAAAAAAGAGACAACTCATACTAGGAATAAAACTTAGAGATCAATAATATAGATGATTAGTCGTAGGCTCTATCATCTTATTCCATTTTAAAGTCCAAAAACTGATCCACAAAGGAGTATTTCTATTATCGATCTACTCTTGGACGTAAGTCTTTGTTCCATGATGGTCCACTATAAGATGGGTCCTCATCAGATCACGCTACTACTGATCCACATATGTCCACTAGAATGATGATCCACATAGGGTCGCTATGATGGTGATCCCCACATGGTCTCTATGATGTCGATCCACATAGGGTCGCTATGATGCTGATCCACACAAGGTCGCTATGATGTTGATCCACACAGAGTCGCTAGGATACTGATCCACACAGGGTCGCTAGGATGCTGATCCACATAGGGCCCCTAGTATATAGGTAGGGATGATTAGTCATACATCTAGATCATTCCACTCTGGAGTTACTAATGCTGACCCGCATTGGTCGCTCTTCTTCTTCATGTCACAGCCAGCCACAAGATTCCCACTCAAATCACTCTTTATTCTGGGAGAACTGCTCCCCAAGCCATTAGTAATATTTCAACCTGTACAAAGTCCCATAAAAATCATACCCCAGGGACTTCCCTGTCATAGGGGTCCCAATGTGACAGATGGCACATCGATTAGACGTCTGGTCTATGATATATGTGCACTCTTGTAAAAAGGGCCTGGTTGGATTCAAGTCTGATCCAACCCAAGTCGCATATCCAACTCTGTAAAAACTCTCTTAGAGTACCTCCAAATGACCTCCTTGTCACAAGGGTCCTTATTCCATAGAAGGCGCATCGTTTAGACGCCCTGTCTATTAGTTACATCCCTTTCCATGAAACAGGGGTGATCACACCTCAGTTTGGCCCAGCTCGGTCAGGCTCACCTGAATTTTCCCAAGGGACCACTTTCCAAAAGGGATCCCGACTCCAATGATGGCGTGTTGAATGGAAACATAGTTCATTAGTTAGGGGCATTTCTTTATTTAGGGACCGGTTGCATCTGGGCCCGGTATGACTCGGTCAGACCGGCACGACGCAATGGGTCATGGGGTATACCTAACCCCACCCGAGTCTTGCTTGTTAAGGGTCGGCCCAGTTTTCTGGGTCTGTCCATCGTGGTCAGCCTGGTTCGGTTCGTGGGCCCGGTCTATGTTTTTCCCGACCCGCTGGGTGGGACCTAGCCTGCCGAGTGTCGTCGGCCCACCATTGCTAGCATGTCGAGCCGCGGATCTGGCTTAACCCATTGGTGGGTTTGGTTTGCTGGGCGGGTCCGCCTTGCTTGGTCGGCCCACACCCAGCTCCATCCTCCTGAAGGTAGACCGTTGTGTCCCACTGGCCCCATGGTTGCGGGGTCGTTTCACCATCCAGTAAGGCACTGCCCCACCACGTGAACATTCGGTCATTTGGCCGACCGGGTTCTACCAACATGGCACGATACGGGGCCACGCCGCTCCTTCCTTTAGTTGTATGATGGATGCGGCTTCTCCATGCCGCCCTTGTCCCACATTTCCATATCGGGTCGGCCACCTTCGGCCACCACAGTGCGCCATCGTGCACCTCCTTCCACTGTCGTTACTAGTTTCTATAAGTCTCCTCTGGCCACCGTCGGCCGCCACTGGCATGGCGCGCTGGTGGTTTCTTCCATGGGCCACCAGACGTTTTCTGGTGGTCCTTTCTTGGTTTCATTTTCTTCTATGGCTCTCCCACAATTTCTTCTCCATAGCATGTCCTGCTATTTCTTATTGCCATCAATCTGAGGAAATTGTCCCCAAAGAATGAAGCATGAGTGAAGCTGCAGACGGTTTGGGCCATGTTTGTTTGGCCCATTCCCTCAGAGTTAATGTGATAACAAGCAGGAGCAAGGTAAAACATCAAAGATAACTTTTCAAAAATCTCCCTACCTAGAACAGACATTCCTTGATGATGATGAACAGAACCTCCTTCATCATTGTTGTCGGTTTGTGATTTTTTGGTCCTCATCACCCCCCCCCCCACATTGAAACAGGTGTCATCCTCCAAGTGGTTGGCACTGTGGAACTTTTCCAGAGTTTCATTGATTGGTGAAGTCGTGCCAACACCCCACCCCGAGCTCCAAATAAATAGGATAGGAGAAGGGTGAGTAACACACGTGGAATTAATGAGGGTCATTTAATTAACGAACCTTCCAAATTCCAACAGTGCGGTTACAAAAATAAAGGGGAGTCAAGCCATTTAATGGCTTGACATGTCATTGGTTCTGCCACCGCCGCTCGTCTGTTGGAGGGAAGGAAAAAGATAAATAAAATAACATTATTATTTTATTGTTCTTTTAAATGTCCAAAAACTATATTTTTCTCCAAACCTACTACAGTCAAAGTGAATCCAAGCTTAAGTGAATCGCAGTGCTGCGGATTCAACAGTTCCCTCGGATTTTTAATCTGAGCATGGGTTCAAAATTTAGAAAATACCGCTCGTGTGTTTAATGAATGTACCTTAAAAAGTCATTATTTCATTCCGGGCACACTGGTCCTTGGAATCATGCGCCATCAAATTTCACAGACTTGTAATAATTTGATATAATTAAAAAAATTACATGTAAAATCCGGGTCTTTACATTCTCCCCACCGTAGGTCTTTTCATCCTCGAAATCTACAACATAGACTAAAGAAACCAATGGGGGTACAGAGCATGAATTTGATCCTCTCTCTCTGATGCGCTCTCCTGTAGGTTCCCATGCATCCAGCGTACAAGCACTAGAGGAATCGATCCTCCATGAAAGACCCACTTCTTCTGATCCTCAATATCTACTAGAACCTCCGTAAATGTCACCCCATCATCAATGTCCAGCTCACTACAATCAATAACATGTGATGGATCATTCAATTAGTTCTTCATATATGACGTGTGGAAACCTTCATGCACCTGGTTCATCTGTGGGGGAAGAGCTATGCGATATGCCACCTAACCAACTCTGCTGAAAACCTGAAAGGGTCCAATTAACCTCGGAGATAGCTTGCCGCCCCGACCAAATCTCTGCAAAACTCATCGAGGTGAGACCCGTAGGAATACATGATCTCCCTCCTCGAACTCCAAAGGTCTCCATCTCTTGTCAGCATTAGAGATCTGTCTACTCTATGCAGTCTTCATGTGCTCCTGGATGATCTGTACCTTTTCAGTGGTATCCCGTACCAACTCTGGATCCATAAGTGCAGACTCCCTCAGGTCTGTCCAGCATAGGGCTGATCTACATGGTCGATCGTACAAGGCCTAAAACAGTTCCATACCAATGGTAGAGTGATAGTTGTTGTTGTACACAAACTCCACCAAGGTCAATTGATCCTCCCAAATGTGGCCAAAATCTAGGATGCAAGCATGAAGCATGTCCTCTAGTGTCTGAATGGTCCGCTTCGTCAACCATCCATCTGTGGATGGAAGGCGGTGCTCAAACCTAACTGAGTCCAGAATGCCTCCCGTAATCCCTTCCACAACTGGGATGTAAAATGTGCATCAAAATCGGAGACGATTGATGATGTAACACCATAGAGCCATAAAATCTCATAGACATAGAGGCATCCCAAGACCTCTATTGATCCCTTCTCTCAGATGGGTAGGAAGTGGGCTGACAAGGTGAGTTGGTCAATGATCACCCAAATGGAATCGTGTCCCATAGAAGTACATATTAGCCCTATCACGAAATCCATGGAAATATTATCTCACTTCCACTTTGGCACCTCTAATGTATGCGCTAAGCCTACTAGAACCTAATTCTCGGCCTTCACTTGATGATAATTGAGGCATCATGAAAAAAACTCTGCCATTACTTTCTTCATCCATGGCCACCAGTGCTGATGTTGGAGGTTCTGGCACATCTTCACCACACCCGGATGTACCTCCAGAGGGGATGTGTGGAACTCCCTCCAAACCTCCTCTTGTAGAACAACTGGTACCATGGTGCGTCCTCTAAAGAAGATGATGTTCTCCCCACCATCAGAAAATCCATCAGGTGCATGTCCTGAGGATACCTGAGAACATTGAGCCTTGTAGTCAATGTCTGTAAGCCATGCCACCCTGATTCGCTGAAGGAGTGGGGGAGTGACTTTCATAGACTGGAGGTAAGCTACTCCATCTCTATCCACAAAGTATATCTACAACTTGGCTAGCTTCTTTATCATCTCACTTAGCATCTGTAAACTAGACCTCATGTTGATTGCATCTTCCACTACATTCCCCTTCCCAGGAGTATAGACTATCTCAAATTCATAGTCCTAGAGAAACTATAGACATCGTCGTTGGCTTAATTTCACGTCCTTCTGTGAGAAGATAGACCTGAGACTCTTGTGATCAGAGTAGACTGTAAAACATTTTCCCATTAAGTAGTGTCGCCACATCTTCAAGGCGAAGACCACTTCTGCTAACTATAGGTCATGGGTAGCGTAGTTCTGCTCATAATGTCTTAGCTGTCTTGAACCACAAGTGATCACTGCTCACTTCTGAATCAGGACACATCTAATTCTAGTCTCTTATGTGTCATAGTATACTACAAACCCAACGCCCTCTTCTAGTAGCCTCAATATTGGGGCACTAGTCAGTCTATGCCTTAGCTCCTGAAAACTCTGCTAGAATATCTCCATCCACATGAAGTGTTGTCCCTTCCGTAACAATGCTGAAAAGGGTGTCGCAACTCTGGAGAAGTCAGGTAGGAATCTTTGGTTGTACCCATCCAACCCCAGGAAACTCTGTACCTTGGTCACACTCCTGGGTGGCTCCCAAGCTAGCACAACCTCTATCTTTGCTGGATCCACATAAACTCCAGCCTCCGAGATAATGTGTCCCAGAAAGTGGACCTTTCGTGTCCAGAAATGGAAATACGAGAGCTTACCAAAAATCTAGTGCTCTTAGTGTGTATCTAGAACTATTAGTAGATGATAGGCATGCTCCTTCTCCGACGTCGAGGCAGAGTATATCAATATTTTATCTATTAATAGCACCACTAAGAGATCAAGGTATAGCTAAAATATCCAGTTCAAGAGTCCCATGAACACTATAGGGTCATTGGTCAGGCCAAATGGCATAACCAAGAACTCATAGTGGCCATACCGACATCTGAAGGTCATATTCGGCACATCCTCATCTCGTACCCCGATCTGATGATAGCCTGATATGAGGTCTATCATCAAAAACCAAGGAGCATATTCGGCACATCCTCATCTCGTACCCCGATCTGATGATAGCCTGATATGAGGTCTATCATCAAAAACCAAGGAGCTCCCTTTAGCTGATCTAAAAGATCATCAATCCTCATAAGTGGATACTTGTTCTTCATGGTCACCTAGATCAGGTGTCGATAATCTACCCAGAGCCTCAAAACTCCCATATGATTTCTTGGAAAAAAAAATTGGGGTTGCCCATGGAGAAACCATGGGCCTTATGAACCCATTCCTCTATAAGTCCTCCAGCTATACCCATAACTCACGAAACACCACAAGATCCATCCGAAATTCGAGTGTAGATATTGGTGTCGTCCTGTGGTACAGTTCAATGTAGAATTCCACCTCTCTGTGAGGAGGTAGTCCTAAAAATCTTCAGGGAAGACATTGGCATACTGGTCCACCACTATAGGATAACTCGGACTCTCAACATCAATTTCTCTGAGGGTAAGGCCAGCCAACTAATTTTTGATTGGTTGCACCCTCTTCTAGGTAAGTCCATCTTGTGCTGCAAAGGTTCCCTTCTCTCCGGTGAAGTAAAACCTAGTCCCACCCTTGCAGACACACCACACTTTTCACCTAATGTTGTCAATATGAGCATGGAATTTGGATAACTAGTCCATACCCAAGATGATGTCATAAAGCCTCAACACCGCTACTAGAAGATCCCAGTCGAAGCTCTAACCTCTTAGAGTAATATCACACTACTAGAACCAGTGTGGAATCATCTAATCCCCTCTCGTAAGAGTCTCTAGATGTAAGGATTGAGCCTACATCTCCACCAGAATCTCCGAGCTCATAACGAGGGACGTGGCAATGAAAGAGTGATTGGAGCTCGTGTCTATAAGTACTGCATCTAAGGTGGAGTAGACACAAATCATACCTCGAATAATCACTGGAGAACCATGGTCGAAGGACTTAGCTTCATGGAGATGAGCTTGTCTATGTCCACCTACTCTTTATGGTCGGGGTGGACCACCTAGAGGTGGTGGCAGTAGAACCTCAAACCGTCATCCACCACCTGCTGCACGACCTGCTCCTCTTCCACATCAACTACCCTACAGACCTCCTCGCTCGAATCTCGGCCTCTACCTCAATGGTCCCTTGACTGTCTTCTGGTCATCAGTGTGGCTGGTCATTTAGTCATGAACCCTGTGACCCTGCCCGCTGCACGTGAAGCACAATCTTCTCCTCTGCTGGCATGTTCTACCTCATGAGCCTCGCACCTCCGACCCTACATCCCAGGGTCATCCACCAAAAGGTATTGTCTTCTTGGACCTCTATTTCATCTTCCTACTACCAATAGTAGATGACTCTACTACGTGTTTCCTGGTGGTGGGTCTCACTGTTGGTGTCTGCTCAGCAAGGAAGCTCTCCACCAAGAGTTCTCTCTCCAGCAGTACATCATGCGTCGGGATACTAAGCGATACCATTGAATTTATAATATCCCGTTAGAGTCCCTACATGATGGTCTGGGTCCTGAAGAAAGGGAACATCACCATGTCAATTGAGTAGCATGAGAGGTCAGTGAACCTCACTGAGTACTGGACCATGGTCAGACTACCATGTTGTAGTGTAGAAGCTCATATATACGCACAGAGCGTAGAGTCTTGGGAATGAACTCTGACAGGAAGAGGCCCTCGAAATCTAACCAGGTGAGGGTCTCCTCATTGTATATCTAGAGAGTTAGGCTCCATCATCTCCTTACTTCTCCCTGGAAAAGACTGGAATCTTGGATCACCATTTGGTCATCTGGATTCCCAACCAGGTGAAATACTCTGGCCACAGCCTCCAACCAGTCCTCAGCTGCCTGTGGATTTGTCTTTCCTCATAACCTCAGAGGCCTCTACCACTAAAAAGCGTTCAATGAACTTAGTCGACATGCACCATCTGCTAGCGGGGCTGGTGGAAATGGCTTCCCAACAGATAATGGTGCTACTGGTACACCACCCGATGGTACTATCTCCACAAGAGGGCCCTGCACCAAAGCCTCATCACTAGGTGGACCATCATCATATACTCTCTCGAGAATCCTGGATGGATATCTATGTGGAGGAATCCTAAAAAGAAACAGGTTCTCCATGGTCAATAAGTTATACCTTGTGATCTGACTCAAAGAGATCAAAAGTAAAACACTTCCAAAACAAAAGCAATCACTGTTTTTGTGCACCGACTTAGAAATCAGAATTCAGTGTCCTGGTGTATAGATACATCGGTCACTACACCAACACTGGACTCCCTAAACTAAAACCTGCACTCAAAACACTTAACACTATTTCTTCATTAAAAATATCTGAGTCCTGGTTCTTCAATAGAACTGACTCCTTTGATACCACTTTTTCCCAACCCATTCCCCGAGGCCCTTGTTGTGACTACACCCATCCCACCATCCATGGGCCAGGGGTTGGAAAATAGCACCAAAAAGTAATATCCCTAAAATGATAAGGCATTTCCTTTAAACCTATACAAACACAAAATACAAGAATATAACAAGAAACTACCACAAAGTAAACTTCAATAGTAAAAAGTGTACTGAAAGTAAAGGGGCCGAAATATAAGCCCTACTGAAAAGTAAAAGTATAACTAAAAAGAGAAAACATTTCATCGATCATCCACAAATGATCCTACTTTATGGGTATGTACAAATCATCTCCACAGCACTCCACGTTCACCCATCTCCTCTATGTACCACCTGGTCCTGGCTCCCTCAAGTCTCAACCCAGCTGCTCGTCATCTGCACATGACACAACAAAGTGTGGGAGTAGCCTGTGTAAGGGTGAGTATAACAATACCCAGTATGGGACCCAGATACCCCCCAAGGTCTCTCAGTGATCCACAAATAAAAACATCATAAGATATACCTCAAAGGTAATATCAAAAGCATGATCAAAAATCATGAAGCACAAAGAAAAAGAGATAGCTCACGCTAGGAATACAACTCGTAGATCAAGAATATAGATGATTATTCTTAGGTTATATCATCTTATTCCATTTAAAAGTCCCACAACTGATCCACAAAGGATTTTTCTATTATTAATAAACTCTTGGATGTAAGTCGTTGTTCCACAATAGGCCACAGTATGGTGAGTCCTCGTCGGGTCACGCTACTGTTGATCCACACCGGGTCCCTAGAATGCTAATCCACACGGGGTCTGTATGATACTGATCCACACAGGTTCGCTATGATGCTGATCTACACAGGGTCTCTATGATGCTGATCCACACAGGGTCTCTATAATAATGATCCACACAGGGTTTCTAGGATATTGATCCATACAGGGTCGCTAGGATGTTGATCCACATAGGGTCTCTATGATACTGATCCACATAGGGTCACTAGAATAGAGGTAAGGATGTTTATTCATATAGAAATATCATTCCACTCTAGAGTTTCTGATGCTTACCTGCATTGATCGCTCTTCTTCTTCATGTCATAGCTAGCCACATGATTTCTACTCAAAGCATGCTTGATTCTCAGAGAACTGCTCCTCAAGACATCATTCATATTTCAACCAGTACTAAGTCCCACAAAAAACATACCCAATGCACCGCCCTGTCATAGGGGTCCCAACGTGATAGATGACACATTTATTGGATGCCCGGTCTGTGAGATATGGGCACTTTTGTAAAAAGGGCCTGGTTGGATTTAAGTCTGATCCTACCCAAGTCGCACGTCAATCTCTATCAAAACCCACTTAGAGTACCTCCAAATTACCTACTTGTCACAAGGTTTTTTATTCCACAAATGGCATGTCATTTAGAGACCTTGTCTATTAGTTACATCCCTTTATGATAAATGGGGGTGATCGCACCTCGGTTAGGCCCAGCTTGTTCGGTCCTACCAGAATATTCCCAAGGGACTGATTCCCAAAAGGGATCCCAACGCCACTGGAAACATGTCTAATGGACACCTAGTTTGTCAGTTACAAGAGTTTCTTTATTTGGGGACCAGTTGGGTTTGTGCACGGTCCGACTCAGTCAGACTGACCCGACGTAACGTGTCTCGGGGTCTACCTGACACTGCCCGGGTCCGGCCCATTAAGGGTCAGCCCAGTTCTCTGGTTCCGGCCCTTCGGGGTCGGCTTGGTTCGTTTTGCAGGCCCAATTTGTTGTTGTCCAGGCCCACCGGGTGGGGCTCGGCCCACCCGCACTAGACCACGTCTGGCTCAGTCTGCCCGTAGGCGAACGATTGTGTCCCACTGGCCCTGCGGTTACAGGGCTATTTCATGAGATGGGGGGGCGCTTCCCCACTACATGAATGATCGGCCATTTAGCTGACTTGGTCCGGCCAATGCGGCGCGGAATGGGCCGCGCCGCCCCTTCCAGTTGTGGCCCACTGGCTACGGCTGCTCCACACCGCCCCCTTCTGTTGTGGCCCACTGGACACAGCCACTTTGCGCCACCATTGGTGCCTATGGGTGCCACCCTTGTCCAATGTGGCCTACTCGAGCCGGCTACCTTCGGCCACTGAGGCACGCCGTTGTGCCCCGCCTTCCAACACCCATGGCTGGTTTCCACGTGTCTCCTCCAGCCACAGTCGGCCGCCACCGACATGGCGCACCTGCAGTTTCTTTCGTGGGCCACAGGACGTGCTCTGGTGGTCTGTTCATGGTGTCTTCTACGCCTATGGCTCTCCTGCACTTCCACCATCATAGCATGACCTGCTATATCGTTTTTTCACCAATCTGAGGAAACCATCCCTGAATAACAAAGCATGATCGAAGCGGTGGAGGGTCTGGGTCATGTTCGTTTGGACCAAGACCTCCGTGTTAATGAGAGACCAAGCAGGAGAAAGGTAAATCATTAAAGATAACTTTTAAACAATCCCCGTACCTGGAAGAGACATTCGCTGATGATGATCGACGGAATATCCTTCGTCGTTGTCGTCAGTTCGTGATTCGGTGGCGGTTGTCACCGCCCACAGAAATCAGTCACATCCTCTAAGTGGTTGGCATCATGGTACTTTTCTATAGCATTGTCTCTTGGTGAAGTCGTTCCAACACCACACACTGAGCTCCATATAAATAGGAGAGGAGAAGGGTGAGTAACGCACGTGGAATTAATGACGTTCATTTAATTAATGAACCTTCCAAATTCGAAGAGTTAGGTTACAAAAATAAAGGGGAGTCAAGCCATTTAATGTCTTGACATTTCATTGGTCCTTCCACCGCCGCTCGTCCATTGGTGGAAAAGAAAAGGAGAAATAAAATAACATTGTTATTTTATTATACTTTTAAATTTCCAAAAACTATCTTTTTCTCCTGACCTACTGTGGTCTAAGTGAAGTCTCCCTTAAGCGAATTCTTGTTCTACAGATTCAATGGTTCCTTTGGATTTTTAATCTGAGCACTAGTTCAAAATTTAGAAAATGCTGCTCAAGTGTTTACTGAACATTCCTTAAAAAAGTTCAGAATTTCATTTCAGGTGCACAGGGCCTCGGAATCTTGTGCCACCAAATTTTGAAGACTTTAAATTATTCCATATAATTAAAAAGATTACATGTAAAATCCAGGTCTTCACATAATGTTATTATTTATACTAATTTAAATTGTAATTTTTAATATAAATCTATAGTGTTTCCCTTTAAAATAGTGTTAGGATTTATAATTTAAGAGATCATATATAATGTTTTATATTTAAAATAAAATATGTATTTATTAATTCATTTTTTAATAAGTATGATATGTATAAAATATTTTTATATCTTTCATCAGTAGATTTATAAACCCTCAAGTATTTTTAAATGTTTTCATTTGTGGGTGTTTTCATAGGCCTTTTTGAGTAATTGTAATTTTAAAAGGGTGGTTTCTCTTTATGTTAGAAATTGTTTTGGGAATGTTTTGGGAATAAAATGTGGTTATTTAAAAATACTATTCTAAATTAATAGGAGAAGATATTGTTTATAAATATCTTCATGGATGAGGATCCTGATAGGTATGTATTTACTGAAGATAGCTTGGGGAATTTCAACAACAAGGCTATCTGGGACATAGTGAAAGTAATAAGTGACTTAAATGAATGGAATTTTAATATACGGTGTAAATATAATACTTAGAAAATAATTTTTTTCAGTGTGGAGGCTCTATAACTAGGTTATTACCATAGAAAAAAAAATTTCAAAAGAGGGGAGTGTGTCTGGTTTTCCGAAGTTGGTGTTTCTCATCCCCAAGTAATGAAACAATATGGAATTTATTCTTATATTGAGATTAGGATACAAGTATCTTGTGATTTCTTAAATAGGGTATGGGATTATCTATATAGTGAAATTAGATTAGGTATCCTTTATATTTTTGGTTTTAGGGAGAATACAAGAACTTAGTGGAATAGAGGTCCCGCAACATGACATTTGCATCAGCCTATTGAGTCTTATGGGAGACTAAAAATAAATCAAGGGAAGAGAATCTCAGATCTCAATGTCCTATAAAAATCTAGATAATATCACTTGTGTGTTACTTAATCTGTCTTCTTAACAATATAAATACATTGATGTCTTTAAGATTCATTATTCCAAGGGTTGTTCTGTTAAATGAAGGAAGATCAGGAATGAATCAAGGGACTTGGGTTGGATGGGATCCTACAAGGGAGGAACTCAAATTAAATGATGATGGATCCTATACATTAGGTGTTATGAGAGTTGGAGGCCAGGTGAGATGTGGGAGATGATTTGTCATTCTTAGGTTCAGTTTATATTATGGTTTATGTACCTCTTTGGGAGCCAAATCGAGGGAAATGGTAAGTGGTCTTAAGATGTGTAGGTTTTTTAATATTAATATTTTTGAGGTGTAATTTGACTCAAAAATTTTTGTGAGAATTATTCAAGGTATTTACAATCCTCTATGGGGCCTATTTTACTGGATTTGGAAGAGGAGGATGTTAATTAATCAAGGTATTGAGGTGGATCACACATAGATAGATGGTAATTTTTTAGTTGATATGTTGGAAAGAAAGGGGGAACCAAATGAGCCTAAAATTCATTACTTTTGTACCAGTTATTTTCCAAATGATTGTATGTTTTTTGTTAAGGGGGCACATTTAGTTTTCACCACTTTTGTTTCCATTGATATATTTTCTTAACTCATTTCATAATAAAAGTATAATGTTTAACCTAAAGGTGTTTCCCTTATGTGTTACAAAAAATGGGTTCTAGGATATTTTAAAATGGTTATATTGATTTCAAAATATAGATAAAATGTTTTAAAGGATACAATATAGGGTCTTGTAAAACCCGTTTGAGTTCCCTATAAGTTTTTCTATTTTGAATGTTTTCATAAATTAGTTTTGTGTGTTTTGATTTTGGAAACCAGATTTTATAATTTATTTATGTAAAAGTATTGATTCTAGGAATGTATTTTCAAAATTAGATGATTTTATAATGAAATTTGGTAGTTATTTGAAAATATTGAGGGTTTCTATAAATAATTTGAAATACCCTAGTGGGAAGTAGGATTTCAACTTGTGTTAGAATAAAAAAATTATTTTATTTAGTATTCTAAATGATATAAACCATTTTATTTTAGTATATTTTTTTGTGTTTGTTTCGCCTCCAAGGTGGCGCATTTGGGGAGATGATGAAATGGTCTGATAAGAATCAACACCCATCTCTTTTTTTATAGATATGGTTCTACTTAAAATTCACCATTTATATTGTTGTGACCCATTCTATGTCATTATCCTTTAATGGAGGGTTAGATTAACCTCACAGGGACTGGGCAGTTTATCCCTTCTGTATTGTGAGGGAGACTCCATAGTTAGATAGTCTCAACGAGCGATTTCATGGGGTCGAGTACTTGTGAAATCGGTCCTCCTAGGATATAACATCCTCAGATGGTCTCCAACGGGTTTGTTCATGGATCCAGAAACACCCAATGGCCCTAGTATCCATGATTTATGATCCTACTTTCCAAATGCAATCACTCGTTAGACCATGATTTTTCCAACAATACTTGAGGAATCCATTGGTCGAGCGGATGGGAAGTTGCGCTCATAACACCCTTTCTGGGAGGAATTATTCCCAATTCAGGACAATCTAATATATTTAATTCATGTTCATATAATCTTGAATCCTTGGTTCATTACTAAATAGTTTTTCCATAGGCCACCACTAGTTTGTTGGATCGTTGTAGGTATGCATGGATTTGATTCTACGGAGGTAATTCTGGGTTGAGCCATATAGAAAGGCGCTCTGTAGATTAACTTCATCCAGGGGGATGGAAGGTGGCATGATGTTGGGGTTGGACCCATACGATGGTCTTCCTACGTATCCTCGGGAGGGGAATCAGATCCCACATCGCACAAAATGGTTGGGGATTATTCATGGAAGCCACCCATTTGAGAGAACATTATTGGGTGAACCATTTCAAAAGGGAACCCCTTTTGAGCTCGGGCCTTCTAGAAGGTGTCCTATATATCCTAGATTGATCAGGAATCCAATATCTGGTAGTTCTTAATTATTGGAGCTTATGCATGGAAGCTGCCCATTTTTTGGGATAGGATTGGGTGAACCCTCTTAAAAGGACACCCCTTTTGAGATCAGGCCTTCAAGCAGGCATCCTACATATCCTGGATTGATAAGGAATCATATTTCTTGTAGTTTAGAATTATGTGTATGTTGTAATCATCACAAACCTTTAATACCACGTGATTCATGCTCGGTGTGAGAAAAAAGATGATGTGAGAGATCCAACCAACCACACACCTCCTCTCCTGCATGTGGGAGAGGGAGACCATGCGGTGGAAGAAGTTGGGGCGACTATGGCTGAGGGTGTAGAGCAATGAACCCTTAAATGTGGGATGACATTGGAGGTCATGTAGACAAGACTTTCGAGTATTTGAGATTTTTGTCAATTGGAATTCCACAGAATTCATTCTAGGAAAGGGGATGAGTTTCATCCTCTTCTCAAGGTAAAGTCAACGGAACCCCTTTGTCTGACCACTATTACTCATTGAATAGAAAAGAAAGTGGTCACCCATAATCCCTAGAACTGGGAGGTTCACCTTAGCTTACTAAGGTTGGACTCAGAGATACTATAACGACCCAAACTTTACATAAATTGTTAATACTTAAAAATTGAAGCACACTTATTACAACATATAAAAAAACCATGAAAGGACCATATAGGTATACTGTCTTTATAAACTGGGAAACATAAACAAATGGTTCAAAAATCACTTACACTATCTCCCTTTTATTTTATCATATCTAGAGTCCTGTTTGGAATATATTAATTAATACCCTTCTTCCTGACCTGGGGAAAAGAAAACATACAAAAGGGTGAGCTCAAATGCTCAGTAAGGGTAAACAAAAGAAATATCAATCACATCATATTCATAATAACATAACATTTTGGAAATATTAACCTGCAAAAGAGATCATAATTTCATAACATGGGATAAATAATAGTAGTGAAATGTAAACACAATAATCATAACATAAAACATGAAACTTTGTGGAATACACACATAATCATAGAGAATCATTTCTTAGTAGTCAAGACTCATTTCCAAGACTATCTTAGCAGACAAAGTCCATTTCTGAATAGAGTTCACTCCTCGTTTGAGTCCTATTTCACTGAACCGGACTAACCTGCCGTTCCATCCATGTCTATATCATGAGATATAAATCTTTACCCAATACATAGGAGGGAGATATAGGTCCCACCCATCTCATAATGATACCATTCTTATGTGTTCCACAAGATCATAAATCATATATCATAGCATAACCCATGTAATAAAAATGGGATTCTTAAACATCATGCAACCATAACATAATCCATATAAGATAAATGGACTACATAAAAATAATTTCATCATACCATAATCAAATAAATGTAAAAATAGGGATATAAATATAACCCTATATTATCTTAGATGGAAAATAATTTTGATAAAACGCTTGAACTCCATTCTTAAGGAAAATATCCTTTCTACTTTAAAATTTTTTTTCCTTTCTTAAAATGTCATAAAATTTTAAACTAAAAGAAGTTGATTAATAATAAACTTGACAAATTGTAAAGTAATCTTCATTGAAATAAAGTTCTAATATTCCATTCAGGCCGTATAAGTTAAAAAAACATTCTTCTCGTACTTTGGCCGGGAAAGTCAAAAAAGTACCTCGTACTAAAAATGACAAAATATTCATTTCATATCTTTTACTAAAAAATTACCAATGGGTAAAATTGGATTTAAAAATTTTTAGGAGGATATAAATAATATTAAATATTGAGGAAACATGGATGTGGATGATAAATATTCCCCAGTAAATTCTGAAGTATAAACAATATCGGATAAAAATGAGATTGTGAGATTTTCCCTTACCTTAGGTCCGATTTACTTCGTACGTGTCTGAAACTCCTGTATAATGATTTAAATAATGTTATTGACTTATTCCAGAATCGTACTCATTGTTATGATATCATATATGGTCATATTCTTAGCTTAGTAATATTTCATTGCTACTTGTTATTCGGGTGTTTATTGCTTTTTGTTCTTATGCGCGTTTTGTCAAATAAATTCTTATTCTTCTTTTTAGGTTATAGATACCTCATTTTCAGAATGGTATTGGTGTAATATATATCATATTTATTCATTCAATTCATTTATATAATCATTAAGCATTGAAGATCATGCAGAATGAGTCATATCACATCGTGGAGATGGTAGGTCGTATGTACGCACGAGCGATGATATCGTTCCCATGATCGTGGAATTGTATTTAAGTGTATGTATACTATTTCCGAATCAATATCACTTTAAAATAATCATATAAAGTTATTATTTACACCATTATACCCATCCAAGTAAGGTGGTTGTGTAAAACATATTACACCAAGGCGTGGAGACGGTATTTCGTACATACGCACGCGCGATGATTTCATTTTCAGTAGGATGGATAGAAGGTGAAATAGGGTTGTTTCATATTTATAATAACATATCAGTATGTGAGTGATACTTATTTTATTACTTCATAATGATACAACTAATGAAGAATAAGTAGAAGAAGAAATAAAGTTGAAAGAATCGGTAACGGACATTACCTCTTCTTTGAAGCGCCTCTTCTTAACCTCCTCTTAGGGCACTAAAGATGGTCTTTGAAGAAGACCAGGACCTCAAAGATTTTTCTAGGGAAGTGGAGAAGATAAATTGGAAGGGTTTGGCAGATCCTGAAGGCTCAATGTGGTGTGAGGAGGATAGGGAGGAGGTTCCCTTTTATAAGGGAGGACATGGTCACCTTAGGAAAAACATAAAATATTATTTTATTATAAACTCATATTCGGTTTTTAATAGCTCCAAACTGATTTATTTAGAATCTAAGGTGGGGATGAGTCGAAATAATCTCAACTAATAGATTTTATACAAGTTTAGGTGACTATTTTAACCATATCATTTATATTTAACTCTAAGTTAAATAATTTAACTTTTACCGTGTCTTTTTGTTTTCTTACACTATATGGTTAATAAACTTACTATAATAGGCCAAACGAATCCCAAGTGGTTTATTATTAATATATATAAACATATCTAAGTCATTTTGCCTATCCTTATATTTTTAGGAATAAAATAACAATTAATAATATAATATTTGTTTTAAAAATTATTTTATGTCAATTTTGACACTATTTGGTAATTGATTTTTGTGAAAATCATAACAGCATTATTAGTTCGAAAAAGTTAATTAAATCAATACTAATATGTCATATTAACATATAAAATTATTATAATTCTTAAAAAGTCTCCAATTACATTTATTTGGGTATTTATAACATCAATTAGGTTAATATTTCATTAATAAGGTAATTACTGCATCATCATTGTGTCAAAAATAAATTAAATTATTTAATGTCTAAAAATTATAAATAAAATACCATTAGTTAGGAAATATTTTAATATTTGTAATGAATATCTATATTTAAATTTATCTTATGTATAACCCTACATTAAAAATGTTTTTGGATATTAAACTTTGATTTTAACTATTTTAACACTTCTTTAAATAAAATAATAATAAGTGTCCTTATCTAATCCAAGTGGACCTAAATGGTCATATTTTCTTCCTAAGGTTGTTTTTGGTCGAATTAAACTTATCCAATAGAATTAGGACATGTGTTAGGGTAATAATAATACCATTTTTACCCTTAATTGCCCTATTTACTTTTAATCGTGTTAAATAAAAGTAAAAAGTTACTATTCACCAAAAATTATTTTTATCTTATTGAACCAAATTTTACTACTTGATATTAACCATGTCTATCGGATTTTCGAAATTCCACTCATAGAAGTGGTAAAATTAAGTTTTATGTAAATTTTCAAACTCTCCTAGGAGGTGGGTAAAAGACGGTGAAAAGTTCAATTAAATTTTTATATGTCTAAAATTATTATAAAATGAATACAATGAATAACATTGAAATTATATAAGTATTATGTATCAATTTTGACCTAAAATAAATTTAAATAAAAAAATAATTATTAAATAAAATGTCGGTTTTTAAATAGTAACCTAGTTTTTTCACTATTCATCCAAAATTGAAAGTTTTCAGAAAAATACCAAAAATTCACCCTAGGATAATTTAGATATTCCAAATCCAAAAATGAAGTCCATTTTAAATGATAATTTTATAAAATTTCAAAAAGTGGGTATTACTATTCATAACGGCTAGTTTTAATAATATTTTAATAGCATATTGTTGTTTAGTGAAACTCGGTATTGCATACAACGCAAGCTATCGAGGAAGGTCGCGATTGCGTGTAAAGAAAGACAAGATAGTGTTTTGTGTAGTGAAAGATTCATTTGATGATTTATATAACATAAAAACAAAATATTTCTCATAAAATTATCAGGTGTTACATTCTACCCCCCTTAAAAAGAATTTCGCCCTCGAAATTCGTCACTTTGTAACAAACAGATGAGGATACCTCTCCCTCATCATATCCTCAAGCTCCCATGTAGTTTCTTCTAATTGGAGGTTCCTCCATTAAACTTTCACCAAGCGTGTGGTCTTGTTCCGTAGGACTTTTTCTCTATGATCCAGAATCTCTATTGGTTGTTCTTCATAAGAAAGATCTTGCTCCAGCGGTACATCATCTGAGCTGAGTACATGTGAGGGATCGGGTATGTACTTTCTCAGGAGAGTTATATGGAACACATAGTAAACTTTAGTGAGATTCGGTAGAAGCTCCAATCGGTAAGCTACATTCCCAACATGATCCAGTATTTCGAAAGGACTGATATACCTGGGGATCAGCTTTCCCTTATTTCCAAATCTCATTACTCTCTTCCAAGGAGATATTCGTAAGAACACTTTATCACCCACTTCAAACTCTAGATCTTTTCTTCAGTTATTGGCATAACTTTTTTGTCGACTCTGAGCTGCTCTTATGTGTTGTTGAATAGATCGGACCTTTTCTACCATCTCATCAACAAGATCTGGTCCTAATAACTTTCTTTCCCCAACTTCATCACATCAAGTTGGAGTTCGACATTTTTTTCCATAGAGAGCTTCATAAGGAGCCATCTGATTATTGTATTAAAAGCTATTATTATAAGAAAATTCCACCAAAGGTAGGTGTTGATCCCAACCTCCTTTGAAATCCATAGAGCAAGCTCTCAACATATCTTCTAGAGTTTGAATTGTCCTCTCAGACTGACCGTCTGTCTAAGGATGATAAGTAGTTCTGAAACTGAACTCTGTATCCAGAGTATACTAAAGACTTCGCCAAAACTTTGAGGTAAACCTCGGATCCTGATCAGATATAATGGAAAGTGGTACTCCATGTAATCTTACCACTTCCTTTACATATATCCTGGCAAGCTGATCCAGAGAGAAATCTTCTCTAATAGTAATTAAGTGTGCCGACTTCGTAAGATTATCAACTATGACCCAGATAGAATTATTGCCTTTGGATGTTTTAGGAAGTCTAGTGACAAAGTCTATAGTGATGTTTTCCCATTTCCATTCGGGTATGGGTAATGGATGTAACATATCCTTAGACTTATGTCTCTCAGATTTAACTTGCTGGAAAACCAAGCATCGAGAGACATATTCAGCAACATCGCTTTTCATTCCATCCCACCAGAAGTACTCTTTCAGGTCCCTATACATCTTCGTTCTTCGAGGATGAATAGAGAATGAAGAACTATGAGCATCCTTCAGCAGCACCTTCTTTAATTCTGGGATGGGAGGAACACAAACCCGATTCCTGAACCTTATTATCCCATCATAATCAATGTTGAATTCAGGAGCATTTCTCACCTTCTTTTGTCACTCTACATCTTCTTTTTGTGCCTATTTAATCTTCACATGTATAGATGGTTGAACATTCATTTTAGAAAGATAATATCTTTTTCCTTCCATTATAATTCCAATATCCATCCTTTTTAAATCCAGAAATATTAGATCTTTTGTGATCCTCGTCATGGATAAGCTAGCATGGTATTGTTGACATAATGAATTTTCCACCTTGTTTGCTTTCCCAGGGTGGTAATGAATTGAGAAGTCGTAATCCTTAATCAGATCCAACCATCTTCTTTGGTGCATATTCAGCTCCTTTTGTATGAAAATATACTTTAAACTTTTATGATCAGTATAAATATCACACCTTTATCCATAAATATAATGCCTCTAAATCTTTAATGCAAAGATTACCGCAGCTACCTCTAAATCATGAGTTGGGTAATTTTGCTCGGGGATTTTAAACTGTCGTGAGGCATAAGCTATCACCATATCATTTTTCATGAGAACACACCTCAGTCCCTTCTTGTATGCATCACTATAAATCACAAACCTTTCTCCACTACAAGGAAGTGTGAGCACAGGTGCACTAGATAACATTCTTTTTAACTCCTTGAAATTCTCTTCACACTCCTCCGTCCAAATGAACTTAACTCCTTTTAGAGTCAACCTGGTGAGTGGATTAGATAATCGTGAAAAATCTTTCACAAAACATCAATAATATCCAGCCAAATCAAGAAAACTTCAGATCTCAGTTAATGTTGTTGGTCTCAAACATCTTTCGATAACCTCTGTTTTTGCTGGATCCATAGATATCCCCTCTTTTGAGATTATGTGACCCAAAAATGAAACTTTTTGAAGCCAAAATTCACACTTGGTAAATTTGGAAAAAATCTTCTCCTTCCTCAGGGTCTTTAATACAATTCTAAATTGATCTTCATGTTCTTCCTTGATCTTTGAATAGACAAGAATATCGTCTATAAATACTACCACAAACTGATCAAGATAGTCTCTAAATACTC
Organism: Viscum album; assembly: GCA_963277665.1. Taxonomy (NCBI): domain Eukaryota; kingdom Viridiplantae; phylum Streptophyta; class Magnoliopsida; order Santalales; family Viscaceae; genus Viscum; species Viscum album. The sequence goes on from OY728123.1 coordinate 1,386,723,695, forward strand.
TATTCATTAGATCCATGAAGATAGCAGGGGCATTAGTAAGACCAAAATGGCGTCACTATAAATTCATAGTGTCCATACCTTGTACGGAAAGTCGTCTTTGGTATATCCTCCCTTTTGACCCTTAATTGATGATACCCTGAATGAAGATCAATCTTGGAAAATTATTGATCTCCACGTAATTGGTCAAATAAGTCGTCAATTTGTGGGAGAGGATATTTGTTCTTGATAGTGATCTTGTTAAGTTCTCGATAATCAATACAGAGTCTCATTGATCCATCTTTCTTCTTAACAAACAGAGCAAGTGCTCCCCAAGGTGAGGCACTAGGGCGTATGAATCCATTATTAAGATTCTCTTGGAGTTGCTTCTTCAATTATTGAAACTCAATTGGGGCCATTCTATAAGGATTATTTGAAATAGGTAAAGCACCCGGTATGAGTTCTATTGAAAACTCAACTTCACAATTTGGTGGAATACCAGGAAATTCCTCCAGAAAGACATCATAAAACTCCCATACAATGGGAATATTCTTAATCGTAAGTTTATCTCCAACCATTTGAGATAAATAACCTTCATTTAGTGGAAGAAAGACCCATAATATGGAAGAAATTTCCACTGGAAGGTTATATTCATCCTTGCATCGATAGAGGATAGTAGATTGATCGGGAATATTAAATTTGATTTCCCTCATTTGAAAATTGATATGAGATCTGTATAAAGAAAGCCAGTCTATGCCAAGAATCACATCAAATTCCATTATAGGAAGGATCACAAGATTTGCAGCAATCACTTTCCCACAAACTTCAATCGGAGAAGAATTATAAACTTTTGATGCGACTGTTGTGCCATTAGGGGTTGTCACAGCTAACTCAATATCTCACTACTGAGGTAATATGGTGATACACTTAGAAAATTCTTCATAAATAAAAGAGTGGGTGGATCCAGAATCAAATAAAACATTTTCAACTTTAGAGTGGATGGTAATTGTACCTTTCACCACTTTGTTATCATACTCCACATCGCTGATAGAAATTGCATGTGAATTTCCTTTGTCTTTGGCCTTAAGAGTTTATTAACGTCGATCATCATCAAAAACCATTGGATTAGGGCATTTATTGGAATAATTCCCCATTTCCTTGCACTTGTAACATTGAAGTGTAGGAGGTGCACTTTGTGTAGCCTTTTCTTTGTTCGCATCACTAGACATCTTCTACCCATCATTGCGGAATTCAAATGCCCTATGACCTTCCTTTCCACATTTGAAACATTTACATATCCCTTTAAGACAACTCCCTCCATGTTTCTTTCCATACTTTGAGCATAAGGAAAAACAAATCTTCTTTTCAGTGTGGTCTTCAGATTTCCCTTTCAATTCCATTTTCCTCTTCTTATCAAATGCATATGATTGATGGGTTACTCCAATCTCCATCTCAACCTTGAGTGCACATCGAACAATTTACTCATAGCTATTGAAGTCCCTTATGGCTAACGCCCTTCAAAGACTTGGTTTTAAGCCACTAAATAATCGATCGATCTTACTCTCAGGTTGGATAATAATACCAGAAGCGTACCTTGAATGACTTGTAAAATTTGCTTCGTAGGTACCAACAGATTCATCGTCCTTTTGCTTCAGTTCAAGAAACTCCTTCTCCATATTTGTTCGAAGAATACGAGAGAAATACTTATTGAAAAATAAGTTCTTGAACTCGTCCCATTCCATGGACTCAATTTCATATCTTGGCCTCATGTTCTTGATAAGTTTCCACCATTGATCAACTACACCTTCCAAACGATAAACTGCTAAGATGAATTTATCATGTTCAGAATATCGAAGAACTGAAAATATATTTTCAGTAGTACTGATCCATTGTTCAGCAACTAATGGATCAGTAGACCCATTGAATGAGGGTGGAAGTTGCCTCATGAAGGATTCAATAGAATGTTCCTCCTTCCTTTGCTTGTTTGGAAGTCCTGCATGATTCATATCTTGAGAAAGTTTTGTGACAATGGCTACAATATTTTTCATTCCAGATCCCATAACGTTTGGTTGCTCAGGGGGACAATCATTGCATTGCCCGTTGCATTCAGAATTAACATGGTTCCTTCGGGTTCCATCCATTGACTAAAACCAATAAGCATAGTGTGAGAAACACTAATCATAATAGTAATACCACATAATCAAGAATAAAATTTCACGCATTAGGTTTTATCATAGGTTATTCGTGGACATTTCTAAAACATGAAGATTTTGTCCTATGCTTTGATATATCCTTAGGGTTCTTACTAAGGCTTTAACATCCTAGTTTCCCAAGGTTGACTACACCTTTCCTATGATACCAAATAAAATGACCCATACTATACATACATTGTTAATACTTCAAAATTGAAGCACACTTATTACAATATATAACAAAACCATGAACGGACCGTATAGGTATAGTGTCTATAGAAACTAGGAAACATAAACAACTGGTTCATAAATCATCTACACTATCTCGCTTTTATTTTATCATATCTAGAGTCCCTTTTGGAATATCTTACTTAATACCCTTCTTCCTGACCTGGGGAAAAGAATACATACAAAAGGGTGAGCTCAAATGCTCAGTAAGGGTAAACAAAAGAAATATCAATCACATCATATTCTTAATAACATAACATTTTGGAAATCATAACCTGCAAAAAAGATCATAATTTCATAACATTGGATAAATAATAGTAGTGAAATGTAAACCCAATAATCATAACTTAAAACATGAAACTTTGTGGCATACACACATAATCATAGATAATCCTTTCTTAGTAGTTATGAGTCATTGCCAAGACTATCTTAGCGGACAAAGTCCATTTCTAAACCGAGTTCACTCCTCATTTTAGTCCTGTTTCACTGAATCGGATTAACCTTCCGTTCCAGCCATGTCTATCTCATGAGATATAAATCTTTACCCAATTAATTGGAGGGAGATATAGGTCTCACCCATCTCATAATGATACCATTCTTATGTGTTCCATAAGATCATAAATCATACATCATAGCATAACCCATGTAATAAAAATGGGATTCTTAAACATCGTGTGATCATAACATAATCCATATAAGATAAAAGGACTTCATAAAAAAACTCCATCATAAAATAATCAAATCAATGTAAAAATAGGGATAGAAACAGAACCATATATCATCTTAGATGGAAAATAATTTTGATAAAACGCTTGAACTCCATTCTTGAGGAAAATATCCATTCTACTTCAAAAACATTATTTCTTTCTTAAAAAGTCATACAATTTTAAACTAAAAGAAGTTGATTACAAATAAACATGAAAACTTGTAAAGTAAGCTTCATGGAAATAATGTTTTAAAATTCCATTCAGTCCGTATAAGTTAAAAAACATTCTTCTTGTACTTTGGCCGGAAAAGTCAAAAAAGTACCTCGTATTAAAAACGACAAAAGATTCCTTTCATATATTTTACTAAAAACCTAAAAATGGGTAAAATTATATTTAAACAATTTTAGGAGGATAGAAATAATATTACATATTGAGGAAACATGTATGTGGATGATAAATATGCCCTAGTACATTCTGAAGTATAAACAATATCGGATAAAAATGAGATTGTGAGATTTTCCCTTACCATAGATCCGATTTGTTTCATACGTGTCCAAACCTCTTGTATAATGATTTAAATAATTTTATTGACTTATTCTATAATCTTACTCATTGTTATGATATCATATATGGTCATATTCTTAGCTTAGTAATATTTCATTGCAACTTGTTATTTGGGTGTTTATTACTTTTTGTTCTTATGCGTATTTTGTCGAATAAATTCTTATTATTATTTTTAGGTTATAGGTACCGCATTCACAGAATGGTATTAGTGTAATATATATCATATTTATTCATTCAATTCATTTATATAATCATTAAGAATTTAAGATCATGTAGAACGAGTCGCATCACATCGTGGAGACGGTAGGCCGTACGTACGCACGAGCGATGAAATCGTTCCCATGATCGTGGAATTGTATTGAAGTGTATGTATACTATTTCAGAATCAATATAACTTTAAAATAATCATATATAGTTATTCTTTACACCATTATACCCATACAAGTAAGGTGGTGGTGGAAAACATATTACACCACGGCATGGAGATGGTATTCTGTACGTACGCACGCACGATGATTTCATTTTCCGTAGGATGGATAGAAGGTGAAATGGGGTTGTTTCATATTTATAATAACATATCAGTATATTAGTGATGCTGATGTTATTACTTAATAATGAAACAACTAATGAATAATAATTAGAAGAAGAAATAAATTTTAAAGAATCAGTAACGAACATTACCTCTTCTTTAAAGCGCCACTTCTTAACCTCCTCTTAGGGCACTAAAGATGGTATTTGAAGAAGACCAAGACCTCTATAATTTTTCTAGGGAAGTTTATAAGAGAAATGTTCAGGGTTTTTCCAAGCTTTAAGGCTCAAAGTGGTGTGAGGAGGAGAGGGAGGTGGTTCCCTTTTATAAGGTAGAAGAGGGGCACCTTAGGAAAAACTTAAAATATTATTTTATTATAAAGTCATATTCGGTTTTTAATAGCTCCAAATTGATTTATTTATAAGATAAGGTGGGGATGAGTCTAAATCCTCTCAAACAATATATTTTAGACAAGTTTAGGTCACTATTGTAACCTTATCATTTAGATTTAACTCTAAGTTAAATAATTTTACTTTTACCGTGTCTTTTTGTTTTCTTCCACTATATGGTTAATAAACTTACTATAACACTCCAAACGAACCCCAATTGGTTAATTATTAATATATATAACATTATCTAAGTCATTTGGCCGATCCTTAAATTTTTAGAAATAAGATAACAATTAATAATGTAATATTTGTTTTAAAAACTATTTTATGTCAATTTTGACACTATTTGGTAATTGATTTTTGTGAAAACCCTAACAGCATTATTTGTTCAATAAAAGTTAATTAAATCAATAATAATATGTCATATTAACCTATAAAATTAGTTTAATTCTTAAAAAGTTTCAAATTACATTTATTTGGGTATTTATAAGATCAATTAGGTTAATATTTCATTAATTAGGTAATTACTGTATCATCATTGTGTAAAAAATAAATTAAATTATTTAATGTCTAAAAATTATAAATAAAATACCATTAGGTAGGAAATATTTTAATAATTCTAATAAATATCTATAGTCGAATTTATCTTATGTATAATCCAACATTAAAAATGTTTTTAGTTATTAAACTTTGATTTTATCTATTTTAACACTTCTTTAAATAAAATAATAATAAGTATCCTAATCTTATCCAAGTGGACCTAAATGGTCATACTTTATTCCTAAGGTTTTTTTTGGTCGAATTAAACTTATGAAATAGAATTAGGACATGTTTTAGGGTAATAATAATACCATCTTTACCCTTAATTACCCTATTTACTTTTAACCGTGGTAAATAAAAGTAAAAGGTTACTATTCAACAAAAATTATTTGTATCTTATTGAACCAAATTTTACTCCTTGATATTAACCGTGTCTCTCAAATTTTTTAAATTACACTCATAGAAGTGGTAAAATTATGTTTTATTGAAATTTTCAAACTCTCATAGGAGGTGGGTAAAAGACGGTGAAAAGTTCAATAAACTTTTTATATATCTGAAATTATTATAAAATGACTAGAAACAATTACATTGAACTTATATAAGTATTATGTATCAATTTTGACCTAAAATAAATTTAAATAAAATAAATAATTATTTAAATAAAATGCCGGTTTTTAAATAGTAACCTAGTGTTTTCACTATTCATCAAAAATTGAATGTTTTCATAAAAATACCAAAAATTCATCCTAGGATAGTTTTGATATTCCGAATCCAAAAATGAAGTCCATTTTGAAAGATAAAGTTTATAAAATTTCAAAAAGTGGGTATTACTATTCATAACATCTAGTTTTAATAATATTATAATAGCATATTGTTGTTTAGTGAAACTCAGTGTTGCGCACAACGCAAGCTATCGAGGAAGGCCGCGATTGCGTGTAAAGCAAGCCAAGCTAGTGTTGTGTGTAGTTAAAGATTCCTTTGCTGATTTATATAACATAAAAACAAAATATTTCTCATAAAAATCTTGGGTGTTACAGTTACCATGGTAATGTAGACTTACAGACATCCCTGGAGTCCAAACTGTTGTGGTGAGAGCCTTCGTGACTCTGCTTACCATGGGTATGTCCACTCAAAGGATCGGGCCGATGCACCTGATAATCTGATCATACTTGTCTAGTGGATTTGGAGGAGGATTTGGCCTGATGTCAGGGGACTGGTTCACAGAGGGTTGAGGGAGGGCTGGACAGAAATGGAGGGGCACGGTTGGAACTAGAGAGAATAATACCCAACAACACCCCATTTTGTGCACTATTTTATTATGCGGGATGGGGGAAGCTCTACATACCATAGTGGTATGCAGATAGATGGTTCATTCTCTTACTAAAGCAGTAGGCGGTTATGGTCATGGACCACCACACACCACCATAGTATGTGGCCCTAGGTGTAGTCCATCATGCCGCTTCAGGCTCCATCCCTGTATTAATGCAGTATGTGCCACCGAGTTAAACTCACGTAGCGATACACTATGTGGCACACAATATTAAAGGAGGTTCTAGTGAACTATTTCTCATGGATAATTCATCCGCAATAAATATTTGGTTCTCATTTTCATCAATTAGTTTTGAAGTCCACTTGTTTTTATTGAGTTCCATCATTTTTTTAGGTTTCGCGGCTGGATGTACCTTTGGAACCGTGGTTCGCAATTCGGGTTTTTCTGATGATTCAAGACTGAATCCAGAATCTTCCCTGAATTCTTTCTTCCAACCTTTGGGGTCCCCTTGTTGCTTTTTTTTTCTATCCCCTTAATTCCTTATGTTCTCATTTTATAGATATTTGGGGGAAATCGTTTCTATGGGCATGTGGCACCATTTGCGGAATCCCATAAAGAGATATTTTGACCCACATAAGACTTGGTCAACCAGGGTTTGTAGAGACTGCGTTTTATGAGTCATGGTTCATGAATTCCTTCTAATTCACTCTGTTTGTGAACTATTGAGTTTGAAAAATGGTATGTGGCCAACCTTCACGCACTTGATTCTTTCAGTGATGTGGTTCGTGGTCGTCTGGATTCATTGGTCATATCTCTATAGTCCAGCACTTCATGGGGTCTCTTCACATATATGTGGGTCACAGTTAATGCGATCTGTGATCTTTTCTGGTGATGGTACTCAGGCCACTTAAAATCACTAGAAAATTGAATTCCTTTAAGTTTCTTCTGAAATTTTTAACTCAATTTAATTCCATTTTCTTTTCTAGATTTGTAGGAATTATTTTTTTCTTCTACAATGTGATTGTGGGGGAATTTTCTTTCCTTAGTAGAATTTTTAGGACTCTACAAATGCCCCCATCGGAATGGGGTCCGTTCGGAACAAATAAGATATTATTATGATGTAGAAGCGGTCCTGAGCTGAAGTGGTTTGTGTTAGAATAGATAGATCTGGTAAGAGTGGACCACACCTATATATAGGGGCCCATTACACTTTAATTTTTCTATTTCTCATGACAAAAAGTGCTCTTTAATCCCTATCAGCTTTCTCTGCCTTCGCATACCATTTCTTTTGTGAAGACCTTGATCGTGAACCGCTTAGTACGTGCCGCAAACCAACTTTTCCTCCATTTATCTGCCCATGAACCAAATTTTAGATTTCTCGAATAGTTTTGTGGAATTTTTAAAACAAAAATCTAGATTCCGCGTAGGGGAACGCTACGCCAACTATTTTTCGGTACACTGAGCTTGAACTGGCGAACTGATATTTAGGGATTAATAATCTTAACTTTAAACTTTTAAACCATATTTTTCAAAATGAACTTGATGAGGCCTTGGTTAATGGAATCCTCCTTCTATGAACCCTTTTTTTCACTCACCAATGCTCTGTGGTCCAACTCCTCATGGTCTCTTAACATACCATGGCTATACGTGGTGTAACCCTTCCGCCTACTATAACAGTATGCGGAGGTTACTTCTACACATCATGCAGTACACAAGATAGGTGTATGACATACCATTTTTTAGAATAGTACGCGAAGGACTTATGTGGATATATTTTTAATTCCTTTATCAATTATTCTATAACTTTTATCTAATAACATTTATTGGACTGACTTTTATGGACTTTTTCTTTTTTCTATTCAAGCTACAACGTATCTTTCACAAGTTGTGATAAAATCAATGAAGACAAGGGCGACCATGGTGGGGGACAATGAGCACCATCTTCGATCTTACATTATTCCTTGTGACAGCTTCCAAATTGATCTCCTGATTCTAGATCTCATAGCCTATTTGTTGTATGTACAGTTAACACTTTATGGATTTGGTCTTCTAGACGATGTTCCTCTGTCGTTGAATGACACCAATACCCCTTTCATTCTCTTAGAATCACCATAAGGACATGATCATGCCACTATTTACCCAACTGGAGAAATCATAGATACTCTGATTTAGAAAATGTTTTTATTTTATAAGGATCAGTATGGACTTAGTGAGATCAGAAGTGTCGCAATACTGGTTCAAGACTAGCTGCCTGAGAGTACCGATCCATTATCATCATTTCCCAAGAAAACCCTAATGGAAGGTGGATCACCAAGTGGGATCTGTGGGCCAGAGGATTTTTCTCTGAAAAATGGGCCTTGGAATTCTGGTCACATCAAACCTATTTTTATTCCCCTGAACAATTGATGGAAGTGGACTTATATCAGGCAGCCTGGTTTTCTCAATTCACAGTCTTCTCCGCAGGTGAAATCCTTCCTGAGATGCTGAGTTGCTGGTGTTCACGCACCAACATCTTCCATTTATCTTATGGGGAGGTTTGAATCAGATTATGTGATATCCACAATCTTGGAGGACTCCCCAACCTTAGAAAGATGTGTGAAAATTTTCTCCCAGCAACCACCACTTGGGATAATACTGACCTAGTGTCCCCATTGACAAGGAGCCTACTAGTTATGGAAGATGGACTACTTGATCATCCTCTCGAAGCTCACTATCTCATCCCATTAGAAGTATGGATAGGGTATTTTATATACGTGGATGGGCCTAAACTGAGGGCTCTTCAAAGTTGAAGTTATCCATCTTGTCAGTCCCACCAGACTTCGTGGTCATATTGTGCTACCCTTGAAGCGAGATAATATACCACCTAAGGATATGAGCTTCAAACGGACGTATCACCTGCACTTTGATTAGCAGTTTTTTTTTGCCATTTTTTGAGTGGATATATTTTCCCCTCCCAAGATGTATATATCAGGGTCTGAGCCTATACTTTGATGATGGAGGATGCACTGGAAGAGGTTTCACCCGTCAATCTATTTGTTCCTCCTCTTTCCCCACTTTATGATCTGTTGGGGAAAATACTGGAAGGTAGGCCCCCACATTGTCTCAGCAGACTATTTCAGTTCTTGTACGGGTGGATGGAAGAATGCTTCCCTTGTTATGAATATTGTCACACTACAAAGGTTCCTCATTCTAACTTTTAACCTACCCTTTTCATCATTTCTGTTGTTTTTTCCAAGACATTAAGCATTATCGATGCAGTTGGGCTGCTGAATGACACTTCTTACTTCTCATTTTCACTGCATCCTACCCCTTGTGGGTTATTAAGAGGTGACATGGGAGGTTCTTTAGAAGAATTATCATACATCATTGCACTTTGGGATGGGATGGTCACTGCTCGTATAGATTTAGTGTCCATTTGTGAGTCGTACCACCCTTACCGGTTTTCCTAGAAATTTGGGTGCCTTCAACAAAATGTAGTTCTTCCTATTGTTAAGCTAAGGGGAGAGTCTCATCCTATAATTCTTTTCCAGTTATGGCTTGTGATGATATAGGAAGGTGTCTCTAGGGAATTTATCATCTCCAACAAGAAGGGATCCCCTTTTCTATCATTAGAATATGCCTGACTTATGGGAAGGTTATTACCCTAATGGGGTTCTAACAAAACCAATTTGTCAGGTGCAGAAACCTCTAAAAATTCTTCACCCTAATCTGACCCCAATGACCATGCCAAAAATTCCTTCTTCTATGATTAGTGTGTTGGTTACATCTTATACTCATTTCCCTATAGCAGCCATGATGGATACGCCATCTATTCCTACCCTTGTAGTAAGAGGACGCTCGGTTCGCTGCCAGAGGCATATGGAAGGGGATTCATTAGTGTAACCAATCTTAATGGGGAGTGATTTAGACTTCCCCCCTCCTGTTGGGACTACCCATCAACCTAATGATGATGGCCCTAGTAGGGCATCACTAGACACCCCAAAAGCTGTGACTAGTCCTCTATGTCTGGCTCCAGTGGTTGAACCTACTGGGGGCAAGGAGAGCCCCCCCCCCCATCTTTGGTAACCTATATTAGGTCCCTTCCCAATCTTGTAATGAAACTTCCTACTTATAGACCTATTATGGTGGCGGAGGATCAAGGAACTAATGCCGCAGAGAGGCACCAAACAGTGCGAAAACATGCATGTAATCAGTTATATGGCCTTGCCACAGAGACACCCATGGCTAATTTTTCTGATGAGACTGAAATCATTTGGCTGTTATTCACTATGATAGGTTTTGGTGGTTTTGATTATTGAAACTTGCACCTCCTCATCTACCAAATAGTTATATCATGGAAAGACCTTGCTTATTACAAGGACAAGCTAGCCCAGTTCAATTCTTCTCACAATCAGGTGATGAACTTCCGAGCTGTTTCGAAGGAACTCGATCACCTAACGGCCAAAGAGGCAAAAGCTCAAGATTTGGTGATCACCCAAAATGAAAATCTACAAGAGTGTGAGGCCTACACTGTAAGGTTGAGGTCTCAATTAGACTCTTCTTTTTCCAATTACATAGATATCCAGAAGAAAGGGAGGGATCTTAAAGTAGTTATGGAATGGTTGAGTCCAATGGTGAAGGATAAAGAAGACGAGGGAGCTTCTTTTTAGAAAACTCTTGACAGCCCGTTGAAATCACTCACAATTTTTCTGGAAAGTTTGAGTCGGGCCTTATTGTAGATCACCCCAGATCAGGATGTGTACTGTTTTTTTCTTTTTTGATAATTTTTAGAGACTTTGAACTAAGTATGTTCCTCCATTTTTATTGATCTTAATGAAATATATTTTCCTTCAAATCCATATTATTTGTCTTTTCATGTCATGTAAATTGATCACAATCAATTATGTAGACATTATTTCAATCAGGTATTAATTTTAAACCATGATTTGAAACCAGTAAATTGAAATAATCGAATCAGGATCTAATTTTTCCCAGATTCACGGGACTTAGAGAGTGTAGTTAGACTATTGATAAGGTTTTATGGAAAACCTCACAATCTTTTTTTGTCTTTTTCATTGTTACCCTTAATTTTTTATTGAACCTACTTGACAATGGCTTAGAGTGTATAACATGACTTTTTCTTTGGCTGCCCTTTGTGGGTTTTCGACCCTACAAGATTTTATATCTCTTTTGATAGCTAGATCAATATTTTTCTTTTCTATACCATACATGGTGTAGTTTTAATGAACTGTTACTAAACTTGTATCCAGCGGTTCCCTTTGCGTATTTTCACTCCGAAATGTACGGACACATTTTCACTAGCTATTTATAGTCTTTCTAATCAGACTTATTACTGATGTTTTAGGTTGAACATCTTTGACCATACTTGATGAGGAAAGGGACCCAAATTGGATTTCATCAGCATATAATTTCCTATTATTTTTTAGACATGGTTTACGATCTTTCTTGACCCTAAATTCATTGGTTTTTGGACATTCATGAGGCTTGAGATCCATTTTAGGAATACAGAGGTGGGAGAGGACTCTCCTAATGACTAATTTTCCTATTATTAATGGATGTTTTGTATTAAAAAGACGTAGAACCGAAGAGGTGTGATGTTCATAGTCAAACAAGGGTATATATGGGACACTGGCCTTCCATTTCTAATGGTCTAGGAGGATTCACAACACTTTTAATTTATTTTGATGTTGAGATCCACAACAGGTGTCCTGTCTATGTGATGAATTCTGAAAGTATTGTGGATATTCATATCAACTTTGAGTGGGAAACTATCCCCACTATGTTCATACTTGAATAAGAAATAGCTAGTGAATGGAAAGTTCAAATAGAAATCTCATGTCAGGGAATTTGAAAAGGTGAGGATATATAATTCGTTATCCATAGGGGTTTTCCAAATCTAGTGGTGAACTGGGTCATGAATGTCATATGAGCGTACGGAAACTAGAAAGGACTCCCCAGAGGGAGAATTTTTCTTTGATCGATGGTCATCTTGTAGGAATCATATGAAAATCCCCCATGGCATGATGTGTATAGTCAAATAAGGGTGTCCATGATACACTATGTAACACCCGAGACTTTTATGTTATATAAATCATCAAAGGAATCTTTTTCTACACAACACTTTCTTGGCTTGCTTTACACGAAATCGCGACCTTCCTCGATAGCTTGCGTCGTACGCAATACCGAGTTTCACTAAACAACGATATGCTATTAAAATATTATTAAAACTAGCCGTTATGAATAGTAATAACCACTTTTTGAAATTTTTTGAATTTTATTTTTCAAAATGGAATTCATTTTTGGATTCATAATACCGAAATTAGCCTAGGGTGAAATTTTGGTATTTTTCTGAAAACTTTCAATTTTTGATGAATAGTAAAACCACTAAGTGGTAGGTTAAAATCTGAATTTTGCATAAAACTTAATTTTACCGCTTTTGTGAATGGAATTTCGAAAATCCGACAGACACGGTTGATATCAGTATGTAAAATGTGGTTCAATGAGATAAAAATAATTTCTTGGTGAATAGTAACTTTTTACTTTTTTTTATCGCGGTTAATAGTAAATAGGGTAACTTAGGGTGAATATGATATTACTATTACCCAAACACGTGTCCTAATTCTATTGGATAAGTGTAATTCGACCAAAAACATCCTTATGAATATAATATGACCATTTAGGTCCACTTGGATTAGATTATGACATTTAATATTATTTTATTTAATGAATAGTTAAAATAGTTAAAATTAAAGTTTAATAACTAAAACATTTTTAATATGGGGTTATACATAAGATAAATTCGACTATAAATATTCATTATAAATCTAAAAATATTTCCTACATAATGGTATTTTATTTGTAATTTTTAAACATTAAATAATTTAATTTATTTATGACACAATGATGATGCAGTAATTATCTTATTAATGAAATATTGATATAATTGATGTTGTAAACACCAAAATAAATGAAATTTGAGACTTTTTATAAATCACACTAATTTTCTAGGTTAATATGACATGTTAGTATTGATTTCATTAACTTGGTTGGAACTAATAATTCTGTTATGATTTTTACAAAAATCAATTACTAAATAGTGTCAAAATTGACATAAAATAGTTTTTAAAACAAATATTATATTGGTAATTGTTATTTTATTCCTAAAAATCTAAGGTTAGGCCAAATGACTTAGATAAGGTTATATATATTAATAATAAACAACTTGGGGTTCGTTTGGCTGCTTATAGTAAGTTTATTAACCTTATAGTATAAGAACACAAGAAGACATGGTAAAGGTAAAATTATTTAACTTAATGTTAAATCTAAATGATAAGGTTAAAATAAGAACCTAAAATTGTCTAAATTCTATTGAGAGGATTTCGACCCATCCCCACCTTAGCTTTGAAATATATCAATTTGGAGCTATTTAAAACCGAACTTGACTTTATAATAAAATAATAGTTTTAGTTATTCCAAAGGTGCCCCTCTCCTCCCTTATAAAAGGACACCTCTTCCCCCTCTTCCTCACACCACTTTGAGCCTTCTAGCTTGACCAACCCCTACCAATTCCTCCTCTCCACTTCCCTAGAAACATCCTAGAGGTTTTGGTCTTCTTCAAAGACCCATTTTAGTGCCCTAAAAGAAGGTCTCAAAGAAGCACTTCAAAGAAGAGGTAATGTCCGTTACCGATTCTTTCATTTTATTTCTTCTTCCACTTCTTCTTCTTAGGTTGTTTCATTATAAATTAATAACATCCGTATCACTCATATACTGATATGTTATTATAAGTATGAAAAAACCCTATTTCACCATCTATCCATCCTACGGAAAAAGAAATCACCGCGCGTGTGTACGTACGGAATACCGTCTCCACGCCGTGGTGTAATCTATTTTCCACCACCACCTTACTTGGATGGGTATAATGGTGTAAATAATGACCATATATGACTATTATAAAGTGATATTTATTCTGAAATAGTATACATATACTCCAATACAATTCCACGATCATAGGAACGATATCATCACTCGTGCGTACGTACGGAATAACGTCTCCACGATGTGATGCGACTCGTTCTACATGATCTTAATTTCATAATGATTATATAAATGAATTGAATGAATGAATATGATATATATTACGATAATACCATTCTTGAAATGAGGTATCTATAACCTAAAGAAAAGAATAAGAATTTATTCGACAAAACACGCATAAGAACAAAAAGTTATAAACACCCGAATAACAAGTAGCAATGAAATATTACTACTAAGAAGCTAAGAATATGACCATATATGATATCATAAAAATAAGTATGATTCTGGATTAAGTCAATAACATTATTTAAATCATTATACAGGAGGTTCAGACACTTACAAAGCAAGTCGGACCTAAGGTAAGGGAAATGTCACAGTCTCATTTTTATCCGAGATTGTTTATACTTTGGTATTTACTGGGGTGTATTTTATCATCCACATTCATGTTTCCTCAATATGTAATATTATTTCCATCCATCTACAATTTTTTTAAATCCAATTTTACCCTTCGGTGAGTTTTTAGTAAACTATATGAAAGGAATCTTTTATCGTTTTTCGTACGAGGTGCTTTTTGACTTTTTCGACAAAAGTACGAGAAGAATGTTTTCTTTTAACTTATACGGCATGAATGGATTTTTAAAACATTATTTCCAAGAAGCTTCCCTTACAAGTTTTCAAGTTTATTTTTAATCAACTTCTTTTAGTTTAAAATTGTATGACATGTTAAGAAAGGAAAATGTGTTTTTGAAGTAGAAAGGATATTTTCCTCAAGAATGGAGTTCAAGTGTTTTATCAAAATTATTTTCCATATAAGATAATAAAGGGTTCTGTTTCTATCCCTATTGTTACATTTATTTTATTATGTTTTGATGGAATTATGTTTATGAATTCCTTTATCTTATATGAATTGTTTTATGATGTCACGATGTTTAAGATTCCCATTTTTATTATATGGGTTGTGCTATGATGTATGGTTTATGATTTTGTGGCACACATAAGAATGGTATCATTATGAGATGGGTGGGACCTATATCTCCCTCCAATGCATTGGGTAAAGATTTTATATCTCATGAGATAGACATGGCCGGAATGGTAGGTTATACCGGTTCAGTGAAACAGGGCTGAAACGAGGGTGACTCGGTTCAGAAAGGGACTTTATCCACTAAGATAGTCTTGGAAATGAGTCTTGACTAACAAGAAATGATTCTCTATTATTATGTGTTTATGCCACAAAGTTTCATGTTTTAAGTTATGATTATTGTGATTACATTTCACTGCCATGATTTATCCCATGTTATGAAATTATGATCTCTTTTGCAGGGTAAGATTTCCAAAAGTTATGTGCTTATGCATACAATGTGATTGATCTTTATTTTGTTTACCCTTACTGAGCATTTGAGCTCACCCTTTTGTATGTTTTATTTCCCCAGGTCAGGAAGAAGGTTATTAAGTAGGATATGCCAAAAAGGGACTCTAGATATAATGAACTAAGTGGGAGGCAAAGTTGATGCTTTATGAACCAGTTGTTTATGTTTCCCAGTTTCTAAAGACACTATACCTATACAGTCCTTTCGTGGTTTTTGTTATATGTTGTAATAAGTATGCTTCAATTTTGAAGTATTGACAATGTATGTAAAGTATGGGTCGTTATAGTTGGTATCAGAGGAAAGGTATAGCCAACCTTTGGAAACTAGGATTTGAAAGCCTTAGTAAGAACCCTAAGGATAAGTCTAAGCATAGAACACAATATTAGTGTTTTAGAAATGGCCATGAATAACCTAGGATAAGACCTTAAGTGTGAAATTTTATTCTTGATTATGTGGTTTTCCTATTATAATTAGTGTTGCTCACACTATTCCTCTTGGTTTTAGTCAATGGCTGGAACCTGAAAGAACCATGTTAATGAGGAATGCGACGGGCAATGCAATGATTGTCCCCCTGAGCAACCAAACGTTATGGGAGCTGGAATGCAAAATCTTGTAGCCATGCTCACACAACTTTCTCAAGCTATGAATCATGCAGGACTTCCAAACGAGAAAAGGAAGGAGCAAAATTCTATTGAATCCTTCATGAGGCAGCGTCCACCTTCTTTCAGCAGGTCTACTGATCCATTAGTTCCTGAACAATGGATTAGTACTACTGAAAAGATATTTTCAGTTCTTCAATGTTCTGAACATGATAATGTCATCCTAGTAGTGTATCGTTTGGAAGGAGATGCTGATCAATGGTGGAATATTATTAAGAATACGAGGCAAAGGGGTGAAATTGAGTCCATGGAATGGGAAGAGTTCAAGAACTTATTTTTTAATAAGTACTTCCATCGTATTCTCCGAACAAAGATGGAGAAAGATTTTCTTGAACTGAATAAAAAGGATGATGAATCTGTTGGTACCTATGAAGCAAATTTTACAAGACTTGCAAGGTACACTTCTGGTATTATTATCCAACCTGAGAGTAAGATCGATCGATTATTTAGTGGCTTAAAACCAAGTCTTCTAAGGGCGTTAGCCATAAGGGACTTCAATAGCTACGAGGAAATCGTTCGATGTGCTCTCAAAGTCGAGATGGAGATTGGAGTAACCCATCAGTCATATGGGTTTGATAAGAAGAGGAAAATGGAATTCAAAGGAAAATCTAAAGATCTCACTGAAAAGAAGATGAGCTTTCCCTTATGCTCAAAGTGTGGAAAGAAACATGGAGGGAGTTGTCTTAAAGGGACAAGTAAATGTTTCAAATGTGGAAAGGAAGGTCATCGGGCATTTGAATGCCGCGATGATGGGAAGAAGATGACTAATGATGCAAACAAAGGAAGGGATACACAGAATGAACCTACTACACTTCAATGTTTCATGTGCAAGGAGATGGGGCATTATTCCAATAAATGCCCTAATACAAGGTTTGATGATGATGGTCGACGTCAACAAACTCTTAAGGCTAAAGGCAAGGGAAAGTCACATGCAATTTCTATCAGTGATGTGGAGTAAGATAACGATGTGGTGAAAGCTACACTTACCATCCACTCTAAAGTAGAAAATGTTTTATTTGATTCTGGATCCACCCACTCTTTTATTTCTGAAGAATTTTCTAAGGGTATCACTGTATTACCTCAACAATTAGATGTTGAGTTAGCTGTGACAACACCTAATGGCACAACAGTCGCATCAAAAGTTTATAATTCTTCTCCGATCGAAGTTTGTGGGAAAGTGCTTCCTGCAAATCTTGTGATCCTTCCTATAGTAGAATTTGATGTGATTCTTGGCATGGATTGGCTTTCTTTATATGGATCTCATATCAATTGCCAAAGAAGGGAAGTCACATTTCATATTCCAGATCAATCTATGATCGTCTATCAATGCAAGGATGAACATAACCTTCCAGTGGAAATTTATTCCATCTTATGGGTCTTGATTCCACTAAATGAAGGTTATTTATCTCAAATGGTTGGTGAGAAACTCACGATTAAGAATATGCCCATTGTACGGGAGTTTGATGATGTCTTTCCAGAGTAATTACCGATTCTTCCACCAAATCGTGAAGTTGAGTTTTCAATAGAACTCGTATCGGGTGCTTTGCCTATTTCAAAGACACCTTATAGAATGGCCCCAATTGAGTTGCATGAATTGAAGAAGCAACTCCAAGAGAATCTTGATAAGGGATTCATACGCCCTAGTGCGTCACCTTGGGGATCACCTGTTCTATTTGTTAAGAAGAAAGATGGATCAATGAGACTCTGCATTGATTATCGAGAACTTAACAAGATCACTATCAAGAACAAATATCCTCTCCCATGCAATGATGACTTATTTGACCAACTACACGGAGCTCAATACTTTTCCAAGATAGATCTTCATTCAGGGTATCATCAATTAAGGGTCAAAAGGGTGGATATACCAAAGACGGCTTTCCGTACAAGGTATGGACACTATGAATTTATAGTGATGCCATTTGGTCTTACTAATGCCCCTTCTATCTTCATGGATCTGATGAATAGAGTCTTTAGAGACTATCTTGATCAATTTCTGGTAGTCTTTATAGATGATATTCTTGTCTATTCAAAGACCAAGGAAGAACATGAAGATCACTTGAGAATTATATTGAAGACCCTGAGAAAGGAGAAGCTTTATGCCAAATTTACCAAGTGTGAATTTTGGATTCAAAAAGTTGAATTTTTGGGTCACATAATCTCAATAGAGGGGATATATGTGGATCCATCAAAAACAGAGGTTATCGAAAGATGGTCAAGACCAACAACAGTAACTGAGATCCGCAGTTTTCTTGGATTGGCTGGATATTATCGACGTTTTGTGAAAGATTTTTCACGATTATCTAATCCACTCACCAAGTTGACTCGGAAAGGAGTTAAGTTTGTCTGGACGGAGGAATGTGAAGACAATTTCAAGGAGTTGAAAAGAAGGTTATCCAGTGCACCTGTGCTCACACTGCCTTGTAGTGGAGAAAGGTTTGTGATCTACAGTGATGCATCCAAGAAGGGATTGGGGTGTGTTCTTATGCAAAATGATATGGTGATAGCTTATGCCTCACGATAGTTGAAAATCCATGAGCAAAATTACCCAACACATGATTTGGAGTTAGCTGCGGTAATCTTTGCATTAAATATTTGGAGGCACTACCTTTATGGTGAAAGGTGTGATATTTATACTGATCATAAAAGATTAAAGTATATTTTCACACAAAAGGAGCTGAATATGCGTCAAAGAAGATGGTTGGAGCTGATTATGGATTATGACTGCTCAATCCATTACCACCCTGGGAAAGTAAACAAGGTGGAAGATGCATTAAGTCGACAAGACCATGCTAGTTTATCCATGATGAGGATCACAAAAGATCCAATATTTATGGATTTACAAAGGATGGATCTTGGAATTATAATGGAAGGGGAAAAATCTTATCTTTCTAAAATGAATGTTCAACCATCTATACATGTGAAGATTAAATAGGGACAAAAAGAAGATGTCGAGTTACAAAAGAAGGTGAGAAATGTTCCTGAGTTCAACCTTGATTGTGATGGGATAATAAATTTTAGGAATCGGGTTTGTGTTCCTCCCATCCCCGAATTAAAGAAGGAGCTGCTGGATGAGGCTCATAGTTCTTCATTCTCTATTCATCCTGGAAGCACGAAGATGTATAGGGACCTGAAAGAGTACTTCTGGTGGGATGGCATGAAAAGAGATGTTGCTGAATATGTCTCTCGATGCTTGGTTTGTCAACAAGTTAAAGTTGAGAGATAGAAGTCTAAGGGGATGTTACAACCATTACCCATACCCGAATGGAAATTGGAAAACATCACTATGGACTTTGTCACAGGACTTCCTAAAACATCCAAAGGAAATAATGTTATCTGGGTCATAGTTGATAATTTTACAAAGTCTGCACACTTCATTGCTATTAGAGAGGATTTCTCTCTGGATCAGCTTGCCAGGATATATATAAAGGAAGTGGTAAGATTGCATGGAGTACCACTTTCTATTATATCTGATTGGGATCCTAGATTTACCTCGAAGTTCTGGCGAAGTCTTCAGCATACTCTGGATACATAGTTGAGTTTCAGCACTGCTTATCATCCTCAGACAGACGGTCAGTCTAAGAGAACAATTCAAACCCTAGAAGATATGTTGAGAGCTTGCTCTATGGATTTCAAAAGAGGTTGGGATCAACACCTACCTTTGGTATAATTTTCTTATAATAATAGATTTCACTCCAGTATTCAGATGGCTCCTTATGAAGCTCTCTATGGAAAGAAATGCAGGACTCCAACTTGCTGGGATGAAGTTGGGTAAAGAAAGCTATTAGGACCTGATCTCATTGATGAAATGGCAAAAAAGGTCAGATCTATTCAACAACACATAAGAGCAGCTCAGAGTCGACAGAAAAGTTATGCCGACAACCGAAAAAAAGACCTAGAGTTTGAAGTGGGTGATAAAGTGTTCTTACGAATATCACCCTGGAAGAGGGTTATGAGATTTGGAAAGAAGGGGAAGTTGAGCCCTAGATATATCGGTCCTTTCGAAATACTGGATCGTGTTGGGAAGGTAGCTTACCGATTGGCGCTTTCACCGAATCTCTCTCAAGTTCACGATGTGTTCCATGTATCTCTCCTAAGAAAGTACATACCTGATCCTTCACATGTACTCAACTCAGAAGTTGTACCGCTGGAGGATGATCTTTCTTATGAAGAACAACCGATAGAGATTCTGGATCGTAGCGAAAAAGTCCTACGAAACAAGACCACTCGATTGGTGAAAGTTTTATGGAGGAACCACCAATTAGAAGAAGCTACATGGGAGCTTAAAGATATGATGAGGGAGAGGTATCCTCATCTGTTTGTTACAAAGTGATGAATTTCGAGGGCGAAATTTATTTTAAGGGGGGTAGAATGTAACACCCGAGACTTTTATGTTATATAAATCATCAAAGGAATATTTTTCTACATAACACTTTCTTGGCTTGCTTTACACAAAATCGCGACCTTCCTCGATAGCTTGCGTTGTACGCAATACCGAGTTTCACTAAACAACGATATGCAATTAAAATATTATTAAAACTAGCCGTTATGAATAGTAATAACCACTTTTTGAAATTTTGTGAATTTTATTTTTCAAAATGGAATTCATTTTTGGATTCGGAATACCGAAATTAGCCTAGGGTGAAATTTTGGTATTTTTCTGAAAACATTCAATTTTTCATGAATAGTGAAACCACTAAGTGGTAGGTTAAAAACTGAATTTTGCATAAAACTTAATTTTACCGCTTCTGTGAATGGAATTTCGAAACTCCGACAGACATGGTTGATATCAGTAAGTAAAATTTGGTTCAATGAGATAAAAATAATTTTTTGGTAAATAGTAACTTTTTACTTTTTTTTACCGCGGTTAATAGTAAATAGGGTAACTAAGGGTGAATATGATATTACTATTACCCAAACACGTGTCCTAATTCTATTGGATAAGTGTAATTCGACCAAAAACATCCTTATGAATATAATATGACCATTTAGGTCCACTTGGATTAGATTATGACATTTAATATTATTTTATTTAATGAATAGTTAAAATAGTTAAAATTAAAGTTTAATAACTAAAACATTTTTAATATGGGGTTATACATAAGATAAATTCGACTATAAATATTCATTATAAATCTAAAAATATTTCCTACATAATGGTATTTTATTTGTAATTTTTAAACATTAAATAATTTAATTTATTTATGACACAATGATGATGCAGTAATTATCTTATTAATGAAATATTGACATAATTGATGTTGTAAACACCAAAATTAATGAAATTTGAGACTTTTTATAAATCACACTAATTTTATAGGTTAATATGACATGTTAGTATTGATTTAACTAACTTGGTTCGAACTAATAATTCTGTTATAATTTTTACAAAAATCAATTACTAAATAGTGTCAAAATTGACATAAAATAGTTTTTAAAACAAATATTATATTGGTAATTGTTATTTTATTACTAAAAATCTATGTTTCGGCCAAATGACTTATATAAGGTTATATATATTAATAATAAACAACTTGGGGTTCGTTCGGCTGCTTATAGTAAGTTTATTAACCTTATAGAATAAGAACACAAGAAGACATGGTAAAAGTAAAATTATTTAACTTAATGTTAAATCTAAATGATAAGGTTAAAATAGGAACCTAAACTTGTATAAATTCTATTGAGAGGATTTAGACCCATCCCCACCTTAGCTTCTAAATATATCAATTTGGAGCTATTTAAAACCGAACTTGACTTTATAATAAAATAATAGTTTTAGTTATTCCAAAGGTGCCCCTCTCCTCCCTTATAAAAGGACACCTCTTCCCCCTCTTCCTCACACCACTTTGAGCCTTCTATCTCGGCAAACCCCTGCCAATTCCTCCTCTCCACTTCCCTGTAAACATCCTAGAGGTTCTGGTCTTCTTCAAAGACCCATTTTAGTGCCCTAAAAGAAGGTCTCAAAGAAGCACTTCAAAGAAGAGGTAATGTCTGTTACCGATTCTTTCATTTTATTTCTTCTTCCACTTCTTATTCTTAGGTTGTTTCATTATGAAGTAATAACATCATTATCACTCATATACTGATATTTTATTATAAGTATGAAACAACCCTATTTCACCATCTATCCATCCTACGGAAAAAGAAATCACCGCGCGTGCGTACGTACGGAATACCGTCTCCACGCCGTGGTGTAATCTATTTTCCACCACCACCTTAATTTGATGGGTATAATGGTGTAAATAATGATCATATATGACTATTATAAAGTGATATTTATTCTGAAATAGTATACATATACTCCAATACAATTCCACGATCATAGGAACGATATCATCACTCGTGCGTACGTACGGAATATCATCTCCACGATGTGATGCGACTCGTTCTACATGATCTTCGTTTCATAATGATTATATAAATGAATTGAATGAATGAATATGATATATATTACACTAATACCATTATGGAAATGAGGTATATATAACCTAAAGAAAAGAATAAGAATTTATTCGAAAAAACACGCATAAGAACAAAAAGTTATAAACACCCGAATAACAAGTAGCAATGAAATATTACTACTAAGAAGCTAAGAATATGACCATATATGATATCATAAAAATAAGTATGATTTTTTATTAAGTAAATAACATTATTTCAATCATTATACAGGAGGTTCGGACACTTACAAAGCAAGTCGGACCTAAGGTAAGGGAAATGTCACAGTCTCATTTTTATCCGAGATTGTTTATATTTTGGTATTTACTGGGGTGTATTTTATCATCCACATCCATGTTCCCTCAATATTTAATATTATTTCCATCCATATACAATTTTTTTAAATCCAATTTTACCCTTTGGTGAGTTTTTAGTAAACTATATGAAAGGAATCTTTTATCGTTTTTCGTACGAGGTACTTTTTGACTTTTCCGACAAAAGTACGAGAAGAATGTTTTCTTTTAACTTATACGGCATGAATGGATTTTTAAAACATTATTTCCAAGAATATTACCTTACAAGTTCCCAAGTTTATTGTTAATCAACTTATTTTAGTTTAAAATTGTATGACATGTTAAGAAAGGAAAAAGTGTTTTTGAAGTAGAAAGGATATTTTCCTCAAAAATGGAGTTCAAGTGTTTTATCAAAATTATTTTCCATCTAAGATAATAAAGGGTTCTTTTTATATCCCTATTGTTACATTTATTTTATTATGTTGTGATGGAATTATGTTTATGAATTCCTTTATCTTATATGAATTGTTTTATGATGTCACGATGTTTAAGATTCCCATTTTTATTATATGGGTTGTGCTATGATGTGTGGTTTATGATTTTGTGGCACACATAAGAATGGTATCATTATGAGATGGGTGGGACCTATATCTCCCTCCAATGCATTGGGTAAAGATTTTATATCTCATGAGATAGACATGGCTGGAACGGTAGGTTATACCGGTTCAGTGAAACAGGACTGGAACGAGGGTGACTCGGTTCAGAAATGGACTTTGCCCACTAAGATAGTCTTGGCAATGAGTCTTGACTAACAAGAAATGATTCCCTATGATTATGTGTGTATTCCACAAAGTTTCATGTTTTATGTTATGATTATTGTGATTACATTTCACTGCCATGATTTGTCCCATGTTATGAAATTATGATCTCTTTTGCAGGGTAAGATTTCCAAAAGTTATGTGCTTATGCATACAATGTGATTGATCTTTCTTTTGTTTACCCTTACTGAGCATTTGAGCTCACCCTTTTGTATGTTTTATTTCCCCAGGTCTGGAAGAAGGTTATTAAGTAGGATATGCCAAAAAGGGACTCTAGATATGATGAAATAAGTGGGAGGAAAAGTTGATGCTTTATGAACCAGTTGTTTATGTTTCCCAGTTTCTAAAGACACTATACCTATACAGTCCTTTCGTGGTTTTTGTTATATGTTGTAATAAGTATGATTCAATTTTGAAGTATTAACAATGTATGTAAAGTATGGGTCATTATACACTAGCCTTCCATATCCAATGGTTATGAATGATTATGGGGATTGAGACCTTTCTGAACATGGAATATGAACTTTAACAATAGGTGCACATGAACATGAAAAGGGAAATTTTAACTAAACATATTTGGGAAACCTGGAAATGAGTAGGGGAATTTTTTGTATGAAGATCAACTTCACACATATTTATGGGGTATTTTTAATTTCATAGAAACCTAAAGAGAGACCATAGAAAAATCGGGTCAGCATGTTCTAATATATTCAGGACATGGGTAGTAAAGAGAATGTAAACTATAGATTTGAGGGCCCTTGAATCAGGTGGGATGTTATGAGTCTTGGAATCCATTGGGCATACTGAGATAGGAGTGGACTCTCATGAGGATTAATTTTCCATTTATTGATGGTCGTTTTGTAGGAAACATATGCAGAGCCTCTGGGGAATGATGTGCATTGTCAAACAAAGGTGTCTACAGGGCACTGGCCTTCCATCTCAGATGGCCATGGAAGATTATGGGGATTCAAGATCACTGAGACCATAGTGTTTGAGGTATGACAATAGTGTATCCAGATATATTTTAGACATTCAGGCTGTGTTTTACTCATGGAATCAGGTATCCCTTTCGTATATTTGACTCATACATAGGGTGACGCATTTATCCCATCTTTGGGATGCCTCGTAGTTTAATGTCGTATGGCTAGGACGTAGGGTTTCTTATGGGGGGAATGATGGAATTCCTTTTAGGTTCATGCTGCTTGGACAAAACCCTTGGACTTTTTTACCATAATGTCATGGTGGATCTCTCGCTAAGATCCCTAAGCTCATGTGAGCTATTCTCAGTGTTAGAAACAATGGACTATAAGGATTTTGGGTTATCACCTAAGAATAGAAAAATCAACATCGGGGATCACTTTAGGCTTAAACAAATTCTATGCAGTTTAACATTATAAAACAAGGAATATTTGGGGCTTATTGTTTAATTTTGTGTGGTAAGGACCTTATGCTGTAACAAATATCATTAATAGCTTTCAATTGATCGTGATCGGGTTGTCTTGGAGTTCCTTAGACATGATTTATGATAGAAGGGGTAAACCATAGTTTGGGGGGCATTGATCTGGAGGGATAACATGGGGCTTGGAAGTCATTGGACGTACTAAGATAGGAGAGGACTCTCCTTGGGATGAATTTGACTTTGATTGATGGTTGTTTTTTAGGAAACATATGCATATCCACTAAATCATGATGTGCATAGTCAAACAAAGGTGTCTATAGGACACTTTCCATCCATCTCAGATGGCCATGGATGTTTTTGAGGATCCATTCTCTCTTGTAGCATGGAGTTTGACACATGAGAAAGATGTTTCATGGGAACATAAGAAACACCCATAGCATGATTAGCCGTGAACTACTGGAGCTTCCATAGAGATTTGACTCATATGTATAAGGGTAAGTATGGTATTTTGACTTCTTATGAGTGGGGAGCATTCGTGGGATCTCATAACATTGAGAATCGGGCCAGGCATGACTCCTGAAGAATCTCACAGTTTATTGTCATTTGGTTAGGACCTTTCATGGATTCTCTACGGAAGTCTGACCTTTTCACGGTGGAAGGGGTTTTATTTTTTACTGGTGGTTGGGCCAAGATTCTTGGTCAAGGAGTCACTATGTATCCTACAAGAGAATGAATCAAGCCATACATAGTTTTGAACATTCCCTACTAATGTTAGGTTCATGCATTGGGACATGCAAGGGAATTTTATTTTGGGGGTGGATGGGCCAAGATTCTAGGTCTAGGTGTCACTATGTATCCTACAATGGCAGGAATCAAGCCGTACTTTGTTTTGAAAGTTCCTTGAACCGATCTGGCTCATACATAGGGGTAGGGGTACTTTTCCTTTTATCCACCATGGATTCTTGGTCTACCAAGTTAATATATAGTTTTCTTACATAGGGTAATCCTTACCACTGATCCTAATATCATGTGAGTTATAATCGATGTGATAAACAAGGAGTGATAAGGGCTTCCCTCATAAATTTGGGGAGATAGATGAAGGACCCTAGGTCACCCTGAGAGGGGGGTGAATTAGAGTGTCAACTTTTTATCCTTTTATTTGATCTTGTTCCCATGTTTGTAAGAAATTAATTGAACCTATATGATGGATATGTGCAGTAACTAAAATATTCACATGCAGAAGGACAACACAACACTTTTACATGGTTCACCGCAAATTTCTACGTTCAAGGAGCATACGCCGACATGTTTCCAGTCATACCTAATTCCACTAATCTTCACTAGTTTTGGATTACAAGGTTCGGTTACAATCACTCTGTCCTAGGCACACTACGTTTAAAAAGGTTCGGGGACAGCCTACTGCTTCTCTTGGATCACTTTCATTGACTCCCCCTGGCTGACTACCCCGGGTGAAGTCACACTCAGTTTATAGACATGAAGGTCCCTTCAATGGATAGGCATGGAAGTCTTTGTCTCCTGTTCACCATGATACATTTATTTCATCAAGGTCCAAAGTTTATTTTCTTTGACATTCAATCTTCTTCTCTAGTTAAACAACCAAATGTACTTAGACTTCTAACTCATCTTGGCCAGAATCAAAAATTCTTTTGTGATTGTTCAAATACTAAAAATCAGTTCACTAGGCATCATCAAAATCAACTCTTCTTATTCCACATATGCATGTGACCATGCATGTGACAATTTATATATGCTCTTCCTATTCACTTCTTTACACATGTTCACCCTCGGTTTAGGATGCTCCTCTTCAAAGTATTCACATATGCACGTGCATGCATGAATGCATGTTCTTCCTCTTCTACTTTCTTGTGTGAAGTCCCAAATGTATATGGTTCCTTTAACCCAACATGTGGCCTCCTTTCTAATTTGATTAGAACTTGATTCAGATATGCTTGGTCTTTAATTGCATTCTTCTTCAAATCATGCATATGAATGCATGCACTTACTTCCCATCACCATGCACAATCTTCCTTCTCTCTTACTCAACACACACTTTCCATTTTGATTTGTTTATATTTATAAGGATTTGATTTAGTTCAAACATCAATGTGTTTATTTCGGTATGGAATTGTATTTTTGTTCTCCTCTTTCACACCAAGGATATATAGCCCTTTTGCAGAAGTGTTCTTGTCTCCTTTGCGAACCAGGATGATTTGCAGCCCCCCCCCCCCCCTTGCACAAGGGATGCGCAGGCATCCTTCACACACGAAGTGTGGACCTCCTTCACATACCAAGTGGTACGTGGTTCTGTTGGTTCACAGAACCTCCTCTTCATAGAACCAGAATGGTACGTGGTACCATTTCCTCACGAATGTAGAATTGTTCACAGGAACTCTCTTCCCAAACCAAGAACAGTTCGTGGGTCTCCTGCCTCATGTACGGAAGCGATACATGGTTCCCTATTTCAAGAACCTATGCGGTATGTAGAACTCCTTATCTTTGCAGAACCATAGTTGTTAGTAGTTTTCTCTTCACAAACCTAGAACGGTTCACGGATCTTGCTTTCCCCTTGCAAACTGAATGATCGGAGAGACATTGTTTCTCAAAACAGGAGCCCTAGAAACCTTGTGAGTAGCAACCACCTCTCAAATTAGTGGGTCTATTTTTATGATTAGAGATCAAATGTTTTCCGCATACAAAACTGGCATGATATGCACTTCAAGATTCTTTCTTGAATAACTGAGATCTTCAGTTCTTTAATATCTTAAAACCCGTGCTGAGATATGCCGCATATCTTGAATGTTTCCTTTTTCAAACTCAAGTCCTTCTCAATGATCGTTCATGTATTTAATATGGCATGTATCACTTTTTGGAAACCTGATCGAATCCACGTGGTCTTGGAAACTTCATTTGACTCACCCATTTGCTTGTTCTACGTTCCATTCCCATGCATGCAAATATAATTGCATGCATGTGATTGTAGTATCCAGATAATCACTATGAGATCGAACTAAGTTTAATTGATGAATAGAGTGGTGAGATCATCATTTAGCTCAAGAACTAGTCTGCAGGTTCATGCGGGTGTCCAGATGTTGAAGACAACCTCAGTGTAGGAGATCATATGATGTTGGTTGAATCATATGTAGCGTGGGGATAATGAACGACTCGGATTATATCACTAGACATGGGATGTGATGTGCGGCCGAGATTTCGTGTGGGATCAGATGGACGACTTAGATTAGATTATTCATTAAAATATTCATCCCACATCAAAATAGTGATGCGGAAGTGCCATGGTTTATCAATTAATCCGCACAGCTTTAGCACTAGATTACTCCTCTTCCCCCTCCGATGTCTCCCCACATCAGTTCTCCTCAGGTGCACTCCTAGTGCCCACTCTTCCTACTTGGGTGCTCTCCTAGTGACCACTATGCATACCTTGGGTCTTATACATAGCCCTCATGCGCCACCTACAGGCAGGTTAGGCTGGCTTCCCAATGGGCGCAGTTGACCCTTGTGGTCCTGCATGAGCCTTGGGTCGAGGCTGGCTAGTGGGTTGGCCCTATTTTTTTAGGTAAGGCTTATAAGAGTACTTAGTAGAAAACTAAGTATGCATTGAAATTAATGGCCACTTTCTATCTCAAAACACATGCATGGACACCTTGTAATTCCAAGCCTCCTCACACCCTCTTCTTCTCCTTTTATTTTACTTCTTCCAAAGAACACTTAGGATTGGTGCATCAATCATATGAATTCCATTCTCCATTTCACTTAGGAGAGTTCCAACTTCATTTTGATCATTATTGACATCCATTGACACCCATTGACAACAAATAAAATCTTTATACACAAAGTGGTCCTAACAATCTCCCCCTTTGTTTTTGTTTTCAATACTTTAATGTTCTCTAAAATGATCATGTCAATGTCAAAATTATTTTCTCTCTCCATTTCACTTTTCAACTTTCATTTCACTTTTTCTCCCCCTTATTGACAAGAAATACAATGTTTATGGTAGAGAGGGTATCAGTCCATACTTAAGCAATTATTCTATCAATCATTTCACTCTAAGTCTACTTGACCAATGCTCGATGTAGAAAATAAGAGGATTTGATCTAGACAACAAAGTCGCCCATTATCCCCTAATTATGATACCTCATTGTGATGAGAAATCATGTTCTTGTCTTTAGGGGCCTTTAAAATTTTCTTATGTCACTGATTGATTTAGTTACGCCCCCTTTTTAAAATAATTTTTATTTTGAGTAACCGAGGATGAGAGATTGAGAAATGGAATATCTTTTACAATATCATGATCTTCAGAAAAATCTTCATAGTAATTTAATTTGATACCAACTAAAGTTGAAATAATAACTCTGGTAACTTCTTTATGTGTCTCCCCCTCAAGAGAACACTTCTAATGTTCTCCCCCTGAGTGCTTTCTTCACCTTCAATTACCTATAAAATTATTACAGCACACAAAGTTTTTGGGGAATAAGGTGGATCCTCCTTGATTATTCAATATGAGCTGGAAGGTTGAGATGATTTTCTCAACCAATATTCTCTGTTTTCTTCACTTCTCACACTTTCACATTTGATCATTAGTTTAGACTTTGGTTGTGTGGATCTCAATATTTCATCCATCTCTTCATGTGTGAGTATTCTTTCTTCAAGATCTCTCAAATCAATATAATATCCTCATGCAACTTTCATCTTTCTAAGGAATTCTTCTTGGGATGGTATAAATGCACTGCAATTATTAGCAGTGTGACCAGCCTCGTTTCACCTCACGCACAGGACTTATTTATCTTCATGTGGAATCTTCTGTTTTCCTATTACACTATCCTTAGCTTGTGAATCTCCTTTCACTCTTATTATTTTTGAATCTTCAATCCATATAACCAGTATATCTCTGAGAACAGTGGCAGTAAGTTTGGATTTTCCACTTGGACTCTTCATAGTGCCTTCATTTTTAGGAATTATTTTTGATGTACCACTCTTCAACTTATTGGATTTTGAATCCAAGGATTTATCACCTTTCCTTCTTGGAGTCTTCTTGGGTGAATTTGCTTTTGAAACATTCTTCTAATTTCCTCCCAAGGTAGATTCTTCTTTCTCTGCTTACTTCTGTGATCTTCTGTTCTTATTATCTCTGGACATATGTTGAGATAAGCATGCTCCATTCTTGTGACAACTCCCATTGCATACATCACAAATGTTTTCTAGCATTCAAAACCTATTTTAAATATACATATGCTTTTGGATCTATTGATGTTTTTTTATTCTCTCATTTTCTCCATTTTGACATAGGATTTCTTTTTCATTTTCCATTTAAAGGATTGTACCAATAATCTAGTGCACAATGCCCAAATCTGTTGTAGCACCAACATTGACCCACAAACCTTGTCTTCTTGATATCTTTTGTATAAGGCTGTTTTACCTTCCTTTTAATGTGTTGTTCTCTATCTAGGGAACCATCTTCCAGCTTCTTATTCTTATCTATCCTAGCCATTGTGGTAGGTTTCTTCTCCTCACCTTTCCTCATCCATACATTTTTAGAATTTTTCTTCCAAGCATCACTTTTAGTATAAACGTATTTAGAAACAATATTACAAGTTGGTATGGATGGTACCTTCATTTTCTTAGCTTCTTGTGATAGTTCAATGAGTGATGTCATGATCTTCTTATCACAAGTTGGAGGTATTTAAGATTTATAATGCTCTAGTGATCATTGAGTACCAGAAGCAACTGTTTGATTCTTTTGTGAAGTCTCAATATGTGTCTTCTTATGATTAGTCAACTGGGATTCCAATTTTAGACATTCCCTATTTAGAATAGTCTTTTGATCTTCAATAATTATCATCTTTTCATTGCAATACTTCCTTATTATTTCAACCCCATCTTCATGTATCTTAATTTTTCTTTGTAACAAAGAGTCATGCTCTTTGTTCTTCTTCAAAGTTTCTTCCAAATTTAGAAACTTGATTTAAGTTCTCTTTTTTATCTCAAATTTAAATGCGTAGATATTTTCATACAGAGTATTATTGACTCCATATTTCTCATAAAAGGCTACAATCTATCTGGACATCTTTACATATTCAAGATTTTTTTCTTCTAATCCCTTTTCCAAATTATCAGCTTCTCTTTCCAGTCAGGTGATCTCAACCTGCATGCATTGAAATATTCTACAAACAACACAAATTATTTCTTCAGGAATATCGTGTATATAGGCTCTTAATTTTTCCAATGTCAACTCATGTGAAGTAAAGGTTTGATCATCACCACCAACTGTGTCAGAATCCTTTATTTTGGTGGAAACCTAATCCACCTGCTACTTGATTTCCAAGACTGATACTAATTTATTTTTAATAAGTCATATAGAATAATATATTTCATATTAATTATGAATGAGGGACTTCTTTAACTTCTTTTTATCTTTCTTATTCATGTTCTTCATGGTCTTTCTGGGTATAAACTTATGCTCAGAGATAACTGAGATTTCATCAAGATTGCTCTTCAGTGTTGACTCGGGAAAGAAAACTCAAATACTCTTCTGAATACAATTACTGAGGAGTGTCCAATATACATAAACCTTTTCCCTTGGATGCTGATTGAAGGACCCTAGGTCACCCTGAGAGGGGGGTGAATCAGGGTGTCAATTTTTTATCTTTTTTATTGGATCTTATTCCCATGTTGTTAGGAACTTAATTGAACAAGTATGATGGATATGTGCATTAATTAAAAAATTCACATGCATATGGAAAACACAGCACTTTTACTTGGTTCACCACTAAGGGATATGTCCAAGAAGAATACACCGAAAAATTGTCAGTCATACCTAATTACACTAATATTCACTAGATGTGGATTAAAAGGATCAGGTACAATCACTTTTTCCCAGGAACACTTCCTTTACATATATTTAGGGATATCCCACTACTTACCTTAGATCACTTCCATTTACTCCCCTTGGCTCACTACACTGTTTGAAGTCACACTCTTTTCATGGACATGAAGGTCCCTTCAATGGATATCCATGGAGGTATTTGTCTTCTGTTAATCATGATACATTACCTGCATCAAGTTCCAGTGTTGATGCTCATTGAAATTCAATTTTCTTCTCCAATGCAACAACCATATGTACTAAGACATCAGATGAGCGTTTTCGCACACGCTCTCAAAATAATTATTTGTGATTTTAATAAGTACAACACAGTGACTGATCTAGGTCATTATCTTAAGGGGGAATTGAATTAAACAACTATTAATAGGATTGAAGTAAGAATTTAAATAGTTCAAAACAAATGAAAAGAAATATGGGGGGTTTTTTGTGACTTTTCAAACAGTAAATTAAACAAGAAAATGAGAAGCAAAAATCCAGAGACAATTTCTTTAGAAAAACTTATATTAGAAGATGTAGTTGATCTAATCAAACTCCTTCACCATTAATTTATCATTATAACATATAATTATAATTTTTAAAATTATGATCCCCTAACCTTGTTAACCTCCGAACCCTATGGAAATTAACACAACCACAAATATTTGTGAAAATTATCCCTATGTTATCTTTGGGACCTTCAATCGCAGCACCCTGCTTTGATTGTGATATAAAAGCCAAATTGTGGTCAGTGGTCAATTAGGGCAGAATATACTCCCTAGATTTGAGAATTAATTGTGTTTAGGGATGAGACTTGAACCCTAAAATTATATCCCAATGTGATTTTATTTTTCGATTGAGGTTTCACTCACACGGTTTACACAAGCCCGACCACGCAGTCAAGTGCAAGTCGATTGAGTAACATAGAAATTAATACTCAATTAATTGATCACAATTTAAAATTTAAAGTATGTTTATGCATTCAAAATAAATTAATTAAGGGAGTAGGGATTAGATCAACTACGAAAGAAATCACTCTTCCATGGGTGGAGTTGTCATCATGGTGATGTTTTTCATAAGGAATGGATTGAAAGGGGAACACCCAACCTCGTCTCCACTCTTATATTCCAGCCCAAGAAGAAAAATAAGATGATGAAAAGAGAAAAACATAGAAGATTTATTGAATAAAATCATGTTACAAGCATAAAACAAAGAAAAACAATGTAGAGGTGGGAGAGGAGAGCCTTTTTTGGAAGAGATGTTTGCAAAAGGCATCACTTCTTCCAAGAGATGTGAGGGGTTCCCCAGAGCCACCTTTTTGGAAAAACCTTCCCAAATCCCCAACCATCCTTCCCAAATAGTGAAAACATCTTTTAAATAGAGTTGGGGAGGTCTAGGGTTACAAAATATTTTTAATTATTAAATGAAAAATCGGAAAAATTGTATAATCCCAATTTCACTGCGTAGTTGACCTAAAAAACGCATGAATTTGCCAGACTTATAGAAAGATGATTTGTTACTAATATATT
Source organism: Viscum album (assembly GCA_963277665.1). Classification (NCBI taxonomy): domain Eukaryota; kingdom Viridiplantae; phylum Streptophyta; class Magnoliopsida; order Santalales; family Viscaceae; genus Viscum; species Viscum album. The sequence goes on from OY728123.1 coordinate 1,386,757,519, forward strand.
CCCCGAGATTCCCTCAAACTTTAGTCTCAATCTAAGTCCAGATGAAGAAGATATTGCACAAATGGCGAAGTGATGTCCAATATGGACAGTTTAATAAAACTTTGTCTTCATGGCCCATTTACTCCACTCCAATGCATGATATAGCTCCCATGTCCTTAATAGAATTTATATCCCATTAAGTTCTAAACACAGTTACAAAATTTTAGGTTAAAATATTTTGCATATCAATATTTATTCCTGAAATACTACAATGGATTTTAAAAGGGTAAAACTAAAATTTCAATCGAATTTTCAAATGAATGATCTAATCCCAAATATTCTATAAATTAACATATTTAGCACAATGTGAGGAAATTATTTCATTTATTATAAATAAAATATTCAACAAAATAGTATTTTTTCAACTCCCCCACACTTACCCTTTTCACTCCTAGGAAAAACCTCATATCAAGTAAACATCAATATTAAATGAAAAAAAAATATAACGCATATCCTTGAGCTCCAACAATTCCACAGCAAGAAACAAAAGATATCATGCCTCATAAAAACCCATTATTTCAAGTTCTCCATTTACATAATTTAATATATTCCCACTTCATTTATCCTCCCATGCACAAACCACTTACCTCACTTGAATTTTCTCTTATCACACAAATGTCAATTTTTCACCAATATCTTTCTCATCCAAACTCATACCAGGGTCACCATAGGCTTGATAAATTACTACATAGCCACCCAATTTGAGTCAAGGACATAAGTTTTTCAAGAGGACTTTTCAGGGTTGTTTTTTAGATTTAGGTTGGTCGGATTTAGATGTGAAAAAATTATGAGGCTAAATGAGGAGGGCTTGACTTGTTTTGAAGAAAAATTGCATTATTTTAATTGTCACACAAGTATGGTCTTCTCCTCACTCCTATTAGTATCAATTAAGATCCGTCATCATGAAAACACATGGAAAGTTTACACCATTCATTATTTCAGAAAAAAAATGTCAATCCTATCAAACATAGTTTTTTTATTGAATCTCTAAAGATGCACAACTTTCTTTCTTCATCAGAAGCTCCAAAAAGGCACAACTTCTTTCATCATGAAAGCTCCAGAAAGGAACATATTTCAACAGAATGATTTTTTTAGAAGAAACGCATCTCTTCGGAATATAATTTTTCACTCGAAGTATCAAAGAATGTGGTAGCACAACACAAGATATCTCCCCCCATACACTTAATTTCAACTAGATTATTCAATTTCACTTAAAGAGTTAGTCAGACAGGGAAAACTGGATTGTAATATAGATAAACTAAATGGGTTTTCATATATTATAAGGGATACAAGGATTAAGTGTTCACTTTTTTCCATTATAAAAATGATTATATGAAATATGGGCTTTAATACAGAACTAATGCCTCAAAAATTTAAACATAAGTACCTCAAACACTCAAGTTTTGATAGAAAGTAATCAAATTCTAGTTAAATCAAGCATGGTTTGGTTTTCCCAAGAAGTGATTTGAATGTATCTAATATGAAAATAATTGTTCATAAGACTCATGGGAAAGTGATTTCAAATATAAATATAGTGACATGTGGCATGTGATTCAAAATTTGGAGTACTTTTCATGAAATTACTAAAGATTTGAACTAGAAACAAAGTCATTTTCATCATTAATTTAAGCTTAGTTTCATGGGATAAATTGTTTCACCTATTAATATGGATTTAAAAAACATGATGAGAATCATTCCAGCTCAAAAGTTTCAAAAACATGCAAAAAAAATTAAAAATAAATACACAAAATTTTCAAAAACACACATTTTTTTGAAAAATAGGAAAACAATTGAAATTACAAAACTAAATGGTTCTCACCCCCACACTTAAAATATTGAATTGTACTCAATGTGAGCCCATGAGATGATATGTGCACATGAAATTAATAATTTTAAATAGGAAAAATAATATAAACGTGAAAGGGTTAGGAACAACCTGATATACTCAAGTGATGATGGGGTCATGCAGTGTGATGAAATCCACTGCGTCAGTAGGAAGTCCCTCAATGTATTTATTTAAACATTTCCCGTTGACTATAAATCTATTTCTTATGTCCTATTTTGAAATCTCCACTACACCATAAAGAAAAACATTAGTCACAACATAAGGACCTATCCACCTGGAATGCAACTTACCAGGCATCAGCTTTATTCGTGAACTATAGAGAATGACTTTCTCTCCAACTTGAAACTCTCTTTTCTGGATCATTTTGTCATGAGATGCTTTGGATATTTTCTTATAGAGCCTTCAGTTCTCATATGAAGACAACCGAATCTCTTCAATATCTTAAATTTTCAGCTTCCTTTGAATTCCATCTTCTTCCAAATCCATGCTTCATTTCTTTATAGCCCAATAAGCATGATGCTCGACTTCCACAGAAGATGATAGGCCTTACCAAAGACAATATGAAATGGTTAAATACCAATGGGAGTCTTGTATGTTTTCATATAAGCCCAAAATGCATCATCCAAGTGCTTTCTCCAATCCTTCCTATTTGGCTGCACAGTTTTCCCCAAAAAAAATTCAACTCATGATTTGAAACCTCAGCTTGGACATTTGTTTGGGGGTGGTATGGTGTTTAAGTATTGTGTGTCGTCCCATACTTTATAAGGAGAGAAGAAAAATTATAATTGTAGAATTTTGTCCCCTAGTCACTGATGATAGCCTTTGGTACTCCAAACCTTCGTAAAATTGTGTCTTGATAAAGTCCACTACAACATGAGAATCATCAGTCCTGGTGGCCTTATCCTCCACCCATTTTCTCACATTATCAACAGAAACCAAAATGTACAAGAAACCAAAAGAACTTGGAAAACGACCCATAAAATCAATACCCCATACATCAAAATCTCACAGAATAGTATGGGTTATTGGGGCATCTCGTGTCTCCTAGAAATATTACTTGTGTGTTGGAAACATGAGCACGACTTACAAAACACATGATCATCATGGAATAAACAAGGACAACAAAATATAGAGTCTAATTCATTCCTAGATGTTTGTTGGGGTTCAACATGTCCACCATAAGAAAGTGTATGACTGAATTTCAAAATAGACTAAAACTCATGACCAGAAACACACCTCCTAATAACTTGATCACTACACATGCGCAAAAGTTATGGATCATACCACACATAATACTGAGGCTCACTTTTTAATTTTTGTACTTGATGTTTCTTTAAATTTTGTAGAGATTTTATAGGCAACAAGGTAGTTCACTAAATCAGCATACCAAGGATGTGTACCTGAGATAGAATAAAGATGATCATTGGGGAAAGTGTCCCAAAGTGGTACCTAGTCCAAGGTGTCATCCTCCAGTGTGTGAGTAAGACTACTCATGTGGTCCACCACAAAGTTCTCTAACCCCTTCCTGTCCTTTATTTCAATATCAAATTCTTGAAGAAGGATCATCCTTCAGATTAGCCCGGGCTTTACGTCTAGCTTCTTCAGTAGGTACATCAGAGCTTCATGGTCAGAAAAAACAACTACTTTAGAGCCCAATAAATATGAATGGAATTTATCTAATGTAAATATAACAACAAGAAACTTCTATTTTTTTTGTGTAGTTTGATTGGGCTGAATCTAGTGTCTTTGATGCATAGGCAATAAAATGTGAACGTCCATCCATCCTTTGAGATAAGACATCTTCAACTGCAAAGTTAGAGGCATCACATATAAGCTCAAAAGGAATATCCCACCATGGGGGTTGTATGATCTATGGAGTGGTCAGACACTTCTTTATCACATCAAAGGAAGTCCTCCAAGAATCATCAAACACTAAATCAAAATCCTTTTGAAGTAATCATGACATAGGAAAGGAAATCTTAATAAAATCTTTGATGAAGTGCCGATAAATTCTTACATTCCCTAGGAAAGATCTAACATCACGCACACATGAAGGATATGGTAAGGATGAAATAATATATACCTTAGATCTATCAACCTCTACCCTATGTTTTGACACTACATTCCCTAAGACAATTCCATGCTCTACCATAAAATGACACTTTTCAAAATTCAAGACTACATTATTCTCAATACAATGATTCAAAACCTTTCCAAAACTACTTAGAAGTTCATAAAATAAGGATCCATACACTTTGAAATCATCCATAAATACCTCCATGCAGGTCTTAATAAAATCATAGAAAATACTCACAATGCATCTTTAGAAGGTACCTGGGGCATTGAAAAGTTCAAATGGAATCCTCTGGTAGGCAAATGTGTCGAAGGGACAGGTGAATGTAGTCTTCTCCTGGAGCTATATGAACCTGAAAATATTCGTAAAATCTATCCAAGAATCAATAATAGGTCTTCCCAGACAGTCTCTCGAGCATTTGATCAATAAATGGGAGTGGGAAATGGTCCTTGTGATTGGCTTGATTTAGTTTCATATAATCAATAGACGCACGCAAACTATTTTTCACCTTCATTGGATCTAACTCCTATTTATCATTTATAACAATAGTAACACCACTTTCCTTAGGTACAACCGGAATAGGACACACCCACTGAGAATCTAAAATGGGATAGATTATACCTGCCTCGAGTAATTTTTCAACCACTTTTTTAACAACCTCAAAAAGTGTTGGATTGAGTCTCCTTTGTGGCTACCAAACTGGTTTATCCCCATCCTCTAAAATAATCTTATGCATGTAAATAGAGGGGCAAATACCTGATATGTCGTCCAAGGTCCACCCGATTTCCCTGATATTCTCCCTCAAAAGATTCGAAAGTTTTTCTTCATATTCCAAAGGGAGATTTTTAGAAATTCTAACAAGTAATGTCTCACCACTTAACATGTATGAGTATTTGAGATTTGGTGGTAATGTCTTGAGTACTAATGTAGGAGGTGATATATGGATGGAGAAATTGAAGGAACTGAAATATGTGCACAATGAACATTATTATCAAAATATACATCATCAAAATCATAGAATAAAGCATGAAATCCATTATCATGCTCAAAAACCATGTCTTAATCAGAGTTCACATGATCAAAATCAGAATATGATTCCATTTCAAAATAAAATCTAAGAGAGTCTTGTGCATTAGAAATAGGTGTGGAATTACTATTAGACATAAAACTATAACCAATACTCATAATCTCCCTAAGAATATGACAATAAAAATCCATGGGTTTTTTATTTGATGGTTTAAAAAGGGAGATAACAAAATCAGAATGGTTCTTTTAGGGTTACTTCATGGAATACATAATATTAAATATCACAACTTCATCTCCAAACTCCATGGAAAGTGTACCCTCATTAACATTTATGACAGTTTTTAAAGTTTTGAGGAAGGTCCTACCTAAGATAATGGGAGCACAAGAACTCACATGATCATCCTCCATTTAAAGAATATAGAATTCTGCTGGAAAGATCATGTCTCTTACCCAGACAAGTACATCCTCGAGGACTCCCACTGGATATGTCGTAGCTCTATTTGCCAATTATACCACTACTCATGTCGATTTCAACTCACCAACCTATTAAGAAGAGAATACAGAGTGAGGCATTACATTTATGGAAGCTCCTAAATCACATAAAGAATTAGAAAATTGTCACTCCTCTATGGTGCATGGGATGGTGAATGTACCTAGATCCTTGCACCTTTTGGCATTACTTGAGTTGGTGTAATGAGTGCTGACAAATTCTTTCCAAGGTTAATCCTCTCATTTCCCTTGAGCCCTATCCAATTGGTACAGAGTTATTTTAAGAACTTCACATACCTTGGGATTTTTTTATGGATTCAAGTAGAGGAATGTTTATCTCCACACGCTTGAACGTATCCAAAACTTCTTGTTTGTATCGCCTCTTCAACCATCTTCTTGGTTTGAAAAACCTGGTTTAGGAAAGTAAGGGGATTAGGAGTAACATAATTAATCTTTTGCTTACCTTTATCTTTATCCTTGGGTTTCTCATCATCCGGTTTTGAATGGGGATTCTCTAGAGTTGATGTGAATCCCATTGGAATGATAAATGCAGATATATTAGTTTTTTGCTTCCCACATCTCAATGTGATGGCACTGACATTCCCCTTGGGATTTGGAGTAGGTTGGGATGGAAGATTTCCAGAGTTCTTACTTACCAATTCATGGAGGGTAGTGGCAATCTGGCTCATTTGTGTCTTAAACTCCCTTATCTCCAATCCTTAACTCTTCATCTCATTCTGTTGATTAAGAACAATTTGCTTCAAAAGGTCATCAGTGTTAGAATCTACCTTTGGTTTAGAGTTCCCTTGTTGTTTACTTGTTGATTATTTCTTATAGAAATGGGGATGACCTTGTTTTATTAAGGTTCAAACTTTCTAATTGGTTTCTAACAGGTTTATTCGTAGAACTAGAAACATCCAATGATTCTATATCCATTTGGACCTACATTCCAAAGGTAGGTTCCCATTAGTTTTGGACTGATGAAATATAACAATTTTCATTGGTTGAGAGGATGGGAGGTTATACTCATCACACCTTTTTGTGGGGAATTATTGTATACTCCGGGACTCTCTTAAATATTTGAGTTATGTTCGTTAATCCTTATTAATTTACCGAGAATGAAAATGAGTTTTTTCTTTAGATTTGGAAATCAATGATGGATATGTATGAGATTTAGAGAATCTTTTATATGTAATTGAGGTTCTTCATCGATAGAGAATCATTCGTATTTATTAGAGATTCTTAGTCAATGGTATACCTCAACACATTATATAGAAATCTCTTGGTCATTTATTATAACCATACTATTTCTAAAGCCACTCAGTGGGGTACTTGAAGTTTATTGTCGTTCAGAAAGACAGGGATTATTTTTGAGTTGGGATCGTACCCGCTGATGGACTACCTACGTATCCTTTTTAGAAAAGGAATCAGAACCCACGTAGTTTGAGTGAATAAGTATGATTTTTATGCATGATTAATAGCCCAAAGAGAGATGTCATAATTACTTTTACACTCTAAGCTCTCGTGATTCATGATCGGTGTGAGAAACATGAGGTATTAGTAAAACCTGATGATTTTTCCACAAAATATGAAATCATAAGAAATAATGTGGGGATTACGTATGTATGATCGCCCAAGTAAATGAAGAAAAAGGCTTTTAGGAAATAAGCCTAAGAGAAGGGTCCATAAATGTGTTTGTACTTTATGGAGATTTTGGGTTTTAACCCAGGACTTACTCCTGAAAAGGAATCCAAATTTAAGATGGACTTATGATTGGGTTTTATTCCGGAAAAGGAATCCCAAATCAATAAAAAATTAAAACTGGGGAATAATCCTATGGAGGATTCCCAAAGTTAAAGGAAATTATGATTGGGGCTTACTCCTATGGAGGATGCCTAGGTTAAGGGAAATTATGACTGGGGCTTACTCTTTAAAAGGAGGCCAAGGTTAAGGAGACTTGAGACTTGGGGCTTACTCATGAGAAGGAGGCCCAAGTTAAGGGAAATTATGACTGGAGATTACTCCTGAAAAGGTGGTCCAGGTTAAGAGAACTTCTCAGAATTCCTTTCAGATAAGGAAGCCAACAAATGAAACATGCCACAAATGGCTTTAAAGAGGGTTTTGAAGGATAAATCTTAAAGAGGAGAGGTGGATTTTAGGAAAGGAAGTGAATTGGAGGGAGGCGCACAAGCCCTGGTCTGGCGCGCAAGTCTTGGTCGCGGATGTATACGTACACGACATGAGTCAACTAGGGAGATAAAGAATCCATGAAGTGATACTTGGGAGACTTTGAATTGGATCCCTTAGTATCATCTCTAGAATCTTTTAGATGTGTGGCGCACAAGTTTCCTTGAGAGGGAAAGGCGGCGCGCAAGTGTCTTCACTTCCCTTAAGGGCTGGACACTTAGGCGCACAAGTATTGATGAGTTCTAATACTTAGGCCTTATTCTTCATCTTTAGAGTTTCTATTCTAGGTAAAGAATTACCTTATAAGTGTTCGGAAGACTTAAGATAGAGAATTGGGTGACCAGATCTTGAATATGAGTTTTGGATTTCTCGTCCTTGAAATGGGGGGCCCACAGGGGTTATTTATAGGCCACTGAGCACCTTGGGCGAAAAAAGAATAGGGTGCGAAAGTTACTTGCGCGAACCATATGTGGCACGCAAGTGACTTGCGCAACCATAAAGAAACTTGTGTGATGCATGCTTAAAAGGTTCCTAGTTCGTGTCTTTGTCAATTTTTTATGTTCTTAAAGGGATTATTGTCTTTATGGTTAAGTAATTTCCCTTTTCTATTCATTAGACTCCGTGATGTAAAGGAGCGTCAACAAAAGTCCCCCCTCATAGTCAGATCCGAAAAAGCAAAGAGGATTTGACTATGAGGAAAACGAGAAACAATGTGTCACAACACACAATTAGTAGGCGTGTAGGAATTGTTCTGGCACACAGGTTCCGGCGCACAGGGGTACGACCTCACCTATATATACGGGTGTCATTCTCGCGCAAATCACCTAGCTTTCCAAAGAATCTCTCTCTCATCGTGAAAGTAAGCTATCGTCGTGCAGGCGCCGTGGATTTTTTCTCGTCTGCGCTTGTGTTCGTTGCATCGCACTTCCTCATTCTATTTTTTACTTACACGCCAGTACTAGCGTGGTAAAACTTGTGCGACCGGCTTGGACTTGTGCACCAAGATTAGAATTGTGCTCCTTAATGCCTTATCCATTTTTTCAATTTCTTCACAAATTTTATGAAAAAAAAACTTACTTAAAAGTTAATTATTCAATCTTTCTGCAGATTCAATGGCTCCCTAAATAATTGGATCGGCTGATGAATTGGATAGTAAGTGGATTGATGACATGATGAACATCTTTGGCCATGATTACTATGATATCTATGATAGTACTCTCCCATATTTGGCCAAGTACTTGATGAAATATCATGTCAATTTCCCACAGAGAATTTACTTGCCTTTATATGGACATGGTCATCTGCAAGGAGTCAACGTTCCAGAGCCAAAGAACTATCTCCCACATTATTGGTTTCAAACGTACACCAACTTTTCTTCAGCAGATGTTTCAGTTGCAGGGTCATTTGTTAATTCTGGAACAGTGGAGAAGGCCTACATAATGCATCATATCCCTTGTTCCCCAGATCTAAAACCTCACAATCCTGAGCTGCAGCCGCATTGTTATCCCTAAATATTCCGAAATTCTCAGATGGATCAATCTAAAGGCTGGAAGAAGAGTTGGGAATTCTGTCCTTGAGGAGGTGTAAAGTCGACTTGGATGTGGGAATATTGGGCGTGATAAACTTGTGCAGAGTTTGTTGAAGATCTGAAGGGAGATTCAATATATGAATCCATCTGGGCTGGGCAGACATATGTCTATAGGAATTATAACTTTGTGTCGGAGCTAATCAGCTGCTGGAGCCTAGAAACCAATTCTTTCCATTTGACTCATGGAGAAGTAGGCATCAGTTTGTGTGATCTCTACAAGAACTCGGGGGGGGGGGGGGGCTCCAATTTTGGGCGATATGTATGATGAATTCATCCCCCCAAGGAGACTTGGAATTATTTGGAGAAGAATCCATCTTTGGATCGAGATTTATTGAAACTTTTCCACAAGTAGAATAATTCAAAGACCACCAAAACTCATTCTAGAAAGTATATTCATCCAGAACAGTGGATGGATATGTTTCTTATCAAGAAGAAGGAGAAGGGGGCCACCTCTAATCGTCCTACCAGCTTCCCCATAATAGAGAAAAGGGGTGCTCTTGGAACATTCTAGCCAACCCTAGAAGCGGGAGAATTTGAAAAGTGGGGTTATGAAGTGGATCAAAGAATCGCAGAAAAGACCCGTCAGGTGGGATTCTTAACCTTGTGGCTCAGCGTTTATCTTCTTCCAGTTAGGGATTCGAAGGGAGGCGTCAGGCCAGGGACCTTCATTGTTGCAGCCAAGTTGGCTGAGAGGAAAATTGTTGGGTTGTCCACCCCAATTTTGGCGAATATTCACACAAGCATACTCCATGTCTATATGGGTAAGTCTCCTTTGAGAATAGGGGGACCATTCCATGTTTTGTGGGGATGGATCGCCACTCACTTCAGGAGTTATGATGTACAGAGTGGATTATAGGTTCCTGGAAGTTATTTCAGGCCATCAGTGCAGGAATATTTTGGAATTTTTCTATTGTCCCTCAACCCCTATGATATGAAGGTGAGGCTGATCAAGTTCAAGGAATTCCATTTCTTTTCTTATTGAAACCCGCCAACAGGTCGGTTTGTTGATGATGGAACAGTTAGCCTAAAATTGAGGTCTTACATGCAGGCTTACAGAGATGGTGTATTGGCCACCAGAATTAACGGAGAGTTTATATGTAAGGCCTATGCTCCATATAGATTTCCACACCAATTCAAGTGTTTTTAGAAAATTGTTGTATCCCCTCCTGTGCATGTCAGGTCAGAGTAGCATCCAATGGTTTCTTGACAACTTTGGTTGCTGACAGCTAGGGAGAAGACTAGGGCAGTGTTTGATCTACCAGTTGTTGGAGTGACGATTCACTTGACTACATGGTATGCTGAGAACTGGGTAGCATCATACCATGAAGGGGTACTGAATCATCCGATTCCTCAGGTTGGGAAAAAGAAGAGAACTGTCAGGAAAGAATCCCTTTGTATGGAAGGTGACTCTTCCACACCCGGAGCTGATTCACCGGGTTACTCACCTAGGCCTGATTCACCGGATTCCTAAGATGGTGATGATGAGGCACGACATGCGTCAAAGAGGCCTTGTGTCATATATTATCCTCCTGCAAGAGTTAAGAGACCTACTCCATCGACTTCTGGTGAGTTATATCCTTGAAGAAATTTAATTGCCATTATTTTATAGAGCAACAAATTTTATTTTCTTATCCTTTATCCGTGATTGCAGGAGCTGGGAAGAAGTTGAAGTCTAAGATTGTAGGACCCTCCTTGTAGAATTCTGGTGCACATGCCGAATATTTACGACCAAAGGCTGTCTAGACATGGCATAATTTATATTGTGATGCTGAAACCACCTGGTTAGACTTATGTGAAGGGATACAAATCCTTGGAGTAGGGAATCTTTTGGCTTCTACTAATATTTGTTTCAAGGATAACCCCGATGAAGTGCAGGCTTACATCAGAGAGCTGGAGATGCTCATAAATGACACTGATGATTCCATTCCTATCACCAAGTGGGTGAAGGAAATGATAGATTGTGGAACCACTGAGGGGATTGGTGCTTCAGTAGATGAGGAGTGACACGATTACGTGGCTCCTGAAGATGTAAGTTTCTTTACTTATTTTATATGAAACTTTATTTTTGTCAAAGCCTTGTTAATCAAGGAAATTACTTTCTTCATCCTGCAGCTTGTAAAGAAAGGAACTGCTGAGGTCCCTTCACCATGATACAGCCCTGGTGGCACTACTATCGGAGCTACTGAATCTCCCTGTGAACCGGGTGAAGTATATCCAGGCCTGAAATCCTTGGATGAGGAGTTGGAAACTTCTTTTCACTCTCCAATACCTGTATTTGGAGGTGACGATGTCAACACACCCAAAAATCCAAAGAATCAAAGACATTTAAGGAAGAAGTACACAACTAAACGCTTCATCAGTAGTGGTAAGTCCTTCGGATAGTCATGAATCCTAACTCATGAAAAGATTTCTCATATTTCTTAAGATTGGAGGGGCTTATTCAATTTCTCCTCTAAGGGAGAGGACTGACCCTCCTCTAAGGATGACAGAGGGTGCTAGTGAACGGTCGCCAATTCATGTTGACCTAGATGCTCTTATTGTTGTTGCAAGGAGAGAAGATCCTACTTCTGTTAAATTAATAATACTTCATATAATGTTGAATGAAAACATCAATTGACTTCCATTATGTGATGATTTAGGTTCAACACCTGCACTAGAACATTTGGCGGACACTGCAACTGATTCCATAATTTTCTCTGAAGAAGCTGTCTGGGGTCAGAGGCCGCAGGATGAAGGTCACCAAGAAGACATATCAAATACTCCCACTGGCGAGACTAACCCGGAATCTGAGATATAACTGGATGAAATGATGAAACTTGGCACATCATTTGAAGAAATTTTAGATCATGTTAAATTACCATGTGATTTAGAAGATTTTGGACATGAGTGTTACCCTTCGTCCTGTTAAAAAATTATTATTATATCTCTGACCATGATTGGTTGAAATATGCAGTTCCATCTGACCAAGCTGCTAACCTGCCAATGCCTGATGGGGGTATATACAACCCAATTATTGCAGAGATGCTATCTCAATTGGAGCTTAACCTGATAGAGCTTTCTGAAACCCATCCTGAAAATCCTGTTGAAGCTAGGAAAGACGGGGAAGAGCCTTCTCATGCTACTGATCTACTGTTGGGTAAGAGATAATAATATTTGTGGCTATAATTAATTTGAAAGACATCTTAATAAACTTTTTTTATCCTTTGAAATTAACCAAAACTTTCAATTGACTATGCAGGGCCTTCAATTTTAGTGGTTATATATGGAGGTGAAGCCTCAGCCTCCGCCCCAACGGGAGTAGAAAGTGAAGTTCCAAGGGTCAGGGGGGAAGGAGCATAACATGGCACTTCTTTAAGTGCATTAATTTTGGACTATATTCCCCCTTGTGATAGTGATGTTGAGTTAGACCAAGATGTGAAAAAGGCACTCCAATTCTCACATCGCAAGGCATGGAAGAATATATGGAAGATCATATCTGAAGTGCCTCTTGAAGAGTTGTCTTCGAAGATCCTGCTAATGTTATCCTTGTTTTTTCATGTTAGGACTTAGAGGTTTTGGATAACAAGAGATCCATTCCGCGGTGAAACAACTCATCTTAAGGAGGGAGCATGAGCAAAGGTACCTTCAGGATCTGACCAGGGCATGTCTATTGACCAATATCAGTGAATTCAAGGTTGCGATGTCCCGAGCTGAGGCTGATCATGCTGCAAAGTTGAAGGAGATGAATCATAAGATAAAGGTGAAAGTTGTCAAGTAGATGCACCTTCAGCAACAGTTAGATGCTGTTATTGGGTAACTTTACCAGCTTAACAATTCACTAGAAGGAGTTCAAATGAATGGTATGAAAGCCATCGTAGATTCCAAGAAAGCACTCCATCAAGATGAAAAGAGTGAAGCTGGTCGAGTGAATGAACTTCAAGTGGCTGCTGATGAAGCTCGGGATGTCGTAAATCAAATGACGAGTTATATTGAAAGCCTCTTTTAATTCTTGAAAAAGATAAGGGACTCCAGTCTATGGATGTCCTTCTAACTCTTTTGCATCAATGAAAAACACTTTCATTTTTAATCATTTGTACATGTATCCTCTTACTAATTACTTTAATTAATTTTACCTAAGAAAATGGGCCTAGTAAGCATTATTTTATTTTTTATAGGATTATAAAAATAACCCTACAAACTTTGAATCTTTTTATTTCTCAATATTTCCTAAATCATACAAAATGTACGTTTAGCGAGCTGGGACTCAACTTTTGTTCAGATTTCCTTTTACAGGTTTCCAATTTAATGAGTACCCTCTCTTGTTGGCAGTTTAAAGTCATGCCTGTCAGACATAAAAAGTCTAATGTTTAAGGTCAAGAATCTTTTACCAAATGGATTAAAATTGACTCAATTATTTGATAATTTATTTGAAAACTTATTACCACATTCATGTATGGGGAAAAGTGAACTATGACTTAAGAAATTCTGAATCTGAGGGATGATATGGAAAAAAGGGATAAAAGGAATTAGAGGAAGTATTTCCTAAGAGCGAAGTTACCACTATTTAACAAACCCATTATGGGGTTGAATTATGCAGGGCCACTTAAGGGCATTGGCTGCATAGTCAAATAATAGCATCTTTTGGCTGACAGGTCCATTATGTAGACTACTTATGCAAGGCCACCTAGGGGCACGTGCTGCATAGTCAGGAAAAAGAAATCTTAGAAATTTTAATTTTCTATTTCTAAAAATCCAATGGAAGTTTATGGAGATTCAAATTTTCCAAAGCATAGAGTTTTTTTAATGGAGAGAGGTACTTGAATATGGATAGGATATTCCCAATCAAGATTTTCAATGAATTGGATGAATGTCACTCCTGTGAAGGTCTGACCCAAACGTAGGGAAGGGAAATATAAACCATAGACTTGAATACTTTCAGATCATGAAAAAGAGTATGGGAAAAATATGTTAAGGATGGCTATTTTTTGCGGATCCCAAAAAATTGTCATTAAGACCAATAAGGAAAAAGGGGTTTTCCTCCCAAGAATGAATTATCACTATTTGACAAACCCATTAGGGGTTTAATTATGCAAGGCCATTGAAGGGAATTGGCTGCATAGTCAAATAATAGCGTCTTTTGGCTGACAGGTCCATTATGTAGACTACTTATGCAAGGCCACCTAGGGGTACGTGCTCCATAGTCAGGAAAAAGAATTCCTAGGTATTAGACATTTTGTGACCAGAGGTCAAGAAAAGGGTTATGGAGATCTGGAAGTATTTAAGGTTAGGAGTATGACACATCAAAATGGGAATTGTCCAATGCATGAAGAAGATACACAGACCAATGCTAACCATAATCATGTTGTGGCTAGGTCCTAAATTGAGATGCTAGACTTCACTATGTATCCCATAAGGATGGGAATCAAGCTATATGTAGTTCTTGAAATACAGTTTAAGGTCATATGGGACAAGGGTGTATGAGATCTTAGTTTAGGGTCATAGAGCTCGGACCATAATGAGGAATACACATTGTGTGTTTTATAAACCTGATGTGAATGAAGACCAGGGTTTTCATACCACATTCATGTTTTCACAGGGGGACTTTTTAGCCAAGGTACTGAAAGTGGAATTTGGGGTTAGGCCCAAAGACTTGGGGCTGGATTCGAGGGACGCTCGAAAGTTTCTACCAATCCCATAAGGATGGGAATCAAGCCATACGTATTTCTTGAAATACCATCTGTACAGATTTGGTTCATACAAGTGAAGGGTGAAAGGTGACTTTAGTGCAATGATGGCTAGACCTAGGATTAAAGGTTCAGGCATTATCATGTATGAACGTAGTCTTTGAAATATGACATGATTGGAGATCAATGTCAATGATGATTCCCTCTTAGGTGAGGGAAAAAGGAGTACTGTATAGTTTAACGTCATATATCAAGGATGGTGATGAACCAATGTGAATATATTGGTTTTGGGCTGCTTCACGGATCAACATCGTATGAGACGGAGGTGAACCGATGTGAAGAGATTGGTTTTGGGCTGCTTCACATATCAACATCGTATGAGATGGAGGTGAACCGATGAGAAGAGATTGGTTTTGGGCTTGAACCTCAGGAGGTTGCCTACGTACCTAGCCTAGAAGGCAAGGATCAAAGTCCGCGTAGTTCGATTAAGAATGAATTGGTGATCAAGTTTTACTTGAGGAGAACACGAAGATGATATTGGGACTTACGTGTGGTTAGCAGCCCATATAGGGTATTATGGTTGAAGTTTACTCTAAGCTCACATGAGTCATACTCGGTGTGAGAAACAAGAGGTAGAAACAACCCTAACAATTCATAGTTTAACATCGTGTAGTTTAAAGTCTTAAAGAAAAGACTATGGGACCATGCAGTTTAAAGTCTTACAATAAGGACTATGGGACCATGCAGTTTAATGTCTTGTAGTAAGGACTATGTGACCATGCAGTTTAAAGTATTGCAGTAAGGACTATGGGACCATGCAGTTTAAATTCTTGTAGTAAGGACTATGGGGACTATGTAGTTTAAAGTCTTGTAGTAAGGAATATGGGACCATGCAGTTTAAAGTCTTGCAGTAATGACTATGGGACCATGCAATTTAAAGTCTTGTTGTAAGGACTATAGGACCATGCAGTTTAAATTCCTGTAGTAAGGACTAAAGGGACCATGCAGTTTAAAGTCTTGAAGTAAGGACTAAAGGGACTGTGCAGTTTAAAGTCTTGCAGTAAGGACTAAAGGGACTGTGCAGTTTAAAGTAATGCAGTAAGGACTATGGGGACTGTGCAGTTTAAAGTCTTTCATTAGGGACTATGGGGACTATGCGGTTTAAAGTCTTGCAGTAAGGACTAAAGGGACTGTGCAGTTTAAAGTCTTGCAGTAAGGACTATGGGAGCTGGACAGTTTAAAGTCTTGCAGTAAGGACTATGGGGATTGTGTAGTTTAAAATATTGCAGTAAGGACTAAAGAGGTATTTGTGTTACACAGAATACTTCTTCAAAAATATGGCACTAGTTGGAGTCATGATGAGTTCTCCATCCATTGAGATTAAAGAATGAGCTCCATTGGAGTAGACCTTATGTATTTAATAAGGTCCTTCCCACTTTGGCTCAATCTTTGGAGGTTTCTTTCCTAGTATCATTGGAGTTATGAGGACCAATACCAATTCTCCTTGAATTAATGAACGAAGATGAACTTTTTTGTTGAAATCTCGTGCTATTCGATTCTGATAGACTTCCAAATGGTGCAGGGTGCACAATCGTTTTTCATCTAATCATTCCAATTCACTCAATCACTTTTGAGATTTTTCATCTGTTGATGACTGATCACAAATGGATACTCTGAGTGAAGGTAATTGAACCTAAATTGTCAAGACTTCTTCTATTCAATATACCAATGAATATGGAGTTGACCACGTAGCAGTGCGGGTGGTGGTCCGATAAGCCCATAAAGCATGAAAAAGTTTATCAGTCCATGATTTCTTACCTTTATTCACCATCTTTTGTAGTATGTTTGAAAGAGTCTTATTAAAGGCTTCTATTTGGACATTTTCCACTGCGTTATACCGAGATGAATGGTTGGATTTGATGTTGTATTCTTAATACAACTTCCTTACCTCGGATGAACAGAAGTTGGTGCCATTGTCCATCAATATGGTATGACGGACACCAAATCTGGTAATGATGTTAGACTCGATGAAGCTAACCATGATTTTGGAACTAACTTCATTGAGAGGTATTGCCTCTTCCCATTTGGAAAATAAGTCAGTAGAAGTAATAATATACTTAAACTGCTTGGATGTAGCCGAAGCGTAAGGTCCTACTACATCCATTCCCCATGTGGCAAATGGCCATGAGTATTTAGTTGTATGGAGAAACTCTAGGGTTTGATGAATGAAATTGGAATATACTTGGCATGAATGACACTTCATAGTGAAATCAACACAATCTTGTATCATTGAAGGCTAGAAGTATCCAAGTCTTCGAACTTTATCAGATAGTCTATGTCTAGAATGGTGGGCACCACAGACTCCTGCATATACTTCTTTCATGACATCCATTGTCTCTTCACCATCAATAAATCTGAAGATAATTCCATCAAAACCTCACTTATAAAAAATATTTCTAGGTGATATGATCTATCATAAAGATTAAAATTGACCACACATCTCCAGACTTGTTTTTTCCCGGCTCTATTAGGTGGGAGGGATCCATTTTGAAGGTATTCCCTGATAGCTTTCATCCATCCTGTAGTATGACCATATGGTTCAAAAATGGGTCTAATTTCATTGATTTATTCTATTTTTATTTGAACATAATGTGAAACTTTATGACGGTGGGAAATACCGATGATTGTTTCATCCCGATTTGGATCTGCCAGAGCTGTGGATACATTAGCCAGTGCATCATCTTGAGCATTTTGTGATCGTGGGACTTAAGAAAAGGTCAGTTCCAAAGGAAATTCCACTATTAACTCTCTGAAGTAATCATACAGAGGTATTAACTCTTATTTTCTGATGGCATAGTCCCCATTGACTTTTTTGATTACCAAGTCTGAATCACCTTTAACCTTTAAGTGATTCACTTGTGCCTGAAGCGCCAACTCCAATCCTGCGATGAGAGCTTGATATTCTTCTTCATTTTTTATACCACCTTCAAACAATAAAAAGTAATATGGTAGAATTGCCTTTTCTAGGGGAAATAAGTACAATTCCTAACCCAACTTTTTTGAATTTAGGATCTTACATTTTCTTCCCTGTTGGACTTATGGAAGCACCATTAAAGTAAATTTCCCATGTTTTAAGATTATCTTGAATAGAGAAGACTTACTCATCAAGAAGTTCAATATCTAAAGATGTATCTTCAACTGAAAGGTGTTTATCAAGAAAATCAAGCAGAGCTTGGACCTTTATTTCCTTTTGAGACACATACTGGATATCAAACTGCAGCAAAATAACTGCCCACCTTGCCAGATGTCCTGTAAGCATTGGATGACTAAGGATAAATTTGAGTGGTTTATTAAGAGATGCCAATTGGACCTCAAGATGTTGCAGGTAGTGTCTTAATTTCTAAATTGCAAAGATTAATGCTAGGCAGCACTTTTCAATACATGAATATCAAGTTTCTGCTTCAAGCATAGTCCAACTGAGATAATAAAGGTTGTTTTCATTCCCAGCATCATTCTTTTGGGCACGGAAGGCACCCAATGATCACTCTAAAGCTGTTACATAATGAATAAGTGGTCTTCCTTCAATAGGTGGCATTAATACTGGTGGACTCAAGATATATTTCTTGATAATATTGAATGCTTCTTGACATTCTTCAGTCCACTGGTAAGTGACTCCCTTCTTCATTAATTTGGTGAAGGGTAAACATTTTCCTTCCATATTGGCGATAAAACACCGAATATAGGCCAAGTGTCCTTGAAGTCCTCTCAATTACTTCAAATTTCGAGGAGGTTACATACCAAGGATTGATTTTTTCTTCTCATGATCAACTTCGATACCACGATGGCATACAACCAAGCCGAGAAATTTTCCTAAGGTGACCCCAAAAGCACATTTCAAGGGATTAATCTTCAAATTTTGTTTTCAAAGTTTGTGGAATATGATTTCCAAATCAGCTATGTGATTAGAACGTTGTCTGGATTTTACCACCAAATCGTCCACATAACATTCAACAAATTTTCCTTAAAAGGGTTTGAAGATACGGTGCATGGCACATTGATATATTGCAGCTGTATTCTTTAGGCCAAAGGGCATTACCCGATAGCAAAAAACACCTTGAGGGGCTCTAAAGGATATAGATTCTTCATATTCTGAAGCCATTCGGATTTGATTATACCCAGAATATCCATCCATGAAGGAAAGTTCTTCATAGCCAGTTGTTGCATCAATTAAGAGTTTTATAATCGGAACTAGAAAATCATCCTTGGGACAATGCCGATTAAGATCTCTAAAATCAATGAAAAATCTAATTTTTCCATTATTCTTTTTCATAGAAACAATATTAGCCAACCATTTGGGATATTGAACTTCTCTGATGAAGTTAGCCTTGATAATCTTATCCACTTCATCTTCAATTTTGGAGGCATAAGTTGTGTGTGTTCTTCTTGCGGCTTGCTTGAATCCTCGATGTTCTTCTGGAAAACCCAAATGATGAGTGGAAACATTGGGATCAAGACCTAAATTTTTTGTATAATTCCAAGGAAATATATCTCGATTTTTCTTTAAAAATGAAATATTCATTTCTTACTCTTCAAGAGTCATGGTCGTACTAATTAAAGTGGGGTGTGGATCTTCTTTTGTACCCATATTTATTTCTATGAGTTCATCCACAGTGGTAGAGATACCTTCTTCAAATGCTGGAAGAGAATCCCTAAGATCTTCCTCTTCTTCTTCAATATGTGTTACTTCTTTTGTTTCTACTTGCATAGTAGATGATGAAGCATAATTTCCATGATCATGAGAGAAGTTGTAATTTGAACATCTTGAAGAAATGGATACCATTTCTGACCCCATTAATGATGAAGGGTCTTCCTTGTGTAATAAAGAGGAGATGATGGATTGATAATTGACATCATCATTAATCTCTGGAATTACTATAACTTCTTTTTTCCTGGTTCATGAAGTATAGAATTGATGGATTTCAGCAGATGAAATGAAGAAATCTCCATTTGAGATTTCATCATTTCCTAGTGAATCAACAATTTCTACCATGTTGTCTGGCTTGGTTATATTAATTGATATTATGGAAGTTTCCATAAGAGTATTTGGATTTGGGTCTATCCTGTCAATTTGACTGATAGGAAACACATAATCTGTACTCACATGTATGAATGGGTTTACTGGAATCTTTTCCAAACCATATGGAGCATTAATTTTGGTAACCTCTTTTGTTGTGGATACCTCATTTCCCTCCATGTGATAGAATTATGCCTCAATGTATTGAGATTCACATTTTTTGAATAGAGCTTTCTCACCATAAAATGTCCCAATTTGACCATTGAAACAATATTTGAGACATTGATGGTATGATGAAGGTATAGCCGCATGTTGATGTATCCAAGGTATTCCAAGAAAATGTTGAAGGCTATGTCATGACGAACAACCATGAAATCTAAATTGGATACAAGGTCTCCAAACTGAGTTCTGTGTGTAATCTCTCCCATAGGTTCTTGTTCATTTTTATCATATCCTTGAAACATCAAAGTAGAAGGAGATAAATCAAACATCATACTTTTGTTACAATGGTCTGTTTTTTCCAGCATGAACATGTGGTTTCGTAGGTGCCTTAGAAGTTGATGCTTTGGAAGTAGATGCATATTGTATCGGGGTATGAGTTGTAAATACTCCTGGCTTTGGTAGATTAGACTTACTAGGTCTATTTATTTGCTGAGAGGAAGAAGATGTAACCTCTAACCAATCCTCCAAAAAAACTGTGTCAGGATTGAATCTTCCATGTTTGGAAGAACTTTCTTGTTCTTGTTGATCCCGTTGAAGGACTTTTCCATGAGTTTCTGCTACATATACAGTTCTAGAAGGGGTAGGATTGGAATAGTGGCTTCTGAAATATCCATGTATTCCTCTGTATCCTAGACACCTAGAACTCCCTCTAATTCCTCTGTTTGATATAGGGAACTCAGGCTCATTAAGATCGAAACTGCGACTGGCATACGGATCCGTTAAGTGAATCATGTTAACAGAACCAAAGATCAACTATTCATCTGATGAAGATTCTTCCTAATGAACCATTTTAGGTTGTACCATTTGGTGGGGTGGTGGTCGTGCTTTTGAAGTAGATGGCATAAAATCTGCTAGTGTCAAAGACAACTTAGACTTTGATACAAGCTCATCTTCTTTTGACTTCTCTTCTTTCTTCGAATTATGCTGCCCCTTTGAGGATTTTTCTTCTGACGAAGGGAGTTTTGCTGTGGCATAAATAGCATAAGGCATCATTGGTTTCTTCAATTGCATTCGTAAAATGGCATGATTTCGGTTGATCGTTTTCCTGAACATCCAATCATCATATTTCTGCGCATTTTTGCTTTTGACTTCGTGCCCCTCGCATTCTTCCAATGGATCTGTAACAGTAACACATGCTACCTGGGCTGAAGAACCTTTCAGTTTTACTTGTCCAGAGTCCACCATCTTTTGTAGGAGGTCTTTGAAGACAAAACATTCCTGAATGGGATTCCCTAACATCTGATGAAATGGGAAATAGTTGAAGAGGTCTTCATCTCCTTTCATGTTCGGCCTTTTAGGCCTTGGAAACTGAACCAAATTATTTTCTAGAGCCGAAATGATGTAACTAGGAACTTGTTCATTTCAGAAAGAATAGAATTTGTTCTTTAACTCCTCAAATTGTTTCCGTCATTGATCTCTTTGATCATCTTAACGAGATGACCTCTATTTTTTAGGCTCATAAGGTGGATACCTTCGATAAGATGAAGGTTTTGAAGTGTAAGTAGGTACAGATGCTTGTTTAAGTGTAACTGTAGCAGTCTCTGCTCTCCACATTCTCCTTCCTGGAGCTGATGTGATTACACGAGTTTTAGTCTTAGTCTTAATCAGATAATCTTCGATCTGTTGATAGATTAAAGTAAGGTCTCAAAACCCTCCTGTGTATTTCACAGGGATCAACAGTGTTCTTAATTCATCATGCAAATTTTTCACACAGATTGGAAACAATTCTTCTTGAGAGAGTGCTAAGCTTAAGGAATATTTTAATCCATTCTAGCGAGCAATGAAATCTGAAACTCTTTCATTTTCCCTTTGATTACAACTTTTAAGATAAAAAACTGTCGTCTTTGGTAATGTTGAGATAAATTGAAGGAGAAATCATTAATGGAGATCTTCCCACCCAGTAATTGACTGGGATTGCAAGATTGTATACCAGACAAAAGCAGGCCCTTGTAATGACTGAAAAAAAACACATGATCTTAACTGCTTCTTGTTGTTGAGGAGTTCCCATCATAGGATCACAACAAGAAAAAAAATGTGTTAAGTTTTGTTCTGGATCTCCAGAACCATTAAAAATTGGGAATGTGGTACTTGAAAAATTTGATGGGGGAGGAATTGCATCCACCCATTCAGGGTAAGCTCTCTTTTCTGGTTAAATTTGTGCACACATTCCTTCTATACCTTCCAACCGATCTGTTAATGACTCAATGATAGTTATTAACTTTTGAGAAACATCTGGTTGAGCTTGGACCTGAGCAGGTGTAATAACTGGAGTTTGGATAGGTGTGGTGACTGGTACTGCAACTTATGGTAGCACTACCGGATGTTGTTGCGCATTACCCATAGGATTGGACCTGTGAGGGTGTACTTGTAAAGGAGGATATTCTTGATCCATCCTAGTAACCAGAACGAATTCCTTTGACTGACTGACTCCAGCATGCTTAGGAGGAAGACTACCTTGGAGTAGTTCTGCATTCAATCTCCTTAACTCCTTCATTTCTTCTTCTTGTTGAGTGAAAATTTTCTCTAATGAGAGTGATTGGCCTTCTCCAGAGGAAGGGTGGAATGTAACCTGAATTTTACCCTTTTCTTTGGCATGTGCCCTTATGGGGTTTGGAAGGGAATTTCCCGAAGGAATATCTTGCCTCTGGACAACCCTCTGTCTTTTGGTATGCACACCTTCTTCATTTATTTATGTGTGTACAGCTTCTTGAATAGGAACTTCCTCATCTGATTCCTCTAAGTGAACCTCATGTTCTGGGGGATCAGTGACAACAAAATTGATGACATTTATCGATGCATAATGTATTTCATCCCTTCTATCAGCATTTCTGTGATACTATCTTCTTCCATGTCCTTTATGAGACATTGCATTTTGTTGAGTTGATCCCTCAGGAACTTCTTGATGAACCGTAATTTGGAGGGAATCTCTTGATAATTCGACTATGTGTTCCTCTTGTGGCTTCTTCCCTATTCGAGAGAAGACTGAATTTCACTGAGGAAGAGATTGAGGATTTGAAAAAGTCCTCAGTCCGGTGGACTGGGGCTGTTCCTTCTTTCCCTGCTCAATTCCTTGAACCCCATTTGTTGATCCCAAGGGTTGGGCTAAAAGAGTCCCCAACCTAGCAAGTTGAGGTGGTTCTTGAGAAACTACATCTGAGACTTTCTTAAAATCTCTCCTGATTTTGTGGACTTTAGTCCAAAAATTGACCAGATGCATCAAGCTACATCCACTCAAATCACCTGGCTCAAAAGACCATTGGATGATTTCTGACACTTCTGTCACCTGATGATGTGCATGCTCTAAACAAGAATCTTGTTCGATATTCTCCTTTTCTTGATGCAAGAATAATTTGACAACTTGTTCTTTGTATGCCTAACATTGGGAAGAACTAGTGGAGGCCTGTTTTTGAGAAAGCCTTTGATTACACACAAAACCAATTGGATGTCGTTGTCCATGGGCAATAACATTGCATGAGACCACTAGTGGTGGGCTTTGTTGACTGGAGAGTAAAATGAAATGCAGTGCTCCATGAACACCCAATCCCCTGATATGAATACCATATGGGGCATTGGTAATTAACTGGCGCAACCTTTTTAGTGCGCCAAATCATGCACACTGAAGGGCTCTCTGCTGCTTTTCAACCTTTGGATATCGGGAAACTAAGAGAGATGCCAAATCAATTTGGCGTTGTAACCCTTCTATTATCTTAACATGATTTTCATATTCATCATAAGATAATATTTTAATTTTTAACTGAAAAATAGTTTTCCACATGCTGAGATGAATATCATGAATACAATCTTCCATCAAAATTTCTGGAATATCATACTGAGAGTTATCCGAAGGCCAAAACATGACTGGTACTTCACCTTTCGCTAGTTTTTTTCTCATATTCAGCACTTCCTCCTTATCATTCGATGAAGATTCTTCTACCTGATTATACCAAAGTTAGTGATTCTTTGTTGCTGCAATAGATTCAACAAGAATGGTAGAGAATTAATTTATCAAATTAGAAGATGAATGACCTAGGGGTGGTTCGTTAAATGACCTACACCCCGGGATATCTTCTGATTGAAAAACTAATTCACCTACTAGCGGTAAAGCATCAGACATGACTGGATTCACAGTTGCAAGTTCCTCAAGATAAGAGGGATTTCTCATTACTACATTATCCTTTGAAGAATTTTCCTAGAAATATGAATTACTACTGTGGAGAGGACTTTTGCAGCTAAATTCAACATCATGGAGAGGACCACCATGGTGGGTTACAGCAAAAGATGAAACCTTTTTCCCCTTGATATTCTGGCCACGTAGAGGGTTATCATGGCTCTCACCTGAAGATAATACATTGAGATCGACCGAACTGTCATGAAGAAAGCCTTCATGAGGAAGTGTTTGATGAAGACCTTCGGAATTATTGTTCCCACTATTGGGAAATGAGAGAGTAGATTCTTGAGTTGAAATAGATAATTTTCTGAGTGCTTCAAGAACTCTAGCATCGAGCAAGGCCTTATTACAGATTGGCTCTTGATTTCTCGACTGTGCTAGACGGGTCTTTTTTTTAGATTCCTTCTTACTCACTTTGAAAACCACTTGTTGCCGAAAGTGGTTATTATGGGTAGGTGTATGTGCCTGCTCAGGAGAAATGGTCAGGTTAGTCTAATTATGTCCATTCAAATCAGGTGTATGTGGCTGACTTTATTGTCCGTATGACATGGGGGAGTATTCCCCACAACCCTCCTGGACTGGGAAAAAGGTGTGTATCTATTCTAGAGTGATATGTTGATGAGTCACTCCACTGATAGGGATAGATTTAGGATTCCTTCCCTGTGATGCTGCCGAAGTTGTTATATTATTCTGATAGGCATCCAAAATATGGGAAGGGATTTTCTTCTGCTCTTTCACCATTTTCAGAATGTGCTTGGTGACACCAGCTGTCGGAATAGAAATATACATCCATTTCGTGTTTGGATTAGGTGTGTATTCCTAATCCTTTCCTCCTTTTTCCTGTTAGTGAATTCTGACAGTACTCATGTGTGAGGGCAGAAAATTGTGTCTACCTCATGCTTGTCATTGGATCTTTCCAATTGACATCTCCGGGTGCTACCAAACGAGACTGTTGGTTATCCTGATGAATTGTAGGTGTATGTCCCTGCTGATTATTCCCCACCACATTTGATTGGTGAGTTTCTTTAGTTGCAGTCAGACAGGCCTACTGACTAGCTAATTAATTATAAACAGGTGTATATTCCTATCTATAATACTCCACTGGAATTGCCTGGCGGGATTGGCATGTTACTGCCAGAAAGTCTGCTGGGCAATAACATCAGGACGGATGGGTGTATTTCCCCACTTGTTGTTTTCAATCAAGTTGGATTGATGGAATTCTCTGGAGGGGGAAGAAGTAAGAATATGCTCCCTGTTGACCGGGTTTCACCTCTGACAGTTCTTCTTGAATTATCGAGTCTGAGGAACCTGAGCTGAACCCCTAAAGGTGATACCCTCATCTTGGTGGGGGTGAACTACCACACAAATCTGGCGGTGATTATTGATGTCATCCCTTAGGAATGACTCTTGTCTTCTTGAATTAAGGCCTTAAGTGAACTTCTCATTCACCTCCCCATAATATGGGAGAGACAGGTGATTATGTTCTGGGGATAACAACCCGAAACGGCTGGAAATGGTGGTTGGAACCACCTTCTTCTTGACAACTGGTCGTCGCTGTCCAGACAACCACGGTGAGTTGTTAACTTGTAGAGCCTGTAGAGTGGCCTCCATAGTTGGAATGGTAAAGTGTTGATGGTATTCCTTAACCAATGCATTTGAGACCCAGTATTGAAGACGCTGAGTAGGTGATGTCATCCTTAGAGCGGATGAGGATCCAACAGACGTAGTGATCGAGGCATTCACATGTGTGAACATTAAAGAAGCCATTTATGTAATGTAGAGAGATCTTGGAAAAGAGTGCATGTTTGATATAGCAGACACAATCAAAATATGTTTGGCCAGACTACATCTTTTGGATGAGCACATATGTTATTAATTGCTTTGTTGGCCCCCACATTAAGTTAAATAGGGGCCTAACAAATAAGTAAATCGTCATTTTAACTTGGTTAAGGATTCAGGTCGGGTTCAACATTTTTGTTTCTTCTGGAAATGGGGATGACCTTGTTTGTTTAAGGTTTAAACTTTTTAATCAGTTTCTAACGGGTTTATTCGTAGAACCAGAAACATCCAATGATTCTATATCCATTTGGACCTACTTTCCAAAGGTAGGTGCCCATTAGTTATGGAATGATGAGACTTAAGAATTTTCATTGGTCGAGAGGATGGGAGGTCAGACTCATCACGCCTTTTTGGGGGGAATTATTTTCTACTCTGTGACTCTCTTATAGATTTGAGTTATGTTCATGAATCCTTATTAATTTACCATGCATGAAAATGAGTTTTTCGTTTATATTTGGAAATCAATGATTGATATATATGAGATTTAGAGAATCTTTTATATGTATTTAAGGTTCTTAATCGATAGAGAATCATCTGTATTTATTAGAGATTCTTAGTCAATGGTATCCTTCAACACATTATATAGAAATATCTTGGTCATTATGATAACCATACTGGTTTTAAAGCCACTCAATGGGGCACTTGAAGTTTATTGTCGTTCAGAAAAAACAGGGATTATTTTAGAGTTGGGATCGTACCCACGGATTGGCTACCTACGTATCCTTATTAGAAAAGGAATCAGAACCCACATAGTTCTAGTGAATAAGTATAAGTTTTATGCATGATTAATGGCCCAAAGATAGATTTCATAATTACTTTTACACTCTAAGCTCACGTGATTCATGCTCGGTGTGAGAAACATGAGGTATTAGTAAAACCTGAAGATTGTGCCATGAAAAATGCAATCATAAGAAATAATTTGGGGATTACGTATGTATGACCACCCAAGTAAATTAAGACAAATGTTTTTAAGAAAGAATACTAAGATCAGGGTCTATAAATGTGTTTGTACTTTATAGAGATTTGGGGTTTTAACCCGGGACTTACTCCTGAAAAGGAAGCCAAATATAAGAGGGACTTATAATTGGGTTTTATTCCTGAAAAGGAAGCATGTATCAAACGAAATTAAGACTGGGGCTTACTCCTAAGGAGGATGCCCAAAGATAAAGGAAATTATGATTTGGGATGACTCCTAAGGAGGATGCCTAGGATAGGGGAAATTATGACTAGGGCTTACTCCTGAAAATGAGGCCCAGGTTAAGGGGACTTGAGACTTGGGGCTTACTCCTAAGAAGTAGGCCCAAGTTAAGGGAAATTATGACTGGGGATTACTCTTGAAAAGGAGGCCCAAGTTAAGAGAACTTCTCAGAATTCCTTTCAGATAAGGAAGCCAACAAAGGAACCATGCCACAAATGTCTTTGAAGAGGGTTTTGAAGGCTAAATCATGAAGAGGAGATGTGGATTTTAGGAAAGGAAGTGAATTAGAGGGAGGCACGCAATTCTTGGTCTGGCATGCAAGTCCTGGTTGTGCAAGTGTACTTGCGTGACATCATTCAACTAGGGTGACAAAGTATTCATGAATTTATACTTGGGAAACTTTGAATTGGAGCCCTTAGTATCATCTCTAGAGCCTTTTAGATGTGTGGAGTGCAATTTTCCTTGAGGGGGAAAGGAGGCACACAAGTGTCTTCACTTACCGTAAGGGATGAACACTTAGGTGTGCAAGTATTGATGAGTTCTAATAATTAGGCCTTATTCTTCCTCTTTAGAGATTCCATTCTAGGTAAATAATTACCTTAGAAGTGTTCGGAAGACTTCATACAGAGACTTGGGTGACAAGAGCTTGAATCTAAGTTTTGGATTTTTCGTCCTTGAAATGGGGGGCCAACAGGGGGTATTTGTAGGCCATTGAGCACCTTGGGTGAAAACATAATAGGGCGCACAAGTTACTTGTGTGACCCATATGTGGCGCGCAAGTAACTTGCGTGACCATAAGGAAACTTGCGCGACACATGCTTAAAATGTTCCTTGTTCATGCCTTTGTCAATTTTTTATGTTCTTCAAAGGATTATTGTCTTTGTGCTTAAATAACTTCCCTTTTCCATTCATTATACTATATGATGGAAAGGAGCATCAACATTTATACTTGAGCTTCAAATCACCTTTGGGTTATTGGAAACCCTATTGGGAAGGTGGAGGTTGTTGGAAGTTTTGTTGAAAAGGGGGACTTTGTTGTTGTCCAGAGTTGTACCTCATGTCTGATTGATCCTTCCACCCTTGGTTGTATGCTGGTGCAAAGGAATCGAACTTCTTTTGGGGATGTGGCTGTTGTTGTTGCTGGTATGGTCTCCCAGGGAATACCATTGCACAATCCTTTGACTCTTGTAGTTGGGGGAAACTGCCAGATGGGTGGCTTGTCTCAGTGAAAATGCCACAAGGTCTCATAGGAGTGGGTTGGGATATCTTTTGAGCCAAAGCGATCTACCTCACCATAGTGGTCAATTCTTCCAACTTGGTATCAATTAAATGGCTTTAAATATAATAAGTACTTAACAGATGTACTCCCCTGACATGCAATGTACCTCTATCGCCATCTTATTGGGAGTTTTGGGACATCTTTTCGATCAATGCATGTGAGGATGTTGGTGTCTTGTTGACCAATTCTCCTCCAGTTGAGGCATCCACCATGCTCCTCTCCATAGGTGTGAGTCTTTCATTGATGTAATGTATGAGGATTTTCTCACTGATTTGGTGATGTGGGAAGCTTTCACAAAACTTATTGAATCTCTCCCATTACTCATACATTGACTCCCCTTGTTCTTTCTTAATCCCTGAGATATCCTTTCAGATGCATGTGGTCCTTCATGCTGGAAAATATCTCTACAAGAAAAGATTTTTCAAATCATTCCACCATGTAACATCTTCAGTTTGTAAATAATACATCCAATACGTAGCAATCCGATCTAGTGAGAATGGGAATGCTCTATGTTTTATTTAATCTTCAGAGACATTTCTTGGTTTCATTGTTGAGCATACTACATTGAATTATTTTAAATGTTTTATTAAATCCACACCAGATAAGCTAAGAAATTTTGGAAGACGGTGAATTAACCCATATTTTAGTTCAAAGTCTGATTCAAGAGTAGGATATGCAACTCATATAGGTTGATAATTAACATCAGGTGCATACAACTCTCGAATAGTAATATTGAGTTCATTATTTTCATTTCCATCCATTTTATCTTGTTTTATATTTGTTTTAGAAGAGTTTCCAATTTCAAAATTCTTGGAGTAGAGGAATTCCGCAGTTGGGTAAATGTCGACACTTCCCGTAGACTAAGATTTTCTGATTTGTTCCCTAAGGTTGCGCTCAATCAAGGGGTCTAGATTAAGGAGATTCTCAGGATGGGATCGTGTCATAAATCATAGAAAATAGAGAATTGAAAAGAATTTGACACCAATATCATTAAAATAGGTTTCAATTGGTGGTCCAAAAAAGAAGAGGTGGGGAAGAAAGAATGGAAAAGAAAAGGGAGGAGAAGAATAGAAACAAAATAACAAATAATAAAAATAACTTACCTTAAATTGGTTGAATAAAACACTTTCCTCCCTGGAAACAATGCCAATTTGATGAGCGTTGTCGCACATGCTCTCAAAATAATTATTTGTGATTTTACTAAGTGCAGCACAGTGGATGACCTAGGTTATTCTCTCAAGGAGGAATTGAATTAAAAAACTATTAATAGGCTTGAATTAAGTATTTAAATAGTTCAAAACAAATGAAAATAAATATTTGGGGGTTTGTTTTTTGACTTTTCGAACAATAAATTAAACAAGAAAATGAGAAGCAACAATCAAGAGACAATTTCTGTAGAAACAATTATATGAGAAGATGTAGTTGATCTAATCAAACCCCTTCACCATTAATTTATCATTATCCCATATAATTCTAATTTATTAAATTATGATCCCCTAACCTTGTTAACCTCCTAACCCTATGGAAATTAACACAACCACAAATATTTGGGAAAATGATTCCTATGTTAACTTCGGGACCTTCAATCGCAGCACCCAACTTTGATTGTGATCCAAAAGACAACTTGTGGTCAGTGGTCAATTAGGAAAGAATATCCTCCCTGTATTTTAGAATTAACTGTTTTTAGGGATGTGACTTGAACCCTACAATTATATCTCAAAGTGATTGGATTTTGCGATTGAGGTTTCACTCACACGGTTTACACAAGCCCGACCAAGCGGTCAAGTACAAGTCGATTGAGTAACATAGAAATTAAAACTCAATTAATTGATCACAATTTATGAATTACATTATGTTTATGGATTCAAAATAAATGAATGAAGGGAGTAGGGATTAGAGTAACTATAAATCACTCTTCCATGGGTGGAGTTGTCATCATGGAGACATTTTTTATAAGAAATGGATTGAAAGGGGAACACCCAATCTCATCTCCACTCTTATATTACTTACCAAGAAGAATAATAAGGAGATAAAAAGAGAAAAACACAGAATATTTATTGAAGAAAAATCACGTTACAAGCATAAGAACAAAGAAAAACAAAGTGGAGGTTGGAGAGGAGAGCCTTTTTTGGAAGAGATGTTTTCACAAGGAATTTCTTCTTCCAAGGTTTTTGAGGGGTTTCCAAGAGCCACCCTTTCGGACACACCTTCCCAAATCCTCTACCATTCCTCTAAAATAGTGAAAACATCTTTTAAATAGTGTTGGGGAGGGATAGGGTTACAAAATATTTTTAATTGTTAAATGGAAATTCGGAAAAAAAAAATAATCCCACTTCAACTGCATAGTTGACCTCCAAAATTCTTGACGTTTCTGGCCTTATAGAAGTATTATTTGTTACTAATCATGTCCTTGATCTTTCCTCAAAATGTGGGCTCAATCCATGTTTGTAATAAGATGATACGACCCAAATGCTGAAGTGATGTTAAATATGGATTGTTCAGTCCAACTTCGTCGTCATGGCCCATTTACTCCACTAAAATGCACAATCCAACTCCCAAATTCTTAATGGAATTTGTATCCCATTATCTCCGAAACACAGTTACAAAATTTTCGGTCAAAATATTTTACATAGAAATATTTATGCCAGAAATACTACAGTGAATTTTAAAGGAGTAAAACAGGAATTTCAATCGAATTTTCAAATGAATGATTTAATCCTAAATATTCTATAAATTAACATATTTAGAAAAATGTGAGGAAATTATTTCATTTATTATCAATAACATATTCAATAAAATAGTTTTTTATAATCTTCTCATTTTTCTTGGCCATAATCACAAATTCTTTTGTGATTGTTCAAACACTGAAAATAAGTTCACTAGGCATCATCAGAATCAACTCTTATTATTCCATGTATGCATGTGGCCATGCATGTGAAAATTTAGATATGATCTTCCTCTTCAATTATTTACACATGTTCACCCTCGGTTAAGGATGATCCTCTTCAAAGAATCCACTTATGCATGTTCATTCATGAATGAATGCACTCCCTCTTCTACTTTCTTGTGTGAAGTCCCAAATGGATATGGTTCCTTTAACCACACACGCGTCCTTCGTTATCCTTTTCTTAGAACTTTATTTGGATATTCTTGGGATTTAATTTTGTTCTTATTCAAATCATTCATATGAATTCATGCACTTACATCCCATCACCATGCACAATCTTCCTTCTCCCTTCCTCAACACACACTCCCACATTGATTTTTTTTATATTTATAAGGATGTGATTTAATTCAAACATCAATACATGTATTTCAGTATGGAATGGTGTTTTTGTTCTCCACTTTCACACCAGGGATATAGATCTCTCTTTTTCATATGTGTTCTTGTCTCCTCTGTGATCCAGGATGATTTGTGGCTGCTCTTTGTTCAAGGGATGCACGTACTTCCTTCATACACTAAGTCCGGAACTCCTTCGCATACCAAGTGGTATGAAGTTCTATTGGTTTGTAGGACCTCTTCTTCGTAGAACCAGAATGGTATGTAGTACCATTTCCTCACAAACCTAGAATGTTTCGTGGGAACACTCTTTTTCGAACCAAGAAAAGTTCACAGATCTCTTACCTAATGTATCGAATAGGTATGTGGTTCCTTATTTTGAAAACCCTATAATGTATTCATAACTCCTTCTCTTCATATAACCATAGTGGTTCACGGTTTACTCTTCACAAACACAGAACGGTTTGGGTCTCTTGCTTTCCCCATGAAAATTGTAAGATCAAAGAGACACTGTTTCTCGAAATAGGATCCCTCAAAACCTTGGGAGTAGCAACCCCTTCTCGAATCAGTGGGTCTCTTTTTATGAGTAGAGATCAGATCTTTTCCATGTCCAAAATTTGCATGATACTCTCTTCAAGATTCTTCCTTGAATAATTGAGATCTTTAGTTCTTTAATATCTTCAAACCTGCGTGGAGATGTGCCGCATATCTTAGATGCTTCCTTTTTCAAAATTGTGGCCTTATCATTGATCGTTCGTGTATTCAAGATGGCATGTATCACTTTTTGAAACCCTTCTTTAATCCACGTGATCTTGGAAACTTCATCTTCCACTTTCATTCTCTCATTCTTCGTTTCATTCACATGCATGAAAATTGTATTGCATGCACGTGATTGTAGTATCCAGACAATCATTTTGGGATTGAACTTAGCTCAATTGATGACCAGAGTGGTGATATCACCATTCATCTTGAGAACTATTTCGTGAGTGCATGTGGGTTTCCTGAGGTTGAAGACAACCTCAGCAGATAAGATCAAATGGAGTTGGTTCAATCTTACGCGGCATGGGGATAATGAACGGTTTAGATTATATCGATGGACACAAGATGTGATGTGCGGTAAAGATCATGTGTGGGGTCATATGGAAAGCTTATATTAGATTTTTCCTTAAATTCTTCATCCCACACCGAAAATTAGATGTAAAAGAGCCATTGTTTATCAGTCAATCTACATGGACTTAGTGCCAGATTACTCTACTCCCCCCTCTAATACCACCCCACATCGGTTCTCCTTGGGCATGCCCTTAGTGACCACTATGCCTCCTTAAGTGCACTCCTAGATCCCACTATACATACCCTGGGGCTTATACACACCCCCTATGTACCTCTTACAAACTAGTCGGGCTGGCTTCCCCATGGGTGTGGTCGACCCCTGTGGACCTGCATGAGCCTCGGGCCGAGGCTGGATGGCTAGCTAGTGGGCTGGCCTTATTTTTTAGGTAAGTCTTATAAGATTACTTAGTAGAAAAATAAGTATATATTAAAATACATGGCCACTTTCTATCTCAAAACCCATGCATGACCACCTTTCAATTCCAAGCCTCCTCACACCCTCTTCTTCTCCTTTTCTTTTACTTATTCCAAAGAACACTTAGGATCATTTCATCAATCATCTAAATTCCATTATCCATTTCACATAGGAGAGTTCATTTCTTCAT
The DNA here is from genome assembly GCA_963277665.1 of Viscum album. Lineage (NCBI taxonomy): Eukaryota > Viridiplantae > Streptophyta > Magnoliopsida > Santalales > Viscaceae > Viscum > Viscum album. The sequence goes on from OY728123.1 coordinate 1,386,791,206, forward strand.
GTTGATCATTATTGACATCCATTGACACCCATTGACAACAAAAACAATTTTCATACACAAAGTGGTCCCAACAATAGAGTGTATGTTAGAGGAATTTTTTTTGTGGGGGTTCGGCCAAGATCAAGGATTGAGGTATCGCTATGTATCCCACTAATGAAGGGGAATCAAGACATATGTATTTCTCTAAGGTATCATGTAGTTTATTGTGATACGATTAGGACAGTTTATGCTACACAGTTTAATATATTGTAGCTTGGATGCTACGTTGTGTAGTTTAGAATCATGCAGAGAGGACATGAGTCATAGTTTAATGTCGTGTTTTAGGGATGAGTTCCTTATAGTTTATTGTCATGTGGATAGGACCGAAACTCATAGTCTAGGGTCATATAGTTTGGAAAATGACATCAGACTACTAAAAATCGTAGTTTAGGGTTATAGACTTTAGACCATTTATGTGTGTTGATGTTACACGAAGTAATTCGTCATAAATTTTGAATGTGTGGGAGACATAATGAGTTGTCTGTCTATTGATATCAAGGAATATTCTCCATTTTAATAGACCCTATGTATGACATATAGTCCCTCTATCTTTGGTTCAAGTTTTGGGGGCTTATTCCCAAGTATCATTGAGATTCTAAGGACCAACACCATTTCTCCTTCAAGAAAAGATCGAAGGATGGCCTTTTGGATGAAGGCTCATGTGATCCAATTTTCATAGATATCTAGATGGTGAAAAGTGTGCATCCTTTTCTCATCTATCTGATCCAACTCATCAAATCATCTCTGGGATTTCTCATCCATATATATTTGATCACAAATGGCCTCCCGAAGTGATGGTACTTGAATTTCAATAGGCAAAACCACTTCTACCTCATATACTAGTGAGTATAGGGTCACCTGATTGGTAGTGCGGGTCATGGTTAGGTAACCCCATAAAGCATGAAGGATCTTATCCAGCCACTATTTCTTATCCTTATCTACCATATTTTAGAGTATTTTTGACATAGTCTTGTTGAAAGCCTCTATATTCCCATTAGCCACTGCGTTATAGCGGGATGAACGATTGGCCTTGATTTTATAATCCTGGTATAACTTTTCCAACTCAGCAGAGCAGAAATTGGTGCCATTTTCTATCAGTATTGTATGAGGGACACCAAATATGGTAATGATGTTGGCCTTCAAAAAGATAAAAATTCTTTTTCCCTTGAAGGGGTATGGCTTCAGCCCATTTGGAATAGAATTTGGTTGTTGTGAGTATAAACTTAAATTATCTGGCTGTAGCGGGAGGATATGTTCCCACAACATCCATACCCCCAAGAGAAAAATGGCTAGGAGTACTTAGCTATATAAAGTAACTCCAAGGTTCGGTGAATAAAATTGGCATGAACAAGGAACGAATGGAATTTCATGGAAAATATGGAACAATCCTATATCATAGTGGGCTAGTAATAACCAAGCCTTCATATTTTATGAGAGACCTTAGTCATTAATTGGTGTGCTCCTCAATCTCCGGTGTGTACTTATTTCATGATGGCAGTTGTCTCTTCTCCATCAATGCACCTGAGAAGGACTCTATCAAGGACTCAATTGTAGAGGACCTTTTCCTGGTTTACCCCATTGTACAAGAAAAAGTTTACTTCTTGTCTTCAAACCTGTTCCCTTACAGCCCTGTCTGGAAAGAGTTCCCCTTTCCGAATGTTATTTTCAATGGGATCCATCTAGAAGGTGGTGTGACCATAAGGCTCAAAAATAGGTCTAATTCCATCGATATCCTTTGTATTGTTCTGGAAAGATGGAAAAATCATCCAGTGATGGGAAATACTAATGTTTCATCCTAGTCTGGATCAGCCAGTGTTGTGGATGCATTTTCCAAAGCAGCGGCTTAAGAATTTTGTGATCAGGGGACATAGGTCAATATTGGTTTTGATGGGAATTATACGATAAGTTCTCGAACATGGTTTGTCAAGGGGACAATACCCCCTTATTAATGGAATAGTAACCATTTACCTTCTTGATGACTATATTAAAATCACCTTTTATCTTTAGGTTTTTGGCTTGTACATGAAGTGCCAGTTCTAGGATCCCAATGAGGGGCTGGTATTCTGCTTCATTATTTATCCATCCCTCGGAAAGTATGAAACAGAAAGGCAAGATGCCCTTTTTCTAGGGATACAAGTATAACCCCCAAAACCACTTTTTTGAGCTTGGTATCCTCCATCCTTTTCCCTGTTGGGATTCTAAAAGCACCATCGAAGTACATTTCCCATGCCTAGGGGTCCTCTTGGATGGAGAACACTTCTTCATCTGGGATTTTCGCATCCAACATGATTGTTTCTTCTGAGGGGTTCTCTTCCAGGAAGTCTGTTAATTCTTGGATTTTGGGGCACATACTGGATGTCATTATGTTGTAGGATGACTACCCATTAGGATAGGTGTTCAGTTAGCATTGGACGGTTGAGGATATATTTGAGCGGGTTGCAGTGGGAGACCAAGTGGACCTCATGTTGTTTCAGTTAATTACTGAGTTTCTGAACTACGAATATTAGGGCGAGGTAGTTATTTTCGATCCTTGAATACTGATTTTCATCATCAATCATTGTTTAGATGATGTAGAAGAGGTTTTTCTCACTACCGGTATCATTCTTCTGCACGAGGAAGGTGTCTAATGACCTTTTCAAGGTGGTTAGGTACAAAATGAGTGTCCTCCCCTAAACTAGAGACATTATCACTAGTGGGCTGAGGAGATATCTTTTTATATCATCAAACGCATCTTGACAATCATTATTCCACTCACACATAACCCCTTTCTTCATTAACCTGGTGAAAGGTAAAAATTTACCCGCTGAGATGGCTATAAAGCACTGGATGTAGGCCATGTGCCCCTAAAGACCTCTCAACTCAGTGAGGTTGCAATGTGGGGACATTCCAAGGATGTATTTTTTACTTCTATGAGTTGAATTCAATTCCATGATGGTGTACAATGAAGACAATGAATTTCCAAGAGGTAACGCCAAAGGAATGCTTTAGGTGATTCATATTTAAAATTTGTTGTCTCAATTTGTTGAAAAAGGTATCAAGATCCGTCAGGTGGTTTAAGCGCTGTCATGATTTAACCACCAAATATTCGACATAGAACTTCACAAATTTTCCCAGGAAGGGATTGAATATGTGATGCATGGCGTGTTGATATGTAGCACCAGAATTTTTTTAGACCAAAGGGAATCATATTATAAAAAAACACTCCCATAGGGGACCTAAAAGTAGTGGATTATTTATCTCCTTAGTCCATTTGGATCTAGTTGTATCCCTAATAGTTTTCCATGAAATAGAGGGCCCCATATCTTGTGGTTTCATCGATCAAAAATTCTGTGATTGAGACTGGGAAATAATTTTTTCAGGAAGTGCCAGTTAAGGTCTATAAAGTCGATGTAGATCCTAATATATCTGTTCTTCTTCTTGATAGGAACTATGTTTTCCAACTAGATCAGATATTGAACTTCCCATATAAAGTTGGATTTGATCATCTTTTGAACTTCAGCCTCTATTTTGGCATCATGCAACTGGTGGGTCCTTATGGCTACCTGCTTATGGGCCCAGTGTCCTTCTGAAAACCAAGATGATGAGTAGTGACCTCTGGATCGAGGCCTAGAATTTCTATGTAATTCCAGGAAAACACATCTCGATTCTTCTTTAGGAAGGAAGTATATGTCTCTCGTTCCTCTTCAGGCATAAACACACTAATCAAAGTGGGTTGTAGGTCATCATAAATTCCCATATCTATCTCCCTAAGTTCATTGATTGTGGTGGAAAAACCTTCTTCGAATGTGAGAGGTCATATTTGAGGTCTTCTTCTTCTTCGCCTTCTTCTTCTTTCTATTCATCTTCCACTTCCTCTTATGATGGGTAGAGGATTCTCTAGATGAACTCTCTAATGTTGGGATAGAAATCATCTTTTTCCTTAGTGAGTAAGGCGAGGGTAGTTTGAGGTCCCAAGAATGGGTTAGGAGCATCTTTGCCAGGGATTTTTCCATCCTTATAGGATTCATCACGTTCTTCTATGACATTAGACTTGGGAATCATAATGGAAATCATGCATACAATGGAGTCTATTTCTGGACTTGAACATATGCATTCAACTAGGTATATGGGTAGTATTTAATCTTTCCTAAGTTGTTAGAGGGGTTCATCGAGATCCATTTCTAATCCATTTGGGGTAATGAACCAATAAACATTGTCGACCAAAGACTAATTCGCTTCTGGGTCATAGAACCCTGTGTTGATGTAATGAGACTCCCATGACTCAAACAAGGATTTATCAGTTTACAATGCCCCATTTTCTCCATTAGTGTATTATTTGATGCACTAATGGTATGATGATGGAATTAAAGCATGTTGATGTATCCAGGGTATCCCTAACAGGATGTTGAAGGTTGTACTTTTCCCTACTAACAGGAACTTAGAATCTGACATGAGGTCTTCTAGCCAAGTTTTAAGCTTGATTCGTCCCAACGGCTTCTATTCACTTTTTTCATATCCCAACAGAGTTGTGTTTTAGGGTTTCAAACTATCCTCTTCATAGCCTAGCTGACGGAGTGTTCACATTATAAGGAGGTTGACTCTAGAGCTATTGAAAATAAAAATCCACTAGAAATCGATATCATTTATCATTCCAGACACATATAAGGGTCTGAAGTGCCCTTTCATGATGGCTTCTTCGTCACTATTTTTGAAGGATATGACGGTGTGATAGTCTTTGGGATTGGTCTTCATCCGATATAATTCATCCGCTACTACTTCGGCCTCTAATTCCTAGGGACTTAGTAAGGCTTCGATGAGTGCCTCTTTAAGGTCAGCAGATAGACTCAAATCATCTAGGATTGATAGATTTTCTAGTACTAAATCCAGCTACGTTATAATATCATACTCCCTCTCTAAAGTTCGGTGCTTTCCATCTTGGGGTAGTTCATTCATAGATGCTTTTGAGGCATGATCTTTGGAAGTATATGGTCTATCCTCTTTGATAGGAGCTGGTGGTGCTACGGTCCTTTCTAGGTTTGGCTAGACTGGTTCACCCTTATACCTTAGGTGATTTGATATTTTTCCTTCCTCTGACAGGAAATCCAATATAACTAGACTCGTATTTCGTCAGGTGGAGGTGGAGGAGCCTTCTGGTTCTCGTTGTGTCTGGCGGAGGGTAACCCTGTGAGTTTCTGTGCTGTTAACGGTTTGAGCTAAAGTGTGGCTGGGAATTCGACTCTTTCCATGATCATGCCTTCCAGTAAACCCTCAGCTTCTATGGCCTCTTCCTCCAGATCTCTGGTTGGGAATGGGGAATTTAGGTTTATGTACATTGTTTTCCATTAGATAATGGGTCCATTAAGTGAATGAAATTAATGGATCTGAAGATCAGTTCTTGATCTGACAACATTTCTGCCTGGATGCCTCCTTTTAATGGTGTAGTTTAGTGGGGTGGTGTCTGTTGTACCATTTCGAGGGGTGGTTTCCATTGTACCAAGTTTGTTGGTATGAAGTTGGAAAGTGTTAGGATTGGCTTTGGATTTGGTTCTAGCTCATCTTCTTTCTTATTCTTTCTTCTCTTGTGGCCCTTAGAGGATTGTGGGGATGAGGGTGATGGATCTGTTGCATCAGGAGCATTTGGGGGCATAATTGATTGTTTCAACCATGCTTGGAGGATTCTATGAACTTGGTTGACTAATTTCCAGGTCACCCAATTTTCAAATTTTTTATCCTTATTGGAAACATTTTTCCATCCCTCTTCCTCTCTCGAGTGTGAAGTGGAATCATACACCACTCGTGTTGGCGGCGGGTCTACCTTGACTTTACTAGAATCCACCATCTTTTGTAAAAGGTCCTTGAAGATGAAGCATTCCCAGATGGTGTGTCTCAGTATTTAGTGATAGGGACAATAATTTATAAGTTCGTTGAGACCCACTTCATCTGCTCACTTTTTCTCTGGTAGTCGAAGAATGTTTCAATTCATGTCAGCTATGAAGTAATTACAGATTTGGTCATCTCGAAACCAGTATACTTTATTTCTTTGTTCTTTGAACTGATTTCTTTTAGCACCCCTTGTCCTATCTTGCTGAGGTAGGGCTGGCTATTGGAATCCATGTATTCCTACATGTTTTGGTAGAGGCCTCGAAACAAGAGCTTCTTCTGGGGGTGGCTTAAGTGTGAAGGAAGTTGCTTCATATTTCCCATCTCTTTTCCCTGGGGATGATGGGGCCACTCAGGACTTAATATTGGTATACTGGACGGAATATTCTATCCTTTTGGAAATGGTAGAGAAATATCAGAACCCACTTGTGTACTTCATCGGGATGAGCAGTGTTCATAATTCATCTTGAAGGTTACCGATGCACATGGAGAGAATTTCTTCTTAGAGAAGTGGTCGGTTCAAGGAATAAGTCAATACTTTCCATCTGGAGATTAAGTATGAGACTCTTTCATTCTCTTTTTGCTTTCAGTTCATGAGATCACTGACCATTGTCTTAGGTAGCGTTGAACTGAACTTAAATAGAAACTGTCATTGGAAGTCCTCCCATCTAGTGATTGAGTTAGCTAGCAAGCTAGCATACCATACGAAGGTCTATACCTACAGGGTTCGCACGAATCACCTGAGTTTTACTACTTCTTATGGATCTGGAGTGCCCATAATGGGGTCACAGTAATAGGCATAGTGCATTAAATTCTGTTCCGGGTCCCTCGAACCATTGAACACTGGGAACATCAGGTTTTCAATGTTTGGCAGTGGCTGAACATTACTCCCCCAATCATGGTAGGGTTTGTTCTCCAGTTGTATCTGAGCGTGCTGCCCCTCCATGGATTCTATTCATGTTTTTAGTTTCTCAACAGTATTCAAGGACCCTGGATGCATATCCTTTCGATCTTAAGATTGGGATGGTGTGGCAGCGGCCAAATTTGGGTGTGCCAATGCTACTGGAATATGGGGTGGATATCCAGTAGAGGGTATCCTTTGTTGGTTTACCTGAATATATTTCTAATACCCTCCCAGTAGGGGAAGTCTAGGTGTCCTTATAGGGATTGGTTTAAGTAATTTGATAGTCCCAGTACTAGGTTGGATGGGGCTCTAATATTGACTTCATTTACCGGGATGAGTGCCTGTGGAAAGGGAACCTCTTCTAGGATTACATGATGGCATTCTGCAGGGGGAACACATCCTGAAAGATAACTCCCTTGACGCATCTTAACATCAATTCGCCTGAGCTCTTTCATTTCTTCCTCCTATTGGGAGAATCTTTCCTCGAGAGTGAGGGACACGTTGTTAGTTAGAGGATGAGGTGGATCATAGTGGACCTTATATTTATTATTCTCTTTTTTTAGTTTTACAAGGGTGGTAATAACATATTAACTAATGGGGCACCAAAATTTAGGACCACTCTATGGGTTCGAGTATGCACACAATCAGGCTTGGTGTGGGATGCCTCTAGGAGGGAACCATATTCCTTTGATTCATATCCCTTTGTGTCATTTCTTGTGAGATCTGTGGGTCTGATGTTTACCATGTTCATTGAGGCATACCTCATTGGGGGTGGTGTCCCTAGTGCCAAAGGTTAGGAAGGCTTCCTGCATCCTTTTCCAGACATTCTTCTTCCATTATGTAGTATTCTTAGGGTTTCTTGGAGAATATTGACCTAAAAGAATCCCTAATCTAGGCTAGAAACGTGACTTCATCTAGGAGGGTATAAGGCACGAGACGAGGTGGAGTGGGTGACTTCTCTGCTCATCGTTATTCCCCGGTAGGAGAAGACAGTCACCCGCTGTGTGGGGACATGAGGTAAAAATTCCCCCTTCCCTGTGGGCTAGGTTGATCTCAGTATTCCACTAATTCACTGTGGCCTATATTTGTTGTTATTATGGTAGAATTTTTATTTAAAATACATCCAACACTGTGGGCTGGGGTTGTTCCCACATTGCGGCGGTAGCCACCACAATTTCCACCTCTTTGATTTCATGTGCTCCCATGCGGGTGTTAGTCGAGTATGGAATTGGACCTACACAGAGTCAATGGGATTTTGATGACATGATAAATGCTTGATGGTTGGTTTCCCTTAGGCGGGAACCCTGCTGGAAGTTCTCAGTTTCCTGGCTCAGAAGCCTTTTGATAGATTGATCTCTTCGGTCCTGACACTTTTGAGACTTACTCCAGGACGATTTTTTTTGAGTATTCCATCTTTCCTTAGTAGGGATTCTATTTAATTGTTATATTTGGGTAATTAAATTGTAAGATATCATTTCCAATGAGGTCTAATGGACGGTACATGGGGTGAAGTGTAGAGCTCCATTTTCTCCTCATCCCCGAATATGAACTCCATTCGGGGCATCGCCAATGAGGCGACATAGCTTATGTTGTTCATAGAGGCAATCCAGTTCAAGGTTCTTATTTCACCTCTCTGATCATGTATATCATGCGGACGGGAGGGCTTCCAGGTAAATTAGATGGAATATCTCTCCCAATATGTCGAAATGGTCTACATACAATTCATAGGGTAGGAAATTTTCTTTCATTTGGTGAATATTCTTGCATATATTGAGGCAGATTTCATACATACATTCCCCGGACCACTCCCCTAGTATGTCGAAGTGAGAAGTGGATGTAGGATAATACATCACTGGTATATTATCCTTAGGTATTTGTCTTCTCACAAGAAGCATATCCTATTGTTGTTCTTATGGGGAATCTTCAACTTGATATGCCCAGCTTGAAAGCTTCTTAAAAAAAATTACAAATAGCTGGGCTGGTTGGAGCCCCATCGATAAGTGAACGGCGCATAGGTGGCTCAAAATATGAGCATGGATCTGATCCTTATTTTGGTTGAGAAAGGATATCACTTTTCATAGATGAAGTACTTAATATTTCTAACTCCATATTTCGAAGTGCCTCAGTATAGAAGGGCTTTCTCATATTTTTCCCGACAAGGGAAGGGCCTTCTCACCAGTATGAATTTTGATCGTGGGGAGGGCCTCCGCAATTGGTTTTGTAGTGGTGAGGGATACTATTTCAACTTGATTCCCAACCACAGGGAGTGTCCCTATGGTGTATACCCTATGGAGGACATTTATGGAGGGCTACAGTGAGAGTAGGACCTTCTTGCTACTTGATGTCACTGAGGAGAGGACCTCCTCAATGACAGTTGTGATGGTGAGGGCTACCATCACAGCCTGATACCTGGCTGCAGGGAGAATTTTGATAGTGAAAATCTTGGGGAGGGTCTTCTAGATGTAATATAATGAAGGGATGACCTTCTCTTTGCTTGATGTTACTATGGGGAGGTCCTTCACAGTAACCTCCATTGTAGGGAGGGACTTCACAATGACTGTCATCATGGTGAGTACTACCATCACGACTCAACGTATGACTGTAGGGTGAAGCATATATGCATCTTATACCCTAGGTAGGACCTTCAGGGTAAACAACAGCAAGGGGAGAACCTTTTTGTTGTCTGGTCTTCAGGTCAAGGGCAGCACTACCCTGACGCATATCAGGAGATAGGATCTCGTGATCAATCGTTCCTGGCCCATTGACTAAGCCTCCACAGGTGCTCTGGGGAGGACCTTCAGAGCTACCAGTAGCGACATCATGGGGAGGTCCTTCACAACTGCTACTCCCACTTCCCTAATTTAGTAAGGGACTAACAGGGTCTTGAGACTTTATATGTTTGAGGTCATTAAGAACCCCATCTTCCAGCAGAGCAGGATCATGTGTATACTCTTCATTTTCTGGTTTTCATTGGTGAAATTTATTTTTGGATGCTATCTTGTGAGAAACTAGGGTCAGCTACTATTGATAACGGACATCATATACAGGTCCCTTTCTTTTTGGGTCTCGTGATGTCATCGGGAGATGCCAACGGGCATCTTGAGTTCTGATAGGGATATATTTCTACCCTACAGTGGCCACCACATTGGACCGGCATCCCCCATTAGAATGGGTATTTTTTCCCAATTCGGTTGTATGTGTGTCACGACATACTGTCATTGACCCTCCAGGAGGGGATACATAGCTTCTTCAATGTGACTGGACAATTTTGTGAGTAAGTCATTCCGTTCGAGGAAACCAAGTCATAGGCCTAGTTTCTCGCCATTGTCGTTGATGTAATGATATCATGGAATGTTTGCATAATATTTTCTGGAATAGATATCTGGTCTTCCATCATTTCCAGGATGTGATAAGATATATCTTTGGCTGTAATTGGTATCAAGGCCCATTCTGATGGTAGGGAAGGAGTTTTTTCCGGCTTTAGTCCTACATGGGTTTCCAGTAGATACTGGTAGTTATCCTATGTCGAGACAGAGGAATTAGTCTGCCACTAGTTGTCTTCTCTGGTTGCCACCGTATTTGACATGTGGGATTCATATTCACAGGCAGGGATTTTCATATTATCCCTTGGCATTGTATTTGTCTGGTGGTATTTATATGCATCCACGGGAATTTGACTCTCCTCATATTCATTTGCTGCAATATTTAGATGACGGGCTTGATATGCATCAGCAAGTATTTGTGGCTGCGTGTAGATGCTATCCATCTTATTTAGATGACGGGCTTGATGCACGCAAGTAGATTTATGCATCTACCTGTGATTTTTCATTCTGTGTGTATAGCGGGACTGACGAGCACTAGTGGGAACGTGCACGTGCTCGTATTGTGCCACCATAATTCTATGGTGGGATTGAGGAGAGGGGGAAAAGTTGTATGTCTTCCCATCAAATTATGCGCATTTATATGTAAGATTTTTTCCTTGGGAACTAGGGTGATAGCATGTTCCAAATTATATATTCTCCGCCATTGGCGGGCCTCCCGAGGGGCCCACGTCTTCTTGACTTATGCAGGTTCCCTCAGCATAAGATCCTCTTCGTCATGAGGAGGCATGGTCATCAGGTGTCGGCGGCGACGCTCTTTATTAGGGGACCATGAGTAAGACCCTTGTACAGTTGAGATGAATTTTTCAGTATTGAATTCATCTGCCTCCCTATGATAAGGGATTTACTCATTGTCACATTTAGAGGATAGGCTCTAGAAATGGTTTGGGAATACCATTGGGGTCACCTTGTGTTGGGGTACTAGACGCGGATGTATAGGTGACTGGCGGACCTTCGTGGGTGTGAGGGCTTGTCTTACAGACTTCATTTTGGGGAGAGTGACATTTCAGTGGTTCTTTCTGATCAGTATGTTAGATAACCACCATTGAAGATGTTGGGTAGGTGAGGGGTTCCTGCTCTTCGTTGGGGCCCTGGTCACCTGTGGGATTGTTGATGCATGTGTCTTCATTGGTCGTTGGGATGTCATTTGGATCGAAAATTTAGCATGGCCTCCTCCCTCCCTTTTTATTTTTTTTGAGGTGAAGGGGCTTGAGTGGGGTAAAACTTCCACCTTGGCTAAGAATTAGTATTGGGTTCACCATTTTTGTTTCGCCTCTGAGGTGGTGCATCTGGGGTGATGATGAAATGGTCCGATGAGAATCAACACCCGTCTCTTTTTTATAGAGATGGTTCCACATCAAATTCACAATTTCTTTTGTTGCGACCCATTCTGTGTCATTATATTTTAAAGGAGGGTTGGATTGAACTCAATATGACTTGAAGGTTTATCAATTATATATTTTGAGGGAGAAACCATAGTAAAATAGTCCCGGTGGGTGATTTCATGGGGTCAAGTACTTGTGAAATCGGTCCTCTTAGGATATAACTTCCTCAAATGGTCTCTAATGGGTTTATTCGTGGAGCCAGAAACACCCAACATCCCTAGTATCCATTATTCATGGACTTTATTTCCAAATTCAGGTGCTCATTATACCATGATTTGGCCAATGACACTTGAGGACTCCATTGGTCGAGAGGATGGGAAGTCGGGCTAATTGCACCTTTTTGGGGGGAATTATTGCCTATTTCGAGACTCTATTATAGATTTAATTCATGTTCATATGTTCATGAATCCTTGTTTCATTTCCGAAAAGTGTGTCCATGGGACACCCATGGTTTGAAATATCGACATAGGTATGCATGGATTGGATGCTATAGAGGTAATGTTGGCATGATCCATACAGTAAGGAGCTCGGTAGTTTAATGTCATCCAGGGGGTGGAAGGTGACTTGAGGTCAGGGTCGAACCCATAAGATAGTCTTCCTACATATCCTCGGGAGAGGAATTATATCCCACGTAGTTCTAAATGGATGGGTCTTATACATGGAATTTTCTTATTTGAGAGGACATTGTCAGGTGACGCATTTCAAAAGGGCACCACTTTTGGGATCATGCATTCAAGTAGTAATTATACATATCCTAGTTTGATTTTGAATCATATTTCTCATAGTTTAGAATTATTGGGGCTTACACATAAAATTTACCCATTTGTGGTAACATGATTGGGTGAACCCTCTTAAAAGGTCTCCCCTTTTGAGCTCAGACATTCAAGAAGGTGTCCTACATATCTGAGTTTGATCATGAATCAGAGTTCTCATAGTTTAGAATTATGTGGATATTGTAATCATCACAAAACTATAAGACCATGTGAGTCATTCTTGTTGAGATAAACTAGATGATGTGAGAGATCCAACCAACCACATGCCTCCTCTCCTGCTAGTGGGAGAAGGTGAGCGTAAGTCAAAAGAGGTCAGGGTGACCATGGGTGAGGGTGCAAAGCAATGAACCCTTCAACGCAGGACGAAATTGGAGGTCATGTGGCCCAACCTTCATAGTATTGGGGACTTACCTTAGTCGCAGTGCACCAAAATGTATTCTAGGAAAGAGGGGGTGTGTCATATTCATCATAAGTATAAGATAACACAACCCCTTCAACTTATCACTATTCCTCATTGAATGGAAAATCAAGTGAACACCCTTAATCCCTATAACGGGGAGGTTCACGTTAGAGTCCCAAGGTTGGACTTCAGGTTACCATGAGAATGAAGACTTACAGAAATCCATGGATTCCAAAAAATTGTAGGGAGATCCTTCGTGACTGCACTTAACATGGGTATGTAGACTTAGAGGGGCACACTGATGAACCTGATGATTTGATAATACAGGTCCGGTGGATTTGGAGGAGGCTTCGGCTTGATGTCGGGGGACTGGTTCATGGGGGAGTTATGGAGGACTGGATGACAATGGAGGGCCAAGGTTAGAACCGGAGGGAATAATACCCATCAATACCCCATTTCATGTACTTTTTTCTTATGCGAGATGGGGGAAGCTCTGCATACCATAGTGGTATGTGGGAAGAGGTTTCATCTGTTTACTGAAGCAGTATGCGAGCATGGTCATGGACCATTTTGCACCATAATAGTACGCAGCCCTAGGTGTGGTCCATCACGCTGCTTCGGGCTCCATCTTCGTACTGATGTAGTATGTGGAACCGAGTTAAACCGTGTAGTGATACACTACACAGCACGCCATATTGAAGGAGGGTGTATGGAATTATCTCTCATAAGGAATTCATCCATAAGAAATATGTGGCTCTCATTTTCGTAAATTATGTTCATGGTCCCCTTGTTCTTACGGATTTCCTTCATTTTTTTATGGTTCAAGGCTGGTTGTACCTGTGGAAGCATGGTTTGTAATTCAGTCTTCACCGATGATTCAGGACTGAAGCCAGAATCTTCCCTGAATTATTTCTTCCAACCTCCTGGGGGCCCTTGGCGCTTTCTTCATCCATCCCCTCTCAATTCCTTCTTTTCTCCTTTTATAGAGCATTGTGGAAAATCATATCTATGGGTATGCGACACCATTCATTGAATCCCATGAAGAGATATCATGACCCATGGAGGACTTGGTCAACCAGGGTTTGCGAGTCATGATTTGCAGAACCCTACCAATTTTCTCCATCTGCGAACTATTGAGTTTCTAAATGATACACGACCAACCTTTGAATTCTTGATTCTTTCAGCGATGCGTTTCGCGGTCATCTAAATTCAATGTCCATTTCTCCATGGGCTAGTGCCTCATGGGTCTCTTCAAATACCAGTGGGTCGCAATTTATTTGATCCATGAACATTTCCTGGTGATGGTATGCAGGCCACTTAAAATCTTTTAAAACATGAATTCCTTCAAGTTTCTTCCGAAATTTGTAACTCAATTTAAGTCCATTTTCTTTTTTAGACTTACGAGAATGATTTTTTCCTTCTGAAAAGTGATTGTGGGATCATTTTCTTCCCTTAGAGGAATTTTCAGGACCCTACAGTGTTTTAATTTTTGTTGGGTTGTTTTAAAATTGAATCTTTTCATTTATTGAAGTGTTTTATAAAATGGATGGGTTTATTTTAAAATTTAGTAGATGTTTTTAAGTGAATTTATTTTTTAAAATGTATTTTTATTTGTGAATTTATGTATTTTTATTTTTTTCTCATGGTTTAGATCAGAACTATTTGATTTTTTTTGGGGAAATTTAATGGATGGATTCAATTATTGTGTAATTTCATGTATGCTCCAAAGTGGTCCTATAGAAAAGTGGAAAGTTGGTCTCTCAAGTGTCTTTCTCTGTTTTCTAGGTTTGAATTAGTTTTGGAGATGGTGATGGATATATAATTTCAGGTATATGTTTTTTAGGTTAGAAAAAGGTTGAATATTTTAGGTAAATTCTAGTTTTATATACTATGTTTACGTCCTCTTTGGTTTTTCCATGTATTTATTTGGTTTTTTAAATGATTTTCATGACTTGATGATGGTTATATCATTGGGGTTTGATGTAATGTGATCCTTATAACGTAATTATAGTCTTGAGGGTTTGTAAATTAGAAGTATTGGGGGTGGGATTGGGTAATTATGATAATTAGTACTCCTAACCTAGATTGTACTCTAACTAGTGTTCCATTATTCAGTCGGGTTCATTGAAAGCCAGTGTTCTAAGATCAAGGTCCTAGGTTACTCTCTCTCGGCTCATGGAAAGAGTTCATGTGGATCTTGTTGAAGAAATTTATGATTGAGGAAATTTAATCTAGGTTTTTAATTTTATATCTAATATATCTTTAGTTTTTCTATTAAATATAGTATCAATTTTTAATTTTTTATTAATATGAAGTTTTAAGGTTTATTGGGTGTATTTTTTTATTGATTTGTCTTAAGTATTTTGTGATTAATTTCAAGGTTTTTCTGAGTGTTAGTGAATTACCTTAGGATCTTTGATCCATTTTTTTAGTCTTATTTTATGGAAATAAAGATATATTCTACCAGTTCTTAAGAGTATGGGTTATCTTTAGAGAATCATTGGCTTATTGTAACTCTTAAATAATGGGGACACCACCATGGGTGATCTTTTACTTGCCCATTTTATTTTGAAGGAAATGGTGTGTGTAGGGTGCCTTGTTTCTCCAAACTATTCCAAATCAATGATGGATTATAGTCTCATTTTCCTTGAGTCATTTTGTAATATGATTTGTATAATTTTATGGTTTTCCATGGGTGAAGATTAATGGATGATTATGGTATTACCAACTCTCACATTGGATATGAAAATAAATTTTCTATTTGTATTAGGTATTTAAGGTTATTTGTGGAGTTTTTAGAAGTTTTGATATGTAATTTATATTTTGGTAACTATAGATCTAATTCCAATCAATGTTATTGTGTTCCTAATTTTTGGAAATTGAGTTACCGAAGGGGATGTTTAACTCCATCCTTCATTGGGTTGAATTTTTCTATTGTTGCCTTTCTATGGGTAGAAAGTGTTATAGAGGGAATAATTATCACACATTGACCTCTCATTTCCCTTATATTTTATTTATTTATTGGTTTTTATTATCCTCTATAAGATTCATGTGGTTTTATATTGAAATTTTTAATAAATGGGTGAGTTTTTCATGTTATATGGTTAGAAAATAGTTAATGTGAACCTTGAAACAGAGTCATGTAAATATCGCAGTAAATTATAATATATCTCTCATGGTTATAACATAGTTTGGTAAGACATGTGGAAAAACCATGTAGTGTGTAATAGGTTTTCCAATATGGGTATTATGGTTTGTGAATGGTCTGGTAAACTAA
Source organism: Viscum album (assembly GCA_963277665.1). Classification (NCBI taxonomy): domain Eukaryota; kingdom Viridiplantae; phylum Streptophyta; class Magnoliopsida; order Santalales; family Viscaceae; genus Viscum; species Viscum album. The sequence continues at coordinate 1,386,807,223 of OY728123.1, forward strand.
GTTATTAAATAGTGTTATCTATCCAAGACATTAAAAATATTAAAATTCCTCCTTTGATCTCTTTAGATTTATCCCCTTTGAGGTATCTATTTTCACACATTCGACCCTAGTAGATCATTATTCCTCTCCCCCTTTCCTCCCATCATATCCATGATGATTTATTGGGGTTTTTATGATTTATGGTGGTCTCTTCATGGTGATCTCTTTTATACTTCTTGTCCTCTTATTCATTTTTCGTCATTTGATCTAACTCGAGAATGGTCTTAGTAACCTAAGGTTGAGTTGGATAAAATTTATTTAATGTTTATATATTTTTAGTGTTTTTTTGGCCTTTTAATGGATTCAGTGATTTTGTTAAGGTGGATTTTTACCTAGAATTGAAAAAGAAATGTGATTAAGGTTCGTTACTCCATGTGTAACTCTTTAATGTTAAAACTATGATTTTTTATTGATTTATAACTTTTTATTTTTTTATATGAATGATATTAATTATATATAATTATTTTATTAAAAAATTGGTTGGTTTGGAATTTCAACACATATGGATGAGATTTCGTCTTATGTTTTAATGTTAAAATATGTTTTTTAATTCAAATCACACCAAGTGTTTCATTAAATGTATGTATGGAAATTTTTTAGTATTTTCCTAAATCAAAGAGGTCTTTAGTTTTATGGATGAATTTTCCTTGGGTTTTACCCATATATAAAGGGGGTTTTCATGGTTCTTCAAAGGGTTTTTTAATTCATATTGGTTTCCAAAGAAGGTAACCCACATTTTAAGGGTATTTTTATTTTGAGGGTGTGATCAGATCATACTATTATTTTGTGATCCATTGATTATATAAGTTTCTTGACACTGATTATGTGATTTAGTTTGAAAAGAAGATTTTATAAATTAGTTTCTTAAATTATACTCCAAATTCATGGTTATAAATTTATGAGAGGAGTTTTCTTGTTATTGTAGAACCCTTTTTCTGAGCCCCTGGTATTTTTTATATTATTATTTTATGCTTATTATTTTAAAATGGAATGTTTCTTGAGAAGGTAAAGGATGTGATATAATATTTAGTGATTATGTTTTATGATTGATTCATGTGATGTACATATAGATTTTTTTGTTTTTTATTTCTCACCTTCATTGAGTTATATCATGTGATATCTAGGTATTAAGAAAGAAATACAAATGACTAATACACTAGTATAGATTAAACATTGGCTAGTTCCCTATGTATAATCTTGTTCTACTGGGGATTGACTAACAGTGAGACCGTGAGGGTAAACTAGGGTTGAGTGCTATTAAGTTCACCTCAGGTCAACTGATTTCATATTAGGTGTTCCATAATTAAAGTCCAGCATCATTTCACACTAAATCCTAGTGATTTTACCCAGATTATTATTTTTTATAATGATTTCATTATGGTATCCTCACTCTATAATTTGATTTTACCCCATTTGTATTGGTTGTTTTTATGGACCCATTTTCTATTTTTGTCTACATTATTCTTCTTAATATGAGGGTGTCCACTTGTTTTTTTTATTTCTTAAAGTTTAATTATATTTCAATTTGTTCAAAAATTATTTTTTATAAAATTCTCAATAGAAATAAATTTTTTTGGTTTCAATTTAAAAATTTGGAATCCCCCCATCTTAAAATTATTTAAAGTGTTTTCTTTTTCTAGACAATTTTGGGATTCCAGCCCTTACTAAGAATGGGATTTTGAAATGGTGGGTCCAATTGTTATAAATGGAATGGTTTTAAAAATTTGATAACATGTTATTTTATTTTGATAAAATACAAAAACTTATATTTATATATTTTTATTTAAACTAGCATAAAATAGATTTATGTTTAAAGGTTATGAATAGGGTGTAGGGAGGATACCTACTGGAAACTTTTCCTCATATCTATTATGATTTAGGTTCAATATAGATTCTGTATGGATGTGGAATTTGTTTGATGGGTCTTGGTTGCGTATGTTGGAGTGTTATGTGAAGATACTTCTTCTGACATAGAGGGATGGGTTGTCAGGTTTTGATTCATTTTTATTTTCCTTTTCCAACCTATTTTATCATGCCAAGTTAGAATCTCTATAAATATTTCATTCCTATATTGTGTTGGTATTATATATTAAGCATTTATATGTTTGAGATTTGGATTTATTATATGTGGTTGTTTGTACTTTTTTATTATTCATTTTTTATTCGTTGTTTGGATTTTCTTATTAGTTTTTTGTTTATTTCTTTTGTTCATGTTTATTGAGAGTTCATGTCGCAGTTTCAGGTGGAATTAAATTTATTATTATTATTTCATTGACAAAAATAATTCCCATAAATATATGTTTGATTCCATACCACTAGTTTACAACCCATGGAAATCAGGATGTGCTTCAAGCATAGTATCGGATTAACTCGAGTGCCATTTTGGTGGTAACTCAAGCAAGTTCATTACAAGTAAATTATTATTTTAATTAATCACTACCCAAATATAGTCAATGTTCCTTATTTATTTTACTAAGATGGTTTTTCCTTTATTCTTGAACACCATTAACATTTTAAAGTTTTCAAAGTTATGACTCATGGTAAACATATAGACATATCTATTGAAAACACTAATAAAAATTAGGAACATCTCGTAACCACCACTAGAATGTGTGTTTGTATATCCAAATACGTTTTTATGTATTAAGTATAATGTCTTAAAAGATCTTTATCCTTATCTATAAAAATAATATTTAGATATCTTTCATAACAAAAATTAATCACAAGTATGAAATTATTTGTAATAAAATTCTTTCAATAACTTTGGTTTATCAAGTCTTTGAATTTTTTTTCTCATTCATATGACCAAGGAGACAATGATAAAGATAAATGGTGTTAAAATAATCAATCTTGAAATTTATATTTTTATGTTATATATTGGATTTTACAGGTTTATAATGTATAAACTTTTAATCATATATCTGATTCCATGAAACATTTTATTCATGTATATAGATAAGTATATGTTATTAAACATGAATTGAAACATATTATTGTCCAAAAAAGAAAAAAAACATTTTTATGGTGAAAATGGTATAATAGAAATTATCTAATTCTATGAAAAAATTATCTTAGAAGTGATTGGAGTATTTATATGGTTTATGGATCTATAACATTAAAATTTTTGTTAGATAGATTGATTGTCTCCATTGATGCCTAATGTAGTAGTGATTTGGGATCTAGCTATCCTAGATAGGGATAGCACTGTTTTGTTTCTTCTCATAGAATAGATTCATTGGATTGATGATTGTATTTTTTTCACTATCAATTTCATTATGAAAAGGTGATAAGATGGGTGATGGATTGAGTATCCACCCATTACATACAGAAAGTGTTTGCTATATAGTTTGGGTAAATCATATTAAATATGTTTCCATTAAAAGTATAAAAGGAATCACTTATGTATTGGAAAAGGTATTTATAAGTTACATTAGATGATCAAACCAGACACATTCTAAGTGTATCCCAAAAAGAAAATGATTGAAAGGGATTTCAAGGATAAATAAAAAATTGTGTTGAAGGAGTGATTATAACATTATCTGCAATATTGATGAGTAAAGGACAAGCTTGCTTCAATAACTAAATTTAAGAGATATTATTAACATTATTATATGGATAATTGATTTTTGAGATGAAGTGAATTTGTGTTAGAGAGACCATCCATGTGTGCTATTTTTATTTCCTAATAAAACCACTATTTTACATCACCTGGATAATAGTTTATTAAGTCTAAGTTAGAAACATGAATTATAAAGGAAGTAGTGAACTTAAAACATACTCAATGAGGATTTCATATGTTGTATAAGTCCTTAGAAATTGTATAGAAGTTTTTAATAATTAATTATAAATTCTCCATGTTTATTTGAGGTGTTTACAATTAGTTGGGAGTGATTGGTGTTGATTTAAAGAAGAATTTGATGAAGATGGGTGAATTTGGAGGTGAAATTGTGACATGTATAGGGGTAACTTCATATTTTTGAAGGATACATAAAGATAGTATGAATCCTATGTAAATGAAAGACAGAAATTAACTATTGTGTAATGGTAAATGAGAAATTATATCCCTAAATAATGTTCATCTAATAAATGCATAAATGTCACTTGAATATTCTTGAGCAATGTAAAGGTCAAGTTGGACCTGAGTAAATATATTGAGGAGAAATAGAGGCTTTGTAAAATGTTATAGACCTATATAAAGGGTATTCTAAATATACATAAAGGTATATAGGGGATTTAGAAGGGTATATCAAGGTAATTTGACTCCATTTAAAGGTAAAACCATGTTTCTCTACCTACATAGGGGTAAATAATTCATGTGTAAAGGTATGCTAATAATTTTAAAATCTACATAAAGTTATGGGAATGGATGTATAAATCACATGTTTGATCATGTTTTGGACACTTTGAAGGAAATAATTGATCATTGTGAGGTCACTTGGAGGAATATAGGTGATTCATTGACTGCATGTCGCATGCCTGATCTACATTGTTCATATGGTTGGTCATGTTGTTAATGGATTTTATGATCACGATAGAGCCCATGGTTGATCATATTACTATGATTTTTCAGTCACTAAATAAAAATATATAATGTCATGTTGTAAAACCCTTGTTCCTGAAACTCATGAATGTATAATTATAGTGATTTTAAGTAAGAATATAGGAGATACTATAATTAACATGTATATAATTTTTTAATTATTATTTTTTATTATAAAACATGGTATATAATATTGAGGTGGTAGTACATCGAAGAAACATTTACCATGTCACCACGATGAATATCATTTCAACAAGGAATAAAAATATAATCACCCCATTGTGATAATTCTATTATCATATTGGGAATTATGATATTTCTATATTGATTATATAAATATGGAATTGAATGATGATAATTATTATTATATTTATTAATGATAAGAACATAAATGAATTAATGTGACAGAATCCTCAAATGTTTGATAAGTTGGTCTTCAAATATTTGTGATGAAGATAAAAGGTAGGAGAAAATTATAGAATATTTACATAAATTTTGGTTTAATATAAATTCTACAACTAAGAGGACATAATCCTGAAGATTCTGAAACTGTTTTTTACTATTTTTAATATAACATTTTGATTTTATTAAAGCTAAAGAGTGACTTTTTTATAAGAATAATTGGTTTCTGTTACTAGCGGTGAAAATTGAGCCAAGGAACATATCTAGTTTCTATACTATTTATCTACAGCCATGTAATATTATTGAAGATGAATATTTCTATGAGAATGAATAAATAAGGAATAAGGTAAGGAGATATTGAGACACCAAGAAGATTCTATATTAATTTCTTTTAACTGATAGAAAAGGGGAAATAAAAGGAGAAATAAAATATAACACCCCAAACATTTTATGGAATGTTTCTCTTAAAAAAATTCTATTCATTAGATAGAATATATTTAATGAATCATTGATTCTCTATGAAACAACACTTGGTTATTTATAGGAGAAACTCAAAACCTACCCATTAAACTTAAATTTTCCATTTCTCTGTTTTGAATTTTTAAAAACAGACATACACAGTTGCGATTAGAGTGATATTTGGAGCTTGATAGAATCAAGTTATTTTTAGGTGAATATAAACTTACTCTTATGAATAGAAAAATACCCATATGAATAGTAACATACCCTTATGAATATTAATATGACCCTTATTAATAGTAACCTTACCCATGAAAGTGTAAATAAAATTTAGGCACCGTGAAAATGAAGATGAATATTTTAAGTGTTGGTATTTTATGATTAAATGATTAATTTAATTAAAAACTAAATTCATCATATTTATAAAAATATTTTTGAAAAATGGAGTTCATTTGAGGATTCTAAACATTGAAAATTGGTCAGGGTGAAGTGTTTGGATTTTTCTAAAATACTTGAATTTTTTTGAAAAGTAAAATACATTAATTTACAGTATAAATACATTATAATTTAAATCCACTATTCCTAGAATAATGATTGGTGTAAGAAACCAAATATCGAAATAACATGAATTTATTACTATTATAGGTCATGGAATCTTCACTATTTCTTTTCTTGTGGAGAAATAATAAATTAATGAATATAATTTTAAGAAAACCCTCCTCCCCTCCACTACATAAACTACCCCTCACCCCCTCCTCCTCCCTCCCCACTCAAGATTTGAGACTTACCTAATTTCTACCAAAAAGCTTCACAATCCCCCCCCCCCACGTCCAAGAACTTCTGGTATCACAAAAAGTCTAAAAAAGGCCTTAAGGAGATTCACAAGGAAGAGTACTCAAGAGGTGAACCTCCTTTCCTTTTTCATTCAACTTCTTTCACAAGTTTCATTCTTTTGTTTCTATATCCTCACCTCCCCTCATCCAAATGCTATAATAATTACAGTACCTTACATGAACTGTAATTTTATTATACTAATATAATATTTCATCATCGTCTCTCTTTTCTCCCTCCTCTTACACTAAAAATGAAAATACTATTCGAGATGTGTTAATTTATCACATTCAAGGACGACGAGCTTTCAGTTTCTATTACTATCTTCAATACTGGTCATGAAATATATTTAGTGGTTGAAATAGATCATTATATATTTATTTTACCTTTTCCAATGTTCTTGATTCCTTACACACTCATAATATAAAATAATAATACAAAACAAGTTTATTATGCACAAAACCGCCAAGTTAATCCAAGCATTTGTCATTAAATTTTAACTAATGAGTCATCCTCATGGTATATAAACCAAAATCATTATAATATCATTTATATCACTTACATTTCAATATTAATATATATTAACAATTCTTTTATGTTTAACCACATTTCAAATAAACTTCCATTCATGAATACAAGTAAAATGATCCTGAAAAACAATGAAGACAATGCTTCCAAGACAATAAAATTGAACATCTTAAACCCATAAAAAATGGAATGAATGAATGTAATAAGGTTATAATAAATAAATAACATGTATATTAGGTTATGTACTTATTAATTATTGAAGCCAAAAAAATTTATTTAGGTCATTAAGATCAATCGAGAACACCTTCGGGTATATGGTAAGGGGTTTCTCGTCTCACTTTTATTTCTGTGATATTTATATTGTTCGCCACTTATTTCTTGTATGTGATAAATGTTTACTGAAATTTGATATATAATTTCATGATTCTCTTGAGATTCATGGTATTAAATTATTCACTTGATGATTATTAATGTGATTGATTACAATGTTGTAAGGAACATTGTTTCGGTTTCTATTTAATTACGATTTACTTGGTATCGTGAACCTAATCATTATTATGTGGTGAACCTACTGCCCCTCTGAGATAATTTTTCATTTTAAATTGTAAATATATTATATATCTACATTCTTGTTTCCTGGATATGATTATTTTCTTAATTTGTAAACCCTTTTATATTTGGTGTTTATTTGGAATGTTGTTTTAACTATTGAAATATTAATGAATCTGTATCCTCTAATCTATATAGATATTCACAATGAATATGTACTTGTATTAAATCTATATATAAATAATAATTTGGAGATGGATGGGGCCCTCTATATCCCCTCAATGCATTTACAGGTCCCATGAGACAAATCAGTTAGTGACAAACCCTTTGAGTTTATGTCCAAAATAGAATCAGATGAGTATCTATACATATTCTTAAACCATTGTGATGGTATAGTGTTATCATGTTCCATATAAATGAATTCCAATTAATAAGAATTTTCTTTATTCATTTTCAGTTATTATTATTCATGAGTTTTTTACTATGGTAAAATCAATGGATGTAGTTTCATTCTCAATTTATTAATGGCATGTGTTTTCTATTTATTCACCATGCCATATTGACTATGACAATTTGATTATTATACAATTATTATTGATTCATGTTTCCACTATTTTTAACCCTAAATGAGTATTTTATCTCACCCCTTTAATTTTATTACCTATAATTTGTTATGAAGAAGAGACCATTTATTGAGTTCTCATGGATGAAGTTTATTAGTTTTTGTTATGTATTGAATTTTTTTACCTTTACCAATGTAAAATGAGTTTCATTTATATATCTAGTTTTTTAAAGTCTACTAAACTGATTGTTACTTATATATTCCATTCCTTTTAATCATGTTAATGTAATAATTAATGCACCGACATTAGGCTTCTCGGGTCAGGGCCTTACAATTGGTATCAGAGGAATTTTAGTAGAAAACGTGGAATCTATATTAGAAAATGTGATTGGGAACAAATCCTTAATATAGTCTTTTAGGATAAACATACATGAACATCTAGGAATTTTTGTAAGGAATAGATTATATAGATATTTCTAGAAAATACATCCCTTGAAAAGATATTCATGGAATTATAATGAAATGAAAATGAAAAGGTAGTGATGTTAGTATATTATCTCAAGGGTGATGCTGATCAATGGTGGTCCTTGATCCAAAATACCACAAGGTAAGAAGAAATATAAGATATGAAATAGTGTACTTTTAAGGAAATATTCATTGAAAAATATTTCCCTCATGAGAAACGAACCAAAATTAAGAGGAAATTCCTTAGCTTAAAAGCAAAGGGAAGAAGACAGTGTTGTAGAGTATGAGGCTACCTTCACATGTCTGGCCAAGTATTCCATAGATTATGTACGTGACTAAGAAGATAAGATTGATAATTTATTTGAATGACTTAATTAAATTATTTGAAGGGAACTAGCCTCTCAATCATTTTCATCATGCGAATAAATTGTATTCAGTTCAATCAAAACAGAGAAGTAATTTTCTAGATCAAATTTATTCAACAGAAACCAAGATAAGAGGAATTATTCTAATAATTGTGGAAAATGTGAAGCACCAAAGAAGAATAATGCAATGAAGTAATTTCTATTATGCGAGAACTATGGAAAAAGTCATCTTGGGAAATACTTGAAAGGCATGTGAGTTTTCGATATGTGTGGAGAAAAGGGTCATCGCTCTAGTGAATTCAAGGGGAAGTGACAATTCAATGATGATTAATGATACAATTGTAGAGGGATGAGACACTGTGAAAATGATTTCCCTAAGCGCCAAGGAAATTTTCCTCAGAAAAGGCCACGAGAGAAAGGAAAATCTTATTCAATTAAAACCATGGAGGTTGATGTTTCTAATGATGTGGTGGTAGGTACTTTAATTATTTCCTCAAACTTAGCCAATGCTTTATTTGATTATGGATCATCGCATTCATTTATACCTTCCCAGTTTTCCAAAAAAATTAGACATGTCCAATTTGATTTAATAATGGAGTTGTCAGTAAAAACTCTTAGGTGATGTATCATTAAAATAAAGATGTGTCGACAAGTCCTCCTCATGACACATAAATGTTCTTTAGTTTATAACCTTCTCGTCATACCAATTATTGACTTTGATATAATTATCTGAATTAATTAGCTGTAAAATTACTAGGAAAAGATCTATATCAAGAATAAGGAAGTTACAATTTTTTATAATGGTGTATAATCCCTAATCTTTAGAGTAGAAACCTCGCCATCTAATTATTATTTACATCCACACCCAGTTTCTCTATTTAATGAAATTATTAGAGAGCAGTATAACATAATATCTATGGATGGGGATGGAAATATTCAAATTTAAGATGTACCTATTATGCAAGAATACATTTATGTATTTCCAGAGTATTTAAATGGTCATCCTCTAGAGTGGGAAGTTGATTACTCTATTGATTTAATTCCTAGTGCAAGACCTATATCAAAGAATACCTAGAGAATATCCACTATGGAATTAGTGGAGATAATGAAACAACTATAGTAATTGAGTGACAATGGATTTATTAAACCTAGTGTTTCTCAATGGGAATCCCCTTTTTCAATAAGAAAGATGGATCCATGAGGATATGCATTGATTATAGGGAAATCAATGCTATTACTGTAAATAACATGTATCTTTTTCCATGCATTAATGATTTTTTTGATCAACTTTATGGAGCCTAATATTTTTCAAAGATTGAACTCCATTCTGAATATCATCAACTGTGTTTAAGGTAGGAAGATATTCCAAAGATAGCATTTCAAACCAGGTATAGGCATTATGATTTTACAGTAATGCCTTCTGGTCTGACTAATGCACACTCTATTTTCATGTATCTAATGAATAGAGTTTTCAAGGAATATCGTGATGACTTTGTTGTGGTATTTATAGATTATATCCTTGTATACTTCAAAAAGATACAAAGACCATGAGAATAACTTGAATATTATTCTGAAAACTCTTAAAAGAAATAAATTATATGGGAAGTTTATAAAGTGTGAATTTTGGCTTCAATTAGTTTCTTTTCTTCACCATTTTGTCTCTATGTATGGAATCTTACTTGATCTTGCGAAGACAAAGGCAATCTTAGAATGGACCACACCAGTGAACATAACTGAGGTACATAGTTTTATTGGATTAGCAGGTTACTATCGACATTTTGTTCAGAATTTCTCTTGAATGGCTAACCCACTAACCAAGATCACACATAAATGGGTTAAATTTGTATGGGTGAAAGAATATATAGAATTATTTGAATAATTGAAAAGAATATTGTTCAATGATCCAATTTCGACTCTTTCACCTAGAAATGATGGATTTGTGATATACAGTGATGCGTCAAAGAATGGACTAGGTTGCGTCCTTATGAAAATTGATAAAGTTATTGCTTATAAATCAAGGAATTTAAAGACTCATGAGCCTAATTACCCAACCCATGATATTGAGTTATCATCTGTGATAATTGTTCTGAAAATATGGAGCAATTATCTCTGTAGTGAAAGATTTAAGATATATACAGATCACAAGAGTTTGAAGTAAATTTTCACACAAAAATAACTCAACATGAGGCAAATGAGATGGCTTGAGTTACTCAAAGACTGTGATTTTTCAACACACTAGCACCAAGGAAACAAAAATAAGGTGGAAGATCTATTAAGAAGGAAATATCATGGACTTATGACCAAAATAAGGATTGAGAGAGATCATATATATATGGATCAACTAAAGATTGATATGGGAATTGTTATGGAAGTGGGAAAATCTTTCCTCATTAAAATTATTACTAAAACATCCTCAATAGGGAAGATAAAAATCCTGCAATCTGATGATGAAAATCTACAAAATAAAATTAAGGTTGTTAAGGATGGAAGATTGGAAGAATTCTTGTATGAGGATGGAGTTCTAAAATTTGGGAAGAGGTTATGCATTTGATCAGTACCAAATCTATAAAGGGAACTATTAGACAATGCTCATAGCTCATATTTTTCTATACACTCTGTTAGCACTAAGATGTTTAAAGATATGAAGGAATATTTTTTTTGGGATAACATGAAGCAAAAAATTACTAACTATGTGTCAAGGTGTCTAGTTTGTCAACAAGTGAAGGGTGAGATACAACATCCTAGGGAGTTATGAAACCTCTACATATTCCTATGTGTAAGTGGGATGATATTTGGATGGATTTTTTCAAAGGAATACTGAGGACACCTAGGAATGATGAAATATGGGTAATTATTGATTGTCTCACTAAATCAGCACATTTCATGACTATAAGAGAGGATTTGCAACCTGAGTGTCTGGAAATAATTTATATTAATGATGATGTAATACTTCATGGTGCACTAATATTGATTGTTTCTGATCGATATACCCAATTTACATCAAAAGTTTGGAAAAGTCTCTAGAAGGCTTTGGATACTGAGTTTCATATTAGTACTACTTATCACCCCCAAACCGACAGACAGTCTGAAAAGACTATTCAAACACTGTAATACATGTTGAGATCACGCTTTCTTGACTTTCAAGGTATGTCAGTTCAATACTAGACTCTGGTGTAATTTTACTACAATAATAGTTTCCATTCTAGCATTCAAATAGAATCATATGAAGAATTATATAGTAAGAGATTTCAAACTAAAACTTGTTGGGATGGGGTTGGTGAGACGAAACATATAGGCCCAAAACTTATCGAGAGAAAACTACAAAGGTAAAGAGAATTCGGGATCATATTATGGCGGCCAAAAGTAAGAAAAACGGTTATGCTGAAAATCAGAGAAAGGATTTCTAATTTCATGTAGGAGATCATGTCTTTCTAAAAGAAACTCTATGGAAGGGTGTATTAGGGTTCAGTAATAAAGCGAAATTGTGCCCCAGGTACATCAGACCGTTCAAAATTATGGAAAGAATTGGAGCTATAAATTATCATTTAGCAATGTCACCAAGTCTCTCGAATGTTCATAATGTGTTCCATGGGTCATTGTTAAAGAAGTACATGATATACCCAACAAATGTACTCACCTGTGAAGAAATAGAGCTGGAACCTAATTTTTCTTAGTGTGAAGATCCTATCGAGATTCTTGACACAAAGGAGAAGGTATTGAGAAATTGGACAACTCGAGTAGTAAAGGTTTTTTGGAGAAACCATAAAATAGAGGAAGTAATTTGGGAACCTAAGGATTTTTTGAAGAAGAACCACCCCATCTTTTAAGGGAGAAATATACATGAAATTTTTTTAGGATGAAATTTTTAAAGGAGAGAATAATATAACACCCCAAAAATGTTGTGGTGTGTTTCTCTTAAAATAATTTTATTCATTAGATAACCTATATTTCATGAAGCACTGAGTCTATGTGAAACAAAACTTGGTTAGTTATAGGATAAAGTCATAACCTAGCCATTAAACTTAAATTTTTCACTACTATGTTTTGAATTTCGAAAAACAGACATACACGGTTGTGATTAGGGTGATATTTGGAGCATGATATAATCAAGTTAAATTTTGATTAATAGTAACTCACCCTTATGAATAGTAACCTACCTTTATGAATAGTAATATGACCCTTATGAATGGTAACCTTACCCATGAAAGTGTAAATAAAATTTAGGCACCATAAAAATGAGGATGAATATTTTAAGTGTTGTTATTTTTTGATTAAATTATGAATTTAATTTTAAAATAAATTTCCCATTTTAGAAAAATATTTTTGAAAAATGGAGTTTATTTTTGGATTCTACACATTCAAAAATGGTTAGGGTGAAATTTTGAGATTTTTCTGAAATACTTGAATTTTTGGTGAATAGAAAATACATTAATTTACTGTATAAATACATTATAATTTAAATACACTATTTCAAACATCATGAGTGATGTAAGCACCCAAATCATGAACTCATATGCACTTATTACTATTCTAGGTCCCTTAATCCTCACTATTACTTATCTTGTGGAGTAATAATAAATTAATGAATATAATATTAAGAAAACTCTCCTCCCCTCTACTGTATAAACTACCTCTCACCCCCTCTTCCTCCCACACCACTCAACCTTTGAGACTTACCTAATTTCTACCTAAAACACTTCCCAAGCCCTCCCCCATCTCTAATACCTTCTGGTCTCACAAAATGGCCAAAAACAAAGGCCTTAAGTAGATTATTAAGGAGTACTCAAGAGGTGAACCTCTCTTCCTTTTTCTTTCAACTTCTTTTACATTTTCCGTTATTTTATTTCTCTCTCCTCACCAACCCTCATCCAAATAATATGATACTTCCAGTACCTTACATGAACTAGAATTTTATTATTCTAATGTAATATTTAATCATCATCTCTCTTTTCCCCCTCCTTTTACACTAAAAATGAAAATATCGTCCGAGATGTGTTAATTTATCACATTCAAGGATGACAGGTTTTCAATTTGTATTACTATCTTGAATACTAGTCATGAAACATTTTTAATAGTTAAACCCTATAATAATATATTTATTTTTTCCTTATTCAATGTTCTATAATCCTTTCAAACTCATAATATAAAATAATAATATAGAAAAAGTTCATTATGCACAAAAACCGCCATGTAAATCCAAGAGTTTATCATTAAATTTTAACTAATGATTCATCCTCATGGTATATAACCTAAAATAATTATAATATAATTTTTATCTATAAAATTTTACTGATAATATGTATTAAAAATTCTGTATATTTAACCACATTTCCAACAAACTTCCATTCATGAATATAGGTAAACCGATCTAGAAAATCATAGAATAAAATGCTTCCAAAAAAATAAAATTGAACCACTTGAACCCATAAAAATGGAAATTAATGAACCGAATAAGGTTTAAATAAATAAACTAAATGTATAGGAGGTTCTTTAATTATTAATTAATGAAGATAAATTTGATTATTCATGTCCTTAAGATCAATTGGGAATGCCTTTGGGCATAAGGTAAGGGGTTTCTCATCTCACTTTTAAATCTGTGAGATTTCCAATGTTCACCCCTTATTTAATGTATGTGGGGTATGTTTACTACCATTTGATATATAATATAATGATTCTATTTATATTCATGGTATTCAGTTATTCACTTGATTATAATTAATGCAATTGATTACAATGTTGTAAGGGACTTTGTTTTGGTTTCCATTTCATTGTGATTCACTTGGTATCATGCACCTAATCATTCTTATGTAGTGTACCTACTTCACCTTTGAGATCATTTTTTATTTTAAATTGTAAATATATTATATATCCATATTCTGGATTCATGGATATTATTATATTCTTAATACGTATACCATTTTACATATAGTGTTTATTTGGATTGTTGTTTTAACTATGGACATATTGAGGAATCTATATCCTCTACTCAATACGGATATTGAGAAGGAATATGGTGCTAGTATTAAATATATGTATAAATAATTAATTGTAATTTCACTGATGGGAGGGGTCTGCTATAACCCCTCGATGCATCGATAGGTCTTATGAGACAAATTAGTTGGTGAAAAACCCTTCGAGTATTTTTTCAAAATAGAATCAGACAGGTATCTACCCACAGTCGTAAACCATTTTGATGGTATAGTGGTATCATGTTCCAGATAGATGATGAACAATTAATATTCATTATCTTTATTCATTTTCAGTTATTATTGTCCATGAGGTTTTCGCTATGAAAAAATCTATGGATACAATTTCATTCTCAGTTTATTAATGGCACGTGTTTTTCATTTATTCACCCTAAAATATTGACTAAGCCAATTTTATTATTATTAAATTATTGTTTATTCATGTCTCTACTATTTTTAACCCTTACTTATAATTTGAGATCACCCCTTTCATTGGTTTAGATTCAACTGGTTATGAAGAGGAAACTATTTATTGAGTTCTCGTGGATGCAGTTTATTAGTTTTTGTAATGTATTATATTTTTTACCTTTCCCAATTTAATATGAGTTGCATTTATGTATCTAGTTTCTTAAATACTACTAAACTTGTTGTTACTTCGATATTTCATTCCTCTTAATCATTCCAATGTAATAAGTAATTCACTAGCTCTAGTATTCTGGGGTTAGGGATTTAAAATTGGTATCAAAGGAAGTTTAGTAGAAAACTTGGAAACTAGATTAGAAAATATAGATTAAGGAAAAAATCCCTAAGATATTATTTCAGGATAAACAAACATGAACCTCCTGGAATTTTGGTGAAGAATATATTATGCAGATCTTTCTAGAAAATACATCCCTATCCAGATACAAACAAGTAGTGGTGGATATTGCACAGATGTATCTAGGGGTAAAACCCAAAAACACTGCTTTGATCTAGACTTGAATGAGAATTGGTGCACAACAATGGACCTTTTTATACTCTTGCTTTGACACTCCTAGGGGATATGATTAGGATAATTCACATTTTCTTTACAATCTATTATGAAGGATTTGAATGTAAATTTTTCCTCAGAGAAAACATGTTTATGATATTAGCTATGCATAAAATTTCAATTTATGATAATTACTTTTCTAGTTGAGAGTATAAATTATGATTCATAACATAATCTAGTGTATTCCATTATTTAGTAATTGTGTCTAATGAAAGAAGTGGAATCTATACTGGTGGACAATGTATGGATTTACCTACTAATAAAGTCAATACAATCAGCGTTGGAGAAAATCATATCATGACCATATTGATAAAACATACTCAGGATATGATGAATAACCATGTTATAGCTGTGTTGGATTATTTCATTCATCAGAAACCCCCATCTATTAGTGGGACTACTAATCTAGTCGTAGTTGAGCAGTGGATCAAGTCCCTTGAAATGATATTCATGTCATTAAGATGAAATGAAAATGAAAAGGTAGCCTGGAAATATATTTTATCAAGGGTGATGCTGATCAATGATGGTCCTTGATCTAGAATACCACAGAGTAAAAAGAAATAGATGATATAGAATCGAGGAATTTTAAGGAAATAGTATTCGACAAATATTTCCCTTGTGAGAAACTAACTGAAATGAAGATGAAATTCCTTATCTTAAATAAAAGGGAAGAAGATAGTGTTGTGTTGTTTGAGTCTACCTTCACAAGACTATCTATGTATGCCCAAGATTACGTACGTGACTCAGAAGATAAGATTGCTTATTTTATTAAAGGACTTAAGCCAAGTCTTCAAAGGGAACTAGCTTCTCAATCATTTTCACCATAGGATAAAATTATATTAAGTTCCATCAAAATATATAAGGAATTTTCTAGATGAAATTTGTTAAATAGAAACCAAGATAGTAGGTGGTATTCTAATAATTGTAGAAATGGTGAATCACCAAATAAGAATAATGCAATGAATCAAATTCCATTATGCGAGAACTGTGTAAAAATTCATTCTGGGAAATGCTTGAAAGGTATGGGAGTTTTGCAATAAGTGTGGAGAAAAGTTTCATCTATCTAATGATTGAAAGGGGGAGAGACAAGTCAATGATTTTCAATGTTACAATTGTTGAGATATGGGAGAGTGTGAAAATGAGTATCCTAAGCTCCAAGGAAACTTTCCTCAAAAAAGGCCACGAGAGAAAGGGAAATCTTATACAATTACAAGCACAAAGGTTGAAGTTCCCAATTATGTGGTGAAAGGTACTTTAATTTTTTCCTAAAACTTAGCCAAAGATATATTTGATTCTGTATCATCACATTCATTTATATCTTCCCAATTTTCCAAGAAAATTAGAGTTGTCCAATTCTATTTAATAAAGGAGTTATCAGTCAAAACTCCTCAGGGATGTATTATTGCAAAAAAGATGTGCCGATCTGTCCCCCTCATGACACAAAAATGTTATTTAGTTTCTAAATTTATAATCATACCAATTATTAAATTTGATATATATCTTGGTATGAATTGGTTGTCAAATTATGATGCTACGATCTATTGCAAGAAGAAGGAAGTTACAATTTCTGACAATGGTGTATAATCTATTATATTTAGACCAGAAACCTCACCATATGATTCTTATCTAGATCCACCCCAAATATCTCTATTGAATGTAATTATTAGAGAGGAGTAGAAAATTATATCTATGGGTTAGGAATGCAATTTTCAACTTTAAGACATACCTATTGTGCAAGAATATGTTGATTTATTTCCAGAGGATTTGCATGGACATCCTCTAGAGAATGGAGTTGAGTTCTCTATTGACTTAATTATTGGTGAAAGACCTATATTAAAGACTCCCTATAGAATGGCCACTATGGAATTAGAAGAGATAAAGAAACAACTAGAGTAATTGATTAACAAAGAATTTATTCGACCAAGAGTTTCTCTATGGGGAGCCCCTTTATTAATAAGAAAGATGGATCCACGAGGCTATGCATTGATTATTTGGAAATCAATGATATTAAAATAAAGAAAAAGTATCATCTGACTCACATTAATGATTTATTTGATCAATTTCATGGATCCCAATATTTTTCAAAGACTAAACTTAAATCTAGATATCATCAGCTGTGTGTGAGGAAGGAAGATATTCCAAAGGCAACATTTAGAACCAATTATGGGCATTACAAGTTTATAGTGATGTATTTTTGACTGAATAATTCACCCTATGTTTTCATGGATCTAATAATAGAGTTTTTAAGAAATATATTGATGACTTTTTTTTGGTATTTATCGATGATATCATAGTATAATAATAAAAACTATGAAGACTATGATAATCACTTGATGATTACTCTGGAAACTCTTAGAAAAAATGAAATATATGTGAAGTTTAGAAAGTGTGAATTTTGGATTCAATTAGTTTGTTTTCTTGGCCATATTTTATCAAAGAATGGAATCTTAGTTGATCCTGTGAAGACAAAGGTAATCCAATAATGGCCCATGACAACAAAAATAACTGAGGTACATAGTTTAATAGGATTAGCAGGTTACTATCGACATTTCATTAAAAAAAATTACCGATTATGTAACCCACTAACCAAGCTCACACGTAAAGGGGTTAAGTTTGTATGGATGAAAGAATGTAAAGAATACTTTGAATAATTAAAAATAATATTGGTCAATGCTCCGATTTTGACTCTTTCAATTTGAAATGATAGATTTTTGATAGCACATGAGCCTCAGCCTGGTTGGTGAGGACTTGGTAGGTGCATCCAAGAGACCCGAGATTAAATCTGGGTGGAGGCTTATTTCTAGAACTATAGCAGTACTATAGCAGTCACTGCAGTAGATATTATTCGGTACTTTAGTGGTCATTGTAGCACCAATGTTCGGTATTGTAGCAGCCGAAACTATTCATCCATCTGGGCCTTTGGGCCACCAGTTTGGTCCTCAGGTCCTGCAAGGATTTCGGGCCAACCAAGCCCTTCAGGCCAGTTGATTCTCAAGGACTTCGGGCCACCATAAGTACTTTGGGCCACCCCAAGGCCTTCGGGACACATAAATGAAGATGTACCAGTCAGACTACAAGGGACAAGGATTTAGAGGAGGATCCAGGTCAAGAAAATTCATTGGAGCAGAGCTAACTAGAATTGGAATAATGAGAGGGTATGGGTTTTCCATCAGTACTGTGCATGTGAAACATTGCATAGGACAGCTAGCTGACCAGCCCTGCGAAGGTGGAGTGATGATATCATGACACATGCTAGGGAGGATCAGTTCCAAGTTGTCTGGTCTAGGTGATTCCCTCTAAAACCTACGGGTCATGTAATTTTCTCTGAGCCTTCGGGCCTTGTAAGGGTTCCACCACATCCCTTGAAAGGTGGATTATCAAAAAATAATAATAAATGAAGTCCTTCGGGCCATTCTGACCGATATATTTTTGATATAAAGTGATGCATCAAAGAATGGACTGGGTTGCGTCCCTATGTAAAATGATAAAGTTATTACTTATTCATCAAGGAAATTGATGAGTCGTGAGAAAAATTACCCAACTCGTGATCTTGAGTTAGGAACAATAATCTTTTCTCTAAAAATATGAAGACGTTATCTCTATGATGAAAGGTGTGAGATATATACGAATCATAAGAGTTTGAAATACATTTTTACACTAAAAGAACTCAACATGAGGAAAAGTAGATGGCTCGAGTTACACAAAGAATATTATTGTTCAATACACTACCACCTAGAAAAGGAAAATAAGGTGGCAGATTCATTAAGAAGGAAATCTCATGGGCATTGGACCCAAATAAAGATTTAGAGAGATACTATGTTCATGGATCTACTAAATATGGATATATTAATTGTTAAGGAAGGGGAAACATATTTCGTCTTTCAAATGGTTGATAAACTATATTTACTAGATAAGATAAAAAGATCTCAATATGATGATGAAAATATAAAAAAGAAAATTAAGGTTACTAAGGATATAGGACTAGAAGACTTCATGTATAAGGATGGAGTTGTGAAATTTGGGAAGAGGTTATGGGTTCCATCAGTACCTGAGCTAAAAGGGGAACTATTAGATGATGTTCATAGCTCAAATTTCCCTATACACCCTGGTAGCACTAAGATATATACAGATCTGAAGGAACATTTATGGTGGGATAACATGAAGCAAGAAATTGTTGACTATGGGTCATGGTGTCTATTTTTTCAACAAGTGAAGGCGTAGAGACAACATCCTAGACGAGTCATGCAACCTATACCTATTTCTATGTGGAAGTGGGATGAAATTATAATTTATTTTTTCATAGGAATATCGAGGACAACTTTAAGGAATGATGCAATCTGGGTAATTGTTGATCGTATCACAAAATCATCACATTTCCTTGTAATAAGAGAGGATTTATCACTTGAGCATCTGTAAAGACTTTATATTAATGATGTTGTGAGATTTCGTGGTGGACCTTTATCAATTGTGTCTGATCAAGATCCCTGATTTACATCAGAATTCTGGAAAAGTCTCTAGAATCCTTTGGATACTGAGCTTCATATGAATAATGCTTATCACCCCCAAATCGATGGACAGTCTAAAAAGACTATTCAAACACTAGAAGACTTGTTAAGATCATTCTCTCTTGACTTTCAAGGTATGTGGGATCAATAATTGCCTTTGGTGGAATTTTCCTACAACAATAACTTCTATTCTGGCATTCAAATGGTGCCATATGAAGCATTATACGGTAAGAGGTGTTGAACTCCAACTTGTTGAGATGAGTTTGGGAAGTTGAAACTTATAGGTCCAGAACTTATCGAAGAGACAACCATAAAAGTAAAAAAATTCAGGCCTATATAATGTCATCTAAAAGTTAGAAAAAGGATTATGCTGACAACCGGAGAAAGGATTTGGAATTTCAAGTAGGAGATTATGTCTTTCTAAAATCATCTTTGTGGAAGGGTGTCTTAAGGTTCGGTAAGAAAGGGAAATTGTGCCCTAGGTACATCGAACCAATCAAAATTCTTGATATAATTGGAGCTATAGCTTATCATTTAGCAATGCCACCAAGTCTCTCCAAAGTTCATAATGTGTTCCATGTGTCATTGTTAAAGAAGTACATGCCAGACCCAACACATGTACTCACCTATGAAGAAAAAGATCACGAACCTGATTTGTCATATTGTGAAGATCCTATTAAGATTGTTGACATAAGTGAGAAGGTATTGAGAAATTTGACAACTCAACTAGTAAAGGTCTATAAGAGAAACCATAAAATATAGGAAGTAACATGGGAACCTGAGGATGTTATGAATAAGAGACACTAACATCTTTTTAAGGAGAAATATACATGAAAAATTTCAAGGATTAATTTTTTGAATGAAGGAATAATATAACATCCCAAACATTTTATGGTATGTTTCTCTTAAATACATTTGGTTCATTATATAGCCAATATTTCATGAAGCACTCAGTATCTATGAAACAAAACTTTTTTATCTGTAGGAAAAATTCATAACCTATCTATTAAACTTAAATTTTCCACTTCATTATTTTGAATTTCAAAAAACGGACACACACGGTTGCGATGAGGGTGATATTTGGAGCTTGAAAGAATCAATTTAATTTTAGGTGAATAGTAACTTACCCTTATGAATAGTAACATACTCTTTTGTGCAATGCATCGACCCCAGTTACCCAGAGTCATTTCATTATTACATAACATTAGCATGATCACAAGAGATCATGTATCGAAAGTCCAATTAGTTTAGTAGCCTTGGAAATACTGGATACAAACATAAGTTTTACATTACATTATGAAACAAAAAACAACAACATTGTGCCCCCTTTGAACACACTCATATCCTTTAACCTATCCCTACAAGTCAATCATAATATACTTCTTCACATCCTGGAAAAAATAAAATATATAAAGGGGTGAGACCAAATTCCCAGTAAGGATAACAATATAGCGGAAACTTTCATAAAAAGCATAAACATTTAAGGTAATGTATAAGACTAAAACACATGCCTTTTAAACTTAAATTTTATTGTAATTTATAAAATATAAATCAAATGATTCCATTTTCTTATTCACATTTATATTCTACTAGTCTAATAATCACATGTAATATCAATAGCTAATTTCATAATGATGGAATGCATAATGCCGGATATCATAACCAAATAGTCAAAGCCTCATTCCAAGACTACAAATAAGATTTTTTCAAGGAATTATGCCAAGACACTAGTTTGTCTCATGAATCCTACCGATCCATCAAGGAGCTATAGAAGGGTCCACTCGCCACTTACTAAGTCCAATTTATTCCTCATATTAAAAGGTCGAAACATAACATAAACATTCGTATTAAACTAACATACGAAATGTTAATATTTTAACCAAAAACCATGAATGGTATGAAAATAACACATACACAGTCAAAAATAAATCATTCAATACAATATGGAATATTGTATTATAATAAATCAACCTCAATCAAGAATAATGAATGATATTGACATAAACAAAAAATAATCAGTAAAACTATTTGAGAGAAATATTCCCTTTTTCTTGAAAACATTTAAAAGTCTCACTATTTATCAAGAAGCTGTTAAAAATAAATTTTTGAATCAAATTTTCCCATACCACTTTTAAAATATTAAAAGGAATTTTAATTTTAAAACATTAATTTCTACATAAATAAACCCTTAAACCCATTTTTAAAACATGGACATTTATGAGAAAGGTTTAGAAGATTAAATATTTAAAACATTTAAAATTATATTTTAGTTAGACTTCCTACCCAAATCAGAGATGCTTGAATAAAAATAATTTAGTTAATAAAAACATTATAATATCATGATAATAAATTAATTAATGATATAATATTTCAAAGTACAACATATACACCATAAAAAGGGGAATTGGTGCATAACAACAAAAAAGTCTCAATGGAATGTAAATTGATATGAAATCCCTTATAATGATCGTGTCTTTAGATTAAGGATAAATAAATGACATAATTATGTGTGAAAAATATAAATACACTCATTATGATTGGATATTCAGTGTAAATAAATCACAGGACATTCACACATACTCTTGGAAAAACGAAACCAATGACTTGGATGTTTAACTTGATGAATAGAAATTGAGTTAAGATTACCCTTATCAATTTCATATCAATGACTTGATAATTTATAAATAGAGATATTATGTGTATAAAAAGTATATCCAAACAATGGGGAGTGGAAATTACTACATAAATAAATAAATAGTGATTTCACACATAATCTTGGAGTAAAATAATTAATGAAGTTTGGGTAAAACCCAATGAGTAGAAATTGATATTTGAAATTCCCTTACCAATTTTGTAACTTACGAAACATACACCCCATGAAAGAAGGATCATAAAATGAATATTTAGATACCCATAAATTAATATATATTACACAAAGAGTACAATCATGGGGAATTACATACACCATACAAAAGGAAATAGTGGCAATATAGGATGAATCTCATGGGAGTAAGAAGTGAGATGAAAACCACTTACCACATTGTAATCAATCGAGTCATAGTACAAAAAGTTAATAACTAAAAAATGAATCAAAAAATACCATAAATATAAAGATAATCATGATAATATATATCAAATTTCAGTAAAAAATACACCACATGCAATAAATAAGTTGCGAATAATGGAAATCACACAGAATTAAAAGTGAGATAAGAAACCCCTTACACCGTGTCTGACATGACTCATATGTTCTGTGTTATTACTGAATGATAAAATTAAGTTAATTTATACTTCCTAAAAAAATCGGGTTTATTATTCATTTTATATCACTTATAACCTTACTATAACAATTAGTTAATTGTTTGAGTTCATATCAGACACTTTGTTGATGTTCGGAACTTTAGTCTAAAATAAACTAGTTATAATTAAAAATTGTCCATGTGGTCAAAATACCATTATATCCAGAATTATATTCATTATTTATATATCATATATATCTAGTGTATATGTATTTATAATATTCCATATCATTTGAAGTTAAGAAATGAAACGCACCGTTCATGGAGACGGTAAGTCGTACGTACCCATGAACACTACTTTAATTTCATTTTTATATTTAAAGGAATGAAAAATTAATAATACATTGGTATATTATAATTCCAGAATAATATCTATGTTATGTAATTTAATTAACTCCAACCTTTATACGTTCCACGTATGGAATGAACGAGTCATACCACTTTGAGGGGGTGGTAGTCCGCACTTCCTCAAATGAAATTATCATATTTACCCAATATGGAAACCATAAAGGTATGATATAAATGAAAAACATAGAAGTATAGAGACAACATAAATATAATATATAACACATGTAAATACAATTCCATCTTAATGGCCACCATAAGAGGTGGTAGGAGAAGATTGAACAATCATCATTTCGTGAGGCAGTAGTTCACTGTCCACAGAAACAATATTTTCTTTACCCATTAGACGGACGTGTGTGTAAGTGTAGTTAGAATACTTCCATACCAGAAAATCCCAGTCAAAGGAAAAACCTCTGACCATTTATTAAAATAAACAAAAATTACAGCAAGAAAATACCACGAGTGAGAAAAGACAACTACAGATCATAGAAATCACACATGTCACCACATCCATGATAGATTGATTCCTCCATGTTAGCAGACTCCCACTCTGAGCTTTCATAGTGGTTCAGAATCTTTGTATATTTCCTTCTAAGATTTAATTTCTCCAAAGATATAAATTCCTTATAATATTTCATAGCCTTTCTCAAACCAGAGACTGCCCTGCCTTCCTTCCTGACAGAAGATCTGGTAGACATCGACTTTGGCATATAGGAATAGTCTTTCCTCGGCCTTCATACCGGGGCAATCATAAATTCGTCATTATCTGACACCTTCTTCTTCACACCCTAAACAATGTCACAATAGTAAGTCCGGACCATGTCAATATCATTTTCCTTGTCACTATTAGAGATATTCCCCCATTTTCCAGGGATATGAACCTCTTGGTAGCCACCAGTCACTCCCCTGTCCTGCTGAAATTGATTGTTATTATCAATCATGGATAAACAGTGTGGTTCTTCTAAAAAATTATGACCATCATGTATCCCCTTATTCAAAAGAAACTCTTCCACCATCCCTTTTTCTGAATGACCAAAAAGTCTTAGAGATTTCTCTTTAAGAAATTTTCTATATGAGTGTTTTTGTACTAACCTCACCCGAATCGGCCAAAACATCTTATGTAATCCCCTGCATATTAGCACTAGAAGCAGGAATGTATTCAAACACTTTTGCTTTAATTTTTTTTACTTGAAATGGTCTCTATTGGATTTTAAGGAAATGAGTAATCCCTTCACCCTTTTTTTCTTTCTATGATACCAAGGTGGAACCTCCCAATTCAGACCTCTGGCGCATTCCCTTCCTTGCATTATGTAGGCTATTATCATGCTTCCCTCCCAACCTATCTGAGAAATAGCCAAGGAAATCCCCATTTGTCTCTGTCCCACTTTGTGCTTGTTCATCAATGGCATTCTCTTGATCCAGAGCCAATCCCTCTAGACCAGCAAAACGATTGCATATCAGGATAACCTCCTTCCCCTGACGCTGGCCTGCACAAGCCAGGGGAACAGAAGAGTTGTTATTATCCACTTTTTCACTGAAAAGCTATTTATTCGTGGATTCCTGCACAGGCATATCCACACTTCTCAGTTTCACTAAGCCCCTTCCCATGAACCGTGATTGATTATTGGTATCCTCCCAGACCAATCATAGAGGATTCTCCCCAATAGCATGGTCATTACTTACAGCCTGTTGATCCCCCACTTCCTTAATCATATCCAAATAGGCCTCCGCCTTTTGATTATTTGCAGCAAAATCATGGACCAGACCAGCATTAACCCCAGTACTCACTGCCAATGTATTTATATTTGAAAAGCCATCATTCCTCTCAACTTGTAGAGCACCACCATTCTGTGTAACCCTTGCGACCTTAGTAGCTCCTGGAGAGCCTGCCAAGTCTTGTCTCAACCTATTGAAGATCTCAATGACACTCGGTTCAGGAGGCAACACCCCTACCTAATTTTGATTAATCGCTACATCTACAGGACCATCAGTCACAACACTTTCAACTCCCCTAATCCCATTCTTTCAATTAAGCTTCGATAACTTTATACTCCCAACAACGGGACCAACTGAGGCCCGAGTCACCTGAACATTCCCAGCACCCAAGTGTCTCAAACCCCTACGCCTGCAAACTTCTAAATTGTACCCCAGTTTCTTACACGAAAACAGAACTCATACCAATACTCAAACACCACACACTGCTTGTGACGAAACTCCTCACCCATGACAATCTAGAAGAATTCAACATGCACTTCAGATACATCAACTTCGATACAAACCCTCAGCAAGATCGGAGGGCACACTGCCCTGGTCCTACTACCTGAATAGAGATACCATCCTACCATGTTCCCTAGCATACGAATAATATAAGGGTTTTAAAAGGACATAGGAAACTCTGGAAAACATACCCAAACCACCATTGTTGATGAATCTCATTGCATATGAAAATCATATGACCATTTAACGAGAATAAATCGTGAACCATCACAGGTCCGAGGAGCACTCGACCAAGAAAGAATCATGTCATCTTCAAAAGAAAATTGGATCATGATGTGTTTGGAGTCCAGCAACCCAATTGTCACTCGCTCTTACATACCCCATGATTCAAAAATCCAAGGATCGATGAAATCAACTAATGGCCAATGATGCTTAAATTTTGCGATTAAGGTTAATGAAGAAGATAGGATGCCTCAGTGAATTCAGAACATGAAATCGACAATTGCGGGAGACTGCCGAAGTATTCAATGACTTTCTGGGGTTGTAGAAGTAAAATAAAAGAAAGGAATAAAGGATTTTAGGGGGTCAGAGAAGTAAAACAAAAGAAAAGAAGTTAAGAGAAGACATTACCTTTAAATCGAGTAACTCCCTTTGGTTTGAACAAAAATGATTTGTTGAAGTGCCTTCTACCTAAAGTAAGGATTCCAGGAATAATAGAAATATATTCAGAGATTATTTGGGTATAGTTTGGATGATCCAAGGGTCTTTAGAGGTGTGAGTGATGAGTTAGAGGTGAGGGCTTTTTATAAGTTGGAGGATGGGTGCTTTAAGAAAGTTTGAAAATATTATTTTATTATATAATAATATTCGGCTTATAAAGGTCCAAAACATATTAAATTAAAAGACAAGATGGATTTAGTTCGTAATAAAACCATCCAATATTAATTGGACCGGTTTTTGATATTTTTTTAATCTTTATTATCTTATTTATTTAAATCATTCATTAATGAGGTAAACACTACATCATTATTGTGTCATTAATAATTTTTTTTATATGATATCTAAAAATTATAAAAAAATACCATGTTGTGGGAAATATTTTTATACTTACAATGAATATTTATAGTATAAGATATAAATTATATAACCCCATGTAAGAATTGATTTACTAAAAGATATATGTTTATGTCATTTTTGTCATTACTTTAAATTAATTAATATAAAGTGTCATTATCACTCTTAAGTGGCTCCATGGGGTATCAAAATCGACCCAAGGAAGCTTGTGGTCGAAAATGTATCAACCAATAGGATTAGGACTTATGTTAGGGTAATTTAATATTATTATAATATTATTTTTACCTTGAATTACCCTATTTACCTTTAACTGCTGTAAATAAAAGTCAAAAGTTACTATTCACCAAAAATTATTTTCATCTTATTGAACCACATTTTACTTAAAATAACAACCATGTATGTCTTATTTTCAAAATTCAATTCATAGAAGTGATAAAATTTCATTTAAATGAAAAAGTCGGTTTTTTAACGACTACTTAGTGTTTTCACTATTCATCAAAAATTGAAGTTTTTCAGAAAAATACCAAAACTTCAGCCTAATATATATTTGATATTATGAATTCAAAAATGATGTCTATTTTACCAAATTTTGGACATAGAAGTTTCATTAATTAATTTAAAATTAAATCCAGTTGATAAAACAAAAAGCATGTTTTTTTAAGAAATAATAACTATCAAAATATTGACTCTTGTTTATGTTTAATTTCAAAGTGAACGTACTTACAATGACCAAAATTGGATTAAATGGTAAAAATATAATCTAATAACACTTTAAACCCAATTACCAATATAATTTAATTATATAAATGAATTAGATTAAAAATTTGTTTTGAATTAAAAGACAATATTTTTCACTATTCACAAAAAAAATAATTTTATCATAAAAGTACCAAAAATTTACCCAATGTAAATTTTGATTTCCCAGTTCTAAAGAATAATTTTATTTTTTCAAATAGAATATATAAAAGTGAAAATATTGGATTTATAAAGGGTTCTTCATTAAAAGGTGTACAAACTGCATTTTTTGAAAAATACTTCTTTTATCTGAAAAATTGAAATTGTCCTTGTATTATGTTTAAGAAACACAAAATAAGAATGTTAAATTAGTATGGGATATATATAAAATTCAAATTTTGGTTATTATTATTCATAACTGCTTTCTAAATGAATAGTTTGATAAGTAGTGGTGCGCTTGAACTCGGTGTTGTGTACATCGCATGCTAGTGTATTATTCAAAGAGAAGTGTACCATAGAAGATTGGGGTGTTACATTCTTCCCTCTTTTACTAAATTTCATCCTTGCAATTTGAAATTTTTCTTTGAAACAAAAAGGTTAAAAAAATAAAATACCTTTTTGGAAAAACCACATCGGAAATAGGGTCAACAAAATTTATCCTTAATAAGAGGGAAAGGGAAATGAAAAAATCTGCACCAAATTAGGATTTAGAATAGGAGAACATTGGTGGAAAATATAATTGGAGGAAAAACATAAATATTTATAGGGGTGATTTAGTCCATCAATCACAAACAAGTGAATGGAAAATTAAGGGCATCAAATCCATAAATCTATGATGAATAACTTAAGGTATTAGGATAATATATTTTTGTGTTTAAGACCCTTTCCCTAATGTTTAAGAATTAATTTCTTCATAGAATAAAAACATATTTGATAAGTAGAGTTCCATACTTTAACTAATTTCTACCAAAAATCATCTTTCACTCTAAACGATGAGTATTCAAGATGACTTGGCCACACCTAAAGGGCTAGGATAAACTTATTTAGAATCACATAATCCACAAATTATGAACTATATATTTACCTTGCCTTTAGAGATTAACCAAAACCAAAATGGTTAGTAAAAGATCAGATGATCCCCAAAAAGGATAATCCTTTAGAGAAAGAAATACTAAACATAATTTCTAAAATTAAACCAACAATACCCAAAGCTCAAAAAATACCATTCAATAAAAAATTGTCCTTAAAATCATTAAATATAATCCAAACAAAGATTGAAACCAAAAACTCAGAAGAATTTGATTACGTAGTCTTCCACATTAAATTGTATCTCCAAATAACATTGACTATTTTTAAAGTCACATACTTAAAAGTAATTAACCTAATCACATATTATCTATTATAGGTTAATCATTTCCATAAATAACTCAAATCACTAAAAATCCATAATAAAAACATTGATAAAAAATCCACCATTACTCCTCAAATGATATACCGTAGTATTCTATTTTCCTTAGGCAAATAATGTTCCCAATAGAGCGAACGTCTTACAAAATAACATTTATCACTTAATAAAAAATCATTTTCCTACAATAAGGATATCTATTTAATAAAACATAATATCCCAAATCAACTTATTATTGATCAATTAAATCATTTAACTAAAAATAATTAGTCACACTAACCAAGGACTTCACGTAGTCTAGTGTTAGGCGATAAGTCCTAGTCGCACTTTGGTTGTGGGTTCGATTCCCATAGCTTTGTCAGATGCAACAGGTTGTCACATGGTCTACGTGTTTTTCTTTTTCAAAAAATATATTTTATAAAATTCCAAAAATGAGATAAATTCCTCAAAATAACCATAACATAATTTAACCACAAATGTTATCTCATACCTTGAATTTTCATCCTAAAAAGTAATAACCTTTAATTGCCTCAAATTCAAGGATCATATAAACCAAAATGGTTTTTATAACTATATCCACAAAATAAAGATAATTCTTCCTCGAATAGTATTTTCACATAACAAACTACAGGGTTACACATACAAGATAAAAGTCTTCCAAAGTAATACCATCAACAAATAACACTAATACTTTTAAACATTTCGTCATCAATTTATTTCCAAATAGGTTCTTCATTGACCATGAGTTTATCCTATAAAATAGGGAATTGACTCAGGTAATGCCCAGGTCCCCTACATTTATGAAAAATTACTGTAAATGGATTCTTGGGATCATTTTTATTTTCTTCTATAGTACTCTTCATTTTTATTCGACAATTCTTTACTTTATGTCCTTATTTCTGACACATAAATAATTTCTTTGTTCCATTGAAACACTTTCCCATGTGTCTCCTTCTACATTTCCTACATGATAGAAAATGAGATTTCTTTTCTCCATGGTCTCCACAGTTGGAGCTCTTGTTATTCAACACCTTTCTCTTCTTTGTTGAGTTCGGGAGTTGGTTAATATAAATGTTGTAGATCTTATTTTTGGAAACCAGATTCATCATGAACACGATATCTTTTACACCTATCAACATTACATTTTTTTGCTCATTTCCACCACCGTTCCCACCTTGTACATCATGTTTAATGTTACTATGAATTCCTTAGAATTCAGCCATTGACTAAAACCAGAAACCATTATGTGAGTAACAATATTCATAAAATCATTTAGAAAATATCATGACACCTTATTTTCAATCAAAAACACCTTAGGATTAACCAAGGTTATTTATTCTCATCTTATATTAAAATCCTTCAAATCAGTTTTTAATGAAAATGTTATTTATCATAATCATATCCCCCATGAGTGTTAATACCAAGAGTGCAGCAATGCCCGTTGTCATGTACTGGGATACCCCAAGTCCAGCCTGAAACACTTTTTTGGAGTTTTCACTCCTAGGTACATCTGTTCTAGAGACACCTTTAACTATTTTTATCCAGACATAGATTTATTTTCTTGGAAATCCCACATAATATTTACACTACAAATATTTTTTGAAGTTCTTATATACTAATCCTCAAAGCCTATCTTAGGGTAACGTTCTCTAATCAGAGTTTATCTAAATCTAGTTTCTATGGTTTTTACTAAACTTACTCTGATACCAACTATAAAACCCCGACCCCAGTTACCCAGAGTTGGTTCATTATGACGTAACATTGGCATGATCACAAGAGATCATGTCTCTAAAGACAGATTAGTTTAGTAGCCTTAGAAATACTAGATACATACATAAGTTTTACATTACATTATGAAATGAAAAACAACAACATTGTGCCCCATATGAACACACTCATATCCCTTAGCATATACCTGAAGGTCAATCATAATATACTTATTTACATCCGAGGAAAAATAAAACATAGAAAGAGGTGAGCTCAGATGCTCATTAAGGATAACAATATAGCAGAAACTTTCATAAATAAGCATAAACATTTAAGGTAATGTATAAGACAAAAACAAAATACTTTTAAATTTAAACATCAGAATAATATGGGAAATATAAATTAAATAATTCCATTTGCTTATTCACATGGATCTTATACTAGTCAAATAATCACATGTAATATCAATACCTAATTTCATAATGATTTAATCCATAATGCCAGACATCATAACCAAATAGTAAAAGCCCTGGGCCAATACTACAAATAAGATTTTTTCAAGGCGTTGTTCCAAGAGACTAGTTTGTCTCCTGATACCTATCGATGCATCAAGGAGCTATAGCGGGATCCACCCATCACTTACTAAGTCCAATGCATTCCTCATATGAAAAGTTTGGAACATAACATAAACATTCTTATTAAAACTATCATACAAAATGTTAATATTTTAACCACAAACCATGAATGGTATAAAAATAGCACATCCACAGTCAAAATAACCCATTCAATACAATATGGAATATTGTATTATAATAAATCAACCTCAATCAAGAATAATGAAGTATATTGACATAGATGAAAATAATCAGTAAAACTATTTGAGAGAAATATCTCCTTTTCTTTAAAACATTTAAAAGTATCATTATTTATCAAGAAACTGTTAAAAATAGAATTTTGAATAAAAGTGTCACATACCTCTTTAAAAATTTTAAAAATAATTTTAATTTTAGAACATTCATGTCCATATAAATAAATCCTTAAAATCATTTTTAAAACATGGACATTAATGAGAAAGGTTTAGAAGAATAAATCTTTAAAACATTTAAAATAATATTTTAGTTAGAGTTCCAAACCAAATGATAGACACTTGAATAAAAATAATTGAGGTAATAAAAACTTTATAATATCATGAGAATAGAGGAATTCATGATATACTATGTCAAAGTTCAATATATACACCATAAAAAGTGAATTGGCACAAAACAACAAATAAGTCTCAATGGAATGTAAATTGAGATGAAATCCCTTATAAAGATTGTATCCTTCGATTAAGGATAAATCAATGACATAATTATTTGTTAAAAAAATAAACACACTAAATATTATTGGATATTCAGTGTAAATCAATCATAGGATATTCACACATACTCTTTTAAAAATGAAACCACTGACTTGGATGTTTAACTCAATGGTCGGAAATTAAGTTAAGATTACCCTTATCAAGTTCATATCAATGAATTGAGAATTTAAAATGGGGATATTATGTGTTTCAAAAGTATATCCATGAAAAGGGGATTTTAAATTACTACATAATTAAATAAATAGTGATATCACACATAATCTTGGAGTAAAATAATCAATGAAGTTTGCGTAAAACCCAATGAGTATAAATTGATATTTGAAATTCCCTTACAAATTTGATAACTTATGAAACATAAACCCCATCAAAGAAGGATCATAAATTTAAGATTTAAATACCCATAAATTAGTTTATATTACATAAATAATACAATCATGGGGAAGTACATACACCACACAGAAGTAAATAGTCGCAATATAGGATGAATCTCACAGGAATATGGAGTGAGATGAAAACCCCTTACCACATTGTAATCAATCGAGCCGTATGACCAAAAGTTAATAACCACCAAATAAATCACAGAATACCATGAATATAAATAGAATCATTATAATATATATCAAATGGCAGTACACAATACACCACATGAAATAAATAAGTGGTGAACAATGGAAATCTCATGGAATTAAAAGTGAGATAAGAAACCCCTTACCTCGTGTCCAACTTGACTCATACGTTCCGTGTTATTCCAGAATAATAAATTTAAGTTAATTTCTACTTCATTAAGAACAATTTTCAAGTTTTTTATTCCTTTTATATAACTTATTACCTTTCTATAACAATTAGTTAATTTTTTGAGTTCATATCAGACATTTTGTCGATGTTCGGAACTTTAGTAAAAAATGAACTTGTTATAATTTGAAATTGTCCATGTGGTCAAAATTACATTATCTGCAGAATGATATTAATTATTTAGATATAATATATATAATATATATCAATTTTATATTTATTTATATTATTCCATATCATTTTAAGTTAAGAAATGAAACGCACCGTTCATGGAGACGGTTAGCCGTACATACACATGGAAGCTACTTTCATTTCTATTTTATATTTAAAGGAATGAAAACTTAATAATAAATAGATATATTATAATTAAAGTATAATATATATTTTATGTAATTTAATTTAATCCATACTTTATACATTCCACGTATTTAATGAGTGAGTCATATAACTTTGAGGGGGCGGTATTCCGCACTTCCTCAAATGAAATTATCATATTTACCCATTATTGAAACCGTAAATGTATAATATAAATGAAAAATACAGAAATATAGAGACAATAAAAATATAATATATATCACATATAAATATATTTCCATCTTAATGTCCACCATAAGAGGTGGTAGGAGATGATTGAACATTCATCGTTTCGTGAGGCAGTAGTTCGTCGTCCACAGAAACAGTATGTTCTTTACCCATTAGATGGAGGTGTGTGTAAGTGTAGATATAATCCTTATCATATAAAAAATAGTATATTTAGGATAATATTTTTGTTATAAAATAAAGGAATAAAATAGTTTAGGGGTTTGGAGAAGTAAAATAAAAGAAATGAACTTAAGAGAAGATGTTACCTTTAAATCAGGTAACTCATTTTGGTTTGAACCAAAAGGATTTCTTAAATGGCCTTCTGCATACGGTAAGGCTTATAGGTGAAAGAGAGTTATATTGAGATATTATTTGGGAAGAGGTTGGATGGGCCAAGAGGATTGAGAGGTGTGAGAAATGGGTTAGAGGTGAGGGCTTTTTATAAGGGGGAGGAGGGGCTCTTTTGGAAAGTTTGAAAATATTATTTTATTATATAACGATTTTCGGTTTCTAAAGGTCCAAAACTTAATAAATTCGAAGATAAGCTGAATCTTGTCCGAAATAAAATCATCCAATAATAATTGGACAGGTTTTTTATATTGTTTTAATCTTTATTATCTTATTTATTTTAATAATTCATTAATGACGTAAACATCGCATCATTATTGTGTCATAAATAATTTTATTTATTTTATGTCTAATTTTTTTAATAAAAATAACATGATGTAGGAAATATTTTTATCTTTACATTTAATATTTATAGTCAAAGAGATAACTTAGATATTCCCATGTAAGAATTTATTTAGTAAAAGATATATGTTTTTGTCATTTTTGTCATTACTTTAAATTAATTAATATAAAGTGTCATTATCACTTTTAAGTGGCTCCATGGGATCCCCAAATCGACCCAAGGATGACCATGGTCAGATATGTATCAAAAAATAGGATTAGTACACATGTTAGGGTAATTTAATATTATTATAATATTTTTTTTACCTTGAATTACCCTATTTACCTTTAATCGTGGTAAATAAAATTCTAAAGTTACTATTCACCAAAAATTATTTACATCTTATTGAACCACATTATACTTACTAATAACAGCCATGTATGTCGGATTTTCAAAATTCAATTCACAAAAGTGGTAAAACTTCATTTAAATGAAAAGGTCGGTTTTTTAACTACTACATAGTGTTTTCACTATTCAAAAAAATTGATGTTTTTCAAAAAAAACCAAAAATTCAGCCTAATATATATTTGATATTCCGAATTAAAAAATTATTTCTATTTTACAAAATTAAAAACATATAAGTATCATAAATTAATTTAAAATTAATTTCCGTTGTTAAAAAAACATTTTTTTAAGAAATAATAACTCTCAAAAAAGCGACACTTGTTTATGTCCAATTTCAAAGTGAAATTACTTACAATGAAAAAAATTGGATTAAATGGTAAAAATATTATCTAATTACACTTTAAAAAAATTAAAAAGATAATCTAACCATATAAATAAATTAGATTAAAAGGCAGGTTTGAATTAAAATACAGTATTTTTCACTATTCATAAAAAATGAATTTATTAGAAAAATACCAAAAATTTACCCAAAGTAAATTTTTATTTCCCAGTTATAAATAAGAATATTATTTTGTCAAATAGAACATATAAAAGTGTCAAATATTTTATTTAGAAAGGTTTCTCCATTGAAAGGCGGAAAAATTGTATTTTTTTTAAAAATACTTCTTTTATCTGAAAAATTGAAATTGTCCTTAAAGTATTTATAAGAACCACAAAATATGAATGTTAAAATTATATGGGATATATATAAAATTCAAAATATATTTATTACTATTCATAATCATTTTCTAAACAGCTAGTTTGATAGGTCGTGGTGCGTTTGAACTCGGTGTTGCGTACATCGCACGCTAGTGTATTATTCCAAGAGAAGCATACTATGGAAGATTGGGGTGTCACATTATGAATAGTAACCTACCCTTATGAATAGTAATACAACCCTTATGAATGGTAACCTTACCACTGAGATTGTAAATAAAATTTAGGCACCTTAAAATTATGATGAATATTTCAAGTGTTGGTATTTTTTGATTAAATGATGAATTTAATTAAAAATTAAATTTCACATATTTAGAAAAAATATTTTCGAAAAAATTATTTCATATTTGGATTTTATGAGTTTAAAAATGTATACAGTGAATTTTTGGTATTTTTCTGAAATACATGAATTTTTGGTGAATAGTAAAATACATTAATTTACCGTATAAATGCATTATAATTTAAATCCCCTATTCCTAGCATAATGAGTGATATAAGAAACCAAATCTCTAAATAACATGCACTTATTAATATTCTATGTCATGTAATCCTCAATATTTATTTTCTTGTTAAGAAGTAATAAATTCATTAATATAATATTAAGAAAACCCTTCTCCCCTCCACTATATAAACTACCCCTCTCCCCCTCTTCCTCACACACCACTCAAGCTTTGAAACATACCTATGTTCTTTGAAAAACACTTCCCAAGCCCTCCCTACATGTCCAAGACATTTCGGTCTATCCAAAAGTACCAAAACAAAGGCCTTTAGAATATTCTCAAGGAAGAGTACTCAAGAGATGAACCTCTCTTCCTTTTTCTTTCAACTTCTTTTACAAGTTCCATTATTTTGTTTCTCTCTCCTCAACTCCCCTCATACAAATTCTATGATAATTCTAGTACTTTATATAAACTATAATTTTTTTTTCTAATGGAATATTTCATCATTATCTCTCTTTTCCCCCTCCCCTTACACTAAAAATGAAAATATCATCTGAGATGTGTTAATTTATCACAATCAAGGACAAGGGGTTTTCAATTTCTATTACTATATTTAATAGTAGTCATGAAACCTTTTTAATGGTTGAACCAGATCTTAATATATATTTATATTTTACCTTATGTAATGTTATGTAATCCTTACCCACTAAAAATATAAAATAATAATACAAAACAAGTTCATTATGCACAAAACTGCCAAGTTAATCCAAGCGTTTATCATTAACTTTTAACTAATGAGTCATCCTCATTATATATAATTAAAAATAAATATAATATCATTTATATCTCTTAAATTTAACTAATAATATATATTTACAATTCTGGATGTTTATCCACATTTAAAATGAACTTCTATTCATGAATATAAGTAAACCGATCATTAAAAGCAATGAAGAAAATGCTTCCAAAATAATAAAAGTGAAACTCTTAAACCCATAAAAAAGGAAATGAATGAACCTAATAAGGTTATAATAAAAAAAAAATATAGAGTATATTCTTAAATTTTTCATTAATGAAGATAAATCTTATTATTCATGTCATTAAAATCAATTGAGAACACCTTCGGGCATAAGGGAAGGGGTTTCTCATCTCACTTTTATTTCCATGGGATTTACATTGTTCAACACTTATTTATTGTATTTTGTGTATTTTTACATCCATTTGATATATAATTTCATTATTCTATTATATTATTGTTATTCAATGATTCACTTGATTATTATTGATGTGATTGATTGCTATGTTGTAAGGGACTTCGTTTCGATTTCCATTTCATTGTGATTTACTTGGTATTGTGCTCCTAATAATTTTTATGTGGTGTACCTAATGACCCTTTGAGGTAATTTTTCATTTAAAATTTTAAATATATTATATATTCATATTCTGGTTTCATGTATATGACTACTTTCTTAAGCAATAGACCCTTTTACATACGGTGTTTATTTGGAATGTTGTGTTAACTATGGAAATATTGATGGATTTGTATCCTCTACTTTATACGGATATTTAGAAGGAATAATGTACTTCTATTAAATATAAGTATTAAGAATTATTTTAACATTCATTGATGGTCAGGGCCCTCTATAGGCCCTTGATACATCAATAGGTCTCATGAGACAAATCAATTAGTGACAAACCATTTGAGTTTGATTCCAAAATAGAATCAGACATGTATCTACCCACAATCTTAAACCATTTAGATGGTATAGTGGTATCATGTGCTATATACATGACATCCAATTAATAATAATTCTCTTTATTCATTTTCAGTTATTAATATCCATGAGATTTTCACTATGGAAAAATCTATGGATGCAGTTTTATTCTCAGTTTATTAATGGCATGTGTTTTTCATTTATTCACCATGCCATATTGACTATGAAAATTTTATTATTATTCAATTATTTTTTATTCATGTTTATGTTATTTTTAACCCTTACTGAGAATTTTAACTCACCCATTTAATTTTTTTTACCTTTAATAGGTTATGAAGAGGAGACCATTTATTGAGTTCTCGTGGATGCAGTTTTTTAGTTTTTATTATGTATTGTATTTTTTACCTTTCCCAATGTAATATGAGTTGAATTTATGTATCAAGTTTCTTCAAGACTACTAAACTGATTGTTTATTCATGATTTCATTCCTCTTAGTCATGCCAATGTAATATGTAATTCATCACCTCCAGGATTCTCGGTTGGGGCGTTATAGAAAAGGTAAGGGTACTCTTGGAATTTTCCAGAGACAACTATTTTATAAACACAAGAAATGTTGATATCATAGTATGAATCCCACATATGAAAATTGAGGATAATTAATTTGTTATCATGGGTCAAAACATTACATGGGATATTATATATTATAAAAATGAAAAATAATAATTCTCAATCACTAATGTATACAATAAAAAATATTCTTAAAGAAGAATGATTTTAAGTATACAGAAACTGAGAGTTGGTGTGTTGTGATATATTTTTTTAATAACACACTAAAAGGAGAATAAGGGAAGGATAAAATCCTATCTTACATATTCATGTCATTTGGGTATCGAAGATAAAGTAAGTAGAAGATATTTTAGTGAAAGCCATTATTATAGAAGCTTGAGAAAAGTTAAATAGAGAAATGGTGACCTGCTATGTATGGTTCCATTTATTGGTGTTGAAGAACTTAAAGAATAATGATGAATTTTGGGTTTGAGGATTATAATATCTCATTGAGTGAGGTATCCAAATGAGTATATTCATTGGACCATGTGAATATGAGTTACAGAAATGATTGAGTTGAAGAGTATTATTGAAGATCTTTTAAAATTTGAGGAAGATGTTATTGAGTTAAAGGATACATATATTATTGATGCAGAAGCATCCCATACAAATATATTGATATACATCCAATAATAACTTAAAATAAACATATGAATCTATATGGTGGGACTCTATAGAACCTATGAAACTAAGGGTATGTAATGAGATCACAATGCGACTTTGTAAACATAGTGAGAATCTATTAGAGAAAGTCCTCTGAGAATCAAGAATTTGTAAGTCTAGTGAGAATCAATTTGTAAAGTTATGAGAAATACCACCAACTGTAATCAACATCTTATTATTGGGGATAATAATTGGTTGGTGTGAATAACCAATAAACTAAAGAAGTAGGTCTTTATACTAAAACCCTATAAAAACAATGTGTTCCTCTTTATTACATTACTTTAATATCATGTAGTTAAAAATTTATAGGTTAAACATAAAATAGTTCCATATACACTAATCATAAAAAGTGGTTAAATTCCAAATGGGTTTTACGATAGAATAAAATTTTATAAAATAAAATTGAAAACACTTTATTCACCCCCCCCCCCTCAAGTTTCTATATTGGTCCAGTTGCGAATTTCGGTAGTAAAAATTGCAATCAATTCCTAACATAGTAGTGAGATCGGATCTTCGAGCCCTGATAAGATCAACCCATGTTTGTTTCCTCTCTTATGTTATCAGTATGATTTTGGATGATTAATTTTTTTCATTTTGATCTTGGTCCATGATTTTTGTTATTG
The DNA here is from genome assembly GCA_963277665.1 of Viscum album. Taxonomy (NCBI): domain Eukaryota; kingdom Viridiplantae; phylum Streptophyta; class Magnoliopsida; order Santalales; family Viscaceae; genus Viscum; species Viscum album. The sequence continues at coordinate 1,386,846,858 of OY728123.1, forward strand.
TATCTGGATCCCACTCAACCTCTATGTGGTATTCTAAAAATATAAAAAAATATTTATTGGAATGTACCTATAACCAATATAATAACCCTTTCTTATTTTCTTACACATAGTCTAATTTATCCTTTAATCAATTTTATTTTATTTTATTTTTGATGTTATATATTAACATAAATGTGGGAAGTATACTCTATATTCAACACCCATAAACTAGAATCAAAATGACTAATTTCTATAACAAACACTTCTGCATACCCAAGACACTTTTCATACTTATTATAATATTAAATAATTATTCCATGTTTTCATATAGCTTACAAATATTATAAATCACGGTAGATAACATAATATATATTAAGATACATGCATCCAACTTATAAATATTTTAATCATCATTTTTTACAATGCATATAAGAAACTATCCCATGAAATATTTATTTCTTTAGAAAATAAATCTTATCTTCATGAATGATAATAGTTTTAAATTTTTGTTTAAAATTGTAGAAGTTACTCTCATAAAATATTTCCCACTTTGGGTTTGATTTCAATGAAATTTTGATCTTTATAACCATTATAATTTATAAAAATAATTTATTTCAAGTGAATATTGTGGTTTAATTAAAATCTATTATGAAATTTCAATGAATATAATCCCACTTAAATAACAACCATAAAAATTATAAATTTTAAATTGACAATATCTATATTTCACCATAACTTAAGTCAAGTTTTTCATTTCTCTCTAGATATAGATATTTAGGTGGAAAAATATTTTCAAGTGCATTATATCCAATTTTTGAATAGTTAAATGGAAAATATCTTTCCCGCATTCATGTAATAAATCATCCTTAATCCATTCATCTAGAAACCTAGTCTTATTAAGGTCGCCTACCATATTTTATCCTAACACTTGAAATATGTTAACTTTTATTATATATAACTTATAAAGAAGAAATATTCAGGCTGAAACTTTAGCATGAATCTCCTATTTGGTTTATCAATATTTTTATGATTGAATTTTTTGAAATAAATTTAATACCTTCGTATTCATAAGGGGTTTTAATTTCCTAAAATTTTAACTAAAATATGCATCACATGCATAAATTATTATATCTCATGAAATCCTGATTTTTATATATGATTCACAGTTATTCAATTTATGAATTTCATATATGTTTAAAAAAATTAACATGTTCTAAACACATTAATGTATAATAGTTATATCATTAAAATAAAACATGTGTCTATGTAGGTTGTGAATTTAGGGGAGGATTTGGAATTCTATTTTTAAAAGAGGGGGATATTTGGAAACTGGGAAACATATCAAATTTCTGAGAGTTTAAAAATACAGAGGATATATTTTTTTAATGTTGTTTTAAGCTCAGTGGATGCCTCAAGGTTACGGTAGATGTTGGAGCATTGGTCAGCAGATAGATCTACTAAAACTTATAGCAACAATCTATTCACAGTGTGACATATAGTGGTAATGTAACATCCCAGATAAATAATGAATAAATTTTTTTTCATATTTATTAATATTTACGAATTAAATATTAATTTTACTTTAAAGGGGTTTCTATGTTCGATAGCGTACCCGATACACAACAAAGAGTTACTTTGAAATCTTACGTTGCACACTAGTAATAAAATAATATTATTTTAAATGGTAGGTAACACATAGTCGTTGTATTGGAGGGAATGGATAGAAATAACTAAAATATGGTTATATATGTTTTTTAAATGTTTTTACTTTTATCTAATAAAAGATAAAGGCTTAAAATACGGAAAGAATTCAATTTTAGGCGTATATGCCCTAGTTTTCACTAAAGGTTCACTTATCGTCTTTTGATGGAGAACCGTCATTAAATATAGTTTTGTTCACTCTTATAAATTCTATTGGACCAAATAAAACTCTTCCTTATAATCGGGACATCAAAATTTACTTTGTGTAAAGTTTTGGTATTTTTCCGATAAATATCATTTTTTAATGAATAGTGTAAAATGTTGTATTTTAATTCAAAACCACTTTTTAATATAATTTATTTATATTATTATATTATCCTTTGAGTTTGTTTTACAGTGAAATTAGAATATATTTTTACCATTAAATCCAATAGTGGTCGTTGGAATCAATTTCACTTTGAAATTGGAGTTAAAATGGTGTCAATATTTTGATACTTATTGTTTCATAAAAACATGCTATTTGCTCTGACAGTGGGAATGAATTATTAATTTAATTAATGAAACTTATATGTTTTTAATTTTTTAAAATGGACTTCATTTTTGAATTTGGAATATCAAATATCACTTAGGGTGAAGTTTTGGTATTTTTCTAAAAAACTTCAATTTTTGATGAATAGTGAAACCACTAAGTGGTACTTAAAAAACTGATTTTTCGTTTAAATGAAATTATACCACCTCTGTGTTTTGAATTTAAAAAATCCAACATACATGGTTTCCATTAAGAATTAAAATGTGGTTCATTGGGATTAAAATAATGTTTTGGTGAATAGTAACTTATTAAGTTTTTAATCGCGATTAGAGGTAATTAGTATAATTTAAGGTAAAAATAATGTTGTAATAATATGAAATGAACTTGACACATTTCCTAAACTCATTGGATGTGTCATGGCCGACCAATACAATCCATGGGTCAACTTGGGGACCCCATGAAGCCACTTTGGTTGGAAAATGACATTAATAACTTTTTATTTAAAGTTAAAATAAAAATGTCACAAACATGAGTTGTTTTACTAAAACTATTTTTAAATGGTGTTATACAAGTCATATTTTTGACTATAAACATTCATTAGAAATATAAAATGATTTCCTACATCATGATATTTTTTTTATAATTTTTATACATTAAATAAATTAAATTATTTATGACATCATGATGATGCAGTGATTACCTCATTAATAAAGCATTTAAATAAAATGAAAAGATAATGTACAATCTATGACCTAAACATGTCCAAAACCTATTAGATGGGTGGATTTAAAACCCTTATCACCTTACCCTCGAATTAAATCAATGTGGGAACTTTTGAATCCGAAACTCATTTTAAAATAAAGTAACATTTATTTACTTTCTAAGAGTGCACCTCCTCTCCTCTTATAAAAGGCCCCCACCTCTACCTCCTTACCCACACTTCCAAAGCCATTGGATCGGACAACCCCTACCCATTTCGTCTCTCCACATCCCTCTCTTACTCCTTGAAGCCTCACTTTGGGCATAAGTCTTACCAAGGAAGCCATTGAGCTCAATCCAAAGGGAGTTACCCGATTTTAAGGTAATGTCTTCACTTGAGTCCTTTTGTTTTATTTTTCTTCTCCAACCCCCTAAACTCTTTTTATTCATTTCTTTTGTAACAACACCAGTATCTTACATATACTAGGATGTTTTTATAAGAAGGATTCGAGCTACACTTACACACAACTACATGTAATGGTTAAAGAACATACTGTTTCTGTGGATGGCGAATTTCTGCCTCACGAAACAATGATTGTTCAACACTCATATAACACCTTTAAAGGTGTCCATTAAGATGTCACTATATTTATATATGATATATAATATGTTTATGTTTTCCTTAAGCTTCTGTATTTTTTATTTATGGCATACCTTTATGGATTCCATTATGGGTATACGCGATATCTTCATTTTAGGAAGTGCGGACTACCGCCCCCTCAAAGTGATTTGATTTGTTAATGCCATACATGGGACGTATAAAGGATGAATTTAATGATATTATATGTGATATTATACTGGAATTATAATATAACTTTTTATCATTATGATTTCACTCCATTAAAGTATGAGATAGAAATGAAAGCAGCGTTCATGCGTACGTACGGCTTACCGTCTCTATGAACGGTGCATTTCATTTATTATCCTCAAATGTAATGTACTATTATAAGTACATATATATAATGGATATATATGATTTATGTTACATCTAAATGATTAATATAATTCTGGAATTAAAATATAAATATCTCTCCTTTAGTTTTAATTCCATTAATATGACATAGAAATGAAATCAGCGTTCATGCGTACGTACGGCTTACCGTCTCCATGAACGGTGCATTTCATTTCTTACCTCTAAATGATTATGTGATATTATACATACATTTATAGGCTAGATATATATGATATATATGACATCCAAATCAGGAATGTCATTCTAGATATAAAGAAACTTTGACCACGCAAACAACATGTAATTGTAAGAAGTCCACTTTCGACTTAAGAACCAAATATCGACAAAACAAACATTATCAACTTAAATGATTACATAATGTTTATAACATGATAATAAGTGATATAAAAGTAATAATGAACTTGAAGAAGGTTCTTATGCAAGTAGAAATTAACTCCAGTTTATTATTCAGGACATTAAAGAACGATCGAGTCAAGTTGGACCCGAGGTAAGGGACTTCGTCTCAATCTCCTTTCATTGAGGAATATTTCGTTTTATACACAACATTGTTTTATACGGTGTATAAACCACTTTGACTTTTAATTTTATACAAAAGGAATATTTTTCTACGAAGTGTTTTACAAAACGACAAAAAGGAATGTTTCTTTTAACGTACGCGGTGACAACGACCTTTTCCGCCGCCGCGAGTATTATTTGGTCTTTGGCTTCCTGAGTAAGCCGTAATGTTTTTTTAAATGAAATAAATACCATATACTCTTTTATGTATTTTGGTATTGAAAATGGTTTTTATAATGGATTTTTATGTCAATATATTTAAGTGATATATTGTGATCAATGTGTGGAAATGTTTTCTTTCCGTTATATTTGTTTTATGTCATATGATTTTTATAATGGTACTTGGACATTTGACGGGTGGTTACGTGATAAACCATATGACGGGTGGTGCTGTGAATACCAGGACGGTTGGTTACGTTATAACCTCCAATGCATTGGGTATGGAAGTCGGCCATATGGCTATTCCATTAACTATGTATGGAAGTTGGCCGAATGGATATTCCATTAAGTGATATGTGTGGAAGTCGACTGTATGGTTATTCCACTTAAGTATGTTTATGTCCCAAGTTACCTTTATATGTTATGTGTTCCTTATATGGGTTTTATTGTAATCTTTTGTTTACAAAAGGGAAAGTAATGATCTTTTATTCAGTGAAGAGTTTTTACTACTTCATAAAGGTGAAAAGTATTACTTTGATAAAGTATACATGGTTTACTTGTTGTTTTGATAAACTAACAGTTTTCATTCTTTGTGTATCCCTTACTGAGCTTTTTATTCTCACCCCAAGTTTTTTGAAATGTTTTTCATAGGACTTAATGTGGAATAGGGTCAAGGATAGGATCAAGGGAAAGTCATGATATATAAAACATGGAACTAGACATGTTTCTTTTTAAGAGTTTTTTTATTCTATGGAAACTTAGTAGAAGTGTCTACTTTTTAATCTTTTAAGATGTAATAGTTATGTTCTAATTATCTAAAACTCTAAACCTGAAAAGATCCTCAATGCGAGTTATTCATTTAATTCAATATTAAGTAAGGTTTAAGGACAGGGCCTTATAGTTGGTATCAGAGGTCGGTTTAGAAAACTTTAGGAGTTAGAATTCTATTAAATGATTATCCAAAAATATTTTTTTTGAAATGATATAGCATTTGAAGATTACCATGTTGCTTCATCTGAGACATGTTTGTTAAGAATGATTTTTCATAGAGGAAACAGAACAGCTTTTCTGGGAGGGAATACAGAGGGAAATGACCTTTCAAATCAGTATCCTGATATGGTCATAATCAAAACTAAATATTTTGTTGCAGTGATGGCTCAATTGACTCAGGAGTTGAAAAGAAGATTGGTGAATGCTCTAGTTTTGGCACTTCTTTCTAGGAATGGTGAGTTTGTTATCTACAGTGATGCTTCATTGAAAGGACTTGGTTGTGTCCTTATGCAGAATGATCAGGTAATTGCTTATGCTTCACGTCAGTTGAAAACTCATGAGGTAAATTACCCTACACATGATTTGGAATTAGCTGCTGTTGTTTTTGCTTTAAAAATTTGGAGGCATCATTTGTATGGAGTAAAGTGTGAAATATATACTGATCAAAAAAGTTTAAAGTATATAATCACTCAGAAAGAATTGAACATGAGATAGAGGAGATGGCTAGAATTAATCAAGGATTATGATTGTTCAATTCATTACCATCCGGGAGAAGAAAATAAAGTGGCTGATGCTTTGTGTCGAAAAAGTAATGCTTCATTAACAATGTTGCGTTTGGAATGTGATCCTTTGGTTAAGGATTTGATGAGCTTTGGCATGGAAGTTGTTGGTTCAGGAAGTTCTTCTGTTTTGTTTTAGGTATCAGTGAGATCATCCCTATCAGACAGAATTAAGAAAGCATAGAGGGAAGACAGTGAGTCGCAGAAAAAGGTAGATCTGGTTCAGAAAGGTAAGTTGCCTGAATTCAACATTGATAATGATTATGTTTTGAGGTTTGGGAAGAGATTATGTGTGCCTTGTGATTCACAGTTGAAGAATTAGTTGTTATGTGAGGCTCATAGTTCCCCGTTTTCAGTTCATCCTGGCAGTACTAAGATGTATAGAGATCTACGGAAGTATTACTGGTGGGATGGAATGAAAAGGGATATTGCTGATTTTACTGTGAAGTGTTTGAATTGTCAGCAGGTTAAAGTAGAGCGACAGTTACTGAAAGGGATGTTTCATCCTTTTCCAGTGCCAGAGTGGAAATGGGAAAATATATCCATGGACTTTGTTGTGGGATTACCAAGGACATCTCGAGGTAATAATGAAATCTGGGTTATTGTTGATTGATTGATTAAATCTACTCTTTTCCTTCCTATTCGAGATAATTTGTCTCTAGATCAACTTTATCGGTTGTATCTTAAAGAGATAGTCAGGTTACATGGAGTTCCTCTATCCATTGTATCTGATCGTGATCCCAGGTTTACTTCTAACTTTTGGAAAGCCCTTCAGAAGTCGTTGGGTACTGAATTAAATTTTAGTACATCTTTTCATCCGCAATCAGATGGGTAGTCAGAACGAACAATTCAGACCTTGGAGTATATGCTACGAGCTTGTTCTATGGATTATAAGGGAAGTTGGGACCAACATCTTTCTTTGGTTGAGTTTTCATATAATAACAGTTTTCATTCTAGTATACAGATGGCACCGTTTGAGGCATTATATGGGAAGCGGGGTCGAACTCCAGCTTTTTGGGATGAAGTGGGTGAAAGGAAGCTGATGGGACTAGAATTGGTAGAAGAGATGGTAGAAAAAGTTCAGTTGATTCAGAAACACATGAGAACAGCTCAGACCAGACAGAAGAGTTATGCGGATAACCAGAGGAAGGATCTATCTTTCGAGGTAGGTGATCATGTTTTTCTCAAAGTATCACCATGGAAAAGTGTGATGCGATTTGGTAAGAAAGGGAAGCTGAGTCCAAGGTTCATTGGACCGTATGAAATTCTGGAGAGAGTTGGATCAGTTGCTTACCGAGTGGCTTTACCTCCGAGTTTATCTCAGGTACACAATGTTTTTTTATGTTTCGATGTTGAGAAAGTATATGCCAGATCCATCTCATGTTTTGAGTCTAGAGGTAGTTCAGCTGGAAGAGAACCTATCTTGTGAAGAACAACCAGTCCAGATTCTTGACCGAAGAGAGCAAGTGTTGCGAAATAAGGTAATTCACCAGGTAAAGGCTTTGTGGAAAACCCATATGGTTGAAGAGGCAACGTGGGAATCTGAAAATGCTATTAGGGATAAATACCCCCACTTATTTTGATAAGTGAATAAAATTGCGAGGACGCAATTCCCAAAAGGGGGGAAGGTTGTAACATCCTAGGTAAATAATGAATAAAACATTTTTCATATTTATTAATATTTATGAATTAAATATTAATTTTACTTTAAAGGGGTTGCTATGTTCGATAGCGTACTCGATACGCAACAAAGAGTTTCTTTGAAATCTTACGTTGCACACTAGTAATAAAATAATATTATTTTAAATGGTAGTTAACACGTAGCCGTTGTATTGGCGGGAATGGTTATGAATAACTAAAATATGATTATATATTTTTTTAAATGTTTTTACTTTTATCTAATAAAAGGTAAAGTCTTAAAATACGGAATGAATTCAATTTTAGGCGTATAACCCTAGTTTTCACTAAAGGTTCACTTATCACCTTTTGATGGAAAACCGTCATTAAATATAGATTTGTTCACTCTTATACATTCTATTGGACCAAATAAAATTCTTCTTTATAATCGGGACATCAAAATATACTTTGTGTATATTTTTGGTATTTTTCTGATAAAGTTCATTTTTTAATGAATAGTGTAAAATGTTGTATTTTAATTCAAAACCTATTTTTAATCTAAGTTATTTATATGATTATATTATCTTTTTAATTGGTTTTAAAGTTAAATTAGAATATATTTTTACCATTAAATCCAATAGTGGTCGTTGGAATCAATTTCACTTTGAAATTGGACTTAAACTGGTGGCAATCTTTTGATACTTATTGTTTCATAAAAACAAGATATTTTCTCTGACAGCGGGAATTAATTATTAAATTAATTAATGAAACTTATATGTTTTTAATTTTTTAAAATGGACTTCATTTTTGAATTCGGAATATTAAATATAGCTTAGGGTGATGTTTTGGTATTTTTTCTGAAAAACTTCAATTTTTGATGAATAGTGAAACCACTAAGTGGTACTTAAAAAACTGATTTTTTGTTTAAATGAAATTTTACCACCTCTGTGTTTTGAATTTTAAAAATCTGACATACATGGTTTTCATTATGAAGTAAAATGTGGTTCATTGGGATTAAAATAATTTTTTGGTGAATAGTAACTTATTATGTTTTTAATCGCGATTAGAGATAATTAGTGTAATTTAAGGTAAAAATAATGTTCTAATATTATGAAATGAACTTGACACATGTCCTAACCTCATTGGATGTGTCATGTCCGACCAAGAAAATCCATGGGTCAACCTGGGGACCCCATGAATCCACTTTGGTTGGAAAATGACATTAATAACGTTTTATTTAAAGTTAAAATAAAAATATCACAAACATGAGTTGTTTTACTAAAATAATTTTTAAATGGGGTTATAAAAGTCATATTTTTGACTATAAATATTCATTAGAAATATAAAAAGATTTCCTAAATCATGATATTTTTGTTATAATTTTTAGACATTAAATAAATTAAATTATTTATGACATTATGATGATGCAGTGATTACCTCATTAATAAAGGATTTAAATAAAATGAAAATATAATGAAAAATATATGACCTAAACATGTCCAAAACCTAATGTATTGCTGGATTTCTAACCCTTATCACCTTAACCACGAATTATATCAATGTGGGTTCTTTTGAATCTGAAACTCATTTTAAAATAAAGTAACATTTCTTTACTTTCCAAGAGTTCCCCTCCTCTCCTCTTATAAAAGGCCCCCACCTCTACCTCCTTACCCACACTTCCAAAGCCTTTGGATCAGCCAAACCCTGACCATATTGTCTCTCCACATCCCTCTATTACTCCTTGAATCCTCACTTTGGGTAGAAGTCTTACCAAGGAAGCCTTTGAGCTCAAACCAAAGGGAGTTACCCAATTTTAAGGTAATGTCTTCACTTGAGTCCTTTTGTTTTATTTTTCTTCTCCAACCCCCTAAACTATTTTTATTCATTTCTTTTGTAACAAAAACATTATCTTCCATATACTAGGATGTTGTTATAATAAGGATTCTAGCTACACATACACACACCTACATCTAATGGTAAAAGAACATACTGTTTCTGTGGATGGAAAATTTCTGCCTCGCGAAATGATGATTGTTCAACACTCATATAACACCTTTAAAGGTGGCCATTAATATTTCAATATATTTATATATGATATATAATATGTTTATTTTTTCCTTAAGCTTCTGTATTTTTTATTTATGGCATACCTTTATGGCTTCCATTATGGGTATACGCGATATCTTCATTTTAGGAAGTGAGGACTACCGCCCCCTCAAAGTGATTTGATTCGTTAATGCCATACGTGGGATGTATAAAGGAAGGATTTAATGATATTATACATGATATTATACTGGAATTATAATATACCTTTTTATCATTATGATTTCACTCTATTAAAGTATGAGATAGAAATGAAAGTAGCGTTCATGCGTACGTACGGCTTACCGTCTCCATGAACGGTGAATTTCATTTCTTATCCTCAAATGTAATGTAATATTATAAGTACATATATATAATGTATATATATGATGTATGTTACATCTAAATTATTAATATAATTCTGTAATTAAAATATAAATATCTCTCATTTAGTTTTAATTCCATTAATATGACATAGAAATGAAAGTAGTGGTCATGCATACGTACGGCTTACCATCTCAATGAACGGTGCATTTCATTTCTTACCTCTAAATGATTATGTGATATTATAAATACATGTATATGATAGATATATATGATATATATGATATCCAAATCAGGAATGTCATTCTGGATATAAAGAACCTTTGACCACATGAACAACATGTAATTGTAAGAAGTCCACTTTCGACTTAAGAACCAAATATCGACAAAACAAACATTATGAACTTAAATGATTACATAATGTATATAAAATGATAATAAGTGATATAAAAGTAATAATGAACTTGAATAAGGTTCTTAAGCAAGTATAAATTAACTCAAGTTTATTATTCAGGACATTAAAGATCAATCGTGTCAAGTCGGACCCGAGGTAAGGGACTTCGTCCCAATCTCATTTCATTGAGGCATATTTCGTTTTATACACAACTTTCTTTTATACGGTGTATAAACCCCTTTGAATTTTACTTTTATACAAAAGGAATATTTTTCTACGAATCGTTTTACAGAACGACAAAAAGGAATGTTTCTTTTAACGTACGTGGTGACAATGACCTTTTCTGCCGCCGTGAGTATTATTTGGTCTTTGGCTTCCTGAATAAGCCATAATGTTTTTTTTAAAATGAAATAAATACCATATAATCTTTTAAGTATTTTGGTATTGAAAATGGTTTTTAATGTATTTTTTATGTCAATATATTTAAGTGATATATTGTGATCAAAGTGTGGAAATGTTTTCTTTCCATTATATTTGTTTTATGTCTTATGATTTTTATAATGGTACTTGGACATTTGACGGGTGGTTACATGATAAACCATATGACGGGTGGTGCCGTGAATACCAGGACGGTTGGTTACGTTATAAACTCCAATGCATTGGGTATGGAAGTTGGCCATATGGCTATTCCATTAAGTATGTATGGATGTTGGCCGAATGGATATTCCATTAAGTGATATGTGTGGAAGTCGACCGTATGGTTATTCCACTTAATTATGTTTATGTACCAAGTTACCTTTATATGTTATGTGTTCCTTATATGGGTTTTATGGTAATATTTTGGTTACAAAAGGGTGGGTAATGATCTTTTATTCAGTGAAGAGTTTTTACTACTTCAGAAAGGTGAAAAGTATTACTTTGATAAAGTATACATGGTTTACTTGTTGTTTTGATAAACTAACAGTTTTCATTCTTTATGTATCCCTTACTGAGCTTTTTATGCTCACCCCAAGTTTTTTGAAATGTTTTTCATAGGACTTAATGTGGAATAGGGTCAAGGATGGGATCAAGGGAAAGTCATGCTATATAAAACATGGAACTAGACATGTTTCTTTTTTAGAGTTTTTTTATTCTATGGAAACTTAGTAGAAGTGTCTACTTTGTAATATTTTAAGATGTAATAGTTATGTTCTAATTCTCTATAACTCTAAACCTGAAAAGATCCTCAATGTGAATTATTCATTTAATTCGATATTAAGTAAGGTTTAAGGTCGGGGCCTTATAGGTAATGTCATTAATGGACTTCTATAGGGTCCTTTATAATCGGGAATTAGGTGATTAGTAAAAGGGATTATTGTAATGATCATTCATGGAATGGATATAGGGCTCAAACTATGAAATCGTCAGGGTGGAGTGATTGTCCTTTTGTTCAGGGGATATAAACCAGTGCTGGTAGCCTCTTTTTTAGTGGATTTCTTGTGAATTCCACATAGATCCATTTTTAGGTACCCATAAGATTCCTTTCCTCCAGTCACATGTAGAGATTGGTAGAACCTTCCTTGTATCTTCCCTTATTTATAATTTAACTCTCTTTAATCTAGGATTTTGGGAAGTATTTTGTCACATGTATTTGAGGTGAAATCCCCCCTATTATTCCCTTTTTCCTCTTCCTTGTTTCTCCTAGATTTCCTATTTTACCCACTAGGATTTTGGTAGATGATTTCCATATATCATGATGAAATAATATCATTTTATGGGTATTTCATGATCAATTCATATAGGATATATCTATAGAAAAAAAATCAATCCATAGTTTATTATTTTACATGATGTAGGATGGGCCATGTATTTATTTGGTATTTTTGGAATTTTTTTAGTGAAATTTTCAATTGAATTGTGTATTGAATTTGAGGGTTTTTCATGGATTATGCCTTGGTTTGTGTTGATATGGGACTTAACCACATTGAACATGGTTCTGGTGACATAGTAATTCTCAATGAGTTTGGTATCGATTATGAAAAAGTGGGTTTTTTGTTTTAATTTTCAAGTTAATTAATTTGGTGGTGTTTATTAATGGAATAAGTGGTCATAGACTTTAATGAAATCAATACAAGCTTGGGATCTATTATATAATCATTAGTTGAGGTAGGAGGCCTTGAATTTACCTATGTCTCTTATTAAATTGTTTATTTTATGTTCATGTTACACCATTATTATAAATTCCTACATATTTTATGATTTGTTCAATTCTTCGATAAGGTTGGGATAGGCTCACATCATCCTAATAGTAAGAATATAATCCATAGATTGTTAAATGGTTCGATGGTGGGTCATTTATCAAACAATTTTTAGTGTCCCTCTTTATGGTTTTCATTGTGGAGTGATTTGGAATTCAAAGAGAAAAATGGATTTCTATATAAAATGGAGATTTATAAAGGAAGATGTATTTAAATGGTATTTTTAAAAGAAAATAGTTGATTTAATAAATATATTTAAAATGGTATTTAAAAATGGAATCATGATTTTCGAAAGCATTATTTGATGGAATTTGGCTAAGGTACTGGCATAAGTTATATGACATGTGATGCCTCTAGAAATTATTTTAAAAAGGGATTTTAATAAGTTTTTAAGGTAAAGCTGGAAGGGATTGATTAATATGGTTTTGGTCTTTTGGCCTCATGAGGGTGATTACTTATTTTTAAAAACGTTATTTATTTTATATATTCCACATAATATGAATGTGTTTATGTGACTCATGTTCTTCTTATGTGATGGCTTGTATTATTTCCTAACGATGCATGTTGTGAAGGTTTCTAGATGATTGTTGATTTCGGTATTGAAGTGGCTGGTTATTCTAGAAAGATGTTAAAGACTCCTTAGAGGGTACATATGGGCCTGAAGGGCCTTAAGGATAGTTGAGAGATGATATAATCAAAAAAAATGGTTGTGTTCAAGAGATGGAAATGTGATCGAGGGACCTATGCAAGGTGATCATGATGTGTCTTGACCCAGGGGACCCTTGGTGGGAGCCCTAGAAATATGTTAACCCTATAGAGGGAACATAAAAGATATGGGTACCAATTATAATTGTGTTTCCTTAGTATTTAATCAATGGTGTTATCCTATTATGGATATAGTAGTGATAGGTCATGTTCTTGAGATGTTGGCCTCAAACTTTTGAGATGGGTTTGGAAAATGGTTGGCCATTATGAGATAATTATTGTGAGATGATTTAGGTGGGATTCACTACCCACTAAAATGTATTTATATATATGGTATGTCTTTTACTAACTCTATGGATCATGACTTTATTCTTTATATCAGTTTTTAATGCCCTGGACATGGTCCTTGGATTTAGATATGTTACTAGTTTGGAATTCCTTAGGTATGGACCTTGGATTTGAATATATTTCTAGTTTGGATTTCCTTGGATGAGTTTTCTAAAATCAAGTTAGGGGGTGTTAACATCTTAGGTAGCATATGGGATGGTTTATATTTCCTACTACATTCTCTTAAGAAACATATTTTGATCATGATACTTCTAGATTGGATTACCTTGGATGAGTTCCTTGGAATTTGGGGAGGGGATACAACCATCCAATGTATGCTACAGAATGGTTTGGATTTCCTTGGATGAGTTTCTTAGAATTAGGGTATGATATGCGAACCTATCAAGTTCCTCCAAGATTGTATGGATTGACTAGTATATGCTCCTAGGAATTGGATTTTGAGAATTATAATACTAGTTTGGATTTACATGGACATACTCCTTATATTTATATGTGCTACTGGATTACCTTGTACTTGATCCTAGGAATAATTAGTGGGAAGGATACTGGTTTTGAAAATCTCATGACATGCTTAGAGTCACTAATACACAAGATAAATTAGGTTTGATATTGGGTGTTAGTTTCGACATAAGACTCCCCCTAGGTGGTTACTCATGTTCAAACATATTTGGAATTAGCTGAAGTAGGTATGGTCAGTTTCCAAGGTAGTATAGCTAAAAAATTATGTTATAACCTTTATGATTAATGTTAATTATGAGTTATGTTTCTATTTGGGTTTGTTACATAGCCACGACTACACTTTATAGATGTATTGTATGCACATATACTTGATCATAGAAGCACTCTGTATTATTGAGGCATATAGGATTCTAATAGGATTTTTGTACTCTCCCTCCACCCATGTACATAGCATGGGTTTTTATGTGCATGGGTAGGCCTTCCTATTTTCTTTCAGGAGATAGGTACTACTTGGATCTAGACATGTGGCTTGAGTTTGCTGGGTCATAGAGTTTGAGGATTCAACATGATTATTTATGAGTTAGGCTATAGGCCAATGTTTTTATTTTCAGTTATCATTCAACATGTGTACAATCCAATGTGAATTTTATTTATATATGATGTATTCTTGTTCGTTATCTACTTTTTCTATTTTTATGGTTGATACATCATATAAACTATTTTACTACTTTATATTCTAGACTATGATGGCATGTTTGGATCCTTTCTTATTTTTCCATTGGTTTTTGGGTCATCGAATGCATTCATGGGTCATGCCAAATTCTAGGTATAATTTGGGAATGACCTTTGCATTTCATTTAGAGGTCATTGTATCCCCAAGACTATGTTTGGACCTTTCCACTGGTTGATAGCCTTTGTCATACAAAGAGGCATGCCAGAGGTGTAGCAGCATTCCAGCATGAGTATCATTTGGGAATCCCAGGCCATGGAATTATAAAGTGGTATAAAATTATGTATTTTGATGTGATCGAGTTTTATATGTGGATTTAGGTTATCATGACTTAAGAGGTATATCGAGAGTTTTCCTAGATAACATAACATTAGTTGAAACCCAAATTACTAGGGTATGTTTAGTGTTGGGTCTAGTAACTCTAGGATGAGTGATGTGTTGGTTTAGGATAATAATCCCAATATAGGATGGGTGAGACTTGGGATGAGTTGTATGGTTAGAATGGGAGCCAGTGATTTGTTGATGCATCATGATAGTGGTATGTTGGGGTTCTGATATGTGAACCTATAGGTGGTGTGGTTTTAAATATTATCTCATTAGAATCCATTATTAATTTAATAAACTTATAATATAAATGATGTTTTCATTAATAAATTATAATGGGTTATTAAATTAATATTGAGTTGAGGGTCTTTGTTATTTGATTTTGATTGTAATGTGTTAGTACGGTGGTCAGAGCTCAAAATTTCTAAATTTTTAATTGAATTCCACTAATAAGTACCCCTTAATTAATTGAAATACAAAATAAATTTTTGATTTTGATACATTTTTTGAAATTTAGGCTTTATCAAAAATTTCTTTAATTGTGAGTTTTAAGGGATTATTTAATTTTAAGATTTAATTCATCAATCCATACATGAATTTTGGATTTTGAAATTTAATTGTTTTATTCAATTTTGAAGTCAATTTGGAAACTAAATCATTAATTGGATAGAATCTATATTATTCATTGTTTTATCCATTTTAAAATAATTTAAATCCATAAGTTGGTTTTCTTTAGAAATTTGGAACGTCATTGTAATTTGGAAAATCTTGGAATCAAACCTAGAATTAATTTGTAAATGGATTTAATTTTTAATTTTTATGATTTTATTAATTCTATTGAATGAACTTAAATACATACTTTAACTAAAAGTAATATCAAAATAGTTATTTGGAATTTAAAATTTAATATTTTTAATTTTGGATTAAATTGTGTAATTTTTTAAATGGAAGAAATTTTAAATTGAGATGATCTGAATATTGAATCAATTTTAAATTAAAAAATCATGAATTTTGATTGATTTATTCATTTTTGAACCCAACATTAATTTAGTAATTAAATTCAACACCATAAGATAATTTATATTCTTTGAATTATTTTTATTCTTATTGAGATTTATTTTAACATACCCTACACCAAGTTTTGGTTTTTCATTTTGTAGGTGGAAAAAAATCTAGTAAAGGGTTTTGCTAACTTTATAATGGAGGCACAATCACTCAACTGACCATTCCCACCAACTGAGTCATAGTCAGTATACCTACCTTGCTCCAAAAATAGGAAAATTACTGAAGGGAACTCACCTTGAGGATCTTAAGTAACCACATGAATAAGAACACATGATTAGTATATTGATAATAAGATAAAAAAACATCCAACCTACCACAATATTTCTCTATGGTCACTAAATTTAACATAGATGACTTAACACATGACCTTAAGCCAAATTCTTATTCAACCTACTACATGAAGATGAAACTGACCACAAATGATTTTCTAAGTGACCATGGGAGTCCACTTCAAGCTACTACTAGATCATTCCATGATCAATAAACTAACCATTTCCTTCTTCTTTCCACCATCAACCTCATAATCAACTACAATTCATATCTTCCCAGTAGATCATCTAGATCCACCACAATCACATAAGATCTAGTTTATCACTTATTGTAGACCCGATCAACTTGCACACACCAACCTATTTTTTCTGATCTCACATCACTATGGAATCACTTCCAAACACCAATTATATTGGTCAAGTTTATTGGATTAAATGATCATGCTCTTTGGAACACCAAATCAAGTAATTTTTGGTTGATATAGACTGAATCTATAATATAGGGATGTTTGAAACTAGGAAAATAATTGAATGTGATGTGTTTTGCTTTAATTTTGACATCACATGATGTTTTAAACTGGTTTGATGGAACCCTGATGTCATACTTGTGAATAATTAAGACACTAATTCTTCAACCAGTGAAAATTTCAAAAGGGAAGTCAAGGTCGAAGTGTATACATTGAAAATCAATTTTTTGTAGCTGACTGAACTTCAAACAAGAACATATCAAATTAATGACACCAAGTCTCTCTAACTAAAGCTCTTTGAAACTAATCAATTAAAGAATTATTAAATAATTGATGGTCTAGAATAATACCCAATAAATCAATGATGAACCAAATAGTATTGAATTATTAGGATTAGAATGAAGGTAGTAGAAAACTCAATTTTTCTTATCATAATGGTTAAGATCTTGAGGGGAGTTTCACACCAAGTATTTGCAGTATTTCCCCAATGAAGCTTGAAATGAAGAAATAGAGATGCACGAAGCTCACCTCCACTCAAGTGATAAAATCCTATATGAACAAACCCAAACATCAATTAAAGAGGATGTGTGAGATCAAAGTCATTACATTTTGAAATGATGCATATCAAGATTGAGAACTTGAGCAATTGATGATAGTACATTTGATGAACTTTGTGGGCTGAAAAAAAGATGAATATCTCTACCATGAGTAATATCTGAGCTTACTAATGATGGTGTTGAGCCACATATAATAATATTCCTACCATAGGATGATTTGATCTCGGATGAAGATGAACCTGATGAACGAAAAATGACCAGAATTGAATTCCAAGGATACCTTGGCCCACTTTTGAGATTTTTAATCCCATGTCTAGGCCCAATCCTGTTACTAGAGAACCAGTATCAACAAATCCTTAGAAAAATACTCACATGAATCTTGGAAACACTTGTATTCCAATTTTTTACAACATAGTGAAGCACTGAAACAATTCCACTCCAATTTTCTATGGACGAGTATAGAGCTTAATCATAGAAAGAGAAAAAACATTTATAAAAATTTCAAGATGCCCAAGGAAGAAATATCAACCCTAGAAATGAGAACATTTTGATTATACAAAGAATAATAATTAATTGAGGTAGGGAACTAAAAAATAACATTCTAAATGTCTGAAGTCTCTCAAAGGAATTCAATAAATCCATGCTACTTACTTGGAAGGAATTTCAAAATGCACAAAGAATATCCATCCATTTATTTATAAATAAATATCTATTCACTGATATTGAGGGAGGATGCTTCTACAATCACTAAATCAAGACCTGCTTTTTTTATTGGTTTCTTCCATTTATATTTCTATTATAACTCTAGTTATTTCACACTACTCCATTAGTGGTTGAGCTGAGGAGACCCCCTGTAACGCCCGAGACTTTTATGAGAAATATTTTGTTTTTATCAAAGTAATCTTTCACTACACACAACACTAGATTGGCTTGCTTTACACACAACCACGACCTTCCTCAATAGCTTGCGTCGTACGCAATACTGAGTTTCACTAAACAACGATATGCTATTAAAATATTAATAAAACTAGCTGTTGTGAATAGTAATAACAACTTTTTGAAATTTTATAAATTTGATTTTTCAAAATGGACTTCATTTTTGGATTCGTAATATCGAAATTAGCCTAGGGTGAAATTTTGGTATTTTTCTGAAAACTTTCAATTTTTGATGAATAGTGAAACCACTAAGTGGTAGTTAAAAAAACTGAATTTTTCATAAAACTTAATTTTACCGCTTCTGTGAGTGGAATTTCAAAAATCCGAGAGACACGGTTAATATCAATGACTAAAATGTGGTTCAATGAGATGAAAATAATTTTTGGTGAATAGTAACTTTTTACTTTTTTTACCACGGTTAAAAGTAAATAGGGTAATTAAGGGTAAAAGTGTTATTATTATTACCCTAACACATGTCCTAATTCAATTGGATAAGTGTAATTCGACCAAAAACAACCTTAGGAATAAAATATGACCATTTAGGCCCACTTGGATTAGATTATGACATTTATTATTAATTTATTTAAAGAAGGGTTAAAATATTTAAAATCATCGTTTAATAATTAAATCATTTTTAATATGGGTTTATACATAAGATAAATTAGAATATAAATATTCATTAGAAATATAAAAAAGTTTCGTACATAATGGTATTTTATTTGTAATTTTTAGACATTAAATAATGTAATTTATTTATGACAAAATGATGATGTAGTAATTATCTTATTAATGAAATATTGACATAATTGATGTTATAAATACCAAAATAAATGAAATTTGAGACTTTTTATGAATTAAAATAATTTTCCAGGTTAATATGACATGTTATTATTGATTTAATTAACTTGGTTCTAACTAATCATTATGTTATAATTTTCATAAAAATCAATTACTAAATAGTGTCAAAATTCACATAAAATAGTTTTTAAAACAAATATTATATTATTAATTATTATTTTATTCCTAAAAATCTAAGGTTCGGCCAAATGACTTAGATAATGATATATATATTAATAATAAACAACTTGGGGTTCTTTTTTTCATGATATAGTAAGTTTATTAACCTTATAGTGTAAGAAAACAAGAAGACACAGTAAAAGTTAAACTATCTAACTTAAAGTTAAATCTAAATGATAAGGTTAAAATTGATACCTAAAATTGTATAAATTCTATTGTATGAGAGTATTTATACCCATACCCACCTTATCTTTGAACTATATAAATTTGGAGCTATTAAAAACCAAATTTGACTTTATAAGAAAATAATATTTTTTGTTATTCCAAAGGTGCCCCTCTCCTCCCTTATAAAAGGGCACCTCCTCCCTCTCTTCCTCACACCACTTTGATCCTTCAAGCTCGGCCAACCCCTGAAAATTTCTTCTCTCCACTTCCCTAGAGACATCCTAGAGGTCCTGGTCTTCTTCAAAGACCGATTTTTGTTCCCTAAAAGGAGGTCTCAGAGAAGCGCTTCAAAGAAGAGGTAATGTACATTACCGATTCTTTCATCTTTATTTCTTCTTCCACTTCTTCTTCTTTAGTTTTTTCATTATTAAGTAATAACATCAATATCACTCATATACTTACATGTTATTATAAGTATGAAACAACACTATTTCACCATCTATCCATCCTACGGAAAATGAAATCACCGCGCGTGCGTACGTACGGAATACCGTCTCCACGTCGTGGTGTAATCTATTTTCCACCACCACCTTACTTGGATGGGTATAATGGTGTAGATAATGACTATATATGATTATTGTAAAGTGATATTTATTCTTAAATAGTATATATACACTCCAATACAATTCCACAATCATGGGAACGATATCATCGCTCGTGCGTACGTACGGAATACCGTCTCCACGATGTGATGCGACTCGTTCTACACGATCTTCATTGCATAATGATTATATAAATGAATTGAATGAATTAATATGATATATATTACAATAATAACATTCTGGAAATGAGGTATCTATAACCTAAAAAGAAAAATAAGAATTTATTCGACAAAACACGCATAAGAACAAAAAGTAATAAACACCTGAATAACAAGTAGTAATGAAATATTACTAATAAGAAGCTAATAATATGACCATATATGATATCATAAAAATAATTATGATTCTGGAATAAGTCAATAACATTATTTAAATCATTATACAGGAGGTTTGGACACTTACGAAGCAAATTGGACCTAAGGTAAGGGAAAATATCACAATCTCATTTTTATCCGAGATTGTTTATACTTTGGTATTTACTAGGGTGTATTTTCTCATCCACATCCATGTTTCCTCAATATATAATATTTTTTCCATCCACCTAAAATTTTTTAAATCCAATTTTACCCTTCGGTGAGTTTTTATTAAAAGATATGAAAGGAATCTTTTGTCGTTTTTCGTACGAGGTACTTTTTGACTTTTCCAACAAAAGTACGAGAAGAATGTTTTTTTAATTTATACAGCATGAATGGATTTTTAAAACATTATTTCCAAGAAGCTTCCTTTAAAAGTTTTAAAGTTTATTTTTAATCAACTTCTTTTAGTTTAAAATTGTATGACATGTTAAGAAAGGAAAATGTTTTTGAAGTATAAAGGATATTTTCCTCAAGAATAGAGTTCAAGTGTTTTATCAAAATTACATTGATTTGATTATGTTGTGATGGAATTATTTTTACAAATTCCTTTATCTTATATGAATTGTTTTATGATGTCATGTTGTTTAAGAATCCCATTTTAATTACATGGGTTGTGCAATGATGTATGATTTATGATTTTGTGGCACACATAAGAATGGTATCATTATGAGATGGGTGGGACCTATATCTCCCTCCAATGAATTGGGTAAAGATTTTATATCTCATGAGATAGACATGGCTGGAACGACAGGTTAAACCGGTTCAGTGAAACAGGACTGAAATGAGGAGTGAACTCGGTTCAGATATGGACTTTGTCCACTAAGATAGTCTTGGAAATGAGTCTTGACTAATAAGAAATGATTCTCTATGATTATGTGTGTATGCCACAAAGTTTCATGTTTTAAGTTATGATTATTGTGATTACATTTCACTACTATGATTTATCCCATGTTATGAAATTATGATCACTTTTGCAGGTTAATATTTCCAAAAGTTATGTTCTTATGAATATGATGTGATTGATATTTCTTTTGTTTACCCTTACTGAGAATTTGAGCTCACCATTTTGTATGTTTTCTTTCCCCAGGCCAGGAAGAAGGTTATTAAGTAAGATATGCCAAAAGGGACTATAGATATGATGAAATAAATGGGAGACAGTGTAGACGCTTTATAAACCAGTTGTTTATGTTTCCCAGTTTCTAAAGACACTATACCTATACGGTCCTTTCTTGGTTTTGTTATATGTTGTAATAAGTATGCTTCAATTTTGAAGTATTAACAATGTATGTAAATTATGGGTCGTTATAGATTGTATCAGAGGAAAGGTATAGTCAACCTTTGGAAACTAGGATGTGAAAGCCTTAGTAAGAATCCTAAGGATAAGTCTAATCATAGAACACAATCTTAGTGTTTTATAAATGGCCATGAATAACCTAGGATAAGACCTTAAGTGCGAAATTTTATTATTGATTATGTGGTTTTCCTATTATAATTAGTATTGCTCACACTATTTATCTTGGTTTTAGTCAATGGATGGAACCCGAAGGAACCGTGTTAATGCGGAATACGATGGAAAATGCAATGATTGTCCCCCTGAACAACCAAATGTTATGGGAGCTGGAATCCAAAATCTTGTAGCCATGCTCACACAACTTTCTCAAGCTAGGAATCATGAAGAACTTCCAAACGAGCAAAGGAAGGAGCAACATTCTATTGAATCCTTCATGAGGCAGCGTCCGCCTTCATTCAGCGGGTCTACTGATCCATTAATTGCTGAACAATGGATTAGTACTACTGGAAAGATATTTTCATTTCTTCAATGTTCTGAACATGATAAAGTCATCCTAGCAGTGTATCGTTTGGAAGGAGATGCTGATAAATGGTGGAATCTTATTAAGAATACGAGGCAAAGGGATGAAATTGAGTCCATGGAATGGGACGAGTTCAAGAACTTATTTTTCAATAAGTACTTCCCTCGTATTCTCCGAACAAAGATGGAGAAAGAGTTTCTTGAACTGAAGCAAAAGAATGATGAATATGTTGGTACCTATGAAGAAAAATTTACAAGACTTGCAAGGTACGCTTCTAGTATTATTATCCAACCTGAGAGTAAGATCGATTGATTCTTTACTGGCTTAAAACCAAGTCTTCGGAGGGCCTTAGCCATAAGAGACTTCAATAGCTACGAGGAAATAGTTCGATGTGCTCTCAAAGTTGAGATTGAGATTGGAGTAACCCATCAGTCATATGGGTTTGATAAGAAGATGAAAATGGAATTCAAAGGAAAATCTAAAGAGCACACTGAAAAGAAGATGAGCTTTCCCTTATGCTCAAAGTGTGGAAAGAAAAATGGAGGGAGTTGTCTTAAAGGGACAAGTAAATTTTTCAAATGTGGAAAGGAAGGTCATCAGGCATTTGAATACCGCAACGATGGGAAGAAGATGTCTAATGATGCAAACAAACGAAGGGACACACAGAATGAACCTACTATACGTCAATGTTTCAAGTGAAAGGAGATGGGGAATTATGCCAATAAATTCCCTAATCCAAGGGTTGTTGATGATGATCGACATCAACAAAATCTTAAGGCTAAAGAAAAAGGAAAGTCACATGCAATTTCTATCAGCGATGTGAAGTACGATAACGATGTGGTGAAAGGTACACTTACCATCCACTCTAAAGTAGAAAATGTTTTATTTGATTCTGGATCCACCCACTCTTTTATTTCTGAAGATTTTTCTAAGGTTATCACTGTATTACCTCAACAATTAGATGTTGAGTTAGCTGTGACAACACCTAATGGCACAACAGTCACATCAAAAGTTTATAATTCTTCCCTAATTAAAGTTTGTGGGAAAGTGCTTCCTGCAAATCTTGTGATCCTTCCTATAGTGGAATTTGATGTGATTCTTGGCATGGATTGGCTTTCTTTATATGGAGCTCATATCAATTTCCAAAGAAGGGAAGTCACATTTCATATTCCAGATCAATCTATGATCGTCTATCGATGCAAGGATGAACATAACCTTCCAGTGGAAATTTCTTCCATATTATTGGTCTTGATTCCTCTAAATGAGGGTTATTTATCTCAAATGGTTGGTGAGAAACTCATGATTAATAATATGCCCATTGTACGGGAGTTTTATGATGTCTTTCTGGAGGAATTGCCAGGTCTTCCACTAAATCGTGAAGTTGAGTTTTCAATAGAACTCGTACCGGGTGCTTTGCCTATTTCAAAGACACCTTATAGAATGGCCCCAATTGAGTTGCAGGAATTTAAGAAGCAACTCCAAGAGAATATTGATAAGGGATTCATACGCCCTAGTGCGTCACCTTGGGGAGCACCTGTTCTATTTGTTAAGAAGAAAGATGGATCAATGAGACTCTGCATTGATTATCGAGAACTTAACAAGATCACTATCAAGAACAAATATACTCTCCCGCGCATTGATGACTTATTTGACCAACTACGCGGAGCTCAATACTTTTCCAAGATTGATCTTCGTTCAGGGTATCATTAATTAAGGGTAAAAAGGGAGGATATACCAAATATGGCTTTCCGTACAAGGTATGGACACTATGAATTTATAGTGATGCCATTTGGTGTTACTAATGCCCATGCTATCTTCATGGATCTGATGAATAGATTCTTTAGAGACTATCTTGATCAGTTTGTGGTAGTCTTTATAGACGAAATTCTTATATATTCAAAGAGCAAGGAAGAACATTAAGATCACTTGAGAATTATATTGAAGACCCTGAGAAAGGAGAAGCTTTATGCCAAATTTACCAAGTGTGAATTTTGGCTTCAAAGAGTTTCATTTTTGGGTCACATAATCTCAAAAGAGGGGATATCTGTGGATCCAGCAAAAAAAGAGGTTATCGAAAGATGGTCAAGACCAACAACAGTAACTGAGATCCGAAGTTTTCTTGGTTTGGCTGGATATTATCAACATTTTGTGAAAGATTTTTCATGATTATCTAATCCACTCACCAGGTTGACTCGGAAAGGAGTTAAGTTTGTTTGGATGGAAGAATGTGAAGAGAATTTAAAGGAGTTGAAAAGAAGGTTATCCAGTTCACCTATTCTCACACGGCCTTGTAGTGGAGAAAGGTTTGTGATCTACAGTGATGCATCCAAGAAGGGGCTGGGGTGTGTTCTTATGCAAAATGATATGGTGATAGATTATGCCTCACGACAGTTGAAAATCCATGAGCAAAATTACCCAACACATGATTTGGAGTTAGCTGAGGTAATATTTGCATTAAAGATTTGGAGGCATTATCTTTCTGAAGAAAGGTGTGACATTTATACTGATCATAAAAGTTTAAAGTATATTTTCACACAAAAGGAGATGAATATGCGCCAAAGAAGATGGTTAGAGCTGATTAAGGATTATGACTGCTCAATTCATTTCCACCCTGGGAAAGCAAACAAGGTGGAAGATGCATTAAGTCGACAAGACCATGCCAGTTTATCCATGATGAGGATCACAAAAGATCCAATATTTATGGATTTACAAAGGATGGATCTTGGAATTATAATGGAAGGGGGTAAATCGTATCTTTCTCAAATGAATGTTCAACCATCTATACATGTGAAGATTAAAGAGGTGCAGAAAGAAGATGTAGAGTTACAAAAGAAGGTGTGAAATATTTCTGAATTCAACCTTGATTGTGATGGGATAATAAAGTTAAGGAATCGGGTTTGTCTTCTTACCATCCCCGAATTAAAGTAGGAGATGCTGGATGAGGCTCACAGTTCTTCATTCTCTATTCATACTGGAAGCACGAAAATGTATAGGGACCTGAAAGAGTACTTCTGGTGGGATGGCATGAAAAGAGATGCTACTGAATATGTCTCTCGATGCTTGGTTTGTCAGTAAGTTAAAGCTGAGAGACAAAAGTCTAAGGGGATGTTACAACCATTACCCATACCCGAATGAAAATGGGAAAACATCACTATGGACTTTTTCACAGGACTTCCTAAAACATCCAAAGGCAATAATGTTATATGGGTCATAGTTGATCGTCTTACAAAGTCTGCACACTTCATTGTTATTAGAGAGGATTTCTCTCTGGATCAGATTGCCAGGATATATGTAAAGGAAGTGGTAAGATTGTATGGATTACCACTTTATATTATATCTGATCGGGATCCGAGATTTACCTCGAAGTTCTGGAGAAGTCTTCCGCATACTCTGGATACAGAGTTGAGTTTCAGCACTGCTTATCATCCTCAGACAGACGGTCAGTCTGAGAGAATAATTCAAACTCTATAATATATGTTGAGATCTTGCTCTATGGATTTCAAAGGTGGTTGGGATCAACACCTACCTTTGGTAGAATTTTCTTATAATAATAGCTTTCACTCCAGTATTCAGATGGCTCCTTATGAAGCTCTCTATGGAAAGAAATGCAGGACTCCAACTTGCTGGGATGAAGTTGGGGAAAGAAAGCTATTAGGACCTGATCTCGTTGATGAAATGGTAGAAAAGGTCAGATCTATTCAACAACACATAAGAGCAGCTCAGAGTCGACAAAAACGTTATTCCGACAACCGAAGAAAAGACATAGAGTTTGAAGTGGGTGATAAAGTGTTCTTACGAATATCTCCCTGGAAGTGGGTCATGAGATTTGGAAAGAATGGGAAGTTGAGCCCTAGATATATCGGTCCTTTCGAAATACTGGATCGTGTTGGAAAGGTAGCTTACCGATTGGCGCTTCCACCGAATCTCTCTCAAGTTCACGATGTGTTCCATGTATCTCTCCTAAGAAATTACATCCCTGATCCTTCACATGTACTTAGCTCAGAAGTTGTACCGCTGGAGCAAGATCTTTCTTATTAAGAACAACCGATAGAGATTCTGGATCGTAGCAAAAAAGTCCTACGAAACAAGACCACTCGATTGGTGAAAGTTTTATGGAGGAACCACCAATTAGAAGAAGCTACATGGGATCTTGATGATATGATTAGGGAGAGGTATCCTCATCTTTTTGTTACAAAGTGACGAATTTCGAGGGTGAAATTCATTTTAAGGGGGGTAGAATGTAATGCCCGAGACTTTTATGAGAAATATTTTGTTTTTATCAAAGGAATCTTTCACAACACACAACACTAGCTTGGCTTGCTTTACATGCAACCGCGGACTTCCTCAATATTTTGCATCGTACGCAATACCGAGTTTCACTAAACAACGATATGCTATTAAAATAATAATAAAACTAGCCGTTATGAATAGTAATAACAACTTTTTGAAATTTTATAAATTTTATTTTTCAAAATGGACTTCATTTATAAATTTTATTTTTCAAAATGGACTTCATTTTTGGATTCGGAATATCGAAATTAGCCTAGGGTGAAATTTTGGTATTTTTTTGAAAACTTTCAATTTTTGATGAATAGTGAAACCACTAAGTGGTAGTTAAAAAACCTGAATTTTTCATAAAACTTAATTTTACCGCTTCTGTGAGTGGAATTTCAAAAATTCGAGAGACACGGATAATATCAAGGACTAAAATGTGGTTCAATGAGATTAAAATAATTTTTGATGAATAGTAACTTTTTACTTTTTTACCACGGTTAAAAGTAAATAGTGTAATTAAGTGTAAAAGTGTTATTATTATTAC
Source organism: Viscum album (assembly GCA_963277665.1). Classification (NCBI taxonomy): domain Eukaryota; kingdom Viridiplantae; phylum Streptophyta; class Magnoliopsida; order Santalales; family Viscaceae; genus Viscum; species Viscum album. The sequence continues at coordinate 1,386,874,407 of OY728123.1, forward strand.
TCTAACACATGTCCTAATTCTATTGGATAAGTGTAATTAGACCAAAAACAACCTTAGGAATAAAATTTGACCATTTAGTCCCACTTGGATTAGATTAGGACATTTATTATTAATTTATTTAAAGAAGGGTTAAAATAGTTAAAATCAAAGTTTAATAAGAAAATAATTTTAAATGGGGTTATACATAAGATAAATTAGACTATAAATATTCATTAGAAGGATAAACAAATTTCCTACATAATTGTATTTTATTTGTAATTTTTAAACATTAAATAATTTAATTTATTTATGAGACAACGATGATGCAGTAATTGTCTTATTAATGAAATATTGACATAATTGATGTTATAAATACCCAAAAAAATGTAATTTTAGACTTTTTATGAATTAAAATAATTTTCTAGGTTAATATGACATGTTAGTATTGATTTAATTAACTTGGTTCGAACTAATAATTCTGTTATAATTTTCACAAAAATCAATTACTAAATAGTGTCAAAATTGACATAAAATAGTTTTTAAAAAACATATTATATTATTAATTGTTATTTTATTCCTAAAAATCTATGGTTTGGCCAGATGACTTATATAAGGTTATATATATTAATAATAAACAACTTGGGGTTCTTTTGTCTTGATATAGTAAGTTTATTACCCTTATAGTGTAAGAAAACAAGAAGACACGGTAAAAGTTTTTATCTAACTTAAAGTTAAATCTAAATGATAAGGTTAAAATTGATACCTAAACTTGTCTAAATTATATTGGATGAGAGTATTTCGACCCATACCCACCTTATCTTAGAAATATATCAATTTGGAGCTATTAAAAACCGAATTTAACTTTATAATAAAATAATATTTTTAGTTATTCCAAAGGTGCCACTCTCTTCCCTTATAAAAGGGCACCTCCTCCCTCTCTTCCTCACACCACTTTGAGCCTTCAAGCTCGTCCAAACCCTGAAAATTTCTTCTCTCCACTTCCCTAGAGACATCCTAGTGGTCCTGGTCATCTTCAAAGACCAATTTTTGTTCCCTAAAAGGAGGTCTCAAAGAAGCGCTTCAAAGAAGAGGTAATGTCCGTTACCGATTCTTTCATCTTTATTTCTTCTTCCACTTCTTATACTTTAGTTGTTTGATTATGAAGTAATAACATCAGTATCACTCATATACTGAAATTTTATTATAAGTATGAAACAACCCTATTTCACCATCTATCCACCCTACGAAAAACGAAATCACCGCGCGTGCGTACTTACGGAATACCGTCTCCACGTCGTGGTGTAATCTATTTTCCACCACCACCTTACTTGGATGGTTATAATGGTGTAAATAATAACTATATATGATTATTTTAAAGTGATATTGATTCTGAAATATTATATATACACTCCAATATAATTCCACAATCATGGGAACGATATCATCGCTCGTGCGTATGTACGGAATATCGTCTCCACGAGGTGATGCGACTCGTTCTACATGATCTTCATTGCATAATGATTATATAAATGAATTGAATGAATGAATATGATATATATTACACTAATACCATTCTGTAAATGAGTTATCTATAACCTAAAAAGAAAAATAAGAATTTATTCGACAAAACACGCATAAGAACAAAAAGTAATAAACACCCGAATAACAAGTAGTAATGAAATATTACTAATAAGAAGCTAAGAATATGACCATATATGATATCATAAAAATAAGTATGATTCTGGAATAAGTCAATAACATTATTTAAATCATTATACAGGAGGTTCAGACACTTACGAAGCAAATTGGACCTAAGGTAAGAGAAAATATCACAATCTCATTTTTATCTGAGATTGTTTATACTTTGGTATTTATTGGGGTGTATTTTATCATCCACATCCATGTTTACTCAATATGTAATATTGTTTCCATCCACCTACAATTGTTTAAATCTAATTTTACCCTTCGGTGAGTTTTTAGTAAAAAATATGAAAGGAATCTTTTTTCGTTTTTCGTACGAGGTACTTTTTGACTTTTCCGACAAAAGTATGGGAAGAATGTTTTTTTAACTTATACGGCATGAATGGATTTTTAAAACATTATTTCCAAGAAGCTTCCTTTAAAAGTTTTCAAGTTTATTTTTAATCAACTTCTTTTAGTTTAAAATTTAATGACATGTTAAGAAAGGAAAATGTTTTTGAAGTAGAAAGGATATTTTCCTCAAGAATGGAGTTCAAGTGTTTTATCAAAATTATTTTCCATCTAAGATAATATAGGGTTCTGTTTCTATACCTATTATTACATTGATTTGATTATGTTGTGATGGAATTATTTTTACGAATTCCTTTATCTTATATGAATTTTTTTATGATGTCATGTTGTTTAAGAATCCCATTTTAATTACATGGGTTATGTAATGATGTATGATTTATGATTTTGTGGCACAAATAAGAATGGTATCATTATGAGATGGGTGGGACCTATATATCCCTCCAATTCATTAGGTATAGATATTATATCTCATGAGATAGACATGGCTGGAACGGCAGGTTAAACCGGTTCAGCGAAACAGGACTGAAACGTGGAGTGAACTCGGTTCAGATATGGACTTTGTACACTAATATAGTCTTGGCAATGAGTCTTGACTAATAATAAATGATTCTCTATGATTATGTGTGTATGCCACAAAGTTTCATGTTTTAAGTTATGATTATTGTGATTACATTTCACTACTATGATTTATCCCTTGTTATGAAATTATGATCTCTTTTGCAGGTTAAGATTTCCAAAAGTTATGCTCTAATGAATATGATGTGATTGATGTTTCTTGTGTTTACCATTACTGAGCATTACTGAGCAATTGAGCTCATCCTTTTTTATTTTTTCTTTCCCCAGGTCAGGAAGAAGGTTATTAAGTAAGATATGCCAAAAGGGACTATTGATATGATGAAATAAATGGGAGATAATGTAGACGCTTTATGAACCAGTTGTTTATGTTTCCCAGTTTCTAAAGACATTATACCTATACGGTCCTTTCATGGTTTTGTTATATGTTGTAATAAGTATGCTTCAATTTTTAAGTATTAACAATGTATGTAAAGTATGGTTCGTTATACCCCCTTTCATCTATGTTGATGAATTCAATAGCTAATTGGTAATTATATTTTATTTCCCTCTATAATTGGTTTAATTTGTTTGATATTAATAAATTTCATTTTATTCAATGCATGAAAATTATTCTTCCTCTCCCTCTGGTTTACAAAAATAAGATTCCCAGAATGTATAAACTACTATGATAGTTAACAATGTGACAAACCATGAGTGATTAGAAGTATCTGATCCCTAGGCTAGGTGAGATTAGAGATTGTAGTAATTATATCACCTCTCTATTAAATCAAAATGACCAGGGTTGGGTATTCAGATAATATTTTTTTTACTAGATATAAAATATGGGAGATAATATAAGGAATAATTATTTAATGGATAGGTAGGGGATATCTAAGGTTAGGACACTTAATTAAAAACTAACAATTTTAAACTAATTAATCTCATTAATTGTTTCCAAAAAAATAAAACCTATTAAATAAAAGAAAAAACAACCATAACACTTTCCTCTCTGAGAGACAACCTAATTCTACTATTACTGCATTTATCCAGGTTCAAAACAATTATTTGAGACAAGTGACAGGTTTCTCAACAAAACTGGCGTCATTTCCAAGGAGGTAATCATTTTTGTCATAATTTTTTAAAATGATTTATAAAAATGACCATATCAATATCATCTCACCTCATTGGTTTTGATCCATAGGTTGAATTAACTATTTTAGAAAATCTAAGAACCTTAAAAAACACTTAAAAGTGGGGAGATAATTTTTCACAATTCTATTGACAGGTTCCCCATCCTCATCTTCCTCTTCCACCAAAGTGAATTTAGGAAATTAAAACATGGAAAATAACCTAAAACAATTTAATATAACTTTGAGTTAAATTTATATGCCCAATTTTAATAATAATGATCACTTTTAACCACCTAATAATCAATATGATTTTGAACTGAGGATTGGTATGATTCAGCTCCTTCCAAAGTTTCATAAATTGGTAGTAGAGCCCCATAACAGAAATATAAGATAATTTTATATTGTTTTCATAGATTTAAATCCCATTGGAGAATCAAAATATCAAGTTATCAAGAAGGAATTACCCTTCTCTCTGGAAGGAGCATCCATGGAATTGATCTATATCCACTAGCCTAGGGTTGTCATTACATGGGGTGGGATGGAGTAGGTGTTCATCCAAAATTAATTCCCTACCTCAATGATATCTTATATAATGGAATAAATATATGGGATCAGGAATGAGAGAGGAGAAACACTTTATGAATTTTGGGAAAAATTAAATTTATTAATAACCTACTTACCACATCATCCTTTCAAGGATCACAATTTCATAGTATTCTTTTAACAAGGTTTGTTGGATAATGATCAAAATTTTAAAGATAATTCCTATAGAGGATCATTAATAGAGAATTATCCCACTGAGAACATAGATATAATCAAGAAGACCTCATAAAATTCATAGCGATTCACTATGACAATCACAATAATATGATTACATAAGGTAAAAAGTTCTATCTTCCATTTACTTGAAAATAATATTGAAAGGATAAACTATCTTATTAGAAATTTATCTTTGAATAAGGTATAGGAAACATCATCTCCCAAACCTCCAAGAGTGTGATAGCTTTTTTACTCTCAAGACCACTACTAAGATAGATGACCTCATGTACAAGGGATAGAAATTTTTGATGTTTTGTACAAAATATAGTTCCAAAAGAAACCATAAAATAATCAAGGGTACGGTGAGTATTTCAATACTCATTTTAGATCTAGGAACCAACAACAACAAAGTTATATTTTCTACTAAGGTTTCTAACCATCCTTCCAGGATCTTCCCTTATAAATAGTTTTATATTTTCCCTCTATAAGCTACCAAAATGATAAAAATAAAGAACCTCCCATGAATTAATTACTGAAACAACTTTTGGAATCTCAAACCATGCAAAGAACTACCCCCAAAACTCATAGGTCGACACTTAAAGAGATATAAGGACAATACAACCAGATTATGACTGCAATCAATGACTTGATGAATTAGGGTTCAGGTAAGCTTATTGATTAGTCAATTCCTAATCCTAAGGGAAATGTTAGTTAAATTTCAATAAGGATTGTAAGTGAGTTGGGAATTAGTGAATAATCACCATATAGAGAATGAGATGTAAGTGAACATCCCATTATAACTTATGAAACTATAAATTAAAAAGAATTCAAAGTACCTATGTAAACACCTATAGTGAAGAAAGATAAAGGGAATGATAATTTGGAAGATCTAAAATGAACCTAACCTCTCTTCCTATCTAGAGAAATACCCCTCAGAAGACCTAGTGAATATGCATTATAATAGGATATACTAGAGAGATTCCAAAAGGTGGAGATAATAATCTCTTTATGAGAAGTCATCCACCAAATTTCTGGTTATGAAAAAAATCCTCCAATACATGTAAAATGGGAGGATAATATTTCAAGTTAATGAAATGGTAACTCTAGGTAAAATGTCTTTTCACTTTTAACCCCACAAATCACCCAAAAATTCAAAGATAATGGTAAATTCACTATAAATTGCACTATTAGAGAGCATAATTTTTTCCAATGCATTTTTTATCTAAGAAAATAAATTAATGTAATTCCTTATTCATTTTATTCATATATATGGATACAAGAAGTCAAACCTAACTATGTTTTTATACAGCTTTCCAATTGAATCATTGCCTATCGAGTAGGTGTACTCAAGGATGTTCCAATAAGTGTACAAGGATTTTCATTCCCTATTGACTTGTAAATTCTGAATATGGAGGAATGAAAAGGTAAATATCACTCCCTTATCATCTTAAGTTTGATATTTCTCAAGACTAACAAAACAATTATTAAAGTTAATAAGGGTACCTTTCCATGAATTTTTCAGAAAAAATTCTGAATTTTAACATTTTAGATTCAATTGAATACCCCAAGAAGTGAAATTTATTTTTACATTAAACCATTTTGAATTGCTTTGATTCTATGAGGAATAAATTAAAATGTTTTATAATAAAATATGATTAAGGGGATCTCTAAAAACACCTAATTCTTTGGATGAATTTATTTTTGAGAATGAGATGAATATAGAAACTTTGTTTTGTACGAATGAAATATATTTTAATAATATTTATTTTGATGATTTTCTAAAAACTATCACTGAATCCTTTTCATTACACATATTAGGCTTCCAAAATAGAGAACACTAATTTGGAAACATCAATAGAAAACCCCCTATGCTATAATTTAAATTGTTACCATCAAATTTAAAATATTGTTATTTAAAGTAAAATAAAAAATACCAGTAATCATTTAAAATAATTTAAAACTCAAAAAATAGTATCAAATTATAGAAATTTTCAAACAAAATTTCAAGGAATTAGGATGGATTCTAAGATACATTTCAGGGATTATCCCTACCACTAGAATGTATAGTAATTTTTTGAAAAGTGAGTCCAAACTTTTGAGATATCCCCAAAAAGGATCAATACAACCATTCTCAAAATTGTGAAAAAGGATGTAGAAATATTGTTACTATATGGAATAATTTATCCTCTATGAGACACAAAATTGGTGAGTCCCACTCAAGTTGTCCCTATGAAAACCGGATACACAATTTTGGAGACTGATAATAATGATTTTGTGCACACAAGAATTCATAATAGTTGTAGAGTTTTCATTTAATATAATAAATTAAACCATGTGACCTGAAAATACCACATCTCTATTACCTTTATAGAACATATGTAAGAGTGGATAGCTAGGAAATTTCATTATTGTTTCCTTGAGGGATTTTCTAGATAATTTCAAGTTCTAATTTCTTTAGAGTACCAAGATAAGACCACCTTAACTTGTCCCCTCAATATGTTTTCTTAAAAAATGATAGATTTTGATATTTATAATTCTATATCATAAATCCTGATGGACTATTAAGAGAGTAAACTTGGAGTTCGAAAACGTTGGAGAGCCAAGGAAGCTACAAATGATGGAGCATGAAGAGCTGAGAAGAGAGGAATATGAGAATTACTTTATATATAAGATGAAATCTAGATCTATCTATGATAGACTCATCTAGAAATAAGATTTTAATATTAGAGGTAAATATTTATTGTTCTCCTCAAGGATGGATCTTATTCTAAGAAACTTTATTCCAAAAGAATTGGAATATATAGAATAATTAAACCTTTTACATTCAGTGTAGTTGAGATCAAGTGATTTGATTCATAGATCCCCTTCAAATTAAATAGATTTAAAGTGAAACATTACCGTAAATATTTTTGGAAATAACTGACCGAGGATTCCAAACTCCTACCTACTTCTATTAAATAAGAAAAACTAGGATATCTCTTTCCTTCACACTAATCTAATCATATCTTACTTAATATGTTTTCCTTGATAAATCCATGCTGGAATTAAAAGGAAGTGTATCTAAACTAAGTGTGTGGGATAGAGTAAAAATTAGGTTAGGATGTAAATACACTTTTTTTACATTACATTTTGTCTCTATCCTAAAAATGAAAAAAATATCATTTTGTAAATTTTTTCTATATATTTTGGTTTTTATATTTTTGGAGTGTAAATATTTATAAAAAATTTGAACATCATTATTATCCTATGTAGTTTAAATATCCTGATTGATAGGAGGAATTTCATTGGTTCTAATATTGTCATAATTGGATGATTTTAAAGTGAACTCACCCTTGAATTCATTGATGTTTCTACTTTTGAACTGGGAAAAGAGTTGTAAATGAAAAATAAGTTAGTGGAACCAAAATCATAGCTTAAGGGAACTAGAGTAATAAAATCAAACCAAAGTAACCTAACCTCAGTGACTAAGTAGTTCCTCAGTGATCCTTCTTAAAATAAAATCTAATAGCTCTTATGAATTGTAGTAAAACAAATAGATGGGATATGATTTGGAAATCTTCTTAAGTCAAAATTAGTATGAGTGTGTTTGTTTTAACCATCAAATAAGAGTTAGAGTGACCAAAAATCTGACTACTAAAGTAATTCTTTTATTCCTTGACTATTACAATTATTCATGGGTGATACCTTCTATCTTGGGATGGCTCATATATGGGTATACCTACACTAATTCAATAAGTTCCTTTATAGAGTTATTTTCACAAATATGGATAGTAAAAATTCAATAAGTGTTAATGGAAAAAGGGGATGTATAAGTTTGGGTAATTTTAATTTTGGATGTATAATATGCATCTAATATATCTAAATTTAATTTAATAAGTATCATATAAGTATGAAAATGAACCTAGGAAATGGATCTTGGAGAGAAATAATTAGGAAGCTCCAACTTGTTAAAATATTACCTCCACAAAGATCTATTCCATTTAAAAACTTAAACTAGAACTTAGTTTGGAATTGAAATCAGGAATTGAATTTAATTCTTGAAGTAGGTAGTATAATTCAAAAAATATAGGTATTTTAATAATTTAATTCAATATATTTCTCTAGAATATAATAGTTCAAGTGTTGGGGAGTGATAAGAACCTAAAATTTCAAAAAAAATTGAATTTCATTGATAAGTTCCCCATTATTAATTCAAATACCAGGAAATTTTTGATTTTGACACAATTTTTGAAATCTAGGACTTATCCAAAGTAAAATTTAATTTTTTAAGTGGATTATTTAATTTTTGAATTTAATGAATAAAGTTATACATGATTTTTGGATTTTGTTACTTAATTTTTTTATTCAATGTTGAAGTCAATTTGGGAATTAAATTTCAAAATAGATCAAATAGGGATTTTTTAATTTTTTTTTTAATTTTTAGTTAATTGAAATCCATAAATTTGTTTCTTATAAATTTGGTAATTCATTTTGATTTTGAATGTTTTGGAATCAAATCTCAAATTAATTTGTAAATGTATTTAGTTTTGAATTTTCATAATTTTATTCATTATTTGGAATAAAAAAACCATAATATTACTAGAAGTAAACTCAAAATTTGATTTGGAATTTTAATTTGAATTTTTTGAAATTTAGATTAAATTATGTATTTTTTTAATAGTTGGAATTTTAATTTAAGAATATCTAAATATTGAATCAATTGTGAATTGAAAAATCATGAATTTTGATTGATTTGTTAATTTTTGAATATAACATTAATTTTAGAATTAAATTCAATACTATGGGATAATTTTTAAATTCTTTTAATTATTTTTATTATTTTTTAAATTTATTTAAACATATCTTATACTGAGTCTCGATTTTTAATTTTGGATGTTGAAAACAAAAAACAAAAAAGGGTCATACTAACCATATGAAGGAAGCATGATCACTCAACCGACCATTCCCACCAACTAACTCATGGTCTATATACCTACTATGTTCTAAAAATTATCAATGTTTGGAAGTGATCACACCTTGAAAATTAAAAGTTACTGCATGAAGAATCATCCAAAGTCAGTATAATGGCTGCAAGAGACAAAATAATATCTTACTTACCATACTATTTCACCATAGTCATTCAAATAATTGTGGATTACCTACTACATGACCTTAAGAAGACATCATATTCAACCTACTACAAGAATTTTCCACTAACCATGAATGAATTTACAAGTTACCGTGTGAGTCCACATCAAGATACCGCAATTTCATTCCTTGTTCACACAACTAATCATGGACTTCTTCTCTCCATAGTTGACCATGGATTTTACCACAAGGAATATCTTACCAATAAATCATCTATATCCACAAAAATAAAAAAAAATGATGGATTTCATAACCTACCTCATACCCAATCATCTTAAACACTCTAAATTGGTTTTTCAGATCTTGCATAACCATGGAATCACTTACACACTCCATGATTATTGATGAAGCTGGTTATAGAAGACAACTATGCTCATTAAAACACTATATCAGGGGATTAGAGGCCAATTTTTTCTGATGCTTAAAGATGAGGTTATCTAAAATTGGTAAATCAGTTGACTATGATGAGTTTTTCTTGAATTTTTATGTTGCATACTATTTTGAATTAGTCTTATTGAACTCCAATGATCTACTTTGGGAAGATAACACCACTAAAACAAAAATAAGTAAAAATACTAAATAAAAATCAAACCAAGGAAGTCGAGGTTGAATTGAGGACATTAAAAATCAATTTTTTTAGGTTATCTGATCTTTCAACAAGAACCGATAAAATCAAATACACTGATTATCTCCAATCAAAGATCCCCAAAGTTCATCTATGGAATAATTCTCAAATCATGGATGAGATGTATGAATAATTGATAAATGGATAATGAACCACATATTATTTCATTATTAGGATAATATTAGAGGTGATGGGGACCTCAATTTTTCTGAACATACTAGATATGAGCTTGAATGTCGGTGCACATTGACAAATAAAAATTTCATGCATAATTTTAAATGTTTTTCAACTATTTTTAATGGTTTTTAATGTAATCACCCCATGAATTTCAATGTTTTATTAAATAATGGGTAATTTAAAATGTGAAATGAAAATGATCTAAATATATTAAATTAATTAGGAGTTGAAATTGGTAACTTATTTTCTATATTATATTGAAATTTTATTGAAGTGTTTATATTTTTAAGAGCTTTGTAAAATAAATGGCCAACTGAGGTACATCCCTCAATGTAAGGCCCACATGCCACATAGGTAGTCCTAGAGGGGGAACCCAGCCATGCATGCCACAATAGGTCTAGTCTCATAGGTAGGATTAATAGGGGATGCGGCTCATTCATGGACCATAGTGAACCTTTTTCGCTTCCACCCTATTCCTCAACCCTCCATCGCTACCTTCATCAGGAACCTCCATTGTTGACACCCTAAAGATCAAGGTCGAGCTTTCTTCCACTACTTAAGCACCTAGATTCCACATATCATCCCTACACCCTCAGTGACCTCCATGATCCATTTTAAGGTTCATTCATCCTTTTTTAAGGCTGGATGAGAAAGATGATACTTTATTCCCCAACTTCATCACTTTAGTTTTCACACTAGCAAGTAGCTTGCTACTGGTGGACTCTACCGATTCCACCAAAATCCACCACAGTCGGCCAAGAAATTAGTGACTCATGAGACACTATTGGATCTAATGGTGACTTGTGAGACATTTTTGAGCCAATGGAGACACTTGATCCATCATTGATCTAACATAGACTCATTAGACATTATTTATCCAATGGCGACTCATGATACATTGATGAGACAATGGTGTCTTGTGAGCCATCGTTGGATGAAATAGTGCCTTGTGAACCACCATTGGACCCAACAGTGCCTCATGAGCTACTATTGAACCGATGGTGGCTCATAAGACATAGATGAGTTGATAGTGTATTATGATCCACCCTTGATCAAATGGTGACTCATGAGCCACCATCAGATCCAATAGTTACTCATGATCCATCATTGAGTTGATAGTGACTCACGAGACACTTTTGGCACCGATTGTGACTCATGATCCACTATTGAATGGTTTCCACCACTACATGCCTCCATATTTCATCATTTCCTACTAAATGGGGGATCACATTCTCTAACACCCTTCAAACCTGTTGATCTGCTCGACTCATCTAGCCAATGAGCAGTCCAGATGAGGTTCGATGGAAGCCTTAGATACTCTCTATTATATTTCCACCAAGATCCAACTTCTGTTTTACAATAATGAATTGCTTGACACATCTGTCCACTGTGAAGGATGGATGAGGTCTGATGTCCACTTCAATGCCCTCCATGAACCCCTTGAACTCTATAAGTAGCTCATGTAGCCCTACTAGATCCATCCACATATGCTTATACCATGCACGAGTTGTGAACACAAATAAGGATCAATGATGCCATCAGTCCTTACCGAATAAGGGAACACCAAATATGATGGTTTGTATCATTGAATATAGATCAAACGTATCCTAGATATATTTTAAAAATATTTTAATATATTTTCACTGAAGAAGCCCAAATAAAACCCCATATAAAAATTTAGGGAGTTGATGCCAAAAAAAGGAGTACCCAAAGGACAAAACACTCATCACTGCTTCTTGAGACTCTATTTTCACTACTTTACTTTATTTATGCTTTTATTATGTCCTCCACATAATATAACCCCAATTTTTCCTTAGTATTGGAGTGGTATATCCATTCTGTGATTAGGTGAAGGGGAGGTGACCCATTGTAATTTTGGAGTCTTAGTTCTATAAAATTCTTCTATCTCTTTTAGTTTATTGAAATGTTTTTAATTTATGAATTCCAAGTTTTAATGGGATGGGATTGTGTTTTGTTCTAAATATTAACATTCTAAGTTTTTATTGATTAAACAATTTTGATTATCCAACTTCTTAGTATTGGATCACACCAATTGGGTGATCCAGTTTCAGAGATAGAAATTACTAGTGATGTATAAACAATTGGGGAAGACATATTGGGATAATCTGAGCACTTAGGGTACTCAATTAATAATTTGGAATTTCCTAGGTGATGATATATGGGAGATCCACTATTCCTCTTTCAATTTGAAGGAGGATATCCCAAACAAGGAAATTGGGAGGATTATTCTCACTATCAATCATTTTAAATAAATTTTAGACAAGGATAAATGATTTTTAATGCATTAATTAAAATAATTAATTAAAAGTACTACATTTAAAAAGGACCATGATATCATTACAAAAAGGGAATACAAACCTAAAACCTAGTCACTTTTCTCAAAACTAATCTTCATAAACCAAGTCTCTTGATTCCTACTCATTCAAATTATAGATCATTAATTTAATTTTTAATTCATGACATCTTGATTCAAAACACCACTCTTTATAGATGACTTAATTATTTAATAATACCATACCCTTAGGGGAAAAATTATCTTTTTCCACACCCCACGAATGGTTGGTGTCATGTACCAAGTGTTCAAGGTATTTCCACAAAGAATCTCTAAATAGAGAAATAGAGATTCACTGATCTCAACTCTACTTTAGTGCTGCAATCCTCTATACATAATCATGAACATCAAGGAAATATGACATATAATATCAAAGGTATTTATGATTGAATTGATGAATATAAATATTGAGAACCAAAGGTGTTGATGGTTGAACAAATGATGATGTATACAATCTTGAACAAAGATGAATATCTCCACCATGAGTCACATTCTTGTTCCTTGATGAAGATAATGAGATACATCTAAAAATATTCAATATAGAAGACAATCTGATCTCAAATGAAGATGAACTCAGTGAATATAAAGAGACCCAAATTAAACTATATGATTTTCCAGACCCACTTCTAGGATTTTGAAGTACAAATCTTGGACCTATCCTATAAATATAGAATCATCCACACCACATGCATCACAAAAATCCTCACCTTAAGCTGGAAAATAATCATCTACCACTTCTCTATAATATAGTAAATCACTTATATATTCCAAATCGAATTATCTATGGATGAGTATGGAGCTCATTCATGGATAGAGTGAAAAAGTAGTTATGAGAAATTGTGGAATTCTAAGGAAAATATCATCACCCAAGGAATGGAAAAACATTGATTATCCAAAGAATAAGAATTCACTGAGGTTATGAAATGAAATCAAAGAACATTCCCAAATTCTAGATTCACCTTAAAGATTTAAATAAATTCATTCCACTCATGTATAAGGAATTTCAATGTGCAGTAAGAATCTATATCCATTCATCTATAAGTAAAGAACTATTCACTACTGTTTAGGGAGGTTTCTTCCATGCTCACTAAATCTAAAGCTACATATTTTTCATTACTCTATTTCTATTGATATATTAACTCTAGTGATAGAACATTAATCCATTAATGGATGATATAAGGAGATCTCATTCCCCTTATTGAATAATTCAATAGATAATTGATAATTCTCTTATATTTCTATCTAAATTTTTTTAACTAAGTTTGATTTTATGAAATATATTTTTATTTGATACATGAAATTATTCTTATTCTCCCTTTGGTTTTCACACACTGGACACCCACAACTTTTATACTACTATGATAGTTATCACTGTCACAAAACATGAGTAACTAGAGATATAACATCATTAGGCTAGGTGAGATTATATATTTCAGTAATTGTTTCATCTATTTGATTAAACCAACATAACTAGGGGTGGGTAGTTAGATACTATTTGGTTTTAATATTGAGAAAATAGGGGAGAGAAGATAAGGAATTATGATTTAATAGATAGGGTGGGGGCTATTTGAGGTTAGACCAGTTCATTATAAAACTGAATTTAAAACTAATAGATCTCATTTAGTGTTTTCACAAAATTAAACCCATTAAAAAAATAAAAAAAACACATTCATAAAATTTTCCTCTTTGAGAGACAACTCGGGTCCACTATTACTAAATTTATCTAGGTTCAAAAAAATATGGTCCATTCGATAGGACACTCATCATTTGGACACTATAAGGAAATGATTTTCGTGCTGTCTGATTTTTTGAGAAAAAATCCATTTTTGAAGGAAATATCATTTGGTGGTGCAAGGTGTATTTTACAAACCAAACTTTTATAAATAATTTCCCTCTTTTTGAATAAATAAATGCATTATTAAGTAATAAATTTATAGAAAAAACATGTTCTACTTTGGTTATTTTGGAATGTTATATCATGCCAGATTTAAAATACCAATAAGAATCATGACCATTGATAATATAGTCATTGAACAGTGGTCGTATTATAAATATTTATAAAGGATTATGAAAAAGACTAATTGACACAGATGAAAGAAGTGATGGCAAAGACCAGTATGATCATACCCTATGAATCCCATTTGTCAGAGCTTCCAAGAGAGATAGAATCACTGGGATTTTCCCTTAACCAAGACCAAGTCAAGACCCAACAAACTAAAGTCTGGGAGAAACTGTATATGGAATAATTTCAAGCTCATCTAAATCATGTCCCAAACCATGTTTATTGACCCAGCCCCATGAAAATCTCACCATCACACACCTTACCCTTATGGTGTTTTCTAGTCTAATAAAGTGCTATGTATCTAGATCCCAATGGTATGATTTTTTTAATTTTTTATTTTTAATAAAAAAATGTTTATATTAATATTTTATTATTATTAATTTTTAAATGATTAGAAAATGATTTTGATAAAAATTTAATTTTTATATGATGAATCAAATTTTATATTTTTCAAAAATGTATAGTGTCTATCAATACACTCTATTTTAATGAATTTGAGAATTTTATAAATAGATTATATTTTAATAAAATATTATTACTAAATAGTTTTTATTAATTATTAATTATAATGTAATTTTATAAAATCAAAAAAATTATAAGTGTTAGAAAATTTTTATTATCAAAGAAACCATTATTTTCATTAAATGGTTATTTTTATGTAAAAGATTAAATTCTCATATTACAAGAATTATTTTGATAAAATAAATATTATTTTTAAAATCATCACATAGAAATTATCCAATTTTTATTTTTTCATAATTTTTAGTGATAGTCGAATTTTCCAGTAAAAATTAAATACAATATAAATATATTGTACGTATCATTACATCATAATGACCCAATAGTGATGTAATATATTCCATAAAAGGTACACTACAACAAATATGGCTTTTATCAATCCTATAAAAGTGCATTAACCGTGATAAAAAAGCGTTCTTAATCGAGGAGAGGACAAAGGGGGTCCCTTTTATCAACATTCAGAAAAGCGCTAATAAAAGGGGCCCCTTTATCAGTGCTAAAAAAGAACTGATAAAAGTCAAAAAAAGTTAAAAATAATATATAATGCAGGGGGTCTTTTAACAGCACTTGACCCCCTATTAGCACTAGGCAGGCCCCATGTGACTCTCCCACGTGCTTCCCTTGCCTGCATTATCCCCCACATGCCTGTGCGCCCCTCCTTTCTTCCACCTGAACTCGAACACGCTACCTCCCCCCTTGTGGGCCTGCACCTTTACCACTAAGCCATTTCATTTTTTTCCTCTATTTAATGATATATCTATAGATATATATAGTTATATTTATTCGTATATTAATATAGATTCATATAAATATAAATATATTTAGTTATATTAATACATATATATTTATTCATATATTAATATATATATTTATTCGTATATTAATATAGATTCATATTAATATAAATAAATTTAGTTATATTAATATGTTTATTTGTATTCATATATTAGTATATATATATTTATTCATATATTAATTTATATTTATTCATATATTAATTTATATTTATATTTATATATATATATATTGTTATAATTTCGTAACCATACATTTATTTGTATATTAATATATATTTATAAGATTATTTTTAAATACATTTATAAAATATATTCTTTTATGTGTGTTTATAAATAAATAAATACATACATACATATATACATACATATCTACAACACACACACACACACACATATATATATATATATTTACGAATAAATACATATATATGTGTCTTTGAAAAGCCATAGAATGTTAAAATGACCATAACTTCTAATCTAGAAGTCAGTTTCAACACGACAACCAGTGAAATCAAAGAAAATGAAATAGTTTTTTATATGATATGTGGTACAGGCCTAGAGGACATCCGGATCAGAAGTTATATCTGTTTAAATGTTAAAAAATAGGGGTATCCCGATTAAAAACTCAATTTTGGAGGCCTTTTGGGCCTTTTGGGCCATAAAAAAGCAACCAAAGTTTTTTTGGGTCACTAGCATGTAGAGGTCATCATAATCTTCAATTTGATTTGTTGTAGAGCTCAAATGGACACCAAAATAAAAAGTTATGGGCATTTGAAGTTTGAGTTACATTTTCAACTTATTTTAGATCACTTTTCACTTTTTTATTTTTTGTGTCTTCATATTGTTATTAAATTATTATTAATCGATGATAATTAGGAAATTTTTAATTATTAAATTTTTTTAAAATATTTTAAATCCATTTTCACTAAATTTATTATATATTAAATGTAATATTCTATTTATACTTATCTAAAACGTATTTAAAAAATATATATTATTTAAATATCCATATAAATGTACTTATATAATAATATACTATTTTTACTTATTTTATTAAAATATAAATTTTATCAGGGATAGGAAAAAGTGCTGATAAAGACCCCCTTTATTAGCGCTTCTAAGAAAAGCGCTGATAAAGGAGTTCCCTTTATTTGCGCTTTTTTAGCGCTGTTAAAGGTTCCCCTTTATCAATGCTTTTTTAGTGCTAATAAAGGCCCTCCATTTATTAGAACTTTTTTAGTGTTGATAAAGGGTGGCACTTCCCTTGCCTGTTTTTATAGTAGTGGTATATGCGACCCAATATATATTTCCCCTTTGAAATAAATTATTTTTAAGGTTATTTTATTAATTTTATAAATCCATAATGAATCCTCCAGGACCTACATTATTTTTTAAGGATTTAAAATCAATTCATTATAAACAAGACTCACTTCCACATCAACAAGGGTATTATTTTAATGAGATAATTTTTTAAACTTATAAAATAATGAAAAGCTTCAATTTTTTAGAAACCATGAGAAAAAACCAAGGTAAGAATTGTGGTTTCTGTTTCTTTATCATATAGGGTTAAAAACATATGTTTGGAAATTAATAAAGAATTATCCTCTCTTTTTCTATATAAACCCTACCAAACTCTCATTCCTCTTCACTAAAAACTCATGTAACCTGAAATTAATCTTTCCTTTCCTCCCTAAGGTCCACCTAAGGTACCCAAAATCTCTCAATATTCTCCTTCTAAGTGTTTAGAAGCAGCCTCTCAAGATAATGGATCCTCTCCTTATCCTCTTTATTTAACCTCTTTAACGTTATTCATTTTAATATCCACTTTTTTAGGTTGGGATAGGTTTTTTATTCAGGACTATTAATTTACTTATGATTAAAAAGTAATTAGAGACCCATTTAACTCTTATATATCAATAATATAAACCTTTATGTACATATGTTATACTACCAAAATTATCCTATGATTTTCCATGACAAACATTTATATTGGGAATACCCATCTCTATTTCCACTCAAGGGTATTCACCTAGTTGTATATATCCTTAATTTATTATGGATTCTTATTCTTGTAACCTATAACTTTTAATAATGGGGTTAAGATTTATGAAATAAAACATTATTTTTTATGATATATGTGGCACACTTTTTCATGTATATGATATGAGAGTGAAAGGTGGGCCTGGAATTATATATCCCTCCAATGAATTGGGTAATGTTTTAATCTCATAGATTCCATGTATGGTGTATGGGAGATTATCTTACGAAAAAATATTTATGTTGTATTAGTGGTTATCCTTGACTTATGTCTATGGTTTAATGTTTTAAGTTGTTGCCTTATTTCTATGTTTCTCTTATGTTACAATGTTATATCATGACTCATTGTTCAAGATTACGACTCTAAAACATATTATTTTACCTTGATATAACTCTTGGAAAACATTTAATACATTAAATTATGCTATTATTTTTTTATTCTCTTATTTGGATTTATCTCTCACCCATTTCTTATGTGTGTACCCTGGGTAGCTAGTGTGGTTTTTGAAGAACAATGGAATTTTATGAGCATCTTAAGATAGTTTTCAATAATTTAATTATATTCCTATTGATTAATTTTTATAATATGTACCTAATTTTAAAAATACACTAGGAATAATGATATTTTTGGATTGTATTATGTATATATTTATGTAATAAATCGGGAATTAAACTGTATTAAATTATGGGTTGTCGTAAATGGTATCAGAGAAAATTCTAGTTATTATTCATATTAAAATTAGAAAAAATATATTAAAATAATTAGGGATAAAACTAACCATTGTAAACATACTTAAATTTTATTAAATTATGGATTAAGTGGTTTACAAGATAATACATATCTATATGGATACTATAAGTGGTTGTGGCTTTGGCATAGATGTACATAAGGATAATAACCCTGAAAAAGAACACATTGATATTGACTCAATCATTACCTGGTTCATGAAAACAGGCCTTGTTGTACACTTGGTCTAACACTCCCAAATTAAATGCTTTGGTAAATTCACAATCTCCTTATAAACCATTATTAAAGGAACAAAGAAAATGACCATAAGATTTTATATTATGAAAAAAAATCATGGATAACTTATATTGAAACCTAAAAATTCATATATTAAGGAATATATGTCATTTATGATTTATCACATTAATGTTCCTGGTTTCCCATTTATTTGTTTAAGACTTTAAAAATACAAATCCCTATTTTTCCTTTTATTCTAGTTAATGGCTCGAAATAGGAGGAACCAAGTCAACAACCAATATCATGAGAAATGTGATGACTATCTAAATGATATGTCGAACATTATGGGAGCTCAGGTAAGACCTCTTGTGATTTTTCCACACCTTCAATCACAAATAACAATTAAAAACTACACATAATTTAATTTAAAAACATGTCAATGAATATGAGGATGACGTCTCAAGTAAGTTCATCTGATAAAGGAGATCAAGGAAATAAGACCCAATTTCCTTTTTGAAAAAAATGTGGAATGTGTATCCAAGGGAAATGACACAAATGAACTATGAGATGTTTTAAGTGTGTAAAATAGACCATAAAGTAGCTAATTTCCATTGAAAAATTAATATCATGATGGAGGGAAATAAATTTCAATATAAGGTACCATTAATAGTTTTATGACATAAATATGGAAAAGTTATGAATTATCAAAGTCGATGCTCTATTATAAGGGATAACAAGCATGATGAGAACCTAAAATCTATAAAATCAAGTGGAAAAGGAAATTCTTATGCATATATGGATCATAAATAATGAATTACACAAAACCTCTACTCCATAATTGTGTATGTCTTGTTATATTTCAATTCATTCCACATTATTGTATCTTGTAAGTTTTATAAGAACATAAATTCCCCACCCCAATTGATTTGATATCATCAAGGAAAACATAATCAATTATAGTATAAAAATTTTATTTTTTTTGGAATATTAATTTTTTAAAACTTATTATTCTACCTTTAGATTAATTAGATTTAATTCTATGCACGATTTTGATTTATTTGTATAGAGCCAACCTTAATTTTTGAGAGAATGGAATCACCCTTCATATAGAAAATCATCCTATGATTCAATACAAGTTCAAGGAGGGGTATGAATCTATTCCAGTATCATCATATCAAGAATTGATATTATTGCCTTATGATCAAAAATATCATTCTCAAATGATTAAGACTATGGAAAATATCATCCTTGAAGAAAACCCATTGTGAGGGAATACATTGATGTATTTCCTAAAGAATTTACAAGTCCTCATTCTAGATGAGAGGTTGAATTTTCAATTGAGATTATACCGAGAGATTTTCCAATATCCAAGAATCCCTACAGAATGGTCATTGTTTAACTTGAGTAACTAAATAAACAATTAGAGGAGGATCTAGATAAAGGGTTTAAACATCCACCATGGGGTGAACTGGTCCTAATTTTCAAGAATAAGGATAAATCAACGGAACTTCCCATTTATTATCGTGATATCAACAAGATCACAATAAAGAATAAGTATCCTCTTCCACATATTTATGACTTGTTTGATCAGTTACATGGAGCTCAGTATTTCTCAAAGTTGGATCTTGGGTGGGTATATTATCAAGTAAAGGTAAATAAAGAGGATATCCACAAGACTACTTTACAAACATTTTACAAGCACTATGCATTTATATTTATTCCTTTTAGACTCACAAATGCTCTAGAAATATTCATGGACTTAATGAATATATCCTTCATGGATTAACTCAAAAAATTTGTGATAGTATTTATATATGATATTCTTATCTATAAAAAAATGAATAACATGAGGTGCATTAAAATATAATACCAAAGACCTTTCAGAAGGAAAATTTATATGAAAATTATAGTAAATGTGAGTTTTGGATGGAGAATGTAACTTTATTGGGGAATGTTATCCCCAAAAAATGGATATATATAGATCCTTCAAAAATAGAGGCATTTGAAGGATGGACCAGACCAACATCTGTGATGAAAATCCATAGTTTACTTGGATTAGCTGGGAACTTTCATCGATTTGTGAGAATCTTCTCATGATTTTCATGCCCAATAACCAATATTACTTGGAAGAGAGTCAAGTTTTTATGGATTTATGAATGAAAAGAAAGTTCCAAATAGATAAAGAAGAGTCTAATCATTTATCTTGTTCTCACATTACCCATTTTTAGGGAAGGATTTTTTATCTATAGTGATGCATCTAAAAATTAATTTGGTTGTTAACTCATGAAAGATGACAAAGTGATAGAATATGCCTCCCATCAATTAAAGATCCATGAATAGAACAACCTAATGCATTATCTATAATTGGCAGTAGTGATATTTTTATTGATGATTTGGAGACATTATCACTATGGGTAGAATTTTGATATATATTCAAATCATACAATCCTCAAGTATATATTCACACAAAACGGTATCAATATGTACCGATGAAGGTGGTTAGATCTGATCAAGGATTATGATTTTTCAATCCATTACCATCATTGGAAGGAAAACAATGTGGTAGATTCTCTAAGTATAAAGGATCCTACAACCCTATCCATTATGAATATTGTAAGGGATCCAATCATTATGAACATTCAAAGGATGGACATGAGGACAAAAAATGATATTTAACTCACCTTTCTCAAATAACTACTAAACCATATATTCTTAAAAGGATCAAGAAGGCCTAGAAAGATGATGAGTTTATACAAAAGAAGGTAGTGAATATTTTGTAATTTGACTTTGTTGAATATGGACTCATAAATTTTAGAACTTGGATATCTGTACCATTAAAACTATAAATGAATAGTGATGTTCTAAATGATGCGCATAGCTCATCCTTCTCTATTCTTCCCGGAATAACAAAGATTTATAAAGATTTAAAGAAAACCTTTTGGCAGAAAACATGAAGATGGAGATTATATAGTTTTTATATTGAAGATTGGTATACCTAAAATTCAAATAATAATGACATTAGTCTAAGAGTATGATAAAATAATTACATATTTCAGTATAGAAATTGAAAAACATAATGATGTATTTTTTCGTACGTCATAAAAGGTAATAACACCATAAAGGTTGTAGTTTATTACCTTAAAAAATAGTCCTATTCCATTTCTTTCAAATAAAATTTCTCTCTTGACAAACTCACCAATATATAAATAAGGGAAGTGGAAAGACTGCAAGGTTTTACACTAACTATTGTATCAGATCAAGATCTAAGGATTAACTTGAGGTATTTGAGAAGCCTTCAGTAAGAATTTGATATAGAATTGAGATTCAACACTATTTACCACCATAATATGGATGGTAATTTTGAAAGTAATATTTGAACACTAGAGTATATATTAATATCATGTTCAATGGATTTACAAGGATGTTGGGACAAACACCTTCCCCTAGTGGAGTTCTCATATCATAATAATTTACATTCTGGTATTAAAATCAAAACTTATGAGGGTCAATATGGGAATAGGTGTCAGACTTTGACATTCTAGGATGGATTTGGATATAAGAAACAAATGGGACATGATCTTATCCAATATATTATAGATAATTTTCAAACTATTCAGCATCATATGAAATCCACACAAAGTCAATAGAAAAGCTATGAAAGTAATTTTCAATGGGACCTAAAGTTTGGGGTCAGATATAAAGAGTTCCTTTATATATCATTAAGGAATAAATTCATGATGTTTTGGAATAAGGCAAGGCTTATTCCAAGATACATCATCCTCTTTGAGATCCTTTATCACATTGGAGTGGTGGAAGATCGACCAGCACTCCCACCTAACCTCTCTCAAGTATGTGATGTGTTCCAAGTATCCCTCTTGAGGAAGTACATAACATAGCCCTCACATGTACTGAATCCATAGGTAGTACCATTGAAAAATTATATTTCATATAAGGATTATCTTTTAAAGTTCATAGATCATAGATACAGGGTTCTATGAAACAAGACAACTCACCATGTCACCGTGTTGTGGAGGAACCATGAGTTTGAGGAAGCTATATAGGAACTGGAAGAGGTAATGAAAAGGAAGCACCCTCATATATTTTAGTGTATGAAATGAAACTTTTTAGGGTAAAATTTCTAAATGGTTTAATAATGTAATTACATAGACTTTTATAAATTAAATTCCATCTCTTTTAATAAATAAATTCATTATTATATAATAATGTTACTGAAAATTCATGCACCAATTTTGATATTTTGGAATGATGAATCCTATAATATTTAAGATAATGTTAAAAAAATAACCATTAATAATAGATCCATTTAACATTGGTCACATTAGTAGTATATATAAAGGATTATAATAAAGTGAAACTGAAATAGATGGAAGAATAGATTCCCTCAACCAGTAGGATAGTACCCTATGAATCCCATTTATTAGAGCTTCTAAAGGATATAACATCACTAAAATTTTATGTTGACCAAGTCCAAGATGATATTTGATAACTAAATCATGATTTAAATTGATTATGTGAGAAGTTCAAGCTCATCAAGCAAAGTTTTCTGAACCACCACAATAAAATTTTACCATCACACACCTTACCCTTAGGGAATTTGCAGATGTAATAAAGGGTTTTGTATATTGAACCTAATAGTATGAATTTTTATATATAATTTTTAATAAAATAATGATTATATTTTTAATAAAATAATTATAATATTATCCTATATTATTATAATTACTTTTTTAATGATTAGATAACAAGTTTGATAAAAAACTAGATTTTGATATGATGAAACACAAATTGTATTTTTGGGAAATGTATAGTTTCAATCAAGAAACTCTATTTTAATGAATTAAAGAATTTTTAAATGAATTGTATTTTAATAAAATTTTATTATTAAATAACTTTTATTAAATATAAATTATAATATAATTATATGAAGTAAAAAATAATTTTTCAAAGGGTCAGCAAGTTGTCATTGTCAAAAAAACTAGTATTTTTTAATAAATGGGTATTTTTATTTAAACGTGTAAATTACCATATTAAATAAATTATATTTTAAATAAATATATTATTTTTGAAATCATCATGTTAAAATTATTCAATAGTTATTTTTTCATAATTTTTTGGGACAATCAAATTTATGGGTAAAAATTAAATACAATATAAATATATGGTATGTATTGTGACATCATAATAACCCAAAAATGATGTAACATATTCAAAAATTGATCCATGAAAAAAAATTATTTCACATTAAAAATAATGTTTTTTATGATATTTTATTAATTTTATAAATCTTTAATGATTCCTTTGAAACATATTCTATGTTTTAAGGTTTTAAAATAAATTCTTTTTAAACATGACTCATTTACACATAACCAAGGGTATTATTATAATGATATAGTTTTATAATCATGTAAAATAATTAAAATTACATCAATTTGTTAGAATTTATTGTAAAACCCATAGGAATGCTTGTGTTTTTATTACTTTATCATATATAATCCAAAACCAATGTTTGGAAATTAATAAAGAATTCTCCTCTCTTTTTCTATATAAACCCAAAAAAAACCCTCATTACTCTTCACTAGAAAACCTTGGATCATAAAATTACTATACCCATACTATTATATATTCCTCCAAAGGTTCCCCCAATATGTCAATAAGATCCTCCCAAACTTTTCGAAGCACCCTCACATGGTAAGGGATTATCTCCTTCTCTTATTTATTCAAGAATATACTTTATATTATGCCAATTGTTTTCAATTTTTCCATGTTGGGAAAAAAAATTTATACATACCTTTTGTTGAACTTATGATTACCAAGTAATAAGAGGCCCCTTTCCCATCCATCCCCTATATAAGTCTCTGTGTACAGCCCTTATGCTGCCAAAATTATCCTATAATTTTTCATGCCAAGCGTTTGTGTTGTGAATACACATCTTCATTTACACTCAAGGGTATTCACAAAGTTGTACCTATCCTTAATTTATTGTGTATTTATATTCATTTAACATTAAATCCATAATCATGTGGTTAAATTTTATGAAATTCATCCTTATATTGTATAGTCTATGTGTCACACTTATGAGTGTACATGATATAAAAGTGATGAGTGGTCCCAGAAATATATAGCCCTCCAATGCAATGGGTAATGTTTTAATCTCATGAGATTTCTTGTATGGTTTATAGGAGGTTATTTTATTCACAATATGTTATTTTATCTTTTCAGTTATCCTTGACTTATGTTTATGATTCCATGTTTTATTTTGTTTCAATATTCCTATATTTTCTGTATACACACTAGGAAAACTAATATTTGAATACAATTTAATTATTTGTCTATTCCCTTAATAGGTTTTATAGATCACCCCTTTTTTATGTACATCCTTAGGATTTCTATGCAGTTTTATATGAATGATGGAATTTTAAGAGCATTATCAAGAAGTTTCCAATAATTTCATTATATTCATGTTGAAATTTTTAATGCTATGTACCTAATTTAACAATGACAATAGTCTTCATTTCCTTTTTGGATTGAATTATGTGTAACTTTATATAATAAATCACAAATTAAATTGTATTAAAATATTGGTTTTCATAGTGTGTATCAAATGGTTTTATAATTTAGTTCTACTTGAAATAGATTGTGGATCTGTTGATTTCGAAATTGTTTCATATTTTGGATTTTGGGGAAAAGTAAGGGAAATAGGTTTTAGAATATGGATTTCCCTTAAGTTTTGAAATTTCATTTCAAAATGGATTTTGAAAATGGTATTTGTTTTAGGGAAAATTAAAATCTAATCTATGGATTTGGGGTAATTCCATTTTGATGAAAACCCTTGGATTCTAAGGAGTGTTTTGAAAACATTAGTGAGTTTTGGTGTTTTTAATTTAAATGAATAAATTTTTTAAATAATTTATCATTAACATGTAAATTTGTGTGCTTGGATTTATTCTTTCTCAGATAGGGTAGAACAGGATGCTTGAATTTTGTTCCTGGATTGTATTCCATGATTATTTAAAAACTATTAAGTGATGTTTGCAGGTGTGATTAGCTTAGTTAGTATGGTACAGAAAAGAAAATTGGTGCATATGTATAATAGGTTTCTTTTTTTTCAATGGTTGACCAAGAGAGGTCCAGGTGTTGGTTTGTTCATTTTTTGGGTATGTTATGGATGTTTCAATAGAGATGATTATGGAGGGTTTATTGATGGATATGAAATTGGGTTTGGGTAGTCATATATGTGTTGGTGGGTTCAGCGGTTGGACACCTTGATGTGTGTTTTTGTGATTGTGTGTGTTGGATTACTTGATATTCCTTCAACTAATTTTCATTTTTTACTATTGAGTTATATTTTTTTGGTATTGGAGTGAGGAGAACCATTAGTATTAATATGAATCATCTGTTGGTGTTTTGGTGTTCTGGGGATCGATATGTGTAGTTGAGAATTATCTTAGTTTTTGGTGATGATAATAAGTAGGATACAAGGGGGTCAATTTTGTGAAATTTAGAGAATTTTTTTGTTGGAAGAGTGAAAATAAGGATGGACATAAATTAGGGAGCGTCAAATAAATCGTAGATGTACAACTATAATGTCATAAGGGTTGTGGATTACATGAGACTGGTCGGTGGATAGTCGGGGTGGAGTCATAATGTTTATGTGTAGCTGGATCTGATTCATTCGATCCTATAGAGAATACCATATGGGGAATTTGGATATGGTGTTGGATAGAGTTTTTGTGTTGTAAATGGACTTGGGATGATGGTAGCATGATCCAAAAGTGATTTGGATCGATTGTGTGTCAATTATAAAAGACATATCATGATAGTAAAATGGGTCACTTAAGGATCTTATTGCATGAATTACACTAGGAGTTAGGTTTGTTCTGTAATGTGGGTATTCAAATGGTTTATTGATTCCTTTAAGTGTAAAATATTCATGGTCGAATGATGTACTGATGTGTCGGTGGGTGAGGCGAAGTGTTTTCATAAAAATTAAACCTAAAGACGGAGAATTGGGGATATTATAGAGATGGATGTAGTGGTGTGGAAATTGCACTAGGAGAATCGCTTGAGACAAAGTTGATATGGTTTTAGGTTTAGACTAGGATTATGTAAGGATGTTGGTGTATTTAATTATAGTTGTTGGAGTAGTACAATTAAATCATGATAAGCATTTAGAGATAGAATGTGATGTGTTTAGTGTGAATTAATGATTGAGAGAGATTAGGTTTATGGTTATGAAATTTTTGGAATTATTAGGGATGATAAGTGATATGGTGATGAGGTTGTAAATACCCACATCCATACAGGTTAATAATTTATGGGGATATTGAAATTTCATTTTCTAATGTGGAGGATGTTTGAGAACTGAGACACAGATCATATTTCCGAGATTTTGAACATCTTAAGGAGATATTTTTTGATATGTTTTAAGGAAAGGTGGATGCCTCAGGGTTTCAAGTGGATGTTGTAGAAGATTTCAAGTTGCCAATATATTGAAACTTTCTACGATATTCTATTCATGGTGTGATAGATAGTGTTCATAAAATGAATGACATTTCATGGGGCCTTTTCTGAACATGAACAAGGTATTTGGGAGAAGGGATTATACTTAAGAGATTTCATTGAAAGGACGTAGGGTTTATACTCTAAAATCATTATGGTAGAGGTATTTTCCCTCTAATAAAGGACTTTTCATGGTGTAACACCCAAGGTCAAACCATACACCAATACTAGAGCCCCTTTTTTAGTGAGTTTCTTATAAATTCACTGAAAATACATTTTTAGGGATCCCTTAGGGTATTTCCCTCTAGTATCATGTGGCTAAGGGGTAAAGACTCTCTTGGATTCACCCTTGTTACTCATTTTCTCCCTTTAATATAAGAGTTTTAGAATCATTTTTTCACATTTATTTGAGCTAAGGTCCCTCCTCTTATCACATTGTTCCTATTCCTTTTTCCTCATAGATTTCTAGTTTGATTTTCTTGATTGTTTGGAGACACTTTCACCCGAGTATGGTGAAATCATCCAACTTTATGTGGATTTTGTTTTCATCTCATAGATGATGTCCAAAAATAATCATTCCAGATAAAGTTATTAATTTTACTTGCAGTACAATGTCCCATTAATTAATTTGGGTATTTTTTTGGTGATTTAAGGTGAAATAGGTCATTCAATTGAGTATTTAATTTGGGGATATTACATGGCTTGGCTCTTGGTGCATGTCAAGATGGTACAACACCTAATCACTCATGATTTGGTGTTGTTGAACTGCTCGATGAGTTTGGAATCAGTTATTCCCAATTGGGTTTTTGGTTTTAATTGTCTAATTAATTAATATGATGGTGTTTATTGATGAAATTCGTATTCATCAAATCAGAGTAAGTCAGCACAATCTTGGGATCAATTATCAAATCAGTAATTGAGGTAGGTGGCCTTTACATTACCTAAGTCAATTGTGTGATTGGTGATTTTATGTTTTTGTTCCGCCATTATTATATCTCATGCATATTACATTATCTATTAAATTCCTCTATAAGGTTGGGATGATGGACCATATATCTTACTAAATGGTTCAATGGTGGTGTCCTAGTCATACTAGTGTTGGTGGCCCTATTTTTCATTTTCTTAGTGGAATGAGTTGGACTTACAAGAGAAAAATGGATTTATTCTTCATATTATGATTTTTTTTAAAAAGATGGATTTAAATGACATTTTTTGAGGAAAATGGAGGATTTAGTAAAAGGGTTTGAAATGGTATTTCAAAGTGAAAATTGTATTTTATAAAGATTGTTTTGATGGAATTTTTACAAGGACCTAACGTGGGTAAGATTTAATTTTATACCTGTTAAACTAGTTTTAAAATTTTATTTGAATGAGTTTTCAAAAGAAATATGAGAGGGCTTAATTGAGCTGGTTTTGGTTTTTTTAACCTCATGATGGTGATCTTCTATTCTCCAAAACATCACTATTTTTATATTACCCCCTTACTATGATTGTTTTGGTATGACCCATATGGTTATCATGTGATGGGTTATATCATTTCATGATGATGCATATTGTGTGGGTTTCCTGGTGATGGTTTGTTTTGATATCATAATGTAAATTTTATCCAGATAGATGTGAAAATATCCCTTAAAGGGTAAATATTATCTTGAAGGTCTCTAGTAATGGTTGAGATATGTTATGAATGAAACATTGGTCTGGGATTGTGAGATGGAAATGTGATCAAGGAACCCATGAAGGGTGAACCTACTGTGGTTTAACCTGTGGGGACCTTAGAGGGATCCCTAAGAGTATGTTGACCTTGGAGATTTCTTGTGTGTGATTTGGGTGTTGATGATATAGGTTTTTCCATAGGATAAAAGTTTTGTTGTGATCCTATTATGTTTTTGGTAATGATAGGTCATGCACTTGAGAGGCCGACCTCAAACTTGTGAGATGGATTTCAGTAGATATTCAACCCTTATAGGATACTTATTGTGAGATGATTTAGGTGGGATGAACATCCCACTGATATGTATTTATATACATGATATTCCTTGTACTGGTTCCTTGGATATGGAATTAATTTCTTATATCAATTTGGAATGCCTTGGATATGGTCCTTAAATTTGAATGTGTTGTTAGTTTGGAATTCCATGGACATGGTCCTTGGATTTGTATGTACTAGTGATTTGAATTACCTTTGATGAGTTCCTTGGAATTGGGGGTAGAGGATGAGGCCCTCTCAATTAGCCTCCAAGATAGTTTGGATTGACTAGTAAATTCTCTTAAGAATCAACTATTGAGCATGATACTACTATATTAGATTATCTTGGATAAGTTCCTTTGAATTGGGGTAGGCGATGTGACCCTCCCTGGTAGCCTATGGGACATTTTGGATTTATATAGATGGGTTCCTTAGAATAGAGGAATTGGATGTGACCCTCCTAGGTAGCATCCAGGCTAGTTTAGATTTCCAAGGACATTCTCCTAGGAATCAACTATTGAGAATGATACTACTAGTTTGGAGTTCCTTAGACATGATCCTTAAATTAGTTTGTACTACTGGATTTCCAAAGACTTTATACTAGGAATCATTTGTGGGTCTAATACTAGTTGGTATGATATTGTGACATGATCATAGACACTCTAGCACTAGCCAAAGAAGGTATTATATTGGGTACTAGTTTTTAGGTAGGACTTAGTCCCCTTTAGTGGTTACTCATGTTCAGAGACATTTGACACCATCCCACCCAATAATAGTTGAGTTCTAAGGTGTTATAGATCACACCTGATGGCCTAAAATTTATTATTGATGTACATAATGTGTTATGTTTTTTGGTGGGTGTGTTTCAAGGACACGAATTTTTTCTATTATGTATTGCATGCCCATACACTTGATCATAGCAGTACTCAGTATTTTTGAGGCACTGAGGATTCTAACTAGGTTATTGGACTCACCCCTCTAAATATTTACATGGTAAAGGTTTTGATGTACATAGGTAGAACTTATTACCTTGGTAAATAAGTACTTCTAAGAGCCAGAAATGTGTCTCGAGTTTGGATAGTCATGGTGTTCAAGGATTCAGTAGGATAGTATCTGATTTAGTCTAGAGGTCGATGTTTTAATTTTCAATTATTGTTCAACATCGGTGTTTTCCAGTGTGCCTTTTATTTATATATGATTAATGATTATTTTTTATTTATTATTTCTAATAAATTATGGTTTATTCATCATATAGACTATTTTACTACTTTCTATTCAAGACTGCAGGGGTCTGTTTGGATCCCTATTTATTTTCCATGAGTTTTTTGGATTTTGAATGTATAGATGAGTTATTCCAGATTTGTGATGGAATTTTTTCAGGACCCTTGTGTTTCATTTATAGGGAATAGTCTCCCAACAACCATTTTAGGTCTTCGCCTCTAGTCAATACCCTATATTATACGGGGAGGCATGATTGAGGCCTAATAGCATACTCATGTGAGCATAATTTGGGCAGCCTAGGTCTGGGTGTTATAATTAAAGATATTTATTATTCATTCATGGTAAAAAAAATATTAATTATAATATTATACAACATATCAAAATGAATTGTATGAAAATAGTGCAAAAAATCCTTTTATTAAAAGGATAAAATTAAATTAAATAAAAATCTTAATCTTAAAAAAATGGTATGAAAGATATTAAAGCATTAAATTTCTAAACAAAGCCTACACTCCCATGCCCATAAGAAGTTCGACTCAAGGCCTTAATATCAATAGTTCAATAATTAAGAGTGATTAAAATTTCAATTAATGGTTTTAAATTCAAATGTGAAAGAATATATAACAAAAATTTACTTTGAAATTATAATAATCAAAAACATTAATATTTTTTAAAATTAAACTAAATCTAACACAATAACTTAGCATGAAGCTCCATAACATATATGGTATGTAAATTAAATAAATAAAAAATGGCTTATTTAAATCATAAAAATATACAAACATGGACTCTTTACATTATATGAACATTTTTAGAGTGAAATATGAACACTTATTAATTTTCTCATGAGTCTTACAAAAATTTCATAATTTTTATAAAAAACATTGGAACATAACATATAATCTATTAAATTAAAAAATTTATAAATTTAAGCAATAAATATATAGACATTCCAAATTATGTATAAATATGAAAATTGAATCATTATATATAATTCAGTAGAAATATGAACAAATATTATGATTACTTTATAATTTGTAATGTGAAAACGTTAAATTTTATAAATCATTACATATTTTAGATAATTTTCTTAAAATGGACCTTACTTTAGACATAAACCTGTACTTCCAAAATCATTTTTAGTGTGGTATAATGTCACTAAGACACTTGTCATGAATACTATAAACCCACACCGGTGAAGATTTATATTATAAGGTATTAATATAAATTGTTCATATTTATTATATTAAGTATTTCGAAATAAAAATTTAAACATGTGAATTATGAACTCTCAATATTCACAAATATATTTATGAACCCTTAATAAATATAACATGAACATTAAATATTATAAAAAATAATAATAATTTAAAAATTAAATTACATTTATGAAGAGATAAAATAGATTTATTTATTTCTAAGCTACATTATATGACTTGTATGAGTTTTATGATACTAGTCTCACTATGGCCTTGTTATAAAATACTTCATTGTGGATAAAGTAGTATACTGTTGGGAAAAAATACCTCAAGGTAACATTGAAGTATTTTTGGGTTGATTGTGTTTGTTGACAAAGCAGGTTTCCATGGAGAATTGTCAAGTTCCCGAGAAGTTTTTGACATTCCATGTTGACAAAGAACTATGAAAAAGGAAAGGACGATCTGGAGGCGGTATAAAAGAGTAGTACAAGGTGGCGCTGTTTCCCAGTGTTTGCCAAATTTTTGGGGTCCAAAATTTGGAGTTTAGTGAGCATCGTGAAAAGTGGATTTCCATGAAGAGCATAATTTCATATGGAAAAGGAATGAATTTCGTGAAGATAGGATGCATGGTTTGGAAATCGCGAAGACTAGAAGAATGTAGGCGGTGATGCTTCGCGATTACGTCAAGCTTCGCGAACGGCAGAGGCTGAAGCGCATCGCGGCGGTGAAGGGCTTTGCGAGGGAGCTTCGCGGAGAAGGCGCAAAGGAATGTTGGGATTCGCGAGGGAGCTTCGCGGTGAAGTCGCGAAGGTATGTTGATGGTGATTCTTCACGACTACGTCAAGCTCCGCGAATGGAAAATTTCCGTGGAGCTTCGCGATTTGGACAGAATTCCGGCAGAAACTTTGGAGATTCGCGATTTGAGATGACATGGAGTTGAATTCGCGTGGAAGGGACGAGGGTCGGTGGAATCGCCTATAAATAGAGGCCGACCCCTTCGAGCGAAGTAGAGAGCATTTTCATAGAATATCATTCGCTCTCGATTTGTGAAGGTGGTTCGCGGAGCCAGTGTGCTTCACGAAAGAGGTGTTTCACGGTGGCTATTGTAGCTCTGCGAAACCTGTGAGCTCCGCGTTGGCTTACTTAGCATCGTGAGGGTCATTGCTTTGCGACGGCTTGAGCATCGCGAGAGTGCTTCGCGAGGGTGCTTCGTGGGTGAGCTTCGCGAAAAGACAGGAGCTTCGCGAAGGCTTGTTGAGCTTCGCGAAATTGGGATCTTCGCGAAGTAGGGTGCTTTGCGAAGGTACTTTCCAAAGGTAGTTGCCCAGTGGTCAGAGGCAAAGAGGTATTCATCAGTGGATGAAAGTTGAACTTCAACAGAGCATCTACATACAGAGAAAGATGCATTCCTTAATGGAAATGAAGAGACCTATAGGTCTATAAACTGTGAGTGAATCCCTTCCAAGAGCAGTGAGCTTAGGAAGAGGAAGAAAGTGATCCTCTCCACCGACAGTGAGCCAGAGAGAGAGAAACAGGGAGTGACCCTTGGGAAAGCAGTGAGATGACCCTAAACGTTGTATAGGTAGTGATCCTGGGCATAGAAGTGATCTAGCCCGAACATTGTAATCCACAGCTAGTGAAGTCTAGTGGAATTGGTACGTCCGGCAGCCTGTCAGCGTATGCTCCTTGGACGTAGCCCTTTGCGGTGAACCAAGTAAAATTGCTGTGTCCTGTGCATGCTTTACTTTTGGTTTACTTTGTGCAACAGGAAAGAGAGAGAAGAGTGGTTTGCTTAACAGTGAAACAAGATCAGAACGTGCATTTATTTTCAATCAGTCATACCCTGAGTCACCCCCCCCCCCTCTCAGGGTATTCAGCCCTGTGGACCTAACAATTGGTATCAGAGCGAAGGTTGATTTTAGTTCTTCTCTCAATGGAGGTTACTAATCATAGAGGGATTCCGATCTTCGACAGATGTAATTTTCAGATATGGAAGAATCGAATGCAACACTATTTTCGATCTTTGGGAATGGATGTGTTTTCAGCAACTATGCATGGTATCACAGCTGATATTACTAGTGGTGCATTATCAGAAGCGGAGCATAAAGAGTTGGATGCTGATTCCAAAGCAATCAATGACTTAGGGGGAGCCCTTTCCAATCCCATATATACAATGGTGATGTCATGGAAAACGTCGCATTCCATGTGGGAAAAGCTTTTGAATATCTATGAAGGGGATACAAAAGTCAGAGAGGCAAAGGTGCAAGTGTTGTGGAACAAGTGTGAAGATCTGAGAATGAACCCGAATGAGTCTGTTGATGCATTCTTTGACAGGTTAAATGCTGTGGTAGAAGACATGCGGGGTCTTGGAGAAATTATCGAAGATATAAAAATTGTGAAGCGCATCTTGAGAAAGCTTCCACCTCGGTTCAATCCAAAAGTTTCTGTTTTGGAAGATAAAGATCTGAAAGAGCTGACATTGGATAACCTACACAACACTCTCATTGCATATGAAATGAGAAATGATGACAACGATGTTGTGGGAAAGGGGAAATCCAAAGAGGTGGCATTTAAGGTCATGAAGAGGCTCACTATTGAAGATTCTCAGGATGAAGAAGAGTCAAATGAGGTTATGTTGTTCCTTTCTTCAAATCTGCAAAGAGGAAAAGGAAAGTTTGAAGGGAAACTTCCACTAGCATTCTTCCGATGCGGAAAGGTTGGTCATCTTGCTGCAAGATGCCCCAAAACGTTTCAAGAAGAAAGTGGTGAAGATGAAGTTCAGATTCCCATGAAAAAATCTTCAACCTATGTGAAAGGGAAGAAGCAGTTCAAGAGAAATTTCTTTAAAAATAAGAATCTTCTTTCACAAGAAATAGACAGTTCAGCTGAGTCTGAGGGTGAAGAAGTTGAAGAGATAGAAAACTGCAAAGATCATGGGCAAAATGCAATGGTGTCTGTTGCCAGTAGTGCTTTTGAAAAGAAAGAAACTGAAACTGATGAAGAAGAAGAATAAATTGAAGGGAGAGTTGACATGGAAGCTGAATTAGAAGCAGCTCTTGAAGAGATAGATGTTTGGCGAGCAAAAACAAAGAAAGCCAACAAGATAGTACGTGATGCCAAACTCTACATGAAACAACAACAAGAAGAGAAGTCTGAGCTTGAGAAAGAAATTGAAAATCTTAAGTCTCCCAGGCCAGAGCACACAAGCATAAGATCAATATTGAAGAGTAGAAAAGGGAGATCGATTGCTTGAGTCGAAAAGTGAAAGATCACGTCAAGCGTATTGAAGAGCTTGAAGAGGAAGTTGTCGGTCTGCGGAGAAAAGTTACAGACCAGGAAAAACCTTTGAATCCCAACACATTCTTGGGAAATCAGGTCGTTACAAAGACTGAAAAGAAGAAAGAAGAGCCTAGTAGTTCAGCAGGAAAGAATCAGCAATTGAACTCAGAAGTTAAGGCTGATTCATGTCTTAATCAGAAACAAAAATCTGTGGCAGTTGAAGTTAGACCGCAAGAACCTGTCCCGATATTGAAAGTGGATTTGAGCACAAAGCAGAATCAGAACACTCAGAGATCCCAAGAGGAAACTCGTAGTGCTGAAGTAATACGAAGGAATGCACCTTATATCAGGTGTTATTGTTGTGGAAAGATGGGACATTCACAGTATGTGTGTTCCATAGCCAAAAGATATCGAAGGGAACAAGAACAGAGATGGCAGCCAAACAGAGAACGGTTTTCCAGAACGTATTTTGAAGGAAACTGTTTTTGGTGCGGAGGATTTGGACACATGGCTAGGTACTGCACTTCAACCATTCAGAAAAATGTGCCAAAGCAGAATCAAAATGTTCGCAAGCAGCAGATCAGTAAACCGACAAGTGAGATAAAAGTTCAGAACAGATTTGCAGTTTTGTAAGATGAAGTTGGTCCATCATACTCTGAGAAAGAACAGAAGACTCAATTCATGTCGAGTATGAAAGAAAAAGTATGGACCAGGAAGAATAAAATTGAGAAGGCCGTAGTTGCTGAAATTGCCCTTAAAGGATCAGATTGTTCTGGTGTGTGGATCCTTGATAGTGGTTGCACATCCCACATGACAGGGAACAAGGATCTGGTTACAGGCATAAAATATGACAAAGAAGGAGTTGTCAAATTTGGAAATGATGAAGGCCTGAAGATTCTTTTCTCAGGAAAAGCCAAGTTTGTGGGCAAAGAAATGAGACATGTTGATGTCTTGGTGGTAGAAGGTCTCAGTCATAATTTTCTTAGTGTCAGTCAACTATGCGACTATGGGCACTCTATCCTATTTACCAAGAAGATGGGTATTGTTAAAGAAAAAGATGGAATAGTCATTCTACAGGGAAAATGAACAAAGGGGAATCTTTACCTGGTAGGTGGAGAAGAAGATTCATGCCTTTTATCCAGAGAAGAAGAAAATCAGTTGTGGCATAAGCGACTTGGTCATCTATGTCAACCATCTATGGAAGATCTGGTAAAGTGTGATGTTGCTAGAGACCTTCCCAAACTATCACGTGATCTCACTCATACGTGTGATGCTTGTCAACAAGGGAAGATCATCAGGAAGACATACAGGCCAAAGGAACAAAAAGCAACTGGAGTGCTCGAATTGGTGCATGCTGATGTATATGGACCTATATCACCGCGAGCTATAGATGGGAAAAGGTACTATGTTCTTTTCATTGATGACTATAGCAGAATGGCCTGGGTATTCATCATTACCCATAAGACAAAGGTGTTCAGTTGCATAAAGCAGTACAGGAGGGAATCAGAAAAGATGCTTGGGCAGAAAATTCTGAAGTTCCGTACTGATAATGGTACGGAATTTACAAATAGTCAGGTTGAAAACTATCTCGAGAAACATGGGATAAGGCATCAAGTTTCATCAGTAAGAACTCCCCAACAGAATGGAGTGGTTGAAAGGAGAAATCGGATCATCAACAACATGGCCAGAACAATGCTTATTGATAAGGACCTACTAGAGAAATTTTGGAAGGAAGCAGTTTTAACATCGTTCTATGTTTCAAATAGGTCCATGTTATGTCCGAAGCAAGGGAAGACTCCGTATGAACTGTGGTACGGAAAGAAGACAACGTTGAAATACTTTCTAATCTTTGAAATTAAGTGTTTCATTCTCAAAAAAGAACATCATAGGAAGTTTGAGGCATGAGGAGATGAAGGGATATTCCTTGGATATTCAGGGAAAAGAAAATCATATAAATGCTTCAACAAGAGGCTGGGAAAAATTGTTGAGAGCAATGATGTCACTATAGTCGAAAATGAACAGACTGCTCAATGACCCAGTGAACAGTTTTTGGATGAATGTGATGATGAGGTAAGCAACACAGGGGGAGTATAAGTGGCAGAGGCTGACTTAGAATAAGATACTGATGATGAACAAGAAAGTGTCAAGTCTGTATCTGCTAGGAAGCTAAAGAGTCGAGCTGAAATTGATAGGAAAAATATCATTGGTGATCAGAAAGCTCCAGTTCATACTCGAAGAATGAAATCATTACAGCAAACATCGTTTTTATCTCAGGTGGAGCCGAAATGTTTTTCCGATGCAGCTGAGGATGAAAACTGGGTTCAGGCTATGAATGAAGAGCTTGATCAAATTGAGAAGAACCAGATATGGTAGATTGTTTCGAGGCCAGCAGACAAGAATGTCATCGGGGCTCAATGGGTCTATCACAACAAGATGAATGAAGATGGCACAGTGATTCGGAAAAAAGCACGACTAGTGTGTAAGGGGTACTCCCAGATCGAGGGAATATATGTCGATGAGACATTTGCACCGGTTCCAAGGCTGGAGACAATCAGATTATTTTTTGCCATAGCAGTGCAACGAAAGTTCAAAGTGTTCCATATGGATGTCAAATCCGCATTCTTGAATGGGGTTATGGAAGAGGAGGTGTATATTGAGTAGCCATATGTTTTTCTCATTCATGAGGATGAGAACAAAGTTTTCAGGCTGAAGAAGTCATTGTATGGGCTGAAACAATCACCAAGGGCATGGTACTCAAGGCTTGATCAGTACTTAAAGAAGCTTGGTTTTCAGCGTGGAGGAGTTGATTACAATCTCTATTTCAGTAATGAAAGTAATCAAAGGATGATGGTGTTGGTTTATGTCGATGACATAATATTTGGCGGATCAGATGAAGCTCAGTGCAGACAGTTTTCCGAATTCATGAAAAATGAGTTTGAAATGTCAATGATTGGAGATCTAACGTTTTTCCTTGGTCTACAGGTGACACAAGGAAGGAATGGAACGTTCATTTCTCAATATAAATATGCCAAGGAGGTCTTGAGAAGTTTTGGAATGGAAAATTCCAAGGATATGAAGACTCCGGTTGCCACCCGGATGAAATTATCGAAAGATGAAGATGGAAAGGCAGTTAATATCACATAATACAGGAAAATTATTGGAAGTTTGTTGTACTTGACTGCAACAAGGACTGATATTTTTTTCACCACATGCCAAGCAGCGAGATATCAAAGCAATCCCAAGGAAAGCCACATGCTTGCAGTGAAAAGAATACTTCGGTATATCCAGGGCACAGTGGATTTCGGCTTGACATATACTGATAAATCTCAGACAGAGTTATTGGTCTATACTGATGCAGACTGGGCCGGTTCAGCGGATGATAGGAAATCAACATCAGGTGGTTCTTTCTATCTTGGTGGATTGTGTATTTCTTGGTTAAGCAAGAAGCAAGATTTAATTTCATTGAACACCACAGACGTTGAGTATATTGCGGCCACTCAAGCCTGTACACAGTTATTGTGGATGAAGCAGCAGCTTGAAGATATGGGATTTGAAGTGAAGTCTCCGATCGGAATCCAGTGCGACAACTCAAGTGCTATAAATCTCAGCAAAAATCTCATCCATCACTCAAGGACAAAGCACATTGAGATAAAGTATCATTTTATCAAGGAGAAAGTTGAGCAGGGGATCATGAAGTTGGAGTACATGCCTACAGAGCTACAGGTTGCAGACATTCTGACAAAGGCCTTACCTAAGGAATCTTTTGTGAGGCATCGACTGGCTTTGGGAGTTCAGTCTATTCCCCGCACTTGAAATAGTTTGGATGTGGGACCCCCCCCCCCCTCTCCCTGAGGTATGATGTGTTTTTCCCTACTGTGCTAATATGTGTTCTCTATTATGTTCCCGACTACAAAGGGGTGTCCTTTGGGTTCGTTGACAAAGGGGGAGAAAATAGTGATTGTTAAAGGGGGAGACAGTGCGGAGATTTGATAAATCATAATTGATACGGGGAGAAGCTGACAGGTGGAGCAGCCGGAAAGGGGGAGTAATGAGAAAGGGGGAGATTTTCAAATCTGACGATGCTAGAAGTGATCGATCAAAGCATAGATATCACGACAGCTGAGGATCGTGATAACAACAGAACAATGGTGTTGGAATGGTGTGAAAAGGTGTCCAGCTATCATCAATTGGTATCAGTGTGGTTCAACAATTGGTATCAATTTAATAATTGGTATCAGGTTAGAATTGACAATTGGGGTCTGACATGAAGTGATTCATTCATGAACTTTTCATACTACTCTTGTTTCTCACGCCGAGCATTGCTAATGTGGGCTTAGAGTACGTGTTAAGTGAATCCTTGAACGCAATCAGAATCGCAAGAGCCGAATGGTGGTAGAGACTGGAAGAAGACTCAGTGAGGTATCAAAGTGAAGAAAATCTTTCTGAGCAGAGTTGTGAAGAGTTGTCAACAAACCCAAAGGGGGAGATTGTTGGGAAAAAATCCCTCAAGGTAACATTGAAGTATTTTTGGGTTGATTGTGTTTGTTGACAAAGAAGGTTTCCATGGAGAATTTTCAAGTTCCCGAGAAGTTGTTGACATTCCATGTTGACAAAGAAATATGACAATGGAAAGGACGATCTGGAGGCGGTACAAAAGAGAAGTACAAGGTGGCGCTGTTTCCCAGTGTTTGCCAAATTGTTGGGGTCCAAAATTTGGAGTTTAGTGAGCATCGCGAAAAGTGGATTTCCATGAAGAGCATAATTTCATATGGAAAAGGCATGAATTTCGCGAAGATAGGATGCATGGTTTGGAAATCGCGAATACTAGAAGAATATAGGCGGTGATGCTTCGCGATTACGTCAAGTTTCGCGAATGGCAGAGGCTGAAGCGCATCGCGGCGGTGAAGGGCTTTGCGAGGGAGCTTCGCGGCGAAGGCGCGAAGGAATGTTGGGATTCGCGAGGGAGCTTCGCGGCGAAGTCGTGAAGGTATGTTGACGGTGATTCTTCGCGACTACGTCAAGCTCCGCGAATGGAAAATTGTTGTGGAGCTTCCCGATTTGGATAGAATTCCGGCAGAAACTTTGGAGCTTTGCGATTTGAGATGACGTGGCGTTGACTTCGCGTGGAAGGGACGAGGGTCGGTGGAATCGCCTATAAATAGAGGCCGACCCCTTCGAGCGAAGTAGAGAGAATTTTCATAGAAGATCATTCGCTCTCGATTTGCAAAGGTGGTTCGTGGAGCCAGTGTGCTTCGCGAAAGAGGTGCTTCATGGCGGCAATTGTAGCTCCACGAAACCTGTGAGCTCCGTGTTGGCTTACTTAGAATCGCGAGAGTCGTTGCTTTGTGACGGCTTGAGCATCGCGAGAGTGCTTCGTGAGGGTGCTTTGCGAGTGAGCTTCGCGAAAAGACAGGAGCTTCGCGAAGGCTTGTTGATCTTCGCGAAATTGGGAGC
The DNA here is from genome assembly GCA_963277665.1 of Viscum album. Classification (NCBI taxonomy): domain Eukaryota; kingdom Viridiplantae; phylum Streptophyta; class Magnoliopsida; order Santalales; family Viscaceae; genus Viscum; species Viscum album. Next base: position 1,386,915,182 of record OY728123.1, read on the forward strand.
TTCGCGAAGTAGGGTGCTTTGCGAAGGTACTTTCCAAAGGTAGTTGCCCAGTGGTCAGAGGCAAAGATGTATTCATCAGTGGATGAAAGTTGAACTTCAACAGAGCATCTACATACAGAGAAAGATGCATTATTTAATGGAAATGAAGAGAAATACAGGTCTATAAACTATGAGTGAATCCCTTCCAAGAGCAGTGAGCTTAGGAAGAGGAAGAAGGTGATCCTCTCCACCGGCAGTGAGCCAGAGAGAGAGAAACAGGGAGTGACCCTTGGGAAAGCAGTGAGCTGACCCTAAACGTTGTATAGGCAGTGAGCCTGGGCATAGAATTGATCTAGCCCAAACATTGTAATCCACAGCTAGTGAAGTCTAGTGGAATTGGTACGTCCGGAAAATTGTCGGCGTATGCTCCTTGGACGTAGCCCTTTGCGGTGAACCAAGTAAAATTGTTGTGTCCTGTGCATGCTTTACTTTCGGTTTACTTTGTGCAACAGGAAAGATAGAGAAGAGTGGTTTGATTAACAGCGAAACAAGATCAGAACGGGCGTTTATTTTTAATCAGTCATACCCTGATTCACCCCCCTCTCAGGGTATTCAGCCCTGTGGACCTAACATATACCATGACTTTATGTCATAGAATATGACTAACTTAAGTCAAACCATGTGACTAAGAGGAAACAAAAAGTTGTATATGGTTATTAGGGTGATCCATCTTTTATATGTTGATATCACACATTACTATATTCTTTTATCATATAATATGATATGCTAAAAATCATCAGTTTTAACTAACTCGTGGAATATTTAATACGATGAAACTATTTTATGATGAAACACTAGTTTTTCAAGGATGTGGTTATTACTATATTGTACAATAAAACATAGGTGGTAATAATATATGATTGAAAAACAAACTAACTATAAGTGAGTACACTATCTTCATATCTAATGACCTTGATATTTTTTTCTATGTGAAATCACATTTTCCAAAATTTTAAAAAATTCATTTTTCTATAATAATCAAAAAAGCATTAAATAGTTGTAATACTATTATAAGTTTTTATCCATCTTATATATCAAAAATATAATTAAAAACAATAAAAACTAACACCAAAATTAACTAAGAGAGGTTTTGGATAAATCAAATGAAGAACCAATAAATTGTAACACTTATAATGACCTCTCTTGTTATTAAATCTATTTTAATGAAAATTTTGATTAAAAAGTTTTATACATGATCAATTTCATTTATAATGATCAAAAAATTGAATTTCAAGTTGAGTATGAATATAATACACATTTCTGTGATGTGTGCTGAATTGTAGGACACTCCATTGAAAATTGTAGCATGATCCATAAATAGGTGAAGACACAAATTGATCATAATTCTAGAAATATTTTAATAGAAATAAGAAATAAAAATCTATTTTTTCTGAAAATGGAGAGCCTTCAAGGAAGAATGGTCCAGGAAAATGGGTAAAAATTATTCCAATGCATCAATTTTAAGAACACAAATGGAAAGTATTGGGCTTCTCTTATTGATGATGAAGAAAGGGAGAATGATCTAGATGTATTTTCCATGAATCTGAAAACTCTTTCTATTCCCTCTATTAATATGGTAAGAAAAAATAAAATAATGGGTAGTGAGGATGGTTACATCTCTCTTGAAATTGATCTATATATCACAAACCTTGTAGAGTCATTGAAAAATGATATTATTGATGAAAATTTTGATAATGATAAGTGTTATTCACCTCATTTGAATGAAAAAGTTCATACACCTCCACATACAAATGAAAGAAGAAATTATAGATGACTTTAATAAGCCTCATGTGGTTTATGGTATAGATATAAACAATGGTACTACAAAATTCAAAATAAATCCATCCAAGTTGACATTGTCCTTGGTCAAGCCCATGCTTTGACAGATTCTAAAAATGATGGTATCTTAAAGAAGACAATGACTCCTATTTACAGCTTGACCACCAATGTTGAAAGCATAGAGATAAATAAATAAGGATTCTACTATAGTTGGAATCATGCCTCTATGTTTGAAATATACATGTTGATTGATACTACATAAAATAAAATAAATGACCATAGAGCTAAAATTTATGATGTTCATCCCAATATTAAAACTAAATATGTTGATAGTTTTCCTAAGACTATTGAAAATACATAAATTAAGTGAGTTGTACATTACTATAGTGAGAAACATTTATCTATGAAAATACCCTCTTATATCCTGCAGGACAAGATTACACTAGAGTAATCAACCAAACATGGGACCTTGAAATGTGATTGTATTCACAAGGATGACTGTCTGGAAGCCCAATGTCCTACTCCTAGTAATTTCTCAGATCATATGGAGTTAGTGATATTTACTAATCCAAACACAGTTCATAATGGAAATTTTGACATCCTAAGAAATGGTGGTAAAACAACTATTTTCATCAGGAAATCAATGAGGAATAAAAATTCTAGAGGAAAGAAAAAAAAGGAGCTCCAGTACCAACACAATTATAAATGAGGATACGTTTTTGGAACTGTCATGGAATGGAAAACCATGAAACAATCATTACTCTTAAGTTCTTCATAAAAAACATAAATAAATTTTTTTGGGTCTCTCTGAACAAAAAATAGTTTTTTTTTCTTATTGTCTTCTACAATTGAAATATGGGATTTCATCTCATCAACACAAATCAATATCCCACAGACATCAAAAGGCTATGGGTTCTTACTTGTTCAAGATTGGAACACCCCTTTTTTATTAAATCTACTGATTAGATAATTAATTTCAGTTACAAATATAAGTTTATACGACAATATTATTCTTTCATTTATTCTTACAATGGATAAAAAGGAGGGTATTATGGAATGATTTTCAAACCATGGTTGGAACAATGAATTCCACATGGAATATTTTGGGGGATTTCAATTTCATCCTTGACATAGATGATAAGATAATCTTGGGGAATTATTCTATCTCAACTAGGGATTTCAAAGACTTCATTGAAGATATAAATATTTTTAAAGTAAACATAGTGGGTGCTAAATACACTGGGTATAGAAAACATCTCAACAAAATGTTGGCAAGTAAATTGGATAGATTTGATTTCAATGAAATTTCACTTGATTATTGGGTATCTATCTCTTCTTATACCCTTCAAAGAATAAATTTTGATCATCATCCTATTTTAGAAAAAAAATTCCCAATAGATATGAAACCCCCTATTTTATTCAGATTAAATAATTATAGGTTTTAAGAACTATATTGCAACAATCTAGTTTAAGATACTTGGGAATCCTTTATTACAAAGATAATGCCTTACAATATTCTTTAAAGTTGAAAATAATCAATAGTTATTTGAAATATTAGATCGAGGAATATTTTACCTCTATTGAAAAGAATATTGACCATCTTGAAGCCACTCTTCATAAAATTAAATAGAATAAAACATGAAGTAATTTTTTTGTAGGTATTGATCACGAAATTTCTACTTCTAATAACCTCAATAAACTCCTCAATCTCAAGGATCAATTGCAGAGGGATGATTTTAAAGTGAGAATGTCTTAAGGACACTGATAGAAAATCTAAATATTATAATTATATACAAAGGGTCAAGAATGTTATTAGACCTCTTTTCATTCTGAATTTTTATGGGAATATTCTCAATAAGAGGTATGAGCTTGTTGATCATTGTGTCTCTTTTTATAGGAAACTTTTAAATGGGCCTCCAAATTTCTCTGATTTTTTATGGAATTATTCCTAATCTTGTCATTTAGGTGGATAATGAAATTATTACTTCAATTCCTATTGAATTTGATATTAAAGATGTTTTTCTTGGTCTTAACAATGGGAGTTCTCCTGGGCCAGATGGTTTTACTATTTTTTCAAACTTATTGGGATGTTATCCACCTTGATGTCTAAAGGATTTTCATGAATTTTTTCAAATTTGGACAACTTAATCAAGGTATCAATGCTAAATTTATTTACCTTATCCCCTAGGTAAATAATGATAATTAAATTCACCTATTTATACCTATGGTTATTATCAATACAATTCCAAAAATTATTGGTAATGTTTTGGCTAGAAATCTTACTTGCATTTTCAATAATATTATCTGTCATATTTAGTTTGGTTTAATCAAGGGGAGATCCATTAAATATTATCTCATAACTACCTCATTATGTGTCTATATTCAATAGATAAATACTAGGGTGGAAACATTTATTTGAAATTTGATGTTAAAAAAACCATTGATACGTAGACTGGGGGATTATATTTAAGGTACTTAGTGATTTTAGTTTTGAAGAATCTTTCATAGAGTGGGACAACCTTCTATTGAACTCAATTAATATTTTTGTGATTATTAATGGTTCCCTAAAGGGTTACTTTACATGTTATAGGAGAATTATGAAATTTTATCCCCTATCATATATCATATTTTCCATTGTTTAGGACTACTTGAGAATACATTTTATCAATTTGGGAGAGAATCATATGATCAAACCCATCAGAGCTAACCGAAACTTATATGTACCCACTCGTCACTTATACGATGATGAAATAATCATTTTTACTCAAGGATAAAAGTAAAACATAAATAATATCATATAATCTCTCCTTTATTATGAGAAATTTTCAAGGAAATAAATCATCTGGAATAAATATTTCGTATACTTTAGAAAACACATCCCTACTGTCAGGAAATTTGATATCATGAATGAGCTTCGACTTAGATAAGGTGAATTACCCTTAATCTACCTTGGTGTCCCCATGTTTTGAGGTAGGCCTCATTATTTTCACTTTTCTCATATTATTGGTTATATTAGAGATGATCTAGACCTTTGGAAAGGAAAAACATTATCAATAGTTGGAATTATTTTCCTTGAGATAACGGTTAGTGTCTCAATTTTTTTTTACTATTTTATGGTTTAAAAATTGTCTTCTTCCCTTATTATAAATATCAATATGTCTGTTAAAAACTTTATTTAGAGTGTTATAATTATAAAAATGAAAATCATCATAGTACCATGGAAAAAATATCGTCAACTGATCGACCGAAGAGGTATTGGAATTAAAAATCATTGTAATTTCAATCTATCTTTGTAGGATAATTTTATGTGGAGACTAATCAATAATAAAAATGAGGCACTTGGTCTTCTTAGATCTATATTCCATGGAAGTAGTAAATTTGGAAATTATAATTACATGGATTTCTCTATTTTTCCTACTTTCAAAAATTTCTTCTCCAATATTTCAGCCTAGGCTCCTTCGTCAGTCAGCCTGAATTACTCTCTCAGTTTTTAGATAGAAAACTGGATAGGTACACCACTATTCAATCTATTAAATCTTTTTAATAATTTATTAGATATAGGTGTCTCAATAAAGTGATAAATGGATAGTTCCCTTTATTCTCTAATCATAGAGGTCAAATTAGAGGTTCTTAATTATATTCTCATTGATGGTGATGACATGATTTTATGGGAACCTTTTTTATGTGGAAAACTCACATCTAAACTAAACTATTCAGATTATACAGCTAGGTAGTCAATAAGCTAGATATCCATGAAAGATAAGAGGTAGATTATCCCCTCCAGATTTAGTCTCATCCAGAGGATGGATAACTCCAAGCTTCCTATTGATGAATGTCTCCAATCTATGGGTATTTCTTTATGCTCAAAATTTGTGCTCTACAATTAAAATAGGGAGGACATCACTAAAATATTCTTGAGCTGCAATATGGATTAGTCTCTTTATCAAACCATTTCAGATATTTTTTAGGTGTAGATAAACATGGTGGATAGAATTCAAATTTCTCTATAACTATTTAATCTATTTCTTATGTCTTGTTGAGAAGTGTTTCATATCATATGGAAGAGATACAATAAGATGTTTCATGAGTAAGATTTTTTCTACCTTTTATATTTAATTTCTCAAATCATCATTACAAATAAAAATGTGGCTCCTCTTGAAAATGGTCATTATAAAAATTATATACATGATTTCCTAATTATTAAGAATCTTGGAATTATAGTTAAATATCAGCCCTATTTAGGAAAATTTAAAGTGTTGTGGATTCCTCCATTCATTGGATGGATTAAATACAACATAGAAGGAACGCCCAAAGGAAATCTAGGATCATCTAGATTTGCTGATATATTTATAAATCACAATAGTAGAATCAAAGTATGTCTCAATGAACTATGAGAGCACACCTATTCTCTTGATTTTTAAATACATAGAATAATGATTTTGTTTGAAGTAGTAAAACAAAAATATTTTTGATGATTATGGATGGAATTTGATTCTTCCACCATTGTACAGGCTACCAGGAATGTCTCCATCCACCTCTTATCAAAGCTTATATCCATATGGATCAAATTCATAGATACTCTCTTATCCATGATTTATTTTATCATACATACCTATCATGAATCCAACCAACTTATTCATGGTCTTACAAACAAAGGGGTGATAGTTATTGAGAAATTATGGTGTGGTGAATTATCAAATGATTTTTTCTTTATTTTTCCAAGATATTTAAATAAAAAACCATATTTCATAATAATATAATTTTTATCTTTCTTAAATAAAGTAGGCTTGCCTTATAAAATTTCTAATTCCTATAAAAATCTGATGAGATATGGAATTTTTTCAATAAGTGGAAATTGAAATATAAATTTGGAGATTTATAATTTTATATAATGGATAATTTTTTTTGCTAAATATTTGTGTATGGTGTTCTATAAATGGTGGTATAATTGGGACAGATCAGGATAAGTTAAATAGAGCCTCCAAATATATCCCAAGTGCTAGTAAAGCTGATAAATTCATTTTCTAAAAAAACATATTAGTGATAACTTTTCTCTAAAGTTTATCTGGGCATGTCTTGATTACAGAGCAACACCATATAAAATGAGGTTTCAAAATAAGAGCATAATAAACTTTCTTAATTATATGAAAAATAAATAAAATAACTAGATGGATATATAACTAAAACAAATTTATAATTTTCATCTAGTTATCATATTTTCATATATAAATTATGAATTAATTAGAACCCAAAAACAATTGAAAAAATATATCCACACTATATCAAAATAGATATGATAACTCCACTTTTTTTAAAAAGATATTAAATACTTATTAATTATTATCTCTAATCATAATCAAATTCCTATACTTTTATTTTAAAAAATAATGCATAATTCCAAAACACACACTTTCTTATAAATGTTCCTTTTTATTACATGTTTTTTAATATAACATCACATCACAACCTCCCCTTATAAATTTCATTTTTTAAAAAAAATTATTATTTCTACTTAATAATTTGATAGAAAATCATTTTTTATCTCATATAACATATAAAATAAATTTCATATAAAAAAAATATTTTTTAAAAAATATATTATTATAAATGAATGAAATCATTTTATTTCTCCCTTGAGATAAGATATATTTTTTAAAACAAAATAAACATTTTAAGAAAAATTTCACATGATCAATGGTATATAATTTAAAAATATAAAATTATGACTTTTATGAAAGATATAAAATAAATTTTATGTTCAATTATACATTTACTTCAAAATAAAAGTTATATCATGTATAATATGAGATAAAATTCATGTATAATGAAAAAAATATTTAAAAAATATTTATAATATGAGATGAAATAAATTTGATATACAATTATACATATTTCAAGAATTGAAAATATCCCTTCTATGAGTTGAGATAAATTTTATATTCAATGTTACATATTTTAAATTATACATGAAATATATATATCAAGTCATATATGATTTAAATTTTATTTTATAAAATTTTTATTGATGTATGTGAAATTAATTTAATTTCATAAATAAAATAAATTTATTTTTTTAGATCATTTTGTGAAATTAATTTCAATTCATTAATGAAGTTAATTTCATTTAAAAAAAGTTATATATTTATATATAAAATTTAATAAATCTTATCTTGTGATAAATCTCATTTTTTGAAGATATATATTAATTCATAAAATTAATATCATCAAGTGCATCAGATAAGTTTCAATCCTTAAAATAAGTATCATCACATGTGAAAGTCGTCTCATATCATAGATAAGATAGATTTGATTTTTTTATAAATATTTATAAAAATATTATTCCCATAATTAAGATTAATTTCATTTTTTTAATTGTCGACCAATGTTATATAAAATTCCCTCCATCTCATACATGACATAAATTTCAATTTTTAAAAGATTTATCATTGTACATAGAACTTATCTCATCTCATGCATGAAATAAATTTTATTTTTCATTATACATGTCATTATACTTAAAATTTATTTCATCTCATACATGAGATAAAGTTCAATGTTTAATTGATAGGTTAAATTTATCTCAACTACCAAATTATAAAAATTTACTTTTTAAAAAATATACACCTTTTTATATAAAAGTTATCTCTTCACCTACATGAAAAAAATTATTTTCTAAAAAATCATCATTATACATAAAATTTATATAATAAAATAAATGAGTTAAATTTCATTTTTTAAATGTTTTAAAATATTTATATTAAATAATACATGATATAATTTTTATTTTTCCAAATATATATAATCTTACATTAAATTTATCACATCTCTTGCATTATATTAATTTTATTCTCTAAAATATGTGTCATTTTATGTAAAACTTATCTCATATAAATTTAATTTTTCTTAAGATGTATTATTACTTACATTAAAAAATTATTCATATAAATGAAAAAAAAATGTTTAAAAAATTTTGTACAATGTTACATTAAATTTATCAAATTTCATATATGAGACAAAACTCATTTTTTTAAGATGAATCATTGTATATAAAGATTATCTCATTTCAAACATGATATAAATTTTATTTTTTATATGATGTGTCATTGTGTGAGAAATTTATTTCATCTCATACATTAGTTAAATTTTAATTTTACATGATAAATAAAATTTATCTCATCTAATATTTGAGATAAATTTAAATTTTTAAAAAATATATAATTATATATGAATTTTTTTGGTATTTTATGTGAGATAACTTTTATTTTTTAAAATATGTATAATTGTAACTAAAATTTATCTCATCTAGTATATTATATATATTCAATATGAAATCATAAATCTTATAAGATATTTATATTATATATGAGATGATATAAATTTCATTTCTTAACATATGTATCATTCTTGATAAAATTTATCAAATCACATCCATGAGATAAAATTATTTTTTAATAAGTGTTTTATCACATCCACAATGTCTTTTTTAGGAATTTATTTTAGAATATATTTATTTTGGCCTCTATTTTTGGAGTTTGGAATTAAATTTTTGAAAATTTATAAAATTTTCCAAGAAGCATGGACATGGTGCACTTTCACGAGGACCATAGAGTGACCATACATAGTGTAAAGTGGGATATGGTGGGGTTTTCACCTTTGAATCATAGCATTATGGACTGTTAAAGGTAACTGTGTAGAGTGTAAAAGGGGGAGGTTGAGTTTTCTTGGTCAAAGAACAGTTCGGTCAAGTAGTGTAGGTTGACCATGAAACTCATTAACAATTTGTTTTTTTTGTTTTTTTCATTTTTTAAAAAACTTAGAGGCATCACTCACACTCTCACTCCTCTAGAATCCTCCCACACATATCTCAACGTCATCTGATTATATGTTTCCCCATCCTCTTAAAATCAAGTGTGGATTTATCCTCTAATACTCAAGATCTATTTAAGTAATCCACTACTCTATTATTTCTTCTTTATCTTCCTCCCTCATTAATATTTCTTTTCCCCTATGGCGAAGGTGGACTGGGGATATAAATTTATTTGGATTTAAGTTGATGTTTTCTTAATTTAAAGGTTTATAGTGGATTTTTATAGGTTTCTCTTAATGTTACATTATGGAAGATGTGTTTATTGGTTAGTTGTATAGAAGGTAGATTGCAAAAGTGACAGCATGCATCAAGTTCATTCATTATGGTTTTGTAGTAAAGGATGCATTATATGGGTTACTTGAACTGTTCATCAAATTACAAGGGTTGGAAGAATATTTCTATATGGAATCAAATGATTTCATGTTATCGGTATGACCCCTAAAAATTTTAAAGGTTGGTGGTATCTATTAACTAGTCGGAACTATATGTATGTGGCTTCATCCACACATTAAGGTATAATTGAATGAATTGATAGTAGTATTAAACATATATTTATTATTGATATAAATGACTATTTCCATTAATAGTGATTTTAATATTTTAAGTTCTAATAAATGAAAAATAGCAATAATGTTCTGCAATGGATATTGAAATTATTCTCAAAACTATGTAAATCCTTGTGTCATCTCTTATATGATTTATTTTTCTTGAATTTTTTGTGGGAGTTTATTTGAGATTGATAAAAAATAATTGGTGTGGTTTTTAGAGAATTTTTTATTCCTAATATTTGGAACATCAAGGTCAAGGTTTCCTTATATAATATGAATTTTTAGAGATTTGTATCCACTATATGTAATTTCCAATGGTTTATCTTCTTGTGATCAGTTGGTGGGATCCCAAAAAGTTATATTGAAGAAGGTTTTGGTCTTGGTGATTGGTAGTGAAATTGGTAGAAAACTCATATAACACTATTTTATTGAAATTATTTTGATTCAGTGGGAACCATTTTTCTAGATGTTATAGTATTAGAAGAATGAAAGTTCTCAATAGATAAAATTGATGGGATATACTTCAACTTTTGAATGATACAGATGGAGGAATATCTTCTTTAGAATTACCTTTAGGTTCTATTTATTGGAATAAAAATAGAAAAAATACATAAATTATAATGGGAAAATTTATGGAAAATCACATGGATTGATTTGGATGTCATTAGCACATAACATTTATTTTATCTTCTAAGAAGTGAAAACCATAGTATAGTAATGAAAGCTCATGTAGAAATGTATGAGAAACCAATATCTTTGAAAAGTGTGTTTATGATGTAGAGGTTATTTAACATTAGATTTTCAAAAGGAGGACTGGTTGAGGATCAGGTGAATGAATTTAATATGATTAAGAGTTAGATTAAATTATTTAAAGTTTATGAAAGATGTACAGGAATTTTTTTTGTTATCATCGCTTTTGGAATCATGGCATGCATAAGAAACTATCATAAGTACATCTTATGAGGAATATATCCTTGTGTTTGAGGATGTGAGATATCTCATTCTAAATAAATAACTCAAATAGAGAATATTCCAATCACCTACCTAAATAACACTGAATGTTGAAGTTAGAGGATAATATCCTCATTAGTGAGTCTGAAAGAAATCCAAAGATGAATCAAGGGACACAAGTCAAGGAATCTTGACTATTCCTAGACCCATATATTAGTATTTTAGGAATAGAATATATATGAATAAATATTTCAAGGATTTCAAGGTGAGTTCTCGAAGTAATAATTCAATAATTTTAAGTTCTATTAATTCTATAGATGATGGGAATAATAGTTTATTATTGAGAGTTGGTGTTTTATTGGAGTCTTGTATTATAGATTTTGGGGCATTATTTCACTCTACTATCGAGAAAGTGAGCAAAGAAAATTATGTATCTAGAAGTTTTGAAAAGGTTCACTTAGCCAATGATGAATCTCTTAGATTCATGGGGAAGGAAAGTCCAGATGAAGAATGGAAGTTAACTAGGATTACAAGAATTTAGTCACATTTTAGGTTTATGGAATAAATTAAGTTCCATCGGTAATCTAGAATAAGAAATAATAGTCCCATGAATATATTATAGAATATTACACTGGGTTTCATGGTCCTAGAAAAAGGTGCAAAAGATGGGATATTTTAATTGGTAGTAATATTATAAGGAGAAACTATGTTTTAAATGAAATATTCTAAAATTTTAATGTTGTGGAATTGAAATCTTGGGAACCTTAGTGAGAATTATATGATAGTTATAGTAGAAAAGGTTATCCTAAAGCTCAATCACATGGAGTTTGGAAGTTGTGAGAGTGTTCTACTCAGAGATAAGAGGACTGTTTTATTCAAATTTAATATATGGATACTAAAATATAGATCGTTATTGCTTGATTTCAAGGATGTTTATGGGTATTTACGAGTATTTTCTCATGAAAAATCGTTTTACCTCATGAAATTAATTGATGATTCTACAAGGAAATCATTGGTTTACTTCCTTAAACAAAAAATTGAGGTATTTAGAGTTTTTATGAAAGGACATATTTGAAAGGGTGACCTAAAATAATCTAAAATTATTAAGGTCTAATAACGGTGGAGAGTACAGTAGAAAAAGTTTCTAGAATTTATTTTGAAGGAAAGGTGTAAGATTTCAAAAGACTATACCCAGAACACCAGAGTAGAATATTGTTTCAAAGAAAATGAATAAGATTTTAACTAAAAATGAATGGAGTATTGGACTTCATTCAATAATGTCCAATGAAATTTGTGTGGAAGTAGTTAAGAGTGCATCGTAACTTTTTCACAAAATTCCTTTAATGTTGTTGCGGTAAGAGATTCTGGAATGGTTATGGTTCAAAAATATAGTGGATATTATCCTCCTCAATGTTTTTCTAAGTCTTTCCTATGTCAATGAGTATTCCAAGGATCCTAAAAACATAAATCTAAGTCCCATAAATATTTATTTACAAGATATAGAGATGAAAAATTTGGTTCTGACATTGAGATAATGACAAAAAATGGTCATTAGATGATTAAATATTCTCTTCAATGAGAATATCTTGTATAAATAATAGGACTTTAAGAAATAGTAATTTGATAAAAAAATAATCAACTGAACAACTCCAAGTTGATCTTACAAAATTATTTAAGGGCACAAGTTTTGGATATATAAAGAAGCATTGAGATTTTGAAAGTTAGTCCAATGAAATATATAATTTAATGATCAAGGATTGTATAATATTGGATTAGATATATGGAATCTAAACTTCTATATTTTTTACTTCTAGGAAGAGTAAAGTCACAAGAAAAATTATAAAGGTCATCCAATATTGGGTGATAGGTACAGAGGTTGAAAAATGATGTGAATTATTTGACTCTAAGGGGTGGAGGATATCCTTTGATTACGTAAGAAGTTATTATTCTCAATGATTCTGTAAAATGTGAATTATCTACAAAATATGTGATGGATTTGTTAGATATAAATGAATCCTAGGATCTAAAAAATTACTATAGGGGAAGATAGTTGTGTAGAATAAGTGGGTGTTTTTTTTGAAATAAGAAACCGGTGATATGAAAAGTTTTATATCAAGGATGGTGGTTAAAAGATTTCAGTGGAAATAAGGAGTTTATTTATTTTAAATTTGTTCATCGATAGTTAAATATAAAAACATTCTAACAGTGTTGATTATTGCTACTTATAGAAGATTTTATATGGAATAGTGGATGTAAGATATCACTACTTCATCACTATTTGGAGGAGGAAATCTATATAAAGTAACTAAATGGTTTCACATACTAGTGGAACATGGAATTTATGTGTAAGATGAAAAGGGGTATTTATGGTTTGTAACAGGCACCAAGATAATGGAATTGAAATTTAGATGATTTCATGGTAGTGAAGGGGTTCATCTGGAGTAACTCGGATCATTTTTTTACTAGAAGGAATTTGAGGATAGATTCTTTATCATCCTACTCTTTTATATATATGATATGATCCGGGAAGGCTTGGATATTAAACTGATTTATTTAATGGGGAGTAGGTTTTCCAAAATATTTGAGATAAATGATATCATTGATGCCATGAAAATAATTGGAATATTGATTAAATGACAAAGAAAAGTTTTAAGTTTGTTTTTTATCAAAACAAGTATATATATAAGATAATTAAAAAATTGGAATGTATAGATGTAAACTATTATCAACCCCATTGTTCGAACACTTTGAACTGTCTAAAGTGAAAGCACTAAAAATAGAAGATGTGTTCAAGTAATAATGAATGTTTTTTTAATCAGTGGTAGGAATCTTGATGTATTTTGTGGTATATAAAAGACTATACATTGCATTTTCAACGAGAGTTTTCAACCAATTTATGGGAAAAAATTGAAAGAACACTAATACAGCATAAATTTGATCATCTAGTATATTAAAGGATCATAAGATATAGATTTGTTATTAAAAATAGATGACTCATTTTAGGGTTATATTAATATATACTTTAGAGAAGATATAGACTAATTTAAGAGATCCACAATCCATGTGTTTACAATTGTGGGAATAGCTGTAAGATGGATGTTTCAGTTACAACTAGTGAATGAATTATCCGTAATAGAAGATGAATATATAGTTATATTGAAAGAAGGTAAAGAATTAAAATTGTTAAATTGTTTATTAAGTGATCTCAAATGGATTTTTAAATGTGGATTTCTCTACTATTGCAATCACAATACAATTCATTTGGATAAAAATTGGGGTTTCACTCATGGATGAAACACATTGACCTAAAATATCATTTAAACTTGGAGATTCTAAAGGATAGATTTCTTGAGCTGTAGAAGATAACCAAAAGATGGAATTTGGATGAAATGTTCACTAAGGTTTCAGTTCAAGAAAATATGAGGAAACATTGTTCCTTAGTAGATCTAGGGTAATAAAAAGGTAGTGAAGACACTATTATTTACTATAGAATTTGGTGTGATCATTTTTCAATAAGTTTTGTCAGTTGTCATGGTTTCCTTGAAGGAAGTATTCAAGTGGAAGATTTTTAAGAATGTGAAGTATTTTATTGAGTTCTATTTTAGTTTATCAAAAGTAAAACATTACAAGATATATTTAGTTTGATGTTAAGACTAGTGTAAATATAAGTTCAGTGGAAGTAGGTTTATGGATGTTACATTCTAGAATATTTGTATAGTAGTTAGTTTTAAATAATATAGAGTACAGAAGTTATAATATATGTCAAGGTCATTCTATATGGTTTTGGGTTAAATTATAGAATTTATGGGTTAATTTCATTGATTATCATATTTTATCGGTAGGAAGTTGATTTTTATTGGGAATCATAGGTTTTTGTAGTCAATGGTATTAACCTCGAAATTATTATATGTTGGTGGAACCAGTTGATTGGTTGGACCCTATTATAAAGGTGGGAATTTGTTCACACATAGTGATACGATAGAACTACTTGAAGATAGTATTTATTATACTAATATTAGAAATAAAATTGATTTTTTTTAATATTGATTGTATTCTTGTAACTTATAAAAATGAAAAGTAACAGAATTTGTCTCCCATGGACGTTGAAAATGTTGTTTGAACTAGAAAAATCTTTATGTCTATTTCTTGTAAGATTTATTTCAGTTAAATGTTTTTGAGATTTTATATCATGAACCATCATAATTAGGTTCTCACTCCACTATATGGAAGGGCCCAAAGGTCATTCCCAATCCCCATTGGTAAGAAACTAGTGTTAGGGAATCAAAGTATACACAATGAGCATAATTTTTACCAATAAATAACGATCAAAATTGATGAATTATATCTTGGTGTGTCCATAAATTTGACACACATGATAAAAAATAACAAATTTAAAATTTAGAATGAAAATAAACATGGTACAACCAAAAAAAATGATCAAACTTAATTATATATAAATATAAAAATACCAAAAGTAGAAGGATGATTTGGTCAAAACATCTATGACGCGAAATAAAATAAGAATAAATGTATGAAATGATCTCCAAATTACCTCATGGCCACCATACAACATCTAAAATTTCATGGTCCATGAGCAACTCATGTTAAGGATTCCATATAGAGGTGCTCTTTGACATTAGTATCCAGACCAAAAAAACCACTCAACCAAAAGACATTGAGTGGTGAATGTATAGTGTGAGCCAAGATCTCAGTAAGATTCCACAAATAAAATTTTCCTTGATATTTCTATCATAATATATTTAGTAAATACTAGTTTTAAAAACATTTTAGGAAAATAATAACTTTTTACGTTTCAATAAAAACAAACCATAAGTATGATCCTACTTTCCTATTTTTAGAAACAACCCCATGTTATTAAAATAAAACCCTTTAATTCAAGAAAATATTCATTTGAAAATATTTTCATGTTATATTGAAAGGAAATTATTTAAAAATAAAATAAATTGAGAATTAAATTTGGAAGTCCATTATTTACTAATTTACCTCCAAATACATTTGTAACTTAATTTCAATTATTAACTAAAAACAATAAAAATAAGAACATCAAAATGCACACATATAATATAACTGAAAGTAAACATCACCATGGGAGTATCCCTAGAAAACTAAGGTCAAGGAACACTAGGATCATGGTACTATCTAATGATCATAACCAATCATATCAAATTGTGTATAGGTTATTAGGGTGAGCATCATCAATTCCTAGTGGAAAGGGAACACTACATAAAGTGTCACCCTATCCTTATAAAAATAATTTTTAGTTAGTGTGGTGTAGTATAAGGCTAGGGAGACCATAATAAATGCTTATTGGGTACTTTTCCAAGTATTCAATACCTAAGTACCTAAGGTTCCCAATATTTTGTAGTGGAGGTGAGTAATAATTGTTAAAAAATCACATATATGAAAATGATAGATAAATACATCCTCACCTCATTTCTAAAATACTCATCTTTAAAATTATAATAGCCTTATTTATCTAGGAATATCTAAAATCAATTGAAACGTGCATTTATCACAATCATCAAACTCAAAACATAATACAAATAAAGGGGGGTTAATTCAAACCACATTAAAATATTCCAATTGGTTCTTTTATGCCTCTTTTAAAACAGAATGTGACTTGATACTTTGTAAAAAACACTATAAAATCAGAAATAAAAAACAATTCCAACACGAAAATATTTAACACACATAATATAAAATCTAATAATCATTTAAAATTTAGTTAAAAATGTTAAGAATCGATTCAAAGATCATGAATCATAAAATAATAATAGAGAATAGAAAATATTAATAATAATTAAAAACCTTTTTGATAGGTATCCATTTTATTAGAAATTATATTGAAATACTTCTATAATTATTTTCAGAAAACATTAAATAATCATTTGGTATCTTCAACACCCCTTTCAAAACATTAATTTGAAAAAGGAATCTGTTAAAACATTTTATTAAACACATAGTTGTATTATAAATTATTTTATATTAATCACAACATAAATTTCAATAAAAAACTCATTTAGGATAGGCTTGAAAATTACCAAGAGAGGGAAAACAATAATTTTAATATTCCAAACTAGAATATTTCAAAATATTTTTAAATAAATAAAGAGTTTAGAAAACATAATCTTGTATGGCATGGATAATAAATATAATCACATAGAAACACCTACCTTAAACTAAAGTAAAACACTTATCCTTTGATGAAAAATCCTAGAATATTTATCAAGATGAGTTTCATAAGACCTAGACACAACACAAAATATATTAAAATGAAACCCAAGACCTAGGGTTCATCCAACAAGATCCCCTTGGTGATAAGAATATGAAAGAAAAAGAAGATAGGAAATGGAAGTAAAAAAATGATCCCTAGCCTTTAATAATATACTAAGAGTTGAAGAAGAAGCCAAGAAATCCATGATGGATGAGATGGGGTCACAATTAGGATCTCTCTTTGTATTCTTCTAATTGATGTGGGAGAGGAAGACATAAAGGGGATTTAAAATAGTGATGGAAGAATATTAAATTCATAAAATTAAAATACATGGGTAGACTGCATGGTTTTCCCACGCGGTTTTCCAAACTATGAACCAAACATGTATAATCCTCTGAAATGGTTCTAATCAGCCATATAATTACTCTTGAGAGCCTCACATGATTTTCCCAAACTATGAAGCTATATAAAATTTTCAAAAAATACTCAAAAAATCAAATTAGGACTCCCTCAAATCCAAGATACTCAATAAGTAAATATAATAATAGAAAAAAGTGATATTTATGTGTAACAATTCCATCCCCAATATCAATTTCTTCCCTTGAAAATTCAATAAAGACAAATAATGAATAATTCTCCATTATAAGATATAAGGAACATCAGAATTCATGATTATAAAATCACTCAGTACTGAGAACACCAACACATCAAAAGCATCTCCAAATCCATGATCACTAAAATCTAAATGACACAATTAAAAAAGATTTGAAATTTTAATACATAGAGAACCTAATACATGTGCACAAAAATAATAATGAGATAATCAAAAATTGATACTTATAATAGGTCTCCACAACATTTAAGGTTTACACTAACATGATGGAATCTATGGAAACACCACAAAGCACTAATCTACTCCTAATCGAGGAAACCAAAATATAGTATTTTATCATATGAAAAATATATATCTATATAGAAATAATCATTAAATTCCTTAATAAGAGACATAAATATCAAGAATCCCAAAAGATGACAGCATAAACTATCCACATGGAAGGAACAAGGTGGAAAGAATAAAATAAAATGAAAAATAATAGGAATTCCCCAAATACTCTCCACCAACATACCATCTTGTCCCAACCACAACACCTTAACTCAAAAAACTTATAAAAGGACTCAATTGGCCCTAAATATGAATAGTTTTCATATTTTTCAAATAAAATGGCTTAGAACTCCCAATATGATCACAGTGAAAACATAAAAAGAATCACTTCTTCCTGGAGGATTATGACTGGATGAGAAGTTTCTCCCAAACTATCTTTAATCTCCAACTTGATTCCATCATGTTTCTACTTCTAATAAGATAGAAGAAAATCACTAGAGAGAAGCCACAAAGGCACCACTCATCATGAGTTACATTATAAAGGTATATTCTACCATCACAATCTTGTTGACGATATCCTTAACTATAATTATAAGAAATTAAAACTCTTTTGAACTATGTCTAAAATGAACTCTATGAATGACAATTAAAATAAAAGTCATTAAATATTAATGGTGGTTAAAAAACTGAAAAGGATATTTCATTATCACTCAGGCTAGAGTCTAGGTAGGATTAGTGACTAAACAAATCATGATCTAACAAACCTAGATCTAGATTAAACAAATCATGATCTAACAAACCTAGATCTAGATATATATCTAATAGTATATGAATATCCATTTCTGTTGGGTGATCATTCATCAAAAAATTGAGGTATGTGGTATAAATTCAAATCCAATAATTTTGAATTTCAATTACATGTATATAGTTGTTTAATTTATATAGTTAATTTAGAAATTTGGATTCTAAAAATTTGAATTAATTAATTTATTAAATTAATTAATTAAGGTTTTGAATTGAATAATTAATTGTTGAATTAGTTATGGGATATTAAGATTTTGAATTGAATAATTAATTATAGAATTAATTTTGGGATATCGATATTCTGAGTTGCATAATTAATTATTTAATTATTTGGGGAATATTGATATTTTGAATTGAATAAATAATTATTGAATTAATTATGGGATATTTAGTTTGTTAATTAAATAATTAATTATTGAATTAATTATGGGATATTGAGATTGTGAATTGAATAATTTATTGTTGAATTAATTATTGGATGTTGAAATTGTGAATTTAATAATTAATTGGGGAATTAATTATGGGATATTGGGATTGTGAATTGATTAATTAATTTTTGAATTAATTGATGAATATTTTTGTGTTTAAGAAATCAATTCAATTGGATTGATTAATTGTTGAATTAATTAATGGGATTTTTTTGAAGCTTCAATTGGTTGAATTAGATTAATTAATTTGTAAATTAATTAATGGGGTGTTGTGAATTATTAATTTGATGTTGTTGTTCATGTTATTATTGTGATATCCATGTGTTGAACATAGAATGCTACATCAAAATACAATAGTGATAAATTGATATTTGTGTGTGGTACATGGCCTACTGTGTCAAAATCCCATATTGATAAATTGATATTTGAGTGTGAGACATGGTCTACTACATCAAAATTCCACGGGGTCTTAGGCATAGAGACCTAGACCTAAAATATTGGTGTTGCGCCATGGTTCCAATTAGTCATATTATAAATTCAAATTAATAGGATAATGAATTGTCTTTTGTTATAATGAATGGTGAATTGTTTATGTGATATGGTTCAGACTCTAGCACTGGCCGAAGTTGGTATTGAGAATTCGGGTGTCATTAAGAACTTGGGGGTTATGTGGTTTAATAAAGACTAATTGAATAAATTTAAATTTTTTACTTTATTTCATTTATCTACTAATTTTACAAGTACATACAATTTTATTGACTGGATATTTTTTAAATGTCGTTGGTTTTGGCCTTCGCAGTTGTACTCACACCTTACTAAGGCTTCCTGATCGGTACCAAAATAGATTTATTGATTATAGGAAAGGTTAAGGGAAATGGACATATATTAGATAGATATTATAGGATACATCAAAGATGAGGGAACCGAACATGGTTTAGGACCCACTTGGTAGTTGTCAGTGACTTTACTTATTTAGGGTTTTTCATATTGACACTTGACACATACTTAGCATGGAATATATATTGTTTAGTTTTGATATTGTTTTTCCTATTTTGGTCACCATGTGGTACTGGTATTTTTCTGTTTATGGTTATATCATTTGGTTATTGCTTATTTATTTACACTAGAGTATTACTATGATAAAGAGGGTATAATCTCTCCATGATTGATAATAGAGCCTCATAGCTAGTCGGAAGCCTCTGACATACAAGGAGGTGTGCTTGAGGTCATGTGAATGACTATCTTGGGGCACCATTGTATGGAACTCAAATCAAAAAGTCACAAAGTGGAATCAGAGCTCATTTTTCTATTCTTTTCTTTTGTTTTACTATTTAGGAGATGTAGATTGGAGACTTGGAAGATATAGGCCTTAGTTATGATCTCAATCATTAGAGTAGCTAACACATGTATGTGGGAAACCCCAAGTACCCATGGTGGGATTTTTTTTATTATTTTTTTCTATTATAGTTGAATATTATTTCACCTTGGGTGACACACATTTGGTGTGATGTGATAATTTTTATGAGATTTTCTGAGATTTGACTCATGGACCAGTAAGGCATGAGTGTTTAATTTTCATGTATCATTCTTGGCACTCAAGATTTATTGTGACATGCATCATTTTAGGCACACACGATAAAGTTTTTTTGGATAAGTTATAGAACTTGAATATATTTTCCTTATTTTTGAAATTGAACTGGAAAATGTTCCCAAAATGAAATTAAGAACTATTAAATAATGAAAAAAGGTAAGTAAATGGGTATAAAATGATGAACTTGAAATTGCGAACGTACTTACCCTTTGTTAACAATGACCTAGATGTAGGATGGTTAAGGGTACTGATAGTTTCTCTGATTTTGACCATGCGGCGGGAAAGGGGGAATGAATTGTTATGGCTTTGTGTGAGACCCTATTGATAAATGTGTTAATGTTTTGTTATCTATCCAGAGATGTGTGTTTGGAAATGCAGAGATATACCTCCATGAAGATTCTTGTTAAGGGGATGAT
Organism: Viscum album; assembly: GCA_963277665.1. Classification (NCBI taxonomy): domain Eukaryota; kingdom Viridiplantae; phylum Streptophyta; class Magnoliopsida; order Santalales; family Viscaceae; genus Viscum; species Viscum album. Next base: position 1,386,936,723 of record OY728123.1, read on the forward strand.
AAGAGAATGTTGCTATGAATTATCATATAGTAATGGAACCTAAGGCACTGGTAGTGTCGGGTGAGGATTTCAGAGAACAGTTCCAAGATAAATTTGCTCGGTTTATGAAATTCATGGAAAGATACCCATAGAGGGTTTTAAAAGCATGTATGATCTGATGAGGGAGTTCTAGTGTCAACACCTTCTAAATTTCATCATAGAGGGTGGACCTAAGGCATCTGAGTTCTATATTGAGTCCATCCAAACTATACATGACCACTTGGAGACCCCTGCTAAGAAGATAGTCAAATTAGTTGCTTGTATGTTGTGTGGTAAAGTGAATCATTGGTTATACATCTATACTTGGGATGGGAAGATGAATAATATGGAGTGGAAGGTCATTAAAGAGATGTTCTTGGAGTAATTTTATCCTCAAACACTTTGGAAGGATATAGTAGTAGAGTTCACGAGAATGAATCAAGGGATTATGTCTGTGATGAACTATGTTGGACTCTTCCTAGATTTGTAGCAGTTTGTTATAGTGTTGGAAACAGATGAGGCTACTATGATGAATAGTTTTAAGGTTGGGATTAAATGTGAAATTAAGTCACATGTGAATATCTTCGGGATGAAGAAGTTTTTAGAAGTGGTTAATGATTATCTCATATCTGAAGGGAACCCGAAAGATGCTTCTAGTGGAAGATTGGTGGTTCCAGCTGGATGTTCAGGAGGTACAACTTCCAAGAGCAGGAAGAATTGCTATGACAATGTTAGCCAAATAAGTGTGAAGTAGTGTGCCTAGACAAATGGATTAGTTAATCAGTATCTTACTCAGGTGATCTATCACCAATGAGGAAAATTAGAAAACATCAAAAGACTGTTCCACTGAACACTGGTAGATTTCCAAGGCTATAGCAGAATGGGACATCTAAAGAGGTTCTATAGGAACAGATGATAGTTAGGTATCAAATGAGTAGTTAGATAGAGCCAGAGCATGGGAAGGGGATCTTCTACCCCATATCAGTATGTCAGTTGGTGTTCTACTGGTCATAGTGGTAGAGGCAGTGGATGTGGTACTTATGGTTAATATTTCTAGTATCTATTGAGTGTTTCATCATTGGGAGTTTATACATCATCACAAGAAATAGCGTTAGGAAAATTACAGTCCATCATCCTACACTTGTGGATAATTAGGTTGGGCTATTGACAGTAAGAGGTACTATTCTTATAGATTCTACTCTATCTAGTTCTTTATTTTATACTTGTGTTTCTCATTCCTTTATTTTTGCACAACTTTTGAATGTTTTGATCCTAGAGGCGGATTTTGTGAAATAGGTGTTGACGGTAGATACACCATTGGGAGTATGGTCTAGAGACATCTATTTATGAAAGGGGTGTTCTCTTAAGATTGGGGAGTATCATTTCATTTGGGTTCTTTATATCCATGACATTTCAGGCATTGACCTAATTATGGGTATGGACTTATTAGTAGAATACCAATCCCACATTGATTTTTATCATAGTATAGTGATGTTTATGTCTCAATAAGTTGATAAATATATTCACCTTGTAGAGTGGGATATCAACGGGTCGTGTAGGGCCCATTCACCAGCAACTAGGGGAGCTTACTGCCTATGTTTCTAGTTTGTTACTCGATCATGGAGGAGTAAAGTAGGGTTTATTTCCACCCATATTGGATAGGTTCCAAGATGTGTTTCATGAATACTTCTCAAGTATTTCACCTAAGAGGGATGTTCAATTCGCTATTGATCTCATTCTTTGAGCTGGTCTAGTTTTTATTACACCTTATAGAATGGAACTAGTAGAACATTAGGATATTAATAATAATTTGGAGAAGTTAGAGGATAAAGGGTTTATCTTTCCGAGTGCATCACCTTGGGGTTCTCTAGTGTTTTTTTTCTAAGAGGGATAATGAGACTCTATGCATGTGTGTTGATTACTTTAACTTTAACCGAATGATAGTGAAAAACTAGTATCCTCTTCCGCAAATTGATGATTTATTTGACCAGTTGAGAGGATCTTATGTTTTCTAAAATATTTAATTGAGAAAACACCTCAACCATAATACACCTAAGACTTCATTCAAAATAATTTTGGACTATATGATTTTATTGTAATGTTGTTTGGGTTGAAGAATTCACCAGTAATGTTTATGTCCTTGATGAATAGAATCTTCCATCCATACCAAGATTAGTTTGTGGTAGTGTTTTTGGATGAAAAACTTGTTGTACTATAGGACTAATGATAATAATTCCAAACATCTTGACATCATCTAGAGTACATTGAGAGAGAACTGGATATACACCAATCTATATAAGTGTTAGTTTTGGATTGATCAAGTAAACTTCTTGGGTCACATAATCTGAAGGAAGTTATTTCTATAAACCTATAGAAGGATTATAAATTTGCTTCTATGATTGGGCTTGGAGCTATGTTGATGTAAGGAGATTGATTTGTGGCATATGGGTCTCATTATTTGAGTCATCATGAATGAAATTACCCTGTGAACAACCTTCAGTTGGCTTTCGTGGTTTACGATTTGAAGTGTTTTCATCATTATCTATTGGGAAAAAAATTCAATGCGTATACAGAGCACAAGATTATAAATTTTATCTTTTTACAATGAGTTTTTAATCTATGAAAGTGGGGGAGGGTTGATTATATATAGTCATTTTATTTTGTGCTATCATGTATGCCTGAAAATGGGAATAGTGTTGTCAAACTCTAAGTAGACAATCATAGACTTAGGAAGTTCATGAGTCTAGTACTGAGTGGAAGATGATGACTTTACTGGTTGAGATGAATGTTGTTGTTTAGGAGAGTTAGGAGAATATAACTCTCATATTAGTTTCAGTGGATACTACTCTTTTGAGATATATTATAGATAGATAGTACAATGATCCATAATGTTTGACCTTGAGGAAATACCATGAAGGTGGGGAGACACCTTCAGATTGAATCATAGATGTGTATGAGACCATCCACATTAGGAATCGGGTTGTTGGGCCTACAAGCATGTAAGTGGAGTTGAGGTATAAATTTCATGCCTCTAAGTGGTTAGTACATCTAGGTGTGACCAAAATTAACAATTATGTGTGCAGATAGTTTTGGTTGTCAGACCTAAAAAAGATGATAGCAACATTCGTGACATGATGTTATTCTTGTTAGTAGGTGAAGTCCAAGTATCAATGGCTGAGTAATTTACTAGAGTCATTTCCCATTCCTAAATGTTAGTTAGATGATGTGACTATGGATTTTTTGGAAGTTATCCAGAGGAAACCTTATATGAATTATTCTATTTGGGTTATTGTGGACCATTTGAAAAAGGTAGAACATTTCTTACCGGTACAGAAGACTTTGTTTGTGGATCTGTTGGGATATATGTACATTTGGGAGATATTCCATATACACATAGTTTCACAAAGTATTATTTCGATCTATGACTCACGATTTACCTCATGCTTCTGGCGGGATCTTCATAAGTATTTGGGTACACAGTTTTTACATAGTATGGCATTCCACCCACAGAAGGATGAAAAATAAGAGCGTACTATATAGGTGCTTAAGGATATGCATCGGGCATGAGTCTTAGACTTCAGTGGGTCTTGGAAGAAGAACCTATCATTGGTGTACTTTTCTTTTAACAATAGTTATCAAGTAATTATATAGATGGAACCATATGAGGCACTTTATAGTAGGCCATGTAGATCACCTCTATATTGGATGGAGGTAAGTGAGTCTGATCTGTTAGGATCGAGTATCATATATGAGACATTGGAGCAGGTGTACATGATTAACAAGTGTATAGTTACATATCATAATAGATATAATTCATATGTTTATAGATGTAAAATACCACTATAGTTTATATAGGATGATCGTGTGTTTCTTAGGGTATTGTGTAGGTTGAGTCAACATAGGATATTGAGACAGGGCAAGTTGGCACCTAGTTTTTTTGGATAGTTTGAGGTTGTGGAGAGAATTGGGCCAATAACATAACAATATGATCTTCCATAGACATACATTTCTATGCATGATATTTTTCATGTGTCACAACTTCAGCAGTATCACCCCAACCCTTTTCATGTGATCGATGTGTATGATGTTGTGCTTGAGACAGATGTGTCCTTTGAGGAGAATCTAATATGTGTGTTGGATCAAAGTGAGAAATTTTTTTGAGTGAAAACTGTGTTGATAATTTGTGTAAGGAAACATGGTTTTTATTAGGAAAATTGTGAGATATAAGTGGATTTGAGGTCTTAGTGGGTCGATATTTTTGACATGAAATATTAGAGATGCTTGGGAGTAAAGTTTGAGTTTGAGTTTTTATAAGGGGGAGATAAACACTAACCTTTGTTTATGATGACTTGAGATAATTTATAGGTACTCTTTTTCCTTTTTTTGATTACTTTTTATTTGGGTTTTACATTCAGGTGAGTTTGAGTGAAAAGTGAGAATATTGGAAAGAGGAGCGAAAGTGCATGGTTGGCCACGATTTTACCAAACTGTGTGCCCATCCCCTAAAACGTGTGAACCTATAAAAAGTGGATTCCTATGGTTGGTTCTACGTTTTTTAAATTGTTCCCCCTATTATGAGAAATCATGACCCCCCCCCCCAGAAAAGATGCACGGTTAAGGTTCACGGTTTTTCAAACCATGTGTCCCTACCTAGCAAACCATGCATAACTTTTTAATTAACCCGAAATTTAGTTTTTAAAATACTTGAACCCCCATTTTAACACAAATTTGACCCCAAATCAGACATAAGATATTCCTTCTATTTTTGGAGGTTCTTATATGTATTCCTAGGGATTATGGCATCCTTTCTTGGTGAATCGAAAGGTGGATTTAAGATTTTCACCTCACCAGGTATGTGGTTTCTTCTTGATTAGATCTCTCTCTATCTCTCTCTCCTCCCAGATAAAAGAGGTATGTTTATACACTATTGGATATAGATCTAGATCTAGGTTTTTTATATCTTAATTCATTTAATATTGGATCTAGGTTTCAGATCTAGATCATGTTCATCATCATGAGATTTGACCAATCTATTTCAAATTGGAAATTTTCCCTTGGGAAATCGTTTGTCAACGAATTGAGGTAGGTGGTCTAAATTCAAATCCAATAGTCTTGAATTTCAATTACGTGTATATAATTTTAAGATTTATATTTTTATTTTATTAATTGGTATTTCAAAAATAGAATTAATTAATTTTGTAAATTAATTAATTAAGGTTTTGAATTGAATAATTAATTATTGAATTAATTATGGGATATTGATATAATGAATTGAATAATTAATTATTGAATTAATTATGGGATTTTTAGATTGTGAATTGAGTAATTAATTGTAATATTAATTATGGGATATTGACATTTTGAATTGAATAATTAATTGTTGGATTAATTATGGGATATTGAGATTGTGAATTGAATAATTAATTGTTGAATTAATTATTGGAAACTAGGTTTTTGAATTGATGAATTAATTGTTGAATTATTTGATTAAGATTGTTGTGTACAAGTAATAAATTAAATTGGATTAATTAATTTTTGAATTAATTAATGGGATTTGTTTTGAAGATTCAATTGGTTGAATTAGATTAATTAATTGTTTAATTAATTAATGGATTTTTGTGATTGTGGAATATGATGTTTTGATACATGTAATTATGGTGATATTCATGTCTGGGATATATTCTGCTGCATCCAACTCCTATAGTGATAAATTAATATTTCTGTGTGGGACATGGACTACTACATTAAAACCCCATAGTGATAAATTGATATTTGAGTGTGGGACATGGTCTGGTAAATCAAAATCTCATGGGATCTTAATCATGGTGACCTAGACCCAAAAATATTAGCATTGGATCATGATTCCAATTATCCCTATTGTAAATTGAAATGAAAAAGATAATGAAAGATCTTATGTTATAATGAATAGTGAATTGTTTATGTGATATGGTTCAGACTCTGGAACAGTCCGAAGAAGGTATTAACAGTTTGAGTGTCCTTAGGAGACTATTGGTAATGTGGTTAAATAAAGAGTAATTTAATAAATGTAATTTTCTTACTTCATTGAATTTATTTATTATTTATACAACTACATACACAGTTATTAACTGGATATTTTTTTAGACGTCATTGGTGGTGTACTACTGAGTTGTACTCACGCCCTACTCAAGATGAATGATTGGTACCCAAATAGATTGCACGACTGTATGATAGGTTATGGACAAGGTCTCTATGTTAGATGGTAGATATATTCTGGAGCATGGTTGAGGGAACCAAGCTTGGTTCGGGACTCTCTTGGGAGTTTTAGTTTCTTCATTTATTTTTGGTTTTTCATATTGTCATTTGACATATAATTAGCATGGAATATCTATTATTCAGTTTTTATATTGTATTTCATATTTTGGCCACAGTGTGTTATCGATATTTTTCTAGTTATGGTTATATAATTTGGTTATTGGTTTTTTATTTCCACAATTTTTTACTCTAATAAAGAGGATATAGTCTCCCCATGATCGATAATAGACCCTCACTGCTGGTCGGTATCCTCTGGAATATGGGGAGGCGCGTTTGAGGTTATGTGATTGACTGGAATGGGACACCGGTGTGTGGCACCTAGGTCGGTATGTAACAACACTCTAACCAATGGATATACTAACTAATAGAATATCCCAAGACACATACTCCACATAAACAATTGAAACTTTCTTAGGAGGCATACTTTAAAATTAAGTAACTCATAACTCAATAGAAAGTATTTAAAATCCAATACCCCCCCCAACCAAAATGAACCATTGATCAAAACATAAATTTTCAAAACTTAATTATGTTTTTTCAAACATAAATAATTTAAAAAATACAATTAAGTAACAAAAAAATATCTTAATAATTCTCTTCAATTTATACCAAAAATTAAATATCCATAACCAAAATTAAATCAAAAACAAAATAGATACAATTTGAAAAATAAAATGGGATAGTGGTTTTTATGATTTGGATTCACAGTTTAGTGAAACAAGCACCCACCATGAAATAATAACTGAGGGATTCTTGGAACCATAAACATGATCTCCCCATAGTTCTCCAAAAAAAATTGAGAAAACTATGTGCCTTTGGATATTCTCTCATAATCACCCAAAAACATGAAAAACCAAAATATAGGCCATATAATCTTAGTATAATTCAAAACACCATCAATTAAAATAAAAATATACCAAAATAAATGAAAACCAAATCCAAAATTCATAATTCATAGACCTCCCACTCATGGTAACTCAAGGTTTAGAAATATTTTAAGAAATATAGTCTCTCCCCACACCTACCTCTCAAATTATAATAATTATATCTCATGTATACCATTACCTCCCAAATAAAAAAGGGTACTTGGAAACCATTTTTATATGAACCACCATGGGTGGGTTCGTGAGCTAGTTTTTGGAAAGGTCTAAAGGTCATTTCCATTCCCCATAGTCTAGAAACTAGTTTAGGGAAAAAAGTATACACAATGGGAATGATTTCTCCCAATAAATAGTAATAAACACATAGTGGAATTATACTAAAATGATGTAAGGATGAATCCATACATTTCATGATAATAAGAAAACATATAATTAATTTCAAATTTATAATAAAAAAAACAATGTACATCTAAAAACAGCCATTAAAAAATGTATATAAAGATGAACTGAAACCCAAATTACAAGGGAGGTTGAATTATAAAAAACATATATGATATAAAATAAAACTAAAATAAATACCAAATGAAATCTCTATGTAACCTAAAGGTCATTGTACAACACCCAAAACTATCTACTCTATGAGAAACATTATAGAAAGATTCTACAAAGTGGCACTTCATATTACAGGAATTAGAACCTGTAAAAGACACTCGGTTTACATAAATAGAGTAGTGTAAGCTAGGTTTAAGGAAAGTTCTCAGTAATATGACACCAAAAAAAGTTTCTATGTGATTCCTTTCATAATTATTTCCTATAATGCAATTTTCAAAAACATTTTATGAAAGTAATACCTATTTTATATTTTATCAAAATCAAACAACAAGTAAGATAAAATTATCCCATTTATTAAATACAATAATGTTATTAAGAAAAAACCCTTTAATTACAAGATGGAATCGCTAAAAAAATTTCAAGGTAAATAAAACAGATCTTTAAAATCAAAATAAATTTCAAATTCAAGTTGAAATCCCTTTACTAGTTCCTCTAAAAACCTTTATAACTTAATTTCAATTATTAACAAAATAATAAAATACAAAATATCAAATTTCATATATATAATTGAACTGAAAGTAAACATCAACTTGGGGTTACCCTAGGGAACTAAATTCAAGGAACCCTATGATCCTTGTGATATCTTATGATCAAGACCAATCATATCAAATTGCATGTAGGCCACTATGGAGAGCATTGTTAAAGCCTTGGAGAAAGAGGAAACCCTAGAAATTGTCACTTTATCAATATCATAGTAATGTTTAGTTGGTATAGAATAATCCAAGTATATGGTGAGAATAATCAATTCCTATTAGGTACTTGTTCTAGTCTTCCCTACCTAAGTGACCAAGTTTCCCATGATTGACTAATGGAGGTGAGTAACAATCATTAAAAATAATCACATACATGACAATAAAATATAATTACATCCTAACATCCTTTAATAAACACCCCTATATTATTAAAATATCCTCATTTATCTAATTATATCAAAAATTAAAGGAAAAATGTTTTCCCAACAACCATCATACTCAAAAAAAAATCTACAAATAAAATAGGTACAATTCAACCCGCATTCACAAAATTCTAATTGAGGCTTTTATACTAATTTTAAAACCAAATGTGACTGAATAATTTATAAACAATACTATAAAATCATAAACAAAAACTAATTATATGACAAAAATATTTAACCCATATAATAAAAAATCTATTCATTATTTAAAATGTCATAAAAATGTTAAGAATCAAATCAAGGAGAAAGAATCATAAAATAATAACAAATAAAAACAAATATCAATAATATTTGAACTCCGTTTTGATAAATCTCTATTTCAATATAAAATTGAGTGAAATACTATTATTATTTTTTATATAAAACATTCCAAAATAATTTAGCATCTTCAAAACCCCCTTAATAAAATAAATTTTCAAAAGGAAGATGTAAAAACATGTTATTAATCACTTAGAGTTATTAATACTCAATTTTTACTACTCATAACTAAAATATAAATGGAAACCCCATTTAGGCTAGGATTGAGAATTACTAGGATAAGGAAAAAAATAATGTTATTATTTCAAACTAAAATACTTCAATATATTTTTAGATAAATACTTTAGAAAAATAAAGAATATATGGAATAGATCAGAAATATAACTTTATAGAAACACCTACTTTAAACTAAATTAAAACATGCCACCTTTAACAAACAATATTATAATAGGTCTTAAGATGAGCTTCACATGCCCTAGAGACTAAAAAATCAAAAGTTTCCTAAGACCCAGGGTTGTTCCATCATGTAATTCTTGGTGATAATAAGATTTAAGAGTATGAGGATAGGAAGAAGATGTAGGAAAATTAGTATTAACCTTAAATAGTCCACTTAGATTTGAAGAATAATCCAAGAAATCCAAGGCTGAGTGGGGATCGCACCTAGGGGATGTCCTCAGATCCTATGAATGAATAAGGGGATTTGGAGAGCTAAAGGTTTATTAAAATGATGAGGGAAGAATATAAAATTCATAAAATTAAAACACCTATATATGTAACACATTTTGGGAACATGGTTTACCAAACTGTGTTCCAACCATGCCACTGGCACTATTTGACTTAGGAATCACTTCATGGTTTAGCTTAATGGTTTAACAAACTATGTTCCAACCATGTAACCTCCTCTAGATAACTAAGAGATATATGACATGTTTTGGATGTATAGTTTTCCAAACTATGGGATAAATGTGTAAAAGTCGCTAAAATGGTTTCAAATATTTTCATGGTTACTCCAAGTCACCCCACATAGCTTTCCCAAACTATATAATTATGAAAAAATCTCAATAAATCTAAAAAAAATAAAATTGACATCAATCCAAGAGTCTCAATAATTAAATTGAATAATACCCAAAAGTTGTCTTGGGGTGTGATATATTTTCTAAGTTTAAGTGATCGAAATGAATCGATGTGGTGATTTAGGGTATGCTTGTCTTCTTAAGTTCAAGAACATATATCTCAAGGGTCCTTATAGTCTAGGAAGTTCAATATATTTATTTATGGTTTATATAGGTCCTTATTTTTTATATTATGGTGATTAGTGGTTGGGATCCCAACATAACAACATCACACTTTGTCTTCTTCAAATCTAGTAAGGGGTTACATGCATTTCTCTTTAAAATTTTTACAATGGGTTATTTCTTGATTTAATAATTCTTTTGATTAAAAGAGTTTTTATAATATCTATTTATATCAATTTTAGGGTTTAATAAATGTTTCTCTTTAAATTTACTTGAAATATACTGGTCTTTTCATCTCTAAAATCCTAAAACTAGTTTCTATGGAATTTTTACACACCAAATGTTTACTAAAATACCTAATAGTTATTTTGATGATTGAATTAAAATTTATTTTATGAAATAATAATCATGATTTATAATGAATTTTCATCATGTTTTCATTATGTTTTCAAAGGCTAAGGACCTATTTTGACATTTCAACATTAGATTATTCCATTAGTAAAGCTTCATTATTTTTAATTATTTACTTGTTTGTATAATTATCTAGTTATGATTATAAAAAATCATGATTTTGCTTTATTTTAAACAATTTATTTTCTTATAAGGTATATTTTGGAAATATCATTACTTTTTCCATTTTTTATAACCCTTGAAGTTATGCCCCTTATTTTTTCTTGAGTTTAAAGTTAGATTGTTATTATATTGAGGAATGGTTGTGATTCATGAATGTGTGTTATTTTAATGATGTTGATAAATAAAGGGACTACTTCTTGTAAGGCGAGTTAGAGGTGAGGGTGATATTTTATCATTGTCTATTATTTATATATTGATATGTGATATATTTTATTTTCTTACCTCTATCTATGTTAAAGAAAACATTGGGATTTGAGCTAGATTTCTAGGGTCAATTAATACACTAGTGTATGATCATTCTATAGATTTTGTACCTAAGTTGGTATTTTTCTATGATTGGGTTATTTTCCATATCAATCATTCCATGAAGCGTAAAACTGATTGTTAGGTAGTTATATTATTAGGCATAAAAATTAGATTTTTTTTTGTTACCATTGTTTTCCTATATCATATCTTGGGATTCTATGTGTTCCATTGATAATTATTATATTTTTTAGTTATAGTTACTTAATTGATACTCATTATTAATACTGATTTATTCATTACATTCTCATCAAATTTTAATTTGTGTTAAAGCATAAAAGTATGTTTCTTTACCTAAAGTTATTCTAATGCTCTGGTAATGTGGTAAATTGTTGCCTTAGTAAAATATCATCATTATTATATTAAGATACTAATGATAATAATGTATCCTATAAAGTGTATGATTGTCTATAACTATGTTTCCACTTATTTCATTTAAAAATAATTGCAATTCTTTCTAAAACATGAGGTAATATAGGTTATTTTCAAAGTAAATTTTGTAATTTTTTTCTCTAATCAATTCATCATTTTCCTTTGAGGTAAAGATTCCAAAAACTATTTTAATATGGTGTGTTAAATTTTTCATTTAAATATGGTGTTTTTATAGAAAATAAATGTTAGTTATTTTATTGGAAATAGAAATCATAATTTTAATATCTCTAGTTCAAAATGGAATTTTTAGGATTAGGAATTAGAGGGTATGTATGGGGTTTGGGAATGATACCAAATAAGAAATTTTTATCATGAATATTATACATTTTAGGTTCAGTATAGGTGCCATTGGGATATAGAGGATGATTGGTAGCTTTTTGTTATGATGTTATGGTGATGGTAGGTGTAGCTCAATCACTTTTCATGAGGAGATGGATGTTGAGGTTTTTTTTTACTTTGATTTGTCTCATGTAATGTTACACCTTTGACTTATACCTTTTGGTTATATTTTTAGTCTAAAATCTATCTTTTTATTTAAACTCGGTTATGTATACTATTGGGATGTTTAGTTTAAATTATTTGAATTTTTTATCGATTGTTTCTCTTTGTTCATATTATTTTGACTTGTTTGGCTATGTTTATCTTCAAAATAATTATTTAAAATAGATGTCCAAACCGACTTATAAAATGGTTACGGTGGATTTTTTGGATGAAATCCTTCTTTTTATTTCACTGTTTTATTGGTAAAATTCATTCCCAATTGATAATGGTTTGATGATCTAACACTATTTATTATCCCATAGCGATTAGGACTTCTCTTCAATTTATGTCATAGGTCGGGTTGGGTACCAAGTTTGGGTAGTCGGGGTTATTTTTTGATAAAATGGTATCAAATCCCAATTTTTTATGTTATTAGGGATTTCATGGTAGATATAAGATAGGATCATAAAAACTTAAGAGGTATATCATGAACATTTTTTTCAATCAACACTTGTCGTAATGACCCTTGAGTTTACAATGGATTTATGGTATTTCACTTTCTAATTTTAGGTTTATTATATATTTCATTTGTGAGGATTTTTTGGATTAAATTTGAGATTTTTTGGGAGTTCCAAAGGTGTGTGGTTGATTTGTATTGCTTACAGATCATGTTTTTAGACCATGCAACCTAAATTGGAGAACCATACAAGCCTTTCACAATTAGTGCATGGTATGGTAGATTTTGAATACATGTTGTGTGTCTTGATAAATGGGTAGATTATTGTGTTTCTTTTTTTCTAATTATTTTTATTTCTTCCTTACATTTTCATTCAATATTTATGGATCAAATTTAAGAAAATTATCTAATTTTCATTAAAAACATTTATATTGTTTTATATGGTATTCTTTTTAAATTGATTTTAGTGATTTATTTTATGTTCTAATAAATTTTTTATTAATATTAAGATAAATTCTTGACGGTATTTAATCTATTTATTTAGGATAAATTTTTATTTTTACTTTGATTGGTTTTATATTTAATTTTAGAATGTAAACTTTTTAATTACAGGGTATTTTATAAAGAGTTTTATAAAAAAATTATATCTAAAATGGGGTTTGATTCATTGGTAATTTTTGAGGTTGGATTTAATTATTTGGAAATATAGTAGGGTGTTTAATGAATGGTTTTAATTTATTTTGAGAATATATGATTTAAGAATTATTCTTAAGACTAGTCTTACATTTTTAAATAATTATTAAATATTTTAATGTTATTTATAGAAATTTTACAAGTATATCATTATAAATATTTTTTTAAATGAGTTTTCTTATATTTAATTATGTATATTCAAGAGTTATCTGGGGTTTATTACAAAAATTACTTCATGAAATTCTTTATAAAATGATACTTTTTGAATGATATTTGGATTTTATTATTTGATGTAATGGTTTTATTCAAGGAATTAATTTTCTATTATATTTTTATAAATATATAGTAGAAATTATAGTTGAATGAATATTTTGTGGTGTCTAATTATTCATATTAACTGATTATATATTGTTTCTAGTGAATCCAAAATTTTGTGGTGCATTTTGATTATGGTTTGTATTTCAGGATGTTTTAGACTCCAACCTCCTAGATAAATCTCAATGGATTCTAAAAACGAATTTATGGGTGGTTCACCACAATTGATCCTTCTAATATATAAAATTCTTCATGTGTCCTCAATAAATCTTAATAAAGACATAAGAGTTGGTATTACTATTTTCTCAGTTCAATATAGTGATTGGGTTCAGATGTTTCAAAATTTAAATCCACATACCTTTAGAGGGGAGAAACATTCCAATAAATAGGAAGAGTGAATTATAAATATTTATAAAATCCTTGGTCTCCTAGAAATATCCAGGTATATTAATCTTTGGTCTTCCATATCCATTCTTGAAGGTCCATGCTAGAAGTGGTGGGAGTTTTTATTATAATGAAGTCATAAGAGGAAAATTGAAGGGAATGTTTCAAAAAAATCATTCAAACATATTTTTATGAAATTATAAAAATTTATAAGGTAATGTAAATACATTAGATTAATAAAATTGATCAATTAGTGTTATATTATTCTCTTAATTTAATAAAATTAGCATTGTATGTACCCTAGTTAGTTTTAAGTGAGTCTTTAAAAGCTAAATATTCTTAGAGGGGTCCTTATCCATCCCTTCATTCAGAATTGTCCCTTTTTGGGTAACCTCTTATATGGAGGAGGTTTTGTAGGTTATGAGGGTTGAAGTCGTCATAGTTGGGAAACTTGAGGTAATAAATTACTCATCTATACCATGAACCAATGAAGGGAATTATAATTGGAAAAAAGATGAATCTAGTTAGACCTAGTAAAAGGGATGAAAGTATGAAGTGACCATTCTTTATTTTCTCTATGGATTGTTCCTAGAAGAAATATATGATGTATAATTAATGTAGTAATCTAGGGTAAAAAATCCTTCAGGATGTGTTTCTTTGGAGAACTTTCTTAATTGTGTCCAGTTAGGTCACCAATAAATATTATAAAAGGGACCTGTGTGAAGGAAAGCTAGATATAGCTCTAACATTTCTAAGGGTACTAAAGATAAACTTTCTAAAACCAATTCTCCTCCAATTCCATATTTCTTTATTATATAATAAAACACTTTTTGGGTTTTGTGGAGACTCTTAAATGAATAAAAATGAAATATATATCCACCATTTAAAATCAAAAACACCCATAAATTCAATTACAGTGAAAAATTCAATGGCACCCACAAAATAAAAATCCAAAGAAGATAGAAAAAAATTTATAAAACTATAACATTAAAACCTTGAGTCTCATATGATCTATGATCCAAACCCCTATGAATCACCTATCTTCCATCGACATCATACCACTACATTACACCCGTGATAATTCCTGTATGTTGGAAATCCAACTAGTGGCCAATGTCACATCAAGTCAAACCCAACCATGCCCCAAAATTATCCATCTCCATGAACAACCTCATGAAAACTACTAGACTTGCATGATTTTTCAAACTCCATCCTTACAAATATCCAATCCACTCAAAATAATACAGGCACTATCGAAACCCAGATCATAACTCCCATCACACTGTACTTAACCAAAAAACGGTCTCTAACATGTTCATCGTGGAATATTTCAATTGATACCATTGAGAGGGACTACCAAACATCTACCCTAAGATTATATAAGATAGGTATCATTAAAGAACAATATAAGGGAAGTAAAGTTCCAAGATAATGTTTTTCAATAATTCAAAAACCAATAAAACCATGGAAGATAGGAGAGGAACACAATAATGGATCAACCAACAAAAACCATAAATCTGACAAGGGGAATAAAACCCAATCAATTCTCAAAACACCACACACAAACTCAAACCACCCTTAAGCAAAAAAAATATTCGACTAAATTGGTTTCTTTAATTCTCTGACAATGTAGAAGCGCTAAGTGGAATATAAGGAGATATGGCCACTTTGGTGGTCCGGAACCCAAAAAAATAACATGTATTAAAAATGAGAGAACCAATAAAAATGAACCAAAAATAGACACTGGCGAATATTTACAAGAAACTAAAACCAAAAATCGCTTTTTAAAAAACTAACACCTCAATAAAGGGACCACCATAACCAAAATCATCAAATGATAAAATAGGGAAGAAATCCTCATCACCACCCAATCCCATCATACGTAAAAATCACCCTAAATGTAATATCCCATGTGTATGGATGGGTCTAACAATTCACAAGGATTTTGAATTTTAAAAATGGTGGATGGTTTATTTTTAGAACCAAAGTTCATATCGATAATATAAGAGTTTCAGCATCCTAATATGATGTTTTGGATAAGTTTTGAGGCTTAAGATTTCTTCTCAATGCTCAAGTGAGTCTCACGAGCTTCATGATAGGTTTTGGGATTTTTAGAGGTTTTTATCTAAGGTGAAAAGTTTATAATAAACGGTGTGAAACCCAAATTTTGAGGAGGTTTTCAATTTTTTTACAACATATGGTTGTTTGGAATGGTTACAATATTTTTTTGAGGAAAATGTGTAGATTTAAGGGGAAAATGTATGGCTTGGTTTTGGTTGGAGGCTTAGTGCATGGTTTTCACATTATTGAAAAAAAATGTGAAATGGTGAAGACCAAGGAAGTTACAATTCATATTGTTAGAACATTTTTTTGGAAAACTATGAAACTAAATAATGTTAGAGGAGTTTACATAGATAGTTCTTATAGTATAGTTGGTGCACGGTTTGAAAAATCATGTGGCCAAACCATTCGGCTCATTAAAAGTGGATTTTTATGTTTTTTACCCTTAAATTATTTAAATATATTATCTCCTTTTACCTTCCTCATCATGTACACACCCCTATCCAACCAACCTCCACCCCCTTCCTTCGATACCCTTTATTTTTGGGTGGTTCTAGCTATATTGTTAGATGATTTAAGGTATGTTATTTACTTCATAAACCTGTGATGATCTCCCTTTATTTTACCCTTTGATTTTGTTTTCTTTCATTTAGGGATATAATTACAATTCCATTGTAACATAGTTGAATCAACCCGACATCATGGGTATTTCATGCAGCCTAGGAAGAGGACATCCTATAACACCATATTCACCTAGTTTCTTAGTGATTTGATAAGGTATGTCACTATTTGGATTTTTTTCAAATATTTTCCCAAACATTAATTAATTTTTAATGGTTGTGGTGTTCCAGGTTAGGTTTTTGGCTTGATATGGGTTTATATGGGCCATGGAAGTTATTTCCAACCATTGGAAATAAATAGGAAAGCTTAAAAATTGAGGTAGGTGGTCCTCGATACTAGACCTATGGATTTTATGCATTTTCTTATGGTGAATGTGTATGACCGGTCATGCCACTAAGGGAAATTAAACCATGATAAATAATATAATTCTTATATTTAATTTAAATGTTTTAAATTATAAATTTAATCATAAATATGCATGGGCCCTAGAATTGCTTTAAGTTACAAGGGACCTAAAAGAACCATGGGCATTAGCTCATTTTCCTCAACCGTTGATGGTTGAGGTTGAAACCATTATAATTAATCCCTATGGAATCTATACCTTTGGAGGTGTGTGACCAGGTTAAGTATTAACTATTAGTCTTATGTAAAAATATCTAGACACCTCCATGTGGACGAGATGTGTGAAATGATTGTTACATCCCATTTAGTCCTTATGAGGGTCCTTCAGATAATTTAGAGTCATTGACTTATTGGGACTAGGATTGGGAGTTGTACTACACTGAGTGGTGGGTTTACCCTAGGAAAGATTAAGATTATAAAGGGACCCAAGTTGGGTTCCTTGGTTATGATGGGACTGAGGGACCTGTGTTGGGTTTTGTGTTGGGTGGTAACCTATAAAACCTCTAGTGGGTGTATTTTTCATGTTTTGACTTAGGGGAATGAGTTTGTGTCCCAGTAAGGATTTTCCACTATAGAGAGGGTGTGTTGGAATATGTATAGTGATTGAGGGTGTAGTCTTTGGGTTATCGCTTACACTTTTTTTCTTTTTCTTTTCTTTGATATGGTATATTCCTCTGGGAAGTTTGGTTAAGAAATGGGAGCACACTTGTAGGGGTGATATTTTCATTGTGTATAGAAAACACCCAAGGGGTAGTGTTTATTTTTATATACATGTGATACTATTGCCAAAGAAAACTCTTATAGGAGTGCTCCATGATAATTTTTGGGTTATGTCCTTGGATGAGAAAACCCTCACAAGAGAGGTATGTTATATTATAGGTGGGGATTCCATGTATTTGGAGTTGAGGTTGATCTGGTATAATAGGGTAGATATTTATAGGGTCACTCCCAAAGTCCATGTTGTTTATAATATTACAACTTGATTGAGAAAACCTATTTATGGGAGGTCTATGTTACTTGATATGTATACCAGGGAGGCTCATTATTTCTATATGGAGGCATGGTTATCACAACATGCTCAAAAACTCCCTAGAACTGGATGAATTAGGAATGGTTAATCAAGGTTGCAGACCTAAGGATATAAATTGAGGTTGTACATATCCTCCATGTGAGTTTTTAGATGTTTTCATGGTCTATACGATGTGATTACATAAATTTCAGCATTAATGCAAATAATGTGTTATTATATTATGTTTATTTATTTTTAATAATTGTCTATATTTTTAGAGTATGTCACATTCACATATCACCGCATTTTTTTCATGTATAAAACCATATTGGTGGTTCCCTACTAAAAATTTTGATCACACCCTACTTAGGAATCCATGGTACTTATGTACCTGAGCATCTCTAAACTTGTTATAGGCACAATTTTCACTAAGTCTCAGGATCAATATTCACATGGCTGAGCAGGATATCTCATATGGTATCTAGAGAATGTAATGATATATGTATTTGAGGGTTTATAGAGCTATAATCTTTATTTCATTTGATTTTGGTCTATATGTGTGATTGGCCCAGTGGGCGGTCAGTTGTATGTGAGGCATGGATGTTTGATCCTTTACTATATTTCATTTTTTAATGTATTATTTATATTTATTATCTTTTACATTCAGTTTTTTTATTATCGATGATATTTAGTTATTTTATATTCTATTTTCTGAATTTCCCAATCAGGATCTAAGTATCACTGAGAGGGGGAGGGGTGAATCAGTGATATCTTTTTCTTTTTAAGTTTCACCCTTTTTGAAACAACCTTCGCCTCCTGTTAAAGAGTTTCTTCCCTGATGAACACACACAACCACAGGAACACAAGATTTACAAGGTTCACTACTCAACAAGAGTAGCTACGTCCTTGGTATGGTACGGAAACAATCCAGTACCACACAATCCACTAGAAAACAATCCTTTGATGTGGAATACAACGAGTAGGATATACCCTTACACTCGTGCAGCACTTTAAAAACAATCTAATAGTGCATGTGCTCCCTCTTAGCACAAATAGGGTAACACAATGTTTCAGTGCTTCTTTACAATTGAACAGATGTATTCTCTGAAGTACAAATCTTCACTTTCTTACCCAGAAGCCGGTAAGAACCCTCTTACGCAAAACTGAATACGTGCGAAGACCCCAAATATTTCACGCAGCCTTTAGGGTGACTTGCGTGCAATTCAAATGACTTGCGCGTAAAACCCACTTTTGGCGCGAAAAACGTTTTCATGCAACTTTCCTTTTGCGCGCAACTTTTTCTCTTTTCGCGCAACTTCTCAACTTTTCGCGCAGCTATCCTCTTTTCATGAAAACTTCTTTCTTTTCGCGCAACTCACTTAGTGTATAATTTATGCGCACCAGAGCTTGAGATTTATTCTAAGTGTTGAGCATTAACAACTAACAAGGGTTAGCCTCATATTTATAGGCATTTTTGAACCCGCGCGAAAAACACTAATCCGCGCGTAAATCCTCCTCCATGCGCGTAAAAACTATTTTATGCAACTTCACATTTCGCGCCATGCTTCAAGTTTTCGCGCACCTCATGCCTTTTCCATTTTTCATCCTTCTAAGCATGAAGCACCAATTGCGCGCAAAATTCCGCACCGCGTTCCATATTGCGCGCAAACCCAATCTTTCCTGCAACATCAGATTTTGCGCACGGCTCCAATATTTCGTGCATTTTATTCCTTTGCCAATTTTTGATCTTCTGATCTCTAACCATCATTTGCGCGAAAACTTCATTCCTCAATTTCACGCACCATGCCAATATTTCGCGCATCCCGCAGATTTTTCGCGCAACCCGCTACTATTTCGCGCATCCCGCAGATATTGCGCGCACCACTTTATTTTTGCGCAAAACATGCCTAAATTTCCGTGCACTCCATTCCTTTTTCATTTTCCAACGTTCTGACCTTGAATAAATCTTTTGCACGTATAAACCATCTTCAATATTATGCGCAACATCCATTGCCAAGCACATTTCTTCATCTCCCGATTTTCAGGCCCTAAAATTTGGCAAACACTGGAAAACGGCGCCACCTTAAACTGTGCTTTTCTGCCATCCCCAGATTGTCTATTGCTTTGCCATTTTATCTCTTTACTGCTTCCCATAACCATTCTTCTTCTCTTATCACAAATCCCACTATCGTGATATTTATCCTTTGATAGATCAGCTTAAGCATCGTCAGAGTTGCAATGGGAACTAAATCTTTCCTATCTTCCAGCAGCATCATTCCTTCCAATCAAAACATTATATGACTGGCATCATCATTTCTCCCCCTTTCCTTCATAAGGCTTGCATCACAAGTTCTCCTAACTCATGATTTGTGTGAAATACATACCAGCAAAGCATCGTCTGATTTATGATCCTTCTACAAAGTGAATTGATTTATCGCCTTTGACAAAAAAATACAACACTCTGCAAAAGCTAATTCTTCAAACTGTCATCTTCATTCAACTTGGTCCCAACATTTTCCACTTTGATACATAGGTTATAGGATCCTAAAAATACCACTTTAGGTCTCTACTATTTTTAAGTAGGCTCTAGCATTCATGGAGGAACACATTAGTTATATAGTTAGGGTAATTATAGACATTTTTTAGTGGTCTGAGGTGGAAGAACATTACACTAAAATACCATCATGATTGATGAAACTATAGTTTTTCATGTTGGTAGAGGCCATAAAAGTGGAGGAAAAAAATAGTTGATAGGACCACACTAGAGAACTAGAATCAAACACAAAATAACCCAATAATAAAAAAACATCCAATAAAAACAAGAAACAAAATTATAATAGCCCCAATGAGAAGTAAGATGGGGAGAAGCAAGACAAAATAAATGAGGAGGAACACAAGGAGAAGTAATATGAGGATAAGAAGTCTAATAAATCATCATCTCCTAGTGATTCAGAGGGAAACCATATATTTATTGAAGGTGGAGTAGAGAGAAAAAGAAAATTGTTGGGGTAATTTGGTACCATTACTCAAAAAAATCCCCAAATTCAATGTATATATATTTTATATTTTTTTAATAAGTTTCTGAGATGGGGGGATAACAATAAATTGAAGAAAAATCCACTAATAAGAGAACATTAACATAGCACCTTGATTAATGCAAGGAACTATATTACCACTAGGACAGAGGCTCATAGACTAAAAATATTTCCCAAATTTGTTATTTTTTGGTGTTTTTTGAATAAGGTGAATTTTATGGTGGATAGAAAAAAATTGAGGATAAATCCACTAACAAGAGGACTCAAAAATATGTAACTCATTCGGTTCATAGAACTATGTTACCACTAGACCATGGGATCATGGGAAAAATTCCCTAATTTCGTATATATGTTTTTAGTATCTTTTGTAATAAGGTACATAAGAGGGTGGAAAGCAATAAATTGAGCATAGAGCCACTAATAAGAGAACTCGAACTTAGTACCTTGGTCATTGTAAGGAACTCTATTATAATAAAACCATATGATTATAAGAAAAAATATTTCTCAGATTTGGGATATATATATATATATATATATATTTGGTGGTTTTTTTAATAAGTTGTATAGGAGGTTGATTAGCAATAAATTTAGGATAAGGTCACTGTTAAAAGGACTCAGACCCAGTACCTCAGTTAGTGAAAGGAATTATTCTCCCATAGGAACATGGGATCATAAGCACCTGATACTGATTTAGAGACACTTTATGGTATTCCTTCTCAATATATAGTATTCTTACCTCTTTTTAAATATTATATTTATTACCTGTGTGGTTTTTTTAACTTGTATTTCATTCAAAGTAATTTTCTTTATTGTAATGGAAATTTCGAGTATTTGTATTTGAGGATATATCCATACTGGTAATTTTCAATTCCATGCTAGTATCATTAATATTTCCTTGATATATCTTCCAACTTAGGTGATGAGAGTACCCAATGAGTAATTATACCAATTATAGGGCTCCTTTTATAATATTGAGTCTTTGTGAGTGACATCTTTTTATTCAAGAAGTTATATTTAAGGAGAGTTAAATATGGTGGGGAGACCACCATAGTTTTATCTCATTATTTTATTAGTTTGAATGAGATAATTGATCCTATCCCAATCCATCCCTACTAATAATAGAACCAAATGATCTATTAACATTAATGTTGAGATTTTTATAACTTCTTATAGAGTTTATGACATCATTAGTAATCTAATACCGAACCATTAAATATTTTTTATGGGTATTAAAATTTCTTTGTGTGTTTTAAACTTGATCTCTATAACTATTGATGATATATAACTCCACTCTTGATCATAATATTTTTTCTGGAGTTCCTTGTTGCTTACATTTTTCCTCTTATTCATCAGTTCCTATCATATTTTATTATATTTCATTGATTTTCAGTTGTTCCTTTAATAAGGAAGGTAATACTCATCCCTTATTGGATCAAACATTAATAAAGATAATTTCTTGGTTTAAAAATTTTATGATGGAGAGAATTACCATACACCCAAAGTCATGTTTGGATATTTATTTAGTATCTCTTTAATTTCAAAAAAAATTAATATTCTAGGTTGCATGGTCAAACTGCACAGTCTTGGGAACTATAGAGTAACTATATAGGGTATAGAGGAAGGAATGGAAGGGATTACACTATCATATCATGGTCTTGGGGGTCTGGTAGGGTGACCATTAGTGTGGAAAGGGGGAGGCAGAATGATCAAAACATGGTATGGAGACCATGTTGGTCGACCATGCAACACATTAAAATTTTATTTTTTTCAATTTTTTATTTTTTTAAATAAGGATTCTCTCATAATCCTCACTCTTATATAATCCTCCTATTACTGCCTACACCAACCCCTTATCATCTCCCCCTTCCTCTTAAATTTAAATGTGGATTTCTCATTCAATCCTCAAGATCTATTCAACTAAGTCACTTCTCTCTACTTTCATCTTCATATCCCTCTCTCCTTCTCTATATTTCTTTTCTACTATGGATATGATGGCCTAGAGACATGAATTTATTTGAATTTAATTGGTGGATTCTTAATTTTAGGATCCCTAATGGTCATTTAGTGGTCACTCTTAATCTTTTATGGTAGAATAATCTCATCACACATCCTTTGTTTCAAATATAGTAGGTGGATCCATGTATTTATTTTTAAAATTTGAACCATGGTATGTTTTTATAGTTTAATATTTTTTATTAAAAAAATTTATAACATCAATTGATATATATGTTATGGTTTCCCTGATTTTTATTTTTTAAGTTCCTTAAAATACATAATTATTTTCATCTAAAACATCCTAAAACTAGTTTCTATAGAATGTTCCTTAAAAATCCTAAAGAACTTATATTTTTATTGATTCTTGGAAAAAAATTCTTTTAAGGGATGAGGGGGTCTTTACATGACCCATAGGCTTATAGGAACGAGGCCCATACATGACCAGAATGCCCAGAGGTACAAGGCCTAGTACAGGAAATTTGAAGGCCCAAGACCTAACTACACTTTGGAACTACCCATCCACAACATTCATATATTTTAAGGTTACTAGTTCCCCACCTCGTATGGATGATCGACTATCATTAACCCATGCAAATATTAATGGTTCTTGGTATCAATGGATAATTTCATACCCTCCCATTCTTCAAATCTCATTAGTTATTCTCTGGTGGATGCTACTTACTATGAATTATATTCTAGGGCATGATCTTGTGGGGTATGCTTTGGCTGCTTCTTGGTCCTTTTTGGCTCACAGTCCCAATGGACTGAAGACCTTTAGTGTCTTAAAGACCCTATGTCCCAAAGACCATGTGTGGCTCGAAGGCCCTATGGCCCAAAAGCCTTAGTAACGAGAAGGCCCTGAGACTTGTAGGCCAAAAATTAGTGGCTTGAAGGCCCAAATTGGATGAATATTTCCATATGTTATAGTACCACACAGTAGCTTCTGAAGTAACCTAAACATTTACCCCCACTTATATTTGATCTTGGGTATTTTGGAAGCCAAATAGGAGCTTCTACCACTTGGGTACAGGCTCGTTGGCTTCTATAGAAAGTTCCCACACAAAGTGTTTTCTAAAATTAAAAATAGATATTTTGATGATTTAATCAAAGTTTCTCTTATGAAATAATTACAATTATTTTTAAGAAATTTCTATCATGCTTTAATTAAGGTTTTCAAGGAATAAAACATGTTTATCCATTTCATAATTAACTTGTTCCGTTGGTAAAACTCTATTATTGTTAATTATTTTCTTATTTCCAAAATGATCTAGTTATTATTCTAAAAAAATTAATTTCATACTCATTTCTTATTGTTAAATTTTTTATCGTAGAAGGCATATTTATGAAATATCATTACATTGACCATTAGTTACAACACTTGAAGTTATTCCCCTTATTGATTCTTGAGTTTAATGTTGGGTTATGGTTATATTAAGGAGTGATCATTAATCATGAAGGTGATTCATTTTAATGATGTTCATAAATAAATGGGTTACTTTTGAAAAGGGTGTTAGAGATGAGGAAGAAAATTAAATATTATTTATTCTTTATATATATTGATTTGTAAAACATTCTATTTTATCACCACTATTTGTGTCATAGGAAGCCATAAGTGTTGTATATTAAATTTATCACATTCAAAATATTATTATATTTTAACTAATAATTTAAAATTATTTTAATTATGAATTGATATGAAATAATATTAAGATCACTAAATGTTTTAAAAAATCATTTTTCAAAAAAATTTACTTTTATTTATATTTTTTTTATTTTCATTTAAAAGATAAATTTAAAAATTTTAGAAAAAAAATTCTGAAAAATTAATTTCATTTTTTAATCCATCATGTCAAAGTTATCTTAGGATTATTTTTTGGGTTTTTTATGAAATAATTGATTTTAGGTGAATAGAGAAAAATACTGATTTCTGCAAATACCCTCAATTTTATGACATTGTCATAATAAGAAAATGAAATAAAAGTTTTGGAAACCTTTTTTTATATAAAAATTCTATATTTATAAAATAAAATAAATCATTTATATATATTATGTTTAATTTATAAAACTCGTATTTAGTGTTTTGGAAACATAAGTATTATTTTACACTTAAAAACTATTTTTATTCACTTATATTGAAAATTGGTTTTCATAACTCTAAGAAATTAAATATAATAATATGGTTTTAATATTTTATATCAACATATTCATATTATTTATTAATTTTAATTTCATTTTTTGGCATAAAATTATGATTAATAAAATAAATTTAATGACCATAATAATGGTGAAAGGATTGTTATCAAAGAATTGTTTTATTAATGTTGTCTAATTTTATCAAATAAAATAAATTGATATATTTTATATAAATAATTTGATATGTTTTTTTAAAATATGTAAAAAAATATTATCATTTTTTTACTTGTTTTTTAATGTTATATAATATTAAAAACACTTAATGGTGAAAATAACATTTTTCTACAAAATAGTTTATATATATATTAAATGTTTTAATTTAAAAAAATATTTTATTAAGAATTTGAATTATATTATAATATTGAATAAATTTATATCAAGAACATAAAAATTTTGAAAGAGGGTTTACCTTATATTTTTAATAAAATATAAATTACTTGGGTAGAAACTAGTTAACAAGGTAAAAACCAAAATGGTAAAATGTAAAAAAAACTAGTGGTAACAGACTTGAAACATGTTTAAAACATGTATGAAAATGAATTTTAGAGGATTGACCGATCTTATATCACCCTAAAAATTATTATTTTTCTCTTTTGGATCCATTGAACAATGGATAGTGTCATGTCATCATTGAAAAATTAATGGGCATTTACAAAAATGTCATTTTCGTCACTTATAAAAGGAGATCAATTCCACCACATTTATCCAACCATTATAAAGAACTATATCTAACAAAACAATTCCCTAATATATCCTAAAATATCTCTCACCACATCTAAAAAACATTAGTCTTTCCAAAATACCAAGATAAGAAGATTTAATGTTTTATCTAAGGGAGAACATCCTAAGGGAGCAGAAATGTTCACAACCAAACTCTCTCAATTATTTCTTTATTTTACACCCAGAAACCTATTATGTCCATGAAATTATGATAAAATAAATATTAATTATATTTTTACATGTTATTATGCTGATGTAATATCACCTTTCTAACATCCACCAAAACCACTCAAAAATGAAGACGCCATCATGTGTATGTGTGGGTTACCACCCCCATGAACGACGTGAATGATTTTTTGAAATTTTCTTAAAATAATTATTATAAAACTATATGTTTGTATTAATATTATATTTATAACATTTTCAATATTTGGAAAATATAAATTTATCCATTCCTTTTTTATGTTCTATGTAAATGAATGTGTCACATGTGCGTACGTGTGGACTACTACTTCCATGAAAGTGGTGTATTTTATTTTTCATCTAGTTTTTTATTCCCTATCCAAATCTATTAAAATATGTTAATAAGTATTTAAAAAAACTAATTAAAATCATTATTCTTCTATAATAATTATTTTATTTCAAAGTAATCACTTTCTCAACCATACTCACTCATGAAATATAGCTTGTCCTTATTTGGTTAGGTTTAACCATGTACTTGAAAACTTATATTAATTGTTATCATGTATGACTATGAGAACTTAAATATAGGTGTTATTACACATTAATAAGAAAATATTGTTTTTTTATGGTTCTATAAATATTATACTAATATTAAAAATATTATTATTTTCCCAGTTTTGTTTCTTTATAAATTATCAAAACAAGATCGTCACAAACTTTTTTATCATGAATAATAAAAAAAATACTTAACAAATAAAATTATAACATATAAAATAATTATGAAACAAATATTCCAGTACCTATAATGATCTTTAAATGATGAAATTTGAGTCTATAAACAATAATCAACACAACCATTATGAAACTAGTATTAAACAAACAATTGAAGTAAATAACATCTGATGATAAAAATAAAATATTACTAACCTATATAATTGTAATGAATGTATTTTATAGTTATGAATAAGGTTCTAAAATTGATTATTAAGAAATTTTTTTATATACAATTGGTTAGATAATTTTTGGTTAAGTGAGATTTAAGGTAAGGGTTATTTAACTCAGTTTTCAATTTCCTGAGACATGTTTGACATTGCACACCATAATTTATTTTATATGGTGTATTCACTATAATATTTCCTTTAAGTATAATGAATATATTTTATTTATTGATATTTGAATACTCATTTCATGATAACACTCTTATTCTTATGCTACCATTACCGTAAGTGGTTTTTCTTGACTCAATTTCTTTTCTTAGAACATAATTAATCCTCTTGGAATAAGGTTTTATAATATATATTTTTCTCCAATTTTATAAAGATATTATAATGAATTTCATCCTTATGTATAAGGTATTAATTTTTGTATTTATTTCTTCATTAATTTTGATGATGTTGAGAATAATTCCCATCCTCTGTAAATAATATTGTTTTCTCCCATATTTAGATTATCACATCCCACAAATTTTATCCATTATATTTAGAAAACTAATTATGTGTTATCTCATGTGACCTCCACACTTACCTTATACTATTTTGAAAAGGAATTTATATTACCCTTTTTATAATTTTGGGTTTCAAAAAATGTATTTGAAAATATTAAAAAGGTTTTATATCATTTCACAATCAAATATTTTATCTTTCACTCCATATTCCTTTTGATAACCATCACATATTTTCAAGGATATATTATTTAATATTATTTTTTTAATGTAAATGTTTTTAAATGTTTTTAATTTAACTTTTCTAAAAAAACTTTTGAATGTGATCTATTGCTTATTATTTTACGACAATGTCAAAAACATTTTTTTAAAACTCTTTTAAGTTTTCAATACCATTTTTCACTTTATCTATAAAGGCTTTATCTTCATTGCAGTTATTTTTCACAAATCTCCATCTATATGTTATTATAAAATATATTTTTATGTGATTTAATTTTTGGTATGAATGATTTTCAATCTTAAGGTTAATTTTGGTGATACTATCTGAAAATATTATCAAACCCATATTTCTTTCCATGGGTTCTTTATGATATGATGAATGATATATTTCAAGTGGAAAAAATATATATGTATGATTGAAGGGTGGTCTCCTAAATCACCCTCTAATTATTTAGTTTGAATTTTATATTTCATAAGACATGTGTACATGGTTGAAATTAATTTTACCTTCCAATCATGAATGTGAGTAGTGACTCACAATAGTGTGATTATGAGAAGTAGCTCATGAAGGTGGTGATGCCATGTGATTATGTTTATTTCAAATTTATTTGTTATTCTATTTTTCAAGGTCATGTTACATTTCCATGTCATATTATCATGATCATTATATATGGATCATGGTTATTATCGCATGATTTAATAAAATTTTCCATGGTATATGCTTATTCATTTGAGATTACATGTCCTTTTATCTTAACTTATAGATAACTATTTTGGTTCCATGTTCTTTTTAATAATATATTTATACCCCAATCATTTATTCTCATATTCTCATGATCTTAACCCTTGATTTCATGTTGATAATGTTTCCCTTACTAGTCATTTAAGCTCACCTATTTCTTATATTTTCATTCCCTAGGTAATAAAGGCGATTATAACCTATGAGGAGTATATAAGGGAGTCTACTATGACTCAATTATATTAAAATGTCCAAAAGTGTCATACAATAATCTATATATATATATATTATCCTCGGAGATGATAAATCTTTTTTTCTTATGATGGTGTGTTTATTTTTGAGATTTAATATTTAACTTATAAAAAATATGTAAAATAAAGATATGTTTATCTTGGGTTTCTATAGTTGGTATCAGATCTATGTTTAGTTGTTTTAATGATTAGTTTTGTTATTTTTATGGATTATGATGATATAAATTTAGTTTAACCCCTTAGGATAAGTCTAAGTATAATATAACGATCTATAGTTTTGGAATGTAGAGATTGTGTTTATTTTTTTTAATTACATCTCTATCTGGATACTAGAAAATGGATGTGGCTATGGAAACAATTTACCTAGGGGTAATCATCCTAAAAAAGATAGTTGATTAATAACTATATAATAGCCTAGAATCCACACTCTTAGATCTGGTGATGAAATAATACACTTTTCACTTCTATCTTTGATATTGATAATTATGACCCAATTTTTTTCCATCCAAAACTTACAATATAAAAATAAAAAATTGTAACACTTACATTATGGATAAACTTTTAGGTTTAGAGTTTTATAGAAATAGGAAAAACTCCTAAGTAAACAATACCTATGTATTTAAATGATCATTTATCCCACCTAACCTATCTTTTCTTATTTCACATTAAGTCATTATCGTCATCCATATGAAATCACTTCTAGAAATAATTCATTCAGCCTCATTCTTTATAAACTAGGGAAAAGTAATCATAAGAGGGGTAAACTCAAATGATCTGTAAGGTAAAACAAAATAATTAACAAATGAATATCATCCATGATATTAAGAACATCATAATAGTATAATGACATAATCAAATTGCAGGAGTATAACATAAGAATATTCATACCCATCAATACTTGGATCATAAAACACGAAAACATGAAACATAGCTTTAACAAAGGAAAGAATCATAATAATAAATAATCATGATCCATGTGATATAAATCTTGATCAAATGAAACATCATAAACCCATATCAAGCATATAAAAAGTGTGTTGGTATCTTGGGACATCATCTTTATAGAACACTTACAGAAAACTTACAAAATTATTAAAATTATACTAACCATACATCCACATTACAATATAATTCTCTAGAGAACATAATCATTACCTAATTTATTGGAGTATTATCTGGGATCACCCATCTTATAAGCTATAACGGTCTCACCTAGTGCTATATTGATGCAAACATCATATATAGTGTCTAAGAACCGCAATATGAATACGGTAAATAGAGATTTCACTTCACCATAAAACTCATAGAAATAAACATTATTTTTTATAACATGATTAACCCACAAAAAATGGGTTCATTATTAATCTCATTGAAACATGATCAACACATGGAAAAAAATGGGTTCTATAACAATCACTTTGAAACAATATTAATCTATCTAGAGAAATAATGAGGATGGTATCATTATAAAATATCCTCATTTTAGCAGAATTAGAAAAAGGGGTTTCTGATATTGATGAATTTAAATACCATTAAAATATTATTAAATTAATTTTTATTAATATAACATTTTAATTTTAAAAATCACTTTTTAAAATCTAAAAATTCACAAGATATTGAGAAAATATTTTTATTTGAATTCATCCTTAGAAACATATAAAAGAATATTAAAGAATCATTTAAAACATTTCTTGAGGAAAATATACTATAATTTTTGAAAACAAAATTTAAAACATAAAACATTTTAAAAATCATTTTCAAATAAAATAACTTTAAAAACTAAGAATCTCAAAAATATTAGGAAAAACAATTCTTTAAAAATATCCTTGTAAACTTTCAAATTAAGCTTCAAGGAAATTTATACCATTATAGAGGGTAATTTTGAGCATTCTATATAAGTTAAAAATAGCATTCCATATTTATTTTATAAACCTTCAAAAGGTTTCTTTCTATAAAAATGACAAGAATACTCCTTTCACATTTGCAGTAAAATTAAAATGGGAATTGTTTGGAAAATTAAATAAGGATTCATTTTAAAATATTTTTTAAAAAGTTAAAACATGGTTAAAATTTTATTTCATATTAATAAAAAAATTAAAACTTTTTTTTAAAACTTTTTTTTTAAATAAAATAGATTTCAGACCAAAGAGAGATATAAAGTCAGATTTACTTCAAAAACATTTTATCAATTATTTTAAGTTCCAAAGAATGGTAAGATTGTAATATTACTTTTAAATATCATAAATAAATATAGGAAAATAAAATACATGATATTATTGAGATATGGATAATAATATCTCTTTATTGGAAGCAAAATCATAAATAATCCCAATAAATGATGAGATTGTAATAGAAGACTCCTTCCACTCGGGTTACTTTTAATCATAATCCCCATGAAATAATATCATTAAATGAAACTTAAAATATCAATAAAATATGTATATTTATGATATTACATTTCAATATGTTATTATATACACCTCATAGAAGAAGATAGGTGTATAACATGACGTGCATCTCAAAGAAGGAAAAACAAGACAAAAATCTCTTAATGATTTAGTAACTTTAATACTGTAAACCCCATGAAATAGAGAAAATAAAATGGATATTTAAATACCAATAAATATAATTATAATAATAATAAAATAAACACATGGTCCTTATATACACCACACAAAAAAAGTGGTGAATATGGTATACATCTCACAAAAATAAAAGTGAGACGATAAAACACTTACCTCATGCTTCCTTTTCATTGATCATGATTTAACCACCTATATAGTGGTTTTAAAAATTTTATTAACACATTAAAACCCATATTAATATTTATAATATAATATATTATCCTTTTATAACATCTTATCACATGTTCGTTAATAATATTTCATTATGTTCACACGTCCACAAGCAAAGTTATTATTTTTTAGTGAGTGAAAAGGTAAGAAAGAAAATAATATATTATATTTACTGTATGATATATATTTAATTAATATCATAATTATTTAATATATATCATATGCATTCATTATAGTAACCCTTATTACCTTCCATGTAATGCCTTAGTGAAAAACAAATCACAGCGCTTCGTAAGGAAGTAACATGTCGTACACACGAGTGACGTTGTCATATCTCATAATGTATGGAATGAAAAATGTTATATATGATATAATTACTCTTTAGGTATAGTTATTTTATAAATATCATATATAAACTTTATATCCACCATCATACCCAACTATGAGAGGTGTTGATAGAAAAACAAATGACATTGGTTCTCGAGGCGATAGTTTGTCATACACATGAATGATGATTTCATAACCCATTTTACGGAAGAGGAAAACTATTTAGGTTATTAAATTAAACTAATATAATATAAGTATATGGAATATACTATGTTTATTATATAATAATTGTTTATTAATAATTCAAGTAGGTGGATAGAGAGATAAAATAAAAATGCTTGTTGAAGAATGCTACATATTCTTCGGGTATCCTCCTTAGGTTTCCACCAAATTACTTCAAAAGTTGGATTTGTTTCAAAAATTATACTTATGGTATTAAAGTATATAATTTTGGAAGTTATTTGGGTAGCTATTTTCTGAACCCAATTGGTTTTAAGGGGTGAATAAGAGTGGATATGTGTGGCCTTTTATAAGTGGGGGTGAGGGCACACTTGGTATTTTCGAAAATAATTGAGTGATCCCACATTTTTCATGTCACGTGGATCCAAAATGATCCATTATCAGACCTTCGATATTTAATTGTATAAATATGACCATAAATTAGTTTTTATTAAAGTTTATAGGTAATTTTTAACCTTATTTTTTTGGTTTAACCCCCTAGTAAAACAATTTTAACCATAACCACATTAAATAATTTTTACTATTTTTACTCTTCATTTTGGTAAAAATTAAGTTGAAATTATTAGATAATATAAATTATTCTGATTCCAAATATGAAATAAATGTTTCAAATTACATTAATAAAATTTGAAAATTTCAATTTAAAATTAATCTAGTAGACATGATGAGAAACCCGGTTTTTAAAGAGAAAAAGTTCAAAAGTTTACATAGTTTTTATTTATAAGGTCAATATTAAATTGATTAAAATAACCTAAATTGGATTTATAGATTTATAATTTCACTGATTATACTTTAAAACCAAATTAAAATATAACATAACTTTCTAAATAAATTAAATGAAAAGGCAGTTGTCAATTAAAATTCAGTATTTTTCCTTACTCATCAAAAAATTAATCTTTTCTAAAAATTATCAATAATTAAACCCAATATAATTTTTAAATTATGATTTAAAAAATTAAGTTTATATTTCCAAATAAATTATCTAAAATTTACAAAAAAATAAATTTAAAGCAAAACCCACAGATGTGCTGAAAAAGCAGGTTGTTGAGAAGTGTATTTTTTCAAGCACTATATGATTTTATATTAACTCTATGTAAAATAATAATCATTTTATGAATATAAATTAATATTTATTTATAAATTTTTTATACATTTCATATAAATAATTCCTCAATAGGTAATGTTTTAATTAATTAAAATTGTGAAACATTATGTACTTCGAAAGAGTTTTTGAAAAAATCCATTCCAAAAACAAACTTATACTAAAATAAAATATAATGATGATTAAAAAGTAATTAAGTGGATTAAATATAACTTAATATTTATTATGTTACATGAAGTCATATTAATAAAATAATGTGACTTACAAATTATTTAATTTATTAAAAATAAATGATTTTTTTTACAAAAATTGGCATTTTCACTATTCACTAGAAAATCAATATTTTTTTAAATATACTAAAATATCACCCAAAGTGAAATTTTATATTACGATTCTAATAAATAATTTAATTTTATCGTATTAATTTACTAAAATTTCAAAAAAAATATTATAATATTCATTTCATGAAAATAAATCTAAATCATTTTTGAAGAAAATATATTTTTGAAGAATGAAATCACTTTACTAAAAATCGATTGATTATTTACTAAAAAATTATCTATAACTTATATTTAGTATAATATATATATATATATATCATAATGTAGTTAATATTATTCATTCCTTCAAATTTAATGGCTTGGTTATAATTGTTATATATATCATGGGTCATTTAAGATCGGTGTTGCTTGTTGAATACACTGTCAAACACAACAATATTATGTTTTCATATATTGAAAGTTATTAAGGAGATTCAATTTATTTATAGAGAAATATATTTTAAAATCTCAGGGAGTTAAATTCTTGTTTAATCATTGTGTTTTGTTTCATTTACACTATCAAACGTAATTTTCTTCTTTTAAAATCTTGGGGTGTTACTTCCTCCCACTACCCTAATAAAATTGTGTCCTCAAAATTTAAACTTTATCTTTGGAATTAAAGTTTAGATATTTGAAAATTATTTTTTTAAACCCACATCTTAAAAATAGTCGATAAAACATCTATTGGATAAAATTGAAAGGTATTTATAAGGGTCATATGGAGTAACACATAACAAGGTTTCTAAGTAGGAGAAGATTGGTAGAAAGTAAATAAATGGAAGTGAAGGAAAAGAATAAATATCTATATATTGTGTAATAGGTTATTAATCATAATAATTTTAATGATAAATAGAAAGTTAAGGGCCTCAAAACTATAAATTTGTAATGATCTAAAGAACCATCAGTTCATCAAAAATGATGTTACTTGGATAAAAATTTTCTTTCAAGATCTTTTTCCTAGAGTTGAGTAATTTACTTACCATATAGACTAAGATAATCTGAATATATACTTAATTTTAGAGTATAATTTCATCCTTAAATCAATTTCCACCATAATATCATCTTTTTCTCTAAACTATGTGTATTCTTTATGAATTTTTAATATCTGAACCACTAAAATAAACTTTTAAAGGACCACATAATCCCAAAAAGAATAAGAATACATCCATCCTATATTTATACATTAAAAAAACCAAAATGGTTTTTATATAATAAGATAAAAAATAAAATGTCATATATAATTATCCAAATATCAACAGTAATACCCAAATTCAAGCCAAATGAATCCATAAATAACTATCCTTAAAATTCTTCAAACATTTCCTGAATAAGTTCAAAACCCCATGATCAAAAGGATTTGATCGTATATTATTTTATGATAAGTTAATCGTCATTCCTCAAATTAGATCCCATATGTTTTTGAAATAAATTTAATATTTACCTATAAAAATTCCATATTAACTAGGACATCATGTAGGCTAGTGGTAGTCTCTACACCCTTATTTCCCTTTGGTTGTGGTTTTAAGCCCCGTAGCCTTACCAGGTGCGAAGGGTTGTTATCCAACCGTTGGGTTGTCCTTTTTAAAAAAAAAAGAAAAAATAATTCTTCCATAAATAACACTTCATATTTATCCTAGGGGTTACAAATACCCGAACCCAATAAAATTTCTCCCAAAATGTCATTAATA
This sequence comes from Viscum album, assembly GCA_963277665.1. NCBI lineage: Eukaryota > Viridiplantae > Streptophyta > Magnoliopsida > Santalales > Viscaceae > Viscum > Viscum album. The sequence continues at coordinate 1,386,972,014 of OY728123.1, forward strand.
ACATCAAAATATTTACTACTTAAATCCCTCAGATGTGGTTTCTAAGACTTTGAACCTATGATAATACTTAATCTTATAGACCTAGGATGATATCAATATCTCTTAAGATAACCTCACATGAAAACCACTTAATCTCCAAATTTATTTAAACCTTAATTTGATACCAACTATAACGGTTCAGAACCTGTACTCTCAGATCTAATACTAAAATCGTGAACTTTACATTTCTAGATTTGATGCTGATAATTGTGACGCAATTTTTTCCATCCAAACCTTAATACATAAAATGAAAAAATGGATTACTTATATTATTGAGGAAATTTTAGGTTTATATTTTTATAGAATTATTAAAAACTCCTACAAAAACAATACCCATGATATTAAAAGATACTTTCTCCAATTTAACTTGGATTTTCTTATTTAAAAATAAGTAATAATCATCATTCATATCAAATACCTTCTATAAATAATTCCATCAACAACATTATTTATTACTTGGGGGAAAAGAAACCTAAGAAGGGTGATTTAAAATACATAGTAAGGTAAAACATAATAATTAATAGATGAATGTAATCTGTGATCATAAGAAGAGAATAAGGGTTTAATGGAATAATCAAATTACATGAGTGTTGACTCTCCTTTCTGTCACAAAGTCTAAACGAATGAAAAGGGAAATGACTTAGCATAAATTGAATCATCCTTTGAAGAAAACATCAAAAATTTACAAAGGCATGAACAAGGTTTCTTTTCCATTTGGGTCACGCAAGTTCCCTCATAGTCGCGCAAGTACACTTGCGCGCCGCATAATGGTCGCACAGGTGACTTGCGTGCCCTCTTTGAAATTTCATCCAGGGTCACTCCAGCCTATAAATACCCCTATGGGCCCCCCATTTGAAGACAAAAAAAATCCAGAACCTCATATTTGAGCTCCCGATGCCCTAGTCTCTTCTCAAAGCTTTCGAACACTTCTAAGGTAACTTCTTACCTAGAACGGAAGATCTAAAGAGGGGGAGGAAGGCCTAAGTGTTGAAATTCATCAACACTTGCCTGCCTAGGTGGCCATCCCTTAAGGGAAATGGCCACACTTGTGCGTCACCTTACCCTTTCCACATAACTTGCGCGCCTCTCTTCTGGAAGTCTTTAGGGGTAGTATTAAAATGCTTGAGCCAAGCCTCGCCCAAATTCTACCCTAAGGATTGGTCGGTGTGCAAGTACCCATATGTCGCGCAGGTACACCTGCGCGACCAAAACTTGCGCACCCACGTAGTACTTGCGCGCCCCTCTCTTTTTGGGTTCCCTTCCTACCCATTTCACCCCTCTTACACCTATCCATCTCTCCACTTCATTATTAAGACTTCATAACTCTCTCCAAATCCATTTATGGCATGATTTCCTTGTTGGCTTCCTTATCTGAAAGTAATTCTATGGAACATCTCTCAAAACCTAGTGACTTACACATATTTACATCACTAAATATTAGAGATTTCATTCATTCAATCTCATCCTTTAAGATGAGAGAATCCTTAACCTGGGCCTCCTTTTCAGGATTAAGCCCCAGTCCAAATTTTCATTAATTTGGGCATCCTCTTTAGGATTAACACCCAAGTCCTCATTAATTTGGGCCTCCTTTTCAGGAGTAAGCCCCAAGTCCCCAAATCTGGGCATTCTTCTTAGGAGTAAGCCTTAGTCATAATTCCCTTAACATGGGCTTCATTTTCAGAAGTAATCCACCGTCTCAAAGTTCCCAAAACTCTGTTCATCCTCTTTAGGAGTAAGCCCCATCCATAATTCTCTTAACAAGGGCTTCCTTTTTAGGAGTAAGCACCAGTCTCAAATATGGGCATCCTCTTTAGGAGTAAGCCCCAAGTACCTTAATTTTTCAAGTCCCTTAACCTGGGCCTCCTTCTCAGGAGTAATCCCCAGTCTTAATTTCTCTTAACTAGTCTTAATTTACTTTTGATCTGGGCTTCCTTCTCAGGAGTAAAAACCAATAATAAGTCCCCTCCTAACTTGGGAATCTTCCTTAGGAGTAATCCCCAATATTAGAGTATCCAAATATCCATAAAGTACATATCCATTTATGGACCCTGTTCCTGGATTTCTTCCCTGAAGTAAATCTTAATCTTTATCTATTTGGGCAGTCATACATACATAAGCCCCACATCATTTCTTATGATTGCATCTTTCATGGAACAATTGTCTTGTTTTACCAATACCTCTTGTTTCTCACACCGAGCATGAATCACGTGAGCTTAGAGTGTAAAAGTAATTATGAAATATTTCTTTGAGCCATCAATCATAAACATCATACTCCCTTACTCGAACTACGTGGGTTATGAATCCTTTTCCTAAATAAAGGATATGTAGGTAGCCCATCTGCAGGTACGATCTCAACTCTGAAATAATACATGTCCTTCTGAATGACAATAAACTTAAAGTGCCCAACTGAGTGGATTTAAAACATGTATGGTCATAATAATGACCAATATACTTTTATGTATTGAAGGATACCATTGACTAAGAATCTATAACAAATACAGATGATTCTCTATTGATGAATAACCTCAAATACATATAAAAGATTCTCTAAATTTCCTACATATCAATCATTGATTTCCAGATCTAAAGGAAATCTCATTTTATACTAGGTAATGTAATAAGGATTCATGAACATAACTTAAATCTGTAAAGAGAGTCCCAGAGTAGACAATAATTCCCCTCAAAAAGGTGTGATGAGTCCGACCTCCCATCCTCTTGACTAATGCAAATTCTTAAGCCTCATCAGTCCACAAATAATGAGTGCCTAACTTTGGAAAGTAGGTCCAAATGGATATGGAATCATTGGATGTTTCTTGTTCTACGAACAAACCCATTAGAAATCGATTGGAATGTTTGAACCTTCAATCAACGAGGTCATCCCCAATTCCAGAGGAAACAAAAAATGGTGAACCCGACGTGAATACTTAACCAAGTTAAAGTGATGTTTTACCTATTTGTTAGGACCCTATTTTAACTCAATGAGAGGGACAAAAAAGCAATCAATAACATATGATCTCATCCAAAAGGTGTAGCAACCGGACTTATCTTGATTATGTTTGTCATATCAAACATGCACTTTTTTCCAAGATCTTCTGCATTACAAGAATGGATTTTCTTAATTTCACGTCTGTGAATGCCCCTGCTATGAAAACCTCTGCTGTGAATGCATCTACTGATGCTCCTACTGGATCATCGTCCGCTATGATGATGACATCACCTACTCAGCATCTTCAATACTGGGTATGGAATGCACTAGTTAAGGAGTACCATCAACACGGTACCATTCCAACTCTGAAGGCTGCTTGACAAGCCCTCCAAGTGAACAACTCACCCTGGTCATTCAGACAGCGACGACCAGTGATCAAGAAACAGGCGGTGTTAACCACCGTCTCCAACCGTTTCGGGTCGTTATCCCCAGAACGCAATCACCATTCACTCGCATAATCTGAGGAGGTGAATTAGCAGGTCCCTAAGGGCCTTAATTCAAGGAAACATGAGTCCTTCACAAGGGCTCCCATCAACAATCGCCGCCAGACTCGTGCGGCAGTGCGCCCTCAAAATGATGATGGTGTCGTCTCCAGGCGTTCGACTCAGGTTCCTTGAACCTGAGTAGGAAAGACGATACACCAGAGGCGACAACTAGTTAACAGTGAGCAAGTTCTCATCTCTTCTATCTCCGGAGAAGTCCACCAACCTAACTTGGTGGCAAGCAATGAGCGGGCACACACACCCATCCATTTTAATTTCATTGTCCAACAGACTTGTTTGGCAACATCACGCAAATCCTGCTAGGAAATTCCGATAGAGTACTATAGACAGGAACATACACCTGTTTATAAATCATCAGCTAGTCAGCAGGCTCGTCTGACTACATACGATGAAGCTTGCCAACACAATGTGTTGAAAACTGGTAAACAAGCACATACACCTGCTTACACTCATCAATCCTGCCAGCAGCCTCGCCTGTCAGTGTTGAAGGAGGATCATCAACCAAGTTCAGCATAGTGCAATCAGCAAGCACATACACCTTCTAGTATTGATCAAGCCTACCAACAGTCTCGTTTGGTAGCATTCGGAGAAGTCAGTCGGAAAGCTCCTACGGAAAACAGGAGGAAGAATCAACTCTCTGCCCCCACACTTGAGCACTATCAAGATTCACTAATAATAAAAGGAGGAAAGGATCAGGCACATACACCTACTCCAAGCATGGAATGAACGTATATCCCCGTTCCGGCAGCTGAAGTCACCAAGCATATTCTATCAATGGTGAAAGAGCAGAATCAAATCCCTACTCATATTCTAGATGCCTGCCATGATATTATAACATCTTCAGCAGCATATCAGGGAAAGACACATAAATCTATCAAGCCAGTGGAGTGACACATCAACAGTTCATTCCGAAACAGACACACACATCTGTTCTAGTCCAAGAGGGTTGTGGGGCGTACTCCCCCATATCATACAGACAACCAAGTCAGGTACATACACCTGTTTTGAGCAGAGATAATCAACCTAACCTGATCATTTATCCTGAGTAGACACATACACATGCCAAATTGAGTAAGAAGGCGTCTAAGAATAAGACCCGCTCAGCACAGTCAAGAAATCAAAGGTCAATCTGTAATAAGGCCTTACTCAATGCTGGAGTTCTTGATGCACTCATACAACTATCTGTTGCAAATCATGATTCTTATCTCTCAGCTCCCAATAGTGGGAACATTAATTCCAAAGTTCTACATCAGATACTTACTCATGAAGTCTTGATTCATGACAATTCAGTCGATCTCAAAGTTTCATCTTCAGATGAAAGCTACAGGAACCCTCTGTTTGGTCAGAGAACCAAGGATCAAAATGTTTCATCTTTTGTTGTAACCCACCATGGTGGTCCTCCCCATGATGATGAATTTAGCTACGAAAATCCTCTCCACAGTAGTAATTCGCATTGTCTGGAAAATTATTCAGAAGACAATCTAGTGACGAGAAAGCACTCTTATCTTGAGGCACTTGAAAATATGAATCCAGTCATGTCTGATGCTTTACCATTAGTAGGTGAAATACTTTCTCAACTAGAAGATATCCTAGGGTGTAGGCCATTATCCTAACCACCCCTAAGTCATGCATTTTCTAGTTTGATCATTGATTTCTCTACCAATCTTATTGAATCTGATGAAGCAACAAGGAAGCACAAGCTCTATTCTAATCAGGTAGAAGAAACTTCATTAAATGATAAATAGGAAGTACTGAATATGAGAAAACAACTGGAAAAAGGTGAAGTGACAGTTATGTTTTGGCCTTTGGCTGGTTCTCAGTATGACATTCCAGAGATGTTGACGGAAGATGTAATTCATGATATTCGTCTCAACATATGGAAAACTCTTTGTCAGTTGAAAAATAAAATATTATCTTATGATGAAAATGAAAATCATTTCAAGATAATATAAAGGTTACAATGCCAAATTGACTTGGCATCTCTCTCAGTTTCTCGATATCTGAAGGCTGAAAAACAGCAGAGATCCCTTCAGCGTTCATGCCTTGGCGCACTAAGAAGATTGCACCAGTTAATTTCTAATGCCCCATCTGGTATTCATATCAGGGGATGGGGTGTTCATGGAGCACTACATTTCAATGTGCTCTCAAGTCAACAAAGCCTGTCGAAAATGGTCTCATGTGATGTTATTGCCCATGGCCGACCACAGTCAATGGGTTTGTTTTGTAATCATAAGCTTGCACAAGAACAGGCCTCAACTAGTTCTTCTCAAAATCAAAAATACAGAGAACAAGTTATTGAATTACTCCTGCATCAAGAAAACGATAATATTGAATAGGCATCTCGTTTAGAGCAAGCACATCATCAAGTGATAGAAGTGTCATAAATCATCCAACGGTCTTTTGAGTCGGGTGATAAAAGTGGATGCAGGTTGATGCATCCAGCTAATTTCAGGACTAAGGTCTGAAATATCATGAGAGCTTTCAATAAAGTCTCAAATATAGCATGTCAAGAACCACCCCAGCTTTCCAGACTAGGGACTCTTTTAACCCAACCCTCAGAATCAACAAATAGGATTCAAGGAGTTGATCAAAGGCAGTAGGAATAGCCCCAGTCCACTGGACTTGGTACTTTTTCAAATCCTCAATCCCTCCCTCAGATAAAGTCAGTCTTCTCTTGATTGGGGAAGAAGCCTCAAGAGGAACGAAGAACTAAATTATCAGGAGATTCCCTCCAAATTACGGTTCGTCAAGAAGTTCCTGAGGTATCTAATCAACAAAAGGAAATGTCTCATAAAGGACATGGAAGAAGAAAATATCTCATAAATTCCGATAGAAGGGATTCAATGCATTATATATAAATCAATGTCCTCAATGTCATTGTTGCTGATCCACCAGATGAGGTTCACTCATAAGGATCAGATGAAGAGGTTCCTGCTCAAGAAGTTGTACACACAGACACAAATGAAGAAGGAGTGCGTACATGAAATAAAATGATTACTCAGAACCTAGGTAATCCTTCAAGTAACCCACTTCCCCCTCTCTAAAAGGTGTCCAATAAGGGGAAAGGAAATAATCAGGTTACATACCCTTCCTCTAGAGAAGGCCAATCGCTCTCACTAGAGTAAAGATTTGCACAACAAGAGGAAGAAATGAAGGAATTGAGGAGGTTGAACGCAGAACTACTTCAAGGTATTCTTCCTCCTAAGCGTGCTGGAGTTAGTTAGTCAAAGGAATTTTTGTGGCTACTAAGATGGATCAAGAATATCCTCATCTATCAATACACCCTCACATTTCTAATCCTACGGGTAAAGTGCAACAACAATTAGCGGAGCAACCATCAATTGCAGCACCAGTCACCACATCTGTACCAGCTCCAGTCATTGCACCTGTTCAGGTCCAAGCTCAACCAGATGTTTCTCAAAAGTTAATAACTACTATTGATTCATTAACAGCTTAGTTTGAAGCTATGGAGGGAAAGTGTGCTCAAATTCAGCCAAAAAAGAGAGATTTCCCTGAGTGGGTTGATGCAATTCCTCCCCCATCAAATTTTGCAAGTACCACATTCCTAATATTTAATGGTTCGGGAGACCCAGAGCAACACTTAACACATTTTTTTCTCATTGTGATCCTATGATGGGAACCCTTTAGCAACAAGAAGCAGTTAAGCTCAAGTGTTTTGTACAGTCATTACAAGGACCTGATTTTGTCTGGTACAAAAGCTTGCAATCCCAGTCAATTACCGGATGAGAGGATCTTCGCCAAAAATTCCTTCTTCATTTCATCTCAACGTTGCCAAAGACAACAGTTTTTGATCTTATAAACTGTAAGAAAAGGGAGAATGAAAGGGTCTCAGATTTCATTGCTCGCTAGAAGGGATTAACATATTCCCTAATCTTAGCACTCCCTCAAGAGGAATTGTTTCCAATATGTGTGGAAAATTTACGTGATGAGTTGAGAACACCGCTGATCCCTGTGAAATACATAGGATGGTTTCGAGACCTTACTTCAATCACTCAACAGATTGAAGACTCTCTTATAAAGACTAAGGATAAAGCTCATGTAATTCCATCAGCTCCAGGAAGGAGAATGGGTAAAGCAGAGACTGCTATAATTATGCTTAAACAAGCACATGTACCTGCTTCTACTTCAAAACCTTCATATTCTCAAAGGGATCCACCTCCTGAGCACCAACAACAGAGGTCGTTTGTCAAGATGATCAAAGAGGTCAAAGATGAAAACAATTTGTGGATTTGAAAAGAAGATTTTACTCTTTCTGAAATGAAAAAGTTCCTGTTTATTTCATTTCAGCTCTGGAAAATAATTTGGGTCAATTGTCAAGGACCAAGAGGCCAAACAAGGAAGGAGATGAAGACCGTCCCAAGTATTTCCCATTTTATCAGATTTGGGGCATCCCATTCAGGAGGGTTTTGTTTTCAAGGACCTCCTGCAAAAAATGGTCGACTTGGGACAAGTCAAACTGAAAGGTTCTTCAGCTCAGGTATCATGTGTTACTGCTACAGTTCCAGAGGACGAAGGTGAGTGGCAAGAAGTCAAGAACAAAAATGCAAAAAAAAAATATGATGATTGGATAGTCAGAAAAATGATCAACCGAACTCATGATATTTTTTGAAAACAATTGAAGAAACCAATTGTATCTTCGTCCATGAATGCCGCAGCAAAACCCTCTTCATCAGAGGGAAAGTCCCCAAAGAAACAGCATAATTCGGAGAAATAGGAACAATCAGAAGAAGATGAAATCATGTCAAAGCCCAAGTTGTCTTTGACTCTGGCAGATTTTATGCCATCTACTTTGAAAATACAGGCACAACCCCCACCAAACGGCACAGCCTAAACAGGCTAATCAGGCAGAGTATTCATCGGATGAAGAGTTGATCTTCGATTTTGTTAATATGATTCAATTAACAGATCCATATGCCAATCGCAGATTCGATTTTGATGAGCCCGAGTTCCCTATATCAAACAGAGGAATCCGAGGAAGTTCCAGAGGCTCAGGATATAGGGGAAGATGTGGATCTTTCAGAGGTCACTATTCCAATTCTACCCCTGCTAGAACTGTGTATGTGACAGAAACTCGTGGTAGATCCCTTCAACGAGATCAACAAGAACAAGAAAGTTCTTCCACACAAGGCAGACTCAATCCTGGAACAATTATACTGGAAGATCAGTTGAAGGTTCCATCTTCTTCCTATCAGTAAGTAAATAGACCTAATCGGTCTAATCTTCCAAAGCTAGGAGTATTACCAACTCCTATCCCAGTACAAGATGCATCAACCTCCAAAGCATAAACTTCCAAGGCACCTGCTAAACCACATGTTCCTGTTGGGAAACGTAGACCTTTGGATCAATAGTATGATGTATTGAAACACCTGGCCCACGAACCATCCAAGTTATCAATTCTGGATTCCTTGAATTTATCAAAGGATCTTCGGGATGCACTCATGGGGTTTTGTCAAGTCCTCAATAGTTTGAAACTGAAATTGATGCAGTTGGAGTCTACCATGTAGAGAATAATCTTGCATAATTCCATGCAGTAATATCTTTTACTAATGAAGATGAAGATGATGTCATGCATGGACATATTAGACCTTTTTACTTATCTTTCAAGGTCAATGGTGTAGACATCCGAAGAGCTTTCATTGATAATGGTTTAGGAGTCAACCTCATGCCCATTCGTACACTTCATCGATTGGGCCTTACGAAATCTGGTTTATCTCCTTCTACTATGATGTTACAAGGATATGATAAAAATGAACAAGAACCAATGGGTGAGATTACACTTAGAACTCATTTTGAAGATCTTGTGTCCAATTCAGATTTCATGGTTATTGATCAAGACTCAGCCTTCAACATCTTGCTTGGAAGACACTGTCTACACCAACATGCGGCTATCCCTTCATCATACCATCAATGTCTCAAATATTGTTTGGATGGTCAAGTTGGGACATTTTATGGTGATAAATCCCCTTTCAATACATGTTTATCTCAATACATTGAGGCGGAATTTTATCACATGAAGGGAAATGAGAGATCCACAACAAAGGAGATTACCAAAGTTAATGCTCCATATGGTTTGGAAAAGATTCCAGTAAACTCATTTGCACATGTGAGTATAGATTATGTATTTCCTATCAGTAAAATTGATAGGATAGACCCAAATCAAAATACTCTTATGGAAACCTTCATAATGTCAATTACGGAAATCAAGCCAGACAGTATGAGAGAAAGTGGTGATCCACCAAGCAATGATGAAAGTTCAAATGGAGATGTCTTCATTTCATCTGCTAAAATCCAACAAGTATATACTTCGCCAACCAAGCCATAAGAAGTTATAGAAATGTCAGAAGTGAATGATGATGTTGATTCTCAACCCATCATCTCCTCTATATTACCCAAAGAAGACCCTTCATCATCAATCAGGTCGGAAATGGAAGCTTCTTCTTCAAGATGTGAAAATTTTAGCATCTCTCCTAATCATGAAAATTCCGCTTCATCTTCTACTATTCAAGTAGAAACAGAAGAAATAACACATGTTGAAGAAGAAGAGTAAGATCTCAGGGTTGTTCCTCCATAATTTTAAGAGGTTATCTCTACCACCGTGGATGAACTCAGAGAAATATATCTGGGTACAAAAGAACACCCATGCCCCACTTTAATTAATGTGGCTATGACTCTTGAAGAGAAAGAGATGTATATTTCCTTTCTAAAGAAAAATTGAGATATATTTGCTTGGAACTATACAGAGATTATAGGGTTTGATCCTGATGTTTCCACTCATCGTTTGGGTTTTCCAGAAGAACATCGAGGATTCAAACAAGCTGTTAGAAGAACACACCCAACCTATGCTTCCAAAATTGATGCTGAAGTGGATAAGCTCATCAAAGCTAACTTCGTCAGATAAGTTCAATATCCCAAGTGGTTGGATAATATTGTCCCAGTGAAAAATACGAATGGTAAAATTAGAGTTTACATTGATTTCAGAGATCTTAATCGGCATTGTCCTAAGAATGATTTTCCAGTTCCGATTACAAAAACTATTAATTGATGCAACAGCTGGCTATAAAGCACTCTCCTTCATTGATGGATATTCCGCGTATAATCAAATCTAAATGGCTCCAAAAGATGAGGAATCTACATCCTTCAGATCCCCTCAAATTTTGTTTTTCTATCGGGTAATTCCCTTTCGCATAAAGAATGCAGGCGAAACATATCAGCATGCCATGCATCATATCTTAAAACCCTTTTTAGGGAAGTTCATTGAATGTTACGTGGACGATTTGGTGGTCAAATCCAGGCAAATTTCTAATCACTTGGCTGATTTGGAAGTCATATTCCTCAAACTTCGGCAATATAATTTGAAGATAAACCCATTAAAATGTGCTTTTGGGGTAACCTCAGGAAAATTTCTCGGCTTTTTTGTACTCCATCGTGGTATCGAAGTCGATCCTGAGAATAAAAAGTCAATCCTTGGTATGTCACCTCCTCGAAATTTGAAAGAGTTGAGAGGAATTCAAGGACACTTAGCCTATATTCGGCGTTTTATCACCAATTTGGAAGGAAAAAGTTTACCCTTCACCAAATTGACGAAAAAGGGAGTCACTTACCAGTGGACTGAAGAATGTCAAGAAGCATTCAATATTCCCAAGAAGTATCTCTTGAGTCCACCAGTGTTAATGCCACCTGTTAAAGGAAGACCACTTATCCTCTATGTGATAGCTCTAGAGTGATCATTGGGTGCCTTTATTGCTCAGAAGAATGATGCTAAGAATGAAAACAACCTCTACTATCTCAGTCAGACTATTCTTGAAGCAGAAACCCGATATTCAAATATTGAGAAGTGCTGCCTAGTATTAATCTTTGCAGTTCAGAAGTTGAGACACTACCTACAACATCACGAGGTCCAATTGGTATCTCGCAATAACCCGCTCAAATTCATCCTTATTCGTCCAATGCTTACAGGATGTCTGGAAAGGTGGGCAGTTATCTAGCAGCAATTTGATATTTAATATGTGTCTCAAAAGGCAATAAAGGGAAAAGATCTGGCTGATTTCCTTGCTGAACACCCTTCAGTGGAAGACACGTCTTCAGTTATTGAACTCCCTAATGAAGAATTATTCTCTATTCAAGAAAGCCTTCAAACGTGGGAAATGTACTTTGATGGTGCTTCCAGAAGTCCAACAGGGAGCAAAATGGAAAATCCTAAATTCAAAAAAGTTGTCTTAGGAATTGTGCTCATTTCTCCAGAAAAGGTAGTGTTACCTTATTCCTTCTCATTGTTGGGAGGTGGTACAAATATTGAAGCAGAATACCAAGCTCTCATCGCAGGACTGGAGTTGGCACTTCAAGAACAAGTGAATAACTTAAAGGTGAAAGGTGATTTAGACCTGGTAATCAAACAAGTCAATGGGGATTATTCCATCAAAAAAGAATAACTAATCCCTTTGTATGATTATGTCAGAGAGTTAATGGTGGAATTCCCTTCGAAACTAACATTTTCTTATGTCTCAAGATCAAAAAATGCCCAAGATAATGCACTAGATAATATAGCCACATCTCTGGAAGATCCAAATCGGGACGAGACAACCATCAGCATTGCCTATCGTCGTATAATTTCACCTTTTGTTCAAATCAGAATAGAGGAAATCAATGAAATTAGTCTCATTCCTGAACCATATGGTCATACTACATGATGGAAGACACCTATCAGGGAATACCTTCAAAATGGAATACTTCCACCTGATAGAGCTGAGAAAGAACAAATCTGGCGACGTGTGGTCAATTTTACTCTTTATGATAGCCCAGATCACCTAGAGAAAATTCTCTACAAGCGTGGTTTTGATGGAGTTCTCTTCAGATGCATTGATGGTGAAGAGACAATGGCTGTCATGAATGAAGTGCATCCAAGAGTTTGTGGTGCCCACCAGTCTGGACATAGACTGTCTGATCAAATTCGAAGTCTTGGATACTTTTGTCCTTCAATGATACAAGATTGTATTGATTTCACAAAGAAGTTTCATTCCTGCCAAGTACATTCCAAATTCATTCATCATCCCCCATAGTTGCTTCATAAATCTAAATACTCGTGGCCATTTGCCACAAGGGGAAGGGATGTGGTGGGACCTTATCCTTCAGCTACATCTAAGCTGTTTAAGTATATTCTTACTGCTACTGACTTCTTTTCCAAATGGTCAGAGGCAATACCTCTCAAGGAAGTCAGGTCTAAATGCATTGTTAGCTTCATCAAGTCTAACATCATTACCCAATTTGGTGTCCCTCATACCATATTGATGGACATTGGCACCAACTTTTGTTCATCCGAGGTGAAGAAGTTGTATCAAGAATAAAAAATCAAATCCAATCATTCATCTCGGTATCACGCAATGGCCTATGGCCAGATAGAAGCCTTTAACAAGACTCTTTCAAACATACTACAAAAGATGGTGGATAAATATAAGAGGTCATGGACTGGTAAACTCTTTCATTCTTTATGGGCTTATCGGACTACCACATGCACTGCAACGCGGTCAACTCCATATTCATTAGTATATTGAACGGAAGCAGTCTTTCCAATTGAGGTTCAATTACCTTCGCTTAGAGTAGCCATTTGTGATCAGTCATCTATAGATGAACAATCTAAAAAGTGATTGGATGAATTGGAATGGTTAGATGAGAAAAGATTTTGCACCCTGCACCATTTGGAAGTCTATCAGAATCGAATAGCACGAGATTTAAACAAAAAAGTTCATCTTCGTTCATTTGTTCAGGGAGAATTGGTATTAGTTCTCAGAACTCCAATGATACCAGGAACGAAACCTCCCAAGCTTGAGCCAAAATGGGAAGGACCTTATTCAATACCTAAGGTCTACTCCAATGGAGATTATTCTTTAATCTCAATGGATGGAGAACTCATCACTACTCCAACCAATGCCATATTTCTGAAGAAATATTTTGTATGAACACAAAATACACCAATGGTCCATGCATATGACCTTAAACTATTTTCACTTACATCAAACATGACGTTAAAATGTGACGTCCAAACTACATGACGCTAAACTGTACATAATTCCCTTACGTCTAGTAAGATGTTAAACTGTATAACTAAGGGTCCATGCATACGACCTTAAACTATTTTCACTTTCATCCAACACAACGTTAAACTATTTCCCTTTCATCGTCCTATACGATGTTAAACTATACAGCAATCACTACTGGAAAATGGGTCTATACCCATGGTTTTCTAAAACCGTGGGTATACGGATAGTATGTGAACCTATACCCATGGTTTTCCAAAACCATGGGTATAGGCCACCTATACCCACGGTTGTGCCAAAAATCGTGGGTATAGTTTTCTTTTAAGACCTATACCCACGGTTTTGGAGAAAACCGTGGGTATAGGGTATTTTCCGAAAGACCTATACCGACGGTTCCTAAAAACCATCGGTGCTGCGGTGTTTTTTTTAAGACCTATACCCACGGTTCTCAGAACCGTGGGTATAGCTTTGGAGAGAAAAAAAAATAGGCGGGACACGGAAAAAAATTGGCGGGGATGGAATTTTACATGGTTTAGATTAATATATATGCACGTAAATGTATTTTTTAACAAATGGAATTCGTAGCTATGTTGGTCTGTTGGTTGGCATCGGCGCTGAGGTTCACCATGCGTCACCTGTTCGAAACCCGTGGAGCGCATTTTTTTGAATTTTTATACCGCATATTAATATATATACACGGATATATGTATTTTAAACAGATAAAAATTCCAGCTTGGTTGTTTTATTGGTTAGATGCGCCTGTGAGGCTTAACGTGCGGCACTAGTTCGAAACCCCATGTCCGCGTATTTTTGAATTAAATACTACATTTAATATATATATATAGGCAGATATATGATTATGTAACAAATTAAGATCCCAGCTTGGTTGGTTAGGTGTTGGGTCGCAGCTGCAAGTTTCGGCACCAGCGCAGGTTCAAAACCCCCTAGGACCGATTTTTTGAATTTAAAATAACCCCACAGTTTTCAAACCGTGGGGTCTGTTGTGTGCCACTCTAGAACAACGGTGTGTCACATTTGACTCCCCTATACCCATGGTTCTCTCCAAACCGTGGGTATAGGTGGAGACCCCTATACCGACGCCATTCCAGCCCACGGTTCCCAAAATCGTGGGTATAGCCTATACCCACGGTTTTGGGGGCTATACCCACGGTTTTGAACCGTGGGTATAGGTCATTTTTTCAGTAGTGAATGGTCCATGCATACGACCTTAAACTATTCTCACCATCGTCCAACACGACGTTAAACTGTATCATCCCTTTTTCATCCAACGTTACGTTAAACTGTGAAAAAGTCCCTAATACGTCCAACATGACGTTAAACTGTGTACTCTTTTGTCCTTACTGCATGACATTAAACTGCACAGTCCCCTTTTTTGTCCAACATGACATTAAACTGTATTGTCCCCATCGTCCTAACTACATGATGCTAAACTGCACATAAATCCCTTAATACGTCCTACATGACATTAAAATATATTTTGTCCCTGCTACATGACAATAAACTGTACAACACCAATAGTCCTAACTGCAAGACTTTAAACTGCATAGTCCCTTTATATGTCCTACATGACATTAAACAATGCATCATTAAGGTTGTTTTTACCTCTTGTTTCTCACACCGAGTATGACTCATGTGATCTTAGAGAAAATTTCAACCATAACACCCTATCTGGGCCGCTAACCACGCGTAAGTCCCAACACCATTTTTTAGGTCGTTGTCCCCACGGACTTTGATCCTTGCCTTCCAGGCTGCGTATGTAGGCAACCTCCATAGGTTCAAGCCCAAAACCAATTTCTTCACATTGGTTCACCTCCATCTCATATGATGTTGATTCGTGAAACTGCCCCCAGAATCAATATCTTTACATTGGTTCACCTTCGTCCTTGCTATACGACGTTAAACTATACAAAATTTTTGTCTTGTATGACAATAAACTACAATATTCTTTGATACCCTCACCTGATAGGGAATCATTATTTACATTGATTTTCAATCATGTTATATTCCAAAAACTATGTGCATACATGGAAATTCCTGAACCTTTTATCTTGGGTTAAACCATCATTGCACTAAAGTCCCCTTTCACCATTCACATGTATGAACCAAATTTGTACATAGGGTATTTCTAGAACTACGTGGGCTTGATTACCATCCTTATGGGATATGTAGGAACGTTCGAGTGTCCCTCAAATCTAGCCCCAAGTATTTTGGGACTAACCCCAAATTCCACTTTCAGTCCCTTGGCAGAAAAGTCCCCGTGAAAACACACACTGTGTATTTATTATAATGGTCCAAGTTCTATGGCCCTAAACACAGATCTCTTATACTCTCGTCCCACACAATGTTAAATTGTCTTTCAAGAACTACATATGGCTTGATTCCCATACTTATTGGATATGTAGTGAAGTCCAATATTTCAATTCAGGATCCAGCCACAACATGATTATGGTTTGCATTGATCTGTGTATCTCTGCATACATTGGACAATACCCATCTTTATGTGTCATAATCATAACCTTAAATATTTTCAGATCTTCATTACCATTTTTCTCGACTTCTAGTCACAAAATGTCTAATTTTTTAGATTTCTTTTGCTTGGCTATGCAGCACATTCCCTTAGGAGGCCTTGCATAAACAGTCTACATAACAGACTTGTCAACCAAAAGATAATTTTATTTGACTATGAAGCCAATGCCCTAAAGCGTCCCTACGTAATTCAACCCCCTAAAGGGTTTATTAAATAATGGTAACTTCATTATTGGGAAGAAAACCTCTTTTTCCTTATTGTTCTTATCAAAAATATATAAGGATCCACAAAAAATAGCCATCCTTAATATATTTGTTTCATGTATTTTTTCATGATCTAAAAGTATTCAAGTCTATGGTTTATATTTCTCTTCCCTACATTTGGGTCAGACCTTTGTAGGAGTGACATTCATCCAGTTCTTAGATAATCTTATATGGAAGTATCTACTCCAGATTCAAGTACCTCTCTCCATACAGAAAACTCTATGCTTTGGAAAATTTGAATCTCCATAAACTTTCACTGGCTTTTTAGCACTAGGAAAGTAAATTTCTAAGAGTTCTTTTGTCTGACTATGAAACACATTCCCTTAGGATGCCATGCATAAGAAGTCTACATAACAGACTTTTCATCCAAAAGATACTATTATTTGACTATGTAGCCAATGACCTTAAGTAGCCCTGCATAATTCAACCCCCTAATGGGTTTGTTAAATAATGGTAACTTTATTCTTGGGAACTACTTCTTCTAATGCCTTTTAGATCTTTTTTCGTATCATTCCTCAGATTCAAAATTTCTTAAGTCATAGTTTACATGATTTCATTCATACTTGAGTGTGGTAATATGTTTTCAGATAAATTTTCAAGGAATTGAGTCAATTTTAACCCATTTGGTCAAAGCTATTTCGACCTTAAACATTATCCTTTTTATGTCCGGCGTGCATGACTTTAAACTTCCCACAAAAGACAAGGTAAATTTGAATAAAAGTCAAGTTCCAGCTCACTAAACATACATTTTGTATGATTTAGGTAATATTGAGCAATTAAAAGATTCAAATTTGGTATGGTTATTTATTTTATAATAATCCTAGTAAAAATCAAACTATGCTTACTAGACACATTGGCTTAGGTAAAAATCTAAAGCAGGTAGAAAAGGAAAATGCATGCACAGATGATTGAAAATGAAAGCATTCTTTCCATTTGATGCACAAGAATTAGACGGAAGTCCACAGATTGGAGTCTCTTATCTTTTCCAAGAAATTACAAGAGGCTGTCAACATAAGTCTTTACTTGATGTACAACATCCCGAGCATCATCAGCAGCTACTTGAAGCTCATGCACTCGACCAACATCATTATTTTCAGCTTGATGGAGTGATTTCTTGGCATCTGCAATGGCTTTCATACCATTCGTTTGAGCTCCCTCTAGTGAATTATTGAGTTGGTCAAGTTCTTCAGTAACATCATCTAACTGTTTCTGAAGGTGCATCTACTGGATGACTTTATCTTTGATTTTATGCTTCAGTTCCTTCATCTTGGCAGCATAGTCATCCTCAACTCGGGATACCGTAGCCTCAAATTCATTAACATTGGCTGAAAGCTTCACCCTAGTCAGATCTTCACGGCACTTATGCTCCTGCTCCCTCCTTAAGATGACTTTCTTCTGCGGCATGGATCTTCTGATATCCCAAACCGCCAAGTCCCAGTATGACAAATAGGGATGACAGTCGAGGGATATTTGATGAAATCTCTTCTAAAGGCACTTCAGATATGATCTTCCATATGTTTTGACATGCCTTGCATCGTGAAAATTGGAATGCCTTCTGTATTTCTGGATCCGACTCAGTATCACTGTCATAGAGAGGAATGTAATCTAGGATTAATGAACTTAAGGAAGTGCCATGCTCTGCTCCTCCCCCCTGACCTGTGCGTCTTCACTTTCAATTCCCGTTGGGGCGGAGGCTGAGGCCTCACCTCCAGATCTAGCCACTGAAATTGATGGCCCTACAAAGGATAACAAAAGTTAATTGACTGTCTTGCAAATTAAGTATAGTTTCAAATATTGTTATCCCTTACCCAACAGTAGATCAGCAACCTGAGAAGGCTCCTCCCAATCTTTCCTAGCTTCAACAGGATTTTCAGGATGAGTTTGAGGAAGCTCTACTGGGTTCAGCTCCACTTGTGCCAATTGCTCTGCAATAGTAGGGTTTTCTTTACCCCCTTCAGGCATTGGTAGTTCAGCATCTTGTTCAGATAAAGCTGCATATTTGAACCGATCATGATTAGACATGTAATAAGAAGTTATTTTTAATAGGAAGAAGGATAACACTCACGTCCATAATCTTCAAAATTACATGGTAATTTAACATTATTTATAAATTATTCGAAATATGCGCCAAGTTCCATCATTTCATCTAATTTCATCTTAGAATCCTGGTTAATCTCACCAGTGGGAGCATTTGATGTGTCTTCTTGGCGAACTTCATCCTGCGGTCCCTAACCCTGGACAGCATCTTCAGATAAAATCGCGGCATTAGTTACAATAGCCGCCAAAAGCTCTAATGCAGGGGTTGAACTTGAAGTATCACAGAATGGAAGTCAGTCAATGTTTCATTCAACATTTTATGAAGCATTGTTAACTTACCAGAAGCAGGTTCTTCTCTTCTTACAACAGTAGCAAGAGGGATACTGGGAACAGATGCTGGATCTTTTCTAGGAGCAGCCAATTCATCCTGAATTTGCGATTGTTCCACAGCACCCTCCATGGTCCTCAAAGGAGGATCAGTCCTCTCCCTTAGAGGGAAAATTGAAGAAGCCCCTTTAATCCCAAGGAAAATAAGAAACCTTTTCATGGGTTAAGACTCATGATTATCTGAAGGACTTACCACTACTGATGAAGCATTTAGTTGTGGACTTCTTCCTTCGATGCCTTTGTCTATTTGGATTTTTGGGAGTTTCGGCACTCTCCCTTATAGGCACTTGAATTGGATAATGGAATGCCATGTCCAACTCCTCATTCATGGACTGCTGGCCTAGAGATATCTCACCCGACTCATGAGCAAATTCAGCAGCAGCCCCGATGGCAGTACCACGAGGGTTATACTGTGGCGAAGGAACCTCATTAGTTCCTTTCTTTTCAAGCTATAAGATGAAGAAAATAATTTCCATGATTAACAAAGCTTCGACTGAAATCAAGTTTCAAAGCAAATAAGGAAAGAAAACTTACATCTTCAGGGGCCACATAATCGTGCCACACCTCATCAGCCCCTTCAGTGGTGCCACAATCTATCATTTTCTTCACCCTCTTGGTGACAGGAATGGAATCGTTAGTGTCATATATGAGCATTTCCAGCTCTCTAATGTAATCTCGTGATTCATCAGGGTTTTTCTCAAAATGGATATCTTTAGAATCCCAATGAGTCCCTATTCCTAGGAGATGTAGCCCCTCGCACAAATCCAGTCAGGCAGTTTCAGCACCACAGTATAAACTCTTCCATGTCTGGACAGCCTCTGGTCGTAGATATTCAGTACGTGTACCAGAAGGCTGCGAGGAAGGTCCTAAAATCTTGGAATTCAATTTCTTCCCAGATCCTGCAACTATTGATAGAAAATAATAAAATAATACTTATTGATTTATAAAGTAATGGTGATTAAATTGCCACAATGAAGTAACTCACCAGGAGTT
Source organism: Viscum album (assembly GCA_963277665.1). Classification (NCBI taxonomy): domain Eukaryota; kingdom Viridiplantae; phylum Streptophyta; class Magnoliopsida; order Santalales; family Viscaceae; genus Viscum; species Viscum album. The sequence continues at coordinate 1,386,991,822 of OY728123.1, forward strand.
GATAGAGTGGGTCTTTTGATTCTGACTGGAGGATTATATCGGGCACGAGGCCACTTTGCCGATTGTTGTGCCTCATCATCCCCATCTTGGGAATCTGGTGAATCAGTCCAAGATGAGGAATCCAACGAATCAGCTTCAGGTGGGGAAGCATCACCTTCATGAGGAAGGGTTTCTTTCTCTACAGTCCTTTTACTTTTCCCCAACTGATAAATCAGGTGATTCAGCACACCTCTAGGATATGCTACTATCCAGTGCTCGGCATATCATGTAGTCAAATTATATGCCCACTTTTTCAATTGGTAGCTCAAACACTGCCCCAGTCTTCTCCCTAGATGTCAGCAACCATAGTTGTCAGGCAACCATCAGATGTTGCTCTGACATGACATGCACGGGGGGAGATATAGCAGTCTGATGAAAACACTTGAATTGACGTGCGAATCTATATGGAGCATAGGCCTCACATATAATCTCTACGTCAATTCTGGAAATCAGCACACCATCTCTGCAGGCCAGCATGTATGCCCTCAAATCCAGGCTGGTTGTTCTATCCTAAACAAACTACCCGGTTGGTGGATTTCCATAAGGAAAGAAGTTGAATTCCTTATACATGCTCAGCCTCACCTTCATGTCATAAGCATTCAGAATTAATGGAGCAATTCTAGATAATTTCTGCACTGATGGCCTAAAAGAACTTTCAGGAATCTGTACTCCATTCTGTACATTATATGTCCTGATTTGTGTGGTGATCCATCCCCATAAAACTTAGAATGGTCCCACTATTCTCAAAGGAGACTTACCCATGAATACATGGAGTAAGCTCCTGTTAATCTTTTCTAAAATGGGGGTAGCCAACCCAACCATTCTTCCCTCATCCATCTTTTCCGTAATAACAAAGGTCCCTGGCCTGACACCTCCCTTCGAGTCCCCGACTGGCAGAAGATAAACGCTGAGCCACAAGGCCAAAAAGCCTTCCAGACGAGTCTTCTTTGGGATCCTCTGATTCACCTCATATCCCCAATTTTCAAATTCTCCTACTTCCAGAGTCTGCCATAATGTGCCAGGATCACCCCTATTCTCTGTTTTGGGGTAGGTGGTAGGAAGAGTGGGCTTCTTCTTCTTGGATCCCTTCTCCTTGGATCCCTTCTCCTTCGATCCCTTCTACTTCGGCTCCTTCTCCTGCTTCTCGATAAGAAACATATTCATCCATTCCTCTGGATGAATATGCTTTCTAGAATGAGTTAAGGAGGTCTCTAAACTCTTGAGCTTATAGAAGATTTTATGTAATTCCCTAGCTAAAGCTAGAGTCTTCTCCGAATCATTCCAAGTCACCTTGGGAGGGATGAATTCATCATACCTATCACCCAAAATTGTAGCCCCTGGGATTTTGTGGACATCCCACAGACTGATTCCTACTTCTCCATGATTCAGATGGAAAGAATTGGTTTTTGGGCTCCAATGGCTGAGTATCTTCGGCACGAAGTTATCCTGCCTATAAACATATGTTTGCCCAACCCAGACAACTTTGTATATAGCAACTCCTTTCAAATCCTCGACAAACTCTGCACAGGTTTGTCGCACCCAGTATGCCCACATCCAGGTTGTCTTCACACCTCCTCCAGGATGGAAGTCCCAACTTCTCTTCCAGCCTTTGGATTGATCAATCTTAGAGTTTCGGAAAATTGAGGGATAACAATGTGGGTGCAACTCAGGCTTATGAGGTTTCAGATCTGGTTCGCAAGGGCTATGATGCATCATATGGGCCTTCTCCATTGTTCTGGCACTTAGAAATACTCCTCCACATGAGATATTTGCTGCAGAAAAGTTGGTGTAATTATGAAACCAAGAAAATGGGAGATATTTCTTTGCCTTTGGAATGGTAACTTCTCACAAATGACCATAGCCATACAAAGGCAGATAAATGCTCTGGGGGAAGTCACGATGATACTTCTTCAAATACTTAGCCAAATCCAAGAGAGTGTTGTCACATATGGTATAGTAATCATGGCCAATGATGCTCATCATATCATCAAGTCGCTTTCTTTCCAGTTTATCAGCCGTTTCGATTCTCTTGGGAGCCATTGAATCTGCGCAAAAGTTGAATAATTAACTCTTAAGTAAGTTTATTTTTCATAAAATTTGTGAAGGAATTCGAAAAAAATGGCAAAGGCATTAAGTGGCAGAAGTCTAATCTTGGCGCACAAGTGTGGATGTGTCGCGCAAGTATGATGTGCCGCGCAGATTTTTGGCACACAAGTATAACCATGCAAGTCTAAATACCTTGACAACAGCGCGACAGTGAAGAAATAACAGAAAAAAGAGAAAATTGCATGGTGAAGACAACTTGCACGGCGAGAGCTTGAAATCCAGAAATTTGGTGCTTTGTGCGAGAATGGTCGCTTATATATAGTCCAGGCCGCACCCCTGCGCGCCTAAAGCCAGTGTGCTCAACACCTGCGCACCTCCCTCTGTGCGCTCAACACTTGTGCGCCACCTTTCCTTTGGTTTTCTTCTTTTCCTAAGAGTCACATCCTCATTTTTTCGGATCCAACTATGAGGGGGGGACTTTTGTTGACTCTCCTTTACGTCATAGAGTCTAAATGAATGAAAAGTGAAATGCCTTAGAATAAATTGATTTATCCTTTGAAGAAAACATCAAAAATTGACAAAGGCATGAACAAGGGTTCTTTTCTATTTGGGTCGCGCAAGTTCCCACATAGTCGCGCAAGTACACTTGCACGCCGCATAATGATCGTACAGGTGACTTGCGCACCCTCTTTGAAATTTTGCCTAGTGTCACTCCAGCCTATAAATACCCCTGTGGGCCCCCCATTTAAAGATAAAAAAATTCAATAACCTCATATTTGATCTCTCGGCATCCTAGTCTATTCTCAAATCTTCTGAACACTTCTAAGGTAACTTTCTAACTAGAATAGAAGATCTAAAGAGGGGGAGGAAGGCCTGAGTGTTGAAATTCATCAACACTTGCGCGCCGAGGTGGCCATACCTTAAGGTAAATGGACACACTTATGTGTCGCCTTACCCTTTCCACATAACTTGCACGCCTCTCTTCTGGAAGTCTCTAGGGGTAGTATTAAAAGGCTTGAGCCAAGCCTCTCCCAAATTCTACCCTAAGGATTGGTCGGTGTGAAAGTATCCATATGTCACGCAGGTACACCTGCGTGACAAAAACTTGCACGCCCACGCAGTACTTGCGCACCCACACAGTACTTGCACACCCCTCTCTTTTTGGGTGCCCTTCCTTCCCATTTCACCCCTCTTACACCTATCCATCTCTCCTCTTCAGGATTAAGCCTTCAGAACTGTCTCCAAAGCCATTTATGGCATGGTTTCCTTGTTGGCTTCCTTATTTGAAAGGAATTCTATGGAATATCTCTCAAAACCTAGTGATTTACATATCTTTACATCACTAAAGATTAGAGAGTTCATTCATTCAACCTCATCCTTTAGGATGAGAGAATCCATAACCTGGGCCTCCTTTTCAGGAGTAAGCCCCAGTCCAAATTTTCATTAATTTGGGCATCCTCTTTAGGAGTAATCCACAAGTACTCATTAATTTGGGCCTCCTTTTCAGGAGTAAGCCCCAAGTCCCCTAATATGGGCATCCTCCTTAGGAGTAATCCCCAATCATAATTCCCTTAACCCGGGCTTCCTTTTCAGGAGTAAGCCCTAGTCTCAAAGTTCCCAAAAATCTGGGCATCCTCCTTAGGAGTAAGCCGCAACCATAATTCTCTTAACCTGATCTCCCTTTTCAAGAGTAAGCCCCAGTCTCAAATATGGGCATCATCTTTAGGATTAATCCCCAAGTCCCTTAATTTTTCAAGTCCCTTAGTAAGCCCCAGTCTTAATTTCTCTTAACCAGTCTTAATTTACTTTTGATCTGGGCTTCCTTCTCAGGAGTAAAACCCAATCATAAGTCCCATCCTAACTTGGGAATCTTCCTTAGGAGTAAACCCCAAGATTAGAGTATCCAAATCTCTATAAAGTACATATACCTTTATGGACTCTGTTCCTGGATTTCTTCCCCGAAGTAAATATTAATCTTTATCTATTTGGGAAGTCATACATACATAATCCCCACAACATTTCTTATAATTGAATCTTTCATGGAAAAATTTTCTGGTTTTACCAATACCTCTTGTTTCTCACACCGAGCATGACTCACATGATCTTAGAGTGTAAAAGTAATTATGACATCTTTATTTGAGCCATCAATCATAAACATCATACTCCCTTACTCAAACTACGTGGGTCCTGATTCCTTTTCTGAAACAAAGGATATGTAGGTAGCCCATCTGTGGGTACGATCCTAACTCTGAAATAATCCACATCCTTCTGAATGACAATAAACTTCAAGTGCCCCACTGAGTGGCTTTAAAACCAGTATGGTCATCATAATGATAAGAGACTTTTATGTATTGAAGGATACCATTGACTAAGAATCTCTAACAAATACAGATGATTCTCTATCTATGAAGAACATCAAATACATATAAAAGATTCTCTAAATTTCCTACATATCAATAATTGATTTTTAGATCTAAATGAAAGCTCATTTTATACTTGGTAATGTAATAAGGATTCACAAACATAACTTGAATCTATAAAGAGAGTCCCGGATTAGACAATAATTCCCCTCGGAAAGGAGTAATGAGTCCGACCTCCCATCCTCTCGACCAATGAAAATTCCTAAGCCTCATCATTCCACAACTAATGAGCACCTATCTTTGGAAAGTAGGTCCAAATGGATATGGAATCATTGGATGTTTCCGATTCTATGAACAAACCCATTAGAAACCTATTGGAATGTTTGAACCTTCAATCAACGAGGCCATCCCCAATTCCAGAGGAAATAATGAGTATAACATAACAATATTCATACCCATAAATACTTAGATCATAAAACATGAAAACATGGCATAAATATTTAACAAAGGAACGATTCATAAGAATCAATAATCAGGATCCATGTGATATTAATAATGATAAAATGAAACATCATAAACCCATATCAAGCATACTCAAACCATGTTGGTATCTTGGGAAATAATATTCATATACCACTTACAAAACCATTACAATTAGAACAATAATATGGTTGAATTATAATATAATTCTCTATGTAACATAATCATTACTCAATTAATTGGATCATTTTCTGGGTGAACCCATCATATAAGATATAATGGACTTACCCGACACTATCTGGGAACACCTATCATATATAATGTACAAGAACTAAAACATTAATAAGTTATATATAGATTTTACTTCATCATAAAACTCATAGAAATAATCATTATTCTCTCATAACTTGATTAAAACATGGAAAATAAATGTGTTTCTTGTCAATATCTTTGAAACATGATTAACCTGTGGAAAAGAAATAGGTTCTATAAAAATATCTTTGATACAATATTAATTCATCTAGATAAATAATGAGGATTATTGATGTTATTAATATTTTCACGACTTATTATATTCCCCCTTTACTGATTTTATATGAAATGTGCATAATTTGTGTGAAATATTAATGTTTTAATATTAAGTATAATTTTTGAGCATTTTTTAGAAGTAGTCCAATTGAGTCAGTTTAATGTTTTAATAATAACTATCACTATACTGATCCAAATTGTGTGGTTATTTTTTTAGGATTCTCCTTTCAATATACAAAATTTCATTAGAAGGTGACATGAGACAATTCTGCCATTTGAAGGGTCATATGGTCCTCACAAACAAGACCAAAGAATCTGTGAACAAACTGAACCAGCCTTGAAGATTTATTTACTGGGCTCCATCCAGAAGTCCAAAAACATTAACTCTCCACCATAATTCTTAGGACACCACATGTCATCTTGGATAAAAATTTCAGGGCCCAAATCTAAGAACAAGGGGCCCAAATGAAGCTTTAAATTCCATACCACCATTCTGGCCGAGAATTAAAATTAGTATAGTATTCATGACATATCACATTATGTAAGAATCAAATCGAGATGAGATTTTTCCGTGGGAAATAGGAGATACATCTGGCCTACTTTGTTGAAGAACCCATTCGGATTTGAAGGCATATTCATATTTAAAAACCCTTTCACATTCTAGACTTCAAAAAGACTGGATTGAAATGGACAGTTTTACTTTGTTTAATCAAACAGCCATAACTTTTGATCATTAAGCCCAAATGACTCTAAATTTTGCGAGTAGTCGTAAAACTTTATTATATACAACTTTTAAGATGAATATTTCTCTAGATTAGGCTGTCTTGATGTCCATATCTGCGAGCCAAGTGGAGGGGTATTTCTGAAATGTAAACAGTCCACCACCTTGGGCTATAAATACATCCCCTCCTCTCCATTCAAAAGGGTTGGAATTTCAGAGAAAAAGAGGATTTATTGGCAGTACCAAGGCCCTTCCAAAGTCTTGGGAGGATCTTCAAAACTCAAGTTTTCACTTGATAATCCCTTCCTCCTCTCTTTGTTTTCATTTACTTTTGCATTTTTCTTCGTTGTAATTTTGCAAGTGTTTGTCTTTGTAATTCTGTTTTAATGCAATTTTCTTCTTCTTAATTTATTATTCTCATCCAACTTATGTAGTTCAATATTAATGTTCTTATTTTAGATTAAATAAATCTTAAATCCATCATCTTCTTTTACTTTATTATTCAATAAAAAGTCCGGTTTTTTACTCTCATCATCGTTCGTGTGTGTGTTCGGCGCACAACTCTTTTCTTATCCCTTTATTTTTCTTCTCTTTGTAATTCATCACCTCAAACATAATAGACCAGATTACTAATAATTTAAATTGATGAGTAAATATCTCATTGGGGTGAGTCAAAATTTAGGGATGTTAAGTGATTGAGAGTCTTTTCTCGATGAGTATTCGTTAATTTAACATTGTGTATGTTGGACTTAATATGTCATGGATTAATGACATATTTTTTTAGCATGTGGTTTCCATGGATTATTGAAACCATAAATACACTACCATAAACAAGTACTGATTGAGTTTAGAATCCTAGTTAAGTTAAGGCTTGGATTAAATCCGTAACACTTAGGAATTCTAATCGATGTCAACTTGTGAAGTGGGTGTTAATTTAAATGCAATATAAATAAAAGCTCAATGATATCACAAGATTAACTCCCTAATAATGAACTCACCCAAATATTTATAAAATTGTTAAATCAATTATAGTCAATCAATCATTTCAATTAAGCTCTGCAAACAAACCCCCCTAATCAAAATACAATCAACTAAAAACAAACGACTATTACAAAGTATCATCACCGAGGATTCGAACCGAGTACTGCTATACACATTAGCAGAGCACCAGAACTTTGACTGGTCGATAGGCGATAATCGGCCGCGTGTTTCAAATGGCGCTGTTTCTGGGGATGGTGCTTTAATTATTCGTTAGTTTCTGGTTATTGTAATAAAAAACCAAAAAAACAAAATTTTAAAAAGAAATTGAAAACAAACAAAAAGAAAAACCCGTCTTCCTCTTAAAAATCATAAACTGAAAAAATACAAAGAAAAACCCCTCTTCCTCTTTCTTCTAAAATCTCTCTGAATGCCCCGTAGTCTTCCAAACAATCCCTCGAATTTGTTTGACCCTGAAATTGAGAGAACACTTCGCCAACTTAGGAGGAACATAAGAGATAATCAAATAATTCAAGAACCAGTCCTTGTCCAACCAATTGAATTAGATATGGCCAATACTAGGGAACAAACACTTAAAGAACTCACTGCCCTTGATATGAATTACCAACCCCTTGGTATTCAATATCCAAACATAGAGGCTGACTTCAAACTCAAATTGGGTTTGATTCATCGTCTTCCTCATTTCCATGGGCTAGCCAGTGAGGATCCACATCTCCACCTTAAAGAGTTCCAAGTAGTGTGCTCTACCATGAAGCCTCAAGGGGTTTCTAAAGAACAAATCAAACTTCGAGCCTTCCCTTTTTCCCTAGCTGACACTGCTAAGTCATGGCTCTACTACCTACCTCCTAGTTCCATAACCACATGGAATGACATGAAGTGACTTTTCTTAGAAAAATTCTTTCCTGCTTCTCGTATTTCTTCTATCTGAAAGGAAATAAGTTGTACACGTCAATTCACAAGTGAATCACTCCATGAGTACTAGGAGAGATTCAAAAAGCTTGTTTCAACCTGCCCACACCACCAAATTCATGACCAACTCTTTATCCAATACTTTTATGATGGGTTATTGGATATGGAGAGAACTCTCATTGATGCCGCAAGTGGTGGTGCTCTGGTTGATAAAACTCCTGCAGCAGCAAGAGATCTCATAAGTAACATGGCTGAAAACACACAACAATTCCATACTCGAGCACATGCTCAAGTCAAGAAAGCCCAAGATAATCAAACAATTGAGCCAGACAAGATGAACGAGTGGATGAGTGAACTTACAGGTCTTGTGCGACAACTAGATGTGGCCACCAAATCCACAACCTCATCTTCTCCACAATCAATGTTTCCTGGACCTGTCAAAAACTGTGGAATCTGTAACTCTCCATCTCATCCAACTGACACATGTCCACAACTTCAAGAGGATCAATCCGATTCATCTGTACCAATGGAGGTCAATGCAGCATACGCTCAGCGGAACACCAATCCTCAACTATCAGGTCAGTTTGTTAGAAACTTCAACCAACCTCACTCTGAGCCCTTCTCTTCTTCCTATAACCAAGGCCTTAGGTATGGTAATCCTATATCTCATCCCCCTCAATTCCCTCCTCAAAACCCAAACTAGTTTCAATATGGTCAAGGTGTTGGTAACTTCCATCAACCTTATCCTTTTGTTCCTCAACCTCAAAGGAACAATCCTCCTCCTGAATTCTATCATCCTAGTGAGCCTTCCCAATTCCAAAACTAATACAATAGATTTCCCAAGAACCAAAACCAAGGCAATCCCAATCCGGGACAAGCCTCTTCTTCCAAGAAACCATGGGAAAGTGCAGTGGAAGATCTTGCCTCCTTCACCTGTTCTAGCCTTAAAAACATTGAAACTAAAATAGGTCAACTTGCATCCCACCTGAGCCAGCAACAACAATCAAATTCTTCCCAACTCCCAGCTCAACCATTACCCAACCCCAAGGGTAATGTAAGTGCAATTTCACTTAGATCAGGAAAGAAACTTGCTATGCCTCAAGATAAATCCTCAAACCCTCCTTTGAATGTTGACCTAGAAAATGAAAAGAAAAAAAATTGAAAAGGAATCTGAATCCATTCCATCACCTCCTTCCATTCCACTTAGGAACCCAATTCATTTTCCTCAAGTTGTCCTTAAACCAAGGAAGTCCTTTGAACCTGATCCTGAAATGCTTGACATGTTTAGATGTGTTGAAGTCAACATTCCCCTCTTAGATGCCATAAAACAAATTCCTAAGTATGCCAAGTTTCTCAAGGAGTTGTGTACCCACAAGAGGCAACTTAGGACCTTTGAAAATGTTTCCACCCAGTAGTCCATACCCATTAAGTGCAAAGATCCAGGTACCTTTACGGTTCCATGCCAAATTGGAAGTTCCAACTTTGATGATGCACTCATAGACCTAAGAGCCTCAATTAATGTCATGCCTAAATCCATATTCTCCAACCTTGGTCTAGGTCCCTTGCACCCAACGGGTGTTGTCATTCAGTTAGCCAATAGAAGCACAACCAGTCCAAAGGGAAAAATTGAGGATTTCCTTGTCCGATTCAATGATCTTATCTTCCCTGTTGATTTCTATGTCCTTGACATGGAAGGTGAGACGAACTCTTCTCGATCTCCCCTAATTCTAGGAAGACCATTCCTCATGACTACGAGAACCAAGATTGATGTCCATTCAGGCATCCTATCCATGGAATTAGGTGACCAACTGGTCAAGTTAAACATTTTCCAAGCCATGCGATACCCATCTGAGGATCACTCTGCATTCTCAATCCATGCTTAAGAGGACACTTCTAAGAGTCAATTGAACCCCATTCCATCATGTTCATCCTGTTATGAAGAGATAGGATCTTGTGAAATCTGCACTAGGATTAACCAAGTCATAAATGGTGAAGTTGATGTCGACCTTTCATTCATAGACTCCATCAATTTAGAGGATCTTGAAAACTCTCTTGAATCCCATCTCAACTCTGATCAAAACTGCTCCACCTTGGACAGTATTAGGAAAAATGAATCTGAAGCAACTGAAGTCCCATCCTCCATTTCTGAGTTTCCTAACACAAAAATTAATGATGAGACTAATCTGAAACCCCTTACTACACACCTGAAATATGTATTCCTTTTCCATGATCACTCTTATCATGTCATTATCTCTTCTTCACTTACCGAAACTGAGGAGTCCAAACATGTTCAAGTGTTAGAGGAAAACAAAAAGGCCTTAGGGTGGACCCTATATGACATACCAGGAATCAACCCTGCCCTTTGAATGAATCACATCCATCTTGAGGAATCATCCAAACCAATTAGACAACCATAAATAAGACTCAATCCACTCATCCTTGAGGTAGTTAGGGAAGGGATCACCAAGCTTCTTCAAGCTGGTATTATCTACCCAATTTTTGATAGTGAATGGGTTATTCCAATTCAAGTTGTACCTAAGAAGGGTGGGATAACTGTTGTCACAAATGAACATGGAGAGGTAGTCACACCTCGAGTTAAGAACAAATGGCGTGTGTGCATCGACTATAGGAAATTGAATGTTGAAACCCGAAAAGATCACTATCCTCTTCCATTCCTTGATCAAATTCTAGAATGATTGGCCAAAAAGTCACACTATTGCTTTCTTGATGGATACACCAGCTATTTTCAAATCCCAATCGCACCTCAAGATCAAGAAAAGACTACTTTCACATGCCCCATTGGAACATATTCATATAGAAGAATGCCTTTTGGACTTTGAAATGCTCCTGCAACATTCCAAAGGTGTATGATGAGTATCTTTTCAGAATTCATTGAACACTGCATGGAAGTCTTCATGGATGACTTCACCATTTATGGTGATTCATTTGAGTCTTGCTTGCATTCACATTCTCTAGTCCTTCAAAAGTGTGTCCAGTGTAACCTTGTGTTAAATTTTGAAAAATGTCACTTCATGGTTTCAAATGGGATTGTTCTAGGGCACATAGTTTCAAAAGATGGTATTGAAGTCGATCCTGCCAAAATTGAAGTAATCCAATCACTTCCTGAACCCAACTCTATTCAAGACATCCGTTCATTTCTCGGTCATGTTGGTTTCTATCGGAGATTCATCCATAACTTCAATAAAATTTCCCTCCCACTCACTCGTTTTCTCCAAAATGATGTCACTTTCCATTTTGATGAGGTTTGAAAGAGAGCCTTTGTTGAACTCAAAACTGCTCTAACATCTGCCCCAATAATCTAACCCCCAGATTGGTCATTACCCTTTGAGTTGATGTGTGATTCTTCTGATAGAGCTGTTGGGGCTGTTCTTGGTCAAAGAAGAGAAATAATTCCTCATGTCATCTATTATGCCTCAAAACATTGGATGAAACTCAATATCACTACACTGTCACTGAAAAGTAACTTCTAGCAGTGGTTTTTGCCTTAGATAAATTCTGGTCCAATCTCTTAGGTGCCAAAATCATCATCTTCACAGACCATTCTGCTATAAAGTTCTTACTCAAGAAAAGTGATTCCAAACCGAGGCTAATAAGATGGATCCTAATGCTCCAAGAATTTGACCTTGAAATAAAAGATAGACCAGGAAAAGAAAACCCTTTGGCTGATCACTTGAGTAGAATTTCTAATTCATCTCATTCAGAAATCATTGATCCCGAATTCCCCACTGAGCACCTTTCATCTCTCACTCCAAAAATACCATGGTATGCCCCAATTGTAAATTATTTGGTTTCTGGGGTTTTTTCGGAAAAGTTTTCAAAAGAACAAAAAATGAAGTTGAAAAGTGATTCAAAATACTACTTTTGGGAAGAAAATAAACTTTGGAAAACTGGGACTGACATGGTAATTAAGAGATGTGTTGAAGAAAATGAGCATTCTTCCATATTAGAATTTTGTCACTCACTTCCCGGAGGTGGCCATTTTGGACCGCAAAGGACCTCCTGAAAGGTCCTAGACTCTGGATTATTCTATCCTTCACTCTTAAAGGACTCACATGAGTTCTTTCAATCATGTTCCACTTTCAAAAAGTTCGGCACAATCTCTAAAATAAATGAAATACCCCAAAATCCTTTAATATTTTGTGAAATCTTCAATGTTTGGGGCATCGATTTCATGGGACCATTTCCCCCTTCCAATGGATTCTCATACATTATTCTTGCAGTCGATTATGTTTCAAGGTGGGTTGAGGCCAAACCCACTAGGAAGGATGATTCTCATACTGTTAGTGAGTTCCTAAAGACCCACATCTTCTAAATATTTGGCACACCACGTGCCTTGATCAGTGACTTAGGAACCCATTTTTGTAATAGAACCATGGAAGCTCTTCTGAAAAAGAATGGGGTTGTACATAAAACTTCAACTGCATATCACCCTCAAACAAATGGCATGGCTGAACTATCTAATAGAGAAGTGAAAAGGTTACTTGAGATAATTATTAAGACCACCAGAAAAGACTGTCCTGAGAGACTTGGTGAATCCCTTTGGGCTTATCGAACTACCTATAAAACACCCATTGGGATGTCTCCTTTTCAGCTAGTTTTTGGTAAAGCGTGTCACTTACCAGTTGAAATCCAACATAAGTCATTTTGGGTAGTGAAAACATGTAATTTTGATCTTGAAAAATCTGGTGAAGAAAGACTGTTGCAATTGGCTGAACTGGAGGAGCTTCGACTTGATTCTTATGAGAATTTCAATATGTACAAAGAGAAGGCTAAGGTACTCCATGAAAAACACATCTTGAGAAAGGTATTTCATGAAGGTGAAAAGTTAATGCTCTTAAATTCTTGATTTCGGCTTCACCCAGGTAATCTTAATTCTCATTGGGAAGGTCCTTTTGTTATTACTAACGTTTACCCATTTGGTGTAGTGCAAGTCCAAGACCCCTCTTCCAAAAGGACATTCACGGTTAATGGACATCGGTTAAAGCATCACCATGAGAGGACATGCAATCCTGGAACAACATCAACTTCCAATAGATCCCCAACTTCTCTAGTCGACCCACCACTGGATGGAGATGGCAACCCACCAAATCCAAACCAGGGGGCACCTCTTTCCCTTTAACTCTCTCTCTATCTCTTCCTCTCTCTACCTCTTTCTACTTCTTCCTCTCTCTTTCATTTTTTTTACAAATTTCTTTATCAAAACCTTTATTTTAAATTTTTATTTTATGTGGGTGTATCTTTATAAAAACACAAAAACAAAAAAAACCTAAAAAACATAAAAAACATAAAAATGATCACTTAAAACAAATAAAAAAACTCAAGAGTCATGATTACTCACCTTCCAATTTTCAAATTTTGACCAACCATTTTGGTGAGTTAACAGACATGTTTTCATCTCAAAAAATTTGTATTTTCATCATGACTTTGGATAAAGAATTTTGTGTCAAAATTAAAAAATTTTGAATGCTCACTTTTTGATTTGGAAAATATTTTTCCCGAACCGTGATGAACAACATTTGCTTTCATTACAAGGCCACCTATGGCTATCTTTTCAAAATGTGTTTTTTCACCCCCATTTGTGAGTCTTGAGATTGTGGACCTTCGAGCTGAATTTACTACCTTAGTGTGTATTAATATGATAGAGGCATTTTCTGAACCACATGAAAATCAAAATAGCCAAATAGCCTCCCATTTCCCTTACATTAATCCTCCTTTTGAAAGCCCCTTCTAGCCTATGAAAACCTTTTCTTTGATAGCCACATTACAAGACCAATACCTTATCCCACCCAATATCAACATGGATTTTTCTTTGCATAAGTTTTTGAAATTTAACTGTGGGGAGGAATGGATTTCATTTTTGGGTATCATTTCCTTACTTTCTGGTGTGTTATCATATTCTTGAGGGAAAGAATCCATTTTAGTGTGGGGGGATATTGTCATTCAGTGGTATTTGGGAATGTATTGTACAAATGATATTGAAAAGTGTTCAAAAAAATCAAAAAATTGAAATCGAAATCAAAACAAAATCAAACAAAAAATGAAAAAAAATGGGTTGTGTCTTGGGTAGTTCCAAAATCACTCTTCCTCAACCTTTGATCTTGTTGTAACTATTACAATTAGTGTCATGAGGAGATCAAACATGTTTTGGGATATGATTGTGAGATCTGTTTCAAGGTCAACTTTCGAAAAAACAAAGAAAAAAAGAACACTTGCATTATATTCTTATTGGAAGAAGTTTTTTGTTTGGTAAATATTCCATATTCTCATTAACTTCATAATTTCTTCCTATATTGTGTCTTTCTTCACACAATCATTCCCTTGTAAATATTTTTTTTCATTTCCTTCCATGTTTTATTTCAAAAAAAAATGTGCATTGCTTTTTTTATGTTGGTATTTTAACCCTCTTCTTCTCTCTCTTAGACATTATATTCCTACCATCCCATAGCCACAAAAAACCCCTTAAAATACCTCTTTATTCTTGTTCACTTTGTATAGGGATTTTAAGCTAAGATCTCTTTTCAAACTCTAAGATTTTCACTTTTGGTTGGTGAAAGAGTGAACCTCCACAAATGAATTTTATCATCTTGAGAGGTGTGAGTTTTGAGTGTCCACATTTTCCATTTCTAAATTTTAGCATGAAAAAATGAATTAGTTTTGGAACATTGTTTCTGTAACAACTTGTGGTGGAATTCAAAATGGATGAGTGAAATAGTCTAAACCTCCCCTGATTGGAGAAAACAAAATTTTAAAATCTGTTGGTGAGTAAAAATGATTTTGTCATGTTTTTATATTTGTTGCACATGAGGACATGAACAAAAATAATTGTGGGGGAGTTTATGTTATTAATATTTTCATGACTTATTATATTCCCCCTTTATTTATTTTATATGAAATGTGCATAATTTGTGTGAAATATTAATGTTTTAATATTAAGTATAATTTTTGAGCATTTTTTAGAAGTAGTCCAATTGAGTTAGTTTAATGTTTTAATAATACCTATCCCTATACTGATCCAAATTGTGTGGTTATTTTTTTTAGGATTCTCCTTTCAATATACAACATTTCATTAGAAGGTGACATGAGCCAATTCTGCCATTTGAAGGGTCATATAGTCCTCACAAACAAGACCAAAGAATCTGTGAACAAACTGGACCAGCCATGAAGATTGATTTACTGGGATCCATCCAGAAGTCAAAAAACATTAAATCTCCACAATAATTTGGGGGACCCCACGTGTCATTTTGGATAAAAATTCCAGGGCCCAAATCTAAGAACAAGGGGCCCAAATAAATCATTAAAATCCAGCCCACTATTCTGGCCGAGAATTAAAATCAGTATAGTATTCATGACATATCACATGATGTAAGCATCAAATCGAGATGATATTTTTCAGTGTGAAATAGGAGATATATACGGCCAACTTTTTTGAATAACCCATTCGGATTTGAAGGCATATTCATATTCAAAAACCCTTTCACATTCTGGAATTCAAAAAGACTGTATTGAAATGGACAGTTTTACTTTGTTTCATCAACCGGCCATAACCTTTGATCCTTAAGTCCAAATGACTCCAAATTTTTAGATTAGTCGTCCAACTTTATTATCTACAACTTTGAAGAAGACGATTGCTCGAGATTCGGCTGTCTTGATGTCCATATCTACGAGCCAAGTGGAGGGGTATTTCTGGAATGTAAACAGTCCACCACCTTGGGCTATAAATACATCCTCTCCTATCCATTCAAAAGGGTTGGCATTTCAGAGAAAAAAAGGATTGATTGGAAGTACCAATGCCCTTACAAAGGCTTGGGAGGATCTACAAAACTCAATTTTTCGCTTGATAATCCCTTCCTCCTCTCTTTGTTTTCATTTACTTTTGCATTTTTCTCCGTTGTAATTTTGCAAGTGTTTGTCTTTGTAATTCTGTTTTAATGCAATTTTCTTCTTCTTAATTTATTATTCTCATCCACCTTATGTAGTTAAATATTAATGTTCTTATTTTAGATTAAATCAATCTGAAATCCATCATCTTCTTTTACTTTATTATTCAATAAAAAGTTCGGTTTTTTTACTCTCATCATCGTTCGTGTGTGTGTTCGGCGCACAACTCTTTTCTTATCCCTTTATTTTTCTTCTCTTTGTAATTCATCACCTCAAACATAATATACCAGATTACTAATAATTTAAATGTATGAGTAAATATCTCATTGGGTTGAGTCCAAATTTAGGGATGTTAAGTGATTGAGAGTATTTGTTCGATGAGTATTCGTTAATTTAACATT
The DNA here is from genome assembly GCA_963277665.1 of Viscum album. Classification (NCBI taxonomy): domain Eukaryota; kingdom Viridiplantae; phylum Streptophyta; class Magnoliopsida; order Santalales; family Viscaceae; genus Viscum; species Viscum album. The sequence goes on from OY728123.1 coordinate 1,387,008,204, forward strand.
GTGTATGTTGGACTTCATATTTCATGGATTAATGACATATTTTGTTTAGCATGTGGTTTCCATAGATTATTGGAACCATAAATACACTACCATAAACAAGTACTGATTGAGTTTAGAATCCTAGTTATGTTAAGGCTTGGATTAAAGCTTTAACACTTAGGAATTCTAATCGACGTCAACTTGTGAAGTGGGTGTTAATTTAAATGCAATATAAAGCAAAGCTCAAGGATATCACAAGATTAACTCCCCAATAATGAACTCACCCCAATATTTATAAAATTGTTAAATCAATTATAGTCAATCAATCATTTCAATTAAGCTCTTCAAACAAACCCCCCTAATCAAAATACAATCAACTAAAAGCAAACGACTATTACAAAGTATCATCGCCGAGGATTCGACCCGAGTGCTGTTATACAAATTAGCAGAGCACCAGAACTTTGACCGGTCAATAGGCGACAATCGGCCGCGTGTTTCAATGATATCATTACAAAATATCCTATTCCGATAATAAGTAATAAAACAAGGGTTTTTATGTTAATTAATGGAAATAACATTAAAATATCATTAAATACATTTTTAGGAAAATAAAATTTTCATTTTTAAAATCACTTTTTTTAAACCAAAAAAATAACAAGATATTGTGAAAATCATTTTTTTAAATAAACCTTTGAAACATATAAATTAATATTTAAAAAATCATTTGAACATTTATTTAAGAAAATAACCTTTCTATTTTGAAAACTACTTTTTTAAAATATAATGCATTTAAAAAATCTTTTTCTTTGAAAACCACTTTTAGACAAACTAATAATTTCCAGAATATTTGGGAAAGTGTTTTCTTTAAAAATATCTATGTAAACATAAAAAGGATTCTTCAAGTAGATTTAGGTTATGATTGAGGCTCATTATGTATATGTCATACAAATTAAAATTAATTTTCATTTTATACCGTAAAAAGGTTATAAAGGTGCCTTGTTTAGAAAATGATAATAAGATTCCTTTCACATTTTCGTTAAAATATTAACAGACATTGTTTGTAAAATTACACAAATATTACTTTAAAGACATTATTTAAAAAGGCAATACATTTTTAAAAATTTCTTTCATAAATATTTTTCTAAAACATTGTTTTTAAATAAAACATATTTCCGACCAAAGAGAGATATAAAGTTAACTTTCCTTAAAACAATTACTTAATAATTTTAGGTACAAAAGAGTTTAAAATGGTATTATTATTTTTAAATGTCATTAATAACTATAAAAGAATAAAATTCATGAGTTTTTTTAGATATTTATAATAATATCTCTTTATTGGAATCATAGTCATAAACAATCTCATTAAACGATGAGATTGTAACATAAGACTCCTGCCACTTTGGTAACATTGAATAGTAATCCCCATGAAATAATACCATTAAATTAATCTTATAATATAATTAAAATAATTATATTCATGATATTAGATGTAAATGGGGTAGTATATATACCTCATAAAATAAGATAGGTGTATATCATAATATACATCTCAAAGAAGATAAATTTAGACAAAAATATCTTACCACTTTGGTAACTTTGAAACTGTAAGACCCATAAAGAGATATCATAAAATGGATATATAAATCCCCATATATTTAAGTATAATAATCATAAAATACATTCATGGAAATTATGTACACCACACAACAAAAAAAGTGGTGAATATATCACAGAAATTAAAGTGATACGAGAAAACCCTTACGCTTAACTTCCTTTTAGTTGATCATCATTTAACCACTTTTATAGTGGTTTAAACGTGTTATTAAATAATTACATAAAAACATTAATATTTATGATATAATATATTATCTATTTATAACATATTATCACCCACGCATTAATAATCTTTTGTTATTTTCATTGTTTTGGGTATTAATTGTCTTGTTTTCTCTTCAATGATTTTGTTATAAAAGTTATCATTATTATGAAAATTATAGAATTAAATACTATCCATAATAATAATAATGAAATAATTATCATATTTATACATTAATTATACTTTCAATAACAATCATGAAATTTAGTTTTGAGAAATAAAGTATGTTATAATCATGGAGACAGTAGGTTGTACGTACGCATGAGGAACATTTCCAATTTTCAATTATCGTTATGGAAAGAAGGTAATTAAAATTTATCTTACCATAATTATAATAATATCATAAATTATTATTATTTAATTATATATGATTATATATATCATTCTTGTGACGTGATAACAAAAAAACAGGAATCACATCGCTTCAAGGAGGTGGTAGTCTACACATCGATGAATGACGTTATCATTTTTTCAATGACTAAAAAGGTATGAAATAAAATAATATATTTTATTTAAATAATGATAAATATATCATTAATATAATTATTATTTCATTTATATCATATATATTCATTATCATTATGGTTATTGCCTTCCATTTAATTAGTTAGTGAAAAAAGAATCCCATCGCTTCACAAGTCGGTAGTCTGATGTACGCATGAGTGACGTTATCATATCCCCTAAGGTATGGAATTTAAAAATATATATATAATATATAATGAATCAAGAGGTATAAATATTTTATAAATATCATATATAAACTTTATATCCATCATCATACCCAACCGTGAGAGGTGGTAATAGAAAACAAATGACATCGGTTCGCAAGGCAATAGTCTACCGTACACACGAATGATGATTTCATAACCCATCTGATAGAAGAGTAAAATGATTTAGGTTATTCCATTAACATAATAAAATATTATTATATATAATATATTTATTTTATTATATAATAATTTTTTAAGAATAATTAAAGGATGAGGAGAAAGAAATAAAATAAAAATTATATTTTAAGAATGTTACCTCTTCTTTGGGTATCCTCCTAAGGTTTCCACCAAATGTATTACTAGGTTGGATTTCTTCCCAAAATAAGGATTATAGGAATAGATGATAAAATTTATGAATTTATTTGGTTAGGTATTTTCCAAAACCAATAGTTTTGAAGGTAAAAAGAATAAAGGATAGTTTGTGTCCTTTATAAATGAGGGAGAGGACACACTTGGTGTTTTAGAAAAGAACTGAGTGCTCCCACGATTTTCATATGTAAAAAAGGATCAAAATAGGCCATTATATAACCTTACACGTCTAATGTTTTAAATATGACCATAAAATAGTTTTTAGGAATGTTTATAGGTCATTTTTATCCTTATCTTTTTAGTTTAACCACCCCCAGTAAAACCATTTTAACCTTAATTACAGTAAATAATTTTTACTATTTTCACTATTCATTTGGGTAAAAATTTCATCTTAACTTATTAGATAATATATATTGTTCTTATTCCAAATATAGAATCCATTTTACAAAATCCCATTTTCATAAGTAGAAAAATTCATTTTAAAATTAATCTCACATACGTAATGAGAAAGAGGATTTTTAAATTGAAAAAGTTCCAAAGTTTAAAAGGTTTTAATATGTAAGATCAATATTTAGTTTATTAAAATGACATAAATTGGAATAAAGGATTTATAATTGAACTAGTTATACTTCAAAACCAATTTAAAATATAATTTAACTTTATAAATAAATTAATAAAAGGATTTTTCAATTAAATTTTTATATTTTTCACCGTTCATCAAAAAATTAATATTTTCATAAGATTATCAAAAATTAACTCTAATATAATTTTAAAATTATGACTTAAAAAATTATTCTCATTTTTTAAATTAAATTTTTTAAAATGGTAAAAATTAAATTTAAAGCAAAACCCACAGACACGTGAAAAGGTGGATTTGTGAGAAGTTCATTTTTTTCAAGCACAATATGATTTTATATTAACTTTATATATAATACTAATAATTTTAGAAATAAAAATTAATGTTTATTGATGCATATTATATCAACTTAATTTGAATAATTCTTGATTATTAGTTATTTTAATTAATTAAAATAGATAAATAATGTGTACTTTGAAAAAGTTATCAAAAAATACCTTCTAAAAAATTGTAATAAAACACAATATAATGATGATTAAAAATTAATTAAGTGGATAAAATATAAATATGAAATTATTATGTTACTTTAAATAATATTAAAAACATAATTTAACTTTTAAATTACTTAATTTATTGAATATAAATAAAATTTTTACAGAAATTGGAATTTTCAATATTCATTAGAAAATCAATATTTTTCGGAAAATACTAAATTCTGACAAGAATTTAATTTTGATATTAAAATTCTAAAATTGGAATTAATTTTATCAAATTAAATTTTATAAAATTTCAAAAAATTTATTATAATATTATGTTCATGAAAAGAAATATAAATCATTTTTGAAGAAAATATATTTTTCGAGGATGAAATCACTTTACTAAAAATTGATTAATTGTTTACTAAAAATTTATTAATAATTTATATTGACTAGGACATATATATATATATCATATATATATTTATATCATATGTTAGTTAATAATATTCATACCTATATATTTAATTTCTTGGTTATAACGGTTATATATATCATGGGTCGTTTAAGCTCGGTGTTGCATGATGAATACGCAATAGAACAAAAAGATATCAGGGTCGTGTATACCACAAGCTATTGAATAGATTTAAATTATTTATAATTAAATATATCATGAAGTATTGGTGAGATAAATTCTTATATAAGATTATTGTTTTTTTCGTTTATGCTATCAAACATGATTGTCTTATTTTAAAATCTTGGGGTGTTATAAACTTGATCTTTGTTCGGTGCATAATGAGTGGGCCTGAGACAACCCAACTGGATAGAAACTCATAGGGTATATTCTTTGGTAATTAACATATTATTTATGAACCATTATAATGGATTTTATCACATGTTAATAATATTTTAGATAACCTAATAATAATATGACTCTGGACAACCTAGGTTAAATTAGAGTTATAGGTTGATCCAATTATTTCATGGTTGGAACAAAAGTTTCATAGGTTGAAATGAAGTTTTTATTAGATAATAAATATAATTATTTATTTTTCATATTAATAAGTAAATTTATTATGATTTTATTAGATCGTTTCATAACCATTTTGGATTTATTATTTGGTCAGTAATGGGATCATGAAAATAAATTTTTGAAAGGTATGTCTTTTAAACTCTTAAAGAAGCATGTTCTGGATAAAAGTTTAATAGTCTTACCTAAGATATTAAGGTATATGTCTAATTAGTAATTAAATAAAAAGTTGTGTATATATTATGGTCACCCTTAACAATTTCATTAGGGAGTAGTAATTAAAATCGTAATTACATAATTTATTTAAGGGGTGAGGATGCAATGGCCTAAGAGTTTACTATATTTTTTCCTTTAAATAAATATTTTTTCAATAGATTATGTCACATGTAACAAAAAACTAAAATGATCCATGTAATATCATATTAATTTTAATAATAAATTATAGTGATTATAAAACCTCTAGTAAATGAAAATATATTACTCCACTAAAATTGCTTACATCTATAGGTTTAATAATTAATATTATTTAAAATTAAAAATGATTATTCTTTTTAAAATAAATATTTTTTAAGTGTTATATGTTAAATTGGCCAATTTTAAAATAATATTACACATAAACTAATATATTAACATTATTTAAATTATAAACTGATGTGAAATAATATCAAGAACACTTAATGTTTAAAAACATCATTTTTTCAATAAAAGAAAATTTTCTTTGTATTTCATATTTTCATTTGAAAGATAAATTTATAATTTTTAAAATTTTAATTTTAAAAAATTTAACTTCATTTTTTAATCCAAAAATTTAGAAATTATATTGTGTTTAATTTTTTATATTTTTATGAAATAATTGATTTTTATGTGAATAATGAGAATTATCCATTTTCTAATACCATCACTTTTATGACATTATAATAATACAAGAATGACTTAAATTTTTTTGAAATCTTTTTTTATATAAAATTATATATTTATAAAGTAAGATAAATCATTTAAAAATAATATAAATCCCATGTTTAACATTTTGGAAACTTAAGAAATATGTTACTCTAAAAAATTATTTGTATTCACTTATACTATAAATTTGTTTTCATCACTTGTAGAAATAAAATAAAATATAATTAATTTCATATATTATAATAGTAAATCCATATTATTTAAAAAATTCAATTTTATTTTTTGGTTTAAAATAATTATTGAAAAAAATTAAAGTTACTGACCATGATAATGGTGAACGAGTTATTATCAAAGAATTATTTTATTAATATAGTGAATTTTTTAATAAAAAAATAAATTTGTATAGTTTATATAATGAATTCGATATTATTTTTTAAAATATGTGAAATTATATTATCATTAATTTATTTGGTAATTGGTTTTATATAATATTAAGAACACTTAGAGGTGAAAACAACATTTTTCTATATAAGATTTTTTCTATATATTAAATGTTTTAATTTAAAAAATAATTTTATTTTATTTATAAATTGAATTATATTATATGGATCCTAGATTTAGGTTTATAATATCAAAATTTGGTAAGATGTGTTACTGTTTATTTTTAATAAAATATAAATTACTTGGGTAAAAACCGGTTACCAAGGTAAAAACTAAAATGGAAAATGTTAAAATATAGTGGTAAGACACTTTAAACATGCTTAAAACATGTTTTAAAATGAATGGTAGAGGATATTTAGACATAATATCACCCAAAAATCATTATTTCCCACTTTTTAGGTCATTTAACCTTGAATAGTGTCATGTCATCATTTAAAAAGTAATGGGTATCTAAAAAAAGTTGTTTTCTTAAATTATAAAATAATATCACTTACATCATATTTATCCACCCTTTCCAGAGAAAAATATATACTAAAACTCTACCCAAGTATCTCTTAAACTATATACCCACATCCTAAAACCCTTGGTATTTCTAAAATACATGTCTAATGATATTTAAGGTGTTACCAAAGGTAGAACATCCTAAGGGAGAGGTAATTTGTGACTTCCGGACCCAACCACTAAACAGTACCATGATCTGGTGGGCCACCTCACCTTAAGCACACCTCTCTAAATTCTAGATGATTCTGAATAATAGTGAGGTCCAAGGGTGTGTGTATAGGGAGATTATTCCATTATTCATAGTAGAACATTGATGAATTAGATAGGTAAATAGAGGAAGTATATCAAAAATGTAAAAGATAGTATAAGAAAGAATAAACATCCAGGCACTAAATAATATCAAAAAAATTCAACTAAATCATATATTGATGATTATAATTTCATGTATCTATAAAATATGGAAAACATGTATACATGGTAGCAGGATGTCAATACAATTTATGATATATAAAAGGAAAAAAAATTCAAAACCTTTCCAAGCATCCTGAGCTACAGCCCAATATTCTGTTACTAATCTCCCATCCTAAGTCGTGCAAGAAATCATGCATCTATAAGTGGATGTTTCCCCTTATCTATGCCTACAAGCATATAGTATTCCTAGGTTCCATAGGTGACCCATATAGGGTTTGAGATAAACTTAGTAGGCCACCACCAATGGTGTCTATAAATATCTAGTTAGTACAAATAATATGGCATTGTGAAAATATACTAAGTAGTAATGAAAACTGTAAATGGGTCAGATCTGGTCTCTAAATGACATCAGTCTCACATTACCTACTTCGGCCTTAGCTGGATATTCTTCACATTTAACTCTATGTTTACACATATATGGATTGTATACATAGTGATGTCAATAACCATATATGTAGCTACTTCTACTAGCCTGTATACGAGGCATAACTCATACATCCATAAGTTATAGAAAGAGTTTCACAAGTATCAAGGGACACCATGCTCAGTATCAAAGTAGTAAGGGTATTCATGCCCAGTATCACAGTATAGGGTCTCCATGCCTAGTATCACAATAGTAATGAACACCATTCCTATATCACATATAGGGTTTTCATACTCATTTAGAATAATTAATGAGGGTCACCATTCCCATACTTCATATAAATGAATAGTAATCATTGGATTTAATATGAACTAATGGATAGTTCATAATTCATTATCATTTAATAATAAAAAGGGTGTAACCATTATTCCATTTAATTAGGTGACATGGTAATACCACTCACCTACACATATTTCAACATGATTTGATAAATTTTTTAGTCATGATAAAACACAAAAAAATACCCATTTCATTTATAATATCACAATTACAAATCATTCCAAAACCATTTAGATGATGGTTTGGCCATTTAATCATTGATATCCACTTTAGATAAGTGATCAGTGAACTATAAGGGGTGGCCATGATGGAAGGGGACCTATAAAGGTCATAAGGTCCTTCAATAAGGCAACCATTTAAGAGAATATTAAATTTAGGGGTGATTCATAGTGAAACTGGTGTACAACACAATGGAACATATTATAAAATATCTTTACTTGAGGGACAAAAACTAGGCCACCTACCTTGCACTCATAGAACTCCCCTCATCTAGTATTGGACCTTTGTTTGGTACATATTTATAGAAAATGGAAGAACGGATCAACACCCTATAAATAGGGTATATGATCTTATGCTTAAATAGAACAAGTAATGGAAATAAGAATGAAGAAACAAGCCTAAGGATTTAAGAACATACCCATGGGAATCCAACAGGTCCAACAGATCTAGAATATGACTTTGGATGGTAAAACAATATCAAAAGTTATGAAGAGGAGTCTTAGGAGATTCAACATGAATAATGAGAGGCCTAATGTTTTATATAGAAGGAAACATGAGGAGGGGAAATTTAATATATTTTTAAGTGATAAATAATTATTTTAACCAACAATTACAAGGTCTCGTAGTTTTTCTATTGGCCAAATCGTGCACCTCTCGCTATCTAAGGAGGGACTGCACACGGATTCATGAACACAGTTTGACTAACCATGATACATGTTCTAGTAAAAACAATAGATGATCTCATATAGGCATGAAAACCTATCCACATGGTTTCCTTAAACCATTCAGCCTCATTTTTCCCTTTTTCTAGTCCTTACACATTTAGGGAAACCATGAAAAATGGATCGCATGGTTAATACTAATCCTTCGGCCCATTCCTTTTCTCTACTAGCTGGGGTTCCGAGCTCCAAACAAGCTCTGAACACCCTAAAAACAACTATGAACACATTATAAATGCATATTAGGTCCAAAATAAAGAATTAGGTCAAATTATATAGGATCCATATCTAATAGAAAAACCCGATTCTTAAATATTTCCCCCTTAAAGGAAATCATCCCTGAGTTCACCTTCCAGGGGTGGTGAAACACTATCTGAGAAAAAAAACTGGCCACAAAGCATGTACGCCAGCCTCCCTCTCACAAGTCTCATCCTATACCCAACTATGTTGTCATAGAACCCATACTAAAGGGATAGACTAGCCTCGGAGAGCCTTCATGATTTGTTTAGTGATACATATAGGATACTCCTCAAGAGAAGAATCAACATCTATCTCAACATCCTTGGCATCATAAGTATTAGATGGTTTGGTATGATAACAGAGAAGCTATGATATGTGGAAGATTTCATGCATGGAACGGTACCTATAAGTTAATATAAACTGATAGGATACCAGCCTGACTGTCTACAAGATCTCAAATGGCCTGAAAATTCATATTGATAGATTCCCTTACCTCAGTATCCATCTATGCCCAAGTCTGGGTGATACCCATAAGAAGACGTGATCCCTGACCTCAAACTCCAAAGGTCATCGATGGAAATCGGCATGATATTTATATCTAGATTGAGAATTATACATTCAATTTATTATTAGTATAACCATATCTAAAGTCTCCTGAAAAATATGAGGAGCCATTAGCACTGCCTCTCATGCCTCTAACTAGTACAATAGTGAATGGAGCGACCTACCGTACAAGGCCTCATAATTATCCATCTATATCATCGTCTGATAACTTTTATTATAGGAGAACTCAATGAGAGGGATATAATTTTCCCAAGAACCACTGAAATCAAGTATGAATGCTTTTATCATGTCCTCGAACACCCATATAGTATATTACGATTGGATATTGGTATGAGGGTGAGAATCTATTCTTAGAAGAGAAAGTGTACCAAAATATTTTTTTAAACCCTACCATAACCTCGATCTAAAATGAGGATCCCTGTCTAAAATGATAGTAAAATGGATCCCATGTATCCATATAATCTCATAGACATAAAATCTTCCAAGCTCATATACTAATAAATTATCTTGAATATGAAGGAAGTGGGTCACTTTCTTCTGTTGATCCATGACTACCCAATCTGAGTCGTTACCTCAAGTCTACCTCGGTAGCCCAATGAAAAAATAAATGGAAAATATTTCCATTTCTATTTTGGGATTGGTAACAGTTGTAACAAGATAGTATGTCACTAGTACTCTACATTCACTAGCTAACAGGTGGAACACCTAGTGATAAAACTTGCAACCTAACGTTTCATCGTTGGCCACCAATACCATTGGTGTAAATCATAATACATCTTGGAGATACCTAGATGAACTTCCCATTGAGAAACATGTGACCCCCTCATCATCTATTCTATAATGTCTGTGGAAACCCAGATATTTCTATGTATATGATGGATATCTTCATCATTGATAGACCAATCTAGAGGTGGGTCGTCACCAGAAATACTCTCTCATAGGACTAATCCCTCAGGATCTAAAAACTGTATCATCTTCAAACACTCTAGAAGTGAATAGGTCACTAGTAGTGATCCATGTAAATACCTTTCATGATGGTCCTTCATCTCTATAATCATCTTAAAAAATATATCCATAAATTGCCACTTTCTACTGGTCTCCTGAACTGTATGTGTCTAATTCCTCCTAATTAGAGCATCAGTAATAGAATCTCCCTTATCAGGCATATAAGTAAGCTCAAAGTCAATAAACTATAGATATTCAACCCATATTATCTGCCTAAGACTCAAGTCATGCTGCGTAAAAATATACTTTTGGGCCTTGTAGTCTGTAAACACCCTGGAATTATCTCCAAACATGTAATTCATCTAACAACACTAGGCATAAACAACAACTACTAACTCAAGATCACGCATCAGGTAATTTCACTCATTAGGCTTCAACTACGGAGACACGTATGCAATGAATCGATCTTCCTACAACATAAATTCTCCTAGAATAATACTTAATGCATCACAATACACTATATAGTTCCTGATTGGCTCAAGAGAAATCATGATCAATGTTGAATTAAATATCCCTTTTATCTCCTAAAAGGATGTCTCGTAGGTTTCTAACAACATGAACTTCACGCATTTCTTAGTAAAGCTCGTAATATGTGATTCTATGTGTGATAGGTCCTATATAAAATTCATGTAATAACCAGATATCCCCAAGAAACATCATATGTCAAAAACGTTCTTGGGTGGATCCTAGGTAACCATAGCTCTCACCTTCTCTATATCAACTGAAACTCCTGCCTTTTAAATTATATGAACTAGTAAGTGAACCATTTCAATCCATAAATGAATTTTACTAATCTTATTATAAATCTGCTTCACTCTCAATGTATTCAAAATTATCTCAAGATGAGTGGCATGGTTTCTTCAGGTATGAGAATACACCATGATGTCATCATTTTAGACCATGAAAAAATAATCCAAATAAGGATGGAAAACCCAATTAATAAAATCCATGAATATGGAAATCATTTTTGTAATACTGAATGGAATAATGAGATACTAATATAATCTTTACTGGATACAAAATTTCATACATGGAATATTTGAAGGCCTGACTCGAACCCGATGATAACCCAATCATAGGTCAGTCATTTAGAATACCCTTGCTCCTATGAGATGGTCAAAAAATAATCTATGTAAAGTAAAGGATATTGGTTTTTCACAATAACCTAATTCAACTTTCTTTAATCCAAACAAAGCCTAAGGGTTTCAACCATCTTCTTGGAAAAATGGATTGGTGAACCCAAGGAGAAGTACTAAGCCATATAAAACATTTGGCCTCTAAAATCTTCAAGATACCTATTTAGAAGATTCAACTAAATAGTATCCATTCTATAAAGAGGAATGGATACTAGTGTAGCTTTAGGAACTATCTTGATAGTAAACTCTACCTCTATCTAATGAGGTAGTCCAGATAATTCAATTGGGAAAATCCTTAAATCAATTGACTATAGGAAAGAATTAAATCTGATGTATCCCTTGATCATCTATATAAAGGATGTTAATATAAATTGCCACTCCCCCTAGACCAAGATGATATAGTCCAACTATACCTACCTTGACATCCCACTCTCCATTTTGAGTATAATTACTACCCTCTGGTGATGTAAACAACACCCTTCGATGATAACAATCCATACATGCATGATAAGGCACTAGTGTAGAAAACATTTTTTACGTCGATTTTTTTAAAGTCGGTTTTTTGCCAATGTTATTACAGTAGAGCTTATAAATATTGTTTTTTACATTGGTTATTTTAAAACTACCGTAAAAAACATAAATCCAAAGCATTTTTCACATTAGTTCCTAAAAAACAACATGGAAAACGCTTCAGAGTTGTGATTTATTATGTCGGTTTTAAAATAAACGATGTCATATATCTTTTATTACATCAGTTATGTAATAAACGATGTAATAAACTTCTCCTTTGAATCATTTTTTCATCGGTTATTAAAAAACCGACGTGAAAAACAATTTTGTAACGTCGATTATTTTCTTAATCGATGTGATAAACTAGGATGCAACGTGGTTTTTCACATCATTTATTGTTTAACTGATGTGAAAACATATATACTACATTGGTTATTAAATAACTGATGTAAAAAAACAATTCCCATGCATTTATTATGTCGATTACTTTATAACCAACATAAAAACCTGTTTAGCAAAGATTTTTCCACTTTGGTTATTGTTTAACCGATGTGAAAAAATATATACTACGTTGGTTATTAAATAACTAAAGTAAAAAAACCATTCACGTGCAATTATTAAGTCATTTATAAAATAAAAATGTAAAAACCAAATTTCTTTTTTAATAAAACAATTCCACCATTACTATGCTCTGTCAAGAAGACCATAAACAAGAAAAAAACACAACAAAACCAGACCAAAACCATACCAGAATACATACCAGAAAAACATTAGAACTAGACCAAAACAATAAGAACCAAAGAATAATTAAACATTAAAATACATAACATTCAAAAATTAAAATGTCAACTAAAAAAACCTAAAACCTCTTGGACATCCCCTACCCCCATGGAGATCCCCCCACCCTCACCCCACTGGACAGCCCCCCCCCAGGACACCCTCCCACCCCCCAAGATAGCCCCCCTAGATAGCCCCCACCCACTGGACACCCCCTACCCCCTTGGATACCCTCTCACCCCCGGGACATCACCCCCCCTGGACACCCTCCCACCTAGTGGACACCACCCCACCCCACACGACAGTCCCCAAGAAACCCTCCCACCCCTGAACATCCCCCACCCCCTGGATGACCCCCACCCCTGGACACCCCCCTAGATAGCCCCCACCCCCTCGACAGCCCCCCCCCCTCTAGACATCCCCTTAGACACCTGCCCACCTGCTGGACACCCCACCCCCTGGACAAACCCCCACCCCCCCACACCCCCTGGACACACCCACCCCCTCGACACCCTCCCACCCCTGAACAACCCCCACCCCCTGGACAAGCCCCAATCCCCTTGGACATTTGCCCACCCCCTTGGACACCTCCCCCCATCATGCTGGTCACCCTCCCACCCCCTTGACAGACCCCACTTGACATCCCTCCCCCTGGACATCCCCCACCACCTCGACACCACCCCACCTCACTAGACCCCCCCCCCCACCTCATATACACCCTCCCACCCCCCTGGACACCCCCACCCCCTAGACAACCTCCAACCCCCTAGATAGCCCCCACCCCCTAGATAGGCCTCCCACCCCCTAGACAGGCCTCCCACCAACTTGGACATCCTCTCACCCACTGGAGAGGCCCACACCCCCTGGATAGGCCCCCACCCTGACAACCCCCACCCCCTAGAAATTCCCCTACCCCCTTGGACATCCCCCCACCCCCTGGACACCCCCACCCCCTGAACACCCCCCCCCCCCCCGGACACCCCCCACCCCCTAGACACCCTCCCATCCCCCTGGACACCCCCCTCCCCCTGGACACCCTCCCACATCCTGGACATCCCCCACCCCCCTGGACAGGCCCCCACCCCTTGGACATCCGCCCACTCACTTGAAGACCCCCACCCCCTGGACACCCCCCACCACCACCACCACCCTGGTCACCCTCCCCCTGCCATGAACATCCCCCCACGCCCCTGGACCACACTCCCACCCCCTAGACATCCCCCCCACCCCCCTAGAAACCCCCCCCCCCCCCCTGACACCACCCCACCCCATCGGACACCCTCCCCCCACCCCCTAGACACCCTCCCACCACCTGGACACCCTCCCACCACCTGGACACCCTCCCACCCCCTGGACATCCCCCCACCCCTCTCGATAGGGCCCCCACCCCATGGACACCCCCACCCCCACCCCCCTTGGATAGCCCCCCCACCCCCTGGAAAGCCCCCCACCCCATGGATAGCCCCCACCCCCTGACACCCTCCCACCGCCTGGACACCCCACCCCCTGGACACCCTCCCACCCCCTGGACAGCCCCCCACCCCCTGGATAGCCCCCCCACCCCCACACACACCCCCTAGAAACCACTCCACCCCACTGGAAACCCCCCCCCCACACTGGACACCCTCCCCCCTGGACACCACCTGCCCCCCCTAGACATCTGCCCACCCCCTTGACACCCCCATCCCCTGCACACCCCCCCCCCATGGACACCCTCCCACCCCCTAGACCCCCCCCCCCCCACACACGCACACCACCACCAACCTGGTCACCCTCCCACCCCCTAGCCACCCCCACCCCCTGGACACCCTCCTTCCCCTGGATAGCCCCCCACCCCCTGGACAGGCCTCTCACCCCCTTGGACATCCTCCCACCCCCTGGACAGCCCCCCACCCCTGGATAGGCCCCCACCCCTTTAGACATCCTCCGACCCCTGGACACCCCCCCACCCCCCGGACGGGCCCCCACCCCCTTGGACATCCTCCCACCCCCCTGGACACCCCCAGCCCCTGGACACCCTCCCATCCCCCTATAAACCCCCTCCCCCTGGACACCCTCCCACCCCTGGACATCCCCCACCCCCTAGACAGGCCCCCACACCTGGGCAGGCCCCCACCCCCTTGGACATCCGCCCACCCACTTGAATACCCCCCCACCCCTGGACACCCCCCCCCCCACACCACCACCCTAGTCACCCTCCCCCCCACCACCCTGTACATCCCCCAACGCTCTTGGACCTCCCTCCCACCCCCTGGACAGCCCCCCCCCCACCCATCCCCTCGACACCACCCCACCCCACTGGACACCCTCCCCCCACCCCCTGGACACCCTCCCAACCCCTAGACACCATCCCACCCCCCCTGGATAGGCCCACATCCCTCTGGATAGGCCCCCCACCCCCAGGACACCCCCACCCCCTAGACACCCCACCCCACCCCCCTTGAATAGCCCCCACCCCCTGGACAGCCCCCACCCTCTGGACAACCCCCCACCCCCTAGACACCCCCACCTCCTGGACACCCCCACCCCTTGTACACCCTCCCACACCCCTAGACGCCCCCCCCCACCCCCTGGACAGCCCCCACCCCCTGGACACCCCCCCCCCCACACACACCCTAGACACCACTCCACCCCACTTGACACCCCCCCACACACACTAGACACCCTCCCACCCCCTGGACATTACCCTCCCCACCCCCTAGACATACGCCCACCCCCTAGACACCCCCACCCCTGGATACCCCCCCCCCACCCCCATGGACACCCTCCCACCCCCTGGACCCCCCCCCCCCCCACACACACACACACACACAGTCACACACACACACCACCACCACCTCCACCACCACCCTGGTCACCCTCCCACCCCCTGGATAGCCCCCCATCCCTTGGACCTCCCTCCCACCCCCCTAGACAGCCCCCACCCCCTAGACACATTCCCACCCCACTAGATGACCCCCCACCCCCTGGACACCCTCCCACCCCCTACACCCTTGTACACCCTCCCACCCCCTAGACCCCCCCCCCCACCCCTTGGACACCCCTAACCCTTGGACAAGCCCCCTAGATAACCCCCCTCCACCTACCCCTTGGATAGTCCCCCCCACCCCACCCCGACCCCCCTGGACACCTCCCACCCCCATGAAACCATTAATATGATCTTCCAAAGTATGAAACAAGTAGAAACCATACCAAAACCAGACAAGAATCCCTACCAAAAAAACATCATAAATAGACCAAAACAAAAATAATCAGATCAAAATTAAACATTCACATATATTACATTCAAAAATTACAATGTCAACTGAAAAATCTAAATCCAACCAAAACAACTACCAAATACACAATTATAATTACAATATTCAAAATTAAATTTTACACTACAAAAGAAGTAAAATCCAATCAAACCTGTAAAATAATTTGACCATTCCACTTGTAGGTGTTAGACCTCTAGAGCACTATAGGGTTGAGGGTCATCAAATAGATGCAAATTAAAAGGATTGTAGTTAACATGTAGAATGAATAAATCAAATGAAATATTATCGAAAAGTTTATAAGGAAATATTACCAGTCAAACTTCACCAGTGTTCCAGTTGTAATTATTTCATACATAAATCTTAACATATAATATCCACATTTGACGATGCCTTATTGTTCAGGACAATTTTGTTTAAATGATTTTCAATTCAAAATATAATCTTTATGTATTACATCAAAAAGTACAAATTATAAATATATATTTACCTTTATTTTTACATATTTGATCTTGGCACTCTTTTTCTTTGAGTTGTTTCAAAGGTAGACCCATCCCTTGTTAGAAAATAATACGAATGGGATAAATTTTAAATTCATTATAATATAAACAACAATTAAGAAATCTAAACTTACTTTTCTAACTTATTCTTAAAACATCCCCACACATCGCCATGGATAGATATAATCCAATAAAGTGTTTTCTACCTTGGGAAAAAAACACCTAACATCCAATGATCATTGATATAAAAGAAAATTTAAGTTTATTTTTTTAATGTGGAAAGATAATAAACACTTTTCCAGATAATGTGTCATACCTATTGTAAAGACCCAATATTTTTCAATGGAAATTCATTTCTTATAAAAATGTCATAATCACATGAAATCACAACATAATGAACTAATAAGTGTTATGTGACCTTTAAAAGTAAGTTTTTCACTTCTGTGATTTGAATTTCAAAAATCTGACATACACGGTTGTGATCAGTAAGTTATTTGGAGTCCGATAAGAAAAACATAATTTTCTGGCGAATAGTAACCTACCCTTATGAATAGTAACATACCCTTATGAATAGTGATATACCATAATGAATAGTAACCTTACCTATGATATTATGTAAATAATATTCAAGTTTAAGTATGATATACTTATGTTTTGTAATAAGTAAATAAATGTTTTACAACTGTTTTTTTAGAATAAATTATGATTTTAATTAAATTTTAAATTAATAATATTTAGAAAATTATTTCTAAAAAAAGGAATTCATTTTTTTGATTCTACACATCGAAAAATTGTTAGGGTGAATTTTTTGGATTTTTTTAAAATACTTGAATTTTTATGAATACTGAAATATCATAATTTACAAAATAAGATAAATACACTAATTATAGAGTCAGGTATGATATTCTACTGATGTAATCTCAATTTATTCGGATTAAAATGATAAAATTAATATTATTGGTCATGTAAGACTCATTATTCCTTTTCTTGTGGATAAATAATAAATTAATGAATATAAAATTGAGAAATCCCCTCTCCCCTCCACTATAAAAACCCCCCATCACTCCCACTTCTCCTCACTCCTCTCAAGCCTTGTTCCTTCTCCAAAGTCTTTTTAAATATCTTCCCAACCTCCTCTCCCATGTCCAAAAATCCTTGGTCTCACAAAAAGTTCAAAACCTCCCCCTTAAGTGGGATCTCAAGGAAGTTTGGTTCAAGAGGTAAATTCTTCTTTTCAATTCTTTGTTTTTCCTTTCAAGTTCATTTGATTTCATTCTCTATTATTACCTATCCTTATCCAAATGTTGTTATAACTCCAGTAACATACATGTAATATAATTTTATCATGATATTGTAATAGGTTATCATCAACTCTTCCTTTTACCTTCTTTTATACTAGTAGCAAGAACACCCTCTGAGATGTGTCAATTTACCACATTCAAGGACGATGGGCTTTCGATTTCAATTATCATTCTAAATTATGATTTTGAAACCGTTATTGTTATGGTTGAACAAGATTATTATATATTTAATATACCCTATTTAAGGGTCTATAATCCCTTTTTAAAAATGGAATTAAGTTATAAATAAAAATGAGTTTGTTGTAATCAGAACCCACAAATTAACCGAAATAGTTATCATTAAAGTTGTATATAATAATTCATCCTCATGCCATGTAACCAAGTTATATAAATGACCAATAAAACTTATGGATTATCATAAATAATATGTGAATTTAATTTTGGAGATTTACATCCATTCAACATGAACTCCATTACTTAAAAAAAGTGAACAAATTATGAAAATAAAGAAAACGAACATTGCGGAACAACAAAATTCAATATAATAACTTATCAATAAGGGCATAAATGAACTAAACATAATTATGATAAACTAAATAAATTTTTAAGAGGTTCTAAAATAGTTTATTAATAATTAATATTTCATATTCCATGATCTTATGATTAAGAGCAGAACACGTTCAGATTTAAGGTAAGGGTTTTTCCAACCGAACTTCCATTTTCCTTTGGGTTAATTTTATTGTCTAATTAGCTCAATGAAGTTATGGTATATTATTATGTAATACTAATAAAATATGTGTGAGTGTTCTATATATTTTTACCAACCATAACCCTTCCTTATTTTGTGGATAGTTACATGTTTTAAAAAAAACTTCAAAATTGTTTCCAAAATACAAGCCCGATCCAAGGGAATTTCTCTAATTCTTACCTATTTTAAAGGGCACTATATAATATGTTTTTTTGAAACCATTATATTTATAAAATCACTCATTTTATTATGAAAATACTATTTTACTTCACTTCTTGTTTTATACAAATATTTTTTTAAAATAACTCTTCTTTTCAAAGTAAAAGTGTATTTATCTCAAGATTTACTCGAAGATTTTATAAGAGTATCATCATCTATTTCAACAATCTTATTAATTCTTATGTATTATTAGGATTAGTATTCCATGTTATCATATAACATATTTAATTTAATGTTTTATGATTATTTTGGCTATTTATGTGCTATATTAAAACCATTCCACAGTTTACATTGAATGGTTAGTGTTTTTTCTTAATATTCAGGGAAATCTATTTACATTTCATATATTAGTTTCAATATGAATGTGTATGTGATTTATGTTTATCCCCGCTCATATGAGGAATCCATTGGACATAAAAAATGTCGAGTGCATCCCACTATATCTCCTTGGTGCATCAGTAGGTCTCATGAGACAAACTACGGTCTTGGCAAAAGGCCTTGACAAAATGATTATTTATGGTCTTGGCACGAGGCCTTGATAGTATGGTTATGTTTTCTTGTTTTATGAATTCCCTAATTATGAAAATAGTATTTATTGTTCATGTGGTTATTCAACTAGTATAATACCCTTGATTATGTTATGTTATGGAAATATTTACTCAGCTCATTTTTCTACCAAATTATGTTCAAGTTTATTTTTAGAGGCAAGTGTTTTCAATTATTCACCATGTATAATGTTTATGTTATCTTCTAATGTATTGATTACCCTTAATAAGAATTTGAGATCATCCCTTTATCATGTTTCATTTTCTCAGTACATGAAGAAGTTTATTATGAATGACATACTGAAATAACCTAGGAGTTATGGATGTTATCTAAGGAGTTTCTATGTTGTATTTCTTTTCATGTTTTAATGTTTAGCCTATGTATGAATATTGTTTCCAATAATACTAAACTACTTGGTCCTTTAGGATTTTTATTCCTTGTTTGTATTCCAATGTAATCAAATATGGAACCGGCTCTAGGAAACTGGGGTCGGGTCCTTACAGTTGGTATTCAAGGAAGTTTAATAGAAAACTTGGAAACTAGATTTTGAAAACGTAGATTAGGGAAGAGTCACTAAGATAGTCTTTGAGGATAAACATACAAGAACGTACTAGTATTTTTGTAACGAATAGATTATGTGGATATTTTAAGAAATACATTCGTGTCTGGATACGAGCAAGTAGAGGTGGCTCTAGCACAGATGTACCTAGGAGTGAAAGCTTTGAAAAGGAGTTTCAGGCTTGACCTAGGGTATCCTGGTACATGACAATAAGCCTTGTTGCACTCTTGGTTATGACACTTCTTGGGGATATGCTTAGGATAATTCACATTTTCTTTATAAGCCATTATTAATGATTTAAATGTAAATTTTTCCGCAAATATACCATGTTTATGATTAAGATAAGGGATATGCATATAATTTTGATTTATGCTAAGTATTTTTCTACATTGGGATTATAAATTATGATTCATACCTTAATCTAGTGTATGAAGTTATTTATAAATGGATCCTTGTGGAAATAATGGAAACTACACGAACGCGCGTGTCCCCTATAGGGTTTTCCCATCGATGCAAGATAATGATGTTGGATCTGGTGTTGTGACTAGTGCTGAGCAACTTTTAACTATAATGGGATAACTTAATCGGGTTATGTATAATAACGTTACCCGTATGGAGCATCCAGATCCACCACATGGAGGAGCTATGTTAGATTTCTTTATGCGATAGTAGCCTCTATCATTCAATGGGACTATAAACCTGTTTGTAGCAGATCAATGGATATGTTCCCTAGAGAAGATATTTCTCGCTTTGGGATGTAAATAAAGGGAGAAGGTTGTCATGGAAGTTTGTCTTCTAATGGGAGATGCATATTAGTAGTGGTTATTAATCCAAAACACAAAAGAGGATGAAGAATTAGAAGAGATGGAATGGAGGGATTTTAAGGAATTATTCTTAGAAAAATATTTCCCTCATGAACAATGAGAATATATGGAGAAGAAATTATTGAATATGAGTTAGAAGGAGGATGAAAATGTTACCAAGTATGAATCCAACTTTACAAGGCTAGCAAGGCATGTTGTGGACTACATACGTAATCCAAGGAGCAAAATTGATCGATTCTTTGATGGTTTAAAACCATTCCTCCAAAGGGATATAGTCACCCAGAATTTCTCATCATATGAAGACATAGTTTCATGTGCTATCAAGACATAAAAGTAATTATCTAAGTCTTATGACTTTAAGGGAAAGAAACAGAAGAAGAGGGCTGCTGGAAAATCTGGGAAAGGAAATTTGGAAATGGGGAAGAAGGGAACAGTTGAATTTCTGTCATGCATTACTTGTGGGAAGAAACACCCTAGCACTTATCTGAAGGTAATGGGAGTCTATTACAAGTGTGGAGAAAAATGCAACCTATATTAGGATTGTGAGGGGAATAAAGAATCTACCAATGTTTTGTGCTACAATTACAGGGAGATGGGACATTATACACATCAATGTCCTAAGCATCAGGGAAATGTTCCCCAAAGAAGGCCAAAGGAGCAAGGCCAAGTTTATATTGTCACAACCGCAGAGGTTGAAGTTCCTAACGAAGTGGTGGTAGGTATATTGATCGTTTCATCCAACTTATCCAATACTTTATTTGATTCTGGATCATCACATTAATTTATATCTACCCAGTTTTCCAAGAAAATTAGATATGTCCAATTTGATTTAATAAAGGAGTTATCAGTCAAAACCATTAGTGGATGTATCATTGCAAAAACGGTGTGTTGATTAGTCCCCCTAATGAAACATAAAAATTATTTAGTTTCTAACCTCGTCATCATACCAATGGTTTACTATGATGTAATTCTCGGTATGAATTGGCTATCAAATTATGATGCTAAGATCTATTTCAAGAAGAAGGAAGTTACAATTTTTGAGAATGGTGTACAATACCTTATTTTTAAAACAGAAACCTCACCATTTGATTCTCATCTAGATCCACCCCCAATAGCTCTATTGAATTAAATTATTGGGAAGTAAGGGAATGAAATAAATATGGTTGAGGAGATGAATTTACAGATTGAGGATGTGCCTATTGTACAAGAATATGTTGACGTATTTCTAGGGGATTTACCAGGACATCCTCCAGAGCAGGAAATTGAGTTTTCCATTGATTTAATTCCTAGTTCAAGGCGTATATCAAAGACCCTTTATATAATGGACACTATGGAGTTTGTGGAACTAAATAAAAAATTATAGGAATTGAGTTATAAAGGATTTATTCAACCTAGTGTTTCTCCATGGGGAGCCCCTATCCTCTTTGTTAATAAGAAAGATGGATCCATGAGGTTGTGTATTGATTATAGGGAAATCAATGCTACTACAAT
Organism: Viscum album; assembly: GCA_963277665.1. Taxonomy (NCBI): domain Eukaryota; kingdom Viridiplantae; phylum Streptophyta; class Magnoliopsida; order Santalales; family Viscaceae; genus Viscum; species Viscum album. Next base: position 1,387,030,849 of record OY728123.1, read on the forward strand.
AAAGAATAAGTATCATATTCCACGAATTGATGATTTATTTTATCAACTTCATGGAGCCCAATATTTTTCAAAATTGATCTTCGATCTAAATATCATCAGTTACTTGTGAGGAAGGAAGACATTCCAAAAATAGAATTCTGAACCAGGTACAGGACGTACAAGTTTACAGTAATTCCTTTTTAAATAACTAATGCACCAACTATTTTTATGGATATGATGAATAGAGTTTTCAAGGAATATCTTGATGAATTGGTGGTGGTGTTTATTGATGATATCCTGGTATACTCTAAAATCCTTGAATATCATGAAAATCACTTGTGCGCTATTCTTAAGACACTTAGAAGAAATAAATTATTTGGGAAGTTTAGAAAGTGTGATTTTTGGATCCAATCTGTTTTCTTTCTAGGCCACATTGTCTTTAACGATGGAATATCAGTAGATACTGTGAAGACAAAGGCTATGCAATAATGGCCTACTCCCAGGAATGTAACTGAGGTACATAGTTTTATTGGTTTAGAAAGTTATTATCGGTGTTTCGTTCAGAACTTCACCTTTTTGTCCAACCCAATGACCAAGCTCACATGAAAATGGGTTAAGTTTGTATGGACAAATAAACGTGAATAATGTTTTGAAGAATTGAAGAGGAGGATAGTGAATGCTATGATCCTAACCCTACCATCGGGGAATGACAAGATTGTTATCTATAGTGATGCATCAAAGAAAGGACATGGTTGTATCCTTATGCAGAATGATTGAGTGATTTCCTGTGCATCTAGGAAGCTAAAAATTCATGAACAAAACTATCCAACTCATTATCTTGAGTTATAATTGGTAATATTTTCTCTAAAAATTTGGAGACATTATCTCTATGGTGAAAAATGTGAGATATATACAGATCATAAGAGTTTGAAATATATATTCTCATAGAAAGAACTCAACATGAGACAAAGGAGATGAATTGAGCTGCTCAAATATTATGATTTCACAATACACTACCACCCTGGGAAGGAAAATAAGGTAGCATATGCTTTGAGTAGAAAGGATCATAGAGTTCTGAACAAGTTGATAGTTTAAAGGGATCCTTTGTTCATGGATCTAGTAAATATGGATATGGGAAATATCAAGGAAGGTAACACATCGCAACTTTTTCAAATGGTTGCCAAAAATTCTTTACTAGAAAGAATAAAATGTTCACAGTCTGATGGTGAGGAGTTTCAAAAGGAAAATTAAAGCTCTAAATGATAGGAAGTTGACTGACTTTGTATATGAAGGTTTCATTTTGAAATTCAGAAAGAGGCTTTGTGTTCCCGCTATTCCTGAGCTGAAGAGGAAACTATTGGAGGATGCTCATAGCTCTAATTTCTCTATACACCCTGGTATCAAAAAGATTTATAAAGATCTAAAGGATCATTTTTTGTGGGAAAACATGAAGAGGGAGATTTCTGATTATGTGTCGAGATGTTTGGTGTGTCAATAGGTGAAGGATGGAAGACAACATCCTAGAAGAGTCATGCAAACCCTTCCTATTATTATGTGGAAATGGGATGATATTACAATGGAATTTATCATGGGACTACCAAAGACTCCAAGAAAGAATGATGTGATATGGTTAATTGTTGACCGTCTGAAAAAATCATCAAATTTTCTTACTACAAGAGAATATTTTCCACTTGAATGTTTAACAACACTGTATATTAATGAAGTTGTAAGACTACATGGTGTACCCTTATCAATTGTTTCAGATTGTGATCTCAGTTTTACATCACAATTCTGGAAAAGTCTTCAGAAGTCCCTAGATATTGATCTTTGTTTGAGCACTACCTACCACCCATAAATTGATGGACAATCAGAACGGACTATTTTAACTTTGGAAGACATATTGAGGTCTTTTTCACTTGAATTTCAAGGCATGTGGGATCAGTAGTTACCTCTTGTAGAATTTTCTTATAATAATAGCATCAATTCAAGTATTTAGATGGCATCATATGAAGCATTGTATATAAAGATATGTCGTACACCAACTTGATGGGATGATGTTGGGGAAAGAAAGCTTGTGGGCCCAGAACATGTTGAGGAAACAACAGAAAAGGTGAAGATTATCCAAGCCTGTAACAACCCGAACTTTTAAATTATATTTGTTTCCTAATTTTTTGGGTATAATTAAAATGTGACCATTGTTTTTTGATTGTTATATGATCATTGGTGAATATTATCGTTGGAAACTATAATCTTAATTTTTTGTTTTTATAAACATGGTTATCTTGGTTAATTAATACAGAAAGAAGATTAAATGGCCTCATCCAGTAGACTCGAGCCATATGAAGCCCATCTTTCGGAGCTTGGGAAGGAGGTAGCATCATTGGGCTTCTCTCTAGACCAAGCCCAAGCAGAACTTCAACGTTTGAAGCTTGAACAGAATCGCCTAAGGGAGAAGTTCAAGCTAATAGAAATCACCACTCGGGCAATGTTGTCTGAGCCACCCCAAGATTATATCACCATAGCACACCTAACACTTAGGTCCTATGTTAGTGTAATAAGGGGCTATGTAACAAGAACTTAGCCGCTTTGTGTAATCTTTTTATTTAAATAAAATTGTTACTTATTCTTATGGAAAAGTTTGTGAATTTTAAATATCCTGATAAATATCATATGTGTATTATTAATGAATTTATGAAAAAATGGGTATTTTAAAATGTTTTTGTATTCATTAAATAATTAATAATGTGAAATGATTTTCCAAAAATGGTCTTCTACAGTTGTGATTAGTGAGAAATTTAGAGTATAATAAGATCAACTTGGTTTTTAGTGAATAGTAAAGCAGGAATAGTAACATACCCATATGAATAGTAATGAATAGTAATTTGACCAAAAAAATAGAAACTTCACCCAAGAATGTATAAATACATTTTAGACATCTTAAAAGTGAAAAAATGATCATAGTTTATGTTTTGGTATTTTTGGACGCCATAAATATTTTATTTAAAATTTTATAATTAATTTAATAATTTAAAATGGAAATTTATCTTCATAAAATTTAATCATAAATTGTTACTTTATTGTCGTATGATTATACGAAAATTTTATGGGACCTTGATTACTTTTTTAAGGTGTTACAAAATTAGTTATAGTTTTAAAGTTGTATTTTTGGAATAAATAATGATTTTATTTAAAAATTAAATTAATAATATTTAGAAAATTATTTTCATCGAATGTACTTCATTTTTTATTTCAGAGAATAGATATTATCTTAGGATGAATTTTTGGTTTTTTCTGAAGCAGTTGAATTTTCGGTGAATAGTAAAAAATGTAGTTTTGAGTTTCGGGTGTTTAATGACATCATTAATGATGTAATAATGATGTAAGCTTTCCGGTCGACTAATTAATAGTGATATATGCTACGAGGTGTCCCAATTGTCCAATACCATGGGCAAATACCATGGGAAAGCCTAGGGTTTTTCAAATACCACCGATGAGGTGTCCCTTGGAAATTAATAATTTATTCACTCACTTTCCCAATAAATACCAAGCCATTTCCTGCATTCATTTCATTCCAAAATCATCCTCAACGAAGTTCTGGTCTTCTTACCTCCCAAGGAGTCCTCCCAAGGTTCCCTCAATCCTCCCAAGGTCCCGAACATCACGCTTTTGAAGTTTCTCTTAAAGGTAAGGGATCCTTTCACCCTCCTATTTTAAGTCATGACTTCCTTTATGTTGTGTCTTCTAATTACTATATTTTTATGTTGAGGGTATGTTCTTATATTCTTTTTATTACTATACATTTCATTTCCAAATGATGAGATACCCTTTATTCTCTAATCAATTTTTTTTATGAATTTTTAAGTGACGTTGTTAGGCTGCCGAATTTCTCGTAAAAGAAATCGCATCTTCTCTTTCCTTTCAAGTTTCCTTTTCTTGTGGTATGTCATTCAAATATCCATACCATGTTCTTATATCCATGTAATTATGTATTTATATTGTAATATGAGTTATTTATGAGTGGGTTACCCTTGTACCCTCTCTTTTTATTATTTTCTAAAACCATGTTATATAGCCGTTATGCTGTAGAAATTTCATCTCAAAATTTCTATCTCTTTCTCTCAAGAAATTCCCTTGTTTATTTATGTGAATACCCAGAAATATTTCGTTTATATGGGTATTTAAAAATATATAAAGATGATATATTTGATTCTGGAATTGACATACATATAACCCTCACTCCCTTTCCATGGGTTATAAATGATATAATGATATTATTTTTAAGAGCTTTTAAAACATCACGATTTTGAAATGAAACCCATTTCTTTTATTCTATATGGGTTATTTATGAAATGTTTGATTATGATATATATGGATCACATGAAAATAAATACTTATTAAGGATGTTCCCTGATATTTCTCCAATGCATTGGGTAAAGAATTAATCTCTAGTGATGATAAGTTTCACGATACCTTGGTGAATAACCTTGGTAATTTTTATGACACCTTGGGGATAAAACTTGGTGATATATTCATGAATTTCTAAATGAAATGTTGTAGCCACATATTAAAGTTATTATTCAAGTTCTTTTTATTATGATATTCCTATAATTCCATTGCTCATGTCCTTTTGTTTTTATTCAAGTTCTTATTGATGTCACAAGTAAACTGATTCCCTTGTTTAACTTACTGGGCCTTCTGCTCACCCTTTACTTTGAATGTATGTCTCCAGGTTATGAGATGCAGTAATTATACTTAGGATGAACTTATTATGAATCCTTAAAAGTGGATTATAAGATTTTGTTATGTTTTTTTCATGTATTATGTTCATGATTTCCAAGAAACTAGACTTTAAATATCCTCAGTTTGTAAAATGTAATGAAAAGTTATGTAATAAAAAGGCGAGATTTCATAATAGGCATCAGAGGATAGTTAAGTTATTTATGAAAATTAGGATATGAAAACATTACAAATAACCCTATATAAAAGTTTGAATATAGGAAAACTTCTTGGTAGTTTGGTGTGTATTAAGTAAGTGGTTTATCATGCAAATACATCCCTGCCTGGATACGAGCAAGTATAGGCGGCTCGAGTATAGATGTACATAGTGGTGAAACCCGAAAACAACGCTTTGAGCTGGACTCGAATGGGAACTATTTCACAACAACGGTCCTTGTTTCACTCTTTGTTATGACACTCCCAAGGGATAGTTTTGGTTAATCATAATCTTATTATGAATCATTATGTAGGATTTATAGAGAAATTTAATTGTTTAAAGATGTTTTAAGACATAAATCCTTTATAGTTAAAAGATTCGTAAATGAAATAAATTTCTCATTAAGGTTTTATTATTTTAGAAATGGCGAGAAATAGGAGAAACCATGCAAATGGTGACCGCAATGGACCATGCGCTGACTGCCCTCCGATGGAAGTCGGAATGGAAACATTCATGTGAATGATGAACCAACTGACTCAAGTTATGAAAAATAACTTTAATCAAGCTGAGAGACTGATCTCTCCATGAAGGGAACAACATTCTGTTGAGTCCTTTATGCATCAATGACCACCAACCTTCAGTGGATCGACTAACCCATTGATTGCTGAGCAGAGGATCAACTCTATCGAGAAGATCTTTTCTGTGCTCCGTAGTTCAGAGCAAGAGAAGGTCACCCTGGCTATCTATCTCTTAAAAGTAGAAGCTGATCAGTGGTGGGAGTTGATTAAAAACATGAGGCAAAGAGTGGAGTTTGAATTTATGGAGTGGTAAGAGTTCATAGAGATTTTCTTCAGTAAGTATTTCCCTCATTCCATGAGAACGAGAATGGAGAAGGAGTTTCTCGAGATGAAGCAGAAGTAGAACGAATCATTCGGAAGCTATGAGATGAACTTCACCTGAATTTCACGATATACCTATAGCTTTGTCAGAGGTAAAAATGGTAAGGTTGATAGATTCTTCGGTGGACTGAGACCACATCTACGGAAGAATCTATCCAATGAAGACTACGGCAGCTATGGGGAGATCGTGCGAAGTGCGATGAAAATCGAACTGGAGTTTGGTGAGACACAGTGGTCTTATAAATCCAATGAAAAAAAAGAGATCAATGGATCCAAGATTAGTGGGGAGCTTTGATTAAGGAATAGGAGGAAAGAAAGTTCAACATCCCACATGTAATAAATATGGGAAGAAGCATTCGGGGAACTGCCTGCTCAGGAGCGGGAAATGCTACAAGTGTGGAAGAGATGGCCATATTGTAAGGAATTGTCATAGTGATGTAAAACCTCAACTTCAAAACACTAACGACCAGGGGAAGATGGTTCAAGCCCTACCTGATTTCCAGTGCTTTAAGTGTGGACAACTTGGGAACTTTTCCAATCACTGTTCAAATCTGAGGGAAGTGGAGGGGAACCACCATCAGCCTCAACAAATGCCAAGGGAGCATGGTTGTGCTTTTTCTATCATGATAGATGAAGTTGAAGCTCCCAATGATGTGGTACCAGGTACTCTTGTTGTTCTCTCAAAGATATCTAGTACTTTGTTTCATTCTGGTTCTACGCATTCCTTTATTTCCTCCAAGTTTGAAAAGAATTTAGAATCAAACCCCAACTTTCTAAAAGTAGAGTTATCCATCAAGACTTTTCATGGGATTATCCAAGCATCATTAGTGTTTATAAACTCTAGTATTTACTTTGGTGATCAAAATCTTATCGCAAATCTAGTAGTCATTCCCATGTTGGAATTCGACATTATACTAGGGATGGACTGGCTCTCAAAGTATAATTCTAAGATCAAATGCAGAAGTAAGGAAATCTTTGTAGTCTTGAATGGAAAACATACAATTATATTCTAAGGAGAGATATATCAACTGGATATTGGTCTAGAGGAACCTCTTATATCCTTATTTATGGAGTTGATCAGTGAAGAAGAAGAAGGAAATGAGAGTTTCAGGATAGAAAGTGTACCCATCATCCAGGAATACCTTGACGTATTTCCTGAGGAGTTTTATGGACCTCCCCCAGAAAGAGAGGTAGAGTTATCCATTGAACTCATATATGGATCTAATACAATATCAAAGACCCCGTATAGGATGGAAAATATGGAGCAAGATGAATTAAAGAAACAACTCCAAGATATTTTGGAGAAGGGTTTTATCTGACTGAGTGTGTCTCCTTGGGGAGCACATGTTCTCTTTGTGAAGAAGAAGGATGGATCGATGTGGAAATGCATTGATTATAGAGAACTGAATGGAATCACAGTAAAGAAAAAATACCCTCTTCCAAGAATTGATGGCTTATTTTACCAACATCATGGGTCTCAATTCTTCTATAAGATTTATCTTTGATCTGGTTATCATCAATTGAGGTTGAGGAAAGAAGATATTCCAAAAACTACCTTCTGATCAAGATATGGGCATTAAGAGTTTGTTGTTATGCCTTTTGGGATGACTAATGCACCTGCTACTTTTATGTATTTGATGAATAGAGTCTTTAAATACTAACTTGATAACTTTGTGGTAATTTTTATTGATGATGTTATGATATATTATAAATGTTGTGAGGAGCATGAGGATCATCTTAGGGTTATTTTGCAAAATCTATGGAAGGAGAGACTTTTTGGAAAGTTCAGTAAATATGAATTCTGGTTAAAACAAGTTTCTTTCTTGGGGAACATTGTTACCAATGAAGGAATCATAGTTGACCCTGCAAAAACAAAAGTTTTAGAGGAGTGGCCTCAACCTACAATAATAACTGAGATTCATAGTTTCCTTGGATTAGCAGGATATTATAGGAGGTTTGTGAAAAAAAATTCATGACTTTATAATCCATTAACCAAGTTAACTTGAAAAGGGGTCAAGTTCATCTCGAAAAAGGAGTGTGAGGAAAGTTTCCAAGAGCTAAAGAAGAGATTGGTTACTACACCTGTGTTAACTCTACCCTCAAGTGGAGAAGGATTCGTTATTTTTAGAGATGAATATCTAAAAGGGATTGGGTGCGTCCTCATGAAAAATGAAAAGGTCATTTCTTATGCATCTCGACAGTTGAAGACTCATGAGCAGAACTATCTTACGCATGATCTGGAGCTAGTGGTGGTTGTTTCTTCTCTGAAGATATGGAGGCACTATCTTTATGGGGGGAAATGTGATATATAAATAGACCATCAATGTTTGATGTATATTTTCATACAAATGTAATTGAACATGAGAAAAATGAGGTGGTTGGAACTCCTTAAAGACTGTGATTGTTTAATTCATTATCATCCTGGAAGAGAAAACAAAGTCCCTGATGCATTAAGCAGGAAAGACCCAGTTGTTCTGTCCATTATGAGGATTAAAAGAAATCATTTGATCAATGACCTAGTAAAACTGGACATGGGAATTATAAAGGAAGGGACATAATCAACCCTAACCCAAATGATTTCTCAACCGTCACTACTAGAGAAGATCAAGAGAGATTAGAAAGAATATCCTTTGTTACAGAAGAAGTTTGAGGCTGTAAAGGATGGGAAGTTTCTTGAGTTCAATACTGATCAAGAAGGTGTAATTAAATTTTATACAAGACTATGTGTTCCATATATTCTGGAAATAAATAAGGAGATGATGGATGGAGCTCATAGATCTACTTTCTCTATACATCCTAGTAGCACAAAAATGTATAGGGACCTTCGTGATCATTATTGGTGGGATAATATGAAAAGAGATATTGCTGACTACACTTCAAGGTGCCTGGTATGTCAACAAGTGAAAGTTGAGTGACAACTTCCTAAAGGTGTATTGCAACCACTACCCATACCAGCATGGAAGTGGGACAATATCACTATGGACATCGTCACTGGTCTCCCGAGAACTTCCAAAGGAAATAATTCGATATGGGTTATTGTGTTTCGTCTCACCAAGACTGCCCATTTTATCTCCATTAAGGAAGATTTCTCTCTTGATCAACTTGTCAATATTTGCGTGAAGGAAGTGGTAAGGCTGCATGGAGTTCAACTTTCTATCGTATCTTTTCATGATCCAAGATTCACATCAAAATTCTGGAGAAGTCTTCAACAAGATCTGAGCACTGAATTGAATTTCAGTATGGCTTATCACCCCCAAACTGATGGCCAATCTTAAAGGACTATTCAAACACTCGAGGATATGCTGAGAACTTGCTCAATGGAATTTAAAGGTGGATGAGATCAACATATCTCTTTAGTTGAGTTCTCTTACAATAACAAATTCCACTCGAGCATTCAAATGGAACCCTATGAAGCTCTATATGGGAAGAGATATAAAAATCATACTTGTTGGGATGAAGCTAGTAAGAGAAATATTCTTGGGCCTGATCTTGTGCAAGAGATGACAGAAAAGGTCCATGCCATCCAACATCGCATTAAGGCTGCTCAGAGTCGACAAAATATCTATGCTGACAACCATCGAAAGGACTTGGAGTTTGATGTTGGTGACAAAGTCTTTCTTCATATTTCACCTTAGAAGAGATTCAAGAGGATTTGGAAGAAAGGGATGCTCATCCCTAGGTACATTGGCCCCTAATAAATCCTTGATCGCGTGGGAGCAGTGGCCTATCAGCTTGCACTTCCTCCAAATCTAGAAAAATTTCATTATGTATTCCATGTATCCATTTTGAGGAAGTACATACCTGACCCTTCACATGTAATAAATCAAGAGGTGGTACAACTAGAACATGACCTCTCTTATGAGGAGTAGCCGGTGGAGATCTTGGATCGTAGAGACAAGGTTCTACGCAACAAGACTACCCACCTTGTTAAGGTGTTGTGGAGGAACCACAAATATGAAGAAGCCACGTGGGAACCAGAGGAGTCTATGAGACAGAAGTACCCACACATTTTCCCATCAGAGGGTACGAGATAAAATTTTGGTGATGAAATTTCTTAAGGGGGGAAGAATGTAACAACCCTAACTTTTTAATTATATTTGTTTCCCAATTTTGTGGGTATAATTAAAATGTGACTGTTGTGTTTCGACTGTTATAAGACTGTTGGTCAATATGATCATTGGAAACTATAATCTTAATGTTGTGTTTTTATAAATACGGTTATCTTGGTTAATTAATAAAGAAATAATATTGAATGGCCTCATCCAGTAGACTCGAGCCATATGAAGCCCATCTGTGGGAGCTTGGGAAGGAGGTAGCATCACTAGGCTTTTCTCTAGACCAAGCCCAAGCTGAACTTCAACGTATGAAGCTTGGACAGAATTACCTAAGGGAGAAGTTCAAGCTAATAGAAATCACCACTCGGGAAATTTTGTCCGAGCCACCCCAAGATTCTATCACTATATCACACCTAACACTTAGGTCCTATGCTGGTGTAATAAGGGTCTATGTAACAAGACCTTATCCACTTTGTGTAATCTTTTTATATAAATAAAATTTTTATTTCTTCTTATAAAAATTTTTGTGATTTTCAAATATCCGGATAAATATAGGATGTGTATTATTGATGAATTTAGGAAAAAGGGGGTATTTTAAAATGTTTTTGTATTCATTAAATAATTAATAATGTGAAATGATTTTCAGAAAATGGTCTTCCACAGTTGTGATCAATGAGAAATTTAGAGTATAATAAGATCAACTTGGTTTTTAGTGAATAGTAAATTTGGAATAGTAACATACCCATATGAATAGTAATGAATAGTAATTTGACCAAAAAAATAGAAACTTCACCCATGAATGTATAAATACATTTTAGACATCTTAAAACTGAAAAATGATCATAGTTTAAGTTTTGGAATTTTTGTACACCATAAATATTTTATTCAAAATTTTAAAATTAATTTCATAATTTAAAATGGAAATGTATCTTCATAAAATTGAATCATAAATTTTTACTTTATTTTCTTATGATTATATGATAATTTTATAAGACCTTGATTACTTTTTAAGGTGTTACAAAATGAGTTATAGTTTTTAAGTTTTATTTTTGGAATAAATAATGATTTCATTTAAAAATTAAATTAAAAATATTTAGAAAATTAATTTCATGAAATGGAATTCATTTTTTATTTTAGAGCATCCATATTAGGTTAGGGTGAATTTTTGGTTTTTTCTGAAATAGTTGAATTTTTGTTGAATAGTAAAAATGCAGTTTTGAGTTTCTGGTGTTTAATGACATCATTAATGATGTAATAATGATTTAATATTTATGTCGACTTATTAATAGTTAGATATGCTATTAGGGGTCCCAAGTGTCCAATACCATGGGCAAATACCATGGGAAAGCCCATGGTTTTTCTAAAACCACCAATGAGGTGTCCCTTGGAAATTAATAATTTTTTCACGCACTTTCCCTATAAATACCAAGACATTTCCCTCATTAATTTCATTTAAAAATCATACTAAACGAATTTATGGTCCTCTTACCTACCAAGGAGTCCTCTTAAGGTTACCTCAAGCCTCCCAAGGTCCCAAGCTTCAAGTTTTCGAAGTTACTTATCAAAGTAAGGGATCCTTTCACCCTCCTCTTTTAAGTCGTGACTTCCTTTATGTTATGTCTTATAATTTCTATATATTTATGTTGAGGGTATGTTATTATATGTTATTATTACTATATATTTCATGTCCAAATGATTATAGACCCTTTCTTCTCTCATCAATTTGTTTTCGGAATTTTTATGTGACGCCGTTAGGCTGCCAAATTTCTCGTAAAAGAAATCGTATCTTCTCTTTCCTTTCAAGTTTCCTTTTCTTGTGGTATGTCATTAAAATAACCATACAATGTTCTTATATCCATGTTATTATATATTTATATTTTAATTTTAGATATTTATTAGTGGGTTACCCTTGTACCCTCTCTTTATATAATTTTCTAAAACCATGTTATATAGCCGTTATGATACAGAAATTTCGTCTCAAAATTTCTATCTCTTTCTCTCAAGAAATTCCCTTGTTTATTTATGTGAATACCCAGACATATTTCGTTTCTATGGGTGTTCATAAATATATAAATATGATATATTGGATTTTGGAATTGACAGACATATAACCCTCACTCCTCTTCCATGTGTTATAAATGATATAATGATTTTATTTTTAAGAGCTTTTAAAACGTCACGATTTTGAAATGAAACCCATTTATTTTATTCTCTATGGGTTATTAATGAAATGTTTGATTATGTTAAATGTGGGTAACATGAAAATAAATACATATTAATGGTGTTCCATGATATTTTTCCAATGCATTGGGTAAATAATTAATCTCTAGAGATGACAAGTTTCATGATACCTTGGTGAATAACCTTGGTAATTTTTATTACACCTCGGGGATAAACCTTGGTGATATGTTCATGAATGTCTAAATGAAATGTTTTAGCCACATATTCAAGTTATTATTCACGTTATTTTTATTATTATATTCTTATAATTCCATTTCTCATGTCCTTGTGTTTTTATTCAAGTTCTTATTGATGTCACAAGTAAACTGATTCCCTTGTTTACCTTACTGCGCCTTCTGCTCAACCTTTCCATTGAATGTATGTCTCAAGGTTATGAGATGCAGTAATTGTACTTAGGATGAACTTATGATGAAGCCTTACAAGTGGATTAGAAGAATATTTTATGTTGTTTTTCATGTATTATGTTCCTGATTTCCAATACACTAGACTTTAAAGATCCTCTCTATGTAAAATGTAATGAGAAGTTATGTAATAAAAAGGTGGGATGCCATAAAGCCCATATCAAAATCGCTCAAATTAGGCAAAAGCGATCTGCTGACAACCGAAGGAAGGTTTTGGAATTTAAAGTAGGAGATCATGTCTTCTTAAAGGTATCTCCATGGAAGGGTATTATACGGTTCAGTAAGAAGGTAAAATTAAGTCCCAGGTACATTGGAGCTTTTGAAATTCTGGATCAAATTGGAGTCGTAGCTTACCATTTGGAAATACTGCCATGTCTCTCTAAAGTTCAAAATGTGTTCTAAGTGTCAATGTTAAGGCAATACATGCCAGACCCAACACATGTACTCACCTATGAAGAAATATAACTTGAGCTCAATCTGTCTTATTGCGAAGAGCCTATCAAGATTCTTGATACCAGAGAACAAGTATTAAGAAATCAAACGACTCGTCTGGTAAAGTTTCTTTGGAGGAACCATAAGATGTAAGAGGAAATATGGGAGCTTGAGGATCTTATGTTGAAGACATACCCAAATCTTTTTAGGTAACATTTTGGGAATTTTGAGGACGAAATTTTTGTAAGAAGGGGAGAATGTAACGACCCAATACTTTTCAATGGAAATTAATTTCTTATAAACATGTCATAATCACATGAAATCACAACATAATGAACTACTAAGTTCTATGTGACCTTTAAACGTAAGTTTGTCACTTCTGTGATGTGAATTTTAAAAATCTGACATACACGGTTGCGATCAGTAAGTTATTTAGAGTCCGATAAAAAAAACCTAATTTTTGGTGAATAGTAACCTACCCTTATGAATAGTAACATACCCTTATGAATAGTGATATAATCTAATGAATAGTAACCTTACATATGATATTATATAAATAATATTCAAGCTGAAGTATGATATACCTATGTTTTGGAATAAGTAAATAAATGTTTTAAAACTATTTTTTTAGAAAAAATTATGATTTTAATTAAATATTAAATTAATAATATTTAGATAATTATTTCTGAAAAATGGACTTCATTTTTGGATTCTACACATAAATAAATGGTGCGGGTGAAGTTTTGGTATTTTTTGAAATACTAGAATTTTTAATTAATAGTGAAATACCATAATTTACAAAATAAGCTAAATACACTAATTATAGAGTCATGTATGATGTTCTAATAATGTAAGACCAATTGATTCGGCTTCACATGATAAAATTACTATTATTGGTCATGGAAGACTCACTATTACTTGTCTTGTGAAGAAATAATAAATTAATAAATATAAAATTGAGAAATCCCCTCTCCCAACCACTATAAAAACCCCCCATCACTCCCTCTTCTCTTCACTCCTCTCAAGCTTTGTGCCTCATCCAAATTCTGTCCAAATATCTTCCCAACCTCCTCTCCCCCATCCAAAAATCCTTGGTCTCACAAAAAGACCAAAACCTCCCCCTTAAAAAAGCTCTCAAGGAAGTTTGGTTCAAGAGGTAAATTCCTCTTTTCAATTCTTTGTTTTTCCTTTCAAGTTCATTTGTTTTATTTTTCTATTATTACCTACCCTTATCAAAATTTTGTGATGAATCCTGTACCTTACATGTACTAGAATGTTTTAATGATATTGTAATAATTTATCATCATCTCTTCCTTTTGCCTTCTTTTATACTAGTAGCAAGAACACCATCCGAGATGTGTCAATTTACCACATTCAAGGACGATGGGCTTTCGATTTCTATTATCATTCTCAATTTTGGTAATGAAACCATTCTTGTTATGGTTGAACCAAATTATTATATATGTAATATAACCTATGTAAGGTTATTTAATCCCTTTTTACAAATTTTATTAAGTTATAAAGAAAAATTAGTTCGTTGTAATCAGAACCCACAAATTAACCGAAATAGTTATCATTAAAGTTATATATAATAATTCATCCTCATGACATGTAACCAAGTTATATAAATGACCAATAACACCTATGTATGATCATAAATAATATTCAAATTCAATTCTAGATATTTACATCCATTCCACATGAACTCCATTACTTAAGAACAAGTGAACAAATTATGATAATAAAGAAAACGAACACTGCAGAACGATAAGATTAAATATATTAACTTATCAATAAGGGAATAAATGAACTAAACAGAATTATGATAAACTAAAAAAATTTCTAATAGGTTCTGAAATAGGTTATTAATAAGTATAATTTCATATTCTAGAATCTTATGTTCAAGAGCAGAACACGTTCGGATTTAAGGTAAGGGTTTTTCCACCTGAACATCCATTTTCATTAGGTCCAATTACCTCAATGAAATTCTGGTATATTATTATATAATCCTCCTAAAATATTTTTTAGGGTTCTATATATGTTTACCAACCATAAAACATCCTTATTTTGTGGATATTTACATGTTTTAAGAGGAACATTCAAAAACTTTTCTGAAATACAAGCCTGATCAAAGGGAATTTCTCTAATTCTTAGCTAATTTAAAGGGCACGCTATAATATGTTTTGGGAAACCATTATATTTAAAAAATAACTCATTTTACTATGAAAATAATATCTTACTTCACTTCTAGTTTATACAAATATTTTTCCAAATGAACTCTTCTTTTCAGAGTAAAAGATTATTTATCTCAAGATTTACTCGAAGATTTTATAAGATTATCTTCATCTATTTCAACACTCTTCTTGATTCTTCTGTATTATTGGGATCAATATTACATTTTATCATATACCACATCTAATTTAATGTTTTATTATTATTTTGGATATTAATGTGCTATCTTAAAATCATTCATCAATTTACTTCAAATGGTTAGTGTTTTTGCTTAATGTTCGGGGAAAACTATTTACATTTCATATATTAGTTTCAATATGAATGTGTATGTTGTTTATGTTCGTCCCCATTCATATGAGCAATGAATTGGACATATTAAGTGTTAGTTGGGGACCCCTATAGCCCCTCGGTGCATCGGTAGGTCTATGAGACAAACAACAGTCTTGACACAAGGCCATGACAAAATGATTATTTATGGTCTTGGCACAAGGCCTTGACAATTTGGTTATGTTGTCCCGCATTATAAATTCCCTCATTATGAAAATAGTATTGATGGTTCATGTGGTTATTATAATAGTATAATATCCATGATTATGTTATGTTATGGAAATATTTAATCTGCTCATTTTTCTTCCATATTATGTTCATGTTTGTTTTTAAAGGCATGTGTTTTCAATTATTCTCCATATCTAATGTTTATGTTATCTTCTGCTATATTTCTTACTCTTATTGAGAATTTGAGATCACCCCTTTATTATGTTTCAATTTATCATGATATGAATAAGTTTATTACGAATAACAGGCTGAAATAACCTAGGAGTTATGGATGTTGTCTAAGGAGTTTCTATGTTGTATTTCTTTTCAAGTTTTAATGTTTAACTTATGTATGAATCTTGTTTCAAATAATACTAAACTACTCGGTCCTTCAGGATGCTTATTCCTTTTTTTTATTCCAATGGAATAAAAAAAATAACCATCTCTGGGCAACTGGGGTCGGGTCCTTACACCTCTCACAAAAAAGGCATCATCCAACACTACGTGATTATATTTTGTTTAAATCGTTCAGCAATATAAAGTGTTATTTGTTCCTCATCCAATGCATGTGTTTCAGGAGAAATCAAATGCAGGTCCATGAATCCATATAAATCTTTCCCCTCATTCTTCTCACACATGTTATAAATATACCTAATACAAAACAAATATAAGTATACATTTTTAATAACTATAACACAGGAAAATGTGTTAAGACTTACATGGAAAAAATATGCACCACATTGATGCCCAAATTATCTCTAGTAACAAGCTCCATTATATCTTTTTTCACAATTCCCAAACTTATTAAGAATCCACAAACATGAGATTCCATTGGAAACTCATAATTATCCACCAACAAATTTGAATACCTTGACAATCTGTCAAGACTACTAGAATATATATCTGTTGTCATAGCTATTTGTCTTTTTTGTTTTCTATAAATTATTTCTTTACCTTTGAAGTATTACTGTAAAAATAAATATAAAAATATATTAGTTTTCATATGTTAAAACAACTTTATTAAAAAATAAATTAAAAGATATATCATACATACCTCTATGGTAATGGGTCGCAGAAGTCTGGATAGCCAAACTAGAAAGTGGCCGATAATATGTCCAACTGTCATCACCTCATCTGTAGGTAATGGTACTAGAGATGATCTATCTATAATATCCTGTATAGTTACCCAATGATTCTCTACCTCTAACTATTGATGATGAATTGTATCTCCTATAAAATATATCATCCCATATGCAACTCTATGATGGTGAGGGTCATCAACAAACAACTCACAATAAGTAGGAAGCTGTGGTGGAAGAGTAGGATAAAAAATGCAGTCTGTAGGATTGGGTGGGGGAGTGGGAGCTATTGGCAGAGGTGGAGGATAAATAATGTGGTCTGTAGGGGGAGGTGTAGGAGTGGGAGCTATAGTTTGAAATTTTCTTTGCATATCTGAAAACATAGACTGTACCGATGCTATAATCTTTTCCTCCATCATCGCATTAATATTATGAACTTCTGCCACCAAGGATTCTTTTTTTATATAAACACCCTCAATGGAAGAAGTTGAAGAATGTGGAAACACATTTCCTACTGATACACTCATCGAATATCCTCGTACATGACCGTGGTGTTCGGGATTTCCCAATGCTGAAGATAAAATATCTTGCCTCCCAATAGGTGTAAATAACCCCAATGAGCTCTGCCCCTCAAGAGATTCCTATATTAATTAATTTAATATTTCTATAATGATTGAAATTATATAAAGAATATAATTAACTTAAATAAATATCTTACAATCCTCTCAAAAAAAATTCTCAATTATTCGAAAAAAATGCCCCTTTTTGGCCGTCTGATCTCTCTTGCATTTTTCATGTCTAGATAGAAGGGATGAAGGGGAAACCTCTCCAAATCTTGAAGACTCAGCTCTCAGTTTTTGTAATTTTTCTTCCATCATTTGTTCTCCCAATAATTTATACCCTCCCCAAGATAAACTATAATGGTATATATTTTTAGATTGGATCTCCTGATGAGATACCCTTGTTTTCTTTAAATTAAGAATAATAAATCATTAAAAAAACATTAATAAGATCATTTATATAAGAAAGATTATAAAATTTTACATTTCCCTTACCAAAAATGAATCTTTTCTTCTACTTTCAAAAAATTGTCTCCATGTGTATTCATCTATGAAAGGATATATATGACATGGATTTTCATGATTCATATGACCAAAAATGAAATCAGATGTCAGGGTTGATTTTAAATCCCACCATCCCCTTGAATTCATCGATAAACATTTCCTCCTAACTCCTTCGGTGTTAGGAATATGAAATTTCATCTGATAAAAAAGAGGTAAAACATATTATACTATAAAAATTTAATGATTAGTCAAAGAATATAAAAAGATCTTACCAAAATTTTCTCCCACAACTGATATATTATTGATTTTTCCACACTTCCCCAATCATCATTCAAATTTGTTGGCGCCAAAATATTGCACGAAAGGAAGGGACTAAAAAGAAGTCTGGCGCGCTGCCTCGCAAAGCACCGACGCGAAGCACCGGCGCAAAGCACCCTGAGCATCGTGGTCTCGCGAAGCTCCAGAGGCGATAACTCTCCACAAACTCATTTGACGTTCGCGAGCCCGCCGTGAAGCTCCAGAGGCGGTAACTCTTCGCGGACAACATTGATGTTCGTGAGCGCGCCGCGAAGCACCTGAGGTGGCGCGTGAGTTCTGCTTCGCGGCGCCCCTTCCCTATAAATACTGGACTCCCCCTGAGTCTCGAAGACGGAAAATCTGACCTTTCATCTTCTCCTCTCCCGAATCGTGAAGCACCCTTTGCCCCCGGGAATCATGAGCTCCGTGAGGTACTTCTACTTCGTGTGATGCCTTTGCTTTGTCTCGTTTTGAGCCCCTCTTCCAAGAGGGATGCCCTTCGCGAAGCTCAAGGGAATTCGCGAAGGAAGGGGATTCCCAAGGGAACTCGGTTAGTCATGGAGTGTTTATGCTTTACAAAACACCCAAGCTGTACTAGTGATCCCTATGCTAAGGCAGGATCGCTACACATCGCGAAGCATACTGCTTCGCAGCACCCTGCTTCGTGAGGAAACCCTTCTTCGCGAGGCAGTGCTCCGCGAATACTGTTCCACTTCGCGAAGCACCCTCCACTCACACCTATGCCCCATGCTAAGGCCAAGGCACTCCACTTCGCGAAGCACACTCCTTTGCTTGGAAATTCCTCTTCCCATGCGACCCTCCAGGTTTGCACGATGTGATTTCAAAGTCCCACGGACAATACCACTCATAGCGTTTCTTCTCCCAATGCTTCTTTGCATAGGCACGCTAACGGCTATTGCTTCTTCGCATAGCCATGCTAACGTGGACCCCTCGATGGTTCGCTCCACAACCCCCTTGACCATGACCTTTCCAGTACCTTCCCTTTACCAAGGACCAGAGGGTACTGGTTATGTATGTTCTAGGGGTGTGGAGTGAACCCACCTCGTCCGAGCTGCAGGATGTTAAACTGCCAAGCACCACGTCCTCAACACATGACGTTAAACTGTGACCCGACCTCATGCCTCTCACGAAGGGTCCCCCCAGCTCGAACATTTTTTACGCCACTCGTCTCCACAGGAGTGGAATCACCCATCCACAAGGGATGATATCCTCTTTATTGGAGTGGCGTATGTTCTTAGGAGAAGGGAGACCCTAGTTCCCCAACGGATGGCTGCACCCCTGCATCTCTGTACTTCCCCACTACCAAGGTCAGTGGAGGGCGTGATAGGAAACGAGGCACCTCCTATCATTGGTCCCAAATCCCTCTTTCGTTGCGCTTTGTATCACTCCAGGAATCCATCCTCGAGTAAGTCCCAGCACTGTGGGCCGCCTAACGCGTAATCCCCTCTTCGCTTCACACGAACGCACCCTTCACGGCGTGATCGTCAGACCCTTGTTGTCTCTTGTTTCTCACACCGAGCATGACTCACGTGGGATTAGAGTTGGCTTTAGCCATGACAATGCCTCGTCCAGCATGACGTTAAACTGTATACCCTCGTCCAGCATGACGTTAAACAGTATACCCTCATCCAGCATGACGTTAAACTGCATGCCCTCGTCCAGCATGACATTAAACTGCATGCCCTCGTCCAGCATGACGTTAAACTGTATAACCTCATCCAGCATGACGTTAAACTGAATGACCTCTCCCAACATGACGTTAAAATTTATGCCTTTGTCCCGCATGACATCAAACTGCACACCCATTCCCACCTAAACTACAAGGTCTTTGATCCATGTCAAGGCATGGTACGTAGGAAGCCTTCCAGAGGTTCAATCCCACCACTCATTAGACCAAGGTCCACCTTTACGTCGGTTCGCTGACGAAGCCCCTTTGAACTACGAGGTCTTTGATCCATGTCAAGGCATGGTACGTAGGAAGCCTCCACGAGGTTCAAGCCCACCCATCATCCAATTCACGTCAAGTTCTACCTTCATCCAGCATGACGTTAAACTGCATTCCCGTCTGACGGCAAGCCGTTGTGACCAGCCCGAACTACGAGGACTTTGATCCGTGTCAAGGCATGGTACGTAGGAAGCCTCCCCGAGGTTCAAGCCCAACAATCATTGGCCCAGACCGTCTCCTTGTCGGTGTGCCAAGCCCCCCCCCCCCATTTTCACCCGAACTACGAGGACTTTGATCCATGTCAAGGCATGGTATGTAGGAAGCCTCCCTGAGGTTCAAACCCGTCTCTCATCGGACAAAGGTCCATCATTTACGTCGGTTCGCCGACACCCACCTCCTATAGTTCATTCACGTCAGGGTTCACTACCGTCCCGCATGACGTTAAACTGTATTCCATCAATCCTTTTAACTACGAGGACTTTGATCCATGTCAAGGCATGGTACGTAGGAAACCTTCCCAAGGTTCAATCCCACCACTAGTGGACCCACGAGTCTACTTTCACGTCGGTTCACCGATGAAATCCTTTGAACTACAAGGAATTTGATCCATGTCAATGCATGGTATGTAGGAAACCTTCCCAAGGTTCAATCCCACCACTAGTGGACCCACGGGTCTACTTTCACGTCGGTTCACCGATGAAATCCTTTGAACTACGAGGTCTTTGATCCATGTCAAGGCATGGTACGTAGGAAGCCTCCCTGAGATTCAAGCCCATCCCTCATCGGACCAAGGTCCACCTTCATGTCGGTTCACTTACGCATGGGACCAAGGTCCGCCTTAACATTGGTTTGATGACGACATCCATCGGACCAAGGTCCACTTTCACGTCGGTTCGCTGATGAAGCCCCCTCTAAACTACATGGTCTTTGATCCATGTCACGACATGGTACGTAGGAAGCCTCCACAAGGTCCAAGACCACCACCACTAGAACCCTCCTGGTCCTCCACTTTCACATCAGTTCGCTGATGATGCCCATCGGACCAAGGTCCACCCTCATGCCGGTTCACCGGCACCATCCCGAAATATGTGGACTTTGATTTCCTACCACGGGGATACGTAGGAAGCCCCTTCAAGGCTCAATCCCAACTTCGCTGTCGCCCCCATGCGATGGTCCCATTTCATTCCCCCTCCACTTCATTCATCCATCCATCATCCACCCTGATTCTCGCCCGGACCGTCATATCCTAGTGAGGCCATGTCGGTACGCTCCTCTTCACATCCACCCATGGGATGGTCCCGGTATCGTCACCCCTTCAAGGGGAATCCCTCAATCCGATCCATTCTAGATAATGCTCTGATCGGGCTGATCCGTCTCCGCTGGACGTTAAACTTGCGGCGTACCCTGTATTAAACATGAGAAGCTGAGGAAAACCTCAGATATGTGTCTATGGAATATAATTCCCCATGCTCGATGTGGGATGCCTCGGGCTTCCACGCCCTCGAGAAGCCCTGCGACCAGGGATAATAGACATACATGCCAGGTTCCCCAGCATCCAGAAACGCTACTGATGCCTCAACGTGACTACTCCCCCGAATGAAGGTTGCTGCCCTGACTGGACCCTTTGGAATGTCCCGACAGAAGCATTTTAATTAACCGGAGTCCATGGAAACATGGCACTGGGAAGAGTTTCACGAACAACGTATTAAATCTATGAGGGAGACCCGGACTAGGTGACGAGTTCTGAGGAGGAATCCACAGAAGGAAGAACTGATATCCCATCATCCTATTTCGATCAAGGAGCAGACGTACCTGAACAAGGAACGAATGCCTCCCGCCTTTGGAAAGCGGGAATGCGGGGCAACAAGCAGTGCGTCCTCCACAGACGGATGTGCGCGCCTCGGCGAAAGCGTCGGAAACAGAAATGGTGAACCCGACGTGAAATTATTCTCCTCAATGTGGAGATTAGTAGCGTTCGAGGTACCAGTAGATTGACGTGTCACCGGATCTAGATATTCGGCGCCTGGTCCCGCCAAGCAAATAGCGGGCCTGTCGTGAAACTCACCGGAAGTCGGGGCAGTAGAACGTGGGGCACTCCGTTCTGCAGCATGTTGGCGTGGATCCTTCTTACAGACATAGAGAATGGAAGGACGTTCGGGAACTGGTTGTCAATCCTTTTCCTCTCAGTGTTGATGAATTGATCCCTTCGTTTCTCAGGAACCAGGTTGCTATTACAGAGACACGATCATCGCCCGCCCGCCTTCGCAGGGGGAGGGGCAACTCTGCCACAGCCACCACGCATGGCGCCGCTACCGCCACGATGGCCGCCACATCGCGGAATACGGGGCGCCCACGTCCCCTTTCCCCATCAGAGGTCATCCAGCGAAGGGTGATCAACATCCTCGTGCACAGGTACGAGGAGGAATGGGTCATCCCAACTCGGGATATGGCCCGCTTGGACTTGGAGGCCTCCAGGCCCCGCCGTCAACGCCGCCCTAACAGGCCGCGCAGGGAGTCCCTGCTCCCCACCCCAACGTTCAACTGTTTCAGGAGCCTGTCCCTGGAATGCCTTGAAGACTCCTTGCCTTACGCTGATGAGGCGGGCGCCGTCCGGCTCAGCCCGCTCAGGGTCCCGACCTAAGGGCTCCAGGAAAGATCTCTCGTCCGGCCGCGTCAGCGCCACCGTCCGACTCCGTAGGAAGAGCAGGCAGGCCATGCCCTTGCACCACCTACACCAGCTCGTCTGACCCGACGTCAGCGTCGGGCCCGGGCTGAGGACGCTCGCCCAGGTGTGTCAACGTCAATAGCTACAGTGGCCCGAGCCACCGCCGACGTGCATCATGAGGTCCCTTCATACACTGAGCAGGGGCACTCCTTCACCCAACCAGGATCGAGACCCCAACCGCCCTACGGGCAGGCTGGGTTGACTCTCCGGGTTGCAGGCCCGAGTCGTGATCACCGTGAACTAACCCGCGATGATGTCACCCCGTACGGAGGCCCTCCCCGTACCACTACTCTATAGGGCATGGGCCTTCCCCGCTCCGAAGCTCGTCGTAGAGGTATGCATCGTGCTACCCCCATCCCGAAAGAGGACCTGCCCCGCGGCAGTGACGCTTGGCGCAGAAACCTTTCTCGCGGCCACAATACAGGGTATAGAGTCTATCCTCCTACCCCCGACCGCCGATCTGAAGGCATCATCCATCCGGTCCTTCTCTAACCTGGGGTCCCTCCCTACGTCCTCTCTACAACTGGAGAAGGTCCTCCTTGCCCCAGCAACTTGAGAAGTGAAGGCCAGCCTCGCTCCGCCCGCATCGACCATGGAGGTCCTCCCCATGCTCCTGCCAATTCCAACAGAGGATCCTCCCACATGGGTACTATCCTTGGAGGTCCTCCCCATGTACCCTTCGATATTTTCCCCGGTTCCCCTCGCACCTCGGATATCTCGAGCGGGGGTCCTCTCCGCCACGGCGCCAGCACCGCCCCGAGACTACATGATAGGGATCAACCCTGTCCCGAAGAGCCACCCCGGGGCAGGAGAGCGGGTCTTCGCCGCCACAAGAAGAGTCCTGGGAAAGCCCGGGTGGAGATCAAACCTGCTCGCTTCTCCGAATCTGAAGCGGAATGCGACTCAGCGATGGAACCTTCTCCCCGCTCCTCCGTATCAAGGACTGGGGCAGGAACCAGATGTTTTAGCCTCATTATCCCAGAATATGAGGTCCACCAGATTCCCATCTCTCTCCGCAGGTACATCCAAGAGGAAGACATCTTGGGAATTCCGCAGGTCTCGACCGCGCAGTCACCACCATTATCACCCGAAGCGCCCTCTACCTCTACCAGAGACCACAGAGAGCTAGTTTTGGGGCCAACGATGGTAGAGTGATGACATGACCTGACGCCGGTATCCATGACTCATGTGCCGGAAGTTGTGGCTATCATCCCATCGTATCATGACATCGTGGCCAGGTCACCTTACTCTTCATAGGATGGCCCGGAATTCGGCGGTCAGTCAGCTCGTTCGTCGTATTCTCCTCCGCCGAGTTTACTATCCCAGAGGTCCACCTCAGTACCGCTACCGGTCCCTCAGCCACCCCCGGTTGACGAGTGGGGAAATACAGGGCCAGACCCTGAGTCCAAACCCAGGAGCTTCTGTAGTATTCTCGTAGCAGATTACTTCCCAGAGAAGTTCTGGCTGATGGCGGCACTAAACTTTCGCGCACCAGAGTCCCTTACCCCTGAAGAAGTGGGGTTCTTTTGTCGAAACCTATGGGCGACACACTTCCGCCTTCGTTACGAACGGGTGGTGTACCCCAGAGGTCGAGAGTACTTCGAAGAAATCGGTGAGCAGTGCCGCCTAATCGATTCGGCTGCACTCCTTGTGGCCCAGCACCCCGAGTCGCCAGACCGTCAGAATTCCCTTCAAAGGAAATGTGTTCAGAGTTTCAAAGTACTCTGCAGAATCATCAGGAAAGCTACCCCCCATGTGCAAGTCCGTGGTTGGGGACACTATGCCGCTCTCCTCTTCGACCCTATCCGACGGTAGCCTGATTCGCTATGCAACATCGAGGACATGCCCTCGAGAGGGGTCACGGTCCACATGGCTGACGTAGTGGACAAGGAAGATGAGCTTGAATTCCTTGATGGAGACTTACCCCCCGAGGGTGTACCGCCACTGCTGGACCCATCAGGGAGGGTTACCCGTCAGCAGAGGAACCTGCTAGGCCTCCCCGTACCCACCGAGTCGCTGGTACTCGGTCGAAATACCGGCAAGGGTAAGGAGCACGTCGGAACTGTCAAGCACTCCGAACCGTCTGCCTCTGTGCAGAAAATGGACGAAGATCCTGAGAAGTCCATGTTACGCCAGCAGCCTGCTGAGAAGAAGAGGCTGGTTGACGAACTCTTGGCTGAGCGCGCCGCAGAGCGGCGGCCTGACTATGGTAATCCCAGGCCGGGGCAGCAGGGGCAGGAACAACTTCCCCCGGTGAGATGCCTCCAGGAAACCATGATCATGCTACTGCCACAGATAGGGCAGAAGCCGGAATTTACGTCAAGAGGGTGCGATACGTCTCGCCAAACCCCCCGAACGACGGGGAAATCTGAAGAATCCAGTCCGGGTTCCCCCAGTCGCCCCGCAGGTCGTTCCGCCAGTTGATCCACGAGCTTCCGAAGCCATCTACCATGTTGAAGAACCTGGAAATGCACTTGTGGTCAGGGATCCCCGTCAAGACAGGGACCCCCACCCGAATGATCTTATTACGGCACTCATAGCCCGCCTCGAAGCGTTGGAAACATGGCAGGTGGCGGTCCCACCGGATGGCAAGCTGTATCCCACGTGGGTGGATGATATGCTCGCACCTCTGGGTTTTGGGAACCACACTTTTTTGCCCTTTAACGGGACAGGGGACCCGCCGCAGCACTTGGCACATTTTTCTTCCAGGTGTGGCCCCATGCTGGGGACCCCGGCTCAGCAAGAAGCCTCCAAGCTCCGATGTTTTGTACAGACATTGGAAGGTCCAACATTCTTATGGTACAACCAGCTCCCCATCGGATCGTTGACCGGTTAGGAGGATCTCCGCCGGCAGTTCTTATACCAGTTCAGCTCCACCACGCAGAAGACCATCATTGCAGACCTCTTCAATTGCAAGCAAAGTCCTGATGAGCGAGTTGCAGATTTCATCACCCGGTGGAAGGGACTTACGTATTCCCTCGATATGCCACTGACTCAGGAGCAATTACTGACGATGTGTGTGGGGAACGTCAAAACGGAACTGGTACCCTCCCTGATTACCTAGAACTATCCTGGAGGGTTCAGAGATTTCTCAGATAAGGCTCAGCGGCTTGAGGAAGCTCTACAACAGGCTAGTTAGGCACGTTTGTTGCCCCATATGATCCCAGCCAGGAGGACCGCCAGGGCTGAACCCGCCGCGGTGGCCCAAATAGAATCCCCTAGGTAGCTGGAATTACTGCTAGCAGCACCATCCCAGCAACCTCGCAGAGGTCCTCCACCTCAAGCGCAGGCTCCTGCCCAGCAGCGACCGCCTCAGAATCGACAGGTTCCCCCGCGCAATGCGCCACCGCCACCCAGGCGAGACAATCAGGTGTCGCCTCCTCGGCAGGCCCCTCCAGCCCCTCGTCAGGGCCAGGCCCCCAGGGCCCCCTATCCAGAAAGAATGCACCAGACTTATTCGTTCAATGAAAATCAGGTCCCTGGCTACTTCCGAAGTGCTCTAGAGCAAGGGATTGTGCGCCTGCCCGAGTGTAGAAGGCCGGCAGAGGCGAATCTCACCGATCACCCCAACTACTGTCCTTATCATCGGATTTTGGGGCACACCCTCAAGCAATGCTATGTGTTTAAAGACTGGCTTCAAGACCTGGTCAACAACAACATAGTCAAGTTGGGACCGGCACCAGCACAAGTGGCAGGTGTCTTTTCAGGGTCAGAGATCGGTAGCGACAGCGAAGGCGAGTGGCAGCAGGCTCCCAGCCGCGGATCCCAAAAATACGACAAATGGATGGCTCGAAAAACCGTCGTCCGTGCCCATGGTATCATCCAAGCGCGCCTGAGGCAACCGGAACCTTTATAAGAAGTAGCCAGTACCTCTGCATCGCCTTCACAGTCGACCTCTTCCCAAAAGGGCAAGCAGTGACGACGCAAGAAGAAGCAATGCGTTCCACTGGTGTCGTCGTCATCCCGCACTATCGAAGACTTTATGCCCCCTGAAATGGGGATTCCTCCCAGAATCCACCCGGTACTGGATGACTCCTCGAGCGACAGCCAGGGGTACGCTTCGGTTAACACCGTGGAGCTAGTAAATCCTTATATGACTCCCGACGAGGGGGAACGCCAGGCGAACCTCCCCAATGTTTCCAGCCAACGTCAACGTCAGTGGAATCGCAACCGCTCTGGTCATTGAGGTACATCAGCGGGAACTTTAAGCCAAGCCGTGCACACTACTGAGATCAGACAGCAGGCTCAGCGCAGAGCTCAGCACGCGCAACCCCATCTAACGCCCTTGGCTCTACCTCCACCGCTGTTTGTGCTACTAGATCAGGGAGAGTTGCCTCGTTCGTATCACAGTCAGTATTTCCTGGCTACAGGCCAGCCTCCGCTATCCAATCCTAGTTCGGTGACTACTCTCCAGGATTCAACTAGTAGGCAGCAGGATGTACCCAGTACTAGCCAATCGCCGGTTCAACCGGCAAGACCCGCTATGCCTCCAAATGCCGAACGACCTCCTGTAGGCAGAGGTTCACATTTGGCACGAAAGTATGATGTCCTGAAGCACCTGGTCAGCATTTCGGAAAGGCTTTCTATCCTTGAGGCCCTTCACCTGTCATCCGAAATGCGCGAGGCACTTGCCGAGGCCCTAAGGAGCCCCCTCCAGTTTGAGACAGAGGTAGCAGCTGCAGAAGCCTTCCATACCAAGATGATTGAAAATGGAGAATGTCAGGAGGTTATCTCGTTTTCTGGTGAAGATGAGGACCCTCATATACAGGGGCACATTCTCCCGCTGTACATCACTAGCCACTTCAATGGTGTTGAAGTCCGCCGTTGCCTCGTTGACACGGGTTCCAGAATCAATCTAGTTCCGACTCAGACGTTGTGGAAGTTGGGTCTGTCTGAAGGTGATTTAACTCCCTATGACCTCAGAATCCAGGGGTACAACAGGACCAAGCAAACCCCAATCGGCAAGATCCGCCTGAAGACTAAGTTCGGTGGCTTAATTGCCAGCACCGAGTTCATGGTCGTCTCTCAGGACACTGCCAACAACGCGTTGATGGGTAGGCCATGGCTCCATCTGCATGCAGCGGTCCCTTCATCATATCACCAGTGCCTCAAATACTCACTCAATGGTCGAGTAGGAGTTCTTCAAGGAGATGCATCCCATTTAGCCTCTTGTGAGGCCCGCTATCTGGATGCGGGTTATTACAAAAGTAAGGATAAGAAAATCCTAGTAAGTGAGGATGAACCCGCCCCAGTCACAAGTGATCCCTGGGCAAGCATAGATGAGGCCTACGTCCTCCCGATCCACCGATTGGAGTCCACGACCCCCGACATGGGGCAATGTTTTGTTGTTTCGGGTACACAAGGAAGGCATGTTCCCGTGTCCAAGCGATGGAGGAAAATCACCTCGTACTCCTACATCAACCAGGCTCAGGTGATCCCGGAACCTCCTACCCCTGTACGGTACCAGGACGTCAGGCTTATGACAACGGCGGTACGCCATACGTGTCTATTTTGCCGGGCTGGAATCCACCGACTCAGGCCGACACATCACCACTACTTTGATATTATCAAACGTGGCCCCTTAGGCCGAAGGCCATATGGGATAGGATCGACTGCCTTCATTTCTATGGTCTCAATGGCGAGTGAGTCTCCTAATATGATGACCACTGCTGCCCAAGCCAGCACCAGCTGCCCCCCCCCCCAGGTTTTGATAGCCCAGAAGTATCTCCCGTTGCGGGAAATTCCCCCACGGGTGGGGAGGAAGACCTAGAGGATGATCCCCCCTCCTTTGAGTAAGGTGTCTCTACCACGGTTGATGAACTGGTACAGGTGAACCTTGGTAGCGAGGAAGATCTGAAACCCATATTGATCAGTGTAGCCATGTCCCCCGAGGAGTGGTAGCAGTACGTAGACTTCCTCAAACAACACCATGACGTGTTTTCCTGGAGTTACAACGAGATGCCAGGACTAGATCCCCAGGTAGTCGTTCATCGTCTGGGCCTCCCGTAAAAACATCGTGGGTTTAAGCAACCTCCCAAGAAGATGCACCCTTCTCATGGTGTTATGGTTGAGGCCGAAGTTGACAAGATTATCAAATCCAACTTTGTTAAGGAAGTCCAGTACCCCAAGTGGCTTGCCAACATTGTGCCAGTCAGGAAAAAGAATGGGCAGATTAGAGTCTGCATCGACATCCGCGATCTTAATCGCCACTGCCCAAAGGATTACTTCGCACTCCCAGTGACGGAGTTATTGATTGACGCCACGGCCGAGTTCCAAGCTCTCTCTTTCATGGATGGGTATTCCGGGTACAACCAGATCCAGATGGCCCCCGAGGACGAGGAGTCCACTGCCTTTAGGGCTCCCCAAGGTACCTTTTGCTACCAGGTTATGCCATTCGGCTTGAAAAATGCAGGTGCCACTTATCAGAGGGCCATGCACTGCATATTCAAGATGATTCTCGGAACATTGGTGGAATGCTACGTGGATGAATAGTGGTAAAATCATGTCAGCACCAGGACTATCTCAAAGACCTCGAGAAAGTGTTCGGTTTCCTCTGTTCCTGTCACCGGAAGATGAACCCGTTGAAGTGTGCCTTCGGGGTCACCTCTGGGAAGTTTCTGGGCTTTGTTGTTAGATACTGAGGTATTGAGATCGACCCAGAGAAGATCAAGTCCATCAGCCAAATGCCTCCCCCGAGCAAAATTCGGGAACTTTGAGGCCTCCAAGGACACTTAGCCTATATACGTTGATTCATCGCAAATCTGGCCGGCAAGTGTAATCCCTTTTCCCAGCTCATGAAGAAGGGTGCAGCCTACGAATGGGATGAGGAGTGTCGGACCGCCTTCGAGGAAATCAAGCAATATCTGCTCCAACCTCCGGTCTTGATGCCACCCATCTCTGGAAAGTCGTTGGTCCTTTACGTGACCGCCCTGGAAAGATCCCTCAATGCGCTGCTCGCCCAGAAGAATAACGAGGGTACTGAGAACAGTCTCTACTATCTCAGCTGCATGCTTCTCGATACAGAGGTCAGATACTCCCCTGTCGAAAAGAGCTGCCTTGCGCTCGTCTTCGCCGTGCAGAAGTTGTGACATTACCTATAGAAACATGAGGTGCAATTGGTCTCCCGGGTAGACCCATTGAAGTACATCCTGAACCACCCCATGCTGACTGGCCAACTAGCACGGTGGGCGGTGATTATCCAGCAGTTTGATATCAGGTTCGTACCTCAGAAGGCCATTAAGGGACAGGCGTTGGCAGACTTTTTAGCTACCCATCTAACCTCCGCAGATCAATCCCTAGACCTAGATTTTCCTGATGAGACGATCCTCTCAGTCGATCATGTCGTCCCGTGTTGGCAAATGCATTTCGACGGCGCCTCCCAGAGCCCCACCGGTAGGCGGCTCAATGATCCCAAGCTCAACAGAGTAGGCATGGGTATTGTCTTCATTACCCCGGCACAAGTCGTCCTTCCATACTCGTTCCTGTTGTCAGAAGGCTGTATGAACAACGAGGTAGAGTACCAGGCTCTCATCACCGGCCTCGAGTTGGCCCTTGAGATCCATGTGCCCCATCTACATGTGAAATGAGATTATGAGCTGGTAATCAAGCAGGTTAATGGAGACTACGTTGTTAGGAAGCCGGAGATTGTACCGTTGCTAGAGTACACCCTCCTCCTGATGGCCCAGTTCTCTTCTCAACCAGAGGTTACCCATGTCCCACGGTCACAGAACGGTCAAGCAGACACCTTGGCTGGCTTGGCTGCGTCGCTCGCATAACCCGAGCAAGATGATTTGACCATACATGTGGCACACCGGAGAGTCATTGCTGCCGTCACCCAAGAGGACAATGATGGCCTGCGGTTAGGTCATCTCACCATCGGTCCCTCCACGTAAGGGGTCCTGGGTTCGTCAGAAATAGTGGTTGAAGCCACTCCCGACTGGAGGGAACCTTTTGTCGAGTACCTCCAAAATGGTTGCCTCCCGGACGACCAGGCCGAGTGCGAGCAAATTCGACGCCGCGCGCTGCAATTTACCCTCTATAGCGGCCCCAGTCTTGAACAGATCTTTTATAAGCGGAGTTTCGATGGTGTCCTCATCCGTTTCATCCAAAGAGTAGAGATACCTCAAGTTATTCAAGAGGTTCACGCCGGTTCCTGTGGCGCCCATCAAGATGGGCCGAAGCTGTCCCATCAAATTCGGAGGTTCGGGTACTTCTGGCCCTCTATGATCCACGATTGTATTGGGTATGCCAAGAGATGCCACGCGTTCCAAGTTCACGCCAACTTCCAGCATCGGCCGCTGGAGCCCCTCCACCCCACCAAGTACTCTTGGCTATTTTCGGTATGGGGACTTGATGTAGTGGGACCATATCCACTGGCAACAGCCCGCCAGTGTAGGTTCATCCGGACTGCTACAGATTTCTTCTCCAAGTGGGCAGAGGCAGTTCCACTCAAAGAGGTAAAGGACCGTTCCATCGTTGACTTTGTGAGCTCCAATATTATCCACCGGTTTGGGGTCCCTCACTCCGTCCTCACCGATAACCACACCAACTTCCGAGCAGCTGAACTGAAGAAATTGTACGCCAAGTACGACATCCGTTCGAACCATACCTCATGCTACCACGCGCAGGCAAACAGACAAATCGAGGCGTTCAACAAAACCCTCTCTAATATTCTGCAGAAGATGGTTGGTCAGA
Organism: Viscum album; assembly: GCA_963277665.1. NCBI lineage: Eukaryota > Viridiplantae > Streptophyta > Magnoliopsida > Santalales > Viscaceae > Viscum > Viscum album. The sequence goes on from OY728123.1 coordinate 1,387,062,380, forward strand.
ACAAGAAAAGTTGGCCAGACAAGCTCCCCAACACCCTCTGGGCTTACCGGACGATGACTCACAACTCTACCCAGGTGACCCCATAATCCCTAGTGTATGGAGCTGAGGTCGTCCTACCCATTGTGATCCAGCTTTCGTCGTTACGCACTACAGTCTATGATCACCAGACATCAGATGAGGTAGCCGAAATCCGTCTAGCTGAATTAGAAGCACTGGACGATAACCGGCTTCGTGCCCTGCACAATCTGGAAAGGCATCAGGATAAGATAGAGAGGGACTTCAACAAGAAGGTTTGCCTCCGTTCTTTTCTACAGGGCGACCTAGTACTGGACCTTCGAGCGCCAACGATTCTCGGTAGGAAACCTCCCAAATTAGAACCCATATGGGAAGGGCCTTATATCATCCATAAGGTTTACCCCAATGAAGCATACTCCTTGGTGACCACGGATGGAGAGCGCATAACCCCTCCCACCAATGCCAAGTTCCTCAAGCGATACTTTGCCTAGGGAAAAAGGGTCCTCCACGACCTTAAACTGCATCTTCATCCTGCAAGATGATAAACTGCAGAATGGTCCCGCATGACTTTAAACTGCACGTTAAGGTCCAGCACGACCTTAAACTGTAAGGTCTCGCATGACCTTAAACTGCATCTTCGTCCTACAAGATGATAAACTGTAAAATATTCCGAGCTCTATGACTTTAAACTAAGATATCCCCCCATCCTTACTGTAAGACGTTAAACTGCAAGCCAGTCAGGCCTTCCTGACTGAGGTTCAGCCTTAGGCCCCTTGGCCTACTCGGGCCCCCGGCCCCCATCCTTACTGTAAGACGTTAAACTGTAATCCAGTCAGGCCTTCCTGACCGAGGCTCAGCCTCAGGAACCTTGGCCTCCTTGGGCCCCTGGCCCACGTCTTCCCTGCGAGACGTTAAACCGCAAGCTGGTCAGGTCTCCCTGACCACGGTTCGGCCTCAGGCCCCTTGGTTTTCCCCGACTTACCCTGTTGCGGGATTGTTCGGTATGGTGTGGGACTACGTCCTCATTCATGTCGGATTACTTGTCTTATCTTACATATCCCCAAAAGAGGTGCATCCTCGTCCCACATGACGTTAAACTGCATCTTAAGAAATACGTGTGTCTTGATTCCCATCTTGATGGGATACATAGGAACGCTCGGACGCCTCGTCTTGAGCCCAGCCCCAAGATTTTCTCTTCCACTATCCCCCCTGGGAATAGTTTCCTTGGAGGATCTTTGTGTAGTGGGGGTAGGCTTTCTTAGCCCCACTCATACAACCCCGCTCACACAAGGATTGTAAGGGTCGCACCATGTGCCCACTCCGGTTCTTCTATCCTCCCACGTCCTCACCGCATGACGCTAAACTGCATGCCCTTCAAGAACTACGTATGGCTTGATTTCCATCCTAATGGGATATGTAGGAATGCCCGGGAATTTCTTCCGTTGGCCCAGCCCAAAAGCCAAAATATTCCCCTTGGTTCAAGACATATGGCAGGGTGCACACTTTTTTCCCAACTCACATCGAGCAAGCCTCGACCCGGCTGCACATCCCCCTGGAGATGTTTGCCTCTTTCGTGGATGGATACTGCTATGCTTCACCCACTCCTTGACTGGGATTCCATCATTTTTTCACACCCAGAGGGACCCCCAAGAACGGCCTGGATACTACGCCCAAGGGCTCTCCTGCCGATACGGGCCAACGCCCCCGAGGGTTGTCAAGAAACAAGACGATACAAGTCCCGCGTTGTGAATTTGGTCAGCGGTCGACGCTCATTTGTTGCTCCCATGACAGGTCACCACAGGAACGCTGTGTTTGGAACATGGTCAACAACGTCCTGGATCTTCGGGTCCACCCCGAGATGTCCTAGACATCGAGTGCAGTGATTTGTTCTACCCCATCCCGAAGTGACAAACTTCTCCCCGGGTGTCACCAGCGATCGAGCCCACAGCCCCGATTCCCCATAGGGGTGTACGGTGTGGTGTAGGAATACGTCCTCATTTACGTAGGGATCATGTACCCTGCCGTACGCCTTCCCTTACGGGGCCCAGTCACAGGCCCCTTGGCCTCCTCGGGTCCCCGACCCCCGTCCTCATGTAAGACGTTAAACTGCAGACCCGTCAGGCCTTCCTCACTGATGCCTGACCTTAGGCCCCTTGGCCTTCTTGGGCCCCTCCACCCAAACTCTTAGTTAGGGTGTACGGTGTGGTGTGGGACTATGTCCTCATTTACATAGGGATCATGTACCCTACCGTACACCTTCCCTTACGAGGCCCAGCCACAGGCCCCTTGGCCTCCTCGGGTCCCCGACCCTTGTCCTCATTGCAAGACGTTAAACTGCAAGCGGGTCAGGCCTTAATGACCAAAGCCTAACCATCAGGCCCCTTGGCCTTTCCGGGCCCCAGCCCAGGTCCTCTCTTATAGGAGTGTATGGTGTGTTGTGGGACTACGTCCTCATTCACGTCGGTTTATTTGCCGTACAATACACCTCCTTTGTTTGGGAGTATATTACTCCCCCCTTCATCCTGTATGACATTAAACTGCATCTAGATAACTATGTTCGACTTGATTCCCATCCTCATGGGATACGTAGGACCACCCGAATGTCTAGGATTCGGGTCCATCCCCATCTCTCGGGAATATTCATCCCATCTTGGCCCCTTGGCCTACCCTTCCTCCATGAGAGGATTACATTATGTGGTATGGGATTATGTCCTCATTCACGTCGATCTCGTAATGACCACGCCATGTATCTCTCCCTCCTGAGTTGTTTCGTCGATCCCTTTTCGATGGTTCACCAATGTTCCTAAGAGTACTCTGGTTTATTACCTGGAATGCCAAGCTTTACTCGGACATGTCTGCACCCACTTTCCAGGATTTGTGCATCCCTGCATCAGGGCTTCCATCATCTTTCACACCCAGAGGGACCCCCAAGAATGGCCTGGATACTACGCCCAAGGGCTCTCCTACCGTTACGGGCCAACGCCCCCGAGGGTTTCGGACAACAAATCGATAAAATCCCGCATTGTGAATATGGTCAGCGGTTGATACTCGTTTGTTGTTCCCACCTCAGGCTAATGCGATATGGGCGCTCCGTTTCCACCATGGTTAACTGTTTTTTTCTATCGCCACACCAATCCATTAATCCCAAAATGTCGGGTACACAATTCACACCCTTCATCACTTCACCGTGTCCAAGTAGAATCTCGGAACTCTTGGTACTTTTCCTCCGTGCACATCTGCACGTTGGGGAGACAAGTCATGGAAAAATGTCCTTCGGGGCTCTCTACCGACTCCACTCTGATGGACGCCCCAAGTACTGTGATAGGGATCTCCCCCCTTGTTTCCCACACTGAGTTTAACTCACGTGGGCTTAGGGATCGGGTTGACATCTACGCTAACTTGGGAGGTTGTTACCATTCATGGTCCGAGCTCTAAGACCATAAACTAAGGTCCATCCGGAACTACGTTCAGATTGATTCCCATCCTCATGGGATACGTAGGACCACTCGGATGCCCTGTCCTCAGGTACATCCCATTTAGGGAGCCAGTCTCCCTCCCTGTTTCACTTCTTACCTCTATATAGTCCCCTCGGCCTAAGGTCTCCCTCTCCAAGTGGCGTACAATGTGATGTGGGATCATGTCTCCATCAATTTTGTTTCATAACACTATGCATGTTCCCCGCCTAGCATCGTCTCTGCTATGTCTGCGCTGCATGATGATAAAATGCATGCTTGGTCCTATCATACGACCCTAAACTGTGACATTATCATCCTGGCCGCACGACGAAAAATGGCACTGCATTGTGATGACCTCGTTGTAGAGGACATCACGTTGTGTATTGGTCACATGCCATGCCATTTGTCAACGCCTATCACGGCTTGATCCTTGTGGAGACACCATGGCCTACTACTCCAGGCCTGTCGCTTCACAAAAAAAACCACTCACCTTAAAGAACAAACAAGATTTATCAAATTCCGCTTCTTTTAGTGTAAGGGCCACGACCACACTCCCCTTTTCCCCTGGCATTGGTACCTTGCCATGTCACCTTTCAGAACTATGTATGGCTTGTTTATCATCCTCATGAGATACGTAGAAGCACCCGGGCACTTCCCCGCGGGCCCAGCCTAACCTTTGTGTTCGGTCCCTCGACTCGAGCATTTCCCCAGAGAACGCATGGTTAGTAGGGCATAGGTCCTCCTTCATGTCAGGTCTTGTTGCCATGCGTCCCCTGCTCCCTTTACCCATTTATGGTCTAAGGTCCATCAAGAACTACGTGAGGCTTGATTCTCATCCTTATGAGATACGTAGGAGCGCCCGGGCACTTCCCCGCGGGCCCAACCTAACTTTCGCTTTTGGTCCCTTGACCAAAAACCACTCATAAGGAGGTCGTGCGGTGTGATATGGGATTATGTCCTCATTCACATCAGGTTATTCACCAAACCGTACACACCCCATATTCCCATTCACGCTAGGTGTTTGAGTTACTCCACCATGTGCCTCTTATGTCTCCTCCCATCCATGGTCCGAATTCTACGACCCTAAACTAAGATCTCCCTATGGGAAAGGAATATGCTCCCTCTATATAATATGTCTCATTGTCGTATTCAGATGTGTTTTGAAAAAGAGTCCAAAGTGTGGGATTTTCATAGGGACATCCTCCTCATCCCATGACCATGCTTCGTGAGCTCGCTATTTGGATCCTCATCCTCTTCCACATCCAAAAGGACCCTCGGACGACATGGATACTAGGCTTAAGGGCTCTCCATGAATGCTGGACCTAAGGTCCCTCCAATCGTTTCGGGCCAACTTCCCTACGGATATCTGACAACATTTGTGACATGGTCCCGTGTTTCGAACATGGTCAATGGTCAACCCTCATTTGTCTGTCCCCATTCTAGGATAATGCGATATGGATGCTGGGTTTCCACCACGGTCCACAGTTATCCTCCATCGTCACGCCGCCATCATCATGATCTGAATCTCGAGCGCCATGATTCACACATTTCCACTTCCTCATGTTCAAGTGGAATTCCATTATACTCGGCTCTTTCTCTTCGCGCATCTAGGTGCGCTAAATGATCATGTTAGTATCATTGGGCCGGTATTCACGGAGCGTCCCTTTGCCCTAACCTGCCCCTTTCTGTGTTGGGAAATTCCCACCACTACTTCTTATTTCCCACACTGAGCACGACTCACGTGGGCTTAGTAGTTTTGGCGAGATGTGTACCAACACGGCCAGGCTTCTCATCGTCCCGCATGATGTTAAATTGCGCTTTCAGAACTCTGTATGGCTTGATTCCCATCCTCATGGGGTATGTAGGAACGCCCGACCACTCAGCTTCGGGCCCAGCCTAATCCTCACTCTTGGTCCCTCAACCTGAAGAGTTTCCTCTAGGGGTACGTGGTGTGATTTGGTCTCCAAGTCCTCATTCACGTCGGTTTCATATCTACCGCACCAAGCGCTCCCTGGGATCTTCCCTTTTATTACACATCTTATCGTATGACGTTAAACTATAGGAGTCCATCTGTCCTCAACGCATGACACTAAACTGCGGTTCTACCCTGAACAAGTTCAGAATGCCCCAAGATTACATTGGGAAGCGGTAAATCCCCTCGCCAGAGAGGCCCTGTCTGAAAGAAGGAATGATCCATGATCAAACCAATGCACCCATATGGTGTACTCCCACCACGGTGGTGTAACTACCTAAGTGTTGGATTCTATTCGAAAAAACCATCACTCCATATTCCACGCTTTGTGTGCCCCTTATTCGGACCCTCGTCCCGTTTCATGTCTTACGGGACCCCCTAACGGCCTGGTCTCATGCCACATCGGCTCACCTACCGTCCTGGGCCAACGTTCTGGGAGACTGGTCATGTTTGGAAGGACCCCCTAACAGTATGGATGTTTGACCTATGGTCCGCCAACTGTCCTGAGTCAATGTCCCGAAAGATTGACCGAAAATATTTGTGACATGGTCCTGTGTTTCAAACATGGTCAACGGTTGACCCTCATTATTGTCCCCATTACAGGCTAACGCAGTAAGGATACCGCTTCTCCACCATGGTTAACGGTTGTCCTTTATTGTCACGCCATCCCCACAGTGCTCCAAATCTTGGGTATCGTGTTTCACACTTTCCATTTTCATCTATTTGGACCGATTTCAGCACCCCTGGCGTTGCACCGTTCGTGCATAAGAGCACGCTGAAGAAATGGTAATTCGGTTGTTCTGAAAAGTTCCTTCTCTGGTCAAGCCTCGTCCATCTTTCGGAAATCCGGACTGGTAATCTGAATCCCGGATGCCCAGAGCATGGTATCCACTCCTATGTTAGGTGGGAAGAGAAGGAAACTATCTCATGTTTCTCACATCGGGCTCGACCCACGTGGGCTTGGGGAATTATCGCCGAACGTCCCACAAACATTGTAGGGATGTAACAAGGAGATTCAAATAGTGGAAATCGTGCGCGCTACGGAATTCAAAACAAGGAAAGAAAAAATTGAAGCACGAAAGTACCAATAAAAGGTTTTTGGTTTGTTACAATACCCGGGGGTCGACTCCCCCCATGGACGGGTTGACCCCGTCAAAAGAGCGTTGCAGCTCCGCCACCCATTGGCTTGTGGAGTCCAAGGCTTGCTGCCGCTGATTTAGCTCCTGCTCCTCCTCAGCAGTGGAGGGGCACAGTTCATCAGCCTTGGCTTTGGCCCTCTCTACGCCAGCTTGAACGACAGCCATCTTTCCAGAGGCCTACCTCATATGCTCTTCTGCCTCTGCCAGTTGGGCCTTCAACCGTGAGATCAGCTCAGATTGTTCATTAAGAGAGGCTGAAAGCTCATCTGCCCGGGTCTGCATCCGTTGGACCTCTCCTTCAGCCTCCTGGAGCTTCTTGATGTTGGTCTCCTTCCTCCGCTGCCAGCCCACGCTGATCCCACGATCATGCTCCTGGATCTTCTCAGCCATAAGATCTCGGATGAGTGCATGAGGACGTTGGGCATCCACTCCCCTAGCACACAGTTCACGCAACCGCGAGCGGAGTCTATCCATTTCGGCCATCCATTGCGCTTGGGGGTGTCCTTGATAAAGCGCATGATTAGCTTCCACGATCGGCGGCAGACTATGCTGTTGTCTTCCTCGTCGGAGTCCATTTCGTCCCAGTCTGCATGATTGGCAGGCTCATACGTGGGATATGCCCGCAAGAAATACTCGGCAGGATCTACATCTGGTGTTGAATTCAGTACGTCACCTGGCGCCGAAGCAGGCGTGACAGGACTGGGACTGACCGACCAATCCTCTTCATCGGAGTCCACCTCGATGAACTCAGGCACGACCATGTTGGTAGCCCCGCCGGTGATGATATGTGTTGCATCTTGAGGAGATGTGGGGACTATCGCCACCATCACTGGCATGCCCCTAGGAGGGACGCCACCAGCCATCCCGACTAGTCTTGCCGCAGCAGCCCACGCCAGTTGGAGAACTGTATGACAGAGAGGGACATAAACGTTAGTTGGCATAGTCAACATATGAAGACAAGGAAACCGATAGAGGAAACTTACAGAGATCGACCTCCTGGCGCCGCTCTTGAGCCGGTACTGACGGGACCCCGAGGCGAGGCCCCCCCGTATACTGTTGGAAGGTCTAGAGATTCCGGAGGAGCCACCTCGGGTGCTCTGGTCCCACCATACGCGGAACTGGACGCAGCAATAGGCACGGGTTCTAAAGGTCTCGCATCATCACCCGCCGAGGGGCGAGAACGAGGCATGCGAACAAGTTCCTCCTGCATGGCTCAAACATCGGTGAGAAGTCCATAGTGACCCAAGAACGGATCGTAAGGAAAGAAGTTTATAATGCTACCTCGAGAGCCTCTGCGAAATCATCGGAATCTGAGTCTTGATCTCCGACCTCGCCCTCCTCCAACGGGATCCCTCCTCCAGCCTCATCCTCCGGAGAGGAGTCCTCTGATTCTTCCGGCAGGGGGAATCGCTCCCTCAGATCGACATCCGATAACTGTGGGGGGACCGTTTGATTCAACAATACCCTCACCTGGTCTGTCATTGGGAGAGGGACACCACTGGAGTGGACATAATCCTCCATCTCATCCAGGTATTGCTCTGCCTCCGCCGGAGACGCCATGAATCTAGCCCGGACTGGGCCTATGCCCGGTAATTCCATCCCGAGGTGATTTAGGTGGGCCCATATCTCGGGTGGGCTGAGGAACTGTCGGTTGACATCCCAAATGTCCCAGGCTCCTGGGAAGATGGCATCCTCTACCATGTCGATATGACGCAGGCGCTTCCCCGGAGCCTGAGTGGATATCCTACAGAATCCCCTCGATGGCTACCCCTCCGAATGGCCCTGCTCTCCCGGAATCACCGGATCCGCTGCTGCTGCCACACCCTCGGCCGGTGCTGGTCTCGCCGCCATGGCAGCACCGCTACCGTGAGAGGCCCTAGCTGCCCTCCGACCCCGATCTCGAGATAGAGGAGGCCCACTGTCACCAACCCGAATAGTTGGTTGTTTCAGCATCTCCCTGGGTAAGCAGCCTCCCAACTAATGGAATACTCCCTCACCAATCCAAAAGCGGCAGTGGATGGAGGCAATGCAATTAGCATCTTCCCATCTTCTCGTGTGAACATGAGCCACAACTGCCTCATCACACACGGGTTCTTCTCATGACGCACCTCCCAGTAAACCTGTGGGGTCAGCCACTGGAGGCACCGGAACTGCCTCGCAAACCGATGCGGGGTGTACGGTTCGCAGAGTGGCTCACGATCTATTCGTGCCACCAAAACTCCACCCTGAAAGACCAGGAGGTAAGCCCGATGTTCTTCTGTTCCATGCCCGTCGTCAGTAAGTATCCCCTTCAGCAATGGGAAGGGGTGGAAATTAAACTCATCCACCCTCCACACCTGATTCAGCACCATCGACACGGCCAGTTTGAACGGGAAGCTCCCGACCACGTTCAGGATGGAGGGGCAGAAATTTGACCCCGGCGGCGAAATGGGGTTTGGATACTCATAAATCCCCCTAATGTGCGCTGCGATCCACCCATACAGGAGGTGGAAGGGCCCACATATCCTTGGCGGCTTCTTGCCCTCGCTAATGTGCCGCAACATTCTGTACAGTTTGGTGAGCATTGGAATCCTCAAATTGATCTGTTGCCCCATGGCCAACATGGACGCCATAATAAACGAGCTGGGCCACACCCCCATGCTTGTATCCCTCACCGGTAGGATCCAACCGTAGATGAGAGCCGTGATGAATGCCGCCAGCCTGACTATCGGCTGTTGTTCAATGCTGACACTGAAACCCCAAGTCTTCCATTGGCTGTCCTCCAAGACCCTCCAATACGAGTGCCCCTTACCTCGTTGGGCCGCCCTCGGACAAGTTCGAGGCCTCGGAGGGAACTCTCGATTCTCTGGGAAATTCGGGAAGAACTTGAACCATCTCATAAAGTGGACATCCCTCACTGCCTCCTTGTCCTCTCCCGGGACGAGCGCCATCAGCACGGATGCCAGTCACGACATTTGTTCTGTATCCTCCCACGCGCTCATGACAGGGAGGAACTCATCATACATGGCCCCCAATATTGGAACCCCAGAAATCTGCTAGACATTCCACAGGATGATGCCCACCTCCCCGTGATGCAGGTGAAAGGTATTGGTCCTAGACGACCATCTGCTCAGCAATTCCGGCATCAGTTGTTTTGGTTGGTAAATGTGGAATTGGGAGGCCCATGCCGCCTCATACAACCCCACTCTCCTCAGCTCGGCCCCAAACTCCCCTCATGAGGTGCCTACCCAGTAGGCCCAGGCCCAGTCATCAGTAAAGTTGCCACCCTGGCGCAGGTCCCACTCATCGGACCATCCCTTCTTTGAATCCTGCAAAGCCGCCTTCAGAATGGTACAGTAGAGAGGAGGGGACGTCTCCGGTTGCAGTGGCCTCCCGTCAATATCGTTCACATGGTTGTAGAGACAGTCAGCAGTGATGGGTGTGAAGTCCTCCTGTGCGTGACCATCGGCCTCCCTGAACCATTGGTGCTGGCATGGTGTACTCCTGAACCAGTAAGCTGGTTCGTCCCTACTCGCCTCAGGGATGAAGATGTCATCCCTCAACCCGAAGCCATACAATGGAATCTTCTTACACTACGGATAATTCTTTTGACCCTACGATAGCAGATCTGTCAAAGAATCGTGGTCCGAATGGATTCGGACCATCTCCCCAAGGCCTGGACAGTTGCCCATCTCATCCCGACGGGCGGCATCTGCAAGCACGCCCAATACAGCCTCTTGATGGTCCATTTCGATTCCGGCCCTCAGAAAAGAATTTTTTCAGAACAGATCATGAAGCTGGATCGCAAAGCTGGATCATGAAGCCGTATCACGAAGGTCAGTCGTGAGACCAAGCCGCGAAGTCTGGCCTGGGCCGACAAGCAGAAGTTCACTTGGCACAGACGCGGAGTCGGAGACCCGCGTTTCACCGCGAAGCTCGATTCACGGAGGGCTATCGCGGAGTACGCGGAGCTTCGCGAAGTCGAGAGTACAAAAAGACAAGGAAGTCGCGTGAAGACAAAAGAGGTCGACCCCCCTATTTATAGGCGGTGACCCCAGAGCATCGCGGCACGCCTCACCAGCACAGAGCATCGCAGCGCGCCCGGATCCGTGACCCCAGTCAGCACCGCGGGCCCCCTTCGCGAAGCCGCATCGCGAACCGCCGACAATTTTGGTGATTTTCCCTCAAACTTCGACCCATCACCCTCCGCGGCTCTAAGTCTAAGGGGGGGGGGGGAATTTGTTGGTGCCAAAATATTGCATGAAAGGAAGGGATGAAAAAGAAGGTTGGCGCGCTGCCTCGCGAAGCACTGACGCGAAGCACCGGCGCAAAGCACACCGAGCATCGCGGTCTCGCGAAGCTCCAAAGGCGGTAACTCTCCGCGAACGCATTTGACATTCGCGAGCCTGTCGTGAAGCTCTAGAGGCGGTAACTCTCCGTGAACGCATTTGGCGTTCGCGAGCGCGCCGCGAAGCTCTAGAGGTAGTAACTCTCCATGAACGCATTTGACGTTCGCGAGCCCGCTGCAAAGCTCCAGAGGCGGTAACTCTTCGCGGACGACGTTGACGTTTGTGAGCGCGCCGCGAAGCACCTGAGGCGGCGCACGAGTTCTGCTTCATGGCGCCCCTTCCCTATAAATACTGGACTCCCCCTGAGTCCCGAAGACAGACAATCCGACCTTTCGACTTCTCCTCTCCTGAATCGCGAAGCACCCTTTTCCCCCAAGAATCATGAGCTCCGTGAGGTACTTCTACTTCGCATGAATCTTTTGCATTGTCTCGTTTTGAGCCCCTCTTCTGAGAGGGATGCCCTTCGCGAAGCACAAGGGCATTTGCGAAGGAAGGGGATTCCCAAGGGAACCCGGGCAGCCGCGAGGCGTTTATGCTTCGCGAAACACCCAATTTGTACTAGTGATCCCTATGCTAAGGCAGGATCGCTATACATCGTGAAGCACACTGCTTCGCAGCACCCTGCTTCGCGACGCACCCCTTCTTCGCGAGGCAGTGCTCCGCGAATACTGTTCCACTTCGCGAAGCACCCTCCACTCACACCTATGACCCATGCTAAGGCCAAGGCACTCCACTTCGCGAAGCACACTCCTTTGCTTGGAAATTCCTCTTCCCGTGCGACCCTCCAGGTTTGCACGATGTGATTTCAAAGTCCCACGGACAATAACACTCATAGCGTTGCTTCGCCTAATGCTTCTTCGCATAGGCATCCTAACGGCTATTGCTTCTTCGCATAGCCATGCTAACGTGGACCCCTCGATGGTTCGCTCCACAACCACCCTCGACCATGGCCTTGCCAGTACCTTCCCTCCCCCAAGGACCAGAGGGTACCGGGTATGTAAGTTCTAGGGGTATGGAGTGAACCCACCTCGTCTGAGCTGTAGGACGTTAAACTGCCAAGCACCACGTCCTCAACACATGACGTTAAACTGTGACCCGACCTCATGCCTCTCACGAAGGGTCCCCCCAGCTCGAACATTTTTTACGCCACTTGTCTCCACAGGAGTGGAATCACCCATCCACAAGGGATTATATCATCCTTATTGGAGTGGCATATGTTCTCAGGAGAAGGGTGACCCTAGTTCCCCAACGGATGGCTACACCCATGCATCTCCGTACTTCCCCACTACCAAGGTCAGTGGAGGGAGTGATAGGGAACGAGGCACCTCCTATCATTGGTCCCAAATCCCTCTTTCGCTGCGCTTTGTCGCACTCCAGGCCTCCATCCTGGAGTAAGTCCCAGCACCGTGGGCCGCCTAACGTGTAAGCCCCTCTTCGCTTCACACGAACGCACCCTTCGCGGCATGATCGTCAGTCCATTGCTGTCTCTTGTTTCTCACACCGAGCATGACTCACGTGGGCTTAGATTTGGCTTTGGCCATGACAATGCCTCGTCCATCATGACGTTAAACTGTATACCATCGTCCAGCATGACTTTAAATTGTATACCCTCGTCCAGCATGACGTTAAACTACATGCCCTCATCCATCATGACGTTAAACTGTATGCCCTCGTCCAGCATGATGTTAAACTGTATACCCTCGTCCATCATGACGTTAAACTGCATGCCCTCTTCCAGCATGACGTTAAAATGTATACCCTCATCCAGCATGACGTTAAACTGCATTCCCTCATCCAACATGACATTAAATTGTATGCCTTTGTCCCGCATGACATCAAACTGCACACCCATTCCCACCTGAACTATGAGGTCTTTGATCCATGTCAAGGCATGGTACGTAGGAAGCCTTCCAGAGGTTTAAGCCCACCACTCATTGGACCAAGGTCCACCTTCACATCGGTTCGCCGATGAAGCCCCTTTGAACTACGAGGTCTTTGATCCATGTAAAGGCATGGTACGTAGGAAGCCTCCACAAGTTCAAGCCCACCCATCATCCAATTCACGTCAACTTCTACCTTCGTCCAGCATGACGTTAAACTGCATTCCAGTCCAACGGCAAGCCGTTGTGACCAGCCCAAACTACGAGGACTTTGATCCGTGTCAAGGCATGGTACATAGGAATCCTCCCCAAGGTTCAAGCCCAACATTCATTGGCCCAGACCGTCTCCTTGTCGGTGTGCCAAGCCCCCCCCCCCCCATTTTCACCCGAACTACGAGGACTTTGATCCATGTCAAGACATGGTACGTAGGAAGCCTCCCTAAGGTTCAAACCCATCTCTCATTGGACCAAGGTCCATCATTTACATCGGTTCGCCGACACCCACCGCCCTTCGTTCATTCACGTCAGGGTTCACTACCGTCCCGCATGACGTTAAACTGTATTCCATCAATCCTTTGAACTATGAGGACTTTGATCCATGTCAAGGCATGGTACGTAGGAAACCTTCCTGAGGTTCAAGCCCACCACTAGTGGACCCACGGGTCAACTTTCACGTCGGTTCACCGATGAAATCTTTTGAACTACGAGGAATTTGATCCATGTCAAGGCATGGTACGTAAGAAACCTTCCCAAGGTTCAAGCCCACCACTAGTGGACCCACGGGTCTACTTTCACGTCGGTTCACCGATAAAATCCTTTGAACTACGAGGTCTTTGATCCATGTCAAGGCATGGTACGTAGGAAGCCTCCCTGAGGTTCAAGCCCATCCCTCATTGGACCAAGGTCCACCTTCATGTCGGTTCACTGATGCATGGGACCAAGGTCCGCCTTTACGTTGGTTTGCTGACGACATCCATCGGACCAAGGTCCACTCTCACGTCGGTTCGCCGACGAATCCCCCTCTGAACTACGTGGTCTTTGATCCATGTCACGACATGGTACATAGGAAGCCTCTACGAGGTCCAAGCCCACCACCACTAGAACCCTCCTGGTCCTCCACTTTTACGTCAGTTCGCTGATGATTCCCATCGGACCAAGGTCCACCCTCATGACGGTTCACCGGCACCATCCCGAACTACGCGCACTTTGATTCCCTACCACGGGGATACGTAGGAATCCCCTTCAAGGCTCAAGCCCAAATTCGCTGTTGCCCCCCTGCGATGGTCCCATTTCATTCCCCCTCCACTTCATTCATCCATCCATCATCCACCCTGATTCTTGCCCGGACCGTCATATCCCGGTGAGGCTATGTCGGTACGCTCCTCTTCACAGCCGCCCATGGGCTGGTCCCAGTATTGGCACCCCTTCAAGGGGAATCCCTCAATCTGATCCATTCTAGCTAATGCTCTGATCGGGCTGATCCGTCTCCGCTGGACATTAAACTCGTGGCGTACCCTGTGTTAAACACGGGAAGCTGAGGAAAACCTCAGATATGTGTCTATGGAATATAATTCCCCATGCTCGATGTGGGATTCCTCCGACTTCCACGCCCTCGAGAAGCCCTATGACCAGGGATAATAGACAGGCATGCCAGGTTCCCCAGCATCCAGACACGCTACTGATGCCTCAACGTGACTACTCCCCCAACTGAAGGTTGCTGCCCTGACCGTACCCTTTGGAATGTCCAGACAGAAGCAGTGTAATTAACTGGCGTCCATAGAAACATGGCACTGGGAAGAGTTTCATGAACAATGTATTAAATCTATGAGGGAGACCCGGACTAGGTGACGAGTTCTGAGGAGGAATCCACAGAAGGAAGAACCGAAATCCCATCATCCTGTTTCGATCAAGGAGCAGACATACCTGAACAAGGAACGAATGTCGCCCGCCTTTGGAAAGCGGGAATGCGGGGCAACAAGCAGCGCGTCCTCCACAGACGGATGCGCGTGCCCCAGCGAAAGCATCGGAAACAAAAATGCTTACTTTTTTTTACCCTGAGTTGACACAAAACTCTTAAAGTATTTTGCATTTAAACCTCTAGGAATATCATCATCATCAAACTCAATGATTATCCTCTGGTCTTGGCTATGGGCAAGTGATAGTTTTGGTAAACATGTGCAACCGCGTTTACCAACTCTTGATCTCTTCTTTGTCATTATGGGAGCACATGAAGAAGATTGGGGAACATCAAGAGGAACATGAGAATGTTCCTCCCTAGAGGTATGATCATGATGCTCATCTCCAGAATCATGTGGTTGATCAACCGATTGATCTTTCATTATCCTTAAAATCAAAAAAGCAAACATTAGTTCACAAACATAAAAATTCAAATATTACAATACTAATGTAAAAAATGGAAAACTGAACTAAGTTGCGTAATAGTAAACATGGTAAATATGATAAGAATGTTAAACAATGGTAAAGATGGTAAAAATGGTAGTGTAATTGTCATTCAACAAAATCAATAAATATATAAGTTATGTAAAGGTAAACTATGGTAAACATGGTAAACATGGTAAATATGGTAAGCATGTTAAACAATGTTAAAGATGGTAAACATGGTAAACATGGTAGTGTAATTTTCATTCAAAAAAATCAATAAATATATAATTTATGTAAAGGTAAACTGTGGTAAACTATGGTAAACATGGTAAACAATGTAAAGTAATTTTCATTCAACAAAATAAATAGATATATAAGTTATGTAATGGTAAACATGATAAAATAAACTAAAAAAATTAAAATAAACAAAAAAATCTAACATTATATGAAAATAATAAATATAAACAAGAAATGAACATATGATACCTATAATATTAGGAATGTAAAAATGGATTGTTTTCCCAAATTACTTCTTCATTATCGTTCCTTATGGAAAAAACCATGTCTTCAACGTGCTCCTCGTTATTTTATACTAATCTTTCCATAGAAGTAGGTATCTCACATAAATCATCATCTTCATCAAGTTGATCCTCACCAACATATTGTTTTTTCCCTTGTAAAACAACAGACCACTGCATATCTGATTGATCGACTATATAAAAAATCTTTTTTTCATGTGTTGACATTATAAAAGAATCTGTTATGTATTCTAATCTATTCATATTAACAACTATCATTCCAAATTCATCGTGTCTGACACTGTTTTTACTGATAAACCAATTTCATATAAAAATAGGAACTTTAATTTTAAATTAATCAACCTCTCATATTTCTTCAATGACTCCATAATATGAACTTGATGTAGAAATTGGGTTTTTCTCTTTAGAACTCAAAAAATGCATTGATTCTATAAACACCAATAAAACACTATTTTGAACTGTACTTCTGTTGTCATGAGATTTTGTTTGAAATGTATAGCCATTAATGTCATACCTGGACCGTGTTATCACATTTAAACTTGGACCACCCACTAACCATCGTAATGTCTATGATACATCTGATCTACCAATCTAGGTCTTTTTAAACCATGGTAAAAAAAATTGTGATCATTAAAAATCCACATTTCTTTATTCTTTGGATGACATTGTTTCAATTCATCAATATGCAATGTGATATACAGTTGAGCATCATTTATATTATTCAAGATGTATAATTCTACCTTCTACATATGTTCAGCTAACAACGATTTGACTTTCAATCCACAAATCTCCTTTCCCTCATTATTAACTCATTCAGGGAGAGATGGAGGCAAAACTATGTGCTCCTCCGTAGCCAAGTAGCTTGTACAAAACTCCTCAACCTCTTCATAAATATACTTTTGAACAATGGAGGCTTCATGTTGATATGGATTCTTAACATACTCCTTCAATATTTTCATATACCTTTCAAAAGGATACATCTAACAAATAATATATAGGTCCACAAATATTTATTTCTCGAACCATATGAACCATTAAATGCACCATTATATCGAAAAAATATATAGTAAAATACATTTCCAATTGACAAAGTATGGAAATTTCATCCTTTTCCAAAATGTTCAAAGCATTCACATCAATAACCTTATTACAAATTGAATTGAAAAAATAACACAACTTCATTATAGTCTTTTTGACACGGATGGGCAATATTACAAGCAATGAAACTGGTAGAAGTTGGTGCATCATGATGTGACAATCATAAGATTTCACACATATCAACTTTGAATCCTTTAAAGAGAATTTTTTTATATATTTGAAAAATAAACTTGAGGCGCATTGATATCATGAAGAAACTAACGAAATCCAATTTTCTCCCTCTTGGATAATTTATGACAATCCAGGGGAAGAAATGTTCATCTTCCATTGGGAGTGGGAGCTAACTCCAAACGTATTCCCATTGCTAGTAAGTAAAATTTTGCATTCAACCCATCTTTAGTCTTTCCTTTAATATATAACAATGTTCCAATCAAATGTTAGCATATATTCTTCTCCATGTTCATGACATCAATATTATGTTTCACTTCATGATATCTCCAATATGGTAGCTCAAAAAATATTGACCTTTTCTTCCAAATATGTCTATCATTTCCAGATTTATGTTTCTTTCCCAATGTCACATCAAGGTTTTGCACCCTCTCAAAATACACATCATGGGATAAAGTTTTTGGTGAAATATCAAATTCTTGGGAGCCATTGAATGCCTTTTTTGTCTTCTATAAGAGTGATACATAGGCGAAAACTTTCGATGACCCATGTATATTGTTTTCCTCCCATTATGCAATTGAAAAATATGAAGTCTATTTTTCGCAAATTGGACATGCTTTATACCCCTTAACACTATATCCAAACAAATTTCCATACACTGGGAAGTCATTTATAGTGAACATAAGCACTACATGTAGTTGAAAAAATTCCATTTTATAAGAATAATTCAACCTAATACCATCCTCCCATAAAAGTTTCAAATCGTCAATCAATGGTGACAAGAACACATCAATATCATTTCCAGGTTGCTTCAAACCAGAGATCATTATGCTCAACATGACGTATTTGTGCTTCCTACAAACTTCAAGATAGAGGTTGTAATTTACCAATAAAACAAGCCATGAACTATGTGTGCTACTGAGGGTTCGTATGGATTCATTCCATCTGTGCAAACCCGAAGTCTAAGATTTATAATTTCATTTCCAAATGTAGGATATTGCTCATCAATTTTCTTCTATTGTGGAAAATCAGCTGGATGATGTATTTTTCCATCACATATCTGCTCATCAGCATGCCATATTAACCTTTTTGCATCATGTGAATTAGCAAATAAACGTTTCAAACGATAAATTGTAGGAAGATACCAAAATACCTCGGAAGGGGTCTTTGTAATCTCTACATCAACCTATGACTTTTCTTTAAACTTATATTGTGATCTCCCACATTTAGGGAACTCTAAAAAAAATCATATTCCTTCTTATATATCCTACAATCATTCATATAGGAATGTATTTTCTTGTATCCTAATCCCATCAGGCATAATATTTTCTTGACCTTATAATGTGAATCTAGACGATCTTTGTCTTTTGGAAGAATTTCTTTCAACAATTTTAGAAGATATGTAAAACTTATTTCACTCCATCCATGTTTTTCCTTCATTTTAATCAATATTAATACTGCTGAAAAAAAAGTAAATTTTGTACAACTATGATACAATGTTTTTTCAGCATCACCATATAGATGTGCAACTGTCAGTTCTGTCTCGATTTGTTCTGCTGCAATATCATGAATCATTTCTTCAATTCCATTGGATTTACCATCTTACATATCATCATCATCAGTAGATCTAACATTATTTCCAAATTCACCATTCCAAATCCAAGGGATATAACTTGGATTAAAACCATGAAAAATCAGATGAACTTTGACCTCGCTACTTTTCAACTTCTTCATATTCAAACATTTCAGGCATGGATAGAAAAAATGTTACTACTTGGAACATTTTGTTTAGAAAATTCCAAAAAGGCATCAACACCTTTCTCATATTAATTACTCATTCAATATTCCATAATCCAACTTCAACTCACTATTACCTATAACAAATATCAAAATTATACAACTTTTTAAGATAATCCAATTTTATATTTATATGAAAAATATCATAATTTGGATATAAAACAATTATGAAATGTAAAACAAATATATGCTTGTTTAAAAAAGATATGCATGAAAATAATTTTAAAAATAAAATATAGTTAGATATAACAATTTTAAATTCATCTTGGATCTTTTCTTCTTAAGGTACACAAATAATATATCCTGGTCCAACTGGATACCAAATTCACCCTTCCGTAAACAAGAAATATGAAGTATAAATATTAAAATATGTATACATTCAGTTCTGAAAATTACACATATCCTAACGATTTGAAAACATTGGGATATCCCCTGAAATAGTTGGTATAGAATATCCCAATGGTTTCACACACTATTGTCATGATGGATGTTGCAATAGCCATATACCAACGGTTCAACAGGAACCATCGGTATAGACACCCTGAAGTTAATATATGCCAATGGTTTCAATGAAACCATTGGGATATATATATACCAACGATTCAAGAACCATTGGAATACATGTTTTCCAGCATATAATCTATTCCAACAGTTTCATGGAAACTGTTGGGATATATGTATACCAACGGTTCAAGAACCATTGGCATACTCTCTATAGTATATAATATATTGCAATGGGGGTGGGGTTGTCTAGGGGGTGGGGGATGTCCATGTGGGTGGGGGGTATCCAGGGGGTGGGGGCTATCCATGTGGTGGGGGATTTCTATGGGGGGGTTGTCCAGGGGTTCGGGGTTGTCCAAGGGGGTGGTGGTGTCCAAGGGGTGTCCAAGGGGGTGGGGTGGTGTCTAGGGGTGAGGAGGCTGTCCAAGGGGGGTAGGGGGTGTCCAGAGGGTGGGGGTGGTGTCTATGGGGGTGTGGGGGTTGTCCAAGGGGGTTGGAGTGTCTAGGTGGGTGGGGGTGGTGTCTAGGGGGTGAGGGGGTTGTCTAACCCCCTACCCACTTGGACATCCACCCACCCTTTGGAACCCCCCCCCCCCCCACCCCGCTCGAACACCCCCACCCCCTGGCCACCCCTACCCCCTTGGACAACCCCCTCACCCCCCTTGAACACCCCCCCACCCCCTGGACACCCCCACCCCCTTGGACAACCCCCTCACCCCCTGAACACCACCCCCACCCCCTTAGAAGCCCCTGGATTCCCCCACCCCCTTGGACAACCCCACCCCCTAGACATTTCCACCCTCATGGACCCCCCCATGGTAACCCCCACCCCCTTGGAAACCCCTTCCCCCTTTTCAAACCCCCTCACCCCCTGGACACCCCCACCCCCTTGGACAGCCCCCCCCCCCACCGGAAAACCCCCACCCCCTTGGACACCCCCTACCCCCTTGTAAACCCCCCTCAGCCCCCTCACCCCCCTCAACACCCCCCCTCCCCCACCCCTGGACACCACCTACCCCCTTGGAAAGCCCCCTCACCCCTAGACACCCCCACCCCACCCCCTTAGACACCCTATGGACACCACCACCCCCTTGGACACCCCCCCAGACATCCCCCTCCCCCTAGACACCCCCACCCCCTGGACACCCCCTACCCGCTTGGACAGACCCCTCACCCCCTGGACACCCCCCCCCACACCCCCACACCCCCGGACACCCCCACCCCCATGGACAACCCCACCAACCCCCTAGACACCCCCCCCCACCCCTAGACACCCCTACCCCCTTGGAAAGCCCCCTCACCCCCTTGGATACCCCTTGGACACCACCACCCCCTTGGCTAGCCCCCCCCCCTGGAAAACCACCCACCCAACTAGACACCCCCCTAGACACTCCCCCCCACCCCTGGACACCCATGACCCCCTTGGACAGACCCCTCACCCCCTGGACACCCCCACCCCCTAGACACCCCTACACCCTTGGATAGCCCCCTCACCCCCTGGACACCACCCCCCACCCCCTGGACACCCCTACCCCCTTGGACTACCCCCTCACCCCCATGGACACCACCCCTCACCATTTTGGACACCCCAAGACACCCCCACCCCCTTGAACAGCCCACCCCCCACCCCCACCCCCACACACACATGAAAGGACACACACACACATGATAGAACACACAAAAATCATAAACTTTCATGATATCACTTCCATGGTTTATTTTACCAGAAAATAATTTAACATGGTATAGAACACTATGACACTTACCATGATAGCAAGAACAAAGATATAAAAATAACATCTCAAAACATAAGTTTAGGGAATCGTGAAAAATAAAAAATGAAACTGAGGCGTGTGAGGATTTCTTTAGTGTTGTGAGTCAACCTGATAGATCTGGTGATAATAAAGATGATGAATGATGTTAGAAAAATGAGGTTAGAGGGAACGACTTCGAATAATCATTTCTAGGTTTTCTGTGCAAGAGAGATGAGTCGAAAGTCGCTCGATCAAAGAAAATAGAATAACCAAATATGGGATGCGATTAATTATTTAAAAACTTTATCATGTCAGTTATTGAATAACCAACATGATAAACTATTTTTTTATGTTTATAATGTTTATTATTTAATAATCGATGTAGAAATTCCTTCATCACATCGATTATTTTATAACTGACATGATGAACCAATTTTTCCAGCTTTGCACATTAGTTATATAGAACCAATGTGAAAAATAACGACGTGTTAAATGTTCTTTTCAGTAGTGAGGAAACAGCTAGTCCATACTGAGAATGAAATGAAAGCCTATAATCTCAAGGATTAAGTGGTTCCATAAGAAATGATGTTTTCCTTCCTCAATAGGACAGTATGTGCACTAGTGTATACTCTCATAATGTATACCCAAAATCATATAAAGCATTATAACGCCACAATATTTATCAAAATGAATCCTAAGACTCTCCATAGTAGGTGAATATATGAAGGAATGTGATTCACTTGTATTGAATAAGGTAAAAATAATAGTGTAGGCTTCTAGAGTAGTACCTAGAGCAGTAGATGGCTCATCGTCCTTCACCTCTAGTATAGGTTGCACTGAATAAATCTAGACTAATCCTCAACCGTGTGTTGCAACCTGACTAACTCGAGAGGATCTACTCTGTTGGTGTTGTATATATGAATCTTGGATTTCATATCCATTACCTCCTCCTAAATTTTTATAGCTAGTATTACTCTAGTTACCCCCTGGCTAGGTGCTACTAATCCTACTCCTAAAGGTGGAGCTATCACAAATTCTCTCCCACTCGACACAGATGGGAAGGTCCTACAAAAACACTAAAGTTGTCCCAATATTCTATAGCCTTAGAACTTGAAGGGATATCTAAGAAACTTTGTATTCTTGTTACTATACTTCCCACATTATTGAAATAAAACATATATTTCTATAGGTAGCATCTGGTTATCGCTGCTCGCACGCATAGTCTCAAAGTGTCACTTCTGACCGCTAGTCAAACCACTTATCTATCTTGGTTCTGAAACACCCTAGCTCACACTTTTATCTTCCCTTAGGTTCTACTCAGTGATGAGGTCCTCTTTAACTATATTTGACATGGTAGTCAACCATAAATGTTTTACCTGAGAATGAATAGGATGCCTCAGACCATCCTTAAATCATCTCACTTTCATTGGATCATCATCCATATAGAGAGGCATGAAGTGTTGAAGATATTTAAAATTGTCTAAATAGTCAACAACTTTCATAGAACCCTACTTTGGGTTCATGAAATCCTTGGAATGATCACCCCTCAAGGTCTCAATGAAGAAATATCCATAGTAACTCGATTGGAAATCCTTCAAAATCACTTCCCGATACTGACCTACCTGATTAAGAATATCCCACCATTGTTTGGTGGATCCTTGAATCATATAATTAGTATGTTCCACTGTCCTCTCATGAGGTGTCTCCATATTCTCAAATATAGTCTTAATTATCTCTAACTATATCTCTGGAACATGTAGTCCACCATCCCTCAAAAACATGGGTGGATGCTAATTCGAGAACTCCTAAGTCAACTCTCCCATAGAAGGGGTAAAATGTGGAGCTCCCTATATCTTCTAGATAATCCATAGAAAATATTCTCTAAATCAGGCATCATTTCCTACCTTGGTAATTGGAAGAGGTGCCATTGTGGCACTACTAGAGGTATCACTACCGGATCAGGGACCACCACCTCTAGAGCATCGTATTCGACACCTTCCTAGTGTATGACACAAGGATTTCATGGTGGAATAACTCTAAAAATTACAAACACACATATCATAAGAGATATAATAGCGATAACATCACATATACTTGAATAGGATGGGTACAAGCCTTCTTAAGTGATAATAACACCTCTCTTCCAGCTCAAAGAGTCAGATCTAGAAGATAAAACATTTCTTTAGAACATAAGAGATGCTACATGCTTCCCACTACTAAGGTCGGGTTTAGGTCAAGCTATGTGTTTTAAAATTTTCATGTAATTTTAAATTCATATTTACATTTTAATCACCTTTATATGGTTGAACAAAATGGTTTAACACTTCGGATCCATAAGGGCTCATACACCTCATGAACTAAGGTATAACATCCATTTAATCCAAACCAAAACACATTATATTCCATGATTCCAATGGTCCATGACTCAATGTTCCATAATTGACTACTTAGGGTGTTCGTTGTATCCTAAGAAAGAAAACACTTTTATGTTACGAAAGGTACTCGAAGTAATAATTATGTTTCTCAATTTCATATAAGTATCATTAGCCAATAATTATTATATTTATAATAGTGAAATCACTCATGGAAATCATAGGTAATGAAAACAACACAATGCTTCTATATGGCTTGGTATATACATGGAATGTGAATTTATTACAAGGTTCCTAAAATGATCTATGATAGATTCTTCCTTTCCCTTATCTTGTTGATATAAAGATGAAATTTAAACCACAATAATATCAAAAATAACATCCCAATTCAAGTGTGTCACCAAACAGTGGAATCAAATGAACTCTAATATGAAAATCGAGATAGTAGTAATTTCTGTTCTAGGAAATTTTGATTTTCTGGTACATGGTTTAGCTACTCCTAGACATAGATCATTTCTAAATTCCAATACCTTATTAATATTATAACTATTGTCTCAAAATATAAAGATAATAAAATAAAGTCTATGATACCACTTTGTGATATCCCAACCCAAATTCCACTAAATGGTGCCCCTAGCCGGTGGTCCACATGGCCTCAAGCATGCCTCCCCAAATTCCATAGGCTTCTGGCTAGCAGTGATGGCCTAGGGTGTGCCTGTGGGGAGGATATTACCTTAGGTTATATTAAAATAGTGGTGAAATATATAGGTAAATAGTGGAAGTATATTTAATATGGAAAAGATAGAAAAAGAAAGAATAAACATCTAAGCACAAAATAATAATCAAAATTAGTAAACTGAATCATATACAGATGATGATGATTCCATGTCTCTATAAAATAGGGAAAACATGTATACATGGCACCAAGCATTCAATACAGTACATGATATACAAAAAGAAAAAAATCAAAAAATTATCCAAGCATCCTGAGCTTCAGTCTAGTTATATGCTACCAAGATTCCATCCTAAGTCAGGCAAGAAGTCACACATCTATAAGTGGATGTTTCACTTTATATACACCTACAAGAATATAGTCTTCCTGGGTGCTATTGGAATCCCAGATAAGGTGTGAGATAAACTATGTAGGCCACCACCAATGGAATCTATAAATATCCAGTCAATGTATATAATATTGAAGTGTGAAAATACAATAATCAATAATTAAAACTATAAATGGGTCGGCTCTAGTTCCTGAAGGACACCGGTTTGATAGTACTTACTTTGGCCTTAGCCGGATAGTCTAAACATGTAACCATATGTATACACATATATGGACTGTATATGTAGTGATGTCTACAATAATATATGTGGCTACTGCCACTAGCCTGGACCCAAATTGTAACTCAAACCTCTATAATTTGTAGTAAGAGTATAATAAGTATCAAGGGATTTCATGCCCAGTATCATAGTAATAAGGTTCACTATGCCCAATATCACAGTATAGGGTCATCATGCCCTATATCACAAGAGTAATGGATTCCATGCTCGTATCAAATATAGGGTCATCAGGCCCATTTACCAAAATTAATGAGGTTCTCCATGCTTATACATCATAATATTGAATAGTAATCATTGTATTTAATATAATCCAATGGATAGTTCATAATTCATTATCATTTAATAATAACGGTGTAACCATTGTTCCATTTAATTGGGTGATGTGTTTGTACCACTCACCTCAACATATTTCAACATGATTTGATAAGTGTGTTAGCTGTTCTACGATAAAATAATTACCCATATGATTTATAATATCAAAATTGGAAGTCATGCCAAAACTATTTAGATGGTGGTTTTTTATTTAATCATTTATATTCTCTTTAGATAAGTGGGAACTCCATGTTTGATAGGGGAGATTTCAACATTATAACAGAGCCCGTGGAGAAAAAGGTAAGGGGGGTGTTCCCTCGTAAGGCCATCATGGAGTTTGTCCAATTCATGGATGGAAAGGGTCTCATGGAAATGGGATATACAGGGGATCCTTTCATAGGGTGAAACAACCAAAATGGGATCAGGAGATGCTGGAGTCATAACGATTGATTCCTAGAAAATATCCATGTTCTTTCATCCTTCCCAAATGCCACGGTTAACCATCTGACTTGTGGAATTTCAGAACACTCTCCTTTATAGCTCTCTTTGTCTCCAAGATAGGTTTTCCATGAGAATTTCAAGTTTTTGGCTTAGTGAATCAATGACCAGGGTTACCAAAGGTTGGTTAGGGAGGTTTGGGGCGATCCGGCTCAGGGTCACACATGGGTGCTCCTCCAAAACAAGCTTAGATGCCTCAAACAGGGCCTCTAAAGCTGGGAAAGGGATCTTCTTCCAACTGATCAGAATCTTGAGGTTCTCTAACGAGACATTAAGAGGTTGTAAGCTAGCCTGGAGGTTTCTTGTGATGATTTTGTTTTTGGTTCCTTATCAGATAAGAATATAACACTAGAGGAGCTTCTTCTATCTCAGGAAAGGAAGGATAGAGAAAATTATCAGATAAAGTGGATTCGTGAAGGGGACAAAAACACCGCGTTATTTCAGGACTACATTAAGGAGTAGCATCACCCATTAAAGATAAAAATTGCCTTGGAGGATGGAACATTCACTAGTGACAGAGAGGTGTTGGGGGGCATGGCTCACTCTTTCTTCAAAGACTTGCTAGCAGGCCTGAACTTGAACTGGCCAAATGGATACCCGAGGGGGGATAAGAGCTTTGGGATGTGATCCCCTGTATGGTTTCATCACAAGATAATATTTTTCTATAAGAGATACCATGGGAGGGTGATATCAATATATCCATGATGATTTTAAATCCCAAGAGTGCACCAGGTCTGGACATCTTTCCATGAACGTTTTACAAGGGATCCTGGTAGGTCATCAAGGGCAATGTCATCACGGCCATTCAGGAATTATTTCATGGGGGAAGTCTACTGTGGGTTTCATGTGCTAATTCTCTAGTTCTCATCCCAAACATCAAATATCCCTCCTCCCCCCTGCATTATTGACCAGTGAGTTTATGCAATTTTCCTTACAAAATTCTGGCATGCATCATTAATGAAAGATTATAATTGCATCTTCCCTGATGGATATCCCTCGAACAGTGTGGTTTTGTCCATGGTCACTCCATCCAAGGGGAGATTGCACTATCTATGGAGATGTTTCGTGACTTAAACACCAATTCACACAGATCCAATGTGGCCATCAAATTGGATATGAACAAGGCACATGACAGGGTAGAGTGGGGATTCATCAATAGGGTGGTCAACAAAAGTGGTTTCTCTCCTTGGTCATGCAACCTTCTCTTTAGATGATTTAGTTATCCCTAGATGGAAGTGTCTTTTATGGGTTTTTCTCATGTTTTCTTCAAATAAACTATAGGTTCGGGTCAAGGAAATCCCATTTCCCCATGTATTTTCATTATCATGCAGGATACCCTAAGTCGCATGATCAACAGGGCCATGGCTAAAGGTGATATCCTTCCATATTGAAGGAAATGGAACCGCCCATACATTTCCCATTTGATGTTTGTTGATGACACCATAATTTTATCTAATGCGTGTAGGATATCACTTTTTAGTTTAGACAAGATCCTTGAGGGGTATTTCTACTAGAGCGGTCAAGTGATCAATAAGGAAAAGATCAACTTCTTCATACTGAAGAGTTGTGCTGAAAATAGAGTCACCCATATCTACCTTAGGCTGGGCATACAACGATGATATTTTCCTCTGGAGTATCTTGGTGCCCCAGTCTCCTTAGGCAAACTCTGCATACGCGACTTCGATCGTGTGGTTAGCAAGATCACAGGATGCGTCCTCAACTGGAAGAACCTCCTCTGGTATTTTGGGGGATGGATTTCAATGTTTAACAGTGTACTGGAAGCCAGGCCTGTTCACACTCTGGCATCCACCTCTATCCCGAAGGCCATTATCAAATCCATTGAAAAAATCATCACAGGTTTCATTTGGGACGAGTTATCAGAGGGGAAACTTCATTGGGTTTCATGGGATAAAATGGTGATGCCCATTCATGGCGGGGGGGATTAACGTCAAGATCCTCGCTAACACTATATGTTGTATGCATGCAAAGCTCATGAGAGAAATCATTGAGGGTCGAACGCTATGTAGGAAGACCATGTCCATCATCGGGGGAGGAAATTTAAAGAATTTAATCAGTCATATATCTCACCTTGTGTCAGCAATTTTCTCTCTCATCCTGACTCTCAAACGGGACTCTCGATAGATTTTTGGGGAGGGCAAGATCCAGTTCTGAAATCACAACTGGGAAGGCAATTCCATAGGATATTCGGCATGACCATCTCCCAATATCTCCTTCAAAGAGGCAAGTTTTCACCCTTATTTCTTTAGGTCAGTTCTGTACATGGAACATAGGACGGTATTTGATCTTATATTCATCAACTCTGAAGAGGACAGATGCGTCTTCACTCCCTCCAACTCGGGGAGGTTCAATTCTAAGGATTTCTATCAGTCATCTCATACTTTGGCTCAACAGGATCAATGGAATGCTCTAGTTTGGTGCAATAATATTCCAATGAAGTATAATTTTCTCCTTTAGAGGATTAGGAACCAAGGTATCCCTTCAGACGATAACATCAAAAGAATGGGCATTAGCCTGACATCCCATTGCCTCTGCTGCAAAAACAGGTGGGATGATTTTGTGAGCCACATTTTCTTTGAAGGTGATTGGGTGAATGGAATTTGCAGGGATTTTGGTGACTTCACGGCATTCTCCTCAAGAGATTAGAGGGGAACCCCTTTCTTGGATCACTGGTCTAACAGAATAGAGTAGGCGGGTCCGGAGGTTACTAATAGAATAGTGATCCTAAGTGTTGGGTGTTGGTGTTTATGGAAAGCCCGTAACAAATCTCGTTATAAGGGGTGCTCCTCTATAGGGAGGTATATCATCACAAGGGATAAGAGTATCCTGGTTGATATGGTTTTGTAGATTAAAAATTGGAATGAAGCTCCCTCCCTTGAAGGGATGATGGTATCCTCTCCTAGAGTTCACTCCCCTGCTCTCAGGCCTCTGGTCCACAGGGTTCAGTGGGTTCCCCCTAATGTTTGTCTAAAAATTAACATGGATGGGTCATGAATCTTTATAATCATGCATAGAGGAAGAGTAGTTTAGGTCAGAAAGGGTAGTGTGGTGTTGTCCTATACAGCATTTTCTGGAAATGGAACCTCCATTGTGGTATAGGCTATGGTGGTTCTGATAGGCCTAAGTCTTTGCGATCAAGAGAACATCCATCCTTCAGAGGTTGAAACTAACTCAATGGTTATTCACGATTCCCTCCAGGGGAAAGGTCCCACTCAATGGTCCATTTCTTACAAGAATGGGAAATGCAGGACAATCCTCAAGAATAATTTTAAGGTTTCCTACACCTGGAGGGAGAGGAATAATGTGGAAGACCACATGGCATCTTTGGATGGACAAGGCTCTGACGTCAAGTGCTTACTCAATGTTTCTTCCTTGAAACCAGAGAGGGTTAACCTAATTTGAGGAAATTCCCTTGGTATTCATTACTTTAGCCCCCCCCCCCCCTAGGCCCTGTTTCCCTTTCTTGGCTCCATTGTTTTCTAAAATAAATATGAAACTGATGATGATGATAAGTGATCGACCCATCAAAGCGGTGGACACAATGGAAGGGGACCATTAAAGGTCGTAAGGTTATCAAATAAGGCAAACCTTTAAGAGAATATTAAATTTAGGGGAAATTCATGTTGAAACCCTTATATTAAACAATGGAATGTGTTATAAAACACCTCAATATGAGGGATAAATACTAGACCACCTACCTCGAGCTTATAGTACTCTCCTTGCCCAGTATCGACCATTTGTTTGGTCCAGATTGAGAGAAAATGGAAGAACGGATCTACACCCTAGAAATAGGGAATATGAGATCACACCTAAATAGAACATCCAATAAAAATAGTAATTAATAAATCATCCTAGGGATTAAAGATCTTACCTATATGAATCCAATGATACCAACATATCTAGAATATGACATCGGATAGTGAAACAGGATCAAAATCTATAAATAGGATGCTTGGGAGCTCTAATGTGAAGAATGGTAGGCCTATTGTCCACTAGATAATATTACAATATTAGAGGTAAATTAATAGATTTTTAAGGGTGAAATTTTCATTTTACCCAAAAAATACAGGGTTTTACTATTTGACCACACATTTGGTCAAACTATGCGCCAACCGCGTGCCTCCCACTGTCTAAGGAGGGACCACACATTGGTTTATGAACATAGTTTGACTAATCGTGTGAACCCCATGATTCACACTCTACAAAAAAATTCATATTCTTCTACATGGTCATGCACCCCTATCTACAAAGTTTC
This sequence comes from Viscum album, assembly GCA_963277665.1. Taxonomy (NCBI): domain Eukaryota; kingdom Viridiplantae; phylum Streptophyta; class Magnoliopsida; order Santalales; family Viscaceae; genus Viscum; species Viscum album. Next base: position 1,387,092,201 of record OY728123.1, read on the forward strand.
CTCAAACTGTGAAATCACTTGATACCCTCTTTTAATCCCTCGCACGATTAAGGAAACAGTGCGGACTTGCACTAATGATTTCTAGTAAATGTGAAGCTTAGTCCTTTTCTCCTTCAACTAGGTTTCTGACCTCCAAACAACCCTCGGAAACCCATGAAAGAACCATGAACACATTATTCATCCATATTAGGTCCCAAATAAATAATTAAACATAATTTTAAAGGATCCATACCTGATAGAAAATCTGTATTCTTACATAATGTTCTCAACCAATCTCTCTAAATTATTGCTTTCTTTTACCCAATAAAACCTATTATATAAATTAAAGTTTTATAGAATCAATATTAATAATATTTTGAAATAATATTACACTTATGGAAAATCACTTATATACCTTCCTCAAAAACCATTCAAAAAATAAATATGTCGTTATACATACGTGCGGATTACCGCCCCCATGAATGGCATACATGATTTTTCATCACTAAATGAAAAAGATGGTTCTAAAATTCAATTTTTTGAATTAATATAATATTTATAATATTATCTATATTATGAAAATATAATCTAATTATTACATTATTTATGTACTATGTAAACAATTATCTCACTTATGCGTACGGGCTGACTACCACCTCCACGAAAGTGACGTTTTTTTTTCATCTAGTATTTTATTTATTATAAAACTATCTCAAAATATGATTAACTGCATAAAAAAAGTATAAATAATATCATTTTTATTCTTTAATAATGATATTATATCAAAGGAATCACTTTCTTAATCATACTCTCCCATAGATTATAGCTTGTTTTTCTTTGGGTTGGTTTAACCACCTAGTTGAACAAAGCTCTAAATTTTTGTAATATAAGAATATGGAAACTAAACTAATTGTGTTATTATAAATTAATAAGAAAAAAAATTCACTTATATAGATATTATTTAAATGTTATACTTATTTTTATTTTATCTCCATTTTGTTCATTATAAATTATTGAAACAAGCTCGTCGCCAAATGTCATTACTCATAACCAAAATACTTATGAAATTATATTAGAAAATTATAAATAATTTAAAAAAATATTATAGTACCAAAAATGATCTTTTAATGATGAAATTTTAATCTATAAACAATAATTGACACCTCCATTACAAAATTAGTAATAAATAAACAATCAAACTAATAACATCTGATGATAAAAAAATATATAACTAACTAATATATTGGTAATAAATTATTATAAATATATATTATATGCATGAATAAGGATTTTAAATTGGTTATTAAGATAATTATTTTTTTATGAAAGATTTTAGAGAATGTTCAGTAAGCAGGATTTAAGGTAACGATAATTTTCCTCTATTTTCATTTCTATGATACATGTTTTATATTATGAACCATAATTTCTTTTATACGATGTATTCACTACCCAATTTCCTTAAATTATAATAAAAATCTTTCATTTCATGATATATAAATTTAAATTTCATTATAACCCTATTATTTTTATATCACCATTGTTTTAAGGGGTTTTCTTGACTCGGTTTCTTTTTTGGGGTCATAATTATTACTCAATGACTACTGTTTTACAATATGGATTTTCTCTTATTCTATAATGATATTATAATCTATTTCTTCCCTGTTTTTGGGGAATTAAATTTATGGATTTATTTCTTCATAAATTTTTATGATTTTTATAATAACTATCATCCTTCCCAAGTAAGATCATTTTCCTCCATGTCTAGTTTTTCTCTTCCTACCAATGTTCTCTTTTGTATTTGGAAACCCAATTTTGTGTTCTCTCATGTGAACTTCATGTTTTCATTATCCTATTTTCAAAATTAATTTTTAATACCATTTTCATGATATGGGACTTCAAAAAGTTATTTTAAAATATTAAAAATTTTATTCATCCTTTCATAATCAAATGTTTTATATTCCAATCTACATTCCTTTTGATAACCTTCATGTGTTTTCAAGGATTTATTATTGAAGATTATTTTTAAAAGTAAAATTTTTCTAGTTTTTTTAGGGGTATTAATTCTTATAACTCATTGATTTGTTTTTTTTTTGATATTTTAGGTACTAAGAAGAGTCTTAGAAGATAAAGGAGGGGAGTTATGTAGAAATTCTAGGTACAAGGTGGGATTGTGGGATAGAGGATTGTGTTGCTATGTGGAATCCATTTGGGAGATGAGGCTACAATGTAAACTAAGCATAGTGTCATAGAATATCAAGGGTGAGTTTTGGGTAATTCTTATAATCTCAATACCCTTATAGTGTGGGGGTTAGGATGCATCATTAAATCCTATGAGGTAAGTTCTAGTGGTTCTTCCTTTTTCAGGTTCACTATGCTATAGAGATGAGCTATAGAGTAGACTCTTTCTTTGGCAATTAGTATTCTACAACATGGTGGTCCCTTCACATCATGTTCCTTTTCCTAATTTATAGTATTTTTTCATGTTCAATTTCTTGTTCTTGTACATTTATTTGACTAGATGTGTTTTGGTATAGTCTCTTTCATTATATCGTAGTTTTTTCTAGTTCCATCACCTTTGTATCATGGTGTAAGGCATTGCACTATGGAATTATAATTTCTATTTTGCATATAAATTATTGAACCTCATTTAACTTTTATTTCTCCCAAATTTTTCTCTCAAACCCTAAGTTCTCGAGAGATCTTATTTAAGTCCATTGAATCCCATTTTATCAGATTCAACCTCTTCCTTATAGAGATTAATTACTGGTGATATGAGATGATTTTTCCCTCTATATATTATGTTTTATTCTCTATTAGGATATTTTTTCTATTGTTATGAATTTTCATGTTATGCCTATTAATCTCCTTCATTATAATGAATTTATTTTGATGTTTTTTAGTGTGTTCATGGTGTGATGTCCTTGTAGGGTTGCAAATTTTAAATTGGAGAGGTAATCAGAGATATACATTATTGTTTGGTTCTTGTTTGAAGAACCTTCAAATACTTGATGTAGGGGATATGTTTTTTGTCCTTGTTTTTATGTAAAATTATAAATCTATCATACTTTATCTCATTAGTTAATGGTGGAATTAACTTTAATGGTGATTAAACTAGAAGTAAAGATAGAATTGGTTTTGGGTTGTAGTGATCACATTTTTTTACACTATGTTAATGGCTTGCCTATTGATTTTATAAATATTGTGATATATTTTTTTTATCCTATGGTTTATAATATTTTATATTATTAGGAATTATCTAAATAAAATAAATTGGATAATACTTTTTGGTTAAGAAATAAAGATTATTTTTAATCATTATCTTTCTTTTTTATATTGGATGGAAATAAAAGTGATGCTTAAATAATTTTTAAATAACTTGAATATTTTTATAGTTAATGCATTAAGGTGTCTATGGATATAACTTATGTTAATTGAATCGGTAAATTCAAGATAGTAACAAATTGGATATTTTCAAAAGATAATTTTTTGGGGTGGAGTGATATTTTTTCTTATGAATGATAAATTCCTTGGTTCTAAGGCCTAGATTCCCTATTCACTATTTGTTGTTTTCTTTTTTCCTTGTGTGTTTTCTATGGATGTGATCCTTGTTATATGACATGATGTGATCTTGTGATGGATGATGGTTTGGTGATATTTGGGTAGGGATTTCTGGGTTTGTGGTAGCAGTTAATTATTGTGATGGTGGGATGGATAGTGATATGCATGGTGGTTTCAGTCATCTAGATATGCATGGTTTATTCATCTTTTATGGTAGCTTAGGATGAGTCATGGAGTACCTGGAGTTATAGAATGGTAATTTTAAATGAATTGAGCTTTGAGGTTGGATGATTAATGAAAAAATTTATAATGATAATTATTGAGGAACCGTAGAAGATGTTATATTATTCTTGGAGGGTATGGATTTTAGTTGAAAATTATATAAAATGAAATTCACACTATAAGAATTCATTAAAAGTATCTTGGAATGTTTGTGTTCTTATAAGATATCTAGTTATTAGCGATGGTAATTGGGAGTCTAAGTGATGATTGATATAGTTGAGATTAAGGCTAGGTAGTTTCTTATTGTGTGGTTTGTGAGAGATATATATATATATATGTTATGTATGTTATGTGATTTCATTCACTACCCCACCCATGTTGGTAGGGAAATCGAAACTAGTGGACTCTAGAGGGTGTTTTCCCTAACATATAGCTTGGTGATGAATGAATAGATGACTACCACTTCTTTCCCTGATCTCATCTCCTGGTAGTATTATGTGCTGGTATGCATGGTGATTACTTTAACATATATGTGTACAGAGGGTTGTGATGTCTTTTTTTATTTTCATACACATGTTTTTCTATAAATAGTATCTTAAGGATTATTATAGTCATATTTTGTATGGGTTGTGATGGATTGAGGTATAATACATGATATAATGGTTGTAATGGATCCTGAAAACTAATTTATTACTATCTAGATATGTGGATGTTGATGAAAATATTATGGGATTTGGGTGCTTGTTATGTTACATTTTCCCATGTGTTATTGGGTAGGATTATTTTTTAGAGAGATATTGATCAATACATGTGATGTTGGGGAAATGCAGTAAACCATTGTGGAAGTAGTAGAAGGGTACCTGTACCTTAATTATTATGTTGTATATTATATTATAACTCATATGTGATACTTGGTGAGTGATCCATTGTGACTTGAGAAACATAGCATGCCTGATTAGGTGACAAGTTAGATTCACTTATTTATTCACTAGGATTTATTATACTTCCTTAATTGTTTTTATGAGATACACTAGGTAAGATCCTATTAAGTATACTTGTTATTATCACTCTATGTCTATATAAATTGTTTTTTAGGTTCTTAGGTTATGTTTGGTGATCAGGCTGAACATTAATATCCCATGGAGTTGTTCAAGAGTTGTTTGGGATTCGAGGTCATTGCTAAGTATTTTATTTTGGTACTTGTAGTTTTTTTTTCATTTGTTCTAGTCTGTATAGAATTAAATGCATGTACTGGAATTTTTAATTTATCTTGATCTTGATTTTTTTGGTGGTATCATCTTATCTATTGTTCTTCATGATATCTTATAAGGAAATTCCTCCTATTGTGAGTATGATATACCCTTGGTTCTTGTTGACAACCTATGGACTATTAGAGGAAGGATTTGTGTATCATTATATCTCTTATCTCATTGCCAACCTAGGAGGGTTATACCTTTATGGGGAGGGGTCATGATAGAGTGGTATCAAATGGGACAGTTTGAAGAATAAGATGGAGTTTGGAGGTTTGTACTGGTGAGGAATCTATGGGTTAGTATTGAAATGGTGTTAATTGAGCTTAGTGTCTGATGTAAACAAGGGAAACTGACTAGGGAATAGGTATTCAAGACCCCCTATGATCCTATGTATGGACATTTAATTTTACTGATCCTACTAAAATAAGTGATATCAGTTGAAGGGTAGAGACCTAGGTAAAGATCATGCACTATTATTATTTATACATGTGTTTAAAATGGGTAAAAAATAGGATTAGGGTGAACCATAATTAATTAATCTTAAATATTCCATATTTTAGGATTAGGATTCCTTAACCCTTTATTCTTTTTCAAGTAGATATCCATGTCGACGTCCTCATTAGGTTTGTACATAATATGTTTAGAAGGATGTTTCAATAAATCTTCACAAGGTTTATGTCAAAAATGAATAAAATTAGTGGAGGATGTTATAAGAGTTTCAACACTAAAGTATGTATAATTATGAGGGTTCCATTTTCGATTTAGTGATAGAAGACTTATTGGAATCAGTAGAGATATCCTTCAGTTTGATCTATGCTTATAAGGAACTCTAGGTTTCATTGGTGGTGGTGGTGGTGATGTATGAGGTAGCCAATTAGTGGAGATTATTATTCCTTAGGGATTTTGAGGAGTCAAATATATATTGGTAGAAGTTTTTAGATCAAATCCAAGACAAGTTTCTTTCTTTGACCACAAAGGCTTCCAGTCGTGAGGAGTTTCTTAGCCTTCGAGAAGGGAATGACAACATGTAGGAGTTTGAGATCCATTTTAGTAACCTTATTTGATATACTTCAGACCTATTTTCATATAAGGAGGCCAGGGTGAGGAATTTTTAAGAGGCTTTATATCTAGAGATTCATGTTAGGTCTCACCATTTATGTTGTTGACATGTCTTTAGGTACTGGTAAGAGATAATGTTATTGAGAAGATGTTGGTTGAAACCATATCATCACAAGAGTGGATTCATCATGATTCTCTATATAGAAGAGCTATGGTATGGGGTTCCTAGTTTCTAGGACATAAGGATTTTCAGATAGCTAGGTGTAGGTCCCAAAAATATTCATATTTTTTTGTTGTGATTAGTCTCTCTAAAGCATATACCAAAGGATAATATGTTTTTTTGTTATAGAGGCCATGGTCATTAGTGGAAGGATTGGACAAATTTTCTAATAAGATAGTTTGTGTTTTGTATTCCACTTCAGGTTTTGTCATTGCAGCAGTATCTGCCAAGGTAGTAGTAGTAGGGTTTTTAGCCTATGATCATTAAAGAAGAGATTGGGTAGGTAGAGGATATCCCTATAATTATTCATGTCCCCAAAGATTAGAGTGTTTCTATGGAGTTGGTATCCATCAAGGTCATAGAGGTTGTGGAGAAATTTTTGTTTAGTTGTATAATCTATATTTTTTACACCAAGAAAGTCAGGAATCATTCGAGGTATAATTTTCTTATTTTATACTTGGGTTCATGCCTTGTTTGATTCAAGATATATGCACTCCTTCATATTAACTTCCATGGTCCATGATTTGAGACTTTATGTAGAGAAATTTCCATTTCCATTAGTATCAACTATGTTATTTAGAGGTTGATCTAATTTTTGTGAAGTATGTAGAGATTCTAAGCTAATATTTGGGCATCATCTCTCCTGGGGATACTTCCTATGTTTTTGGATATGACCATATGATATCATATTCAACATAGAGTGCCTATATTCACTCCAGGTTGTCTTGGATTTATTCAAGAAGTAAATTATGTTTTATGATGTTGATATAGAATCTTTCTTGTTATTTGGTGAGAAACACCCTCAGATGGGATGTTGGTGTGTTCTATATTGGTCTTCCTTGATGGATGAGTTGATTATAAGTTTGTAGGATGTTCAGTTGATGGTATTTTATAAGTTTGTGGAAGAGTACCCTGATGTCTTCCCTGAAGTAGTTGTGGTGTTATCTCCTCAATGAAATATCGAGTTTAGGATAGATTTATAGCTAGGAACTTCTCTTATCTTGATGTATCTGTATGGGATGGAACCTTTTAAGTTGAAAGAGTTGTAGATAAAAATCAATGATCTCTTTTAATGAGGTTTTATTTTGCTGAGTGTGTCCCCTTAGGGTTGTCCAATTTAGTTCATGAAGAAGGTCGATGGAATTATGCGTCTATGTATCGATTATCATCACTTAAATCAGGCGATAGTGAAGAATTTCTACCCTCTTCCATGTATTAATGATTTATTTGATCAGCTGAAGGGAGCTAGTTGGTTCTCAAATATTATTCTATGATCGTGATATCACCAGATATGAATAAAGTATAGAGATATGACAAATTCCATTTTTTTATTATGAGATATATGTCTTCATTGTAATGTTTTTCAGTGTAAAAAACACTAAAAATGTATTCATGGTATTGATGAATACAATTTTATGATATTTTCTGAATAGATTCATAGTAGTTTTCATTGACAACATCATTGTGTAATCTGCGTCTAAGGAGGAGCATTCAAAGTATCTACGAGCCATTTTTTGAGTTCTTTATCATCATAAGATATTCAAGAAGATAAAAAGTGTGATTTATAGGCTCATGAAGTTTGTTTGTTGGTGAATTTCACATCTCAGTGTGAAGTAGTTATGAATCCTTTGAAGACTATGGTGGTTGTTTCTTAGAAATCCCCCAAAAATGTTTCATAGGTGTGAAGTGTCCTTGATCTAGTAGGATATTATAGGAGTATCTTACCTGAATTATCTCGTATTTTAACTCCTATGATAGCCTTTACCAAAAAGGATTATTCATTATTATGGACTGACTATTGTCGGGTTGCTTTCGATTACCTAAAGAAGAACTTGGTTAGCACCCCAGTTCTTTGTCTTCCAAAAGAGGGAGTCCAGTTTGAGTTATACTATAATACTTTTCATCTTTCTTTGGTTGGTGTCCTGATACATCATAGAACGGTTTTTATGACCCCTATGAACATAACTCACCCACCCATGATTTTGAGTTAGCATCGGTCATGTATTCCTTAAAGTTGTGGCAGCACCAACTCATTAGTGAATGCTTTTTAGTTTTAATATATCATAAGATACTTAGGTATTTCCTCTCCCAGCATAACCTAAACTTATGATAATGATAGTGGATGGACTTATTACAATATTTTAACTTCAATATTTCTTATACATAAAGAAAGGTAAATGATGTTTCTGATGCACTAAGTAGGAAGTCACGCATTGATATCATGCATGAGTCTAGAGATTATTAGAGAGTGGTGGAAGAACTCTCTATGATGCATCTCGATATGGGATAGGTTGGTGGCATAGGATTTCTTTTTTAGATGATGTTGGAGTAATATTTAGGTCATTATTTGGAGGAGTACTAGATGGGGGATTCTAAGGTGTAGGTCTGGCAAGATTGAGTTGTCTATAGTGATTCCCCTAAATGTTGGTTTGAGGATGATCAACACATATTGTTGTTTAAAGGGAATTTTCCATTCCTTTGGTGATTTGTGAGGTGGTTCTCTATGATTTCCACATTTCACCTTTATCTATATATCATAACATGACAAGATATGCCGTGTTCTCATAGGTTAGTTTTGGTGTATTAGGTTGATACATTTAGTTTCAGAGTTATTTTGACCTAGGACTAGGACAACCTGATATTTGGGTTTCATAAGGGGATTAAAATCACTTCACAATCCTAAATATGGGTCTAGGATCCTATATTAAAATAATTACCAATGTGTTTTATTCATGGAACTATAAATACCCAATGGCTCCCATATTTGTATCAAGTTATAGGCCTACTTTCCAAAGGTAGACTGTCATTGGGGTTTCTTTCCAATGAATCTTAAGAACGCACATTGGTCGATTGGATGGGATTCCATAATCAAACTACTAGAATATGATTCTATATTCATGGACTAATATCAATGATTTATAAAAATAGTTTCTATATCCAACATATAGTCATGGGCTATAAAATGCATGTAGTAGTATACCACCCCACTCACCCATTTCTCACTAGACCCAAAACTACTCTCGTAGTATTCCTCCTCCATATAACCATCCTCCTGTGACATGTCCACCCAACCTCCTAGTGATACTACTTCTCTAACATGGATCTGATTCCACCATCCCACCTTTCCATTGACATGACTCAAAAATAGCCTCCCCACCACCCTTTTGATGTGACTCTAATGCGGACTCCCCACCTCCCCATGATCCTCCTCTGCTGATGCGGCTCGATACATCTTGATGCACCTATACCATATCCACACAACCTCCTTCAATCCTCAACCTATAGCACAGTCACCACACATCCCAGATAACCTTCTTGTCTGACGTGACCACCCCACCTCCTGATATCTCACTCAAAACCCAGCCCTACACTTGTGATCTACTTCCTCCAATGATTTCATGATAAACCTATTTAGTTGAACCTAGAAAATATTTCATTCTATGATTTCTCATGAAAAAAACATGCCTCTTACTCTTATATTGAATTATATTTTTATAACTGGTTATGGTTCCCAATACAGTTCATTTTTTCGGGGTTATAGTTAACATGATTCTTATTTCTATTTTGTTCTTCTCAATTAGCCACTATAAATGGATTTATTTTTATGAATTTCTCTTTCCCAAAATATACCCAATAATATAATTTTTATTCTATTATAATATGTCTTTAGTTAGACAATAAACCATATTTCCTTCATGAACATAAAATTTTATTCTTTTCTTCCTAAAGCAAGGAATTATTTGGATCTCATTGTATTATTATCGCATAATGTGATTTTTCCAATGTTTATACAAGATTATACTATGTTAGAAGTATGACTTGGTTATATTTATTTTTATTTTTATTTTTTTTATAAATTAATAATTCTTTCAATATTTTTTAGACTAGTCTAGACAGTTTAATTAATTCCCATCATGTGTTAATAGTGGCTACTTTTATAGGATAAATTATTTTATGCTTAATATTGTTTTCATTGATTATCCATTTCCATGGAATTTTCCTATGAAATCATATTCTAATCATGAATAATGTAATGATATTTTAATATATAAAGGGTTTTGAAGAATGTTTGTATGTGTAGATTCATGTTATTTTTGGGTTGGATTCATTTTATATTCACCCTTCACATGAAGGTCAATAAATGTAATTATTTTTCTATTTTCTTTTTCAGTTAATTAAAAAAAATATAATCTGGTTTTTTTATTATTATGGTAATTTATTCTCTATGACTTGGTTATAATTCTTATTATTTCATTTTTATATTTACAAAACTCTACAGTGGTGGATACCAGTTACTTTTTATATTCCCTTTTACATTATGATCATACCCACTTTGCGATAGTACTGATATTACCTAGAGATTACAAGTATACTAAAAATAATGGGAACTATTATATTATTTCCATCTCTCTAGGGAATATTTGATAACAATCATAGAAAATAGTCTATGGAACATATCACATATCATAAGTTCATTTTTAGAAGTATATCACATTAGAAAAAATAATTTTCTATTTGAATTATTTCTATTTATCTTATAATACAATTTTAAATTTCTAGGTCAGACTGACAAATTATGAAGATGTTAAAAGGAAAACAATGTAGTGAAACGAATAGAAAACTACAGATTTAGGCATGTATCCTATGATCATCACTGTAAGTACATCTTATATTGGGATATTATGTTCTTTCATATTAGTTATCTTTTTATCATTCATTTTATTTTATCCTCTATGTTATTTTAGGCCACTTTATCAAGGATATGATTGGATTATACTGCAGAGTCTTAAAATATGGTAGGGGGTACTGGTATAACTAATTTTATGGTTTATCCTACCCCAATGCCACTTCATTTACTAGGAAGTCATCTAGTTTAGCCTCCCTTCATGCCACTTGAATCACAATGATGTTATCCACTGATTATGCAGTCACTTTTTTTTTGTACCCACCTTTTCTATATCCCTTTCTGCTTGCACCCACATAGGATGGTAATAATCAGAATCACATCCCTTCTTATTACTCATTCCCACCATCCACTATACAGGGCATTATTCCTTTATATATCCCACCACCATATCCATATCCATATCCACCTTCATCTATATAGAGTTATCCACAACGTTTTTTCCTCCATAAATACATTTATCTTCATTGAATATACAAAGTACTCCTATTGTACATAACCCACCACCCACAGAGGGCACTCCCCATCCTCCAGACGTAGCATTATTGGTGAAAACAGATCCTCCATCTACTAGTATATGTTTTTAATTTAGTGATAGTGATTAATAATAAATCCATATATATAATAATTTCTTTTACTAACTGTTTTTCGGGATTAATTTCATCCTCAACCAGACAATGAGGTATCACAAAAATTTCAGAGGTCTGGGATCGATGAACACATATTATAGTTCAACACAATGGGGATGCAATTATTATTGGGAAAATTTTAATGAATATAAAATTTTTATGGGTACACTTTTTAATCATAGTAATATCAATCCAGTCCAAGAAATAACATAAAGGGAAGTTAGAGACCAAATACAAGAAAATGTCTGGGCACATATTTGGGTAATTAATTCTACTCAACATTGATATATATTAATTTATAATACTTAATTAACAAATATTTCTTCCAATGTAGCTATGATATAATTTTCTTGATGGAAAAAATTTCAGTGTTTCAAGGTTAATGGAGTTGGGTGAAATGTGGCGAGAATACAAGTGTGAATTTTATATTGGTTGTAAAGAGAGGATTGATACCAAGATTGAAGAAATACTAATCATTCTTGATTTCCCAATATCACAATAAATAGATATGATCAAGTATTGGAAGAGTTCAGAGTTTTAATTATTAGTTAAATTTAAATATAGAGTCTTTTATTTATTTGAAAATGATTTTTAAAGTATAAATTTCTTATTTTACTAATATTAATGAACTTATATAATTTTTTATTTATAGGAGAAATCTCACAAAAATAAATGGAATAAAAGTGTGATGAAATGAATTCACACTCTTGGATACACTTCTCACCTAGATCATGAGAAATCATATTTAATTTAAAATTTAAAATATTCAAATTCATTTTCATGAAATATTGATCTATTACTTTAAAATTTTCATTGGTGTGTCAAATTGGTTTGATTTTTATAGTTTTATGTTTTTGGACACAATCGTTGTTCTTCCTCCCTACTGTGGAATAATAAAAACACTCATAATTCAACCTGTCTTCCTAAATGCATCACCTATAATTCCCTATATAGGAAAAAATAACATATACATGAATAAGATGGTTTCTCCAACACATATTAGAGAGATCCCTTTGGTTGATATTTGCTACTCCTTCTATAAACTCATTAAATTTTAATCCATTATTAAAATAACTCTTCATGATTTATCCCTTGATATTATAGACTATAATCTCCTTAGGGGTCATGATCTTATTTTTCCTTTCATCTATATACGTTTATACGATATATTATTTCAAAACAGCTTTCATGGAACAATATTTTTGTTATTACTAATTCATTACCTTTAACATCTCCTATTATACTAGTGGTATTATAATGAACACTTTTCAAATATGTCCATATTTATCTCACCTTTCACATAGATTCTTCTAATTTTTGGAGTCATATTTTATTGGAAATCTATTAAAAAATTAAAATTCTTCTTTATTATCATAGAAAGTATTCCATCAAACCAATACTTTTCTTTCATTTATGGATTCATTCGCTTATTTTAAGATCCATACTACCTCCATTAATACCAATACTCATGTATTTATTACAATAGTCCAAGATGTTTCAATTTCTTCAATAATATAAGCAGCTACTCCTCTTTATTATATCATCATTCTCAACCTTATTGATTATGTTTTCATCAATATTTTACTTTTTCTTAGATCCCAAGTTAAAATCTTCATCACTACTACATTTTTTGTTTATAATATTTTTTGTTATTCTTTATTTAAATGAATTTGTCACAATATTTATTAATTTTATCCATCATAAATAATCATAATTACCATATTTACTGAAATTTCTAGAGATATTTTCCAATATAAAAAATTTATTAGACAAAAATAGATTTTATGTCATCCTATTTATCTTCTATGAATTAAAATTTTATAAAAACAATCAATGCCATTATTCTCTAACCTTTAAAATAACTAATAGAAGATAATTAATCTAGTATTTATTATTTGATCAATAATCTATCTAGCTTTATTAGATTTTAATTTTTGAATAAATTTACATTTTACTTGAGCATCATCTTGGGTATTAAATTTATTATTATTTCTCATGTCCATGTATTATATAGTGGGGAGTTTATCATAATTTCTCTCCACTAATATTTTTCTAGAATTTTCTATATTACCTAAAATATTTATGAAAATATCAATAGAATAAAAAAATTTCTAGAATAAATGGTGCCTTATTCTTTGATTTTACAGTAGTTTTATCATTAGATAATTTCAAACTATTTATTCCAATGAATAGAGGTGTTATAACTTAAATTTTCTCCTTAGAAATATGTATAATAGAAATTATTTTCTTATTATTTTGTGAAGACTACACTTGTGTCACTTCTAGGACATCCAATTTAACTTCCCACTAAATTACATTTAAATAAAGATTATTATTTTGATCTTAAATTGAATAAACCCTTTATTAATAATATTTTCTAATGATCTCATCAATATTCTCATTATCTTTATGAATCATAATATATTATTATAATTAATTTTATATCTTCTTTATCTTGATTTATTTGATCTCTAACTGAGAATTCTTAAAATCAATGATAACTCTTTTTTTCATTCAATGAATGGATCATTTATTTTATAAATTTATTACTCTCTTATTTCCCATGAAATAAAATATGAAATTCCTTTTAAAATACAAAGAAACATCCTTCAATATCTATATACCTCATAATATTTGGCTTAATTTTGTGGTGAAATTTGTGAATGTCAATCCAATTTGTGTCAATGCTTCCTCATTCCTTTCGGTTTCTTCTTCATGTTGGGTGAACACCCAAAATGGGTTTCTAAAATATCCCAAATGAATGTGATAACTTATTTGGGAAATTTTATAGGTTTTTATTAAAAAAAATATATGAATTGTTTTGATAATTATTAGTAACATGTTCATATCCACATCTATGTGGTTCATTCATAGGAAAATATGAACAAGCAATCTCAATTGTCTTTTTTTATATAAAAACTTTATAAGTTTTGTATATATTATCATAAGTGGATTTCATAACTATATATTCAAAAATTATTCTGGATCTAATATCTATATGATTAAAACATGGTTAAATTAGGGTATCTTCCACTTTACATAATATGTATTCCTTCTCATCATTATTTAAACAAGAATATTAAAGAGAAAAGTTCTCAAAAACTATAACATAAATTTCTATAAATTGATTACCATCAATTATTGTATGATGTATGTTATCCCACACACACATTTCTAGTCTTTTATTATTAATAACAATTAAGGTAAGGGAAATTAATTTGAACCCTTATATCTAGCACTAATCAAATGAGAATATTTGGAACCAAACCCCATCAAAAGAACTCACTTGTAGTTATTCATAGAAACTAGCACCAATAGGTCCTTTATTCATATCAAATTTTGATTGGATACCTCTTGAAGTATGAAAAAAATTATAAGAACAGGTATTAAAAGGAATAAGTTGTTCTGATCTTCTTACTCGGTAGCATAAATAACTATGTAATGGGCTATCTTCTTAATATTATTCAAGAAAACTAACATATGAGATATATAATAGAAAAATAATAGGCTCATCAATATTGAATTTTCATTGACACATCGATGACCTAAAGATATTTAGTATATTTAATATTGGTCTCTCTCACAATCACTCTCTTATTTCATTAATTATAAAATATGTTCAGCAGTTCTACTTCATTGAGATCTTAGTCACCTTATTCTTCAACTCATATTATTTTTTTATAGACTCATTAACTATACATGGGTAATATTCCATAATTTTAATCTGAAAACTCCCTTCAATTCGATATCATAGTATTCATATTCATGCTCTATATTTTTCTACTAGTCATATAATCACTATAAAATACCTAAACAACCTTAATCAATGATATGGATACATATATTATTATTCAATAATCCTCTAATATCATTCAAGGATCTCAACATTTGAATAAAAAAAATTCTTAAAAATATTAGTAGAGATATTATAATTGAATATCCTCAAATCTTAGTTTCTTTCATTCCTTCATGAATTTATGAATCCCACTTATTCTTTTCCATGTTTTCATGCTCAAATGAAAATAAATATTTAGGGGTCATACCTTTTGGTTGATTCATATTCATCATCATATTCACTTTCTTCCACATGGCCTCTAATTGAGAAACTATCCAATCATAGGAATATTCCATGTGAATTATTCTATTTTATTATATACCTTCTAATTTTCATTGAAAAATATTTATAGGAATCTCTTAAAAAACTAGTAACTATATTACTAAAATTTATTTATCAACAATCCTCCATCATAACATAAATTATCAAACTATTCCATAGATACAATCCATTATTTTTTTTTTTGAATTAGTAATCACATATCATAGCTTTTATGGAAAACATTTTATAATAAGTCCTTAGATCTCCCACACACTTAATAAATTTATAACATTTTAATTTTAAAAAAAAATTATAATGTATATATATATATATTAATTTATTTCATGGAGGAAAGAATCATGTTATGATATATCTTTCCATCTAATCCCATGTAGTGATGGAGTGCATTTAAAAGCATCAATTCCACTCATTTTCATTGTATCTCAATGAAATTTTAGATAAATGTTTCCTTATTGAATCATAAAATAAACTAGAAAATAGAAAATTTAATAAAATTTAATATTTTTCCTTAGTACTCATTAATATATACTTATGATAGTCCAACGCATTGAATTGAATCACATCATTTGAATGATTATTAGCATTATATTGAAATTTTTTACTACAACCGGTGGCACGGTGATTTCAGTTGTACCCCTATACTTGAATTTAAACCAAAATAAATTAATATTATTTATATAAATTTTAATTTTAATACCCTGATATTTTAAAATAATAACATTATGTTTGATAGCATATACAACACACAACACTGAGACTAAAAGAACTACGATATACTATTTAAATGTGGACATTATGACCTAACCATTAAAATTAATAGTATGAATAGGAGTAAATAATATTTTAAAATTATATATAAATATATTAGATGAAGAAAATATATTGGTAAATAAATAATCCATTTTTAGTAAAGTCTTTAAATGCTTTAAAATATATTTTTCATCAATAATTTTTGTATTTTTGTGTGTGAGAAAATAATAGAGTTAATTTCTACTAATTTTAGAAATTTTATTGAAAAAAAAATGAATCTAATTTTTTAAATAATCAAGTAAAAATTAACTTAGTGTTAAATTTTGGTATTTTTCTAAAAGGGTTATTTTTTAATGAATAGGGAAAAATACTGTTTTTTGTACGACAATCCTTTTTCAATAAGTTGAGCAATTTAAAAGTACTCTTATGAATATAATTTGATTTGAAATGAAAATAAATATGATTTATTAATATTTAATCTAGATAATTATAATTTAATGGTATTTATACTAGATTTTTTTATCAGTTTATTTTTAGCCTTAAAACACATTTTTGGAAAATCTATTTTTAAGAGCATAATGTTTCTCTAATTTAACTAATTAAAATAACCACAAAAAGGAAAGATTAAAAGTAAATTTATATATTATATATAAATATATTAATTTAAATATATATAATTATGATTACTAGTCATATATTTAATGTCATATCATCTTATTCTTGAAAAATACATTTCTTGAAAAAACATTTTTTCATTGTGATTACATGTTTATTTTTATAATAAATTATGAACTTATATGAATATAATTTGATAAAATGGATTAAATATTTTTAATAATAATAATTAATATTATTTAATAAGTTTATCTTGATTTTTTTCATAATGAATTTTAAAAACAGTAAAATTTAATTATTGTGGTTAAGGTTAAAACGGTGTTTTACGCGTTATATGCACTTGTATTAAAATTAATTTTCCACAAACATTGATTTTTAAATTAGTAAATTGTATTTAATATTTATAATAATTGGTTTTAAATTATATAATAAGTCACATTCTATATTATTCTTAAAGGATAAATTACCTAGGTTAAAAAAATAGTTACCATTGTGAAAAATAATATAGTAAAATTGAGTAACCTTGGAGTTAAAAGGGATAAAATGTTTGAAACATGTTTATTATTTTGTGGTGGATATTTTGATAAACCTTAGATTTAATAAAATACTTTATTTATAAATATTTTAGGAAAATGGGTTGAGAGTGACTTCCCATTATTGAATAGTTTTGGGTATTTACCAAAATGCCACTCCTCCTCAATTATATTAGGGCACACCTCCCCTTAATTATTCACACATCTTTGATAGTTTAGATCAAACATAGAATACCAAAATATCTCTCCATAATGCTTATCTACATTATACACTAGCATTTATTCCTAAAATACCGACCCTATGATCCTTAATAAAAGGTTCAATGGAGGTTCTTCTAAGTTAAGGTAATTATCTTCACCAAGCTCTTTCTTTTTACTACTTTTTTTAGCACCTTCAATTATATATTAACACTTACCATATAATAACATCATTATATTCTATATACTAAGATTTTATTATGTTTATATCATAATATTTATCCATCTCCTATTCTAACAAACGAGAAACAAATCCATCGCTTATGTGTACGATAGACTACAGCCTCACGAACCGATGTAATTAGCTTTCCATCAATAACTCGTATGGATATTCATAATGATGAAAATAATGAATATATATTATATATATTATATTTTTTTAGTGTTTAAAATTAATATATCATCCACTTCTTTACCCTTTCACCCATTAATGGAATGATATCATCACATGTGCATACGTACGACCTACCATCTCCCCGAAGTGATGTGATTCATTTTCCATGTACAAATTTATGGAATGGTTCTAAAAATATATCTGATGAATATATTTTATATTTATAACATTAATATCATTCTTTATATTATTTAGCTATATCATATGCACAGTAATTTGAACCTTCATGACAAAAACATACATGGTAAAACAAATCAATTAACACCTGAAAAAATGGTAATAATGAAATATTATTAACAAATGGGTGATAATATTTTATACTAAGATCATATATGATATCATATATATGAATATAGTTATATTATAAATCAATAACATGTTTAAAATCATTATACTTAAGGTTAAATCATGCTCATTTAAAGGGAAATGTGAGGTAAAGAACCTCATCTCAATTTTCCTTCATTGAGGAATATTTTAATGTTATGAAGAAAATTTATTTTATATGGTGTATATAATACCCCTTTTACATGTAATATAATTAATCCTTAATAACTAATTTTATTTTAAGTTTCAATTTGAATTATTTAATCCAATGGGATTTGAATTTAAAGTAACCAAGTGGTAAATAATTTCATTACTTGATTTATTTGGATTATATTACTTATTCATAGTATTTGATATTATAATATTATGTGTGTAATGTATTTTTATTATTTTATATTTTATTTCCAATTTTTTTAGGTTTATTTACATTTTATACACATAATAAATCCATTTATTAAACCTCACTTCAATGGTATGATTATTGTAAGAAATTCCATCTCAATTTCCACTCTATTGAGACATATTTTGTATTATGTGCATATTTATTTTTTATAAGGTGTATATACTACACCTTTGATATTTTATATCACGAATATATTAATATTCTTGGTACTTAATGTCTTATTTGAAGTTATTTCTTTAATGGGGTTATGATTCAAAAGTTACCAAAGCGGTAAAGGTTTATGGTTTAATCACATTTTAATCGAGATTGTTTATGCATGGATTTCCATTGAAGGAAATTATTTGATAATTATCTAAGAAACCAATTTAATTTTATTCTATTCTAATTATTCATGAAATTTTAAGATAATAGTACCATTTTACTCTCTTTGGTACTTAAAATGATTGAGAAAATGTTTTTAAGAAAAGGAAACTTTATTTTTATTTTTAGTCGAAAATTTATTTTCTTTCATATCCCATATTTTCTTTAAAATATTTTAAATAATATTAAAATTACTCAATGATTTATTAAATAAAAATTTACCCATGTTTTATATTTTATAAAATGGTTTAAAATGAATCTTCTTATCATTTTTTGAAAAAGGTACTTTTTAAAATTTTACCAAAAATGTGAAAATAATATTTGTTTTAACATACTCTGCATAAATAGAATATTACAGCCATTATGACTACTCATTGTTTTGAAGATTCCTTTACATGTTTACAATGATATTTTATAAGAAATGTTTTTTAAATATTATAGAAATTTATAGTTTTTAAAAGTTATTTTTAAAGTGAAAAGGGTATTTTCCTCAAAAAAATTAATAATATTTTTATGGTATTTATATTATTCAATGACAATAACTCTTTATTTTACTTATACTCTACTGAGGTTATATTGTAATGATACCATCCTTATTATTTCTCTGAATGGTTTATCATCAATTTGACTAGATAAAGTATTTATATTCACTTTCTTGATTAATTTTATAGTATTAAATTTATCTTTAAACATTCTCTTTCTTGTGATCTTGGGAAATTAAATTTCTCATAAGTATCCATATTATTTATATCTTCGATATGATTATTTCATAAACCGTATACCATTTTTACCTATGGTGTTTTGTTAAGAAAGTTATTTACTAGGGAACATTTTGAAAAATCTATATTATTTACTCAATATAGATATTTTTTAATAAAGAATTGTAAGAACTCGGTTCTTATTCTGGAGGTACAGGTTTCTTTTTTTCCTATTCCTTTAATGTTTTTGAGAAAATAAGGAAAATGGGGGAAAATCCCAAATTTATTGGTACATGCCATGTACTTTTCTTTATGCCATGTACTTTGGTAGTGTGGGATGAGAATACAGGGCGTGTAGGCTTGTCGGCGATTCAGGGTGTAAAAACTAACTACACGATGTGCACTTAGTAATGCATGTCTTGTAATCAGTCGGCAAGTGAATAGTAAGGAGGGGGTCAATAGCCATAAAATGAACAGTAAAATGGATAGTACACGTTGTGTACTTAGTATTACATACCGTGTAATCAGTTGGTAGTTGAAAAGTAAGGCGGTGGACAGTTACTACCAGTGAACAGTTAAAAAGAAAGTACACGCCATGTACTTGAGATTACGCACTGTGTAGTTATTTGTTTTCAATAAAAATAGACAGTAGCCTCCTCATTTGGTAGAGAAGGTAGAGAATTCATTTTGGAGCTGGGAGATAAGTCCAGAGCTTAGAGGAACTCCCAACCGTTCACCAGAATTCTGTTTCTGCCGCCGTTGATCTTGTTTGAACCACGTGGGTAAACCCCCCCCCCCCCTCTCCTTCAGCCATTCTTTCCAATTATTCCTCTAAGGGATGTTATTTAGGTTTGAACGAGTTGTTTTTTTCCTTGATCTACGACGTTCTTGGACGTTTCTGGAGGGGTCGTTCATGTATATCGATCAGAGGTGATTGAGGTAGGTGGTCTTGTGGTTAATTCCAACTATTGAGTTGATTTTGTGTACCGTTGTGCCACATGCCTGTGTTTGGGGTGTCATATGGCAGAGTCCTTGACTATTTAGATGCCTAGAATTACATATGTAATCTAATAAATAATTATAAATTGATGTTTGAGATCGTTTCATTGATCTAGGGCCACCTGTGGGTTCATTCCTCTGTTTATCCATTTGACTAGGACACCCATGGGTATGCCATGATTATAGCATGTTTTAAGTTTTCTTGAGAGGAAATTTATGTAAATTTCTAGTTTTTTTTAGCCTGAGGGTAGTGTTTTTCTTAGCCTGAGGGAAGTGTTTTGTTTAGCCTGAGGGCAACGTTTCATATGTCTGAGGACAGTACTTTCGTGCCTGAGGGAAATATCTCATATGCCTGAGGGTAATATTCATTATGCCTGAGGGTAATCACCTGAGGGTTTTGGTTCTATTTACTTGGAGGTAAGGATTTGCATGTCTGAGGACACTGTTTACTTAGAACATTCACTATGTTGATTTCTTACATTGAATTGTTAAATAATTATTAAAATGGAAATGAAAATGGAAGTGATATTTACTTTTGAGTACTTCCTAGTTTACTGCATTTTACTATCGCACACTACTGTTGCACATATTCACTGATAGTTGGGCACGGGCCTTTGGTGGTTGCCCATTGGGATTTATTTCTCACACCCTGTTTGGGTCATATATTCAACCCAAACAAATTAGATTGCTGCAGTTGTTGATAAGTTCTAGGGTCCCTGCATAGGTACATGATTGTTACAGAGGAGAAGGAGAGCATGGGACAGAGCCTAGGCTTGTGATGCTACCGCGTTCTGTTACTCTACTTTGTTTTTGTTTGGCTGTACTCGTACCTTTTTGTTGTATTGTATTTGATTGAAGTGTATCCTATTTTGCATACTTTATTATAATTAGTGACATGTTTCATCATTATATGTATACCTATTAGTTATCTTTCACTTCATTTGTCCATTTCAGTTGTATATTGTTTACTACTTCTACTTTTGAATGTTTATATATCTTATTCCACTGTACTACACTTTGACAAATGAGGGTATAGTTTACCCATTTTTAGTCCTTGTCCCTCACTACTAGTCAGCAGCCTCTAGCATTTGGGGAAATGTTCTTGACGTCATGTGACCAACCGGGTTCGGGGCACCTGATGTGTGACATCCAGATCCGGGATGTTACAAAGTGGTATCAGAGGGATTTCTTTTCTTTGACTTACTATTTGGAGCCTATAGATAGGGATAGTATGGAATAAGTATTTGGTAATAAGCTGTGTCTCAGAGTAGCTAACCTATGTATAGGGAAAAGACAATCTACCTTGTTTAATTGTGATTTATCTGGTTTTGCAATTTTACAGTTGATTTGATTTTCACCATTGGGTATTGCACTTGTGGTGTGCTCTTTATATTCTATAATAGGGTTCTATTTAGTTGCAACCCGGTGAGATGATGGTATTCCTTCTCAGGTATCATTTAGGCATATGTTAGAATCACATGCTATGCATAGTCTCCATGCCATGTAGGTGCATTAGAAATTGCATGTTGTTGTGATAGATGATGTGATAAAAAATTCATGATGTTGTGATAGGTTCCTTATTAGATACGCCTACTATTTATAGGGTACTGGTACATGTCACAGTTGGGTTTATGGATGCTAAAATTTGGTTCTAGAGAAGTATGGGCTCTCCTGGACTGGAAGTTAGTGGATCATGATCCAGAATTTTGTTGGGTTTTGTACTATAAAGTGAATGGTCGGGTGCTAAACATTGATTTGCGGGGATTGTGGGTCCTCATGGATCAGAATTTGGCATACTGACGCTTGAAATTAAAGGAAAAAGGGGCTTTGGAGTAGTTTTTGAGGTGTACTATCTGGAAACCCAGACAACACGACGTGTAGTTATATGAACACACGCCCTGTACTCTTCTGTTCAGGAAGAAATAAATAATAATAATTACACACCTTGTACCCTATGGACACGCCATGTAGATTTTAACCGTGTCATAGGCTTTTTAGGCAGAAACACAATATGGGAAAACTCTAGAGGGAACACGTCGTGTCGTGTTGACCCTGTGTCCGCCGTGTGACTAACAACACGGATGGAGAAAACTTTACTTAAACACGCCGTGTCATTTAATCTTGGAATCCAGCTATGTAACTAACAACACGGGTAAGTGTTATCCTTTCTAGTACACACTGTGTCCATCTGGGACACGCCGTATAGTGTGATCCGTGTATCCGGTCATGTCTTAAACAACAAGGGTCGGTGAATCTCATCTAGTACACGTCATGTACCTATGGGATATGCCATGTAGTCTTGATTAGTGAGAGACCTTGTGGACTTGGTTGTGAGGCTGGGGAAACAGGGTGGTGTACACACCATGTGCGGGTGTAACACGTCGTGTAGTGTCAGTCGGGTATCTGGCCGTGTCACTAACAACACGAGCAGTTGGAATCTAAGTCGTACACGCCGTGTCTATCTAGAACACGCCATGTAGTGTGAGTTGTGTACCTGACCATGTCACAAAAAACACGGGTCGGTCAAGCTCGTCTTGTACATGCCATGTAGGAATTATACATGTCGTGTAGTCTCGTTCTAAAGAGAGCCACATGTCGAGTGTGTGGACAACACGCCATGTGTTTTGGGTGTTACACGACCAGTTCTGGAAGAGGTACACGCCCATGTGAAAGACTTAAGGGAACACACTGTGTAGTTATTATACACACCGTGTAGTCTTGTTTTGTAAAACTTGAATGTTTTATGTTCCATGTTCCCTTCTTACATTTCCAGTTCTTATTCCTTGATGATCTTAATATAATGTGTGTGTTTGACCTTGTAGAGTCATGCTTCCAAGACGAACATGAGTTGTTCACCAAGAGATCGGAAACGATTATACTCTAGAGATGGTAGGCCACGAGATACTGATGGATCCTCCAGCAGTGCCAGATGCGGCGCCAACTGTTATACCAGAAGCAGGTGTGGATGCGCAGTTCCATGAAGGCTTCATGTGATTCATGCAGACCTTCTAGGGAGCACCGCCGACTTCCACATCTATGGAATAGATGACACGTATATTCCAGCAAAAGCATCCGCCTATGTTTTCAGGGGATGGCGGACCACAGGTTTCGGAGTCATGGATAGATTCATTGCAGACTATCTTCGAGCATCTTGAGATTCCTCCATGGAGGAGGGTCAAGATCGCTACTTATATACTGTGTGATTCCACCAAGAGATGGTGGGATGTTACCACCCAGATTGAGCATCACTGATACATGGCATGGGATGATTTTCATGTGGTATTCTATGACTTTTTCTTTCTGGAGATGCTAAAGGCAGATCGAGCTTGAGAGTTCATGAATCTGCAGTAGGGAACCATGTCAGTGATGTATTATTCTGCCCGCTTCACCGATCTACATCGTTTTGCACCTGTTCTAGTGGGTGACGAGACGTTGAGGGCTAGACGCTTTGAGGATGGTCTTCGATACGACATATGAGCACTGGTGAATGTTTTCAGGTTTCCTACAATGCATGCTATTATGAACCAGGCATTGATTACTGAGTGGATCCTATGGGAAACCAGTGGTGTGAACTAGGGCGGTTCGGCACCAGTTTCTGGTACTATTTCTACTGGCAAGAGGAAGAGGTAGATGGATTTCTCTTATGGTGGTATTACTAGCCAGAATAATTCATTAGGTGTTCAGGTCATGTGCTACCAGTGTGGTAAAGAGGAGAACAAGAGACCACAGTGTCCACATGACCCAGTGGAGTGCTGAGCTTGCGGAAAGATGGGTCAACTTCAGCATTTTTGCAGGGAATTTCTACCAGTGACTAGTGAGAGGGGTTCTATGCAGACTCCACGTGCAGGAGTAGGGCTAGCAGCTTCTTACCAGTCGGGGAATTGGAATACATCGGGACGTTCAGGATGAGGAGGTGGTCTTGGTTGTGGTATCTAGACACCAGGACCTCAGAGATAGTAGGGTGGGTCAGCTCAGGGTAGCAAGGCTATATTATAGGGTCGCGGCACTGGGCAGGCATATGCAGTGCAATAGATCCAACAGGAGCAGGATCGCAGACCTTCCACTGTCATAGGTACCATTCTAGTTTCTTCTATTTTGTCTTCTACACATTCTGATACTGGTGTTACGCATAGCTTTATATCTGTGCACGTTTTAAAGAGTTTTGGGCCTTGTGTTTCTTCTTCTTTTGATATCATGATGTTAGACACTCTGTTGAGAATTATAATGGCAGGTGTGCGTCAGTGCAAGGAGTTCCCCCTAGAGGTTGGTGGGTTTCACTTTCTATGAGACCTCTATATCTTAGAGATGATGAGATATGATGTCATTCTCAGGATGGATTGATTAGTACCCTTCCGAGACTTTATATATTTTTATCATCACAGGGTGAGTTTCACGTCACCAGAGGGTGGGGAGTTTCTATAGAAGGGTGAATGGGATGTCTAGGAAAGCCGATCTAGACTTGAGTATCGTGGGAGAGGTGGAGTGACAGCCTAAATTGTGAGTTTATATCTGGATGACCAAGTAACTTGTCTGAAGGATTTCCCTCCATTGTTTGATTGATTCAGGGATGTCTTCCCAGACGACTTTTTAGGTCTACCTCCCAAGTGAGAGGTGGATTTCTCTATTGATCTTGTTCCAGGAATGACCCCGGTGTCCATTCCTCCTTATAGGATGGATACACCAGAATTGAAGGAGCTCAAGAGGAAGTTAGAGGATTTGCAGGCCAAGAGTTTCATCCGACCTAGTACTTCTTCTTAGGGTTTGCATGTTCTATTTGCGAAGAAGGAGGATGGTACCCTCAGACTATGTGTGGATTATCAGAAGCTGAACCAATTGACGGTCAAGAACTGATATACCTTACCAAGGATTGATGATATTTTTTATCAACTTCAAGGAGCGCGAGTGTTCTCAAATATTGACTTGAGATCTGGATATCATCAGTTGCGTGTTATACTATCATACATACTGCTTACATCCTTTCAGAGTAGATATAGTCTATACAAGTACATGGCCATGCCATTTGGACTCACAAACGTGCCGAGAGTTTTCATGGCTCTGATGAGTCATGTGTTCCACCCTTATCTGGATTCTTTTGTGGTAGTCTTCATGGAAGATATCTTGGTATACTCTCACACTCAGCACGACCATTCCACCCATCTTGAGATCGTATTGAGTACACTAAGAGAGTATCTATTATATGCTAAGCTCTCAAAGTGACACTTTTGGATGGACCAGATTCACTTCCTGGGTTATATTATCTCAGAAGAAGGAGTTTTGATATACCTAGAGAAAGTGATATCAGGAGTTTCCTAGGAGCATCCTAAGAACGTGTTTGAAATATGGAGTTTCTTGGGGTTGGCTGGTTACTACAGATGTATTATACAGGACTTCTCCCGCTTAGTAGTGATGTTGACGGGTTCGACTAAGAAGGGTATGAAGTTTTTTTGGTCAGAATCTTACGAGACAGCCTTTCAGGATTTGAAGGGAAGGTTGACATCAACACTAGTCCTAGTACTTCTAGAGCAATGGAAGAGCTATACAGATTACTATTATGCATCAGGTATTAGGCTAGGAGAAGTGTTGATGTAGGGCCATCGATTAGTTGCATATAGGTCTCGGCAGTTGAGGCCACAAGAGAGGAATTACCTGACGCATGATCTCGAGTTGGCTGCAGTTGTTCATGTGTTAGGCTGTTGGAGACAATATCTCTTGGGATAACATTTTTTGGTGTTTACAGACCATAAAAGTCTAAATACATCTTCACCCAGCGTGACTTGAACTTGAGACAACGAAGGTGGGTTGAATACTTTCAGTCCTTCGACTTTGATCTTGTATATACACCTGGTAAGGGTAATGCAGTGGATGATGCACTGAGTAGGAAGACTCAGATACAGGCAGTACAGGAGGCTAGTTGTGAGTGGAAACTTATGGCTTTGTTCTCTGAGATGCATTTTGAGGTGAACAATAGTCAGGGGAAAACCTATCTTTCATCCTTAGCTGTGACTTCTACCCTCCCGGATAGAGTGAGGATGAGACAACTATCAGATTTAGAAGGCCTAGTTCTACGGGAGTCGGTGTCAAGTGAGGACCCTCCTCTTGGTTAGACGATAGGCGATGATGAGGTACTGTGTATCCATGGATGAGTGTGGGTTCCAGGGGATATACGTGAGGAGTTGATGTGGGAGTTTCATGCTTCATCTTTGGTAGTGCATACTATAGTTACCAAAATGTATTATGACTTGATACATCAGTATTGGTGGCTAGGTATGAAAAGAGAGGTAGCTGGTTTTGTTGCGAGATGTTCCACCTGTCAGCAGGTGAAGACGAAGCATCAGAGGCCATCCAGACTGTTACAGTAGTTACCCATTCCGGAGTGGAAATGGGATTATGTCACGATGGACTTCGTGACTGGGTTACTGAGGTCACCTCGGGGCAATGATGTCGTATGGGTTGTTGTAGACAGACTAACGAAGGCGACTCACTTTTTTTCGATCAAGGCGACCTTTGGTGTTGATGAGCTCGAGAAGTTATATATCTGATAGGTAGTATGTCTTCATGGGGTCTCTCATTGTATCATTTCAGATAGGGACTTGTGATTTACATCTCGTTTCTGGCTATGTTTTTAGAGGGAACTGGGTATAAAGGTGCTTCTGATCACAGCTTACCACCCACAGACCGATGGCTAGTCAGAGCGTACTATACAGGTGCTAGAGGACATGTTGTGTGCATGAGTTCTGTACTTTGGGGGCTCATGGGATAATCACATACCCCTGTTCGAGTTTGCCTATAATAATATTTTTTAGGCAACTATTGAGATGGGACCTTACGAGGATTTATATGGTAGGCCATTCCGATCACCCTTGTGCAAGTTATAGGCAGTTGAGGCAGCTTTACTGGGACCATGTCTCATGAAGGAGACTTCAGAGCAGGTCCAGTTGATTTAGAAGTGGATGTATGTGGCACGGTCTCTTCAGAAATCTTATGTTGATCGTCGCAGATGACCGTTGGAGTTCGTGGTTGGGGATCAAGTTTTCTTGCAAGTTTCGCCAAGGTTGGGACACAGGCAGATCAAGAGACAGGGTAACCTTTCACCAAGAAATGTGGGGCCGTTTGAGATTCTGGAGAGATTCAGGCCGGTTTCCTATAGGTTACAGTTACCACAGAGGTATCAGGTTATGCATGATGTCTTCCACGTATCTTAGCTGCGCTATTATCACTCATACCCATCTCACATTTTTCATCCCGAGGAGGTTGAACTTCAGGTCAATGCATCCTTTGAGAAGCATCTGATTCGTATTGATGATAGGATCTCGAAGGTTCTCCAAGGCTGGTCAGTTAATCTCGTACAGGTGCTATGGCAGCATGGCCGAGTACAGGACGAAACTTGGGAGCAGAAGACCAACATACGTGCTCAGTGGCCAGAGTTGTTCACAGCTTTATCTTCACCACCCTTGTAAGGGAAATTCGAGGACAAATTGCTCTAAGGTGGGAGCTTGTAAGAACCCGGTTCTTATTCTGGAGGTATGGGTTTCTTCTTTTCCTCTTCCTTTAATGTTTTTGAGAAAATAAGGAAAATGGGGGGGAAATCCCAAATTTATGAGTACACGCAGGGTACTTTTCTACACACCGTGTACTATGGCTGTTTGGGATGAGAATATAGGGCGTGTAGTCTTGTCGGTGATTCTGGGTGTAAAAACTAACTACATGCTCTGTACTTATTAATACATGTCATGTAATCAGTCGGCAAGTGAATAGTAAGTCGGTGGAGAATAGCCGCCAGATGAACATTAAAATGGATAGTACACACCGTATACTTATTATTACACACCGTGTAATCAGTCGGCACTTGAACAGTAAGGCGGTGGATAGTTTCCACGGTGAACAGTTAAAAAGAAAGTACACATCGTGTACTTGAGAGTACATGCTCTGTAGTTATGTTTTTTCATTAAAAACAGGCAGTAGCCTCCTCATTCGGTAGAGGAGGCAGAGAACTCATTTTGGAGCTGAGAGTGAAGTTCGTAGCTAGGAGGAGCTCCCGACCACGCACTGGAATTCCGTTTTTTCCGTTGTTAATCTCGTTTGAACCGCGCTGGTAAGACCTTCCCTCTCCTTGAGTCGTTCTTTACAATTATTCCTCTAAGGAAAGTTATTTAGGTTTGAACAAGTTGTTGTTTTTCCTAGATCTATGTTGTTCTTAGAGGTTTCTGGAGGCGATGTTCATGTATATCGATTAGAGGCGATCGAGGTAGGTGTTCTTGTGGTTAATTCCAACTGTTGAGTTGATTTTGTGTACCGTTGTGCCACACACCCATGTTTGGGGTGTCATATGGCTGAGGCCTTGACTATTTAGATGCCTAAAATTGCATAGGTAGTCTAATAAATAATTATAAATTGATGTTTGAGATTTTAACATTGATCTGGGGCCACCCGTGGGTGCATTCCTATATTTATCCTTTTGGCTAGGATACCCGTGGGTATGCCATGATTATAGCATGTTTTAAGTTTTCTTGAGAGGAAATTTATGTAAATTTCTTGTTTTGTTTAGCCTAAGGGAAGTGTTTTTCTTATCCTAAGGGCAGTGTTTTATTTAGCTTGAGGTCAATGTTTCATATGTCTGAGGATAGTACTTTTGATCCTGAGGGAAATATCTCGTATGCCTGAGGGCAATATTCGTTATGTCTGAGGGCAATCACCTGAGGCTTTCGGTTCTATTTACCTAAAGATAAGTATTTACATGTCTGAGGACACTGTTTAATTAGAACATTCACTGTATTGATTTCTTACATTGAATTTTTAAATAATTATTAAAATGGCAATGAAACTGGTAGTGATAGTTACTTTTGAGTACTTCCTAGTTTACTGCATTTTACTATCGCACACTGCTATTTCACATTTTCACTGACAGTTACGTATGGGCCTTTGGTGGTTGCCTACTGGGATTTATTTATCACACCCTATTTGGGTCATGTCTTCATCCCAAACAGATTATATTGTTGTAGGTTTCGATAATGGAAAGGTTCCCTACACAGGTACATGATTGTTGTAGAGGAGCAGGAGAGCATGGGACCAAGCCTAGGCTTGCGATGCTACTGCATTCTGTTACTCTGCTTTGGTTTTGTTTGGCTATACTCGTACCTTGTTGTTGTATTGTATTTGATTGCAGTGTATCCTATTTTGGATTCTTTCTTAGAATTAGTGACATGTTGCATCATTATATGTATAACTGTTATTTATCTTTCACTTCAGTTGTCCATTTCAGTTGTATATTGTTTACTGCTTCTGCTTTTGCATGTTTATATATCTTATTCCGCTATGCTACACTTTGAAAAATGAGGGCATAGTTTACCCACTATCAATCTTTGTCCCTCGTTGCTAGTCGGTAGCCTCTGGCATTTGGGGAAATGTGCCTAAGGTCATGTGACCAACTGGGTTTGGGGCACCCGATGTGTGGCATCCAGATCCGGGATGTTACGGGAATATTCTTCATGAATTAAATCAATAATTTAATATATAATTAACTCTTTTAATATGTATTGATGATTGGGTCCCATAATTATATAGATCCTTGATTCATTTACTAGTCTCATGAGACTAATAAATAATCTAGAATTAAATGGTTTTTTGTGTATACCTACCCATCAATTAAACTATCCTAGTGCAAGGTCTTGATGGTATAGATATCATTATGTCTAAGATCATGGAATATGTTATTAATAATTTCATTCATTGAGAATTGTTTTATTATTATCCATGAGATTATTGCATTGATATTATCCATGGATACATTCTTTGCTCAAGTTATTGATTAAATGGAATTTATTTTTAGATAATTCCCCTGCTATATTGATTATAACTTATTGATTATGCCTTATTTACTAATTAAAAATTTCATTGTACATAACCCTCAATGTACATTTGATATCACCCTTATTTTGTTTCCTTTAATAGTGATATAAAGAAGGAATCAATGAATGAATTCATGGATGTAGAATATATACTTTCACTATGTTTTTTATTTTATTTATCCAATTGTAAAATTGGTATTATGTAATTATCTGGTTCTCCAAAACATAAAAACGAATTCATCCATCAATATTAGAACCCATGTATCTATGCCAATGTAATAAATTATAAATCATATCAGGGTTACTAGATTCATGGTTGTTATAATTAGTATCGTATCAAGTTTAGTAAAAACCTTGGGAACTATATTTAAGGAAACATATATTATAGAACTTAAACCTATGAATAAATTTGAGTATAAGTCTAAGTATAGGATAGAACCATAAAGTTCTTGTAAAGTAGAGATTATGTGGTTTTTCTATCAATGCATCTCTACCTGGATACTACAAGTGGACATGCATCTGGAACAATTATATCTAGGGGTAATAGCTTCACAAAGAGAATATTGTTATTTGACTTGATCATCACCTGATGTGTGAAAACAGGCCTTGATTCACACCTGGTTTGACTCTCTCAGGGTATATTCTTGGGTTAATTCATATTTTCTCTAAGAAAAATTGTGATGAAATAAAGAAATGAACCTATGGAAACCTATGACATGGAATAGTTATATTGGATATACCTGAAGTGTCATGAGATGATATGTATAAGTTTAATCATATTTTTTAAATCATAGATACTCCTTTTGAGGTATTAAGTAATGCAAGTTTAACATGATTATGGTTATTTTGGGAGACAATTAAGGTAAAAAACCTTTGGGTTCAGTATTTGTTTTATTGAAAAGTTTATTTGAGGAATGATTCTTTAATATTTTATGGATACAAGTTTAAATTTATTGATAACCTTTAGGGTTAATATGGTCATTGATGTTAAGGTAATAATAATCACTTAATATTATTTGAGTTTTTGGGAAAAAAAAGTTGTATAAGAAACCTTAGTTGTTAAAATGTTATTTAATGATTAATGTTATTTTTGAGTATATTCATCATATTTTTGGAAATTTTATAGGAATTATATTAATATTTTTTTATAAAAAAAATATAACCCACATGTCGGGCGACAACCAGTCACATCTAGTAAGGCCATAGGGATTGAACCCACAACTGAATGGTGATTAGGGTTCAGTACCTACCACTGGCCTATGTGATTTTTTGATTAATAAATATTGTTTCTACTTAAATAATTTGATGAATAAATATTAAGTTAAACTTTAGATGTTACTATTGAGGTTTAGATATTAATATATTATATTAGATAATTTATCTAACCATTTTGGTTTTGGTAAATATTTAGAGGTAGATGAAAAGACTTTTCATGATTTTATGTATCTTAGGATCTGTTAAAAGTTAATTTTAGTGGTGTGGGAATTAAAATTTCATATTGGATATTCATTACTTAGAGTAATAAATGAAGTGGAAATTTATTGAAGCACAACCAAAGGATGAAATTATAATTATGAAATAAAAATATATCAAGTATATATTTTGGTGTTCTATATCTTGATAGTAAAAGAGTCCCTCAACTCTAGAAAAATGATCTTTAAACAAAAAATTTATCATATTAACTTCATATATGATGAATCAATGGATTTTTTACCCATCATAAATTTATGGATTTCTAGTGGTTAACTTTGTCTTAACCATGTTCTCTATCACTCTCTATTAGTCCTTCAACATTATTTTTATCCTCCATTCCCATATTTTCACTTCACATTAATGTTTAACTACTAGTAAACCTAGTTATATGTTATTCTAAATTTCCTCCATACTTCCCTTTCTTTCTTATCAAGAGGAAGTTTCATTAACCCTTTTTATGATGTGATATTTTAAAAATGTAATTTTATATGTCAAACCATTGATTTTTTTTATATCAAGTTCAAATTGTGAGGATGAAATTTATTTAAGATATAGAGAATGTAACACCTCAATATTTTAAAAGAAAAATTTTATTTTTTATAGCATATATAACATGAAACATTGAGCCCAAACGAACCATGATATACTACTTAAATGTGGCTGTTATGACCAAAATGTTAAAATTTGAAGGATGAATAGGAATAAAAAAAATTGAAAATTATGTATAAATATTTTATATTAATAAGATATATTAGTGAATAATAAATCCATTTTTAGTAAATTCTTTAAATTCATAAAAAATATATTTTTTATCAAAAGTTTTTTTATTACTTTGTGTGAGAAAATAATATAATTAATTTATTAAAATTTTAGAAATTTTATTATAAAAAATAAACATAATTTATGAAATCATCCTGTCAAAATTAACTTTTGGAGATTTTTTTTTATTTTTTTGAATAGAGTGGTTTTTCAGTGAATATTTAAAAATACAACTTTTTGTAAAATTGTTATTTCTTTTCAATAAATTAAGTAATTTAAAAGTCACATTATGATTTGAATTTGTTTTAAATTTTAAATAAGTTTTATTTATTTATATTTAATCTATTTAATTACAATTTCATCATCTTTATACCGTATTTATGTATAAGTTTATTTTTAGGCTTAAAATGTATGTTTATAAGAACTGTTTTTAAGTACATAATGTCTCTCCATTTTAATTAAATAAAACAACCACCAATAAAAAAAGATTTTAATGAAGTATATATATTATATATATAATTATGTTAATTTAAATCTATATAATTTTTATTAATATTCATATAGTAAATATAATATAATCTTATGCTTGAAGAATGCATTTCTTGAAAACCCGTTTTTTATCATGATTATGGGTTTATTTTTAAATTAAATTCGAAAATTTAGTGAATTAAATTTGATAAAATAGATTAAATATTTTTAATCACAATAATTAATATTATTTAATAAGTTAAACTTAATTTTTAGTCACAATTAATAGTAAAAATAGTAAAAATTAATTACTACGGTTAAGTTTAAAATGAGGTTTTTTGTGTTACATGCACTTGTGTTAAAATTGATTTTCCACATGAAATAGTTTTTATTTGATAAATTGGATTTAATATTTATAATTATTTCTTCTAAATTATCTTATAAGGATCATTTTATTTTATTCTTAAAGGATAAATTAACTAGGTTAAAAAACTAATTACTGTGGAAAAATCTAAAATGGTAAAAGTGAGTAACCTTGAAGGTAAAGCGAATAAAATTTTTACAAAATGTTTATTTTTTTATGTGGTAGGTTTATCTTGACCTTACACATCTTTATTTATAAATTTTGGAGGCACTTGGGTTAAGATTGAATTCCCTTTATTAAATAGTTTTGGCTATTTACGAAAATTCCAATCCTCAATTTTAAAAGGGAACCCCATCCCCTCACTTATTCACACATCTCAAGATATTTATCTTGAAAAAATATATAAAAAATATATCCCCAAAATAATTATCCACATTATAGATATTTTTTTCTATCCAAAAGACCAACCCTAGGGTCCTTTATAAGAGATCCAAAGGAGGTTCTTTAAAGCGGAGGTAGTTGTCTTCACTAAGCTCTTTCTTTTTACTCATTCTTTTACCAACTTTAATTATGTATTAACAATTCCAATATAATATAAACAGTATATGCTATAAAATTATATTTTATTATGTTGATGTAATAATATTTTTTTATTTCCTTCTCTATCTAATGGGAAATAAAGTCATCACTCGTGTGTATGGCAGACTACTGGCTTATTAACCGATGTAATTTATTTTACATCATTGACTCACATAAATAGTCATAATTATATAAATAATGAATATATATGTGTTATAAATATTAAATGAAATTAATTCTTAAAAAACAATATTTCATACACTTCCTTACCCTTTCACCCATTGAGGTAACAATATCATTGCTCGTGCATACGTAATCCCTACCGTCTCCACGAACCGATGCAATTCATTTTTTATGTAAAAAATATCAATAATGGTTCTAAAAATTTATCCAATAAATAAATATGATATTTATAATATTAATATATTTATATAGATTTAGAAACTATATAATATTTACAAGAATTGGAACTTTCATGAAAAAACATGCATGAGAAAACAATGCAACTAAACACTCGAAATAATAGTAATAATGAAATATTATTAATGAATGGATTATAATATGCTATAATAATATTTTATATGATATTATAAATATAAATTTGGTTTTT
Source organism: Viscum album (assembly GCA_963277665.1). Lineage (NCBI taxonomy): Eukaryota > Viridiplantae > Streptophyta > Magnoliopsida > Santalales > Viscaceae > Viscum > Viscum album. The sequence goes on from OY728123.1 coordinate 1,387,127,354, forward strand.
TTATAATTTAATAACATGTTTAAAAACATTATATTGTTAAGTCAAAAGTCTTCTTTTGACTTCTATATCATGTTTTGGAAATCACAAATGTATTCTATCATATGTTTGTAAATTACAAATTGTCTTTTATCATTCTTATCGTATCGTACAATGTTGATCATACCGACCATATCGTATCGTACTGACTCTATCAATTGTACCATACTGACTCTGTCAATCGTATCGTACTGACTCTGTCAATCATACCATACTGACTCTGTCAATCGTATCGTACTGACTCTGTCAATCGTATCGTACTGACTCTGCTATTCAGATGTTCATTATTTGTTTTGGTACTTAGTCAAAAACACTCACTACATATGAATCGTACACATGTTTTTCATTTCTATATATCTCTTTTCCTAACAAAACAATGTCGTTGAGTTAGTTAGAAACTAATCAAAACGATGTCGTGCTTTATGTTTCAATATGACCGTTGGAGGCAATATGACCGTTGGAACCCAAGGCCTATAAATAGGAGGTTATTTGAAGCTGAGAGAACGATGATGAATGAAGAGAACGAATGAAGAGACTCTGTGAACTACCAAGATTCTAGAGAGAGACACTGTGACTTCTCTCATCTGCCTTGTGCGTCCGATCATCATATCGAGGGCTTTCAAGTAATTGAAAGACAGAGGTGCTGATTACCTACAAAATCGAGGGCTGCCGGGGATAGGCAGACAGACGTGCCGATCATCGTATCGAGGGCTGCCGGGGATAGGCAGACAGACGTGCCGATCATCGTATCGAGGGATCACCAAGGTGTTGGTGAGACATACCTTTTATCCTAGGTGAAAGGATAACCCTTCTATTTGGGTTAAAAGAATTGTATTACTTTTACATTTCCGCTATTACTTGTATTATAAAGGGATTTGTATTGTTTCCTTTCTTCTTTACATATTCAATTGTAATTGTTTCAATTACAATCATTCTATTACTTTTTGTATTGATTGATTCTATACGCTTTAAGGTAGAATCATTCATCTTTGTATTACTCTGATTATTGTGCTCACCTTGAATACAATTGTTTTACTTTACATTAGTATTACAATACATTATACCTTTTATTTTCAATACAATTGTGGGTGTTTGTATTTGTATTAGTTTAAGATCATTTAAACTAATCTCTTTGTTGCTAAAACTCAAAGGTTTTAAACCTACAATTCACCCCCCCCCCTCTTTTATTGTTCCATTTAATAGACATATATATCTACTATTCGATCCAAAAATTGGTATCAAAGGAGGTTTTCCACTGATTTGTATTACTAGCTTTATTTCTTATTACTATCTTGAATACTTACTACACTAACGTGTGGAGTGGAAAAGTTGGTTTTGTTGTATTAGATGGCAGGAATGAATATTGGATCAATATATAATCTGAATCCTTCTAGACCACCAATCTTTGATAGGAATGATTATGAGTATTGGAGAGATCGTATGAAGACTTTCTTTATCAATACTGGTGTAGACAATTTTATTATACTTACTGTGGGTTACAAAATTCCTGACAAAGAAGTTAGTACTTTCACCAACCAAGAAAAGCAAGAATATCAACTGAATTACAAGGTACGCAATACTTTATTATGCTCTATGACCAGGAATATATATAGTCAGATATCTTCATGTGAAGCAGCCAACTGTATTTGGAAGAAATTAGAAGTTACTCATTTTGGTACATCCAAGGTTATAGAAACAAGGAGAGCAATGCTTCGAGCAGAGTATCATGGATTTGTTTTTCCTTATGGAGAGCCAGTATGTAAAGTGAAAAAAAGGTTTATGACAATTGTAAATAGCTTACAATCTATGGGAGAAAAAGGTCTTGATGATGAAGCTCTTTTTGATAAGATTATAGATATTATGCCAAATGAATGGGAGTAAAAAAGGACAGCTATTGATGAAAATAGAAAATTTTCCCAGATTACTCTTGATGAACTCTTTGGAACTCTTCTACAGCATGAGACAAGAATGAAGAGAGATGCTGATTTCAACAAGAAGAAGAATGGGAATGGAAGTGTAGCTTTTGCATCTAAATCTAAAACACCTGAAAGGCTTACAAGGTCTAAATCCAAGAAAATTTTTATATCTGATTCAAGTGACTGTAATCTTCCGGATAATGAGTTAGCCAATCTTGCTCAAAGGATGAACAAGATTGTGGGAAAGAAATATTTTAAATATAGATTCAAAAAAGAAAGATAGGAAAGATTCAGAGGTAACTTGTTATGAATGCAAGAAAGCAGGACATATAAGGCCTGATTGTCCTTTACTGAAGAGGAAAGATAGAAAAGAGAAACACTCTGAAAGAAACAAGAAAAGGTTTTATAAGACAAAGAAAGTCTTGAAATAAAATGATACGTGGAGTGCAAGTTATAGTGATTCCTCAGATGATTCTTCATAATATGAGACATCAGGACAAAGAAATATTGGACTTCTAGCCAGACTACCAATTGAAGATCATTGTCTCATGGCTAAGGTACATAATGCTGAAGCTATTACAAATGTCTCTTTAAATGCAAATTATATTGATAATAGATATTATGAATCTTCAAATGATGAATCCTCATCATCAGAGGATGATACGTTACCTTCTTTTGAAGAGGTATCTAGATTTTCTAAGTTACTTGAAAATGAAAATTCTAAACTCAAAACGAGATTTGAAAAAGCAAATTCTAGAATTTCTATTTTGACTAAAGAAGTATCAGATCTTTCTAAAGATCTTGATGTGAAAACTTCTGATTTTGAAAGTATTTTAAAAACCCTTGAGAAAGTTAAATCTGATAACGATAAACTTTCTAAGGATCTTGAAACTGTAATTTCAAAGAAAAATATTTTAGAGCCTAACTCTAGTTCAAATTCAAATGTTTTAGAAAATAATAATTTGGTTTTAAAACTAAATTCAGAGATTTTATCTTTGAAAAAGTGTTTGTCAAACTTTACTCATGGAAAAGAAAACTTTGATAGGATGTATTCTCAAATTAGACCTTTGAGAAATCATTCTGGTCTTGGTTATACTTATTCCAAACCTATTTTTAGCAATAACTATTTTGTTCCTCAAAAAACCATTTTCTGTTCTAAGTGTCAATGTGGTGGAAATTGGAGAAGAGATTGTTCTCTTAACAAAACTCAATCTTTATGATTTCATAAAGCTCATTTTGCAAAACAAATGTGGATTCCTAAATTTTTTTTATCTAACCCTTCTGGATCCAAACAAGTTTGGATTCCGAAAATCTAATTGTTTCTTTTTCAGGAAAATGAGAAGTGTACCAACAAGAACATTTGGTACATGGATAGTGGTTGTTCTCGACATATGACTGGAAACAAAAATCTCTTTGAAAAGGTTATCAAAACAAAATGTAGAAAAGTTACCTTCGGGGATAATGCCCAAGGAAAGATTGTTGGTATAGGTAATATTGTTTTTCTTGGAAAAGTTCTTATTTCAAATGTTTTGTTTGTTAAAGGTCTTAGTCACAATCTCATCAGTATAAGTCAATTATGTGATGAAGGTTACCTTGTGAATTTTAGAAATGATAAGTGTCTAGTTCAAAATTCCAAGGATGAGTTCATTCTATCTGCCCATAGGCAAGAGAATGTTTACACTATTAACTTAGAAGACCTTAGGAACCAAAACTTACCTTGTTTAAGTGTAATAGAAGGCCAATCGTGGCTATGGAATAGGAGACTAGGACACTGTAATTTGAGAAACCTAAGTAAACTCTCAAAGAAAGGACTTGTAAAAGGGATACCAGATCTTAGATATGATTCTTCAAAAGTCTATGATCCTTGTCAATTTGGCAAGAAACATAAAACTAGATTTAAATCAATTAATGAAGTCTCAACTTCTAATGCATTACAGCTTGTGCATATGGATCTGTTTGTTCCTTCACAATCTGGAAGCATTGGAGGAAAATACAATGTATTTGTTTTAGTTGATGACTTTACTAGATTTACATGGGTCTATTTTCTTATAAAGAAATCTGAAGCCTTTTCCTATTTCAAAACTTTTAGAGCCCAAGTTAAAAATGAGAAAAAACTACCATTGATAACTATTCATAGTGATCATGGTGGTGAATTTCAAAACTCAGATTTTGAAACTTTTTGTAGTGAGAAAGGTATTACTCACAATTTCTCAGCTCTAAGAACTCCTCAGCAAAATGGTGTTGTTGAAAGAAGAAATCGTATTCTTCAGGAAATGACTTGAACCATGTTGAGTGAATACTCAATTACTAAGCACTTTTGGGCTGAAGCTGTTAGTACTGCCTTTTATACTATAAATCGTGTTTTAACTAGACCATTTCTTAATAAAACCCCTTATGAGTTATGGACTGGACGAAAACCTAAAGTTTCATACTTCAAAGTTTTTGGATGCAAAGTATTCATTCTGAATACAAAAGATAATCTACACAAATTTGCACCAAAATCTGATGAAGGAATCTTTCTAGGCTATTCTACAACCTCTAAGGCTTATAGAGTTTTCAATAAAAACACTTGTACTGTTGAGGAAACAGTACATTTAAAATTCGATGAAACTGATCCTTTTGTTTTCAACCAACCCAATCCTACATCCTCGGATGTGTTTTCTAAAAATGTTTATCAACCTTTATTAGAAGAACATTCTGATAAGGAAAATTTTCAAGAAAGTATTCCTGAAACATTTACCACAGAAGATTTTCTACCATATGTTGATGAACAGGTTTTACAAAACCCAAATCAATTGTTTCTTAGGAATCATCCCAGTGATAACATCATTGGTGATATAAATCAACCTGTAAGGACCATAAATTCCTTAAGAAATGAAATAGAACATCTTGCTTTTCTTTCCCAATTTGAACCTAAAATTCCAAGTGAGGCCTTAAGTGATGATGATTGGATCAAAGAAATGCAAGATGAACTAAATGAATTTGAAAGGAATCAAGTCTGGACTTTAGTTGAAAGACCTAAAGAAACAACTGTGATTGGTGTAAAATGGGTTTTCAGAAACAAGTGTGATGAAAATGGAATCATTGTAAGAAATAAAGAAAGACTTGTTGCTAAAGGCTATAATCAACAAGAGGGAATAGACTATGAAGAAACATATGCTCCTGTAGCTAGACATGAATCTATTCGTATTCTATTAGCCTTCGCAGCATATTTCAATTTCAAACTATTTCAAATGGATGTCAAATGTGCTTTTCTAAATGGTTTTGTTCAAGAAGAAGTTTTTGTAGAACAACCCCCTGGTTTTCAAGACTCAAAACATCCTGATCATGTTTTTAAACTTACCAAGGCTCTATATGGTCTTAAACAAGCCCCTAGAGCATGGTATGATAGACTTACAAGATTTCTTTTACAAAAAAATTATACAAAAGGTACAGCAGATCCAACTCTTTTTATCAAAATGGAAAACAAAAATGTTTTGATTGTCCAAATCTATGTTGATGACATCATATTTGGATCAACCCAGAAATCTTTAACTGATTCTTTTGCAAAATTAATGAAATCTGAGTTTGAAATGAGTATGATGGGTGAGTTAACATTCTTTCTAGGTTTTCAAATTTCTCAAAAACCAGAAGGAACTTATATATCTCAACATAAGTATATTAAAGATTTACTCAAAAAGTATGGATTTGACAAAACTAAAAGTATTATCACCCCAATTGGTACCTCAAATACTCTTGATCTTGATGAAATTGGGAAACCAGTAGATCAAACAAATTTTAGAGGTATGATAGGGAGTTTGCTATACTTGACAGCTAGTCGACCCGACTTGATGTTTTCTGTATGCTTATGTGAAAGATATCAATCTAATCCAAAAGAGACTCACTTAAAAGACGTAAAGAGAATATTTCGGTATTTAAAAGACACTATGGATTTAGGTCTTTTCTACTCTTCTGGAAATGATTTTGTTTTAAAAAGTTTTTCAGATGCTGACTTTGGAGGTTGTAGAATGGCTAAAAAAAGTACATCTGGAACATGTCATTTCTTAGGAGATTCTTTGGTTTCTTGGTCCTACAAGAAACAACACTCAGTAGCACTCTCCACTGCTGAAGCTGAATATGTAGCAGCTAGAAGTTATTGTGCTCAAGTATTGTGGATGCAGCACACACTCACTAACTATGGTTTGAGTTTCTCCAAAACTCAAATTCTTTGTGATAATACGAGTGCCATAGCTCTTAGTAAAAACCCAGCACATCACTCTCGTGCAAAACACATAGATGTTAGGCATCACTTTCTTAGGGATCACACACAAAAAGGAGATATTATTTTACAATTCATCGGAACGCAAGAACAACTTGCTGACATTTTTACAAAACCTTTACCTTCTGATAGGTTTGAATATATAAAACAGAAGCTAGGAATGATTACATTAAAATAATCATTCATATCTACTTCTTGTTTTATATCTCTCCTAATAGTAAGAAAATCCTCGTAGAAAGGGGGAGGACATTCCTTTCTATATCTTTATGTTTCTTTTTATCTTATGATCGTTATCTATTTACTCTCTCAATATGTGTATTTTTTTTTTGTTTATCGTATTGACAGTTTTTATCGTATCATTCATTTTTCCCTTCTGTTTATTATATTAACAGTTTTTATCGTATCATTCATTTTTTCCCTTCTGTTTATCGTATTGACAGTTTTATGGTTTCATTCATTTTTTCCTGTTTATCGTATTGACAGTTTTATAGTATCAATCAATCTTGGTATTGAATCGACCGATGATGGTAATCAATTTCTTTTCCATCGTATCAATCAATCTTGGTATTGAATCGACCGATGATGGTATTGAAATTCTTTTCCATCGTACCAATCAATCAATAGTATTGAATCACCCGATGATGGTATTGAATTTCTTTTCCATCGTACCAATCAATCAATAGTATTGAATCGACCGATGATGGTATTGAATTTCTTTTCCATCGTATCAATAGTTTTGTATCGACCGATGATGGTAATGATTTTCTTTTCTATTGAATCGACCGATGATGGTATTGAGATTGTTTTCCATCATACTGTCAGTTCATGGTAACGAGATTGTTTTCCATCGTATTGTCAGTTCATGGTAACAAGATTGTTTTCTATCGTACGGTCAGTTCATAGTAATGACTTTGTTTTCCATCGGCATGATGATGTCTTTTTTTGTTTCCTTACGATTGTATTTTCTTTTGATTGATATCAAAACCAACAATTACCTTATGTTCTCCGACAGGTATTTTTTTCATTTTTTTTTAATTTTTTTTTTCTTTTTTTTTCTTTTCTTTGTTTTAATCCTAACCCTTGATCTGGTTTTCTCTAATCTTGACCGTAGAAGATCAATGGTCACCCTTTTTCGACCGTAGAAGATCAACAGTCACCTCTTTATTTCCTATAAATAGCCCCCCTCCCCTCCCCAAACCCACATTGGTTTTTCAGGATATCAGGCGAAGCTCTGCTCCACCAGCTATAAATCATCGTACGATCTTCTCATCGGCAGAACCTTTATGTCTCAATCCTCTGCTAATACTCCCGCTGAAATGTCTTCAAAGACTTTTACAGAAAAATACTTTAACAGAGAAAGGTTAGTATCTCGAGATTTGTTCGATACGTACGATTCTACAATCAGGAGGATCATTTTGTTTCAAGGATGGGAACATCTGTGTGTTGAAAAGCCTGATTCTCAAGATCTGGTTCTTTTTGATGAAGTTTGTCAGTTTTACAAAACCGTTTCTTTCGACAAAGACATGACTATAAACTTTGCTGTGTACGATAGAAAATTGTCTATGTCTGTGAAACAAGCGGCACATTTTCTGAATGTTTCTGTAGAAGGGGATTCTTTTTGTCCATCGCACAAACTACCAGAGGAAGTTGGTTCGTTTAATAGAGAAAGTGCTGAAAAGACTTTGTTTGTTATTAATGAAGAAAAGAGAAAAGTGTATCATCTTTATCCGGACAATCGTTTTGTAACTTTATGGATGCAAGGTTTTCTTATCCCAAGGAAAGGGGATAGAGAAACTCTAAAAGTTTCTGATATCTTTATGCTTGACTATCTTGTGAATATGAGAAAAGTAAATCTCATGGGATATGTTTTTGAAACCATTAGGAATGTCAAGACAGGAGGGATTAAGTCCCACATGATTATGTATCCAGCTATCCTTACGAAGTTAATTCTTGAAAGTATGAAGTTCTGTAACATTCCTTTGAAAGAAAACCCCATGGATTTGAAGCCCTCATGGATTAGTAAGAGTATGATGAAAAAGCTGAATGTTTGTTTTGATCCAAATTCAAAACTTTTTGTCAGAGATGTAGAAGCTGAATTGGCTCAGAATCAATCAGCACCTATGCCAGCCAAAGACATTCAATCTACCGATGTTACTCAAAAGTCTGATCCGCAAACCAGTTCAAAGCCGAAGAAGAATCCAAGGTACAGTAACGAGGTTGTAGCAAAATGGAGAAAGGATAAGGAACAGAGAAAGGAAGGTGATCCGAAGTTTGGTCTTGACCCTTCTGAGGCTTTTGCAGAAAGAGTAAGGGTAGAAGAAACCCTTGAGGCTAAAAAGAAGAAGAAGGCTCTTTTGAAAAGAAAGGCTCAGGACTTTGATGTCTCTAAAGTCTTGAAAGCGGTTGAGGATGCTAGTGCCCAACTAACAGAAGAAGTGCATCAAGAGCCCATCGTACAGAGTCTCCCTGAGAAAGAAAAACAAAAACAAGTGATGGAAGAGATAGAAGAAGTGGAAGAAGAAGAAGGAGACTTTCTTTTAGAATTTCTTCAAAGTTCAAAGAAGAGTAGAGAGGAATCGGTTCAAAAGCTGAGTGAAGGTGTTCAACAAACTCCTCATGCCGATCAGGCACGATATCCAGACAGAATTTCATCTCAAGAAAAGCAAGGTACTCAATCCTCTCACTCTGATAAAGTTGTTATCATTAGTGACAAAGTGGAAGAAGAAATAAAGCAGAAAGAAAAAGCAAAAGGAAAACAGCCAGTTGTTGACTCAAGCAGATCGTATGAACTAGCATCGTATGATGAAGATACTGATTCAGAGCATACAATCTCTCTCAAGAAAAGTGATTACATTGTTCATGTTTTGAGAAGAGTTGAGAATACTATTCCTTATTTCCCGAGGCTGGAAGGGAAGATTTATTTTATTACTGACAATCAAAAGAATAAGTTTGGCTCTGTAAAAGAATTGAGGAAGAAATTTTTGTCAGTAGAAGCTGATTTGAAAGCTCTTTCAGAAAGCTCAGTTGCTCATAATAAGGCATGCAATAAGATGACCAAGGGGTCGTACAAAACAGAGATCTCAATCAATGATCATGAAATTGCTATTGAAGATATAAGAAGGTTATCAAATGATCTTGAAATTGCTTTCAACAAGCTTGACAAAGAAACGGTTGAAAGGTTGAACCTTTTGTCTTCTCAAAGAGCCGATGTTCCTTCAGTGAAAGATTTGCAAGAGAGAATGAATGTTTTTCAATCTGAATTCTCGAAGGTTTCATCTTTCAAGGATAAAATGGTCTTGCTGAAGAATCAAAATTCTGTGTTTTCCAAAGATAACAAGAATCTACAAAATAGAATTGATACCCTTGAACAAGTAATCAGAGTCCAGGAGGAGACTATCAGAAATCAAGATCAGATTTTTGCGGACCAAAAAGAGATTCTCAAAACTCAGGGAGAATAAATTTCTGAAGACAAGAAGGAGATAAAGAAGATGAAAGCTGTTCTTCATGAGCTTATAAATAAGGATAAGGAAAGAGAAAACAAATGATTGTTGTATTTGTTTTCTTTTGGAACTTTTCTTTGTTCTGTAATGACTCTTATGATCCTTTTCTATTATCCATTGTCTTTTATTGCTTTACTAACTCTTTCAGACAATTCAAGATTACTCCTTTCTTTTTGTAAATCACAAAGTGGGAGAATGTTTACAAAGGGGAGAATGTTTTACAATAGGGGAGAATGATTTACAATGATCTTAAGGAAAATCTACGAATACAATCCTTAGGAAAGTCCATACCTAAGGGGGAGTTAGTTGTATTCAATTTCTTATTCAGAAGAGTTTTCAATAACTCAGGGGGAGATAAGTATTTCTTGTTACATTTACTTTGTGTGTTGTGCTTTCCAAAAAGGGGGAGATTGTTAAGTCAAAAGTATTCTTTTGACTTCTATATCATGTTTTGGAAATCACAAATGTATTCTATCATATGTTTGTAAATTACAAATTGTCTTTTATCATGCTTATCGTATCGTACAATGTTGATCGTACCGACCATATCGTATCGTACTGACTCTGTCAATCGTACCATACTGACTCTATCAATCGTATCATACTGAATCTGTCAATCGTACCATACTGACTCTGTCAATCGTATCATACTGACTCTGTCAATCATATCGTACTGACTCTGCTATTCAGATGTTCATTATTTGTTTTGGTACTTAGTCAAAAACACTCACTACATATGAATTGTACTCATGTTTTTCATTTCTATATATCTCTTGTCCTAACAAAACGATGTCGTTGAGTTAGTTACAAACTAATCAAAATGATGTCGTGCTTTCTGTTTCAATATGACCATTGGAGGCAATATGACCGTTGGAACCCAAGGCCTATAAATAGGTCATTTGAAGCTGAGAGAACGATGATGAATGAAGAGAACGAATGAAGAGACTCTGTGAACTACCAAGATTCTAGAGAGAGACACTGTGACTTCTCTCATCTGCCTTGTGCGTCCGATCATCGTATCAAGGGATTTCAAGTAATTGAAAGACAGAGGTGCCGATTACCTACAAAATCGAGGGCTGCCGAGGATAGGCAGACAGACGTGTCGATAATCGTATCGAGGGCTGCCGGGGATAGGTAGACAGACGTGCTGATCATCGTATTGAGGGCTGCCGGGGATAGGCAGACAGACGTGCCGATCATCGTATCGAGGGATCACCAAGGTGTTGGTGAGACAGACCTTTTATCCTAGGTGAAAGGATAACCCTTCTCTTTGGGTTAAAAGAATTGTATTACTTTTACATTTCCACTGTTACTTGTATTAGAAAGGGATTTGTATTGTTTCCTTTCTTCTTTACATATTCAATTGTAATTGTTTCAATTACAATCATTCTATTACTTTTTGTATTGATTGATTCTATACGCTTTAAGGTAGAATCATTCATCTTTGTATTACTCTGATTATTGTGCTCACCTTGAATACAATTGTTTTACTTTACATTAGTATTACAATACATTATACCTTTTATTTTCAATACAATTGTGGGTGTTTGTATTTGTATTAGTTTAAGATCATTTAAACTAATCTCTTTGTTGCTAAAACTCAAAGGTTTTAAACCTACAATTCACCCCCACCTCTTGTATTGTTCCATTTAATAGACATATATATCTACTATTCGATCCAACAAATATATGATTTTAAATCATATACATCTAAAGGAAAATGTGAGTTAAGAAACTTCATCTCAATTTCCCTTCATTAAGGAATATTTTAATATTATGAACCTAATTTATTTTATATGGTATATATACTTCCCATTTTACATGTAATTTAATTAATACTTCTTACTTCATGGTATTTTAATTTTAAATTTGAATTATTTCATCCAAGGGGATTTGACTTGAAAGTTACCAAGTTCTAAGGAATTTCATAACTAAGTTTCTTTTTATTTGGTTATATTAATTATTCATTGTACTTGATATTATAAGAATATGTGTGAAATGTATTATTATTATTTTATGTTGTATTTAAAATTGTTTTATTTTTATTTACATTTGATACATATAATCAATCCATTTATTAATCCTCACTTCAACGGTATGATCATTGTTAGAAATTTTGTCTCAATTTCCACTCCATTGAGACATATTTGGTATTATGCACCTAATTATTTTTGTGAGGTGTATTTAATGACACTTTGATAGGTTATATCATGAATATATTAATATTAATTCTATTTAATGTTTTATTTGAAGTTATTTATTTCATGAGGGTTATGATTAAAAAGTTATCAAAGTGGTAAAGGTTTGTGTTTCAATGTCATTTTAATTTGGATTGTTAATGCTTGAATATACATTGAATGAAATTAATTGATAATTTTATGATAAACCCATTTAATTTTATTTTACTCTATTTATTGCTGAAATTTTAAAGTAATAGTGAAATTTTCCTCTCTTTGATACTTAAAATGACTGATAAAAAAATTTATGAAAATGAAACATTATTTATATTTTCAGTCAAAATTATTTATCTTACATTTCCCATATCTTCTTTAAAAAAAATTAATATAGATTTTTTAATATTATCTAATCATTTATTAAATACTATTTTACCCATTTTTTAATTTTTAAAAAATGGTTTAAAATGAATCTTCTTATCATTTTCTAAACAAGGTATTTTTTGACTTTTTACTGAAAATGTGAAAGGAATATTTATTTTAACATATTCAGTATGAATGGAATATTATAGAGATCATGACCACTCATTTTTTTCAAGATTACTTTACAAATTTTAAATTTTTGTTTTCAAATAAAAATTTTTCCCTAATATTCAATAAATTTCTAGTTTTTAAAATTTATTTTCAAAGGAAAAAGTGTATTTTCTTCAAGAATGTTTTAATGATATTTTATGGTATTTTTATTCATAAAAAACAACTTTTTAATTTAATTATAATTCACTGGGATATTTTGTAATAATATCATCCTTATTCTTTCTTAGGATGGTCTTTGATCAGTTTAACCATAGAAAGTATTGACATTCACTTCCTTGATTATTTTTATAGTCATTAGATCTCTCTTAAAATATTCACAATAATGTGATGATTGGAAATTACATTTATCTTAAATATCCATATTTATTTTAACATGGATATGATTATTTACTAAACCATATATTATTTTTATATATGGTGTCTTATTGTGAATGTTATTTAATGGGATAAATTTTGATAAATTTGTATTCTTTACTTAATATGGATATTCCTTTTTTAATTTAGGGTCAAAGACACTTTTTATTAAATAAAGGAAAGACCTATTTTATACTTGGAAGAGGGAGACCCGTTACATGGCCTAATATACCAAGGGAATAGAGGCCTAAGGAATATGTCTTGAAGTCGTTGAGGCTGGAAATCCTAATTTCTTGGTCCTGAATGCCCATTTTTTTCCCGAAGGCCCACCCTATGAATAGTACTATTATAGTAACCGGGATGCTACAGTACTTGATACAGTACCACTTTCACTATAGTTATTTCTACAATACCCATCGCTTCTATAGTGTTTCTAAATTATTGATACAATGCCTTTGATCTATGGGTTTTGAAACCCCAACCTTGGATGTAGTATTAAGGGGTGTTTACCACTAATCCAAACCACAACTATATTTATATTTATTGATAAGGAATATTGTTCATGAATTAAATTGATCATTCTATATATGATGAATGATTTGGACCTATAGTGATGGCTGGGGCCTAGAATTATATATCCCCTCGATGCATCAACAGGTCTCATGAGACAAATTTGTCAGCTATAATTAAATAGTTTTGTGGTGTATATCTACTCATCAGTTAAACTATCTTTGAAAAGAGTCTTTATAGTATATATATATCATTATTTATGATATCATGACATCCAATATTAAATATTTCCTTAATTTAGAATTCAGTTATTATAATTCATGATATCATTTCCTTAATATTATCCATTGAATCATTTTATGCTCAAGTTATTGATTAAATGGAATATGTTTTCAGTTATTTACCTTCCTATGTTGATTATTCTCTATTTAATCATGATATATTCCATTATATGTAACCCTTAGTGATCATTTGATCTTTCCCTTGTTTTTTCCCTTTCCCCAAAATATGAATAAGTAATATATGAATGAATTCAAGGATACATAATATTTACTTTCACTGTGTTTTTTATCTTATGTTTCCAAATGTAAAATGGGAATCTTATATGTATTTGGTTCTCCAAAAATATTAAATTGATTGTTACTTTAGGATTAGAACCCTTCTATTTATGCTAATGTAATAAAGTAGTAATCGACTCAAGGTTAATGGAGTTAAGGTTTTTATAGTAATATTTTCACAACTTTTCCAACTTTATGATGTTGATCAAATCCATCTACGTTAACTTTCTTTTTTTGTCTCCTCAATATATTCTCAATCTTGTGATCATATTTGAAAAGTTCATTTTTTGGTACAATTATTTCTATTAAGTTAAATTTTTATCTTGAATATCATAATATTATCAAAATGAGCATAAAATAAAATAATATGAATAGAAATGGGGTATGATTAAACTTTTCATAATATAATCAATTAGATATTATTCATAAGTTCAACTTAATTTATGAAAATTAGTTCCAAAAACATGACTTCCCATTATGTTTCATTAATTACCATGGGGAATTTAAGTTTATTAATTTATATAACTCTTCATAACACCAACTATAAAAGATTAGTGAAGTGGAAGACTGATATCAATCCCTTAGAGAACAATTTATCCTTAGAATAATAATTTGATTCAAATGTCAGAACTCAAGAATAAAATATTTACTATTTTTATTGAAACAAAATTAAATCCAAACTAATAAACTTAAAAATAAAAAAAAATTGTTCTAAAAATAATAAATATAGGATCATGTGATAATTAAAATTATCATACTAAAATGAATAATTTATTTTTTAGAATCAAATATAAATAAATCCGTGGTCTATTATTTTTTATCAAATAACTAAGTAAATATTTATCTATGATAAATTACTCAAATTGACTTTGAAATTATATTATTTAAAATCATTTTTAAATATAGATAACTCAAATTAATCCTATTATTAAGAAAAAAACTCATTTATTCTAGTTCACACACTAAAATAAATCCATTAATAAATATATGTTGTTTATGATTACTAAAAGAGAAATTATTTTAAAAAAAAAGATAAATGCGTGAACACAAAAATAAATTATCATTAAAAAAATAATCCTAACAAACCAATCACCTTTGATTAATATTCATCAATACGAAAGATTTTTAACCCTCTATGTTTTTATAGAAAACCATGAAAATATCATTTATTTTCAATGATAATTCATATTTAGCATCATAATTATTACTAACTCATAATATTCTAGATCAAAGAAACTCTTATATGAAGTCTTGTTCCATTACATTATTATTTTTGTATCCATATACTATTATTTTTATAGGATTTGTCCATAGACCAAAATATATAGCATGTACATTTCCACCATGGAATCAGTGTTTTATTCAAATATATGAATTATTATAAAATAGGGATTCGGTTCTTCTATTGTTACTTTATTTTTTTATTTTACAGAAAAAATCCACTGAATTTTGAGAGTTTCATTCCCTCATCTACCTTGTTTTGTACAAGTAGGAAAAAAGATACATGGTATTGTGGTAAATATCAACACCCAAAAAATGATTTTAAGTATATTTCAATTTATTTTATTTTGACTGAATTTAATTATTTAAATTATTTTCTTATTTTTATTTATATTGTATAACACTCAAAACATTTATTTTGAGGCATTAGAAGAATAATAACTATACAATTTGAGCCCAAATGATCATCTATATCAGGTATTAGGAGATGAACATCATGGAGGGGAGTTTTTTTACCAGGTAAGAAGATTATGTCATTTAGATATTGATCTTCCAGCAACATTTCTTCAATTATTGGTTACGGTATGGTCATAGAAGAAAAAATGAATGTTTTAATCAAATAAAAACTCAAAAAGAAGAAGAAGATACTCGGTGTAAAAATATTATAAATGAACATATGATGAAAGTTATATCTTCTCTTTCTTCAACACTTCCATGAGAGGTTTCTATAGAAGTTTATGCTTGTTTGATGATGATTTGTTCTATTTATAAGGATTTCTCTTCTCTTTCTACTGATTTTGGTACAGATGTTGATGTTGATACCCATGAGCATGATGATGTTGGTGGTGTGAGAGTGGATAGTGATGATGGTTTTTCGGTTGGAGATGTTGATGAGGTTTTTGATGGTTCTTGTGATACTGATATTGAGGATAGTTTCTTAAGTAAACTAAATTATTTTTTTATGGGTTGAATTTTATTTTTATAGTTTTATTTTATTGTGATGATAGTTATTTGTATTTTTGTATTATTGAATTGTGTTCTGGTGTGTGTTTGGTGATTTAGTAACTATTTTTCTACAGAATCCGTAGAGAGTCTTCTTTTTATTATTAATAGAATACAAAGTTATTACCATGTTTTATAACCATGATTATAAACCAATATACACGATTCAAAGAGTGTAAATATACCTATTAACTTGGTTTTAACCATGGTAATTATCCTATATCCATGATTATAAACTGTGGATTTATACTTCTATTGAAGAATAAATATCCACGGTTGAGGGTCATGGAAATTAATCTACTAACATGATTTGAACTGTGGAAATTACCCTATATCCACAGTTATAAATAATGGATTTATGACTCTATGGTACAAGAAATAGCCATGGTTGAGGGGTTTTACCCTATTTCTATGGGTTAGACCATTGATATGGGTCTATTTCAAGGGTTTGAACTATGGATATTGGTTTATTAACATGGTTATAAATTGTGGCAATATCTTCAACCCTATTTCCATGATAATAGGATCCACATCTAGTTGGACCATTGCTATTACCTATAGCCACTATTTAGAAATTTATAGTCATGAGTTTTTACCTTGGCTATAGATTACTTTTCTATTAGTGTCATCACATTGGGGGGAACTATTTCCTACTCTGGGACTCTCTTATAAATTTAATTCATGTTCGTGAATATTTTCCAGACCTCAATGCAGGACTAATTACCCTAACATTTAATAAGTGGTCGACTTTTGATGTGAGCATTTGTACATCTCAAAGGTATCCTATTGATGTGACCATTTGTATGTATCATATTTTATTCTCCTTATTACCCATTATTACTTAGTGATGTTGTTTTAGGGGTTACTATATTTTAAATCTATACAGCGGGGAACACGATAGTTTTTTATCATCAAGGAAGG
The DNA here is from genome assembly GCA_963277665.1 of Viscum album. Lineage (NCBI taxonomy): Eukaryota > Viridiplantae > Streptophyta > Magnoliopsida > Santalales > Viscaceae > Viscum > Viscum album. The sequence continues at coordinate 1,387,144,397 of OY728123.1, forward strand.
TAGTAGGTATTTATGGTGTCAGGATAAATCCCATGATGCAACTTCCTATCTACTATTTTTAATGGAATTGTAACCCATGTAGTTCATTTCCACTTAACGGGACACTTAATTCCTTTTATGGTTATGTTTCACGGACCAATCTATGCAGTTTAACATCATGCGGTAAACAAAATAAGGTGAAATATGCCTAGAAATGGTTGGTGTGTGACTTACATGTGACCATCCTTGTCTGGTTGACTGTGTAGAAAATATGGTCCAATGAGGATAAGTTAATATCATAAGGATTATGGACTCATAAATATGTCTCTTATTAGGCCCAAAGAGGATGTATTATGGGTCCTAAAAGGAATATAACCCTCTAGATGGATGGGATGTCCAGACTCATGAGAGTATGGGTGGGTGAGGGAAGGAAATAAATGGTCTCATGAGGGATATGCTCAATGATGATGAATATAGAAGGTTAATGGTGTTGTAATTGAACCTCATGTAAGCATCCAATATATCCCATGAATTTGGGAATCAAATCCCATGTAGTTCAAATGACACTATTTTTAAGGTCATGTGACTAGACCTTACCATGCAGTTTAACATCGTGTGGTAAGGAAAACACCATGAAGTTTAATTTCATGCAACTAGGATGTATATGGGTAAATTTGAGTATTAGATATAGGGGTTAAATCCTTAGATAGTTGTCTTATATATCTAGTGGATATGGAAATTAGAGTCCATATAGTTAGAATTGGTGATGGAATCTATGTCATAAAAGGTGAAAAATAGGGGAATGAGTGGGGCTTACACATATATGGTTGCCCTGAGATGTTCCATTGGGAGTATGTACCCTTGGAGAAAAAAAGTATAGTTAGTACTTACACCTAATGAGGATGCCCATGTTGGAGGCATTTGTATCATGATAATGTCATGATCATTTCAGGTCTCTAATCTCATGTGAGTCATGCTCGGTGTGAGAAATAAGAGATAGAAAGAGATCAAACCCACTGCATGAAAGTGTAAGATTGAATTTTTATGGGTATTACACATTGAAGTTTCCTTGATATTATTAATTGGGATTATATCCCTTTAAAGGAAAAGAAAATGTAGTCATTACTTACACCTGAGGAGGATACCCATAATGGGGGTATTTATTTATACTAACTACATGATCATTTTATATCTATAATCTCATATGAGTTGTGCTCAATGTGATAAACAAGAGATATTTGGAGATCAAACTGATTATGTTAGGTTGTGATATTGTATTGTTAATAAGCTTACACACTGAGGCTACCCTGAGAGAAATATAGTTATGAATCCTATGGAGGATATGTTTCCATGGAAAGGGACATGATCTTTCAAAGGAAGTATTATAATGTAAAGGCTATAAGGGGGGAACTTTATAATAGTGACATGAAAATTTCATGGTCTTTATGAGGGATATAGACTTGTATAATTTCTGATGGAAGTATATTGGATATGGAGCTCGGTCCTTAAAAAGGTTTCCTATATATACTGATTATAATAAGAATTAGAGTCCTCATAGTTTATATGTTCCTTTCACGTTGATGGGTAAATTATCGTGGTTAAAATCATAGGGATATTTCATATGAGAAAAGGAATATTTGAAATAATATTAATGGGTATGGCCTTATGGGAGAGGAAGACAATAGGGATTAGGCGGGTTAGTGGCATCCTTGGGATCCATAATATTGAATGAACTCCATGGGGTCATGTTATTTTTATAAAGGATTCGGGAGTCTCATGTTCACATGAAGGCCAGGAGGTCTCATGATCATGTAAAGGAAATGGAAGGATATTGCAAAAATACATGGGGGTTGTGTGGTCCTGTGGATAGTATTGGGTTGGACAATCATGAAATACAATCACATGACCAATATATCATCATGTTATTTCATGAACAGAAGGTCATCATGTGATTGTGTGACTAAAGTTTCATTAGTTTATCGGCTCTTACTTTAGGGGTCTTCTAGCCAGGGCTTGTTTGAATAGTTATATGATTGTAAAACCATCCTTTAAAATCATGTACCAAGTTTTAAAATGGTAGTCTTCAAAATTTTAAGTATCTTTAGCTTCAAAAATTATTCTCTCTCTATGAATCCAATTCCAAGATCCATATTTTTTGTGATAATTAGGAGGATTACAGTAATCACCCTCTTATATCTATGCCACCTTACAAGGAAGGTGAGCCATGTACCCTATATTTCGGTGGTGGAATATTTTCTACATAAGTCAGTGGTGTATCATGCACCACATATGATCAGGTATCATTTCATTAATGACATTCCATAGCGCATTAAGGAAAGAATAGTGATCGTGAGATAGGCCCATTGAGGACAACCTTTATCACTTGATTCACTTGGACTTGGAAAATTGCATTTATCTGTGACATCATGTTAAGATCAATGATTACAAGAGGGAACTATCATGGATAGTCTCATTAACATGACGCCTTTGGTGTTAGTTGTTCATGTGTCCACATGGAGTCATTTCATAGACAATAGTGATTTCATGAGAACTCTATCACAAAAATCCCCCTTCACTTGTCCTTGTGGAATTACATGAATTATTTGGGGTAACATAATCACAGGTCCCTTTATGGTTTATGCGATCACATGACCCTCAAATGGTCATGTGATCTAGGCATGAAGTAAAATTTAACTTCTCTCCCTTTTCACCAAAATGAAACTTGTGTTTTGGGTATTTTATCAACTTCGGTTTTTCAATTTTTATCTAGTGGGAATCAAAAAATCCCCCCCCCCATGGAAAAAAAGTTTGAAAGAAAGCAGGATTTGGTTATGAGGAAGTAAATGTCTTCCAGAGTCTCTTAGGATTCCATGTGTCTTTTGGTATTTTGGGTGACTTTTGGAATTCCACAAAATTTCTTATAAATTATAGGGTGAGGGGAAAGAAATATCACCTACAAATCAAAGGTTTTATTACTCATGAATTTTTTTCATGTGAATCACTCTCCTAAGCCTCTTTTGCATGAATGCTCCATTTGAACTGATTATGTGATCATATCATGTGAATAAACTAAATAATATAATCATTAATGGTAACTAACTTAATCCACCATCATGTATATCCATCTTGTTTATATTATTTTCATAATATCTTAGGAATCACACAGTCATATAACACTTCTAGGGTTATGTGATTCATTTGACCCTATTTATGATTATGTGAGAGAATTACTTTATATAGGTCATGCACCTCATGTGATGTTGCCCAGTTCATGCACCTCTTTAGGAATTTTTTTAAATATGAACTCTTCCTATTGATATTAAAAAAATTCCATTTTATCTTGATAAAAATGTCTTCGAGGCATGATGTTTCAGTGGTTGTAGCTCAGCAAAATGTCATGGTCAATAATGTGGATGCCTACCAGAGCATAGTCATTCAATCAACTCACAGTCATATTGAAAGATTAATATTGACTAATAATTTTAGAGTATCTATTTTCTGATTGGTTTCCCTTGTATGGGTTTGGTCCTTATAATTATTCCATGATTCATCCACTTAGGGTTCAGGGCTCACTCCTCCCTCTTGGACCCTCAATAATTACAGTGTGTTTAAGGAAAACATTTCATATGTGGGTCACTTTTCTTCTGAAGAGGATCATTCTAATAGATATGTTCTAAATCCTATAATGATGGGATTTGAAGGGGTGTAGAATGATTATGAGATTAACCCCCACATATAGTGATTAATAATAAAAAATTTGGTATCCAATCAGAGTTTCAAGCTATTATCTAGCTGTGATATCTCATTAGGTGGAAGCTATAAAAAGGATTTGAGTTATCACTTCTGGGTGTAGCACACTACTCTAGATTCTTAATCTAAGACAAAGTAGATCAGCATGAATGAATTTTTATATGTTTATCAAACCATCATGTATTGAAACAAAATTTTGATGGTAGACTTGACCATTCTTTGAATTCCAAACATGAATAAATTTCATCTGATGCATGGTGAAGTCAACATTAGTCTGTGGGAAATGGATAAGGTTTGTGGTGCACCAATTATAGGATATATGTTCAATGAGTTTCTCCCTCTCCATTATACTTTGTATGGTTCAAAATAGACTCCTCCCATCATGAAGGATTTCATCAACCTGTCCAAGAGGTACCTTGGGAAGGACTCATATCCAAGGGCGAACATTTCATATAATAATTAGGATGAATTATTAATCAAGAATACTTTGCATGAACCCCTGTACAATAATACCAAGGCATGAATATCATGATAATATTGTATAGAAGAGGTTTATTACTATCCTATGGTTAAAGAAGGGTAGTTTAACAACTATGGGTGGATGGTCACTGCTCAGGATGACCAACTTATACAGTTAGTAGGTTTCCTAGTGTAGGATCAAAATAATGATGTAGATGCTCAATATACAAGAGGGGGGGTGAATTGTATACTTTAAAAATTCCTTTGAAACCGTTAAAGTTGGTTAACACTTTCTATTGTTTAACAAAGTTAAACAAGGTGAATTCACAAGACCTCTTAGCTCTACAAACTTGCTAGATTCCAGAAATATGGTTCCAGAAATGAAACTTAAGAAAAGTTTACAAGGACAAAGATTCTACCTTAAAGCGTATAGAATCTTACTAATCAGAGTATACAAGTACAAGAAAGTATAAGATAGTTATACTTTCCTTATTAATCAAAATGCAGCATAAAAAACTTGAAACAATACAAGTAACAAGTATGAAATATTTTAACCCAAAGAGTAGGGTATGCAACAACCTTGGATAAAGGTTGCTTGATTTATACTTTCAAGAAAGTATGTCTTACCCACACTAGGGTAATCCCTTGATAAGAATATCGGAGTCTGTCTTGCTATCCCCGCAAGCCTTCGAACTTCAAGGTATTCAGCACCTCAATCTTCCTTATCAAGGAAGTCCTCGAACTTTAAGGTAGTCAGCACCTCTATCTTCCTATCCCCATAATCCCTTGATTGTACATAGAAACAATCCGAGTCACACGAAGCAATCTGGATAGGATGTTCAATACGCACAAATCATGAGAGTCTCTCTCTAGAAATCACTTTAGCTTGTAATCTCTAGAGTTTTAGAATAGTGTAAGTGTTGAGCTCATTCAAATGAGCTCCTATTTATAGGCACATCTCTAACGGTCGGCTCCCTCATCCAATGGTCATATTTTTCCTTGAATTTTGGAGGGATTTGTACATGTGTCACTCAAACAACGGTTAGTTAGAAACAGAATGCATGACATTATTTTATAACTATAAAAAGAGAATGTAAAATAAGGTTGCTCAACCAAATCTGATTTTCCGGAGTCTAAGGAAAAAATAAAGTTCGGAGTCTAAGAACATTCGGATTCTATATTGCATGAATATTTAGATTCTATTTATCAAGGAATTCAGAATCAAAATTTTGTAGACTCTGGAGTCTAAATTTTGAGGAATTTAGAGTCTAAATTCTAAGGAATTCACAACCTGAATTCTAAAGAATTCGGTAATGCCCGAGACTTTCATGAGAAATATTTTGTTTTTATCAAAGGAATCTTTCACTACACACAACACTAGCTTGGCTTGCTTTACACGCACTCGCGGCCTTCCTCAATAGCTTGCGTCGTACGCAATACCGAGTTTCACTAAACAACGATATGCTATTTAAATATTATTAAAACTAGCCGTTATGAATAGTAATAACTACTTTTTGAAATTTTATAAATTTTATTTTTCAAAATGGAATTCATTTTTGGATTCGGAATATCGAAATTATCCTAGGGTGAAATTTTGGTATTTTTCTGAAAACTTTCAATTTTTGATGAATAGTGAAACCACTAAGTGGTAGTTAAAAAAACTGAATTTTTCATAAAACTTAATTTCACCGCTTCGGTGTGTGGAATTTCAAAAATCCGAGAGACACGATTAATATCAAGGACTAAAATGTGGTTCAATGAGATGAAAATAATTTTTTGGTGAATAGTAACTTTTGACCTTTTTTTACCACGGTTAAAAGTAAATATGGTAATTAAGGGTAAAAATGATATTATTATTACCCTAACACATGTCCTAATTCTATTGGACAAGTGTAATTCGACCAAAAACAAACTTAGGATTAAAATATGACCATTTAGGCCCACTTGGATTAGATTAGGACATTTATTATTAATTTATTTAAAAAAGGGTTAAAATAGATAAAATCAAAGTTTAATAACTAAATCATTTTTAATATGTGGTTATACATAAGATAAATTAGACTATAAATATTCATTAGAAAGCTAAAACGATTTCCTACATAATGGTATTTTATTTGTAATTTTTAGAAATTAAATAATTTAATTTATTTATGACACAACGACGATGCAGTAATTATCTTATTAGTGAAATATTGACATAATTGATGTTATAAAAACCCAAATAAATATAATTTGAGACTTTTTATGAATTCCACTAATTTTCTAGGTTAATACGACATGTTAGTATTTATTTAATTAACTTTGGTCGAACTTATCATTCTGTTATGATTTTTACAAAAATAAATTACTAAATAGTGTCAAAATTGACATAAAATAGTTTTTAAAACAAATATTATATTATTGATTGTGATGGGATAATAAAGTTCAGGAATCAGGTTTGTGTTCCTCCCATCCCCGAATTAAATAAGGAGCTGCTGGATGAGGCTCATAGTTCTTCATTCTCTATTCATCCTGGAAGCATGAAGATGTATAGGGACCTGAAAGAGTACTTCTGGTGGGATGGCGTGAAAAGAGATGTTGTTGAATATGTCTCTCGATGCTTGGGTTGTCAGCAAGTTAAAGCTGAGAGACAGAAGTCTAAGGGGATGTTATAACCATTACCCATACCCAAATGGAAATGGGAAAACATCACTATGGACTTTGTCACCGGAATTCCTAAAACATCCAAAGGAAATAATGCTATCTGGGTCATAGTTGATCGTCTAACAAAGTCTGCACACTTCATTGCTATTAGAGAGGATTTCTCTCTAGATCAGCTTGCCAGGATATATGTAAAAGAAGTGGTAAGATTTCATGGAGTACCACTTTCTATTATATCTGATTGGGATCCGATATTTACCTTGAAGTTCTGGCGAAGTCTTCAGCATACTCTAGATACAGAGTTGAGTTTCAGCACTGCTTATCATCCTCAGACATACGGTCAGTCTGAGAGAACAATTCAAACTCTAGAAGATATGTTGAGAGCTTTCTCTATGGATTTTAAAGGTGGTTGGGATCAACACCTACCTTTGGTAGAATTTTCTTATAATAATAGCTTTCACTCCAGTATTTAGATGGCTCCTTATGAGGCTCTCTATGGAAAGAAATGCAGGACTCCAACTTGCTGGGATGAAGTTGGGGAAAGAAAGCTATTAGGACCTGATCTCGTTGATGAAATGGCCGAAAAGGTCAGATCTATTCAACAACACATAAGAGCAGCTCAGAGTCGACAGAAAAGTTATGCCGATAGCTGAAGGAAAGACCTAGAGTTTGAAGTGGGTAATAAAGTGTTCTTACGAATATCTCCCTGGAAGATGGTCATGAGATTTGGAAAGAAGGGGAATTTGAGCCCTAGATATATCGGTCCTTTCGAAATACTGGATCGTGTTGGAAATGTAGCTTACCGGTTGGCGCTTCCACCGAATCTCTCTCATGTTCACGATGTGTTCCATGTATCTCTCTTGAGAAAGTACATACCTGATCCTTCACATGTACTCAGCTCAGAAGTTGTACCGCTGGAGCAAGATCTTTCTTATGAAGAACAGCCGATAGAGATTCTGGATCGTAGCGAAAAAGTCCTATGGAACAAGACCACTCGCTTGGTGAAAGTTTTATGGAGGAACCAACAATTAGAAGAAGCTACATGGGAGCTTGATGATATTATGAGGGAGAGGTATCCTCATCTTTTTGTTACAAAGTGACGAATTTTGAGGGAGAAATTCATTTTAAGGGGGGTAGAATGTAACGCCCCAGACTTTTATGAGAAATATTTTGTTTTTATCAAAGGAATATTTCACTACACACAACACTAGCTTGTCTTGCTTTACACGCAACCGCGGCCTTCCTCAATAGCTTGCGTCGTACGCAATACTAAGTTTCACTAAACAACGATATGCTATTTAAATATTATTAAAACTAGCCATTATGAATAGTAATAACCACTTTTTTAAATTTTATAAATTTTATTTTTCAAAATGGACTTCATTTTTGGATTTGGAATATCGAAATTAGCCTAGGGTGAAATTTTGGTATTTTTCTAAAAACTTTCAATTTTTGATGAATAGTGAAACCACTAAGTGGTAGTTAAAAAACTGAATTTTTCATAAAACTTAATTTTACCGCTTCTGTGAGTGGAATTTCGAAAATCCGAGAGACACGGTTAATATCAAGGACTAAAATGTGGTTCAATTAGATGAAAATAATTTTTGGTGAATAGTAACTTTTTACTTTTTTTTACCACGGTTAAAAGTAAATAGAGTAATTAAGGGTAAAAGTGTTATTATTATTACCCTAACACATGTCCTAATTCTATTGGATAAGTGTAATTCGACCAAAAACAACCTTAGGAATAAAATATGACCATTTAGGCCCACTTGGATTAGATTAGGACATTTATTATTAATTTATTTAAAGAAGGGTTAAAATAGTTAAAATCAAAGTTTAATAAGTAAATCATTTTTAATATGGGGTTATACATAGGATAAATTCGACTATAAATATTAATTAGGAAGATAAAAACATTTCCTACATAATGGTATTTTTATTGTAATTTTTAGACATTAAATAATTTAATTTATTTATGACACAACGATGATGCAGTAATTATCTTATTAATGAAATATTGACATAATTGATGTTATAAATACCCAAATAAATGTAATTTGAGACTTTTTATGAATTAAACTAATTTTAGAGGTTAATATGACATGTTATTATTGATTTAATTAACTTGGTTCTAACTAATCATTCTGTTATGATTTTCACAAAAATCAATTACTAAATAGTGTCAAAATTGACATAAAATAGTTTTTAAAACAAATATTATATTATTAATTGTTATTTTATTCCTAAAAATCTAAGGTTCAGCCAAATGACTTATATAAGGTTATATATATTAATAATAAACAACTTGGGTTTCGTTTGGCTTGTTATAGTAAGTTTATTAACCTTATAGTGTAAGAACACAAGAAGACACGGTAAAAGTAAAATTATTTAACTTAATGTTAAATCTAAATGATAAGGTTAAAATAGGAACCTAAACTTGTCTAAATTATATTGTATGAGCTTAGTTAGACCCATACCCACCTTAGGTTCTAAATAAATCAATTTGGATCTATTTAAAACCGAATTTGGCTTTATAATAAAATAATATTTTTAGTTATTCCAAAGGTGCCCCTCTCCTCCCTTATAAAAGGGCACCTCCTCCCTCTCTTCCTCACACCACTTTGAGCCTTCAAGCTCGGCCAAACCATGCCAATTTCTTCTCTCCACTTCCCTAGAGACATCCTAGAGGTCCTGGTCTTCTTCAAAGACCAATGTTAGTGCCCTAAAAGGAGGTCTCAATGAAGCGCTTCAAAGAAGAGGTAATGCCCGTTACCGATTATTTCATCTTTATTTCTTCTTCCACTTCTTCTTCTTTAGTTGTTTCATTATGAAGTAATAATATAAGTATCACTCATATACAGATATGTTATTATAATTATGAAACAACCTTATTTCACCATCTATCCATCCTACGGAAAATGAAATCATCGTGCGTGCGTACGTACGGAATACCGTCTCCACGCCATAGTGTAATCTATTTTCCACCACCACATTACTTGGATGGGTATAATGGTGTAAATAATGAATATATATGATTATTGAAAATTTATATTGATTATGATATAGTATACATACACTCCAATACAATTCCACGATCATGGGAACGATGTCATCGCTCGTGCGTACGTACGGAATACCGTCTCCACGATGTGATGTGACTCGTTCTACATGATCCTCATTGCATAATGATTATATAGATGAATTGAATGAATTAATATGATATATATTACACTAATAACATTATGTAAATAAGGTATCTATAACCTAAAAAGAAGAATAATAATTTATTCGACAAAACACGCATAAGAACAAAAAGTAATAAACACCCGAATAACAAGTAGCAATGAAATATTACTATTAATAAGCTAAGAATATGACCATATATGATATCATAACAATGAGTATGATTCTGGAATAATTCAATGACATTATTTAAATCATTATACAGGAGGTTCGGACACTTACGAAGCAAATCGGACCTAAGGTAAGGGAAAATATCACAATCTCATTTTTATCCGATATTGTTTATACTTTGGTATTTACTGGGGTGTATTTTATCATCCACATCCATGTTTCCTCAATATTTAATATTGTTTCCATCCACCTAAATTTTTTTAAATCCAATTTTACCCTTCGGTGAGTTTTTAGTAAAAGATATGAAAGGAATCATTTGTCATTTTTCGTACGAGGTACTTTTTGACTTTTCTGAAAAAAGTACGGGAATAATGTTTTTTTAACTTATAAGGAATGAATGGATTTTTAAAAAATTATTTCAAAGAAGCTTACTTTACAAGTTTTCAAGTTTATTTTTAATCAACTTCTTTTAGTTTAAAATTGTATGACATGTTAAGAAAGGAAAATGTTTTTGAAGTAGAAAGGATATTTTCCTCAAGAATAGAGTTCAAGTGTTTTATCAAAATTATTTTCCATCAAAGATAATATAGAGTTCTGTTTCTATCCCTATTATTACATTGATTTGATTATGTTGTGATGGAATTATTTTTACGAATTCCTTTATCTTATATGAATTTTTTATGATGTCATGTTGTTTAAGAATCCCATTTTAATTACATGGGTTATGCAATGATGTATGATTTATGATTTTGTGGCACACATAAGAATGGTATCATTATGAGATGGGTGAGACCTATATCTCCCTCTAATGCATTGGGTAAAGATTTTATATATCATGAGATAGACATGGCTGGAACGGCAGGTTAAACCGGTTTAGTGAAACAGGACTGAAACGAGGAGTGAACTCGGTTCAGAAATGGACTTTGTCCACTAAGATAGTCTTGGCCATGAGTCTTGACTAATAAGAAATGATTCTCTATGATTATGTGTGTATGCCACAAAGTTTCATGTTTTATGTTATGATTATTGGGATCACATTTCACTACCATGAATTATCCCATGTTATGAAATTATGATCTCTTTTGCAGGGTAAGATTTCCAAAATGTTATGTTTTTATTTTGATGTGATTGATATTTCTTTTGTTTACCCTTACTGAGCATTTGACCTCACACTTTTGAATGTTTTATTTCCCCAGGTCAGGAAGAAGGTTATTAAGTAAGATATGCCAAAAGGGACTATAGATATGATGAAATAAATGGGAGAAAGTGTAGACGCTTTATGAACCAGTTGTTTATGTTTCCCAGTTTCTAAAGACACTATACCTATACGGTCCTTTAATGGTTTTTTTATATGTTGTAATAAGTGTGATTCAATTTTGAAGTAATAAAAATGTATGTAAAGTATGGGTCGTTATAGTTGGTATCAGAGGAAAGGTATAGTAAACCTTTGGAAACTAGGATGTGAAAGCCTTAGTAAGAACCCTAATGATAATTCTAAGCATAGAACACAATCTTAGTGTTTTAGAAATGGCCATGAATAACCTAGGATAAGACCTTAAGTGTGAAATTTTATTCTTGATTATGTGGTTTTCCTATTATAATTAGTGTTTCTCACACTATTCTTCTTAGTTTTAGTCAATGGCTGGAACCCGAAGGAACTGTGTTAATGCGGAATGTGACGGGAAATGAAATGATTGTCCCCCTGAGAAACCAAATGTTATGGGAGCTAGAATGAAAAATCTTGTAGCCATGCTCACACAACTTTCTCAAGCTATGAATCATGCAGGACTTCCAAACAAGAAAAGGAAGGAGCAACATTCTGTTGAATCTTTCATGAGGCAGCGTCCACCTTCATTCAGCGGGTCTACTGATCCATTAATTGCTGAATAATGGATTAGTACTACTGAAAATATATTTTCAGTTCTTCAATGTTCTGAACATGATAAATACATCTTAGCCGTGTATCGTTTGGAAGTTGATGCTGATCAATGGTGGAATCTTATCAAGAATACGAGGCAAAGAGATGAAATTGAGTCCATGGAATGGGATGAGTTCAAGAACTTATTTTTCAATATGTACTTCCCCCGTATTCTCCGAACAAAGATGGAGAAATAGTTTCTTGAACTAAATAAAAAGGATTATGAATCTGTTGGTACCTATGAAGAAAATTTTACAAGACCTGCAAGGTACGCTTCTGGTATTATTATCCAACCTGAGAGTAAGATCGATCGATTCTTTAGTGGCTTAAAACCAAGTCTTTGAAGGGCCTTACCCATAAGTGACTTCAATAGCTATGAGGAAATCGTTTGATGTGCTCTCAATGTTGAGATGGAGATTGGAGTAACCCATCAGTCATATGGGTTTGATAAGAAGAGGAAAATGGAATTCAAAGGAAAATCTAAAGAGCACACTGAAAAGAAGATGAGCTTTCCCTTATGCTCAAAGTGTGGAAAGAAACATGGAGGGAGTTGTCTTAAAGGGACAAGTAAATGTTTCAAATGTGGAAAGGAAGGTCATCGGGAATTTGAATGCCGCAATGATGGGAAGAAGATGTCTAATGATGAAAACAAAGGAAGGGACACACGGAATGAACCTACTACACTTTAATGTTTCAAGTGCAAAGAGATGGGGCATTATGCCAATAAATTCCCTAATCCAAGGGTTGTTGATGATGATCGACATCAACAAAATCTTAAGGCTAAAGACAAAGGAAAGTCACATGCAATTTCTATCAGCGATGTAGAGTACGATAACGATGTGGTGAAAGGTACACTTACCATCCACTCTAAAGTAGAAAATGTTTTATTTTATTCTGGATCCACCCACTCTTTTATTTCTGAAGATTTTTCTAAGGTTATCACCGTATTACCTCAACAATTAGATGTTGAGTTAGTTGTGACAACACCTAATGGCACAACAGTCGCATCAAAAGTTTATAATTCTTCCTCGATTGAAGTTTGTGGGAAAGTGCTTCCTGCAAATCTTGTGATCCTTCCTATAGTGGAATTTGATGTGATTCTTGGCATGGATTGGCTTTCTTTATATGGATATCATATCAATTACCAAAGAAGGGATGTCACATTTCATATTCCAGATCAATCTATGGTTGTCTATCGATTCAAGGATGAACATAACCTTCCAGTGGAAATTTCTTCCATCTTATAGGTCTTGATTCCACTAAATGAAGGTTATTTATCTCAAATGGTTGGTGAGAAACTCACGATTAATAATATTCCCATTGTACAGGAGTTTGACGATGTCTTTCCGGAGGAATTATCGGGTCTTCCACTAAATCGTGAAGTTGAGTTTTCAATAGAACTCGTACCGGGTGCTTTACCTATTTCAAAGACACCTTATAGAATGGCCCCAATTGAGTTGCAGGAATTGAAGAAGCAACTCCAAGAGAATCTTGATAAAGGGTTCATACGCCCTAGTGCGTCACCTTGGGGATCACCTGTTCTGTTTGTTAAGAATAAAGATGGATCAATGAGACTCTTCATTGATTATCGAGAACTTAACAAGATCACTATCAAGAACAAATATCCTCTCCCGTGCATTGATGACTTATTTGACCAACTACGCGGAGCTCAATACTTTTCCAAGATTGATCTTCGTTCAGGGTATCATCAATTAAGGGTAAAAAGGGAGGATATACCAAAGACGACTTTCCGTAAAAGGTATGGACACTATGAATTTATAGTGATGCCATTTGGTCTTACTAATGCCCATGTTATCTTCATGGATCTGATGAATAGAGTCTTTAGAGACTATCTTGATCTGTTTGTGGTAGTATTTATAGACGATATTCTTGTATATTCAAAGAGAAAGGAAGAACATGAAGATCACTTGAGAATTATATTGAAGACCCTGAGAAATGAGAAGCTTTATGCCAAATTTACCAAGTGTGAATTTTGGCTTCAAAAAGTTTCATTTTTGGGTCACATAATCTCAAAATAGGGGATATCTGTGGATCTAGCAAAAAAAGAGGTTATCGAAAGATGGTCGAGACCAACAACAGTAACTGAGGTCCAAAGTTTTCTTGGTTTGGCTGGATATTATCGACGTTTTGTGAAATATTTTTCATGATTATCTAATCCACTCACCAAGTTTACTCGGAAAGGAGTTAGGTTTGTTTGGACGGAAGAATGTGAAAAGAATTTCAAGGAGTTGAAAAGAAGGTTATCCAGTGCACCTGTGCTCACACTTCCTTGTAGTGGATAAAGGTTTGTGATCTATAGTGATGCATCCAAGAAGGGATTGGGGTGTGTTATGATGCAAAATGATATGGTGATAGCTTATGCCTCACGACAGTTGAAAATCCATGATCAAAATTACCCAACTCATGATTTGGAGTTAGCTGCGGTAATCTTTGCATTAAATATTTGGAGGCATTATCTTTATGGTGAAAGATGTGATATTTATACTGATCATAAAAGTTTAAAGTATATTTTCACACAAAAGGAGCTGAATATGCGCCAAAGAAGATGGTTGGAGCTGATTAAGGATTACGATTGCTCAATTCATTACCACCCTGGGAAAGCAAACAAGGTGGCAGATGCATTAAGTCGACAAGACCATGCTAGCTTATCCATGACGAGGATCACAAAAGATCCAATATTTATAGATTTACAAAGGATGGATCTTGGAATTATAATGGAAGGGAGGAAATCGTATCTTTCTCAAATGAATGTTCAGCCATCTATACATGTGAAGATTAAAGAGGCGCAGAAAGAAGATGTAGAGTTACAAAATAAGGTGAGAAATATTCCTGAATTCAACCTTGATTGTGATGGGATAATAAAGTTCAGGAATCGGGTTTGTGTTCCTCCCATCCCCGAATTAAAGAATGAGCTTCTGGATGAGGCTCATAGTTCTTCATTCTCTATTCATCCTGGAAGCACGAAGATGTATAGGGACCTGAAAGAGTACTTCTGGTGGGATGGCATGAAAAGAGATGTTGCTGAATATGTCTCTCGATGCTTGGTTTGTCATCAAGTTAAAGCTGAGAGACAGAAGTCTAAGGGGATGTTACAACCATTACCCATACCCGAATGGAAATGGGAAAACATCACTATGGACTTTGTCACCGGACTTCCTAAAACATCCAAAGGAAATAATGCTATATGGGTCATAGTTGATCGTCTAACAATGTCTACACACTTCATTGCTATTAGATAGGATTTCTCTCTGGATCAGCTTGCCAGGATATATGTAAAGGAAGTGGTAAGATTTCATGGAGTACCACTTTCTATTATATCTGATCAGGATCCGAGATTTACCTTGAAGTTCTGGCGAAGTCTTCAGCATACTCTGGATACAGAGTTGATTTTCAACACTGCTTATCATCCTCAAACATACGATCAGTTTGAGAGAACAATTCAAACTCTAGAAGACATGTTGAGAGCTTTCTCTATGGATTTCAAAGGTGGTTGGGATCAACACCTACCTTTGGTAGAATTTTCTTATAATAATATCTTTCACTCCAGTATTTAGATGGCTCCTTATGAAGCTCTCTATGGAAAGAAATGCAGGACTCCAACTTGCTGGGATGAAGTTGGGGAAAGAAAGCTATTAGGACCTGATCTCGTTGATGAAATGGCAGAAAAGGTCAGATCTATTCAACAACACATAAGAGCAGCTCAGAGTCGACAGAAAAGTTATGCCGACAATAGAAGAAAAGACCTAGAGTTTGAAGTGGGTAATAAAGTGTTCTTATGAATATCTCCCTGGAAGAGGGTCATGAGATTTGGAAAGAAGGGGAAGTTGAGCCCTAGATATATCGGTCCTTTCTAAATACTGGATCATGTTGGAAATGTAGCATACCGGTTGACGCTTCCACCGAATCTCTCTCATGTTCACGATGTGTTCCATTTATCTCTCCTGAGAAAGAACAAACCTGATTCTTCACATGTACTCAGCTCAGAAGTTGTACCGCTGGAGCAAGATCTTTCTTATGAAGAACAGCCGATAGAGATTCTGGATCGTAGGGAAAAAGTCCTACGGAACAAGACCACTCGCTTGGTGAAAGTTTTATGGAGGAACCACCAATTAGAAGAAGCTACATGGGAGCTTGATGATATGATGAGGGAGAGGTATCCTCATCTTTTTGTTACAAAGTGACGAATTTTGAGGGCGAAATTCATTTTAAGGGGGGTAGAATGTAATGCCCGAGACTTTTATGAGAAATATTTTGTTTTTATCAAAGGAATATTTCACTACACACAACACTAGCTTGGCTTGCTTTACACGCAACCGCGGCCTTCCTCAATAGCTTGCGTCGTACGCAATACCGAGTTTCACTAAACAACGATATGCTATTTAAATATTATTAAAACTAGCCGTTATGAATAGTAATAACCACTTTTTGAAATTTTATAAATTTTATTTTTCAAAATGGACTTCATTTTAGGATTCGGAATATCGATATTATCCTAGGGTGAAATTTTGGTATTTTTCTGAAAACTTTCAATTTTTGATGAATAGTGAAACCACTAAGTGGTAGTTAAAAAAATTGAATTTTTCATAAAACTTAATTTTACCGCTTCTGTGAGTGGAATTTCGAAAATCCAAGAGACACGGTTAATATCAAGGACTAAAATGTGGTTCAATGAGATGAAAATAATTTTTGGTGAAGAGTAACTTTTTACTTTTTTTACCACGGTTAAAAGTAAATAGGGTAATTAAGGGTAAAAGTGTTATTATTATTACCCTAACACATGTACTAATTCTATTGGATAAGTGTAATTAGACCAAAAACAACCTTAGGAATAAAATATGACCATTTAGGCCCACTTGGATTAGATTAGGACATTTATTATTAATTTATTTAAAGAAGGGTTAAAATAGTTAAAATCAAAGTTTAATAAGTAAATCATTTTTAATATGGGGTTATACATAAGATAAATTCGACTATAAATATTCATTAGAAATATAAAAACATTTCCTACATAATGGTATTTTATTTTTAATTTTTAGACATTAAATAATTTAATTTATTTATGACACAACGATGATGCAGTAATTATCTTATTAATGAAATATTGACATAATTGATGTTATAAATACCCAAATAAATTTAATTTGAGACTTTTTATGAATTACACTAATTTTAGAGGTTAATATGACATGTTATTATTGATTTAATTAACTTGGTTAGAACTAATAATTCTGTTATAATTTTCACAAAAATCAATTACTAAATTGTGTCAAAATTGACATAAAATAGTTTTTAAAACAAATATTATATTATTAATTGTTATTTTATTCCTAAAAATCTAAGGTTCATACAAATTACTTATATAAGGTTATATATATTAATAATAAACAACTTGGGGTTCGTTTGTCTTTTTATAGTAAGTTTATTAACCTTATAGTGTAAGAACACAAGAAGACATGGTAAAAGTAAAATTATTTAACTTAATGTTAAATCTAAATGATAAGGTTAAAATAAGAACCTAAACTTGTATAAATTCTATTGTATTAGAGTATTTCGACCCATCCCCACCTTAGCTTCAAAATAAATCAATTTGGAGCTATTTAAAACAGAATTTTTCTTTACAATAAAATAATATGTTGGTTATTCCAAAGGTGCCCCTCTCCTCCCTTGTAAAATGACACCTCCTCCCTCTCTTCCTCACACCACTTTGAGCCATCAACCTCGGCCAGCCCCTACCAATTTCTTCTCTCCACTTACCTAGAGACATCCTAGAGGTCCTGGTATTCTTCAAAGACCAATGTTAGTGCCCTAAAAGGAGGTCTCAAAGAAGCGCTTCAAAGAAGAGGTAATGCCCGTTATCGATTATTTCATCTTTATTTCTTCTTCCACTTCTTCTTATTTAGTTGTTTCATTATGAAGTAATAAAATCAGTATCACTCATATACTCATATGTTATTATAAGTATGAAACAATCCTATTTCACCATCTATCCATCCTACGGAAAATGAAATCACCGCGCGTGCGTACGTACGGAATACCGTCTCCACGTTGTGGTGTAATCTATTTTCCACCACCACCTTACTTGGATGGGTATAATGGTGTAAAGAATGAATATATATTATTATTTTAAATTTATATTGATTTTGATATAGTATACATACACTCCAATACAATTCCACGATCATGGGAACGATGTCATCGCTCGTGCGTACGTACGGAACATCGTCTCCACGATGTGATGTGACTCGTTCTACATGATCTTCATTGCATAATGATTATATAGATGAATTGAATGAATTAATATGATATATATTACACTAATACCATTCTGGAAATAAGGTATCTATAACCTAAAAATAAGAATAAGAATTTATTTGACAAAACACGCATAAGAACAAAAAGTAATAAACACCCGAATAACAAGTAGCAATGAAATATTACTATCAATAAGCTAAGAATATGACCATATATGATATCATAACAATGATTATGATTCTTAAATAAGTCAATGACATTATTTAAATCATTATACAGGAGGTTCGGACACTTACGAAGCAAATCAGACCTAAGGTAAGGGAAAATATCACAATCTCATTTTTATCCGAGATTGTTTATACTTTGGTATTTACTGGGGTGTATTTTATCATCCACATCCATGTTTCCTCAATATGTAATATTGTTTCCATCCACATACAATTGTTTAAATCCAATTTTACCCTTCGGTGTGTTTTTAGTAAAAGATATGAAAGGAATCTTTTGTCGTTTTTCGTACGAGGTACTTTTTGACTTTTTCGACAAAAGTATGGGAAGAATGTTTTTTTTAACTTATAAAGCATGAATGGATTTTTAAAACATTATTTCCAAGAATCTTCCTTTACAAGTTTTCAAGTTTATTTTTAATCAAATTATTTTAGTTTAAAATTGTATGACATGTTAATAAAGGAAAATGTTTTTGAAGTAGAAAGGATATTTTCCTCCAGAATGGAGTTCAAGTGTTTTATCAAAATTATTTTCCATCTAAGATAATATAGGGTTCTGTTTATATCCCTATTATTACATTGATTTGATTATGTTGTGATTGAATTATTTTTACAAATTCCTTTATCTTATAAGAATTTTTTTATGATGTCATGTTGTTTAAGAATCCCATTTTAATTACATGGTTATGCAATGATGTATGATTTATGATTTTGTGGAACACATAAGAATGGTATAATTATGAGATGGGTGAGACCTATATCTCACTCCAATGCATTGGGTAAAGATTTTATATCCCATGAGATAGACATGGCTGGAATGGCAGGTTAAACTGGTTCAGTGAAACAGGACTGAAACGAGGAGTGAACTCGGTTCAGAAATGGACTTTGTCCAGTAAGATAGTCTTGGCCATGAGTCTTGACTAATAAGAAATTATTATCTATGATTATGTGTGTATGCCACAAAGTTTCATGTTTTATGTTATGATTATTGGGATTACATTTCACTACCATGATTTATCCCATGTTATGAAATTATTATCTCTTTTGCAGGGTAAGATTTCCAAAATGTTATGTTTTTATTTTGATGTGATTGATATTTCTTTTGTTTACCCTTACTGAGCATTTGAGCTCACCCTTTTGAATGTTTTCTTTCCCCAGGTCAGGAATAAGGTTATTAAGTAAGATATTCCAAAAGGTACTATAGATATGATGAAATAAATGGGAGACAGTGTAGACGCTTTATAAACCAGTTGTTTATGTTTCCCAGTTTCTAAATACACTATACCTATATGGTCCTTTAATTGTTTTGTTATATGTTGTAATAAGTGTGCTTAAATTTTTAAGTAATAATAATTTATGTAAAGTATGGGTCGTTATAAATTTGGAGTCTGAATTCTAAGGAATTCGGATTCTAAATTCTAAGGAATTTTGAGTCTTAATTATAAGGAATCCGGAGTCTGAATTCTAAAGAATTCAGAGTCTAAATTTTAAGTAATTCGAAGTCTTAATTCTAAGGAATTCAGAGTCTAAATTCTAAGGAATTCAGAGTCTGAATTTCAGAGATTTCAGAGTCTAAATTTCAGAGAATTCAGAGTCTAAATTTCAGAAAATTTAGAACCTGAATTTCAAATAATTCGGCTTATGAATTTCAGAGAATTCAGATTCTGAATTTCATAGAATTTGAAACTTGAATTCTGATCCTGAAAAAAGAATACACTATATCTAAGAAATTATATAATTCTGATGTTTTAGATGTGAAATTGAATTTTTTTACTTAGGAATAAAAAGATTTAGATTTAGAGATACTAAAATATGAACAATGAAAAATAGGTGAGGATAAATTTTCCTTAGGGATAGAAAATTTTTCCCTGTTAAAAAAACTCTTAGGGAAAATTTAATTTTCCTTAAGATAGGGTTTCTGTGATTTTAAAAACATGAAAGGATGGAAAAGTCATAAGGAAACCTTATTGACTCAACAATCTCCCCCTTTTTGTAAAGCACAAACATCCTTACGAAAAAGAATATAAGGACTTAGAAATTTTATGGGCTTGTAAATAAAAACTTATCTCTATTTACTTATGGATAAAAGTGAATACGACTAACTCCTCCTTAGGCTTTGGAAACCCTAAGGATCATATTCTGAATTTCCTGAATGAGTTTTTTCATTTTATTTCATACAAAAATATCAATGATGAAAACTCCCCCTTAAATGAACTCCCCCTTAGGGAAATTTCTTCTTTACTAAGTATTCTTTTTTGACATTCCTTTCTCCCCCTTTGTGATTTTCAAAAAGAAATACAGGGAATGGAAAAGAAAATATGGTACCTAAAATATTAGAATTGAACAAGAAAAAAATAAGAAGAGCAACTAAAAACCTATTATGTTCAAAATAATTTGTAAAAGGAGATACATACAACAAAAGATCGGATTTGGAAAATATTATCCTTCCTTCTCCTTCAGCATCAGCTTCTTCACTATGGTTTTTAACTTCTTGAGCTCCTTGTGATCATCTTCTATATGCTTGAGCAACTGATCTTGATCTTATTTTTTCTTCTCTAAGGATTTGATTTTCTCTTCCTGAACTTTAAGAGATTCTGCTCTGGCCTTTAGAACTTCTTCTTGCTTAGAAATCTTTTCTTCAATCTCAATTCTGAGATCCCTTTCTCTCTACCAACTCTGGAAAACTAAATACAATTTCCCATTCAGATCTTTCACTTCTTCCTTCTGAGTAGTTTCTTCAAGAGATAACTTTTCTTCAAAAGTATTAGTGGGATCCTTGATCTTCACATCTTCAGTGTCAAAAGAATCCTTGACACTATCTTGAAATTCATCAAAGATTTTCATCTATTCCATTGTATTCCTTGACCAGATTGTCATCTTCATGCAAGATCTTTAATGAGCCTCATATCCAATGAGAAAGGTCTTGAATTCTACCTCAAGATTGACACATTTATCTATCACCATGGATACTGAATCTGATTTTTGATTTAACATATGTTGAAGCATCTAACATCTTGAGTCTATACTATGAAATATTAGAATAGTCCCAACCATCTTCTTCAAATACTGAACAACAAATTCATCGCCAAGAGAAGATGATTTTGAATCTATGACTTTGGTTGGTGATGATTCTTTTTCAATCTCAGCAGTCTTCCTTTTTGATGAAGTAGCCACTTCTTTCTTATTTACCATAGATTTTCTAGGTGTGTCAACTATCACCTATTTTCCCTTATCATCTTTCAGAATGACTTCTTCTTGATTAGGAGATTCATGCTCACTATCTAATAACTGAAAAATTTTATCTTCATATACTTCTTCCTTCTTGGATCCAGCCTCAACATCCCCTAGGTGAATGAAATATTGACTACTACTTTCATTTTCAAACAACTTATTCACTTCTTCCTCATCCTTCTCATCTTTTCTTGGGTTAGAAAATTTTGAAGACTCGGCTTTAGAAGTTCAGATTAATAACTTCTTAGAAGGAATATCCTTATCATGATGGTCTTCTACTTGATTTATTATATCTTTGGTATCACCACTCCCTTCTTCCACTTCTTCTTCCACTCCTTCTTCTTGCACTATTTCTTCTACTTGATCTTGTTCCGGAATCACTAAATTATTTCACAGAGTCTCTGGTAATGGTTCTATCAAAAACAATTTTGGTACCGGAATTTGTTTAGAGACTTTTTCAGAAGTCTTGAGAAGGGATTGTACTATCTCTGCCTCAGACATTTTCTTCTATTGTTTTTTCTCTTTTTGTTGCTTCTCAAGATTTTCAGCAGCCTTTATCTTCAAGGATTTTTCCTCAGTAGGATCCAAACTAAAACTAGGATCCCCTACATTCTTGTTCTTCTTTTCCTCTCTCCACTTAGCAGCCACTTCATCAGT
This sequence comes from Viscum album, assembly GCA_963277665.1. Lineage (NCBI taxonomy): Eukaryota > Viridiplantae > Streptophyta > Magnoliopsida > Santalales > Viscaceae > Viscum > Viscum album. The sequence continues at coordinate 1,387,166,885 of OY728123.1, forward strand.
ACATATTTTTCATCTTAGGTTTTGGGGGTACGGATTGAGTTTCCTTCTCCACAGGTGTTTTTTATTTTCCTTCAGTTCTTTCACATTCCTCTTCCTTCCACCCTTTTTAGAGGTTTCAGTCACATCTTATTTCTTTAAAATAGCTTCAACTTCTTTTTCAGATAGATCATAAAATTATATGGATCGACTATTAATGACAATATTCATCCTCCTTGTAGTATCGTCACTTAAAAGCATCACCTTGAAATTTCTCAGCTTAGAACTGTAAGGAATCTTGAATGACTGAAGACAAAGAATAGTGATCTTTGAAATAATGGTCGGATACATGATAATCTGAGACTTAAGATTTCCATTCTTTATATTCTCAATCGTAACCAAGATATTCTTAACCAGGTTTATCTTTCTTAGGTTCACCGGGAAATCCAGAACATACATATCACTTTTCTTCAGAGTATCCTTTTCCCCTTTTCTCAGAATGAGAAAACCTTGAACCCATAGCTGAAGAATCCAAAGATTTTTTGAGAGATGAATAATTTTCAGAGTCTTTACCTCTGAAATACCAAGACAGTCTAAAGCCTTTTCCTTGTCAAAATATCTTATTACATCAGGTAGCTTGTGTGAGAAAAACTTTGTTTCTCCCTCAAAAGGAATTCCTATCAGATTTACTACCATATTATAAGAAAGAGAGTATGTCTTTCCATATCTCTTGAAAGAAAATTTATCTCTTCCTCCTTCATTGAAAAAACTAACTGTCTCATATAATTCAACCAGAAATTCCAGATACACCGAATCATGTACTCTTGGTTTTGATATACATAAACTCTCCCAACTATTCATCTTGATATTCTTAGAAACAATGGAATCATACTTTGCATAAAACTTCAGATCGACTAACCTTTCTCGGTAGATCTTCCACTCGGGGATTTCCTTAATAGTTTATATTTATTTTTGAGAAGAGGATTCAGCAGACATTCGGAAGTATGGAAACTTTAAAGATCCAAAACGGCTTTAAAAACAGAGTTAGAGGTTCATCACGCGAAGTCTTGGGGTTCGATGTGGGATGACTATTAGGGGTCCTTTATATATGCAATTGAAGCGATGGTTTAGCTTCCCAGATTGATCCAATGGTTGAAAGCATCTTGAGAAGATCTGACGGTTGAGATGATAGCCGAAGTAGGATTTTGATAGATTCCGATCTTTTGAAGTTTTTAAGAAAAACATTCCGATTTAAGTAAAAGTGAATGAAAAAATTTTAAAACAAAAATAAAATTCCAACAAGTAAAAGATGATTACAAAAACTTAGAAAAGGAAACATACCTTTTGGATTTCCAGGAAGATTATTTGTAATGAGAAAAAAAAAATTCTTTTTGAATAAATTTAGATTCCAAAATTTTGATTACGAAAAAAAATTTAGCCTATGAAAATTTTGAGTACGAAAATTTTAACTATAAAAATTTTATCTAAGAAAATTTTAACTATGAAAATTTTTAACTACAAAAATTTAAACTGTGAAAATTTTTAACTACGAAAATTTTAACTATGAAAATTTTGACTAACAAAAATTTTGGCTAACAAGCATATGTACTCCCCCTATGAAAAAAAGTTTCTTACTGTAAGGAGATAGGCTTCAACAAGAAATTAATATGGAATATTACCTTACAGTTATCATTCCTAACTTCTGTTTTATGTATTCAAATCTATCGGATGGTAAAGATTTTGTGAAAATATTATCAAGTTGATCTTATGTTCTGATAAATTGAAGAATGATATCTTTTTTTTTTGTGATCCCTAAGAAAGTGATGCTTAATATCTATGGGTTTTTTAAGAGAGTGATGTGCAGGGTTTTTACTTAAGGAAATGGAACTAGTATTATCACACAAAATTTGTGTTTTGGTAAAACTCATACCATAGTCTGTGAGTGTGTGTTCTATCAACAAAACTTGAGCACAATAACTTCTAGCTGATATATATTCAGCTTCAGCAGTGGAAAGTGCTACTAAATGTTTCTTTTTGAATAACTAAGAAACTAATGAATCTCCTAAGAAATGAAAAGTTTTGGATGTACTTTTCCTATCCATTCTACATCCACCAAAGTCAGCATCTGAAAAACTTTTAAAAAAATCATTTCCAGAAGTACAAAAGAGTCCTAGATCCATGGTCCCCTTTAAGTAGTGAAATATCCTTTTCACTTCCCTTAAATGATATTCCTTAGGATTGGATTGATATCTTACACATAATCATACCAAAAACATTATGTATGGACGACTAGATGTCAAGTAAAGTAGACTTCCTATCATACCTCTAAAAGATGTTTGATCTACTGGTTTCCCAGCTTCATCAAGATCAAGTGAATTTGAGGTACCAATGGGAGTACTTATACTCTTATTTTTGTCATATAAATACTTTTTAAGAATATATTTAATATACTTATGTTGGGATATATAGATTCCTTCATGTTTTTTAGAAATTTGAAAACAAAGGGAAAATGTTAACTCACCCATCATACTCATTTCAAACTCATATTTCATTAGATCCGCAAAGTAATTAGTTAAAGATTTCTGAGTTAAACCAAATATAATTTCATCAACATAAATTTGAATAATCAAAACATTTTTCTTATCTTTATTTATAAAAAGGGTTGGATCAGCATTTCCCTTAACATAATTTTTTTGAAGAAAAAATCATATAAGTCTATCATACCAGGCTCTTGGGGCTTGTTTAAGTCCATATAAAGCTTTGGTAAGTTTAAAAACATGTTCAGGATGTTTTGTATCTTCAAAACTAGGAGTTTGTTTAACAAAAACTTCCTCTTAAACATCACCATTAAGGGAAGCACATTTAACATCCATTTGAAAAAGTTTAAAATTAAAGAATGCTGCAAAGGCAAGTAGAATACAAATGGATTCAATTCTAGATACTAGATCATAGGTTTCTTTATAGTCTATTCCTTCTTGTTGATTATAGCCTTTAGCAACCAATCTAGCTTTATTTCTTACCATGATTCCATTTTCATCACACTTATTTCTGAAGACCCATTTCACTCCAACAATAGAAGTTTCCTTAGGTCTTTCAACCAAGGTCCAAACTTTATTCCTTTTGAATTCATTTAGCTCATCTTGTATAACTTTTATCCAATCATCATCACCTAAATCTTCATCAGTGATTTTTTATTCTAATTGGGAAAGAAAATCTGGATGTTCTACTTCATTTATTAAGGAAATTCTAGTCCTTAAAGGTTGATTTATATCACCAATGATACTATCACTGGGATGATTCTTTATAAAGAACTGATTTAGGTTTTTTAAAACCTATTCATCAACATAGGGTAGGGAATCTTCTGGGGTAAATGCTTCAGAAACTTTTTCTTGAACATTTTTTTTATCAGAAGGATCTTCTATCAAGGGTTGATAATCAGTTTTTAAAAACACATCAGAAGATGTAGGTTTAGGATATTTAAAAACAAAAGGATCAGTTTCATCAAATTTAACATGCACTATTTCTTCAACAGTACAAGTATTTTTATTAAAAACTCTATAAGACTTAGAAGTTGTGTGGAGTATCCTAAGAAAATTCCTTCATCAAATTTTGGTGCGAATTTTTATAGATTATCTTTAGTATTCAGAATGAATACCTTGCAACCAAAAACATTTATGTGGGAAAGTCTAGGTTTTCTACCATTCCATAACTCATAAAGATTTTTATTAAGAAAAGGTATAATCAAAACACAATTTATATTATAGCAAGCAGTACTTACAGCTTCAGCCAAAAAATGTTTGGCTACCGAATATTCACTCAACATTGTTCTTGTTATAACTTTAATAATTCTATTTCTTCTTTCAACAACACCATTTTTTTTGAGGTGTTCTTGGTGCTGAGAAGTTATGAGTAATTCCTTTTCTACTACAAAAAGTTTCAAAATCAAAATTTTGAAATTCTCCTCCATGATCACTATAAATAGTTATCAAAGGAATGTTTTTCTCATTTTCTACTTGGGATCTAAAACTTTTGAAATAGGAAAAATCTTTGCATTTATTTTCTAAAAAATAGACCAACGTAAATCTAGTGTAATCATCAACTAAGAAAAATACATAATATTTTCCTCTAATGCTTCCAGTTTGTGTTGGACCAAAAAGATCCATATGCACCAACTATAATTCATCAGTGGTTGAGACTTCATCGACTGATTTAAAACTTGACTTATGGTGATTTCCATGTTGAAAAGGATCACAAACTTTTGAAGAATCAAATCTAATCTATGGTAGATCCTTAAATAGTCTTTTATTAGAGAGTTTTTATAGATTCCTAAGGTTACAGTGTCCTAAACTTCTATTCCATAACAAAGAATGATCTCACATTGCAATAAGACAAGGTAGATCTTGGCTCCAAATATCTTTTAAGTTTAGTGTTTAAACATTCTCTTGCCTATGAGAGGAAATAATAAACTCTTCCTTGGAATTGTGTACTAAACCCTTATTATTCCTAAAATTCACAAGGTAAACTTCATCACATAATTGACTTATTCTAATAAGGTTGTTCTTAAGACCCTTAATAAATAAAACATTTGAAATCAATGTTTTTTCAAGAAGAACAATGTTACCAATACCAATAATTTCTCCCTGGGAATTATCTCCGAAAGTTACTTTTCCTCCCTTCATCTTGATAATATTTTCAAAGAAGTTTTTTTACCAGTCATGTGCCAAGAACATCCATTATCCATGTACCATGTATTATTGTTGGTACTATCTTTAATTTCTTGAAACCAAGAGTGTTAGAATTTCAGAACCCAAAATTTATTGGATTTGGAAACATCAGAAAGAAAAATTTTAGGAATCCATGTTTTCTTTAAAAAATAATCTTTATGAAAACCTAAAGATTGAGTTTTGTTAAAGGAAATTTTTTTCCCAATGCCCACTACACTTAAACTTAGTGCTGAATTGATCACTTTGAGATACAAAATAATTATTACTAAAAATCAGTTTTGAATGAGTATAATCAAATCCAGAATTATTCCTTAGAGGTCGAATTTGGGAATACATCTTATCAAAATTTTCCTTACCTAAGGTAAAGTTTGAAAAATAGTTCCTCAAGGAAAATATTTCTGACCTCAGTCTAATAACTACGTTTTTATCCTCAAAAACAATAGTTTTAGCACTAAAGTTATTCTCTAAAACATTTTTCTTAGAAATTACTTTTTCTAGATCCTTAGAAAGATTATCCTTCTCATAATTAACTTCCTTAAGGGTTTTTTAAATACATTCAATATCATCAGTTTTTTTTATCAAGATCTTTAGAAAGATATGATATTTCCTTAGTAATAATAGAAATCCAAGAATTTTCCTTATCATGATTTTTCTTAACTTTAGAATTTTCATTCTCAAGGAGCTTAGAAAACCTAGACACTTCTTCATAAGTAGGTAAAGTATTATCTTCATCAGAAGAATATTATTCATCTGAGAATTCATAATATTTACTATCACAATAATTAGCGTTCAATGATACATTGGTTATAGATTCATCATTGTGTACCTTAGCCATTAAACAATGATTTTCAATAGGTAACTTGGCTAATAAACTAAGATTATTATGTCTAGAAGATTCGTACTCTAAGGATTATTCAGAAGAGTCACCACCACTGGCACTCTAAGTGTCATTGGATTTCAAAAATTTCATATATTTAGCCTTGTAGTACTTCTTTATATTCCTCTCTGAATTCTTTTCCTTTCTATATTTTCTCTTAAGCATAGGAAAATCTGGCCTTATATGCTCTGCTCTTTTGCATTCATAACAAGTGACTTCTGAGTCTTTCTTTTCCTTTCTTTCCTTCTTCTTGTATCTATACTGAAATTATTTCTTCCCAACTATATTGTTCATCCTTCAAGAATGATTAGCTAGTTCATTCTCAAAATGTTCACTTTCACTTGATTCGGATTGAATAATAGTCCTCTAAGATTTGGATCTTGTAACTCTCTCAGGAATCATGACTTTCATATGATTTGAAGTAGTTGTAAAATCAATACTTCCGTTTTCATTCTTCTTCTTATTTAGATCATCATCTCTTTTAATTCTTATCTCATGTTGAAGAAGAGTTCCAAAAATCTCATAAAGAGTAATCTATGAGACTTTCTTATTCTCATTAATAGTTGTTCTCTTTGATTCCGACTCATTAGTCATGATGTATATAATCTTCTCCACAAGTGCCTCATCATCTAAACCTTTTTCACCCATGGATTATAAACTATTAACAATGGTCATAAACCTTTGTTTTACCTTACAAATTGGTTCTCCATAAGGAAAGAAGAAACCATGATATTCATCTCTGAGCATAGCTCTTCTAGTTTCGATAACTTTGGAAGTTCCATAGTGAGTAACCTCCAATTTCTTCCAAATACAATTTGAAGCTTCACAAGAAGAAATCTGGTTATATATATTCCTAGTCATGGAACACAACAAAGTATTGTGTACCTTATAGTTAAGTTGATATTCTAACTTTTCTTGATTAGTAAAAGTTCTGACTTCATTATCAGGAATCTTGTAATCTCCAGTTAATATTACAAAGTTATCCACTCTGGTGTTAATGAAAAAAGTCTTCATATGATCTCTCCAATATTCATAATCATTCCCATCAAATATAGGTGGTCTAGTAGGATTAATATCGTCCATCGAACCAACATTCATTCCTTCCATCTCTAGAAAATATCTTTCCACAGAAACTTGTTAGTAATAAAATCTCATAAACAAGGATAAAAATCATAAGCAAGGAAAAATAGAACAAAGGAAAATTAAGCAAGAAAACTTATATGTGAATATAAGTATTTCAGAGACCTCATTTGATACCAATTGTAGGATTGAAATAATGATGTATATGCTCAATATACAAGAGGGGGTGAATTCTATACTTTAAAAATTCATTTGGAACCTTTAAAGTTGGTTAAAACTTTCTATTGTTTAACAAAGTTAAACAAGGTGAATTCACAAGACCTCTTAGTTCTACAAACTTTCTAGATTCTGGAAATATGGTTTTGGAAATAAAACTTAAGAAAAGTTTACAAGGACAAATATTATACCTTAAAGCATATAGAATCTTACCAATCAGAGTATAAAAGTACCAAAAAGTATAAGATAGTCATACTTTCATTATTAATCAAAATATAGTGGAAAAGAAACTTGAAATAATACAAGTAACAAGTATAAAATATTTTAACCCAAAGAGTAGGGTATTCGAAAAACTTGGATAAAGGTCCCTTGATTTATACTTTCAAGAAATTATGTCCTACCCACACAAGGGTAAGCCCTCGATAAGAATATTGGATTCTGTCTTACTATCCCTGCAAGCCCTTGAACTTCAAGGTAGTCGGCACCTATGTCTTCCTTATCAAGGAAGTACTTGAACTTTAAGGTAGTCTTTACCTCAATCTTTCTATCCCCAGAATCCCTCGATTATACACAACAACAATCAGAGTTGCACGAAGCAATCTGAACAAGATGTTCAGTACGCACAAAGCATGAGAGTATCTCTCTCTAGAAATCACTTTAGCATGTAATCTCTAGAGTTATAGAATAGTGTAACTGTTGATCTCATTCAAATTAGTTCCTATTTAAAGTCACATCTCTAATGGTCATCTCCCTCCTCCAACAGTCATATTTTCCATTGCATTTTAGAGGGACCTGTACACGTGTCACTCAAACAAAGGTTAGTTAGAAACAGAATTCACGACATCATTTTATAACTATAACAAGAGAAAGTAAAATAAGTTTGGTCAGCCAAATCTAATTTTCCAGTGTCTAAGAAAAAAATAAAGTTCAGAGTCTAAGAACATTCATATTATATATTTCATGGATATTCAGATTCTGTTTATCAAGTAATTTGGAATCAGAATTCTGTAGACTTCGGAGTTTGAATTATGAGGAATTCGGATCCTGAATTATGAGGAATTTAGAGTCTGAATTCTAAGGAATTGTGAACCTGAATTCTAAAGAATTCGGAGTTTGAATTATAAGGAATTTGGAGTTTTAATTATAAGGAATTCGGAGTCCGAATTCTAAGGAATTTAGAGTATTAATTCTTAGTAATTCGGGGTCTGAATTCTAAAGAATTCTAAGTCTGAATTCTAAGGAATTCGAAGTCTTAATTCTAACGAATTCAAAGTCCTAATTTCAGAGAATTCGGAGTCTAACTTTCAAAGAATTCAGAGTCCGAATTTTAGAGAATTTTTAGTCTTAATTTTAGTGAATTCAGAGTCTCAATTTTAGAGAATTTGGAGTTGGAATTTTAGAGAATTCAGAACCTTAATTTCAGAGAATTCGGATTCTGAATTTCAGAGAATTCGGATTCTGAATTTTAGAGAATTTGGAACCTAAATTCTGATCCTGAAAACAGAATATTCTATATCTAAGTACTTATAGAATTCTGATGTTTTAGATGTGAAACCGAATTTTTTTACTTAGGAATAAAAAGGGTTAGATTTAGAGAGACTAAAATATGAACAATGAAAAAATAGGTAAGGATAAATTTTCCTTGGGGATAGAAAATTTTCCTTATTAAGAAAAATCTTAGGGAAAATGAAATTTGTCTTAAGATAGGGTGTTTGTGATTTTCAAAACCTGAAGTAATGGAAAATTCATAAGGAAACCTTATTGACTCAACACCTAGAAATATAAATGAGTGGGTACTTATTCTTGGCCCAAGATGAGGGTGGATTTAGGGTCTCTACCATTGTGATGGTATAATAAATGGAAATTAGAAATCATATCTGCTTGGTTTTCCCAATTTTTCAAATTTATATCGACATCCTCACTATATCTATAGGGGAAGGGGGCCATTCAGAATCATTGGGCCCTTACAAGTATTGTATGGTTGGATGGGGGCCTATATAGGTAGATATGAATTTCTCAGTGATGAGGCCATTCTTACCTCTCAATTCAGACCATTTATCCAAAGAATTAGTGCGACTAGGCCCACCACCTTGAGGAATTTAGAGATCTTTAGAAGGTTGAACTGACATAACCATTTCATCTTCATATCATACGGGGCTCCCACTTATCCAATAACTGAAAATGGAAAGGGTGATCTTGTGGTCTAATCCTATCTGATATCCATCCATGATGGTTCCATCTCCACAAAAATCAATAAAAATATCTTTTTCAAGTGGAATGAAACCTTCCTATTTGAGTAGTAGTTCTGGTGTATCCATATGAGGTTCCCCACTCTACTCTATAAATGATTAGAGAATCATCCCATAGTGACCTGCTAATTTTGACTGATTTTTACTAGTTAGGAGACTCAAGTTTGGGAGACCTTCCCCCTAGCTGGTGAAATTGTTGGTCTCTCTAAATCTCACATTGATGCCTGGGTTCGGTTGTACTCAAATGATCAATTGACCACATTGGTGGTGAAGGCCACAGAGCTTACAATAATAGAAAAGGGTGAGGTGGAATAGTCTTTAGATGAATAAAAATATATAGGCCTTGTAATCATCTATATTCCCTTAAATTTTCATCTTTGGAGATGACTTGGACGTAGAAAATTCATTTGGAGTAAACTCTATCATAAATCAAAGTTCTAATGAAGGTAGAAATAGTGGGTGGAGTGCCTATGAATGAAATTGCGACCGGTGGGGATTATACTTCATTTATTCCTACATTTCCCATTGTATGTTAGAAATCATTGGACTAGAAAAAGATACATTAGTTTCTAAGTCCTAGAGGGTTTTGTTCTAGATGGAGGTAGAGCTAAAGGGTTTTGGAAATGTCACTAATCTTAAGGGAAATTCATTCAAACAAAAGTCTTCTAAAGTCGAGTCATTTCTCAAGGACATTAATTCAACAATCCATAGCCTGGAGGATCAAATCCACTACATACATAAAGTGTGAAGAATGTTTATTCTCATTAAAATAATTCATGGCAAGGATATGGAGGCTAGAAGGACTCCAATGAAGTGGTAAGATAGATTTCTTCATTACCTATATACACTTTGGTTATTATAAAAACTATATTGATCTTCTTCCCCTTGGATATTGTAAAAAGATTGAGAGATCTGGCCACCCCTCACTTCCCCAATGTACTCTATCAAGGGAATGGAAGCTGAGGATAATATGGATGGTGACCAAGTGGTTGATAAACAAGGGTCTTCTAGTCAGATGGAACAGATATAGGTAATGGTTTCTGATTTACAAGAAATTCTACCCATGCCTCTTCTAATTCCACCTATGGTGGTTCTTTATCCGGATTCTACTTCCTTGGAGATAACTAGGAAAATTAAATAGGTAGGTCCAATTGAGAAACATCACCCTAAATCAAGTAAGTGTTGTACTTTTCATACTTGGTTTCCTATTTAAATGACTTTATTAGCCTATTTTGATCTATTTACATGTATAACTTCTCATCAGGTCCCCTCAAAGATAATGACATATGTGGTTGATAGAGATTCACCTTATATCCTTATAGTAGGATCTAAAAAATTGGGAAATTTTCAAGGAGGATCAGAAGTAGATGAGGTCTGATCAGGGTCAGACTTAGTATCTAATGCAGATGCAGTAACACTCGTTCCCTTTAACCTGGTATAGGCGATCACACTCTTAGAAGATCCTAATGTCAACAGCTAGTCTTATACTAACTTGTACATGATGGAGACATCACTAGGTGAGGGTAATAATATTTTATGAAATTTAATACATCATTGAGTATGTATTATATTTTCTAACATCTTTCTACACTTACATACCTTCAAGGTGATGAGAAGGATATGATGGTAGAAGGAATATCATTGGTGCCTTAGGGTTTTATATAAAAGTAATATACTACCATCACCCCTAAAGTTGAGGTTGAGCCGGTAGTGGTATCCACTGATATGGATAATAATGGTATGATCTATATGATTATTATGATTTTTTATTTACTGATGGCATTATTTACCTACTGGCCAATACTCACTTATGCGCTTTATCATAGTAGCTCCATCTCTAATATCAAAGGTCTCAGACCCTTCAACTTTAGGATCCCTCCCCACCATAATAACTAGAATTGAAGACGGCTCTGCACTAATCCTACCAAGAAATGTGGGTATGATACCGTCTCTTAGCAACTTGGTCCTTAAATACATGTATGTTTCTATACTATAAAAAATTCAACGCTTAGAACATGTAGAATTTCTTAAGAAGTTACGGTGATAAGTGTGGGGGACATCTAGAATATGACCATAAATGTCCCCTTTGAATAACTGAAGGACTAGTCGGGCCACCACCGATACATGTTTACAACCCTTAGTTATATATATTTTAACTATCAGTCTCTTCATTCCAAGGAAAAGGAGTTGGTTTCTATGAACTACTAGAAATATCATCTATACCAATGAACCTTTATCAATGGTTTTGAAAATCGATAGTATGGGGTGGTTATACCAATGGTTTGAGAGAACCACTGGTATAGTTACCCAATAGGGACCTATACCAACAGTTTTCTAAAATTGTTGATATAGGTTCCAATGATTTCCAAGACCTATACCAATGATTTTTTGAGAATTATTGTTATCAGTATCATTTGGGTACCTATACCAATGGTTTAACAAAATCGTTGGCATAGGTATCAAAAATTACTTGAACCTATACTAGTGGTTTTGGAAAACCATTGGTATAGGCATGGCTATTTTTTGAATATTTGTGTATAATAAAATTAAATTCTTCAAAATTTATAAATGTTTTTACACACACACACACACATATATATATATATATCTAATTATATAGAGAAAAAATTGGTTAAAGGTTAGTGGTTAAGTTTTTAAGTTGTAAGATATAGGTATTGGGTTTAATAATCACCACCATTTATTTATTTTTCACAGAACCTATACCCATGGTTTTGGAAAACTATTGGTATAAACCTATACCAACAGTTTTCCAAAATGATTGGTATAGGTATTTCTTATAAAATTACCCATAACATTGGTTTTAGAACCATTGGTATAGACCAAATATACCAATAGTTCATCTAAACCATTGGTATAGGTGTATCCTAATAGAAAATCACCCAAAATTCTATTAAATCTTAGGTATAGTCTATACCAATGGTTTGGGGGACTATACCTAAAGTTCTAAAAATTTGTTATGGATTCTTCAAAATAGAGATGAGGGGTCATAAGGGGGCCCTTGATCCAAGAGTATCATTATATAAGTACTTATATTTAGTTGGGAAATGTCAAAATGAGGCTATTAATAAAACATTCAAGTGTGCAATAGAAATAGTTTCTCACTAGAATTTGGTCCAAAATGGGAAGGTTGAGATTGATAGGATCTGACACGAGTTTTCCCATATGCACTATATACTGAATTCTATAAAAATATGGTGGAAAATAAATAGTGACTCTTTGACATGGCAGAGAAAGCAAGGCTCAATATTGTTTCCATAGTGGAAGGGTTATGATATGCTTCAGATATGACAACCCATATCTTTAATACACCTTAATTCATGATTTATTACATAAAGATACACTTAATACAACCCTGGAATATCATGAGGCCTACTTTATTTGGTAATTAGTTACATGTCATAACAACTTGAAATATAAATACAAAGACATAAACTAAAACTCCATAACATACCCTTAAATTCCCTTGATCGTCTAACACTGCAAAAAATAACCTAGGGATGCACATAAGAAATGGGTGAGATATAAAGCCTGGTAATGAAATAATCAAAGAATAACATGTTTAAAGTAATACATGTGATTAAATAATCTTATAAAGGAAACATGATAGGGGTTATAATAATAAACTTGAACATTGAATCCTGATATAAGATGATAACATAAAGGCAACATGGGAATGTAGAAACACCATAAAACATGACATCATAAACATTATTCAAGGATAAAAATTGAGACATCATAACATATTTTACTTAGGGTAACCTCTTGGGAACCATACATGGTATCTCATGATAAAAAAACATTACCCAATGCATTGTAGGGTTATATAATTCTGATCTCACTCGTCACATTCATATCATGTGCAAACATAAGTGTGCCACATATATCATACAACATAAGGATGTATTTCATCACTTTTAATCCCATGATTAATAAGTGTGGTTTATATACATGTAATTACAAAATAAGTAAATTTTATTTATATCTAGTTGAATACCCATGAGTGGGGATGGGGATGGGTATTAACTACACTAATGTTTCGCAAGGAAAATCGTAGGATAATTTCAGTAGCGTAACAGGGGTACCTAAATATTTAGATAAGGGTTTAATGAGAGTGAAATGGGTCTATAATAACTTTTATATCATAATTATAGTAATAGGTATGTGTAATAACATATCCCAAAATTATAAATTGTAAATAAATAGGCATAATATATAGATGGTTCTTTAATAAAGAGGGGAATGAGAGGACCCCTTACCTTGAGAGAGCACTTCTAAAAGCATGGTAGAAGATCATTAAGATCTTGAGAACACCTTATGAGGGCTCTAGAGAGATAATTATATATTAAAATCATGATAAAAGGGTTTTTAGTGAAAAGAAATGGGAGGTTGGGTGGGTTTTTATAACAAAAGATAGGGAAATTATTTATTAATTTCTAAACATAGGTTTTGGACTCTATATGATAAATTAATCCAAAGCACAAATAAACTCATGTTTTTTCCCATGGTTTCTAAAAAATTGTAGTGGGTTTCATTACTTTATAATTATAAGAACCGAACCCATTAAAATAATAATATTTTTTATGTGGAAGAGATTCATGTTTGTAAAGAATTGATTTTAAAACCAAAAAATATAATATAGGTTTTGGAGGATTCATTAAGGGTTTATAAAATTAGTTAAATAAATTCAAAAACTAATTATTTTAAAGGGGAAACATAATACTATTTATAGTATTTATTACATCACTTTTGGTATTTTATGATGTCATAATACATACCATATATTTATACCGTATTTAATTTTTATCCAAAAAATTCAATTGTCTCATAAAATTATGAAAAAATCATTGTTGGATAATTTTGACATAATTATTTCAAAAATAATATTTATTTTATCAAAAAAACTCTTTAAATATGAAAATTTACACTTCTAAATAAAAAAACCCCATTTACTGAAAATTATAGGTTTTTATGACGATAATAGTTTCTTAACCTTATCCTATGAATCTCGAAGGACTTTATTTATTTGTTTGGATAATATAACTTTTTAATTGGGTTGAAAGAGAACCCTTACATTACTCATAGTTTCAAAGTAACAAGACCTACAACATGAATTGAAGGCCTGAAGATCAAACACATGGAACAACCCCTCTCTGGGTTTTTCTTCTTTTCACTCCTTAACTCCCTTCCGCACAAATATGATTGATATTATTGCCCCATGTAGAAATACACAATTTCTGGTACCGATTGTGAAATCCTTACCCTCTATTTATTCTAAATCTGGGTATCTTTGCTGATGGTTGCTTCATTATCTAAATTCCCTCTTCTTGGTCCTTCCCCTATGAATCTATCTTTATTGATGTATGCTCGAAGTGCCATCTTAGCCTACTATGTAGTCCATGCCTCCTATGTTGAAGCCCTCGGCTACCACACCAAGACTTACTACTATGATATCGCTACCACTGTGACCCCGCACCATCATTCCACTAACCCTCCACTGACATGGCTCCCATCATGGTCTTCCACAAAACCACCAATATTCTATCATTTTTTCCTTTCCCCTTGTTCAAGTTGAGTCCCACTACCTCTTCTATCAACATCGCTGAGGAACACCTATCAGAACCCCACCACTATTGAAGCCCCCTGTCATCTCCAAAGACACCTACTCAGAACACCCAATTCCCCTAGTGATGATATGGTCTTGTCCTTTTTCTATGACCTACACCTAGACCTCCCCCACTAATCCATAATATCCCCCAAATTTGGGGCTATAAGGATTTGATCATAGGCTTGATTTAGGATAACAGGGATGCCTTAACTACTAGGACAAACCCCAACTACTTTGACCCTTATAAAAATTACTTTTGACTTCATAAAATTATATTATGATTTATATTTAAATAAATATTATTTAATAATAATAATTTATTAAAATTTAATTTAATTTAAAAATTTATGAATTCATTAAAAAAGTGTCTTGATTGAAATAATATATTTCCTAAAAATACAATTTGTGTTTCATTGTATCAAAAACTAATTTTTATCAAACTTATTATTTAATCATTATAAAGTAATAATAAAAATATAAATATAATCATTATTTTATTAAAAATTAAAAATATAAAAATTCATATTATTAGGGTCTGGATACTTAACCCATATTACATCCTTGTATTCCCTAAGTGTAAGGTGTGTGATGGTGACACTTTCTTGGGGTGGTTCAGAAAACATTATTTGGGTTTTGATCTTAATAAGATTAAACTTATCCAATAAGAAATTTCTTTCATTATTTAGTTATTTAATCTCATCTTGGTATTGGTATAGGGAAAAGACCAAGGATTTCATCTCCTTCAGAAGCTCAAATAAATGAGATTCATAGGGTATGATCCTACTGGTCGAGGACATTACTTATTCCATCTATTTAGTTTGAACTTTATCATAAACCTTAATATACTAATATTAATTGTTATTGTACAATGTCTATATTATCAATGGTTATGATGTTTAATGGTCTTTTAAATTTGACAGACTATAACTATCCAAAATATCCAAAGTATTTCTTGTGTTTTCTATAACTACATTAATTTAATAAGAAATTTATTCATTCAAATGGAAAATTCATCTATAAAAGTTTGGGTCATTATAGTAGAATAAAAGACTCCATTAGTAGATCAGTTTCATCAATCCATAACCACCCTAGAGAAGAAGTTGGCAGATCTCAAGGGGTCTTTTGATCCTTTATGGTCATAAGTTTTTTAACTTCTTAGGAGTCTCCATTTATTTGGGGGATTATAGTAGAGTATCTGAGCTATGGAGATTCTTTAATCTTTTTTTAATTATCAATAAATAAATCTTTCAAATTCAATATGGTATTTTAAATCCTTGTTCCTCTTATCTTTTCGTCATATTCAAGATATCTTGATGACTTTTTATCATATTGATTGTTAGATGAATTAATATTCTTCATAATATTAATTGAACTCAAACCCAGTCCCAAAAATTTTAGTTATAATGTATTCCTCCGAGGCATGATCATAGATGACTATCATTATAAATACCATCATTGAAATACTAGAGCTAGTCCTTTTGAAATTGTTTAGTTCAAAGGGGCGCCTTATATGAGTATATCATAGAGATGGAGTGCTCTAACTTTTTCTTTATTCGAGGACCTATTGAGCATGAATTGGATGTTATTAGAGCCATATGATAGGCCCCAAAATATTTATGTATTTTACTTTTATTACTCTTACTTTTCCTTAAACTCTATATGAGGAAAGATTAATGGGAAGGGACTTTGAATTTTTCTTAAGATACCCTTTGTGGGTTTTCAACCTAAAAAGTTTTATGTCCTTTTATTTTTATTAAACACTATATTTTACCTAGATTACATAGGATGCATGTATAGAAATAGAATACTTGAATTTTTCCCAAACCATCCTTTTTAGGTTTTAAATCTAACAAGTACTATATTTATTTCTCTAGGGAGTTTAAGTTCATGCAAGTCGGACCAATGTAGTTGATTTTTTAGGTTGAACAAATTTGACCCATATGTTACTGTAGTTTAAGGTCATATAGCTTAGACCATATTCTTATGTGTTTTAAGTTAATATATATTGGACCATATATTTCTAGTAAAATATTTTATCTTGAATACTAGACGCATAGAAAAGAGAAATCATGTCTCTAAGAGCTAGAATGGGGGTGAGGAAATGTGAGAGACATGCCAAGGATGATTGTGAATCACATGAGGTGATGAGATCCAATGTAATTTTTTAGGTCTCACAGGGATCAGAGTAATTTTTTAAGGTGAAGAGACCACTAGTTGACAAGTCATGAGATCATATGTAGGTGCTAGGGTAAGACATGAATAATAAAATAGAGAGTCCCTTGAAATCAAGTACACTCTTCACCAAGTCCCATGGAAGGTTTTGTAGAGGATTCATGTGATCAAGACATAAAATGGTTCATAAAGGATGGATATTCAAGGATATTTTTAGAACCTTACATCCTTTCTTCAAATATGGGTATGGTATATGGAAACATAGTGTCAATGATGTTAGATCCATTTGGATAGTTGGATTATAGGTTGTGTAAATCATGACATAAATAGTTTGAATCAAAGATAGTGATATGGGGCAAACACACTTGGGATGATCATGAATCACAGTGGGGTAATGAGTTCTTTTATGGTGTTACTAGGGAACACAGGGATCATAGGACCTTTTTTCAATGTGAAGATTCCTCTAATTGATTGGATGTGGTCTCATATACAGATGATCCATGGGATACATGGATGGTCAAGTAAAGGGTACCTTGAATCTGAATACGCTTTTTTCCAGGAGCCATGAAATATTTTAAAATATTCAAACACTTGATAAATAAATTAGGTTATGGAGAAAATGTTATCCAAGGAGGGTTATGGCACCCTATAGATAGTTCATGGAATACCTCAGAAAAGGGTGCGTTTAGTTTATGGTCATAAAGCTCAAACTATATACCAATAGGTTTAGGTTCACATGATGAGGCCCACCAAAAGGTTCAAGAGTGAGGTATCACATACTTTATTCAATAAAGGGTACATTACATGGTCACATAATTTCAAGTATGTTGAATCCACTTGACTAATTGGATTATGGGTTATGTAAATCACTTCGAGCCTCGTTATAGTGTTTTCAAGGATCATAGGAATCAGGGGACCTTTTTTCAAGGTGAATACACCTCTATTTGATAGGTTGGGGGTTTATATATAGGATTCATGGGAATATAATTATATTCAAGAAGAGGTTCCCTTGAAGTTGGACACACTCCTTTCTAGGGGCCATGAAACATTTTTTAAGATTCAAACACTTAAGAAATGAAGTAGGTCATAGATAAAGGGATACCCAGTGGTCATTATGAGACCCTAAAAGTTGTGTAATTGTGCAATGAAGACATTATCAAGTTTAAGTGATGTAATAAGTCATTTTTATAAATTTTTTATATGACATAATGGTCCAATGATCTGATCTCATATTTTTCTAGGGTCATTAGATAAGCCCTATGAGCTTTACAGCTTTTTTATTTTTACTATAACTTTTACCTAAGCTCTAAAGATGAAGAGAATAGTGATTGGATACTTGAATTTTAATCAAACCACATTTTATAGTTTTTCATCCTGATAAGTTTTATGTATCTTTTACTATAATTTTAGGGTCTTTCCCATTTAGACCATCAAGGGATAGAGTTTAAGGTCCTGAATATTTGACCATATTACACACAGTTTAAGGTCATGATGTGTGGACTAAACATGAAGGAGATGTGCAACAGAACAACCTAATTAGGACTCATATGGTTTAGAAAATTCCAACACCCTTTTGAATTAGAGATTAATATGTTATAAATTGTATATCAAGGTTCTTGGATCATGAGGAATGGTATGTAAAAAATATGAAAAGGATGATGATCGTGAAACACACTAGGGTGAGGGCATATGTTCTTATGTGGTCAGGGCTCATAAGGATTGGAGTAACCTTTTTCAAGGTAAATACACCATTGGTTGATAGGTAAATATCTCATATACTGGATCGAAGGTAATAAACATATAGTTAAGAAGAAGGCCCCTTGAATCTTGATGCAGTCACTTCCAATGGTCATGGGAGATTGGAAACAACTCAAAATACTCAAGATAAAAAGTGTGTTTTAGGGGATGAGGTGTTTAGGAAAAGTGATAGAAGCATCATGATCCTTGATTGACCATGGTTAGGGTATTTTGGTCCTCTGATAAATATTGATAATGTATTGTGGTCTGTTTATTTTCACATCATGCAACGAGAATGCAATAACCAAGTAGTTTAACAATATACGATAAGGATTCAAATATTCATGGTTTAGGGTAATCTGATGGGGATTGTGTGCTATATAGTTTAACATCATATAGCTCAGATGAGATATAGGGGAATTTTTATCCTTGTGTAACATTATGGAAAAATAGTTTTATGTTGGAGGAACTTACGTGGATCTGGCTTATACATAAGTAGTCTTTACATAGATCTGACTCACACATAAGCAAGGAAATTTTCTATGAATAAAACATTATTGACTAGTTTAAGGTATTTCAAGGTGGACCATTATCACCTCCCTTATTTAGTTATGATACTCCTAGTTATGCCAAATGGGGCGGCCTATTCCTCTAATATCATGTGAGTCATTCTCGATGTGAGAAACAATAGGTGGTAGGAGAATAACCCATATTGCATTGGAAAGGGGTTCATGAAAAATAAGGATAGGTAATATGGGGGTAATATTACCATATAATGGGTCTACTGATGAGAGAACACATGTTAAGGACTCTCACATGGGCCTGGATAATACATAGGAGGAGGCCATTTTCTAATTGCTAATTTTGTTTTGATTTAGTTCATGCATGAGGAAAAATAAAATCGTCTTATTCATGAGAATGGATGAGGCCCATGTGGATAGTAGGTAATTTTATTAACTGCTAAGATGATTTAGGGAATTTATGATTTCTATAGCTAGACCCATTTGGGTTTCATTATTCATTATGTAATGACAGGATTCAATCCATATAAAACATATTCAAAGAAAATCCTCTACACATATCTAGCTTGTGAACAGATAGGGGGATATTTTTTATGCATTAAAATCAGGCCCAAGACAGAAGGTATGGGAGTCACTATGTATCCTATAAAGATAAGAATCAATCCATATGTAGTTCTTATGTTTCTCCCTACATAGATCAAAATCTTACTTGGGGATAGGGGTATTTTTATCAATCCATTAACAATATTTTCAAGGATTCATATATATAGATATATCTCATGTATAGGTAATGATAAATAAGACCTAACCTAGTTAAGTACCATCACAAAAGTAGATTATCATCATAAAGGTTCAAACACTAATGTAGGAGGAGGAATTTTTTTGAAATTTTAGGTTGGGGTTAGAATAGAAGATATGGGTGTCACAACATATCCTATGCTGACTAGAATCAAGAAAAATGTGATTCTTTATACCCTCATATAGATTTGACTCATATACAGGGGAAATGAAAATGATTTTCACCTTAGCACATGGTTATTTAGTGAAGTGGTAGTGGTCATCAAACCAAGGTGAAAAGGTGGTATTATCAGACTTTATTTCTCTAATGATGACATATGAAATTACACAAACTGAGATATGTTTCCCTACATGGATATATCTCATATGTAGGTAACAAAAGGGGGTGTTATCATGTTAAGGATTGTGGATGGTCCTGGGATATAGAATTTGGCTGTCACTATGTATCATGTTTGTAGATGAGTAAATACACACAAATTTCTTAAGAAAAATCCTTTTGTATAGATCTAACTCATGTGAAGGGTAAAGGAGAATTTTATTTCTTAATTTAAAAGTCATATTCTATAATCTGAGTTCATATTATCTAACTATTGTAATATAAAATTACCCTCATGTTAAGAGAGGCTTTTGCATGTGGGGGAATTTTCACAATCTTGCAGCCAAATGGGGGTGACTACTTTTAGTGAAAACTAAGAATTGGGGAAGGTTATAATGGTGGTGAATATATAGAAGTGAGAAAGATAGTATACCTATAAATAATTTTATATCCTGTAATAATAAGAATCAATCCATGCATAGTTCTTACATGGAAAATCCTCTAAATAGATCGAGTTCTCATACAGGGAGAGGTATTATTTTAATATTGTGGTTGAGTGTAAGATATGGGATTAAGGAATCATTGTGTATCCTATGTAGGTATTAATAAATCCATGTATAGTTCTTGAAATGAAAGTTCCCTCCACAGATCGGGATCTTGAGTAGGGAGCTGTAATTTTTGTCTCATTGTAGTTGGGCCCATGATGTGGGATCTTGGCATTACTATGTATCCTATGTAGACATGAATCAAGAAACATGTAGTTATTATAAAGATAAGGGGTCTTCTATATAGATCAATCTCATGTTTAGGGGAAATATGAAAAAATGAATTATTATTTTGGATATCGTAATTTGGATCAGGATTAAGGGGTTTAGGTGTCACTACATATCTTATATGTATTGGAATCAATCCACCAAAAGTTATAGGAAAGAAAATTCCCTACATAGATCTAACTCATATAAAGGGAGAGTGTTTTTTGACATTGTAGTTAGGCCCAAGATGTGGGATCCGGGTGTCACTACATATCCTTTATAGACATGAATAAATACATATAGTTCTTATAAGGAGAAGGGTACCCTAGACAAATCTAAATCATATGTTGAGGAAGGGGGATTTTATTTTGAGCACAGGTCCCTGTTTGAGATAAACCATGTAGAGATATCTTGTATATATCTAGTTGATACATCGGACGAGGAAGTGTGTTCATATTTTGATCATGAGAATGAAGGTTGGTTCCATGGTAGAGTACCCATACATCACTACATATCCCATAATAATGGAAATAAATATTGCACATAGTTCTTGAAAATAATGATTCCTTACATAGAACTAGCTTATATGAAAGTAATAGGGGAATTAATGCTCTAATTCATAGAATAAATGAGTTACAATGAATTCTATATGGATAAAACTCTCATATAAGGGAGAAATAGGTCACAAATAATATGCCATTCTGAGCAGTTTAGAGTCATGAAAGGTGGAATTCCACCTCAAAAATTAATATCATGTAGTAGTGGCAGTGACCATGAAGTTTAATTTTATATGGTAAGGTTGTGGATGATATGAAATTTAAATCCTTTCCTCGCTAATTTTTCATTGGTTTCATATATATCTGATTTTTATGTGAAGTATGAGGCCCTTGTCTTTATATTGAGTAAGAAAAGGCCCAACATAGATGATATGAATTAAGGGTCAATTACTAAGACATGGTGAGGGAATTTTATATTATGGTGTGAAAATGGGAGAACTTCATATATATACTTTACAGAATTTTTGGTTGGTCCAAAATTAAAGGATCTAGACATCACTACTTACCCTAAAGTAATGGGAATCAATTCACACATAGTTTATTTAAGGATTATTCCCCATACTAATCTGGATTTTATACAGAGAGAGGGAATTTCTTCTACATGGATATTGATCTTATACAATTCATGGGTCCCATAGGATATGCCACTCTAAGTAGTTTAAGGTCTTGTAGGATTGAACCTATGTCGTGAAGTTTAACATAATGCATTAAGGAAGTTATCATGTATATTAATTTCATGTGACTTGGACATTTTCATATATTTTAATGTCATGTGATTGGAACATGGGTGTTATGCAGATTAAATTACTACCACCGGGACTTTTATTCTCATGTGGGAATAATGAAAATTATTTCTTGAGATACCTCTCATTAGTGGGGCATAATTTTTTCCATATCCATCGTGGCTAAGGAGTAGTCTATATTGGAATAGACCTTATGTATCACACAAATTCCTTACCAATTGGGATTTAGTTTTGGTGATTGCTTCTCTATTATCATCAAGTTTCTGAGAACCAATACAAACTATCCTAATAGGAATGAGTGGGGTTGAACCTTCTTATTGAAGGCCCATTTGATCTGATTTTGATGAACTTCTAGGTTGTGCAATGTATGAAACCTATTCTCAATTTTTTCCAAACTCACCAATCTTCTTTTGTGATTTTTTTTATATTCTAAGAGTTTAATACAAATGGAAATTCATAGTGAGGGTAACCATCCTTTGAAATGTATCACCACCTCCATTCCATAGACATGCGAATATGGGGTCACTTGTTTGTCAGTGAGTGTTGTGGTGTGGTAGGCTCACAAGGCATACATGAGTTTGTATTCCCTAGATTTATTTTCTTTATCCACCATTTTTTGGAGTATATTTTATAGAGACATACTGAAATAATCTATCCACACATTTCATACTATGTGATAAAGAGACGGATCATTAGATTCAATATTTTACTCCCAATACAACCTTTCTAAATCAGAGGAATGTAATTTGGTGTAACTATCTATCATTATTCTATGAGGGATACTAAATATGGTAATGATGTTCTTTTACCTATACTACTTGAGGGGTATAACCTCAATCCATTTTTAAAAGAAGTCAGTAACAATAATAATGTAATTTAACTTATTTGTTGTAGCTAGTGGATATATACTCATAACATTCATTACCCAAATGAAAAATGGTCATGAGTACTCGGAAATGTGAAATAGATTCAGGGGATAATGGATGTAGCTTTCATGTATCTAACAGGAATGAAACATCTTAGTGAACTCCAAATAGTCTTGTATCATCATCGGCTAGAAATATCCAAGCCTTCTAATTTAATCGGATAGTCTGGTTCCTGGCTGATGGGTGCCATAATAGCCTTAATGGACAACCTTCATTATATAAAGTGTATCTCCTTTTATGATTCATCTGATGAGGACTCTATCAAATCCTCAATTATAGAGAAATTTCTGTTTATTTGGCCAATCACAAAAGGTAAATTTTGCAGCCCAATGAAAAAACCATTCTATTTTTGGATCGGTATAATAGGAGGATCCCATTTTGGAAGTATTCTATTATGAGTCTCATCCATCCAATATTATATGTAATCTCGTCATACTCTGGGTAAGTTATAAACTGATTGGTCTCCTCCATGTTGCAGATGATTACCATAGAAACTACCATTCAGTGTGTGATGTAAAATATTGTCTCATCCTATACTAGATCAACTAGGGTCATGGTTGTGTTACTAGCACATCTGCATGGGCATTTTCTGAATGAGGAACTTGTTTTAATGTTCTTTCAAAAGAAAATTCCACCATCAAACCCCTCAAATAGATGATGAGAGGGGTTAATTCTTCCTTATTGGTGGTGTATTCACCATTGATTTGCTTAATCACTATATATGATTCACCCTTAACATTAAAATGGTATATCTATATATGTAAGGATAGCTCTAAGCCTGTGATAACGGCTTGTTATTTCACCTAATTGTTGGTGTAACCTAAAAATAGTAGGAAGGAATAGGTCAGAATATACTTGGTTGGGGAAACAAACAAAACCCCCAAACCAACCTAGTTAAAATTAAATCTTTTTATTCTATTCCCATTCAGACTTAGAGAGGCCCTGTCTTAATAAATCTCCCATGTTTAGGGGGTGTCATTGGTTTAGAATACCTCTTCATCTAGTATCTCAATGTTTACCAACATACTCTCTAGGGTAGGATGCGCTACAGGGAAATCATCTACAGATTTCCTTTTTATTTCCTTTTGCGATAAAAATTAGATGTTATATTGTTACAAGATGACTTCTCATTAGAATAGATACCTATTCAACATAAGAAGGCTAATAATATGCTTAATTGGGTTGATACGAGAGACCAAGTGGACTTCATGGTATTTCAAGTGGTGCCTCAACTTTTATTCTATGAATATGATTGTAAAGAATCTTTTCTTGATATCTAATTATCGGTTATCAGTAACTAGCATTTTTTGGATGATATAGTAGAAAAAATTTCATTTTTACATCAATAATTTTTATGATAATGGATCCAAGAGATATATCTATATTAACCACATACTAAATGAATGGATTCCCTTCTACCAGTGGCATTAAGACCAATGGATGCAGCATATGTCGCTTGAGGTTCTCAAAGGATTATTATAAATATTTGTCCCACAAATAATCAATTACCTTATTCGTTAAATTGGTGAAGGGGAGGAATTATCCAACTAATTTGACTATGAAACACCTAATATAAGTGAGGAATCCCTAGATCTCTTTCAAATCTTTATGTTTTTAGGAGGTTGCAACATAAGGATCACACTAGTCTTCTAGGGGTCAACCTCAATTTCATTATGGATTACCAAAAATCCAAGGAATTTACCTAATGTTTCCATGAAGGAAAACTTCATAGGATTCATCTTCAAGGTGTGCTATTTCAATTTTTCAAATATTTTCTAATGGTTGGACAGATGGTCACAATACTATTGATACTTAACTACCATATCATCAATATAGTACTCTGTGATTATTCCTACAAAGGGTTTTATGATGTGATGAATATAATTATGGGAAGTGGAACCAACATTTTTTAGACCTAAGGGAATGACCTAGTAGCAGAATATCCTTTAAGTTTCTCTAAAGGTAGTGGATTTCATATCTCTAGGGTCCATCTTGATCTGATTGTAACCTAAATACCCATCCATAAAGGAAAGGCATTGGAAGTATGTGGTTGCATCAAACAAGATTTTCATGATCGGAACTAAGAAATATTAATTTAGATATTTTCATTTGGGATCCCTGAAATTGATATAGACTGTGATCTACTCATTCTTATTCTTAACGAGGATGATATTTCCAATCCATTTTGGGTATTTCACCTCTCAGATGAATCTTACTTTGATAATCTTATCAACCTCAGATTCCAACTTAGAAGCATGAGATGGATGTATTCTCATAGATTCCTATTTGAAACCTTGATGGTTATTTGGAAAACCTAGGTGATGGGTAGCCACATCGGGGTCCAAAACTAGAATATTTATCTAATTATAAGTAAACACATATCAATTTTTCTTCAAGAATAATATATACATATCTTTCTCTTCTAAAGTCATGGAGGCATAGATTAATGTGGGTTGTAGGTCCTCTTTTTTCCTTATATTTACCTACCTAAGCTCATGTATAGTGGTAGATACTCTTTCCTCAAATGTTGTAGGTAATCCCTAAGGTCGTA
Organism: Viscum album; assembly: GCA_963277665.1. Classification (NCBI taxonomy): domain Eukaryota; kingdom Viridiplantae; phylum Streptophyta; class Magnoliopsida; order Santalales; family Viscaceae; genus Viscum; species Viscum album. Next base: position 1,387,192,706 of record OY728123.1, read on the forward strand.
CTTTTCTTCTTCCTTCCCAATGTCAAATGGAGTTCCCTTATGACTGGTAAATATTATGGGATCATATTCATTCCTAGTGAAAGATGTGGGGAGACCTGGGTCCCTAGGAGTTCCAAGGCATGAGTAGTATGATCGAGGGAATTTCAAAGATGTTTTATTTATTATTCACTAGCATTGGGGGTTGAATAATCATTGAAATCCTAGATTACAAGGGATTTCATAGGGGTATTTTTATTTTTTGTTAATGGTGTAGAGGAAATTTTTGATTCAGAAAGGCAATTGATATGATTTTCCTTTGACAGTCCCACTTTAGTTGGAATGAAATTGCTGCATAGAAATGGGATAATGAAGTTGGTTGTTTTCAGTGGCCCACTGAAGATGGATCATCCACCTTGATCATGTTTATAGGTAGCACATAGTCATTGTTGAAAAATCTATAGGGGCTTGTAGGGGATGCTCCCAAGCTGTTGGGAGAAAAAACCCTCATGTCTCCCTCTATCATTTGTTGATTTCCTTCCTTTCTTATAGAAACTCACCTTAGTATATTAGGATTCACAAGATTCAAAAGAGTAACTATCACCATAAATCATGCCAACTTTTCCATCTTGGGTTATTTCAAGCATTGATGGAATGTTGATATCATTATCATGTGAATATGAAGCCAAGGTCTCTCAAGAAGAAAATTATATTCCATGTCCTTCTAGATGACCATAAACCTGGTATTAGACCCTATTTCCTTGGGTTTGGATTTAATCTTGTTCTTCCTACGGGGATTTTTTCTCTCAGATCATACCCTTGAATGGTCAACTTCATGGGGGTAAATAATCCTCACTATACCACAAACATCAGAGAGTTCAGAATGGGATGAGATTATTCCTAAAATCATTATCAATCATAGCACATAAAATTTTGTAATTTTCATATTTTCATAAAGTATAAATGGGTCTAATATTTCCAAGAATGGATTCTTATCATTCTTGATCCATGAAGTAAATAGTGGAATGAAATTATAATGAAGAAATTTATACTTGATAAACCTTGAATATGGAAACTTATGTATCAAAATCATGGGGACTTCAGAGTTACTCAATAAGAACCTCCCTGGGGGTTTTTTTAAATATACAGAGCATCCATAATTGAGATCATATTCAAGACAATTTCGAGCTATTTCAAAATGTCATATTTCTGCACCAGAGATCTGCACTTCCCAACAAGGGATTGTTCTATGGAATATGCTTTATAAGATGAAGTGTTTTATGTGGATAGACCTGGAACCTGAAAATAAGTTTAAGGAACACCCATTGTTGATAGATTAGGTTGGATTGGTCTGCCCACTCGCTTGGACTAATCAAATAGTTTCACACTCGCTAGCTGGTCATCCAAAATAACCAGGTTTGGATGACTCTTAGAAAGATTCTAGGGTATCACCATGCTTCTGTTGGGATCTTCAAAGTTCTTTCCCATGGGTCTTAGCTATTAATATTTCTTCGGTGGGGATGTGTCCAGGGTATTGGTCTTGACCATGACTGCATCTTCCACTGTTTCTTTCTATAGCCTTTTCCTAAGACTCCTCGATCGGGTATGGGGAACTAAGGTTCATATATATACTCATCATTGGAGAACTGGTATGAAAAGTGGATGATGTTAGTAGGAGAAAATAATGGTTCCTAATCTAATGAGGGCTTCATTTGGTAGGGAGGTTCTCTTCCACCAGATCATAAGGGTAATAAATTCAAGAGTTATGGCTAGTTTAGGAGTTGAATGAGTCTCATCTTCTTATTAATTATTATAATTCTAATGATTTTTGCTACCTCTATAGGATGAGTCTAATGGAATCCCTTTAGTTAATATATGGGGTATTGTAGCCACTAAAGGTTGACAAATTTGTGCTCTAAGAATAGAGTGAGCTTGATCGACTATCTTTTAGGTCATCAAATTACCAAACTTTTGTTCATGCTTAGTTGGAAAATCTTTTCAGTCACCTTCTTCCTCTAATAATGTGGTGGAAACATGGGCCACTTATGATAGTGATTTTCCTAGTATAACCTATCTGAAATTAACCATACCCTTGAGTATTTCGTTATAGAAAAAATAAAATTAGATAGGGTGGACCAAACTCAAATAATATGGGAAGTATTATGGAGAATCATTGAGGCTAACCTCACCGAGTTTCTTGGGGTCAAAAAGCATGAGGAGGTTTTTTTCCATGGTTGTGATAAAATGATCGGGGGCTTATTCATTTTGGAAGGAATATATTTTATTATTCTATTAATCAAATCATGACTATCCCTATTATATTTTTCCCTTTGGTTAGGGGTGTTTTTTCTAATGTTTCCACTCTGAGGGAGGTGGATAGAAATGAGGAGCCTGCCTAGGTGCCCTAGTAGGCACTATACCTAGTTTGAGTATGACAGCAGTAGTTTCTTACTTGACCCACCATTTCCCTTACACTATAGAAATTTTCCTAGACTTATCCTCAGTTCACTAGATGATGTCCTCTAGACATTGGTCCATGTCTGTAAACTCTCGAAACCCACTAGGGTATTTTAACGAGATTAGTGGTGTCTGTAGTTCATCATGGGGATTTTATATACATGTCCCTAGAAACTACTCCTATGGAAGTAGGTTAATGAGTGAGTATTTTAGGATTTTCTATTTACAAATAAATTCAATGAAACTTTCATTTTAATTTTTTTATAGTTCATGGGGTCAAGGATCATCATATTCCTTAGCATGGATATATATTGATAGATTCATTAATGGAAAAGGTTTTCCCATCTTCTGATAAACCCTTACAGGAGGTTACTATACTAGATAAAATTTATCCCTATAAGAGTTTTCACAAAACACATCAACCTCAATACCTATTACTGGTCTTGTGGTCCCATCATGGGGCCACATCATGACACAAAGTGTGTGATATATTTTAATGGATCTCTTATATCATTGAATTTTGTGTAAAATGGGTTCCTTAAATTGGTCAAGGTAGATTATCATCCACCCATTCGGGATACAGATTTCTTTTGGGATGCACTAGGGTGCACCGTCGTTCGATGGATTTCATCTAAGCAGCAAGAGAATCGGTGGTGTTGAGGAGTTCTGGGAGTACTATTATCTGAACCCCCTCCCTAGTGCGAGGGAAAATCTTGATGTGTTAACCCTATATTTACAGGTTGATGCTTGAAAATTCATGTTGGGACCATGTGATTATCCCAGTGAGGGGGAGGTTGTTATCATAAAGGAGTAAAATCTTGGTCATCCTCAAATATTATGTTTAGTTAGACTAGATATCTGGACTCAGAACTAGCCTGATGTTTAGAGTTTATTCTTATGGGAAAATTGAATCCCTCTCGATAGGAGGGAGGAGAGGTGGCCACTTCTACTTGGAGGTGATACCCAGTAGAAATATTTCCCCCTAGAAATTTCTCATTGATCTATATTATATTATATATCCCGGTTGAATATTATGTCAGTTTCTCTTACACAAGGGGGGATTCATCCCTTTTTGGTGGTAAGTGGGGTGTACCCACACTTTTCCCTTTATCCCTAATAGCATAGCATCAAGGGGTATAAACTTATCAATTGGAGGTTCCAAATTTTAGTTCATCCTCTGAATCATAGTATGGGTGGCCTCGGATTATGCATCGTTGTGACCCACCTCTCAGGATATTATTTCTATATTTCACCCCCCAGTGTCCACTTCTCGATCTATAGTGCCTTCTTATAATATGATATGTTTATTATAGGGATATTCTTTACTATTTGAGATTTTGGCTTTCTTATCTAAGGCATATTATCAACTTTTCAAAAGGACTAGTTCAAGAGCCTATTTGTGTCCCTCTCTCTCCACTCACATCACTATTTTATCTTGGATATGAGAAGAGTTTTATGGATTTGCTAACTATCATGCACATTGTTTGGTCTTGTTTCCCATCCTACAGAAATAAAATTGCAGGATTTCATGTTCTGGGAGCTTTGCTAACCTGGGGATGGGGTTAGATGTAGTGATATGTACTTGTCTGATCCTTATATGCATAAATCTAATGAGGATTCAATGATTATTTATTAAATGGATTCTAGGTTGTGGGTGAAATCATGTTTTAGGCTCTCACATTGATTTCTTCATCTCAGATCTAGAGCCATAGAGAAATCAGCAAGGCTTATTTGGATTCATATCATGTTCACAGGATAATGATGATCCACATATCACATATATAAGAGGTTCTCTGTTTTTAGATAGTTAAATTCTTCCCATAGTCTATTTCATAGGTAAGGCATGCAATACTTCTTTGTATGAAATGATATGTCATAGCTGAAAGTGGTGATGGGCCATAACATAATTGGGAGGTTTTTCTCAGCTAACTCCTTCCATATATCCATGTCATCTTCTTCCTCATCAGAGTTGTATTCCTTCACATATTCAAACCATAGAGGTATATTTTCTATGGAAAAAATCATGGATTTTAGAGGTAAGGGATGATGTTCTCTACTATAGGTCTATTCCTAACAAAGGTGAGTTATTATTGGAAATTGATGGGGTTCCATATGCAGTTGACCCTAGTGGTTTGAGTACCTCTCTATATGAATGTTCCTTGATAAGGGGATTATGTCCTTTCCTATGTGAGATATTACTATGGGGAGGTTTTCTATAAATAATGTTAAGGGTACGATCCCCATAATCCATCTCTATACTACCACAAGTAGGAATATCAAGGTAGGAATCACCTTCTTCTTCAGATGAAGATTCGGTGGATCCTTAAGATGCTCCATATATGTATTTTATGTCCTCATGGATAATGGAATTAAAAAGGGTGGGAATATGAGACTCTTTCTATGTATTGGTCAAAATATATCAACCTACCATTTGGGGTTCATCAAAAATATGATTCGGCTATGTAGTGACCCCTAAAATATGTTGAAATCTATATTTGGTTGTTGTAAGGATGTGGTCCTGTAACTGGGAAGATATTGGAGTGTTTTAGGGAGATTCTATATTATTTTGAGGAATATGATCCTTCCTTTAGGTGGCTATCTTAATATGTTGTCCATCCCTAGTTGAAGTAGGAATATGTTCCTGATTCATATTTTCATTCCTTTCTAGAATATGTTGAAGGAACTCTAAAATGGGATAATGGATATAGATCTCCTCTTATATGGCCTCTAAAGTATGTTGATTCAGTTATCCATTAGAAGGATAAAGAATATGTGTGAGGATCCTATCATATACTAGAATATATTGAGCAGTTATTGAATTTATAGCAGGAATATGGGTCTACCTTGAGGTGACTACTGTGATATTCTAATAAACCTTGGTTGGGGTAGGAATATAATCCCATTCATAGTTTTAATTTATAATATTCCACAAACCTTTTTGATAAGAATATGTGTCTATCATGATGTGAATTTCACACTGGGTTGATGAGACCTAGTTAAAATATGGATATGAGTATGGTTATGTGACTCTTCCTTTACCAAAATATGCTAATAATCCTCATGGATAGGGATAAAGAGTAGAAAATTGATTTGGATTATCCATCTGATCATGTTGGACATGATAATATTTTTGTCTTATGGGCGGAATAAAATCATATATAATTCAATGTATCATTGTTAGAATATACCAGTTAAGTTCCTTCATCACATTTATGATGTATTAGAAATTAAGAAAGGAGTGGGTAGGAATATAGGCCTACACATTTTTGGTCGCCAGGATATATTGGCGGATATATTATTTCTCAATGGGATTATATTCTTACTCATTTCCTCCATTTTCCACTGGTATATACTGATGCACTTCTTGTGAGGGGGTAGGGATATGCGTTAGTCCCTTGCTTACTACCAGAATATGATGGAAGACTTTTTTTAGGTGAGTAGTTATATGATCATACTCGTTAGTTGATGTTGGAATATGTTAGTAATATTATTCAGTGGAAGTGAGAATATTGGCCTGCCCTTTGTGGTCTACTAATTTATGCACCTAATGATATCTCCTTGGAACCCATATCTGATTATTCGAGGAGGCGACCTACTGGTAAACCCTCCTGATAGGATACTGAGGTCCGATAGTTCCATGATTCCATGGGAAGTGATAGTTGATAGGATCCTTATAGGGTTACTCATAGACCATTTTGAAGTTGTAGACGAATTCCTAGTCCACTTTATTGAGATAAGTAAGGAGATCATTTTCATGATTTGAGAATAGGCTCCTAAAGCAGTCAGCTATGGTGATGGGCGCCATCAGATTCATTGTGCATCTCCTTAGGTGTGGTGGGATAACTTGTTTCAGAGCCTAGATACCCTTATGTGTATCCTCTAGGGTTGGTATGGTTTTGATACATTGGTATTCTCTAACCTTCATATTCTCCACTTATTGTTTGAGGTGTTAAGTATGTTATTTTTTCCATTGATTTTACAAGGTAGCGACTCCCATGGAAGCAATAGTATTCGAAAACTTGTGTGATGATGATTCCATTACCTTGGAATTGAAGGGGGTTTATGGTAAAGGTGTATATATGGCCAGAGGAACAAAAATAAGAAGGATACTAATCATTTCATCATCACATGTAAGAAACATTCTTAATTATCTATGCACAAGAAATAATCTACATAGTTGTTTGGGTTTGAACATCACTGCACAATCCTTACAGTGGTTTGGGGATCCTATCTTATATGGTCTACAATGGGGTTTATTCATGGAACTTGGAACACCCAACAACTTCCATATCTATATCAATTTATGGGTCTGCTTTCAAAAGGAAGGTAGTCATTGGGGTTTATTACTAATGGTACTTAGGAAATCATATTGGTTGAGAGGATGGTAGGTCAATTTCATCACACCCTATTGGGGGAATTATTGCCTACACCATGACTCTTATAGATTTTTATCATGTTTGTGAATCCTTCCCAGACCCCGATGTGAAACTGGTTACCCTAAAATTTAATAACCAGTCGACTTCAAGTGTGATCATATTTACATATCAGAGGTATCCTATTGACATGACCATCTATATGTATCATATGTTCTCCACCTTTTTACCCATTATTACTTAATGTTTCTAGTTTAGGGTTTATTATGTTTTAAATTCATACAGCTGGGATCTCTAGATTTTATTATTGTTTAAGAAAGTAGTGGGTATTTATGGTGTTGGGATCGAGACCATAATGGGGCTTCCTATGTATATTTGTGAAATTAATTAAAACCCACATATTTTGGTTCCACTTAATGGGATAATTAGTACCTTTTAAGGTAATATGATGAGGATCGATCTATGAAATTTAATTTCATGCGATAAGGATAACTGGGTGAAAATTTCCTAGAAATTATTGGTGTGGGACTTATACAGGAGAGGCCCTGTCTAGTTGACCTTATAGAGAATATTTCCCTGTATAGATGAGTCGATATCACAAAGAGTATGGTCCCATGAATATTCCTCCCATCTATAATATAGCTCAATGAGGATGGATTGTGGGGTTTAGAAAGAATATATCCCTCTAAATGGATAGGGCGTCAAGACTCGCAGGAGTATAGATAGGTGAGGAAAGGATTTAAATGATCTCAAGAGGGACATATCCCAATTAGGATAATTATGGAATGTTAATGGTGTTGGTATTGAACCTCGTGGAGGAATCATACATATCTCATAAAGTCCAGAATCAAAGACACATTATTTTAATGGCATAGTTTAAGGTTGTGTGATAGGAATATACCATGTAGTTTAATGTTGTGTGGTAAGGACATCATAATTAGGTTTAATGTCATGAAACTATGACATATATTGGAACCATTGAGTATTGTATATGGGGGCTCAAGCCTTAGAGAGGAATCATGTGTATCCTTTGAAGATAGAAATTAGAGTTTGTGTAGTTTTGATTTTTGAGTTAATATATGTCATAAAAGGTGTCACAACATAGGATTGAGATATTATTACACATATAAGGCTTCCATGAAATTTTCTATTGGTAGTTTGTCTCTTTAGATGAAAGGAATATATAGATGGGACTTACACATAAGGAGGAGGATCGTGTTGGGGATACTTGTATCATGATAATGGAATGATCATAATAGGTTGATAATCCCATGTGATTCATTCTTGGTGTGAGAAAAATGGGATAACAATATATCAAACTCATTGCATTAAATCATAGTATTGAATTTGTACGGGTCTTATGCACAATGGATTCCCTAAGATGCTTCATTGGGAGTATATCGCTTTGAAGGAAAAGAAAATGCAGTCAAGACTTACACCTAAGGATGATTCTCATAATGGGAGTTTTTTATGCTAACAACATGATCATTACAAATATATAAGCCCACATGAGTCATGATCAGTGTGAGAAACAATAGATAACAGGAGATCAAATGCATTGCATGAGGATGAGTGGTTGTATTTGTACGAGGCTTACACATTGAGGTAGACCAAATAGAAATATGGTTATGAATCCTATGGAGTACATGACTCTATAAGAACAGATATGAACTTTCACAAGAATTATTATAATGAGAATGCTACATGAAAATAGTTTCATAAAAATTTCATGGTATTTACAGGTGATATGGACTCATAGATGTATTTATGTAAGTATATTGGATATGGATATCGGGACTTGTTGTCATGACATATCAAATTGATTGTGTTTTTAAATTTTATTTGTAGCATAGGGAAGACACTAGGTCATATCTCAATAAATGTTAGGGGTTTAAAGTTTATATATTTAATAAAAAGGACTAAAATAGGTGTGGTTTTAAAAATAGTTTTAAAAATAGTTTTAAAAATAAAACAAATTAATTAAAGATTTAATAGTTGAAAAAAATGTGGGGTTTTTATAATTATGAGAGTAGGATGATATTTAAAATTCACTACACATCTTGGTCAGTTCATTGTTCTGAAATTTTCACATGTTTTTTTAGAATACTTTGGTTGAGGGTAATCAAGATCTCGATTCCCCTCATGCCTTTTAAAATGATGCACAAAGAACCAACCATTGACACAACAATAATTTTGCCAAGGTTTTTACCTTAAGAATGGAATTAGGGATTCCAAAGCATACTAAAATCGCTGTATGTGAGATAAAAAGGATGCATGTGTTGCCCTATTAGAAAAACCTAAGATTCAAACAGGAAATATCATCCCAATTTTTATTTAAATGAAAATTATTTTACTTTATTATACCAAAACAATGCATTAAAAGGTGTATAATTTTAAAATAAAACTTAAATGAAAAGTTTTAAATAAGAATTGAACCAAAAAATTAGAATAAAAAGTTTCATAACTCCATCTACAAGTGTCTCTATCACCCTTGAAATGACCTCCTATCATTTATCTCTCCATAGAGAGGACAATGAGACTTGGGTGGAACTTCACATTTATCCTTGATCTAGTTATGAGTATAGGGGTATCTAGAAATTATATAATGAATAAAGGACTCATTTTAGTCTCCAAAATGGTAGATATTTTTTTCATGTTATAACATTCAAATGGGGTTCCCAAGGTGTCAATTTATAGGAAATGTGGAAGGTGGTTTTGGGTACCCTGTATTTTGAAAACCACTTAGATCAGAGATTTTAGATATAACAAAGCCTTATCTCAATTTTTACAAAACTAAAAAGTTTTTTCCTCACCTATTTACTATCTCCATAGAAAATGTTGAATCATTTGGAGACCTAAATCCTGATATATGTTCATATTATAGAAGTGGTATCACGACTATGAATAGTGAATATTCTCTCCAATAATGGCTCATTCTAGGCTTAAAATGATTGTGTTGGGACCCTTAGTGTTCTATAGAAATGTATCCCACATGTTTTTTCATTTACCCACTAAATATATTACCAATTGGATGCATGGATTATCTTCAGTGTGCATTTTAGTACCCATATGTGCTTGGGCACTTACACAGTTTGGCCTGTTTTTCTTGAATTTCATTGTGGGTTATCCAAATAACCTCCTCCTACAACAAAATAATCCAAAAAGTAAATTTTACAATTTTAAAAGTAATTTAAATTAATTATATCAATATAATTATAAGTTTAATTGATTATTAAATTTTTAATTATAAATATAAAAATATTCTAGAATAGTGGTATAAGGGTAAAATAAAATGGTGAATCGTATTGCGTCTACACCCCAACACCAAAAAAATTTCACTCATGGGAAAATTTAAATTTAAACAAATTATGAATGAGTAATTTACCTAGATTATGAATATTTATAATTTATAGGAAATTCATTTCATGATATCATAGTGAGAAAAGTAATAATCACACCAAATATTTAATCTTAGTAAGCATGAAAATGAGTGTCTCGTAAATTTTATCAGAAAAAAATCAAAGAGATATATGATACTATTCATAGAAAATAATTCCTAATCCAAAACTATCACTAAATATCCATATGATTTTTTATGTGATAATAATTTCATGTTATTACTTATAGTTTTTATCTAATAAATATAGGTTATTTTAAAAAAAATTACCTAATTCTTTCAACTAAACCTACCCTACATCCTTTATAATCAAATTTCAAGACCCGCTCACTTAAGCATTCCTACAATCCAAAAATCATACTCCCAAACTAGATATCCCTATATTTTTTACATCTCATCACTCCCCTCATTATTTATTTATTTTTCTTTTTTGGGGCGTACAATAGTCAGATTATAGGTACACATGCATATGTCAATATAGTAGAATAATGAAATAGATCAGATAAGGAATGAATGTTTAGAAAAATATTTTTTTTAATATAAGAAAAATTAACCTAACTTATATTTACCTTTAATTAATTAATAAATATTTTCACTTCATGGTTGAGTGTAATGATGTGTGGTGATGTTAAATAACATACTTAACCCATAAAAAACTCAAAGATAAGGTAAAAATATCCCAATGGTTTTATAAAGATACAATCATTTATATTATTGAAAAATAACCAATTTTACATAAAATCACCCCCTGTATGTTAATTCCATGCCCAAACTCACATTTCATTGGTGAAATAAATTTTCTTTAAATGTTAAAATATCTTGAAATGGGTAAATTCATTAGGAATTTTCAATAATTTCCATGATTATGTGGGCATAAAAAGTAAGTATTACAACATAAAAGTGAAAAAAGGGGGGGAGTAAAAATACCATGAAACAAGTAAAAAGGATAAAAAATAATAAAGATGATTAAAATCCTAAATAATCATGGAATATACACCCCCCCCCCCCCTCCCCACACACACCTAGAGTGTACAGTGGAATCACTATAATAAGGAATGATAAAACCCACTGGGTATCACTGGTAGGTTGATTCTTGGAGGTGGAGTTCCTCCACTTAGGACTCTAGAATGGTTTCATAAATGTGATTCAATCGCTATCCATTTATAGTGAGTATTTTTTTTCTTCATTTTTAATATACACAACACCAAATTGATAGACATTAGTAATAGTTTATGCGCCAAACTAGTGGAATAATGCTTACCTGGGTGAAAATTTAACCTTTAATTAAAAAGAAGGAACTTGTACACAATGTCAATTTTATTATTAAGAATGAGGTGGTCATGGAAATACTTGGTTCTATTATTATTGATCTTGGAGTTCTCATATGATTCTCTTCGTATTTCCTCTAACTCATGAATCTATGACTTTTTTTGAGCATCTACACCAGAAAGATTATAATTACATTGTTTAATGGCCTAGTATGCCCACTTCTCCATCTCAAAAAGTTGGTGAAAAATATTTTTGAAAACTAGATGATGAGATGACATGCCAATTGGATTTTGGAATATGGTATTTTAATCCCACAATGCATCATCGAGCCTAAGACTCCCATATTTTCTGTTAGGTTAAACCATTTTTTTCAAGAATTTGTTACCTCTATATTTGACACCTCAGCTTGACCACTGTTTTGAGGGTGATATATAGTAAAAACTCAATGTCCAACCCCATACCTATAGAAAATTTAATTCAATGTTAAGTTGTATAAATGAAAACCCTTGTCACTAATGATGAACCTAGTCAATCCAAAATAATAGAAAATTTTAGTTCAAAAAATTACACAACTATATTTGAATTATCATTCCTTTTGGATCATGCCTCTACCCATTTTGACATATAATATACTTATAGAATAATGTAAAAGTTTCTAAATGAATTAGGAAATTACCCCATAAATTCAATTCCCAAAACATCAAAAATGAAATGAAAGATAAATAGTTTTTACGGCAATTCATTTCTTTTGGATACATTCTCAATCATTTTATAATAAGAATAAGATCTATAAAAACCATGGGAATCTTAAAATAGTGTTGGACAGAATATAATTGAATCAAAGATCTTGTGAGCAGTCCATTGGGGACCATAGTGGACCCCACATGTAAGATTTTGGCATAACCCAAGTATGGAATGAAACTTTATATCAGGAATACAACACCTAAGTAATTGATCACTATATGTAAACCAAAGGAAGGTGTTATGCCAAATAGGCCAATGAGACTCATGTTTTCGACAATCGGCTAGGTTTTTATTCAAATTATTGGGAATTCAAGATACTAAAAAATAATTTTCAATGTCAACATACCAAGGAATATCATCTTGAACTAGATACAATTTCTTATAAGGAAGAATTTCATTTATGGTAATATAGGGGGATGATTCAATGTACAAGGATGAGATAATCCTACTGATATGGTTATCCTCCATATTTTATGATCATTTTTATACCTAATTTATAGATTAAATTCCCAATAGAGGAGTATACAAGGAATGAGACATGGTTTTGGATTCCAGTATCTTAAAAAGATACCAAAGGGCTGCATGGTCAGAGAACATAATTACTTTTACCCTAAAAGTTGTGAACTGAATTTATCTAAGGAAAACAAAATTGAAATGAATTATTTTTCGATTGTGGTATAGTTTTCTTGGGTAGGTTCTAGTGTGTTTGAGGCATAGGCCCTGGAATTTAGAGCTTGATTGAACCATTATGATAAGACTACCCCAACAATATAGTTAAAGACATCACATAAGAGCTCGAATGGTAAATACCACTGAGCTGGTTGGATTATTGGGGGTGATATGAGACTATATTTAAATTTTTTAAAATTATCCTTATATTTTTTATCAAACACAAATTATTATTATTTTTGAGTAATAAGGATCAGGGGAGTGCAATCTTACTAAATTCAGTAATGAAACAATGATAAAATCTTGTATGAACTTAGAAATACTGCATATCCTACATGTTTTTAGAGAAGCATAGGGAATAAATATTATCAAATTTTTATTTATAAACTTGGATACCATCCCTACAAATGAAATTTCCATGTACTATACCTTTTTTATCATGAAATGGAATTTATCATAATTTAATAAAAGAAACTTTTTAATATAGTAACGAATGATAGATCCAAGACTAATTAAACACTAATCAAAAGAGAAACCATAAAAAATGAAATCATCCATGAATAATTCCATTAAATTCTCTAGGTAATCCAAAAATGACTAACCATGCATCACTAGAAAGTTTCTAGATAATTACACATACCAAATGGTATCCTCCTATATTCAAATTTTCTAAAGGGGTAAGTGAAGGTTGTATTTTCCTCATCCTCTAAGGAAATATGGATCTAAAAGTATCCAGAATACCCATCAAGGAAATAGTAATGGGACCTCCCCGTTATCATCTCTAGAATCTAATCAATGAATGAAAATTGGAAATGGTCCTTCCTATTGCGTTATTTTAGTCGATGATAATCTATAAAGACACTACAAATATTGTGCACATTGGTTGGAACCAATTCAATGTTTACATTTTTTATTATTTTATGACTGGTTTTATTAATAACTACATACACTAAACTACCCATTAGCAATCAGATATGGGGTAAATCATTTCATTATTCAATAATTTGGTTATCTAATTTTTAATTACATTAATGATTTTTCGGTTCAATCAACATTGTATTTGCCTGACCGATTTAACCTCTTCGTTTAACGATATACAATACTTGAAAATTGAGGGGATAATACTAGGAATATTGGTAAGTGTCCATCCCAATGCTTGTATATACACCCTAAAAAGGTTAATAAATCACAATTCATGCTCTGTAGAGAGTCAACTAGAAATGATTATAGGAGGTTTGTTTCCATTCTCAAGATATGAATATTTCAAGTTTTAAGGCGGTGATTTAAGTTCTAATTCAAGTAGATTTTTTATTTATGGTATGGAATTATAAATAGGGAGGACCTTTATAGAATCTAACTACTCAATGGTAACATCTAAAAATGAGGATTATGCTTTTAAAAGTTGAGTGGTATCATCAATGGTCATTATATCTTTAGTTCTCAAGAAATCATCAATTAAAGAACATGTATAAAAATTTTCTAGAAAATTACAACATTAAAAACATGATTCATTACCTAGAATTTATATCAATGATGAAAATTTAGAAAGGGGTTTAGGGAAAGAAAAGAATATTATTTAGGAAAAGGTATCACATCTATAGAATTAACAGAAAGAGAGGAATGATCTTTTTATGTGTGCTTCATGGCATCAAGGATGTTGAAATGGAAAATTTCACCACCAAAATCCATAAAAATATATCATTTTAGACATTAGTTATGGTTTTTTTTGGATTTATAGACAGTCCTACCCAATATAATTAGGTAATATCTATTCATCATATCATATTTTATTTTAATCACATAAAAATAGTAGGAAAAGTTAATTTTTTAACCCACACAAGAACATCCTCTAACACATCAATAGGGTGTGTAGTAATTCATTTTTCTAGTTGAATGACTATTTATATGGGATTCATTTCCCCAACCTAAAATGAAGAGAAAATAGAGTGAGGAATCACATTTATAGAAGCATCCAAATCAATCATAATATCATAAAATAAATACTCCCCTATAGTGTATGGAATCAAGAATATTCTAGGATCATTGTATTTGGTGGGAAGTGATGGATCTATTAATTTTGATACATTAATCCCTAGTCTCATATTTTCATCACCTCGAAGTTACCTATGGTGCATACACATATCCTTTATAAACCCAGCACATTGTGTAATTTTCTTCCCAACATCAATCAAGGTTAGGTTAACCTGCACTTTTTTGAAAATTTATAAGATTTCTTTATCAAGTTTAGTTTCTTTTGATTTCCTTGGCTATGTGGACCTTTGGGTAAATGGAATAGGAATTTTTGGACTATGATGATCCTCAAAATATACTCTCTTTAATTTGTTGGGGTTTCTCTTAGGATAAGTATTTTTCTCATTTGGATCGTGTGTGATGGTTGGAATGGTTGTTTCCTTTGGAGGGGATGACTTTAATGTATGGGTAATTTGGATTTTAAGTTTTGTTCCACTCCAATGGGTGATGGAACTGAAATTTAAATTGTCCTTAGGGTTGAATAATGGTTGAGAAGGTAGTTTACCTAACCCTTTACTTTTGGATTTCACCCATCGAGTTGGAGAGTTGGCCTAATTGAGTTTTTAGGTCTTTTATGGCTGCTTAAATAGTTTTTTGGAACTGAAGAATTTTTATATCCATTTGTTTCATCACGTACTCAAGGCTATGATTAGGTTTCTTCGGGGGTTATTGAAAAGGAATTTATAGTAATTGAGGATTTTTTTGTGTTGGTTATGGTTAACAACCCTACCCTTGGTGGTTCTAATGTTGTTGAGGTTAGTTATAATACCCCCCCCCCCACCTTCCTATAGGATTGGTTATCCTTCCATCCAAAGAAGGATGGATATTAGGGTTTTATTTCTAATGGGTTAGTTATAGGTGCGATATGGAAATATTTTCTCACAACTCTTAGAAGGTTCTCTCAGTTGATGGAATTGGTCATAATAATGGGTTTCAGTGGCACAAACACCAAAATGAATTAGAGGATGAGGTTGGTATTTCCCTTGGAAATGGGAAAGTTTTCAGAGTATGGTACTTACCTCTTCAAAACCCATGTCCACCTTTTTCATGGATTTGGAACTTTATGCCTCATGGACACCTCTTATGGGTATATAGGACCTTGAACCAAACTATTGTATGTTTTGTTCCATGTTCTTGATGAGGGTCCTTGTAGAAATTAGGGTATTTTAAACCAGTTCACTACCTATAGCAACATCAATCTTGTTAAGATCAATTGGAATTAAACATTTATAAAAACTTGAATTAAAAGTTAATCACTTATTTTGGTGGTGTGGAAAACTTAAAGAAATCCCTTTAAATCATTCCCAGTATTCATGAAGTGTTTCCCCTTAAGATTTTATTATTAAAAAAATTTCTTTCCTTATTTTTCTAGTTTTAGATGCGAGGAATTATTTTTCAAGGAAAAGGTGTTCCATGTCTACCCAACCTCCAATTGGGGAATTAACATAATATAACCAATTTTTTATAGTGTATTATATAGAAAATGGAAAATCTATAATTTTCACTTTTTATTAATCAATATTTTTATGTTTTTATATCAAACAAGTATGAAATTCCATTAAATTTTTATGATGGTCTTATCCAACAAGTTTTAGAAATTTTGGTAATAATTTAATTAGACAAGATTTTAGTTCAAAGTTTAGTGCTTTATCTTGTGCTTGAATATATGAAGGTTGGATATCAAAATAAGTTGAATTGATTTATTTTAGTGTTTGGTTATTTTCTTCCATGTTATACATGTTAAGTTTAGTTTCTATTTTAGTTCTAGAAGAAGAGGGGTCTAGAAGAGTCCCAAGGTGTGGTGTTTCCTCCTTAAAAGGGCCATCCTATGTGTTTAGGTGTAATTGATGTAAGATCCTATCCATTTCATGTTTGGAATGAGGTAGTTCACTTGGAGTATAATTTTTCAAGCACATAACCTACAAATAAAAAAGTTGTAAAAACACCACTTATATACAAAATTCAAAGATATAAATAAAAAAATATTTACAAAATATATAAAAATATTGTCAAAAACACACACTAAAAACAAATAACTCCCCAGAAATGGTGCCAAAACTTGACCATGTTTTCATGACTCGTCAAATTGATTAGGTTTATAAAGTTTATTTTTAGTATAGGGTGATCCCTAGGTAATCTCTCAAGAATATTTTTAGGTTTAAAGTGTGTATCTTTAATAAAAAGTAATAAAAGAGAGGGTGGTTTGGAAAATAGTTTTAGAAATAAAATTATTCAATTATATAATTAAATATTTTATAAAAAAGGTGGTATTTTTATAATTATGAGTGAAGGAGGTCATTTAAAGTTCACTACACATACTAGTTTGTTCATTATTCTAGAAATTACAAATGGTTTAATGGAATACTTTGGTTGAGGGTAATCAAGATCTTGATTCCCCTCATGCCTTTTAAAATGATGCACAAATAACCAACCCTTGACACAACAACAGTGTTGTCAAGGTTTGGACCTCATGAATGGAATGTAGGCTTCCAAATCATACTGAAATCTCAAGTATGTGTGAGAGAAAAAGGATGCTTGTGCTGTAATATCAAAAAAAACTAAACATTCCCACTTGAAATATCAACCCAATCAGTATTGAAATTGTTGGTGCCAAAAAATTCATCGGAATCCTCCAACAACCAAGCATACAGGCCATCCTGAAGGACTATTTTAGGGAAGATGAACAAGGTAGGTGCATGTTTCAGAGACTATGTGTAAGACCACATTCTGTGCATAAACCTATTGTACACCAAAGGAAATGGTATTTCTCATATTTTTCTCCAAGGTTGTTCAACTAGTCAAAGCCATCATACACAATAAAACATGATTGCACGTAAGAAATAAAAGTTGTATACAATATCCACCTTTCACACCAAAGGCAACGTCAATCCAATGACATTATGTGATGAATCCCCTGAATCCAATGAAGACCTCATGTGTAAAGACTCTTCCACACCCAATTCCCTATATTCCCAACTCCGAGGATTTCAGATATAAATAGAAAGTGACCCCCTCCCTTGGGGAGGCTCTATGGGGGATGAAATGTCTCTTTATTGCACGTAAAACTGATCTTCCATTATGGTTCACAACATGGACCACACAAGGTAGAGAATATTACATGAAATACCTTCTATGGGGCCAAAATTTACATGGATTATAGTGGAGTAACCCTCATGCAACTTCTCTTAATGTAGTTTGGGTGCGTGAAAAATAAGATTCTTGCACGCAACCCTGATCTGTGCACAACTCAAATTTTGAACACACCTACTCCTTTAGGCTCCATGTCATATCCTTATGTTGGGTCTCTAAGCTCATGAAACTCATGTGTGAAACCCTTCAAACTTTCACACAATAACTTATGAGTCCCCTACATTATGTCCCCTATACCTCTAGTGTACCTGTTACATTTCCTAATACTTCTGATCATTGGTACTCTTAACCCCAATTTCTTTTGAGCATAGAGATATAAATGTGGACTTAGTGAATCACCACTCCTCCCATCATTGTACCCTGTCAGTGCCAGCTCCATGCCCCTCCCAAAGGAACACGATCTATGGTCACATAATCCCATAGGGTAAGGATTGAGTCTACCCACATCAGAGCTATGTTATGTAAAACTACCTAGATCTACGCCCTATTCTTATGATGTTAAACTACATGACAATTTCATCATCACATGACATTAAACTATAGTATTACTTTTTGTGATAAGCCCAATATTATCCATATATGAGTGGTATAGGATGACCACCAATAGGATGTCATGTGTAATACTCACATAAAATGAGATCCTCCGAGAATCCCAACTGGAGTAAGCCCCAAAATCTTTCTTGTGGGAGGTGAAACTCTTCATCCTCTTTACCTCTCCCTTTCCTTCCATGATCCAGCATCTTTCCACAAACAGATATATTGGATCATGTGATCTTCAGATATATTATTTACTCTTGTTTCTTACACTGATCATGACTCACGTGGTCTTAGAGGTTAGTGGCGATCATGAAATTCACATGACCCCAACCCTCCTTGGGCCTACTATCATGTGTAATCCCCAACCTTTTCAAACTATGTGGGATTTGATTCTCATATAAATGAAATATGTAGGAAGCATCCATGTTGTCCAAACCCAACACCCCAAACCATATGGATCTGTCTCAAGGTATGTTCCGAATCAATTCTCTATGGTCCATATCCCCAGAAGATCATGCCCCCTCACCTGGGAGACCACATATCCTTCAGGTCCCATGGGAACCTTCAATGAATAATCCCCACACTATCCCTCATAGGTTCTCCTTCCATGAAAAATTCTTCCTTACCACATGATGTTAAACCACATGGATCGATCATGCCACGTGACTTTAAACTGTGGCATAGAACTATGTGGGTTTTTATACATATCTTTTAAATAGGGTATATAGAAATCCTCCCTAAATTTCAATCCCAACCAATGGTAAACTTAGGTTCTCCCTCCTAGGGATTTACCTCCCTGATCCACCTCAAGGGATGTTCTAATAAAATCTTCAGGTACGCCTCAAGGGGTACTCAACCAACAGTAAATTAGGTTCTCCCTCCTAGAGATGCATCACCTGGATCCGCCTCAAGGGGAGTCCTGATCAACCATTCAAATTCACCTCATGGGGAATTCTAAATCATCCATCCTAGATTAATCTCAAGAGATATTATGGTTCACCACCTAGGTGTTATATCTTACCTCCTAGGGACACACCTACTTGATCTACCTCAATGGGTGTCCTGGCCAACCTTTAAAACTCGTATCAAGGGGCATTCCAATACATCCACCCTAGGTTAACCTCAATGGTAATTCTGGTTCAACATGGTGTGATCTTTTCCCTCCTAGGGATGCACTGCCCAAATGCATCTCATGGAGCATTCTGATCCAACCATCCAGGGTTCACCTCAAGGGGTGTTCTCACCCATCAACCCAGGTGTGACATCTTCCCTCCTAGAGACACACCTCTTGGATCTGTCTCAAGGGATGTTTTGATCCATCCATCCAAGATTTTCCTCAGGGTGTGTTATCAAAAAACCACTTAGGAGATTCCCTTTAGGTTTGTACCTCCCTGATCTGCCTCAAGGGGAATTTTGATCAACCATCCATATCTTTCTCATGGGGAATTCTGACTCATCCATCTTAGATTCGTCTCAAGGAGAGTTCTGGTTCAACAACTTAGGGTATCCCTCCTAGGAACATGCCTCCTTAATCCCCCTCAAGGGGAATCCTAATAAATATTTTTGACTCGTATAAAGGGTAATTTTAATCCATCCACCCTAGATCATCCTCAAGGGGTGTTCTAGTTCATCATGGTGTGACATATTTCCTTATAGGGATGCACCTCCCAGGTCCATACCAAGGGGTGTTCAGATCCAACCATCTAGGTTTCACCTCAAGGGGTGTTCTCACCCATCAACCCATGTGTGAAATATTCCCTCCTAGGTACACACCTCCTAAATCCGTCTCAAGGGACGTTCAGATCCATCCATCCTGTATTTACATCAATTGTCATTCTCACCAAACAACTTAGATGATACCCCTAGGAATTTACCTCCCTAGTCTACCTCAATGTTCATTATAATCAACTATTTGGATTCATCTCAAGGGAAATTATAACTCATCCATCCCAGATCCATCTCAAGGGGTGTTCCAATTCAGAAACTTAGGTGCTCCCTCATAGGGATAGACCTCCTTGATATGCCTCAAGGGTTGTTCTTATCAAACTTTTGGAATCATCTCAAGGGGACTTTTGGTCCATCTTTTCACTGAAAGGCATTAAAAATATTCCCATATCCACAAGACATTAAAACATTCCCCAATCTATCTCAAACAGACGTTCTGATCCATCTATATAAGACGTAGAACTTGTGAAATATCCTAAACACATAACCCATGAAAAAGTGTGGAATGCCTGAGGTAAAAATAATTGGAATATTTATTCTCCTAACATAACTACCTAATGATCGACATAGGATGACATGGGTTCAGCAATCTAAGATTCCTCACATGAGATTCACTAACAAGAGGAATAATACAGGTGACCGGTATTCCAAGTGTATAAACATCCACAGTGATGCCCAATGTGACTACTCCCCAGATCGAAGGTTACTTCCCTATCAAGAAAAACATAGTACGTCCATATAGAAGTTGTGTAATTAACCGAAATCCACAAAGACATAGAATTGGGAATGAGTTCCATGAACATTAATTAACTCTATGAGGGAAACCTGAACTATGTGACAAGTTCCAGGGAGGAATACACAGAAGGGGGAATCCACATCCCATCACCCTATTTTGATAAAGTATTATACATCAACATTGAAAGTGATGAAACTTTCCTACCTTTGGAAAGTGGGAATATAAGGAAAAAATCCACCAATGTGTGCATCGCATGTCGATGCATGGGAGAGCCCCGATGAAAGCATTAGAAACAGAAATAGTGAACCTATTGTGAAACTCTTATCCTAAAAAGGGGGTATAGTAGAATTTGATACATTAGTATATTTTTATGTCACTGGATATGTATATCTGGTGTCAGGTCCCACCAAGAAAATGGTTGGCTGAGTATGTAACTCACCAGAGATTAGGAAGTTAGCAGTTGGGCATCCTCGGTCTGTGACATTTTCAACATGAATATCTCTCTATCTCTATCTTTAGAAGATTGGATTATGTTGGGGAATCAATCATAACTTTCCTTGTACATGTAATAATAGATAAATCCATATTCCTTAAAGTACTCACACATTATAAAATAAGCATACCAATTTCTACAAGTGTCGGGGCAGGAGAAATACAAATTTGGAAATCCTATACAACAACAACTCTGCTATGACTTCTGCCATGACATCAACAGTAAGGCACCCATGCCCCATCTCACCCACAAGTATCATCCATCATTGGGTTATTGACACCCTTATACATCGGTATGAGTAGGAGGGGTCATTACCATAAGGGACATGGCCCACTAGGACCTGAATGCATTCACACCTCTCTGACACCACCTCACCCAAGGGTTGTGCAGGGAGAAACTACTCCCCATTCCCATAGATAATCTCTTCAAGAACATCTGCCTATAGAAATCCTAGGACTCATTTCCCTATGCTGAGGAGGTAGGGGATGCCCAAGTGACCCCAGCTGCGACTACTTCCCAAGAGCTACCAAGGAGGGCTCCCATGAAGCTTTGTCAGCACCAGCGACAGCTGGTCCCTCAGGCTGAAGAAGTTTCATTTACCCCTACTCTACCAAACCTAATCTGAATCACCCACCACCAACATTGGGGGCAGTTTCAAGAAAATTCCTGACAAGGGGAATCGTCTTCCAAGGATCCAGTGGCTCCTACCACTATCGGCACATTCTACCAGATCTCTACCATAGGAGAATAGATATCCATTTTTCCTGATTAGGATCGATACCCTAGTCATATTATAGGTAGTTCGGGTTGACTCTATCATTTTTTGTCACCACCGACATCTTTCATAGGAAACCCTTGATGAGGAAACTCAGTACATAGGTCCTCCCTACACTTTCATCAACCCAAGTGAAGGTCATCCCCTCTCTTTTTACAACTAGCATTTGGGTCCTCCCCATGCCATTACCAACTCAAGAAGAGGTCATTCCTGCTCCATCGACACCCAGTATGAGGATATTATATATACTCTCTCTTCTTATCATGGAGGTCCTCCCCATTCTCATTTCATCCAGCATGAGGATATTCTTTGTACTCCAACCAACCAGCACAGAGGTCATCCATGCATTGAAGAAGTAACCTACCCTAAAGAGCCATATCTAGGTAGAAGGGAGAAAAATTTCCATAGAAGTAGAAATCATTGGAATCATCAAGCCATCGTTAGCCTCATCGACCTATCTGGTTCAGAGGACACAAATGAATTGGTAATGGTGTTTCCACCCTGAATTTCATATTCTGGGGTAGTAGCTCACCAGTTGAAGTTTTCCATCCTGAAAGTTGAAATCCATAGTATCCCCATATCCCTATTTAGGTAATTATAGGTGGAGGAATTTTCGAATCCCTTTCAAGGGATCATAGTGTATCCATCCCCATCGTCGTTGGTCTCCCTCTCGACCACTACCCAAGATAATGGAGATATGTTTTGGTCCGGGTTGAATCCTTCATATGGTGATCTACCTAAAGATCCACCAATGAGTGTTTCCTCACTCACACATAAGGTAGTGGTGAACACTCCGACCTATAAGGACATGATTATACGATTGGTACTACCCCCGAGAGATGACCCGACATGAAGTGAGAAATTACCTCAAGTAGTGGATCTTCTACCAGCCAATCAGCCGCTGAACTGATTCACATCAGTGACACTACCATTCTCTTGGCTAGTGTTGATCAATTCCTAGTCCGGCCAAGAATATGGACCTTCCTCTGTGAAATAGGGCATGTGGGAGGCTTTGGAAACTAATTAGTTGGCAGTGGTATTATGAACACCACCAACCCCCAACTTTGAAATCATGTAGTCCCTCACTGAGGGATAGGATGTATGTTTTTTCCTAAACATTTGGGTGATGCTTTACCACCTCCATGATCATTAGTTGGATTATCCAGGAAGATTAGAGAATCTTGAAGACATTGATCAGCATTTTCATAGATTTGATCAGGAAAAACTATAGGTGGCTCAGTGCCCTGAGGTTCCCAGATACCATTAGACTCTCTAGTAGATATGAATCAAGAGCCTCATTGTGCTCTGACAAATCATGGAAGAGGAATCTCCACATGTGTAGATTAGGGGATAGTAATAGTACACTACACTTCACTTCATCCCTATCCTATGACATATAGGATTTCCCACTAATGATGAAAAATATACTCTTGGTATTTTCATGGTTAACATGTTTTTTCTCAATTTTTCTAGGGATAAGGACTTTGATAAAGGGTTTAACAGTGAAAACCTACCTCCTAGGGTAGAACAGTACTAGATAGACCCTCATACAAGTGTTTTTACCCATCTGCAAAAGCAGAAACTCGACCTTAGGGATCCCTTAGAGACATTTTCAGCTCGTTAGAACATTGAAAAGGTAATAAGAATGGCAGGCCATCTGATTCACTGAAGTTTGTACTGAATACATAAGAAGATTCCATTATGGCCTTTAATTCAGAAGATTGTAGATCACAAGAAAATATTTGTTGATTTCATGGTCTTTTAGTACCCAAATTTTAGTGTAGCCAAACGAGATTCCATTTCTCCTCCACCAGGGCAGCACTAAGTAATCCTTTTCCAGTTACCCCTAGTTAATCTTGGTAATACCACACATCTTGAAAGAGAAGAAGTTGGTGCATATGGTAAACAACCAATGTATGATTCTCCAAACCCTCTTGGGTAATGTTACCACACTCCTCAGGATCCAGGACGTGCTACTCCATGATTCGATAGCCTACATAACAATTTGATGATATTATCAATGCATTGGTTATTAGTAATCCCCATCAAGATAGAGATACTCTCCTAGATGATTTGATATGTTTTTCATTTATCGCCTTGAGGACCTGGAAATGTGATAAGTGGTGATCCCACCTGAATGAAAGATATACCCAGGCGCCCCTAAATTTTAGGAACCCCAGCTTCACCCTATTCAATGGGATGGGTGACCCGCTACAACACTTAGCCCACTTCATCTCAAGGTGAGGGCCTAAGTTGTGCACCCCATAGTAGTATGAGGCCACCAAGATCTGGTGTTTTTTTCTAACATTGGAGGTACCTACATTCATCTGGTATAGCTAGTTTCCCATAGGATCCATCACTGGTTGGGAAGACCTTCGCATAAAATTATTCTACCAGTTCAGCTCCACCACATGAAAGACAATCATTGTAGGCATCTTTAAGTGAAATAAAAGTCCTGATGAGTGAGTCACAAATTTTTTTACCCTATGGAAGGGCCCCACATATTCACTTGGTATGTTGCTGACTCAAGAGTAGCAGTTAGCGATGT
Organism: Viscum album; assembly: GCA_963277665.1. Taxonomy (NCBI): domain Eukaryota; kingdom Viridiplantae; phylum Streptophyta; class Magnoliopsida; order Santalales; family Viscaceae; genus Viscum; species Viscum album. The sequence continues at coordinate 1,387,217,586 of OY728123.1, forward strand.
GTATGGGAAATTTTATGACCGATCTAGTCCCTACTCTCATCACCCATAATTTCCTAGGTGGATTTTGGTACCCATAATTTCCTAGGTGGATTTTGGTATTTATCTGATAAATACTAGTATCTAGAGGAGGCCTTATAGTAATCCAAGAATGCATTCCCACTACCTCTTCCAGCTCCTGTAAGAAGAGTTTCCAAATTAGAGACTACCACCACAATATAGGTAGAGGCCCCTAAGCCACTAGATTTTTTGGAGCCTCTACCTGAGGAACCTCACCCAATTAAGTAGTCTTACCAAGAACATCATCTTCGAGAAAAACCTCACCCAGAATATCCCTTCCAAGCATAGAATCCTCTAGCATAGAACCACCAGGATCCACTTCACCAAGTGAAGTTACCACCTAGTTGAGATAATGCGGACCCATCCCCTCGTCAAGGCCAGGATCCTAGAGCACCCTTTCCTGGAAGAATACATCATACCTATTCCTTCAAGGATTCATAGTTCCTGGGATATTTTCTTAGTGCCCTAAAGAAGGGGATTCTGAAGATTCTATAGTGCAGGAGGCCCCAAGAATCCAGACTCACTGACTACCCTGAACATTTCCCTTACCACAATATCCTTGGAAATAACATCAAGGAATGATATGTGTTAAAGGATTAGATCTAGTACTAAGTAGATAATGGTTCAGTCAAGTTGGGTGTCGTCCTGAAATAGGTGGCACATATCTCTACTAATACCAATAGAGAAAATGAGATTTCAGGTGAATGGTAGATAGATTCTAGTCATAGAATGTAGAAGTATGATGTTTTTTTGGCTCATAGAGTATTTTTATCATGACCATGGTGTCATCTGTGACCACCTGGGAAAACTAGAACCTTTTGTAGTCACCTTGACTCCTCTAGACACTATTTTTTCATCTACATATTAGCCCCCTAAGTATTATAAGAGTAGGTGTTGATGACACAAGTGAAATTAGAGTCCCCCACTGGCTCCAAGGTTATCTCGTACCCTCGGTGAATTAATGCCTCCATAGTTGGGAATTTTCCCCAGGGTTTTCCCAGAATGAGAGGATTTATCTAAGGTGAGAATAAGTATGCCTCTATGAACACTATTGAGTTGATAGACCAATTAACACTTCATGATGATGAGAAATACCAAATAAACCCCCTGAGTGCCTCTAGACAACATCATCGAAGGAGAGTTAGAGGATATGATAACTGCCAGAATACTCATGATAGTACTTCAAACCACATCGTCTATGCTACCAAGACCAGGAAATAGGTATTGCGCAGAGCTTAGCAAGCACAGTCCGCTCAACTCATTCTATTTGATACACCCCTATAGCTAACTATGTTGACTGAACAGGTAAAGTAGTCATGGACACACCATGATCTTCAGTGTCCATCCAAAGGTAATCCTCAGTAACCTAATAGTCATCCGACAGTGGTTCTGGGAAATTTAGTTTTCTAGATGTAAGATATTTTTAGTACTATCTAGAACTCATCAGTGCTTCTAGTATAACGTTTTTTACTGCCTACCCAAAAAACATCCCATTATAGGAAGAAATATAGATCTAGTGAAAAATTATGACATATTGAAGCACCTCTCCAACATAATTGAAATTATTTTGATTATATAAGTCCTCTTCTTTTTGAAAGATATGTATTAGTCCCCTATAAAATCCTTGAGAGTCCCCCTTCAATTCGAAGAATAGGTAACTTCTATAGAGGCATACTATGTAGAGTAGGTTTAGTGAGAGGAATTTCAATCTATCATCTCATTATCTAGAGAATATGTGGTCTCCCTCGTGAAGGGGAACATTCACCTGATATACATCATAGGCCATTTCAATAGCATAGAGGTATATCAATGCTTGGTCGACATGGGTTTCAGGATTACTCTCATCCCAAACCGAACACTCTAAAAGTTGTAACTGATCAAAGAAGATCTAACTCCATCTTACTTTAAGATTCAAGGTTATGATAAAATTAAGCCAAGAATGTGTGGAAGGATTCGGTTGAAGACCTAATTTAGTGACTTCATAAAAAGTGTTGGACTCTTGGTGGTCTCACAAGATACCACCTACAATGTGTTTATAGGTAGGACTTAGCTCCATCAACATATGGAATTCACCTCCTTGTATCACTAGTGCCTCGAATAATCCCTCAACAGTCGAGTAGGGGCACTCCAGGGTGATGTGTCTCCCTTAGACTCTTATGAATCCCACTAACTAGATGCCATCTATTACAAGTGGGAGTAAAATCAAGTTCAGACCAATGATTTTGAGCACACAACCATCACAGATAGTCCATGGGAAGATTTGGATGATTCTTTCATTATCCAGTTTCATCAACTTGAACCCATAGTGACGGATCTGAGAGGTTGTTTTTTTATCTCTAAGAAGAAGGGTCATGAAATCCCTAGAAGGAAGGATCATCCATATATTACCTCATACTCTTATACAAGATAGTCCTGGGTGGTACCAAAGGCCCCCACTCCTATAAGGAACCAAGATTTTCACCCCATGGCCACCATCTCTCCACATACCCGCATGTTCCATAGAGTAGGTTTGAATCACCAGAAGTGGGATCACTTCTATTTCTTTGACATCAAGAATGAACCCTGCAATCGAAGTCCTGATGGAATTGGTTCAACAGAATCTGTCTCCATGGTCTCAGAAAAGCAATAATTCTGCAACAAAAATTATGTATCCATTCCAGCAGGAAATAGTACCCTCTTGATTCAATTGTCCTAGATGAACCATCTCCTCCTACTGATCTACCTACCTCATATGATGAAGGGGGTTTAGAAGACGCCCCTCTTTCATTTGAAGAGGGTGTCTCCAACACCATCAATGAGTTGATTCAGGTGAACCTTGGTATAGAGAAAGATCCAATACCAATGTGGGTCAGTGTAGATATTCCCCCAGAGGAGTAGTAGTAGTATATGGATTTCTTGAAATAGTATCATGATATAATTTTCTGGGGTTATGATGAGATTCCAAGACTAGAACCTTAGGTCACTATCCACCATCTTGATATCCCAGTAATTCATTACAGTTTCAAGAAGACTCCCAGAAAAGTGCACCCCTCTCATGGTGCCATGGTCGAGGCTGAATTTGATAAGCTAATCAAAGTCAAATTCATCAGGGAAGTAAAGTACCCCAAGTGAATAGAAACATCATTCCTAATAGGAATAAGTACAGGTAGATTAGAGTTTGTATAGACTTATGGGACCTCAACCCCCATTGTTTGAAGGATGATTTTCCCCTTCTAATAATAGAGCTATATATCTATGTTATGGCTGGGTTTTGGGACCTCTCCTTTATGGATGGGTATCTCGGGTATAACCATATCTATATGTCCCTTTATGATGAGTATTCTACCACCTTATAGGAACTATTAGGGAAATTTTTATATTAGGTAATTCTCTTCAACCGAAATAATGCAATATCCACTTATCAGTGGTCCATGCACCACATATTCAAACCAATCCTCAGGATGTTGGTGGAATGCTATGTGGGTGACTTGGTGGTAAAATCCTACCAGTGTCAGGGCCATCTTAGAGATTGTGATAAATTATTTTTCTTATTTCACTCCTGATATTAAAATATTAACCACTTGAAGTGCGTATTCGAGGTTACCTCTAGTAAGTTTCTCATCTTTGTTGTTAGATACAGAGTCATCAAGATTGACCCATAGAAGATCAATTCTATCATCCAGATGCATCCCCCAAGAAAACTCTAGGAGCTTCGAGGCCTCCAAGGCCACTTAGCCTATATAAATCAGTTCATCAAGAATATGGGGGCAAGTGTAATCCCTTTTCAAGGATTTTTAATAAAGGCACCACCTGCTATAGGGATGAAGAGTTCCAAGACAACTTTAAGGAAATCAAATAGTATTTTCTACAACCTTCATTCCCGATGCCACCCATCTTAGGGAAACCTATGGTCCTCTATATGACCACCCTAAAATGATCTCGTAGTGCCCTTTTCTCACATAAGAATAATTGAGGAATATAGAATACTTTATATTATCTTAGTTGCATGTTCCTTGACATGGAGACCAAATACTCCCCTATCGAGAAGAGCTATCTCATGCTGGTTTTTGTAGTGCAGAATTTGAGGAATTATATACAGCATCATGATATAAAGTTGGTTTCTCGAGTAGAACTTCTGAATTATATACTAAATTTCATCATGCTAACAGGATGGGTAGAATGTTGGATGTTGATCCTTCAATAGTTCGACATCAAGTTCATTCTGAAGAAGGATGTCAAGGGTCAGGAATTGCAAGAATTCATGGACACCCCTCTTTCCCCTGAATAATTTCTACTGGACGTTGACTTCCGAGAAGATTTAATCCACTCAATGGATCAAACTATTCCTTGTTAGAAGATTCACTTTGATGGTTCTTCCCATATCCCAACCAGTAGAAATATTAACAATACCAAGCTCAACAGAGTAGGTATGGGGATCATCTTTATCACCCCAATGTAGGTTGTTCTGGAATACTCTTTCTTGTTTTCAAAATGATACACCAATAATGAGACAGAGTATCAGTCTATCATCACTTGTCTCAAGCTGGACCTCGAGAATTATGTCTCCCACTTACATGCGAAGTGATACTCCGAGTTAGTCATAAAATAGGTTAATGGTCACTACATAATCATAAATCCAGAGCACATGCCCCTACTGAAGTGCACTCACCAGTTGATAGCCTAGTTACCCTCTCATCTAGAAGTGACTCATGTCCCTTGATTACAGAATGTTTGAGCCAACACCCTATCTATTTTAGCTATATCTCATGCAGAACCTGACGAGGATGACATGTTCATTAATGTGGTGCATCAGAGATTCATCATTCCCATCATTCCAGATGATGATTATAGGGATTAGGTAAACTAGTAGTATACTGGTGCTTCCCTGCCAGGACCCCCAGGTCCCCTTATTCTAGAATCAATATCTAATTGGATAACTGATTTTATTGAGTATCTCTAGTGTGGAACTCTCCTTTCAAATTGAGCCAAATGTGAGTGAATCTTTTAGCATAAATCACATTTCACCCTCTAGAGTGGGCCTAACCTCGAGCAAGCTCTCTATAGACATGGGTTTGAGGGAATTATCCTCTGTTTCATCCAAGGAGATGATATTCCCCAGGTTATATAGGAAGTTCATGTTGGTTCATGTGGTACCCATCAAGAGCGATTGAAGCACTCCCACTATATTCAAAGGTTGGGTTACTTCTAGCCCACCATGGTCCATGACTGCATCAAGTATTCCAATAGTTCTCATTCATGTCAAATCCATGTCAACTTTATTCATCTTTTTTGGTAACCCCTGCACACTACCAGGTATTCTTGGCCCTTTGCAGTATATTGACTTGATGTTGTTATCCCCTATCTGCCAGCGACATCTCACCAGTAAAGGTTCATTCTAACCATGATGGATTTATTTTACAAGTTTTCATAAGTGATTCATCTCAAGGAAGTTTTATCTTGACCCGTGATCGATTTTGTGATCTCCCATGTCATTCATCGATTTGGAGTCCCTCACTCCATTCTCACCAACAAAGGTACCAACTTCTGGGTTGCTGAGCTAAAGATATTGTATGCCAAGTACAATATCCAGTCAAACTATACTTACCTTATAACATCTATTTATTATTTTTAGGTATTACTAAACCCATATTTTAACCTTTCTTTGGTTGGTTTTTGTTAGGGGTTGTTTTGAGTGAAAATTATTGGGTTGTGCATGATTGGCACACCGTTTTCCCAAATAATGCACCCTCTCAAGGAAAACTGTATAAAATCAGAAAGTGGGATTTTGTATGGAGGGAGAAAAATTTAAAAAACATGAACCCTCTTAGGAGAAACCATGAAACCCGTTAAAAATAGGTACATGGATAGGTCACATGGTTTGTTCTAACCATACAGCCTTGCCCATCTAATTGTTCATATGGAATTTTTTTAATTTTAAAATTATCAAACCCCACTTTTTAGACCCCCAACAGACTTGTATGACCCATATGCCATTTATCCTTCCCTATGAGATCACAAGGATAGTTTTTTCCCTCAGAACCCTCCTAGAAGTAGATAAAATCTTAATAATGGCATTCAATCCTCTCCCCATTAGTTTCCTTATCTCATTCTCTATCTCACACTCTCTCTCTTTTCCTCCCTAGGGTTTATAGATATATATGTTTGTTGGAGGATATAATCCTCATTTTTTTTAATCTAAACCCTAGGTTTGATTCTTATATCCTTGTTATCGTCATTTCTTATTAAAGAATATCAGTTAGGGTTTTGAGTTTTGAGATCTAGCAATCTCGATGTAGGTGGTTCCATTTCAATTATCCAATTTAATTAACCCTAAATTTCTTGATTTTATTAAATTACTTTTAATTGAATATGAGGAATTTTATTCTTATGAAATTGAATTATTGAAAACTCAATTACATTGAATTGGGGAATTTGGTTTTGGAAATTTTATTTTGGTATGAAATTGGGGAAAACCCAATTCTATTGAATTGGGGTGTAGTTGTAAAATTTATGGAAATTGGTGAAATTTAAATTGTTGAATTTAAAATTTTGAAATTGATGGAGAATGTTTTAAAATTAAACTGTTGAATTTAATTATGAAAAGTGAATTTTGAAATTGAATTGTTAATTGATTTCAAATTATTGTTTATGAAAAATGGATTGAAATGGTTTTGATAGAAACCTTTGGGTTTCATCTTTGAAAAAATCTTGTTTTGATTAAAACCCCATTTTGATTTTTAAATGGAAAATTTTCATATTTGAAATGGATAATGGGATGAATTTTATTTTAATAAGACTTAAAAAAAATTCCCATTGTTGATTTGTTATGAGAACATGAAATCCATAGGTATTTAGTGAGTTATTTAGACAGCACTCTATGATTTACAATGTTTCAAAAAATTAATGAAGCATGTTACATATCTGATGGGATGGTGATGAAGTCACCTTTATCCATACCAAAGGGACATGTGTATACACATATTGTTGTGTCACCGTGAGTGTGTAGAGTCCTATAGGTTAGAACTATTGTACCTTTTTAGGCACATTACTATGTTGCTCTCTTGTTTTTATTTGAAATGAATATATGCCATTGTTATAAACTGTTTTACATGCCATTATAATTTATATAAACTATTTGATATGAAATGTTTTTAAATCCATTTTTTTAAAGTATTTATATAATTTGAAATTTAAATCATTAATTGTTTAAATATGATTTTGAAATTTCAGACTTGTTTATTTAAAATTGAAATCTATTTATTTGGTTTATTAAATGTGGCATCTTATTATATAATACTTGGTGACACCCTACTAGGATTTAAGCTCACACCCTACATATGCCTTCAAGTGTTTGTAGATTTTCTCCTTCCAAATTTGAACAGGGTTAAAGAACCACTTGGAGGTGGTTCTAGTTATTGATTTGTGGACTTAGAGAGTTGTGTCTTTTGGGACATGGGTTGTTTGCCTTCCTATTTTTCTGGTACTTTACTATAGTACTTTGGGTTGTTTATACCTGATTAACTTCTAGTACACTTCTCTCAATGGAGTTTCTTTTGTATGCATACTGGTTTGTTATCTTGCTTCAACAATGTCTATGGAAAATTTATTCCCACATTCTTTTTGTATGATTCCAGCTGCTGGTTTTCAACCCATGGGGATTGAGAATGCCCTTTGGGCCATGTTGGTGTCGGCTTGGTTATTGGGTTACCAGGGTACCCGGTCCAGTTTGTGACAAAGTGGTATCAGAGCTCTAGGTTGAGATTATTTTCTTGAATTTTTTATGAATTTGTGTGTTCATGTAGGGACTTAGGTGGTAGTTCTGATTGAGTTCATGGATATCTCTCACCATAATAAACCTCAAGTCACCAGGGGTGGTTAAGGGAATATTTCTTAAGGATTAGTTATAGTATTTTCCCAACTTTTGATTTGGATAGGTTAAAATACAAATCTTTTCTATCTATTGGGATTAATTTCCCATCATTACTCTTTTTTAATGTTAATATGATTTCTTCTTTGTTTTCTACTGATGTTGTGTAGCACCATGACTTTAAGAAGACATGTGAATTAGATCCCAGAGGAAGCTACTAATGAACCTCAGTGATTGAATCCTCTCATGGACCCAAAATTGGTTGAGGTGATTATGCATACTATCCAAGATATGGTACAATCACCACCACCAGTTCCAATTTAGGATCTTGTTATGGAACCTCAGAGGGATTCTCTCCAGGATCATTCTTAAGAGTTTCTTTTCTAGAAGACACCATCATTCCACTCCTCTCATGATCTGCAATTGGATGAGTAATTGTTGAGTATGATTGAGTGCGTGTTTAAATTCTTGGATAAACCTAATGAAATTAAGGTGAAGTGATCCACCTTCATGTTGGAAAGACCTAGGAGGAGATATTGGGACATGTTTCTGACGATGAAGAAGCATGATGGATTAGAGTATAAATACTTAAAATCTATTTTCACCAGTCAGTTATATCCAGATTCGATGGTGTTATCCAAATCTATAAAGTTATTCAAACTTGAACAGGCTAATAGAACCATGATAAAGTATGCAAACTACTTTGTTGAGCTAGTGTAGTTTTCACCTAAGATAATATCAAATGAGAAGATAAATGATTGATGGTTTGAGTTTGGACTTAGATGGGATGTCCATTCTTAGTTTTTTTACTGGATCTACCTTCTTATGTTGAGGAACTATATAGAGTGTTGATGGTCAAAAAGGAAATGGCTAGAAAGTTAGGGTTCTGAGGAGTTTCTTTCTCTCCTAGTGGAAGTTCAAGTTCCTTCAAAGGAAAGCATAAGCGTGATGATTCACGTGGTGGTTCTCAATAGCAGGATTTTTCTAAACCTCATATAGTGCTTGGAAGAGACCCTTTGATTTTATACTAGTGTGGAAATACATGGAATTCGAATAGTGTTTTCACTAAGGCACCCAATAATTGTGATTATTATGGAAGATAAGGTCACCTACAAAAGTTCTTCCATGTTTATTCCACTTTGCGTAGTGGTACGGGATCATCAGTGCCTTATAAAATTGTGGGGAAATCAGATGCTTCATGGACAAAAGGGTTTTAGCCACCGACATTCAAAATGAAGCTTCTTCACACATTAAAAGATTCTCTAGAGGAAGAAGATATGGGTCCAGTGACCGTGAGATGTATCATCATTATAGCTTCATGATTAGTGACTAATTTATTTTATACTTTTTCATCTCATTCATTATTTCAACCCGTATTGTTAATCTTATAAATCTTAATAAGTATCTTTTTCCTTATGTGATGGATATTACTACACCCCTTGGAACAAAGAGAGAGAAGGGTCCTTAAAGTCCCACTTGTGTTTTCTCTATATTAGATGTTGAGCTTATTTGGAGTTTTCTGGTTCTCATCATGAAACCGCTTGATATCATATTAAGGATGGATTGAATCATTACCAATAAATATTAGATTGATTGTTATCTTCAACGAGTATCCTTTACAGCATATGATGGGTTTTTTGGTATATTTCAAGAAGAATGGGACCCAAGGTTGAGTAGATTAGTACCTTCTTATCTAGATTTGGGTAAACTGATATTTTTGTTCACCTTTGATCGGTACTGGGAATATTTGACTGTTAATCTCCCTCCAATTATCATCAAGTCTATTGACTTTTTTCCTTCTAACTTCTATGGTCTACTTCCAGTAAGGGAGGTAGAGTTTTCTATCAATTTAGTATATGGTACTCAACCAGTTTCTATTCCTATTTAGCGCATGGAGCCAGATGAACTAAAATATTTGAAGACTCGGTTGGATGATATTCTAGATAAAGGATTTATACGCTCAATTGTTTCACCTTGGGAGGTGCTTGTTCTCCTTTCTAAGAAGGCTAATGGTTCCCTTTTCCTTTTCATTGATTACCAAAAACTCAATAGATTCATGGTAAAGAAAAATTATCCATTTCCATGAATTGATGATATGTTTGATCAGTTTAAAGGGGAGAAGTGGATCGATAAAATTGATCTTTTCTTTGGTTACCATCAGTTGAGGATAAAATAATTTGACATTCAGAAAACTACCTTTCATTGTAGTTATGACAATTATGAGTACCTTGTCGTGCTATTTTTTCTAACCAATTCTCCTTTAGTATTTATGGGTTTAATGAATAGGATCTTCCATGAGAATATTGATACTTTTGTGATGGTATTTTTGGATGACATCATTGTTTACTCTAATATTAAGGAGGGTCATGTGTGTTATCTGAGAGAAGTTATGGAATTGTTTAGAAATCACAAACTTTATTCCAAGATTTCAAAATGTGATTTCTGGATTTAGGAATTGAAGTTATTAGGACATGTGGTGTAGGAACATGGTATTTCAGTTGATCCTGAAAAGGTAAGGGTTTTCATGACATGGGAAAAACCAAAAATTGTTTTCAAGATTTGGAGATTCTTGGGTCTAGCGAGGTATTATCATCAGTTCGTTAAGGACTTATCATAGTTGGATTCTACGATGACTGATCTAACTCATAAGGGAGTAAAGTTTTCTTAGAATTAGAAATTTCATAATTCTTTTGTTGATCTGAAACGTCTTTTCACTACTATGATAGTGTTGACTCTTCCAAAGGCTATGTATGGTTATGTGGTCTTTTTTGATGCATCGGGTTCAGGTTTCGGTTGAATTATTATGCAAGTTGATAATGTTGATTCTTATGGATTGAATCAGATTAAGAATTATAGGAAGAATTACCCAACCCATAACCTCAAACTTTCAGTTGTGATGCACGCACTTAAGAGTTGGTGGAATTAACTTTAATTAGAAAGGTTTACCATATATTCAGACTACAATATATTGAGTTATATCTTTTATCAAAAAAAATTGAATCTTCACTAGAGGTGTTGGGTGGAATATAAAAAATCTATCAACTTTGAAATCGTCTATACCCCGAGGAAAAGGAATGTCATCATAGATGCTTTGAGCAATAAACTTTCAACCTGTGTCGTGAAATAATCTTCAGAAGAGTGGAATTTTATGGATCTCTTTGCACAGTTTCATATTGGATTCCATGAATCGGGGGATGAGATTTCTTTGTCCATTATTCAGTTGACATCCACTCTTATTGAGATTATTCTTCTGGAACAATAGTTTGAAGATGAGTTTTATAGCATTTTAAACTCTCTTTAGTGTGGGTAGATAGTTTCTAATTGATCATTCTCCAAAGAAGGAATTCTATGCTATAGAAATTGCTTTGTTATGTCATTAGCAGTAAGGAAATCTATTATGGGGGGTTTTCATTATTCTCAATGGGCAGTGCACCCAGGAGCCATGAATATTTTCTATAATTTGTGGCATTGATTATGGTGGCCAAGTATGAGATGGGGCATTGTTGAATTTTTCTCTCGTTGTTATATGTTTCAACAGGTCTAGGAAGAGCACTAGAAACCTTCAGGTTTGCTTCATCCACTCTTATTCCCTACTTGGAAGTGGGATGACATATCTATGGAATTTTTGGTTGGGTTTCTGCATACCCATATAAAGAAGAATGTGATATGGGTTATGATTTATCAGCTGACAAAATCGTCTCACTTTATACCCATTTGTGATTCAACCAAAGTCGAGGATTTGGAAAATCTCTATGTAAAATAGATTGTTCACTTTTAGAGAGTTACATATGATATATCATCTAATAGGGATTCACAATTCACTTATAATTTTTGGAGAGAACTTTTGGAAGAACTGGGATCTCATGTCCACTTGATCATGGCATACCATCAGCAGTCAAATGGCCAGATAGAAAGAGCTATACAAATTCCTCAAGATACGCTCTATACTTTTGTTCTCAACTTTGGTGGGGCTTGAGATGACCATCTAGGGATGGTTGAGTTTTCTTATATCAGTAGTTACCAGTCTGCGATCAAAATAGATTCTTTTGAGGCCTTCTATGGCTGGCTATGCAGATCTCTGTTGTATTGGTCAAAGATTGGTGAAAGTTCTTTGGTTGGACCAAACTCAGTTCAAGAGATGACGGAAAAAATTCATTTTATTAATCAGAGAATATTAATGGCATAGAGATGATATAAGTATCATGTTGATCATTGTTATAGGCCATTGTAATTTTCAGTTGGTGACCAGGTGTTCTTGAAAGTTTCACCCAGGATGGGTCATTGATGGCTTAGGAGGTAAGGGAAACTTTATCCTAATTTTGTAAAACCTTTTTAGGTTGTTGAGAAAATGGAAAAAGTTTCTTACCTTTATCACTTCCACCATAGTTGATGTAGATACATAAATTGTTCCATGTATCTCATCTATGAAAGTATCTATCTGATCCATCTCATGTGCTTGTATGGAGTGATCTTGAAGTTGAACCTGATTTATCCATAACTGAATGGCCATTCAGGATATTTGACTCTAAAACCATGGTAATTTGTGGGAGGATGATATTTTTGGTTCATTTTCTATGGTATCATGGTTCTTATTCTCAAGATACATGGGAGAGGGAGGCACAGATGATAGAGTAGTGACCTCATCTTTTTGGCATAGAATCTTCTGAGTAGGATTTCTGGGGAAAAAATGTTTCTATGGTGGGGAGGGTGTAATGTCTTGTTACTATTTTCAGCTATTCCTAAACCCCTCTTTTAAACTTTATTTGTTTGGGTTTCGTTATAGGTTTTTTTAGCAAAAATTTTAGATTTTTTGAAAAATACTGGGTTGTGCATGGTTGGTGCACAGCTTTCCCAAACTGTTCGCCCTCTCAAGGAAAACTATGCAAACCAAGTAAGTGTAGTTTTTCATGATTGGTTCATGGTTTGAAAAAAAAAATTACACTCTTAGTAGAAACTTTGAAACCCATTAAAAAAAGGACAAACTTCCAGGGTGCATGGTTTGGTCTAACCATGTGGCCCTGCCCAGCTAACTGTGAGTATGGGATTTTTTTAATCTGAAAATAAATTCCCACTTTTTAGACCCCCGATGGACCTATATGACTCATATATGATTTCTAATTCCATAATATCTGCCAATGATAGTTTTGGACCCTTGGAACACTCCTAGAAGAAGATTAAATCTTTTATAATGACGTTTGATCCTCTCCCCGATAGTTTCCTCTTCATGTTCTCTATCTCCTGCTCTCTCTCTTTTCCTCCCTAAGGTTTGTTGATATTTTTGTTGGTTGTAGGATCTAATACATAATATTTTTAATCTAAAACCTAGGTTTAGTTCTTGGATCATTTTTTTCATAATTATTCATTGGTGAATCCCATTTAGGGTTAGGATTTTTTGAGATCTAGTAATCCCAAGGTAGGTGGTTCTGTTGCGATTAGCTAATTTAATTAACCCTAAATTGCTTGATTTGAATAAATTTATTTCAATTGAATATATTGAATTTTATTCTTATGAAATTGAATTTTTGAAAATTCAATTTCATTGAATTTAGGTATTTGGTTTTCAAAATTTGATTTTGGAATGAAATTGGGAAAAAACCCAATTTCATTGAATTGGAGTGTCATTGTGAAATTTATAGAAATTGGTGAAATTTAAATTTTCGAATTTAAATTTTTGAAATTGATGGAAATTTTTTGAAAATTAAATTGTTAAATTTAATTATAGAAAGTGAATTGGGAAATTTAATTGTGAATTGATTTCACATTATTGTTTGTAAAAAATGGATTGAAATGGTTTTGATAGAAACCTTTGGGTTTTATCTTCGAAAAAGGCATGTTTTGATTAAAAACCCATTTTAATTTTTAAATGGAAAATTGGTAAATTTGAAATGGAGAATATAATTAATTTTATTTTAAGAAGTATTAAAGTAAATTTCTCATTGTTAATTTTTTATTAGAATGCATGCAATCCTTAGGTAGTTATTGAGTTATTTGGATAGCACTCTACAATTTACAATGTTTCAAAAAATTAATATAGGATGTCACATCCCTAACGGGGTGGTGATGAAGTCTCCTTTGGTTGTACCAAAGGGACATGTGTATAAACATATTTCTATGTCACCTTGAGTGTGTAGAGTCCTATAGCCTGGAACTATCATAACTTTTTAGGAACATGACCATGTTATTCAATTGTTTGTATTTGAAATTAATATATTCCATTATTGTAAACTATTTTATATGACTTCTAAATTTATATAAATTGTTTTATATAAAAAAAATTTAAATTCATTTGCTTAAATTATTTCCATAATTTGAAATGTAAAGCAATATTTTTTTAAATATGCTTTTGAAATGTCAAACTTATTTATTTAAAATTGAAAGATCTTTATTTGTTTAATTAAATGTGTAATCTTATTATGGAATCCTTGGTGAGACCCTTCTAGTCTTTTATCTCATGCCCTACCTGTTCCTTTGGGTGTTTGTATATTTTATCCTTCTCGGTTCAAGTAGGGGTAAAGCACCACTTGGAGGTGGTTCTAGCTGTTGATCTATGGACTTCGAGACTTACATCTGTTGGGACTTTGATTGTTTACCTGTTTTCTAATAATTTGTTGTAGTAATTTGGTTTGTTTATACCTATTTGAATTTTGGTATAATTCTAATTATGGAGTTTTTTTTGTATTCATGCTGATTTTTTATCTTGCTTCTGCAATGTTTGTGGAAAATTCATTCCCACATTATTTTTATACGATTACAGGTGCTAGTTACCAACCCATGGGGATCATGAATTTCCTTTAGGTCATGTTAGGGTCAACTCAGTTATTAGGTTACCAGGGTACCTGATCCAGTTCATGACATCCTTCAATTATGTGCAAGAAAATGGATAGATCGAGGAATTCAACATGAACCCCTCTAACATTCTAGAGAATACGGTGGTCTAGAACAAGAAGAGTTGGTCAGAAAAGCTACCCAACACCCTCTATACTTACTGTATAATGGCCCAAAATTACACCTAGGTGACTCCATATTCCCTTGTGTATATAATAGAGGAATTCCTTTCCATTGAGGTTCGTTTTATGTCACTCTGAATAGTTATCTATGACCAGAAGATGCCAGAAAGTATAGTATAATTCAATCTAGATGAGTTTTAATCCCACAAAGAAAATACGCTCTGATACTTTCATAATCTAGAGGGGCACTAGAATAGGATATCAATATCATTCAATAAGAAGTTTTGCCTCCACTCCTTTTTCCATGGTGATATGGTTTTGGCTCTAAAATTCCAATGATATTAGGAAATAAGCTGTCGAATTTGGACCCCAAGTGGGAAGGAACTTACATCAATCACAGTTTTTATTACAATGGTGCAAGTACTTTTATCACTACAAATAGAGAGCATATCACACCTCTAACCAATGACTAGTTTCTCAAGTAGTATTTTTCATGAAGAGATTGCAGTTTCCTAATTTCATGATGATAAATTTCACAGCCACAATCATCCTCACCATACAACATTAAAATATGTTCCCACATCCTAATCACATGATGTTAAACTATGTAATTGGTCAAAATTCTATGAACTTAAAATAATATATTACAGTCCAAGCATCCTTACTTTAAACTTTGTGCGAGTCTTCTCAGGATTGTGTTGTGTGGTGTTGGGCCTCCTTGGCCCTTATTCACATTAGTATTTTTATACTTACACACACATATCCATTTGAGATACTCATATCCCATGTTCTGGGATCTATTACCTTAAACTGGAATCAACTCTACATTCTGAGTTGTATAAATTTAAACTAAAAAGCCTAACATCCACAGCGAATGATGTTAAACTATAGTCTTACCCCAGAAAAGTTTGGGATGCCTCTTAAGATATGATTCTACCATGTACCAATCAAGGATTCACCATTTAATAAACACGAGATGAATAAATTTCCTCATTTCATTATTTTAAATTGTGATCTTACCCCCTCTAAATTTGGGATGCCTCTAAATAAGAGTTGAGAGTTACCTCAATCCCCGAACATGGGATGCCTCATAACGATCATGGGGTGCCTAATTCCTCTTGATAGAGAGGATTTCCCCCATCAACATTGGTCTCTTACCATGCCATGTTCCAGAACTAAATATGACTTGATTCCCATCCCCATAGGATATGTAGAGATGTACGGGATTCTCATATCTAGGCCTAGCCAAAAATCCGTCAAATCCCTCATCCCCTTCACCCCGTCATGGTTTAATATTTAAGACCACAAACTATTATCCACTGTTTGGTCCAAGCATCATGACCTTAAACTTTGTACAAGTAATCCTAGGGAGTGTGTTTTGTGGTGTCGAGCCTCATTGGATCCAACCAAGTCGGGTTTGTTACTCTTCCAAAATACACATACCCCTTTAAGAGTGGATGCTTCAACCTAAGGGACGTCATTTTCACTATTCATATCTTGAAAGCCAAGATTTCATGGGAAGCTATTAAAGGGTGATCTCTTTGGGGTAAAATCATTTTCAACAAATATAGTAAGGACATGAGTAACCCTAAGGGAAAGGTTTCAATTATGTCATTAAAATGAATGATGATCCATACTTATTTATATTTACGGGTTCATATTCTAGCATGTTCATAGAGAATTCCTTCTGAAGGATTCTACATGTGACCCGAGAGCACAATGCATGGGGTTGTTTTCTCTAGTGCAAAGAGTTTCCTCGAAAAATGAATTTCTTATTATTTTGTATCTACCACAATGCCCTTCCCACAGATTCTGAGATCAAGAAGAAAGGTATATCTCTGGCCTTGAAATTTTTTTGTTGTGGTAATTATAATGAGGAAATATCCACCCACCTATTTTTTGAATGGTAATGGGAAACCACAATTTGGTGTGATTTTGGTGGATTTACAGGGATGACGAACCAGGTCTCTAATAGTGAAACCTTCTTTCAATGATGGTTCAGTGGCATCAGTCTTAACATCTCAGAGAGTAAGACATGATCTTTGGTTCTGGAACTCGACTACTAGTGTATTTGGGAATTGATGAACATGGTCTGTCTTAGTGTCACTCACTGCTTGCTACCTCCCCTGGTTATGAGGATCAAGTGTATAGTGGATGAAATGGATCTTCTTCTAAAGGATTGGGATAACACCCCTCTCTTAGATAGTTTATCCATGTGCATGGGACTATGTATTCATGGTAGAGGCTTACCCCTCAAGGTCACTGGGTTCACTGGATTCCTCCTCCAAATGTCTTAAAATTGAACATTGGTGGTTCCTATGTTTCCAACATAATGTGGGGGGTGGTATCATTTGAGACTCTAGGGGATCAGTGATTCTCACCTTTTCTTATTACTACAGTCAAGTTGAATATCTCATAGATGATGAAATCATGATGTGGGATGGATTAGAGATCTTTATTGGTAATGGCATCAATCTGTTTGTGGTAGAGACAGACTCCAAATTTATTTTAAATGTGTTTCATGGGAATATCGACACCCCTTGGTCCATTTATTATCATATTCACAGATGCAAGGACTTGATATCCAACAATACTATCCTTCTTCAAACATGGCGTTAAGGAAATAAGGTAGTAGACTTTATAGCCTCAAAGTTTAGCATGGGTAGAACTTGTATCCCCTACACTAGTATCAGATCCCTCCCCCAAGGCTATGTTGATATCGTTATAGGAGATACCCTTGGTTTGCACCATTTATGACCACCTTGATTCTATCCTAGATATTATTTGTAATAAATAATAGTAATTGTTTTTGGTAAACTATAATCTTGTCCTATTTAGAACATAGATTCCTCTGAATAAGATATGAGTGTTACCTATTGCCCTAAACATGGGATTCCCTATGATAACCATGGGATTCCAAAATTCCCTCACTGGAGAGGATTAATACTATCAGCATTATTCTCTTACCACATTGTATTCTAGAACTATATGTGTCTTGATTCTCATCCTTATGGGATATTTAGTGATTCTCGGACTTTACATCTTTGGGACTAGCTACAAATTTATTAACCCTTCATCCCCTTAACCTTAGTTACGGTCCATACATTATGACCTTAAACTATATGTAGTTCATATTGAGGTATGTGTATGGTATGTGATCCTCCTTTTCCTCATTCACATTGGGTTTAAACTCTTTCATTTCATACACACCCTTGTAGATAACATCCCCTTATAGTCTAAGCAAGGTGAATTTAAACTCTTTCTTGTGGTCCTGACTGAATGACCTTGAACTATGTGTGAGCCTTATCATTAATGTGTTGTGTGGTGTTGGGCCTCCTTGATCCTCATTCACATAAGGTTTGTTATACCACCACACACATATCCATTTGAGATACTCAATATAGTTCTGAACTCTGTGTCCTTAAACTAAGATCTCATGGTCCAAACTTTATGGACTTAAACTAATAGCCACTCTATAGTCCAATAATCACAAACTTAAACTATGTGAGAGTCATCCTGAGAGTTTTGTGTGTGTAATTTTACCCCATGGTCCTTATACATGTTAGGTTTATCACTCCTCCACACTACCCACATCCGTTTGACTTTTACCTGGCCTCAAAAACTACATTCTTGAGAATGGGTCTGAATCCAACTTTCTAATATGCCTCATTGGAATGGATGAATGCATTGTGGCATGGAACCTAAAGTTTTGAATCCCACATGGATATTTCCTCAATCCATTTCCATACTTTGAGTCTTTCTCATTTTATATTTTTGTCATCCTCAAAATCCAAATAGACCCCTTAATAGTGATGGTGTTTGGAGAAGGCTCACCTCCTTTCCTAGGCCAATGTCTTGATGGATCTTTGGAAATATACAATGGATCCTATGTTTTGAATTTGTTCAGTAGTCGATCCCTCATTTTCTCACCCCATTCTTGACTAGTGAGGTTGTGGTCCCTTTTTTCAAACATGGTCAATAGTCGATCCCTACCCATCGCTCACCCCTTATCCATATTTCGGAATTATTAACTTACCCCCTTTCCACCTCCCTATGTCTTGGTGGAATCCCAATACCCTCGATGTCTCCCCTCCATGAATCTGCATGCATCGAGTAGGCAAGTCAGTATTACTGGGAAACCTTCAACTCATTGCCTCCTCATCCCTAATGTGTGCTTTCACATGTTAGGAAAACTTCCTTACCATTCCTTGTTTTCTATACTGAGCATAACTCATGTGGTCTTAGGAGATTTGGTAGGGTGTGTACTGATGTGGTCGAGCTGAAAAAAGTATCCCATGGTCCAAACTCTACGACCTTGAACTAAGAGATTATAGTCCAAGAATCATGACTGTAAATTGTATACATATCTCTTTAGGAGTACGTGGTGTGGCCTTGGGACTCCTTGGCCCTCATTCACATTAGTTTTTTCACTCTATCATGTTATATATCCTTGTTTGAGAGGAGCCAAAGTTCCAAACTCTATGACCTTAAACTAAGAGATTACAGTACAAGAATCACGACATTAAATTGTGTAGAAATCTCTTTAGAAGTATGTAGTGTGTTGTTAGGCCTCTTTCTCCCTCATTCATGTTGGGTTTTTCATTCCTCCACACTACATATCTCTAATTAAGGAGTCCCTTATAGTCCAATAAATACAACCAAAAACTATGTGGCATTTGCTTCTTATTACTTGGGTGGTGTGTGAGTCTTTTGCCTCTATTCACATCAAGTTTTACCTTTCGTGTGCCACACATATACCCTTAGAACAATCATTTCCCCTATAGTCCAAGAAACATAACTTTAAACTATTTGTATTGGTCTAGAATGTATGACCTTAAAATGTGGTCATTCACCTATATAACTATGTGTATATTGATTCCCACCTCATGGGGTATGTAGCGATGCCTAAACTTTCTATCTCTAGGCCCAGCCATGGATTCATCACAAAATCGTATGTTATCTGGAGTGAAATCACCCCAAAATGTACCACGGGATTCCTTCCAGGTATAATTCACATTCAGTTACCTTAACCCATTAGCATGTTGGGATGCCTTCACAGCATGATATGAGGAAGGAACATCCTCAATACATGATGTTAAACTGTAGCCTTACCCTATATGAATTCAGGATGAATCATATCCAAGTATGAGAAGATTCAATACTCTCGTTTGAGAGGGTAGCCCCTTACTGGAAATGGTCTCATACTGAGTTGTGTTTCAAGTGAAAGCATCACAAATCTAAACTATATAAAAATCCTCCTAGGAATATTTTGTGTGGCGTTGGGTCTCCTTGGCCCCCATTCATGTTGGGTTTTTCAGATTTCCATACCACACATATCTATTTGTAGCACCCTATTGTCCCAACTCTGTGACCTTAAACTAAGAGTATAGTCCAAGAACCAGGACCTTAAACTGTTTGAAACCTGCCCTTTACATCTCGTATGGCACACAGGCCTCCCTGGACCTTTACTCACATCAGGTTAATACTCTTTCCTACCATGCCAATCACTTTAGGTCACCCCATGGTCTAAACTTTCTGACCTTAAACTAAGAGAAAATCTCAAGTCCAAACATCGTGACTTTAAACTATGTTCGATTTGTCTCAAGGATGTTCTATATGGAATCAGGTGTCCTTATAGGCCCCTCCATTCATGTTGGGTAAATTTCCTTCTATTTCGCATACGTTCTATCGAGACACTCCCCAAATTTCATTTCTCAGTGTGGGGTTTCCCCACTGTGCTACCTTCCTTTACCCACACTTTCATGGAAGGGCAGTCACCATTCACATTAGTTCTTTACATCCCCTTTTGCATGACGCTAAACTGCGACTATACTCTATGTAATGAACACAGGATTCCCTCTTGACCTGACTTGAGGAAGAAACTATGGGAATCTCGGTGTATAATCCCCAAAAACTCCATCATTACCGTACAATGTTAAACTATCTATTTAGTGTCCTCGTTGCATGATGTAAAACTACAAGGCATCTTAGATCCTCACCTAAGACACTACGGGAAAAATGACTATTTGAGACGGGTTATTTGCGACGGGCGGATTACCCCATCGCAAATAACGATTATTTGCGATGGGGCACTTACCGCCCGTCGCAAAAGATTTGGCGCGAAATACACACCATACCACGGGTAAGGGTACTTGCGACGGGTTCCAATTCCCATCGCAAATAACCAGTGGTGGTTTTTAGTATTTGCGACGGGATACTTACCCTGTCGCAAATACTTTGTCGGTGGGTACTATTTGCGATGGGCCCCGTCGCAAATAACTTTTTAATGGCCGACTGAAATAAATGCAGGCATAGTCATTTGCGACGAGGCCCGTCGCAAATACCCCCGTCGCAAATAGTCAAACATATATATACCCTCATCCATTTTTCCTCTCATTTCACTTTTTACTCAACTTCTCTCTCTATCTCTATAGAAAAATTTTCTTCTAAAAATATTCATAGTTTAAACTTTTAAATCAGAGCATTATTTGCGACTTTAATACTCTGAAAGCTTCAGTTTCAAGGTATTTCTCTATTTTTTATATTGTTTAGTAAATTTATTTTATTATAAATTATTTATAATTTTTGTTAATTAGAAGTAAATTAATTAATTTAGAATTAGATATTTGTTTTTCAGTATTTTTTTATGAATAGTTATGTCTAAGTGTTAATTAGCAATAAATTGTAATAATTGATAATAATTTTAAATAATTTGTAATAATTTGTAATAACTAGTATTAATTAGTAATAACTAGTAATAAATTGTATTTATTAGTAATAAATTGTATTATTTAGAAAAAATTAGAAATAATTATAATTAATTTGAAATAATTTGTAATAATTACAAATAATTTGTAATAATTACAAATAATTTGTAATAATTATAAATAATTTTGTAATAATTAGTAATAAATAATAATAACTAGTAATAAATATTAATAAATTGTAATAAATTATAATAGAGTAATAAACAGTAATAAACAGTAATAATTAGAAATAATTTGTAATAATAAAAAATAAGTTGTAATAACTAGTAATAATTAGTAATAAATAGTAATAAAGAGTAATAAATAGTAATAAACGGTGATAAATAGTAATAAACAGTAATAAAAAGTAATAAACAGTAATAAATAGCAATAATTAGTAATAAATAGTAATATATAGTAATAATTAGTAATAATTAATAATAAATGGTAATAATTAGTAATAATTAAGATTAATTAGTAATAATTAGGATTAATTAGTAATAATTAGTTATTAATTTTTAATAATTAGAAATAAATAGTAATAATTTGTAATAATTAGTAATAAATTGTAATAACTAGTAATATTTAGTAATAAAAAGTAATAAATAATAATAAATGGTAATGAATAGTAATAATTAGTAATAATTAGTAATAATTTGTAATAATTCGTAATAATTCGTAATAATTAGTAATAGTTAATAATAATTAGTAATAATTAGAAATAATTAGTAATAATTATTATTAAATAGTACTAAATGGTATTAAATAGTATTGAATAGTAATAATTAGTATTAATTAGTAATAATCAGTAATAATTAGTAATGATTAGTAATAATTAGTATTAATTGGTAATAATTAGTATTAATTAGTATTAATTTGTATTAATTTGTATTAATTAGTATTAATTAGTATTAATTAGTAATAATTAGTAATAATTAGTAATAATTAGTCATAAATAGTAATAAATAGTAATAAATAGTAATAATTGATAATAATTAGTAATAATTGGTAATAAATAGTAATAATTAGTACTAATTAGTAATAATTAGTAACAATTAGTAATAAATAGTAATAAATTGTAATAAATTGTAATAAATAGTAGTAGTTAGTAATAATTAGTGATAATTAGTAATAATTTATAATAATTAGTAATAAATGGTAATAATTAATAATAATTAGTAATAATTAGTAATAATTAGTAATAAATAGTAATAAATAGTAATAAATAATAATAAACAGTATTAAATAATAATAATTTGGAACAATTAGGAATAATTAGGAATAATTAGAAATAGTTAGCAATAATTAGCAATAATTAGAAATAATTAGCAATAATTAGCAATAATTAGCAATAATCAGCAATAATTAGTAATAATTAGCAATAATTAGAAATTATTAGCAATAATTAGCAATAATCAGCAATAATTAGTAATAATTTGGAATAATTTGTAATAATTTGGAATAATTTGGAATAATTAGCAATAATTTATAATAATTAGCAATAATTAGCAATAATTTTGATTAATTAGAAATAATTAGGATTAATTAGCAATAATTATGTTTAATTAGCAATAATTAGCAATAATTATGATTAATTAGCAATAATTAGGATTAATCAGCAATAATTAAGATTAATTAGCAATAATTAGGACTAATTAGGATTAATTAGGAATAATTAGGGATAATTAGGAATAATTATGAATAATTATGAATGAATAGGAATAATTATGAATAATTAGGAATAATTAGTAATAAATAGTAATAATTAGTAATAATTAGTAATATTTAGAAATATTTAGTAATATTTAGTAATAAATATTAATAATTAGGAATAATTAGTAATAAATTGTAATAAATTGTAATAATTAGTAATAATTAGTAATAATTAGTAATAATTAGTAATAATAAGTATTAATTAGTATTAATTAGTAATAATTAGTAATAAATCATAATAAATTCGAGTACGATGATAAACTGGAATAATTTCCAGCAGATTGGCGATATTCCTTTTGATCGATACCTCAACTCCTTGCAACTTTCTTCCACGTAAATAAATATGAAAAATCTGCTAGGAAATTTGTCGAAGTAGGTTTTTTATAGTGATTTAAGTTGGAGAAAGTTGTAAGGAGGTGAGTCGTCGGACAAAACAGGCTCTTTTTCCTGATGAATCATCCCCTTTCAACTTTCTATGACTAAAATCACTATGAATAGTCTACTCTGACATATGAATATTCATTTTCGTATGCATGAGAGCATAAAGAGCAGCGTGATGAGTCCTACCTGCTCTCCATCCTCATGCATACGAAAATGGATATACGTACATCAAAACTAACTATTCATAGTGATTTTAGTCGTAGAAAGTTACAAGGGGATAATTCGTCACGCAAAACAGTTGTCACCAATCCATTTGAAATTGTGCTGCTGATAATTAAGAATAATTAGTAAAAAATACCTGAAATTAATAATAATTAGTGGTAATTAGTATAAATTTTTATAAATGATTGTAGATTAGTATAAAAGCTTAAATAATAGTATAAATAACTATAAAATAATAGAAATTATTATAAATTTCTCGAAAAGAGATTTTAATTGTCCTCCCTTTTTTGGATAGTGTTTATATTATATCTAATTATATAAAATAACTAATTATTTCATATTTTTTAGAAACATATTGAATGAGGAAGTCAACAATAGTCATTATAAGATGATCGTTCTTGAATAACTCAGGGCAAGAATTCAAACAGTTATTGTTTAAATCTTGTATATATTGAGGGTGTTCAAGCTTTCTTATCATTTTCGTCATTGAAACCAAAATTTGTTTTAGAAGGGAAAATTAAATTTCCTTATAAAAAAATGTGCTCTGAGGACGTATGACACATTTGACAACGTTGGAGGTCATTAATTGCATTTTGGTTTTCAACCAGATTATGTTTTTTGGTATCAAAATGGTGAATGTAGTTCCAGAGAAGATATTAATAATTTGATTCTAGATCCAGCATGGTTTCAAAATTTAATACATGATGTGGCAGGTCCATCTGTTCAACAAACTGAAACTTAGGATGATATTGATTTAACTCCTAAGTTGGAACCATCTCATTTATATGAGTTGTTGAGGTCCACTAAGGATACCTTATATCCTAGTTTTAAGATAATAAATTTTGAAGCAGTTGCTAAATTTATGGTCATTAAATCAGATAATGGAATGTAAAATAGTTATTTTGATCAGATATTTTCTTTGTTAAAAACACTGCTACCTAAAGTAAATGTGTTGCCTGTAAATTTTTATGAGAGCAAGAGGCTGGTTAGTAATTTGGGTCTTGGTTATTAGAAGATTCATGCATGTTCAAATGAATGTATCTTATATTATGTTGAAAATGAGTTATTGGATAGTTTTTCTACATGTCAACAATAAAAGTATAAAGAAACTCAACCCGGGAAGTCTGGATTTGTCTCTGTAAAACAATTGAGATATTTCCTACTCACACCAAGATTGCAGCATTTATTTATGTATCAAAACATAGCATCATTGATGTCATGGCACAAAACCAACATTTCAACCATTAAAATCTTAAATAATTCCTATGATGGTGATTCATTGAAACATTTTGACCAAGTGCATCTGTCGTTTTCTTTAGAATACCGAAACATATGATTGGGTCTTTCTAGTGATGGTTTCTGTCTATTTGGTTCTTATGGTAGTCAGTATTCACGTTTTCCTGTATTTATAACTCCGTATAATTTACCTCCATGGATGTTGTTGAAGGATTCATATATCTTTTTTACCTTATTAATTCCAGGTCATCCGAAAAATAATATTGATGTTTATTTAAAACCATTGATTGATGAGTTGAATTCACTATAGAGTATGGTGTCCGTACATAAAATGGTTTTGTGAAACAAAACTTCCTACTGAAAGCTGCATTGATGTAGACAATTAGTGACTTCCTAGCATATGGAATGTTATCTGGATGGAGTACACATGGTCCAAAATCATGTTTGTAATGTATGAGAGGCAACAAATCGTTTATGCTCATCAATGGAAAAAACCTTGTTTTTTTACTGTTATCACAGATTTCTTCCAACCGACCATTCTTTTCAAAGAAACAAATGTCATTTCAGAAAAGGAACAGTTAAAAATTTTGGGCCTCTAACAATGATATCAGGTATATAATTGAAATCAATTGTCTTTTCATTACCTCCCATCACATTTAGACTAACAATAAACCAAATGAAAATTGATGGGTTTGAAAAAGAGCACAATTGGATAAAACGAAGTATTTTTTGGGAGTTTTTATATTAGTCTGATTTATTGGTCCATCACATGTTGGATGTGATGCATATTGAGAAGAAATATTTTGATAATTTATTTCGTACAATTATGGATACTCTAGGAAAGACCAAAGATAATGTAAAGGCATGATTAGATCTTACCCAAATTTGCAAGTGACCAAAACTTAAACTATTTGAAAATGTCAAATCACAGAATTTAATAAAGCCAAAAGAATCTTATACACTTTCCAAAGAGAGTCTCTTATTATTTTGTTAGTGGATTGAAGATTTGATACTTCTAGATGGTTATTCTTTCAATTTTGGAAGATGTGTCAAAAATAGTCATATTACTGGATTGAAAATTCATGACTGTCATGTTTTAATGGAAAGACTTACGCCAATTGGATTAAGTGGTTTGTAAAATCCTATGATTTGGGATGTTCTTATAGACATATCATATTTTTTAGATACATTTATGCATCAACAATAGACTATGATGCCATAAGAAAACTATAAGAATATGACATTTTAATTTTATGTAAACTGGAAAAAATCCTCCCGCCAGGTTTGTTTGATTTATTGGAACATTTTATATTACATTTGCCTCATGAAAAAAAATGTGGAGGTCTAGTAAAGTTCTGATGGATGTACCCATTTGAGAGATTCATTCAGAAATTGAAAAAATAGTATGTAACAAAGCAATAGTTGAAGGCTCAATTGCAGAAGCTTATTTGCAATAGGAAATTTCTTTTTTCTGATCTCATTACTTTAAATGTGAATATCCTTCAAAAAACAACCTCATGTTCATAATGAGAAAAATTTTAATAATGACATTAGAAATAAATTTTCAATTTTCAATTAGCCTGAACTTGGCTTTGGTGGAGTTCATGAACGATGGCTTTCAGATGATGAACATCACAGAGCTCATACATATATTTTTCTCAACTGTGAAGAAATTACACCATTTGTACTATAAGAGATCCTATCACTTATTCTATAATTTTTATAACAATACATTAATCTTATTCTATTTTTAGGTTACGTGATAATCATATCAAGAAAAAATTTCCAAAGATTACAGTAGCTACTCTTGAAGAACGGTGTCCAAAAAAATCCTACTGGTTTCAAAAAATTGTAACATAAATTATTTTTCATTTTACATAAAAAATCAGTTTAATACTTGTTATAGTGATAATTTTTTTACAAATTTTCAGGTATCTCAACATGTTAATAAAATTGATAATTGATTTTCTATATTGAGTAACCCACCATCGAAAATGGTTAAATCTTATAATATATATGTGGTGAATGGTTTTTTATTTCATACACATGCATATGGTGAATAAAAAACAATTAATACTGGTGTTTTATTGAGAGGATCACATCATAGAGAAACTAAAGTTAACTTTTATGACATATTGGAAGAAATCATTGAACTGTGTTATCTGGGAAAACATTACATAATGATGTTTAAATGTTAGTGGTTGGATACTGAGAGACTCTGTCATGTTCATTTGATCCATGGAATCATTGATATTAAATATAAAAGTCTTTTTGCAGTAAACGGACCATTTTTATTGGCTCAACAGGCACATAAAATTTATTATGAAAATTACAATGCTATTTCAAGGGAGTTGGGTGATTGGTGGAGCATAATAAAAATTAAATATTGAGAGAATCAATTTACTAAAAGTGAATTTGGTTCCACTGAAGTGAAAGGAATTGAAATTTTTCAAGAGATTGCTCTGAATCCATGTTTTTCAAGAAGAGACAAGAATATCATTGATGACACCCCATAGTTAAGGGTAGATGGTGATGATGATGTTAATGATGTTAAAACTAAATTTGAAATTACAAGAGATGATGAAACTGAAAATAATATAGAAATTGATGATGCTGATGAGGAAGATAAAGACATTAACATCAAAAACTATGAAGATGAGGATGAAGATTGAAATTGACACAGTAATATGGTGGTTAAGATCATATATAATATATATCTATATATAATAGTTTTTTTAACTATTTGGTAACAATAATAATTTTTTGTTTCAGATGGATGATGATATGTATCATATGTTACAGGAGGTTGATCTACCTTTAGACAAGCAAGAGGTTGGATCAGTCAACTATCAGACTGTTGGCAGTTCAGGGGGCACTTATAGGGGGTGTGGTCTTTCCTGGCTGATGATTCTTGACCCTATACCTAAGCGATGTCCACATCTTGGGTTTGATCCATGCACGTAGAGGTATGTTTACCTGTGAATTTTAGTCAGTTTTCATTAATTTATTTATATTCTAATTATTTAATTAATTATTCTTTTTTTCACAGCTTTACACATATAGTTGTTGTAAAGGGGTTCGTTATATTGTGAAATTATTTTTCTGATGCATGGGTGTCATGGGATCAGATTCACGTCGATGTTCAACAGTGTATGTTTGATCATTGGCTGGTACGTAAATAAATAATATTTATTTTGAAATTAATTTAATTAATAACTTGGTATAATAAATTATTTTTAGGGTTTATGGTATCCCATTGAGGAGAGCATGTATAAGGCTATTTGTAAGGCATGACAGGGATTTATGCGTCTTTATTGCACTCAGTTTTTGCACAATTTGAAAAGGAAAGAAATGGATAAAGAAGGAGTGCATGAGTTTGATGAGACAGTCGCATCCACCAACCTGATTATATTTCTTCTCAAGTTTGGTATGGATTATATACACACTGGTTGAGTATGCGATTTCAAAGTAGATCATCAGTAGGTTGAAAAAATTAGGGGATACAGGAGGTGACACATCGAGCTGGTAGTCGTACATTCAGTACGCATAGGGAGCATATGGTAAGTATATTTTTTAAAAATATTGTATATAACTTTAAATATAAATGGTTTATTTTATATTCATATAGGCAGTCGCACATCCCTATATTACGGAGTACGACGTTTATAGGAGGGTGTACAGTGATCCATCCACTAGGTAGATTAGAGGTTCTCACCAGCGTCATATTGTGGTCAGTATAAGTCTTTTTGGAGTTTTAAATTTAACTACAAATAATATTTTAACTATTTTAATTTTAAATTTAAATTGAAGGAGTCATATGAGGTTGTGACATCTCAGACAGATGTGGAGAGTCAAACCGAGACTGATGGTTAGACTAGTGCCCCCCGATTTGATGAGGCAGCATGGAAGCAGATGACCCAGTATGGCATCGAGAAAGGTTGAGTTGTTGGTATCGGCTCTCAAGTGACCCCTGGGGGTTTTTATGGCACCTCTATGTTGTCGGTGTCCAACTCAAGAGAAGATCATGGAGAGTCATCATCATCTCATGCACAGTATCAGGAGCAGCTGCGAGCTCAAAGTGAGCTTATAGAGACTATGCATATGGAGTAAGAGGAGATACGTCAGTGGTAGAAGCAGCAACACTAGGGATAGTTTCTATGACAGTAGTAGTAGTAGCAACAACAACAGATTTAGGACGAGATGCATCGATGGCGGCATGAGTAGGAGTGAGAGTAGATAGAGTACATGTTACGTTTGACTCGCAGTTTAGGGATAGAGTTCCCTCCACCATCTCCTCCAACTCCTCCAGATGACCCTCCCCCTGATCAATGATGTATTTTTATTTTATGATGAAACATTTAAATGTATTTTTTTAAATATTAACTATTTAAAGTTTTAAGTAGTGTGTGTTTTATATTATCTCAAAAATTACAGTTTTTTTATTATTTATTTAATTTTTTTATTATATTTATTATTTTATTTACTATTATATTTTTATATTTTTGTGAATACTCAGGTTTTTATTATATTACTAATATTATTATTTCATTAATATTAATAATATTATTATTATATTAATTAATTATTTTATAATTAATTTTATTTTACGAATATTAATATTATTATTTTATTTATATTAATATCATATTATATTTATTATTTTATAAATAATTTTATTCTATTAATATTAATATTATGGTTTTATTTATATTAATATTATATTATTAGTAATATTATTTAATTTTTTAATTAATTTTTTTTTTAAAATAAACTATTTGCGACGGTCCGTCGCAAATACTAATTGCGACAGACCATTGAAAAAAGGGTTTATTTTTTATATTTCGAGAGGTAATTGTGATAGTCCGTCGCAATTAGTAATTGTGATGGACCATCGTAAAAGATTAAAAATTGAGAAACTATTTGCGACGGGTCGCTCATCCATCGCAAATAGTTTCTTAAAAATTGCAGAATGTTTTTCGCAACGGTTCTAATACCCATCGCAAATAATAAGTTTTTGTGATGGACCGTCTCAAAAACAAATATTTTCGACATATTTTTCCGCAATTGGTCATTTGCGATGGGATCCCGTCACAAATGACCCATCACAATAATCTATTTTTCCAGTAGTGAGAGGCTATTTCCTCCGATGCTTGTTCTCTACCACATTAATCATTACTCAGTATACAAAGTGATGCTTCCCCTAGAAGATGAGTTTGAACTTTTCTTAGACCAATGATTCTATACAAATATGCTCTAATCCACAGTGGCATAATTCCAAGAGTGTTGGAATCTATTCGATCATCCCATCACTCTATTTCCATGCTTCACATTCCCCTTATTTAGATCCTCATCCACCTCCATGTCTAAAGGGACTCCCTAATGGAATGGTGTCTAGAAAAGGATTACCTACCATCCTGGTCCAATTCCCTAGAGGTCTTTGGATGACATTCTGAGGGAATATCCATGTTTTCAACATGGTTAGTGGTCAACCCTCATTTTTTCCCCATTCTCAGCTAGTCAATATGGATTTTGTGTTTCAAACATGGTCATAAGTTATCCTGTATCATGATTCCACTCCCATTGTGTTCCAAATTTTGTACATTGTGATTCACACTCTTCATTCCCCTTTTTTGGGTCGAATTCAATACCCCTAGAATTAGCCCATTCATGAATTAGCGCACATTGGTAAAGAAATTCGGTTGTTCTAAGAGACCATTCTCTAGTCACATTCTCTCTAAGATCAAACACTCTCAATGGTTAGTTAACAATAGTAGACCACCAAGTGATTTATAATTGTCCAAAACTCTCATATAAATGATAAATCACATGGTCGTCCCTTATTTCTCACACTGATCATGACTCATGTCATATTAGGGATTGGCTTTTTGTTTTCTCAGAAATATGATCAAAGTAAGATAATAAAGAAAAAGAAATATTTACATGAATTTAAAATATTTTAAATAAGAAAATTGTGGTATTTGGAGATGGTCATCCACATATTGGATCCACTCTTGAGTCTTATAAGAATTACCACAATGGTTCTGCCCCGATAATAGAGCGATTCAGCTCCACTGGCCTCTAGCGTGTGTCCTCCAAGGCCTATTTCTACCTCTCGAGCTTTTTTTCCTCCTCATCAGTTTCCATATGAGGTTCATTAGCTCCCATATACACCCATTCCAACTTATATTGGAGATCAGCTATCTGATTGATTGCATGATTATTTTGGTTCTTTCCCTCCTCCAGTTGATCCCTCGGTTGGATGGTGACTTCTAAATGGGCATTGATAAAGTTGGAACACTCATTTATCTATTCTTTTAGATGTTTCATTTTATAGTTGGATTCTTTGAGATTCCGGATGATGTCATAATCCTACTATCACTAGGCCACATCTAAATGTTGTCTTCCCTCATGCACCTGTTCAATAAAGAATCCATGGAATAACACGTGGAGACCGTAAGCATCCACCCCTCCAGTGAAAAGATTGAATATCCATAGAGGAGAGACCCCATCTGGCTCACCAGGTTCAGTTATGGAATTTAGGTGATGAAACATTGTATGTACTTCCATTCCCTATTCCAAACTATTTGATTCTACTCAATGACCTTTGATCTAGAGTCTTCCAACTCCTATGGTGGTGTAGGCTCATACTCAATGAAATTTGTGAGAATAGTAGTAGTATGGTCCTCTTATAGAATCATCTAAAATGGGTTGGGTTCCATATCATCATGTTGGATGTCCTTGCTTGACCATTACTTAGTAGATTCTCCCTTGCCATCCTCAATCATCGACCCACTAGTGGAATCACTCATAGCTGTGGTAGATTATTTGCTTGAGACTAAGGTTGGATCAGCTTGGAAAACCATATCCTTAACGACTAGAACAGTTATCATGGGAGGTTTTCTAGATGTCCCGGCCTTAGGAGCTTATTGAGTACACATACTCTCAAGAAATGCTTGGAACATGAACACATCATTCAATTCAATCAAAAAATGGCTATTTGAGCTTACATGATAGATAGAAACTTATAGATTCTTATAATCAAAAAAGTTGAGTCCTTGAGTCTCAGAAGGGAGTTCCACTAAAGGGGACCCCTCCACCCTAGTTTTCACCTCAATAGTGGGTACTTGGTCTCCTTACTTTGGTCAAACAGGATCCACTTGAGGGCCTACATGAGGTTTAAAAAACACATTGACACAAGATCTTCATGAAATATCCCAAAGGGATAGATGAATCGAGATGCACTCTTACCTTGAGGTAGGTGGATTTCAATGATGAGTCACCCTGGGATTTCCACTTCACTGGTGGAAACCGCCATTGGATTGCTAGGGTGTGGTCCCCCATAGATGATAGGGAGGACCTAATGATCTAAGGTCATCACCCTAACCTCCTCAACTGTCCCACCGGCTACTTCATCCTTTGACGTAGTCCCTAGAGTGTGCTCCCTAGCACACTGCGGTGCACCTTTTCCCCCTTCAGCAGGGGCCCCTTTCCCATTGTCAATATGATTCTGTACAAAACAATATTTGATTAGAGATTTTGGATAATATAGGAAAACTATTGAGGGAGGCAGGTAAGTTAATTCTTACCTCAAGAAGTTCCACTAAGTATTCCTCTATGGTCACAATCTCATTGCTCTCTTGAGAACTATCATGCCTAGTAGCCGACCCCTAGGACTGTTCATCGTCAGATCCCTACGATTTTTTCACTAATTCCTCCTCTCTTAAATCATCTATAGGCGGTGTCTCCTCCCACCTTGGCTCACTGATTAACATCACCTTCACCAGGGTGGAAAGAGCCTCATACTCCCCCAACTTGCAGTCAAAGGCATCCATGGACATCATGTATACAAGAATTCCATGGAATATCACCTTAACCATAAACTAAAATTTCTAACCTCTAGCATCATAATTCTATCTTAGATCATCTTTTACTACAAATATTACATCAAAATTGATGTTCGAATTGTCCTCCATACCTTCCAAAGTGAGGGGAAGATAGCATCAATGGCTGGATGTAGTAAATATTTCAGCTTCTTTCCTAGAGCCTCCCTAGATCTACTTATCCCTAACTAGGATCACCCTAATCGATTCCAAGGTCTCTTTCAGGACCCCTCTCCTCCAGGGGTGGGGTTGAGACAACACCTCATGTTGACCCTATTTTAGCTCCATCATGGGATTCCCTTGTTTCCTAGATCACTCTTCATAGATATCCCACCGACCACTCTTCTTCTCCTACAGCATACTCACTGGCTCGACCACTTGAATGTTCTTCCACAAAATTTCATCTAGGTATACTACCACCCAGTTTCTAGCATAGTTCATCAATAGGACAGCGTAAACATTGGTTGGTGGTAGTATAATAATCTCTTTTGATCCTACATACATCAGCATCCACCAGATCTAACGAAGGATACAGGGATACCACTCCTCATGGACCAACATTTAGACTCTCTTAATCACACATTGGAGGCACCCAAACTTCCTGGAAAACTGGGATGGTGTGTATTGTTTGTAGTAGATGTGGCCACCAATCTTGGCCACCATAACTCTACCTATGAAACTCTATAGGTACTCCTTCTGTTACCATGTCCCCTGCAATTCATCCAACATCAGGCCAACTAGAGTTGAGAAGGGGTGGAAGTTAAATCTCACGTGGTTTTTAATTCTAATAATGGACCTAGTCTCATTAAGTACCATTATCTTGAATCTGACAATATTAAGCAGAGATGGCCGCATACCAGCATTCAACGGAGTGATAGATTTTGGGAATTCATAACCCCCATAGTGAACCATGATCTATCCATGAAAGAACTAGAATGGGCCATTGATTCTCCTAGGTGTTCTTCCCCTCAACACATAGCCTAGAAGGTTGTGAAGTCAGGCCAGCATGATAACCCATAAGTTGACTATGTTATCGATTTTCAAGATTTTCATAATCACTAGTGTCCCTGATCACAGTCCCATATGTGTGTCCCTGACCGAAATCATCCAGCCACTTAGAAAAGTGGCAAGGAATGCAGTGTAGTGGATCAGTGGCTCCCAACCTCCCACCATGCTATATCCCCATTGATCAAACTACCCCTATTCTAGGATCAACCAATATGGTCCTGGGCCCCTCCTATACATCTTTATTGAGCACTACTTTCCCTATCCCATCATCTTCATGGATTAATTCTTCTTCAAAAACATATCTAACCACACTTTGAATAGAATTTCCTTGTATAAGATAGAATCATGATTCATCATTTTCTTCAACACTTCCAAGAGGTGTTGTGAAAGGAGAGAAGTTTGTTTCGCATCATCCCATATGTTCTATGATGGAAGGAACTCATCTAGCTATAACCCATATAGTGGGATACCTCTAATTAATTGAACACTCCACAAGCTTATTCTCACCTCCCCATGATGTAGATGGAAGGTGTTCGTGTCTAGGGACCATCGTCTAAGAAGCTCCGGCACCAGAACTTGTTGATGTTAGAAGTGGAACTGCAATTTCCACACTTCCTCTTATAGTTTGACCTTATGTATCTCTAACCCATACTCAAAATAAATATAGTATACCCAGTACACCAAATTCCACTTATAGGTAAAATTTTAGCCATACTGTAGGTCCCAGTCCTTGTGTTAGCCCCTGGTGTTTTCCCATATCCTGCTTTAAAAATGTTGATGTAGTGGGTAGGAAATTCTTCAACCTCTGGATCCTAACCCATAACTACCTCAATCCACCCTTTTCACAAATATACGACCATGATATCATGTTCCCTAGTGATGTGGTCATGAATAGAGATATTCTGATGGTTTATCTTGTACTCACACATAAACCATGATCTCAGCGTGTTGGCTTCTAAGCCTGAGACATTCACATCTTCCACCATCCCAAAATTCCATATTGGAAGGTTGTCACTTAGAGGATATTTCTTTTGTTCCTACATCATCATGACTATGAGTATATAATTGTCTAAAACCACCCTCCAATATTGAGTGATCTGAGGATTCCCCACCATTTCTATTCTATGGGCAGTGGAAATGGATTTGATGTCAATCGGGTTCTGTTGGTGGGCCATTTTAGATGGGTTTAGAAATTCTAATGGAGGTATGTGGAAGAAGAAGTTTCTAAATGAAAAAGGTGATTCAGAAAATAATTTTAGTAGAGTGTGTGCAAAAAAAGGTTTGGTTGTAAAATAAGTTGCAAGAAAGTGGTTTTCATGAAAGAAGAGGCTGAAAGTTCGATGTTTCACACAAAAGGGAGACTTACATGCATGAGAAAAAGATACCTATCATAAAAGAAGTCAATTTACCATATAGAGGAGCCTCTCATCCTATTTATAGGCATGGACCAGAATCTTGATCATGTACTCAAGCCTCCTGCATGACCAACCATCAAATTTATATGTACCCATGAGAATGGACCACTTTCTTCTGCATTTCCATCAGAACCTGGACTTTTTGTCCCCTTTCATCTCAAATTATTAGGGGGGTATTTTTTAGTGCTTAAATTTCATCCAAAATACCCCTATGGAAAATTTTGGATTAATCAGGCATATAGTCCACCTCTAAGGATCATTCTGGGGTCGATGAGCAAGGTGCATGCAAGACCACATTCCTCGTGCAAATCTTTTATGCAACAAAGGTGGCGGGATTTCTCATATTCTCTACCAAGTTAATTAATCCATTAAAATCTATATCATGAAATAAAACATGGTTTCACATGATAAATGAAATCTATTCATAATAGCCCACCATGTGCACCAAAGGTGACGTCAATCCAATAACATTGTGCGACGAATCCCCCACAGCCAAGAAATACCTCTCATACAAAGACTCTTCCACACCCAAGGCCTTGTGTTCCCAACATAGAGTATTTTGGCTATAAATATAAGTTCACCCCCCCCCCCTCCCTTGGGTAGGCTCTTTGGGTGATAAAACTTCACTCTATTGTGCATAAAAGTAATCTTCCCCGATGGTGTGCAACATGGACCACACAAGGTAGATAATATTGCATTACAGACCTCTTGTGGACCCAAATTTGACATGGCCTATAGTTGAGTAACCCTCGCACAACTTCTCTTAACATAGTTTATGTGTATGAAAAATAAATTTCTTGCGTGAAACCCTAATATGCATGAAACCCAAATTTTTTCACACACCTTATCCTTTAGGCTCCATGGAATTACCTTGTGCTAGATCCCATGGATCACGCAACTCTTCCATGAAACCCTCCAAAATTTCGTGAAAAAACTTCCAAGTCCCTTACCTAATGTCCCATATTCCTCCAGTGCACCTGTTATATAAACTATTGCTTCTAACCATGGGTACTCTAACCTTGGTTGCTTATGAGAATGGGGAATCTAATTTGGAACTCATGACTATCCAATCCTCCCATCATTGTACCCTGGAAGTGCCAACTCCATGCCCCACCCAAAGGCACGTGAGTGGTGGTCACGTAATCCCATGGGGTAAGGAGTGATTCCACCCACATATGAGCTGCATGACATTAAACTTCCTAACTCCACATCCTAGTCATACGATGTTAAACTACAAGAAAATTTCCTCAACGCATGAAGTTGAAATGTAGTCTTACCCTGTGTGATAAGCACAGGATGATCCATGTATGAGTGGCATAGGATGACCTTTAATAGGATGTTCTATGCATCGCTCACATGGAATGAGATCCTCTAGGCATCCCTCTTAGTGTAAGTCCCCTAGTCTTTCTTGTGGTAGGTAGAACTATTTCTCCTATTATCCACTCCCTTTCCCTTTGGGTTCTATCATCCATCCACCAGTAGATAGATTATATCATGTGATCTTCATATCTATTGCTTCCTCTTTTTTCTCATACCAAGGATGACTCATGTGGTCCTAAAGGTTAGTGGTGATCATGATATCTGCATGACCCAAACCTCCTTGGGACTCCTATAAGGTGTAAGAACCAACCTTTCTAAGCTATGTGGGATTTGATTCTCATCTAGATGGGATATTTTGGAAGCCTCCATGAGGTCCAAAAATGACACCCCAAACAATCCAGATTCATCTCAAGGGACATTATGACTCAATTCTCTCTAGTTCATATCCTTGGTAAGATCATGATCCCTTGCCCAAGAGACCATATCTCCTCCAGGTCCCATGGGAAGCTTCAATGTTTAACCCCCACACCATACCTCATCTACTTCCCTTCTATGACATGAGAATCCTTACCTCTTGACATTAAACTCCATGGATCGGTCCTATCACACAAACTTAAACTATGGAATCCAACTATATGTGTTTTGATCTCTGTATTCTAAATAGGGTAGGTAAGAAGCCTCCTTGAGGTTAAATCCTGACCAATGGTAAAATTAGGTGCTTCCTCATTAGGACTTACCTCCTTTATCTTCCTCAAGGGGTGTTCTGATCAACTCTTCGGGTCCACCTCAAGGGGCACCCAACCAACAGTAACTTAGGTGATCCCTACTTGGGACACATATCTCTGATTCTTCTCAAGGGGAATCCTAATAAACCATTTGGATTTGTCTAAATGGGTGTCTTGACTCATTCATCCCAAATCCATGTTAAGGGACATTATGGTTCACCACCCAGGTGTGACATCTTCCCTCCTCATGACACACCTCCCTGGTCCACCTCACGGGGCGTCCTGATCAACCTTTTAGAATCTTCTCAAGGGGAATTCTGATCCATCCACCCCAGATCATCCTTTAGGTGTGTTCTAGTTCATCATGGTGTGACATATTCCCTCCTATGGACACACATCTCGTATCTATCTCAAGTGGCATTCTTATCCAACCTCCAAGTTTTTCACCAAGGGGTGTTCTCACCCATATACCCAGGTGTGACATCTTCCCTCTTATGACCAAACCTCATGTATCCATATCAAGGGAATTTTTGATCCATCCATCTAGGATTCACCTCGAGGGTAATTCTAAATAAACCACTTAGGTGATCCCACTAGTGATGTACCTCCCTTATCTGCCTCAAGGGTCATTCTGATCAACCATCTAGAATCATCTCAAGGGGTGTTCTGACTCATCCATCCTAGATCTATCTCAAGGGGATTTTTGGTTCAGTAAATTAGGTGCTCCCTCATAGGGACACATCTATCTGACCTTCCTTAAGGGGAATCCTGATCAACCTTTCATACTCATCTCAAGGGGTGTTCTAATCCATCCACCCCAGATCAACCTTAAGGGGTGTTCTAGTTCATCATGGTGTGACATCTTCCCTCCTAGGTATGAACCTCCTGGATCTGTCTCAAGGGGAGTTCTGATCTAACCATCTAGGGTTATCCTCAAGGGTAATTATCATCCATCAATCTAGGCATGACATCTTTTCTCCTATGGATACACCCCTTAGATCCATCTCAATGGAATTATAATCCATCCATCCAAGATTCACCTCATGGGGTTTTCTCACCATACCACTTAGGTGATCAACCTAGGGATGTACCACATGTATCTGCCTCAAGGGTTGTTATAATAAACCATCAAGATTCATCTCAAGGGATTTTATGACTCATATATCCTAGATCTGTCTTAGGGGGCATTCTAGTTCAGTAAATTATGTGCTCCCTCTTATTGGAACACCTCCCTGATCTACCTCAAGGGGAATTCTGATCAACCTTTTAGACCCATCTCAATGAGAATTCTGATCTATGTTGTCCCCAAAATACTTTGAACTTGCACCCATTCCCATAATATGTTAAACTCATGCCCCAATCCATCTCAACCAGACATTCTCATCTATCTCTACAGATGTATAACTTGTGACATAACCCAAACACATACTCCATACATAGGTGTGGGATTCCCAAGGTAAAAATCCTTGGAATATTTATGCAACTATATTCACTACCTCATGATCAATTTGGTATGACTTTTGTTATGTTCCCTAAGATTCCTTACAAGATATGGCCTCCCAGAGGAAGAATATAGGTGACCAATGTTCCCAACATCTATACATGCACAGTGATTCCCAACATGACTAATCTCATGACCAAATATTTCTATATTGTCAAGACAAACACAATATGTCTAGATAAAAGTAGTGTAATTAACTAACATCCAAAAAGAGATGGCATTGAGAAAGAGTTTCATGAACATGACTTAACTTTATGAGGAAGACCCAGATTGGTGATGAGTTCCAAGGAGGAATCCCTGAAAGGAGGAACCAATATCTCATCTTCCCATTTTGAGCAAGGATCCTACATCACTATTAAAAGTGATGAAATCTTCCCACATTTGGAAAGAGTTAATATGGGGAAACAAATCTTCAAGCATGTTCA
Organism: Viscum album; assembly: GCA_963277665.1. Taxonomy (NCBI): domain Eukaryota; kingdom Viridiplantae; phylum Streptophyta; class Magnoliopsida; order Santalales; family Viscaceae; genus Viscum; species Viscum album. The sequence continues at coordinate 1,387,257,008 of OY728123.1, forward strand.
TCGTAGGCTGATGTGCAGGCATTCCTTGGAAAAATCATCGGAAATAGAAATGGAAATTATTTCACTTGATTATACCAAAATAATGAATTCAAAGTAGAATCATGTTAAAAAAACTTAAATAAAATTTTTTACATGATAATTACACTAAACTAGTATAATAAAAAGTGTTTTAACTACCACTCCAAGTTTTTATAGCTCTCACAAGTTAAACTCCCACTATTTAACTCGCCATCGAGAGGATGAGGAGGCTTGGTAGAACTTTTCCTTAATCATTGACCTCCATATAAGGATAGGGTCCTCTAGAAATTATATTATTAAGATAAGAATACATTAGATCTCCAAAATGGAAAATATTTCCCTCTAGTTGAACTTGAAAATGGGGTTCCCAAGGTGACAATTTATAGGCAATGTAAAAGGTGGTTTTGGGCACCCTAAATTTCAAACACCACTTGGCTTGTGGTTTTGGGATATCAGATAGACTTATCTCTCTTTTGAAAAAACTACAAATTTATTTCCCTAATTCTTGAATATCTTAACTAAAAATTTAGAATAATTTCAAGGCCTACATCCTAAGATATGGCCAAATTATAGAAGTTACCTTGATACTATGAAAAGTGAATATTATCTCTAATAATGTCACATTTTAGACCTCAAAATTAATGAATTGAGATCTCTAGTCTTCTAGATAAATCTATCCCACAATATTTTTCATTCACCCATTGAATTTCATCATGGGATCTCCAAATCACCTCCTCCTACAAAAAAATAAACAAAACAAGTAAAATTTACCATTTTAAAAGTAATTAAAATTAACTATTTTAATGAAATAATAATTGAAATTTATTATTAAATTTTAAAATTTTAAGATAAAAACTTTCTATCACTGTGGTATAAGGGTGAAATAAAACATTGAATCATAGTGTGATCATGTATGGGCCTTAAAAATTCACCATATATATCCAAATTATAATAGAAATTAAACTCCTCATAGTTCATATATTTCTCACCCACTAGTGAATAAGAAATCAAGGTAAAAAAAATTTGGGATGATTTCCATGAGTAATGGAATATTGGAAACAATATTAAGGGGTATGGCCTTATGGGATAGGAAGAAAAAAGGTACTAAGAGGGTTAGTGTCACCATTAGGATCCAGATGATCACATGAATTCCATGGGGTTATGTGATTATTATATAGGATATAGGGTTATTATGATCACATGAAGTCTAGGAGGTCACACAATCATGTAAAGGAAAGGGGAGGTCATCTTGTAAAGACATAGGGGTTGTATGATCACATGGATGGAATTATGTTGGAAAATCGTGCAACACAATCATGTGACTGGTAGGTCATCACAAAATCATGTTATATAAGGTTCATTAGGTGATCAGAACTTACTTTGGTGGTCTTATGTCAAAGCCTTATGTGAAAAATTTATGTTATTGTCAAACCATACTTTAAAATTACATACCTAATTTTTAAACAGCAGTCTTTGAAATTGAAACAATCCATAACTATATAAATTTCACTCTCTTCATGTATCCAATTCCAAGATCCATATTTTTTGTGAGTATTGGGGAAGGTATTTATAGGAATCAAACCTTATACATCTTTATCACCTTTTAATGAAGGTAATCCACATACCCAGTCTTGAGGTGATGGAATATTGTTCACATAAATTGGCAGTGTCTCATGCACCTTGCATGACTAGGTCACATGTCATTAATGATGTTACCTGGTTCATTTCATAACTAATATAGATCAAGACATAGGACCATAATGAGCATCCTTTGTCACTTGATTCACTTATTCTTGTACATTCACAAGTCTCCAAGATATCATGTGAAGATCAATGACTGCATGAAGTCCATGTCATGGATAGCCTCGATTGTGTGAATCCTTCAGTGTTAAGTGATCATGTATCCACCAAGAGGCATCACATGAAGAATGGATATTTCCTAATAACTCTTTCACATACAACCACCATTTTATTTTCCTTTACGTGTCATGTGAATTGTGTGGGGTTACATGATTTCATGTCCCTTTATAGGTTATGCAATCATGTAACCCGTTCAAACTACCCTAAAATGGTCATGTGGTCCATGCATTAAGTAAAATTTATCTTATTTACCTTTGAACTAAAAAGGAACTTGTGTTTTGGATATTTTCTCAACTTTAATTTTTCAATTATTGTCTGGAGGGCATCAACAAGAGTTCATGTCCCGATGTTTAGTCTACCAGAAAGTGGAGGTTAAACATTGTGTTCTCGGTGGTTTGATCCAGCTGTTATATGTTTCTTAGTGTAAGTGGGAGAAAATTTTGATAGAATTTTTCACTATTTTACCTTGATATCAAGGAGGATATAATGATATCTAGGTGATATAAGACTGATTGAAAAAATTGGATCACTTATTAGTGATCAAGGAGTTGAGTTAAGTGAAGTTTTTTTTGAGGAAGTATCTAGAGGAGTTTGTAAGGCTTAATGGATTCACAAGGATGATCATCTCTGATCATGATATTTATTTCACCTCCAGAGTGAGGATAGGTCTTCAGTATTATTTTTTATCTCATTTTTTCCTTAGCACAACTTTTTATCTGTATATGGGTGGTTAGATAGACAAGACCATCCAAGATCTTTAATACATGTTGCATGATTGTGTCCTAGATTTTATAGGTTCATGGGTGAGGAACCTACCTTTGGTTGATTTTTTTATAATAATAGTTATTAATCAACCATTAGTATGGAACCATTTAAATATTTGTATATATGAACATTCCATTATTCCTAATCTAGACCAGGGTCAGAGAGTCAACAATTCTCGAGTTAGAACAAGTGATATGCATGAAATAGATAGTTTAGGTGATTTTTAATAGGATTAAGAAAGTGTAGAATCATCATAATTCCTATGTTAGCTATGTGGGAAAACCTAAAAAGTTCGATGTTAGATATCATGTGTTCTTAAAGGTGACTCCTCATCCTGGGAAGTAAAGGTTTGGTTCTGTGAGTAAGTACTTCACCACAGATGAGTAAAATTCATGATTTTTTCATGTTTCATAGCTTTTTTCTATCTCCATGATGAATATAATGTTATTTATTGGGGTAAGATTTATGTTGATGGTGATTTGACCCTTGAGAAGTAGAATTCAAAGCTCTAAGACCACCAGAAGAAGGCATTACATGGGTGTGTTATTCCCTTAGTGTTTTCCCTGTGGTGGAATGGTGGCATGGAGGAGAGCACCTAGGATCATAATTCATAGATATAAATTTATTATCCCAAGTTGTTTGTTACTTAGTTTTTCTTATATAAATATTATTTTTTGATTTTTACATTTATCTAGTTTATGAGATAGTTTTCACTTCATTGATGCCTTATTTATGGAATTTTCCATATTTGATAGATGTCTCCCCCAAGAGGGTATTTGGGAGTTGGTTTTTAGTGTTCCATAGTTTTGTGACTTATTCCTATATATGGGATGGTTATGTTCTTATGATGGTGAGATTTTTGAGAGGAATTACATGAGGTGGTTTTCTAGACAACCCTTTTTTTCTTTTCCTTCTCTCTGGGTTTGTTTTTAAATTCTTGAGTGAAATAATTATTTGATAGGTATATAATGTAAGGGATAAAATTATTTTATCCCATTAATTTGTGTGTTTTAGGTGTTGGAGGTGAAGAGAAGAGTCTTAGAGGAGAACAGATGTGCATTAAGATGAAATTTTAGTATCAAGCCAAGATTTTGGCGTGGAGGCTTGTGTTACATTATGGATCCCAATAAAAAGATAAGGTTGTGGAATGGACAAAGATCTATGGAGTAGAATCTCGGGGGAGTTTTGGGTGCTTCTTAAAATTTTATTACCCTTACATTGTGGGTGTTAGGCTATGGTATGGAATCTTGGGAGGAATGTTTCAATGGTTCTACATTTCTCAGGGTCACTATGTTGTGGAGCTATGTTGTGGCATAACCTCCTTATTTGGTCATTATAATTTTCAGTGTGTATTTTCATTTGTGTTGTGGTACTTTTATTAATTTATAGGATTTTTTTCATGGACTACATCATGTTTCTTAGATGAGAATTTTACTAGGTGTCTTGCAATGTGTTCTCTTACCTTACGTTGTAATTTGTCCCTATGCCAGCACCTTTGCACCATTGTCCAAGGCATTACATTGTGGTCTTTTAATTTTTGGGTTTCCTATAAGTTACTGAACCCCCTTTAAACTTGTATTTCTCCCAAATTTTTCTCTCAAACCCTAGGTTACCAGGATATATTTTTGAATGCCTTTAAATTCCATTTGATTGGATTCAACACCCACCTTCTAGAGATCAATTTGTGGTAATCTGAGGTGAGTTTTCCCTCTTTCTCTTATGTTTTATTCTCTGTTAGGATTTTTTTTTCTATAATTATACCTTTAAATTATATTGAATTTGATCTATTTAATTATAATTAATTTATTTATATTCTTTTTAGTGAATTCGTGGCATGACGTCCTTGGAAGTTTGTAGATTCCTAGTAGGAGATGTGATTGATGATCTTCATTGTTGTTATATTCTTATTAAAAGAATGTTGAAAACCTTGAGGTAGGGGATTCATTGGTTATCCATGTTTTATGTGAAATAATAAATTTATCATGGTTTATCTCATTAGGTAATTTTGGAATTAATTTTAATTAAGATGAAACCATAATTAAAGAAAAAATGGTTTTGGGTTGTAGTGATCGCATGTGTTTACACCATGTTAATGGTTTGCCTATGGATTTTATAGATAGTGTACTATATTTTGTTATTATATGGTTTATAATATTTTATATGATTGGTAATTGGATAAATAATTCAAATATGGTAATTCTTATTAGCTAATAAATAAATAGGTTTGTTAATTTTTATCATTCTTTGTTATATTTTATAGAAATAAAAGTGATTCTTGAAGAATGTTTAAATAAAATATAGTTATTGAAAGTTGATGCCTTAGGTTTCCTATGGATATAACATATATTAAATGAATTTATTAATTCAATATGGTAACAAATTTTTTGTTTTCTAAAGATAATTTATTGGTTCTAAGTGATCATGTTTTCTTATGAAGGATGAATGTCGTGGTTATTGGTCCTAGATACTCTGTTGACTATTTTTTGTTTGTTTTATACCTTGTGTGTTTTCTATATATGTGAACATTATGATATGAAATGATGTCATATTAGGATAGATAGTGGTTTATAAATATTTTTTCAGGGAGTCCTAGGTTTGTGGTAGCAGTTGTCGCCTATGGAGGCGGGATGGATAGTGATATATATGGTAGTGTCGAGTATGGCACTAGGACTGATAGATCAGGTTAAAGTTATACCTTCCCATTATTTGTTACATTAAAATATAGGATACTTACTTGTTGATGAATCTGATTTAAAGTTCATATGGCTAGGTTTCTTGTTTATACTTTCCTTTCCCCGCTACTTAAACATGGCTGGATATGCATGGATTATTATCTTTTTTAGTAGATTAGGATGAGTTGAGTACCTAAAATTATGGAATATTGATGTTAAATGAATTAACCCATAGGTTTAAAATATTAAAGGAAATACATATGATTAAAATTCTTGAGGAACCTTGGAAGAGGTTGGATTATGCCTATAGGGTATGGATTTCAATTAATAATCATGTAAAATTAAATGTTCATCATAATAATTAATTAAATGTAACTTGAAATTTTTATGTTCTTATAGGATATCTAGTTTTTAGAAATGGAAACCAGGACTTAGATTGATGATATATGTGGTTGAGGTTAAATCTAGGTTGTTTCCCATAGCATGGTTTGTGAGCTATATATATACTCTATATGTTATGTGATTTCATACACTACACCAACCATGTCCATAGGGAAACTAACACGGGTGGAATCTAGAGGTAATTTTCCCCAATTTCTAGTTTAGTGAGGAACATAGGGATAACTACCCATTTTTTTCCACTCTCTTTTAGTAGTATCATATGCTGGTATGCATAGTGGTTACTTTACTATATATGTGTGTATAGGGTTGTTATGTTATGTGGTTATTTCCACATACATGTATCTCCGGATATAGTATCCTAAGGATTATTATAGGTATGTTGTTTATAGGTTGTGATTTATTGAGGTATAATAAATTGTTTATGGGTTGTGGTGGCTCTTAGAAACTACTTTGTTATTATCTATAGATGTCGATATTGATGGATAGATGATGAGATGCACAGGGTGCATGGTATGTTAACATTTTCCAGGTGCTTTCTGGTAGGATTTTTTATTGGTGAGAGATGGCTCAGGACATGTGATGTTGGGACATACCAGAAAACTAGTGGGGAACTGGTAATGGGGTGCCTTCAATTTCATTATTATTTCAGATATTATATTATTAATTGTATGTGATATGTAGTGATAGGGACATTGTGATGCTTGAAACTTATCATACATGATGATGTGATGTGTTTGCTTCACTTATTCATTCATTGGGATTTAGTATGATTCCTTATATTTTTTATTAGAGGCTTTGGGGAGGATCCCACTGATTATACCTATTATTCTCACACTACATCTATATAAAATATCATTCAGGTCCTTGGGTTCTGGTTAGTGATCAGTCTAGAAATTATTAGCTTGTAGATTTGTGTAAAAACTATTTAGGCTTCGAGGTCACTACCAATGATTTTTTTTGCTACCTGTTGTTTCTTTGGTAGTTGTTCTAGTTTGTATGACATTACATGAATGTATTGGGATATTTTATTTATATTTATAATTAGTTGTTTGGTGGTATCATATTATCTTATGTTCCTCATTTTCTCTTATAGGGTAATTCCTCCTATCGTGTGTATGATATACCCACACTACTTGTCGCTAACACGTGGACTATTATAAGTGGTCTTCGGGCATCATTATCTCCCTTCTCTCATTTTCATCCTGGGAGGGGTACCTTTGGGTGGAGGGGGTGTGACATGTTTTCATTTCAAATTTTCTAAAAATAAATTTTGAATGTGATATTTAACTTCTTCTTTTATTACAATGTTAGAAACATGTTCTAAAAGATCTTTGACATTTTCATTTCCATTTTCCTCTATCTATGAAGGATTTATTTCCTTGTAAGTTATTTTGTATTATCACCCTCTAAAAGTTATTATGAAATTTATTTTGGGGTGATTTTCTTTTAGGTATAAATTATTTATATTCTTGAAACCAATTTTGGATATACCATCTATAAAAATTGGGAACCCCTTTTTCTTTATATGGGTTCTTTATGATGCAATGATTGATTGGTTTCGATTGGCACATATATGTCTTGATTATTGATGGTTGGGGACCTATATCATCCTCTAATGAATTGGTTAGAATTTTGTATCTTATGAGACATGTATATGGGGGTAAAATTAATTTTCACCACAAATAATGAGTGTGAGTAGTGACTCATGGAGGCATGAGTGAAACTAGTGACTCAAAAAAAGAGATGATACCATGTGCTTGTGTTTGTTCCAATTGTTATGCTATGTTTCAAGGGAATGTCACAGTTCCATTATATGTATCTATAATTATTCTCCATGTATCATGTTTATTATTTCATGATTAAAAACTCATTTCCATGGTATATGTTTGTTCATTTGATATTTCATATCCTTCTATTATGACTTATTGATATCCCACAAATCATCATTAATTTCCTATAGGGATACACAAATTTAATAATTTATATTTACTCAAATAGATATGACTAACTAATTAAATATAAAAAGTAGTTATTTCAAAGTCAAACCCATGAAATGGTGTAAGAATATTTTAGGAAATTTAAAAACAATTTATTTGAGTTATTTTGAAGAAAGGAAGAAAAGAAAGCAATCTTTGGTTCTGAAATCAGTTTGCAAAATTTTTCCTGGGTTTTTTAAATTTAGGGTTCGGGTTCTAATGAATTTAGAAATTAAATTGGTTGATCATGATTATTATTAGAGTTGATATGAAGGAGGTCCTTAGTCTTGGTATCCCCTCCTTAACACATAAATTCCCCATTTACCATGGTTAAGTATTTTAGGGTATTGATGAATTAAGTTTTCCTGAAACTATTTTTAAATATAATTACCCTAAACCATTCAATGGTCATGCCTAATTTAGGGTAATTAATTGCATAACTAAAAATATAATTTCTATATTCTTATATTAATTTTCATGAGATTGGAAGATGAAAGAAATTGGATTTAAATTTTGATTTAAACAACCTAGAACATGAAGAAAAAAATTAAAATAAATTCACAACACTCTCCCCCTTTATCTACATCACCCAGCATAAAGTTGGGACATACTGTAACTCCATGATATTTTAAAAGATTAACATAATGTTTGATAGAATATATGACACACAACACCAAGATTATAATATAATGTAACACCCCAAGACTTTCTGATATATTTCTTTTAAAATAAATTCAATCTCTTTGATAGCTTGTGATGCACGCAACACCGGGTTTAAATGAAACACGGTACTCTATTAAAATGTTATTATTTAAACATGACCAATATAACATACCTGTTAAGTTGGAAGGTATGAATATGAATAAATAAATTACAAAGAATATCTGGTTTATAAATTTATAAAATAAATTCAATGGATGTTTATTTATTATAAATAAAACTATAATCATTTTAAAGAAAAAGAAATGTTTTCATAAAACTATATTTTTCAAAATGGTGGTTTAGTCATGCTTTGCACACATAATTTAAAAATAATTTTTAACACTTTTATAAAATAAAATTTAAAAAATAAACTTCATTTTTTAAATCTTCATGTTATATTATCTTTGGGTGAATTTTTGAGAATTTTCTGAAAAGATTAATTTTTTGATTAATAGTGAAAAATACTTATTTTTATTGAAAACTGTCTCTTCATATAAATTATTTAAAAAGTTAAATTATAATTTAAATTGGTTTTAAAGTAAAATTAGTTCAATTATATTATAATTTAAATAATTTTTGTAATTTTAATAAATTTCATATTGAATTTTGATATAAAAAACTTTTTAAACTTTTGAAAATGTTTCTTTGGAAAAAACGTTTTTGATGTGTTTGTGGGTTTAATTTTCAATAAAATTATACCACTTCTATAAATAGAATTTTGAAAATTTTATTAAATATTTAAAATTATAATAATTTATATTTTCTAATAAATTTAACTTAATATTCTACTATTATGAATATTACAATAATTAAAAATTAATTATTGAGGTTAAAGTAAAAATAGGTTTACCAGGGGTTAAACTTAGAATATAAGGGTTAAAAGAGACTAAAAACTTATTAAATTACCATTGTATGGTCATATATTGATCTTATAACCTATATGCTTCAATAATTACCAATTGTTAGGATTTTTTATGATAAAACATGGGTTTAATTCATTTTTTTCAAAAATTCCAAGTATGCCATATCCCCCACTTATAAAGGGTCACCTCCTCTCCTCTCCACTTTGTAAAACCAAAACCATTTGGTTAAGAAAATACCTATAAAAAACCTTAACTAATTCTCTCCCAACATATTATAGGCATTTTTTATTATAAATCCAACCTAGGAAGGATTTTAATGAAAACTTAAAGAAGTTCCCTAAAAAAGAGGTAACGTTAAACGAGCGTTTAAATTTTATTTCTTCTTCCACCAATTTCAAAAATTATTCAATAATGATAATATAATAACAAAAAAATCTCCCATATACTTATATTTTATTATGATAATATCATTACATACATCAATCTTATCTTTCATTAAGTGGGAAATGAAATGTTCATTGAATGTACGGCGGACTACCGGCTCGCGAACCAATATAGTTCATTTTCCATCACTAACCCTCATGGATGGATATAAGGATGTATTTAACATATTTATATTATATTTATGACATAATTATACCTATATAGTTGTAATATCATATATACATTCTTACTTTCTATTCCATGGGGGGATATGATAACGTCGCTTGTGTGTACGGTGGATGACTGCCTCGCGAATCGATGTGATTCGTTTTTTCCTTACGCTTTACATGGAAGTTAGTAAGGTAAAAATTGATTAATATATGTGATATTTATTATGTAACCATAATTTTGGTAATATAATATCACATATAATTTTTTACCTTCCAATATGTTGGAAAAAAATAATATCGTTTGTGCGTACGTGTGGACAACAGCCTCCATGTAGTGATATGAAATGTTTTTCATTTTATTTTTAGATGGATAGTAATAAGGATGTATTTTATTAATATAAATTATGTATATTAAATAATAATTATTCTATAAATTTTAATTCATATTTATTTTCCTTTTGTTTAATCTATTGAGAAAAAATGGAAACATCGTTCATTTGTACATACGGCTTACTGTCTCCATGAACGGTGAAATCCATTTTTTATCTCTAAAATTTACAGATTATTATAAATAAATATAAAGAATATATAATATATTTATATAATGTTTAAAATTATGTAGATTATGTAACTATGATCAAAGTAAAAGGATATAAATTATCGAACCAAGACATACATGAAAAATGAAAAAATTATCACCCAAAATAGTGAATTATAAAACTAATTGATAATAAAAGGGCGATAGAATACTATAAGTAAATAAAATATGATATTAGATATATGATTATGGTTCTTTAATATATTTATAATAATCCTATATTTATTATACATGATATTCAGATATATATGAAGGAAGTGAAACTTGAGATAAGAGTTTCTCGTCTCACTTTTACTTCTGTAAGACATATGTCATATTCACCACTTATTATTTTATATGGTGTATATAATGACCCTTTTGATATGTTATATGAAGAATATATTTCTATTAATGTTTTTTAATGTTCTATTTTTTTATTCCTTTTGCAGGTCTTACAATTAAAAAGTTACCAAAGTGGTAAAAGGTTTATATTTCAATCTAATTTTAATCAGAATTTTTTATACTTGAATTTCCATTGAAGAAAATTATTTTATAATTGAATAATAAACCAATTTAATTTTATTATCCTCCAGTTATTCATGTTTTTACAAGTAATGGTACCATATTACTCTCTTTGGTACTGAAAAATTATTTAGAATTTTTTTTAACAAAATCCAATTTATTTCTCTCTTCAGTCGAAAATCCTTTTTTTAAACCATGTTTTATAAGAAAAAATCAAAAATATTTTTAAAATTATCCAAATGATTTATTAAATAAATTTTTATCCATTTTTTAATATCTAAAAAATGAAATGAATCTTCATGTTTTTTTAAACAAGTCCTATTTGACTTTTATCAAAAATGTGAAAGGAATGTTTGTTTCAATGTGTACGGCATGAATAGAATTTCCTATCATCATTACCAACAAATATTTTAAAGATTAATTTATAAGTTTCAAAGGTTATTTTCAAATAATATTATTTTCAAAAAAAATTGTTAACTTTTAGTTTTAAATGGTTATTTTCAAAGTGAAAATGTTATTTTCTTCAATAATGTTTTAAAGGAAATTTTCATGGAATTTATATTCATCAATGACAAAAACATTTATTCTACTTATGATTAGCTAGGGATATATTTTAATTAAATAATACTTATTATTTATTTGGATGGTTTCTGATCAGTTTGACTGGGGATTTTCTATTTTATTACCATTCACCATATTACTCTGGATGGTTTATAATTATGTTTATTGATTGGGGTAAGTATTAACATTTAGTATGTTATTTTTTTAATATGAATGTCTATGTTTATTATGTTTAACTATTTTTAAATGATAAATTAATTGGACTAATTAAGTGATGGGTGGGGCCTGGAATTACATAGCCCCTTGGTGTATTGACAGATCTAATGAGACAAATCAGTTGACCAAATCAAATGGGTTTTTAGATATAGTTTTAAAATGTATTGTTAAAGCTATTAATAGTATGTTTCATATTTTAAACATTATGAATTATCTCAATATGATATAAGTTATTAATGTTCATGTGATTATTATATTAATTAAAATATTCATGGATAACTTTCAAGCTCATGTGATTATTTATATGGATTTATTTGATCATAATTTATTCTTGGAGTATTATGCTCAAGTTATTATTTAAATGGAATTTGTTACTACTATTTACCTTTACATATTGATTATTCTTGTTTATTCATCATAGCTTCTGTTATATTCATACCCTTACCGAGTATTTGAACTCACCCATTTATTATTTTTTATTGTCCCCATGATACCAAGAAGTGTTTTGTGATTGATATAAAAGGATATGCTAAGGAGATTAATGGAATTATCAAATAAAATACTATTTTGTATTTTATATTTTCAAATTTATGTTAAATTCAAGTATGTATCTAGTTTACCAAGGCTGCTAAATTGTATGGTCCTTCCGTACAGGATACCTTGTATCTAGTACCGATGTAACAAAGTAACCAACAACTATGGGATACTGGGTTCAAGGTATTTATAGTTCGTATCAAAGGAAGTTTTGTAGAAACCTTGGGTACTAGATTTAAGGAAACATAGATTAAGAAACCTTGGCGACAAGGACTCTTGTATTGTTTGCTTTTATGGTTGCATCTCTTTTGAATCACAGTTTTTTTTATGAACTTGTTTCAATTTCTGGGTTTGTCGTTGTTTGTAATGGGTTGCATCTCTCCCATGTAAATAGGTATTTCATTTGTTTCAATTTTAGGGGTCTTGACCCCCACCTTTAAAAAAATAATATCCTAAATTTTTGTAAAGGTAGAGATTATGTGGTTTTCCAAGAAATACATCCCTACCTGGATACTGCAAGTGGGAATGGTTTTGTAAAAGATATACCTAGGGGTAATAACTCTGAAAAATGTGTGGAATTATTGAATCTATTATTACCTAGTAAATGAAAATTTGCCTTACTTTGATCCTATTTTGACACTCCTGGGAAATATGATTTGGTTTGTTCACATTTTCTTTATGAACTATCATGAAGGATTTGAATAGATGATGACTATGAATAAACTAGGTTAAACCTAAGGTGTCATATATTGAAAATAAGGTGTCATTATTTATACATCCTATAAATGATTCTTTATGGCTATGTGATTTCCCACTATGATTAGTTTTGCTTACACTATTTGTTTTTTGTTTTAGTTGGTAGAAGGAACCAGAAGGAACTAGTTTAAAGTTGAATTTGATATACAATGTGTTGATGATAAACCAAATGGAATGATGAATAAAGTGAAGGATATTATAATTATTCCTAATCAATTATCACGATATATGATTAAAAACTTTCACCTTAACCAACTCTTGAACATGCCAAAAAAAATGAAGGATGTTGTTCACTAAGAGCTCAGGTGGTGGATACCATAGAGAAAATAAGATTATGTTTCTTATATGTCAATAATTTGGGAATAATCACTAATGATAATTTCTTATAGGAAAAATAATGTGTTTTATGTGTGTGAATAATGGAACATAGTTAGAAATTTTCTAGGGAAAATGAAAAGTTTAATCAATTTAATGGATATAAATATCAGTCTTCCTATGGTATTTTCAATGAATTAATGTTTTAAATTTGGAAAGTATAGGAATTATAAAAATTAATGACCTAGGGGGAAATACCAAGAAGAGGATCAGAAAGGTTTTATGAGTAAATGATTTTTTTCTATTGATGAAGAGACTATGAATGAATTATGAAAGGAAAGAAGTGTTGAGTAATGAGATTATGAAACTTGGTTAATGGTGTACAAAGGAAGTGGAATGATTGATTTGTTTATGTTTTAAGATTCAAAGAATTATTTTGGTGAAGTATTTTATCAATGATATTCTCATTATAATAATTATTGAATTTATAATTATTTCATTGTTGTAGTTTTTATTTAAGGATCACAAATCATATGTTGAATGGTATCATGGAAATTGATTTAGTAGAAAATTTATCTTTTTATAAAACATATTATTTAGGAATTATAACCCTTAAAATGTTCAAGATTTTGACATAATAATGATAAAGAGATATTTATGGGATAGTATTGGTGACCTTGAAATTGGTTAGTGATTTGATGGTTTGTGTTATCTTGGTTGGAGTTTACTACTTGTTTGGATTTATGGGATATATTTGATAATATAGTATTTTATTTTTGGAAGAATTCATTTTTTTCATTACAATTTTATGGTAATCAAGGTATTCGTGTATTTGGAATGTGACATTAAGAGACACTTTATATTTTCTAAGGAATATAATGTTGATTTAGTGACCTTCCTTTTAAATTTTTGAACTTTAAATTTGTTTATAAATATTTTGGATGAGTCTTAAGGTTGACTATTTATGAAATGGATTAAATTTAACTTTGGGTGTTATTGGATAACTTTTTCAAATAATTTGGTTTTATTAAATACAAGATTAATGGCTTGTTATTATTTTATAGATCTTATGATCTTTTAAAAGTTAATTTTAGTGCCTAAGGCATGAAAAAAATAATCTTGAATACTCATCATTTAGAAAAAAATGAGATTGTGGTGGAAATGGTTAATGGGTGAAACTATACATGTCAAGTAAGTATATCTTCTTATGTTATTAGTCTAGATGGTAAAAAATCCCTCAAATCTAGGAAAAAGATATTGAAACAAAAATGTTATCCTATTACCTTTAAATATGAGGAATCAAATGGTCTCTTAACTCATCAAAGATTTATGGATTTTTGGTAATTCACTTTCTTATGGTCAATGATCTCAATCACTCACTATAATTATTTATGTTTTTCTTCCATGTCTATATCTGCACTTCCCATCAATGATCTACCATTTGGAAACCTAGTTATGTAATTTTCCCATATGATCTTCATACTTCCCTTTATATCTTATCAAAATGATTTTTTATTAACCCTTTTTAAGATATAGGTTTCTAACAATGGTATTTTCAAATTTCAAACCCTTGATTTCTAAGAACATGATTAATTTGTGAGGATACAATTTATTTAAGGGGTAGGATATAACACCCCAGGATTTTAAGAGAAACATCATGTTCGATAGTGTATATGACATATAATACCAATATTAGAAGAGAATGTAACACCCTGAGACTTTATGATATATTTATTTAAAAATAAATTCAATCTCCTCGAAAGCTTGTGATGCACGTAACACCAATTTTAAATGAAATGTGATACTCTATTAAAATGTCATTATTTAAGCATGACCATTATAACCTAACTCTAAAGTTGATAGGTAATAATACGAATAAATAAATTAAGAAAACTATATGGTTTACACATGAAAAAAATAAATTCAATGGTTATCTTTTAATTATAAATAAAATAATAATTATTTTATAGAAAAGTATATGTTTTCTGAAAAACTATATTTTTCTAAAAAACGGTTTAGTCGTTCTTTTCACACATAATTTAAAATTAATTTTTACCAATTTTAGAAAATTTATTTTAAAATTTAATCTTTATTTTTTAAATATGTATGTCAAAAATATCTTTGGGTGATTTCTTGAGAATTTACTTAAAATATAAATTTTTTGATGAATAGTGAAAATACTGATTTTTTATTGAAAACTATCTTTTTATTTAAATTATTTACAAAGTTAAATTATATTTTAAATTTATTTTAAAGTGAAATTATTTCAATTATATTATAATTTAACTAATTTATGTAATTTCAATAAATTTTATATTGAATTCTAGTATAAAAACATTTTAAACCTTTGAAAGTTTTTCTTTGGAAAAATCATTTTTTGACGCATCTGTGGGTTTAATTTTAAATTGAATTATGCCACTTCTGTTAATTGAATTTGGAAAAAAATTGATTTCATATTTTCAATCCGAATAATTTATGGTATCTAATAATTTTAACTTAATTTTTTACCATTATGAATAGTAAAAGCAGAAAAAATTAATTATCATAGTTAAGGTAAAAATGGGTTTACCGAGGGTTAAACTAAGAAGATAAGGGTTAAAGTGACCTAGAAACTTGTCCAATTCCATTTTTTGGACATATTTAGACCTTATAACCTCTAAGGTTTTATAATAACCTATTTCAAAAGCATGTGGCATGATAAAACTTGGATGTAATTCATTCTTTTCAAAAATTCCAAGTGTGTCATCTCCCCCACTTGTAAAAGGTCATCCCCTATCCTCTCCCCTTCACGCTTATAAAAACATTTGGCTTAGAAAATTCCTACCAAATTCCCTTACTTAATCTTCTCATAAAATCTTATAGAATATTTTTTGTTAGAAATACAAGCTAAGAAGGATTTTGGTGCAAACCTAAAGAAGCTCTCCAAATAAGAGGTAATAAACTTAAATGAGTGTTTAAATTTTATTTATTCTTCCACATCCTTCAAATATTATTCAGTCATGATAATATTATAACACAATTATCTTCTACATATTTAGATTTTATTATAATAATATCATTACATATATCCATCTCCTTTTCTATCAAGTGGGAAACAAAATCGATAATTGTGTGTATAACGGACTACCGCCTAACGAACCGATGTAGTTTGTTTTCCATCACCGCCTATCGCAGTTGCATATAATGATATATTTAAAATATTTATATTTTATTTATGACATAATTATACTTCTGGAGTAATAATATCATAAATAATATCTTACTATCCATTCTGTGGGGTGATATGATAATGCCACTCGTGTATATGGCTGAATACCACCTTGCAAAGTGATGTGATATGTTTTTCACTTACGCTTTATAGGGAAGGTAATAAGGTTCAAATTTTAATATCCCAAATTTTTTAAAGATAATAAAAACCCTCTTATTGATAATTTATAAGTATTTTTATGTGAAAATGTAATTTTTCAATAAAAATCACTTAATAAATGTTTTAATGGATTTTCATAAGGGTAAAAGCTCAGTTAACAACTTGGAATATTCTATCAAATATTTTTTGAGTCAGGAGATGAGTTAGTGTGAAATTTTGAGGTCCATAAAGCCTCGGTATAGAAGGAATAAAAATATTAAATATAATATATTACATGCACATGATTTATCCAAAATAATTGAATATATATCAAATGGTGCATCGTATGGGAAATACAAGACCACCATTAGGTTCGGGGCATAGTTTTTACCCTAGGTAGGGTATAACATTTGTGAACATTAGATGTTTGGTCAGGTCCCCTGTGAGGACTAGTTACTTAATATTTTCTTATATTATTATTTTTTTAAATAAATTAATATCACTCAAAAAGTGAGTCGTATGAGAAATATGATACCACTGGTAGGTCCAGAATACAAGATTTACCCCAGGCAGGGTATAACTTTCATGTGCATAGGGTATTTGGAAACAACACACCAGATAAAATGCTTTTTATTTTTAATTATTTATTTATTCTAATTTTTAAATAATAAACAAGTAATATCTCAAAAACAGTGTATTTTATGATAAATCCAAGACCAATATTAGTTCTGGAACACGAGGTTTACCCTAGGTGGGACAAAACATTCATGTGAAATGGGGGTTTTGTGTTATTTAATTTTTATATTAAATAATAAATTAATTTAATAATTAATACAATTTTAATTAATAAAATTCAATATTTTTTCATCTTATTCACTGTACACTAGAGAACCTCCATTGTTGATGAGGAGTAATTCCAAAAGCTTCTATTTCAAACCATTTTCACCTGTTTCAATCAGCAACACATTAAATAGATGAAATTAGTGACTTCATTTTAATTTTGGGTGGAAACGATGGTTCAAATTGGGTGTTTTGGTTTTTCTAATGTTTTATGCATTTTAGGGATTCAGAATACCCAAATCAATCCATTCTTCATTGATAAATTTCATTGAGTCCTAGGTATCCTGAAACTTCTTTCATGTGTTCGATAAGGGCTCTATAGATCAGGTTGGCCTCCCTTGCGTGCGTCCATTTTTTTACATGCAATTCTTCCTCCTTTTTCCTTCATGGTTCTCCTATCAATAGGCTAGATTTGTTTTTAATTTTCTTTATTTTATTTTTATTCATCCATTACTCATTTATTCCAAAATTAATGAAAAAAATGGTTGATATTAAACTAAAATGATAAAAACCGGGAATAATCAAGGAATAATTCCAAATAAATTATCTAAGGATAATTTATAAAAAAACTAAATTATCTAAGGTTGGTTTCATGAAATTGTTGGAAGAAAAATATAAAAATATTATCAAATGATAATTTCATAAAATTATCAAAAGATAATTATGAAGAATTTTCAAATGATAATTTCATTGAATTGTCAAGGATAATTCCACCGGATTATCAAATGATAATTTTAAATAAAATTATTAAAGGGTTAATTATTAAAAAAATTATCAAAAGATAATTACAAAGAATTATCAAATGATAATAATGAATAATTATCAAGTGATAATTATAATTAATTATCAAAGAATAATCGCATGAGTTTATCAAAGATAATATTATTCAATTTATTAAAGGATATTTATGATGTAATTATCATGTGGAAAAAGTATCAAATTTATCAAATGATGAATCCTAGATTATAAAACTATAATTTTTGGAATAAAAATTATCAAAGGATAATTTCATGGACTTATAAAAGGTTGATTTAAGATAAATTACCAAAATATAATTATAAAAGGATAATTTATGATAAATTGTCAAAATATAATTATAAAAGGATAATTTAAGGAAAAAATTAACAAAATATAATTATAAAAGGATAATTTAATAAAATTATCAAAAATATATTTATAAAAGGATAATTTATGATTAATTATCAAAAATATATTTATAAAAGGATAATTTAAGATAAATTTGTCAAAATATAGTTAGAAAAAGGATAATTTATGAGAAATTCTCAAAAGATGAATATAAACTGATAATTTAGATATTATCTAGTAGAGAGAATTTATCATCTCATGTGATATTTCATTTCTTTTCAAAATGAAATATTAGGTTTGGGTTTTAGGAATCCTTGGTGTGTTACCGTATTTTTTATTGGTGTATGAACATGGTTTGGGTGATGACACCTTCAACGAACTTTGTTGTTGACATTGATGACTTTGAGGTAGAAGGTTACTTACCTTTATGGCCCTTGTATATTTATGATTTTATCATGATGTGATATTATGATTGAATAACCCATGCTTGTTCTGAGATGCATGTGGGTGTGTGATTAGCTATGGACGTACTTGTTTATGTGTGATTATCCTAACTTTAATCTTGGTGTGGCTTATTTTTCCTTGCTACGACATGTATTGTTTGTGTATTACATAGCTTATGGAATTGTATTTCAAGTACCAAGATACTCATGTGGATCCTTGAGGTTGGGTGTACAAGGTTACCCAACCTAACATGGTCCTGAAATTCTTAAAGGTGTGTGTGGCTAACCCAAAAGAGGAGGAAGCATAGTGACTTGCTGGCATGTACTGAGATACTCAGGTGGATCCTTGAGGTTGAGTATAAGAGGTTACCCAACCAAACATGGTCCTAACGTCCTTAAAAGTGGGTGTGGATACCCCTGTTGAGATGAAAGCATAGTGGCTAGTTGGCGAACACTGAGATACACAGATGGAGCCTTGAGGGTGTGATTTACGCAGTCCGGTGGTCGGTTACCCATCCTTACATAGTCATAATGCCCTTAAAGGTAGATGTGGATACCCCTGTAGAGGGGAAAGTATAATGGATTTCTAGAAGATATGGATCATGGATTCCTACAAACATGGGTTAGGGGTGATTCAAAGGATAGGTGGATGAAATATAGACCTGAAGGAACATGTCTGATTCCTATAACAACCACCGAAAGGTTATAGTGAGCTATAAGACCTTGATAGAGGTATTTATGTTCTATAAATTCTTATCGACAACATTCCAAAGTAGCTAGGGTTGGAATTCATGATGACTTGGTTAGCACACGATGACTAGTCACATGTATGTTTATTAAACATTTACTTATTTCATGATATACACTATTATATATATTGTGTAGTTATGGTAAAGACACATTGGGGGTTTCCTGTCGAGTATTTTACTCACACCCAACTCGATAATTTCAGTGCGCTTATATATTTCATGACCAGAGTGTAAGGGTTGGTGTCCTGAGAACCAACTATTTTCTACTTTGATTACATGAATGTTCACTTATTATATATTGTTCATTTTTCTGCATAACTATAATATAATAATGTCCCGGAATATTTGTTGTATTGATAAGGTCATGGAAGATCCCCGCTATGATGAGAACCTTGAAATTCTATAACAATATTATTAAATAAAGTTCTATAGTTGGATGACATACTATGATAGGACACATAGTATACAGACCATCATGTGCGAGTACTCGTAAGAAGACGAGACTCTCTCTCATGGAGTTTTCACTTGGTAATCTCCAAGATGGGAGATTATGAGAACAGACCCGCCAATAGCAATTCTTAATGTCTTGGTGTCATCGGGCATTTCTATCTACGAGCGTGTGTAATGGTCCTTAGACTGGAAGATTATCATTAACTCATGTCATGACTGGCGCACTTAGATTTACTGACGAAAACTATCACACAGACAGTTGGCGGGAAGTAGGGTACATTGGGTGCGTAACGAGTGACATGTTGTTAATGGATAAGTCGAGGGAGGATTTATTCCTTCCATTTATGGAAGTTTATATCTTGGTCCTTTTATTGAAATAGAACTGTCACATTAAATTCCATGGCCATGGTGTGAATGACGAGTTTATTTCAGGTATTCAAAGAACGACGGATCAAGTATATAGGTTTATGACACTGCCATGAAACCTGCTTGATGAGATATCGAGACAAAGGGATTAAATTACACAGTAAGCATTCGTATGAGGTGATACGTCAATCCGTCGTCAAATTATTTCTCTTGAGTGCCTTGACCCGTTGCTAGACAGTAATCTTGGACTTTAGGCAAGCTCGCCTAATGCCAACGAGAAAGAGGACTAGAGGTTCACAAACTAAGTTTATTCAAGTATCTCAAGTAGAATAAAGATTATTCCCATACGTGGTTTAATAATTATTCAAGGAACCCTAAATCATTTTAATGATGGAGGAAGAAGGAAATGAAAAACAAGATATACACACCGTGTATTAAAGATTACACGTCGTGTAGTTTTTCATGGAAAACAAGTACACGCCATGTATTAAAAATTACACGCCGTGTAGTTTTATTTATAGAAAGGAAATGAATAAATGAAAACAAGATATACACTCCGTGTACATTGAATGTACACGCCGTGTAGTTTTCAATGAAAAAAAAGTACACGCCGTGTATTTATTAATACACGCCGTGTAGTTTTTACAGTCGGGATTTTGAGGATATAATATTGTTTTAAATGATATTTATTATAATCAGCGTGGGTGCATGTCAAGGAATTAATTATTCGACATGGGGGTTTTAAATAAGAGTCAATGAAATAAATAAAATGTGTAACGCATTTATTTATTGTCATAACTCTACAACCTCAAACCTGATTATAAATATCCTCACAACCCCAACTCTTTTCCAACCCCCATGTGAGACACAACAATTATGGAGAATTATTTCAAGGCCAAAAGAACCTATTCCTCCAAGAATGCTCTCAAGACCGAGAGAGATCCTCTTCCATCGGATCAAGGCGATCTAAGGCGGAAAACGTAAGCAAAGGATTCTCCATGCTAGCACCCGGAGAATCCTTTGGAGACATCCAGAGATACGAGGTACACGTGTAGATCACCGCTAGAGGGATTCTACACTTGGCTTCTGCGACGCAACGACGGATCACATCAACAACATGATCAAGAACATCAATGAAGAAAGAACACACAAAAGGTATTTCTTTATAATTAATTAAATTAATTATAATCAACCTGTAACGATCCTTGTTTGTGGTTCCGAGACAAACCTTCTTCTTTTTCTTTTTCTGTGATTCGATCCATGGAGACTGGCATTTATCGTCGTATTGATCCTGGATTGATCATTGCTAATGACAAAAATCCAAGTGGGAATATCCACCCATGTGCTTCCGCTGCACCCGGAATCTGTACAAATGGTATCAGAGCGAGGTTACAACATTGATTATAGTTATTTAATTTTCATTGATAATTTACGCATTTATATTTGATTCAATTCGAAATAAAGCGTTCTATAAATCTAAATAAATGAGATCCGTTCTTCCTCCTTTGTTTCTCGATTCATATCACAGAAACACCCTTTTAATTTTAATTTTGATTAAAATAAAAATGAGGAACTCATCCGGAGGAGCCGCTCTTTCTGTCTGTACAACATGGGATTACACGGCGTGTACTTAAAAATACATGTTGTGTACTTAGGTTCAACGAACCGGCACTGGCCTGCCAAACCACGCCGTGTGAATTGATTATTCCTAAGTTTTAATCACACTGTGTTGACCAGAATTGAACGGCGCGTGGAAAACAGAATACATGTCGTGTATGTTGGAGAAACACGTCGTGTATTCCGTTCCGGACCAGGTGAAACCGTGTACAAAGATAATCCGCGTACCGCGTACACGGGATCGCCATGCCGGTTACCGCGTAACAAGGAAGTACACGCCGTGTATGATTCATCTACACATCGTGTACACCAAAATTTCCGAAGTACAGAAAACAGGCCAAAGCCCCGGTGTGTGCTTTGGATAAGGGGTGAAAAGAAAAATACACACCGTGTAATTATAAACTACACACCGTGTACTTTCCAGAAATGGAATTTCACTAGGTTTCCTCCAATGTACAAAGACCCGTACAAGGAATATGGATGAGAATAATCTCAAGTAAATTCAGAAAGGAATTTAAGATAAATAATTGATTAATTATAAGATCATAATTAATTGAATTCAAGCGCGTCTTATCTTAAATAAAAGAACGATTAAAAGAATTTGAATTCTAAATATGTGTAAATGTCGTTGCATACTATGGATGATCATGAGCTAGACCAAAGACCCTTTGTATGTGTATGGTTTCTTTTAAATTTATATAATTTAAATTTTTTGTCCTGCGAGCCTTCTTCCAATAAAATGTAGGGCCTGCGTGCCCATGGTTTCTTTAATGTAAACCCATGTAATGGAGGATCTCCCAAGCCATAGGAGATGGTTTAAATCCCGAAGCCGAGGAAAAATTGACACAAGAAGATACAAAGGTGGACAGGTGGGAGCTGCAAAACATGAACCAATAGGTTCAAGGTGTTTTCCCTAGGTAAGGGTCAGCTTATCAAAACCGCTAGATAAGCTAACCAATAGAAGCTCATGATCACACCATCTTATTTTATTTCTTTCTGATTGCATGGTTTATTTATTATGTATGTGTTGTCGCAATCACATAATTAATAAAATGAACAAGCATGCAAAGATGGAATAAAATAAAAAACGGACTATGTGTAAACATTATCAGAACATGGTTAATCACTTAAGCAAGCATCACTTAATATTAACAAGCATGTGATAATGCAAAACTACACATAAAGACTAAAATACCTCAATACCATATTAAGTCATACCATAGCTTCCGTTACCTGATTAAGGGCAAGACTCAATAAAACTATGTGTTTGACCAACCCTTGTTGGGACACTTACTTTTATAAAGGAAGCCCTTATGAAAGGTTTCAGGTTGACTTAACCATATTACATCAAGATAAGTAGCCCTTGTATAACGACCCATACTTTACATACATTGTTATTACTTCAAAATTGAAGCATACTTATTACAACATATAAGAAAACCATGAAAGGACCATATAGGTATAGTGTCTTTAGAAACTGGGAAACATAAACAACTAGTTCATAAAGCGTCTACACTGTCTCCCATTTATTTCATCATATCTATAGTCCCTTTTGGCATATCTTACTTAATAAGATTCTTCCTAACCTGGGGAAAGAAAACATACAAAATGGTGAGCTCAAATGCTCAGTAATGGTAAAAAAAAGAAATATCAATCCCATCATATTCATAAGAACATAACATTTTGGAAATCTTAACCTGCAAAAGAGAGCATAATTTCATAACATGGGATAAATCATAGTAGGGAAATGAAATCCCAATAATCATAACTTAAAACATGAAACTTTGTGTCATAGACACATAATCATATAGAATCATTTCTTATTAGTCATGATTCATTTCCAAGACTATCTTAGTGGACAAAGTCCATTTCTGAATCGAGTTCACTCCTCGTTTCAGTCCTATTTCACTGAACCGGTTTAACCTGCCGTTCCAGCCATGTCTATCTCATGAGATATAAAATATTTACCCAATGCATTGGAGGGTAGGTCCCACCCATCTCATAATGATACCATTCTTATGTATGCCACAAAATCATAAATCATACATCATTGCATAACCCATGTAGTAAAAATTGGATTCTTAAACAACATGACATCATAAAACAATTCATATAAAATAAAGGAATTCATAAAAATAATTCCATCACAACATAATCAAATCAATGTAATAATAGGGATAGAAACAGAACCCTATATTATCTTATATGGAAAATAATTTTGATAAAGCACTTGAACTCCATTCTTGAGGAAAATATCCTTTCTACTTCAAAAACATTTTCCTTTCTTTAACATGTCATAAAATTTTAAACTAAAAGAAGTCAATTAAAAATAAACTTGAAAAATTGTAAATTAAGCTTCTTGTAAATAATGTTTTAAAAATCCATTCTTGTCGTATAAGTTAAAAAAAACATTCTTCTCATACTTTTGTCGGAAAAGTCAAAAAGTACCTCGTACGAAAAATGAAAAAAGATTCCTTTCATATCTTTTACTAAAAACTCACAGAAGGGTAAAATTGGATATAAACTATTGTATAAGGATTTAAATATTACATATTTAGGAAACATGGATGTGGATGATAAAATACACTCCAGTAAATTTCAGAGTATAAACAATCTCGGATAAAAATGAGATTGTGATATTTCCCTTACCTTAGGTCTGATTTGCTTCATAAGTGTCTGAACCTCCTGTATAATGATTTAAATAATGTTATTTACTTATTCCAGAATCATAATTATTGTTATGATATCATATATGGTCATATTCTTAGCTTCTTAGTAGTAATATTTCATTGCTACTTGTTATTCGGGTGTTTATAACTTTTTGTTCTTATGCGTGTTTTGTCGAATAAATTCTTATTCTTCTCTTTAGGTTATAGATACATCATTTCCAGAATGGTATTAATGTACTATATATCATATTTATTCATTCAATTCATTTATATAATCATTATGCAATGAAGATCATGTAGAACGAATCGCATCACATCGTGGAGACGGTATTTCGTACGTACGCACGAGCGATGATATTGTTCTCATGATCATGGAATTGTATTGGAGTGTATATATACTATTTCAGAATCAATATCACTTTAAAATAATCATATATAGTAATTATTTACACCATTATACCCATCCAAGTAAGGTGGTGGGGGAAAATATATTACACCACGACGTGGAGACGGTATTCCGTACGTACACACGCGCGGTGATTTCGTTTTTCGTAGGATGGATAGATGGTGAAATAGGTTTGTTTCATAATTATAATAACATATCATTATATGAGTGATACTGATGTTATTACTTCATAATGAAACAACTAAAGAAGAATAAGTTGAAGAAGAAAGAATTTGGAAAGGATCGGTAATGGATATTACCTCTTTTTTTGACGCGCCTCTTCTTAACCTCCTCTTAGGGCACTAGGGTTGGTCTTTGAAGAAGACCAAAACCTCTAGGATGATTCTAGGGAAGTATAGAGGAGAAAGTGGCAGGGTTTGGACAATCTTTAAGGCTCAAATTGGTGTGAGGAGGAGAGGGAGGAGGTGCCCTTTTATAAGGGAGGAGAGGGGCACCTTTGGAAATATAAGAAATATTAGTTTACATTAAATCCCAACCCCACTTAAACACTTCCAAAATGACTCATATCCGAAGCTTAGATGAGATAGGGTTGTAATATCATCAACCAATAAAATTTAGACATGTTCGGAATTTATTTTAAACATTATCAACTTGATTTACCCTTATTTATCAATTTAATTTTATTTGTGTTAATAATATTCTAAATTTTAAATTATTATAAATAATTACATATGTGTTGTGAATTTTCCATAATTTGACACTTTATGACATTTTAGACCATATAAATTTTAATTTATAATTTTTAAATATTTTTGTGATTTTTAAACAATTTTATAATATGTTATTTTTATAAAATAACAATAGTGTCAATTTTGACACTATTTAAATAAAATATATAAAGAAGATATGTTCAAACTAAAAGCTTTAATAGATTAATAAAATGTCATATGTATCTATAAAATTAGTTTATAACATTAAATAGTTCATGTAATATTTATTTTAATATTTTTAAAACAATTTATTTGATATTTTAATTAATAAAATAATTTCAACATCACTATTGTTTCATAATTAATGATAATTATTTAATCCCTAAAAATTCTAAATAAATTCCTATGATGTAGATAATTGTATTAGATTTCTGGAGACTATTCATGTTCGAAGTTTCATTAAGTTTATCACCAAATTAAAATTATTATACTTATAATATTTCAGAAAGTGACATGTTGTCACATTCTTTGGTTTTAATAATAATTAAATTATTTTCTTGGAAAAAAGTCTATTAAATGAATCTAATCTGACCCTTAGGTGATATGGGTCTACCTTTAGTCATCCAATAGGATTTTGTCAGGTGTTATGGTAATTTTATAATCTTATATTTACCCTTAATTACCCGATTTACCTTTAACTATGGTAAATAAAATTTACCGTAGTTACTATTCATAATGCCCAAAAATAAAAAATAGCCTATTAACATAATTTGGACCCACTGATTCTGAATATGGAATCCATTTTTCAAAATTCAAAACATATAAGTTGCAGTAATTAATTTAAAATAAATCACGTTGTTAAGAAAACGGGTTTTAGAAGTTAAAACATTGCCAAAGATTAAAATGTTTTTACCTATGAATTCAATGTGAAATTAATGCTAATGACATACATTATATTAAATGGTAAAAATATATTCTATATATACTTTAAAACCATTCAATATTATAATTTAACCATATAAATTATCTCAATGAAAAAAGTTGTTTTTAATTAAAAATTAGCGTATTTTTACTATTCATCAAAATATGAAAGTTATCAGAAAAATATCAAAAATTTATCCAAAGTAAATTTTTATATCCTGATTCAAAAGAAGAATTTTATTTTGTCAAATTGAACTTATAAATGTGCCAAAAACTAGATTTAATGTGGGTGCGCCATCAAAAGGCGGCAAAACTGCATTTTTTGATAAATACTTATTTTACCCAAAAAAAATTATTTTGTTCTCTTACCATGTTCTACAAAATGTGTAAGATGAATAATAATGATTTAAAATTTAAAATTCAGTTAATACTATTCATAACTTCTAGTTTATAATATTATAATAATATATCGTTGTTTAGTGGAACTCGGTATTGCGTACTACACACGCTATCGAGGAAGGTCGCGATTGCGTGTAGCGAAAGATTCCTTTGATGATTTATATAACATAAAAATAAAATATTTCTCATAAAAGTCTCGGGTGTTACATTCTACCCCACTTAAAATGAATTTCCCCCTCGAAATTCGTCACTTTGTAACAAACAGATGAGGATACCTCTCCCTCATCATATCCTCAAGCTCTCATGTAGCTTCTTCTAATTGGCGGTTCCTCCATATAACTTTCACCAAGCGAGTGGTATTGTTTCGTAGGACTTTTTCGCTACGATCCAGAATCTCTATCGGTTGTTCTTCATAAGAAAGATCTTGCTCCAGCGGTACAACTTCTGAGCTGAGTGCATGTTAAGAATCAGGTATGTACTTTCTCAGGAGAGATACATGGAACACATCGTGAACTTGAGAGAGATTCGGTGGAAGCACCAATCGGTAAGCTACCTTCCCAACACAATCCAGTATTTCGAAAGGACTGATATATCTAGGGCTCAACTTCCCCTTCTTTCCAAATCTCATGACCCTCTTCCAGGGAGATATTCGTAAGAACACTTTATCACCCACTTCAAACTCTATGTCTTTTCTTCGGTTGTCGGCATAACTTTTTTGTAGACTCTGAGCTGCTCTTATGTGTTTTTGAATAAATCGGACCTTTTCTGCCATCTCATCAACAATATCAGGTCCTAATAGCTTTCTTTCCCCAACTTCATCCCAGCAAGTTGGAGTCCTGCATTTATTTCCATAGATAGCTTCATAAGGAGCCATCTGAATACTAGAGTGAAATCTATTATTATAAGAAAATTCCAACAAAGGTAGGTGTTGATCTCAACCACCTTTGAAATCTATAGAGCAAGCTCTCAACATATCTTCTAGAGTTTGAATTTTCCTCTCAGACTGATCGTCTGTCTGAGGATGATAAGTAGTGCTGAAACTCAACTCTGTATCCAGAGTATGCTGAAGACTTCGCCAGAACTTTGAGGTAAACCTTGGATCCCGATCAGATATAATATAAAGTGGTACTCCATGAAATCTTACCACTTCCTTTACATATATCCTGGAAATCTGATCCAGAGATAAACCCTCACTAATAGCGATGAAGTGTGCCGACTTCGTAAGATGGTCAACTATGACCCAGATAGAATTATTTCCTTTGGATGTTTTAGGAAGTCCTGTGACAAAGTCCATAGTGATGTTTTCCCATTTCCATTCGGGTAT
Source organism: Viscum album (assembly GCA_963277665.1). Classification (NCBI taxonomy): domain Eukaryota; kingdom Viridiplantae; phylum Streptophyta; class Magnoliopsida; order Santalales; family Viscaceae; genus Viscum; species Viscum album. The sequence goes on from OY728123.1 coordinate 1,387,285,666, forward strand.
GGGTAATGGTTGTAACATCCCCTTAGACTTCTATCTCTCAGCTTTAACTTGCTAAAAAACCAAGCATCGAGAGACATATTCAGCAACATCTCTTTTCATGCCATCCCACCATAAGTACTCTTTCAGGTCCCTATACATCTTCGTGCTTCCAGGATGAATAGAGAATGAAGAACTATGAGCCTCATCCAGCAGCTCCTTCTTTAATTCTGGGATAGGAGGAACACAAACCCGATTCCTGAACTTTATTATCCCATCACAATCAAGATTGAATTCAGGAACATTTCTCACCTTCTTTTGTAACTCTACATCTTCTTTCTGTGCCTCTTTAATCTTCACATGTATAGATGGTTGAACATTCATTTGAGAAAGATATGATTTTCCCCCTTCCATTATAATTCCAAGATCCATCCTTTGTAAATCCATAAATATTGGATCTTTTGTGATCCTCATCATGGATAAACTGGCATGGTCTTGTCGACTTAATGCATCTTCCACCTTGTTTGTTTTCCCAGGGTGGTAATGAATTTAGCAGTCGTAATCCTTAATCAGCTCTAACCATCTTCTTTGACGCATATTCAGCTCCTTTTTTGTGAAAATATACTTTAAACTTTTATGATCAGTATAAATATCACACCTTTCACCATAAAGGTAATGCCTCCAAATCTTTAATGCAAAGATTACCGTAGCTAACTCCAAATCATGAGTTGGGTAATTTTGCTCATGTATTTTCAACTGTCGTGAGGCATAAGCTATCACCATATCATTTTTCATGAGAACACATCCCAGTCCCTTCTTGGATGCATCACTATAGATCACAACTCTTTCTCCACTATGAGGAAGTGTGAGTACAGGTGCACTGGATAACCTTATTTTCAACTCCTTGAAATTCTCTTCACATTCATATGTCCACACAAACTTAACTCCTTTTCGAGTCAACCTGGTGAGTGGATTAGATAATCGTGAAAAATCTTTCACAAAACGTCGATAATATCCAGCCAAACCAAGAAAACTTCGGATCTCAATTACTGTTGTTGGTCTCGACCATCTTTTGATAACCTCTGTTTTTGCTGGATCCACAGATATCCCCTCTTTTGAGATTATGTGACCCAAAAATGAAACTCTTTGAAGCCAAAATTTACACTTGGTAAATTTGGCATAAAGATTCTCCTTTCTTAGGGTCTTCAATATAATTCTCAAGTGATCTTCATGTTCTTCCTTGCTCTTTGAATATACAAGAATATCGTCTATAAAGACTACCACAAACTGATCAAGATAGTCTCTAAAGACTCTATTCATCAGATCCATGAAGATAGAAGGGGAATTAGTAAGACCAAATGGAATCACTATAAATTCATAGTGTCCATACCTTGTACGGAAATCCGTCTTTGGTATATCCTCCCTTTTGACCCTTAATTGGTAATACCCTGAACGAAGATCAATCTTGTAAAAGTATTGAGCTCCTCATAGTTGGTCAAATAAGTCATCAATGCGTGGGAGAGGATATTTGTTCTTGATAGTGATCTTGTTAAGTTCTCGATAATCAATGCAGAGTCTCATTGATCCATATTTCTTCTTAACAAACAAAACAAGTGCTCCCCAAGGTGACGCACTAGGGCGTATGAATCCCTTATCAAGATTCTCTTGGAGTTGCTTCTTCAATTCTTGCAACTCAACTGGGGCAATTCTATAAGGTGTCTTTGAAATAGGCAAAGCACCCGGTACGAGTTCTATTGAAAACTCAACTTCATGATTTGGTGGAAGACCCGACAATTCCTCCGGAAATACATCATCAAACTCCCGTACAATGGGAATATTCTTAATTGTGAGTTTCTCACCAACCATTTGAGATAAATAACCTTCATTAATTGGAATCAAGACCCATAAGATGGAAGAAATTTCCACTGGAAGGTTATGTTCATCCTTGCATCGATAGAAGATCATAGATTGATCTGGAATATGAAATGTGACTTCCCTTCTTTGGAAATTGATATGAGCTCCATATAAAGAAAGCCAATCCATGCCAAGAATCACATCAAATTCCACTATAGGAAGGATCACAAGATTTGTAGGAAGCACTTTCCCACAAACTTCAATCAGAGAATAATTATAAACTTTTTATGCGACTGTTGTGCCATTAGGGGTTGTCACAGCTAACTCAAAATCTAATTGTTGAGGTAATACGGTGATATCATTAGAAAATTCTTCAGAAATAAAGGATTGGGTGGATCTAGAATCAAATAAAACATTTTATACTTTAGAGTGTATGGTAAGTGTACCTTTCACCACATCGTTATCATACTCCACATCGCTGATAGAAATTGCATGTGATTTTTCTTTGTCTTTATCCTTAAGAGTTTGTTGACGTCGACAATCATAATATACCCTTGGATTTGGGCATTGATTGGCATAATGCCCCATCTCCTTGAACTTGAAACATTGAAGTGTAGTAGGTTCATTCTGTGTGTCCCTTCCTTTTTGTGCATCATTAGACATCTTCTTCCCATCATTGCGGCATTTAAATGCCCGATGACCTTCCTTTCCACATTTGAAACATTTACTTGTCTCTTTAATACAAATCCCTCCATGTTTCTTTCCACACTTTGAGCATAAGGGAAATATCATATTCTTTTCAGTGTGCTCTTTAGATTTTCCTTTGAATTCCATTTTCCTCTTCTTATCAAACCCATATGACTGATGGGTTACTCCAATCTCCATATCGACTTTGAGAGCACATCAAACGATTTCCTCGTAGCTATTGAAGTCCCTTATGGCTAACGCCCTTAGAAGACTTGGTTTTAAGCCACTAAAGAATCGATCAATCTTACTCTCAGGTTGGATAATAATACCAGAAGCGTACCTTGAAAGTATTGTAAAATTTGCTTCATAGGTACCAACAAATTCATAATCCGTTTTCTTTAGTTCAAGAAACTCTTTCTCCGTCTCTGTTAGGATAATACGAGGGAAGTACTTATTGAAAAATAAGTTCTTGAACTCGTCCCATTCCATGGACTCAATTTCATCCCTTTGCCTTGTATTCTTAATAAGATTCCACCATTGATCAACATCTCCTTCCAAACGATACACTGCTAGGATGACTTTATCATGTTCACAACATTGAAGAACTGAAAATATCTTTTCAGTAGTACTAATCCATTGTTCAGCAACTAATGGATCAGTAGACCCGCTGAAAGAAGTTGGACGCTACCTCATGAAGGATTCAACAGAATGTTACTCCTTCCTTTGCTCGTTTGGAAGTCCTGTATGATTCATAGCTTGAGAAAGTTGTGTGAGCATGGATACAATATTTTGCATTCCAGCTCCCATAACGTTTGGTTGCTCAGGGGGAAAATCATTGCATTGCCCATCGCATTCCGCATTAACGCAGTTCCTTCAGGTTCCAACCATTGACTAAAACCAAGAAGAATAGTGTGATCAACACTAATTATAATAGGAAAACCACATAATAAAGAATAAAATTTCACACTTAAGGTCTTATCCTAGGTTATTCATGGTCATTTCTAAAACACTAAGATTTTGTTCTATGCTTAGACTTTTCCTTAGGGTTCTTACTAAGGCTTTCACATCCTAGTTTCCAAAGGTTGACTATACCTTTCCTCTGATACCAACTATAACGACCCATACTTTACATACATTGTTATTACATCAAAATTGAATCATACTTATTACAACATATAACAAAACCATGAAAGGACCGTATAGGTATAGTGTCTTTAGAAACTGGGAAACATAAACAACTAGTTCATAAAGCATCTACATTGTCTCCCATTTATTTCATCATATCTATAGTCCCTTTTGGCATATCTTACTTAATAATATTCTTCATGACCTGGGGAAAGAAAACATACAAAATGGTGAGCTCAAATGCTCAGTAAGGGTAAACAAAAGAAATATCAATCCCATCTTATTCATAAGAACATAACATTTTGGAAATCTTAACCTGCAAAAGAGAGCATAATTTTATAACATGGGATAAATCATAGTAGTGAAATGAAATCCCAATAATCATAACTTAAAACATGAAACTTTGTGGAATACACACATAATCATAGAGAATCATTTATTATTAGTCAAGACTCATTTCCAAGACTATCTTAGTGGACAAAGTCCATTTCTGAATCGAGTTCACTCCTCGTTTCAGTCCTGTTTCACTGAACCGGTTTAACCTGCCGTTCCAGCCATGTCTATCTCATGAGATATAAAATCTTTATCCAATGCATTGGAGGGAGATATAGGTCCCACCCATCTCATAATGATATCATTCTTATGTGTGCCACAAAATCATAAATCATACATCATTGCATAACCCATGTATTAAAAATGGGATTCTTAAACAACATGACATCATAAAACAATTCATATAAAATAAAGGAATTCATAAAAATAATTCCATCAAAACGTAACCAAATCAATTTAATAATAGGGATAGAAACAGAACCCTATATTATCTTAGATGGAAAATAATTTTGATAAAGCACTTGAACTCCATTCTTGAGGAAAATATTCTTTCTACTTCAAAAACATTTTCCTTTCTTTAAGATGTCATACAATTTTAAACTAAAAGAAGTTGATTAAAAATAAACTTGAAAACTTTTAAAGGAATATTCTTGTAAATAATGTTTTAAAAATCCATTCATGCCGTATAAGTTAAAAAAAACATTCTTCTCGTACTTTTGTCGGAAAAGTCAAAAAGTACCTCGTACGAAAAACGACAAAAGATTCCTTTCATATCTTTTACTAAAAACTCACCGAAGGGTAAAATTGGATATAAAATATTGTAAAAGGATGTAAATATTACATATTGAGGAAACATGGATTTGGATGATAAAATACACCCCAGTAAATTTCAAAGTATAAACAATCTTGGATAAAAATGAGATTGTGATATTTCCCTTACCTTAGGTCCGATTTTCTTCGTAAGTGTCTGAACATCCTGTATAATGATTTAAATAATGTTATTGACTTATTCCATAATCATAATTATTGTTATGATATCATATATGTTCATATTCTTAGCTTCTTAGTAGTAATTTTTCATTGCTACTTGTTATTCGGGTGTTTATAACTTTTTGTTCTTATGCGTGTTTTGTCGAATAAATTATTATTATTCTCTTTAGGTTATAGATACATCATTTCCAGAATGGTATTAATGTACTATATATCATATTTATTCATTAAATTCATTTATATAATCATTATGCAATGAAGATCATGTAGAACGAATCGCATCACATCGTGGAGACGGTATTCCGTACGTACGCACGAGCGATGATATCGTTCCCATGATCGTGGAATTGTATTGGAGTGTATGTATACTATTTCAGAATCAATATCACTTTAAAATAATCATATATAGTAATTATTTACACCATTATACCCATCCAAGTAATGTGGTGGGGGAAAATAGATTACACCACGGCGTGGAGACGGTATTCCGTACGTACGCACGTGCGGTGATTTCATTTTCCGTAGGATGGATAGATGGTGAAATAGGGTTGTTTCATACTTATAATAACATATCAGTATATGAGTGATACTTATGTTATTACTTCATAATGAAACAACTAAAGAAGAAGAAGTTGAAGAAGAAAGAATTTGGAAAGGATCGGTAATGGATATTACCTCTTTTTTTGACGCGCCTCTTCTTAACCCCCTCTTAGGGCACTAGGGTTGGTCTTTGAAGAAGACCAGAACCTCTAGTATGATTCTAGGGAAGTGGAGAGGAGAAATTGGCAGGGGTTATCCGATCTTGAAGGCTCAAATTGGTGTGAGGAGGAGAGGGAGGAGGTGCCCTTTTATAAGGGAGGAGAGGGGCACCTTTGGAAATATAAGAAATATTAGTTTATATTAAATCCCAACCCCACTTAAAGACTTCCAAAATGACTCGTATACAAATATTATATGAGATAGGGTTTTAATCTCATCAACCAATAAAATTTAGACATGTTAGGAATTTATTTTAAACATTATCATCTTGATTTATCCTTATTTATCAATTTAATTTTATTTGTGGTAATAATATTCTAAATTTTAAATTATTATAAATAATTACATATGTGTTGTGAATTTTCCATAATTTGACACTTTATGACATTTTAGACCATATAAATTTTAATTTATATTTTTTAAATATTTTTGTGATTTTTAAACAATTTTATAACATGTTATTTTTATAAAATAACAATAGTGTCAATTTTGACACTATTTGAATAAAATATATACAGAAGATATGTTCGAACTAAAAGCTTTAATAGATTCATAAAATGTCATATGTATCTATAAAATTAGTATAGCACATTAAATAGTTCATATAATATTTATTTTAATATTTTTAAAACAATTTATTTGATATTTTAATTAATAAAATAATTTCAACATCACTATAGTGTCATAATTAATGATAATTATTTAATCCCTAAAAATTCTAAATAAATTCCTATGATGTAGATAATTGTATTAGCTTTCTGGAGACTATTCATGTTTGAAGTTTCATTAAGTTTATCACCAAATTAAAATTATTATACTTATAAGATTTAAGAAAGTGACATGTTGTCACATTCTTTGGTTTTAATAATAATTAAATTATTTTCTTGAACAAAAGTCTATTAAATGAATCTAATCCGACCCTTAGGTGATATGGGTTGACTTTCAGTCATCCAATAGGATTTTGGCCGATGTTAGGGTAATTTTATAATCTTATATTTACCCTTAATTACCCGATTTACCTTTAACTATGGTAAATAAAATTTACCGTAGTTACTATTCATAATGCCCAAAAATAAAAAGTAACCTATTAACATAATTTGGACCCACTAATTATGAATATGGAATCCATTTTTCAAAATTAAAAACATATAAGTTGCAGTAATTAATTTAAAATAAATCCCGTTGTTAAGAAAACGGGTTTTAGAAGTTAAAACATTGCCAAAGATTAAAGTGTTTTTACCTATGAATTCAATGTGAAATTAATGCTAATGACATGAATTATATTAAATGGTAAAAATATATTCTATATATACTTTAAAACCATTCAATATTATAATTTAACCATATAAATTATCTCAATGAAAAAAGTTGTTTTTAATTAAAAATTAACGTATTTTTACTATTCATGAAAATATGAAAGTTATCAGAAAAATATCAAAAATTTATCCAAAGTAAATTTTTATATCCTGATTCAAAATAAGAATTTTATTTTTGTCAAATTGAACTTATAAACGTGTCAAAAACTAGATTTAATGTGGGTGCGCCATCAAAAGGTGGTAAAACTGCATTTTTTGATAAATACTTATTTTACCCAAAAAAATTATTTTGTTCTCTTACCATGTTCTAGAAAATGTGTAAGATGAATAATAATGTTGTAAAATTTAAAATTCAGTTAATACTATTCATAACGTCTAGTTTATAATATTATAATAATATATCGTTGTTTAGTGGAACTCGGTATTGCGTACTACACACGCTATCAAGGAAGGTCGTGATTGCGTGTAGTGAAAGATTCCTTTGATGATTTATATAACATAAAAACAAATATTTCTCATAAAAGTATCGGGTGTTACACCTTGCTAGACTTGATGTAATATTGGAGGCAAGAGTTGAGGAAATCCAAGTCAGGATTTCAGGATTGGGGAGTCCACTCAACAGATCAAGGAACTTTAAGCTCAGAGTTGGTAAAGACCTGCCTGCCTAAATACCTTCAAATATCTTGACCAGCCCTTGTTGAGGTTATGTGAAGGGAAATATGGATCCTTGCCACTAGAATGTCAAAGAAACTGGACATTCCGAGTTCAATGGTGAGGGCCATTGGGACTTGATAAAATAGTGGGAGAATTAATTCATTCATTCATTATTTATCATAAATTGTAATCAAGAAAGTACTAATAAATATGCTCTTTTAAATTGTAGAATCAAGATGACAAACTCATCAACCACATTTTCTCTACGATCAATACTAGATAAAGGAAATATCCTCACCGATAGTAACTTTCTGGAATGGTTTAGGCGCCTTCGGGTTATCCTACGCCATGAACGAAAGTTTTACGTGCTGGAGTCCTCACTTCCTGATTCTCCTGCCCTAGGGGCGAGTGATGAATATTTCCTGGTCTATGATCAACATTTGAACAATGCTCTCAACGTTCAATGTTTGATGCTATTATTGATGTCTAGTGATCTCATGAAGTCTCATGAAGACATGTATGCCTATAGCATGCTCGAGCACCTCCGCGGTCTATACCAGGAGAGAGCAAGACAGGAAAGGTTTGAGATCTCCAAGGCTCTATTTCAGAGCAAGCTTGGAGAGGGTTCCCCATCTGGGCCTCATGTAGTCAAGCTCATTGGATAAATTGAGTGCTTGGAGGTTCTAGGGTTTAAACTCCCTAAATAACTGGGCACCGATCTCATTCTTGCATCACTCCCCCAGAGCTTCTCGAACTTTATTATTAATTTCAACATGAACAACATTGAGAAGTCTCTATCTGATCTTCTTATCCTTATTCGCCAAGTAGATAATGACATGAAGCGTGAAAATCCTTCTGTCCTTATGGTGAATAAAATGAAAGGGAAGGCGAAGAGCTTTAAGCCCAAAGCTTCTTCAAGGCCTTCCAAGAAAAGGAAGATCAAAGGGGAGGCAAAGGAATAGGATGTTGTTTGTTTTGCATGTGGTAAGAAGGGTCACTGGAAGAAAAATTGCACCCAGCCAAGAAAGCAAGGGGAAGATTCAGGTGTGTTTGTTATCGATTGCAATCTATTTGTTTCTACTAATTGGGTATTAGATATTGCTTGTGGTGCTCACATCTGTATCCAAATACAGAAACCAAGTAGATTCAAAAAGATTGATCGAGGTGAGGTGGATCTACGAGTAGCCAACGGAGCCAGACTCGCTGTTGTAGCTGTCAGAGACTACCACTTCACATTGCCTACTGGGATGGTCTTGGTTTTGAAAGTTTGTTATTATGTGCCTTCTGTTACTAAAAACTTTATTTCAGTATCCAGATTAGATACCGATGCATTCATATTCAAGTTTGGAAATGAATGTTGCTACTTTTATAAAGATAGCATTTGTTTTGGTAGGGCACATTTATATAATGACCTTTATGTGTTAGACTATACAAACCAAGTAATGGAAATCGATAACAAAGTTAATTCACATGACTCATACCACACCCAACTTTGACATCACCGGTTAGGTCATGTCAATGAGAAACGTTTGACAAAATTACATCAAGATGGGTATTTAGATTCTTTCGAACTAAAACCACTTGGTGTATGTCATGAATGTCTACAAAGAAAAATGACCAAATCCCCATTTAGTGGGAAAGGTGAAAGAGCTAAAGAGCTTCTAGAATTAGTTCACACAGATGTGTGTGGGCCATTTCCAGTTGAAGCAAGGGGTGGGTTCTCGTACTTCATAACTTTCACTGATGATTTTAGTAGATATGGATATATCTACTTAATGAGGTATAAGTTAGATTATTTTGATCGGTTCAAAGAATACAAGAATGAAGTTGAGAACCAGCTTGGTAAGAAGATTAAGAAACTCCACTCAAACAGAGGAGGAGAATATCTTAATCAGGACTTCATTGATTTCTTACAGGAGTTTGGGATTCTATCTCAACTCACTCCTCCTTACACGCCACAATGGAATGATGTAAGCGAAAGGAGTAACCGCACCCTGTTAGACATGGTGAGATCAATGATGAGTCATGCGAGTCTTCCATTATCCTTTTGGGGATATGTATTACAAACAGCAGGGCACATACTAAACCAAGTACCAACTAAATCGATAAATGGTATTCCATACGAGTTATGTAGTGGACGAAAATCCATGTTATCTAATTTACATGTGTGGGGTAGCGAAGCATTTGTTAAGGCCTCTTCAGGTAACAAACTTTCACCCTGAGGCACAAAGTGTATCTTTATAGGATATCCCAAGGAAACAAGGGGATATTACCTATACAACCCCTCAGACAAAAAGGTTACAATGGAAAGACATGCCATATTCCTTGAGAGGGAGCACATCTCCAAAAGAGATAGTGGGAGCGAGATAGACTTCTATGAAGTCGAGGCTCAATATACACATTAGTTGGTACAAGAAAAGATTCCACAAAGCCCCGTGGAAGAACAATCTGTTCCAGAGACACAAGAACCACGTAGGAGCACGAGAGAGGTGAGAGAACCAGAACGATATGGTTTTCTTGTCACCGAGGATGGTGACTCATTATTTGTTAACAATGATGATCCTCTTACCTACAAGGAAGCAGTTGAAGGCACAGATGTTGCCAAGTGGAAAGAATCCATGAATTCTGAAATGGATTCCATGTACCAAAACCAAGTCTGGATTTTGGTAGATCCTCTAGTTAATGTAAAGCCTATTGGTAATAAATGGGTATTCAAGAAGAAACTGGCCATGGAGGGGAAAGTCAGCACCTACAAGGCACGACTGGTTGCAAAAGGTTTTTGATAGCGTTAAGGAATTGAATATAATGAAACCTTTTCACCGGTTGCGATGCTGAAATCCATCAGAATCCTATTGGCCATTGCTGCTTACCATGACTATGAAATTTGGCAAATGGATGTCAAAACAGCTTTCCTTAATGGGAACCTCCAGGAAGATGTCTACATGACACAACCTGAAGGTTTTGTGACTTCAAAGGATGCCAACAAGGTATGCAAGTTGCAGAAATCCATTTATGGATTAAATCAAGCATCAAGATCATGGAACATTCATTTTGATGAAGTTGTAATGGAATTTGGCTTTGTTAAGAACGAATGTGATCCTTGTGTCTACAAGAGGTTTAGTGGGAGTGCAGTCATTTTTTTAATAGTATATGTTGATGACATATTACTAATTGGAAATGAAGTACCTGTCTTACAGTCAGTTAAGGCATGGTTGCATAAATGCTTCTCCATGAAAGACTCGGGCGAAGCAGCATATATTCTTGGGATCAAGATCCATCATGATAGATCCAAGAGAATGCTGGGCCTGAGTCAAAGTACATACATTGACAAGATATTTAAGAGATTCAGTATGGAACAATCCAAGAGGGGATTGTTGCCAGTGTCACATGGCATTCATCTTTCCAAGAAAATATGTCCTCAGACACATGAGGAAAGAAAGAGAATGGCAAGGATCCCTTACGCATCCGCAATTGGGTCATTCATGTATGTTATGATATGTAGGAGGCTAGATGTTGCTTACGCATTAAGTGCGGTAGGCAGATATCAAGATGATTCAGGAGACCGTCATTGGATGGCAGTCAAGACTATCCTTAAGTATCTGAGGCATACTAAGGATATGTTCCTGGTTTATGGAGGAGATGAGGAACTAGTCATCAGAGGACATGTAAGTTCTAGTTTCCAGACTGATCAAGATGACATGAAGTCGTAGACTTGATACATCTTCAGTTTGAATGGAGGTGCAGTGAGTTGCAAGAGCTCAAAGCAAAGTGTGGTGGCAGATTCTACAGCAGAGTCTGAGTATATCGTAGCTCCTGAGGTAGCTAAAAAAGCATTATGGATGCGAAGCTTCGTCCAAGATCTGGATTTAGTACCGAGCAGTAAAGATCTTATCACACTCTATTGTGATAATACTGCAGCAGTGGCACTTGCAAAAGAGCCAAGGTCACATCAGCGAACAAAGCACATACTTCAGAAGTATCATCTCTTGAGGGATTTTTCTCAAAGAGGTGAAGTTGAAGTGAGCAGTATTTCCACGGAAGACAACGTGGAGGACCCCTTGACTAAATCCTTGACTCAGTAGAAACATGATCATCATGTGAGGTCTAGTGAACTAGAAGTCGTAGGCAGTTGACTCTAGTCCAAGTGGGAGTTTGTAAGGTTTGGTGTCCTGAGAACCAACTGTTTTGTACTTTGATTACATGAATCTTCACTTATTATATATTGTTCATTGTTCTGCATAACTATAATATAATAATGTCCCGGAATATTTGTTGCATTGATAAGGTCATGGCAGATCCCTGCTATGATGAGAACCTTGAAATGCTATAACAATATTCGTAAATAAAGTTCTACGGTTGGATGACATACTATGATAGGAAACATAGTATACAGACCGTCATGTGCGAGTACTCATAAGAAGACGAGAATCTCTCTCATGGAGTTCACACTTGGTAATCTCCAAGATGATAGATTATGAGAATAGACCCGCCAATAGCAATTCTGCATGTATTGGTGTCATCAGACATTGCTATCTACGAGCGTGTGTAATGGTCCTTAGACTGGAAGATTATCATTAACTCATGTCATGACTCGCGCACTTAGATTTACTGACGAAAACTTTCATGCAGATAGTTGGCGGGAAGTAGGGTACGTTGGGTGCGTCACGAGTGACATGTTGTTAATGGATAAGTCGAGGAAGGATTTTTCCCTTCCATTTATGGAAGTTGATATCTCGGCCCTTTGATTGAAATAGAACTGTCACATTAAATTCCATGGTCATGGTGTGAACGACGAGTTTATTTCAGGTAGTCAAAGAACGACGGATCAAGCATATAGGTTTATGACACTGGCATGAAACCTGCGTGATGAGATATCGAGAAAAAGGGATTAAATTACACAGTAAGCGTTTGTATGAGGTGATAGGTCAATGCGTCGTCAACTTCTTTCTCTTGGGTGCCTTGACCCGTTGCTAGACAGTAATCTTGGACTTTAGGCAAGCTCGCCTAATGCCAACGAGAAAGAGGCCTAGAGGGTCACACACTAAGTGTATTCAAGTATCTCAAGTAGAATAAAGATTATTCCCATACGTGGTTTAATAATTATTCAAGGAAGCGTAAATCATTTTAATGATGGAGGAAGAAGGAAATGAAAAACAAGATATACACATCGTGTATTAAAGATTACACGTCGTGTAGTTTTTCATGGAAAACAAGTACACGCTGTGTATTAATAATTACATGTCGTGTAGTTTTCTTTATGGAAAGGAAATGAATAAATGAAAACAAGATATACACACCGTGTACATTGAATATACACGCCGTGTAGTTTTTCAGTCGGTATTTTGAGGATATAATATTGTTTTAAATTATATTTATTATAATCAGCATGGGCGCATGTCAAGGAATTAATTATTCGACATGGGGGTTTTAAATAAGATTCAATGAAATAAATAAAACACGTAACACGTTTATTTATTGTCATAACTCTACAACCTCAAACCTGATTATAAATATCCTCACAACCCCAACTCTTTTCCAACCCCCGTGTGAGACACAACAATTCTGGAGAATTCTTTCAAGGACAAAAGAACCTCTTCCTCCAAGAATGCTCTCAAGACCGAGAGAGATCCTCTTCCATCGGATCAAGACGATCTAAGGCGGACAACGCAAACAAAGGATTCTCCACGCTAGCACCCGGATAATACTTTGGCGACGTCCAGAGATACGAGGTACACGTGTGGATCACCACTAGAGAGAGTCTACACTTGGCTTCTGTGACGCAACGACGGATCACATCGACAATGTGATCAAGAACATCAACGAAGAAAGAACACCCAAAAGGTATTTCTTTATAATTAATTAAATTAATTATAATCAACCTGTAACGATCCTAGTTTGTGGTTCTGGGAAAAACCTTCTTCTTTGTCTTTTTCTGTGATTCGATCCGTGGTGACTGGCATTTATCGTCATATTGATCCTGGATTGATCATTTATAATGACAAAAAGCCAAGTGGGAACATCCACCCATGCGCTTCTACTGTGCCTGGAACCTTCACAGAGATCCGATGAAGGGAAAGGTTCTTATGGTGGATAGTTGAGCAGTGGAGTATGGAGCTGGAGCAGACTGGAACAGACACCAGAGAACCCTAGAGATGTTTGTTTATTTACTTGTCTTATATTTACCCATTTCTTATACTCTAGATAGGATTTCCACTTTGGGAGATATTCTTATATGTCTGTCATTTTTCAGTTTCCTTATTTACTTTTATTGTTTATTATTTTGTTTACTAATTATTATCGATCCTATGAAATGATGTTTATGGTATAATCTCCCCACAGATGGACTTAGACCCTCAATGTTAGTTGGAAACCTCTGGAATATGAGGATTTTCTCATGAGGTTACGTAGAATCTGAATCAGACTCAGTGGTTTGGGTCGGGAAGTTACAAAATGGAATCAGAGGATCAGGTTACTAACTAACTTGTTTTTCTCTTTCTTGGGTTGTTATAGGTTAGACTAGAGATGGTATAGTTGGGACTAGGGTAGGGTAATTTTGTTAGCATTCTTCCAGTATTGGGTAGTGGACCTCCAAGTTTCCATAAATGGGAAATTATTTTTTGTTTTTACCAATGATTAAATTCACCTTGGGTGATTCACATAGTGTTGATATGTGATTTAATGGATTTTGGTTGCATTCATTCATAATGACTAAGTATGTAGGTTCAAATTCCATATATATACCTATTGTTGTGTTGCATAGTAGTTAATTAATTAAATGCCTTGATTTGTGATATCTATTTAGGATAGTTTCTCCTAGTGTGATATACCTATTCCATGTTGTTGTTATATATCTTTATCAAAATTTATTATTTGAACTAAGATCACAATTGTGTTAGTATATATGTGATGATTGTGACTATCATGTAGGGACGGAAACAAGGGTTGGTGTTGGGAGGGGTATACCTTGGGTTAAGGGTAGACTTCTAGGAAAAGATTGTTTGATCCCATAGACTATTTAAGAGAAAACTTATGTCCCATAAACTGATTAGGGTTTATCTTAATGAATTTATTTTTTTTCTGAAGTGTGTTCTTTCACATTACAGAAGATTTCCCCTTGATGTAGTATTATGGAACTAATTAGAAAGTAGGATAAAATACTTATGTAAGGAAGGAGGTTTTATCATTACTAATGTACTTGTAGGATAATGTAGTTGCACTACAGGAAAAAAATATTATTGTGACGGGGTATTTGCGACGGGCTTTATTCCCATCGCAAAAACTCCGATGAAAAGCGTATTTGCGACGGGAATATATTCTCGTCGCAAATGGTCAGTTATTTGCGACGGAAATACAGGACCCGTCGCAATTACAATGGCGCGGTTTGCGCGCCAAAACGCGGGAAGCCTATTTGCGACGGGTAGAAGGCTGCCCGTCGCAAGTATCCGGAGGTGGTAAATAGTATTTGTGATGGAACAATTGTCCCGTTGCAAAACATTATTCACCAGGTGTTATTTGCAACGGGTTCCGTCGCCAATACCAGTCGCGGTAAAGCCTATTTGCGATGATCGCCTTCAACCCGTCGCAACTACCCTGCGGTGGTAAATACTTTTTACGATGGTTAATTGTCCCGTCACAAAAAAATATTCACCGGGCGGTATTTGAGACGGGACCCGTCTCAAATACCGGTGGCGGTAAATAGTAATTTGCGACGGGGATATCCATCTGTCGCTAATGGTGTGTCGGTAGGCAGATATTTGCGATGGGCTCGTCGCAAAAACACTTTTACCCGCCGCCCGTAATTAATGCGGGTGAAGGTATTTGCGACAGGTCCATCGCCAATACCAGTGGCGGTAAATAGAAATTTGCGACGGGGATATCCACCCGTCGCTAATGGTGTGTCGGCAGACAACTATTTGTGACGGGCCCGTCGCAAAAAACCTTTTAACCGCCGCCCATAATTAATGTGTGAAAAGTTACTTGCGACTGTATCCCATCGCAATACCAAGTATTTGCGACGGTATCCCATCGCAAATACGACCGTCGCGACTAATCTAACCTATATATACACCCCACCCGTTTTTTTTTTCAAGAACATTCAGATCTCTCTTCCCTTCTCTCTCTAACTTTCAGTTCTGTGTAGAAAATTTTTTTTTTTTAATTTTTTCTTTCGAGAAGCGGAGAGAAGGAGTCAGAAGATGCATATTACTTCAAAATATCAAAGGTATTTATATTTTTTTTATTTTTTAAATTATCTTTAATTGTTAAATTATTTTTAATTGTTAATTTTAATTTTTAATTGTTAATTTTAATTTTTTTAATAGAATGTTTAGTAGCTATATAGTATAATTAGATTAAGTGGTTGTACCAAATAATCCTTCTCTGGATACGAACAAGTAGAGGTGGCTCTGGCACAGATGTACCTAGGAGTGAAAACTCTGACAAGGTGTTTTGAGCTTGACTCGGGGTAACTTGGTACACGAAAACGGGTCTTGCTGCACTCTTGGTTTGACAATCCCGGATGATGTTTTGGTAATAATTAGAAATAAATATATAATTATCATATAATTATGAAATAATTAGATTTAATTAGATTTAATTAAAATAATTATCATATAATTTGGAAATGATTAGATTTAATTGATTAGAAATAATTAGGAAACAATTAAAATAATTAGGAAACAATTAGATTTAATTAGGAAACAATTATATTTAATTAGGAAACAATTAGATTTAATTATGAAACAATTAGATTTAATTAGGAAACAATTAGATTTAATTAGGAAACAATTAGATTTAATTAGGAAACAATTAGATTTAATTAGGAAATAATTAGATTTAATTAGGAAACAATTAGATTTATTTAGGAAACAATTATATTTAATTAGGAAACAATTATATTTAATTAGGAAAGAATTAGATTTAATTAGGAAATAATTAGATTTAATTAGGAAACAATTATAATAATTAGGAAAAAATTATAATAATTAGGAAACAATTATAATAATTAGGAAACTATTAAAAAGAATTAGGAAACTATTAAAAAGAATTAGGAAACTATTAAAAAGAATTAAGAAACTATTAAAAAGAATTAGGAAACTATTAAAAAGAATTAGGAAACTATTAAAAAGAAGTAGGAAACTATTAAAAAGAATTAGTAAACTATTAAAAAGAAGTAGGAAACTATTAAAAAGAAGTAGGAAACTATTAAAAAGAAGTAGTAAACTATTAAAAATAATTAGGAAATAATTAAAAATAATTAGGAAAATTAGCAAGCGTGATTGACCACTCATCTACCTCAATTTTATTTTCATTTGTGTTTTGAGGCTTGACAGGAAACTTGTGCCTCCACATGTAATATCTGCTTTTACTGTCAAAATTATCAACCTCCTCGCCAACATAGAGGTGAGGAGGTTTATAATTTTGACAGTAAAAGCAGATATTACATGTGGAGGCAGAAGTTTCCTGTCAAGCCTCAACACACAAATGAAAAGAAAATTGAGGTAGATGAGCGGTCAATTATGTTTGTTTTTCTATTCAATGATTGATTAACCACCCGACCTATATGCATATCTTCGCATTTCTAATTAGTAACATAATTATTAATATAATTAGTAACATAAATAGTAACATAAATAGTAACATAATATAAAATATTATATTACTCTAATATTAATAATTAAATAATACTAATAATATAATTATTTTATTATTATATGTTTAATATTTATAAAAAAAATATTAATATTATTAAAATTATAAAATATTTATAAAATATTACAATTATCAATATTTTCAACAAGTTTTTCTTTATTCTTAACATGTTCAAATCTTAAAGGGTCGCCAATTTTTAAGTCATTCCCAATAAAAAGTTCGCGTCAACCGTGTCCAATGTAAACTCTATAATTTTTCTTGCTTGGTTGATCACCTCGCAAGTAACTTTGCAATAGGACAACCCAAGTCATGTCTTTCTCATTACTTGTGTCGTCCTATTGCAACACTACTTGCGAGGTGATCAACCATGTAAGGACAATTATAGAGTTTAAATTGGACAGGGTTGATGCAAAATTTTTATTGGGAATGACCTGAAAATTGACGACTCTCTAAGATTTGAACACGTTAAGAATAGAGAAAAATCTGTTGGAAATATTGATATTTGTAATAATTAGTAATAATTAGTAATAATTAATAAAAAATCAAATAAATTCAAGTACATGGTTATAAATTGGCACAATTTCCAGCGGATTGGCGGCTACCTTTTGTTCAACATCTCATATCTTTGCTACTTTCTCCCACTAAAATCAGTATGAAAAATGTGCTCTAACGTATGTCAGAGCAAGTTTTTCATACTGATTTCAGTCGGGAGAAAGTTAAAAAGAGATGAGTCGTCCAACAAAAGAGGCTCTTTTTCCTGACGACTCATCTCTTTGCAAGGAGATGAGTCGTCAGGCAAAAATGTGGGCGCCAATCCGCTGGAAACAAATCAGAATAATTAGTAATATAATCTCCACAACGATGATTACAAAATTTTATTTCATTATTCAAGCATATTTCATTTTGCCAAGTATTGCTAAGTATTGCTAAATTAATAATAATTAGTGGGGATGATTACAAACTAACTGTGTCACCTATAATTATTGGTAATTACTAAGAATTAGTTGTAATTATGTATCTTCTATTTTTAGGATATTTTTTTTCTTATATAAAATTATTTAACAACAGTAATGGTTTTAAATTTTGTAGAAACATATATATGAATATGGAACAAGGAAATCGACATCAATCATTATTAGATGATCGTGCTTGGATAAATCAGCGCAAAAATCCAAACGGTTCTAGTTTAAATCTTGTATATGTTGATGGTGTTGAAGCTTTCTTATCATTTGCATCATCAAACCCGGAATTTGTTTCAGAAGGGACAATTAAGTGTCCTTGTAAAAAATTGAGATGCATGCAGAAATTGAAGAAAAAAGTCCATAACAAAGAATCAGTTGAAGGCTCAATTGCTGAAGCTTATTTGCAAGAGGAAATTGCTTTATTCTGCTCTCATTATTTTGAATCTGAATATCCCTCAAAATTTAACCGCATGGGCCGGAACGAGGGGAATGTTGATGATGATATGAAAAATCAATTATCAGTTCTCAATCAGCCTGAACTTGGTTGTGGTGAAGTTCATGATAGATGGCTTTCAGATGATGAACATCATAGAGCTCATACATATGTTCTACTCAACTGTGAAGAAATGTCACCAATTGTACAGTGAGTGCTCCTATCCCTTATTCTATATATTCTGTTATAGTAAATTAATCATATTGTATTTGTAGGTTATATGACGATCATATCAAGAAACAATTTCCACAAATTACAGCAGCTGGCTTAGAAGAACGTCGGCAAAAAAAAATTTCCTACTGGTTTCAAAAACTGGTAACATACATTATTTTTTGGTTTTACATATAAAATCAATTTATTACTTGTAATAGTGATAAATGTTTTACAAATTTTCAGGTATCTGTACATACTGATAAGATTGATAGTCGATTGCGTATATTGAGTAGCCCACCATCCAAAATGGTTAAATCTTATAATGCATATGTGGTGAATGGTTATAGCTTTCATACATGTGAATATGGGGAATCAAAGAAAACAATGAATAGTGGTGTTTGTTTGAATGGATCACATCATATAGATATTGAATTTGACTTTTACGGCATGCTTGAATAAATTATTGAAATGTGTTATTTGGGACAGAATTATGTAGCAATGTTTAAATGTCAATGGCTGGATACTGAGAGAGGCTTTCGTATTCATACGACTCATAGAATTGTTGATATTAAACATAAAATTATTCTTGAAGTAAATGAACCATTTTTATTGGCTCATCAGGCACATAAAATTTATTATGCTAAATACTATGCTACTGCAAAAGAGTTGGATGATTGGTGGAGTATAATAAAAGTTAAATCTTGAGAAAATCAGTTTACTCAAACTAAATGTGGTTCCATTGAAGTGAAAGGAAATGAAATTTTTCAGGACACTCTTCAAAACACATCTTTTTCACAAAGAGACATGAATATCAAGGATGGGACTCCACAGTTAAGGGTCGATGGTGACGATGTTGTCAATGATGTTACAACTGAATTGAAATGACAAGAGATGATGAAAGTGAAACTAATATGGAAATTGATGATGTTGATGAGGAAGATGAAGACATTGACATTGAAAACTATGAAGATGATGATAAAGATGAACATTGACACAGTAAAATGCTGGTTAGAATCATAACAAATATATATCTATACATAATAGTTATTTCCAACTGTTTGCTAATAACAATCATTTCATGTTTCAGATGGACTCAGAAACGTATCGTCAGTTGCTGGAGGCTGGTCTACCTATTAATAATGAGGTTCTTGAGTCATCTGACCCTCAGGTTGTTGGCACTACAGGGAGCACTCGGAGGGGGCGTGGTCTTGTCAGACTGATGATTCCAGATCCTATCCTGGAGCGACGTCCACCTCTTGGATTCGATGCGCACACGCGGTGGTATGGTAACCGGTGTATTTTAGTTATCTTTCATTATAATTTATTAATATTCTAATTGTTTTATTATTTTTTCTTTTTCCACAGTTTTACGCATATAGCTATTGGACAGGGGAGTGCTATCTTGCGTAATTATTTTTCTCAGCCCTGGCTCACATGGGATCAGATTCCTGCTGATGTGCAGGCCTCCATGTTCGATCATTGGCTGGTACGTAATTAAATATTATTTATTTTGAAATTTAATTCATTAATAACTTTATATCAGGGTTTATGGCATCCCATCGACGAGAGCATGAGTGCCACTATCCACGCGGCATGGGTGGTGTCTATGTGTGACCGTTTCTGTCAGTTTTTGCATAATTTGAGAAAGACGGTTGTGAAGAAAGCCGGAGTGACAGAATTTGATGAGTCCTGTAGAGCCCACCGAACAGAGTACATTTCATCTCAAGTTTGGGATGGATTATGTACACACTAGTTGGGTGGTGGGTTTTAGAGGAGACCTGCATTGGGTCGACAGAATCGGGGGAGACAAGAGGTGACACATCAAGCCGGTAGTCGTACATTCAGTTCGCATAGAGAGCGTCTGGTAAGTACTTTTTTTAATATTTTATAAAAATTTAAATATAAAAAATTTATTTTATATTCATATAGGATGTCGAACAGCCCAGTATTACGACGTACGGTGTTTATCGGAGGATGTACACTGACCCGGCTACTGGAGAGATTAGAGGTGACCGCCAGTGTCAGATTGTGGTCAGTATTATTTTCTTTTCAGTTTGCAAATTAAATACATATAATATTTTCATTATTTTAATTTCTAATTGAAACTTAAGGAGTCATATTAGGCCGTGACCTCCCAGACACAGGCTGAGATTCAAGACGAGACGGGTGATCAGACTAGTGCCCACCATTTTGATGAGACGTCATGGATGCAGGCGACCCAGTATGGCTTTGAAAAGGGCCGAGTAGTTGGTATCGGCTCTCATTTGACTCCTGCAGCTTATTATGGTACTGCTGCGATGTCGGCGTCCAACTCGAGAGGAGCTCGTGGAGAGACGTCATCTTCTGCCTCACAGTATCAGGAGCAGCTGTGTGCACAGAGTCAGCTTATAGAGGATTTGAATCAGGGGCAGGAGCAGATGTGTCAGCAACACGATGAGGAGATGCGTCGATGGCAGGTGCAGATGCGTCAGCAGCAGGATGAGGAGAGACGTCGATATGAGGAGCAACATCAGGAGCAGATGGAGTATATGCGTCATCTGACTCATAGTTTAGGGATGGAGTTTCCTCCACCACCTCATCCAGGTCCTCCAGATTATCCACCCCCTAGTGATTTTTTTAGATGTAATAAACATTTGAGTTCGTAGTTTATTTTCATATTAACTATTTACAATTCCTCTTTCATATTGGTACGAATATTGCATTATTTAATTTGTTTTTATTTTTTAATATTTTATTACTTATTAGTATTATTTTTAATGTCTTCTTATTTTAGTAATATTACTTTTAATATTTTATATTTATTGTTAATATTGAGAAGTTTATAATTTTATAATTTTATTAATATTAATAATATTAATATTTTTTTTTCATAAATATGTATGTTTATTTTAATAATAATAATATTATATTAATTTTTTATATTAATAATATTAGTACTATTATTATTATTTTTTGATATTAATATTTCATAATATATAATATTATATTATTTATATTCATATTATTATTATTATTTGATATTAATATTATAATAATATAATTTATTTATATTATTAATATTACTATTATTATTATATATAGAATTTAATAATAATAATATTATATTAATTTTTTATATTATTAATATTAGTATTATTATATTATATTATATTATATTATTTATATTCATATTATTATTATTTTATATTAATATTTCAGAATTATATTTTATATATTATTTTATTTATATTATAATAATGTAATTTTTTTATATTATTAATATTATTATTTTTATATAATATTATACGATTTGTATTAATTATTTTTTTTATTTTTTTAGTATCTGCGACGGGAATATTTGCGACGGGATTTCCCATCGTAAATATTTTTTTACTGTAACATTTGCGACGGGACGAATACCCATCATAAAAACATTTCTGTGACGGTCCGTCACAAATACTTTTTTTAAATTTCGCATTTGCGACGGGACAGAAACTCGTCGCAACTAATATATCTGCGACGGCCCGTCGCAAATACCTTTTTTATATATAAACGAAAACCCATTTGCGACGGGAAAAAAGTACCATCGCAAATACTCTTTTTGCGATGGGACCGCCGCAAAAACACCTATTTGCGACGCCGTTTTCGGCAACGGGCGATTTGCGATGGAGCCCCATCGCAAAAGACCTTTTGCGGTGGGATCCCGTCGCAAATCGCCCGTCGCAAATATTCAATTTTCCTGTAGTGTTGATATTTATCCCAAACATGCTCTTTGGTATAGGTAGCAAGGATGCTTCAACCAGAAGACTTCCTCTTAGTGCCTTTCCTAGGGATAGGAGTTCAGAACTATGGTAAAATATTCTCTTACACTCCATCATTCTTCATCCTTCCAGGGAACTGGAGGTCCTTAGGATATTGAGTAATGGGTAGAATTTGTTGTATTTATTTGACCTAGTAGAAACTCTAAAGGATCAGTGAGTTAAATTAAAAGGATCTCATGTTGGGTGCACAGCCATTTTGATACCTCATATCGTATAATGCCAATCAAGATTAAAGAGTTCAGGGTTCTTCTAGATAACTTGGAGAGGAAGGGATTCATAAATCTAGGCACTTCACCATGGAGTTCACCTATGTTGTTTTATAAGAAGAAATACAGTAGTATTCAGTTATGCATTAATTATCAAACACTAAACCAAGTGATGGTCAGGAACCAATATCCATTACCCTCTATCGATGATCTTTTCAATCATATATAGGGAGTCCAATGGTTCTCCAAGATTAATTTTTGATCGGGCTATCACCAGTTGTGAGTTAGAGAGGAGGGTATTCCGAAGATAGTGTTTCAGAGAAGTAATGGAATCTATAAGTACTTGGTAATGTTGTTCATGCTAATGAACACACCAGAAGTATTCATGGACCTCATGAACAAGACCTTCCATCCATACCTGGACTTTTTCATCATGGTGTTCATCAAATGAAATCCTCATCTACTCATCGATACTAGAGAAAATATTCTAGGTACCAAGATATAGTCTTAAGTATTATTTGAGAACATAATATTTAGGCCAATTTATCAAAGTATGCCTTTAGGATTTTAGAGGTGAAGTTACTAGGACATGTGGTGTTTGAGAATAGTATATCAATAGACCCAAATAAAGTTGAGGCATTCATGTCTTAGACATGTCCACACATGTTTGAGATTATGAGATTTCTAGGTTTAGTGGGATATTACCGATAGTTTATCCAAGACTTATTCTGATTATCAGCACCCTTGATAATGCTAAAAAAAGGGAGTGGAATTCCAGTGGTCAGGCTAGTGTGAAGAGGCTTTCCTTGAGCTAAAGAGAATTTTGAAAATAGCTTCAATACTAACACTTCCTGATCTTGGTATTGGTTATGCAGTGGATTGTACTGCATCAGGAATCAACTTGGGAATGGTGATAATGAAAAGAGAGTAAGTAGTGGTCTATGGGTCTTGTCAGCTATGATCCTATGAGTAGAACCACCCTACATATGACATGGAGCTGGAAACCATGGTCTTCACTTTGAATTGTTGGTGACACTATCTCTTTCATGAGAGATTCTTTGTTTATATAGACTATAATATCCTTCTTAATATCTTCACACAAGGGGATCTAAACTTAAGATAGATTCACTAGGTTGACACACACATTTTATGTCATTTTTGGCATGGCTTGTGGAAATCCCTAGAAAATCAACTAAGATTGAGCACGACATGTCATCCTCAAAACAATGGACAATTCAAGCAAACTATAAGAATATTGGAGGATATGATTCGATCCTAGGTGCTAGAATTTGATGGAGTGTGGAATGATCACCTAGACTTTAATGAGTTCACTTTCAATAATAGTTACTAGGCTTATATTCAAATGGTACCTTATGAGGCTCTTTACAGGAGACCAAGTCTATCACCGCTTGTTGGGATGAGGTGGGTGAGGCAGCAGTTGTGGACCGGTTTGGTTTAGGAGGCCACTAAGAAAGTTCATCTAATTATGAATATTTTGATCACTACTCAAATAAGATGGAGATTATATGCCTACCATAGGAGGATAACCTATCAGTTCCCTATGGAAGATCAGGTTTTCTTGAGAGTGACTAATCGGTTAGGGCAAAAACGTATAGGGAAGCAGGGAAAGCTAACACCTCATTTTTGTAGACCCTTTGTGATCACAAAATAGATAGGGATAGTGCAGTATCATCTATACCTCCCTTATCACTATTGAGGTATGCATGATGTGTTTCATGTGTCACAGCTTTGGAGGTATATACCCAACTCTGCACGTTTTTTTGATTTTAAGGAAATTGAACTAGTGATTAGTCCATCTTATGAAGAGTATCCTGTGTGGATCATAGATTGAAGCAAGAAGGTGTTGTGAGGAAAGACAGTACATCTGGTTTGGATTTGGTGGTAGCATGGATGGGTCCAGGAGGAAA
Organism: Viscum album; assembly: GCA_963277665.1. Taxonomy (NCBI): domain Eukaryota; kingdom Viridiplantae; phylum Streptophyta; class Magnoliopsida; order Santalales; family Viscaceae; genus Viscum; species Viscum album. The sequence continues at coordinate 1,387,310,553 of OY728123.1, forward strand.
TTTGGGAACATGAGTCCAATGTTCGAGGTCAATGGCTTGAGTTTTTCAAGAAAACCCACTAGATATACTTCTTGAGAATGATAAGTTAATAGAGAGGGAGAATTTTTATATACCAAATTTTTTAAATATAATAAAAACCCTCTTGTTGATAATTTATAAGTATTTTTATGTGAAAATGTAAATTTTCAATAAAAATCACTTAATAAATGCTTAAAAGGATTTTCATGAGGGTAAAATCATAGTTAACAACTTGGAATATTCTATCGAATGTTTTTAAAGTTAGGTGCTGAGTTAGTGCGAGATTTCAAGCTCCATAAATCCTTGGTGTATATGGAATAAAAATATTAAATATATTACATTAAGTGCATGTGAATTATATAATATAATTTCATATCTCTCAAATGGTGCATCATATGAGAAATATGATACCACTATTAGGTCTAGGATGTGGTGTTTACCCTAGGCATGATATAACATTTGTGAGCATCATACATTTGATTAGGTCACTTACGAGGACAATTTATTTAATAATATTATTATTATTATTTAGAAAATAAGTTAATGTCTCTGAAACGATGCATATTATGAGAAATATTATAAAATCGTTAGGTCTGAAACACAAGTTTTACCCTATGTGGAGTATAAATTTTATATGTGTCTGGTGTTTTCCAACATCCCACATGATAAAACCCTTTTATTTTTAATTATTTATTTATTATGATCTTTAAATAATAAATAATTAATATCTTGAAAATGGCGTGTTGTATGAGAAACCCAAGAACACCATTAGGTCCAAAATGTGGGGTTTACCTAGGTGGGGTATAACTTTAATGTGCAACGGGCGTTTGGTGTTATTTAATTTTTTTATTAAATAATTAATTAATTTAATAATTAATATGATTTTAATTAACAAAATTGATTATTTTTTGTCATCTTCTTCACTGTAAACTAGAGAACCTCTAGTATTGATGAGGAGTAATTCCAAAATCTTCAGTTTCAAACTGTTTTCACCTATTTCAGTTAGTAACACATTAAATTGATGAAATTAATTACTCTTTTAATTTTGGGTTGAAATAGTGTTTTAAATTAGGCATTTTGGTTTTTCCAATGTTTTATAGATTTTCGGGTTTTAAAATACCCAAATCAACCAGTTCTTCCTTGATCGATTCCATTAAGTCCAAGGGATCCTGAAACTCATTGCACGTGTTCAGTAAGGGATTTTTAGATATAATTGGTCTCTTTACTCATGTTAATTTTTTCTCTATGTGCGTTTCTTCCTCCTTTTTCCTTTTTGGTGTGCCTATAAATAGGTTAGTTTTGTTTTTAATTTTTTTATTTATTTCTTTATTCATCCATTACTCATTTATTCCAAAATTAATGAAAAAATGTTTGATACTAAACTAAAATGATAAAAACTAGGAATAATCATAGGATAATTCCAAATAAATTATCAAATGATAATTTATAGAAAAAATTATCAACGGTTGTTTTCATGAAATTGTTGGAGGAGAAGTATAAAAAATATCAAATGGGAATTTCATCAAATTATTGAAAGATAATTAATAATAATTATCAAATGATGATTTCATTGAATTCTCAATGATAATTCCACCATATTATAAAATGATAATTTTTAAAAAATTATCAAAGGATGAATTATTAAAAAATTATCAAAAAGATAATTACAAGGAATTATCAAATGAAAATAATGAAAAATTATCAACTGATAATTACAATTAATTATCAAAGAATAATTACATGGGTTTATCAAAGATAATATTATTCAATTTATTAAAGGATAATTATGAGGTAATTATCACATGGAAAAATTATCAAATTTATCAAACAATAACTGCTAGATTATAAAAGGATAATTTATGGAATAAAAATTATCAATGGATAATCGTATGGCCTTATAAAAGGATAATTTAAAATAAATTATCAAAATATAATTATAAAAGTATAATTTATGAGAAATTATAAAAATATAATTATAAAAGAAAAATCTAAGAAAAATTATCAAAGGATAATTATAAAAGGATAATTTAAGACAATTATAAAAATATATTTATAAAAGGATAATTTATGATAAATTATCAAAAATATATTCATGAAAGGATAATTTAAGATAAAATTATCAAAATATAATTATAAAAGGATAATTTATGAGAAATTATCAAAAGATAATTATAAGATGATAATTTGGAAATTATCGAGGAGAGAGAATGTATCACCTCATGGGATGTTTTATTTATTTATTAAATAAAATAGATGGTTTTGCTTTTAGTAATACTTGGTGTGTGATCATATATCTGGTTGGTGTGTGAACACGGTTTGGGTGATGACACCTTCGACAAACTTTGCCGATGACGTTGAAAACTTTGAGGTAGGAGGTTCCTTACCTTTATGGGACTTGTATATTTATGATTTTATCATAATGTGATGTTATTTTGGACTAAACCATGATTTTTCTAAGACTCATGTGGGTGTGTGAGTATTCGTGGGTGTACTTGCTTATGTGTGATTATCCTGACTTTGATCGTCGTGTGACTTATCGTTCCTTTCTACGAAATCTATTTTTTATGTGTTTCTTAGCCTGTGGAATTGTGTTAAGGGTACTAAGATACTCAAGTGTAACCTTAAGGATGGGTGTATGAGGTTACCCAACCTGATGTAGTCCTAACATCCTTAAAGGTGGTCATGGATGTAACACCCGAGATTTTTATGAGAAATGTTTTGTTTTTATGTTATATACATCAACAAAGTAATATTTCACTACACACAACACTATCTTGTCTTGCTTTACACGCAATCATGACCTTCCTCGATAGCTTGCGTTGTACACAATATCGAGTTTCACTAAACAATGATATGCTATTAAAATATTATTAAAACTAGCCGTTATGAATAGTAATACACACTTTTTGAAATTTTGTAAATTTTATTTTTCAAAATGGACTTCATTTTTGGATTTGGAATATCGAAATTATCCTAGGGTGAAATTTTGGTATTTTTCTGAAAACTTTCAATTTTTGATGAATAGTGAAAACACTGGGTTACTATTTAAAAACCGACTTTTTATTTAAATAATTATTTATTTATTTAAATTTATTTTAGGTCAAAATTGATACATAATACCTATATAAGTTCAATGCAATTCATTGGAGTCATTTTATAATAATTTTAGATATATAAAAATTTTATTGAACTTTTCACCGTCTTTTACCCACCTCCTAAGAGAATTTGCAAATTTACATAAAACTTAATTTTACCGCTTCTGTGAGTAGAATTTAAAAAATCCGAGAGACACGGTTAATATCAAGGACAAAAATGTGGTTCAATGAGATGAAAATAATTTTTGGTGAATAGTAACTTTTTACTTTTTTACCATGGTTAAAAGTAAATAGGGTAATTAAGGGTAAAAATGATATTATTATTACCCTAACACATGTCCTAATTCTATTGGATAAGTGTAATTCGACAAAAAACAACCTTAGGAATAATATATGACCATTTAGGCCCACTTGGATTAGATTAGAACATTTAATATTATTTTATTTAAAGAGTATTTAAAATAGTTAAAATCAATGTTTAATAACTAAAACATTTTTAATATAGGGTTATACATAAGATAAATTCGACTATAAATATTCATTATAAAGATAAAAATATTTTCTACATAATGGTATTTTATTTATAATTTTTAGACATTAGATAATTTAATTTATTTATGACACAATGATGATGCAGTAATTATCCTATTAATGAAATATTAACATAATTGATGTTATAAATACTCAAATAAATATAATATAATACTTTTTATGAATTCCACTTATTTTCTAGGTTAATATGACATGTTAGTATTGATTTAATTAACTTTTTTTGAACTAATATTTCTGTTATCATTTTCACAAAAATCAATTACCAAATAGTGTCAAAATTGACATAAAATAGTTTTTAAAACAAATATTATATTATTAATTGTTATGTTATTCCTAAAAATCTAAGCATCTGCAAAATGACTTAGATAATGTTATATATATTAATAATAAACAACTTGGGTATTTTTTTGGCTTGTTATAGTAAGTTTATTAACCTTATAGTGTAAGAAAACAAGAAGACACGGTAAAAGTTAAATTATCTAACTTAAAGTTAAATCTAAATGATAAGGTTAAAATAGAAACCTAAACTTGTCTAAATTATATTTTATGAGAGTATTACGACCCATACCCACCTTAGCTTCGAAATAAATCAATTTGGAGCTATTAAAAACCGAATATGACTTTATAATAAAATAATATTTTTAGTTTTTCCAAAGGTGTCCCTCTCCTCCCTTATAAAAGGGCACCTCCTCCCTCTCTTCCTCACACCACTTTGTGCCTTCAAGCTCGTCCAAAACCTGCCACATTATCCTATCCACTTCTCTAGAAACATCCTAGAGGTCCTGGTATTCTTCAAAGACCAATTTTAGTGTCCTAAGAGGAGGTCTCAAAGAGGCGCTTCAAAGAAGAGGTAATGTCTGTTACCGATTATTTCAACTTTATTTCTTCTTAAACTTCTTCTTCTTTAGTTGTTTAATTATTAAGTAATAACATCAGTATCACTCATATACTGATATGTTATTATAAGTATGAAACAACCCTATTTCACCATCTATCCATCCTACGGAAAACGAAATCATCGCGCGTGCGTACGTACGGAATATCGTCTCCACGCCGTGGTGTATTCTATTTTCCACCACCACCTTACTTGGATGGGTATAATGGTGTAAAGAATAACTATATATGATTATTTTAAAGTGATATTGATTATTAAATAGTATACATACACTTCAATACAATACCACGATCATGGGAATGATATCATCGCTCGTGCGTACGTATGGCCTACCGTCTCCACAATGTGATGCGACTCATTTTACATGATATTCAATGCTTAATGATTATATAAATGAATTTAATGAATAAATATGATATATATTACACTAATACCATTCTGTAAATGAGGTATCTATAACCTAAAAATAATAATAAGAATTTATTCGACAAAACACGCATAAGAACAAAAAGTAATAAACTCCTGAATAATAGGTAGCAATGAAATATTACTAATAAGAAGATAATAATATGACCATATATGATATCATAACAATAATTATTATTTTAGAATAAGTCAATGACATTATTTAAATCATTATACAGAAGGTTCGAACACTTACGAAGCAAATCGGACCTAAGGTAAGGGAAAATCTCGCAATCTCAATTTTTATCCGAGATTGTTTATACTTCACAATTTACTGGGGAATATTTATCATCCACATCCATGTTTCCTCAATAATTAATATTATTTATATCCTCCTACAATTTTTTAAATCCAATTTTACCCTTCGGTGAGTTTTTAGTAAAAGATATAAAAGTAATCTTTTGTCATTTTTCGTACGAGGTACTTTTTGACTTTTCAGACCAAAGTATGAGAAGAATGTTTTTTTAACTTATACGGAATGAATTTATTTTTAGAACATTATTTCCATGAAGATTACTTTACAAGTTTTCAATTTTATTTTTAATCAACTTCATTTAGTTTAAAATTATATGACATGTTAAGAAAGGAAAATGTTTTTGAAGTAGAAATGATATTTTCCTCAATAATGGAGTTAAAGTGTTTTATCAAAATCATTTTCCATCTAAGATAATATAGGGTTCTGGTTCTATCCCTATTTTTACATTGATTTGATTATGTTATGATGGAATTAATTTTATGATGTCCTTTTATCTTATATAGATTATTTTTTGATGGCATGATGTTTAAGAATCCCATTTTTATTACATGGGTTATGCTATGATGTATGATTTATGATTTTGTGGCACACATAAGAATGGTTTCATTATGAGATGGGTGGGACTTATATCTCCCTCCAATGCATTGGGTAAAGATTTATATCTCATGATATAGACATGGATGGAACGGCAGGTTAAACCGGTTCAGTGAAACAGGACTGAAACGAGGAGTGAACTCGGTTCAGAAATGGACTTTGTCCTCTAAGATAGTCTTGGCAATGAGTCTTGACTACTAAGAAATGATTCTCTATGATTATGTGTGTATTCCACAAAGTTTCATGTTTTAAGTTATGATTATTGGGATTAGATTTCACTACAATGATTTATCCCATGTTATGAAATTATGATCTCTTTTGAAGGTTAAGATTTCCAAAATGATATGTTCTTATGAATATGATGTGATTGATATTTCTTTTTTTTACCCTTACTGAGCATTTGAGCTCACCCTTTTGTATGTTTTCTTTTCCCCAGGTCAGGAATAAGGATATTAAGTAAGATATGCCAAAAGGGAATCTAGATATGATAAAATAAAAGGGAGACAATGTAGATGTTTTATGAACCAGTTGTTTATATTTCCCAGTTTCTAAAGACACTATACCTATACGGTCCTTTCATGGTTTTGTTATATGTTGTAATAAGTGTGATTAAATTCTGAAGTAATAACAATGTATGTAAAGTATGGGTCGTTATAATGGATACCCCTGTAGAGGGGAAATCCTAGAGACTAGCTAGCAGGTACTGAGATACTCGGGTGGAGTTTTTAGGTTGGGTGTATGAGTTTACCCAACCTAAAACAGTTAGAAATTCCTTAAAGGTGGGTGTGGATTCCATGTAAAGGGGAAAGTATAGTGACTAGATAAAAAACACTAAGATACACAAGTGTATCCTTGAGGGTGGTGGTTACATGTCCTAGTGGTCGGTTACCCATCCTGATATAGTCATAACATCCTTAAAGGCAGGATTGGCTACCCTTGTAAAGGGGAAATCATAGTGGCTTGCTGGAAGATACTAATCCGGGGTTCCTACGAAATTGGGTCATGGGTGATTAAAATGATAAGTGGACTGAAGATATAACCTATATAACATGATTCATTCTAGTAACAACCACTGGAAGAGTGGGGTGAGCTATGAGACCTTGATGGAGGTACGTGTGATCTACACATTCTTACCAGCAATGATCTAAAGCAGGTGGGGCTGAGATTCATGGAAGATTTGTTAGTGCATGATGTCTCGTAACATGTATTTTTATTGAGAATTTACTTATGTCATGATATAAACTATTATATATATTGTGAACTTATGGTAATGAAGCATTGGTGGTGTCCTACTGAGTCTTGTACTCACACCCTACTCGGGAATTTCAGTGCACTTGTAGATTTCATGAACAAAGATTCGAAGAAGGGAAAGGGCCCTATGGTGGATATTTGAGTGGTGGATCATGGAACTATAAAAGACCAAGGCTAACACTGGATCACCCCATAGATGTTTGTTTATTTACTTGTATGGTATTTACCTATTTCTTATACTCTGGATAAGCTTACCACTTTGTGAGCCATTCTTATATGTATGTCATTATTCAGTTTCCACATTTACTGTGATTTTTTATTATTTTGTTTATTTATTATTATTGATCCTATGACATGATACTGAGGATATAGTCTCTCCACTGATGGAATTAGACCCTCGCTTCTTGTCAGCACCCTCTTGTATACGGGGAGGTGTGCATATGGTCACGTAGCATCTGAATCAGACATTGTGGTTCGGTCCAGGATGTTACAAAAATTAATGAATATATTTTATATTTATGATTTAACCATAATTATGAAAATATAATATCACATATAACTTTTTATCTTCTAATCCATTGGAAAACAACAATGTCGCTTCTATGTGTGTGCGTAGACTACCGCTTCTACGTAGTGTTGTGAAATATTTTTCATTTTATTTTTAAATTGATAGAAATAAGGATTTATTTGATTGATATACATGATCTATATGAAATAATAATTATTCTAGAAATTTTAATTAATATTTGTTTTCCTTTTGTTTTATCCATCAAGAAAAAATGGAAACAACCTTCATGCGTACATACGACCTACCGTCTCAATGAACAGTGTAATTCATTTTATATATATATAATTTATATTTTAATCTAAATATATATAATTAATATATATGATATTCATATATTTTTTAACATTATGTATATTATTTATGTAGCATCCCAGCCCAAATTCCACTAAATTGATTCCCTAACTCAGTTTTCCAAGCACACCTCCTCGTAAGCCATAGGTTTCTGACCAACAGCAGGGATCTAAAGTGGAACTATGAGGAGACTATACCCCCATATTAGAGTGAAAAAATATAAGTAAATATCCAAATATCATACTCATCAAAGTAATTATAAATAATAAATAAACTAAAACATGCTATAATAAAAGGAAGTGCAATAAAGGCCCAAAAATCCATGTCATACATACAACCAATCGCCCAATGGGTCAGTCACATAACTTTCCAACATAAATAAAATAGATATAGGATCTATTTCATCACTAATATAAACAAATCTAGTCATATTATATCACTAAAGAAAATCTACTCAACCAAACAATACTCAACGCAGCCTTAGCCCAAACCTATTCTTGCAATAAACATGTCAGAGCTACTTGGGTACCCAAGTGTAATGGATGCTCAAGCAGGGTGTGAGTAAAACTTAGTAGGCCACCTGTAGCACCCCTATTTTTAACTAAGTACCCCCCCCCCCATTTATGTATTTTATGTATGTAAAGTGTTTAGGTGGATTTTGGGAGGGTTTGGAGGACTTTTGAAATGTTTTGGGGCTTTTCTGGAGGTGCACAGTTTGAGCATGGTTAGTAAAAACCATGATACTCCTACAGGAAACCATAAAAAGTGAGGTGGTGGGTTTTGGGTAGGATCATTTTAGGCACACGGTTTGTAAAAATCATGTGGTCACCTAGGAGAAACCATTAATTTGGGGATAGAGGTGTTATGCACGGTTAGTGCATGGTTTTCTTAACTGTTCACCCTAAACATGTATGGTTAAAAGTTAGATCCAAAAATTGTGTATCTAAGTAAATTTTTCTCCTTAATGGGTCATTTTTCCTCTAGTTTAACCCTAACTCAATTTCCTATCTTCCTAACGGTTTCGGATACCCTTCCTCTTGATTCTGGAGTAATCTTTTGGTGTTTCTTGGAGAGTTAAAGCCCAGATTCCTTGGTAAGTGCCTTGTTTTCCTTAGTTTTACTTTTATTCCCTATCTTGGATTCATGGATCTAATCCATTAGGGATGAATAAATGGTTTTTTATTCCAATAATTATGATATATGGATATGTTGATGTAAGGGAACAAGATCTAAGGTGGGGTTTTTGAGTTTCAACTCGGTTTTGTTAGAGAATTTGTGTCATTCTTTATTTCCACCTAAGTTTCCAAAGTAGGTGGCTTTACTCTCAACTCCTCTTAGTATAACTTGGAGGCTTGTTTTTAAATTTTTTAATTTCTTGAAATTGATTGTGAAATTGATGTGAAAATATTGGTAGAAACCATCTTTAGTGATGGTTTGTGTGTAAATTTCTTGTTGTGCAAAGTTATTTGTTTCATGGTTTTAAAATGATGATTTTAAAATATTACATTGTTTCTTTTATGAAAATATTTTCAATATAAAGGTATGTTTTATTGAAATTGATTGAAATGGTTGATTTAGAATGGTTGTGGCATAATTGGTTGACATGTGTTCATTTGCATTAATGTGACCATGTGGAAGGGGTGTGTGCCATTGGGGAACTAGTATATGGTTACCCTATGACAACTTGGTAGATCGACGAGATATTGTTCATGAGTATGGAATTTTCACCTAGGTATGCATGTGTTGATGATTGGATGTGTGTAATGGAATGGGTTATGTCAAGTGGATTTTTGAAATGGTTTTAAAAGACTTGTTTGGTTGTTTTACATGGAAATTACTTTTTGTGAAAATGGATTGGCTTTATATAAACTATTTTAAAGGGTTTTATATAAATTGGTTTATATTAATGGTTTTATATAAATGTGATAACATGTTTTATCCTAGTGGAGTGAGTAGAGAATTCATTTGGTGAAATCCTACTGAGTTTCATTACTCACCCCCTACTTGGGAACTTTGGTGCATTTATAGATATTTTTTGTCAAGACACAGGTAAAGGAAAGGTATCCCGGTTCTTTAGTGATGTATTTTTATACCTTGGGTTGTATTGTGGAGTTGGAGATAGGGCCATATTGGGAGCTATGTAGTTTATTTATTTAGAGCCTTTGAACTTTTTGGTTTTGCCTTCTTCTTTTTTACTTTTATTTTGGTAGTCTTACACTTTAGTACTCTGGTGTATTTAGGTTTGATATTAGTTGGTATTAATTTGAATCATATTACATTATCCCCATGCATCATATAGTGGTTGTTTGGTTCTGGTATCCTTGGTTTGGTTATTTTACTTTCAAAATAGAAAATCATCCCCCAACTATTTATGAATCCCTTAGTATTTATTGTCAGCCTTTGGTGTCTTGGGGATGTCACCTAAGTCCAAGTAATATCCTAACACCTTCTAAATCCAATTAGGAGGGTTGGGATGTTACAAATGGTATCATTCTTGTCCAATCTGTCTTGAATTTTGGGGAAAATAGAATTGGTTTTTCGGTCTTGGAGTTAGAAATTAATTTTGGTTTAGTCCTTGAGTTGGATTGGTATCATGGAGTATGATCTATGGGACTTTAAATGTAGATCATAAAAAGGCATAGCTAACCTATTTATGTTGAACTTCAAGTTACTAAGGAGTTTGGGTACATGAGTGTTTTGAGACACTTATAGGAGTTGTAATATAATTTTTATGGGTTTATCCAATGAGAAGAGCATGACATGCATTTTAGAAATGAATTCCCATTGAAAGTTTATATTTAATTTTGAGTAATGATTTATGACTTGGTGCAAAATAATTGATTTTTAAAAAAATTGAAATTATTTTCAAATGTGAGATTTTGAAATGGAATGGTAGTATATTTTTAAAATGGATTTATTTTCCAAAGACATGTTTAAATTTTCAAAAATGGTTTAAATGTAGAATTTTGGAAAGCCTTGTTGTGATAGTTGTGATGTGGTAAATTTGAAGTTGTTAAGCCTGCAGTTTCTAGAGAATAAGACTTAGGGATTTTTTTTTGGTTATAGAAAATGGCACCCAATAGATGTAGAAGAAACCAACTAGAAGTGGATACTGAGAATGTGGTTTCACCTGATCCATACATGAACCAATAGCTGGTTTAGGGTATAGTTCAAGCCTTTTAGGTTGTGTATAGAGGGAACAAGAGGGATGAACCAAGGAAATTGGATCACTCTATTCAGTTCCAAAAGCAGAATCCACCCATCTTTCAGGGTGATTCGGAACCATAGAAAGTATAGGTGTGGCTGGATAGAATTAATCGAATATTTGATTTCCTAGGCACACCAGAAAAGTTAAAAGTCAAGTTGGAAACATAAATTTTGGAGGATCTTGCATACCAGTGGTGGGATTTAGTATTTCAGGCTAAATTAGATCACATAATTTCATGGGATGATTTTGAATAATTGTTCGACAAACAATTTTATCCTCACACATTCAAGATTTCTATAATGATGGAATTTTTTAGTTTGAATAAAGATAACCTCACATTTTTAGGGTATGAATATAAATTTATGAATTTAGTTTTCTTTTCAACTGAATTTTCTACAAGTGTTTCCTTGAAGGAACATGTTTTTTAATCGGGGATGAGACAAAAAATTCACTCAAAAAAATTCATTCTCTTTATAACAGATTATAAATAGATAGTCAATAGAGAGATGGTGGTAGAAAGAGACATATCAGGAACTGTGAATAGAGGAATAATGTTAATACCTATGGGAAATTATGGGAATGATAATGCTAGGAACAAGAATAATATGGATGTATATCTAAGGTAGTGGAATGAATCAAAATCAAATGGCTAGATAAATGAATCTTCCTACAATATCCAAGGGTAAATCTGGATGATTTCAGTGTGGTTATTTTTTTTACATGAATAGATATTTTATAGCACCACATAGATAATTACACAATTGAAACAAGATGGGACATCTTCAATGCTATTATCATGGTGCTCCAAGTTTGGGTGTTCGGGACACATATCATGTTTCAAAAATGTTATATGATTCAATGGGATGAGTGTATTTGAATAATTATCATTAGAAAAATTGATCTATCCACAGTGATTCTAGGAATACCATAACTCCTCAGTAAGGTAAATCTCAACAAGGTGATAAATAACAAAGTGTGTTGAGTAAGCAGTTGTATGGATCTAAGAAAATGATTGCAGATGATCAATATGGACCATCGATAGTGAGAGGTATGATTCTTTTTAATTCTACACCTATGAAAGATTTGTTTTATATGGGTGCATCCCATTCATTTATTACTTCTCATGTTGTTTATCTTGTGGGTTTGCATGTTGATATGATTCCTTCTATTTTGAAACTTCAAACTCCTCTTGGCCAAAGAGAATGTAAAACCTTTATGTGCAAAGCATGTTCTATAACAATTGATAGAGCTGAATTGAGTTGGGATTTCTATGTGATTGATAGGTATGCATATGAAATAATCTAAGGCATGGATTGGTTGGAAATATTCAAAGATCATATTGATTTCTATACCCAAAGGGTTAGTTTTATGACTGATTATGGTGTCAAACATCTCTTTATAGGAGACCAGAATGTAAAGGAGGGTGTAGCAGAATTTCTAGCACCAGAAATTGGAATTATTTCATACCAGTTTATAGCTTTGAATTTGGAATCTATGTATGAGATTGATAATAGTGGTTTTCCAACAGTTTTTGATCTGTTTTTAGTTGTTTTCTTGGGAATTTATCAGGGTTCCCTCCCAAAAGATAAGTTAATTTTACGATTGATCTCTTACCCAAGACCATTCTTATGTCACTTACATCTTATAGAATGGGACCAATAGAATTATGGGAATTGAAAGTCTATTTGTAAGATCTTTAAAAAAAGGTTCATTTGGAATAGTACATCTCAGTTGGCTGCAACAGTTTTGTTTGTGAAAAGGTGTATGGAACTCTTTGATTTTTCATGGATTATCGTAAGATTAACCATGTTATGATAAATAATTGGTATCCACTTCCACACATTGATAATATGTTCAATAAATTTAAGGGATCTTAGTGGTTTTCTAAAATTGACTTGTGATCAGGATATCACCAATCGTGGGTTCAGAAGGAGGATATTCCAAAAATATCTTTCAAGAATATATATGGCCATTAAGAGTATGTGGTTATGCATTTTGGTCTTAAAAATGGACCAATGGTCTTTATGGAATTGATTAATTAGATATTTCAAAGGTATCTAGATTATTTTGTGGTGGTGTTTATGGATGGAATATTGGTGTATTCAAGGACAAGGGTGGATCATGAGTAACACTTGGTGAAAGTATTGGGTATCATGTGGGATCATCATCTGTATGCCAAATTATCAAAGTTTGATTTTTGGATACAAGAGGTACATTTCCTTTGATATGTTTAAAAGAGGTGTTTATGTGGATCCATAAAATATAGATGTTGTTATATCTTAGAAATTTCCAAAGAATGTCTTTAAGATATGTTGTCTCCTTGGCTTAGCTGGTTATTACCATCATTTTTCTCATGAATTTTCATGACTAGATTCACTGATAACATCTTTGAAAATGAAGAATGTTCCATTCTAATGGAATGAGGAATGTCAGAATACTTTTCAAGATTTTAAATTTTGACTTATATCATCACTGATGTTGATATTTTTGGAACTGGGATAAGGGTATGTGGTGTATTGTGATGCTTCAAGATCAGAGTTTGGATGTGTTCTCGTGTAGGTAGATCATGTTGTTGCTTATGGATCATAGTATTTATGGTTTCATAAAAAGAACTACCCAAAACATGATTTGGAATTAGCTATTATATCTCATTCTTTGAAGAATCTGTGTCATTACCTCTTTGGTGAGAAATTCATAGTCTTTGTGGATCATAAGATCATGAAACATATTTTATAACAAAGAGGTTTGAACCTGAGGCAAAAACAATATGGATATATTATCTCCAAATGTTTGAATTTAACTTGATGTATACATTGGGTAAAGTAAATTCAATGGCGTATTAATTAAGCAGAAATATATATAGTCAGTTGTAAAAGGAAGCTTTAGATCAGTGGCGGTTGATGTCGATGATAGATGAAATGCACTTGGAATGTGAAGTTTGAGTTAGTTTTTTAGCTTTCTTCCTGGTTTCTTTTGTTCTTGTTTTGGTTGAGATAGTTAAATAGGCACTGACATCTGATGAAAAAATTATTTCTATGAGGTAAAAACTCAATGGTGTGAAGACCACTAAGGGATTGAAGCTGTAAAAGAGTTCAGTGTTGTGGCTAAGAGATCATAAAGTCGTACCATTGGCTTATCAGGAACAACTTATTCATACATACCACCATTTTATATGGGATATTAATCCTACAATAAAAAACATGTATAAGGAATTGAAAGCATATATTTGGTGGTTCTACATGAAAATAAAGGTGGATAAGTTCATTTCTAGATGCCTCACCTATCAATAGGTTAAGGTAGTGAATCAACAACCAGTGGGTATGTTGAAGTCTTTACCTATTCCTATTTGTAAATAGGAGAAAATATCCATGTATTTTGTGACAGGTCTCCTAATAATGGTTTGAAAACATGATTTCATATGGGTTATATTGAATCATCCCACAAAGTCATATCATTTAATCCCTATTCATTAATCTCATATGGTGGAGGAATTTTCTAAAAACTATATCTAAGAATTGGTAAAGAGGAATGGTGTACTAATTTGGATTATATCAAATTGAGATCCAAGGTTTACATCTCATTTCTGTAAATCCTTACAACAATACCTTGGAACTCATTTGACCATGAGTATGGAATATCATCCTCATGTAAATGGACAATATGAAAGGAAGATATAAACATTGTAATATATGCTTCGGGATTGTGTAGTGAATTTTTGTGGATCATGGGAGGAGCACATACCATTAGTGTAGTTATCTTATAAAAATAGTTATCAGGCCTCAATACATTTGGTTTTTTTTTTGAAGCATTGTAAGGGAGTCCTTGTCATTCTCCACTTTGTTTGGAGAAAATAGGTGAGACTTCACTAGTTGGTCCAAGCCTTTTCTAAGAGACAATGGAGAAGATTCAGTTGATTAGAAATACAATGGAGACATCTTAGAGTTTTCAAAAATCGTATGTGGATCATGATTGACGGTCATTGTCATTCGAGGTGAGTGATCATGTGTTCTTGATAATCTCTCCAAAGTTTGGTAATTATCATTTTGAGAAGTAGGTAAAGTTATCTCTTTGATACATAGGACCTTTTGAGATACTTGAACAAGTTTTCGAAGTAAAATATGAGATATATTTTCCACTAAGTTTTACTTCAATACATAATGTGTTTCATGTATCTTATTTGAAGAAGTATCATCATAATCCTAACCAAGTGATTTGATGGGATCATGTTGACCTAGAGTCGGATGCTTTATCAATTCATGTAACTATACAGATTTTGGATATTCAGGAGAGAGTATTTCATGGTAAAAGCAACGGTCTAGTGCATGTTTTTTGGCAACATGGTCAGATTCAGGAAGAAACTTGGGAACGGGAGAAGGAAATTGTTGAGAAATGGCATGAAGTATTTTAGGAAAATGGTGGGTTTCTACTTTTCGGGGATAGAAAATATAATGGTGGGGATAATATAGCACCCCCTATTTCAAGTAAGTAACCATTTATTTATTTTAATTATTTAAAGTTTTTGGGTGAAGTTTGGGAGGGTTTGGAGAAATTTTGGAATGTTTTGGGGATTTTCTAGAGGAGTACAATTTGATCATGGTTAGTAGAGACCGTGAAACTCCTACAGGAAACCATGAAAATTGAGGCAGTGGGTTCTGGGTAGGTTCATGGTTAGGAAAAGGGTTTATCCAAACCTTGTATCCACCTAGGATAAACTATGAATTTGGGTATAGAGGGATTGTGCATGGTTAGTGCATGGTTTTTCTAATTGTGTTCCTTAACCATGCACAGCTGAAAGTTAGATCCAAAAATTTGGGATCTAACTCAGTTTTGCTTCTTAATGGATCATTTTTCCTTATTTCAACTCTAACTCAATTTCCTCTCTTACCAAAGGTTGTGTAGACCCTTCCTCTTGGTCTTCTAGAAAATTGTTGGTGTTTCTTGATGTTTTGAATCCTAGATTCCTTAGTAAGTGCATGTTCTTGGTTGTTTTCCTTATTTTTCTTCTTATTCCCTATCTTGTATTCATGGATCAAATCTGTTGGGGATATATCCATAGTGTTTTATGGAAATAATGATGATATATGGTTGTTTTGATGTTAGGGAATAAGATCTAAGGTGGGGTTTTGGAGTTTTAATCCAGTTGTGTTGAAGAATTTGTGTCATTATTCATTTTCACCTATGTTTCCAAGGTAGGTAGATTCACTCTTGGATCCTCTTAGTATATCTTGAATTCTTGGTTTTAAATTGTTTAACTACTTGAAATTGATTGTGAAATTGATGTGAAAATCTTGGTAAAACCCTCTTTAATGATGGTTTTTGTGGAAATTGGTTGTTGTGAAAAGTACATTGTTTCATGGTTTTAAAATGATGATTTTAAAAAATGATGTTGTTTGTTTGATTGAAATTTTTTCAATAAAAAGGGATGTTTTGTTGAAATGTCTTGAAATTGTTTATTTGGCATGTTTGTGGAATAATTGGTTGGTGTGTGTTTATTTTCATTGACGTGACCCTATGGAAGGGGTGTGTGTCATTGTGGCACTGGTATATGGTTACCCTATGATGACTTGGTAGATCAATGAGAGACCGATCATGAGTATTTAAATCTCACTTGATAATTCATGTGTGTATGTGTGGATTTGTAGAGTGGAATGGGTTATGTAAAATGGATTTGTGAAATGGTTTGAAAGACTTAATTTTTTTTTATAGAAACTATTTTGTTGTGAAAATGTCTTGGATTGATATAAAAAAAATTTAAGTGTTTTATATAAATTTTTTTATATAAATGATTTTATATAAATTTTCTAACATGTTATATCCTAGTGGTGTGAGTAGTGTAGTCATTTGGGGAAAACCTACTGAGTTTCATTACTCACCCCATGCTTGGTCACTTTGGTGTGTTTATAGATATTGTTTACTAAGACATAGGTAAAGGAAAGGTCTCATAGTTCTTTATTGATGAATATTGATACCTTGGATTATATTGTGGAGTTAGATCTTGGATCATATAGGGATTTGTATAGTTTATTTCTTTGGATTTTTTGAGCTTTGGGGTTTTTTCTTCTGCTATGTAATTTGATGTTGGTAGTCTTCCGCTTTGGTACTCTGGTGTAGTTTTATTTTGATATCAATTGGTATTACTTTGAGTTGCATTAAATTGTCTTCATGCATCATATAGTGGTTTTTTGGTTCTTGTACCCTTTTTTTGGTTGTTTTGATTTCAAAATGGAAAATCATCCCCCAACTATTTATGAAGCCCTTGGAATTTATTTCCAGCCTTTGGTGTCTTAGGGATGTCACCTAAGGCCGAGTAATATCCTACCCCCTTCTGAATCTAATGAGGAGTGGTGGGATGTTACACCACCGCCAATGGAATCTAAAACAAATACCAATAAGTAGGAAAGTGTATACTGATAAATAGTGGCATAAATAAATAGTAAAAAAGTGATACAAGCTAAGGAACACGTCATCTCATCTAGTATCCATTGGACCAAGGGTTCTATTGTGACACCCAGTCCATCCAAACATGCAATGACCTAAATTAGTCCTCTAAATCATATCATAGGAGGTTCATGGTATAAATTTTAGGGAAGGGTGTTTTCTTTTCATTCATCTCAGAGAAGCATAAAACCTACACCCACAGTACTTATCTAATATACCCAGGTCATCAATGCCTAGCATGTCAGTTTGGAACCCAAATCACATATCAACATCAATATAAAATGTGGTTGGAACCTCTGTCCAACACCTAACCATATACTAATCTATCAGTGATGATACTAAACATAAGGTCCATCAGACCCATCACAAAACAAAACGATAGTTCCCAGAACCTCATTCTGGCATCCATCTATTCATAACATAGGTTTTTTCAAGACCATTAGTATGTCCCAACCTAAAAAGTAGGAGAATATGTTCAAGGGCCTCTTCCACATGGTATACCATCATCAACCAGAGCATTAGTCTTTCACTCTAACCATGGAGTATACTATCAATATCTAGAGCCTCAGTATGAAACCATATTCATAGTATACTATATGTGCTTAGAGTATCCATCTAGTAGCTAAACATTCCATAATTTCTTAAATAAAAGATCAACCATCAATACTATAAAAAATGTTCAAAGAAAGCATAAAAATACTTTTTAAACCATTCACACTTACTAAGGTCCCTATGGGCCTTCAAAACCAAAACATGTCTTAAAATATACTAACCCTTTTCACATGCCTAAAGAAATTATACCAAACACCCTTGTCAAACATTTAAAAATAGCCTTTTTAAAACATGGATCCTTACCTTTGAAAACCAAACAAGTCCCAAGGAATACATTCTCCATTAAAACCATCACAAGATCCATTAATCAATTTTCACCAAAGACTTCACCACATACCAATTTGAAATCAACATTTGGAACCCAATTAAAACTCCTTTTTATAAACCACTTGGAGATCAACACCTCATCTCAAAACAATGATCATTTCAAAACATAACCTTCACCCTTTGGCACCAAAAACATATCCAAATCCAAATGCACATATTTAAAACCATTTCAAAATCCTCATAGTCATTTCATAAAACTCAACCCATAAAACTCCATATTTTTAACCCCTTAAAATTCACAACCCCTTTATCTCAAAGTTATACCCATTATCACTATTTATTATTTAATAAAAATAAACCAATGAACCTAATTAAGTTAATCTCATCACCTGATTACTTTACTTAAGCCAAGGAAACAAACATGAAACTCATGGGATATTAGGAACACACCACACACACATGAAAACAATTAACAAGACTATGGATAAATCTCTTAGACCACCTACCTCATCATCGAAGCTTTCTAAAACATTTATAAAGTAAGATGGTCTTTCCAAGGCTCATCGAAGAATCATCCAACCCCCTTGGCATCCAAATGATCTCATCATGATCACCCAAGAGATATTATTACACCAAAAACAATAATTAATTAATTATAACAACTATAATTAATTAATCAACTAAAATAAAACTTGGTATAATGTCAAAAAACTCACCAAGTTCCCCATAAGACCCTGAAACACCCTGAGAGAGGAGGGGTGAATCAGGGTGTCAACTTTTTATTTTAAACTAACAGATATTATTCCCATGTTGGTAGAAAATAGTTAAACATTTTTTATGGAATTGAGTAGTAATTAAACATTCACATTCTGAGAGAAAACCAAAAAAATTTAATTGGTTCACCAATAAGGGCTAGTCCAAGGAACATATGACGAAAGTGTGTCAGTCATACCTAAATCCAAAAATATTCACTAGTTTTGGAATATATAAGTTCATACATAGTCACTTTATGCCATGAAAACTACCTTTACATGATTTTAGTTATATTGCACTGCCTCCCTTTGAACACATCTGTTGAATCCCCCTATATCGCTACTTTGTGTGAATTCTTATTCAATTTAACGATTCGAAGGTCGCTTCAATATATTAGAATTTCTGTATTTTTCCATGGCTAGAACGAGACTCTGCTTGCACCATAGAGCTGATTTTATGCACATTTAAAGCACTATTCACTTAAACTAGATTCTCAAAACTGATGTTCGTGAATCCCATTTGGGAATCTCACAACCTTCATGAACAAAAATATCTTCATGGAACACTAATTCAACATAGAATAACCATTCATCACAAAACTCTTTTTTCTGAGATACCTAAGCATTGATCAAGACTAAGATAATATTTTCCTAATACTTAGGATCACAATGAATACTTGATTCATGAATCTCTTAGCCTTCACAAATTCATATTGATTCATCCTTTACTATAATTATTTTCATGTTGAATGAAGTGGGGGTGGCCTTATATTTATAGGCTCATCCTTTCATGATAATCCCATGCCTCCAGTATATTTTCCATGAACCTCAAAATTATTTTTCATGAATATCCTTAAACCACAATGATCCAATGAAATTTAACCCACTCATGAATCTTCTTGTTGTCATGGAGATTACTGTCAGCCCTTATCATATTCACGATGTTATGCTTCTCAAAGTTGTGGATATTATTGTCAATCTATTATGTCGTTCATGATTATTATTCTCAATGCTCAACATCTTCATGAATCTTAGCCTTTTTGAAACTTGATCTTTGAGAAACCTAGTCATCATGAAACTTATGCCTTTACTATATTTGAGAAGAGACAATTCCTAAAAACTACCTTTCGAAAATCTCACTCCATCCTCCTAATTTTGAGCCCAAAATTTTGTAAAACACTAGGAAATTATGCCACCTTCAACACTATAATCATCTTGTACTATAATATCACTTTCCTTGAAAACTCCCTGATCAACCCAGTGTGGATTAACAACAAACACAAACTAGAATCCATTTAAAACTATGAAAATCCTTGGTTCCAACAATCTTCCCCTTTGGGAGTTTTGGAAATATATAGATAAATTCAATAAAGCACCAGCCTCTTATCAAAACATTAAAGGCAAGAAAAACTCATCCAAAAATCTAAGTATATGAAAGAAAACCTCAGTGTAGAAAACAATATAGGAATCATGAATTGGGTTCTCATTTTTTGGAATGTTTAAATGTGTCTAAGATAATATCTAAGAAATATGAATTGTTTCCTCATAACACCTAATTATCATCGTGTCACAGAATCAATGAATGGTTTTTCAAAAACCTACAACCAAAAAACCTTTAAAACTTTGACATTAAATTTATCCATTCTCCCCTTTTCTTAATAAACCCAAAAAACCTATATTTTTACTTTTGGAGATTTAAACACACTCCCCCTAGATCATATCTCCCCCATAAACCTATATCACTTCCAAAAATAGATTAAAATAGTTAACACAAATGGGGAGAGGGGGTTAATCATAACATCCTCATGCACTGGGAGGTGGATGAACACTGAAGTTCAACCGATATTTCTTGAACACATTTTCTTCCAACAGCTTAGTCAGAATGTTATCCACTTGGTCACACTACTGGGAATCTTGTTTTTTCCAACAGTATTATACCAATGGTTCCAATGAACCATTGGTATAGGAGATTTTTAGCATGATTTCCAAACTTTTTTATCAAACCGTTGGGAAAACTTCCATTGGTAAAGGTGGATGATTTCCCAATGGTTTTAAGAAAACCGTTGGGAAATCTTCAATTTCCCAATGCTTTCCCAACGGTTTTTAAAAACCGTTGGGAAAAGATGTCCAGAAATACACAAATCGGGCAGACCTCCTCCAGTCGCATTTCTCCCCCAATTTCCAGAAATGTTGTCCCCCAATTTGCAGAACCCTCATGTGCGCCCCCCAGGTGAACTCCATCAAATTAGGTGAGAATCCCCCACAATGTTAGATGGTATAATTCTAAATATTCATGTCTTATTAATCATTTTCCACTTATCTTACATATTTATCCATTTTTATTGAAGGTGAAAACCCTAAATTCAATGTTTTAATTAGAGATTTGGTTTGTTTTATTAGGGATTAGGTGTATGAGGCATTCCCATTCCTATTATGGGTGGTTTTAATCTAAAGTTATTATGTTGGAACCATTTATGATGTTTTTGTCTCTATTTAATCTCATTTACCCTAACTTAACATTAAATTCTATATCACATTTGGTTTCTATTTTTTTAATTTCTAGTTAAGTTATTTGTGGTCAATGATTGTCCCATGTTAATTGTTTTCAATGGTTTGGTGTGTAAATTGGTCATTTAATGTGACTTTTCCAAATGGGGGTGCCTTGAGAATACTCCAAATATTTGTTAAAAATGATCAAAGGGATTTTATTATTTAAAATGGATTTCGAAAGATATTTCATAAATGATTTAATCTTGAGGAAAGTGTTTTATTAAAATGGGAATTTTTTTAATAAGGCTTGTGTAATGTATTTTTTTATAGTACACTTGTTATGTGACTATGTTTGGTATTTAGTAACACATGATATAACTGGTGTGTGAGAATGTGTTGTGAAAGAGATTCCATGGTTGGTTCAAGATTATATTTACGTTTTGAGCCTATTAATGAGTTGTTTTAAAGATATTTTGAGATATTTACCTATTGGTGTTAAGTCATATAGTGATCATGGGGGATATTATATATTTATTGGTAAAAATGGGAGCTTTAGAGGTGGTTCATGATTAAGGCATGTAATTAGTGCTAAACATGTGGATAAACCATGCATAGTAGTGAATTATTGAAGTGTTTGATGTTTTTAGTCCTTTTTTATTTGGAGTTTCTTTTGATGTTGATGTTTCTTATTGATACCTATGATGGGAATTTATTTTAGTTTCTAAATCGGCTGAGACTCCCCCACCATGCATAGTGTATGCAACCTCTACCCTTATTTAATCATTCTATTTACATAGCCTATGCAACCTCTACCCTCATTTAATTAGTGAACTCAAGTCATTAATTCAAGCCTTCATTCTCACTAGCATGTAAGAAATTGAATGATGTAAACCCATCCTCACATGATTTCTTACCTTAGATAGTGTCCAACATATGGAATACGAGCTTTTGAATTCATCAGTTAACTAGGATCATATATTCCATTTCCCCCAAGATGACTGTACTAATATAACTTTAGGGTCAATTAAATATGGTTCTCATTGTACGTTGTATATTATGTGTCCTTCTTGGCCAATACTCACTTTTATGAGGGTGGGGTGCTTTTCACTAGCCATGCTGGCATGTGTAGACATCCATAAAAATGTTAAATAAGTCACAAGTTTAATTCAGTAATGTTGTTATCATTGACATACTTTATTATTAATCTCAAATTTAAAAATAAATGTTTTTGTCTATACTTAATGAAATTAAATCTTTTTACAAGCCATGAACAACCTATTAGTGTAGAAGCCTAAAATTTATTCACCCATGGGGTGCGCTTGACTTGGGGAAGTAATTGGGTAATGAAAGGTATGGCCATAGAGGTGTCAATAATGAGTTATTGAACATGAGTGAATGATTTGGGATGCTTATAACACATAATGGGACCTGAGGCATGTGCCTCTTATAGACCTAATGAAAATGAATATAAATAAATTTTAATTTAATTTATGAGTACTTGTTATTTACATTATTTTAAGAGTTCACTACATCGACTAGAAACTTCTTCCTTTATCATTTACTTAAATGTATTTTCTATTAAAGTTCAATCCTATTGAATTGTTTATGACAAAATGACTTATATAAATTCTTTTTACAGAATGGACAGAAGTTGGATGTATGAAACTGATCGGATCTCAAGCGATTTTCAAAACAATTTGGAGAGCTTTATAGATTTTTCATTTCACAATGCTTTAGATAGTGGTCGCATACACTGCCTATGTTTCAATTGTGTTAGTAGACCTTGGTTGATCCATGAAAAAGTCAGCTACCACATAACCAAAAATGGTTTTCAATCAAACTACTTCATGTGGTATCACAATGGGGAGAAAATAAAATCTCAAATTGGTGATGATCAAAATGAAAGGAATGGAATGGAGAATTTGTTAGATGATCGGTTTCCGTTTATTCGTCATCATGAAAAAGAAAGGATTTCGACTCAAGAAGACTTCGATATGAGGACAGCTGATTCATCTAGTGAAAATGATGATATTGATAGGGTGAAACAATCGAATGATGATTCCATGACTCCAGTATATCCACAATGCGATAAAATGAAAAAGATGGAATTTTTTATCCGATTGTTTCATGGGAAAACAATGTATGGGATTTCTAATACAGAAATCTATTACATTCTTACCCTCTTGAAGGATTTACTTCCAGATGATGCAAATATTCCCTCAAACCACTATATGGTATGGAATTTAGTTGAGGAACTTGTATTTTAAAGAAACAAAATTCATGCTTGCCTGAAAGATTGCGGTTTATTCTAGGAGGAAACTGCTGAACGAAATGATTGTATAAAATGTGGCACATCCTGCTGGAAGTCAAAATCTGATGGAACACCATCCCACGTTCCACATAAAGTAATGTGGCACTTTCCATTGATCCCCAGACTCTAAAATATTTTTATGTCTGATGACATATCAATAAAAATGAGATGGCATGATACCGAGAGAAAGAAGACTAATGATGAGTTGGTTCATCCTAGAGATGAATTTGCATGGAAGAGATTTGATTCTCGACATCCTAGTTTTGCATCTGACGTGCGTAATGTGAGGTTGGGTCTTTCATGCGATGGTTTTAATCTATTTGGGAAGATGCTTACTTCGCACAGCACATGGCCAATTTTTATACATATTTATAATCTTCCCCCATGGTTTTGTATGAAAAAACATTTCACTTTCATGAGTATACTCATATATGGTCCTTCTGATCCCGGAATTTATATTGATGTATACATTCAACCTTTAATAAAAGAGTGGAAACTTCTTTTGTATGTGGGTGTACGTACATACGATGCATGTTATAAAGACATATTTCAGATGTGTGTTGCGCTTATGTGGACGATCAATGATTTTCCATCTTATGCAATGATGTCTGGATGGAGCACAAAGGGAAAACTGTCATGTCCAGTTTTTATGAAGAATACATGATCCAGAAGACTGAAACATCATTGTAGTTTCAGTTTTATGGGACATCGATGATTCTTTCCAAATGATCATCCATATAGAATGAATCGTCAAAGATTTGATAATTCCATAGAGATCGATGATCCCCCTCAGCGTATGTCTGGAACTGATGTGCTTAATGAATTGAAAGATTTCAGTTTTTCATTCGGTAAGGGTCAAATGAAATCTATAAAGAGAAAGAATGTTTCCACTGAAACCGGTTACAATTGGAGGAATAGGAGCATCTTTTTTTATTTTCCTTATTGGTCAACCAATTTGTTACGTCATTACTTAGACGTAATGCATATTGAAAATAATATATGCGAAATGTTGCTTTTGGTTCTTCTAAATGTCAAGGGGAAGACAAAATATGATTTACAATCTCGGCATGACTTGGTGGATTGGGGCATCAGACTAGAATTGCATCCTGTGCGTATCATTGAAAATAAATGGCAACTTCCATGTGATTCTTATGTGATGAATCCTATGAAAAAAACAATTTATGGAAGTATTAGAGACTATTAGAGTTCCTGATGGCTATTCAAGCAACATATCTAAATAGGTCAACAAAAGAGAGTTGGAGCTAAAATCTTTGAAGACTCATGATTATTACGTTCTACTACATGAGTTGCTTCTAATAGAAATCCATCATATTTTTTTCCAATAATGTAAGGGTGACTGTTATTTATTTGTTCCATTTGTTTAGATATCTTTGTGCTAAGAAGTTTTCCAAGTATTTCTTGCAAAAAATGTTGACAGACGCCCCATTAATTTTGTGTGAGTTGGAGAAAATATTTCCTCCATCATTTTTCACATGCATGTTGCATCTGACTGTCCATATTCCCACTGAAATACTTCTTGGAGGACCTGTCTCTTTTCATTGGATGTATCCAACTAAAAGAAATATGTACACATTAAAGTCTTATGTCTGAAATAGGAATCATCCTGAAGGTTCTATGGTGAATGGTTACTTGGCTCAAGAATGTATGGATTTTTTCTCAATGCATTTGTCTGATCTTACTACAAGAATGAATAGACCGATGAGAAATGAAGAAGAACAGTATAAGAAAACTAAACCCAGTTTTCCATCACTTCCTCAAATAGGAGGAATTCCTAGATCATATACATTGAAGACATTAATCCATGAAGAGCGGGAGATGGCACATCGCACAGTTTTGTTCAACTGTGATTTGTTTGATGACTATATCAGGTAACTAAATTGAATATTTATATCTTACATATATATCTATTAAACTATTCATATTTTTTATCTATAGGGAACATAAAACAATGGTAAATAGGAATCATCGTTCTTTATCTTTGAGAAGGATAGAGACTTTGCATAGCAAAGAGTTTTCTTCTTGGTTAAAATTGAAGGTAAAAATATTAATGTTTAAAATAATTATATCAATATTTAATTAAGTTTAATAGTCATTTATATTGCAGGTATTGAGTTTTTTTGCTGACTCTGTCTCTGAGGAAATAAGAGCTTTGGATTTTGGTCCTAATACCATGGTTCGTGACTGTAAATCAATTGTTATCAATGGGTACAAATTTATTGTCATTGAACGAGAAAAGAACATGATAACACAACATGATGGTGTTATGGTTACTGCCACAACATATTGTTATACCAGTGCATCAGATAGTAGACCGCGATTTGAAAATGTGGGTTATTATGGAGTCGTTGAGAAAATAATAATATTGGATTATTACTCTCATGGACGAGTCACGATGATGAAATGCCATTTGTTTGATTCGATGATGAGACAGAGCACATTTATTGATGATTTTGGATTTTTATTAATTAATATGACTCACACTCTTGCTACTGAAGAACCATATGTGTTGGCATCAATGGCTAAACAAGTTTTTTATGTCAAAGACCAACTTCGACCTGAATTTTGTGTCATAGTTGAAGTAATTCCAAGACATATTTTTGATGATGGTGATGATGAAATTGACACTGTCCCTATTTCCATTGGAACCAATCCATTTATTTATTTTGATGACTCCAATAGCTCAATTTTCAAAGTTGATTGTGAACCTGAAGTTGTGGTTTGAAAATATTTAGAATCATTCATCCATGTTCTCAATTCTTTTGGTTTACCTCGAGTTGGGTTGTTAAGGTTGGTAATATTCAAATTGATTTAGTATTGATCATAAATATGTTTTAGCTGACTTGACCGTTATGTGAATTTTCAATGTTTATTGGTTACAGTTTTATTTGAATTACATTTTCTAATTTGGAATTGAACTGTATTCAAACCTAGTCAAACAATATTTCTAACTTGGTGAACATTACAACTTGTATGATTTATTAAATCCATTCAATATCTTGTAAAACAATTGATAGCTAAATTACCGATTAATCCCCCTATTCCCTCATATATTTAGTTTTTTGGGTTACACATTAGTTTCCTTTTTCTAATTAATTACATATTTGTTTTCAAAAGTAGGAAATGTTTCCAATTGAAGAGAGACGAAGGAAAAAAATGATGGATAACAATCGTCGAAAGGAGTAGATGGTCTTTCCACCATTAGTGCCTATGGTGAGTAATTTATTTCAAATATATATATTTAAAGAATATATAATGTCATGTGATTAATGTTTTTTTAAAAAAATTTGTAGGATCCACCTATACGTTGACAGTTATTTGACGAGGAGCCTAGTACTAGTCCTAGTACTCAGGCCAGTGGTATGAGGAGGGTTCGTACCAGAGGTGGACGAGCAACTTCGCGTACCCAACTAGACTCTGCCCCTCCCACTGACATGTCATCCTTCCCACATTCTGATCCTGTTGTGTCATTAGGGACACACGAGATATTTAGGCCTCCCATGTTTTCCCCACCTTTTTTATCTTCTGGCCCATCTTTTTCATATCCCGTGATTATTCCCACTCCCCAGCCAGAATCCGGTCAAACAACTATCCCATATTCTTTTCCTTCTACTTCTATCTCTCCGAGCTTCTATATTCCGTCATCTTCGACTCTAGTTCCACCACAGGGTGTTCCATCAGTTTCTGAGGATCCAGCGGCGCTCAGTGATCATACTAGTGCAGGTATATTTATATAACCCTAACAAATTTTTATACCAATATTTATTTTCATTATAACATGTTTTGATAAAATATTTGCTTTTCTTTCATGACAGATACATCTACTAACAGAAGGTCGGGGCGGGGGCATACACGCATGCGTGCAGTGTGGAACTGCCACACACAGGTAATGGTGGATTACAATGAAGACAACCAAATGGTTGAGAAAACAGGGTAGAAATGTCGAAGTGTTTTGGCGACGCTTTCCAAATACTCTGACATCATTCCCGTCAGCACGCTATCGTGGAGACAGTTGCCACATGAGGTCAAGGATAGATCTTGGGCAGAGATATGGGTAAAAAAATCTGTTGTATTTAATGACATGAATTATTTTTGTATTTATATGAATTAATATTTTGGTGCCAGCTTCGATTTAATTTTCTCGATGATGAGGGTGCACGACCAGCACGTCTGAAGGATTTAGGTGAGATTTGGAGAGCCTACAAGCATGAGTTTTATATTGGATGGATTTCTAGAGTTGGCACTATGTTATAGGCGGTACCAGTCGTGGATGATTGTCCTATAGAGCAGTATCGGCAGATGATTACCCATTGGACGACTACCAGTTTAAGGTATTAATTACATTTGAGTTATTTAAATAATAACTTTCATGTTTTTAATTAATATTATACTTTTAATTATCAAATTTTATTTAGGAATCGTCTGGAAAAAATAAAAAAAACATTGATGCAAAAAAATTCCTCCACACACTGGGACGTACTACAATGCCAGATCATGAGAGAAAGCTGGTATGACAATTGTTTATAAGTTTTCTTTATGACTTATAGTTTATTTTTTTCCCTCAATTATTTAATAATTTGATAAAGTTTTTATATAACTTTAGTTTTCAATGTCATTGTAGAGGCAACAACTGCATATTCAAGGATGTGTGCCTCGAGCAAAAATGTTTTGCTCGAGTAGACAGAAAAAGTATGGAAGTGCCGTCAACGAACTGACTCAACAGTAGATTGTAAGTTTTAATCTGTTGATTTTATATTTTAATATCTATTTTGTAACTTAATAATATATTTATATTTGTAACAGGCTGCTTTAGAGGCCCTCGATGCCTAAGAACCAGACAATTTTGGGCCAACTGATCACTTACATTAGGTGTTGGGAGAGGAGCATTCTGGCAGAGTACGCTGCCGACCTAGGATAGGCTCGACGAAGTATTGGCCCTCCTCAGGTACGATTTGTAGTGCCACCAAGCTGTAGAAAGTTAGGGAACAGGTATAATAGGATGAAAAAAGGGCCATAGAGACGGCAGAATAGTCTTCTAGGGCAAACAGTGCATTTATGAAATTTATTGAAGTTCTACGTCCAACACTCTACCAGAGGCCATCCTAGCTTCTGATGAATATATGTCATCGATACGTTCTATATATGGTGCACCAGGTGGCAGTTCTAGTGGTAGTCAAGACGATGTCCAACCTGACGATGATGATGGCGAGTATTTTGATGTGGAAGAGGAGGGAGAGGAGGAGGGTGAGGCGGAGGAGGGTGAGGCGGAGGGCGAGGGTGAGGAGGAGGGCATTGAGGAGGGTGAGGATGATGATGGGGATGAGGACGAGGGTGATGATTATTGTGATGATGGTGATGGTGATGTGGGAAAAATTGATCTGTTACATTTTTTATTAATATTACTGAGATTTGATGTTTAATCTATTCTAGTTGTTGGTTTTATCTAGACTCGTAGTATAGTATTGGAGTTGAGTTTTTTTATATATTGTCTGTTTTCATGGATGTTGTTGTCTTTTAGTGGTTACAGTGTATCTTTAGTATGTTTATAGAGTTTTGTGTGTTTGGGAACTCCTTAGATAGCCCCCCTCCTTCCTAGACCCTAGACAACCCCCCACCATCCTCCTTGGACCACGGACAGCCCCCGGACAGCCCCCTGGACAGCCCCCCAGACAGCCCCCCCACCATCCTTTTTGGTCCCCGGATAGCCCCCCGGACACCCCCCGGACAGCCCCCCCCCCCCTCCTCCTTGGACCCTAGACATCCCCCCGAACACCCCCCAGATAGCCCCCCGCACAGCCCCCCCCCCCCCCCCACCCTCCTCCTTGGTCCCCGGACAGCCCCCCGGACACCCCCCCCCCACCCTCCTCCCTGGACCCCGGACAACCCCCCCCCCCCTCGGACAGCCCCCCACCCTCCTCCCTGGACCCCCAGACAGCCCCCCCCACCCTCCTTGATTTCACATGCCTTTTTTTATTTCTCTGATCATGCAATGTTATTTAGGATTATTCCATTTTTGTATGTCTTGAAATATATGAATGTCTTGGTAAGCTTATTAGCTCATGATCATCAAATGCATGTGATGATATAATTTAATTTGAATACAAATCCTTGTTGTACATTCTCCATGTTATGTGAATTATGCCTTTTTTGATTTGGTTTACTTTTCAATAGTTAGGATAAGACATGGGTTACATGTTAAGGACTCATGGACGGACTCGTCATGCTCAGGGAATTTAGACTTAAAATTACAGGATGTAATCTTTGGTTTCTAGTTGACGGCTACAAGGATGGTTTCTATTACTCATTTGTGATGTGTACAAGTCAACCCTACCTCAATCCGAGGCCCGGTGTGGCCGGAACCACTTAAAGTGTCTCAGGTTTATTTGAAATGGACAACAATTTAAGTTAAAATAACAAGTAGTATACGGAAAACCAACCAAACTCATTCATATTGTGTTGATACTTTAGAAAAATGATCCATGGGTCATATGTGACGTGTATGAGTCAACCCCACCTCAATCTGAGGCACGGTATTGCCGGAACCACTCAAAGTGTCTTTCTTTTGTTTAAAATGGACATAATTTTAAGTGAAAACAACAACTGCCATACGGAAAACTGACCAAACACATTTGGAATGTGTTGATGCTTTAGGAAAACGATTCATGAGTCATATGTGACGTGTATGAGTCAACCCCGTCTCAATCCAAGATGTGGTGTGGTCGTCACCACTCAAAGTGTCTCTCTTTAGTTTAAAATGGACTTCATGTTAAGTGAAAACAACAACTGAAAAACAGAAAACCAACCAAACGCATTTGGATTCTGTTGAAACTTTAGGACAATAATCCATGGGTCATATGTAACATGTACGAGTCAACCGTACCTCAATCCGAGTCACAGTGTGGCCGACACCACCCAAAGTGTCTATTATATTTAAAATGAAAAACATTTTAAGTACATATGGAAAACCGACCTAACGAATTCTTATTGTGTTGATACTTTAGAAAAACGATACATGGGTCATATATGACGTGTAACAGTCAACCCTTCCTCAATCCGAGGCCCGGTGTGGTCATCACCACTCAAAGTGTCCCTCTTTTTTTTAAAATAGACTTAATTTTAAGTGAAAACAACAATTGACATACGGAAAACCGACCAAAAAAATTCGGAATGTGTTTTTTCTTTAGGAAAACGATACATGGGTCATATGTGTCTTGTAAGAGTCAACCTCGGCTCAATCCGAGGTGCGGTGTGGCTGGCACCATTCAAAGTGTCTCACTTTTGTTTGAAATGGATAACATTTTAAGTGAAAAGTACAACTAACATATGGAAAATCGACCAAACGCATTAGGATTGTGTTGATACTTTAGGAAAATGATCATTGGGTCATTTTTGACGTGTATGAGTCAACACCATCTAAATTAGAGGTGCAGTGTGGCCGGTAGCACTCTAACTATGTCTCTTTTGTTTAAAATGGATGAGATTTTAAGTGAAAAGAACAACTGACATACGAAAAAACAACCAAACGCATTTGGATTTTGTTGATACTTTATCACAATGATCCATAGGTAATATGTGACGTGTATGAGTCAACCCCAGCTCAACCTGAGGTGCGATGTGGCTGGTACCATTCGAAGTGTCTCACTTTTGTTTGAAATGGAAAACATTTTAAGTGAAAAGTACAACTGACATACGGAAAACCGACCAAACGCATTCGGATTGTGTTGATACTTTAGTAAAATGATCCTTGAGTCAATTGTGACGTGTATGAGTCAACCCCACCTCAATCTGAGGCCCGTTGTGGCTAACACCACTAAAAGTGTCTCAGGTATATTTGAAATGGACAACATTTTAAGTGAAAATAACAACTAGCATACGGAAAACCGACCAAACGCATTCATATTGTGTTAATACTTTACCACAATGATCCATGGGTCATATTTAATGTGTACGAGTCATCCCCGCCTCAATCTGAGGAATGGTGTCTCCAGCACCACTCAAAGTGTCCTTCTTTTGTTTAAAATGGACATCATTTTAAGTGAAAACAACAACTGACATACGGAAAACCGACCAAATGCATTTGGAATGTGTTGATGCTTTAGGAAAAAATTCCATGAGTCATTTGTGACATGTATGAGTCAACCCTGTCTCAATCCAATATGCGATGTGGCTGGCACCACTCAAAGTGTCTCTCTTTAGTTTAAAATGGACTTTATGTTAAGTGAAAACAACAACTGACATACGAAAAACCGACCAAATGCATTCGTATTCTGTTTAAACTTTATGAAAACGTTCCATGAGTCATTTTTGACATGTACGAGTCAACCCTGCCTCATATCGAGGCCCGTTGTGGCCAGCACCACTCAAATTTTCTCAAGTTTATTTGAAATGGACAACATTTTAAGTTAAAATAACAAATAGCATACGAAAAACTGACCAAACGCATTCGGATTATGTTTATACTTTATCAAAATGATCCATGGATCATATGTGATGTGTACTAGTCAACCCCATCTCAATATGAGGCATGGTATTGTCGGCACCACTCAAAGTTTCTTTCTTTTGTTTAAAATGGACATAATTTTAAGTGAAAACAACAACTGCCATATGGAAAACCGACCAAACTCATTTGGAATGTGTTGATGCTTTAGGAAAATGATGAATGATTCATATGTGATGTGTAAGAGTAAACCCCATCTCAATCCAAGATGTGGTGTGTCCAGCACCACTCAAAGTGTCTCTCTTTAGTTTAAAATGGACTTCATGTTAAGTGAAAACAGCAACTAACATACGGAAAACCAACCAAACACATTCATATTCTGTTGAAACTTTAGAACAACGATCCATGGGTCATATGTGACGTGTACGAGTCAACCAAGCCTCAATCTGAGTCGCAGTGTGGCTGAAATGACCCAAAGTGTCTCTTATGTTTAAAATGGACAACATTTTAAGTACATACGGAAAACTGACGAAATGGATTCTGATTGTGTTGATACTTTAGTATAATGATCCATGGGTCATATTTGATGTGTACGAGTAAACCCCACCTCAATATGAGGTGCGGTGTGGCCGGAACCACTCAAAGTGTCTCTCTTTTGTTTAAAATGGACTTAATTTTAAGTGAAAACAACAACTGACATACGGAAAACCGACCAAACACATTCGGAATGTGTTTTTTCTTTAGGAAAATGATCCATGAGTTATATGTGACATTTAAGAGTCAACCCTACCTCAATACGAGGCCTGGTGTGGCTGTCACCACTAAAAGTGTTTCTTTTGTTTCAAAAGGACGTCATTTTAAGTGAAAACAACAACTGACATACAGAAAACTGACCAAATGCGTTCGGATTCCATTTAAAATTTAGGTAAAAAATCCATGAGACATATGTGATGTTTAAGATTCAACCCAGCCTCAATACAAGGTGCGGTGTGTCTGGCACCACTTGAACTGTCTCTCTATAGTTTAAAATGGACAACATTTTAAGTGAAAATAACAACTGACATACGGAAAACTGACCAAACGCATTCAGATTCTGTTGAAACTTTATGAAAAATTTACATGAGTAATTTTTTATGTGTACGAGTCAACACCGCCTCAATATGAGGCCCAGTGTGGCTGGCATCACTCAAAGTGTCTTAGGTTTATTTGAAATGGACAACATTTTAAGTGAAAACAACAACTGACATACAGAAAACTGAACAAACACATTCAGATTCTTTTGAAACTTTAGGAAAATGATACATGGGTCATATGTGACGTGTACGTGTCAACCTATCCTCGATCCAAGGTGTGTAGTGGTCTTCACCACTCGAAGTTTCTCTCTATAGTTTAAAATGGACTTCATTTTAATTGAAAACAACAACTGACATATGGTAAACCGAACAAACACATTCGGATTCTATTGAAACTTTAGGAAAACAATAAATGGGTAATATGTGATGTTTAAGAGTCAATCGTGCCTCAATCCGAGTCATAGTGTGGCTAGGATCACTCTAATTGTATCTCTTTTGTTTAAAATGGACAACATTTTAAGTACATATGGAAAACAGACCAAACGGATTCTGATTGTGTTGATACTTTAGTACAACGATCCATGCGTCATATATAATGTGCACGAGTCAACCTCGCCTCAATACGAGGCATGGTGTGGCTGTTATAATTACAAATGTATGTATTCTTTTTAAAATGGACATCATTTCTATAAAAAACACATTTAAATGTGTATGTTTAAATGAATTGTGTATGTTTATAATTAAGTTATGAATTCTGATTTAATTCTGGATGTGTATCATTCCAGATGCATTATATGTTAAATGTGTATGAATTTTTTCTGTATAATTATGTGTTAGTTGGTTATTGTAGGTACATTAATCGGAGAGGAGATCGAAGAATTACCTGAATAGATGGACACCCTGCCAGTGCTGCTGTGCAAATTGCAGGTTGCTGTGCAATTTCACAGCATAGCCTATGCCAACAGTTTCAAAATGTTGGAATAGGGTTCATTGAAAGTTTTTACCAACGGTTCAAAGGGAACCGTTGGTAAAAATACATTCCCAATGGTTTTACAAACCATTGGGAACCATGGTAATATGTTGGTTTTTCCAACGGTTCAGATGAAACCGTTGGGAAAAACTTTTCCCAACGGTTCTCAAAACCGTTGGGATAGGCTAATTTTTCTAACCTATCCCAACGGTTCTATGTAAACCGTTGGGAAAAGATATCCCAACTGCTTACTTACCAACGGTTCACAGAACCATTGGTATAAGGTATACCAACGGTTATGTGGCCTTTCCCAACGGTTCAGAACCGTTGGTAAATCATCCTTTTCCAGTAGTGTCATCAGTTCTAACATGATCCATTTTAATCAAACCTTGTTCAAATTTTTCCTTGATTAAGTGATATCAAGTCTAAATATGTTTTGTATAAGAGTGTTGAACTAGATTCTTCATAAGATCAATCGCACTCATGTTGTCACAGTGAATCGCCATTAGTTGTTTCACCTCATCACTAATATCAGTCAGTTGTTGCTTCATCCACAATAGCCAATTGTAAGACTTTATTGAAGATAAATAGTCTACTTCATTCGTACTAAGAGAAATACTTTCTTATTTCTTACTCAACTAGCCTACACATTTATTTCTAATGAATAATACTCCACCACTTGTGAACTTTATATCCACCACATATCCAACTCATTAAGAATCAAAAAATTCTAGTAATTCATTATCTCTTATTGCTACAAAGTTTAATCCAAAATTGAGAGTTCCTTGAATATATCTCATGATTCTTTTAACTATTACCAAATTCTATTCATTTGGATTACTTTGGAAGTGAGATTCTAATAATGTTGCAAAGATGATATCTGGTAGTGTTGCGGTCAAGTATAATAAGCTTCCAATGATTCTAATGTATAGGGTGGGATCCACAGATGTCCCATCCACATGATTTATAATTTTTTTTCCAATAACAATCAGAGTCGATATTGGTTTGTAGTCATTCACATTGAATTCTTTCATCAGCTCTCTTGCATATTTTTTTCTAAGAAATGAAGTTATAATCCTTCTTCTGAATCAACTACAGCCCCAAGAAGTATGTGAGTTCACCAATTATGGACATTTCAAATTTTGATTTCATGTTATTATAAAATTATTCCACTTATCCCTTTCTTCTTCCACTAAAAATGATATCATCCACATACACATGCACCATAAATTGATCTTTATGAGAAACTTTCACATAGATATTATGTTCAACACCTCCTCTTTTGATTTCAAACTTATTTAGATAAGAATTGAGTTGAGAATACCATGCTTGTGGTGCCTACTTCATACCATATAGCTCCTTATTTAATCTACAAACCTTCATTTCATCATTTCCAATTATAAATCCCACTGGATGTTCAATTTAGACTTATTCTTTAAGAAAAACATTTAAAAGTACTGCTTTGACATCCATCTATTAAAATTTTTACCCTTTATGAATTTACATGGAAATAAAGAGCTTGATAAACTTTAGTCTAGTTACTGTAGAAAACATTTCTTCAAAATCAATACTCTCAATCTATGCAAAGACTTTACACACCAAGCACACCTTATTTCTGATCACATTTCCATGGTCATCAAAAAAAATTTAAATATCAACTTTGTTTTAATCACATTGTGATTTTCAAGCCTCTTAACAAGAACCCATGTTTGGTTCTTGTCAATATGATCCAATTATTTATTCATTTCTTTAACCCATGATTCATCCTTCACCGCTTTTTCAAATGAAGTTGGTTCCACAATATATAGAAAGGTAGAATGTGCTTAATTCCTCATTCTCCTTGTCGGTTTGGGTGTGGTCCAATCCCCAATGATGTTGGATTGATCAATTTATACTCTTTTATTTCTCCTGTGTGGTTCTTATGATGTTTCTTCATCCATGGTTTCCTCTTATTATTCTTCTTATGAATCATCATTGTTTTGTGATTCTTGCATGTTTTGTAATCCTTCCACTATTTATACATTTGAATTTGACCCTTTCCCACTTTCTTATTCATAATCTATCATATCATCATATGATATTCTTGAGTTATTTATGGTTTTATCTTTAATAATATTGAAATAAATTATTTCCAAAATTATTTTAAGATTATTATTGTAACATTTTTTGGCGTTAATCTTCATTGAATATCCAAGGAATATTCCCTTGTCTGAAGCATCACCATACTTTCCTTGATTTCCTTATTTGTTTCGGATGAAATGTTTACTTCCAAAAAAATGAAAATACTTTATGGAGGGCCTAATTCCATACCATAACTCATATGGTTTCTTGGTTTCTCTTATAAAAAGACCTATTAAATTTTGAGTGTACACTGCTACTTAAATATCCTCTTTCTATTAATGAAGAGAGATACGACTCTCAGTCAGAGTAGTTCTGTCCATATTGTTCACATGTCGATTTCTACATTCAAAAACTCCATTTTATTATAGGGTTCTCAATGCTTCCACCTCATGATTTATTCCATGTTTTTTCATGTAATTCTCAAATTCATTGGATGTGTATTGTCCTCCATTATCAAGTTGTATAACATTGATTGTGTGACTTATATCATTCTCAGATATTCGACGATAACTTTTCATGCAATCAAAAACTTTTTGTTTCATATGTATAATCATTACACAACACATTATACTATAATCACCAATAAAAATAATAAAGTACCTCTATCCATATGTTCCATCCACATTTATTGGACCACATACTTCTATGTAGAAGAGGTCAAGAAGATTTGAGGACCTTTTGTTCTTCAATCGATATGAACTTTCGACCATCTTTCCTCACATGAAAGCATCACATGTAATTTCTCTTTCACACTTTAGATTGGGAATATCAGCGATTATCTTCAACTTAGATATCTTGTACATGCTATGTTGGCTAATGTGACCCAACCTCGGTGTCAAAAATTATTTTCTTCTACATCTATCAAGTAAAAAATATTCTCTTTACTATAAACCTGGTATAAATTTACATCTATTATGAATCCATTAATGAGATAATTACTTGTCTTTCCTTTGATAGTGCATCCCTTTTTATTAAATTTCACTATTAGTCCCAATTCATAAAATTGAATCACACTCAGGATATTGTGATGCAATATGTCCACATAGAGAAATTCAATTTTCCTAAGCTCATCATTTACTAGTTTTGTGCTTCCACTACCTTTGATCTTCAAAGCACCATCGTTGTTGAACCTCACTATTCCATCAACCATTTTCGTAACATTCTTCAATAAAACTGTATTTATTATCATATGATATGAGAATATTCTATAAAGAATCCAAGTGCTACTATTCTTTGTAGCTTTGAGAGCTATTTCTATAAGATTATATTTCTTTATTTTATTATTTTCCTTCTATGAGATACTTTGTTGAGTGGAGGATAAAGATTTAATTTCCAAACTCTTTTACATATTCATGGTTTTATCATACTCATATTATTCTTCTATAGGAGAAAACCAATTTTCAAGATCAACTCTTCCCAGTTTTTGAGTATTGAATTTTTTCTATAGTTCTGTAGGCAATGTTCTTCTCTTTCCTCTCCCTGAAATGAATAGATTTATGTCCATAGTTAGAATAGTAAAAAAATGTCCATAAAAACTATTTCTTCTATATGATGAAGGATATGGTATTATTCTCTTATTTTTATTTCCAATCACTTCCCCATTCAGATATCTTCTTGCCTCTTCACAATATGACATGGTATGAACCAAAATTCCATAGAATAGACATTTCATAAGAGGAAATGTCTTCTCACTTACATTCTTCCTCATGTACCATTATTTTGTAAAATAATTTTATTAAAGATCATCTTTGGATACTTGAGGATAAATTTCATCTCTCTTTTATATTTTATTTGAATCTTTATTTTTTGGGACATTTGGTACCATTATTATATGCTCAAATTTCTACTTCCCTTTATTTTGGATTATCTTGTTTCCAACCTTTGATGTTTCAGCATCACATCCAATTCCACTTTTTCCCATACATGTGGATCTATGATCATTCAAAGCCTTATCTACTCCTTTAGAAACACATTTGTCTATTTATAATATCTCTAAATCTAATAATCTTCCATAATTTAATTTCTTATTTGTTTACCTTGAATTTGATTCAGTTTCTAGTTTACTCCTTAGAGTAACAACTTCTTCTTCAAGTCCCTCAACTATCTTATCCTTATCCTCCAGTTTGAATGTAAGTTCATTGATTAACTTTTCCTATTATTCAATCCTAATCTTAAACTTTACAACTTATTGTGAGATTTAAAGGGTTATTGAATGTTCTTTTTCTCCTATTTCTAGTCAACCAATTTCTACTTCAAGATAATCAACATACTTTGATAAATCTTCTAGAATGGATCTCAACTTTATGTTTCATTTTC
The DNA here is from genome assembly GCA_963277665.1 of Viscum album. Classification (NCBI taxonomy): domain Eukaryota; kingdom Viridiplantae; phylum Streptophyta; class Magnoliopsida; order Santalales; family Viscaceae; genus Viscum; species Viscum album. The sequence continues at coordinate 1,387,349,551 of OY728123.1, forward strand.
TTTAATAATCAATATTATCAAGTGCACCTTCAAGTTTCACCTTGAGATTAACAATACCAATCAATTTATTATCTCTATATTTTTAAGGTTCTACCTTTTCAACTATATCCATCATGGAAACTTGGGTTTCATATTTAAACTTTGGTTCTTCATCCTTCAAGAAGTCATTATAATCTTTATATTCTTTATATATGAGACTATTTCTCTGTAATTTATTTTTTGGTTTTAATTCCCCCTTTTGGGGGAACTTTTTCTAAGTCTTATGCATGTTTATAGCTTTACTTTCTTTATCATAGAGCTTCATTGAGCACTAAGAAGAAATGTTCCCAACTCTACCACATCAAAAACAGGCCATAGAAAGATTTCCTTCAAATCTTTCTTTTCCTCTCTTTAATTTCTTAGAAAAAATAAAAATAATTTCATCTTCCATGTTATTTTCAACAACACTATCTCTAGAAAACTAAATTTTTTCTATGGATTTGAATGTTATTTCATTATTTACTTGAGTTTTTTCATCTTCTGGTTTGACTCTCATTTCATAAGCCACCAGACTGCTTAGAGGATCATTAAGGAGAATTTTAGATATGTCTCTTTACTAAAGGGATGACACTTTTGGATTGTACAATTGTGGAATACTTCTCAAGATTTTATTCACAATGTCAATATCTTTAATTTATTCACCAATTCCTAGAATTTCTCTAAAAAATAGTAATTAGATTAAAAAATGTATCTACATTTTCATCAGGGTGTATTTTTAGATCATCAAACCTATTATGAAAAACTTTGAGTTTCACCTCCTTAACTTTGTTGTCTCATTCATATGTATTTTCCAATTTTCCAACATATACTTGGATAAAGTGAAACTCATCATATTCATATATATTTGATTAGTTATAGATATAATAAGGGAATTTTATTCTTTGGAATATGCATCAATAATTTTCCTATCTGTTTCAGTCATTGATAGTCCTGTTGAATCAATGGCATGAATCCCCTGTACAGTGGAAAAAAGAACTTCTATTCCAAGGGATCTTTTATGAGATCTCATATTTTTCTTCCAAATATAGAAGTTTCTTCCATCAAAAAGGGGGACTCCCCTGACATTTTCTGAATTATCCATGAAAACTGAAGAGTAAATATTTAACTCCAACAACCTATAAGCTCTGATACCACTTATAAAACCCTGGAACACCCTGAGACGTTAGGGTTGAATCAGTGTGTCAAATTTTTCTTTTAAAGTGATGGATATTTTTCCCACATTGGTAAGAACTAGTTAAACATGTCTGATGGAATTTTGTAGTAATTAAACATTCACATGTAGAGATACAACATAGTAATTTTACTTGGTTCGCCACTAAGGGCTAGTCCAAGGATCATATTCTAACAGTGTTTCAATCATACCTAAATCTACTAATCTTCACTAGTTATGGAATAAAAAAATTTAGACATAGTCACTCTATTTTAGGAACACTACCTTTACAATATTTTAGTGATAGCACACTACCTCCCTCAAAACACATTTGTCGACTCCCCCTAACTCACTGCTTTGGGTGAAGTATTACTCAATCTAATCACTTGAAGGTTGATTCAGTAGATTGGAATTTAATTCTTTTTGCTTGACTAGAATGAGACTCTTTTGAACTATAGACCTAAGTCTATGCACTTTTAATGAACTTTTCACTTAAACCAGATGTTCAAAACTTCTATTCACTAAGCTCACAACCTTCGTGAAGCAAACTACCTTCATGGAACACTAATTCATCGCAGAATGATGAATCATCGTGAAACTCATTTTTCTAAGATACCTAAGAATTGGTCAAGACTAAGAAATTATTTTCATGATGCTCGGGATCAAAATGAATACTTGATTCAAAAATCTCTTAACCTTCAATAATTAAGATTGATTTGTCCTTTACTCAAATTATTTTCATGATGAATAAAGTGGAGGTAGCCTCATATTTATAGGTTTATCCTTTTTTGATGATCCCATGCCCCTCATAGATTTTTCCTGAACCACCAAATTCTTTTTCATGAAGCTACTTCACTCGTGAATCTCTAGTGAAATTTAACCCACTCTCAAAGATTATCATAGTCACATAGATTATTTTCAACACTTTGTGCATTCACGATGCTCCACTTCTTGTAGTCGTGGAGATTATTTTCAATAAATCACATTGTTTATGATGCTTCACATCTTTGTGAATCTTTTCCTTTGAAAAACCCAATCTTTGAGAAACCCAATCATCATGAAACTTGTTACTTTACCATATTTTAGAATAGAAAATTCTAGAAAAATACCTTTTGTGAAGATCACTCCATCCTCCTGATTTTGAGCCAAAAAAATGGAAAACACTAAGAAATGACACCACCTTCAATATTGTAGTTAGCTTGTACTATAAGATCACTTGCCTTGAAAACTCCCTAATCAGCACAGTGTGGATTGAAACAAACACAAACTAGACTCTATTTCTAGATATGAAGATACTTAGTTCCAATATGACCATCTCTCATAGAAACTCCAAGAAACCACCATGGGAGGTCCACAACAGACTCCTGACACCATTATCGTGAAAATACCTAGGAGGCGATGCCAGTTAGACAACTAATTAAATTAAACAATTATTCAAAACCTAATAAAATTCACTATGGTCACATACCTTAACAAAACGCCATGCAACGACATAAAAATCCATATTAGAATCTCACCTACCAAATCCAATAAAAATCCCCATGAGAAATGGATGATTCCACCATGATATGGTGGAATCTCTAACAAAACCTAAACCGGAGGATCATAAAATTAGATAGAAACAAGAATAATAATAAAGGAATCCACTAGAGGAGGAGAACTCACCTCAAACACCAATAAATATACATGAAAATAACCCCAAAATCAAGGGAGGGGATAGGAGGAAAAGGTTTGAGAACCCCATGGTTTGTGCACCTAGAATGGGGGAGGAAAGGGTGGAGAGGTTGAAAAACCTGAGGGAGTATTTTGGTCAAATTCCCATTTTAATTAAATATAGGTAGCCACATGGTTTTCCAAATCGTGTGCCAACCGTGTAGTTGGCTCTGTCCAAGGCCACCACTCACACGGTTTGGCAGTATGGTTGGATAAACCATGTTCCAACCATGCACACCACTACTATCAAACACCCATAACTTTTTACATTTTTTTTACACAATTTGAAAAACCATGTGCCAACCATGTTATCAACACTACCTCCCCTTTGTTGCAAGTTGCATGGTTTGTTTAAAACCATGCAAAGCCTGCACTCTGTGTCTCAGAACCTCCTTAGTCTCACACAGTTCCTCCTTTTTCCTCACATGGATTACCCCAAATCTTGATATAACCATGAAGCCCAATGATTTCTGGTTCAAATAGAACTAAAAACCTCCTGATCATCAAGGTGTATCATGGTTTCTCCTAAACCATTCACCCTTACCAAAAAATCCCCAAAACTTCTAAAACATAACCCTAATCATCTTAAGATCGTTATAACAACCGAGATACCTCCTAAGCATCATTCCTCATCTCAAAAAAACACTTTGAGGCATTCTAACACTTAAAATATCATTCCAATATAAATTCAAGATTTGACCCATCTAGTAATAAAAATTCAAATTCCTTCATAAATTTGTGATCTATCCGGATGAGAGATCTCACAATCTCCCCACAATAATACTTTTCATCCTCAAGAAGTCTTGGTAGTCATCCACCTACACCACCTGATCAACATAGGTCACCAAATTTTAACCAACATCCCCATTCAGCTTTTGATAGCTTGAAACACCACCATGGCACAACCTCCAACTCAAGGCCCTCAACTAGCCAAGCCTCCAAGCTAACACCTGTTACCGACACCGAAACACAATGATGGTGATTACCTAATCCCATCCATCTAAAACATTAATTAAAACATTACCTGAGTATTATTCGGGCTATAGAGATCCCCACTATAAGCTTCAGCTTATACCCACCAACTTCTGATACTTAACACACGTGCAATCAAGAAATTACAACATGTCCTGAACTTTCACTCCCTCAACATACCTAGCATGGATCCTAACCTACCTCTCCCCAACACCCATGAGAATTCCAATCATCATTGAATCCCATACTCTTCATCTAAAACCAACTAAAGTGGATGCATATCCATTGTACATGCATGAACTAAGAACATATAGGCTTTTCCTAAAAATCCCAACTCAACCCCAAAATCCACCCATAATTCTCAAAATGACACACTGAACATATCTTGTAACCTTCTGCACCCACATTGTGCACTTACCCCAGTCAGACTATCCTCAGCTGACTTGTTTCCCAAGTGACTTGCTCCATCTATAGACCTATTTCCATCCCATTTGATTACAATTACTTCACTCCTAAAGGAATTCCACAACCACCTAACACATCCACTGGAGTTCACACCCAACCCCCAGTGAGGTTCTACAGTCAGATCCTCTACTAACCCAAAATCATAGTAGTTTTCTCTACTAACTCAACTATCGCTTGTTCCTGACATCTGAGACTGGTACCCATGGTGTTCGTTGATATCTGGCCCATCCTAAGGACCTCACCCATAAAAATTCAATGGTTCAATTCTCACTATACAAATTCAAATTCACTACTCCATGAGTGTAACCTCCAAGAGGCCTCATATCCAACCACAATACATTAGGATGGATAGGTTTATATTCATTACCCTATCAGTGTACCTAATTTAATTTCAAGATATTGGGCATGATCGTCACTACTAATATTATGCCAAGATTTTTCCGATGAACGCTGCCACCACACATCCATTTCTGATGCAAACCCTATCTATAGGGACATGCCAAACCATTAAAAGTCTCGGGCTTCCGTACCCACAAGTGTCTCATCACATCTACATCGGTCCTCATCCTACTCACTGCTTCCTACTCTAGTCAATCACCTCAGGTGTACACTCTTGTAATTTCTGATCCACAACCAAATTACATAGTGCATTACTATCCAATCATGCCTCAAAGATCTCAATAACACATAACCGTCACACACTCTTGTGTGACCCTACCACATAACCATATTTCAACTCCAATGAGTCAAAAATTATGAAACCTCATCTCATAAGACCTATCCACTAGCCATTCCTACCTCACATGCCCATATCACCCGATATAGAGCAACCTTGGTGCTTTCCAAAACCAAAAGAAACTCACGATCCAAATCCACTTATACAACCGCTCAAGACTTGAGTGTCATTAAAAATTTTCTATAAGTTCATGTACATTCTCACCATGCTCTTGGAGTCACATCCAGAGTCAACCAAGTTTATAACCTAGCCAGTCCTACCCCTATAAACCACATGTTCTACCAAAACACCAACACTCCAAGTACTTCTCATTTTGAAGAAAACCAAACACCTCTATGTGCCTCTTACCAAAAGAAAACTTACACGCACGATCTCCACCTGAAACAGAAATTTTCACATAAAACCAAATTTTCTCGTGCATCCCATGTGCTCTAAATCCATCTCATAACCGCTAGGAACACTCATCTAAATATACATTACCTAGATAATCCCCCAAAACAAGCTTTCCCCTATAGAAACCAACCACAAGTATAAACCACAAGCACTCAAGTTATCTTTCTCAAAACTAAAGGCATCCTACATGCCAAAACCCCATACCAAGTTTCACCCTTAGTGCACTATTTTTAAGAATCCAAAGAATCCATATGTTCCCCACACACATAAAAGCATTCGTAACTCATTTGACCCCTCTCATGGGTCACCCTATAAAGCCACAGGACACCACGCCCAAGACTGAATTCACTTCAAAAGGTCACTAGGTCTATGCCAACTCACATAAGGACACAAATCATAAGGCATCAACATGAACCCATCTCATCACCACATAAAATTAGAAAAAAACTTCCTCTAGGGTCTCACACCATAAAGGAATCATATACCAACCAAATTCCCATAACTAGGGAACCCATCCTCTCCAAGAATCTTCACATCAGACCAATCCCAAGAGGACCCATACATGCATCTGATTCCAAACAAAACCACCCACATGGGGGTCCAATGGTTCAATACTTATACCACAATGACCCACCAAGGTCGCTACACTAACCATACACAAGGACCACACCAACTTCCTCATCAACGAGCATCTCACTATAGATCCGCATAACCTTCCATCAGAAATAGATCCATAAAATCACACACTAGAAGGACTATAACATGTAGATCCTATGTTCCTAACATGATACATGAGACTCCTCTTTCCTGTATAGACTAAGAGTCAAAACCAAGTCAAAAGCCTATTTATAATGGACCAAAGTGCCTAAAATCCATCATAAACCATCAAATATAAACAAAAAATGCATCGTATGAAGAAAATATCATGTATAACCATAACATCACAAATCCAAAAGATCAATCCCAACCCCTGGTAACCTTGAATTCCTACCAGAATAGGGGTTCGCAACACACCGGCCTGGTATCCATCAAAAGTTTTGACACATTCCTATATCTCCTATCTACCAAACCCCAAGTAGTAAAATTATAGTAAAGTAAAATCATATAATACCACTTTGTAATGTCTCGGGCTAGATGCACTAAACCAGTGCCCCACATCGGTTCTCTACATGACCTCAAGAACACCTCCTTGTACGCCATAGGTTTCTGACCAATAGTGAGGGTCTAAAGTGGAACTGTGAGGAAACTATACCCTCGTATCATATTCCACAACTAGAAGTAAATATCAAAATATTATATACATCAGAGTAAGTGGAAAAATAAATAAAATGAAATATGTTATAATAAAATGAAATGTAATAAAGGCCCTAACAACCATGTTATGTATACAACCAACCACCTACTGGGTCATTCACATAACATACCAAAATAAATAAAATACAAATAAGATCTACTACATCACTGATCCAAACCCATCTAATCATATGATACCACTTGAGGAAAACTGCTCAACCAAGAAATACTCAACATGGCTTTAACCCAAACCTGTGTCTACAATAAACATGTAAGAGTTGATCGAGTACCCAAGTGTAATGGCAGCCTGAGAAAGGTGTGAGTAAAACTCAATAGGCCACCACAAATGATGTATAAATAAAATACCATCCAGTACAATAGTGTATGCAGATAAAAAGTGGCATAAATAAATAGTACATAAAAGAGAAACAGGCCAAGGAACATGTCAGTTCATCTAGTATCCACTGGCCCAAGGGTTCTACAGTGACACTCAGGCCAACTAAACATGAAATGACCTAAATCCGTCCTCTAAAGAATAAAATAAGAGGTTTATATTGTAAATTTCATGGAAGGGTGTTCACTTTTCGTTCATCTTATAGAATCATAAAACCTATATCCACAGTACCTATATAATGTACCCAAGTCATAAGTGCCTATAATGTCAGTATGGAACCCAAATCAAATATCAACATCAATACCAAATATGTCTAGAACCTCCATCCAACACCTAACCATATACCAATCTATTGATACTGATATTGAACATCTGCTCCATAAAACCCATCAAAAAACATAACAGTAGTGCCTAGAACCTCAGTCCAGGATCCATCTATACCTAACATTGGTTGTTCCTAGAGCATTAGTCTGGACCAACCTAAGGATGAGGAGCATCATTCTAACATCCTATTACACATGGTATACCATCATCACCTAGGTAATCAGTTTGGCACTCTAACCATGGATTATTCTATCAGTTTCCAAAGCCTTAGTTTGGCACCATATTCATAGTATACTACCTATACCTGAAGCATTTGACCAGCACCTAACTATTCCATAATTTCTTAAACACAAGCTCAACCATAAAGTTTATAAAAAATGTTCAATTAAAACACAACAACCCTTTTTAAACCATTCACACTTACTAAGGTCTCTATAGGCCTTCAAAACCAAAACATGCCTTAAAAAAGCCCAACCCTTTTTACATACCAAAAGAAACTAAACCAAACAAAAATGTTAAACATTTCAAAATAACCATTTTAAATCATGGATTATTCCCTTTGAAACCCAAATAAGGCACAAGGCCCACATTTCCCATTAAAATTCATAAGATCCATTAATTAATTTTCACCAAATATGTCACCACATACCCATTTAAAATCAACATTTAGAATACAATTAAAACCCCTTTTTATAAACCACTGGGAGGCCAACACCTCATCTCAAAACAAGGATCATTTCAAAACATAACATTCCCCATTTGACACCCAACACCAAGTTAAAGTCTAATGCACATATTTAAACCCATTTAAAAATCCTCATAGAAATTTTGTAAAAAACAACCCATAAAACACCACATTTTCATCCCCTTAAAAGTCACAACCCCTTTATCTCAATTTTATAACCATTATCCTTTTTTATTATTTAATAAAAATCAATCAAAAAGCCTAATTAAGTTAATTTCATCACCCAACTTCCTTACTTAAGACAAGGAAACAAACATTATACTCATGTTATATAAGGAATACACCACATACACATGAAAAAAATTAACAGGATTATGGGTAAATCTCTTAGACCGCCTACCTCATCATCAAAACTTTCTGAAACATTTCCAAAGAACATCGACATTTCCAAGGCTCTTCCAAGAATCATACAAACCCCTTGACATCTAATGAATCTTGTGCGATCACCCAATCTCTAGTATTACACCAAAAAACAATAATTAATTAATTATAACAAATATAAATAATTAATTAACCAAAAAACACCTTGGAATAATGCCATAAAACTCACTGGGTGACCATATCTCATTGAAACTACATGAAACTACTATGGGAATTACATAATGGACTCTCGACGCCATTCCTAAGTAAATACCTTGGAGGTGATACCAATTAGAAAACTAATTAAATTAAACCATTAGAAAAAACTAAGAAAATTCACTATGGTCACATACCTTAATGAAATGCCATGCAATTATGTGCCAAATCCATCTCAGGATCTCCTCTACTAAAGCTGTCCAAAAGCCCCATGAGAAATGGTTGATGCTACCATGATCTGATGGAATCATCAGAAAAACATAAAATAAATAATCCTAAAATTATAGATAAATAAGAAGAAGAAGAAGAAGAAGAAGAATAAAGGAATACACAAGAGGAGGAAAACTCGCCTAAAATGCCAAGAAATATCCATGAAAACACCCCAAAATTAAGGGATGGAAGAGGGGGAAGGGGTTTGGGAACCCCTTGGTTCATACACTTAGAATGGGGGGGAAGGGGGTATAGAGGATGAAAACCCTAAGGTATTATTTTGGTCAAATACCCCTTTTAATGAAATCTGGAAATCTGCACGGTTTGGCTGCATGTTTTTCCAATCCATACACTAACCGTGAGGTTGGATCTATCCAAGGCCATCACATGCATGGTTTTGCTAAACAGTTGGAAAAACCATGTGCTAATTGTGTGCACCCCTACTATCCAACACCCACATCTTCTCACAGTTGTGTCACATGATTTGAAAAAACCATATGTCAACCATGCTAACAACACTACCTCCCCTCTATAGTAAGGCGTATGGTTTATCAAAAACCAAGAACATCTCATGTTCTGTGACTCAGAACCTCATCAACATCACACGTCTCCTCCTTTTCCCACATATGGTTTACCCTAAATCATTCTCTAACCATAAAAACCAACTGTTCCCAGTTCAAATTGAACTAAAAACCTCCTAAGTGTCAAGGTTTTGCAGGGTTTCTCCTAAACTGTGCCCACCAAACCATGAACCCTTACCAAAAAAATCCCACAAAACATATGAAACTTAATCCAAAGCCTTTGAAGATCGTCCAAACACTCAGGATACCTATCGAGCATCATTCATCGTCAAAAAAACAATACTTCAAAGCATTCCAACTCTCAGAATCTCATTTAAAGTCTTAATTCCATATTTGACCCATCTAGTAATGAAAATTAAAATTCCTTTGGAAATTTTCAATCCATCCATATATGGGATCATACAATGTAACCATGATCAAAGTAAAAGGATAAAAATTAAAAAACCAAAACATACATGAAAAATGAAATAATTATCACCTGAAATAGTGATTTTAACAAAGAATTGTTAATAAATTGGTGATAAAATACTATAAGTAATTACTATATGATATGAGATATATGAGTATTATTTTGTAATATATTTATATCAAACCTATATTTATTATACAAGAGGTTTTGAAACATACAAAGTAAGTCAAAACTGAGGTAAGGATTTCTCGCCTTATTTTTAATTTTGTGAGACATATTCTATATTCACCACTTATTTCTTTGTGAGGTGTATATACTTCCCCTTTTGATATTTTATATCATGAATCTATTTCAATTCATGTTATTTAATGTTTCATTTGATTTTATTCCATGCATGGGGCTTATGATTAAAAATTCACCAAAGTGTTAAGATATTTATGTTTCAATCTTATTTTAATCGGGATTGTTTATACTTTAAATTTCATTGAAGGAAATTATTTGATCATTATATAATAAAACCATTTAATTTTCTTCTTATCTAGTTATTCATGAATTTCTAAATTAATAGTACCATATTCCTCTCTTCAGTATGTAAAATGATATAGATTTTTTTTAATAAAATCTAACTTCATTTCTCTCTTCAGTCAAAAATAATTTTTCCTCTAAACCTGTGTTTTCTAAAAATGTTTTTAACAATATCCAAATGATTTATTAAATTAATTTTTACTCATGTTTTACTTTTTAAAAAATGTTTTGAAATAAATCTTCATGTCATTTTCCAAACAAGACTTGTTTTCCTTTTACCAAAAATGTAAAAGGGGTCATGAATGGACTTTCCCAAGAACATGAACACTCAATATATTAGAGAATTATTTATAAGTTTCAGAGGTTATTTTAAAATAAAATTATTTTTAAAATGTTTTGTGAACTTTTAGTTTTAAAATGTGATTTTAAAATTTCAAAGGTTATTTTCCTCAAGAATTTTTTAAATTATCTTTTCATGGAATTTATATTCATTAATGACAAAAACCCTTATTGTACTTATTCTCCACTAGGGATATGTTCTAATGGAATCATACTAATTATTTCTCAAGATTTTTTATGATAATTTTTATGAGGGATGTATTATTTTATTACCATTCACCATATTGTTCAAGATGGTTTATGATTATGTTTATTGATTGGGGTAAGTATTAACATTTCAAAAATTAGTTTTTCAATATGAATGTTTAGGTTGATTATTTTTATCCCTTTTCATATAATGAATGTATTAGAATTATTAAGTGATCGGTGGGTCCTAGAATTACATATCCCCTAGATGCATCAACAGGTCTCATGAGATAAATTAGTTGACTAAATCAGATGGGTTTTTACCCATAGTTTTAAAATGTCTTGTGAAAGTTCTTGAAAGTATGTTTCAAATGTCTGTAATTATGAATTCTATAAATATGATATTATTTATTTATTTCCATGTGATTATTAGATTAGTTATAATATCTATTTATAAGTTTCAAGATCATGTGATTATTTATATGGATTTATTTGATCATCGTTTATTCTTATCATATTATACTCAAGTTATTATGTAAGTGGAATGTGTTTCAGTTATTTATATTTTCATATTGATTGTTCTTATTTATTAATGATATCTTATGATGTATGCATACCCTTATTGATCATATTATATCACCCCTTCTTATGTTTTATTTTCCTTAGGATACCGAGAATTGTTTTGTGATTGATATGTAGGGATATTCTAAGAGGAATAATGGAATTATCAAATAAAATACTTTATTGTATTTTATATTTTTAAATATATTTGAAGTTCAAGTATGTATCTAGTATACCAAGTCTAATAAAATATTTGGTCCTTTAGGATACAATACCTTGTATTTATTGTCAATGTAGTAAAGTAACCATTGACTTTGGGCTACTAGAGTAGAGGTCTTCATAGTTGGTATCAGAGGAAGTTTAGTAGAAACCTTGGGAACTAGATTTAGAAAAACATAGATTAGGGAATATAACCTTATGACTTACTTTAAAGATAAGTCTAAGTATAGGATAACATCCTAAAGTTTTGGTAAGGTATAGATTATGTGGTTTTCCTAGAAATAAACCCATGTTTGGATACTAAAAATGGATGTGTTTCAGGAATAGATGTACCTGGGGGTAATAAAATTGAAAATGGAATGTTAGGATTGACTCAAGCATTACTTATTATATGAAAATAGACCTTAATGTGAATCTGGTTTAAAACTCCTGAGGGATATGCTTTGGTTAATTCACATTGTATTTACAACCCATCATGAAGGATTTGAATAGATGATTACCATGAATGAATAAGGGTAAACCTAAGGTGTTATAGATTGAAATGAAGGTTTCATGATTTATAAATACTATAAATTATTCTTTATGAATATGTTATTTCACACTATTATTATTATTTATCACGATGTTCTTTTTGGTTTTTGTAAATGGCTAGAACCAGAAGTAACTGGGTTAACATTGAATGTGATAGATAGTGTGTTGGTGGGAAACTAATTGAGATGGTGACTAAAGTGAAGGATATTTTTATTATGAATAATTAGTTATCATAGTGTATGATTAACAACTTTCACCTTAACCAACTCTTGGACATTCCAAAAAATAAAAGGATAGTGTTTTCTGAGAACTCATGTGGTGGAGAACATGGAGGAAATAGGATTCAGTTTCCTATATGTCAATAATCTGGGAAGAATCCATCAAGTGAATATATCAAAGGAAAAATAAGGTGTTTATGTGTGGAGAATAAGGGAACATAGTAAGCAATTGTAAAGTGAAAATGAAAAGTGTAGTCAACGCATTGGATGGGAATATTGGTCTCCCTGAGTTATTGTCAATGGGTGAATTTTTAAATGTGTAAAGTATAATCATTATGCAAATCAATATCCTAGGAGGGGAATCTCAAGAAGAGTATCAGAAATTTTTTATGAGTAAAGGTTTTTTCATTGATGATTAATATACTATGAATGATATATGAAATGAAAGAAGTGTTAAGGAATAAGATGATAAAACTCAATTAATGGTGTACAAAGGAAGTTGAAGGATTGATAAGTTTATGTGTTGGGGTTTAAAGAATTATGTTTTTGAATTATTTTATAAATGATATTCCCATTATAAGAATAATAAAATGTATAATAATTATACTATAGTAGTATTTCCATAAGGATCTCAAAGCATATATCGAATGGTACCAAGAAAATTGATTCAGCGACAAGTTTATCTTTTTTAAAAACATTATTGAGGAAATATAACCCTTAATATGAACTCGATTTTGAGATAATAATGATAAATAGATGTTTATGGGATAGTATTGGTAACCTTTAAATTGGTTAGTGATTTGATGCTCTGTGTTATCTTTTTTGGAGTTTAATGTGTGTTTGGACTTATGGAATATATTTAATAGTTGATATTTTATTTTTGGAAGTATGAATGTTTTCATAAATTTTTTATGGTTATCAAGGTATTCATGTATTTTGAATGTGACATTAAGATCTATTTTATGTTGTATGGGTAATATAATGTTGATTTAGTGACCTTCTAAATTTTTTTACTTTGAATTTGGTTAAAATTATTTTAGATGAGTCTTAAGGTTAAACATTTATGAAATGGATTAATCTAAACTTTAGGTGTTATTGGATAACTTGTTCTAGTAATTTGGTTTTAGTAAAGATGTGAGGTATATCTTTTTATTATTTTATGGATCTTATGATCTGTTAAAAGATAATTTTAGTAATTTAGGCATGAAAAAAATCATCTTCAATAATAATAGTTTGTAAAAAATATTATATTGTAAAGGAAATTATTAATGGGTGAAACTATACTTGTCCAGTAAATATATTTCCTTATGTTCTTAGTCTAGATGTTAAAAGGATCTATCAAATATATGAAAAGGATCTTGAAAAAAAATGTTATCCTATTACCTTTATATCCAATGAATCAAATGGTCTCTTAACTCATCAAAGATTTATGGTTTTGTGGTCATGATCTCTATCACTCTCCATAATTATTTATTTTTTTCTTCTATGTTCATATCTTCACTTCCCACCAATGTTCTATAATTTGGAAACCTATTTATGTGATTTTCCCAGATGACCTTTGTAATTACCTTTATATCTTATCAATAGGATGTCTTATTAACCATTTTTATGATGTGGGTTTCCAACAAAGGTATTTTCAAATTTCAAACACTTTATTTCCAAGATCAAGATTAAATTGGGAGGATGTGATTTATTTAAGGGGTAGAATGTAACACCCCAAGATTTTAAAAGAGGAAAAAATGTTTGATAGCATATATGACACACAATACCAAGTTTATAAGATAATGTAACACCATGAGAATTTATAATATATTTCTTTTTTAAATAAATTCAATTTATTCTATATCTTGTGATGTATGCAACACCGGGTTTAAATGAAATGTGATACTTTATTAAAATATTATTATTCAAACATGACCATTATAACCTAGCCATTAAGTTGGTGGGTATGAACGTGAATAAATTAATTATGAAAATTATATGGTTTACACATGTATAAAATAAATTCAATGGCTATATTTTTATTATAACTAAAATAATAATCATTTAAAAGAAAAATATATGTTTTCTGAAAACTATATCTTCCTAAAAGGTAGTTCAGTCAAACTTTTCACACATAATTTAAAATTAATTTTTACCACTTTAAAAAAAATTATTTGAAAAAATAAACATAATTTTTGAAATATTCATGTAAAAATTATATTTGGGTTAAGTTTTGATAATTTTATGAAATGATTAATTTTTCAATGAATAGTGGAAATACTGATTTTTATTGAAAATTTTATTTTCTTTTAAATTATTTTAAAAGATAAATTATAATTTAAATTGGTTTATATTTAAAATTAGTTCAATTATATTAAAATTTAACTAATTTAAGTGATTTTAATCAATTTCATATTGAATTATGATATGAAAAACATTTTAAACCTTTGAATTTTTTTTGAAAAAACTATTTTTCGATGCGTCTATAGGCTTAATTTTAAATTGAAATATGCCAATTATGTGAATTGAATTTTGAAAAATGGATTAAATTTTTGTATTTATAATTATTTATATTATATAATAATTTCAAT
The DNA here is from genome assembly GCA_963277665.1 of Viscum album. NCBI lineage: Eukaryota > Viridiplantae > Streptophyta > Magnoliopsida > Santalales > Viscaceae > Viscum > Viscum album. The sequence goes on from OY728123.1 coordinate 1,387,364,703, forward strand.
TTAATTTTTTACCATTATGAACAGTAAAATCAGAAAATATTAATTATCACGGTTAAGGTAAAAACGGGTTTATCGAGGGGGTTAAACTAAGAATATAAGGAATAAAATGAACATGAAACTTTTCAAATTCACATTTTATAAAAATATTTAGATCTTATAATCTCTAAAGTTTGATAATTTCACATTTTTTAGGCTTTTGGAATGATAAAACATGGGTGTAATTCATTCTTTTCAAAAATTCCAAGTGTGTCATCTCCCTCGCTTATAAAAGGACACCCCCTATCCTCTCTTCTTCACACTTCCAAAACCCTTTGGTTTAGTAAATAGTTGTAAAAATACCTTAATTAATCCTATAAAAACATTATATAGGAATTTTTTTATCATAAATTCAACCTACTAAGGATTTTTGTGCAAACCTAAATAAGTTCCCCAAAGAAGAGGTAATGTTCTTAAATGAGCATTTAAATTTTATTTATTCTTCCACCTCCTTAAATTTTTATTAAATAATGATAATATAATAACATAAATATATCTAATATACTAATATTTTATTATTATAATATCATTACCTACATGAATATCCTATTATATTAAGTGGGAAATGAAACTATTGATCGTCTGTATAGCGGGCTACCGCCTCGTGAACCGATGTAGTTTGTTTTCCAAAACCACCTCTCATGGATGAATATAATGATGTATTTAACATATTTATATGATATTTATTAAATAATTATACTTATATATTTATAATATCATATATAAATTCTTTTTTCCATTCCATGGGGGGGTACAATAACATCACTCGTGTGTACGGCAGACTACCGCCTTATGATGTGATGTGATTCATTTTTCACTTACGCTTTACATGGAAGGTATTTAGGTTAAAATTAATGAATATATATGATGTTTATGATGTAAAAATACTTATGTAAATATAATATCACATCTAACTTATTACCTTCCAATCTATTGGAAAACAATAACATCGCTCATGCATATATGTAGATTACCACCTCTACGTACGATGTGAAATGTTTTTCATTTTATTTTTATATGGATGGTAATGAGGATGAATTTTATTAATATAGATTATATATATGAAATAATTATTATCATTTAAAGTTTAATTAATATTTATTTTCTTTTAATTCCATCCATCAAGAAAAAATTGAAATAGTGTTCATGCATACGTATGGCCTACCATCTCTATGAATGGTATAATATATTTTTTATCTCTAACTTTTATAGATTAATATAAATACATATAATGAATATATATGTGATATTTATATAATTTTTAACATTATATATATTATTTAACCATGATAAAATTAAAATGATCAAAATTACTAAATCAAAACATACATGAAAAATGAATCAATTATCACATGAAATAATGATTTTAGCAAAGAATAGTTACTAAATGGGTGATAAAAGAATAAATTAAGTAATATATGGTATGATATATATGATTATGTTTCTATAATATATTTATAATAAACATATATTTATTATACCATAGGTTTGTAAATGTATGAAGGAAGTTAAACTTGAGGTAAGGGTTTCTCATCTCACTTTTACTTCTGTGAGACATATATCATATTCATCACTTATTCCTTTGTGTGGTGTTTATAATGCCCCTTTTGATATGTTATATTATGAATCTATTTCTCTTCATAATTTTTAATGTTTCATTTTATTTTATTCCTTTTATAGGGATTACAATTAAAAATTTACCAAAGTGGTAATAGATTTATGTTTCAATCTCATTTTAATCGGAATTGTTTATACTTAAATTTCCATTGAAGGAAATTATTTGATCAATGAATAATAAACCAATTTAATTTTATTATCCTATGTTTATTCATGAATTTTTCAAGTAATGGTACCATATTACTATCTTTGGTACTTAAAATTATTTAGAAAATGTTTTTAATAAAATCTAACTTCATTTATCTCTTCAGTCGAAAATCCTTTTTTTACAAAACCATGTTTTATAAAAATATTTTAAAAAATGTTTTTAAAATTATATAAATGGTTAATTAAATAAATTTTCATCCAAGTTTAACTATTTAAAAAAATTAAACGAATCTTCTTGTTGTTTTCTAAACAATTCATATTTGACTTTTATCGAAAATGTGAAAGGAATGTTTATTTTAATGTGTACGGCATGAACAAAATTTCCTATCATCATAACCACTAAATGTTCTAAAGATTAATTTATAATATTAAAAGGATATTTCCAAATAAAATTAATTTCAAATTTTTATATTAACTTTTAGTTTTAAAAGGTGATTTTTAAAGTGAAAATATTATTTTCTTCAATAATGTTTTAAAGGAAATTTCATGGAAGTTATATTCATCAATGAAAAAACACCTATTCTACTTATGATTCACCAGGGATATATTTTAATTAAATCATCCTTATTATATATTTGGATTATTTATTGTCATTTTGGCTGGGGATGTACTATTTTATTATCATTCACCATATTACTCTGGATAGTTTATGATTATGTTTATTTATAAGGGTAAGTATTAACATTTAGTATGTTAGATTTTTAATATAAATGTTTATGTTGATTATGTTTTACTATTTTTATATGAGATATTTATTAAAGTTAGTAAGTGACTAGTGGGGCCTGGAACTACATAGCCCCTTGGCGCATCAACAAATCTCATGAGACAAATTAGTTGACCAAATCATATGGGTTTTTATCCATAGTTTTAGACTGTCTTGTTAAAGGTCTAGATAGAATGTTTCATATGTTAGACATTTTTCATTATCTCAATATGAGATTAGTTATTTATGTTCATGTGATTATTCGATTAGTTAGAATATCCATGGATAATTTTCAATCTCATGTGATTATTTATATGGATTTATTTTCTAGGCATATTATGCTCAAGTTATTGTTTAAATGGCATGTGTAACTGCTATTTACCTTTCCATATATATTATGCAAGTTTATTCATCATAGATTATATTGTATTCATACCCTTACTGGGTATTTGAAATCACCCATTTCTTATGTTTTATTTTCCCTAAGATACCAAGAAGTGTTTTGTGATTGATATGAAAGGATATGCTAAGGGGAATAATGGAATTATCAAAAAAAATCTTTTTTGTATTTTATATTTTTAAATTTATGTGAAATTAAAGTATGTGTCTATTTTACCAAGACTTATAAACTGTACGGGCCTTAGAGATATAATACCTTGTATCTAGTACCAATGTAACAAAGTAATCACTAACTCTGGGATACTGGGGTCGAGGTATTTACAGTTTGTATCAAATAAAGTTTAGTAGAAACCTTGGGAACTAGATTTAGGAAAACATAGATTAGGGAACATAACCCTATTAATTAATTTATGGATAAGTCTATGTATATGATAATATCCTAAAGTTTTGTAAAGGTAGAGATTATGTGTTTTTCCTAAAAATTCATCCCAACCTGGATACTACAAGTGGGTTTGGTTTTAGAAAAGATGTACCTCAGGGTAATAAATCTAAAAAAAGTGTGTTTGGATTGACTCTATTGTTACCTAGTACATGAAAACGATCCATACTATACTCCTATTTTGACACTCTTGGAGGATATGATTTGGTTTGTTCACATTTTATTTATAAACCATCATTAATGATTTGAATAGATGATGACTATGAATGTCCTAGGTTAAACCTAAGGTATGATATATTTAAAATAAGGTGTCATTATTTAGACATAATATAAATTATTCTTCATGGCTATGTGATTTACCACTATGATTAGTGTTTCTCGCACAGTTATTTTTGGTTTTGGTCAATAGATGGAACCAGAAAGAACTGGGTTAACGTTGAATATGATAGAAATTTTTTTATGATAAAAAAAAATGGGATGATAACTAGAGTGAAGGATATTGTAATTATTCCTAATCAGTTATCACGATATATAATTAACAACTTTTACCTTAACCAACACTTGAACCTGCCAAAAAAAGTGAAGGATATTGTTCACTGAGAGATCGGGTGGTGGAGACCATAGAGGAAATAAGATTACATTTTATATATGTCAATAATGTGGGAATAATTACTCAATAGAATGTCTTAAAGGAACAAGAAGGTGTTTTATGTGTGGGATTAAGGGAACATAGTAAGCAATTATTAAGGGAAAATGAAAGTTTTAGTCAATAAAATGGATGGAAATATTAGTCTCCATAAGTTATTTTCAATGAATTAATGTTTTAAATGTAGAAAGTATGGGAATTATAAAAATTAATGTCCTAGGGGGAAATCCCAAAAAGAGGATCAGCAAGGTTTTGTGAGTAAAGGATTTTTTGTTATTGATGAAGAGAATATGAATAACTTATGAAAAGAAAGAAGTGTTGAGGAATAAGATAACAAAACTTGGTTAATGATGTACAAATTAAGTGGAATGGTTGATTTTTTTGTGTTTTGGGATTAAAATAATTATTTTGGTGAATTATTTTATCAATGATATTCTCGTTATAAGAATCGTGAAATTTATAAGGATTTCATTGTAGTAGTATTTCTATAAGTATATCAATGCATATGTTGAATGGTGCAAAGGAAAGTGATTTAGTGGAAAGTTAATATTTTTATAAAACATGTGATTGAGAAATTATAACCCTTAATATGTTCATGATTTTAAGATAATAACGATAAAGAAATGTTTATGGGATAGTATTGGTGACCTTTAAATTGGTTAGTGATTTTATGGTTTGTGTTATCTTTGTTGGAGTTTACTACTTGTTTGTATTTATGGAATATATTAGACAATCTAATATTTTATTGTTTAAAGTATGCATTTTTTAATTAAGAATTTATGGTGATAAAGGTATTCACGTATTTGGAATGTGACATTAAGATCCACTTTATATTTTCTAAGGAATATAATGTTGATTTAGAGGCATTCCTTATAAATTTTTGGAATTTTCATTTGGTCAGACATATTTTGGATGAGCCTTAAGGTTAAATATTTATGAAATGTATTAAATTTAACTTTGGGTGTTATTGGATAACTTGTTCTAATAATTTTGTTTTAGTAAAGATGATAGGTGTGGCTTGTTATTATTTTATGGATCTTTAATCTGTTAAAATTTAATTTTAGTTCTTCAGGAATGAAATTTTCATCTTGAATACTCATCATTTGGAAAAAAAATATGAGATTTTTATGGAAATGATTAATGGTTGAAACTATAATTTTCAAGTAAGTATATTTCCTTATGTTCTTAGTCTAGATGGTAAAAAAATCCCTCAACTCTAGGAAAAGGATCTTGAAAAAGAATGTTATCCTATTACCTTTATATATGATGAATCAAATAGTTTCTTAACTCATCAAATATTTATGGTTTTGTGGTAATTAACTTTCTTATGTTCAATGATCTCTATCACTCACTGTAATTATTTATGTTTTTCTTCCATGTCTGTATCTTCACTTCCCATTAATGTTCTCCCATTTGGAAACCTAGTTATGTGATTTTCTCATATGACCTCCATACTTCCCTTTATATATTATCAATAGGATATTTTATTAACCATTTTTATGATTTAGGTTTTTTACAAAGGTAATTTAAAATTTCAAACCCTTGGTTTCTAAGAACATGATTAAATTGTGAGGATGCAGTTTATTTAAGGGGTAGAATGTAACACCCCAAGATTTTAAGAGGAACATCATGTTAGATAGCATATATGACACACAATACCAAGATTAGAAGACAATATAACACCACAAGACTTTATTATATATTTATTTTAAAATAAATTCAATCTCTTCGATAGATTGTGATGCACATAACACTGATATTAAATGAAACATGATACTCTATTAAAATATTATTATTTAAACATGGCCATTATAACCTAATTGTTAAGTTGGGGGGTATGAATATGAATAAATAAATTATAAAAACTATATGGTTTAAACATTTATAAAATAAATTCAATTTTAATCTATTGATTATAAGTAAAATAAGAATCATTTTATAGAAAAATAAATGTCTTTCTGAAAAACTGTATTTTTCTAAAAGACGGTTTAGTTGTATTTTGCACACATAATTTAAAATTATTTTTTACCAATTTAAAAAAATTATTTGAAAAACTAATCTTTATTTTTTAAATCTATATTTAAAAATTATCTCTGTGTTATTTTTTGATAATTTTCTGAAAAGATAAATTTTTTGATGAATAGTGAAAATACTAATTTTTATTAAAAACTGTCTTTTTGTTTCAATTATTTAAAAAGTTAAATTGTATTTTAAATTTATTTTAAAGTAAAATTATTTCAATTATATTATAATTTAACTAATTTATTTAATTTCATGTTGAATTATGGTATAAAACTTTTTTAATGTTTTGAAAGTTTTTCTTTGGAAAAAACCATTTTTCAGCGCATCTGTGGGTTTAATTTTAAATTGAATTATGCCACTTCTATTAATTTAATTTGGAAAAAATTGATTTAATATTTTCAATCAGAATAATTTATGATATCCAATAATTTTAAATTAATTTTTTACCCTTATGAATAGTAAAAACAGTAAAAATTAATTATCACGATTAAGGTAAAAACGGGTTTACCGAGGGTTAAACTAAGTAGATAAGGGTTAAAATGACCTATAAACTTATACAATTCACATTTTTTTAACATATTTAGACCTTATAACCTCTAAGGTTCTATAATAATTTATTTTGTAAGTATTTGGTGTGATAAAATTTGGTTTTAATTCATTCTTTTCAAAAATTCCAAGTATGTCATCTTCCCCACTTATAAAAGGTCACCCCATCTCCTCTCCCCTTCACACTTCCAAGACATTTGGTTTAGAAAATCCCTACCCAAGTTCCTTACTTAATCTTATCATAACATCCTATAGGTCTTTTTTATAATAAATATAACCTAATAAGTCTTTTGATGCAAACCTAAAGAAGTTCCCTAAAGAAGAAGTAATGTTCTTAAAAAAGTGTCTAAATTTTAGTTATTATTCCACATCCTTCAAGTATTATTCAGTCTTGATAATATTATTACACAAGTATCTTATATATATTGAGATTTTATTATGATAATATCATTACATATATCCATCTCTTCTTTTATCAAGTTGAAAATGAAATTGATGATCGTGTATACGGCGCACTATCGCCTAGAGAACTAGTGTAGTTTGTTTTCCATCACTGCCTATCGTAGTTGAATATAATGATATATTTAAAATATTTATATTTTATTTATTAAATAATTATAATTTTGGAGTAATAATATCATAAATACCTTCTTACTATTCATTATATGGGGGGATACGATAACGTCGCTTGTATGTATGGCAGACTACCACCTCACAAAGCGACGTGATACATTTTTCAATTACAATTTACAAGGAAGTTAGTAAGGTTAAAATTTTAATATCCAATATTTTTTAAAGATAATAAAAACTCTCTTGTTGATAATTTATAAGTATTTTTATTTGAAAATGTAATTTTTCAATAAAAATCACTTAATAAATGTTTTAAAGTCTTTTTGTAAGGATAAAATATCAATTAACAACTTGGAATATTCTATCAAGTACTTTTGGATTTAAGAGCTGAGTTAGTGTGAAATTCTGAGGTCCATAAATCCTTGGTACATATGGAATCAAAATATTAAATATATTATATTACATGCACATGATTTATCCAAAATAATTGAATATCTCTAAAATGGTGCATCAAATGGGAAATCCAAGACCACTATTAGGTTTGGGGCGCAGTGTTTACCCTGGGTAGGGTATAATATTTGTGATCATCGTACTTTTGGTTAGGTCCCCCATGAGGATAAGTTTCTTAATATTTTCTTATATTATTTTTTTGAAAACAAATTAATATCTATAAAATATTGAGTCGTATGAGAAATATGAGACCACTATTAGGTCCAGAATATAGGGTTTACCCTAGGAGAGGTATAAATTTTATGTTCATAGGGTGTTTGGAAATAATTCATGTGATAAAACCCTTTTTATTTTTAATTATTTATCTATTACTATTTTTAAATAATAAATAATTAATATCTCATGATATGTGTTTTGTATGAGAAATACAAGACCACCATTAGGTCTAGAATGTGGGGTTTACCCTAGGTGGGACATAAATTTCATGTGAAATGGGGTTTTGGTGTTATTTAATTTTTATATTAAATAATTAATTATTTTAATATTTAATATTATTTTAATTAATAAAATTCTTTATTGTTTTTATCTTCTTCACTATAAACCAGAGAACCTCCGTTATTGATGAGAAGTAATTCCAAAAGCTTCTGTTTCAAACCATTTTCACCTGTTTCAGTCAACAACACATTAAGTGAATGAAATTAATGACTTCGTTTTAATTTGGGTTGAAATGGTGGTTCAAATTGGGCGTTTTGATTTTTCCAATGTTTAACGCATTTTGGGATTTTAAAAAAACCAAATCAATCCATTCTTCATTGATCAATTTCTTTGAGTCCTAGGGATCCTGAAACTCCTTGTACACATTTGGTAAGTTCTCTATAGATCCATTTAGCCTCCCTTTCTTGCATCCATTCTTTTTTTCTATGTGCACTACTTCATCCTTTTTCCTTCATGGATTTCCTATCAGTAGGTTAGTTTTTTTTTAATTTTATTTATTTATTTTTCTATTCACCCATAACTCATTTATTCCAAAATTAATGAAAAATGGTTGATATTAAACTAAAATGATAAAAATCAGGAATAATCAAGGGATAATTCCAAATAAATTATCAAATCATAATTTATGAAAAAAACTAAATTATCAAAGGTTGGTTTCTTGAAATTGTTGGAATAGAAATATAAAAATATTATCAAATGATAATTTCATCAAATTATCAAAAGATAATTATGAAGAATTTTTAAATGATAATTTCATTGAATTATCAAGGATAATTCCACTGGATTATCAAATGATAATTTTAAATAAAACTATCAAAGGATGGATTATTAAAAAAATATCAAAAGATAATTACAAATAATTATACAATGATAATAATGAAGAATTATCAAGTGATAATTACATAGAATTATCGAAGAATAATCACATGATTTTATCAAAGATAATATTATTCAATTTATTAAAGGATAGTTATAATGTAATTATCATGTGAAAAAATTATCAAATTTATCAAACGATGACTACTAGATTATAAAAGTATAATTTATGGAATAAAAATTATCAAAGGATGATCTCATGGACTTATAAAATGATAATTTAAGACAAATTATCAAAATATAATTATAAAATGATAATTTATGAGAAGTTATAAAAAGATAATTATAAATGAATAATTTAAGAAAAAAGTATCAAAATATAATTATAAAAGGATAATTTAAGAAAAATTATCAAAATATATTTATAAAAGTATAATTTATTATTAATTATCAAAAATATATTTATAAAAAAGTTTAAGATAAAATTGTCAAAATATAATTATAAAATGGATAATTTATGAGAAATTATCAAAATATAATTATAAAATTATAATTTAGAGATTATCGAGTAGAGAGAATTTATCATCTCATGTGATATTTTATTTCTTTTAAAAATAAAATAGATGGTTTTGGTTTTAGGAATCCTTGGCATGTGACTATATTTATGGTTGGTGTACGAACATGGTTCGGGTGATGACACCTTCGATGAATGTTGTCATTGACATTGACAACTTTGAGGTAGGAGGTTCCTTACCTCTATGGCCCTTGTATATTTATGATGTTATCATGATGTGATGTTATAATTGACTAAATCATACTTGTTCTGAGATGTATCTGGGTGTGTGTGTGGCCATGGTCATACTTGTTTATGTGTGATTATCTTGACTTTGATCCTTGTGTGGATTATTTTTCCTTACTACGACATGTATTGTTTGTGTATTACATAGCCTGTGGAATTGTGTTGCAAGTACCAAGATACTCAGGTGGAGCCTTGAGGTTTGGTGTATGAGGTTATTCAAACTGACATGGTCCTAACGCTCTTAAATGTGGGTGTGGCTACCCCAATAGAGGAGTAATCATAATAACTAGTTGGAAGGTACTGATATACTCAAGTGGAGCTTTGAGGTTAGGTGTAAGAGGTTACCCAACCTAACATAGTCCTAACATCCTTAAAGGCAGGTGTGGCTACGCTTGTTGAGGGGAAAGAATTATGGCTAGCTGGTGGACACTGAGATATATATATGGAGCCTTGAGGGTGGGAGTTACATAGTCTGGTGGCCAGTTACCCATCCTGACATAGTCCTAACATCCTTAAAGGTATACATGGATATCCCTATAGAAGGAAAATTATAATAGATTTTTAGAATATACTGATAATGGATTCCTATAAACTTGGGTTATAGGTGATTCAAAGGATAGGTGGACTAAATATAGACCTGACAGAAAGTGTGAAATTCTTATAACAACCACTAAAAGGTTAGGTTGATCTATGATACCTTGATGGAGGTATGTATGTTCTATAAATTCTTACCGACAACAATCAAAAGTAGTTGGGGCTGAGATTCATGGTGACTTGGTTAGTGCATGATGACTCGATGCATGTATGTTTATTAAGAATTTACTTATGTCATAATATACACTATTATATATATTATGTACTTATGGTAAAGATGTATTGGTGGTGTCCTACTGAGTCATGTACTCACACCCTACTCAGGAATTTTGGTGTGCTTGTATATTTCATGACCAAAGATTTGGTGAAGGGAAAGGTCCCTATGGTGGACATTTGAGTGGTGGAGTATGGAGCTGGAGAGGACCGGTACAGACACCGGAGCACCCTGGAGATATTTTTTTATTTCTTAAAAATGTTTTCAAAAATTTTTTTAACATTATATAAATGATTTATTAAATACATTTTTATAGATTTTTTACTTTTAAAAAAATGTTTTGAAAGAATAATCATGTCATTTTCTAAACAAGGCTCGTTTGGATTTTACCGAAAATTTGAAAGGAATATTTGTTTAAAAAGTACAACATATACAGAATTTCTCACCATCTGGGCCACTAAATGTTTTAAGGATTCCTTTATAAGTTTTAAAGGTTATTTTCAAAGAAAAATATTTTGATTTTTTTTTTTAACTTTTAGTTTTAAAAGGTTATTTTCAAAGTGCAAAGTAAATTTTCCTCAAGAATGTTTTAAAGGATCTTTTCATGAAATTTATATTCATCGACGATAAAAAACCAAATTATACTTATTATGAAATGGGGATATGTTGTAATGAAACTATCCTTATCATTTCTCTAGATGGTTTATTATCAGTTTTCTTGAGGATGTATTATTTTATTACCGTTCACCATATTAATCAGGATTATTTATGATTATTTTTATTGATTGGGGTAGGTATTGACATTTTTTATGTTAGTTTTTCAATATGAATGTTTGTGTTGATTATATATCACCCCTTTAATATGAGGAATGCATTGGAATTATTAAGTGATAAGTGGGGGATATAATTATATATAATCTTAATGCATCCATGAGTCTCATGAGACAAATCATTTGGAAAAATCAGATGGTTTTTTACCCATAGATTTAAACTATCTTGTGAAAGGTCTTAATAGTATATTTTAGATGTCCATAATTATACATTACATCAATATGATATTATTTATTGATGTTTTTTTTGGTCACTTTCCTAGGATGTTGGTGGAGGTTGATCTTAGCACCACTCTGATTAACAAGGTAACCCTTTCAACTCCTTCTGATAACATTCAAATTGATGTCAAGTATAAAAAAAACCTATTTTCTATAATGAATGTATGGATGTTGGACACTCTTTTTAGTTATGTTGGAAGAATGTTTCTTGTGAAAAATTTAGGGTGAGATGTCATTCAATATATCTTTGTCATAGGAATTCAAAGGTGAAGGATTTGACATTGTCAAATTCTACTACTCGTGATGGTGATTCACTTAATGAGCCAGTTCCCACTGTTACTAATGTGTTGATTTCTGTGAAATATGATACTTTTAAAGGGTTTCTAATTGATGTATCTCTAAATAAGGATTATAGTGGACCCTCTAATACTCATCCTAATTTGGTTAAATAGGTTATTTCAATTGAGGACACCCATATACAGACCCCAAGATTGATGCCCCCTAATACCTCCCAGGTTGACGTCTCCAATCATAATGATGCACAACAACATGTTGACTGCTAGTAGGAAATCCAGAAGATTTTTCAGGTTTTTGAATTAACTAAAAAATGGGGGAACATTTCTGGGGATGAATAGCAGAATGTGGGTACCCCGATTAGGGTCTCAGGAAGTGGTGGGAACTCCTCTTACAAGGATTAAATCTTAAGTGGAAATACAAAGATTACTAATAGTGATGGTTTCACCGTTGTCCCCTCAAAGAGGATACCACGCAAGGATTATTCTAATGTTCCTAGAAACATGTCTACTAGATCGTCATATAAGGTGTCAAGGAAGGTATAAACAAATATCTTGAAAACCTTCAATCGGGATAAGTCTTAATTGGAGTGGGAGACTGTTGGTGACTCTGATAATGAAAATGATATATCGTACTATGATCTCTAGACCTGTTTTTTGTGGATGAGGGAATTTTTTTTTGTGTGATCCTTTCCTCCACTCTTATATACTTTTTTCTTTCCTTTTAATAAATGGTCAGAAGATTTGCTTCGGGATGGACTTGTATGGTACTAAAAAGGACACTCACCCTACCTTGATTTAAAATCAATGTTAATAAAATCAATTAATAAAATGGGGAATTAAATGTTCAAGAATCACATGGTAAAATTTCATCAACTCTTAACTTTTTAAATAATTAATTCAACCATTTATTTTACTTTTTCTCATTTGAATTTACCATGCCTATTCATTCTTCCGCTTATATTATTATGTTCATTATCAACATGATTGTCACTTTAAATTTACCTCTCTTTAAATTGTTTCACTCATCATCAAGTTATAAATTTAAATGGAGGTTCTAAAAATACCTCAAATAATTCTCCTTTTTATAGGCTTGAAATGAATCTACTTTCTCCACCCTATAGAGACAAAAATCACAAATAATCATGAGGGCTTTACCATTAGGTTAAAACGACTCGGAGGCTTAGGGGTGGGTGGATAAATGATGTAAAAAATAAATCTAGAAAATGTAGTAATATCTAAAGTACTTTTCATGATAATCAAAAGTCATCTTGATTAAAATATCATTTTTATAAGTCATTTCCCTTTTCCCCAATAACTCAAAGTAGGATCATGAAGCAATGAAGTAAAATGAATGAAACACCCTCTTGTATTATTATTTTATTTTTTGAAAGTTTTACTTGGGTAAATTATCACATCCACCACCCAACCCCACATGATCTCCTCATGAAACTATTTTTAATAGTTATAACAAGATCGTTGGTCAAGAAATGGAGATTTATGGATTTCCCAAGACACAACCCATCCTTTAATTTTTTTCCTTTTTTTCAAGAGGATGAGAAAAGATTTAAATTTATGAAAATTATGATCCATTCCCCAAATACCATGAAATAAACCCCACACTTATTCATTTTAATATGCACATACCTTCCACTATTTCATTGTCTCTCCCACATTTACTTTTTATAATCATGAAAAATATACTTAGAGTAGGGTGGGAAAGGATAAAGTAGACTTGTAACGTAGATATTCTCTAACAAGGTTGTTCATTATGTTTATAAGATTAAGAAGGATTAATGTATTAATGGGTCTCAATATAATGGCTAATAAAAATATGCCTCAATCATCTTTAATGTTACTTTGTACAATCATGTATTTAATAATATGTAAATAAAGTTTTAGAATAATTCATGCTTGAGTTTCACTCAAGAAATATACTCAATAAAAGAATGGGAAAATTATTCTTTTAAAATGTTTTAGGAATGAGAAAAAATGGTTGGTACAATCAGTCATGGCAATATATATGAATAATAGAATTAATTAACAAAAATTTCAAAAATTAAAATCATGGAAAATCTCATAAAATTTTCATTTAAAAAAAATAACCATTTTCTTTAAATACTGAATTGTCAAATCCAAATCCCCATTTTTATACCTACTTACTTGTTTTCCCTATTTTTCTCATTTAAATTTATTAAAAAAAAATTTAAATCATGTGATAATGAAAATTATATGTATTTTATATATCCTAGATCAATGATTAAAGAAAAAACTAAATGTAGGGCATGAAATTCCACTTAAAATTTGACAACGTAGATCATAAATAATGTGGATAATACAAAAGAAAAATATAGAATTGAAATGCTTACTCCCCTTTTCAATGAAGCTCTTGGATTGGAATATTAAGGTTCTATTCTTCTAAGTTCATGATGTTAATAGTTGTCTCATGATGCGAATAGTTCCTACAGCTTATTTTAATGTTATCTTATGATTCCTAGATGGACCTGAAAATGAAAATATACAAGTGAAATTATGGTCTATTTTCAATGAAAAATAATTTATGGGAAGTTCCTATTCCTAAAACCATAAAAACATATCTTAAAAACTTGTTTTTCCTCCCAAAAATGTTTTTTTCTAACATTATTGGCTCAGCTTTACCTCTTTCATATCAGGTGATGGATTATTAAAAACATTTTACCTAGTCAAGGTCTATAAATAGCCTCAGTTATACTTTGTTCACATATATGGGGCTCCTTCTTCTAAAAAGAGGTCCATTCTTCCTTGGGGTATAACCTTCTCAGTCTCCATCAATCCTATCCACTAATTCTATTTTAGACAAAAAAACCAAAATTTAGGTCGTGCACCATCCAAAATTATTATCCTTATTTATAATTTTGTGTAGTATATGTTCCTCCATAATCGGTGATTTTATCTCTAAGCTTTCCACTTTTCTTATTAATTTTTGTTTCTTATTCATCGGTGTGGATAGTATGTACTTCTTGGTTTTCTTCTAGAACTAAAACCTCTTCAAATCCATACCTTTTATCTTCTTTAAAGTCATCCTACTTTACATCATAGTTCTTCATTTCTTAGTGTATGTTTAAACTGAATTATCCACTTCCCACTCTCATACATAGCTCACCACTTTTTATGTCGATTAACACTCTTCTAGTTACTAAAAATAGTCATCCAAGAATGATAAGTATCCAATACTCACCCATTTCTAGCACCATAAATTCGATAGGAAAGAAAAAATTATCAAATTAGATCATAATATCTTTGATCATTCCTCAAGGGTATTTCACTATTGAATCTTTTAGTTGATCTGTGAATCTTATGGACCTCAGGACCTCAAGCCCTAGGATTTTGAAGGCGATGTAGGACTTTATATTTACACTTTCACCTAAATCACATAAGTATTTTCTAAATTTATTATACCCAATATAAATAGGAATCAAAAAACTACCCAGGTATTTTTACTTCTTTAGTAGATCTTTTGACACTACTGTAGAGCATTCTATCATGAGCGATATTGTTTGAATTTCATCTTGCATGATTTTGTTCATCACCAATTCTTTAATGAACTTTGAGTACATTCAAATTTTTATAAGGGATTTTATAAAAGTAATATTAATATTCAAATTTTTAAATTGTTCAATAAAATTACCTCTCTTATCTTCCATCTTTTCCTATTTTACCCACTCTAAAAATGGTATACGTGGCTTTTATGGAAGTGGAGATTCACACCTTTCTTTTTCTTCTTCATTTTTATCCTTATTCTTATTTTAGAAATCTTTAACTTCATTTTTATATTGTTTTAATTATTTTATATTTCTTGATTCAAGGTTGTCTTAGAGGATCTTTCTGCTTCTTAAGGTTAAAACTTTCAAATCTCCCTATGGTTTTACTTAAGGGTTTCCTTATAGAACTCCTCTCAGCATCTCTCTAAGTTGCTCAGTGATTTAACAAACTTGAAACTCCAAATTTCACAATGAAACCTATTGGTTCATTTATTCTTCCTTTATCTCCTTAATTTTATCCCCAAATGTGTCCAATTTATCTTCTTAGAAATGGATCTAGCTTGAGAGTTAGGGGGCCTGAGGTTCTTGTTAACGGTATCCCTATTACCTTGGTCGGTACCCTTGATCTTGTGGATATTGTTAACTCAACCCTTTAAATTTATTTTATCTATTATAATCAATATAATATGAATATTTATTGTATGTTCCATAGGGGTTATGGAGATCCATCATCACTTCCATTTTTCTCATCATGGATTCTATTTTGGAAACCATCCAACTATTATCCACCATGTGAACCCCTCGCCTTTGGATTCCTTCTGACTGCCATTGAAATATTTTGTCAGTAATCTCAACCAAAAGGTTATACCTCTCCTTGTGTGATTTACTCATCAATGATACACCCATTGTAGCATTTATTATGGACCTATTCCCTTATGAAAAACTATTATAAATTTTTTGAATTAATAACCACATTGCAATATTGTGATGAGGGAATTTTTTAGTCATGTCATTGAAATGTTCCCAAGAATTATAAATTGATTCATATTCAAACTAATTAAAATTGAAAATATTTATATGAATACCCATGGATTTTGGGGGACGGTAGAAATGAGTAAGAAATTTTCTTGCCAACTCATCCCATGTAGTTATGGAATGGGATGGAAAACTCTGAATCCATTATTGTACCTGATCACATAGTAAAAATATAAAAAGTAGAAGTATCATCATGTAACTTGAAATGTTTTTAAATTGGAATGTATCGTAGATTTTTAGAAAACACCTCAAGTAATCATTCGGATCTTCATGTTTTAGTTTAGATAATTATGTGGTATTAGAGATCATTTGGATGATTGTCGGTTTAATTTTTTTGTGGTTGGATGCAGTGGGTGAAATTAGGATGCTCAATTGCAGTCCTATGTTATATTGCCTCCTATAATCCACAAGGGTTCTTGGTCTCATATCTATTTGTGGTACCTTAGAAATATGTTTATTTTTCTATGTTATTTCCATGGTTTTAGCCTTGTTATGCCTTAAACTTTGTTCAGGCTTAGGGTCAAACTCAAGGATCTCTTTATATTTGGACTGAGTATGGTAGTCATACATTAAGAATTAAAAACCAAAAACCCATTACATGAGAACACCTAGTGTAAATAGAAAAATTCAGAACTAAAAAATAAAAATTATTAAAAATTATTAATCTAATTTGGTTATTGTCCCAAATAATGGTTCCAAAAAAATTATATCTCATGAGACGTTGTTTATTTTCTACAGGGATATAAAATTTTGATAATTTATATTTACTAAAATAAATGTGACTAACTAATTAAATATATAAATATGTGAGTTAAAGGTTTAACCCATTATATGTTTCAAGTAGATTTTATGAAATTTAAAAACAATTAATTTGAGTTGTTTTTAAGAAAGGGAGCAAAGAAAGCAGTTTTTTGTTTTGAAAGTAGTTTGAAAAAGCATGCCAGATTTTTGTAAATTCAGGGTTCGGGTGTTAGTTAATTTAGAAATTAAATTGGATAATCATGTATTTTTTTTTAGTCAGAACGAGATAGAAACTTGGTATTGGTATCCCCTCCTCAACTTAGAAATTCTCCATTTCCCATGGTCAGGTATTTTTGGGTATTGATGAATTAATTTGTATCGATGACATTTTTAAAAATAATTACCCTAAACCATTTAATGGATAGTCATAATTCAAGTTAATTTGTTGTAAAATTAAAAATATACTTTACAAATTATTATATCAATGGTCATGATATATAAAGAGTAAATAAATTGGAATTAAAATCTGATTACAACTACCCAAAACATGAAAAAAAATAAAAAATAAATAAATTCACTGCACCCTACTCATTTATCTAAATTACCTAGAACAAGTTGGTATTTACACCCTCATACTATTTATGACCAAGTTATAGGTTAGGAGAGAAGAAAATAAATTCATGAAATAAAAGTAAGAGAAGAACTGGTGAAGGACTCCGCAGCAACACCGCACCTTGCCCCAGGCTTTAGCCTCCAAATGAATGATCTTGTAGTAGCGACCTAGCCCTCTTATTTATAGGAATTGAAAGTTATTAGGTTAGATTTAATAATACATTAATTTTTTCATTGATTAGTCTTTAATCTATCATGGGGGTGTGCGGCGGTTTCAATTCAAACAATGAGCCATTATGTTTGATTTTCTATGATTTGACGAAGTGAATTTTTTCCATTAAGATGATTCATGGTGTGACACTATGTGTAACATCATGAAAATTCATATTTATCCTATAGGTGTTATTTTCAACATCCAGTGTTCACATCATGAATTATCATTGATTCTCACATCGTGAATAGTCTATTCATGATGTAAATTATGAGTTTCTAATGTGTTTGGCTTTGTTTCCACTTGATTCTTCCATTAAAATCCTTGTAAACATCCCATGGACATCCCAATTCAAGTAAAAACTTCTCATGATGTAAATATTAATATGATTTACTCTTTTTTCATTTTCCATCAGTCATTGTATCATATCAAAAATGAATCAAACAATTAAATATCAGAAATAATGATCAATAAAATGAGAATAATCGTAATTTTAAATACTAAAAATTGTATGCATTAAATATAAGAATCGCTTATGGAAAACTCTTATAGTTTCATGTTTTTTTAATAATATATTTATCCCTTACTCATGCGTTCTCATATTCTCATGATCTAACCCTTGATAACCCATCGATAAGTTTTTCCTTATTAAGCATTTGAACATTCCTCTTTCTTATATTTCCATTCCTCTGGTTATAAAGATGATTATAACCTATGAGGATTATATAAGGGAGTATAGTGTGGCTTATTTATGGATAAATGTTTACAAGTATCATAAAATAATTTTATTTTTTAGTTTATTCTAAAAGACACTAAACCTTCCATTCTTGGGATTGTAAGTTTATTTGTGAGATTTAATGTTTATCTTATAAAAATTGTTTGAGTTGGTGCCCTGGAACCAACTTTTGTGTACTTCATGATAACCTATATTCATTGTTTTGAATATTAAAAAACTTCTTATCATATCATTATTTTTCTTTTGTGTAACATAGTATGTGATAATTTCATAAGAGTAGTTGTCACACTGAAAGGTCATAGAAGTTATCTACTATGATGAGATCCTAGAAGTGTAGTGATAGTATTATTAAATATATATTCTATATCCAGATGAAATTATTTTAGGGAAAAATGATATAGGATATCAGAAGTGGAGACTCATAGGACTTTGAGGCACCTTCTCATGGTGTATGCTATTGGTAATATCCAATGTATGATATTTTGAGAATGATGCCCGCAAGTAGGAAATATATATTTATATTTTTCATTGGATTTTATTATATGTGGATGTTTGTATTGATACTTAGAATTTAATATTATTAATAATTAGTATTATAAATTTTTTACTTTTATGTATTGATGAAAACCATGATGACATATGTTCACGGCAAGGTAGGATATATTGGGTGTGTCACGGGTAATATTTAATTAATGAATAATATGAAAAGGTATTTGTCCCTTTTGTTCTTTAACAGAAGTTAATATCTCAATCCCTTTTATACAAATGATATAGCCTAAATAAATCCATGGACATGGTGTTCTATAGTCAAGTTTGATTTCCTAAAAGTCAAAGAAAGAGATATTGAGCATATAGGTTGATGACAGTAGTATATTGCCTACTTGATTAAAGATATCACAATAAATGGATTGTATTTGACAATAAGTGTATGTATGTGGTTTTATGTCATTGTAGAATTGACCTCTTTCTTTATGGGTGCCTTGGCATGTTGCTAGATGCTAACCTTTGACTTTGGGCTGCTTCGCCTAATTCCACTGAAAATGAGGCCTAGAGGGTCAAACATTAAGTGTATCTAGAACCATAATTAAATAATATTATTATTTATTATTTAAAAAGTTGAATAAATATCATTCCCATTCATGGTTTAATAGTTATTCATGTTTTCTTGATTGCATATATTCTATCATCAGTTATTCAAGAGCATGTTATATGAACGGAATATTTAATAAATATTTATTTTCTATTTAGTGAATATAATATTTAAATATTTATTAGTGAATAATGTAGTGATGTTTATTTAAAAAATAAATAATCATTACACAAGTTCTGATAAATATTATGGAGGAATGGAAGACTTATTTTAAAGGTCCATTGAGAAATAATATATATTGAATATTATTTTAATAGATAATATATAATTTAATTCATGAGTTTATAACATGTTAAGAAATAATATTATTATTATTATTATTATAGATATGGGGTTTTGTAGGAATTAAGAAAAATAATTAGGGTGTATATGAAATTATTATTTTCAAACCCTATAGATATATAAAATCAATTATATTATTTTTTCAAGAGAGACAATTCATTTGGTTGTGCACAACAAGATCCAAAAAGAATATTCTTAAAGACCTAAAGAGCTCTTTCTCTCATAACACTCTCAAGAACGAAGAGTGATCCTCATACACCACCACTCTCAAGTTTAGAGAAATCTAAGAGAACCCTTCCTTGAAGCGGTTCTTGGGGAAATTAAAGGTGAACGATGAAAGTGTTAGGATCCATTGTGCTAGTGCCCAGAGATTCTTATTATGATATTTGGAGGTTCATGGAACATGTATGGATGAGCGTTGGAGGGAATATATTCTTGATTCCTATAATTCAATGATGGTAAAACGTAGAGATTTTTTCATATCCATCAATGAAGAAAAAATTTCTCACAAGGTAATTCTTTAATTGATTAAATTAATTATAAATAATATATAATGATTTTGTGCTTTGGTTATAGAATTTTCTCTTATTAATATTATATGTTTTAATTATATTGATCACGGAATTTATTATCATGTAAATATTAGATTAATCATTAATTATGAAAAAAAAATATGAGTTGGGAATGCCTGATCTAATGCTTCTGTTGCACTCGAAACCTTCAAGTGGTGTCAAATGGGTTGCATAATTATTTATAATTATTTAAATTTAATTGATTGATTTACACTTTTATCATTAGTTTTCAATTATAGTTTAATAATTATTTAATAAAAATTGTGATATCTACTTTATTTCTCTTCATTTCTCATTAATATAATCAAATTAATTAATTTTATGAATGAAATACATTATAAGAACTCATTTGTAGGTGCTTAGGAGTCTATGTGAACAACACAAGAGTACACATCATGTACCCATATTTAATACACCCTAGATTAATTTGGAATTAATTTGAGCCGTGTGAATTTATTAGACATGGTGTATTTAGTTACACACCATGTATTGATTAGGCCATCTTGGTGCATGGTTACCCGGAGTACACATTGTGTTACTTCCACACACGACATGTAGTCCTTTAGTCATATATAGGTCGTGTATCTTCTTACACGGCCTACATGATTGGTGACTGTGTAACTTGGAGACCACACATATTATATCCTATGTACACATCATGTACTATAATATTTTCCATGAAACTGTTACATGCTGAGTCTCTAGGTGTTTAACACAGATAGAAGGTGAGAATAATACATAATGTGTAGCTAGAATGTACACATCATGTAATTTTACCAAATTATGATTAATTAAAAATTAATTTATTATACTACCTAAACCTTATCAATATATTTTTCATGTGGTCATTAAGTTGATAATACACACAGTTTGATAGGTTTTATATATATTAAATTTCTAATTAATTTTTTGCATAATGTTTTTAACTGCATATCATGTATAATTCATAATATAGTTATTACTTAACATGAATCAAAATATTACACATGACATAAATACTATGTGTTTTGTGTGGTAATTAACTTGATAATACACACTATGACATTACGTGATAATTCGTGTATGTTATATGTCACACGAGTAAACAGTATATGAATATAATACATATTGGTTAGTTCGGATGGGTACTCATTGTGTTTCCTCCAATGTAAATTTTTGTATGTAATTAATTTTAAATAAATTTAATTAATGTTTTTAAAATTATTATGTATTAAAATCTCAATAAAATTTGGATGATAATTAAGATAAAATAATTTATTAATTAAATAATATAATTATTTGATTCGAGTGCAATTTATTTTAAATAAGAATGATTATAACTAAATACTAATTTTATTAAATGTGTAATTCATTGCATGTATGTGGATGATTATGAGCATAGACCAGACCTTTGTATGTGATTAAATTAAATTAAATTGTTGGTTTTTGTGTCATCTCTCTTCTCATTATGTAAGTGTTTTCATGCCCATGGTTTCTTTTATGTAAACCCCTTAACCAATCCTTTGTTTCTTCTTACTTTCTTGTGAATAAAAGCACATGTAATGGATGGATATCCCAAGATAGTGTAGGTAGTTCAAGTGTGAAGTGAAGTAAAAAACCAATCCAAGAGAGATACATAGGTGGATAGGTGGAAAACTACAAAATGAACCATAAATGGTTCAAGGTTTTTTTCCCCTAGGTTGATGGTTAGTTTATCATCTTCTAGATAACTAACCATTAGTAAAAGATCATTATCATACCACTTTATTATTTTATTTATTTTAAGTTTCATGGTTATTTCACTATGGATGTTTTTTCATGATCACATAAATTAATTAATTAATAAGCATACACGATAGAACTAAAATAAATTGTATTATGTGTAAAAAGTATCTAAGACATGGTTAATCACTTAATTAAATCAACTTAATGTTAATAATAATTTAATAAAGATGATAATTGAATTTTTTTTAATAAAGATAAAATCCCTCAATTATATATATTAAGTTGGTATATCCTTCCACTACTTAAGTTAAAATCGAACTATAGTTCAAATTGCTTGACCAGCTAAAGTTGGGGTGTTTTTAATTATCTGGGAATTCTAACTTGAAGTTTTGGGTTGACTTAACTTAGTTTGCATCAAGAGTTGACTATCAAAGGAGGACTTTGTGTAAATGAGAGGAAAAGATTAAGTAAATCCAATTTTAGGATTTTTGTATTGGGGGGTCCACTCAACGGATCAAGGAACTATAAGTTAATGCAGTTGGTATTTGGAATGCCTACCTAAAACCCTTCAAACTATTTTACCAGCAAAATTTGGGTGATGAGAAGGGGAATATGGATCTTTTACACTATAATATCCAAGAAATAGCATATTATGAAGCCAATGGTTAGGACTATTGGGTTTCGATAAAATAGTGGGAGATTAATAAATATAATATTTATTTATTTATCTAAATTTTTTCAGATAAAGTACTAAAACTATGCTTATCTTATTTATAGAAATAGTAACAAACACAACTTTAAACATATCGTTGTGATCCATACTTGATAATCATAACCTTCTCACCGGAACAAATTTCCAAGAGGGGAAAAGGTGCTTACATGTTATCCTATTCCATGAAAGGAAATCTTATGTGTTGTAATAACCTATTCCTGAAGTGCCTAGTAAAGAGCCTAGTGAAGAATATGTGTCTATTTATGAGAAACATTTGAACGATCCTATAAATGTTTAGTTTTTCATGTTGTCATCCATGAACAATTAGATTCTAAAGTATCATGAAAATATGGATGTGTATAGAATGGTGTCCCCCATTATGATCTCTATCAAGATAAGTTGAGACAAGAGGTATACAATATCTACAATGCTTTGTTAACAAATAAGCTTGGAGAGTCAATTCTAGTTGGGCCTCATGTAGTCAATCTTATTGGCTATATTGAACTCTTAAATGTCTTAGTGATTAAATTCCTAGATGATTTTCATACATATCTCATACTTCCCTCACTACCCAATTATTTCTCAAGTTTTATTGTTAATTATAACACGATAGATAATGATAAGAGTCTTTTGAAACCTCTTACTCTAATTCTCCAAGTGGAAAAGGACATGGGGTGTAACAAACATGTATTAATTATGGTAAATAATAAAATGAAGAACAAGGTGAAGGGTCCCAAGAATCATAACAAGTCTAAATATCCCTAGAATCTTCCTTACAATAAGAGGAAGATCTATAGGTACGATAAGGAAAAGGAAGCAGTGTGTTTTTCATGTGGAAAGTAAGTCCAATAGAAGAGGAACTAAACCTATAAGTAAGGGGAAGCTATAGGTGTATTAATTATCAAGTGTAATCCTTAAATATATATACATTGGGTATTATATACATATTTTGGTTCTCACATCTGTATCCAAATGCAGGAATCAAGTAGATTTCGAAGGATTTCTAGAGGATATGTGGATTTGTGAGCTTCTAATAGTGTGAGGCTAGCTGCTCTAGCCATTAGAGACTATCACCTTTCATTTCCAACAGGGAATGATATTGGTTTTAATATATTTTTATTATATAAAAATTGATACCAAAAATATAATTTCTATATCCTACCTAGATATATATGGTTATATTTTCAAATTTGAAGATAAATTTTTTTTATAAAGACAATATATTTTATGGTATGGCACATTTAAATAATGGTATTTATGTATTAAATTAAAAAACCAAGTATTGGAAATTGATAATGAATAATGTTCACACAACTCATATAAAACCTAACTTTTTTATCACTATCTTGGTCATGTAAATGAGAATTTTTTGACAAAGCATTATCAATATGGATATTTAGACTCTTTTGAGCTAAAACCACTTGAAAAATGGTAGGGTTTTTTAAAAGTAAAAATGATCAAACCACCATTCATTTGACATTGTGAAAGGGATACAAATATTTTAGTATTGGTACACACTGATTTTTTTGGAATATTTCTAGTAGAATCTATAGGTGGGTATTCTTACTTCATAACTTTTACTGATGACTTGAGAAGATTTGGATATGTCTAGTTAATGAGGTATAAGTCTGAGTCCTTTTATAAATTCAAATAATTCAAGAATGAAGTTGAGAATCAACTTGGAAAGAGGATAAAGAATCTTTGATTGGATCAAGGTGGTGAATATATTAACCAAGAGTTTATCGAATCTTCATGGAATTTTTGGATTCTTTCTCAACTCACTCCACATTACACACCACAGTGGAATCGTGTTAGTTAAAGGAGGAACCATACCTTGTTATACATGGTAAGGTCGATGATGAGTCATATAGATATTCCATTATACTTTTTGGTATATTAATTACAAACTATGTCATATAAATAAAACTAAGTACCAACTCCCACCGTTGGTGGTGATGTGGTAAGTGCTTGGGGGTGAGGGGAAGGTCGTAGGGTCAAGTCCTCGGGCTTGTGATTTACATGTAATTTTCTTACTTGCATGTGTGTCGCTTTCACGGTTGTACCCAATTTTTAAAACTAAGTACCAACTATATTTTAAAATGGAATTCCCTTCAAGTTGTATAGTTTAAAGAAACCCATTTTTTGCATACATGTGTATGGGATTGTGATAAGTTTATTAAGGCCTTCTCAAGAAACAAACTAGCACCCCGAGGCACAAAGTGTATATTTATAGAGTATCCTATAAAAATAGAAGTATATTACCTATAAAAATCCTCAGATAAGATAGGTTATATTTCTTAAGAGGGAGCATATCCACAAAAAGGATAGTGGTAGCAAGATTGGATTCGATTAAGTTGATTTTTAGGATACACAAGAGTTTGTACAGAAACAGATTACATGGGTCCTTGTAGAGGAAGTAGTTCTTGAAACACAAGTACCACATAGGATCACTAGAGGGGTAAGAGAACTAGAGAGATATGGTTTTCTAATAACTGGAGATGGTGACTCATTATTGGTTGACAATTATAAACCTCTCTCCTAAAAATAGGTAGTAGAGATATTAGAAGTTGTAATATGGAAAGAATCCATGAATTCTAAAATATATTCCCTGTATAAGAACCAAATTTGGGTCTGGGTCGATGCACCAATTTATATAAATATCATAGGGTCCAAATGGGTATTCAAGAAAAAATTGGATGTTGAAGGTAAAATAAATGCCTATAAAGCAAGGATAGTGGATAAAGGGTTTAAACAATATTTAGGAATTATCTATAATGAAACATTTTCACTAGTTAACATGTTTAAATATATCAATATTCTACTTTCTATAACAGCTTACCATGACTATGAAATTTGGAAGATGGATGTTAAAATGGATTTCTTGAATGGGAACCTTCAGGAAGATGTCTATATGACATTACCATTAGGTTTTGTGACTCTAGGTAGTTCTAAAATGATTTTCAAATTATGGAGATCCATTTATGGATTTAAGTAAGAATCTGGGTCATGGAACATTCGATTCGATGAAGCTATAAAATATTTTGGTTTCATTGAGAATGGATGTGATCCGTGTGTTTGTAAGTGGTTTAGTGGGAATGTGATCGTTTTCCTAATAGTATATGTTGATGACATATTACTTATTGGAAATGACATATCGATCTTACAATCTATTAAGTATTGGTTAAAAAATGTTTCTCCATGAAGGAAGTAGGTGAATCAGCCTACATTCTAGGGATTAAGATCATTCATGATAGATCCAAGAGGATGTTTGGACTAATTCAAGGTATATACATTGACCACACACTAAATATATTTAGTATAGAATAATCTAATAGTGGATTAGTTCCATTGTCACATGGAATAAATATTTCTAAGAAAATTTTTCCGCATACACAACAGGACAAAGAGATAATGAGTAAAATCACATATTATTTAGTGATAATATCAATCATGTATTCCATATTATGTACTAGACTTGATGTTTCCTATGCATTGATCATGGTAGAAAAATATCAAGCTAATCCAGGAGAATAACATTGTTTTACTATTAAGGCTATCATTGAGTATCTAAGAAGAACTAATGATATGTTCCTAGGGTATGGAGGATATTAGGAGTTGGTCATCAGGGGTTATATTAATGCTAGTTTTCAAATAGATCAAAATGATTTGAAGTTGTATTCGGGATATTTTTTTCTTTCTCAATGGAGGATTTGTGAGCTAGAATAGTTCAAAGAAACTAGTTTTCACTGATTCTACAACAAATTACGAGTATATAGTGGCTTCTAATAGATCCAAAGAATCCATTTGGATACAAAACTTTGTCCAAGATCTTGATGTGGTACCTAATAGTAAATACCCTATCACATTGTATTGTGATAATACTATAGTGGTGGATCTTGAAAAAGAGACATGGTCACACCAACAGACAAATCAAGTACTTTAAAAGTATCACCTCTTGAGGGATTTTTCTCAGAGGGGTGAAGTTGAAGTAAGTATATTTTCTATGGAATAAAATGTGTTAGACCCCTTTACTAAAGTTATATCTCAGTATAAGAATGAGTATCATGTGATAGCTAGCAGACTGAATATTGTTAGCAGTTGGATCTAGTGAAAATGGGAATCAATTTCAGTTGGTGCCCTAGAACCAACTTCTATATACTTCATGATAACTTGTATTCATTTTTTTTAATATTAATAAACCCCATATCACATCATGATTTTATATTTGGGGTTTTGATTAGTGGTAAGCACCCTGTAATCCTACATAAAAAATGGGGGTTTAAAACCCATTGGGTGTAAGGACTATAGCAGTACTGTGGCGTACTAGAGCAGTGGTGCCTGTAGCAGTGGTGAGATTGTAGCAGTGGCGGCACTGTAGCAACGGTGGGCACTATAGCGGCGGCAGTTCACTGTAGTGGTGGTAGGGAATTGTAGCAGTAGCGGTTCGTACTGTGTTGTACTGCAGCAGACATGTACTGTAGTAGTACTATTCACAGAATGGGCCTTGGGCCAAAATTTTGGGCCTACGGGCCATGTATTGGGCTAAATTCTCACTAGGCCTTCGGGATATGTAATGGGTCTCCCTATACCCAGTTAAAGAGGTATTTTCTTTGCTTTAATAATAAATGAGGATTCGGTCCCAACCTTTAAAAAAACATTATGATTGTTATTCTTTGTAACATAGTATGTGATAATTTCATAAGAGCAGTTGTTGAACTGAAAGGTCATAGAAATTCTCTACTATGATGAAATCCCATAAGTACCACAATAGTGTTATTAAATATATGTTCTATAGATAGATGAAATCATTTTAGGGACATAAATGATATAGGCTATCAAGGGTGGAAACTCATAGGAATTTGAGGCACCTTCTCATGGTGTACGTCCTTGGTATTATCTAGTGTAGTATATTATGAGAATGATACCCGCCAATAGAAAATATACATTTATATGTGTCATTAGATGTTCCTATCTATAGACATGTGTATTGATACTTAGACTTTAATATTATTATTAATGAGTATTATAAGTCATGTACATTTATGTATTGATGAAAAATGTGACAACATATGTTCACGGTGAGGTAGGATATGTTGGGTGCATCATGAGTAATATTTCATTAATGAATAATGTGAGAAATGATTTTTCCCTTATATTATTTAATATAAGTTGATATCTCATTACCTTTGATAGAAATTATATACCCTAAATAAATCCATGGTCATCGTATTCTATAGGCAAGTTTGATTTTCGAAAAGTCAAAGAAAGAGATATCGAGAAAATAGGTTGATGGAACCAGCATGCAACTTGCATGATTAGATTTATCGTGATAAATAGATTATATTATATGGTAAGTGTCCATATGTGGTTTTATGTCATTATGAAATTAATTTATTTCTTTATGGGTTCCTTAATGTGTTTCTAGATTCTAACCTTGTACTTTGGGATACTTCACCTAATGCCACTGAGAAATAGGACTAGAGGGTCATAAACTAAGTGTATCTAGAACCCTCAGTTAAATAAAAATATTATTTATTATTTAAAATTTTGAATAAATATTATTCATTCACATGGTTAAATAAGTATTCATGTTTATTTGATCATATATATTCCATCACAAGTTATTCGAGAGAATATTATGTGAGAAGAATATTCAATAAATATTTATTTTCTATTTAGTGAATATAATATTTATTTATTTATTAGATAATAATATAGTGATATTTATTTATTAAATAAATGGTCATTATTCAAGATCTGATAAATATTTTGGAGGAATGGCGGATCAAGTTTAAAGGTCTGGTGAGAAATAATTTATATTGAATATAATTTGAATAAATAATATTTAATTTAATTCGTGAGTTTAGAACATGTCAATAAATAATGATAATAATAATAATATTATTATTATTATAGACATGGGGTTTGGTAGGAATTTAGAAAAATAATAAGGATGCATATGAAATTATTATTTTTTAACCCTATAGATATATATAACCAATAATATTATTTCTCCAAGAGATCCAATTCATTTGGTTTTGTATAGTGAGATCCAAAGAGAATCCTATCAAATCCCTAGAGAGCTCCCTCTCCCAAAATGATCTTAATAATAGAGAGTGATCCTCTTCCACCACCACTCTCAAGTATAGAGATATTGAAGATAAACCTTCCTTAAAGTGATTATTGATGTGATTAAAGGTGAACGATGAAAGAATTAGGATCTGTCATACTAGCACCTGAATATTCCTATGGAGACATTCAAAGGTTCATGGAATATGATTGGATCACTACTGGAGGGAATATATTATTAATTTCTATAATTCAATGATAGTATGATATAGAAATATTTTCAGATTCACCAATGAAGAAATAATTCCTCATAAGGTAATTCATTAATTACTTAAATTAATTATAAATAATATATGATGATCTTGTACTTTGGTTATGGAACTATATCTCATAAATATTAATTTATTTAATTCTGTTGATCATGGAATTTATCACCATGTAAATCTCATATTAATCATTAATTAGGATAAAAAATCAAGTTGGTCATGCTCGGTCTAATGCTTCTGTTACACCAGGAACCTTCAAAAATTATTTAAAATAAAGATATATTCATCTTGGGTTGTTTTAAGTGACCCCAAGTTAAGAAATTTCTATAATTAGGGTATTTTTCCTCTCAATTGATCCAGGAAGTGTGAAATAGTTGGATTATCAGGCATGACAATTAGATGAGTTTTGTTATCGCTTGTCTTAGATCATCTCCAGAACCTATAGGTGTTCCCATGATGAATATTATGATTTTTAGTTATGGTTTCTTAATTAATACTCATTATTAATATTAATTTCATTTTTATATTTTCACTAAAATTTAATTTGTGTTAAATCGTAAAATTATGGTTCATTCCCTCAAATGATTCTGTTGATTTGGTAATGAGGTTAATTACTACCTTAGTAAACTCTCATATTTACTTTCCTAAGCTATTAATTTGAATAATGTTTTCTCTAAAGTGTATAATTATCTATCACTATGTTTTTTATACTTTCATTTCAAAAGAATTGTAATATTTCCTAAACCATGAGGGAATATGGTCTATTTTCAAAGTAAATTTTTGATTTGGTTTCCCCTAATAAAATCATCATTTTTATTCAAGGTAAATCTTCTAAAACATATTTTAGTAAAGTTTGTTAACTTTTTCTTTTAAATATGATGTTTTTATGGAAATTCCATGTTATTTATTTTATTGGAAATGGAAATTTTAATTTATATATATATATATATTTCAAACTGTAATTTCATAGATTAATCCTTAAAGGGTGTGTATGTGGTGTGGGGAGGATACCTACTGGTCACTTTTCCCCATGCCTATTATGCATTTCAGTTTTAGTACAGATGTAAAAAACCTGACCCCAGTAGCCTAGATTCAGTGGTTATTTTATTACAATGGAATGGATACAAGATATCACATCACCAAGGATCAATTAGTTTATTAGTCTTGAATAACTATATACATAAATGGTTCCCTTATTACATTTTTAATTAAACATAAAATATAAAAAAGGAAAAAAAAATGTTTCCTTGACACTTATTCAAATATTTCATCTTCATAACCTAGGTAAGTAAAACAAATAAAAGGGTGAGATCAAATACTTAGTAAGGGTTACATAGAATGAAAACATGAATCCATAATAATTGAATAATAATAAATATGTAATAATTGAAAAACACATGCCATTTAATCAATAAACTAATAATGAAAATGCATCCATAGATTTTTTTTCATAGTGAAAATCTCTTGAATAGTGATAATTGAATACTAAATGAAGGGAACACTTAATTATTAGAAGTCATGTATCTAGAAAATGAACCACTATTTTCAAGATCTTTCACAAGATGGTTTAAGTTTGAGGGTAGAAACCTATCTGATTCTTCTTGGAAACAAACACAAAGGTTTTGTCGCTAATTGTTTTGTCTTATGATACCTATTGATGCATCGAGGGGCTATCTATAATTGGGCATAATCCATGTCTGCATTTCAAAATCATTTCTAAAATATCAAAATGATCAATTTAATTCATGAAATCAATATTCCTTATCAATGAATATCTGTATTGAGTAAAATATATGAATTTAACATTATTTTCTAGTTAATCAAATAACATTCAAAGTAAACATCGTATGTCAAAAAATGGTATATGGCATAAAAAATAATTATATACATGATACAATAAATATGTATATTTAAGATAAATATAATTTCAAATGAAAAATGATCTCAAAAGGTTAGTAGATACACCACATAAAAATAATTAGGTGTGCAATACCAAGTAAGACTCAATGAAATGAAGATTGAGACGAAGTCACTTGTAAGGATCGTATCATTAATCAAATGGATGTATTATGTGTATTCACTATAAATAAACATAAAAAAAGTGTAAATAAAGCATAATATAATCAAATTTTATTTTACATATATCCTTAGCATGACATAATTAATGAGATAGAAATTTAACCCAATGAATGAAAATTGAGTTAAGAAATCCCTTACCACTTTGTAATCAGTCAAATCGTATGCCCCATAAAATTAATAATAATCAAATGAAACATTTAATACTATTAATATAAATATATTCATGATATTATATATCAAATTGTAGTATAAATATATCACACACAAGAAATAAGTGGTGAATAAGACATATCTCACAGAAATAAAAGTGAGATGAGAAACCCCTTACCTTACGTTCAAAAGTGTTCTTCACTTGTACTTAATGTCCTGAATAATCAAATTAGATTAATTAATTACTTAATTAAGAACCTATTAAATATAAATTTGATTTATTATAATTTTAAAATTTTAATTTATGGTCATTTAGATGAGTTATAATGTTTAATTTCGTTGTTTCAGGAATGTTTGTTTCATGGTTTTGGCCGGTTCCCTTGAGTATAAATATAGGAGTTCTTGTAAAATGAGAATAATTTCTAAAAAAGTGAAATTATTTAGTATTAATTAACTTATATAAGTTTAAATTGTCTCATATATCATTTCTTTATATGGTATGATGACGATTCATTAGATAAAATATTGATGAAAATATCTTAATTTATTTTAATGGTTTTTACGACCATCACGAACTTGTGTCATTTTATTTAATATTATGTTTATATATTAGTTCTAGAAAATGATATAACTTATAATATTTATATTAAAATCTAATTTAACCGTAATAATTCTTTTATGACCATATGTAAAGGCAGTAATGGAAAATGAAAACTCGTCGTCCACGAAGGCGGTGAATCGACACATCACAAACGTTTTTTTTTTTCATTTTTAGAATAAAAAGGAGAAGAGAAGGGATTTGATGATGGATAATACATTAACACAATAAAATTATAGAATATATATGATACTTGAGTTACCATTCCACTTTGGATAGGGGAGGTGAGGAGAGCATTGGAAAATAACATAAAAGAGAAAGAATGAGGATTTTACCTCTTGAATATCGTCTCCTTGGGAACCGCCTTAAGACACTTGGATTTGGTCTTTTGGTAAGAACAAAACTTATTAGATATGGAGAAGAGTATTGGAAAGGAAATTGGGTATAATTTAGATAAGATTAAAGGATTATAATATGTGAGGAGAAGGTATGGTGAGGGGTGGTATTTATAGGGAGAGGAGAGGGGTGTTTTTTGATTATTTTATTCATTAATTTACCATTTTGGCTCAAGACTATCTATAGTGGTGATTATTATGACTAATTATAGTAACTATATCATTTTAGTTTGAACTAATAGGTTATTAAATCATAAATGACTCAAAAATTCATTTATTTAACTTATAATGTTAAATAACATAAATTATTGTATTTCGTTATTCGCTAAAAATTCGACTATTTCAAAAAAATCCAAAAAAATTCACCCTAACCATTTTTTAATTTTTAGATTTAAAAAATTGAATCCTTTTTATGAAAATAATTTTCTAAATATAGTAAATTAAATTTTTAATTAAAATCAATATTTATTTGAAAAATATTGATGTTAATATTATAACCGATTTTACTAAACTTTTAAAATTTAATTATGGTCTCATAAAATTATCTTATAATTATAATATAACAAAATATTAATTTATGAATCTATTTTATGAAAATAAATTTTATTTTAAATCATTATATTATTTATAAAATTGTAAATAAACTTTTTCATTTCACAAAAATACCAACACTTAATTTTTCATTTTTTAAAAAATTTATTTACTTATTCCATTATATGAATATACCATGTTTTCATCTGTGAGATACCTAAATTTTATTTATACTTTCATAGGTGAGGTTACTATTCTAACGGATGCATTACTATTCCTAATTGTCACATTACTATTTCAATAGTCATGTTAATATTTAATAGTATATCGCGATTCGGTTAAGCTTAGTGTTTCATGCGATGTAAGATATCGAATAAATTGAATTTATTTAATAATATATATACCATAAAATCTTGGGGTGCTATATTCTTCCCTCCTTTTAAAATTTCATCCTAGAAATTTTTCATGAATATTTCCTTCTAAATAGATTAGGGTTATTCTCCTTTATAACATCCTCAGGTTCCCACATTGCTTCTTCCATTTTATGGTTTCTCCAAAGAAATTTTACCAGTCAAGTCATTTGATTTATCAATACTTAATCTCTAGTGTCAAGAATATCAACAGGCCCTTCGTATTAAGAAAAATCAATTTCTAATTATATTTCTTCATAGGTGAGTACATGCATTGGGTATGGAATATGCTTCTTTAACAATGATATGTGGAACACATCGTGAACTTTGGAGGGACTTAGTGGAATTTATAATCATTAAGATATATTCTAATTACTTCCATAATTTTAAATGGTCTGATATACCTGGGTCTCAGTTTAACTTTCTTACCAAATCTTATGACACCCTTCCATGGAGATACTTTTAGAAATACATGATCTCCCACTTGGAATTCAAAATCCTTTCTTTGGTTTTCAGCATAACTCTTTTTGTTACTTTGATTTGTTTTAATATGAGCCTAAATAGTCTTTACCTTTGTTGTTGTCTCTTCAATAAGTTTCGGTCCTATAATTTTACTCTCACCAACTTCATCCCAACAAGTTGGAGTACGACATCTCTTTCCATATAATGCTTCATATGGCACCATTCAAATACTATAATGGAAACTATTATTCTAAGAAAACTCTACCAAAGGTAAATACTAATCCCATATAGCTTGAAAGTCAAGTGATCATGATCTCATCATGTCTTACAATGTTTTAATAGTCCTTTAAAATTATCCATTGGTTTGAGGGCGATAAGCAGTACTCAAATTAAGCTTAGTATCCAAAGACTTTTGAAGAATATTCCAAAACTTTGATGTAAAACAAGGATCTTGATCATAAAAAATTGATATAGGTGAACCATGAAGTCTTATAACTTCATTAATATAGAGTATTTCTAGGAATTCAATAGGTAAATCTTCTCTTATAACAAGAAAATGTGCTGATTTTGTAAGGCAATCAACAATAACCCATATTGTATCATTATTTCTGGAGGTATTTGGTAATCTAGTGAATAAGTCCATAGTAATTTCATCCCACTTCTACATATGAATAGGTAGAGGTTTCATGACTCCTCTAGGATGTTGTATCTCATCCTTTACTTAATGAAAAATTAGACATCTTGACACATATTCAGTAATTTCCTTCTTTATATTATTCCATAAAAAATGTTCCTTTAGATCTCTATACATCTTGGTACTATGAGGGTGTATAGAGAAATTTTTCAATGAGTATCATCTAATATTTCTCTTTTTAGATCAGGTATTGATGGAACACATAACCTCTTCCCAAATTTCAGAATTTCATCCTCATACATGAAGTCTTATAATCTTCCATCCTTAATACCTTTCACTACTGGAAATCCCACTTTTACCAACACTTATATCCCAATGGTTTATCTAAACTTTTGGGAATGGCTATGTATACCAATGGTTTTCACAAACCATTGGTATAGAAGATTTTATAGAAGCTTTTACCAACGGTTTAAGTAAACCGTTGGTATAGGCCACATCCATACCACTTTTATCAACAGTTAGTCTCAACCATTGGTATACCATACATACCCAATGGTTTTT
This sequence comes from Viscum album, assembly GCA_963277665.1. NCBI lineage: Eukaryota > Viridiplantae > Streptophyta > Magnoliopsida > Santalales > Viscaceae > Viscum > Viscum album. Next base: position 1,387,400,029 of record OY728123.1, read on the forward strand.
AAAAACTGTTGGGAAAGATTTACCCTAAATGAAGATCGGGAATCCAATTCCCCCTCCGCTCAATTACAGTTATGCTCCACTGGATTGGTTCCCTAAATCCAATCTTCCTCCTGCCAAACTTATTCCATATATCGATCCATCTTTAATCAAGGAATTCATTTCTTCTACACATCAAATCTGTAAGTGATTCCTTGGTTTTGTTGTTCTGAAACTATGTGTTTTTTTTCACTTTTGATTTGTCCGAAAGGGGGGATTTGTGGTCATTAATCATGGTTTTGGGTGGTCATTTAGGATGTAAGATAGTATGACTTAATTTTACTTGATATATCTAATATTATTATTGATTTATGTTCAATTTTATTATCTTTGACAAGTGATGTTGTTTAATAAGTTGTTATTAATGGTTGTAATAATGACGATATGGTATAAGGGTTCACATGGTGTGTATAACGGTTGACATGGTGTCTACGATAATCTAGTGTCCTGGGAATGTATATGGGAATGTACATGCAGTACATGACTTGGATAGCCATGTAAATATACATGGCCAATCCCTTATGGTGAAAAGTATGTTTGGCCAAATGGGGTGATGAAAACGTCCCATTTACACATGGCTTTGTTTCATGGGTATTCCCACATGATTTGTTATCCATACTATAGAGCAGGTAGTAATTAGCTCAGTCAAAACACTTTCATCCCAGAAATTCAAGACTACATGGTTAAATGGAAGAACCCGTGTTCTAATGACATGCCTAACATGGTTTCTAACTCACCTCACCTAAAAATAAACTAGAACACTGGTTAAATGAAAGAATTCATCCTAAACGTACATTATAACATTGGTTAAATGGAATAAATCATCCTTGTTACTGAATTCCATACACATATGGGAAACAAAAATCATTCACAAACATCACTGTAATGTATAGGATTTTCACAAAACACATATCCCTTCAATATCATGAAATTACAGTAGGCACTGATTTAAAGTTTCCATGTTTATAGGTGGAATATTTGTAGCTTTGGATAATATATTCTCAAAACTATAGAGTGGAACCCCATTCGGTGTTTTGAGGTCCACCCAGGGCAACCCCCCTCCTTCCCGGACCCAGGGTAACCCCCCTCCTTCCTGGACCCTGGACAGACCCCCCCCCCCCCCCACCCTCCTCCCTAGACCCCGGACAGCCCCCCACCCTCCTTCCTGGACCCTGGACAGCCCCCCTCCCCCCCCTCCTCCCTGGACCCTGGACAACCCCCCACCCACCTTTTTGGACCTAGGACAACCCCCCTCCTTCCTAGAACCTGGACAGCCCCCACCCTCCTCCCTGGATCCCGGATAGCCCACCACCCTCCTCCTTGGACCCCGGACAGCCCAAAAATCATTATTTGTATGTGAGATAAAACACAATAGAAATTGAATGTCCCTCTCAAATGAGTGGCCATCTAGGTTCAGGTCACTAATGAGTGGCATCTTGGATATCATTTTTATAGGTGTTTCTAATCAAATCCATACCTATAACTATTGAAGGTCCCTCTCCAAAATCAATTGGTACATGATTCAATGAATACACCCTACCAACCTATGATCTATGGCCCCAAACCTAGGATCCTTTAATACATGGTTAAGGTGAAACTTGATGAGGCCATAACTACTTTTGATGTGATACTCATCCAACTCCTCATCCTGATCTCCCTGAAGAAGTTAAAGTATAAAACTCATGTACTCCCAACAAGACCCTTAAGGATTATGTATTCCTTGATCCACTTCTAATATCTTACTGGGAAATCCTTGAATATAGACATTAGAAATTCTGTATCTTATTTTCTTATATACATTGTATTTTGTTGTGTTTCTTAATATGATTCTCATATAGAGTAATGTTTCAGTTATGCTTTTATATAAAGTAAACAATTGTCATTTACCTAGATATTTTTTTGATTGAACTTCAATATTATTGAATTACTTTGAAATGACTTATTGAAATTTTTTTACAGAATGGGTAGAAGTTGGATGTATGAAACTGATCGGATTTCAACCGATTTTTAAAATAATTTGAATAGATTTTTAGATTTTGCATTTGAAAAGGCTTCAGATAGTGGTCGCATACACTGCCCATGTTCTAATTGTGTTGGAAGACCTTGGTTGAGTTGTGAAGTAGTTAGCTATTATATAACCAAATATGGTTTCCAAAAAAACTATTATGTGTGGTATCATAATGGAGAGAAAATGGAATCTCAAAATATTGATGATCCAAATGATAGGAATGAATTGGAGAGTTTGATATATGATCAGTTTCCATTTATTCGGCATCATGAGAAGGAAATGATGTCCAACCAACAATATTTCGATACAAGCACACATGATGCATCTAATGAAAATGATGATGTTGATAGGGTGAAAAAATTTAATGATGTTGCGACAACTCCAGTATATCGGCAATGTGGTAAAATGAAAAAGTTGTAATTTTTAATATGATTGTTTCGTGGGAAAACTATGTATGGGACTTCAAATACTGAAATCGATTACATTCTTACCTTCTTGAAGTAATTACTTCCAGATGATGCAGATATTCCCTCAAACCACTATATGGCATGGAAGTTAGTTGATGAACTTGGATTCTCAAAAAAAAATCATGCTTTTCCGAATGATTGCAGCTTATTTTGAGAGCAAACTGCTGAAAGAAATGATTTTATCAAATGTATAACCTTCCGATGGAAGCTAAAAGATGATGGAACACCATATCATGTGCCACAAAAAGTAATGTGTCACTTTCCATTGATCCCCATATTACAGAACATTTTCATGTCTGATGAAATATCAGTAAAAATGTGATGGAATGACACTGAGAGAAAAATGAATAAGGAAGAGTTAGTTCACCCTACAGATGGATTTTCATGGCAGATATTTGATGCTCGATATCCTGAATTTGCAGCCAATGTGCGTAATGTGATACTGGGTCTTTCATGTGACAGTTTTAATCCATTTGGGCATATGATTACATCATACAGCACATGGCTGGTTTTTATACACATTTATAACCTTCCCCCATGGTTGTGTATGAAAAATCCTTACACTTTCTTGAGTATATGGATATCTGTCCCTTTTGATCCCGACAATGATATAGATGTATACATGCAACCTTTAATAAAAGAGTTGAAACTTCTTTGGGATGTGGGTGTGCCCACATATGATGCATGTTTGAAAGAAATATTTCATATGTGTGTTGCGCTTATGTGGACGATCAATGATTTTTTTGCTTATGAAATGATGTCTAGATAGAGCACAAAATTAAAATTTGCATGTCCTGTTTGTATGAATAATACTTGATCGATAAGGCTAAAATATTGTCGTAGTTTTAGTTTTATGGGACATCGACGATTCTTGCCAATGAACCATCCATATAGAAACAATCATCGAAGATTTGACAATACCATAGAGATTGACGATCCACCTCAGCGTATGTATGGAACTAATGTGCTTAATGAATTGAAATATTTCAGTTATTCATTTGGGAAGGGTGTAATGAAATCTAGAAATAGTAAAAATGTTTCCAATGATACCTATTACAATTGGAACAATAAGAGTATATTCTTTGAGTTGTCGTATTGGTCAACCAACTTGTTACATCATTTCTTAGACATAATGCACATTGAAAAGAATATATGTGAAATTTTTCTTTATATTCTTCTAAATGTCAAGGGTAAGACAAAAGATGATTTACGATCTCAGCGTGACTTGGTAGATTGGGGGATCAGACCAGAATTACATCCTGTCTATATCAGTGAAAATAAATGGCAAGTTACATGTGCTTCTTATGTGATGACACCTGCTGAAAAAAAAAATTCTAGAAGTGCTAGAGTGTAAAGACCCGTAAAATTCAAGGAAAATTTTTTCTTAATTTTCTTTAGAATTTTACAAGAGCGCGGTTTCAGACGGCACCTGATTCCGAGGCCCGGAGTGCCCGGAATTAATTTCCGAAGTTTGGCTCGGGTACGTTCAGTGAACGAACGAGCGGGATTTCCTAACTTTTGATCCGGTGCTCGGAATTGAAATCTGAGGGCACCGATGAACTCGCAGCGCCGATATTCGCTTTTTGAGACCTTTTCGGGAGTTGCGTTTGTTGCGGGTTGAAAGTTACGTTTTGGGGTTTTTCAGTTAAGTTAAATAAAATTTGTGCAAAACAAATTTTATTTTAACTTATTTTAAAAACCTACCAAAGGAGGTTAGAAGTGGGACCCACACCCACTTAACCTCCCTTGGGAGGATTAAGTGTGGTGGGGCCCACACGAACCCCTTTTTCTTTTCAAATTCCTTAACCTCTCAAAACCCTTCCTCTTATTTATGTAACTCTCCCCTTCTTTAACTCTTGCCAATTTATCTTTTCATTTAATTTTGTCAACTCTAGACTTAATTAATGAATTGAATTCAACTTTTGATTTTTGAAAGGTTGGCAAAGTGAGAATAAAATAAGATGTAGTCTTATTTTATTTTTGGTTGATCGTTTGTTCCCTTGAGAGCTTTTGAGAGCATTCCTCTTCATCTTCAACTCTGACGAAGAACGAAGAACGAAGAACGCTCAAACTCTGACGAAGAACGAAGAACGACGCCTCTCTTCTTCGTCCTCGGTGTCAACGAGAGGGAACGCCGCTTCCTCCTCGGACCATCTTCGTCGGCATACAAGTTTCGCCAATGACGTGACTCTTCGAACGCATCCCTTCGTCATCGGATTTGACGAACGGCTTCCGCGACACCCGACCTCCGCGACGCCGTCTTCCGCGGAGCGTAGCCGAACCTTTGAATCTTAAACCCGAGGTAGGGGTTGTCGAATTTCTTTTGGATTCCTCATTTATTCTTGATCGTGCTTTTAGCAAGATTAACGTGTGACATGGTTTTCTTTAAGTTGCGTTATTATTATTAACGCGAGGGGGGCCGGACCGCACGAACACGGCCGAACCCCCCTCCAACGTTCTTGTTTAATTCTTGCGATGGAAGCAGAGTGGCGTGGTGTCGTCGCACCACGCGGTTTACCGTGCGTTTAATTTACGCAACGCCGTCGCGCTACGCCGAGGAGAATCTTCAAGAACGCGACGCCGTCGCGCCGCGTTGAAAAGAATCGAAGCACGGCGAAGGGGCGCGGTGCCGACGCACCGCGCCGGATGACGAACGCCGCGGCCGGTTCCGGGCCGCGGCGGGACGAGAAGACCGCGGCCGGTTCCAGGCCGCGGCGGGACGAGGAGACCGCGGCCGGTTCCGGGCCGCGGCGGAAGGAAAGACCGGCGGCCGGGCCGCCGGCGTCGGAAGCTGAAGAAGGGGACCGGAAGTTCCGGTCCCGTTTGAGAAAACCGGCCGGCCAGCTGGCCGGCCGGATGACTTAAAACCGGGGAATTTAATTCCCCGGCCAACCATGAAAACCCCCCCTCTTTAAGAGGGGGGGGCGTTTCTTAAAAGGGAGGGGGCCGGCTGCCCCCTCGGTTCCACCAGCAGGCCCCCCACGTGGGGGGGGCTCTTTGAAAAAAATGGGGCGCGGCCCTTGCGCCGCGCCGCCCCTCCAACAAAACGCGGGGCTTAGCCCCGCGTGCCACCCACCTCGCGGCACCCCGCCGCCAGCGCGGCCCGCCGCGGCCCGCCGCCGCCGCCGCCGCCGCCGCCGCCGCCCGCCGCCGCCGACCGCCGCCGCCGGCCGCCGCGCCGCCCCGGGGGGGGGGGGGGGGGGGGGGGGGGGGGGGTCGGGCCGGGTCGGCCCGGACCCGGACCCCCCCGTTACGGACCAGTTTCGGTTTTTGGCTCATAACTTGAGCCTCGGACCTCCGAATGACGAACCGTCTGCGGCAACGCGATCCTTGGATCGAGACGGTCGTTTCGGTATATCGCACTCAAGGTTTCGGTTAACTTTGAGTTCGGACGGGTTGGTTCGTTCACGAAACCAACCGGGCCTTCGGAGCGGAAACGCTCATATCTTGAGCTACGGACGTCCGATTGACGTGCCGTCAGTCGCGTAGTGTTCCTCTTAGTGAGACGGATCTTTTGGCATACTCCGCCCGAGGTTTGGACGCAGGTGGAGTACGGTCGGGTTGGTTTTGCCTTAAAAACCAACCAGGCCCCGGAGACGAAAATGCCTATAACTCTCAGACCGGACGTCCGATCGACGCGCCGTCTGTTGCGTTGAGTTCCTGTTGACGATACGGAACTTCTGGATACATCAACTTCGGTCTTCGTGACAGTTGATGTATCAGCCTCTCGGCTCGTGGAGCGGATCCTCCGTACGAGCTTGCTGTGTGCGGGAACCCTAGTGCTGGCTGCGACTGTTCTACTGCTACGACTGCTACTGTGACTGCGACGACGACAGTACAGAGATCCTGTGTGGATTTGACGACGACAGTACAGAGATCCTGTGTGGATTTGACGACGACAGTACAGAGATCCTGTGTGGATTTGACGACGACAGTACAGAGATCCTGTGTGGATTTGACGACGACGACTACAGCACTCAGCGATCCTACGTGGATCAGTGCTACAGGTTCTGTGTGAGCCCGATCCTGTGTGGGTCCTTGCGCTCAGCGGTTCTGTGTGAGCCAGCGCCTACAGGTTCTGTGTGAGCCCGATCCTGTGTGGGTCTTCTGCGGGGGTTAGTTACCTATCGATCCTTCGTGGGTCCGACGACTTAGATGGATCAGTGATCATCTTTATCGTCCTTGAAGAAGTATACCTGTGTGAGCTGAATCCTGTTGTTTTCCTGTGTGGATTGTGTTGTGCAATCCTGTGTGGATTATATTTTGCTTCCCTTTGTGGATTACGTATACTTTCCTGCGTGGACTGAGTTGTACTTGGGCTCGGAGGTTGGAGCGTATCTGAATTGATGACTTAGGTATATGTATGGGCATATACCTAAGCAGTGTCGGTTGTTACTTCGTGATTGTACTTTTCTTTGTGGATTATCCTTTGTGGATTTGAGAGACCTTCAGGGGTCTCGGGGTCCCTACTGAGTAGCTTATACTCACCCCTGCACGGGCTTCGCCCGCACTACGTTGTGTTGGTTGCAGACGACGGACAACGTTGACTTAGCTGAGGCTTGTAGAGCGGGACGGTACCCGGAGGTGGACCACTGGGCGGGACGTGCACGGAGCGGACGGCGGGACCCGTGGAGCAGAGGAGCTATCTGTACCCACCCTTCAGGTGGGATTTCCTGTGGACAGCTCGGAGTAGCGGCTTTTACTTTACAGTTGCTGTTTTTTTTTCCCTTTTCGAGTTGTACTTTACTTTCAGTTTGGGTTTGTATTCTGGCCCATTTACTTTTCCGCACTTTCAGTTGTACTCTGCTTGTTAGTGTTTACTTTCCGCTTGCTTACTCTGTGGAGTTGGTTACCTTTTTCAAAGGCAATGTCTTCCCTTTTTACTGGGATTTACGCCTTGGTGCTAGTCGCCAGCCCCTGGCCTATGGAAGGCGGGCTTGGGGTAGTCACGGCACGGACCCCGAGGGCGGGTCGTGACAAATTGGTATCAGAGGAGTTCGGTTCTACCGCGAACTCTGATCTTTTCTATGTGAAGCAATAATGTTTAGCTTATTGAGTGTGGTTATCAGTCCAGGGAGTCCAGTGTTGGTGCGGCGGCCGACGTATCCGTACACCAGGACCCTGACTTCTGATTTCCGACTTAATGCACGAAAACATTGATTGCGTGTGTGTTTCAAGTTTTCTTTGTGATTACTTGTGTCAGCTCACCGGGTAGACTGATCTGCTTTATGAAAGTCTCAAGTTTTCCTTGTGATTACTTGTGCCAGCTCACCAGGTATACTGTTCTGACTGTGGTTCTCTTGTTCTCCTTTTCAGGATGGCCCCGCGACGGCAGCCAGCTAGGGTTCCGAGAGTCGAGCGAGACGACAGCCCACCGAGCGACGAGGCCTCGGTGCAGGGCCCTTTGCCAGTAGTGGCACCGGCGGTAGCTTTACCCGCCGATCCCCCGATGCTTCCAGCAGCAGCCGCTGACGATGCACGTCGCCTCACTGCACTGCATGAGTTTCAGCACCAGCGACCGCCCAGGTTTCGCGGGGAGACGGATCCCCAGGCAGCAGAGGACTGGTTGGAGGCAGTGGTTCGAGTGTTTAGGCTAGTGAGGACACCAGCAGACCTCATGGTAATCCTCGCTGCGAGCCTACTACACGCAACAGCAGTACGATGGTGGAGCTTGATGCTCCAGGTGCACGATGAGGCATCCTTGCTCTGGACGGACTTCGAGAGCCTCTTCCGCTCTGAGTTCGTCCCGGCCACCCTCCGAGCGGTGCGCATCCAGGAGCTTCTACAGCTGCAGCAGGGCAGCATGACGGTTGCCCAGTACTCGGCGAGATTTATCGATCTCTCGCGCTACTCGACCGACATGGTACGGGACCCATTCTTCCGGGCCCGGACCTTCGAGCAGGGTTTGAGACACGAGATCAGGGCATCGCTGATCTCCCTCAGTATACCGACTCAGACAGGAGTACTGGAGCGGGCTCTTCTGATCGAGAGCTTCCTTGCTGAGTCTACACCAGCACAGAGACCCACCGCAGGACGGCACGTGGAAGAGTCATCTGCAGCTGGCAGTCGGCGAATGACTCAGGGGTCCAGACAGACCAGACCTCAGGGCACTGGCTCAGCAGTGCAGGGCACACAACGCGGAGCCAGTCTTTCGAGTGGAAGACAGTGCTATGCATGCGGCGGGCGAGGCCACATGGCTCGTGACTGCCCGACCCGCCATGCGGAGGAGCAGCAGACGGTTGAGGAACCACCTAAGCAGAGGCAGAGGTTCGACCGTGGCGGTCCGCAGGGAGGAGGCGGACGAGGCAGAGGAGCTGGACGAGCAGCTGGTGGTGGCCGACGCTTTGAGGCTCTACCACCACCACCACCAGGAGGTCCACCCCGACCGCAGGGGAGAGCTCAGCTTCAGGCAGCCGAGGCCTTCGATCATGGAGCCCTGGGAGCCGATGGACAGGAGCAGAACTAGTGGATACATCCTTTGTACTTCTGGTTCCTTGTTGCTTTTGTGTAGCGTCTTGTATTACGAGCTGCAATAATAAAAGACGCATACCTTGTGATGTTTTCGTTCCTGTCCTCTATCGTAATGTTACTAAGAGGTTCCAGTTTTGGCTGTTGACTTGACCCTCACTTGTGAGACATCTACTGGAGGAGACCCAGTTACCACACACTGATGCCGACAGTGTGACTCAACCCTTGGAGGCGAGAGTAACGGTTGAATCTCTTAGTAGTAGCGTCGAGGCCTTACGACGTCATCCTTAGTATGGATTAGTATCATCCATGTTAGGATTGACTGTTTTAGGCAAAGAATGTGGTTCATCCAGAGGATGAGACCAGATTTCTCTTTTCGGCAAAAGAGAAATCTTGCAGCTCTGGTGGGACCGGAGATGGTCCGGGCCACGTCAGAGGAGGTCCATGTCATCCAGGGGCGGATGAGTACAGCTCAGAGCCAGCAGAAGCCTTATGCTGACAGGAGGCGGAGGCCACTGGAGTTCGAGGATGGCGACCACGTCTTCTTGCGGGTCTCACCTCGACGTGGTATTCGGAGATTTGGCCAAGGCGGCAAGTTATCTCCGTGCTTCAACGGACCCTTCCAGGTTCTCAGCAGGATTGGTGAGGTGGCTTATCGCCTGGCTCTACCACCTCAGTTGCACCGGGTGCACGACGTCTTCCACGTATCCCAGCTGAGGAGATACGTGCACGACCCGACACACATCATTGACCATGGGGAGCTTGACGTTGACAATGGGGCGACTTTTACGGAGGTCCCGGTGGAGATAGAGGATCGACAGGAGCGGGTCCTGCGTGGGCGATCGATTCCTCTTGTGCGCATCTGATGGCAGCACGGGAATCTCCAGGAGGGCACAGGGGAGCGGGAGGCTCAGATGCGTGCTAAGTACTCTCTTTTGGTTTCCCTAGTTTTTGATGTAGCTTTACGGGGACGTAAAGCCCTGAGGTGGGAGTAATGTAAAGACCCGTAAAATTCAAGGAAAATTTTTTCTTAATTTTCTTTAGAATTTTACAAGAGCGCGGTTTCAGACGGCACCTGATTCCGAGGCCCGGAGTGCCCGGAATTAATTTCCGAAGTTTGGCTCGGGTACGTTCAGTGAACGAACGAGCGGGATTTCCTAACTTTTGATCCGGTGCTCGGAATTGAAATCTGAGGGCACCGATGAACTCGCAGCGCCGATATTCGCTTTTTGAGACCTTTTCGGGAGTTGCGTTTGTTGCGGGTTGAAAGTTACGTTTTGGGGTTTTTCAGTTAAGTTAAATAAAATTTGTGCAAAACAAATTTTATTTTAACTTATTTTAAAAACCTACCAAAGGAGGTTAGAAGTGGGACCCACACCCACTTAACCTCCCTTGGGAGGATTAAGTGTGGTGGGGCCCACACGAACCCCTTTTTCTTTTCAAATTCCTTAACCTCTCAAAACCCTTCCTCTTATTTATGTAACTCTCCCCTTCTTTAACTCTTGCCAATTTATCTTTTCATTTAATTTTGTCAACTCTAGACTTAATTAATGAATTGAATTCAACTTTTGATTTTTGAAAGGTTGGCAAAGTGAGAATAAAATAAGATGTAGTCTTATTTTATTTTTGGTTGATCGTTTGTTCCCTTGAGAGCTTTTGAGAGCATTCCTCTTCATCTTCAACTCTCACGAAGAACGAAGAACGAAGAACGCTCAAACTCTGACGAAGAACGAAGAACGACGCCTCTCTTCTTCGTCCTCGGTGTCAACGAGAGGGAACGCCGCTTCCTCCTCGGACCATCTTCGTCGGCATACAAGTTTCGCCAACGACGTGACTCTTCGAACGCATCCCTTCGTCATCGGATTTGACGAACGGCTTCCGCGACACCCGACCTCCGCGACGCCGTCTTCCGCGGAGCGTAGCCGAACCTTTGAATCTTAAACCCGAGGTAGGGGTTGTCGAATTTCTTTTGGATTCCTCATTTATTCTTGATCGTGCTTTTAGCAAGATTAACGTGTGACATGGTTTTCTTTAAGTTGCGTTATTATTATTAACGCGAGGGGGGCCGGACCGCACGAACACGGCCGAACCCCCCTCCAACGTTCTTGTTTAATTCTTGCGATGGAAGCAGAGTGGCGTGGTGCCGTCGCACCACGCGGTTTACCGTGCGTTTAATTTACGCAACGCCGTCGCGCTACGCCGAGGAGAATCTTCAAGAACGCGACGCCGTCGCGCCGCGTTGAAAAGAATCGAAGCACGGCGAAGGGGCGCGGTGCCGACGCACCGCGCCGGATGACGAACGCCGCGGCCGGTTCCGGGCCGCGGCGGGACGAGAAGACCGCGGCCGGTTCCAGGCCGCGGCGGGACGAGGAGACCGCGGCCGGTTCCGGGCCGCGGCGGAAGGAAAGACCGGCGGCCGGGCCGCCGGCGTCGGAAGCTGAAGAAGGGGACCGGAAGTTCCGGTCCCGTTTGAGAAAACCGGCCGGCCAGCTGGCCGGCCGGATGACTTAAAACCGGGGAATTTAATTCCCCGGCCAACCATGAAAACCCCCCCTCTTTAAGAGGGGGGGCGTTTCTTAAAAGGGAGGGGGCCGGCTGCCCCCTCGGTTCCACCAGCAGGCCCCCCACGTGGGGGGGCTCTTTGAAAAAAATGGGGCGCGGCCCTTGCGCCGCGCCGCCCCTCCAACAAAACGCGGGGCTTAGCCCCGCGTGCCACCCACCTCGCGGCACCCCGCCGCCAGCGCGGCCCGCCGCCGCCGCCCGCGCGGCCCGCCGCCGCCGCCACCGCGGCCCGCCGCCGCCGCCGCCGCCGCCGCCGCCGCCGCCCGCCGCCGCCGTCCGCCGCCGCCGACAACCGCCGCCGGCCGCCGCGCCGCCCCGGGGGGGGTCGGGCCGGGTCGGCCCGGACCCGGACCCCCCCGTTACGGACCAGTTTCGGTTTTTGGCTCATAACTTGAGCCTCGGACCTCCGAATGACGAACCGTCTGCGGCAACGCGATCCTTGGATCGAGACGGTCGTTTCGGTATATCGCACTCAAGGTTTCGGTTTACTTTGAGTTCAGCCGGGTTGGTTCGTTCACGAAACCAACCGGGCCTTCGGAGCGGAAACGCTCATATCTTGAGCTACGGACGTCCGATTGACGTGCCGTCAGTCGCGTAGTGTTCCTCTTAGTGAGACGGATCTTTTGGCATACTCCGCCCGAGGTTTGGACGCAGGTGGAGTACGGTCGGGTTGGTTTTGCCTTAAAAACCAACCAGGCCCCGGAGACGAAAATGCCTATAACTCTCAGACCGGACGTCCGATCGACGCGCCGTCTGTTGCGTTGAGTTCCTGTTGACGATACGGAACTTTTGGATACATCAACTTCGGTCTTCGTGACAGTTGATGTATCAGCCTCTCGGCTCGTGGAGCGGATCCTCCGTACGAGCTTGCTGTGTGCGGGAACCCTAGTGCTGGCTGCGACTGTTCTACTGCTACGACTGCTACTGTGACTGCGACGACGACAGTACAGAGATCCTGTGTGGATTTGACGACGACAGTACAGAGATCCTGTGTGGATTTGACGACGACAGTACAGAGATCCTGTGTGGATTTGACGACGACAGTACAGAGATCCTGTGTGGATTTGACGACGACGACTACAGCACTCAGCGATCCTACGTGGATCAGTGCTACAGGTTCTGTGTGAGCCCGATCCTGTGTGGGTCCTTGCGCTCAGTGGTTCTGTGTGAGCCAGCGCCTACAGGTTCTGTGTGAGCCCGATCCTGTGTGGGTCTTCTGCGGGGGTTAGTTACCTATCGATCCTTCGTGGGTCCGACGACTTAGATGGATCAGTGATCATCTTTATCGTCCTTGAAGAAGTATACCTGTGTGAGCTGAATCCTGTTGTTTTCCTGTGTGGATTGTGTTGTGCAATCCTGTGTGGATTATATTTTGCTTCCCTTTGTGGATTACGTATACTTTCCTGCGTGGACTGAGTTGTACTTGGGCTCGGAGGTTGGAGCGTATCTGAATTGATGACTTAGGTATATGTATGGGCATATACCTAAGCAGTGTCGGTTGTTACTTCGTGATTGTACTTTTCTTTGTGGATTATCCTTTGTGGATTTGAGAGACCTTAAGGGGTCTCGGGGTCCCTACTGAGTAGCTTATACTCACCCCTGCACGGGCTTCGCCCGCACTATGTTGTGTTGGTTGCAGACGACGGACAACGTTGACTTAGCTGAGGCTTGTAGAGCGGGACGGTACCCGGAGGTGGACCACTGGGCGGGACGTGCACGGAGCGGACGGCGGGACCCGTGGAGCAGAGGAGCTATCTGTACCCACCCTTCAGGTGGGATTTCCTGTGGACAGCTCGGAGTAGCGGCTTTTACTTTACAGTTGCTGTTTTTTTTCCCTTTTCGAGTTGTACTTTACTTTCAGTTTGGGTTTGTATTCTGGCCCATTTACTTTTCCGCACTTTCAGTTGTACTCTGCTTGTTAGTGTTTACTTTCCGCTTGCTTACTCTGTGGAGTTGGTTACCTTTTTCAAAGGCAATGCCTTCCCTTTTTACTGGGATTTACGCCTTGGTGCTAGTCGCCAGCCCCTGGCCTATGGAAGGCGGGCTTGGGGTAGTCACGGCACGGACCCCGAGGGCGGGTCGTGACATAGAGACTGTTAAAGTTTATGATGTTTATTCAAGAAATATATCAAAATGGGTCAATAGAAAAGAGTTGAAGTTGAAATCTTTGAAGACTTATGATTATCACGTCATTTTTCATGAGTTGATTCCAATAGCAATCTGTCATCTCTTGTCCAATAATGTAAGAGTCTCAGTTATTCAGTTGTGCTATTTGTTTATAGATATTTGTGCTAAGAAGTTTTCCAAATCCTTCTTGCAAAAACTATTGGTAGAGACACCATTAATTTTGTGTGAGTTAGAGAAAATATTCCCTCCATCATTTTTTACATGCATATTGCATCTGACTATCCATATTCTGACAAAAATACTTCTTTGAGGACTCGTTGCTTTCTGTTGGATGTATCCAACTGAAAGAAACATGTACACATTGAAATCATATGTTCAAAAGATGAATTATCCCGAAGTTTCTATTGTGAACGGTTACTTGTCTCAAGAATGTATTTATTTCTTCTCAATGTATTTGTCTGATCTTACTACAAGAGTAAACAGACCTATGAGAAATGAAGAAGAACAGTATGAGAAAATTGAACCTAGTTTTCCATCACTTCCTCAAACAAGAGGAATTCTAAGATCATATACATTGACAACATTAAGCCTTGAAGAGCGAGAGATGGCACATCACATAGTGTTGTTCAATTGTGATTTGTTCAATGAGTATATCAAGTAAGTAAATTTTACATGTATCTCTTATCTTATCTCTTGTAATTTTAAATATTTGTTAAACTATTATTATTGTTATCTACAGGGAACATAAAGAATTGATATATAGAAAGCATTGTTCTTTATATTTGAGAAGGAAAGAGACTTTTCATAGCAAATGGTTTTCTTCTTGGTTGAAATTTAAGGTAAAAATATTTCTTTAATAACTAAATAAAAATAATATTTAATTCAGTTTACTATTTGTTTATATTTCAGGTATCGAGTTTGCCTACAGACTCTGTTTCTAAGGAAATAAGAGCTTTGGATTTTGTTCCTAATATCGTGGTTCGTGCTTGTAAATCACTTGTGATCAATGGATACAAATTTATTATCACTAAATGAGAAAGAAACATGAGAACACAGCATGTTGGTGTCATGCTAACTGCCACAACAGACTGTTATGCCAGTTCATCGGATAATTTACCTCATTCTGAAAATATAGCTTATTATGGAGTCATGGAGAAAATAATAATTTTGGATTATTACTCACATGTTCGAGTCACGATGATGAAATTTCAATGGTTTGATTCAATGATGAGGCAAGGCACCTTTATTTATGATTGTGGATTTTGAGTTATTGACATGACTCAAACTCTTGCCACTGATGAACCATATGTATTGGCATCAATGGTGAAACAAGTTTTTTATGTCAAAGATCATCGTCATCCTAAATTCTGTGTAATTATTGAAGTAAATCACAGACATTTTTTTGATGATGGTGATGTTGAAGTTGAAACTATCCCTACTGCAATTGGAAGAAATCTGTTTATTGCTTATGATGACTCTGATAGATCAATTGTCAGAGTTGATTGTGAACCCGAAGTTGTGGTGGGAAATATATAGAATCATACTGTCGTGTTCTCACCTACATGTTTCACCTAAATCATTCAGAGTGTGTATCCTAGTAATTACCTTCAAACCACCATAAATCTTCTATTTCTTTATGTTTTTTTTATCAGAATTGTTTTTCTATATTTTTTTTTGGGTTACACATTAGTTATCTGTTTCTAATTACTTCCATATTTTTTTCATTGTAGGAAATGACACCCATTGAAGAGATGCAGCGGAAAAAGATGACATAAAATAATCTTCACATGAAACAAATGGGTGTTCCTCCACTCATCCCTGTTGTGAGGATTTTATTTCAAATATATATATTTCAATAGCTTATAATATCATGTGTTTACTTTTGTGTTAAACTTTTTTTAGGATCCACCCCCTAGATGAGAGATATCTGACGAGGAGCCTGATATTGCTCCCAGTACAGAGGCTGGTGGTAGGAGGGGGTGGTGTCCGAGTTAGACGATCATCTGGTGGTCCTGGTACTGAGTCTGGTGGTATGAGGGCTCGTGGTGCAAGAGTTAGACAATCCACTGGCCGTACTCGATTGGAGTATGTCCCTACCACAGATGCATCTTCTATACCCCATTTTGATCCGGGTGTGTCTTTAGGGACACACAGGATATTTAGGCCTCCAATGTTTACACTACCATTTGGCCAGATGTCTGTGCCGTCATCTTTTTCTTCTGGTTCATTATCTATGAGCTATTATATTCCACCTTCTTCGACTCCTGCTCTGACACAGTTGTGGCTGAGGAGCGTACACTGAGGGACACTCCACCTGTATAGGATATTCCTTTATCTTCTGCACATCTAGTGACGCCCATTGATCTGACTACCACAGGTATATTTATATAACTCTAACAAATTTTTATACCAAAATTTATTTTTATTATAACTTGTACTAATATTTCTTTTTCTTTAATAACAAATTCATATACTTATTAGAGGCGGGGGAGGGTCCGTACTCGCTTGCATGTGGTATGGAACCACCAGACACATTTTATGTTTGAATACAATGCGTGGGCACAAATATGGGTAAAAAATATATGGGTAAAAAATATATTGGATTTAATGTAGTATTCTTTGGTATTTATATGAATTAATCTATTGGGTGTTAGCTTCGTTTTAACTTCCCTGATGGCGAAGGTGCACGACCAGCATGTTTAAAGGAGCTAGGAGAGCTTTGGAGAGCTTATAAGCATGAATTGTATGTTGGCTGGTGTGATAGAGTGGGTACGGAGTTGAAGACAGTACCTATTGTGGATTACTGCCCAATAGAGCAATATTTCCAAATGATTACCCATTGGGAAACTACCAAATTTAAGGTATTAATCCCATTTGAGGTATTTAAATGAAATTTTTCATATTTTTCATTAATATTATCTTATTTATTATTAAAAATTATTTAGAAATATTCTGAAAAAAAAACATTGATTCAAAGCAATACCTCCACAATTTGGGGCACACTACTATGTCAGATCATGAGAGGTAGCTGGTACGATATAGTTGTTTATAATTTTTCTTTTGGACTTTCCCTTTTTATTGTTTCCTACTTAAATTACATGATTTATTGAATATTGAATATATGATTATACTTGCACTTTATATTGTTTCAATGTCATTACAGAAGCACAAATTGAATATTGAAGGACATCTCCCTCGAGAAAAATTTTTTTGCTCGAGTAGAAGGAAAAAATATGGAATCGCGGTTAATGAACCGACACAAGAAAAGATTGTAAGTTTTAATTTGTTTATTTCAAAGTTTAATATATATTTTAAAATTTAATAATCTATTAATATTTTTAACAGGCTTCTTTAGAGGCCCTTGATGCCCAGGAGCCTGACAATTTTGGGCCACAAGATCATTTATATCAGGTTTTGGGAGATGAGCACTCTGGTCAAGTACGCTGCCGACCTAGAAAGAATATAGTCCTGATGAGGTATTGGTCCCCTCCAGGTATCCATTCTAGTACCACCGAGTTGGAACAGGTCAAGGAGCATGCAAGACAGTCTGATAAAAGGGTCACAGAGTTGGAAGAACGGGTTCAAATGAGGGTGAAAGAATTTATGAAACTGATCAAAGCTTTATCTTCATCACTTCCACCAGAGGCCAACATGGCTTTTTAGAAATATATGTTGTTGATGGGTTCATTATCCAATGCACCAGGCGGCAGTTCTAGTGGCAGTCGAGATGATGATGTTCCTGGTGATGATGAGGATGCTGAAGAAGACGAGGGTGAGGATGAGGATGATGACGAGGGCGAGGATGGGGCAGAGGGCGAGGATGGGGCTGAGGATGAGCATGAGTATGATGACGAGGATGAAGACGATGATGAGGACAGAGATGGCGGTGAGGATGAGGCTGATGATGACAGTGGTGATGGTGATGGTGATCAGGGGCAGATTGATCCATTACATTTTTGAATTCAGTATAACTCTTTATTTTTTAACCTGGTTTCTCACTCTGGTATGGATATTTTTTAACTCAGTATAACTCTTTATTTTTGACCAAATATGGAAGTCTAATGATGTTATAATTGTTTATGGGGCTTCTGGGACTTGTTCGGAGCTCAGAACCCCGGTCGGTGTAGAAAAACACTATGCCTCACGGTTAGTAAAAAAATTAAGTCCATCCCACAAGGTATCTACCAACCATATAGGGCTATATATTAGAAGCAATGTGCATGATTTTCCCTAACCATGCACCAGGGGATGCACATCATGCACAATGTCTATAGTTTTAGTATAAGATATTATCATTGTTGTTGCACGATTTTCCTAACTGGCATACAGAAAACTGACCAAACGCATTTGGATTGTGTTGATACTTTAGAAAAACGATCCATGAGTCATATTTGATGTGTAAAAGTCAACTCCGCCTCAATCTGAGGCACGGTGTGGCCAGTATCACTCAAATTGTCTCTCTTTTTTTTTAAATGGACACCCTTTTAAGTAAAAACAACTGGCATATGTAAAACAAACCAAACATATTTAGATTGTGTTGATACTTTAGGAAAACGATACATGGGTCATATGTGACATGTAAAACTCAAACCCGCCTCAATACGAGGCACGGTGTGGCTGGTACCACTCAAAGTGTCTCACTTTTATTTGAAATGGACAACATTTTAAGTGAAAACAACAACTGAATTATGAAAAATGGACCAAATGTATTTGGATTCTGTTGATACTTTAGAACAACGATACATGGGGAATTTTTGAAATGTAGGAGTTAACCCCGCATCAATCTGAGTCACGGTGTGGCCGGTACCACTCAAAGTGTCTCACCTTTATTTGAAATGATCAACATTTTAAGTGAAAACAACAACTGGCATACGGAAAACCAACCAAACGCATTTTGATTGTGTTGATACTTTATTAAAACGATCCATGGGACATTTTTTATGTTTAAGAGTCATCCCCGCATCAATCTGAGTTACGGTGTGGCTGGTACCACTCTAAGTGTCTCTCTTTTGTTTAAAATGGACAATGTTTTAAGTAAAAACAACTAGCATACAGAAAACTAACCAAACGTATTCATATTGTGTTGAAACTTTAGTAAAATGATACATGGGACATTTTTCACATGTAGGATTTAACCCCGCATCAATCTGAGGCACGGTGTGGCCGTTACCACTCTAAATGTCTCTCTTTTGTTTAAAATGGACATCATTTTAAGTGAAAACAACAACTGACATACTAAAAACCAACCAAATGCATTCGGATTGTGTTGATACTTTAGTAAAACGATCCATGGTACATTTTTGACATGTAAAAGTCAACCCCACATCAATACAAGGCATGGTGTGGCCAGTACCACTCTAAATGTCTCTCTTTTGTTCAAAATGGACATCATTTTAAGTGAAAACAAAAACTAGCATACGGAAAACCAACAAAACGCAATCAAATTGTGTTGATACTTTATTAAAACGATCCATGAGTCATATGTGACATGTACGAGTCAACCCTGCCTCAATCTGAGGCACGGTGTGGCCGGTATCACTCAAAGTGTATCTCTTTTGTTTAAAATGGACACTGTTTTAAGTAAAAACAGTTGTCATATAGAAACCAAATGTATTCAGATTGTGTTGATACTTTATTAAAACTATCCATTGGTAATATGTGACATGTATGACTCAACCCCGCATCAATAGGAGGTGCATTGTGGCTGGTACCACTCAAAGTGTCTCACTTTTATTTGAAATGGACAACATTTTCAGTGAAAACAACAACTGGCATATGAAAAACCAACGAAACACATTCAGATTGTGTTGATACTTTATTAAAATGATCCATGGGACATTTTTGATGTCTACGAATTAACCCCACATCAATATGAGTCACGGTGTGGCCGGTACCACTCTAACTGTCTCTCTTTTGTTTAAAATGGACAATGTTTTAAGTAAAAGCAACTGGCATACAGAAAACCAAACAAATGTATTCTTATTGTGTTTATACTTTATGAAAACAATCCATGGGACATTTTTTATGTGTAGGAGTCAACCCTGCATCAATATGAGGTGCAGTGTGTCCGGTACCACTCTAAATGTCTCTCTTTTTTTAAGAATGGACATCATTTTAAGTGAAAACAACAACTGGCATACAGAAAACCAACCAAATGCATTCGGATTCTGTTGATACTTTATTAAAACAATCCATGGGACATTTGAAACGTTTAATAGTCAACTCTGCATCAATATGAGGCACAGTGTGGCCGGTACCACTCTAAGTTTCTCTCTTTTGTTTAAAATGGACAATGTTTTAAGTAAAAACAACTGGCATACGGAAAACCGACCAAGCGTATTCGGATTGTGTTGATACTTTAGTAGAACTATCCATGGGACATTTGTGACATGTATAAGTCAACCCCGCATCAATCTAAGTTGCGGTGTGTCTGGTACCACTCTAAATGTCTCTCTTTTGTTTAAAATGGACATCATTTTAAGTGAAAACAACAACTGACATATGAAAAATCAACCAAATGCATTCGGATTGTGTTGATACATTAATAAAAAGATCCATGGGACATTTTTGATGTATAAGAGTCAACCCTACATCAATCCAAGGCACGGTGTGGCCATTACCACTCTAAATGTCACTCTTTTGTTTAAAATGGACATCATTTTAAGTGAAAACAAAAAATGGCATACGGAAAACCGACCAAACACATTCAGATTGTGTTGATACTTTAGGAAAATGATCCATGAGTCATATTTGACGTGTATGAGTCAACCCTACCTCAATATGAGGCACAGTGTGGCTGGTATCACCCAAAGTGTATCTCTTTTGTTTAAAATGGACACTGTTTTAAGTAAAAACAACTGGCATACGGAAACCAAACATATTCGTATTGTGTTGATACTTTAGTAAAATGATCGATTGGTCATATGTGACGTGTAAGACTCAACCCCGCATCAATCCAAGGCATGGTGTGGTCGGTACCACTTAAAGTGTCCCACTTTTATTTGAAATGGACAACATTTTAAGTGAAAACAATAACTGGCATACGGAAAACCAACCAAACGCATTAGGATTATGTTGATACTTTAGTAAAACGATGCATTGGGAATTTGTGACATGTAGGAGTCAACCCCGCATCAATCTGAGGCACGGTGTGGATGGTACCACTCTAAATGTCTCTCTTTTGTTTAAAATAGACATCATTTTAAGTGAAAACAACAACTAACATACAGAAAATGGACTAAACATATTTGGATTCTATTGATAATTTAGGAAAAAATCCATGAGTTATTTTTGATGTGTACAAGTCAAACCCGCCTCAATCTGAGGTGTGGTGTGGTCGGTACCACTCAAAGTGTCTCACCTTTATTTGAAATGATCAACATTTTAAATGATAACAACAACTGGCATATGAAAAACTGACCAAACATATTTGGATTGTGTTGATACATTATTAAAACGATCCATTGGTCATTTGTGATCTGTACGAGTCAACCCCGCCTCAATCCGAGGCATGGTGTGGTCAGTATCACTCTAAGTGTATCTCTTTTGTTTAAAATGGACACTGTTTTAAGTAAAAACAACTGACATATGGAAAACCGACTAAACGTATTCAGATTGTGTTGATACTTTAGCACAACAATCCATGGTTCATTTATGATGTGTAAGAGTCAACCGAGCCTCAATCCGAGGCTCGGTGTGGCCGGTACCACTCAAAGTGTCTCACTTTTATTTGAAATGGACAACATTTTAAGTGAAAACAACAACTGGCATATGGAAAACCAACCAAACGCATTCAGATTGTATTGATACTTTAGGAAAATGATTCATGGGTCATACGTGACGTTTAAGAGTCAACCCCGCCTCAATCTGAGGCACGTTGTGGCCGGTATCACTCTAACTATCTCTCTTTTGTTTAAAATGAACATCATTTTAAGTAAAAAACAACTGGCATATAGAATACCAACCAAATGTATTCAGATTGTGTTGATACTTTAGCACAACAATCCATGGTCCAGCCTCACACAATCCACTTCTCATGTGAGGAACTCCTACCCCTATTCTAAAACACATGACATTTAATACACCAAGGACAACTATATTCCCTAAATTATACAAGCTCATTGATACACACCCATTATCATCATCACTAAGTTCAAAGACACCTGCCCCAAACCATGACATTATATTTTTGTTTGGTTGAATTCATTTATTCATTTCCTTATTTTGGGTTATTAGCTTCTAATTTATTAATTCAATCGTGTATGTGTTATAAAAAATGCAATTTTGTATGTATTATTAATTCTGTATCACATATAATTATGTATTAAGTTTTTAATGTATTGTATTCATAATTGATTATTAAATTATGTATCCTTAAAATTATCAGTTTTTAATTATGTATTGTATTGTATGTATTCTGAACAATTCACACAGCAGCACATAGAGTAGGCTTCTATGTGAATTGTACAGAAAATCCTATACCAACAGTTTTAAACCGTTGGTATAGGTTATGTATGTTTTTTTTTACCAACGGTTCTGAACTGTTGGTACAAAACCTTTACCAACAGTTTAAATCGTTGGTATAATGGTGAATGGAAGACTAAAAAATATATGCCAATGGTTTTGAAACCATTGGCATGTGTGTTGTATAATAACTCTATGTCAACGGTTTTATAAAACTGTTGGGATAGAGTAGATTTCTTCACATATACCAATGGTTTATCTCAAACCGTTGGTATATGTCTATTGTCACGGCTTACTGGGCTACGGTTTCTAAAACCTTTGGTATGATTTATACCAACAGTTTTTCACCCTATACCAACGATTTTCATCAATTGGTATACCTTAAATTTCTAGTAGTGTTTAATTTTCTTTTGAAACTTCTCATCATCAGATTGAGAGATTTTTATCATTTCCAATAAATATAGTTTCACAATCATTTTAAAAAGGAGTGATGTTTCCCCTTCCTTAATAATTCCTATATTCATCTTTATTAAATCTATGAACATAGGATCTTTATAAATCCTTATTTAGGTTATAATTCCATGATCTTTCCTACTTAATGCATCTTCTACCTTATTTTCATTTCCTAGTTGGTAGTGTATTGATCGACCATAATCTTTGAGTAACTCGCTCTATCGTCTTTTCCTTATGTTGAGTTCTTTCTGTGTAAATATGTATTTCAAACTCTTGTGATCCTTATATATCTCACATATTTCACCATAGATATAGTGTCTCTACATCTTTAGAGAAAATATTATGGCTACTAACTCAAGATCGTGAGTTGGATAATTTTTTTCATGAATCTTCAACTTCTTTGATGCATATGCAATAACTTTATCATTTTTTATAAGGACACAACCTAGTCCTTTCTTTGATGCATAATTGTATATCACAAAACCATAATTTCTTGATGGTAGAGTAAAAATAGGTGCATTGACTAATATTCTCTTAAATTCTTCAAAACATTCTACACATTCTTTTGTCCATACAAATTTAACCCCTTTACGTGTGATCTTGGTTAACGGGTTAACCAATTGGGAAAAATATGAACGAAACACCGATAGTAACCTACTAAACCAATAAAACTACATGACTCAGTTATATTCATTAGTGTAGGCCATTATCGTATTTCCTTTATCTTTATAGGATCAACTAAGATTCCATCCTTAGAGATAATATAGCCAAGAAAAGAAATTTATTGAATCTATAATTAACACTTTCTAAATTTACCATACAACTCTTTCCTTCTAAGAGTCTCATGAATAGTCTACAATTGATTCTCATAGTCTTTATATTCTTTATAATATAACATAATATCATCAATGAATACCACAAAAAAAATCAAGATATTCCTTGAATATTCTATTCATCATATCCATAAAAATAGTGTGTGCATTAATAAATCCAAATGGAATTACTGTAAACTCATAATTTCAATACCTCATTCGAAAACTTGTATTTGAAATATCTTCCTTCTTTACTCACAATTAATTATACCTAGAACGAATTTCAATATTCTAAAAATATTTATCTCCCTAAATTTGATCAAATTAATCATCAATACGAGTCATATGAAACTTTTTCTTTATTATAATAGCATTTATTTCTATATAGTCAATGAACATCCTCATGGATCCATCTTTCTTCTTAAAAAATATAATAGAGGCTCCCCATGGAGAAACACTAGGGTAAATAAATACCTTATTAATAAACTCATATATTTGTTTATTTAGATCCACTAATTCCATAGTGTACATTCTATAAGGAGTCTTTGATATTGGTCTTGCATCAAGAATTAAATCAATTGTAAACTCAAATTCACATTCTATGGGCGTCCAGATAATTCCTCAGGAAATATATCAATGTATTCTTATAAAATTGTAACATCCTCACTTATAAGATTTCTTTCATAATACCTAGATGTTTTTTTATCTTCTTCTCTAATAATTTCATTTAATAGAGCTACTAGGGGTGGATCTAGATAAGAATCATATGATGAAGCTTCTTCTTTAGAGATAAGGAATTATACATCTTTCTCAAAAATCATAATTTCCTTCTTCTTACAATAAATGTTTGCATCATATTTTGAAATTCAGTCCATACTGAGTATTATATCAAATTCAACCATATGTATGATGATAATTTCAGAAAATAAAGAACATTTATATGCCATAATGGGTATTACCCGACACATTTTTGTTGCAATGAGACTTCCCTTAAGAGTTTTGACAGAAAACTCCCTTATTAAATCAAAAGGGAAGTGTCTAATTTTCTTGGAAAACTGGGTAGATATAAAAGAATTCAATGATCTAGAATCAAATAAATCATTTTCTAAATTTGAATATAGGATTAATTTAATTTCCACCACATCATTGGGTACTACTTCAGGTTTAGTGATCGCATAAGCTTGGTCATCTCCTCTTGGCCTCTTTTGTGGTAGATTCCCTTAACACTTGGAACATTATTTTGAATAATTATCCATTTATTTATAGTTTATGCTTTTAAAATCATTGATTTGTTTCTTCCTCTTGTATTCATTAGCTCGATTACCCTTTTCTATGAAATTATAACAAGCTCTCATGCCTTTCAAGCATTTCCCGGGATGGTTCTTTCCACAATACTCACATAATGGGAATTTCTTTATTCCCCTATTCTTATTTGATGATTTACTATTTTCATGGTTTTCAAAAAACATCTTCTTATATTAATTTCCCTTGAACATATAGGATCTATAAAATTCCTTCTCTATTTTTATGGCACTAAATAAAATTTCATTATATACTAAAAATGTTTGATAAGTCAGTGCCCTTTATAGACTTGGCTTAAGACCTTCAAAGAAATGATAAATCTTGTTTTCTAAATCACTTATTTAATCTATAGCATACCTAGATATTTTTGTTAAGGTTTCCTCATACTCTGCAACACTCTCTTCTTCCTTTTGATTTAATCTAAAGAGTTTTTTCTTCATTTCAGTTTGTTTCTCACAAGGGAAGTATTTTTTAAATAATTTTTATTTGAAGGTTCTCCATTCCATTTCTTCTATTTCATATTCCTCTTTAGTATTCTGGATCAACAACCATTGTTGATCAGTATCAACCTTGAGTTAATATACTGTTAGTACTACCTTTTCCCTTTCATCACATCCTAATGCCATAAATATCTTTTCAAGGGAATTGATCCATTACTCAGTTACCAATGGACTTGTAGTCCCACTAAAATATAGGGGATTCTTCCACATGAAACTATCCAACATAGGTGTAGTATGGTTACTCTTCATAACATGATTATGTTTTCCTAATATGTTCATGATCTACTAGGCTCCAACACCAACTCTATTGACTTGCTCTATGCAGAAATCCCTACATTTTCTGAAGGTATTGATCCACTTTCTTCCATTAGGTACCATCACTAAATAATGGCACACACTAAGTTAGCTCAAAATAATCATGATTATTGAGCCAAAAAATAACTATAAGTAATTATTATAATTATCATGTTTATTTAACATCTATTTCCCAAGGTTTTTACTAAACCTTCTCTGATACCAACTATAACAACCCTGATACCAATATCCTAGATTCAATAGTTATTTTATTAAAATGGAATAGATACAAGAAATAACATCACCAAGGATCGATTAGTTTATTAGTCTTGAATAACTAGATACAAACATGGTTTCTTTATTACATTGGTAATTAAACATAAAACATAACAAAGGAAAATAAACTGCTTATTTGACACTTATTCAAAGATTGCATCATCATAACCAGATAAATGGAAACAAATAAAAGGGTGAGATCACATGATTAGTAAGGGTTACATACAGTATAAATATGAATCAATAATAATTTAAGCATAATAAATATGGCATAACTAAAAAACACATTCCATTTAATCAATAAACTGAGAATGAAAATGCATCCATAGATTTTGTCATAGTGAAAATATCATGAATGGTAATAACTAAATATTGAATAAAGGGAATGCTTAATTATTTGAAGTCGTGTATATGGAACATGAACTACTACCGTCAAGACCTTTCACAATATGGTTTAATTCTGAGGTTAGAAACCCATCTGATTCTTCTTGGAAACAAACATAAAGGGTTTATCGCCAATTGTTTTGTCTCATGAGATATGTCGATGCATCAAGGGGATATCTATAACCAGGACCCACCCATGTATGCATGTCCAAATCATTCCTCAAATATATAAATGTTTTATTTAATTTACAAAATCAATATTACTTATCAATGAATATTTTTATTGAGTAAAAGATACGGATTTAACATCATTTTCCAATTAGTCAAATAACATTCAAAGTAAACACCATATGTAAAAAAAAGGTTTATGGAGTAGACAATAATCATATCCATGATACAATAAATATAAATATTTAAGATAAATATAATTTCAAATGAAAAATGGTCTCAAAAGGGTATTATATACACCACATAAAAATGATTAGGTGTAAAATACCAAATAAGTCTCAATGAAATGTACATTGAGACGAATACCCTTTCAAGGGTCATATCATTAATGAAATGATTGTATAATTAATATTAAATGTAAATACATATAAAAAAGTGTAAATACAACATAATATAATAAAAATTCATTTTACACATATCATTAGAATGACATAATCAATGAAATAGAAGTTTAACCCAATGAATGAAAATTGAGTTAAGAAATCTCTTACCACTTTGTAATCAATCGAATCGTATGCCCCATAAAATTAATAATCATAAAATAAAGCATTTAATACCATGAATATAAGAAGATTCATGATATGATATATCAATGATTAGTATAAATACACCACACACAATAAATAAGTGGTGAATAAGTCATATCTCATAGAAATAAATGTGAGATGAGAAACTCATTACCTTATGTTTGAAAGTGTTCTTCACTTATAATTAATGTCCAGGATAATCAAATTAGATTCTTTAATTACTTAATTAAAAACCTCTTAAATATAAATTTTATTTATTATAATTTTATTAAGTCCATTTATGGCCATTTTAATGAGTTATAATGTTTAATTTTTTTGTTTTTGGAGCATTTGTTTCATGGTTTTATAGTCAGATCCCTTAAGTATAAATATGGGAGTTCTTGTAAAATGGGAATAACTTATAAAAAAGTGAAATTATTTAGTATTAATAAAATTTAAAAAAAATTAAACGTTCTCATATATCATTTGGTTATATTGTATGAGGATGATTCATTGGATAAAATTTTGATGAAAATGTCTTAATTTATTTTGACAGTTTTTATGACCATCATGAACTTGTGACATTTTATTTAATATTATGTTTATATATTGGTTATAGAATATTATATGAATTTTAATATGTGTATTAAAATCTAATTTAACTATAATAATGGTTTTATGACCATCCTTGAAGGCAGTAATGGAAAATGAAATCTCGTCGTCCACAAAGGCGGTGAATCGACACATCACAGATGATGTTTTCATTTTTAAAATAAAAAGGAGACGAGAAAGGATTTGATGATGTATAATACATTACTATAATAAAATTACAATATATATATATATATGATACTAGATTTTCATTCCATTTTAGATATTATAGGTGAGTACAGAATAATAAAAGAAAAGAAAAGAAAAGAGAAAGAAGGTGTATTTTACCTCTTGAATATCATCTCCTTAGAACCTCCTTAAGACACTTGGATTTGGTCTTTGGGTAATAAAAGAAGGTCTTAGAAATGAGTAAGAGGATTTTGAAGTTAATTGGGTAGAATTTAGACAATATTAAAGGCTTAGAAGGTGTGAGGAGAAGGGGTGGTGAGGGGTGGTATTTATAGGGAGAGGAGAGGGTGTTTTTTTATTATTTTATTCATTATTTTATTATGTTGGCTCAAAACTATCAATAGTGTTGATTATTGTGAATAAGTATGGTAAATATATAATTTGAGTTCAAATTAATGGGTTATTACATCAAAAATGGCTCAAAAATTCATGTATTTAACTTATAATGTTAAATACTATGAATTATTGTATTTCACTATTCACCAAAAATTCAACTATTTCATAAAAATCTCAAAAATTCACCCTAACCATTTTTCAAAATGTAGATTTAAAAAATGGACTCCATTTTATGAAAATAATTTTATAAATATGATAAATTTATTTTTTAAATAAAAACATTATTTATTCGAAAAATATTGATTTTAATATTATAACAGATTTTACGACACTTTTAAAAATTAATTATGGTCTCATAAAATTGTATTATAATTATAATAAAAAAATTAATTTATGAATATATTTTATGAAAATAAATTTTCTTTTAAATAAATATATTATTTATAAAATTGTGAATAAACTTTTTCATTTCACAAAAATACCAACACTTAATTTATAATTTTTTAAAACATTTATTTACTTATTCCATGATATAAATATATCATATTTTTATTTATGAGATACCTAAATTTTATTTATACTTTCATATGTGATTTTATTATTCTAATGGTTGCATTACTATTCTTAACAATCACATTACTATTTCAATGGTCATGTTAATATTTAATATTATATCATAGTTCATTTAAACATGGTGTTGTGTGCAACGTAATATATAAAATTAATTAAATTTATTTAAGAATATGCATACCATAAAATCTTGGAATGTTATAATAGATTTTTTTGGGATGTAGCAGGTGATCGATAGCTTTTGGTTCATGTGTTATAGTGATGATGGATAAAGCTCGTTTACTTTTCGTGAGGGGATGGATGTTGGGATTTTCTTTTTTTGTTTAATTTGTTCATGTCATGTATTATTTCACCTTAAACATCCACATTTCTGTTTATCTTTTTTGTATCATGTCAAACTTTTCATTAAATTTTGATTATATATATTTTTGTAATGTTAAGTTAAAATTATTTTAGTTTCTTTATAGATTTTTGTGCTTTGTTTATATTGATATAACTCATTTGGATCGGTTTATGTTCAAAAATGTTTATTTCAAATGGATGGCCTATCTAACTTACATAATGGTCATGTTGTATTTTTTGATGAAATCCTTATTTTTAATTCATTATTTTATTAGGTAAAATCATTCCCATTTGGGTATGTTTTGATCCCTCAACACTAGTTATCAGCCCGTGGTGATTGAGAATGCACTTCGGGCCATGCCACAGACCAACTTGGGTACCAAGTCAGGGTATCCTGGGTTGGTTTGTGACATGTTTCATTCTGGTTGAAATTTATTTTTTCTCCTATATGTGATAAATTTCATTTTATAAAATATGTATCATTGTACACAAAATTTTTCCCTTCTATTACATGAGATAAATTCCCTTTCTAAAAAAGATATAAATATACATTAAATGTATCTTAAATAGTAAATGAAATAAATTTCCTTTTTGAAAAGATACATTATTGTAGGTGAAAATTCTCTCATATCATACATATGATAAATTTAATTTTATTCAATATGTACCACTTTACATAAAAATTATATCATCTCAAAGATGAGATAAAATTCATTTTTAGAAAAATATAAAATAGTATATAAGATTAATCTAATCACACGCATGAGATAAATTTCATTTTTAAATGATGTATCATTATAAATAAAATTTATGTCATCTCATATGTGAGATAATTTTTTTTTATAAAATATATATCACTGTATATAAAATTTAACTCATTTCATACATGTGATAAATTTCATTTTTTATAAGATGTGTTGTAGATGGAATTTAAGTCATCTTATACACATCATATATATCAATTTATAAAATATATATCATTACATGTCAAATTTATCACATATCATACATATTTCATTTTTTAAATAGGTGTCATCATATTTGAACTCTATTTTATCTTACACTTCTATACATAATTTATCTATGTACAGAAAATTTATTTTATATTTTACATGACATAAATTCCCATTTTTTAGAATATAACATATTGCATGAAATTTATCTCATCTTTTATCATGTTGAAAGTTTTTTTGTAAAAATATAAAAGAAATTTATTTCAAATTTTACATTTAATAAATTTAATTATATATGTGTGTGTGTGAAAATATATAATTTGACCATTGTTACATTTATTTTTCCCTCCTAAAAAAATCAACGCATTACCTTTTCATAATAAATTTTTATAATTGTTTAAAATAATATTTTATTTAAAGACATTTTATATCTCATTTTTACACCCAAACTAAAGTAAAATAAATAAATAAAATTATATACATTTATTGAATGAAAAAAATATCAATACAAATATGAAACATTATTATTTTCACTATTTTATTTTTTGGGGGTTTGTATAATAATAATATATAATACAAAGTGTATAAAAAATTTAGGAAAAAATGTTTTTATTTTTAAATTTTTTTATAAAATTTATCTTATTAATTCAAATAAAATATTGTTTTTATAAACATATAAAATATATATAAACAATAGGGTGTGTAAAAATAATAAAAATATGAAAAATAAGATGCAGAAGTAATAGACATATGTAAGGATAAATTTAAAAAATAATAATAAATTATAAAATAGAAATGAATTTTATAAAATGTTATTTTATTTAAAAATAATAACAAAAGAGATATTTAAGAAGATATAGGGGATAAATTCAGGTGTAATTTCTCCTCTAGAATTTTTACAACAAATGAATAAAAATCTACCTAACCTTTCAATAATTGGGGAGGATTATTTGTAATAAAGTGACGCAATTTATGATGGAATGAGAGAAAAATGGTATGGGGGTGAGAGATCAAAGTTTTATAATTTGATTAGGTAGCATAGTGTGTTTAAAATAGCATTTTATCCTCTCCATGTCATGGAGGATTCGATACACATTTTTTTAGAACAAGTTCAATAGAAAATTTGACTGTTCAATAAAGATTATTATTTTTTAAAAAATAGGTTTTAGAAATTAAAAATAAAATAAAAAAGGTTTAAGGTTTATTATATTTTTAAAAATAGGTTCCATGATGCGCGAAACTCATTCACACAACTTCTCTCACCAAGGAAACTTGAATGAGGTTGACGCTTCCTTTATACTATATAGGAAGCATGAATCCTATGAATTCTCTACACTCGATGTGTGAACAGTGTTCACAACTCCTTTTTATTTTTTTAAAATTTTAACTTATATTATTTCTTTTGTTTATATATATTTGAAGGGGGATGGGGTTCAACATGTTCTCCCATGGATTTTATTGTTATGGTGCTTAAACCCTGCTTTATTTGATGGATTTTCCTCATGATTCAATGTATGATCTTAAGGAACTCCTTGTTAAAGGGAGTTGTAATGATCATCCTTAAAAAGGTGACACTCTAGAGGAAGATGATTTAGATTTGAACTAGAAGAAAGAAATTGAGATTGGTTCTTGACCTTTTTCATCTTACAAGGACTCAATAATCAAAAGGATTTTAAAAGGGGGTTTGATAGTTTATGTAGAGGTGAATTATAATTCATTTTCTGAAAGATTAGTGATGTGTAAGAATTTTATTTTTGGAATGCTTGTTCTTCCTAGGGGAGAAAATCCATGGTGTCGGGATGAGCTAGAAAGTAAAATATATTCCTTATGGGGTTTTTCTAATTGGAATTGTGCCTCGCTTGGGAATGTCTTATATCACTACTATTTTACTTATAAGGATCTTAAAAAAGTCTTGGTATGGAATCCCGCCTTCTTATTATATAACTTTTCATTACATTGTATAAAATAGAGGATCTTTTAAATTTTTATTTTCCTAGAAACAAGGTACATAAAACATGAAAACATAAAATATTATTATAAACAATTTGAAAGGATTATTCATTGATTAATACTAAGTACATTTAATACATATCATAACCTGGGGATATACATCAAAGTAAAGGGTGAGCAGAAACCCTAGTAAGGGAAAAATGAAACAGTTTACTAGTGATCTTGAGGAATATCAATAAGAACTTGAATAATATCATAAAGACACGATTAAAGGAAAAAAGAGAAATATAATTGTAAAAATAACATGAATTGTTACATGTAAATTTTGTTACAACATTTAATTGAGTCATTCATAATCATATCACCAAGGTTTTTCAATGAGGTGTCATAAAAATTACCACGGTTATTCACCAAGGTATTGTAAAACATGTCATCTTTAGAGATTAAATTCTTTACCTGATGAATTAGAGAGATATCATGGAACACAATTAATATGTATTAATTAATGTTATACACATATATAATAATAAAACATTTCATAAATAACCCATGGGGAATAAAATAAATGGGTTTCATATCAAAATCATGGAATTTTTTTCAAAGTGCTTAAAGAAATGATCATTTTGTCATTTATAACCCACAGAAATGGAATGAGGGTTTTATGTATGTCAATTCCAGAATAAAATAATCATTTTTAAATCTTGGTAAATACCCCTATAAAATAAATAGGTTCAAGTATTATCATAAAGAAAATAAAATAATTTTTTGAGAAAAAGAGAGAAATTTTGAGAAGAAAATTCAACAGCATAACGGATATGAAACATGGTTTTAGAAAACATTAAAAAGAGAGTGGAAAAGGATCTAACATTCATAAAATAATCTTAATATAGTATTGGGATATAATAAAATGGTCATAAAAACATAGTATGGAAATTTTAAGGACAAACCACGTAAAAAAGGGAACTTGAAAGGAAAAGAGAAGTTGAGATTTCCCTTACTTTGAAGAGTGACTCCTAAAACTCAAAGATCAGGACCTTGAGGGCTTGAGAACGCCTTGGTAATAATAATTGGGAGGTAATAATATCATAGATTAGTAGATAATTAATTTTTAATGAAATCTAGTGGATATATAGGTGGGTATTTATAGAAAAAGTGAGGGAGTTTTTTATTAATTTTCTTGGACACCTCGGTAGTGGTATTTGTAAGACCATGGAATTTCCCATGGTATTTACCCATAGTATTGGCCACTTGGGACACCTATTATCATATTTTACTACACAGTAGTAGACCATAATTCTATATTAATTATTACATTATTATTATGTCATTAAACGTATCGAAAAACTCCAACTGTATTTTTACTATTCATGAAAAACTAAAGTATTTTAGAAAATTATCATAAATTCACACTAACCTAAAATCAATGTTATGATTTAAAAAATGGAATTTATTTTATCATAGTAATTATATAAATATGAAAAAAATTACTTTTTAACTTTAAAATACTTATTTATTAAAAATAATAATGGACATAAAATGTATAGTAAAAATGCATAGTAAAATGTATGACACTTAAAAAAATTATTTTATCATTTGTAATTAAATAAGAGTGTTTATATACTAATATTTCATTATAATAAACATTATTAATAAAACCTTAGTTTAATATAATAATTTATATCTCTCTGAAAAGTATAATTTTTAATCGAAAAATCAATTTATCAAATTCCATCTCAATTTTTAAGAAAATTTATTCTTAAAATGAAAATGATGGGATAATAATTTTATTTAAACAAATGTATTACACATTAATTAACTAAGGCCTTGACACATAACCCCTTATAACACCTACATATGACCTAAGGGTAAGGTGTGCGATGGTGATAGACTCTTGGAGTGGCTTGGGTAACATCGTCTGAGTGGTAATCTCCACTAACTTGAACTTGTCTCATAGGAAGTTTTGTTCAAGCTTAACATGTTGAATCTCAGCTTGGGATTGGTCAAGATCAAAGCCCAGTGACACTACCTCCTTCCCAAGCTCTGACAAATGGGCTTCGTACGACACGACTTTATTGGATGAGGCCATCGACTCTTCTTTCTGCACTAATTAACCATTATCATTTCTATTTATAATACTAATTATAACATAAAAATTATTATTAAGATTATTGTTTCTAATGGTCATATTGGCCAATGGTCATAATTGACCAACATTCATATAACGGTTTAAATCCAATGGTCACATTTCAATTATTCTCACTTCATTATTAAAGGGATATAGTTTTTTTGAGTAAAAAATAATATAACACACATTTTGAAGAAATAATTATCATTCTAAAAGTTCATGCCATTACATTCTTCCCCCCTTAAGAAATTTTATCCCCAAAATTTTAACTTGTGCACTCGAAAGAGAAAAGTTGTGGATAATTCGGCCTCATTGTCTCCTTTAGTTCCCACATAGCTTCTTTATATTTTTTTGTTCCTCCACAACACTTTAACAAGTTAGGTAGTCTTATTGTGTAGAACCTTGTCTTTACAGTACAAGATCTCCACTGGATGCTCCTCATAAGAGAGTTCATGTTTCAGTTGTACCACTTCATGATTCAGTACATGTGAAGGGTCGGGTATTTACTTCCTCAAGAGAGATATGTGGAAAACATCATGAACTTGAGCTAGGTTTTGTGGAAGTGAAATTTGATGGGCCACTAATCATATGATATCAAGGACTTAATAGGGTCCAATGTACCTAGGGATGAGCTTCCCTTTCTTCCCATACCAAATGACTCTCTTCTAAGGTGAAATTTAAAGGAATACTTTGTCGCCAACATCAAACTCCAAGTCCCTTTTATGGTTGTCAGCATAGCTCTTCTACTGACTCTAAGAAGCCTTTATGTATTGTTGGATGGCATGAAATTTTTTTGTCATATCTTTCACAAGATCATTCCTAATAATCTTTCTCTCATTAGCTTCCTCCCAACAAGTAGGAAATCTACATCGCTTCCCATATAGAGCTTCATAGGGTTCCATTTGAATACTTGAATGGAATTTTTTGTATGAGAACTCAACTAATGGGAGGTGTTGATCCCATCCACCTTTAAATTCCATTGATCATGTTATTAACATTTCCTTAAGTGTCTAAATAGTATTTTTATATTATCCAACAGTTTGTGGGTGATAGGCCATGACTGAAAATTAATTTTTTATTAAGATAGACCCCCTTTTAAGGGCTAAAGGGGAACCCTCCATGAAATCAAAGACTTAAACAAAAAAACGGCCCCAACGGTCCAAAATTCCAAGACCATAAATAACCCAAACTATAAGAGAAAGCCCCTCCCATCATCAAAAAACATTAATTCTAGTTTCCACCTTTCATCGCTGCTCGGCAAGCTATCTCGTTCAAAAGTGCACAGGCCTGGTACCGATGTCCATATCCATACCCTCTCAAACATCTAATTCTGGATAGCAATGGTACAGTGGAAACTCCTTGCCCTAAAACTCATCTGGATCAGCCTCTTGTAGATGATCTAGTTGTAAAATCCCTTGAATCGCAGACTACAGAGGTCAAAGCAAAACAATGTAGTATGAAAATCATACCAAAAAGA
The DNA here is from genome assembly GCA_963277665.1 of Viscum album. Classification (NCBI taxonomy): domain Eukaryota; kingdom Viridiplantae; phylum Streptophyta; class Magnoliopsida; order Santalales; family Viscaceae; genus Viscum; species Viscum album. The sequence goes on from OY728123.1 coordinate 1,387,435,508, forward strand.
AAAATTAATCCACAAAAAGAACACCAACACCACTAATTCCATAGATAAACTTCATACTTCCAACATCAATGCCTCTATGACAAATCTAATTCACAGTCAGCAAATTGAAGACTAAAAACCTCACCATATTGACCCACCCGAACACCAGAACACACTAGAAGAATGTATCCAAATCTATCACGAACAGCGGACCCAAATCCAAAATACACAAATTCACCCAAATCCAAAACACGAATAATATCACATCCAAATCTAAAATACAAAGCCAAAAATCAAAGTTCAAAACCATCACCACATTAATAGATACCTGAACACCATAGATCACCTGAAGAAGTCCCTGCTACAAGACAGATCCTAAATCCCATTTTCGTTATCCAGATCACACACGTACACCAATGAACCACCCAACGCACACACAGGAGACTAGGTGGAAACCCTCATAACACAGAAGTTGGATATCAAATGTTGGACCATCACTGTGCCGCCATGGGAATTCCTAGACAGTGAAGGTGGAATGGGGTAAGAAATAGGCCAGTAATGATGATAAATACTGATATGGAAAAGCCCACAAAGTCTCACGACACCACCGTTGAAAGAGGAACTTCCACCACGAACTAGATGAGCAAATATGTCAAGGAGGGGAGCCAAAATGACCCAAGATGGAGGGGAGGAAGGTTGCAAAAGGGGAAACCCTAGTGAAGCAATTCCCATTATGGTCTCATCCAAGCTCCTTCATTAATCAAGAATTCAATTCCCCTATGTGATAGGTCATGATGAAATTCAATTCAGTATTCAGAGCATGTTGAATACTTCTCTATAATTTTGATGTGAACCTTATATCATGATCAAAATATGATAGAGAGTGGTACCCCATGCAGCCTTACCAATTTCTGTACATAAATCCTAGTAATTTTATCAAGAGATAAATCTTCTCTAATAGATATAAAATGGTAATTCTTTGTGGGATGGTCCACTATAACCCATATTACATTATTTCCTTTGGATTTTTTTGGGAGACCAGTGACAAAGTCCATAGTGATATTGTCCCACTTCCATGCTGGTGTGGGTATTGGTTTTAATACCCCTTTAGAAATTTGTCACTCTAACTTTACTTTTTGACACACTAGGAACCTTGTAGTGTAGTCGAAAATCTTTATTTTCATGTTATCCTACCAATAATTATCACGAATGTCCCTATACATTTTAGTAATTCCAGGATGTATAGAGAATGTATAGTTATTAGCTCCATCTATCAACTCCTTCTTTATTTATGGAATGGATGGAACATGTAGCCTTGTATGAAATTTTAGTACACCTCCTTGATCAATATTGAACTCAGAAAACTTCCCATTCTTCACAGCCTTTATCTTCTTCTGTAATAAAGGATCTTCCCTTTGATATTTTTTGATCTTATCTAGTAATTATGTTTGATAAATCATTTAGAATAGGGTCAATGATATCCCTTCCCTTACAATTCCCATGTCTAGTTTTACTAGGTATTTGATCAAAGGATCTCTTTGAATCCTCTTCATTTCCATCACAATAGGATCTATCCTACTTAATGCATCAGTGACTTTGTTTTCTCTTCCAAGATGATAATGAAATGAACAATCATAGTCTTTAAGAATTTCCAACCATTTCTTTTGTCTCATATTCAATTCCTTTTTCATGAAAATATATTTCAAACTTTGATGGTCTGTATATATATCACATTTCTTCCAATAAAGATAGTGAATCTATATCTTTAGAGCTAAAACAATGGAATCTATCTCCAGTTCATGTGTAGGATAGTTTTCTCATGAGGCTTCAGCTATCGAGATGCATAAGCAATCACCTTATAATTTTTTATGAGGACACACCTAATCCCTTTCAGAGATGCATTGCTAAAAATAATGAATCCTTCTCCGATAGAGGGTAGAGTTAACACGGGTGCAGTAACCAATCTCTTCTTATACTCTTGGAATGTTTCTTCACACACTTTTGTTTGGGTGAACTTGACCCATTTTTGAGTTAAATTTGTTTTTGTATTATAAAGTCATGAAATTTTTTTCACAAACCTCCTATAATATCCCTCTAAACCAAGGAAACTATGAATCTCAGTTACTTTTGTAGGATGAGGCCACTCTACTACAACCTTTGTCTTTTTAGGGTCAACTTAAATTATTTCATTGGTTACAATGTGCCCCAAGAAAGAAACATATTGTAACCAAAATTAACATTTGTTGAACTTTCCAAATAGCCTCTCCTTCCTTAGAATTTTCAATATAACCCTTATATGATCCTCATGCTCTTCATGAATTTTGGAATATATCATAATATCATCAATAAAAACTAAAAGAAAATTATCAAGGTAGTTATTAAAGACTCTATTCATCAAATCCATAAAAATAGAATGAGTACTAGTCAAGCCAGAGGGCATAACAACAAAATCATAATGCCCATATCTTGATTGGAAGGCAGTATTTGGAATATATTCTTTCTTTACCCTTAATTGATGATAACCAAATAAAAGATTAATCTTAGAGAATAATTGATCCATGAGAAGTTGGTCAAATAAATCATCAATTCTTAGAATAGGGTACTTTTCTTCACTATGATCCCATTAAGTTCTTTATAATCAATGCATAACTGCATTGATTCATCCTTCTTCTTCACAAAAAGAACAGGTTCTTCCCAAGGAGACACACTCAGTAGGATAAACCCCTTCTCTAAAATATATTGGAGTTGTTTCTTTAATTCCTCTAGCTCTACATTTTCCATTATATATGGGGTATTTTAAATCATCTTGGAACTGGGCATGATCTCAATGGATAACTCTACCTCTCTTTCTATGGGAGATCTAGGTAACTCCTCAGGAAATACATCAATGTATTCCTGAACAATGGAGACATTCTCTATTTTTATACTTTAATTTACTTCTTCATATTCACTAATAGTTTCCATAAATAAAGCTATGGGTGGTGCTTCAAGACAAATATCAGGTCGAGATATCTCTCCTTTGAAAACAACTTTAGGTTGTCCATTCAAGACTACTGATATTTCCTTACTTGTGTAGTTGATCTTAGAATTATACTTTGAGAGCCATTCCATCCCTAGTATAATTTCTAATTTCAAAATGGGAAGGACTACTATATTTTCGATGAGATTGTGCTCACCAAAGTGAATAATAGAGTTTCTATACAATATTGATTCTTGGATAATCCCTCCAAGATTCATGACTGATAACTCTACTTCTATCAGTTTAGGGATTGATTCTATATTCTTTTTAAACTTGGAGGAAATAAAGGAATGTGTATAACAATAATCAAACAAATTACTTTCTAGATTTGAGAGAACAACAAGAGTACCTACCACCACATCATTTGGTGCTTCAATTTCATCCATCATGATAGAAAAATCATGACCCTTCTCCCTTGGCCTATTTTGGGGTTGGTGGTGATTCCCCTCCATTAACTTTGAATTTGGATAGTGATTAGAAAATTGCATGAGCTATCCACACTTGAAGTATTGGACTTTAGGTAGGTTCTGCACCATCTTCCCTTTGTCTTTAGTGTTGAGAAGTTAATCCTTCACCTCACTATGATAGTTCTGAGTGATATGGTCATATCTTCCACACTTGTAACATTTCCCACTCCTGAGAAAGTAGTTACTTGAATGTTTATTCCCACACTTATTACACATGTAAAGTTTCACTTTATTTCCTCCCATTCCTTGATCAAAGATCCTCCCTAATCTTGGCTCCAAATATCTCTTCTTTTCATTAGATTTATGAGACCATTGTGTCTCACTGAACTCTAGCTTGACCTTCATAGCACTTTTTACTATCTCTTCATAGCTGTCATAGTTTCGATTGGAAATATTCTTCTATAGATGGGTTCATAGTTTACTAAAGAATCTATCAACCTTTCCATTAGGATCCATTACAAAGCTAGAGGTGTAGATATAAAGTCTTGTGAAGTTCATCTCATAGCTTCCCATATATTCATTCTCCTTATGCTTCAACTCTATGAATTCATTCTCTATTTTTGTTCACATCGAACAGGGGAAATATTTTTTGAAAAAGGATCCCCTAAACTCTTACCACTCCATAGCTTCAATATCCCCTATTGGATTCGTATTTTTTATCATTTACCACCACTGATAAGCTTCTCCCTCTAAGCGGTAAGCATCCATGGTGAATTTCTCTTATTCTGAACAACAGAATACGAAAAAGATCTTTTTGATAGATCTTATCCATTGTTCAATAATCAATGGGTCATTAGATATACTGAATGAAGGCGTTCGTTGACATATAAATTACTCAATGGAAATTTATTCCCTTTGAGGTGAATCTGGTCTCTTATCTTGGTTCAAATTATTTCCTATAACTAGATTCAGTTGATTCATCATTCTCATGAAGTTTTCCACTCTTTCTTCCATCAGAAGTCCGTCAACACTGGGTCTATTGCGTTCATCATTTACGTGATTTCTCGTATTTCCCACCATTTTCTAAAAGAATAAAACCTTAGTGAGAAACGTGTTTAATTTAATAATATTATGATACTAAAATAATTTCATGCCTTAAAACACAATTATTAAATATGTTATTCTTTAACAAAAATTATATTTTCTATAAATCCTTCGTAATAGTTCATAAAAATCTTTTTATTAACCAAACATATCCCCTGGGAGTGTCAAACCAAGAGTGCATCAAGTCCTGTTGTCATGCACCAGTTCCCTTTTGATTCTATCTTAAAGTGGTGTTTTTGGGTTTTACCCCTAGATACATTTATACCAAAGCCACATCCACTTTTTTGTATCCATATAGGGATTTCTTTTCTCTGAAACCACTTAATTAATATTTCACCAAAATACAAGGATGTTTTCCTATATTTTAACTTGTACTAAGTTTATTCATAAATTTTTCAAATCTTAATTTTCAAAAATAACTAAAACATACTTTTATACCAACTATGGAATCCTTCCTTTTTATTACATAACTTTTCATTGCATTGTACAAAATAGAGGATCTTTTAAAGTTTAGTTTCTTGGAAATAAGGTACGTAAAACATGAAAACATAAAATATTATTATAAACAACTTTAAACTTTTATTCATTGGTTAATCCTAAGTATATTTAATAAATCACATAACCTAGGGACATACATCAAAGGGTGAGAATAAGGCCCAGTTAGGGGGGAAAAGGAAACAGTTTACAATTGATCTTGAGGAATATAAATAAGAACTTGAATAATATCATAAAGAAATGAGAAAGAAAAAAAAGAGACATGTCATAGTAAAAATAACATGAATCATGACATGTAAATGTGGCTAAAACATTTAATTTAATCATTCAAAATCATATCACCAAGTTTTATCACCGAGGTGTCATAAAAATACCAAGGTTATTCACCAAGGTATCATAAAACATGTCATCTCTAGAGATTAAATTATTTACGCAATGAATTGGAATGATATCAGGGAAAACCCTTCATATGTATTAATTAATTTTAGATATATATATATATATCATAAAAAACATTTCATAAATAACCCATGGGGAATAAAATAAATAGGTTTCATATCAAAATCATGGCATTTTTGTAAGTACTTAAAGACATGGTCATTATATCATTTATAACCCACAGAAAGGGAATGGGGGTTTTATGTATGAAAATTATAGAATCAAATAAATCATTTTTACATCTCGTTTAATACCCATATAAAATAAAGAGGTTTTGGTATTTACATAGAGAAAATAAAATAATTTCTTGAGAAAAAGAGAGAAAATTTGAGAAGAAAATTCGCCAGCATGACAGGTATAAAACATGGTTTTATAAAATATTAAAAAGATAGGTGAAAAGAGTATAGCCTTAATAAAAAACTATTAATAAATTATATGGATATAATAAAATGTAAAAAATAACATAGTATGTAAATTTTAAGGACATACCACATAAAAAAGGAACTTGAAAGGAAAAGAGAAGTTGAGATTCCCTTACCTTGAAGAGTGACTCCTAAAAATCAAAGATAAAGACCTTGAGGGCTTGATGAAACCTTGGTAGGACTACTTGGTAGGTAATACTATCAAATATTCATGGATAATGACTTGGAAATTAAATCTAATGGAGAAATGGGTGGGTATTTATAGCAAAAGTGAGAGAGTTTTTTATTAATTTCCTTGGACACCTTGGTAGTGGTATTTGCCCATGGTATTGGCCACTTGGGACACATATTATCATATTTCAATCCACAAGATTAGACCATCATTTTATATTAATTATTACATCATTATGATGTCATTTAACATACAGAAAAACTCAAACTGTATTTTTACTATTCATGAAAAACTAATGTATTTTAGAAAATTCTCATAAATTCACCCTAACCTAAAATAGATGTTTTGATTTCAAAAATGAAATTTATTTTATCATAATAATTCTATAAATATGATAAATTGTATTTTTTACTATAAAATACTTATTTATTAAAAATAATAGTGGACAGAAAATGCATAATAAAAATGCATTGTAAAATTTCTGAAACCTAAAAAATATTCCATAATTTTTAATTAAACAAGAGTGTTTTTATAATAATATTTAATTATAATAAACATTATTAATAAAACCTTAGTTTAATATAATAATTTATATCTCTTTGAAAAGTATAATATTTACCCAAAAAATCAATTTATAAAATTACATCTTAATTTTTAAGAAAAATATAGTGGCCCAAACTTAAAATACATGGATATTACACCATTTTAGATGAATATTCAGTAAATTACAATAATAAATTCCTAAGGACCATGATATTTTAGTGTCTTTGGAAATTTGGAAACAAAATATTCTATCCTGGTGAAAGATCTTCAACATCTCCCATAAAGATCTCCACCTTTAGTACTTCTATCTAAAACATTTATTCATATCCTAGAGAAAAGAAATATAATAAGGAGTGGGCTCAGATACTTAGTAAGGGTAAATAAAGGACATGCATAAACATAACATGAACAAAGTGTATGGAATTTGAGCATAACATTTGAAGATCATACCCAGCATATTAGAGATCATAATAAAGATTAGTAATTCATATGACATGGATCATAATAGAATTAAGATCATAAGTCATAAAATAACAACATAGGATTAAAACATGGAATTTCAGGAAATGCATAAACATATAATATGATTTCCATAGTAGTCAAGGGATCACTTCCAAGGCCATCTTAATGGATGAAGTTATTTATCGAACTGGGTTCACACCCTGTTATATCCCTGTATTACTAAACTGAGTTCACTTCTCATTCCAACCCTATATTACTGAACTAAGTTCACTCCTATTTCTAGACCTATATTATTGAACCGAGTTCATTTATCATTCCATACCTATAATACTGAACCAATTTCATTTCTTATTTCAACCCTATAATATTGAATCGAGTTCATTTCTCATTCCATCCATGTCTATCTAATGAGATATAAATTTTTACCCAGTGCATTTGAGGGAGATATAGGTCCCACACATTTTAAGGGTCGGTGTCCTGAGAACCAACTGTTTTATACTTTGATTACATGAATGTTCACTTATTATATATTGTTCATTGTTCTGCATGACTATAATATAATAATGTCCTGGAATATTTGTTGCATTGATAAGTTCATGGAAGATCCCCGCTATGATGAGAACCTTGAAATGCTATAACAATATTCTTAAATAAAGTTCTACGGTTAGATGACATACTATGATAGGACACATGGTATACAGACCGTCATGTGCGAGTACTCGTAAGAAGAAGAGACTCTCTCTCATGGAGTTCGCACTTGGTAATCTCCAAGATGAGAGATTATGAGAACAGACCCGCTAGTAGCAATTCTGCATGTCTTGGTGTCATCGGACATTGCTATCTAGGAGTGTGTGTAATGATATTTAGACTGGAATATTATCATTAGCTCATGTCATGACTTGCGCACTTAGATTTACTGACGAAAACCGTCACGTAGACAGTTGGCGGGAAGTAGGGTATGTTGGGTGCATCACGAGTGACATGTTGTTAATGGATAAGTTGAGGAAGGATTTGTCCCTTACATTTATGGAAGTTGATATCTCGGCCCTTTTATTGAAATAGAACTATCACATTAAATTTCATTTCCATGGTGTGAACGACGAGTTTATTTCAGGTAGTCAAAGAACGACAGATCAATCATATAGGTTTATGACAATGCCATGAAACCTGCTTGATGAGATATCGAGACAAAGGGATTAAATTACACATTAAGCATTCGTATGAGGTGATACGTCAATGTGGTGTCAACTTCTTTCTCTTGGGTGCCTTGACCCATTTCTAAATAGTAATCTTAGACTTTATGTCAGCTCGCTTAATGCCAACGAGAAAGAGGCCTAGAGGGTCACACACTAAGTGTATTCAAGTATCTCAAGTAGAATAAAGATTATTCCCATACGTGGTTTAATAATTATTCAAGAAAGCCTAAATCGTTTTAACGATGGAGGAAGAAGGAAATGAAAAACAAGATATACACGCCGTGTATTAAAGATTACACGCCGTGTAGTTTTTCATGGAAAACAAGTACACGCCGTGTATTAATAAATACACGCCATGTAGTTTTCTTTATGGAAAGGAAATAAATAAATGAAAACAAGATATACACTCCATGTACATTGAATGTACATTCCATGTAGTTTTCAATGAAAAACAAGTACATGCCGTGTATTTATTAATACACGCCGTGCAGTTTTTCCAGTCGGTATTTTGATGATATAATATTGTTTTAAATGATATTTATTATAATCAGCATGGGCGCATGTCAAGGAATTAATTATTCGACATGGGGGTTTTAAATGAGAGTCAATGAAATAAATAAAACTTGTAACGCGTTTATTTATTGTCATAACTCTACAACCTCAAACATGATTATAAATATCCTCACAACCCCAACTATTTTCCTACACACAAGAGAATCGTTGTGCACAACAATTCTGGAGAATTCTTTCAAGGATGAAAGAACCTCTTCCTCCAAGAATTCTCTCAAGACCGAGAGAGATCCTCTTCCATCGGATCAAGATGATCTAAGGCGGACAACGTAAGCAAAGGATTCTCCACGCTAGCACCTGGAGAATCATTTGGCGACGTCCATAGATACGAGGTACACGTGTGGATCACCGCTAGAGGGAGTCTACACTTGGCTTCTGCGATGCAACGACGGATCACATCGACAACTTGATCAAGAACATCAACGAAGAAATAACACCCAAAATTTATTTCTTTATAATTAATTAAATTAATTATAATCAACCTGTAACGATCCTTATTTTTGGTTCTGGGACAAACCTTCTTCTTTGTTTTTTTTTGTGATTCGATCCGTGGAGACTGGCGTTTATCATCGTATTGATCCTGGATTGATCATTTCTAATGAAAAAAATCCAAGTGGGCACATCCACCCATGCGCTTCCACTGCACCTGGAACCTTCAAATGGTATCAGAGCGAGGTTACAATGTTGATTATAGTTATTTAATTTTCTTTGATAATTTACGCATTTATATTTGATTCAATTTGAAATATATCATTCTATTAATCTGAATAAACGAGATCTATTCCTCCTCCTTCGTTTCTCAATTCATATAACAGAAACAACCTTTTAATTTTAATTTTTGATTAAAATAAAAATGAGGAACTCATCCGGAGGAGCCGCTCTTTCTGTCTGTACAACACAGGATTACACGGTGTGTAATTAAAACTACAAGTCGTGTACTTAGGTTCAATAAAATGGCACTTGTCCGCCAAACCACGCCATGTGAATTGAATATGCCTAAGTATTAATCATGTCGTGTTGACCAGAATTGAACGCAGCGTGGAACCGGAATACACGGCGTGTATGTTGGAGAAACACACCGTGTAGTCCATTCCGGACCAGGTGAAACCATGTACAAGGATAAGTTGTGTACCGCGTACACAGGATTTCCAAGCTGATTACTGCGTAACAAGGAAATACACGCCGTGTATGATTCATCTACACGCCATATACTCCAAAATTTCCAAAGTAGAGAAAACATGCCAAAGCCCCTGGCGTGTACTTTGGATAAAGGGTGAAAAGAAATAAACGTTGTGTAAATATAAACTACACGCCGTGTACTTTCAGGAAATTTCACCAGGTTTCCTCCAAAAGTACAAAGACTTATACAAGGAATATGGATGAAAATAATCTCAAGAAATTTCAGAAATGAATTTAAGATAAAGAATTGATTAATTATAAGATCATAATTAATTGAATTCGAGCGTGGCTTATATTAAATGAAAGAATGATTAAAATAATTTGAATTCTAAATATTCATAAATGTCGTTTCATGCTATGGATGATCATGAGCTAGACCAAAGAACCTTTGTATGTGTATGGTTTCATTTAAATTTATTTAATTTAAATTTGTTGGCCTGCGAGCCTTCTTCCAATAAAATGTAGGGCATGTGTGCCCATAGTTTCTTTAATGTAAACCCGTATAATGGATGTTCTCCCAAGACAGAGGAGACGGTTCAAATCCCGAAGCCGAGGCGAAACAGACGCAAGAAGATACAAAGGTGGACAGGTGGGAGCTGCAAAACACGAACCATCGGGTTTAAGGTGTTTTTCCCTAGGTCAGGGTTTGCTTATCAAATCGCTAGATAATCTAACCAATAGAAGCTCGTGATCATGCCATCTTATTTTATTTCTGTCTGATTGCATAGTTTATTTATTATTTATGTGTTGTCACAATCACATAATTAATGAGCAAGCATGCAAAGATGGAATAAAATAAAAACTGGACTATGCGTAAATATTATCGGATCATGGTTAATCACTTAAGCAAGAATCGCTTGATATTAACAAGCATGTGATAATGAAAAACTATGCATAAATAATAAAATCCCTCAAATACCATATTAAGTCAGACCAATACTTCCATTACTTGATTAAGGGCAAGACTCAATAAAACTATGTGTTTGACCAACCCTTGTTGGGACACTTACTTTTATAAAGGAAGCCCTTATGAAAGGTTTCAGGTTGACTTAACCATATTACATCAAGAGAGGTATCCCTTGCTAGACTTGAAGTAATATTGGAGGCAAGAGTTGAGGAAATCCAAGTCAGGATTTTAGGACTGGGGAGTCCACTCAACAGATCAAGGAACTGTAAGCTCACAGTTGGAAAATATATTCCTACCTAAATACCTTCAAATAGCTTGACCAACCCTTTTTGGGGTTATGCGAAGGGGAATATGGATCCTTGCCACTAGAATGTAAAAGAAACTGGACATTCCGAGTTCAATGGTGAGGGACATTAAAACTTGATAAAATAATGGGAGTCTTAATAAAATTTATTATTTCTCATAAAATGTAATCAAGAAATTACTAATAAATTTGCTCTTTCAAATTGTATAATCAAGATGATAAACTCGTCAACCACATTTTCTCTGCGATCAATTCTGGATAAAGACAATATCCTCACCGGCAGTAACTTTCAAGAATGGTTTAGGTGCCTTCAGGTTATCCTACGCCATGAACGAAAGTTTTACATGCTAGAGTCCTCGCTTCCTGATTCTCCTGCCCCAGGGGCGAGTGATGAAGATTTCCTGGTCTATGATCAACATTTGAACGATGCTCTCGATGTTCAATATTTGATTATGTCATCTATTTCTAGTGAGCTCATGAAGTCTCATGAAGACATGGATGACTACAGCATGCTCGAGCACCTCCATGGTCTATAATAGGAGAGAGCAAGACAGGAAAGGTTTGAGATCTCCAAGGCTCTATTTCAGAGCAAGCTTGGAGAGGGTGCCCCAGCTGGGACTCATGTAGTCAAGATCATTGGATACATTGAGCACTTGAAGGTTCTAGGGTTTAAACTCCCCGAAGAACTGGTTACCAATCTCATTCTTTCATCACTCCCCTAGAGCTTATCAAACTTTGTTGTGAACTTCAACATGAACAACATTGAGAAATCTCTGTCTGATCTTCTGATCCTTATTCGCCAAGTGGATAATGACATGAAGCGTGAAAAACCTTATGTACTTATGGTGAATAAAAGGAAAGGGAAGGTGAAGAGATTTCAGCCCAAAGATTCTTCAAGGCCTTCCAAGAAAAGGAAGATCAAAGGGGAGGAAAAGGAACAGGATGTTGTTTGTTTCGCATGTGGCAAGAAGGGCCACTGGAAGAAAAACTACACCCAGCCAAGGAAGCAAGGGGAAGCTTCAGGTGCGTTTGTTATCGAATGAAATCTATCTGTTTCTACTAATTGGGTATTAGATACTGCTTGTGGTGCTCACATCTGTATCCAAATACAGGAACCAAGTAGATTCAGAAAGATTGATCGAGGTGAGGTGGATCTACGAGCAGCCAATGGAGCCATACTTGCTGTTGTAGCTGTCGGAGACTACCACCTCACATTGCCTACTAGGATGATCTTGGTGTTAAAGGGTTGTTATTATGTGCCTTCTATTACTAAAAACATTATTTCAGTATCCAGATTAGATACTGATGGATTCGTATTCAAGTTTGGAAATGAATGTTGCTACTTTTATAAAGATAGCATTTGTTTTGGTAGGGCACATTTATATAATGGACTTTATGTGTTATACTACACAAACCAAGTAATGTAAATCGATGAAAAATTAAATTCACATGACTCATACCACACCCAACTTTGGCATCACCGGATAGGTCATGTCAATGAGAAGAATTCGGAAAAATTGCATCAAGATGGGTATTTAGATTCTTTCGAACTAAAACCACTTGGTGTATGCCATGCGTGTCTACAAGGCAAAATGACCAAAGCCCCATTTAGTGGGAAAGGTGAAAGGGCTAAAGAGATTCTATAATTAGTTAACACAGATGTGTGTGGACCATTTCCAGTTGAAGCAAGGGGTGGGTTCTCATACTTCATAACTTTTAGTGATGATTTTAGTAGATATGGATATATCTACTTAATGAGGTATAAGTCAGATTCTTTTGATCGGTTCAAAGAATACAAGAATGAAGTTGAGAACCAGCTTGGTAAGAAGATTAAGAAACTCCACTCAGACAGGGGAGGAGAATATCTTAATCAGGACTTCAATGATTTCTTACGGTAGTTTGGGATTTTATCTCAACTCACTTCTCCATACACGCCCCAGTGGAATGGTGTAAGTGAAAGGAGGAACCACACTCTGTTGGACATGGTGAGATCAATGATGAGTCATACGAATCTTCCATTATCCTTTTGGGGATATGAATTACAAACAGAATCACACATACTAAACCAAGTACCAACTAAATTGATAAATGGTATTCCATATGAATTATGGAGTGGACGCAAAGCCATGTTATCGAATTTACATGTGTGGGGTAGAAAATCATTTTTAAGGCCTCTTCAGGTAAAAAAATCACACCCCGAGGCACAAAGTGTATCTTTATAGGATATCCTAAGGAAACAAGGGGATATTACCTATACAACCCCTCAGAAAAAAAGTTTACAGTGGCAAGACACGCCATATTCCTTGAGAGGGAGCACATCTCCAAAAGAGATAGTGGGAGTGAGATAGACTTCGATGATGTCGAGGCTCAAGATACACATGAGTTGGTACAAGAACAGATTCCACAAAGCCCCGTGGAAGAACAATCTGTTCCAGAGACACAAGAACTGCGTAGGAGCACGAGAGAGGTGAGAGAACCAGAACGATATGGTTTTCTTGTCATCGAGGATGGTGACTCATTATTGGTTGACAATGATGATCCTATAACCTACAAGGAAGAAGTTGAAGGCACAGACGTTGCCAAGTGGAATGAATCCATGAATTATGAAATGGATTCCATGTACCAAAACCAAGTCTGGGTTTTGGTAGATCCTCCAGTTGATGTAAAGCCTATTGGTAATAAATGGGTATTCAAGAAGAAACTGGACATGGAGGAGCAAGTCAGCACCTATAAGGCATGACTGGTTGCAAAAGGTTTTAGACAACGTCAAGGAATTGACTATGATGAAACCTTTTCACCGGTTTCGATGCTTAAATCCATCAGAATCCTATTGTCCATTGTCACTTACCATGACTATGAAATTTGGCAAATGGATGTCAAAACAGATTTCCTTAAAGGGAACCTCCGGGAAGATGTCTACATGACACAACCTGAAGGGTTTGTGACTCCAAAGGATGCCAACAAGGTATGAAAGTTGCAGAAATCTATTTATGGATTAAAGCAAGTATCAAGGTCATGGAACATTCATTTTGATGAAGCTGTAACAGAATTTGGATTTGTTAGGAATGAATGTGAGCCTTGTGTCTAGAAGAGGTTTAGTGTAAGTGCAGTCGTTTTCCTAATAGTATATGTTTATGACATATTACTAATTGGAAACGAAGTACCTATCTTATAGTCAGTTAAGGCATGGTTGCATAAATGCTTCTCCGTAAAATACTTGGGCGAGGCAGCATATATTCTTGGGATCAAGATCCATCGTGATAGATCTAAGAGAATGTTGGGCCTGAGTCAAAGTACATACATTGACAAGATACTGAAGATATTCAGTATAGAACAGTCCAAGAGGGGATTTTTTCTAGTGTCACATGGCATTCATCTTTCCAAGAAAATGTGTCCTCAAACACATGAGGAAAGAAATAAAATGACAAGGATCCCTTACGCATCTGCGATTGGGTCAGTCATGTATGTTATGCTATGTACGAGGCTAGATGTTTATTACGCATTAAGTGTGGTAGGAAGATATCAAGCTGATCCAGGAGATCGGCATTGGATGGAAGTCAAGAATATCCTTAAGTATCTGAGGCGTACTAAGGATATGTTCCTGGTTTATGGAGAAGATGAGGAACTAGTCGTCAGAGGACATGTAGATGCTAGTTTCCAGACTGATCAAAATGACATGAAGTCATAGACTGGATACATCTTCAGTTTGAATGGAGGTGCAGTGAGCTAGAAGAGCTCAAAGAAAAGTGTGGTGGCAGATTCTACAGCGGAGTCCGAGTATATCGCAGCTTCTAAGGCAGCTAAAGAAGCAGTATTGATGCAAAGCTTCATCCAAGAACCAGATGTTGTACCGAGCAGTAAAGATCCTATCACACTCTATTGTGATAATACTGCAGCGGTGGCACTTGAAAAAGAGCCAAGGTCACATCTGCAGACAAAGCACATACTTCGGAAGTATCATCTCTTCAGGGATTTTTCTCAGAGAGGTGAAGTTGCAGTGAGCAGTATTTCCACGGAAGACAACGTGGCGTACCCCTTGACTAAAGCCTTGACTCAGCAAAAACATGATCATCATGTGAGATCTAGCAGACTAAAAGTCGTAGGCAGTTGGCTCTAGTCCAAGTGGGAGTTTGTAAGGGTTGGTGTCCTGAGAACTAATTGTTTTGTACTTTGATTACATGAATGTTCACTTATTATATATTGTTCATTGTTCTGCATGACTATAATATAACAATGTCCTGGAATATTTGTTGCATTGATAAGGTCATGGAAGATCCCCACTATGATGAGAACCTTGAAATGCTATAACAATATTCTTAAATAAAGTTTTACAGTTGAATGATGTACTATGATAGGACACATGGTATACAGACCGTCATGTGCGAGTACTCGTAAGAAGACGATACTCTCTCTCATGGAGTTCGCAATTGGTAATCTCCAAGATGGGAGATTATGAGAACAGACCCGCCAGTAGCAATTCCGCATGTCTTGGTGTCATCAGACATTGATATCTACGAGCGTGTGTAATGATCCTTAGACTGGAATATTATCATTAACTCATGTCATGACTCGCGCACTTAGATTTACTGACGAAAACCTTCACGCAGACAGTTGGTGGGAAGTAGGGTACGTTGGGTGCGTCACGAGTGACATGTTGTTAATGGATAAGTCAAGGAAGGATTTGTACCTTCCATTTATGGAAGTTGATATCTCGGCCCTTTGATTGAAATAGAACTGTTGCATTAAATTCTATGGCCATGGTGTGAACGAAGAGTTTATTTCAGGTAGTCAAAGAATGACAGATCAAGCATATAGGTTTATGACACTGCCATGAAACCTTCTTGATGAGATATTGAGACAAAGGGATTAAATTACACATTAAGCATTTGTATGAGGTGATACGTCAATGCGGCGTCAACTTCTTTCTCCTGGGTGCCTTGACCCGTTGCTAGACAGTAATCTTGGACTTTAGGTAAGCTCGCCTAATGCCAACGAGAAAAGGCCTAGAGGGTCACACACTAAGTGTATTCAAGTATCTCAAGTAGAATAAAGATTATTCCCGTACGTGGTTTAATAATTATTCAAGGAAGCCTAAATCATTTTAATGATGGAGGAAGAAGGAAATGAAAAACAAGATATACACGCCGTGTATTAAAGATTACACACCGTGTAGTTTTTCATGGAAAACAAGTACACGCTGTGTATTAATAAATACATGTCGTGTAGTTTTCTTTATGGAAAGGAAATAAATGAATGAAAATAAGATATACATGCCATGTACATTGAATGTACACTCCGTGTAGTTTTCAATGAAAAACAAGTACACGCCGTGTATTTATTAATACACGCCGTGTAGTTTTTTCAGTCGGGATTTTGAGGATATAATATTGTTTTAAATGATATTTATTATAATCAGTGTGGGCGCATGTCAAGGAATTAATTATTCGACATGGGGGTTTTAAATGAGAGTCAATGGAATAAATAAAACATGTAATGAGTTTATTTATTGTCATAACTCTACAACCTCAAACTTGATTATAAATATCCTCACAGCCCCAACTCTTTTCCTACACACAAGAGAATCGTTGTGCACAATAATTCTGGAGAATTATTTCAAGGCTGAAAGAACCTATTCCTCCAAGAACTCTCTCAAGACCGAGAGAGATCCTCTTCCATTGGATCAATATGATTTAAGGAGGACAACGCAAGCAAAGGCTTCTCCACGCTAGCACCCGGAGAATCCTTTGGCGACGTCTAGAGATACGAGGTACACGTGTAGATCACCGCTAGAGGGAGTCTACACTTGGATTCTACGACGCAACGATGGATCACTTAGACAACGTGATAAAGAACATCAATGAAGAAAGAACACCCAAAAGGTATTTCTTTATAATTAATTAAATTAATTATAATCAACTTGTAACGGTCCTTGTTTGTGGTTCCGGGACAAACCTTCTTCTTGGTCTTTTTATGTGATTTGATCCGTGGAGACTGGCATTTATCGTCGTATTGATCCCGGATTGATCATTTCTAATGACAAAACTCCAAGTGGGCACATCCACCCACGCGCTTCCTCTTCACCCAGAACCTTCACACATATCATAATGAAATCATACATACATGTTCCACAAAATCATAAGCTGTCATATCTTAACCCATGAAATTAAATGGGTATCGTAAATATGTAATCATAACAGAACCTGTGGAAAAATATATTTTTCATAATCATTTCATCAAAATCATAACCCATGAAAGAGAAATAGATTTCAGAAACATATAACCCATGAAAGATACACGTATTTTATAAACATATAACCCATGAAAGAGAAATAGGTGTCATAAAGACCATAACATTAAGCATAACCCATTCATAGAAAGAATATGAATAGAACCTTTAGATAATTTCTTATAAGGGAATGAGTATATCAACAGATGTCATCTTAGATAGAAAATAATTTTGAAATATCTTTCAAAAACATTTCTTGAGGAAAATATCCTTTCTTCTTTGAAAAAGGATTTTTAATTCATAAAACAATTTGAAAATAATTTTTTTATAAAATAACTTGAAAATTATAAACAATATTTGAAATCATGTTGAAAACCTTTTCCATGAAAACTTATAAAATAAGATTAAAAACATTTTAAAAACCTTTTTCTTTGAAAAAACTTTGAAAATTTGTAAAGAAAGCTTGAAAATTTTTTGAAAACCATTTCATTGAAAATAATTTGAAAAGTTATAAAGAAACATTGAAAATGTTTTGAGCCCCATTTCTTTTAAAAAACTTTGAAAACTTATAAATAAATATTGAAATTTTTTTGAAAATCATTTCTTTGAAAATACTTTGAAAACTTATAAATAAGGATTGAAAACATTTTGAAAACAATCTTCCTTGAAAACTTATGAAAGAATATTTAAAACATTTTAAAAATAATTTTCCTTAAAAATTAATTTTAAAAATATTTTCTTAAAAATTATCCATTTAAAAAAATTAAAATAAAGATTCAAAGAAATGACAACGGGTAAATTCATATATATCGTACGAGGTAAAAAGAACATTCCTTTTTCATAGTAAAAAGGTTGGAAAATTTACTTGTTTGTAAAAAAAAGAATATTACTTTAAAGAGATTAGTAAAAGAAAAAATGGTAAAAATTTATTTTAAATATTATAGAATAATGGTGTGATATTCTTTGAAACCTTTTTTAGAAAACATGGTTTTGAAGAAACATAGATTTCCGACCAAAGAGAGGGTAAAGTTAGGATTTATTAAAAAGACTTTATTAACTATATTATGTAAAAAAAGAGTATAAAAATGGTACCAATACATTAATATATCATTAATAACTATATTATAAGAAAATTAATTAATGTTCATTAGATATGGGTTATAATATTTCATCAAAGGAAGCATAAACATAAACAATCTTTAAAAGAGATGAGATTGTTTCAATAAACTCTTATCACTTGGTAACTTGGGATCATACTATCTATGTAAAAAAATTAAATGAAATTAATCTTATAATATCATTAAAGGAATTATATTCATTATATATCATGTAACATGTAATTATATATACCTCAAAGTGAATTTAGGTGCATAACAAAACATGAGTCTCAAAGAAGTAAAATTGAGACAAAACTATTTTACCTATTTGGTAACTTTTGAAACTTAAAACCCATGAAAGAAATATCATGAAATGGATATGTAAATATCCATAAATTTGAGTATAATAATCACTGAATACATCCATGTTCAGTATATATACCACACAAAAGTAATGGGTGGTGAATAAAGTATGTATCTCATAGAAATAAAAAGTGAGATGAAATCTCCTTACCTTGTGTCTTGGCACTCGTCGTACTCAATCAAAACTCCTACATAATAAATATAAATTTATAATAAATATATTAAATAAACATATTATTACTTTTAATACCATATAGGGTTTTATTATGTATTTATATTACCCACTTGTTAACAATTCTATCTTAAGGTTTCACTTAGGGTAATATCCGCTTTTTTTTCGCATGTGTCTTGATTTGTTATATCTTTGGTCCTTATATTTATATCATGATTTCTAGAATTTAAAAAATGATTTAAATATAATTTATAATCATTATATTTTTATTATAATGATCCATATAATATAGAAGTATGAAATGGAATACTCTATTCATGGATATGGTAATTCATACGTAGGCATGAACACTATTTCTGTTTAATTGTCATGTTGAAAAAAAGAAAGTAAAATACATATATGTATATATAATTATTAAATAAGATTTATTATATCATATGTATCACATATATTCACTAAATTCATCCTTAAGACATTCCATGTAGTGTATGAACGAATCACATTGCTTTGAGGGGGCGGTATTCCACACTTCCTCAAAATTGTCGTATTAACACAAAATGGAAAGTATAAAGATATGTGTTGTAAACTAATTAAATAAGATTAAATAAATAATAATTATAATATATAACATATATAAATATATTTTACATCATAATTTCTACCATGAGAGGCGGTAAAGGAAAAATGAACAATCGTCGTTTAGTGTGGTAGTAGTTCACCTTACACGTAAACAGTATGTTCATTACCCATTAGATGGAGTTGTGTGTAAGTGTAGTTAAAACCCTTAGAATAAAAACATACTATTATATTTAAGATAATTTTTTATACAATCAAGGAATAAATATATTTTAGGGTTGGAGAAAGAAAATAAAAGAAAGGATCTTGAGAGAAGACGTTACCTCTTAATCAGGTAACTCCTTTTGGTTGGTACCAAAAGGATTCCTTGGATTTCTTTATGCCAAAAGAGGTGATTAAATTATAAATGGAGGGATTTTAGGAAGTTTATTCGGTAGATATTTTCTGAACCTAAGTGGTTTTAGAGGTGTGAAGAAGAGGGAGAGGTGGTGGCCTTTTATAGGGAAGGGAAAGGACATATTTGGCATTTTTTAAAACAAGTTAGGTGTACCCATGTTTTTACCTAAAAAAAGTCATAAAAACCAACAAAACTCAATACTAGAAGGTTAAATGACTAACCATGGCCATAAAATGGGTTTTGTACAAGTGTATAAGTCATTTTGGGTCTTAAATTTAAGGTTTAATCCTTAGTAAAGTTTAATTTTACCTTAATTGATGTAATTAATTTTAATTACTTTCACTAATATTTTTGGCCAAAAACTAAGTTGAACTTATTATAAATTATAAATTATTATGATTAAAAATATGGAATATATTTTTCAAAATTCTAATCACAGAAGTGGCTAAAATTAATTTAAAATTGATCCCATAGTATGGTTGACAATTTGGGTTTTAAAAGTAAAAGAGATCAAAAGTTTTCTAAGTTTTTATATCCAATTTCAATCTTAAATTGGTTCCAATTAACTAAATTAGATTAATTTATAAAAAAATTATCCAATTAAACTTTGAAAAAAATTTAAAATATAATTTAACATTATAAATAAATTAGACGAAAAAGAAGTTTTGAATAAAAAGCCATTTATTTTCACTATTCATAAAAAAATAAAGTTTCTATGAAAAATCCAAAAAAAATCCCTAAAAAAATTTTGAAATTATAAATTCAAAAATTAATTTTATTTTATCAAATTAAATTTATAAATTTTTCCTAAATTAATTTTATTATTTTTCATAGAAGAACATTAAAAGTAGTTCGTTTGAGAAAAATAGTATTTTTAAATATATAAGGACTTTATCAAAAATTATATATTTCATCTTCGATAAGTTTTATTTATATAAAAAAAATATAAAAAATGTTTAAAAAGTAGTTATCACTATTCATATGACTAATTTTAATGGATAAATTATAATTGTATCATTTAAATAATTATAATAATAAAAATACATTTCATAGAAACTCAGTGTTTTGTGTAACATTATCCAAGTCAGTGTTTCATATTACATGTGCCAAGTCATTGTTGTGTTTTGTGTATGCCAAATTAGTGTTTCATTTAACATACAACAAGTTGCAAGCTAACCTCAGTGTTTCGTGTAGTGAATCTAAAATTTATGTAGTGTTTAGTGCATGATTAACTTAGTGTTACATATAATGCAAGACAAACATAGTGATTTAATATAAAATAAACTATTTTCAGTGTTATGTGAAAGGAAAAATATCACAAAGTTTAAATAAATTTGAAAAAAATAATAATTTGTAAAATCACGGGGTGTTACATTCTACCCCCCTTAAAATGAATTTCTCCCTTGAAATTAATATGGGTTATCAATGGTTTAATACTTGAAAGTTTCATTCATAGAAACCCACATTGTAAAAATGGATACTAAAACTTCCCTTAAAAAGATAAAGTTGGAACCATAATGGTTACCCAAAGTAACATATAACTAGGTTTCCACATAGGAGAACATAGGTTGGGATTGAAGATTGGACATGGAGGGAAAGCGTAAATATTTATAGGGAGTGATTGAGGTCATCAATCACAAAAAATTTAATGGTTAAATAAAATTTGAGGGCCTCAAAGTTATAAATCTTTGACTATTTAAAAGGCTATTGGTTCAACCAAAATTAAGGTATTAGGATAACACATTTTATTTTGATCATTTTCCTAATGTTGAGTAATTATTTTATTGACCAAGAATATAAGGAAATATAATTACTTGATATATTTCTATAAATAAAATTTCATTATTTTGTTGTGATTTTATCTATTTATAATTCACTCATTACTTCAAAAAATGGATGTCCATAAATTAACTTTGATTCTTGAAGTACTAAAAGACACTTTTAGCGGATCTTAAGGACCATAAAAGAATGAAAAGTATAACTATTTGTATCTAAATATTATTAAAAATCAATATAGTTAATAAATTAATCTGTAAACATAAAAATTAACTCTACTGGTTCATCATTAATATTTATTCAACAAAAAAATAATTACGCATTAACCAGGACATCGCGTAAGTCAGTGTTAGGTGTGAAACCCTTATCATCCTTCAGTCATGGGTTCAAAAGCCAAGACCTTGCCAGACTTGATTGGTTGTCATCTGACATACATTATGTCCTTTTCTAAAACCACACTGATATAATTTCTAGAATAAATATTATGGAAATCCTTGAAATAAGGTTAATCACTAAATTGTCTTTTAACCAAAGTTTTCAATACAATCTTAATACATAAATACTTCCTCCAAAGTTTAACTTAAACTTTTCATGAATGTTTAAACTTATAACCCTTTAAAAATATGGAAATAAAAATATTTATAAATAAATTCACAAAATCAGATTAACATTAATCCCCCATATATTACAAAGTAACACTTGTTTTTCACATTCCAAACATGTGAATACCTTTATTGTATATTCCCTTGAAACATGGTAATAACCTTAATTACCATGAATCCTTTTGGAAAAAATGCATGCTTCCTTATTCCAAAGTATATTAGATCTATTCCTTAAATCCAAAAATGTTTTAAACCTCATAAATGATAGCATAAACCACCTATCAACAATCCCTTAATTAGTTCCAAGGTAATCAGTACCTTCCAATTTACTTATTCATATCCCACGTATCTTTGTACAAACAACATTACCATAACATAAGGAACATATTAAGGTTTATATTTTCCTTAATCATGTTCTTTACATGTACATAACTTTTCCATTATATCACTTTTCTATTCCATCTAAACCATTCAACATGTTCTTGTAAGTTCATAGAAAAAAACATAAACTGAAAAATCCTTATATATTTCACCTTTCATATAACATAATTCTTGAATAAAAATACATAAAATATTTTATTATTCCACGTCATCCTTATTCTATTATTAATTCTACCTCATCCTATTACACAATATCTCTTTCCTTTCACATTTCATCTATAGTCTCTTCATCATCAGCAATGTAACCATTACTAGCACCACCCTGTTGATCCTCTTCAGGATCTTTTCTCTTGGGACATTGAGTTTCATAATTACCATTTAATCTGCACTTAAAACACTTAACCTTTGATGATGACTTAGGGAGACCAATATTCTCATCCATTTATTTAGTCAAACTCTTCATTTTTCCCTTGCAATCACTTGATTTGTGTCCTTCTTTTCCACAATCAAAACATATTCTTATTCCTCTAAGACATTAACTTAGGGGATTCTTTCCACACTATTGACATAAAGGAAACCAAATCTTCTTTTCTCCATGGTCTCCATTACCCTAACTCTCAAAAAAATCATTATTTATCTTCTTTGGTGAGTCTAAGATTTGTTTAAGGTATGCATTGTTAACCATGTTCTGTGAAAACTGATTAGGCATGATCACAACATATTTCACTCTAGTGATCATCCCACGTGACTTCTCATCAGAAAGTTTTCAATTCCATTCAACGTTAATCTAGTTCCTTCCAATTTATTCCATTGACTAAAACTAGAAGCATAGTGTGAGCATTACTCATCATAGTAGAAAACCACATAATCATGAAAATAATTACTTATATAATGTCTAACTTATGACACCTTAGTTTTATCCTAGGTTATTCATGTCCAAATTATTTTTAAATACTTCATTATGGTTCATAAAAAGTTTGTAAATTCCTAAAGCGTATCCCCGGGGAGTGTCAAACCAGGTGTGCAGCAAGGCCCATTATTGTGTACCAGATTACCCTAAGTTAGGTCCAGAACATATTTTTGGATTTGTTACCCTTAGGTACATCTATATCATATTTTCATCCACTTTTAGTATCCAGATAAGGATGTATTGCTAGGAAACCATTCACTCTATCCTTTACCAAAATTCTAGGATATTTTTCTAAATTTTAACTCATCCTTATACTTATACTTAGAGACATCACTAGACATATCCTTAGAAATATACCTAGGTATATCACTAAACTCTTCTCATACTAGTTTCCAAAGTTTGACTAAACCTTTACTTTGATACTAACTATAGTGACTTGGGCTTAACATACATGGATATTACACTATTTTAGATTAATATTCATTATATTGCAATAATATGTACCTGAGAGCCATAATAGTTTAGTGTCTTTGGAAACTTGGAAACAAAATCTTTTATCCTAGTGAAATATCGTCAACATCTCCCATAAATATCTTTACCTTTAGTACTTCTTCCTAAAACCTTTCTTCATAACTTGGGGAAAGGAAACATAAAAAGGGGTGAGCTTGGATGCTCAGTAAGGGTAAATAAAGGACATGCATAAGCATAACATCAAAAAAGGGTATAGAACTTGAGCATAACATTTGAAGATCATACCCCATATATTATAGATCATAATAAATATTGTAAATTCATAAGACATGGATCATAATATAATATAGAGCAAAAGTCATGAAAGCACAATATAGGAATCAAAAATGGAATTGTGGCAAACACATAAGAATATAATATGATTTACATAGTAGTCAAGGAACCATTTTCAAGGCCATATTTATGGACAAATTCCTTTACTGAACCGGTTTCACACCCTGTTCTAGCCCTGTATTACTAAATCGAGTTCACTCCTCATTTCATCCGGGTATTACTGAACCAAGTTCACTCCTCATTCCATCCCTGTATTACTGAACTGAGTTCATTTCTAATTCCAACCCTATAATGCTAAATTGATTTCATTTATCGTTCCAGACTTGTAATACTGAACTAAATTAATTTCTCATTTCATCTATATCTATCTCATGATATATAAATCTTTACCCAATTAATTGGAGGGAGATATAGGTCTCACCCATATCATAATTAAATCATACATAAATATTCCATAAAATCATAAACTATAATATCTTAACCCATGAAATTAAATGGGTATCATAAACATGTAATCATATAATAACATGTGGAAAAAGATACAGTTTTCATAATCATTTCATCAAAATCATAACTTGTGAAAGAGAAATGGATTTCATAAACATATAACCCATGAAATAGACACATATATCATAAACATATACCCATGAAAGAGAAATGGGTTTCATAAATACCATGACATTAATCATAACCCATTCATATAAAGAATATGAATGAAACCTTTAGATCATTTCCTAGAAGGGAATTAGTAACATCAACGGATGTCATATTAGATAAAAAATAATTTTAAAATATCTTTCAAAAACATTTCTTGAGTAAAATATCCTTTCTTCTTTGAAAAAAAAAATTAATACATAAAACCATTTGAAAATAATTTTCTTAGAAAATACCTTGAAAACTTATAAAGAATACATGAAATCATTTTTAAAAACTTCTCCCATGAAAACCTTTTTCCATGAAAACTTACAAAATAAGATTCAAAATATTTTAAAACCATTTTTCTTTGAAAACACTTAGAAAACTTATAAAAAAATTTGAAAATTTTTTGAAAATAATTTCATTGAAAATAATTTGAAAACTTATAAAGAAATCTTGAAAATGTATTTAAAATCATTTCTTTGAAAATACTTTTAAAACTTATAAATAAGGCTTTAAAACATTTTAAAAACAATTTTCCTTAAAAACTTATAAAATAATCTTAAAAAATTTTGAAAAAATCCTTTAAAATTACTTTTAAAAATATTTTCTTAAAAATTATCCACTTTAAAAAATGAAAAGAAAGCTTCAAATAAATTATTTCAGGCAAATCCATACATGTCGTACGAGGTAAAAAACATTCCTTTTGCACAGTAAAAAGGTTAGAAAAATTACTTGTTCATAAAATGAAAAGAAGATTCCTTTGAAGAGATTGATAAAAGAAAAAAACGGTAAAATTTTCTTTTAAATATTACAATAAAATGGTAAAATATTCTTTGAAACCTTTTTTAGAAAACATGGTTTTGAAGGAACATAGATTTCTGACCGAAGAGAGGGTAAATTCAGGATTTCTTAAAAAAACTTTCTTAACTATCTTATATACCAAAGAGTAGAAAAAGAGTACCAATACATGAATATATCATTAATAACCAAAGGATAAGAAAATTCAATAATGTTCTTGAGATATGGGTTATAATATTTCATCAAAGCATAAATATAAACAATCTTGAAAAGCAGTGAGATTGTTTCAATAAACTCTTATCACTTGGTAACTTGGGATCATACTCTCCATGTAAGAAAGGGAAATTACATGAAGCTTATAATA
Source organism: Viscum album (assembly GCA_963277665.1). Lineage (NCBI taxonomy): Eukaryota > Viridiplantae > Streptophyta > Magnoliopsida > Santalales > Viscaceae > Viscum > Viscum album. The sequence continues at coordinate 1,387,461,810 of OY728123.1, forward strand.
TCATGAAAAGAATAAAATTAATGATATATCATATAAAATGTAATTATATACACCTCAAAGTGAATTAAGTCACATAACAAAACATGAGTCTCAAAGAAGGAAAATTGAGACAAAACTATTTTACCGATTTGGTAATTTTTGAAAATTAAACCCCATGAAACAAATATCATAAAATGGATTTGTAAATACCCATAAATTTAAGTATAAGAATAATTTAATAAATCCATGGTAATTATACACACCACATAAAATTAATGGGTGGTGAATAAATCAAGTATCTTGAGGAAATAAAAAGTGAGATGAAATCCCCTTACCTTGTGTCTTGACACTCATTGTACTCATTCAATCCTCCTGTATAATAAATATAAATTTATTATAAATATATTAAATAAACATATTTTCACTTATAATAGAATATAGTTTTTTATTATTTCTTTATATTACCCTCTTGTTAACAATTCTATCTTAACATTTCACTTAGGGTAATATCCACTTTGTTTTCACATGTGTCTTAATTTGTTATATCTTTGGCCCTTATATTTATATCATGATTTCAAGAATTTAAACCATGATTTAAATATAATTTATATAAATTATATTTTTATTATAATAATCCATAGTATATATAATTATTAAATGGAATACACCGTTCATGGAGACAGTAAGTCGTGCATATGCATGAACGCTATTTTTATTTAATTATCGTGTTGAAAGAAAGAAAGTAAAATACATATGTGTATATATATTTTTATATATATCATTATTACAGTAGATTTATTATATCATATATATCATATATATTCAATAAATCCATCCTTAATACATTTCATGTAGTGTATGAATGAATCACATCACTTTGAGGAGGCGGTAGTCCACACTTCCTTGAACGAAATTATCATATTAACACAAAATGGAAAGTATAAAGATATTTGTTGTAAAATAATTACATAAGATTAAAAGACATAATAAATATAATATATAACATATATAAATATATTTTAAATCATAATGTTCATCATGAGATTCGGTAAAGAAAAAATGAACAATCATCGTTTAGTGAGGCGATGGTTCGTCGTACACGTAAACAGTATGTTTGTTACCCATTAGATGGAGGTGTGTGTAAGTGTAGATAAAACCCTTAGTATAAAAACATACAAGTAAATTGAGGATACTTGTGTTGTTATAAAATCATTTAATAAATATATTGTAGGGTGTGGAGAAAGAAAATAAAAGAAAGGATCTTGAGAGAAGACGTTACCTCTTAATCAGGTAACTCCTTTTGATTGGTGCCAAAAGGCTTCCTTGGATTGTTTTCTACCAAAAAAGAGGATTCAATGAATAAGGGAGGGATTTTGGAAATTTTATTAGTCAGATATTTTCTGAACATAAGTGTTTTTATAGGTGTGAATAATAGGGAGAGGTGGTGGCCTTTTATAGGGAAGGGAAAGGACACACTTGGAATTTTTTAAAACAAGTTAGGTATACCCACGTTTTTACCTAAAAAGGTCATAAAAAACCAAAAAAAACAATAATTTAAGGTCCATGGAATAACCATAGTCATAAAATGTGTGTTGGATAAGTTTATAAGTCATTTTGGGTCTTAAATTTAAGGTTTATTCTTTAATTAAGCTTAATTTTACCTTAATCGATGTAATTAATTTTAATTACTTTCACTAATATTTTTGGTCAAAAACTAAGTTGACATTATTATAAATTATAAATTATTATGATTCCAAATATTTAATCTATTTTTCTAAATTATAATCACATAAGTGGCATAAATTAATTTAAAATTAATCCCATAGTCGAGTCGACAATGCGGGTTTTTAAAGTAAAAAAGATCAAAAGTTTGCTAAGTTTTTATATCCAATTTCAATGTGAAATTAGTTACAATTACCTAAATTGGATTAATTAATAAAAAAATTACCAAATTAAACTTTTAAATCAATTTAAAATAAAATTTAACCTTATAAATAAATTAGATGAAAAATCAGTTTTGAATTAAAATCTAGTATTTTTCACTATTCATCCAAAAATGAAGTTTCTCAGAAAAATAAAAAAAAAATACTAAGATAATTTCAGAATTATAAATTCAAAAATTAAGTTTATTTTATCAAATCCAATTTATAAATGTGTCTAAAATTAATTTTATTATTTTTCACATAAGGACATTAAAAGCAGTTCATTTGAGAAAATAGTATTTTAAAACATATAAGGACTTTACCAAAAATTATATCTTTCATCATAAATATGTTTTAATTATATAAAACCAATATAAAAAAATATTTTAAAATTAGTTATCACTATTCATATTACTAAGTTTAACAGTTATATTATAATTATATTATTTAAATAATTATAACAATAAAAATATGTTTCTTAGAAACACAGTGTTGCGTGTAATGTATTCCAAGTTAGTGTTGTGGGTTGCATACACCAAGATGGTGTTGCGTGTTGCGTACACAAAATTAGTGTTACGAGTAATGTACACCAAGTCACAAGCTAACCTTGGTGTTCCGTGTAGTGAAGCTAAAATTTATGTTTTGTGTAGTGCACGATTAACTTAGTGTTGTGTATAACACAAGCCAAACATAGTGCTTTAATATAAAATAAAATAATTTCAATTTTATGTGAAATGAAAAATATCACAAAGGTTAAATAAATTAGAAAAATAATAATTCACAAAATCTTAGGGTGTTACACAAAACTATTCTTAAAACAAAAATGATGTAATAACAATTTAATTTAAACAAAGTGATTACATGTTAAGTGATTAAGGCCTTGAAACATAAACCCCTATAACACATGCATAAGACCTAAGGGTAAGGTGTGCAATGGTGATAGACTCTTGGAGTGGCTCAGATAACATCACCCAAGTGGTAATCTTCACCAACTTGAACTTCTCCCATATGTGATTTTGTTCAAGCTTAACATGTTGAAGCTTGACTTGGGCTTGGTCAAGAGCAAAGCCCAGTGATGCTAACTCCTTACCAAACTCTAATAAATGGGATTTGTACGACACGACTCTACTATATGAGGCAAAAATTTATTATTTCTTCATTAATTAACCATTATCATTTCTATTTATAATACTAATTATAACATAAAATTTATTATTAAGAGTATTATTTCCAATAGTCATATTGGAAAACAATCACATAACGGTTGAAACCCAATGGTCAAATTTCAATTATTCTCAATTAATTAATAAATGGATTTAGTTTTTTTAGTACAAAATAATATAACACATATTTTCAGGAAATAATTATCATTCAAAATGTTTAGGTCATTACACTTGGAGCCTTGGATATCTATACTTGAAACCTGGTCTTTTTTGTGTCCATGAATGGTCGTTGGATTTTAACTTGGCCAATGACAAGAACACATTTTCACTGGCTTGGATTCATCTCTATGACCTCAATTGGATTCTCAAGCATCCAAAAATTCTCCATGACATTGAAACATTAATAATCTTCCTGATTCGTCTTGATAGAGAGACTAAAATGGTAAGATTTGGTCACTATGCCAGAATCCTGGTAGAGATTGATGTGATTACAACTCGCATCAATAATATAATAATTTAAACTCAAGACAATTAGATCAATATTAGAGTTGAGTATGAAAAGCTTCTACATCTCTATGAGGAGTGTAATTCTATTAGACATTTTAAAGGCACTTGTCACAGAATTATTATGTGCACAAAATGTATCATGTGAGGTGTGACGTCCGAGACTTGGATGCCACTAAAACGGTGTCCCAAGACCGGTTGGACACATGGTCTCAAGCGCATCTCCCTGCACTCCAAAGGCTACCGACTAACATCGAGGGCCTAGGGTGTGTCCGTGGAGAGATTATGCCCTCGTTACCAAAGTGGGGCATAATGGATAAATATAATAACAAGTAAATAGTGGAAACATGATAACAACCAAAGCATAGAGGAAGTAGATAATATAAATATTGGACTAGTAACCCACCATAGTGGAAGCTGATATAAACATTTTGCAATGAAAAATCATAATAATAATAAGCATAAAAATGATTATATACAAATATGATAATGTATGTCATGTATCTAATAAGTAGGAAAATATGGATATGAGTAGTTGGCAGTAGTACTATACAATCTATAAAAAATGTAAAAAAATGACAAAAAAAATTATCTAAGCATCCTAAGCTCCATCCCAATCATCTGCTACCAAGATCCCATCCTAATACATACAAGAAATCACACATCCATAAGAGGATGCTTCCCTTAATCTACACCTGCAAGCATATAGTCTCCATAGGTGCCATCGGCGGCCTCGATGGGATGTGAGATGAACTCAGTAGTCCACCACCAATGGTTTATATAAATACCTAGTCATGTATAGAATATGGTAGTGTGAAAATATAATAATGAAAATTATTAGTAATAACTATAAATGGTTTGATTGTGGTTCCTGAAGGAAGACCAAGTTGACCTACCTACTTCAGACCATGCTGGAATAACTCTAAACAAGTATCAAGGGTCGTAATGCTTAGTATCACATTTAGAAGGGACTCCATGCCCAGTATCATAGTATTAAAGGGAAATTCATGCCCGGTATGACATTTATAAGGGATGTTGTGTTGGGTATCACAGTAAGGGACGTCATGCTCGTATAGTATCATATTAAGGGACGCCATTCCCGTATAGTATCACAAGGTACATCATGACTATATAGCATCACAAGGGATGTTATGCCCATATAATATCACAAGGGATGTCATGCATGTATAGTATCACAATTATATAAGGGTCTCCATGCCTGTATAGATATATCAGGGGTCATCTTGACCATTTAGTATAATAAGGGTATTCATTCCCATTTAGTATTTATCATGAATAAGGGTCATCATGCCCAAATACCATAATTAAAGGGGGTCATCATGACCACACATCATTTGGTATGAACATCTATTGGCTTTAATACGAGCCAAGGCATAAACCATAATTTGTTATCATTTAATTTCAATAAGTGTATAACCATTGTTCCATTTAATAAGGTTAATGTGGTCATACCACTCATATTCAATTCAATTCAACATAATTTTCAAAGGAACTAGTCATGCTATACCACTACATTTGTTCCATAGGATCTCCATTTTAAGTAATACCAAACACTCCTATAGGTTCTTTGGCCATTTAATCTTGAAAGCCATTTAGGCATGAAAAGGGCTCACCCAAGGGATAGTTCCTTCTAAGAAAGTTGATATCAAAGTGGTTTTTGTTCTAACAAGTCAACCAATTTAATGAAAATATAATTTAAGTAAATGCACGGTGAAATCAGCATAAGACATAAGGGAACATATTATAAAACATTAAAACTTGAGGGATAATTAATAGACCACCTAACTCATTCTCATTCAACTCTCCTTGTCTAGTATCGGCTATTGATTTGGTCCAGATTGGAAGAAAATGGAAAAATAGACGAACACCTTGAAAATAGGTCATATGATCCTACACCACGATAACTCCATTGATATAAGGACAAATATATAATGGTGAAAAAGGAAATAAGATCTTATTGGTGTCTATCCATTGAGAGTGACAGTGCTTGGAACAAACTTTGTACAAAGAGTTGGGATCAAAATCTATCAAAGAGGTATTTTGGGATCTTAAATTTGGAGAAGGAAGGATTCGTTCACTGTAATGAGAAAAATAGGATAAGGGGTTAAATATTAATTCATTAAGGTAAATATGGTCATTTTACCTCAAAATATTTGGGTCGCCTGGTTTGGCCACACGGTTGGTCAAACTGTGTGCCAACTGTGCGTTTCTCCCTGCTTCAAGGGTCACCTTGCATGGTTCATGCACATGGTTTGACTAACCAGGCACAAACCATGTGATATTCCTCTGCTAAAAATTATAGGTTATCCCACACAGGTGTGCACCCCCTGATGCATAGTTTCTTAAATTGTGTTCTTATAGATATAGGCTTGGACCACCTTGCATGGCTCTACCAAACTGTGTGGCTTGGGTCACATAGTTTCTAATAACCGTGCGGCCCAACTGATTTTATTTAAAAGTTGGGCTCTAAGCTCCGAACAAGCCCCAAACACCCCCTGGAACATCTATGAAGTCATTAAGCATCCATATTAGGTCAAAATCAAAGGATTAGACTAAAATTAAAAGGTTTTGTACCTCAAATAAAGATCAGGTTCTTATATGAGGGCACTTGTGTAAAGTCCCGGTTCTGGGTGCCGCTCAAAGATGCCCCAAAACCGGTTTTTCACATGACCTCAAGAGAATTTCCCCAAACGCCAGAGGCTTCCAACTAGCAGTGAGGGTCATGATGCGATAATGGGGAAACTATGCCATCATTGGCAGAGTATACATAGAGAAAAGTAAACAGCAACAATAGCAGAAGCAGTAATACCATACAACAAAAGTAAAAAATGGAAGACTAATAGTATAAAACAACTGGAGAATATATAAATTATTCATGTCACATGTATCTAGGAAATCATCCAAACAAGTCACAATGTTGTAAATACAATAATAAAACCAAAGTACATAAAAGTAGTAAACTCTAATAGTATCACAAGCCTCAACTTGGTCCCATGCTTTCCAGCTCTAACAGTAATCAAGTACCTGATGAAGAAGGTATATTGTCTCTATCTATACCTTCAACCATATAATCTGTTTGGGTCCAAAATAATGACCTAAATAGGGTGTGAGATTAATCCCAATATGAAACCACCAAAAGATATGTGCCTAACATTCAGTGAATATATATAGCAAGCAATATGCAAAATGAAGCAATAAACTAGGAAGTACTCAAAATTAAACAATCCTACAGTTTTTAATTACATTCATTTACAATTATTATTCAAACCTTTGAATAATGAAAACCATGGATCTAGCCTAAGCTCTGTACACCCTGTGTAACAGCAAAACAGATGTCTCAAAAGACCATCTAACAAACAAGTAAGACCAATTTAAAGCTTGTGCTTTGGCTTGGAAGGCTCATCTCAATCATTCAATTACTCAAAATCATCCCTATGGTAAGGTTCTCATAGTCTAACCCATTTGGTTTAACATATCATCAATTCAATAAATAATGACACTCTGGGAAATCTCACATAGTCTAACCCCTTTGGTCCCAAATAGCACTAATCATTTACAAACAACCACCTGGGTAGCTCTCACGATCAATACCCCCTTAGTCTACATAGAAACAATAAACTATAATGACCACCTGTCAGCTCTCATAGTCAATGCACTAGGGTCCAACATTCCTTTAATAAAGACCCTCTACGTAGCTCTCATGGTCTAGCCCCTATGGTCTATGACCACCCAGAATTTCTCACAGTCAATATCTCTGGATCAACATAACAACAATTTATACATAAATGACCCTAGTTTAGGAAGCAATTGCAATCAAATTTCCCTTTTTCAAACTTTCATAAACACATGCATCTCAGATAATCATTGTTTCTATCCTAACAAGCAAGGAATGGGAAACAAGCAAGACTAACGGGAATTCTAGACCAAATAGCCATAATCTAAAATCAATGGAACACACCCATGGGGTGTCCCATAACAAGGTATTTAACCTTACACATAAGCAATAACCCCTTTCTCAATCAAACAAACCATAGCAGGTATTAAACAGGGTTAAATTCCAAAAAACACAATACCCTAAACATGGGTATTAATCACTTTAAGCATATATAATCCAAATATAATAAACAAAGGGCACAAAACACCTACCTTGACATCATATGATCAACACTCTTGAACTTAGACCCTTGAATCAGCCTAGAATGACGTAGATCTATAAAAAGGTGAAAAATTTTCAACCTTGAAATACTCACAAGAGGGGAGGAATTAGAAAGAGAGGCTCTAGGGGAATAGATTACTCACAATTGGGAATCCAACACACCCAACGGCGTCTTAATCGGAGGTCGGATGGAGAATCATGAGGGGCTCGAAGTTCTTTAGCATTCTGTCACTCTCCTGTACGAATAGAGGGGAGAAGAAGTGTGTTCTGGAGATGAGACGCAACCTAGATCTGATTCATCAATTAAAAATAAAATTACATGCCATGTTCATTTAATGTACACACCATGTACTAGCCTCAACCAACCCCAGATTTAGGCGGTCTACTAGGTCACCTACATGGCCATGTACTCGTCTGTTACACGGCTAGTACATAGCTATACGCGGTAACCGGGTACACGGCATGTACCCAAAAGTACATGGCGTGTACTTAGAAAATTTTCAATTATTCCTTTTTCCTCAAAAACAACCTGAAATAAATATCCATACCTAAAATTAAGATTTGGGTTCTTAAAAACTTCCCCCATAAAGAAATTCATCCTCGAATTTCCCTTCTAAGGGTGGTGAAGAAGAAACTTCAAACAACTCTGGAAAATATGCTTGTATGTCGGCCTCCCTCTCCCAAGTCCCATCATGTACTTGCTCATGCTTCCATAGCACCCATACTAGAGGAACATACCTTCCACATTGAACCTTCATACTACAGTTCACAATCCGAATATGGTGCTCCTCAAAGGATGCATCTGTAGGTTCTGAGCGCAGCGGAAGCGCGTTGGTGGGTGTACCCAACTTTAATTTTAGCGTTAACAGCGATCAATCCGAGATCAATCACGATAATAAAACGTCGGATCTTTGGAATAGAACGAAGAACAAAAAAGAAAATAGGGGAGTCCTAGAAACATAGATAGGATCATCATATGTTGGTTATAATTAATTTAATTAATTGACAAGAATTCCCTTGATGGAATTCTTTCTTCGTTGATGTTTCTGGTCATGATCCGATGTGATCGATCATTGTGTCATAGAATCCAAGTGTAGGATTACTTTAGTGGTGATCCACACGTGCTCCACGTATATCTGGATATTTCTGAAGGGATCTCCAAGTGCTAGCATGGAAGAGCCTTCACTTGCGATGTTCTCCTTCGATCGCCTTGATCCGGTGGAGGAGGATGTCTCTCTATTAGCTTGAGAGAGTTCTTGGAAGAAAAGAATTCTCTCTTGGATTAAGAGATTTCTCAAGATCTATTGTGCAGAACACACAAAAAATGTCTAGGCTAATGAGAAATATATAATTGGGATTTTTTTTAATTATATAGAATAATAAAATAAATTAATTACCCAAAATCATTTATTTATTTCATTTAATTCTTAGTAATACCCCATGTCTAATAATAACAGTTGACTATTATTATTACTTGACATATACCTAGCTAATTACACCTAATATTATTTAATTAAATAAATAATCTTATTTCTCATAAATTCCCAGAAAAAAAAATACATGGAGTGTATATTTAATATACATGGCGTGTACTTTTGTTTTTCCATTTTTCTTTATTTCCTTCACCATATTTATTAGACCTTGAATAATGGCTATTTATTTCTCAAATAAATATCACTGCATTACTCAGAAATAAATGTATTATTTATCCCACAATATATTCTCTCGAATAACTAGTGTCAAAATAAATGCGATAAGGAATTCTTGAATAATTATTAAACCATAGTCGGGAATAATATTTATTCAACTTGTTAAATTAATATTTAACTAAGATACTTGGACACACTTAGTGTGTGACCCTCTAGGCCTCTTTCTCAGTGGCATTAGGCGGAGCCTGCCTAAAGTCCAAGGTTAGCATCTAGTAACATGCCAAGGCACCCATAGAGAAATAAGTTAATGCTGCAATGATGTGTCACCTCCTACGAATTCTTATCGTGTAATGTAATCCCTTTGTCTCGATATCTTGAATCAAGTGGGTTGCATGCTGGTGCCATCAACCCATGTGCTCAATCATTCTTTCTTTGAATTCCTGGAATTGAACTCGCCCATTTCTTACCATAGACATGGATTTATTTAGGCTATATCAATTCCATCAAAGGGACTGAGATATCTATTTCCATTATGGAATAGAAGGGACAAATCATTTCTCGCATTATCTATTAATGTAGTAATACTCGTGACGCACCCAACATATCCTACTTCTCTACGAATAATGTTTCGGCACAGTTTTTGTCAATACATCTAAGTGCGCGAGTTGCAATACCCATTAATAATAATCTTAAATTCTAAAAACCAATACACATGTCCGCAGATAGGAACATCCAATGACACTATGAAATGTGTATTTCCTACTGGAGGGTCTCGTTCTCATAATATCCTTCTGGATATTACCAAGGGCGCACACCATGAGAAGGCACCTCAAAGTTTTATGAGTTCTCACCCTTAATGGCCTGTATTATTTTTTTCCCTCAAATAACATCATCTGTCCATAGAACATATATTCAAGAATAGTGTTATGGCACTTTCGGGTTCTCATCATAGCAGGGATCCACTATGACCTTTTAATGCAACAGCTATCCTTAGGACATTATCACATGCATTGTCACGTAGAAGAACAATCAAGATGTGATAGGGTATTTATTAATGAATAAAGTACAAAGTAGTTAGTTCTAGGCCACTAACTCCAAAAGACTCCCACTTGGACTAGATCCAACCACTAACAACCTTTAACCTGCTAGCTCTCACATGATATTCATTCTTCTGCTGAGATAGGCCTTTAGTCATGGGGTCCACCACATTCTCTTCCATGGACACTTTGCTCATTGAAACTTCACCCCTTTTATAGAAATACCTCAAGAGTTGATACTTCTGGAGTATGTGCTTTATTCGTTGATGTGACCTTGGTTATTTTGTAAGAGCCACTGCTACAGTATTATCACAATATAATGTGATAGGATCTTTACTTTTAGGCACCACATCAAGATCCTGGACAAAGTTCCAAATCTAGACGTCTTCCTTGGCTGCATTAGAAGCTGCTATATATTCGGACTCTACTGTAGAATCAGCAACAACTGGTTGCTTTGAACTCTTCCAGCTCACAACTCCTCCATTGAGATAGAAAACATATCTAGATTGTGATTTTAGATCATTCTGATCTGTCTGAAAACCAGCATCAGCATACCCTCTAATGACAAGCTCCTCATATCCTCCACACACTAGAAACATATCCTTAGTTATTCTTAGATACTTAAGGATAGTCTTAACAGCAGTCCAATGTTGTTCTCCTGGATCTGCTTGATATCTGCCTACCATGCTCAGTGCATAGGAAACATTAAGTCTGGTACATAACATGGCATACATTATGGATCCTATATCCAAAGCGTATGGGATCTTACTCATTATATCTTTCTCATGTTGTGTCTGGGGACACGTTTTCTTAGAAATATGTAGGTCATGTGACACTAGAACCAATCCCCTATTAGATTGTTCTATACTGAATATCTTTTAGTATCTGGTCAATGTATGTACCCTGACTTAGTCCAAGAAGCCTTTTGGATCTATCACGAATGATCTTGATCCTTAAAATGTAGGCTACTTCACCCAAGTCCTTCATGGAGAAAAATTTTCTCAACCGGTCCTTAACTGACTATAAGACTGGTACATCATTTCCAATAAGAAATATGTCGTCAACATATACTACTAGGATAACAACCGCATTCCCATTAAACCTCTTATAAACACATGGCTTACATTTGTTCTTAATGAAACCAAATTCCTTTATGGCTTCATCAAATTGAATGTTCCATGACCTGGATGCTTAATTTAATCCATAAATGTATTTTTGCAACTTGAAAACCAGTTTGTATTCACCTGGTGTCACAAACCCTTCTAGTTGTGTTATATAGACATCTTCCTGAAGGTTCCCATTAAGGAATTCTGTTTTCACATCCATTTTCCAAATCTCGTAGTCATGGTAAGCTGTTATGGAAAGTATGATTCTTATGGATTTAAACATGGAAACTAGCAAAAAGGTTTCATCATAGTCAATTCCTTGATGTTTTCTGAATCCTTTATCCACTAGCCTTTCTTTATAGGTGCTAACTTGACCTTCCATGTCTATTTTTCTCTTGAATACCCATTTTCATCCAACAGGTTTTACATCAACTAGCTCATCGACTAGAACCCATACTTAGTTCTGATACATGGAATCCGTCTCAGAATCCATAGCTTCTAGCCATCTTGTAGCTTATGGGATTTATACTAATTCCTTGTAGGAGATAGGTTCATCATTGTATAAAAATAATGATTCACCATCCTCGGTGACTAGGAAACCAAATCTCTCTGGTTCCCTTACCTCTCTTGAGCTCCTACGCAGTACTTGTGTTTCTGGAACCTCTTCCATGGGGACCTGTGGAACCTGTTCCTGTACCAACTCCTGTGTATCTTGAGCATCAACTTCATCGAAGTTAATCTTGCTCCCACTATCCTTTTTGAGGATGTGCTTCCTCTCAAGAAAGATGGATTGTTCAGCTACAGTCGCTTTCTTTTCTCAAGGGTTATATAGGTAATATCCTTTCATTTCATTATGATATACTATAAAGATACACTTCATGCCACAGGGTGCTAGTTTGTTTCCTGATAAGGCCTTAAAAATGTCTCGCATCCCCATACACATGTGTGCGACAAAATGGGTTTCTTTCCATTCCATAACTCATAGGGAATTCCATTTCCCACCTTAGTTGGTACTCGGTTTAATGTGTATGCTGCAGTTTGTAATGCATATCCCCAAAAGGATAATGGAAGATATGCATAACTCATCATTAACCTCACCATGTTTAACAAGGTGTGGTTCCTCATTTCACTAACACCATTCTACTGTGGTGTATAAGGAGGAGTGAGCTGAGATAGAATCCCAAAATCCCGTAGAAGATCATTGAACTCTTTGTTTAGATATTCTCCACCTTGATCTGATTGAAGCTTCTTTATCTTCTTACCAAGATGATTCTCTACTTCATTCTTGAATTCCTTAAATTTCTCTAAGGCTTCTGACTTATACCTAATTAAGTAAATATGGTCATATCTAATCAAATCATCAGTAAAAGTAATGAAGTAATAATATTCATCTCTAGCTTCTACTGGAAATGGTCCGCACACATCTGTGTGCACCAATCCTAGAAGCTCTGTGGCCCTTTCATGCTGTCCATCGAAAGGCGTCTTGGTCATTTTACCTTGTAAACAAGCATGACATCTATCAAGTGGTTTTAGCTCAATAGAGTCTAAATAGCCATCTTAGCAGAGCTTTTTCAAGAACTTATCATTTACATGACCGAGACGGTGATGTCACAACTAGGTGGTGTATGATTCATGTGAGTTTATTTCGTTATTGATTACAAACACTTGGTTTTCGTAATTTAATACACACAAACCATTATTTAAATGCGCCATACCATAACATACATTGTTCTTATAAAAGAAGAAACCCTTATTTCCAAACTTGAAAATAAATTCATCCATATCCAAACATGATACATAAATTATGTTTTTGGTAACACTAGGCACATAATAAAAATTATGTAAAACCAAAATCATCCCAGTTGGAAATGAGAGGTGGTAATCACCAATGGCTAATGCAGCCATCCTCACGCCATTGGTAGCTCAAAGATCCACCTCTCCTCTGACAATATTTTTAAATCTACTTGGTTCCTACATTTGAATACAGATGTGAGCCCCACAAGCTGTATCTAATACCCAATGTGTAGAAATGGAAAGATTACACTCGATAATGAATTCACCTTTAGCATCCCTATGCTTCTGGGTACAGTTCCTCTTCCAGTGGCCTTGCTTGCCACATGAAAAACATACCACCTCTCGTTCCTTGCCCTAACTATGAATCTTCCCCTTCTTAGAGGGATGGTTCTTGGGAGCTTCAGACCATTTATAATTCCTTGGCCCCTTTTCCTTGTCATTCCTTTTCTTATTCACTATAAGGATTGTGGGTCTGTCACACCCCATGTTCTTATCTACCTAGAGAATTAAGCTCAGCAGTTCTGATAGACTCTTCTCATTTTTTCTCATGGTATAGTTGACAATAAATCTAGAGAAGGTCTTGGGAAGTGATGATAGGATAAGATCTGTACGCAACTCATCCGGGAACTTAATCCCTAAGATGTCTAGGCATTCAATGTAGCCAATAAGCTTGATTACATGAGTCCCAACTAGTGAAAACTCTCCAAGATTAGTTTTGAACAAAGCATTGGAGATCTCATATCTCTCTTGTCTCACCTTCTCTTGATAGAGATCCTTAAGGTGATACATCATGCTATACATGTCCATGTTTTCATGTTACTTAAAGAGCTCATTAGACATAGCCGATAGTATGAAACATTGGAAATTTGTGGCATCATCCATATGTTTTATGTAGAGAGATAGTTCCTCATCACTGGCCTCTTTTCTAGGAACAACTGGAATAGGCTCTTCCAGCACATACAATTTCCTCTCATGGTGAAGGATGACGCGTAAATGCCTCTGCCATTCTTGGAAATTGGTGCTAGTGATAAGGTTTTCCTTCTTGAGTATGGTTCACAATGATATGTTTGAAGTCATTTTTCTTTCCGTTTCTACAAATTAAGATGAGAAAATGTATATTACTTTATTATGATAAAACTAAGAAAAATAATTAAATTAATACTTATTAGTCACCCACTATTTTATCAAAATCCAATAACCCTCACCATTGACTTCAGAATATTTTGTTGCCTGAATATTATAGTGGCAAGGATCCATATTTCCCTTCAAATTACCCCAACTAGGGTTGGTCAATCAACTTGAAGGGTTTTTAGGTAAGCATTCCAAATGCCAACTGTATTAACTTGTAGCTCCTTGATCCGCTGAGTGGACTCCCCAATCCTGAAATCCTTTTATTTTGGATTTCCTCAACCTTTGCCTCTTGGTCACACAAAGTCCTGTTGTGGCAGTCAACCCTTGATGCGAACCAAGTCAATTCAACCCAAAACCTTGAATTATAATTCCCCGATAATTGAAAGCACCCCAACTAGATTCAGTCAAGAACTTTGAACTATATTTCGATTCTAACCAAGATTATGGAAGGCTATACTGACTAAATATTTTCTTTGAGGGATTTTATCCTTATATGAAAATTTCCATTTTATTATCTTTGATTACATGCTTGTTAATATTAAGTGGGATATACTTAAGTTATTAACCATGTCTAAGATAATATTTTATACATAAGCTGGTCTTATTTTAGTTTCATCTTGCTTTCTTGTTTAATTCATTAATTATGTGACTGTGACAACACACCCACAATAAATAAACCATGCAATTGACAGAAATAAAATGAATGGTATGATCATGAGCTTGTTCTATTGGTTAGTTTATCTAGCGGTTGATAAACTAACCCAAGTCATAGGGGAGAAACACCTTGAACCTTTTGGGTTCATGTTTACAGCTTTCCACCTGTCCACCTTGGCTCCTAACTTGAGCCGCCTCCACTAGCTTGGGAGCTCCATCCATTACATATGCTTTTATCTCGCTCGGAGGTGAGGGGTAAAATGGAGTTTTACATAAAAAACCTTGGGCACGCAGGCCCTACATATTAATGAGGAGAAGGATCACAGGCCAAAAAATTTAATTTAAATAAATAAATTAAAAGAAACCATTCACATACAAAGTTCTTGGTCTAGTTAATGATCATCCATACATGCAATGATATTTATGCATAAATAAAACTATCATTCAATTCTTTAATCGTTCTTGTTTAAGATAAATCATGCTCGAATCAATTAATTGTCTTTAATTAATCAATCCTTTTATCTTAAACCCTTTTCTGAATTTCCTTGAGATTCTCATTCATCGTAATTTTAAACAAATAAATTCATTTAAAATTATCTTTGTACGTAACTTGTACCTTGGAGGTAACCTGGTGAATTCCCGTACATAACTACCCAATGAGTAGAAATGAACATTACACAGATGTTAAATTAAACACATGTATATAAAACATCAATCACATGTTGTGCCTCATTTTTATTCCTACACTATGGTACACGTCTCAAGGGTTTGTATAATATAATAATAAATTTTAATAAATTTGCGTAATTTGGATGAGTACACAGCTTGTAGTTCTGACTACACGGCGTGTACTTTTGTTCACCTTCCATCCGAATTACACACCCGGGGACATGATGTGTAGATGTACTTCAGAAATCTTTGGATTACACGGCGTGTTTAGTGGGACACACTCCATATAATATCTGTGTTACACGATTTCCAACTGGGAAAGTCATGTATGGGGTACACGGTTCAACCCTAACCTAAAGGGACTACATACCGTGTTTAGTGGACCACACAGTGTGTAATATAGAAACTGTGTGCCACCTATTCCTGGTGAACACACGGTGTCATTTAAGACTTAGAAATACTCCAACACATGGCCTGATTTGGTGGACCAGTCTGATGCATTGCACCTAGACTACACGGTGTGTACTGCTGAATACACGCCATGTATTCTGGTGTTGTATGGCCAGGAACGTTTGGCACCTCTATATGAGATCCTCTATTTTATTTTAATCAAAATTAAAATAAAAATTTGTTTCTGTAAGGTGAACGAGAAATGAGATATGAGGAACAAATATCAAGATTTAGATTTTAAAGAACGATTAAATTGAATTGAAACAACTAAATTATTAAATGCATAAATCACCAATGAAAAACTAAATAATTATAATCAATGATATGGACCCTCTGATACCACTTATAGGTTCCCGGTGAAGCAGAAGCATGTTGGTGGGTGTACCCAACTTTAATTTTTTCATTAACAATGATCAATCTGAGATCCATCATGATAATAAAACGCCGGATCTTCGGAATAGAAAAAAAGAACAAAAAAGAAAATAGGAGAGTCCTAGAACCATATATAGGATCATCATATGTTGGTTATAATTAATTTAATTAATTTAAAAGAATTTCCTTGATGGAATTATTTCTTCATTGATGTTTTTGGTCACGATCTAATGTGATCTGTCATTGCGTCATAGAATCCAAGTGTAGGATTCCTCTAGTGGTGATCCACACATGATCCACGTATATCTAGACATCATTGAAGGGATCTCCAGGTGCTAGCGCAGAAGAGCCTTCACTTGCGATATCCGCCTTCGATCGCCTTGATCCGGTGGAGGAGGATCTCTCTCTCGTAGCTTGAGAGCGTTCTTGGAAGAAAATAATTCTCCCTTGGCTTGAGAGCTTTCTCTAGATCTATTGTGCACAACACACAAAAAATGGCTAGGCTAATGAGAAATATATAATTGGAATTTTTTTAATTACATAGAATAATGAAATGAATTAATTACCCAAAATCATTTATTCATTTCATTTAATTCTTAGTAATACCCCATGTCTAATAATAACAGTTGACTATTATTATTACCTGAAATATGCCCAGCGAATTATACCTAATATTATTTAATTAAATAAATAATATTATTTCTCATAAATTACTTGGAAAAAAAATACACGGCGTATATATTTAATATACACGGTGTGTACTTTTTTTCCCATTTTTCGGTATTTCCTCCACCACATTTATTAAACCTTGAATAATGGATATTTATTTCTCAAATAAATATCCTTAAATTACTCGCTAATAAATATATTATTTCGCCCACAATATATTCTCTCAAATAACTAGTGTTGAAATAAATGTGATCAGGAATTCTTGAATAATTATTAAACCACAGTTGGGAATAATATTTATTTAACTTGTTAAATTAATATTTAACTTAGATACTTGGACACACTTAGTGTGTGACCCTCTAGGCCTCTTTCTCAATGGAATTAGGTGGTGCCTGCCTAAATTCCAAGGTTAGCGTCTAGAAACACGCCAAGGAAACCATAGAGAAATAAGTTAATGTCGCAATGACGTGTCACCTCCTACAAACGCTTACTGTGTAATTTAATCCCTTTGTCTTTATATCTTGAATCAAGTGGGTTGCATACTAGTTCCATCAACCCATGTGCTCAATCATTCTTTCTTTGACTTCCCAAAATTGAACTCGCCCATTTCTTACCATGGCCATGGATTTATTTAGGCTATATAAATTCTATCAAAGGTCCTAAGATATCTACTTAAATTATGGAATATGAGGAAAAATCCTTTCTCACATTATCTATTAATGCAGTATTACTCGTGACGCACCCAACATATCCTACTTCACTGCGAACAGTGTGTCATCATAGTTTTTATCAATACATCTAAGTGCGTGAGTTTCAATAACCATTAATAATAATCTTAAAGTCTAAGGACCAATACACATGTCCACAGATAGGAATATCCAATGACACTATGAAATGTGGATCTCTTACTGGTGAGTCTCATTCTCATAATATCCTCCTGAATATTACCAGGGTCTCACACCATGAGAAGGTGCCTCAAAGTTTTATGAGTCCTCACCCTTAATGGCCTGTGTTATTTGTGTCCCTCAAATAACATCATCCGGCCATAGAACATATATTCAAGAATAGTGTTATGGTACTTCCGGGTTCTCATCATAGTAGAGATCCGCTATGACCCTTTAATGCAACAGTTATCCTTAGGACATTATCACATTCATTATCACGCAGAAGAAAAAACAAGATGTGATAAGGTATTTATTAATGAATAAAGTACAAAGTAGTTGGTTCTAGGACACCAACTCCAACAACATCCACCTCCAACTCAACCTCCTCAGGTTAGAAAATGTGAGATGGGTCTAAGAAGTAACATCGTAGCTGAGAAACGTGAAAGACTTCGTGCATAGCCCAGTACCTCTAAGGTAACTATAACCGATAGGCAACTGAACCAAATATCTCCAAAACCTCAAATAGCCCGATGTATCTCGGTGAAATCTCCCCCTTTCTCCTAATCCTCCTATGTCCTAACCTCGATGTGACATGTAAGAAAACCTGGTATTTCGACCTCAAACTCTAGTGGTCATCTTCATTGATTAGCTTAAGATTTTTTCTGAGGCTATGCAGTATCCATCCTCTTCTGAATCAAATCCACCTACTCAGTGGTTTCCTAGACAAGATGAGGTCCCAGCATAGCTACCTCTCCTACCTCCATCCAACATAGGGGTGATCTACATGTCCTGTTGTACAAATCCTAATAAGGTGACATCTGAATCATCGCCTGAAAACTATTATTGTGGGAAAAATCCACTATGGGTATGTCTCTCCCAAGAACCCACAAAATCTAGGACGCATGCTCAAAGCATGTCCTCTAAAACCTGAATCATGCGCTCAGACTGGCCATTTGTTTGGGGATGGTCATTTGTACTCAAAAGTACTTATGTACCCAAATCCCTTTATAGTCTCTTCCAGACACAAGAAGTAAAATAAACATCCCTATATGAAACAATAGAGTGTGGAACCCCATGAAAACGTGCAATCTCTTAGATGTATAACCTTCCAAACTCATCAACACGGAAGGTTTCCTTGATAGGTAAGAAATGTGAAACCTTCGTGAGTCTGTCAACAACAACTCAAACTGCATCATTCCCTTGAGACAACCTCAGTAAAACTATTATGAAATCCATCATGACATCATTCCATTTCCACTCAGGAATGGGTAACTACTATAAAATCTTTGTCGGTCATTGATGTTATGACTTCACCTGCTGATAGGTGAAACATCTCATGACAAAACCAGTTACATCCCTTTTCACTCCTGGCCACTAATAATAACAGTATAGATCTTGATACATCTTGGTGACACTAGGATGAACTGCCCAAACTGAGGAATGAAAATGTCACAAAATCTCCACGCGTATGTCTGCTGACACCCATACACATCAATGAAAACGCAAAACCTCATCCTCACCTACGGTACACCCAGGAGTAGGGTCCTCTCTTGGCACACTCTCCCTTAGGACTAGGCCTTCGGAATATGATATATTCCTCATTCAAACTCGATTTAGTAGAGTAGAGGTAACAACTACATAAGAAAGAAATGTCTGCCCTTATCTGTCATGCACCTCCAAATGCATCTCATAGAAAAGTTCCATAAGCTGCCACTCGCTAATGGACTCCTAAACTACCAGTATCTGAGTCCCCCTACTCAACACATCAGCCACTATGTTTCCTTTCCCAGGAGTGTAGTCAATCTCAAAGTCAAAAGACTGAAGGTACTCAATGCATCTTCGATGTATCAAATTCAGATCACTCTGAGTAAATATATACTTGAGACTTTTTTGGTCAGTGTATACCACAAAATTCTCTCCCAAAAGATAATGTCTCCAATAGTAAAAATCATGTACAACTACAACCAACTTGAGATCATACGTCAGGTGATTCCTCTTATATGGACTCAACTGTCGAGACCCGTACGCAATGACTCATTCCCCCTACATAAGAACCAATCCCATCCTGATACCTAATGCATCACAGTAAATGGTGTAACTCTTTCTTGACTCTGGAAAAATCAATATCGGTGCTGAAGTCAATCTCCCTTTCAGCTCCTGAAAGGATAAATCGCAAGAATCTATCCATAAGTACTTTTCACCATTCTTAGTCAGGCCCATCAGTGGTGCTGCTAGGCATAAAAAGTCCTATATAAAGTGTCTGTAGTAACCAGAAAGACCTAGAAAAATCCATACCTCAAAGACGTTCTTTGGATGCTCCTAGGAAACTACTACTCTCACTTTCTCTGGGTTTACTGATACTTCTATCTCTAAGATGACATGACCCAAGAAGTGAATCTAGTCCATCTAAAAGTGTAATTTTGAGAGCTTATCATATATATAATTCTCTCTCAGTGTACTCAATATGATCTCAAGATAGGTGGCATGTTTGTGTTGAGTGTAAGAGTATAGAAAGATATCATCTACAAAGACTGCCAAAAAAATCCAAATAAGGATGGAACACTCGGTTCATCGGTGCCATAAAAACTATTGGTGCATTTGTGAGACCGAACAGCATAACCAAATACTCGTATAGACAATACCTGATCTGAAAGGCTGTAAGAGGTATATCTAATGGTCTAATGTGCAACTGATGATAACCGGATCTCAAGTCAATCATTGAGAACACTTGGGATCCTCGAAGTTGAACAAAGAGATCTTCAATCCTCGACAAGGGATATCAATTCTTAATCGCCATCTGGTTTAGATTCTGATAATTCATACAAATTCTGGGGGTATCGTCCACCTTCTTTGCAAAAAGGACAGGAAAAACCCGAGGAGAAGTACTGGGTTAGATGAAAACCTTCACCTGAAACTCCTCTAACTGCTTCTTGATCTCCTGTAACTCTGGTGTAGACATCCTATATGGAGGAATAGACATTGGTTCCGCTCTTGGCACAAGCTCAGTAGAGAAATATACCTCTCTCTATAGAGGTAAACCTGAAAAGTCGTCTGGAAATACATATTTGAAATGATCCACCATTAGAGGAAAATCCATCTGTGAAGTCCCCTGGTCATCCAGATATAAAATTACGATCTAGGTTGTAATTCCTCCCAACCCATGATGCTCGATTCCCACTCTTCTCTCCTGGACATCCCATTCTCCCTTGTGTAGAAAAGACCCACCCTCTAGTGATGTGAAACTCACACTACGATGATAGAGGTCAACAAAGTCCTGAAAGGAGACAAACCAGTCCATTTTGAGAATAACATTGAAGCCTATCATCTCTAAGACATAGAGGTCTGATAAGAAGTGACACCCACCAATCTCAAGAGGGCACTCCTTGCACTGACATACACTAACTGTCCTAATCCCCAACGGAGTGTCTAACATCATAAAATACTTAGAAGTAAAGATACAGATCCCAAGGCTCTCTAAAATGGAAATAGATATAAAACTATGGGAAGCCCCTATATCGAAAATAGTAGAAGCTAAAACTGAAGCAACTGGAATTGTACCTCTAACTGTAGAGGGTCCAGGATCCTGCTCATGTTGGGTCTTCTCCACTATAAAAGTATAACCTATACCGCAGCCCTGCGACCCTGCCTGACTACCCTGAACCGATCCACCCTATTGTCGCTGAAAACTTGTAACCTGACTACCATGGCCACAACCACCTCCTCGGCCTGAATGGCTTGACGAACTCTAGTTCCTCGACTAATGAGAAACGGTCATGATCCTGAATGTGGAGTCGTAACAGAACCCCTATCACTCATTGCTGCTGAGAAAACCTGAAAAAAACACTAAAGGTGACCTATCTTGTCATAAGATCAGCACTCAACTAGGTCCTTTGGGCAATGTGTTCATGTATTCCCACTCTTCCCGCACTGGTAGCATACCACCTAGATACCTAAAAAAACATCGTGTGAAAGCTCCCAACAACGTTTCCTGTTATCTGTCGAAGGAGTACCAGCCTTGGATGTTGAACCACTCTGGATCACAGCTTCCAAATCCCTCAGATTGTGCTCAGTAATTAGTGTATGGTTCACTATAGTCATCACCAAATCATCCTGAAAACATTCACCTACAATCGGATGTCGTACTTGAGACCGTCCTCAAATCTCCTAGCCAAAGATAACTCGTCACTTCCTAGAATAGGTGTGAAGCACTGAAGCTCTGTAAAATGATAAGAGTAATCCACCACTGAAAGAGCGCCCTACTCCAAAGGCATAAACTCTCAGGCTCGATCATCTATCAATGTATCGGGGTAGAATTAATCATAGAGGTCCTCTGAAACTCTTCCCAATCCATATCCCAATGATGTCTTGCCTGTGAGATAGCATCCCACCATCTCTTGGCAGAATCACTTAGAATGTACATCTCAAGCTTTACCCTCCTCTTAGGAGGCATCTCCAGATGCTCGAAAATAGCAAGCATAGCCTCCAACCATGACTCTACAGCCTGTGGTCCTCCATCCCCTAAAAAGGTGGTAGGATGTTGTTGCTAGAACACCTGTGTCAAATATTCAATAGAAAGGGAAGGATGCGGTGCTCCCTAAAAATTCTGTAACAACCTCAAAAATTCTTCATGGAACTATGAATCAGCACCTACGTTTGTTATAACAGTTGGTTCTAAAACAGGAACAATGGGAGGATCTACTGGTAGTCCCTGATCTACCATTTTTTGTGTCTATTCATCACCCTATATCTGGCATACAACCGTAGGTCGTCTCAGTGGCATGACTCTACAAGGTCAAGCGCACACCTCAGTTCAATATCATCAAGGACAACAACTTACAATTGAAAGAACGAAATTTTAGAAGGAAAACATTAAAGTTTTATAAAACATGGTTACATGATGTGTATATCTATCACACAGTGTGTTCCCTTTAAGCCTTACATGGGTGTGTACCTCTGCCAGACCTGGTCATGTAACACCCCTTACACACAGCATGTTCCTCCTGAGACACGGCTTGTACTTGAATTTTCCCTCCTACCCAAGTACTTCTACATGGCTAAACCACATGGGGTTTGTTGTTGTAACACTACACGGCATGACCCTAGACATGGCATGTACTAGTTAAGTCCCATCCACCTATGTCATTGGTCACACGACCGAATACACGATTAGAAACTACACGGTGTGCATAAATGAGACACGGCGTGTACAACCTAATTTTCATCCACCTGTGTCATTGGTCACATGGTTGGATACCCAGTTCTTTACAACACAGTGTGTAAAATCTAGACACGGTGTGTTCTACCAAAAGTTGTCTAACCTCGTGTCTCTGCTCACACAGTTAGTTACACGGTCAAAGACTACACAGCGTATACGCATGGTACACGGTGTGTACTTAATAAAAGTTGTTTCTTCCCGAATAGAATAACACATGGTGTTTGTTCATAACAACACACATCGTTTTGTCTGGGTTTCCATATAGTAGGCCTCTAAAACTTCTCTGGAACCCTTAAAATCTTAAAAAAATTTCCAGGATGTGACAAATTCCGACCTGTAGGTGCTCATACTCCCTGCGATTCAAAGTTTGGCATCCTTTTTTCACATCATAACTTGAAAAAAATCTATTAAATTTCAAACATGATTCCTAAAATTATGATCCAAGAGGGCCCATAACACCTCATGGACCAAATTTTGGCATGAATCCAAATAAAACTTCACATATTCCAGTACCCTATCAAAATATCAAGTATTCTATCATGTCATATATCACAATAGTATGCATATCTAGCACAACATCTATCACAATAGCATGAAATCAGTAATGCATCCTAAATTGCATGACAAGAATGCATGACATGTGATCTCAAGCAAGTGCCTATATGATGCATGAGATGGCATACCCTCGTCTAATGGGGTTGCAATAGAAATAGAACTTCAATGATAATAATGATAATATCACTATACAAGTGAACCACCCAATGGTGAAATCAAATCAACAGTAATAATTGAAAAACCAGAAAAATTTCAATATTCGAGGTAAATTGGCTTTTCCCTGTACACGGGTTAGCTACTCCCAGGCACAACTTATTACCAACTACCTATTCCTTCCTTTCCCTGTATATAGTGTAACTCCCTGACCATAGAAGCCTAGAGTCAGTGCATTGGTATGTATCATTGGAATGATCACAAAATATCAAATCTTGAAAGACCGATTAGTTTAGTATCCTTGGAAGTAATAGATACATTCATAAGGTTTACATTACAACATAAAATGAAAAACTACAATAACATTGTTTCCATAGACAACACTGAGATCCCATAGACTATCCCGGAAGGTCAGTCATAATATACTTCTCCACATCCTAGGAAAAATAAAACATAGAAAGGGGTGAGCTCAGATTCTCAATAAGGATAACAATATAGCAGAAACTTTCATAAATAATCTTAAACATTTAAGTCAATGTATAAAACTAAAACAAAAGCCTTTACAACATAAACTTCATCATAATATGGAAAATATAAATCAAAATAATTACATTTACTTACTCACATGGATATTCTACTAGTTGAATAATCTCATGCAATATCAATAGCCACTTTCATAATGATGGAATGCATAATTCCAAACTTTCATAACCACATAGTCAAGACCTTGTGCCAAGACTACAAATAATATTTTTTCAAGGCCTTATGCCAAGACACTAGATTGTCTCATGAGACCTACCAATTCATTTAGGAGATATAATGGGATCCACCTATCATATACTAAGTCCAATGCATTCCTCATATGAAAATTTTGAAACATAACATAAACATTCATATTAAAACTAGCATTCGAAATGTCAATACTTTATCCACAAACCATGAATGGTATAAAAACAGTACATCCACAGTAAAACATAACTCATTCAATAGAATATAGAAGATTGTATTATAACAGATTAACCTCAATCAAGAATAATGAAGGATATTGACATAGATGAAAATAATCATCAAAATTATTTGAGAGAAATATCCCCCTTTTTCTTGAAAACATTTAAAAGTCACACTATTTCTCAATAATCCATTTAAAAATATATTTTTGAATCAAAGTATCCCATACCAATTTGAAACTTTTAAAAGGAATTTTAATTTTAAAACATTAATTTCTATATAAATAAAACCTTAAAACCATTTTTAAAACATGGACATTAATGAGAAAGATTTAGAAGAATAAATTTTTAATACATTTAAAATGATATTTTAGTTAGAGTTACTATACAAATAAGAGATGATTGAATAAAAATAATTGAGGTAATAAAAACTTTATAATACCAAGAGAATAAAGTATTACATTATATACTATGTCAAAGGATAGTATATACACCATATAAAAGTGAATTGGTTTATAACAACAAAGAAATATCAAAGGGATGTAAATTGAGATGAAATCCCTTATAAAGACAGTATCCTTAGGTAAAGGATAAATCAATGACATAATTATGTGTGACAAATATAAATACACTCAATATTATTGGATATTCAGTGTAAATAAATCTGAGGACATTCACACGTATTCTTGTAAAAACAACACCAATGACTTGGAAGTTTAACTCAATGAATGGAAATTGAGTTAAGATCAAGTTTATAACAATGAATTGAGAAATTATCAATGGAGTGATTATGTGTATCAAAAGTATATCCACAAAAAGGGGAGTGTAAATTACTACATAAATAATAAATAGTGATTCCACGCATAATCTTGGAGTAAAATAATCAATGAAGTATGCGTAAAGCCCACTGAGTGGAAATTGAAATTCAAAATTCCCTTACCGATTTGGTTACTTATGAAACATATAACCCATGAAAGAAGGATCATATAATGAAGATGTAAATAACCATAAATTAAAGTATATTAAACCAAGAATACAATAATGTACATTACATATGCCACACAAAAATAAATAGTGGCCAATATAGCATGAATCTCACAGGAATAAAAAGTGAGATGAAAAACCCTTACTTTCGTTGTAATCAATCGAGTCATATGACCAAAAGTTAATAACCACCAAATGAATCATAGAATACCATGAATATAAAGAGAATAATGATAATATATATTAAATTTCAGTACACAATACACCACATCCAATAAATAAGTGGCAAACAATGAAAATATCACAGAATTAAAAGTGAGATAAGAAACCCCTTACTTAAAGTCTAACTTGTCTTGTATGTTCCTTGTTCTTCCTGAATAAAAAACTTAAGTTAATTTATAGTTTATTAAGAAAATTTTTCAAGTTTATTATTTTTTTTATATTACTTATGACCTTTCTATAATAAATAGTTAATTATTTGAGTTTATATTGGATATCTTATCGATGTTCGGAACTTGAGTCAAAAATGAACTTGTTATAATTACAATTTTTCCATGTGGTCAAAAGTCCATTATCTCCAGAATGATATACATGATTGAGATATAATATATATATATATATTAGATATTCAGTATATATATGTATTTATAACAGTACATAACATTTGGAGATAAGAAATGAAATGTACCGTTCATGGAGACGGTAAGCCGTACGTACGCATGAACGGTACTTCCATTTCTATTTTGTATTTTAATAGAATTAAAACATAATTATACATAGGTATATTATAATTAAAATATAATATAATATATAATATCATTAAATACATCCTTTATACGTCCCACATAATGAATTAACGAGTCATATCATTTTGAGGGGGCGGTAGTCCGCACTTCCTCAAATGAAATTATCGTGTTTTACCCATAATGGAAACCATAAATAAATGATATAAATTGAAAATAAAAAAGAATAAATAAAACATAAACATAATATATATATCATATATATAAATACAGTGTCATATTAATGGCCACCATGAGAGGCGGTAGGAGATAATTGAACAATCATCGTTTTGTGAGGCGTTAATTTGTCATCCACAGAAATAGTATTTCACCCATTAGATGGAGGTGTGTGTAAGTTTAGTTTGAACCCTTATCATAAAAACATAATAGTATATTTAGTATACTGGTGTTGTTATAAAATAAAGGAATAAAAAGAGTTTAGGGGTTAGATAAGTAAAATAAAACAAAATAGAACAAAAGAATTTAAGAGAAAGCGTTACCTTTAATTTGGGTAACTTCCTTTGGTTTGAACCAAAAATACTTCTTGAAGTGCATTATGCCTAAGTTAAGGATTCTATGAGGAAGAGGGGGATATTGAGATATTATTTGGGCAGGGGTTGGGTGAGACAAGGGGCTTGAGAGGTGTGTGGAATGGGTTAGAAGTGGTGTCCTTTTATAAGGGGGGGAGGGGCTCTTTAGGAAAGTGTGAAAATATTATTTTATTATATGGCGTTATTCGGTTTCTAAAGGTCCAAAACTAATTAAAGTCGAAGATAAGATGAATAATAGTCAAAATAAAATCATCCAATAAGAATTGGATAGGTTTGGATATTATTTTAATATTAATAATCATATTTATTTAAATCATTTATTAATGAGGTAAATACTACATCATTATTGTGTCATAAATAATTTAATTTATTTGATGTCTAAAAATTATAAAAAAATTACCATAATTTAGGAAATCTTTTTAGATTTCTAATAATTATTTATAGTCGAAAATATGACTTATATAACCCCATGTAAAAATTGATATACTAAAAGATATCTGTTAATGTCATTTTTGTCTTTACTTTAAGTTAATTAAAATAAAGTGTCAATATCTTTATCAAGTGGCTTCATGGGGACCCAAAATTAACCCAAGGATGCCCATAATTGTCCATGACTCACCCAATAAGGTTAGGAAAAGTGTTAAGGTAATTTTGTTTTATTATAATATTCTTTTTACCTTGAATTATCCTATTTACCTTTAACCGTGGTAAATAAAAGTCAAAAGTTACAATTCACCAAAAATTATTTTCATCTTATTGAACCACATTTTACTTAATAATAACAACCATTTTTTCATATTTTTGAAATTCAATTCATAGAAGCGGTAAAATTCCATTTAAATGAAAAAGTCAGTTTTTAAACAACTACTAAGTGGTTTTACTATTCATCAAAAATTGAAGTTTTCAGAAAAACACCAAAACATCAGCCTAAGATATATTTGATATTTAGAATTAAAAAATGATGTATATTTTACCAAATTCAAAACATATAATTTTCATTAATTAATTTAAAATTAATTCCCGTTGTCAAAACAAATAGCGTGTTTTTAAGAAACAATAACTATCAAAAGATTGACAGTTGTTTATGTATAATTTCAAAGTGAAATTAATTACAATTACCAACATTGGATTAAATGGTAAAAATATAATCTAATTATACTTCCAAACCATTCAAATTTATAATTGAACACTATGAATTATTTTGATTAAAAAAGTTGTTTTCAATTAAAATTTAGTATTTTTTCACTATTCACCCAAAAATGAAAGTAATCAGAAAAACACCAAAAATTTATCGAGACTAAATTTTTATATCTTGATTATAGATAAGAAGTTTATTTTGTCAAATTGAATATATAAAAGTGTTAAATATTTGATTTATAAGGGGTTTACCATTAAAAGGTGGCAAAATTTCATTTTTTGAAAAATAATTCCTTTATCTGAAAAAATGAATTTGTTCTTATATTATGTATAAGAAACACATAATATGGATTTTAAAATTATATGGAATATATATAATTCAAAATTCAGTTAATACTATTCATAACTGGTTTTGAACGGCTAGTTTGGTAAGTCGTCGTACGCTCGAACTCGGTGTGTGTGAGGTGTAAGCTATTGAATTTAAAGAAAATAACTTACTATGAAATATTGGGGTGTTACATTCTTCCCCACTTTTGGAAATTGAATCCTCTAAATTTTAAAATTGAGATTGGGAACTTCATTGAAAGTCCCACATCGGAAAAAGAGTCTATAAAACTATCTCTTTAAAAGAAAGAAAGAGAAGTACAAAGGTCACCCGAGATAACCCATACTAGGATTATATGTAGGAAAAACTAGATATGGAAGATAAACTAAGTGTCAATTTCTGGTGGAAAGTGATAGAAAACAAGATCAGGAGAAATTTAACAACAAGAAAACCACAAACTTGTGATGGGATAAACGATCATTAGTTTCCTAGTAAGAAAAGTAAATGGATAACGTTTTTTTTAAGTTCCATTTCATAAAGTTGAGGAATTTATTTTTGAGATTGACTAAGAACATAAAGGGATATATTTACTTTTTAAGTAGAGTTTCATTCTTTAATAAATTTCTACCACTAACTCATTTTTTTAAATGATGAGTTTTTAAGATGACGTGGTCACACCTAAAGCGCTAGAATCACATAATCTGCAAAGAATAAACTATATATATTTACCTTGTCTATAGAGATTAACCAAAACCAAAATTGTTAATACAAGATCATATGATCCCCAAAAAGGATAATACTTTAGATAAATAAATACTAATCTTAATTTCTAAAATTAAACCAACAATATCCAAAGTTCAATAAATACCATTAAATAAACAATTATCCATAAAATCTTTTAATATAATCCAAACTAATATTGAAACCCAAAACTCAGAAGAATTTACTTAAGTAGTTTTCCATGTTAAATTGTATCTCCAAATAATATCGACTAATCTTAAAGTCACATACTTAAAAGTAATTAACATAATCACATATTCTCTATGATAGGTTAATCATTTCCATAAATAACCCAAATCACTATAAATCCATAATAAAAACATAGGTAAAAATCCACCATTACTCCTCAAATTAAATCCTATAGTATTCTATTTTCCTTAGGCAAATAGTATTCCCAATAGAGTGAACGTCTTCCAAAATAAAATTTATCACTTAATCACCAAATCATTTTCTTATACTAATGATATCCATTTGATAAGACATAAGATCCCAAATCAACTTATTATTGATCAATAAAATCATTTAACTAAAAATAATTAGTCACACTAACCAGGGACTTCACTTAGTCTAGTGGTAGGCGATAAATCCCAATCGCACTATGGTTGTGGGTTCGATTCCTACAGCTTTGTCTGACTCGATGGGTTGTCACACAATCTGCATTTTGTCCTTTTTCAAAAACTATATTTTATAACATTCCCAAAATGAGACAAATTCCTCAAAATAACTATAACATAATTTCACCACAAATGTTATCTCATACCTCGCATTTTCATCCCAAAATTTAATAACATGTAATTGACTCAAATTCAAGGATCATATAAACCCAAATGGTTATTTATAACTATATAAATAATAGAAAACACAATTCTTCCTAAAATAACATTTTCACATAATAAACTGCAGGGTTACACATAAGAGAAAAGTCTTCCAAAGTAATCTCATCAACAAGGAGCACTAATACTTTTAAACATTTCACCATACATTTATTTCCACATAGGTTCCTCCTTAACCAAGGGGTTATCCTATAGAATAGGGTATTCAATCGGGTAATTCCTAGGTCCCCTACATTTACGGCAAATGAATATAAATGGATTCTTGGGATCATTTTTATTTTCTTCCATAGTACTCTTCATTTTTCCTTGGAAATTATTTACTTTATGTCCTTATTTCCCACACATAAAGCATTTCTTTGTTCCATTGAAACACTTCCCTAGGTGTCTCCTTCCACATTTCTTGCATGATGGAAATTGAGATTTCTTTGCTCCATGGTCTCCACTGCTGGAGCTCTTATCATTCATCACCTTTCTCTTCTTTGTTGAGTCCGGGAGTTGGTTAAAATATATGTTTTTTATCATATTTTTTGAAAACTGATTTGGAATGAACACGATGTCTTTTACACCTATCAACATTCCATTTCATTTCTCATTTCCTCCGTCGTTCCCACCTTTTACATCATGTTCAATGTTACTATGACTTCCTTGGAATCCAGTCATTGAATAACACAAGAAAGCAAGTGTGAGTCATAAAATCATTTAGAGAATATCATAACACCTTATTTTCAATCTAAAACACCTTAGGATTAATGTAGTTATTTATTCTCATCTTATATTAAAATCCTTCAAATATTTTTGTAAAGAAAATGTGAATTATCTTAAGCATATCCCCCGAGAGTGTCATAACCAAGAGTGAAGTAAGGCCCATTGTCGTGCACCAGTTCTTGTTTGAGTCTAGCTTAAAGCAGTGTTTTTGGGTTTTACCCCTAGGTACATATGTTCCAGAGCTGCATCTACCTGCTCATATCTAGACAGGGATGTATTGCTTGGAAAACTCACAAAATCTCTACAATACCAAAATTCTAGGAAGTTCTTCTATACTAATCTTCAAAGTCTATCTTAGGGCTATGTGCTCTAATCAGAGTTTATCTAAATCTAGTTTCAAAGGTTTGTACTAAACTTTCTCTGATACCAACTGTAACTCCCTGACCCTAGAAGCCCAGAGTTAGTGAATTAGTATGTATCATTTTCATGATCACAAAATATCAAGTCTCGAAAGACCGATTATTTTAGTATCCTTGGAAGTACTAGATACATTCATAAGGTTTACATTACAACATAAAATGGAAAACTACAATAACATTGTTTCCATAGACAACACTAAGATCCCATAGACTATCCCAAGAGGTCAGTCATAATATACTTCTTCTCATCCTGGGAAAAATAAAACATAGAAATGGGTGAGCTCAGATACTCATTAAGGATAACAATATAGCGAAAACTTTCATAAATAAGCATAAACATTTAAGGCAATGTATAAAACTAAAACAAAAGCCTTTACAATATAAACTTCATCATAATATGGAAAATATAAATCAAAATAATTTCATTTAATTACTCACATGGATATTCTACTAGTCAAATAATCTCATGCAATATCAATAGACACTTTTATAATGATGGAATGCATAATGTCAGACTTTCATAACCACATAGTCAAGGCCTTGTGCCAAGACTATAAATAAGATTTTGTCAAGGCCTTGTGCCAAGACACTAGTTTGTCTCATGATACCTACTGATGCATCTGGGAGCTATAGAGGGCTCCACCTATCACATACTAAGTCCAATTCATTCCTCATATGAAAAGTTTGAAACATAACATAAACATTTGTATTAAAAATAGCATTCAAAATGTCAATACTTTATCCACAAACCATGAATGGTATAAAAATATCACATACACAGTCAAACATAACTCATTAAATACAATATGGAAGATTTTATTGTAACATATTAACCTCAATCGAGAATAATGAAGGATATTGACATAGATGAAAATAATCATCAAAACTATTTGAGAGAAATATCCCCCATTTTCTTGAAAACATTTAAAAGTCACATTATTTCTCAAGAAGCCGTTTAAAAATAGATTTTTGAATCAAAGTGTCCCATACCACTTTGAAACTTTTAAAAGGAATTTTAATTTTAAAACATTAATTTCCATATAAATAAAACCTTAAAACCATTTTTAAAACATGGACATTAACAAGAAATATTTAGAAGAATAAATTTTTAATACATTTAAAATGATATTTTAGTTATAGTTACTATCCAAATGAGAGACGCTTGAATACAAATAATTGAGGAAATAAAAACTTTATAATACCAATAGAATAAAGGATCACATTATATGCTATGTCAAAGGACAGTATATACACCATATAAAAGTGAATTGGTGCATGACAACAAAAAAAATATCAAAGGAATGTAAATTGAGATGAAATCCATCATAAAGACAGTAATCCTTAGGTAAAGGATAAATCAATGACATAATTATGTGTGAAAAATATAAATACACTCAATATTATTGGATATTCAGTGTAAATAAATTTGAGTAAATTCACACATATTCTTGTAAAAACAACACCAATGACTTGGAAGTTTAACTCAATGAATGGAAATTGAGTTAAGATCAAGTTTATAACAATGACTTGAGAAATTATCAATGGAGTGATTATTTGTATCAAAATTATATCCACAGAAAAGGAAGTGTAAATTACTAAATAAATAATAAATAGTTATTCC
The DNA here is from genome assembly GCA_963277665.1 of Viscum album. Classification (NCBI taxonomy): domain Eukaryota; kingdom Viridiplantae; phylum Streptophyta; class Magnoliopsida; order Santalales; family Viscaceae; genus Viscum; species Viscum album. The sequence continues at coordinate 1,387,494,977 of OY728123.1, forward strand.
ACTCATAATCTTGGAGTAAAATAATCAATGAAGTATGCGTAAAGCCCACTGAGTGGAAATTGAAATTTGAAATTCCCTTACTGATTTGGTTACTTATGAAACATACAACCCATGAAAGAATGATCATACAATGAAGATGTAAATACCCATAAATTAAAGTATATTACACCAATAATACAATCATGGACAGTACATATTCCACACAAAAAGAAATAGTGGCCAATATAGCATGAATCTCATGGGAATAAAAAGTGAGATGAAAAACACTTACTTTCGTTGTAATTAATCGAGTTATATGAAAAAAAGTTAATAACCACCAAATGAATCAAAGAATACCATGAATATAAATAAAATAATGATAATATATATCAAATTTCAGTACACAATACACCACATCCAATAAATAAGTGGCGAATAATGGAAATCTCACAGAATTAAAAGTGAGATAAGAAACCCCTTACTTCAAGTCTGACTTGTCTTGTATGTTCCTTGTTCTTCCTGAATAATAAACTTAAGTTAATTTATAATTTATTAAGAACATTTTTCAAGTTTATTATTCCTTTTATATCACTTATTGCCTTTCTATAACAATAGTTAATTATTTGAGTTCATATTGGATATTTTATCGATGTTCGGAACTTGAGTCAAAAATGAACTTGTTATAATTACAATTTTTCCATGTGGTAAAAAATTCCATTATCTCCATAATGATATAAATGATTAAGATATAATATATATATATATATATATATATATATATTATATATTCAGTATATATATTTATTTATAACAATACATAACATTTGGAGATAAGAAATGAAATGTACCGTTCATGGAGACGGTAAGCCGTACGTATGCATGAACGCTACTTCCATTTCTATTTTGTATTTTATTGGAATTAAAACATAATGATACATAGATATATTATAATTAAAATATAATATAATATATAATATCATTAAATACATCCTTTATACGTACCACATAAGGTATTAACGAGTCATATCATTTTGAGGGGGCGGTAGTCCGCACTTCCTCAAATGAAATTATTGCGTTTTACCCATAATGAAAACCATAAATTAATGATATAAATGGAAAATAAATAAGCATAAAGAAAACATAAACATAATATATATATATCATATATAAATATAGTTTCATCTTAATGGCCACCATGAGAGGTGGTAGGAGATAATCGAACAATCATCGTTTCATGAGGTGTTAGTTTTCCATCCACAGAAACAGTATGTTCTTCACCCATTAGATGGAGGTGTGTGTAAGTGTAGTTTGAATCCTTCTCATAACAACATCCTAGTATATTGAGGATACTGATTTTATTATAAAATAAAGTAATAAAAAGATTTTAGGGGTTGGAGAAGTAAAATAAAACAAAATAGAACAAAAGAATTTAAGAGAAAGTGTTACCTTTAATTTGGGTAACTTCCTTTGGTTTGAACCAAAAGGACTTCTTGAAGTGCCTTATGCCTAAGTTAAGCCTTCTAGGAGGAATATGGGTATATTGAGAGATTATTTGGGCAGGTTTTGGATGATTCAAGGGGCTTGAGAGGTGTGTGTAATGGGTTAGAAGTGGTGTCCTTTTATAAGAGGGGGAGGGGCTCTTTAGGAAAGTCTGAAAATATTATTTTGTTATATGGAGTTATTCGGTTTATAAAGGTCCAAAACTAATTAAAGTTGAATCTAAGATGACTCATGGTTGAAATAAAATCATCCAATAATAATTGTACAGGTTTGGATATTATTTTAATATTAATAATCATATTTATTTAAATCATTTATTAATGAGGTAAATACTGCATCATTATTGTGTCATAAATAATTTAATTTATTTGATGTCTAAAAATTATAAAAAAATTACCATAATGTAGGAAATATTTTTATATTTCCAATAATTATTTATAGTCGAAAATATGACTTATATAACCCCATGTAAAAATTGATATACTAAAAGATATTTGTTAATGTCATTTTTGTCTTTACTTTAAGTTAATTAAAATAAAGTGTCATTATCATTCTCAAGTGGCTCCATGGGGACCCAAAATCTACCCAAGGATGCCCATAGTTGGACATGACTAATAAAATAAGGTTATAACAAGTGTTAAGGTAATTTTGTTTTATTATAATATTCTTTTTACCTTCAATTACCCTATTTACCTTTAACCGCGGTAAATAAAAGTCAAAAGTTACTATTCAACAAAAATTATTTTAATCTTATTGAACCAAATTTTACTTACTAATAACAGCCATTTATGTCGAATTTTCAAAATTCAATTCACAGAAGCGGTAAAAGTCCATTTAAATGAAAATGTCGGTTTTTAAACTACTACTAAGTGGTTTTACTATTCATCAAAAATTGAAGTTTTCAGAAAAACACCAAAACATCAGCCTAAGCTATATTTGATATTCCGAATTCAAAAATGATGTCTATTTTACCAAATTCAAAACATATAAGTTGCATTAATTAATTTAAAATTAATTCTCATTGTCAAAACAAATAGCGTGTTTTTAAGAAACAATAACTATCAAAAGATTGACAATTGTTTATGTATAATTTCAAAGTGAAATTAATTCCAATTACCAACATTGGATTAAATGATAAAAATATAATCTAATTATACTTACAAACCATTCAAATGTATAATTGAACACTATAAATTATTTTGATTAAAATAGTTGTTTTCAATTAAAATTTAGTATATGACCACAAGTGCATTTCCCCAAATGCTAGAGGCTGCCGACTAGTAGCGAGGGTCATAGTGTTATAATGGATAAACTATTCCCTCATTGGAAAAGTATACATAGTGGAAATAAAATAGTAATAACAGCAGAATACTGATAGTAATACAACAACTAGAGCATATATAAATGATGCATGTCACATGTATCTAGGAAAGCAGCCAAACAAGTCACAATGCTGGAAATAAAATACTGAAACTAAAGTACAGAAAATTAGTAAACTCCAATAGCATAACAAGACTCAACTTATTTCCATGCTCTCCATCTCCAACATCAATCAAGTACCTAATGAAGAATGGATATTGTACCTATCTATACCTGCAACCATATAATCTATTTGGGTCCAAAATCATGACCCAAACAGGATGTGAGATGAATCCCAATAGGCAACCACCAAAATATTTGTGTCTAACAGTTCATGAATATATATATTAGGCAATATGAAAAATGAAGCAATAAACTAGGAAGTACTCAAAAGTAAACAATCATACAATTTTTAATTGCATTCATTTACATTTATTATTCAAACCATTGAATAATGAAAACCCTGCATCTAGCCTAAGCTTTGTACCCCCTGTGTAATAGAAAAATAAATGTCACAAAAGACCATTTAACAAACAAGTTAGACCGAGTTCAATCTTGTGCTTTGTCTTAGCATGATCATCTCAATCATTCAATTACTCAACAGCATCCCTCTGGGATGGTTCTCACAGTCTAACCCCTCTGGTTTAACATATCATAAATTAAATAAATAATGACCCTCTAGGAAATCTCACACAGTCTAAACCCTTTGGTCCCACATAGCACTAATTATTTACAAATGACCACCTGGGCAGCTCTCACGGTCAATACCCCCTTAGTCTGCATAGCAATAATAAATTATAATGACCACCCGGAAGCTCTCATAGTCAATGCCCTAGGGTCCAACATTCCTTTAATAACAACCCTCTGGGTAGCTCTCATGGTCTAACCCCTCTGGTCTATGACCACCCGGCAGCTCTCACGGTCAATACCTCTGGGTCAACATAACAACAATTTATACATAAATGACCCTACTTCGCGAATCTCTCGCAATCAAATTCCCCTTGGTTAAACTTTCACAATGTGAAACACATGCATCTCAGATAATTATTGTCTTCATCCTAACAAGAAAGGCATGGGAAACAAGTAAGCCTAATAGGCATTCTAGACCAAACAACCATAATCAACAATCAAGGGAATGCACCCATGGGGTGTCCCATAAAAAGGTATTTAATCTTACACATAAGCAATAACCCCTTTCTCAATCAAACAAACCAAAGCATGTATTAAACAAGGTTAAATTCCAAAACATGCAATACCCTAAACATGGGTATTCGAACTTTAAGCATATATAATTCAAATAAAATCAATGAAAGGCACAAACCACCTACCTTGATGTCTTACAATCAATACTCTTGAACATAGACCCTTGAATCAGCCTAGAATGACGTAGATCTACAAAAAGGTGAAAAAAATAAACCTTGAAATACTCATGAGAGATGAGGAATCAAGAAAAGAGTCTCTAGGGGAAGAGAGAACTCACTGGTGGGAATCCAACGCGCTCGATGGCATCTCAATCGGAGGTCGGACAGAGAATCGGGAGGGGCTCGAAGTTCTTCGGCATTTTTTCGCTCTCCTGTACAAATCGAGGGAAGAAGAAGTGTGTTCTGGAGATGAGATTTGACCCCGCTCTAATTCATCAATTAAAAAGAAAATTACACGACATGTTCATTTAATGTACACGTCGTGTACTAAACTCAATCGGCCCCCACTTTAGGTGGTCTTCCATGTCACCTACACGGCCATGTACTCAGCTGTTACATAGCCAGTACATGGTTGTACGTGGTAACTGAGTACACAGCATGTACATATAAAATTTACAATTCTTCCTTTCTCCTCAAAAATAATCTGAAATAAAGATCCATACCTGAAATAAAGATCTGGGTTCTTACAACTTGGAAAAAGATTACAGGATGCCTATACAAGCAAATATTGTTTCTTATAATTTCAAGGAACCTGAGAAACAATATGGAAGGGAGGACTCCCCTGGGACTGATATTCCAAGGATATAGAATCTCAGACAATATGGATTGGGTTCATATGCTTCTACTTTGAAGCAAGCATTGGGCATGAAGCTTGATACTTTAGTTGAATTTAATCAACCTAAGCCTTAGATAGGTGTGGATCTTGATGATTAGGACTCTATTGTACTAGATCTTGGAGTGTAGTGTTAGGAAGACACTTCTCAGGGGATGGTTATTTTTTAGGAGTGGGGGAGTTCTCCCCTCGATTAGGAGTTTCTTATTACATGATTTGATGTTGTTTATGGTGAGTTTGTAGAGTATATAGGGGATTCCCATAGCCATTAAAATCTAGAACAGTCTGTGAAAGATACTGTTGATACTCAACTACTTCAAGAGTGGAATTTACTTGCCTCTGGACATCAGAAGGTGAAGCGGAAATTAGATGCTTCACCTTCCTATCAGAAATACAAAGGTCTTTCTAAAAGTATAGCGAAGGTGATAAATAGAGTGGATGATGGGGAGCTGGTAGCCATGAAGGGGAAAAGGTTTGTTATCACTTCTCTTCAGGATAAACCTGTTGGTCATGCTACTTCATCTCAAAAACAGAACCAAGGTGCTGCTCTGACAACATTGACTGGTTTAGACATATATGTTACAACTATTGCTTCGGCTCCTATGGAAGTTGATCAACAACCTTTGATGAATGTTGTTGCCACCCCATCTTAAAGGGTGACTTGTTCTAAAGCTACTGCTCACAATTCAAGGATGATCTCTAACTCTTGAATTTTTGGTTGATGTTAGAGAGGATGATCTCATTGATAATAAGGAATGAAAATGTCCCGCTATCTCTAATTCTTCATTGGATGGCATGGCTTCAGGGCATAGGCAGAAGATTAACTATCCCCAACATTTCTCTAGCATAATAAAATACATATGCGAAAATTTTGGCAAGGCCATGGTTGAAGAATGTGCAGAGGCAAAGGAGTTTAACTTAAAAGGAAAATTTATTTTGGAGGAGCATGAGCGAGATAGGTCTCCTCAAGGTCTTAGTGATGATATGGAGGAATATTTTGACTTGCAAGTTGAGGTTATATTCACAAAATTAGAGCATGGATTATTAATCCTAAAGGATTATTTTGAAATCTTAGAGTTCTTGTCCATTAACATTGAAGATAGAATTTTATCCAACTCCGAGTAAGGTTTTTTGAGACATTTCATGGAAAAGGGGGTCATGGATCATGGGTAGAGGTTCTAATGATGGGTTGACTGCATCGTCCTCGAATAATTACCAAGAACCTTGGCAGAGAGTAGAGACGTAGAGGCCTGGACAACCTCCACATGTTAGTTGCATCGTGGTGGGCGATGTTTACACTTTTAGTTTCAATTGTTTTAATGTTGGTTGGTGACTTTTAATGTTTTTGCTTGATAAGGGTGATTTTGTATTATCATCTCTCTTTTTTTGGATTGTTTTTTATTTTTAATAAATGGTATAGGCCCTACCTCGCACCTGGTGGTAATACCCACACATAATAATTAATTAATAATATAATTAATAAAATTACGAGTCAATAATATAATAAGTAAAACATGATTAATTAAATAATTATATAATAAATAATACATAATTAATTAAATAATTATATAAAACTAATACATAATTAATTAATCAATATATTTGAGATTATTAATCATTAATAATATAATAACTATAAGTAGTAATTAATAATGTGTTTAATAATATAGTATTTAATATTTATTAATTGTAAAATATAATATTAATTCTTTATTGTTAATTATAAATTAAAAATATTAGTTATTTTTAAAAATTATTAATATATAATTAATATATTGATAGATATTAATTAATAGATAATATGGTATCTTGACTAATATTAATTGACATATTATTAATAATTGATCTTGTAATTATTAGCAATGTATGAATTAATAATTATTGATATGATTAATAATATTATATTAACAAATAATGTAAATATTAATTATTAACCATGTTGTGAATTATTAATTATATAATTATTAATGAATTATATGATTAATAAAATATATTTTTTAAAATTTTGGGGTTGAAACCTCTTTTTATTATGAAATCAAAGACATATTTCTATCTAGGTAGAGGAAGACTCATTACATAGTCCATAGGCCCAAGGCCAAGTGGCCCATGAACATGGCTCGAAGGCCCTGGGGCACAAAAGCACTAATTATAGGCCCGAAATTCTATTTTTCTGCTTCAAGGCCCCATACTTAATAAAGAATTAATAATATATAATATTATATTAATAGTAACTACTTTTGTTATTAATATAATTTCTATTTATATATTTAATAATATAATAATTAATGCATAAGTAATTAATTAATGTATTTTATATAATTAGTGATTGATAATATATTTAATATAAATTGCAATTAATGGTTTTTTAAATAATATTCCATAAAAGATTAATTACTTCTTAATAATAATATTGGTTCTTATTAATTATGTTAACTAATTATAAAATGCAGCCTTTTAAATATTGTACAATTGATAATTTAAAAAATATTTAATATCCATCGTATTCAAATAAAGTTAATGATATATTTTATAAGATATTATTAATGGTATGATTTTTAAAAAATATTTGGTTAGAATAGTTTTATTTGTCTATGTTCCCAATGATATATTGTAAATTTATTTTAATTTAAATATACTATATAATATCGTATATACATATAAATATATTCAAATGTATTTATTGATATTTTAAAATATAACTATACCTATAATTTTTTGTAACCAGTTTTAGTTTCTTAAATATAAATAATATTATTTTATACATAATTATTCATAATATTATATGTATGTAGTGGATTTTTTAAAATATTATTGATAGTGATTTCTTAAATTTAATTAATGAAAATAACATTATTTTAATTACATTGGGTCCACATCATCCTCAAACAAGGAATAAGAGCCTTGACTGATGGCAAAGATGTGGATGTGTGGTTGTCATGCATGTGGTAGAGGTAATTATCGAGGTCATGGAGGACTTTGTTCTTTTTAGTTTTTCTTTTATTTTATTATTTGACTTCTCTTGATGAAATCAGACTCTTCCTTGTCTCACCCCACCTCTCTCTTCTATTTTTTATGCTCTAATAAATAGTATTTTTCCTTGGGTCTAGTCTTGACCTTGTTTGAATCTTACCAATAATATATTGTAAATTTAATTTAATTCAAATGTAATAATAAAATTTTATATATATATATATATATATATTTGTAATTAGTTGTATTTTCCAAAACATAAATAATTTCATTTTATACATAATTACTCATGGTATAATTATTTATAATTAATATTGTTTAAAAGATATTATTCATAGTATTTTTTTTAATTTCATAAACGATAATATATATATATATATCGAATAACTTATTGAAATTTAATAAATTTTTTTACAAAATATCATCAGTAATATAATTTTAAAAAAACATTTAGAAAAATTTTATTCATCTATCAAATTATATATTATAAATTTATTTTAATTTAAATATAATATATAATATAAATATATTTAAATATAATTATTAATGTTTTAAATTATAATTATACATATACATTTTTTGCAATCAATTGTATTTTCCTAAATATAAATAATATTATTTTATACATACTTAATCATAATTCAAAGCACTTTAAACTATCCAAATATCATATTTAAATCATAGAACATATAAATTAAATACTACATTTATACAATCATACAATTAAAATAAATAAATCATACAAACAAAATAAATAAAACAACATAATAACTAAAATCTTAAAAAATAAATTTTGACTTTCTGAAATCCACAAATAATATGTGTAAATGGATAAGTCAATCTAGAGGGAATGAGAAAATTGATTTATATGTATAGTTTTTCCTCAAGTGAACCCTTGACCCGTTTTAATTTTTTTTAATTTATAAAATTTACTTTGAAAAAAGGGAAAATGACAATGGAGGATCGAAACTTGGAATTTATACTAGTTAAGGACAACTGCATTTATTTTTCCGGGCGAGTTTATAACTACAACGATCCTTAACTATAATTAATTCTGAGTTTTGGTCATTGTCATTTTACCAAAAGAAAAAGTGGGCAATGATGTTTAAGGACTAAAACAGAGCCTAAACTTCAGTTAAGTGTCACCTCCTTTTTAGACTGAAGTATAATCTTATTTAATTTGAAAGTATATAGTCATTTTGGCACTCATTTGACATTTTGTTATGTTTTTTGTTCCAAATTAGAATTAAGTGACTGTTTCGATCCTCCATCGTCATTTTCTGAAAAAAAGAAAAACACTCCCAAAACTCGGTTGGGGAAAAATTGGTTAAAGGAGCCTTTTTATTTTTTTTATTTAAGGGGTTTGCTTTTTTATTTAAGGAAATGTGTTTGTTAAGCGCCAATTCAATTGGTGCTCTCACAAATACCCTACAGCGCCAATTGAATTGGCGCTCAACCATTTTTTTCTTCTAAATCCCCATGTCACCCATCCCCAACCCCCCCCCTTATATATAAATATATGTCTTATATGTATTTATATAATTATAATTATAATTATAATAAATATATTTATAATAAATATAATCACTAAAAAATATAATATATTTATAATTATATTTATTATATTTATAACAATTATATAATTATAAAAAATATATAATAATAATAAATATAATTATTATAATTATATAAATACAATAAATATATAATTACAATAATTATATAATTATAAATATAATAAATATATAATTATAATAATTGTATATTTATAATAAATATATAATTATAATCAATATAGAATTATAAATATAATAATTATATAATTATAATAAATATACAATTATAATTATAATAATTATATAATGATAAATATAATAAATATATAATTACAAAAATTATATAATTATAATAAATATATAATTATAAATATAATAATTATATAATTATAATAAATATAAAATTACCATAAATATATAACTATAATAATTATATAATAATAATTATAATAAATATATAATTACAAATATAATAATAATAATAATAATAAATATATAATTATAATAAATATATAATTATAATAAATATATAATTATAATATAATTATTATAATTATACAATTATAATTACAATAATTAAATAATTATAAATATAATAAATATATGATTATAAAAATTATATGATTATAATAAATATATAATTATAATAATTATTATATAATTATAATAAATATACAACTATAATTACAATAATTATATAATTGTAAGTATAATATGTAAGGTACCGAGACGGTTCAGCGGAAGCTGGTGGGCCGAGAATTTAAAATTTCTGCTTCACCTGAGTGACATAACCCTGTCAACTCTGGTGATCTTGTCCTGGTTTGGTCTGAGAATCTCACAAGGTTTAAACAGAGCACAAAAAAATAAACTGAAAATGTACCTATTTCGGATTTGACGTGTGCAAGTCCACTGCAGAACGCTGGCGATCGTTGCTCGAAGACTCCGACGTCGAAGCCCTCTAGATCGTCCACACACGCCTCTCTAATCTGCTCGTGTGTCGTTCGTCGAGATTCGGGTGCTAGCACGGATCTTCAACGCTCACTTCAGCGCATCAATGATCACCGCAAGGCAAGATCCTTCAATTCGATATGGATGAACTTGAAGATCTTCCTTCTCTTGAGAGACTCTCTCTAGATTCCAGGAGGAGAGAGAAGCTCTCAATCCCAACACATGAATAGTTAACATGGGAGAGCCTCTCTCTCACTTATATAGGGAGTGTTTAAAACACGCGGTATGGATTCTCGGCCCCTATGTAATAAACGTCTACTATATAAGTGTTATAAATAATTATTTATGACAAATAAAATTATGCCATAAATAATATCTATAATTTATCACTTACTTGTAATATATAAATATATTATGTGATAAATTTGAGTCTTTAACTCGACTCACACCTCCTACTAATATTAAACGAACCTAGGATATTAAAATCCATTCAAATAATATTAATACTTGTATTTACTATATATAACTTGCAAATACATGTTATAAACAAATTCAATGAATTATTCTAAAATTGAATAATTAATCAATTTATTTATTCTTTGGTGATCCATAGAACTTGGATAGTACTCGGACCCTTTAACGGGGCCCACCAAGTTCTATATTCATATTCCCATAATAGAGAAGATTCTCAAGGCGCTATTTTGTGTGACCCTCTAGGCCATTACCTCAATAGCAGTGAATAATATCCACTGACCAAGAGCGGGGTCTAGCAACCCATCGAGGCCCCTATAGAGATAAGGAAAAGTCAAAGAAACGATTGCCTTCCTACGAACACGGTCCATGTAATATAATTTCTTTGTCATCGATATCTCAATAAAGCAAAATGCACACTAGTGTCATCATTCTTTATCTTGATTTATTTTGTTTGTTGATTTTTCTGGACGGTCTTACCTTCCTCTACCATGGCCATGGATTTAATGAAGGTGCAACTATCCTAATCAACCAGGCCCGAGATATCTCTTCCTAAACTCAGAAGTGACAAATCATTTCTCAATCATTCAATCAATGTCATGCCATTAATGACGTACCTGATACAAGCTACCTCTCCACGACTTTATCGCCATAGTTTTCTCCTTGCATCAAATGTACATAATTAAATGACATCCATTGAAAATGATATCAAGTCAAAAGGCCATTACACATGTCCGTAGATAGGAACGACCAATGACACCTAAAACATGTGGTGTTCTTATTATGGGGGTTTTTCTTCATGATCTCAACTACTAGAGATCATCAAGTGCGAACTTCATGAGAAGAAATATCAATGCTTATGAACCCCCAGCACCTAATGGTCACACATCATCTGTGTCTTTTCAGAATGATGTAATTGGACCATAGGACGTTACTTTAAGATTACTGTCATGGTATCTTAAGGTTCTCATTATATCCTGAGATCTACTATAACCCTTTGATGCGAAAGGTAATCTAAGGACATTTCCATAAACAAAGTGGGTGCAGAAGTATCTACACTATTATGGAAAGATAAGCACATGTATTATAACAAACTGAATACATGTAGTGGTAATCAATGTACAAAACAAGTTGGGTCTAGGGCACCCACTTTCAACACTCCCACTTGCACTAGAGTCAACTGCTAACAGGTTTCAATCTGCTAGCTCTCACATGTGAATCATGCTTCTACTGAGAAATCGCTTTAGTCAGGGGGTCTGCCATGTTGTCCTTTGTGGATACTCTACTAACTGTCACTTCACCTCTTTGAGTAAAATCCCTCAAGAGATGAAACTTCTGAAGAATATGCTTTGTCCTCTGGTCAGACCTGGGCTCCTTGGCAAGCACCACTGTAGTAGTATTATCACAATATACTGAAGCAAGGTCTGCACTGCTAGGTACAACACCAATGTATAAGATAAAGTTACATATCCAGACTGCTTCCTTTGTTGCATCGGAAGCTGCAATATATTCAGACTCTTCTATAGAATCAGCAACCATAGCTTGCTTCAAGATTCTCCAGCTCACTGCACCACCATTCAGGAAAAAGATGTAGCCTGAATGTGATTTCATATCATCATGATCTATCTGTAAACTAGCATCAGTGTATCCCCTCCCAACTAGTTCCTCATCTCCTCCATACACCAGGAACATATCCTTAGTATGCCTCAAGTACTTTAGGATAGTTTTAACAGCTATCCAATGCATCTCTCCTAGATTGGCTTGATATCTACCCACCATTCTTAAATAAAAGGCGATATCAAACATAGTACATAGCATGACATACATGATAGGACCTACTGCTAAAGCATAAGGGACTCTACTCGTTCTTTCAATCTTTTCATGTGTTTGTGGAGACATTTTCTTGGAGAGATTTACACTATGTGACACAGGTAACAATCCTCTCTTGGATTGTTCCATATTTTACCTTTTGAGTACCTTGTTAATATATGTGCTTTGACTTATCCCAAGTATCCTTTGATATCTACTCGATAGATCTTGATCCCTAGAATGTAGGCTGCTTCACTTAAGTCTTTCATGGAGAAGCATTCACTTAACCAATTCTTAATTGATTGTAATACTTGCACCTCATTTCCCATAATTAATATGTAATCAACATATAATACTAGGAAAAAAATTTCATTACCTTCAACCTTTATATAGACATAAGGCACACTTTCATTTTTGACAAAACCAAAATCTCTTATGGCATCATCAAAACGAACATTCCATGATCTTGATGCCTGCTTCAATCCATAAATGGATCCCTACAGCTTTCATACTTTATTGGCATTCTTTTACTTAACAAACCCTTAGGGTTGAGTCATATAGATGTCTTCAACCAACTTTCCATTTAGAAAATCCATTTTGACATCCATTTTCCAAATTTCATAATCATGAAAGGTTGTTATTGCAAGCAATATTCTGATGGATTTAATCATTTCTACTGGTGAGAAGGTTTTGTCATAGTCAATGCCTTGACGTTGCATGAAACCCTTTGCAACCAATCTTGCTTTAAAGGTATTAACCTCACTATCCATGTCCATCTTCTTCTTGAATACCCATTTGCATCCAATGGGATTTACATCAGCTGGAGGGTCTACCAAAATCCAAACTTGATTTTGGTACATGGACTCCATCTCAAAATTCATGGATTCTTGCCATTTAGCAGCTTCTTTTCCTTCTACTACTTCCTTGTAGGTTAGAGGTTTATCATCATCAAGGACTAATGTGTCACCTGACTCAGTGACAAGAAAATCATAACGCTCTGGTTCTCTAACCTCTCGCGTAGACCTACGCAGTATCTGTGTCTCAAGAACAACGTCTTTTTCCACTTGTTCTTGTGAAGATTGTTCCTCTACCAACTCTTGTGCATCTGTAGCATTAACTTCATCGAAGTCAATATTTCTCCCACTATTTCCAATAGAAATGTGTTCCCTTTCTAGAAATGTGGTGTATCCTTCCACAATGACTTTTCTATCTAAAAGGTTATATAGGTAGTATCCTCTAGTTTCCTTAGGATAACCTATAAAGATGCACTTAGTGATTTTAGATGTTAATTTGTCACTTGGTAAAGTCTTGAAAAATTCCTCGCACCCCCATGCATGCATGTGTGTCAGGTTGGGTTTCTTTCCATACCATAACTGATATGGAATCTCATCTGTAGCTTTAGTTGGTACTCGGTTAAGGGTATATGATGTTGTCTGCAAGGCGTATCCTCAAAAGGATAATGGAAGGGTTGCATGACTCGTCATTGATCTGACAATGTCAAGCAAGGTCTTATTCCTCCTTTCACTAACACCATTCCATTGTGGTGTATAAGGAGGAGTGAGTTGGGATACTATCCCACACTCCTTCAAGTGATCAATGAAATCTTGGTTAAGATATTCTTCACCTTGGTCTGAGCGAAGTTCTTTTATCTTCTTACCAAGTTGGTTTTCTACTTCATTTTGGTATTCCTTAAAAACAAAAGGAGTCTAACTTATATCGCATTAAGTAGATATAGCCATACTTACTATAGTCATCGGTAAAAGTAACGAAGTATAGAAACTCACCCCTTGCCTCTACTGGAAATGGACCACATACATCAGTATGTATTAATTCCAGCACTAGAATATGAGCCTCAGCCCAGTTGGTGAGGTACCCTTAAGTGCATCCATAAGACCCAGGTTCAAAACCAGGTAGAGGCATATTTTCAGGGGGGGACTGTAGCAGTACTGTAGTAGGGGACTGTAGCAGCACTATAGCAGCACTGTACATTTGTGCGGGGGTACTGTAGCAGAGTTGCACATTGTATAGGTACTGTAGCAGAGTTGTACACTGTGTGGTACTATAGCAAGCACTGTAGCAGTTACTGTAGTAGGTATTGTTCGGTACTGTAGCAGTTGGAACTATTCACCTCGGGCCACCAGTTTGGGCTTGGAGTCCTTAAGGCTTTCGGGCTACCTAGTCCTTCGGGTCAGTAGGGCTTTCGAGCCACCTTTAAGGCCTTTAGGACACCTCAAGGACTTCAGGCCACATGCAGTTTCCCTAGACACACTACAAAAAAGGAGCATCCCCATAAGAGGATTCAGAGTAGGTGCACTCACCAGAGAAGAGCCAAATGGATTTTTCAGAATGAGAGAGTATGGATATGCCATCAGGACCAGCCTTTTCTTGCACGAGAATCCTAGCCAGACGGTCATGTGAAGGTGTAGATATACTATCATGATGCATATGCTGGGGAGGGGCAGTTCCTTGTAGATAGTCTGGTTGAATTCCCTAAGACCTTTGGGTCATGTAATCTTCTAAGCCTACGGGCCATGTAATATCTGAGCCTACGGGCCTTGTAAGGGTTCCCCCTCATCCTTTGAAAGGGGGGTTATCAAAAATAAATAAAAATGAAGGCCTTCGGGCCATTCAGGCAGCACTGTATTGGCTCTTTCTCCCTTTCATGAGAAAGGTGCTTTGGTCATCTTTCCTTGTAAACAATCTTGACATACATCTAAGGGTTCTAACTGTACCGAGTCTAGATACCCTTCTTGATGTAATCTTCGTAATCGCTTCTTGTTTACATGACCAAGCCTAAATTGCCATAGGTGGGTGATATTTGAGTCATGTTGGCTGTTTTTGTCATTGATTTCCATTACTGGGTTTTCTAGTTCCAGCATATATAAATCATTGTTAAGATGTTCCATACCATAACATGTGTAATCCCTATAAAAGAGAAAACATTTATTTCAAAACTTGAAATAAAAACCCATAGTGTCTAGACTTGACACAGAAATAATGTTTCTGGTAACAAAAGGTACATAGGTTAAGTGATAGTCTCCTACTGCCAAGGCTTCCAGACTTACACCATTTACAGCTCAGAGATCCACTTGACCTTTTTCAATCTTCTTGAACCTACTTAGTTCCTGTATATGAATACAAATGTGTAAGCCACATGTCTTATCCAATAACAAACTTGTAGATGAAGATAGATTGCATTCAATAACAAAGATACCTGAAGTAGAAGCATCAGTTTGCTTCTTCTTCCCAGCTTTGCAATTCTTCTTCCAGTGGCCTTTCTTGTCACATCCAAAGCAGACAGCTTCCTGCTCATTACTTTGCCTCTGAATCTTTGGCTTCTTTGCAGGACGATGAATTGGTGTCTTAGTCCTTGACTTGGCCTTAGACCCCTTTGCCTTACCCTTATTTTTCTTGTTCACCATAAGGACAGATGAATTGGTATTTTTCATATCCTTATCAGCTTAGCGAACTAAATACAAAAGGCATGGGAGAGACTTTATCATATCATTCATATTATAATTGACAATAAAAGCTGAGAAGCTTGACAGTAAAGAGGCAAGAATTAGATCCATGATTAGTTCTTGGTTCAGTTTGAACCTAAGGGCTTCAAGCCTCTCAATATACCCAATCATCTTGAGTACGTGAGGACCGGCTTGGTGCCCTTCAGCTAGCCTACACTTGTAAATTGAACTTGAGATCTCATACCTTTCTTGTCTGGCCCTCTCCTCATATAGTTCTTGGAGATGTGAAAGCATCTTATGGGCGTCCTCATCCTCATGCATTTTTTCAATTGGCTGGACATGGATGACAACATGATGCATTGTAAATCAAGCGCATTGTCTGCATGCTTTCTCTATTTATCTTTTTCCACCTTACTTGATCCCTGAGGAGGCTCAGTAGGAATTGGGGATTCCAGCACATATAACTTCTTTTCTTGGCACAGTACTATGGACAAGCACCTGTACCACTCCTGGAAGTTATTGTCAGTCAGGATATTTTCTTTATCCAAGATCGATCGCAGTGATAAAGTACTTGTGGTGTTGGTGATTTCCATTTTGAATCTACATCAGATAAACATTTAGCAGTTAGTACTTTGTCTTGATTATCTTTTGACATTTATGATTAATAAATTATTATATCATTTTAATGTATCTCACTATTTTAGCGAACCTTAATAGCCCTCACTATTAGATTCAGAATACTCTGTCGCTTGAGTATTCTAGTGGCAAAGATCCTTGAAACCTCCCTCGTAGTCTACAAGCTAGGGTTACGCCACTACTTAGAGGGTTTCAAAGTAGGCACTAGACCGTTCAACCACTTGTTCTTGTGGTTCCTTATGTTGTTGAGTAAAGTCCCGGATTTTGAAATCTAAACTTGATTCCCTCAACATCTTGCCTCTAAAGTGATAGCAAGTTAGCTAAGGTTAATCCCTGACTACTCGCTTTAGTTAAGTAGACCCAGTTCTCTTATGAAAATGCCCTGGTAGTAAGAGGCACTCTCAACTATGGCTGACGAGCACCCCAAACAGCCGGTTTTGTTTAGATGTGAGAAATGGAAGGCGTTTATTGGAATTAATATATCTTTAAGGGATTTTTAATATTTATTGAAGAATATAATCCTTTTCTATTTATTATGTTCAAACTGGGTTGTCGCGCTCACAACTGAACATCTAATAGAATATAATTTGTCACATCTTTATGAAGGTTTTGGGCACAGCGGAAGCTCATGGGTGGATGTGCCCACTTTGGATTTTTGTCATTTGCAATGATCAATCCGGTATCAATACGATGATAAACGCCAGTCTCCATGGATCGAATCACAGAAATAGACAAAGAAGAAGAAAAGTCTCGGAACCATAAATGTGGATCGTCACAGGTTGATTATAATTAATTTAATTAGTTGACAAGAAGTACCTTTTGGGTGTTCTTTTTTCGTTGATATTCTTGATCATGTTCTGATGTGATTCGTCGTTGCGTCGCAGATGCCAAGTGTAGACTTCCTCTAGCAGTGATCTGCACGTGCACCTCGTATCACTAGACGTCGCCAAAGGAGTCTTCGGGTGCTAGCGTGGAGAAACCTTTGCTTGCGTTGTCCGCCTTAGATCACCTTGATCTGATAGAAGAGGATATCTCTCGGTCTTGAGATCATTCTTGGAGGAAGAGGTTCTTTCGGCCTTGAAAGAATTCTCCAGAATTATTGTGCACAGTGATTCTCTTGTCGGAAAGGAGTTGGGGTTGTGAGGATATTTATAATCGGCTTTGAGGTAGTAGAGTTATGACAATAAATAAACGTGTTATGCATTTTATTTATTTCATTGACTCTTATTGAAAACCCCCATGTCAAATAATTAATTCCTTGACATGCGCCCACACTGATTATAATAAATATCATTTAATAAAACAATATTATATCCTCAAAATCTCGACTGGAAAACTACACGGCGTGTAATCATTAATACACGGCATGTACTTGTTTTCCATAAAACTACACGGCGTGTAATCATTAATACACGGCATGTACTTGTTTTTCATTTTCTTTCCAAAATGAAAACTACATGACGTGTAATCATTAATACACGGCGTGTACTTGTTTTCCATGAAGAACTACACGGCATGTAATCATTAATACACGGCATGTATATCTTGTTTTTCATTTCCTTCTTCCTCCATCATTAAAACGATGTAGTCTTCCTTGAATAATTATTAAACCACATACGGGAATAATCTTTATTCTACTTGAGATACTTGGATACACTTAGTGTGTGACCCTCTAGGCCTCTTTCTCGTTGGCATTAGGCGGGCTTGCCTAAAGTCCAAGATTACTGTCTAGCAATGGGTTAAGGCACCCAAGAGAAAGAAGTTGACGCCGCATTGACGTGTCACCTCATACGAACGCTTACTGTGTAATTTAATCCCTTTGTCTCAATATCTCATCAAGCAGGTTTCATGACAGTGTCATAAACATATATGTTTGATCTATCATTCTTTGACTTCCAGAAATAAACTCGTCGTGACACCATGGTCATGGAATTTGTGCGACAGTTCTATTTCAATCAAAGGGCCCGAGATATTTACTTCCATAAATATGGAAGGGACAAATCCTTCCTCGACTTATCCATTAACAATATGTCATTCGTGATGCACCCAACGTACCCTACTTCCCGCCAACTGTCTTCATGACGATTTTCGTCAACAAATCTAAGTGTGCGAGTCATGACATGAGTTAATGATAATCTTCCAGTCCAAGGACCATTACACACGCTTGTAGATATCAATGTCTGATGACACCAAAACATGTGGAATTGCTACTGGCGGGTTTGTTCTCATAATCTCCCATCTTGGAGATTACCAAGTGCGAACTCCATGAGAGAGAGTCTCGTCTTCTTATGAGTACTCACACATGACGGTCTGTATACGATGTGTCCTATCATAGTATGTTATCCAACCGTAGAACTTTATTCAAGAATATTGTTATAGCATTTCAAGGTTCTCATCATAGCGGGGATCTGCCATGACCTTATCAATGCAACAAATATTCCAGGACATTATTATATTATAGTCATGCAGAACAATGAACAATATATAATAAGTGAACATTCATGTTATCAAAGTACAAAACAGTTGGTTCTCAGGACACCAACCCTAAAACTTTATGCATTTTATCTTGTTTACTATTCTATATGATCACGCAATAATCATGCAGACGCATAAAATAATAAACTATGCATAAAGTAAATCATGTGATCCGACTGGTCTTGAGCATTCTATAAAGATCAATCCATAACGGATCAATCTTGACCTAAGGGGATCCATACCTGAGTCGTGACTTGACTCACGTCGCAGTTAGCCCAGTGTAATGCGCTTGGGTCCCGTCTGGTTTACCGCCTCGTCTTGGCGGGGTTTGCGTCTCGGATCATCATTTAATTACAAATTTACTCACACACAGGCGAGGGGGTCTAGGGGTACAAAATACATCTTGTGCATTAGACACGCAGGCCCTTATACATATTTGAAATTAAAGAACGATTTGAATACCTTCATTTATCTAATTAATTATTACAATCATCGCACACATTGAATAAATAATTAAATAAATAAATAAACACCAGACATACACAGCTCGGTCGCTTGCTCAAGACCAGTCGGGGTAAAATATGCGCAAGAAAATTAAATTGCAATAAATTTAAATAGTGCGAGGGTGTACTAATAAATTAAATGAATTTGATTAAATTCAAATAATTTATTTATCGGTTCCATTTGTTTAATTTAATTTTAATTCTAAAATTAAATTAAACCATTAATTTAATTTTAATCTTAAATTAAATTAATATTTCGGATTAAAAATAAATTTAAGCCCCCAAATTAATTCTAATTAATTTAATTTAAAAAAAATAAATTAATTAAAATTAATTTAAAGCAGGGTTACCTCTAGTCGGGGAGGAGTCTGGTAGGACTACGAGCCGCCACGGGGTGTTGTCCTGGAGCAGGGTCAAATCATGGCATTACCACGCCGTGACCACGGTGTGACCGCTCGGTCCAGCGACTCCCGCGGCGGCAGCAGCTTCTGGCAAGGTTCGAAGGGAGCGGGAGGAGCTGACGCAACAATCCGGCCAGCCGCATGGGCGGCAGCCCGCTGCTCCAGCCATTCGGCGGGGCGGCGGCCCGGTCCGGCACGGCCTAGACCGGCGGTGGCCTAGTCCGCCGTGGCCGGGATCAGCGGTGGCCGGTGCGGGGCTCGGCCTGCGCGAGGAGGTCCGGCGGGCGGGGTTCGGGAGCGATGCGGCGCGACGCGGTGCAACGATCTAGCGGGTCTCAGTCCGAGGCGGCACGAGGCGGGGGTCTGGAGGCCGGAGGTCTGGAGCGGCGTGGCGCGACGGTCCGGCGGGGCTCGGTCCGTGGCGGCGCGAGGCGGAGGTCCGGCAGGGCTCGGGGGCGGCAGTCCGGCGCGGCGCAAGGAGGAGGTCTGGCGGCCAGGGGGGAAGGGTGCGCCGCTAGGGTTTTTCCACCAAGGGGGCGCCCCTTGTGCGCCGCGTGAAGGAGGAGAAGACCCTCTTGGGTCTTCTATTATTATTATTTTTTATTATTTGTCCTTAGACAAAAATGACACCCCCTTTTTTTTATAAAACTGAAGGAGGATGACTTGACCCCAAAATGAGTCTTCGTCCCCTCTTTTTTATAAATCTAAAAAGTAAGACTTGACTTGACCCCAAGTCTTTAAATAATATTTTATTTGAGAAAAATAGAAAATATTATTTTATAATATTATTTTATTTTATCTCCTAAAATTAATCTTACCGGATTATATCCGTGTACCGGATTCCGTCCAAAGCGTGGCCGGATTTCGGTAATTTTGAAAGAACGTATTAATAAAATTAAAAACGCGTTCTTCTCAACACTTAATCCGAAGAAAATTTAAACTGATAAGTCGATTCAATTAATTTTTTCAAATGACCATAACTTGGCCATTCGAAAACGGATCGACAGGCGGTCAGTTGCGTTGGAACCGATTTAATCCCCTGTACTTAAATTTAATGCATCTTAATTTTGTTGACTTAGAAAAACCTTATAATCCCTCTGATACCACTGTAAGGTACCGAGACGGCACAGCGGAAGCCGGTGGGCCGGGAATTTAAAATTTCTGCATCACCGGAGTGACATAACCCTGTCAACTCCGGTGATCTTGTCCTGGTTTGGTCCGAGAATCTCACAAGGTTTAAACAGAGCACAAAAAAATAAACTGAACATATACCTAGTTCGGATTTGACATGTGCAAGTCCGCCGCAGGACGCCGGCGATCGTTGCTCGAAGACTCCGACGTCGAAGCCCTCTAGATCGTCCACACACGCCTCTCGAATCTGCTCATGCGCCGTTCGTCGAGATTCGGGTGCTAGCGCGGATCTTCAACGCTCACTTCAGCGCAGTGACGATCATTGCAAGGCAAGATCCTTCAATCTGAGATGGATGAACTTGAAGATCTTCCTTCGCTTGAGAGACTCTCTCTCTATATTTCAGGAGGAGAGAGAAGCTCTCAATCCCAACACATGAATAGTTAACATGGGAGAGTCTCTCTCTCACTTATATAGGGAGTGTTTAAAACACGCGGTATGGATTCCCGGCCCCTGTATAATAAATATCTCTTATACAAGTGTTATAAATAATTATTTATGACAAATAAAATTATGCCATAAATAATATCTATAATTCATCACTTACTTGCAATATATAAATATATTACGTGATAAATTTGAGTCTTAACTCGACTCACACCTTCTGCTAATATTAAACGAACCTATGATATTAAAATCCCTTCGAATAATATTAATACTTGTATTTACTATATATAACTTGTAAATACATGTTATAAACAAATTCAATGACTTATTCTAAACTTGAATAATTAATGAATTTATTTATTCTTTGGCGATCCATAGAACTTGGATAGTACTCGGACCTTTTAATGGGGCCCACCAAGTTCTATATTCTTATTCCCAGAATAGAGCAGATTCTCAAGGCACTATTGTGTGTGACCCTCTAGGTCCTTACCTCAATAGCAGTGAATGATATCCACCGACCAAGAGCGGGGTCTAGCAACCCATCGAGGCCCCTATAGAGATAAGGCAAAGTCAAAGCAACAACTGTCTTCCTACGAACATGGTCTGTGTAATATAATCTCTTCGTCATCGATATCTCAATAAAGCAGAATGCACACTAGTGTCATCATTCTTTATCTTGCTTTTTTTTTGTTTGTTGATTTATCCGGACGATCTTACCTTCCTCTATCATGGTCATGGATTTAATGAAGGTGCAGCCATCCTAATCAACCAGGCTCGAGATATCTCTTCCTGAACTCGGAAGCAACAAATCCTTTCTCGATCATTCAATCAATATCATGTCATTAATGACGTACCCGATACAAACTACCTCCCCACGACTTTGTCGCCATGGTTTTCGTCTTGCATCAAATGTACGTAATTAAATGATATTCATTGACAATGATCTCAAGTCAAAAGACAATTACACGTGTCTGTAGATTGAAACGACCAATGACACCTAAAACATGTGGTGTTCCTATTATGTGGGTTTGTCCTCATGATCTCAACTACTAGAGATCATTAAGTGCGAACTTCATGAGAAGAAGTCTCAATGCTTATGAGCCCCTAGCACCTGATGGTCACACATCATCAGTGTCCTTTCAGAATGATGTAACTAGACCATAGGACGTTACTTTAAGATTATTGTCATGACATCTTAGGGTTCTCATTATAGCGTGGGATCTACTATAACCCTTTGATACGACAGGTAATCTAAGGACATTGTCATAAACAAAGTGGATGCAGAAGTATCTACACTATTATGGCAAGATAAACACATGTGTTATAACAAACTGAATACATGTAGCGGTAATCAAAGTACAAAACAAGTTAAGTCTAGGGCACCCACTTTCAACATAATAAATATAGAATTATAACGATTATATAATTATAATAAATATATAATTATAAATATAATGATTATATAATTACAATAAATACACAATTACAATAAATATATAACTATAATAATTATATAATTATAATTATAATAAATATAATAATCTTATAATTATATATTTATTATAATTATTATAATTATATATTTATTATATTTATAATAATTATAATAAATATACAATTATAAATATAATTATAATTATAATATCTATATAATTGCATTAACTATATAATTATAACAAATATACAATTATAAATATAATTATAATTATAAATATAATTATAATTATAAATATAATTATAACTATATAATTATAATAATTATAATAATTATAATTATATATTTATTATAATTATAATAATTATAATAATTACAATTATATAATTATTATATTTATAATAATTATATTTATTATAACTATAATAAATATATAATTATTATAATTATAATAAATCTATAATTATACAATGATTATAATTATATAATTATTATAATTATTATAATTATTATAATTATAATAATTATATATTTATAATAATAATAAATATAATAATTATATAATTATAACAATTATATAATTATAATAAATATATAATTATAAATATAATAATTATACAATAGTAATAAATATACAATTGCAATAAATATTTAATTATAATAACTATATAATTATAATAAATATATAATAACTATAATAATTATAATTATATATTGATTATATTTATAATAAATATATAATTGTAATAAATATAATAATTACAATTATAATTATAAATATAATAAATATATAATTATAGAATTTTTATAATTATAATAATTATATATACAATGATTATATAATTACAATAAATACACAATTACAATAAATATATAACTCTAATAATTATATAATTATAATTATAATAAATATAATAATTCTACAATTATATATTTATTATAATTATAATAAATATACAATTATAATTATAATTATAATTATAATTATAATATCTATATAATTACATTAACTATATAATTATAATAAATATACAATTATAAATATAAATATAATTATAACTATATAATTATAATAATTATAATAATTATAATTATATATTTATTATATTTATAATTATTATAATAATTACAATTATATAATTATTATATTTATAATAATTATATTTATTATAACTATAATAAATATATAATTATTATAATTATAATAAATCTATAATTATATAATGATTATAATTATATAATTATTATAATTATTATAATTATATAATTATAATAATTATATATTTATTATAATAATAAATATAATAATTATATAATTATAACAATTATATAATTATAATAAATATATAATTATAAATATAATAATTATACAATAGTAATAAATATACAATTGCAATAAATATGTAATTATAATAACTATATAATTAAAATAAATATATAATAACTATAATAATTATAATTATATATTTATTATATTTATAATAATTATAATAATTATATTTATAATTATAAATATAATTATTATAATTATAGATTTTTTATAATTATAATAATTATATAATTACATATTTATTGTAATTATATTAAATATAATTATAATTATAAATATAATAAATATATAATTATAACAATTATATAATTATAATAAACATATAATTATATATTTACTATATTTATAATTGTATATTTATTATAAATATTATAAATATAATAAATATATAATTATTATAATTATAATAAATATATAAATATAGAATTGTTATATTTATTATAATTATAATTATATAATTATTATAGTTATATATTTATTCTAATTGTATATTTATTATAATTATATAATTATTATATTTATAATTATATATTTATTATAATTATATAATTGTTATAATTATATAATTATATATTTATTACAATTATATAATTAGAGTTGTAAATTATAATAAAAAATAATTATTATATTTATTATTATAATTATATATTGATAATTATTATATTTATAATTATATATTTATTATATTTATTATTGTATAATTATTGAAATTATAATTATATATTTATTATGATTATATAATTATTATATTTATAATTATATATATATTATTATTATTATATTTGTAATTATATATTTATTATAAATATACAATTATTATAATTATATATTTATTATTGTTATTATATTTGTAATTATATATTTATTATAAATATAAAATTATTATAATTATATGTTTATCTTATTTATAATTAAATATTTATTATATTTATAATTATATATTTATTATATTTATAATTATATATTTATTGTAATTATAGAATTATTATAATTATATATTTATTATAGTTGTATATTTATTATAATTGTATATTTATTATAATTGCATATTTATTATAATTATTATTATATAATTAATATATTTATAATTATATATTTATTATAATTATATAATTGTTATAATTATATATTTATTATATATATCATTATATAATTATTGTAATTATAATTGTATATTTATTATAATTATATAATTATTATAATTAGGGGTGACATGGGGATTTAGAAGAAAAAAATGGTTGAACGCTGATTCAATTAGCGCTGTAGGGTATTTGTGAGAGTGTCAATTGAATTGACGCTCAACAAACTCATTTTTCTAAATAAAAAAACAAATTAAACCCTTTAAATTAAAAAATAAAAATAAAAAGATCCCTTTTAACCTTGGGATGTAGGTGTAAAAATAGATTTTTTTGAAATCAATTATATATTAATCCGCACCCAACGACAATTCTGAACAGTAAATTCAGAGACTTTGAGAGCCTAAGCCGAAGTTGCCGCCGCGGCCATCGTTCGTTTGTCTCATCGACCGAATCCACAGCAGGTATCCCTTTCCATTCGTCTTCCCGCTGGATGTTCATTCTAATGAAATCTGCTGGCGTGTCGAAAGTGGATGTTCCTCTCGATCTTCTTGCTCTCCATCCTAAATCCTACTCTTCGTCGATCCAAATCGTGAAACAACTGCAATGATTTTCATTGATTTCCAACGCTTCAGCATCGTTACTGTCTAATCCGTGTGAACGGACGGGGAATGTCGAATGTAATATTCGCCAATCCTGACTAGATGATACCTTTTTAGAATGGCCTCCCTTTGAATATGCGGTAGAAGCCCATCCGTTTCCGTATCTTGCGCTGTGGATTCACCTATTAGCCTCCTGAATGATGCATCCTTGCCAAGTTGTGGCACGTTTACCTTCATATCAAAGCTCATCCCTTAAAATTTCTAAGAAGTCACTCACTTTTTTTTACCATCTATAAACAATACCGATTTAATTCCATGTACGATGGAAAAGGATAAACAGAGGAAGAACAAAAACCCTAAGCTTGGACTTTCGAGTGCTTTTATGCATATTTGAGTATGCATAAGCAATGCAGATTTAATTCTATTTATTCTGTTTTCAAGCTGCTTTTCCCTGATATTTTGAGTATGCTATTTTCATTTGCCACTTTCTGTTGTCATTCTATGTTTGAAGCTTTACATGGATGTAATACAAATCAAACATGCATAAAAGCACTCTAGTCCAGGTTTTCTCTTCAAAGAAAAACACTTAATCCTGTATCATTTTTCAATTGCACATCTGCATCATCTCCTTCATTGATCTTTCATCAACTACTTGGTAGTAAATAACAATTGTTTATTTTGACAATGGCTTCAGGTCTGGTTGTATTCACCACTGTTAGGAGCTCAAATTTAGTTGGCGCGGCTCTTTTTCGAGGGGTGGCTGCATTGATGATGAGTTTCAGTGCCCCTTCAGCTAGTTTCTGTAAGTTTACTTCATTTGACAAGATTCAAAGGAAATCAATTAGTTTACACTGTCTCATATTTCCGGTCTCCAACTGCTTTTTAGTTTTAATCCACAAGGAAAATCAAATATGACAAAAATTACTTTAAAGTTATTTTCACATATTATGTCGCTAAACTCTAGAGCTTTTTAGATCACTCCTCCCATCTAGACAAAACCTTAGTCATATTCCATACATGCCGCAACAAGAAAAGAATGCACCTAAACAATCAGTTGTTTCAGTTTTTAGATATTCTAAGGCCTTGTTTGGTTGATGGAAAGCAGATTGATGGAAATGAAGAGAAATGAAAAAACAAGAATGAAAACGAAATAAAAATCAATTGATGACGTTTGGTTAGTGAAGGAAACTGAGCTTTCCTGTGAAGGCTTTGAAGGCAACAAAACATGCGGAGAGGGGAAACTTAATTTTTTCCTTTCCTTCATCCTCTCTTCCCCCAAACCAAACAGGGCCTGAAAGCTCTCGCCTTTATATAATCGCCTTTGTCTTAGATACATTATATCATGAACTATTTTGCAACGACATTTCAGCTGGTGGAACTGCTAGAAGGGTATTCGAGTTTGGAAAAACCTATGTGATCAAGCCTAAAGCTAAACATCAGGCTACTGTAGTCTGGCTGCATGGTCTTGGTGATAATGGCTCCAGGTATGATCACATTCTCTCGTTCTACCTTGGCTCTTACTCATCTCCATATTCATGCATATGCGCTGCTGACTGTCCATGTACACATTCATCCTTATACCCATGCATGTGTGCGTGCGCGCGCGTGTGGGAGGGAGAGAGGGCGAAGGAGAGGGAGAGACTGGTTTTTTTCTTTCATTCCTTTACATGCTCCACTTCAATCCATTGAATATAAAATAAATGAAAATGCTGTTACCTTTTATTAAATTGGTGAGTTTTATAGCCTCATTTGCAATAAAAGCAAAAATGGGCATGTTTGCTACTCTTATCCAGTCATGTATTTTTGCCTTGATTTACATATTCTTAGAAACTTTTCGTACTATCTTAATGTTTCACTGCTTGGTTGATGCTGCATACTTTGTTTTGCTCGGCTGCAGTTCCTTTAATATAAATACCAACTTTTTAAACTATTTGCTTGTCAAATTGAATTAAAAAAATGTGCACTGACTTAATTTTGATGGACATTACTGCATCCTTTGTATCGTTCTACACTGATTCTGATACTTCTACACTGATTGCTTTCTTGTTACAGCTGGTCCCAGGTGTTGGAGACACTGCCCCTTCCAAATGTAAGGATCGATGTGTTGCATTTGTTTTCAAGCTAATCTGCAGATGGGATGGCTTTTACAGCCTCTCTTTTGTGCTATAGGTAGAAGTGTTAATTCAGGTTCACGGGTCAGGTTCGTGTGAATCCATTTAAACTCAACTCTACCTAGACCCATTTAATTAAACGGGTTGATCCAACCCAACCTATTTATGAAGGGGTCATTTCTAACCCAACCCGCCAACCTATTTAACTTTAAATATACAACATAGATTGCATCATGACCTGTCAAACTAATTATTATCACATAAATTCAATGACCTAACCAAATCTTATCATTTAATTTAGAATAAAAATAGCTTAATTAATATGAAACATATCTTAACCATGTTGCAACCCGAAGCTGGCCTGAATATTTATATGATCATTATATTTTTAATCGGGTCGCACGGGTTAGAATAGTCGGGAATGGATAACCTGAAGCTGGCCTGAATATTATTTGTGTCATATTACTCAATCTGATGACAAATTGAATCAATTTATGTCTGACCCAAACCCATTTAACTTGTGAGGTGCCATGTCAGTTTCAAAATAGTCACTGGTTCCATTCATTGCAAATATTCATGGATTCATCTGATTAACTTTTAATGTGCAGGTTAAATGGATCTGCCCTACTGCTCCAACCCAACCAGTAACTGCATTTGGTGGTTTTCCTTCCATTGCTTGTATGTTGGTCATCCAAACTTGCTATTTTTTCAATCAAAGATAATCAGTAATAATTTTTCATACAAGAAAAGAAGCAAATACACAATGACTTATGAAAGTGAAAGTCGTGATGCTCACCATTTTAACACTATTACAGGACTCAACCATCATGCGCGCTTATGCACAATCATGTGCATGCTTAATTTTATATCATTGATCTCACATCTACACACTCTTCCACATCTTTCCTTAATTTTCTATGATAAAAATCATCTGCTGAATGTTTTTTAATTAGGGTTTGACGTGGAGGGTTTTTCCGAAGATGCCCGTGATGATCTGGAAGGTTTAGATGCTGCAGCAGCTCATGTTGCAAACCTTCTTTCTACAGAGCCTGCGGATGGTACGTTTCATCTTACATCTTTATATCTGAAAAATGCAGTAAGCCTTGAAAAAGTGCTTTTCTCCTCACCCCTACAACCAAACAGGGCCTTAAAATGTCATATATATTTTTTTATTTTACTGCAGTTAAACTTGGTATTGGAGGTTTCAGTATGGGTGTAGCAGTGGCCCTCTATGCTGCCAGGTGCTTTGTTCTGGGAAAGCATGGGAATGGCAATCCATACACAGCCAATTTAAGTACCATTGTTGGACTAAGTGGCTGGCTTCCCTGTTCAAAGTTTGGCTTCTCCTCCCGCCTTTCAGTTTGAGCTGTGCAATCCATGAGTTTTACATTTATCATAGTGCCTTTGTTTTTGTTTTTTTGGCTGCTTTTTGTTCAGAGATTTAAAGAACAAGTTACATGGGGTGGATGAGGCTGCAAGACTAGCTGCATCCTTACCTATTTTGCTTTGTCATGGCAGAGGTATCTATATCTTGTGTATTTTTCCCCCCCTTTTCCATTCCTCTCTTATTCGTTCTCTTCATATTTATTTTCTATCATCCGAACAAGGCCTAAGCCCATGTTAATCATCGTAGGGGATGATGTGGTGCCCTACAGTTTGGGTGAGAAATCCTATGCCACACTAAAATCCGCAGGGTTCCAAAATCTGAAGTTAAATGCCTATGAGCGGTATGTGTTCACGGGCAAGAAAAGTTACCAACTTTTTGGGGGGATGACGAGGTAACTCTCTATGGTGGTGTTGCAGGCTTGGTCACTACACGTGCCCTGAAGAGATGGAGGACATATGCAGTTGGATATCCTCCAAGCTGGGGCTGGAATGCTCAACCTCATGATTCCCGAATAATTGTGAAATTGGCTTGAAATGGTTATGTCTTCCTCTTGCTTGTCTACTGGATTTCCTTGTACTCTTATTTATTTACCTATTTATCAAACAAGTTCTAAAACATAGGCAAAGATCACAATTCATCTATGCAATTCACCACATATGTTGATAATGGAAGTGGATGGAACATGATACATAAAAAAAAGATGTAAATTCCCCTGGAATGTTAACATCGGATTCAAATGAAGATACTGCACCAGGGTTTCTTTTTTCACCTACATAAAAAAAAAAAGATGTGAACTCCCCTGGAATGTTAACATTAGATTCAAATGAAGATATTGTACCAGGATTTCCTTTTTCACCTTGGGACCTCTTTGATGACTGATACTTCGATAGCTCCAGAAGCCAGGGGAAGCAGTTTCTTGTCTTCATCACCATCATCGATTTCAGTAGGCACCAAAGCGGTCATAGCAGAGAATGGTTCGGAATCCTCTTCTACTGGGCGAGTTGGTAGGTAGCCAGAAAATCATATTAAAAAATAAAAATGCCGTCATTTAGTTAAGAACAAAAAATAAGGCCTTGTTTTGATCAATGAATCTGTCATGAATACATGGTGATTCTGACTATTTTAATCATTTAATATTTGATACGCTATATTTCTGGAATGTAGTTTTTCCAGAGCGGTTCAGATTACTTCAAATTTGCAAGCTCATTTGCTTCATAACATCAAACAAAATGACATGGAATGATGAAACTGAAATGTGGTTTTCCCAAAGTCATGGTTTAAAACTTGCAAGCTCATTTGGTTAATAAAATCAACAAAGGTCATGGAATGATGAAATCGTGTTGTAAACTAGATAACAATGAATTTTCAATGAGGTCATCACTCTATTAATAAAGTGAAATAAAGATGGTGCTTATTTGAAATAGGTGGAAGATACAAAATTCAAACCAAAGGGATAAAGAGGTCCGAAACCAAGTCAAGCACGATGAATATACATTCTCATGCTACTCACACCCATCAAATTGGAACATGCATATTTATCATTTCCAATTGGCTACAAAGAAATTGCATTTGTTCCTGAAACCCCTTTAGTGAACACATAATGGAGTGGCACTATGGTTCGCATGTAATTGAAAGTGAGATTTTTATTCTCATAGATCTTTCAAACAACGTGGCAATCTATCTTAGATGTATTTCATGCTGCGATACTCCGACTCACTTGAGCAAGATATGATATGCTACCTCACCAATATGACATTACTAGAAGTACCACATCTCATTGTAGTCTCATAAGACGGTCCATGAACCAAAGGATATCTGGACAAATCATGGTCAGATGCCAACAGGCTAATGATATTTTCAGGTGAGGGGAATGTTTTGCTTTCTACATGAAAATATTTATCACCCAACTCGAGAGACATGGGGCAATCCAATCTCCTGTAACAAATCCAAGACATATTTTCATTGAGACAATAAAGTCTGTTGTGCACCAAGATGCTTCAATCCAAAAAAGCACAGAGGGGAACCCAGGTCCTTCAAATGGAAATTGTGATTAAGGACTTCGCTAACCAATCCCTACCAAGTCACTATCTATGATGTCAACGTCGTTCACATAAACAATGAGTAGCATACACTCAATAACTATTGATAAAAGAGCCTTGTTTAGAAGGTAGAATCCTGTTTAATGGAAAGGGAAAGGGAAAGGGAAAGTGATACGGAATGGGAATTGGAAATTAGCTTCCATTTTGATGTTTTCTGGGAAGATCGAAAGGAAACGATTTGAGATAAAAAAATGCAGAAAAAATGAAAAAGATAAGGGGCCCAATACATGAAGAACAGGTATTTGTAACTGGAAAGAGAGACCCAGAAACATCTCTCAAGTGAGGCCAAAGGCTTTATTTTTGGGGAAACAAATACAAAAGATAGGAGAAAGATATAAAATTCAAAATACATGAGATAAGGTTGACCCATTCAAACCTAACCAAAATATCTAAATATCTAAAATACTCACCCCCAAAATCAACTTTACCACTTTTGGATACATAAAAAAAATAAAACAAAGAAAAGACATTCTTAATATTTCCCCTATCAAGCTGGACATGCCCAGCTTGATAAAGACTAAAATAAAGAACATCCTCAATTGTTGTTGCGGAATCGTCGGGAGACACAACGACAGAAACGAGGAAAAACGAAAGAAAGAAAGCAAAGGACACAACGATTTACGTGGTTCGGGAAAAATCCCTACGTCCACGGGAGAGGCAGAATTTCACTATGAGTCGGAAGCACAAAATTACAGAGGATTTCAGTAATAAAACCCTAGCCCGAAATGGGCTACATATGAAGAAAACGGTCCACTGTTCCGAATAGTAGTCCGCGTTGCAACAGTGATCGGTGGCTCACTTTGTCAAAAGTGCTACAGTGTCTGCCGGCTGGAAGTCAAAAGCGCTACAGTGAAGTTGACCCCGAAGTCCGCACCGCTACAATGTCTGTCGGTGTCGGTCGGTCAGCTCCGCTACAGTGGTCAGCATTGCTACAATGCCGAAAAATTGGGCCCCCGGACCCCCGGAGCAGGGGCGCGTTGCCCCCTGCAACCCCCAACGAGCTCACCGCGGAGCTCGACCCGCGACAGTTGCGGGCCACAAGCATTCGGCCCAACCGAATCGGGCAACACCAATCCAACAAATGTATCGCCAGCTTATTTCGCTTCATTCTTCTCCGCGTGACCTCGTGATAAAAATGATTGAGAAAGAATTGTTGTTGTTGAAGAAGAGATGGTCATTGTCGAACTCTCGTGCTGGTGATGACTATTGCTTGAAGATGTCGGATGAAATGACAACCTTAGAACGACCGGGTGATATAGCGTCTGACTTGCGGACCCAAAAGTTCGGGTGAAACAACACCCGAATAACGGGTCCAAAAGATCGAGTGGAATGATGCCCAAATAGCGGACCCAAAAGGTCGGGTGGAACGACACTCGAATAACGGATCCAATAAGTCGGGTGGAACAACGCGCGAATAGCGGACCCAAAAGGCCGAGTGGAACAACGCCTAAATAACGAACCCAAAAGGAGGGGAAAAGCCCATTGAGGTGTCGACGTGGCTGGAAAACTTCTTTTCAATAAAACGATGTCGAGCATTTGAAAGGGGGCATTCGGGAAAGATCCCAAACTTGCAGGAGCAGGACAAGGAACAGAGGGATGGTCTCTCTCCCGGTGAAACCTCTTCGTCTCGGCTGGAGTCAGACTGAAGAACCTTTTTCCAGAAATATACAGATACGTACATAACACTTAGTTTGTATTTTTCCTTCTTATTTTCAAAAAATGTAATAGCAATCGAATTCATATCAATACATCGGAAGATCTGTATCTCAATTCCTGCTGCAAAATCTTCTTCTCTTTTCCAGCTGTGAAATCCACTAGAGTTGGGCTAGTATTATCTAACAATTTGATGCTTTCATTGAGAGAAGGCTTGTCTGGAATCGAGTTGAGTTTGAATGCAAACAAGAATGAATATCAAGATTGCTACGCTTGAATTAGCACTACAAACACAGCAGCGTAAAGGACGGGATCGTGAAAAGTTGATTGCGACAGTACAGGCTAACATGGAGAAGGTTTTGATCGGGAAACTCAGAGATTGATGCAGGATCGGATGCGAACAAATGAGGAGAGAGCAACGTGACAAATTCGAGACTTGAAAGAACAAATGGTGGAAAGAATTAAGGAAATACAATTGCAAGCAAATCAGAGCTCGGCGTCGGAAAATCTGGAAAATAGGACAATGCTTTCTCTAGGATGTGGAGGCGAAGGAGACGAATGTGATCCGAAATAGGGAGTGAGTTCATCTGCTGTGGATGTTACACTGAGCGAGAACTTGAAGAATGTAACTAAGCGAGTAGAGATGCCAACTTTTACATGAAATGATCTGTTCGGGTGGATAACCAAAGCGAAGACTTATTTCAGGATAAATCGCACCCCGTTGGACTTAAAGTTGCCTTTGACGCAACTTTGTATGGAGGAAGCAACATTATATTGGTTTTTATCTTGGCAGTTTTCTGGTCCAAATTTAAGCTGGGAACAACCGAAACCGGCCATAACAGAACAATATGGGAAGGCGACCAAAAGCGATCCGGTACGTTAGCCGCGGCAGGTTGCAACAGTGGATGAGTACATTGAATAATTTGAACAAGTGGCGTTGAGGATTCCGGATTTTTCAGAAATGTGGTACATGGGCCTATTTATGGGAGGGTTGCGACCAGAGATTGAAAATAGAGTATCGACACTTAAACCAGCTAATAAAAACAGGTTGATTTCCCTTGCTAGGAAAGTTGAGCGGGAGTTAATTGGCGAAAGATTGCTTCGTGGAAAACCGTTGTCAGCTCCTTTGCCACAGAGGATGCTGCCACCGTGGAAAGGAACGGAAATGAGGAGGAAACAAGGCGAAATGGGGTTGGAGACAGGTGGAATGGTGTCAAACCTATTAGCCGACACGTAAGAGAAGAACGTAAACGTAAGGGACTATGCTTTAGGTGTGGACACCCATATACTCCTTTACATCGATGTCCAGATAAGAATTTGCAACTACTGGTTTGGGAAATGGAAGAGCTGGAAACTGGGCAAGAAACTAGTGAAGAACAGAAGATGAGGGAAAAAGGATTTTAGAGATTATTGCGGAGGAAGAAGCAATGGAGTTCAGAAATATGGGAGAAGGAAAGGTGGAATCATTACTGTTTGCTGGAAGGATTTCAGAGATACCAG
Source organism: Viscum album (assembly GCA_963277665.1). Classification (NCBI taxonomy): domain Eukaryota; kingdom Viridiplantae; phylum Streptophyta; class Magnoliopsida; order Santalales; family Viscaceae; genus Viscum; species Viscum album. The sequence goes on from OY728123.1 coordinate 1,387,529,848, forward strand.
TGGATGTATTTGTGGATAGTGGGGCAAGTCATAACTTTGTTTCCAAAGCCCTTATTAAGGTGGTCAATCTGGAAATTTGTCCAACTCGGCCATTTAAACTTGGAGATGGACGGCGAACGATGCTGCAATGAGTGTGTAAAGGGATTGACATAAGTCTGGGAGATTATTCCCTCAAAATTGAAGCTTATATTTTTGACATTGGAGGTCCGAAAGTGGTTTTGGGAATGAAGTGGTTAAAAATTTGGGGTAGGTGTTAACCAATTCGAGTTGTAAAACGATGGAGTTCATGTGGGAAGGAACTGAAATCAAGTTGCAAGGAATAATTGAAAAAAAAGACAGATCAGAAAGTTTACAGTTGGTGCGGCAAGAAAAAGAGGTTGCTGTTGAGGGCTGGATATGGAAAGCAGATTTACTACTCTCGGAAAAGGTGAAAGAAATGGGAAAGGTACAACAATAGTTGGGGAAACTATTGGGGCAATTCCAGACACTTTTTGATGAACCCAGTGGGTTGCCGCCTAATATAACTATTGATCATGCTATTTCTTTGATTATAGGGCCTTGAATAAGTTAACCATCCCCGATAGATTTCCTATATCTGTTATTGAAGAATTGCAAGATGAGCTACAGAGCAAAATATTTTACCAAGTTGGATCTTACCTCTAGTTTCCATCAGGTCAGAGTCTGAGAGGAAGATATTCAGAAAACAACTTTTAAGACGCATGAGGGGCATTATGAGTACCTCGTTATGCCTTTTGAGTGGATGAATGTGCCGACCACTTTTCAATCAACCATGAACCAAGTGTTCAGACCACTCCTGAGGAAGTTTGTACTAGTATTTTTTTATTATATTATGATCTACAGTCGTTCTTGGATAGAGCACCTTCGGCACTTGAAAGTTGTGTTTCAATTTTTATGATCAAATCATTTGTCACCAAACCAGAAAGAGTTATTTTGCTCAGCCAACAATGGAATATCTCGGCCATATTATTTGCTTTGAAGGAGTTAAGATGGACCCCAAAAAAGTGGACTGTATAGTGGATTGGTCTCGTCTACAAAATGTGAAGGCAGTGCGTGGGTTTTTGGAGCTAACTGGATACTACAGAAAATTTATTGCTGGATATGGAAAAATAGCAAAGCTTTTGACAATGTTAACTCGAAAGGATGGATTTGTTTGTAATGATAGTGCGGAACGCGCCTTTGAAAAATCAAAAGGCTGCATGGTTTCAGCACCCTTGTTGGCTTTACCTGATTTTTCCAAAACTTTTGTCATCGGATGTGATGCTTCCGGGTCAGGTTTGGGCGGTTTTGATGCAGGAGGGTTGCCCAATTGCTTTTTTCAGTAAGTCCCTTGGAGATTTAAATCTGTCCAAGTTAGTCTATGAGAAAGAAATCACGGCACTAGTGTTGGCTATCAATCATTGGAGGCAATACTTGTAAGGACAACATTTTGTTGTTTATTCTGATCATAAAGCGCCCAAACACTCGGTCTGGTTTTTGAAGTCATTTACAAACCAAGGAGGGTAAATCAGACTGCAGATTCTTTATCTTGGAAGACTGAAGAAAAAGATACCTTGGAAACACCTACTCTTCATCTATTTTCAGTTTTATCTGCACCCCTATGGCTGGAACTGGACCAAGTTAAATCTGAACAGTAGCAGGATCCTATGTTAAGGGGAATTATTTCAGTTGTTTAACTTCATCCGGAAATCAAATCCGGATACCAACTTCGAGCAGGAATTTGGTATTACCATGGTCGATTAGTTCTTTCCAAAAACTCATCGCTTATTCCAAAAAATTTACAATATTTTCACTCTTCTGCTGTTGGGGGTCATGCAGGCTATTACAAGACTTATAAAAGGTTGGCTGGAGGGTTTATTCTGGAAAGGAATGACACGGAACGTCTTAAAGTATGTGCGAGAATGTGATACATGTCAGCGAAAAAAAGTATTGGGCACAACTTCCAACCGGCTTGCTCCAGCCCTTGCCTATTCCTGAACAAATTTGGGAGGAGATATCTATGGATTTTATTTCAGGACTGCCTCGCTCTCAAGGATTTGATGTGATTATGGTGGTAGTGGATAGATTCTCCAAGTATGCTCACTCTGTTTTACTCCGACACCCCTATACGGCTAAAAGATTATAGCCACGCATTTTGTAAAGGAAATCGTCCGATTACATGGTTTTCCCAGCTCTATCATTAGTGACCACGATCCCTTGTTTGTTAGTAATTTTTTGAAGGAATTATTCCGCTTGGAGGGCACAACTTTGAAAATGAGTTCATCCTACCATCCACAAACGGATGGACAAACAGAGGTTGTCAATAGATGTCTTTAGACTTATTTGAGGCGCTTTGCTTCTGAGCGACCTCTCTCTTGGACCCACTGTTATCTTGGGCAGAATATTGCTATAATGCAGCTTCTCATTCAGCTACGCGGAGGACTTCTTTTGAGGTCGTTTATGGTTGGCAGCCACCGACAATACACCGATTTATTCCAGGAGAAACTCTTGTTAAATCAATGGCGCAAACATTGGTTGATCGGGATGTTGTTTTATTGAATCTTTGTCAAAATCTTTCTCGAGCTCAATAGTTGATGGTTCATTATTCTAATAAGCACCGACGGGAAGAACACTTTGTTGAGGGCGATATTGTTTATGTTAAGTTGTGACCCAATGTACAGACCCTAGCCTCTAAGAAACTTTGTCCCAAGCTTTCTGCTCGGTATTTTGGCCCCCACCCAGTTCTGTCTCGACTGGGAGCTACTGCTTACCGCCTTTCCTTGCCGGAAGGAACTTGAATACATCCGGTATTTCATGTTTCTCAACTTAAACGGGCCATTGGAAACCATCCGGTTCAAGAGACTTTACCAGAAGTTGTTGAAGAAGGGCTGGTCTGCCGGGTTGCTCCTGCTAAAGTTTTGGCTTATAAAGTCCAGCCTGGTACATCAAAGGGTATTTGTCTTATCCGGTGGCAAGGTATTCCATCAGAGGAGTCCACTTGGGTGGATGCTACCTATTTCCTAGAACAATTTCCAAATTTTCACCTTGAGGACAAGGTGAATTTTGAGGAGGGGCGAATTGTTAGCAAATATTGGGTTTGGGCCTGCTAATCCAAATAATAGGCCTCCCATCCTTCATACTCATCATAGGAGGGGAGAAGCCCATTGAGGTGCTGACATGGCTGGACAACTTCTTTTTAATAAAACAGTGTCGAGCATTTGGAAGGGGGCATTTGGGAAAGATCCTGGACTTGCAGGAGCAGGACAAGGAACAGAAGGGCGGTCTCTCTCCCGGTGAAACCTCTTCGTCTCGGCTGGAGTCTGAGACAGGAGAACCTTCTTCCAAAAATATACAGTAGTCTATATTTTTCCTCCCTTCTTTTCGAAGAATGTAATAGCAATCAAATTCATATTAATACATGGGAAGATCTATATCTCAATTCCTGTTGTGAAATCTAAATTTTCTTTTCCTGTTGTGAAATCCACTAGAGTTGGACTAGTATCAATCACCACCACAACCCATACCACAAGAGACAAGGTTGATACGATCAGAGAAGCCACTGGAAGATTGAAGGTGGCTAGACGACCATCCCGAATAAGACAGATGCACACAAATTATGGATGAAGCATGGAAGGACTAACAAACATCTCCGACAAAGTAGTGGAAGACTCTGTATTCAACCCCTGTAAAGGAGAAAACCAGAATAGTTAATCATTCTAGGTTCGCATCTCGTCAAAAGTCTGAAGAACGAGCCATAAGTCATGGATCTCATTCACAACATCCTTCCATCCATTGTCATGTAGTGGAATTAAACGAAAACCCTCCAAAGGGAGGAAAAAAGGTGAAAGGGGCCAACGAGTCAAATTATTTGTCTTGAAGAACCCGAGAAACAAGGAGCCCAAGGCTCCTTGACAAAGGTCACGTTTCTGGAGACATGTTTGACAAACTTATCCATGAAATTGAAGAGAAACACAAAGATCTTATGTCATATTGCTTCGAAGCAGCGAAGGTGAGATTTGGTGGGGGATTAACATGATGAGAATAATGAATTGCCCCTTTCATGGTGAATTTGATGGAATCAAAATGCTCATTAACGAGTCTCACATGGATGTTGTGATCATCTTGGGGAGTAGTGTGATTGTCATGTCAAGTGCAGAACAGAGAATGGTGGTCGTAACAACAAGAAGACAAGCAACATCAAGCAAATATTAACGAAAAAAGATGTGTGTAGGGAAGATATAAGAATTCAGAGACGATTGCAACAAATGCAGCCAAAAGGTGTGGTCATCAGACAAACCAATTGTAAATGCATGTGGCGATAGAGACCAGGGCGCAATAGAAAGTCAACGGTAGAGAGGCCTAGCAGAGAGTCCAAGGCACAACGGAGTAAGTGGGAAGGGGGGAAATTGTGGAAGCTACAATGACAGGGAGCATCTGAGAAACCGGATGGAAACCCCTCGAGGTGAAGGTCTAAACATTTTATTTATTCAGTGAAGTAAAGATACAAAGGATTTGAGAAAGAAAAAGATACAAGAGTGGACAAGGAGGCAAGGGACCTAGACAAACGTAATGAATCTAGACGCATGCACAGTGAGTTTGGAACCAAACAGAATTGTTTAATGTCAATTATACTCATTAGTTAAAATAAAAACATTTGAAAATAAGGGCATAATGGTTTTTTAGTTCCATTTCCACCTCAAGAAACCGGATGGAAACCGCTCGAGGTGAAACGACGTTCCATTTTCCTTTTCAATCCAATGATATGGTATAATCACACTATCAACCATAAAGAGTACCCCTGGGAAACCAATCAAACGAACCCTTAGGGAATGAGAATTCTAGGAGTGAGCTTAATTTTTTGAGAACAAAATTGCCCTTGCCAATATAATAAAAAAAACATCAACACCCTCTATGGTTGATTTGATATGAAAAACTGTGTCCTTTTGGTTAAAACTTCATTCTATTCCCACGTTCATATTGCTCAACCAAACGATTGATTGAAATTTATCATCTTTCATTCCATATGTACCAAATGCAATAATGATTGACACTATTCTACTCCATCCAACCCCATTTCATCTTATTATATTCCATTCTATTTTGTTAATGAAGTGGAACCAAACAGGGCTTAACAAAAGAATTTTCAGCATTTAGGATGCACTTGACAACAACACTTGCAAAAAACTGCATACAACACTTATCGCTTATACAGAAGCACCAAGTGATCGGTGCTATTGACAGTTTTAAATGAGTGTTGTCAGATAGAACCTTAAGGGCAGAGGGTAAAATAAGTGAAGAATACCATACCTGAACATCCGTGGTATTCAGGTAGCTGTTTAACACTAGTCACTTGAAGGCTTTCTGGAAGCAGACAACTGCATAGAGCAGCTGTGTTTGGCAAAAGCACATCAGTTGTCAGGTTTTACCTCCTCCAAGCTCATACAAATTAGAGGGAGAAGATATAATCACAGAAAAAACCCTAATTTCTTCAGGGAAAGAGATATGAGGACACACAGAAAGTGAACATACCGTATTGGGCAAGCCGATTCACCCACCCAGGAATCCGTTTTCCCGTTAATCTCTTTGAGATGTCATCCGTAAAATGATTACAATTCCTGGAGATTAGGTGGTAGGCATCTCCATGATACTCAGCAGCCACATTCTCAATTAATTTTCGGAACTCATCTGGAGGCATTGCTGTGCAGCCCAGTGAAATTGAACATCTGTAGATAAAACCTGGGCAGCTCTTTGGCTCCACCTCAAACACTCCACTACCTGGGAAATCATGGGCGCCATATCCATACTCCTTGCCGTGGACTGTTCATGCCAGTGGTGACAATCAAATTTCATTCATGTAGGAGCAAACCAAACAATGTTCTTGAAAGGAATGTTCAATTGATATAATATAAATGTTCTTAGATTAGGTAAGACAGCACCAATTAGAAAAAAATGATTCTGACATTTACCACTTATAACTTGTACGTGTGTACGAGCATTTTCAGATCACCTATTGAAAAAATGTTTTTATACCGCATCTATAGGTGGTTCTCGGCATAAATTTAGGAATAAAGGTCTGTTTGACAGAACATCTTAGAAACTGCTCAAAAGTTTGTTTGACAACACTTGCGGAAAAATGGGGCTCATCCAATATGCATCTTCCCTGTTAAGATATTACATAGATAAAACCGGGCCCAAACCCTACCTGTTATCTTCTAGCTTGGCGTTTGCCTTGGAATTACAACTGAGCTAATAAACAACTTACAAACCTGAAGCATGACCCCTGGTTATTTTTTTCAATCTCTTAATTAGCAAAATAATAATAACAACAACAATAATAATCTCGGGATTATAGTTATGTTATCAGAGAAAGCAGGGAAACACAGTTGTTCCGATGATTCCGCCGGAATTTATTCTCTATCCTCCCATCGTCTCACGGGAGATATTGAATTTGAAATGAGAGAAGCAAAGAGAAAGAAGCGTATGATGGAGGAAAATGATGAGTATAAAGCATACTCAGAACTCCTAAAAATCAAAGAAGGAAAGCGAATCGAGAAGGGGGAAGAATCGAATAAAAAATAGGCCACACCTTCAATGCCCGAATGAAATATACCAAATCCGAACCAGTACGAGTAATTGTTGCAAGTGGTGAGATCATACACATTGAGAGCAACTTGGGTCTCGCGGCTGCTGCCGACACCATCCAGACTGTCTCGACGATCGAAGACAGAGGGTTTCCCTGCCCCCATTTAAAGTCCCACGTAGTTCCAGAAACAACCACACAAAAACCCTGCTTTCTTATCTTCCTCCGAGGTCTTCCAATCTCCCCAAAATACGGCTGGATAGATGTCTCCGGCTAAGTAATCAGATTTCGGAGCCGGAGTTCAGGGATGGTTGTCGGCCCAGCACCAGCTCGCATGCGCACTGATTAACTGGGACTTTCCTGCAACTGTTTTCTCTCTCTTTCATTCCAACTACTCACGCAGTGTGTTAATGCCCAACTGAGTCCGACAATTCCTATATATTTATAATTGGGGGAATGACACTTACGAACCAAAGGGAGGGTTAATTCCGATTAAGAACCAAAACAATGAGAAAATACCAAAGGGGACCTGCCTTTATGGCAGTGGGCATCCAAATGATTGTTATATCTTAAAAAAATTATGTTCTTCTCCACCTCATCCCATCCCGTCACACATCCTCTCCTCTCCAGCTCTTGTCGCTGCCTCCTCCCCCCCAAGTCTTCTCCCGGCGCATCTTCTCCTGGGCTTGTCCAGCCGTCGACTCGTCTTTGCCTCCTCTCTGCCGACTTGTCTCTTTTGCTCATCCAATTGTCTTCTCTTACGGTTATATTTCTGGTGCGGTAGTGGAATTGCTCCTAGTAGTGACCTCCTCCCACCATCGACTCCACTTTTAGCAACACCCTATCAGTCTTGTCCTTCTCCCAACGCCTAGTGTATCTAAAACCATATTTTTTGTAAGTTGTATGCTGCCTATATTTTTGTTGATTTATTTTGTTAATTGATGTAAATATGAACTGAGAATGAGTTTTAATATCTTATATTCATTAATGTTGTAGGTTGATTGATACAAGATGATGTCAAATTATTTGCAAAAAAGAAATGTTTTGTTATTTTCATTTTGATGGAGCATTTGCTGGTGATTCGCAAGAAAGAATGCATTATGAAGGTGGAAGATCGATGGGTAGAGTACTAATAGAAGGAATTTTATTTGATGAAATATCAAGATTGACATCGTCGATTCTGAAGTGTGATGTGTCATCGTTAGATTTAAAATACACGTTAAAGTTTGACAGTGATATTTTTTTAGACCTTATAGATGATGGAGTTGAGCAATTGTTCAGATTCAATGATAGTTTTGTTCATGTTTACATTATTTTGAGGCTGGATGAATGCTTGCAGTCGACAATGGATGTAAATCAAACAGTGGATGTAGATCAAATGTAATGACATGTCAAAATTGTTTATATTAATATTTTGTTCACATGTTATGTATTTACATTTGATATTTAATTTGTAGTGTTGAATTAGTTGGTGGAAATTCAGAACAAAGTTTATCAGTTGATGGTGATTTTTAAATGCTACCTTGTACAATTAGTAGTGTTTCATGTTCGATCCCAGAGTTAAATGCTTCAAAGTGGAGTGAATTATTGGTGGATGTTGACCAGATTTTTTCTTCAGCCAAAGCATTAAGGGAGACGATTTTCAAGTATAGCATTGCACACGGGTTTGACTATGAATATGCCAGGAATAGTCCTCAAAAGATTATTGCCAAATGCAAAGTTGAGAGTTGCATGTGGAAGTTAACAACATATGACTTGGGGAACTCGACTCCATTTCTTTGTGTGAAATTTTTTCAAAATTCTCATACGCACTCAACCCAAGATAGACTAACAATTAGTCACAAATCAAGAGCATCATTAGTGTCATATATCATTTCTGATGAGGTGAAGTCAAATGTGTTGAAATAGTGGGTGCCCTAGACCCAACTATGCGGTACTTTTTGATTACCACGTCATGTGTACAGTTAGTTATGCATGATGTTATCTTACCATTACAGTGCAGACTTTTCTGCGTCCACTATAATAATGGTAATGTCCAAAGGTTAATTGTCGTGTCGAGAGGTTATAGCAGATCTCAGACTATAATGAGAACCTCGAGATACAATGACATTGATCTAAAATATGTGTTCTATAGTCTAGATTCATCTTACTGACTAGACACAGTAGATGTCTGACTATCAGGTGCTGGGGGCTTATAAGCATTGAGACTTCTTCTCATGAAGTTCGCACTTGGTGATCTCCAGTATTGAGATCATGAGGACAAACTCGTCAATAGGAACACCACATGTTTTGGGTGTCATTGGTTGTTCCTATCTACAGACATGTGTATTGGTCTCCTGACTTGAGACCATTACCAATGTATATCATTTAATTACGTACTTTGATGCAAGATGAAAACCATGGCACTGATGTTGTGGCGAGATAGTTTGTGTTGGGTGCGTCATTGGTGATATGACATTGGTTGAATGGTCAAGAAAGGATTTGTCGCTTCCAAGTCCAGGAAATTGTTGTTGAAATAGTGGGTGCCCTAGACCCAACTATTATGTGCTTTTGATTACCATATTGTGTATAGAGTTAACTATGCATGATGTCATCTTACCATTATAGTGTAGACTTTTCTGCGTCCACTATTGAAATGGTAATGTCCAAATATTAATTGTCGTATCGAAAGGTTATAGCAGATCCCAGGCTATAATGAGAACCTCTAGATACTGTGACATTAATCTTAAATATACGTTCTATAGTCTAGATACATCTTACTGATTGGACACAGTAGATGTTTGACTATCAGGTGCTGGGGGCTCATAAGCATTGAGACTTCTTCTCATGAAGTTTGCACTTGGTGATCTCTAGTAGTGAGATCATGAGGACTGACCCGCCAATAGGAACACCACATGTTTCGGGTGTCATTGGATGTTCCTATCTACAATCATGTGTAATGGTCTCCTGACTTGAGATCATTACCAATGTATGTCATTTGATTGCGTACTTTGATGCAAGACGAAAACCATGACAATGAAGTCGTGGCGAGGTAGTTTGTGTCGGGTGCGTCGTTGGTGGCATGACATTGGTTGAATGGTCAAGAAAGGATTTGTCGCTTCCAGGTTATGAAAGTAATTTATCTCTGATCATGTTGATATGGATGGAAGTACCTTTATAAGACCATGACCATGGTAGTCGAGGGTAAATCCATCCAATTACATCAACAAACAATAAAGCAAGAAAAAGGGCGATGACACGAGAGTGCGTCCTGCTTTATGAGATATTAAAGACAAAGAGATTATATTACACAGTGTGTGTTCGTAGGTTAGTTGTCGCTGCTGTGACAATCCTTATTTCTTTAGGGGCCATGATGGGTTGCTAGATCCTACTCTTGGTATGTGAATACTATTCACGGCTGTCGAAATAAGGGCCTAGATGGTCACACACAATAGCGTATTCAAGAATCTGCCCTATTCAATTGAATAAGAGTATTGGACATAGTGGGCCCCGCCACAGGGGTCCGGGAATTGTCCAAAGTTAAACGATCACCAATGCAATAAATAAATTCATATTATTCGAGTTTAGAATAATGAGTATTGAATTTATTTATTAAATGTATTTACGAGTTTTAAGTAAATACATGAAAAAAAATTAATTGACGAATATTAAATTATTCAAGGTTCAATTAATATTTATGGGAGCGACGAGTCGGGTTAATGACTTAATTATTATCATGTAATATATTTTAATATATTACAAGTAAATGATAATAATATTTATGGCTCAGTTTAGTAGTTATAAAATGTCATTGATAGTGCGTTAAGTATTCGGGGGCCGGCGAGACGATACCGGGTATTTTAATTGTGCACTATAAATTGAAGAGGAGGGGAATTTGACAAAGACTATTCATGGAACTTATCTCTCCTCTCCTCTCTCCCACATTCTAGAGAGAGATACTCTGGATCCAAGGAGCTCGGATGAAGCTCTCTCTCGGGCATCGCTAGCGATGCGATGCGGTGGTCGTTGGAGTGTCGAAGGCATCGTCGCAAATCCGCGCTAGCACCCGGATTACGACAAATGGTGCTCCCGCGGATTCCTTGAAGCGTGTGTGGACGATCTAGAGGAGTTCGACTTCGGATTCTTCGAGCAGCGATCGCCAACGACGAGCAGACGTCGTGCGCGACTTCGAATTTAAACCAGGTATTTTACGGTTTAATTTTGTGCTTAAAATCCTCCACGCGTGGTCCTCAGCTTTGACCGGGCTGCTCTTCACCGACTTCGGCAAGTTTACGTCGAACGACGGTGGAAAATTTTTAAAAACACACCTGTTTGGGGCTTCCGCTGCACGCCCGGTTCCAACAGTTGTATATCTCAGGCCTGGTTGATCAGGATGGCGCCACCTTCATAAGTCTTTGGCCAAAGCAGTAGAAAGACAAATCCATCCGGATAGATCAACAAATAATAAAGCAAGATAAGGATGATGACACAAGAGTGCGTCCTGCTTTGTGAGATATTTAATGACAAAGAGATTACAATACACAGTCAATGTTCGTAGGATGGTAGTCATTGCTATGACTATCCTTATCTCTTTAGGGGCCATGGTGAGTTGCTAGACTCTGCTCTTAGTATGTGGATTTTATTCACTGCTATCGAGATAAAGGGCCTAGAGGGTCACACACAATAGCGTATTCAAAAATCTGCCCTATTCAGTTGAATAAGTATACAGACATAGTGGGCCCCGCCACAGGGTCTGAGTGTTGTCCAAGTTATCGATCACTAATGAATTAAATAAATTCATTATTATTATTCAAGTTATGAATAATTGGGATTGAATTTATTTAATGTATTTACAAGTTTAGTAAATACGATAAAATATTAATCGAACAAATATTATTTTAATATTCAAGGTTCGTTTAATATTAAGCGGGATAGCGAGTCGAGTTAAATGACTCGGTTTTATCACGTAATATATTATATATATATTACAAGTATGTGATAAAAATAATAAATAATATTGGCACAGTTAAGTTCGTCAAAATTATTTATTTAGTGAATGTTGAAATAAACAGGGGCTGGGGAACCCTACCGGGTATTTATCAACGTCACTATAAACTTAAGAGGAGGCTCTCTCTTATGGTGTGCAATTCACTATTCATTCATTTTTCATGGAATGAAAATTGAGAGCCTCTCTCTCCTCCCGCTTCCTAGAGAGGGAAGCTGATAATCCAAGAGTTCATATCAAGTTCTTCCTCAAGTATCGAAGAGATCTCGATGCAGTGATCGTCGGGACATCGAAAGCTTCGTCGGATTGCTGCGCTAGCACCCGGAATTTGACGATCGACGTTCCAACGGATTTTTGGAGCGCGTGTGGATGATCTAGAGGGTTCCTGCTTTAGATCCTTCAAGCAACGATCGCCATCGACTAGTTGCAGTCGACCGCGGCTTCAGATCTAAAATGGGTACGTTTTAATTTTAATTTTGTGCTCTTTATAATTTACGCGAGATCCTCGGACCTCTCCGGGGCTCGGATCGTCGGCGACGACAAGTTCCGTCGTCCTGCCGACGAAAAAATTTAAAATCCTCGTCCCACCGGCTTCCGTTGCGCTCCCCGGAACCTAACAGTGGCATCAGAGCGATCACGTAAATTTTCTGAGCCTATAAAATTAAATTTGCATTAAAATTAAGTAGAGATTTTAAAGACGGTCCCAACGGTTCAAACCACGCGTCGATCCGATGCCAAATGACCGAGTTATGGTCAGTTTAATTTTCGGATTGGATCGATTATGTGATTTGATCTCGGGTATTTATTTTTCCATCCTGAAGAACCAATCAAGTTTTTTTTGAATTAATTTAGTTCATCCTAGAAAAATATAATTATGTGCAAATTATAATTTTATTTTATGATTTGCATAATAATTTTTATTATTGTAATATTATTTTATTATTATAAATTTATTATTATTAAATCCAAAGGCTATTGAGTAGCCTTTAGAAAATTGGAGGAGGACTTGACCTAAAAAAATGGAAGGGTGGAAGAAGACTTCAAAAAAAGGGGGGAAAAGAAAGACTTCAAAAGAAGTCATAAAGAAAAAAAATAGGTAAAAAAATAGGGGCTGGGCGGTGGCTTAACAAAAAAACAAAAAAACAAACAAAAAAGCCTTGCAAGGGGGTCCGAGCGGACCCCCTCTCTCTTCACGCACGACGCACCCACGCCGCACAAGCGGGCAGGCCGCCGCCTGGCTCGGCCCGGACCCCTATGTAGCAGGCCACCAGAAACCCTGCCGCAGCGCCTGCACCACAAGGATCCGGCCGCCTCCCCTCCCTGGCGCGCCTGCAGCAAATCCCGTCGAGCCGCCTACCTGCAGAACCGCACCAGGCTCCGCATGCCGCCGCGCCAGGCTCCTCCCAGCCGGACCACCCGGTCTCGCCGCCCCCTCGCTGTCTGGCTCTGCTACCCAGCTCGCGCAACGCCTCTGTCCAAGGCGTTGCCTGCTCCTGCTCTAGGCTGCCTCCTGACCTCCTTCCGCAGTACCAGACCGCCCTCGCCGCGTTCTGGTCGGAACCACCTCCCACACGTTCAGCAGCAGCCGGCTCCCGGCGGGCTTCGCCCACCGCCGCAGGTGCACCCATGCAGTAAGGGCCGGCCCTCCCGGCCGCTGCAAAGCTATACCCGACGGTCCTCCAGGTCGCCACCCTACCTCCTTGGCCGGACGCCCACGCGGCCTGCTCCTCCCACCAGCTCGCGTCATCCAGCCTACCCGCTGCATGCGCGAGCCTCCCTGAAGCCGCCCTCGGCAGTTCCAGTGCTGCCCCACACCCCTCTGCTGCCAGGTACCCATAAACAGCTCGACCCGTTTTAGCCCGTAAAAGGCTTAGACAGTTTGCGCAAATTCAAAACGAATTTGAGCACACTTGCATCACGCTCTGAAATGCCAAGCGTAGGCATTGCATGGCCCAAAATGGGTTTGCGCGGGTTTAGCGTGACCCGTTTTGGGCCTGCTTGGTGTTTCAGAGACCGGCCAATTAACTAATCAAGATTAATTAAATTAATCAATTTAATTTTAGTTTTTTAAATTAAATTAATTAAAATTAATCTTGGTTAATTATTTAATACCCGAATAAAATTAATTCAATTTAATTATTAAATTGAATTAAGTTCAATTAATTTAATTTTGTCATAAAAATTAAATTAATCAATGGACTGATATTTAGCTAAATTATTTGAATTATTTAATTCATTTAATTTAATTAAATAAACCCTCGTACTTATTTAATGCATTTAATTTTATCATGCTTTATTTTACCTGTCTGCTGGTCTTGAGCATCAACCCATGTATGTAGCCTTTTATTAATTATTTAAATGCGTGCGATGCTTGTAATTAATTAAATAGACGGTCTGCACATCGTTTTTCATTTTTGGTTAAAATGTATAAGGACCTGCGTGTCCAATTCATCTGGTGTACATTTATACCCGAGTCCCCCTCACCTGCGCGTGAGTATCTTTGTACTTCGGACGAAGACGACGAGTGATGTGGACCCCGCCAAAATGAGGCGGTGCACAACGGTGCAAGATGACGCGCAGATTCCACCAAGACGAGGCCATACTCCTAGACATGACGTGGACCCCGCCAAGATAGGATGATACTCCAGAAGAACAACAGACATACATGACAGGGAAAGCTACATCAAGAGTCAAGCATTCAACTCAGGTACGATGCCCTTAGGTCATTTAGATGCTCAAGACCATTCGGGTAGTAGTTTGCCTTTATGCGTTTATTTATTATTTTATGCATTTTAGAACAGTGGGGAAATACATAAAATAATAGATAATAAAATGCCTAAAGAAGCGGCATATGTTTTTCTATTAAAGTTCAGTTGCGGGAGAGACAACATAGATGAACAAGTTTAATAGAAATGGATCACATTCGTCGAGAGAAAAACCAATAAAACCCTCAAAGAAAATATTAAGTCACAAACAACCTTCCATCATTCAAGTTTGAACAAAACTGGGTGTTCAAGGTGTCGGTCATGCCTTAGTTGAGGGCGCCTCTTACTACCGGGGAGTGTTGGAACCATGGTCATTCTTTGCATGAATTGGAGTATGGTTTGTGTTTATTGTCAATCCTCAGTGGAAGTTCAGAATGTGTGCCAGCAAAGTGATCATACAGAACATGCAGATAACAATATTGAAGGTGGCACCAGTTTCCAGTGTTTGCCAAATTTTTGGGCCTGAAAATCGACAAATGGAGAAAATTGGTTTTGGCAAAGAGACTTGCACGCCGTTGTCTTGAAGGATAAGAAACTTGCACACCTTTTGTTTTTCAAGATCAGAACATGAAAATACGGCAAAGGGAGAAGGGTGCCCAAGTTTTATGTTTGGTCGCGCAAGTGTCTTGCGCGGTAGAGACTTACGCGCCAAAACTTGTGCGCCGGGAGAAGACTTGCGCGCCGTTGCGCATGGTATCCAAAAGCCTATAAATAGTGGTCGAACCCTCCTCATTCAGTATGAAGTTCAGACTTAGAGAAAATCATAGCTCCTGTCGCGCATGTTTTGTGGTCGCGCAAGTGGTGGTGGGTCGCACAAGTTGAAGTTGCGTGACAGTTGTTTGCTGCGTGTCCAAGGTGTTTTGGGCGAGAAAGGGGTTGAGTCACCCAAGTTTGGAGTTAGTGAAGGAGGTGTCGCGCAGGTGGTTTGGTGACACTTGCGCGCCAGGATTTGAAGAAGTGTGACAGTTCATAGTTGCACACAAAAATCGGTTTGAGCGTAAAAGGATGTGAGTTGCGCAAGTTTGAAGTTGAAGAAGTGAGTGTCGCACAAGTGGGAGAGGTGAACTTGCACGCCGTCTTGAAACTTGTGCGTCGGGATTGAAGAAGCGCGCCAGGTGTGGTTGAAGTACGCCAGTCTTTCTGGGGCTGTGCGAAAGCTGAAAGTTTGCCTGATACCGTTGGTGAAAAGTGAGATTAGTTTACGGGTGGAAGTTGGACTTCAACAGAGCATCTACATACAACAGATGATGTATTCATTAGTGACGATGAAGAGACCTTCACGTCTATAAACTGAATGAGACTTCACCAAAGGCAGTGAGCCAGGGGGAGTCAACAAGAGTGACATGAGGGACGCAGTGAGCTATCCCTGAACTTTTGTAAAGGCAGTGAGCCTGGGACAGAGTGACTGTGCCCGAACCTTTGTAATCCACATCTAGTGAAGTTTAGTAGAATTTGGTACGACTGACAACCTGTCGGCGTATGCTCCTTGGACGTAGCCCTTAGTGGTGAACCAAGTAAAAAGTGACATGTCATCTCTTTGCATGTTAATGTTTTCTTTCTGATCATAACCATCTTACAGGTTTAACAAGTTCCTACCAACGTGAGAACAAGATCCATCACTTTAAAAGAAAAATTTGTCACCCTGATTCACCCCTCCCCTCTCAGGGTGTCCCAGGGTCCTACAGGGAGTTCTTATTCGTGTGGTGGGTTGACTTAACTAAAATTGCAGCAAAGAAATAACCTTAGTTAACTTGTTGTAATTTTAGAGGCAAGCGTTGAGTAAATCAATAAATGATTTTTGAAGCTGGGACTTCACTCAACAGATCAAGGAACCGCGAGTTAATACGGTTGGCCAACCAAAATCCTACCTTGGACCCTCCGAGTAGTGGCGTAGCCATAGCTTGTAGACTATGAGGGAGGTTCATGGATCCTTTCCACTAGAATACTCAAGAGTATTTCGATTCTAGTACAAAGGGTTCCTAGAGTTCGAAAAATTAGTGGGAGACATTTAATGATTAAATAATCAGTAGTGTCACATTAGGTATTCACATAAAAGTACAATATGTTAAAGTATATTTGTAGATAATGACAAGCAATACCACAATAAAACTGTGATAATTATTAGACAAATTTAATGTCCAAACAAGCACAAAATTCTAAGTGTAGTACATGCGCTTGCGCACATTACTGCTATATCAGAAATTCAAAGTGCTTGTGTCCCAACCTGTTAAGCCACCTCAATAAGCGAGGGTGTAAAAATGCTTACAGGAGACTCATGAATCAAGCATATGATGGTTCTATCATAATGCTATAATCAATGTCTGATGTTAGTTGCAGATGCTACATCATGACATGGATGATGTTACATGTGGTCTCATCTCCAAAAAAATTTCAAGGAGAAAGCTAATTGATATTTGAATGTGATGGTCGCACTCGGTTTGTGTGAAGTGAAAGACAATTCACAATCTTTCAAGTCATCCCATTCTTATACCTTTTACACCCAATTACTCTTATTTCGTTTAAGGATACAAACGAATGGTATAAAGTAAGCACTTCATTACCATTAAGTTAACATTCACCAAGTAATAAGAATATTAGAGATAACACCATATTTTATTCTTATGGCGAATAAATTGAATGACAAGGAGAAAAGGCCTATGAAAAATTACGCCAAAGGCACCTTCATTATTCCCTTCAAAGTAAAGTGGATGGTTACTTAACAGGAGGTTATTTACATCACATATTGAAATAAATTCATGGAAGTTTAAAAAATGAAATACAAGAATCAAGTACCCGCTTCTCGTTCAGTTAATATTCATCAAATAAAAGTATTATTATCTCACATACTTCTTGGGTATTAAAATACAATATGCTTTTCACATATATGTATTGAAATACAATAACCAAGTAAGTAAAAAAACATTACTATAAGTAAAGTTTCTTCTCCAAGCAGCTGAGAAAGGGTGATTCCTAAGTCAGTGGTGAGAAACACATAACTTCTAATTGCCAAGTGATTAACTCAAACTGAACAAGTTGTTGAGTATAATAAAAAACATTTATCTCATGTGACCATTTGGACATGATGAGACATTATTCCATGTTTTGGAATGAATGTTGTTTGTGGTAACATACTCAACAAATAGTTCACTACTACTTGAATCAATGTCAATACATGATGAATATAAAATGTAAGGCCTACCCAGTTGTGGAAATATGATTCTTTGTCAAGTAAAACTAAAAGTGGATGTCAAGAAAATACCCAGTATGGTATTTAGGCTCAGCATAGCTAAACACCTCTGGTATTATTAACATCCTTAGTTTGGACAAAGAAACCTTTAGAAATAAAGGTATGCCACAAAGAATCCGAGGATTAGTTCAACAAGAGAGTGTGAACTATTCCAAAGGAGAGCTATAGGTAAAAATACTTCACAAGATTCCATTAAGTTATTAAAGAATGTACCAGTTAAGTATAAGTTTGGTAAGAAGATATGAGTTGCTTTGGATCGGCATACCGAAGAATATCTTGACCAAACTATCATCAATCATGATAATGTAGTGTTGAGTAATTCCTAAACGCATGTTACCTTATTTACATCACCATATTGATGTTCATAAGGAGGATCAATGACGAGTCTTACAAATTAACATTGATCAACAAAATGTAGCATGAAGCAATTCCTAAACGCACATTTTATACATCAAAGTTATGATGTAAGTTGTATCAATGTTACAACCTGCAGAAACTTCCATTATATTTCAAGACGTGCTTTGCAAATAATGGTATAAACCCATAACCAATATCCAACTAAAATGACAAATGGATATCATATGAGCCATAGTATGATGAAAAACCATTATGTCATAAATCATGTGTTAGGATGCATATAATTTGTTAATATTTAAACAAACATGCATCAAGTTAAACACGCTGTGCATCTAAAGTAATTATCCTAATGGTTGCTTAAGATATTACCTAAATCCCTAAGATAGAAAACATGTCGTCAAGTATTAGACTACATTTCTATACAAGGGTGAACATCTCTATTAGAGACAGTGGGAGCTAGATTGACTTGGACTTAGTCAATGCTCGAGATGCACAAATGGTTGGCATAGGGAACAAGTTCCACAAGTACATGTAGAATAGGCATGTTCCAGTGACACATACTGCATAGAAAGAATGAAACCATGGTGATGGTTTTATATTCACCGCGGTCGGAGATATATTATTCATTGAGAATAATAAATCCTACAAGTAAGCAGTATAAGGCAACGAGATAAGATTGAAAAGATCAATTAAAATTCAATAATGGATTCCATGTATCAAATTGAAAAGGGGCTTATAAATTGAATACTGTGGTGGGTATTCAAATGATAAGATACATGGATGGTACAAGCTTGGTACCAATAAGGCTTGATTGGTTATACCAAGCTGGTACGCCTAAATCCATTAGAATTTTACTTATCGTAGATAAACTTCTAAGATCCTTTTATTGGCCATTGGATGTCAAGATCATCTTTCGTGGAAGGTGTCTATACGACGCAACCATAAAGAGATGATGGCATCAAATGATACCAATAAGGGTTGCAAGTTACTGAAATCCGGTTTTGGATTAAAGTAAGTGAAAAGATCTTAGAACATTCATTATAAATGAATCTTTGCCTTGTGTCTACCAAAGGTTAGTGGGAGCGCCATGTTTTCCAAGTGAAATATGTTCGACAACATTTGGAAAACAGATTTTGGTCTTACAGTTAGATAAGATCAGGTTAAAAGAAATTCTTCAATGATTGACTTAAAGTAGCAACCTAAGTTCTAGGGAACATGATCTAATGAGGTAGATCCATAGGTTGCTTGGTCCTAGTCAATCTCATACATATAGTGACATTGTATTGAAAAAATACAAGTTGGAACAATTCAAGAGATGAATTTTTGCCTATGTCACATGGCTAAATCTCTTCAAGTTAACATGTTCAGAACATAGGAATAGATTAAAGTTGTGAGTTGAGTACCATACACTTCAGCGATGGATCAATCACATATGCCATATTATGTACAATAATCGATATTGCCAGGATATATTTTTTATAGGCAAATATCAATTATATCTAGGAGAACTACAAGTGATGCAGTCAGAACTATTATTTTATACTTCGGCAAGTACAAATGATATGTACCTGGAATATAGAGAGGAAGGTATACTAGTTTTTGTGGGACACAAACTAGTAATCCTTAGATCCATTTGATCTAGTATCACAGTTAGGCAAATGAGATGAGCGAGTCAAGATCATAAAATCTTGTGGTAGCCATAACTACAAATACCGAGTATGTTGCAGCTTCTAAGGTAGCTAAGAAGCAGTTTTAAATTGCAACGATTTGTTCCAGTTCTTAGATTCGCACCTAGAGAGAAAAGTATTATCATAATGAGAATTATGATATTCTTACTAGCCAAGTTGTCAAGTTATGACAATGGAAAAAATTAATATACTCGGGGATACCTTATCTTGAGAAGTTTTACTCAAGCTGATGAGGTCACATATAACAGATATGCCACGCGGCGAAAACGTGGTAGTCCCAGCAATTAAAGCCATAACTCAGCAGAAGCATGATATTTATCATGTGAGTAGCTAACAAGTTTAGTTAGAAAGTTGGCTCTAGTGCAAGTGGGAGTGTTGAAATAGTGGATTCCCTAGACCCAACTATGAAGTAATTTTTGATTACTATATCATGTGTACAATAGATATGCATGATGTTATCTTACCATTATAGTGCAGACTTTTCTGCGTCCACTATAATAATGGTAATGTCCAAAGGTTAATTTTCGTGTCGAGAGTTTATAACAGATCCCAGGCTATAATGAGAACCTCAAGACACAATGACATTGATCTTAAATATATGTTCTATAGTCTAGATACATCTCACTGACTGAACATAGTAGATTTCTGACTATCAGGTGCTGGGGGATCATAAGCATTGAGACTTCTTCTCATGAATTTTTCACTTGGTGATCTCTAGTAGTGAGATCATGAGGAAAGACCCATCAATAGGAACACCACATGTTTTGGGTGTCATTGGTTGTTCATATCTACAGACATGTTTATTGGTCTCCTAACTTGAGACCATTACCAATGTATATCATTTGATTATATACTTTTATGGAAGACAAAAACCATGGCAGTGATGTTGTTGCGAGGTAGTTTGTGTTGGGTGTGTCGTTGGTGGTATGACATTGGTTGAATGGTCAAGAAAGGATTTGTCGCTTCTAAGTTCAGGAAGTTGTATATCTCAGGCCTAGTTGATCAGGATGGTGCTGCCTTCATAAGTATTTGGCCAAAGCAGTAGAAAGGTAAATCCATCTGGATAGATCAACAAATAATAAAGCAAGATAAGGACGATGACACAAGAGAGCGTCCTGCTTTATGAGATATTTAATGACAAAGAGATTACAGTACACAGTCAATGTTCATAGGATGGTAGTCGTTGTTATGACTATCCTTATCTCTTTAGGGGCCATGATGAGTTGCTAGACTCTTCTCTTGGTCTATGGATTTTATTCACTGCTATCAAGATAAGGGCCCAGAGGGTCACACATAATAGAATATTCAAAAATCTGCCCTATTCAGTTGAATAGGTATAGGGACATAGTGGGCCCCGCCACGAGGTCTGAGTGTTGTCCAAGTTATCGATCACTGATGAATTATATAAATTCATTATTATTATTCAAGTTATGAATAATTGGGATTGAATTTATTTAATGTATTTACAAGTTTAGTAAATACGAGAAAATATTAATCGAACGGATACTATTTTAATATTCAAGGTTCGTTTAATATTAAGCGGGATAGCGAGTCAAGTTAAATGACTCGGTTTTATCACGTAATATATTATATATATATTACAAGTATGTGATAAAAATAATAAATAATATTGGCGCAGTTAAGTTCGTCAAAATTATTTATTTAGTGAATGTTGAAATAAACGGGGGTCGGGGAACCCTACCGAGTATTTATCAACATCACTATAAATTTAAGAGGAGGCTCTCTATTATGGTGTGAAATTCACTATTCATTAATTTTGCATGTAATGAAAATTAAGACCCTCTCTCTCCTCCCACTTCCTAGAGACAGAAGCTGATAATCCAAGAGTTCAGATCAAGTTCTTCCTCAAACATCAAAGAGATCTCGATGTGATGATCGTCAAGATGTCGAAAGCTTCGTCGGATCGCCGCGCTAGCACCCGGAATTTGACGATCGATGTTCCAGCAGATTTTTGGAGCACGTGTGGATGATCTAGAGGGTTCCTGCTTTGGATCCTTCAAGCAAAAATCACCATCGACTAGTTGTAGTAGACCGTGACTTCAGATCTAAAATGGGTACATTTTCATTTTAATTTTGTGCTCTTTATAATTTACGCGAGATCCTTGGACCTCTCTAGGGCTCAAATCATCGGCGATGACAAGTTCCGTCATCCCATCGATGAAAAATTTTAAAATCCCCGGCCCACCGGCTTCTACTACGCATCCCGAAACCTAACAAAATGTGAAAAAAATCTACCAATGAAATTAAAGCTGACATGTACAGAGACTATAGTATATCAATTCCACACTGTCAAGTGTTAAGAACCAAGGAAAAAGCAGTTGGTGGAATATACAAGGTTCTATAGTATTCATATATGTTAATCCCCTAGATATGAAATAGACTAAGGAAAGTTGATCCGGAAACAATAGCGTAGTGGGAATCTTTAGAAAATGGTATATTTGAAAGATTATTCATTGCGTATGGGTGTTTCATAAATTGTTTTTTATTAGGTGGTCGACCTGTGTTGTTTGTGGATGAGTGTCACCTCAGTGGTCCTTACAAAGGTACCTTGTTGGCAATGTCAACATATGATGCAGATGACAACCTTTTTCCATTGGAATATTCAATTATTGGGGGTGAAACATATGATGACTGGACATGGTTTTTAAACAACATAAAAGAAATCATAGGTTCTACTCAATTGGTTTTTTTAAACTACTTTTGAAGTCCCAAAGCTCCAACGACCCAAAGGACTTAAATTTTTTATTATAATAATAAAGCCCCCTTTTAAGGTAAGAAGGGGGAACCCACACAGACATCACGAACTTAAGACATATCACGACCCAAAGGTCTTAGAGAGTAAAACCAGACTCACAATAAGGAGCTGCCCCTCCCTAACATATGATCGTTATAAAGCTCACCACCATTGCATGGCTGTTCGGATAGAAAATGTCTTGTGTCAAATCACATACTTGATCCGATGGCAAGCGTCATACCCTCTCAAACAACCAAATCCAAAAAGCCCTACAAAGATAAACCACCAGCTCTAAAACATCCTATGGGGCCTGATCCATGTTGTCGAGTCTAGCGTAAACCCCAAAACCCACTCATTGCAAGAGTACCTACCATAAAAAATCCAAACTCAAAATGCCCTCCAATAGCCATATTTCCAAAATTCAAAATTCAAAAGAGATATGAACTACAAACCCACCAACATCACGCATACATTGACATCTCTGCCAAAAACCACCACCATAAACATCAGAACCTTACCATACCTCACTGTCTCCAATCAAACGTCATCACCCTCAACCTCCCTAAACCGACCGCTCAAGCTCACATCCCAAAGAGCCATGAAAAACCACAACCTAAGTCCACCTTGGAGAGAATGTTGAAATCATGGATCCAGAGCATAGAAAAAATAGTCTTGTGCAGGAAGAAACAACGACTAGACCATCACCGACCGGGAGACCACAAATCCATCCAAACACCACTCGACAGAGGCTGTCGAAGCATAACAAACACTACTACAAAAACGGTCAAGGGAAGCGCCACCTTTTATCAACACTAAGAAAAAAGTGCTAATAAAGGAACCCTATATCAGCGCTAAAATTTTAGCGCTTATAAAGGGTACCCTTTATCAGCACCTTTTTAGCGTTGATAAATAGTCCCTTTATCAGCGCTTAAAAAAGTGCTGATATAGGCTACCTTTATCAGCGTTAAAATTTTAGCACTAATAAAGGGAGGATTTATCAGTGCTTTTTTAGCACTGATAAAGGTAGCCTTTATCAGTGCTTTTTTAGCACTGATAAAACCACAATCCCATATTTTATAAAATCAGGCGCATAATATCCTCTGTTTATCGCGCCCTCAATCTCTCGCGGTACTGTACCCCTGCGAAAACTCCCCCCTGATCTTCTCGTTGACAGACCTCCACCGTAAGTCCTACTCCTTATCCTCCCCCTCGAACCCCTTATGCGGATCCTCCTCCCTGCAAAACCTACTTCTCCTCCTCTCCGCTCGACCCTACTCCCCGCAAACCCTACTCCTCCACTTCTCAACGGTTGGTGGATCCTCCCGTGCACCTCTTCCTCTGGTGTAAGAACCCGGGTTTTTAGAATGGGTCAAAATCCCGACCCTGTTTGAATTTTTGACTAGTTTCTGAGGAAACTGGAGAAAATGGGAATTTTCTAGAAATTTCCAGACTACACGCCATGTACTTTTAAGTACATACCGTGTATATGTTAAGCGGGTTCCGACCGTGTGATCGCCAAGTACATGCCATGTGATGACCATGTGGAAGTTTCTTACTACATGCCATGTAGTTTTACACACGCCGTGTATCCCCGACCGTGTGGTGGCCATACATGGCGTGTAGGCCTATTGGCCGGGTAGAACCAGGTACACACCGTGTTCCCCTTGGACACACCATGTAGTCCAGCCGTGTATGAGGGATATACATGGCGTGTGGGTAAGTCGACGAGGAGGAGAAGAGAAACTCGGTACACGCCGTGTACTTTTAAGTACATGTCGTGTACTAATATCGGAAGGTCTGGAAAGTAAGGCGACAAAATTCAGCCATATTCTGAACAGTTAAATGATATATACACGGCGTTTAGTCATGAATTACACATCGTGTACTTTCTTTTTTTGCATTAAAACAGGCAGTAGCCTTGTATTGAGGCAGAACCTCCATTTTTGACGCTGGTTTCGCAAACCAAGCCGACCAGACCTTGTTCCTTCTCCCGATCGTCCGTCTGAAGTCCGATTCAATCGCTGATAGATGTGTTGGAACCCCCTCGGTAAGGCCTCGATTCCTCTTTGCCTGTTTTGTTTGATTTTCGTTCTAGAACGAGTTATATGCGTTTGAATGGTATTGAATCTTTTGTAGATTTACCACATTTTAGACCAAATTGGCGGCTGTTACCGGAGGAGTAGCATCGTACGAGCCTCAGGTAGGTGGTGCATACCTCATTTTTTGTTTTCACAGTTGTTTGCGTGACGCGGCCTTCGGCGGGTTTTCAGGTATTTTGAGCAGGACCCATTTTATATGCTGTTTATTATTGAATTGCTTGTTGGACCTATGGGATGCCTTTGGGTATGCCCTGTTACCAGTTTGCATGAGCGGGATGGGTCAGGGGCCGTTGCTCGTCGAGGCATTTTGGACGGGGAACGCCAGAATAGTTTTAATTTAAATATTAATGTGTTAAACTGTTAGTTTAATTTATTAAATCCTGATGTAAATTGCTAGAGGCATTTAAGACCTCAGTGCTGGTATGTGACAAAACCTTATATAGTGCAATTCAAGTGTTTAGTTTGTTTTGCCTGTTTATGTTTTCAGTTTAAATATGTTATATATGCAATTATTGAATTGCATCTTCTGGACCCTTTGGGTGGTGTTGGGCACGACCCGAATATTCTTGAGTGATGCAGATCACAGGTTGGGCTTGGCCCAGGTTACTTTGGGTGGTTTTGACCATAGGATTGGGCGACATGGACGTTGGCTTGAGGTAGTATGGCTGTCAAGTTGGGCATGGCCCGGGTTACTAGGATGGTGATTCCATCAGACTTGAGCGACATGGTCGTAGGGACACGAGGTGTCAGATGTGTTGGTGGCTTAGGAATTATTTGGTGATTACCGCTCACTTGGGACTTTGAGTAGTTTGCACACAGAGATACTCCGTGATAAGGTGGTTTTGACCACTCATGTGGGTAGAGGCCCCCGTAGTTGCGGTTAGGTATTTTGGTTGGGGGTGCTTGCCGTAGAAAGACACATGGGAGGTGAGGAGCCTTTAGGGGATAGCATTGAGACTATCGGGTTGGGGGATGAGGCTCGCCGTGATTTGAGGACAAGCATTGCTGTTCCTCCAGGTTACTTCTTGGGCGTGCCTTCGGGACGTCGGTACTTGAAGCACAAGGTGTCAGGAGGCACATGGTGCCGAGTTACTATTCTTGGGCGTGACTTCGGGACTTCGGTACTTGAGACACGAGGTGTCAGGTGGCACATGGTGCCGGGTTACACGACAGAGATTCTGGCGTTGGCCGAAGCAGGTGACACTCTATGGTAGCTGTTGAGCACCAGAGGAGCTTGTGTTTACTTGTGCACTGTACTGTTTACTGCTTTCCTTGTAAATGCATGACTGATTAAACACATATATTTGGTATGCACCATTGGGTGGTATCCTACTGAGATTTGCCTCACACCCTGCATGGGCCCTTCGGGACGCGTGCAGACTTTATGGATTTAATGCAGGAAAGAGGCCAGCTTCAGGAGATGGGCTGCATTAGTTGTTTCATGGAGATGGTATGGACCTTGAGGTCATACCTAGCTGGGGTTTACTTTTTTTTGTTTTCTTTTCTTTATCGGCATGCTTACTTATTGTAGCTACTGTTGGTTATCCATTAACGCCCTTTTTATATTCAGTTGTGTATGACCTGCTCTGGATGCATGTTTTATTGTTCAGTAGTAGTTACATGTTATCGGCATGCTGTTGTGTTTATTTCCGCTGCTGTTGTTATAATTACTGCTTCCGTTGTTTATCTATATCGGTTATGCTTCCGCTCTACGGGTCTGGTTTGAGTCTGCGGATTCTTTCATTCCACTGCATCTTTACTGTTATACTCGGACTAGTACCGTTATTATGATCCTCCAAGAGGGTATAGACTCCCCACTATACCTAACAAAGCCTCGCTGCTAGTCGGTAGCCTTTGGCGTTCAGGGGAGGTGCGCCTAAGGTAGTGACACCCGACCCGTTTGGCACTGTTCGGGTGGATGGCCGGGTCCGGGTCGTTATAAAGTGGTATCAGAGGAGTTCTTGATAAGGATTTAGTAGCAGTGTTTTTCTGGATACTGATGAGACTGAGACTTCTCTTTTTATTTATGCTGGTTTTACTCTTTGGGATATGGTAGACTGGAGATAGGTTGTTGTTACTGGAACCGAGTTTCTAGCTTTTTCTTGGGTGCCTGCAGCCTCAGGTATGAGGGATGGACCGAGTTTCCATGGGTAGGAATTACTGTTTTTCTTTTGCTCAGATTACAGTTTATATAATTTCCACCTCGGTGGATCACTTTATGTGTGATGTTCTTGATTGTGATATGTGACCCTTGACCTGGTGTGGTAAGGGATAATTGGACCTTGGCCCGGTATGGAGAGGCTAGTTTGCTTGGCTTTTGATAGGCACATTTTAGGGTATTTCAATTTCATAATTGAACGTATGCTTTGTGATGTGATAATACCATGTGAATAAAATCAATTTCCATGCTTTATATATTTGTAGAATTGCATGTTGCAGGATTTTGGGTCTGGCTCTTATGAGAGCAGGCAGGTACTATGGCTGAGGCAGTGTAACTGTCAGGATTGGGTGACTCGGTCGTCGGTTTGAGGTAACATGAGTTGTCAGGACGGGCATGACCCGAGGTACTTTTGATACTTGGCTCTGTTGTGGGAGAGTAAGGAGGCCATGAGGCCGGTATGCCGTGGGGCATGAGTTGCGGTGAGGGGGGGGGGTAAGGGTAGTTGTTATGCACTGCCTTTTACTACTTTCCTTATCCATGTAGAATATATTGTTATATATATATATATATATATATATATATATATGGGTTGTCTGACCATTTATGGTATTCAGCGGGTTAATCCTTCACGAATCGATGGAGCGTTAGGCAGGAGATGATACAGTGCTGCAGGATTAGGGCCAGAATTCGGTATAGGCAGAGCACGAGCCGTAGGTACAGGCTCAGGGGCAGGATCAGGTTCAGGATCCAGTGCAGGCAGGACAACAGCTGAGTTTGGCAACGTTCAGACCATGGCTTGATGAGCAGCTCTGAGTTAGCCTAGTATGTGTCTTGAAGGGGATTGACAAAGGCGCTTAGGGTACAGAGCCTTCTATGATGTATCTGACGCAGGAGTTCCAGTCGCAGCACCTGCCGCTTTTTCAGGGTGAGGGTGGTCCGCAGTTGGCTGAGAACTGGATAGAGAGTATGCAGACGATCTTCGAGCAGCTCGAGACGCCTCCAGGGTGGAGGGTAAAGCTGGTGATGTACATGCTGAGAGGACTGACGAAGCGTTGGTGGGATGTACAGGTTCAGGCTCGTAGGCACGAGGGACTGTCTTGGAAGGACTCTGAGGACATGTTCTTTGAGCACTTCTATCCAGAGACACTGAGGGCAGAGAGAGCTCGGGAGTTCTTGAGTCTTTAGTAGGGAGACATGTCCATCATGGACTACGCAACTACCTTCACAGAGTTGACTCTCTTTTCACCTGGTATGGTGAGCGATGATGTGGTTAGGGTGAGGCGCTTCGAGGATGGATTATGACACGCCATTCGGGTCCAGGTGAACATCTTCAGGTTGGGTTCTTTCTCCGAGGTGGTGAATCAGGCGCTCATATCTGAGGTCAATGGGAGAGAAAAGTCTCGCTTGGGCAGGGCGACAGCTTCAGGTGATGGTTCAGATAGCAGGAAGTGAGGACATGATGAGTTCCAACAGGGCAGTCAGGCCAGGGATTCAGCTAGACCACATCGTGGTAGTTATTCAGTGATTTTCTTTCAGTGTGGACAACCAGGACATGTTCGGGCTCAGTGCGATAGGCCTCCGAAGGAGTGCCGTGCATGTGGACAGGACGAACATCTGGAGAGGTTTTGCAGGCAGCCTTCTCAGATAGCCAGCAGACAAGTACTAGGAAAGATTGTAGTGTTTGAAGTTGGTTTAGGTTCGGTACCCGGAGAGGGTAGTCGAGGTTCAGCTGTGCGCGGAGGTCATGACAGAGACGGTGGGACCTAGCTGAGGGGTCAGTGGCCAGTGACTAGAGCAGCTCCACAGGGAGGTTAGGCATCAGGAAGCTGTGTTTCAGGCCAGGTGCACGCCGTGGAGCTGCCAGAGGCTGAGCAGGCTGGTGAGCCGATGACTGTCAGAGGTACACCATGGTGTGGCCGTG
Source organism: Viscum album (assembly GCA_963277665.1). Classification (NCBI taxonomy): domain Eukaryota; kingdom Viridiplantae; phylum Streptophyta; class Magnoliopsida; order Santalales; family Viscaceae; genus Viscum; species Viscum album. The sequence goes on from OY728123.1 coordinate 1,387,558,402, forward strand.
ATCTCCATGTTTCCTTTTTGGCATGACCTATAGAGGCGTGTCTGTTTTTGAGTGCACGTGGTGTACAAGATCTATGTGGACTGACTAGATGCTAGTAAGTTGGATTGGCACCATATCGGATGCGTGATATATTATATATATATATATGTATGAGATGCGTAGCATCAGGGCATCGGGGATGTGGGTTACTTGAGGTGCCTTGGGCATAGGGGCATCGAGGATGCAGGTTACTTGAGGTGCCATGGGCATCGGGGCATCAAGGATGTAGGTTATTTGAGGTGCTAGGCACCAGTACCTCGTGGAGGCGGACATCGATGCGGTGCGGGATATGTTGGGTGTTGGAAGTGACGCAGGAGCACCAATGAGGTGCAGGGGTGACGATGCATCACGGGAGGACTATGCATCCGGAAAACAGGTTAGTAAACCTTGTTTGATTTACATTTTGTTGGGTTGAGACTGGGTAAGTTGATTCCTAAGGTGGGGATCCCCTTGAGGAATATAGCTGGAACCTTGAGACCAGGGGAGTCCGGGTTTCTTTGTTCGGGGTGGTATGTGCAGTGCCATCTTTGGGTTTCGTTTGATAGCTCGGGGACGAGCTATGTTAAGGTGGGGAGTTTGTAAGAACCTGGGTTTTTAGAATGGGTCAAAATCCCAACCCTGTTTGAATTTTTGACTGGGTTATGAGGAAACTGGAGAAAATGGGAAGTTTCTGGAAATTTCCAGACTACACGCCATGTACTTTTAAGTACACGCCGTGTATATGTTAAGCGAGTGTCGGCCATGTTCTCACCAAGTACATTCCGTGTGATGACCGTGTAGAAGTTTCTTACTACACACCGTGTAGTTTTACACACGCCATGTATCCCCGATCGTGTGGTGGCCATACATGGCGTGTAGGCCTATTGGCTGGATAGAATCAGGTATACACTGTGTTTCCCTTGGACACGCCGTGTAGTCCAGCCGTGTATGAGGGATATACATGGTGTGTGGGTAAGTCGGCGAGAAAGAGAAGAGAAACCCAGTACATGCCATGTACTTTTAAGTACATGCCGTGTACTCATGTCAGTAGGTCTGGAAAGTAAGGCGACCGAATTCAGCCATCTTATGAACAGTTAAATGATATATACACAGCGTGTAGTCATGAAGTACATGCCGTGTAATTTTTTTTTTGCGTTAAAATGGGCAGTAGCCTCGTATTGAGGTAGAACCTCCATTTTTTATGCCAGTTTCATGAACCAAGCCGACCAGACCTTGTTCCTTCTCCCGAACGTCCGTATGAAGTTCGATTCAATTGCTGATAGATGAGTTGGAACCCCCTCGGTAAGGCCTTGATTCCACTTTGTCCATTTTGTTTGATTTTCGTTCTAGAACGAGTTATATGCGTTTGAACGATATTGAATATTTTGTAGATTTACCGCGTTTTAGACCGAATTGGCGGCTGTTACCGGAGGAGTAGCATTGTACGAGTCTCAGGTAGGTGGTGCATACCTCATTTTGTGTTTTCGTGGTTGTTTGCGTGATGCGGCCTTCAGCGCATTTTCAGGTATTTTGAGAGGGACCCATTTTATCTGCTGTTTATTATTTAATTGCTTGTTGGACCTATGGGATGACTTTAGGTATGCCCTCTTACCAGTTTGCGTGAGCGGGCCGGGTCAGGGGTCATTGCTCGTCGGGGCATTTTGGCCGGGGAATTCCAGAATGGTTTTAATTGAAATATTAATGTGTTAAACTGTTAGTTTAATTTATTAAATCCTGATGTAAATTGCTAGAGGCATTTAACACCTCAGTGCTGGTGTGGGACAACACCTTGTATAGTGAAATTCAACTATTTAATTTGTTTTGCCTGTTTATGTTTTCTGTTTAAATATGTTATATATGCAATTGTTGAATTGCATCTCTTGGATCCTTTGGGTGATGTTGGGCATGGACCAGATATTCTTGAGTGATACAGATCACAGGTTGGGCTTGGCCCGAGTTACTTTGGGTGGTTTTGACCACGGGATTGGGCATCATGGACGTCGAATTGAGGCAGTATGACTGTTAGGTTGGGCATGGACCGAGTTACCAGGATGGCGATGCCATCAGACTTGAGTAGCATGGTCGCAGGGACACGAGGTGTCAGATGTGTTGGTGGCTTAGGTATTATTTGGTGATTACCGCTCACCCGGGACTTTGAGTAGTGTGCACACAGAGATACTCCGTGATGAGGTGGTTTTGACCACTCGTGTGGGTAGAGGCCCCCGTAGTTGCAGTTAAGTATTTTGGTTGGGGGTGCTTGCCGTAGAAAGCTACGTGGGAGGTGAGGAGCCTTCAGGGGATAACATTGAGACTATCGGGTTGGGGGACGAGGCTCTCCGTGATTTGAGGATAGGCATCGCTGTTCCTCCGGGTTACTTTTTGGGCGTGCCTTCAGGACGTCGGTACTTGAGGCACAAGGTGTCAGGAGGCACATGGTTCCAGGTTACTATTCTTGGGCATGCATTTGGGATGTCGGTACTTGAGACACGAGGTGTTAAGTGGCACATGGTGCCGGGTTACACGACCGAGATTCTGGCGTTGGCCGAAGCAGGTGACACTCCATGGTGGTTGTTGAGCACCAGAGGATCTTGTGTTTACTTGTGCACTGTACTGTTTACTGCTTTCCTTGTAAATTCATGACTGCTTAAACACATATATTTGGTACGCACCATTGGGTGGTATCCTAATGAAATTTGTCTCACACCCTGCACGGCCCCTTCGGGACGCGTGCAGACTTTATGGATTTATGTGCAGGAAAGAGGCCAGCTTCAGGATCTGAGCTGCGTTAGTTATTGTATGGAGATGGTATGGACCTTGAGGTCATACCTAGCTGGGGTTTACTTTGTTTTGTTTTCTTTTCTGTATCGACATTCTTACTTGTTGTAGATACTATTGGTTAGCCATTGATGCCCTTTTTATATTCATTTGTGTATGACCTGCTCTGGATGCATGTTTTATTTTTCAGTAGTAGTTACATGTTATCAGCATGCTGTTGTGTTTATTTCCACTGCTGTTGTTATATTTACTGCTTCCGCTGTTTATCTATATCGGTTATGCTTCCACTTTGCGGGTCTGGTTTGAGTCTGCTAAGTCTTTCATTCCACTGCATCTTTACTGTTATACTCGGACCAATACCGTTATTATGATCCTCTGAGAGGGTATAGCCTCCCCACTATACCTAATAGACCCTCGCTGATAGTTAGCAGCCTTTGGCATTTAGGGGAGGTGCGCCTAAGGTAGTGACACCCGACCCGTTTGGCACTGTTCGGGTGGCTGGCCGGGTCCGGGTCGTTACATATGGCGGTCGCGCCTTCCCATACTAATGTAGAACAGAAGGATCCCTGATCGATCTACACTTATTATCTCCCTCCATGGGTCATTTTTGACATGTACGAGTCAACCCCGCCTCAATCCGAGGCATGATGTGGCCGGTATCACTCAAAGTGTCTCTCTTTTGTTTAAAATGGACAGAATTTTAAGTGAAAACAACAAATGACCTAAGGAAATATGACCAAACACATTAGGATTGTGTTGATACTTTAGGAGAATGATCCATAGGTGCATTGGTGACATGTACGAGTCAACCTTGCCTCAATCCGAGGCACGGTGTGGCCGATATCACTCAAAGTGTCTATCTTTTGTTTAAAACGGACAAAATTTTAAGTGAAAACAACAACTGACGTACGGAAATCGAACCAAACATATTCGGATTGTGTTGATCCTTTAGGATAATGATCCATGGGTCATTTGTGACGTGTAAAAGTCAACCCCTCCTCAATCCGAGTCACAGTGTGGTCAGTATCACTCAAAGTGTCTCTCTTTTGTTTAAAATGGATAGAATTTTAAGTGAAAACAACAACTCACCTACATAAATCTGACCAAACACATTTGGATTGTGTTTATACTTTATTAGAATGATCCATGTGTGCGTTGGTGACATGTACGAGTCAACCCCACCTCAATTTGAGGCACGGTGTGACCGGTATCACTCAAAGTGTCTCTCTTTTGTTTAAAATGGACAAAATTTTAAGTGAAAACAACAACTGACATATGGAAATCAGACCAAACACATTTGGATTGTGTTGATACTTTAGGAGAAAGATCCATGGTTCATTTTTGATGTGTAAGAGTCAACCCCACCTCAATCTGAGGCATGATGTGGCCGATATAACTCAAAGTGTCTCTTTTTTGTTTAAAATGGATTCCTAATATTAATAGTTTCTAAGCCTGTAGGGACTCGAGCCTTATCTGTTTCCCCCATAGAGCAAGGGGTATAACTAGTGGGTACCACTTGACTAAACCCTAGGGGTCAAAATGTGGTTTTCAATTAAGTCCATATTTTACCCAAAGGTGGGATTTTCAAATCAAGTATATACACATTATCTAACTAATAAAATGTAATTGAATATACTTGTTCATAATATGAATATATTTCAAGCCAAATGAGGCTTGATCCTAAGCCAGTTCCCCCAGAGAGCAAGGGGTAAAAGTGGTGGGCACCACTCGACTAAACCCCTAGGGGGGAAACATGGTTGTTAATTAAGTCCCCCTTTTACTTGAAGGTGGTTCAACCAAACTAGTTATATATACATTCCCCATCTAAGAAAATTTATTTGAATAGCTCTGTTCATAATATGAATAGTGTTCAAGATAGTTAGGCCCAAGTTGATTTTTGGTTTTATTTGTTGTCAATAGATGTTGTATGTTTTATGATGGGAAAAGAAGAGTTTTGAGTTCTAGAACCTGGCCATCGGTATGAGTAATAATACTTGTCTCATCAATGTGATTCATTAAATATGATCCATTGGATTGGGATTTTGATATAAATTCAGAAGCTGCTGGAAATCATATTGAGTCTGGAATGAAAGTGATGATCGTAATAAGGAAGTGTTCTAAATTTTGAATGGATATGATGTGAATCTTATGATACTTTTCTATTTCATATTTCATAAATCATAATTTATCTAGAAAAATTGTGATGTTATCCTTATGAAGGAAATGGGGGTGCTGGTTCTACCAATCGTATTGAGGCTCAGTTGTAATGAAAGAAGTTGCTGGAAGAATGGGAAATTACAATATATTCTATTATAAGTTAGATGATGTTATATTGATCCTAAATGTATTCATAAATCATGAATAATTCATGACACAAGATGGATTTTTCAGAAGAGAGGATAATATGATATAAATTATTCTGGTTGCTTCTCATTGATGTGAGGAACAATGGACACAAAAGTATGAAGATCATCGGTATGAGAATCATTAGCATGATAATATTAGAAGGCTGGAAGATTGATCTTGCTAAATAAAATAAGCCACTATCGATACTGGTCCATCAAACATATGCCACTGATCCATTTTAATAGACTCTGATAGCAATTCATATTGTTGGTATCCTTTTTATATTGGATGAAGAGTTTTTATCAAAGGCAGAATGTTCAAGAAAGGTTGAATTGTATTTAAATTGGGTCAAGAAAATAAAAAGTCATACTTTGTTATCTTACAATTAGGTAAAGAGAAAAAGAAAAAAAATATTGATTTTTTCTCAGGAAGAGGTGATGAATCATCATATTGGCACTAACAATGTTCATCAGGGTGAAGCATAGATTGATCCATCAAACGCATGATGGCACTAATAAATTTATCAGATGCTAAACTTAATCAGATATGGGATCTTTAGTCAGAATAATAGAATAAAAGTAGAAATACTTTGAAGTTGTTTCATATTTTCTAATTAATATTTTATATGTATCACCTGTATGATAATAATTTCAATGTTTAAAAGAGGTCATCATAATGGGTCGTCATCAGTCTTGCATATGTTTTCATCATAATGAATAATCATAATGAAGAACCAGACTGAAGAAATGTTTGTTAACTTAAAGAAGTCTAAAGTTTTAAGTAGATTCAAGAGTATTTTAGAAGTTACAAAAAGGGTTAATAAGAGTTAAATAAGTTAAAGATAAAGAGTTAAATTAATGATAAATTCAGTAATTGTGAATTTCATTGAGCAGGAAAAGGAATTTTTTATTTCCTTTTCCATTCCAGGGTACCTATAAAAGGATAGGTCAGTACATTTATACTTTTACAACTTGAACTAATCAAATGCGCTAGATCTCTAACAATTAAGGAATTGGTACTAAGTTCAAAATAAGACTTTGTTTTTTAGGTTGAAGCTGAGAAAGATTATCAGAGTGAGGTTCAATCCGATCATCTGAGCAAGTCTATCAAAGTGAGCCCATCAGAGTGACATCCATTGGAGAAATTCCATCTAAATGATCCCATCAGAGTGGCATCCTTCATAGTAAGGTTCATCAGACTAAGTTCCATTTAATGGAGGAATTGTGAGCTACCAATTGAGTTACTACTCAATTGAATAAGGAAGAGAAGAAGGAAAATTGGACCGAGGCCAATCAGATAAAGACCATCAGACAGAGGTTATTGGATTGAATGTGATTAGAATGACTTTTTCTGAGGAAGTTTTCTGGATAGGGTTTTTGGATAATGTTTCAAGACTAACAAGTTCCTTAGATAATTTTTTAATTTCTTGAAGATTTTATATAGGTAAAAAAATAATCTTACTTGTGGAGGAAGTGAAGACTTTCTAAAGTGAATCAGAAAAGAAGAAGGAAAGTGAAGCTTGTAGCTATGGATACTTTACAATTGATAAAAAGGATTGATTTTTTATCTGGGGTGTATAACCAGCCGTGGGAAAGTAGATACTGAATAGGATAGTTGGGGGGTATAACCAACTATAGTAGTAAAATAACTACTTGGATTATAGAATTGTTCACTTATTGTGCCTTTATATTTCAAAAAGATGATAGTGAAAGAATCCATGTTGGTGGGACTATCCAACATGGAAAGGATTAGGACTTTGTACTAAACCATGTAAATATCACATGTTTCCTTCTATTTACATTTTTTTCATATAAAATGTGAGGTTTAAAAGTTATAATTGAGTGGATCATAACTTTAACAAGTTTTAGAGGTTAATAATGTTTATTAAAGAAGTTAAGAAACTTAATTATAAAAAAATGGAACCATTGATTCACCCCCCCACCCCTCTCAGAAATCTAGATCCTACCTGGGAATAAAAATTGGTATCATAGTAGGTTTCCTCTGAAAGATACATCTTTGTAAATGGAGAATCTCAATTCCATAAACTATAAGGGGATTCAAATTTTCAATGGAAATAACTATCATATTTGGAAATATATAATTCTATTATATCTTATTTACATTGGGTATGAAGTTTTGGAATCTAATATAGATGGATTTCCTCCTCGTATTGAGAATGATCCTCTTACTGCTGATAATAATAAAAATATTGAGAATAATGGAAGAGAAAAAATGATTTACTCTCATCACTAACTGAAAGTGAGTTTCTTAGAGTAAAGGGAGTTGGAACTACCAAAGGTATCTAGGATAAGTTTAAGAACATTTATGAAGGTAATATAAAGGTGAGGAAGGAAAAGTTACAACTCTGGAGGATAAAGTATGAAGATCTGAAAATGGTTGAGTATGAATATTTTGGTGACTTCATTACAAGGGTGAATGATATTGTTCGCACCATAATATTTATTGGTGAGAAGTTGGAAGACTCAACTACTATTGAAAAGATCTTAAGAATTATTCCTGATAATTTTTATGCCAAATTTTAATCTTTGGAAGATAGAGATCCTGAAACTCTATCCTTGGATAATCAATGTTCACAACACTCTTATTACTTATAAAATGATAAGAGAGAAGGTTATGAAAAGTAAAGAAAAGTTTGATCAATAAATGGCCTTTAAATATTTGTTAAAAGGGAAAACAAAGATAAAGAAATTAAATAAGAATAAAATGATTTGAAAGAAGAGGAAGAAGCTGAAGATTTCAATATAATCATTTCCCTCCTTTCTAATAAATGCAATAACGGAAAACGGAAAATTAAAACACTCAAATGTTAGAATTGTAAAGGGAAAGGACATTTTGTGCAGAATTTTGATAGGAAGAAAGTTAAAGAATATGAGTCTAAGGAATATGATGATAAATCATGGAAGAAAAAGTGTAAGAAATGTAAGGAAATATTTCCTTATGATAAGAAGAAGAAGATTTATCTAAGCATAAGAAGGAAGGATAATTCCTCATCCAGTGATAAACATGATCATCAACTCAAATTTTTTTCTCAAGTTAGAACTGGAATTAATTATTTAGATAGTGATGATGATGAAGAAGAAATTATATAAATGGAATGGATTCTCAAAGATAATTTGGAAAAATAAATTGATTATAATACTCAACTTAAGAAAGAAAGAAAATATCTTAAGAAATATATTGAAAGAATGACTTCTGAGAACAATGACCAGATAAAGAAAGAAGTGACAACTCTCAATGTTATCAGATCTCAGAATACAAATATTGATGATCTTGAAATAAAATTGAAAATCTATTAAGAAATAGCAGCCATCAATGATAACCTCAACATTAAATAATATTCACTCGTTGAATAAATAAAAAAAGAACTAGTTAAATATAGTTGAATCTGAAAAGATGATAGATGTTCTGAAATCTAGTTTGTCTAAGAAATAAGAGGAGTTGTTTAAAACTTATTCAATGATTCTTACAATACAAAGTGAGATAATAAAGGTGATAGAAAACTTCACCAAGTAATTTTATTTTAAATGTGAAACTTCTAAAGAAGGTTGAAATAAAGGCTTATAAATTTAGTTTTGTGAGAAAAAATATTTCACCAAGAAAGATAGGAATTATTTAGGAAATTATCCTCTAAATAAAATTAGTACACAATTTTTGAAGAAACAGCAACAACAATGTTATGAAAAACTTCAACAATAGTCCAAAAATTCAATATTTAGTGGTCGTTGTTGGGGTTGTGTAGTTTTCAGACAAAAATCTTATTCATGCTAGAAAAACATATCTCTAACAAGAAATAGGGATGAATAAAGGGGGATCTATGATGAGAAAAGAAGATCAAATGTTCCTAAAAACTATGTGGAACTGAAAAAGGAAAATTAAAAGATGCGGAAAGATGAGTATGTTAAGAAAGTGGAGAAAAAAACATGTTGAGTCTGGAAATAAGGAGTGCTTAGTCATTTGGCCAGAAAAAGTTGACATAGATATAAACTTATAAGAATTATAAACAAAAGATAAAGGAAAAGGGAAGAAAAAGTTTTCTAAATATGTGAGAAAAGATGATAAAAATATATCAATAGATTTTTGTTTGAAAATTCAAAAAAGATGTAAGATATGTGAGCAAGAAGGTCATGTTGCTAAAAGTTGTTTGACTATCCTATCAGGAAAAGAGGAAGGAATGAAAGATCTATTAAAAAATCACTATAAAAAAGATTCCAAAAGGGGAAAATAAATTTAAATCCATATTAGAAGATTCTACAGATGAAAAGAAACTTGTTACAAAATCTAAGAAGTATGAATAGAAGGAAGAAAATACATCTAAAGAAAAATCCAAGAAGAAGAAGAAAAAGGTAGGGCTGAGAGATGACTCTCAGTCTAGAAGATTATTATAATAAATAACTTAGGTTCCTCCTAATTACCAATATATTTGTATATGTACTAACTTGTAGGGAATTAAAGGACTTGGAATAAGAAATCTAATGAATGAGTTTCTTACTATTCTTTAAAAAGAAAGTAATAAGGTTATAAAATATGAATTTTTTGGAAAGTTGTATTTATTCACCTAAATTTTATGATATGTTTATTGAGATGGGTGCAGGTTACTATTATCTTAAAAAAATCCTTTCAAGATTGACCCGTAAATGATAATTTTGAAAGAAACACGAATATTTATTTCATGAAAGTTGTTTTATGGAAAACATTGATAACCTTAATTATTCACTCATGTAGACTAATATTGGTTTAGTTAAAGTCACTTTATTAAAAAAATCATGTGATAATTATGTTCTCCTTAAAATTTACAAACCTTGGAAATGTGATCGTTTGTTAATAAGGGGGAAACTTGTCATTATGACCCCTTTGAATTTTATTGTCAATAAGGATGAGAGATAAGAAAAAGGGGGAGAAAAAATAAATAGGGAGAGAAATAAAATAATGAGAAGAAAATAAAAAAAGTGGTATTACTTTTGAAGTGGTTATTGACAACAAACACAAGGGGGAGATTGTTAGGACCAAGTTTAGTTTTGGTTTTATTTTTTCAATAGATTTTTTATGTTTGATGATAGGAAAAGAGTAAGTTTTTAGTTTCAGACCCAGGACATAGGTATGAGTAATCAGAACCATCCCATAAGCATGATTCATTGAATATGATCCATCAAATTTGGATTTGGATATAAATTCATAAGATACTGGAAATCATATTGAGTCTGGAATGAAAGTGTTGATCATAAAAAGGAATTTTTCTGTAGTCTGAATGGATCTGATGTGAATATGAATATTCTTTATTGTTTCATATTTTATAAATCATAAGTTATCTAGAAAAATTATGATGCTAGACTTATGAATTAAAGGGTGAGTGATGGTGATACCAATCATATTGAGGCTCGATTGGAATGAAAGAAGTTGTTGGAAGAATGGGAAGTCATAATACTTTCCATTGTAAGTCATACAATGTTATTCCAATCCTAAAAGTATTCATAAGTCATGGAGAAATCATGATAAAAGAGGGATTTTGTGGAAGATATGAGATTATGATATGAAGTGTTCTTGTTGTTTCTCATTGGTGTGAGGAACACCAGACACAGAAGAATGAAGATCATTGGTATGATAATTATCAGTGTGAAAGTATCAAAAGGCTAGAATATTGATCTTTCTAAGGAAAAGATGTCACTATTGATACCGGTCTACCATACATGGTATGCCACTAATCCATAATAATGGACTCTAACACTGATTCATATTGTTGGTATCCTTTTTATATCAAATGTAGAGTTTTTATCATAGGTAGAATGTTTGAGAAAGGTTGAATTGTATTTCAATTAGGTTAAGAAAATAAGAAGTCATACTTTGTTCTCTTGAAACTGGGACAAGAGAAAAAGAACAAAAGTATTGATTGTTTCTCAAGAATATTTGTATACTTATCAAACTGACGCTAAAAACATTCATCAGAGTGAATTAGAGACCGATCCATCAGATACATGATGACACCAATAAATTCATCAGATGCTAAACTTCATTGAATGTGGGATCTTAGGCCTGAAGAATAGAAGAAAAGGAGAAATGATTTTAATATATTTCAAATGTTCTGATTAAGATTTGATATGGAGAACTTGTATGAGAATACTTTTAGTCTTTAAAAATATCTTCATAATGGGTCATCATCAATCTTTTATATATTTTCATTATAATGAAGAATCATAATAAAGAAACTATCTGAAGAATTTTATTGAAGAAATTTTTGTAAACTTAAAGAATTATAAAGTTTTGAGTATATTCAAGAAGATTCAAGAAGAACCTAGAAGGATAAGAAGAGTTTAAGAATACAAATATGAAGACTTAAATGAATAAGAAATCTAGGAATTGTGAATTTTGTTGATTAGGAAAAGGAATTCATTTTCCTACCTTTTCTATTATGGGGTTCCTATAAAAGGAGAGCTCATTAAATTTTCAATTTTCCAACTTAAACTGTTCACGTGCACTAGATATCCAAAAAAATTGGAATAGGTATTGAGTTTCCAACTAGACATTGTTTTTCAGGTTAAATCTGAGGAACATTATCAGAGTGAGGTTCAATCTGTTCATCTAAGAAAGTACATCAAAGTGACATCCATTAGAGGAATTCCATCGAAGTGATCCCATAGGAATGACATCCATCGTAGTAAGGTTCATTGGATATGGTTCCATTAGAAGTAGTAATCATGAGTTTTCAATTGAGTTTCTACTCAATTGAAGAAGGAAGAGAAGAACGAGAATCAGACTAAGGCCAATAAGATGAATACCATCAGACATAGGTTATTGGACTAAGGCAGATCAAACTATCTTTTGTTGAGGAAGTTTTCTAGATAGATTTTGTGGATAATGTTTCAATGCCAACAAGTTACTTAGAGAATTTTTTAATTTCTTGAATATTATATACAGTTAAAGTTTGATTTGGATTACTTGTGGAGGAAGTGAAGACTTTCTAAAGTGAATAAAAAATAAAAAGGAAAGTTAATCTTGTAATTGTGGATACTTACCAGTTTATAAAAAGTATTGATTGTTTAGCTGTGGTGTATAACTAGTTGTGGGAAAGTGGATACTAAAAATGATATTTGGGGGTATAACCAACTATAGCAGGAAAAATTCTACAAGGATTGTATAATTTCTCACTATTTATGCCTTTGTATTCCAAAAAGATTATAGTGAAAGAATCCACATTGGTGGGATTATCCAACATGGAATGGAGTGTGTATTTGTACAGAACCTTTTAAATATAGTTTTCTACCTTATATTTATATTTTTTACATACAAAAGGTTATTTTGAGAAGTTATACTTGTGTGGATCATAACTTTAACAAGTTTCAGAGGTTAATAAATCTTATTAAACACGTTAATAAACCTTCTTATAAAAGAAAAAAAAATAACCATTGATTCACCCCCCCCCCCCCCTTCTTAGTGTTCTTGATCCTACCTGGGAACAAAATACCCTAGAGGGACTCAAACCTAAGCTAGTTTCCCCAGAGAGTAAGGGTGCAGCCAATGGGCACCACTAAACTAAACCCTTATGGGGGAAATGTGGTTGGAAATTAAGTATCCCTTTTACCTAAAGGTGGGCTCTCCAACCTGGGTAGATACGTGTTCCCCCATCTAATCAAACGGTATAGAATATCATTGTTCATAGTATAAATAGTGTTCAAAACTGATGAGACTTGATCTTGATTCAGTTCCCCTATAGAGTGAGGGGTACAACCAGCGGGTACCACTTGACTAAACCCCTTGGGGAAAAATGTGGTTACTACTTAATCCCCCCTTTAACCTGAAGGTTGGCCTACCAACCTAATTAGATACACATTCCCTAGATAATAAAATGTAATTTAATATCCTTTTTCATAATATAAATAGTTTCTAATCCTGGAAGGACTCAAACCTAAGCCAGTTACCCTAGAGAGAGAGGGTTACAACTAGTGGGTTCCACTCGACTGAATCCCTATGGGAAAAATGTTGTTTTCAATTAAGTCCCCCTTATACCTGAATGTGGTACCACAAACCCAATTATATACATGTTTCCAAACTAAGAAAAATAGAATTTAATATCCATGTTCATAATATGAACAATTTCTAGGCCTGGTGAGACTCAAGCCTAAGCCAGTTCCCCTAGTGAGTGAGGGGTATAACCAATATGCACCACTCAACTAAACCCCTAGGGGGAAAATATGGTTGTCTATTAAGTCCCCCTTTTACCCAAATTTGGTATTTCCAACCTAGGTAGATACACATTAACTAGGTAAGAAAATTGTTTTGAATAACCCTGTTCATAATATAGATAGTGTTTGAGCTTGGATGGACTCATTCCTGATCTAGTTCCCCAAGATATAGAGGGGTATAACCATTAGATAACCCACGATTAAACCCCTAGGTAAAAAATGTGGTTGTTAATTAAGTCCCCATTTTACCTGAATTTGGGTCCACCAAACTGGGTTGATACACATTCCCCAACTAATAAAATGGCATTGAATAGCCCTATTCATAATATGAATAATTTCTTAGCCTAGAAGGACATGAGCCTAAGCCGGTTCTTCTAAAGATCAAGGGGTACAACCAATGGGTACCGCTCAACTAAACCCATAGGGTAAAGTATTCTATCATATATGATATGTCAAACAAGTGATTATATTTGGTTTTATTAAGTATTCTTAAATGCATTTAGGAATATAAAATTTTTTGTGTAATAAAAAATTAAATCTCCACTTCATCATTACTTAACATTGGTTATATATATAGAGAGAGATATAAATTTCATTAAGTGTAATGATAATTTTCCTCTCCAAGTACAACTTTGAGTTATCTCAAACTTATGTTCATCACAGTATATTATGGGTTGTAAAAAATGTTAAGGTTATCATTAGTATGATTCTTGTATCAAGATATAGAATATGAATGATCCACAAAATGGTTTTTGTGTTCTATATGAACCACAAAGTATATCACTACTGGAAATCGGATCTTTCCCAACACTTATATATACCCTTTCCCAACGGTTCTCCCAAACCGTTGGGAAAGGGGGGTCTTTCCCAACGGTTTGGGAGAACCGTTGGGAAAGGGTCCTCAAAACCCACCTTTCCCAACGGTTCTCTCAAACCGTTGGGAAAGGGGGGGTCTTTCCCAACGGTTTGGGAGAACCGTTGGGAAAGGTGGGTTTTGAGGACCCTTTCCCAACGGTTCTCCCAAACCGTTGGGAAAGACCCCCCCTTTCCCAACGGTTTGGGAGAACCGTTGGGAAAGGTGGGTTTTGAGGACCCTTTCCCAACGGTTCTCCCAAACCGTTGGGAAAGACCCCCCCTTTCCCAACGGTTTGAGAGAACCGTTGGGAAAGGTGGGTTTTGAGGACCCTTTCCCAACGGTTCTCCCAAACCGTTGGGAAAGACCCCCCTTTCCCAACGGTTTGAGAGAACCGTTGGGAAAACTCACCACCAAAACCAACCTTCACCCTCCAGGAAATTTCCACCTATCCCAACAGTTTGGAGAACCGTTGGGATAGATCTATCCCAACGGTTTTGAGAACCGTTGGGATAGATTCTTTCATTTCTTCCAGGTCTGCTACCCGAGAACATTATATAAATCTAAATTTTAAATAATTATGATAATACATATATATATTTATGAAATTATGTTTACAAAAGTGATGTTAGCTTAGTGGTTAAGTCGTTCGATTATAAACAAGGGGTCGTGGGATCAAATCCCAGCACATGTTTTTTTTGAAATACATTTACCAACGGTTTTATATCCGTTGGAATAGATTTTCATATTACTTATACCAACGGTTTTGTAAACCGTTGGGATAGGTCTATACCAACGGTTTTGGGAAAACCGTTGGTATAGACCTATCCCAACGGCTTACTTCGCAACGGTTCTCCAAACCGTTGGTATAGGCTATACCAACGGTTTGGAGGCCTATACCAACGGTTCCAAACCGTTGGTATAGGTTAGTATTCTACTAGTGTATCACATATAATGTCATACACTATGTATTTTATATGATAGGGGTGTATGGATAATACTTGGAGTCCCTAATACCTAAGGTTGGTGATATATCTATTATAAAAATCTCTATAATTTTATGTCTTTCTTAATAAATCCTTTAAGATTAGCTAATTAGGGGTGGTTAGGTATGTTGTTGATCATGTCATCTATTGGAGCTTAAGTAAGATGTGATTTACCCTTTTGTATGATGAGTATGACATTTGGGCCCTCAATTGAGATAGACTGAGGAAATTTGTGGTTTCATCTAGATAGTTCATATGATGTGTTTATATATTTAGGTGAGGGATATGTGATGTGCTAATTCATAAAGGTAAATGACATGCGATGTATTCATCAATATGGTCTGTCTATACTCATAGAATCGAGAACATATGATTTGGATATATAGGATTGACATGATATGTGTCTAATAGTCACTTGATGTTTTGGACAAAGGGATTATATAATAATTCATGCTTTAATATGATGCAATTAATGGACATAGGTATAGAGATACATGTGTTTGATGTAGATCATGCCATATCCCTTTATAGATTGAGTAGCATTGATTCCTTTCTAAAGGACACTCTTTTCTTATATTTATTGATCCATTGATTCATATTTATTTCCAATACTACAAATTCCCATGAGATCTCACTTTGTATTTGAATGAATGGTGATTGAGTTTTACTTAGATATATGCTATAAAAATGTTTTAGAGTTTATTGAAAAGTATTTTTCAATGTTTTTTCACAAGTTCTTTCATATGATGCGATACAAGTTAAAGCTTATGATAGATTTCCAAAAGTTTTTGGGAATATTTTCAAAAATAGTTTTAGATATGGTTTAAAAAGTTATTGAATATGATATAATATAATGTGAAATGAAATAAAGTCTGTGAGGCTTTGTGCAAGTGTGATATTGTTCGAGTTATGCACTAAATCTATATATATATATATAATATTCATATGCCAATATCATAGTGCGGGACATTGACATGCCATATGGTATGACATATAGAAACCAAAGAATTTTAAATCACTTGGTTTTGGGCATATCATCCAATAAGATATAGAGAATGTCATAGTACTGGCCTTGAATGGCATGGTATGTGATATAATGTCACTGCCTACAGAATGTTAAACATTAACATTAACATTATTTTCCATTGGATATCATTAAATATGAACCTTTTTATAATATGAAATGGATGTGGTTGGAATGGATAAATGTTTCATATGATGTAACCACTTGTATTAACTCATAAATTATGAGAAGATTAATGTTCACTCAAGGATAATATTCAAATTCTCTATATAAATAAAAAATACACATTTGATTGGTGTGAGACACTTGTATGTAGCATTAAGAAACTCTCTCATCCCATAGATATATCCCTCTTCACCATTAGCCTTCATGAGGCACTAGAATGTCATGGGTGATGAGAGGATCCCACTTAGTGATGAGTTATTCAAAATATCCTATAGGGATGCCTTTCGGCTACCACTCATGTGATCTTCATCAATCATAAAATATAAAGATAGATGTATTGGCCATATTTGGTGAATGTTACACACCTATTCATTTTATAATTGTGTAATTTCATTTATCAAGCATGGTTCTCCCAGATTTTTGTTTCATAATTGATTCTAATACCTTGTATAAGTGTTATAAAATTCTATTAAACCTAGCACAAAACTCAACATTATCTATCCACCCTAGAAGAATAAATATGTATTGAGATATATGAGAGAACTTTTGGTGGTATAATATAGAGAAAGAGATTTTTGAATATACATAAGATTTCTTGGTATTCCATAAAATAAAGGTATAAAGGAAAAAGTAAAAGGGGATGTTGAAACCATTATCAATACCAATGTGGAAATGGGATAAAATCACCATAGAATTTTTCATGGGTCTTTTGAATACATTTAAAGGAAATAATTTCATATGTGTTGTGATGAATTATCTTACAAATAATTCTCACTTAATCACTATTTGATCAGACTTATCACTTGATCAATTTGAAAGGATATACATCAAATAAGTAGTAAGGCTATGTGGAACACCACAATCGATTATATCTAATTGAGGTTTGATGTTTATCTCTAAGTTTTGGAAACGTTTTCAGCATGACTTAAACACAAAGTTGAACTTCAGTATGACACATCATCATCAAACAAATGGTCAATCTAAAATGACCATTCCAACCATATAATACATGTTGAGAGACTACTATGTTGACTTAAAAGGTGGCTGGTAACAACATATTCTTCTATTCAAGTTCTTATACAACAACAGTTTTCACTCAAGCATCCAAATAGATCCATTTTAATCCCTTTATAGGAATAAATTTCAAACCCAAACATGTTGGTATAAAGTTAGAGAATGTAATATATTGGGACATTAACTATTAAAAAATATAATAGATATATTCCAATCCATTCAAAAATACATTAGAGTAGCATAAAGTCAATAGAAGAGTTATACTAACAATTATTTATGAGGCATGGTGTTTTAATTTAAGGATAAAGTGTTCCTTTATATATCACTATGAAAGAGAGTTAAGAGGTTTGGGAAGTAAGGAACTATAATTCCTAGATACATTGTCCCCTTTGATATTATTTATCACATTGGAGTTATTACCTATCAATTATCACTCCCTCCAAACCTATCTCAAGTACATTGTGTGTTCTATATGAGGAAGTGAATATCAGATCCTTCACATGTACTAAATCTGAAGGTGTTAGAATTAGAGAATTATCTCTCTTATGAGGAATAGCCGGTGAATATCTTGGGCTATAGAGACAAAGTTTGACACAACAAGATGACTCACCCTGTTAGATTACTTTGGAAAAACCATAAGTCTGAAAAGGAAACATGGGAACCTTAGGATGTAATGAAATATAAGTACCCTCATTTGTTTTCATCTTAGAGTTTGAGTTGAAATTTTGAGGATAAAATTTTTAATTGGGTGATAATTAAATGTCCTAGACTTTTCTATATGAAATTGCCTTCCCGATATACGTGTTTATATTTTATAGTTCCCACTCAACTTAAAATTGGGTTATTTTAAAAAAAGATAATTGAGGTGTTAATATATGTGTGTATAAATAAGCCACATGAATCCCATAAAAAATACTATTTCATTACACTCATATATAACATTATATTTTAAGGATAAATACACTCTATAAAATTGAAAATATTATAATGGTATGATGAATGAAAGAAAATAACAAAACTATAAGTTGATATTCTGATGCACGGTGGTCTCCTGGAATTATCATAGATTTGAAAAATGCTATAAAAAAGAAAAAAATGTTAATGATAGAATATAGTTCTTAAGAGGAAATGTAATGAGTATTAAAAGAAAAATATAATTGGTACTTATAAGAATTATAAGTCCTTTATGACCATTGTAAATGGGAGTGATAGCCATCAAAAATATGATCATTGGAATAATAATATGACCATTAGAATAGTAACCTATCCATTGGAATAGTAAAATGACCGTTAGGTTAAATGATAAATTAAATTTCTAAATAATTTTTATGATCAATTAAATAAGTAAATATAACTATCAAAATTCTATAAAATAATTACTCAGTCAATGTAACAAAATATACATATATTATTTAATAAAACAGTATTTTTTATACAAGAATTAAATATTAAAATACCCTATTTTAGAAATTTATTTTTTAAAAATGGATTTAATTTTTATAATCATCACGTTTAAATTATATTAAGATTAATTTTTTTTCTTTTTCTGAAGAAGTTGAATTTTTTGTGAATAGTGAAATGTGATAAATATAGTGTTTTACATTATGAGTTAATACATGATTAATTAAATACTAGATGATATAAGAAACCATTATCCCAACCTCACATGAATAAATTACTATATATAGTCATAAAACTCATCACTATTGGTAGTCTTGATCAAAAATAATAAACTAATGGATATTTTATTCAAAAAAACTCTTTCCACCTCTTATAAATATCACCTATTTTGATTCACATTAAAAAAGACCTTATCTTACCTAAATTATACAAAAATCCATCCTCATATCTCTTATACATGTTCTATAGGTTCGGGTATCATCAAAATATAATCCTTATAATCCCACGGTCGATTAGAAAAGGTATCATCACGAAGAGTGAGGTAAGAACTCTTATTCATTATTTTTTTCCTTTCCATTCCTTAATTTATTATTCTTACACATTATAAATCTAAAAACTATGATCTATTTAATAAAATAAATGATATTATTATACTGTAATATTAATGGTAAAGCCATACAATGACACAATAGTTATATTCATAAACAAACATCTTTTCATGGTTGGTATAACTACCTATAAGGATGTTATATTTAAATAATTATTACCACTTTCATGGGTGGTTATAAAAAATTAAATTTTATGAATAAAAATTAACTTCATAATGATATTATATTATTATTTATATTCTATAATGGGTAAATAATAATAAAATAAAATAAAACAAATTAAGTTCTTCATGGATGGTAAAACAGCTTAAATGAACAAACCATTAAATAACAATATTTATACTCAATGAAACATGTAAATGTTAAAAAAATTATGGATACTTGGAACCATTTGAAATTATGGATTAATATAAACATCATATCATAAAAATTATTAAGTTATATACACTTTTTACAATAAATTCCATCATTATTGATAAATTTATGATACCCTAGAATCATAAAAAAACATCCCTAAGATGGCGAACATGAACATAATGTTTTAATAAAATAATTATAAATGAATATAAAAGAATAATAAATGAAATATACATGAATAAGGTTATGAAAAAATTATTATATATATTTAATTTGATTATTTATGAGGTTATATATGCATACTAATATGAGTACGATGTAATTCTCCTCAGATTTCAAGGTGTGTTGAATTTTATTTGTGGATTTTTCTTGTGTATCCTACTAAGATTTAGTCATTTGGGTTGATAGAAAGTTGTTATGTGTTATTTTTTAGAGAAATGCGGTTGGGAATATAGCCATGGTTTTTTAAGTGGGAATTCATAGCTTGAAACCTTGTGTCACGTAGTGAATATGATGAGGCATGTCCCCTGGGAATGTTGCCTAATAATTCACGATGCAAACCACATATTAACACCATGAATTTTTCAAGAAATAGAGGATTCATGCCTTGAACATTATGTTCATGTTTTGAATCATCCCAATATGTAAAATTAAATGTGATTTAATTTGTAACTTCCCCACCATTAATTGAGTTTCCTTCTCATCCCCTTCAACCTACGTACGACTTAATCAGTGAGAGAGAATTCCTTTGGATGATTTTGGCTTTCTTCTTCAAATATCGTGGTTGATCAAGGATTCGTTCATTGATAGAGTTTCCTATCAACATATTTAATCTTATCTTAGACCTATATATCTCTTTCTTCTTGTTTCTATATCATTATAGAACATTGATGTGACAATTTTGAGCCTAATTATAGATTTTTGGTGTGTGGGGCTCGATTCTGGTGGTGATTCCTAGATTTTTGGATTTTTTATGCTTGAAGTAGTATTTCCTTACCAAATAATAGCATTTATATAAAGATATATGATTTTATTGGCATGTGGTTTTGTGTGTTTGGCCCTATGAAAACTCTAATGTGTGAATTTATTTGCATGTGGGTGTGGGTATGGCTATGTGGGAACTCTTTTATATGAATTTATCGGCATGTGGGTGAATGTGTAGACCTATGAGAACTATTCTATGTGAATTTATTGGAATGTTTGTGTGTATCCCTATGATAACTCTTCTGTGTGAATTTATTGGCATGTGGATGCATATGTATCCCTGTGAGAGTTATGATTATATTATGATTATCCATTGTGTGATGGTTGAGTCATGAGATGCTTATGCTAATTTTCTCTAATTTTATTATGGTTATCCATTTTGAGATGGTTGAGTTGTGGGATGATATATTCAACCTTGTTCTAACTATATTGTGGATATCGATCAGTGAGATGGTTGAGTCATGGGATTAATTATGCTACCATGTGCAGATGGTGTGAAGGCTCAATATGACTCACTTCTAGTATAGATTCAAAGTGGGTAGGGTCAAGATTTGTGGCAGCCTATTTGGAACACAATGAACTAGAGGGTTATATTTCCATTTACTCATTTACTTTTAGTCATTGAATATACCTTTATATATATGTTTCACTTATGTTAAGGACCCATTGTTGGTTTCCTACTAGGTTTTTGTCACGTTCCTATCATGGGGTGTGGAAAAAAATTATTTTTCTAAGATAAAATGTAGTATAGTGATTAACCTAGGTTGTCTCTATAGAGAAGCGCACAACAATCAAGTTGTCACCTTAAAATTGGAGAAAGAAGTGAGTTTGTTTTTTTTTGAAATTGTTTGATTTTGAAAAGATAAGAATGAAACTAAACAAAGAAAAGTATTATTATAAAATTGATAAAACAAGTGATTAAAAACTATTATATGATATGGTTATTAGTTCAAGTTCTGTTTTCCAATTGTAATTCTATCATAGATCAACTTATCCAATTCTTTTCTACTAAGTCGATAAAAGTGGGAATCCAAAATCATTTCTTCTCACTCCCTTGGACAAATAATAATGGTGAGAATAAACCTTAATAAAATATTAGATTGGTCTAATATCCTTCTATTCTATGATAGAGTTGTAGTGAATACCCTCAATTGACTTAGTAAATTCCCAATCGGGTCTTGTTTATCCCAAACAATCAAGAACATTCACTACTCCTCACACACGTACCGATGATCACTGAGTACTTCACCACTAAGAATTGGTCTATTCCATCGTATATAGACCATATCCTAGTAGAGGTAGAAATTTATCATTGACCAAAGAAATAAACATAATAGAATCTAAAATCAAATACAATCTTATATGATAATAAAAACCATTATAAGAAATTGAAATTGATTTTGTAGAAGAGAGAAAAGAATCTTAAAACATTAAGTGCGAGAACTAAAGAATTAAAGAAATAGAAAACCTATACTTACCCAATCACATATAATTTTACCCCACCATGGTAAGGGTAATTGTTAATAATGTGGAATAATAACTCATTACAAAATTAAGAAGAATAAAAGAGAGAAAACAAAGAACAAAAATTTTGCTCCTCTAGAATCTGTCCACCAGAAGGCCGAAACTCACAGAGGTATCTTCTTATAATATAGTTGGAATGAATTTTTCTATCAATAATAAAGATTTTAAATTCTTTTTAAATTTTTAAATAAATATACGGGAGAATCAATGAACATGACTTTTCCTGGCCTCAAAACACTCTTTCACCCACTCCACATGGACTTTCTCAAAATATGCCTTAATGAAATTCTTAATTTATGAAATTTAATTTTAACTTTAAATTTGTAGTCCACTATCTAACCTAGCTATAATAATATCATTTTAAGGTAGATATGCTGAGATATGCCTCATTAATTGAAGTGGGGTCTATTTTGCTGGCTAGAAATATTTCTCCACTTGATTGATTTTTTTGGTCCATTGTGTGTAGAATTGAGTCTAGGTCCAGAAGAAAAAAATGAATCCCATAAGTAACGAAAAACTAAAAAAAGGAATCACTTAAATTGGATCATAATTTTAAAATTTATTCCCAAAAAACAGAAGCTCTAGAAAACTGTGAATTTTGCAGAATTATGGAATTTTCACAGTTAAGCCCATAATTCACCAAAAACACTAAAATGATGAAAATATACTCAAATTGACTAATTGGGAGGGATTAAATCATTGAAAAACAATTTAAAAATAATTAAAATATTAACTCTATCAATTCCCCCACACTTAGTACTTAGAATCCTAGAGAAGTCAACATCAAAATCGAATCAATCCAAATTCAAAACACGTGCTCATGAGATCCACCAATTTGACAATAAGAAACAAAATATATCATTCCTCCTCAAAAACTATTATTTCAAGTTCTTAATTTCATATCATTAAATATATTTCCTCTTAATTTATCCTCCCACACACAACAAACACTTACCTAACATTCATTTTCACTCATCACATAAATGTCAGTTTTCAACAATGTCTTTCTCATCTAATAATCAAACAAGGGCTGTCATGGGCATGATAAAGTCTTATATATCCACCCGATGTGAGTCAAGGACATATGTTTATCATGAGGACTTTTCAGGGTTTTTTTGTGGCTTTTGATTGGTAGGATTTATATGTGAAAAATTATGAGGCTAAATGAGGAGGGTTTGGCTCTTTTTGAAGAAAAAATTGCATTATTCTAATTTCCACTCAAGTATGGTATCCTACTCATTCCCCTTAGTATAAAATCAGATATTTCATCATGAAAACTCAAGGAATGTTCACCCAGTTCAGAATTTCATCAGGAAACATTTCAATCTTCTCAAACATAATTTTTCTTTAAATCTCTAGAAAAGGCAGAGCTTTCTTCCTCCATTATAAGCTCCAGAAAAGCACAACTTCTCTTATCATGAAAGCTCCAAAAAAAGGCACAGCTTTCACCAGAATGATTTTTTTTAGCTAAAATCAAATATCTTCAAAATTTTTTCTAACCCAAAGTATCTCCAAATAAGGTATCACAATACAAGATATATTCCCCCACACTTAAGTTTAACTAGATCATTCAATTTCACTTCAAGAGTAGGTTGGATGGGGAAAATTGGATTGTAATATGGATAACCTAATAGGATATTCATAGATTATAAGGATTATAAGGATTAAATTTTCAAGGTATGCCATTATAAAAATAATAATTTTATTAAAAAGGGGTATTTTAAACCAAATAAATGCCTTGTTCATTTAAAACACAAGTACCTCAAACCCTCAAGTTTTGATAGGAATAAATCAAATTCTGGTTAAATCAAGCATGATTTGGTTCTCTCAATAAGTGAGGTGAATGTAAATAATATGAAAACAATATTTCAAAATCCTCATAGTAAAATGATTTCAAAGATATAGACAGTGATATGTGGCATGGGATTTCCAAATCAGAGTACTTTTCATGAAATTTCCAAATAATTGAACTTGAAACAAATTAATTTTCAACATTAATTTAACCTTAGTTTCATGGAATAAATTGTTTCACTCATGGAAATGGGTTTAAAAAAATTAAAATATAATCATTTCTACTCAAAATTTTCAAAAACACACAAAATTTTAAAAACCTGCAATATTTTTTTTGTAAAAATAGGAAAACAAACAAAAAATAAAAAACTTAAAAGTACAAAGGTTCCCCCCACCATAATTAAATGATGCATTGTATTAAATGAATTCAAATGGATTTAACATGTAAGTAGATTTTTTATTAAATCACAATAAGCAAGAAAGTGTAAAGGAGAGGTACAACCTGACTTATTGGTAGTGCAACATTTAGTTAATCTCCTAAGTGTTTCACACTGAAAACCTACAAGAAAAATAATAAAAGAAAACATAAGATATTTTTATAAAGAAAAAAATATAAATTAGATTAGAAAAGAAGGATAGATCTTGGTTTAATATCCCAAGTGGGACCTAGGTTTTTGCTGCCTCCATATGGGTAGTTTTAGTTGATTATCCCCAATCTGATGGTGGGTGAATTTTCTTACTCATGAACCAACAAAAATTATTCTTTCCAACATTCACATGTTCCTTTTTTTAGGACTCCATGGATATAGTACATTAAATACACCCCTATAAAAATGAGATTCATCTTTTATGGTGGTGTTAGGATAAATAATAATTCCTCATATTTCTTAATTTCCATTTTTAAAACCTCATATTTATTCTCTAGTGATTTATCAATGTATGTTGCATCAATGGAATAATCAAAGAAAAAGTCAGAGTGTAGTTCTATTTGAAAAAAAATTAAAGCAATAAGAATCAATATAAAATTCTTCCCTTTCAAATTAAGAATCTTGTGTCTCTTTTTCCTTATGAATTTCCAGTTTTTTCTCCTCTTGAACTCCATCCAATAAGTGTTCAAAAAGTTCAGGGAGCTCTATATGTTTCTCATCGGGTGAATCTTCTTCTTCATATTCATCCACCAAGGTAATAAAATTGTTGTCCAAATCTAAAAATTTATAACAATTGGGGTTAATACTCAATTCAGATTTAATAAAATCAGAATGAAAAGATGCTAAGAAAATATTATATCCCTGAGATTTCTTTGATTCAATTGCTTCTTCAATGGTAGGTGCCTCTTGTAGTTTAATTTCACTAGATAGAGGTAGGTAGTCAGGCTCCTCCATCTTCACTTCAAATTCCACAAATTTGGTGGTGTCTTTATTAAATGGTTCTAGATCTTATACTTTGTAAAGAATAGGGGATTAAGTAGTTCTTCACACTCATTACAGAATCAATCCAGATCTTATTGATCTTCCACTTTTAGCTCAGTAGTCAATTCTTCCATCTTGTCCTCCTCAAGTTTGTGCTTCGGTTTTGGTTGCTCCATCAATGCACAGACATATTCAAATGTTAGTTCTATTTTGATCTCTAGTTGTTCTATGTATTTTCAAAGTTCTTGTGTCTAAATTATATCATAACTAGTCTCATATACTTGTTCCACATGTGGGTATTTTTTCCATGAAATAAAAAAATAATCATTTGAAAACATCATGGAAAAATATATTTTTACAGTTTTTTTTAAAATTTGAAAAGTGTAAGATATTTTCAATTAGATTGTTGGCACTTCATTCCCAGAAAAGGTGCCAAGTTTTGACACATTCCTATAATTGGGTTAGGAAAAAACAATTATTTAGTAAGTTAAAAATGTAGTATAGTGATTAACCTAGGTTGTCTCTATAGAGAAGCGTACAACAATCAAGCTATCACCTTAAAATTAAAGAAAGAAGTGAGGTTTTTTTGAAATTGTTTTATTTTGAAAAGACAAGAATGAAACTAAACAAAGAAAAATATTAATATAAAATTGATAAAAAAGTGACTAAAAACTATTATATGAGATGGTTATCATGTCATGGTTTATTTTTCAATTTTAATTCTATCATAGTTCAACTTATCCAATTCTCTTCTGCTAAGTCGATAAAAGTGAGAATACACAATCGCTTCTTCTCACTCCCTTGGTCAAATAATAATGGTGAGAATAAACCTTACTAAAATCTCATATTGGTCTACTCTCCTTCCATTGTGTGATAGATTTATATAAAATACCCTCAATTTACTTAGGAAATTCCCAATCGGGTCTTGTTTATCCCAAACAATCAATAATGTTCACTACTCCTCACACACGTACTGGTGATCACCGAGTAATTCACCACTAAGAACTGATCTATTACATCATATATAGACCAGATCATAGTGGAGGGATAAATTTATCATTTACCAAATCAATAAACATAAAAAAATCTAAAATCAAATACAATTGTATATGATAATAAAAACTGTTATAAGAAATTGAAACTGGTTTCGTAGAAGAGAGAAAAAGATCTTAAAACATTAAGTGAAAGAACTCGAGAATTAAAAAAAATAGAAAACCTTTACTTCCCCAATCACATAGAAGTTTACCCCAACATGTTAAGGGAAATTTTGAATAATGGGGAATAATAAATCATTACAAAACTAAGAAGAATAAAAGAGAGAAATCAAAGAACATAAATTTTGCTTCTCTGGAATCTATCCTCCAAAAATTTTCTTCTACTATTCCCACTAAAAGGCAGAAAATCATAAAGGTATATTCTTATAAGATGTTTTTAATTTAGTTTTCTATAGATCCTAAAAATTTAAAAGTATTTAGACATGTTTAAAGAAAGATATATCTGAATCAATGAACTTTACTTTTCCTGGTCACCAAACACTGTTTCACCCACTCCGCTTGGACTCGTTGAAAAGATGCCTTAGTGAAATTATTAATTTATCAAAAAAAATATGAAATGTTACTTTGGAGTACTATATATAACCCATATATAATCATATCATTTGAAGGTTGGTATGCAGAGATATTCCTCATTAATTAAATTGGGGTATATTCTGCTGGCCAGAAAGATTTCTCCACTTGATTGATTTTTTTAGTCCATTGTGTATCGATTTGAGTCTAGGTCCAGAAGAAAAAAATGAATCCCACAAGAAAGGAAAACCTAAAAAAAGGAATCACTTAAATTGGATCCTAATTGTAAAAGTTATTCCCAAAAAACATAATCTCTAGAAAACTGTGAATTTTTCAAAATTAATGAATTTTCACAATTAAGCCCATAATTCACTAAAAACACTAAAATGATGCAAATATACTCAAATTGACTAATTGGGGGGGATTAAATCATTTAAAAACATATGAAAAATAATTAAAATATTAACTCTATCAGTTTTTATTAGAACCCTACATGGGAATCTCAGTGTGCATGCAAACTTTATGGTCAGGGATCTAGCTAAGGAAAAGGGCCCTATGTCGGGTAGTTAAACAAGAGGATTAGGGTGGAATAAGGTGATACTGAGATAGAATCTGGATTTATTTTGTTTTTAGGCCTCTTTTATTTTCCCTATTTTATTAATTTGGGTACATTGATCTGTTGTATATGGGGATCATGTTGACTTGATATGTGTGACTCTTGTATGTCATTTGTTATAGAATGAATGTTGCTTCCTTTTTTATTCCATTGTATCATTATTGGTTTTATTTATTAAATTGTTTATTATTTCATCTATTATGTTTATGGTTGATGGTTATCTACTACTGAGGACATAATCTCCCCACATTGTCGCCCATGCCCTTTCCACTATTCGATAACCTCTTGTGTATGTGGAGGCACACATGAGGTCATGTAACCTTCCAAACCAGACTAGATGATTCGGGTCCATGTGTTAAAAATGGTATTAAAGTAAATGCCCCGTTTTCTTTTTTTATTATTTGGGTATTTGAAGAATAGAGATAGGATAGTTGGAACTTGGGCGAGGGAATTATGTTGATGTCTATCCATCACCTATGTAGTGGACCTCTAAGTTACCAGGGAAGTGGGGATTTCTTTTACCAATTGTGTGATTATGGTTTCATGATGTTCCATGGGTATTATTGTTTTGTTATAGTTTATGGGATTTTCTCTTGGCCTGATTAGAAAGAGTTGGTGATTTCATGCATCATGGATGGAACGTAGGTTCACATGTCATGTGCTTATATTCCTATGATTGATATAACCTGAGCATATTATAAATTGTTATACATGTGATTGCAACTAACATGAAGGTTCCATGATATGTCTTAGGTCTTGGGTATTTAAGGATGGGTATGCCTAGTGAACATGGGTAGACTCTTAGGTTGTGTTTCCTAGGTTTAAAATATGACTATTAATTGATTAAATTATATTGATTATTTAATTTTTTAAAGGAAATTCTGAGTTTTCTTATAACATTTCAAAGATTTCACCTATAATATGTCTTATTGTACCACTCAAGGACCCATTTCAAGAGGTTATTGGGGTGGGAAACACCCATTTTGTACCTCTATATGTGCATTAGGGTGTGGTGGGTAATGCTCTAGTAGTTTCCCTAGTATTCCAGGTAATAGATCCACTCCAACCTAGGATATTTTAACTAGTGTTGGTTTAGGGCGGAGGATCATATAGGGGTGGTCCGATAATGATGACTTTTTATTCAGATTTATAGTTGTATAATTCTCTAGTATTCTAGGGTATGATAGTTACTTAGGGTACAAAGTATTTAATTGAGATCATTTAAGGGATCTTGAGATGGTTGATACTCTTGATGATCAGAGGGTGATTTTTTCCATCTATATAATTTAGGGGTCCACTAGGAGGTGGTGGGGCATGATGATTCAGAAGAAGATACATGAGGGTCTAACGTGGGAGGAATTTAAGGACCTATTCTTTGAGGAATTATTTCTAGATACACTGAGGTTATATCAATTCCAAGAGTTCATGGGGCTTTAGCAGGAAACACTTTTGATATCCAATTATTCCACTCATTTTGTTGAGTTTCTACACTTTTCACCTTTTTTGGTTAGGAACAAGGCCCAAAAGGCTTGGAAGTTTAAAATTGGGTTATGAACCATAGTGTGGTTCCAAGTGAGAAACTTCAACCAAAAAACATACCCAAACATGTTTTTCAAGTCTCTTATGATTGAGAAGAGTCTATATGATGATAGAGTAGTGGGATATCTCCCCATTTTCAGTGTTCGAGTTAGTGGTCACTCCAGTGGAGTTTTGGGTGCCTCTTCTAGTGGTAGGAAGATGAAATCTAAGGATATTTTATAGGTAAGTAAGAGATATCTATATAAGTTTAGGGGTTTATTATCTCCTTTAATGGGAAGAGGTCTTCATCAATGTTATGGATGCAGGAAGAGGGAAAATTAGTGTAAGTTTTATCCTAATCTACCAAGAGAGTGCCATCAGTGTGGTAAAATGGTACACCTTCAATGATTTTCCTCATCCATATCAAATATGATTATAGATAGAGATGTTGGGAAAATGCATTCCTTGATATCTTGGTTAGGAGGACCTCAAATTTATATTCAGGCTACTAGAGGAAGGTTTGGTCATCGAGTAGGTCGTATATCTCAACAATAGTTGTATACTATATAGGAATCAATAGCCCAAGTGATCTAGGGATAGCAGGGGAAAGGTTGTGAGCCTGATGAAGGTAGATTTTATGCACTATATCAGGTTCTATATAATGCATGAGAGGGACCATCAATGGTTAGATGTATGGTTTGGATTATGTCTACACTCTCTATTTCTTTGTTTGATATGATATCTTCTCACTTATTTATTTTAAATCAAGTTATTTCTATTATAGATTTATTAGTGAAGTTATCCTTTGGATTTTTATCACTTGACATTCCCCTTGAAAAAATCATAGATCGTATCCAAAGATGCTCATAGTGTTCTATAGTTGTTGTAGGCTATATACGTTGATGGGAATTTCTAATTCTAGAGATGACAAGATATGATGTCATCTTCAGTATGGACTGGTTGACGAGTTTTTTAGATTGAATTTATTGTTATCGTAGGTTATTTTATTCTACCACTCATAAGGGAAAGGAGTATGTTTTTACTGGAGAATGGGACCTAGGGGCAGGCAGAGTGGTATTGGAACTTACTTAGTTTGGAACTATTACATCACATGTAGAAGGAAATGGTTTATATAGTATACCGGGTAACCATTCCATCTATATTCCTCCTATAGTGGACCATTACTGGGATGTTTTTTAGATGATTTATTAGTATTTCCTCTAAAAATAGGAATTGATTTTGAGATTGAACTCATTCCAGGTGCACAATTAATATCTATCCCTCTATATCATATGGAACTGGCTAAGTTGAAAAGTGTAGTTTGAGGATCTGTGGGTGAAAGGTTTTATTCAACTGATCACTTATCCATGGGGTGATATGGTTTAATTCTCCAATAATATGGATGGTATTATTTGGTTGTGTGTGTATTACTAGAATTTATATCAGGTCATAGTGGAAAATAAAGTATTCACTACCAAGGATAGATGATCTGTTTGATTAGTTGAGAGGATCTCAATGGTTTTCTAAGATTGATTTTTGATCTGGTTACCATCAGTATTAGTCTAGGGTTAAGGATGTGTCAAAGATATTTTTCAATAGAAATTATGGGTTGTATGAGTATCTCATGATTTTTTTTAGTTTAACAAATTCACCATTAGCTTTCATGGATCTCATGAATTGAATTTTTCATATTTACCCAGACTCTTTAATCATTTTGTTTTTAGATTATATATTGGTATAATCATAGAATAAGGAGTTACATTATAGACATATTGAGATCATGTTGAGTGCACTTTGAGTGCATCGGGTCTATTCCAAGTTCTCAAAGTGTCAATTTTCGATCCAAGAGGTAAGTTTTCTTGTGCATTTGATCTCCAAACTAGGGATATCAATTAACCTAGAAAAGGTGTAAGTAGTGATGTCATGGGTTTTTCCTAAGAACGTGTTTGTGAATAAAATATTTCTAGTAATGGTGAGGTATTATAAATAGTTCATTAAGTAATTTTCTCACTTAGAAACACCTATGACTAAGTTGAACAAGAACATAGTGAATTTCAAATAGAAGAATCAGTGTAAGGATTTTTTCCCCTAGAATTAAATAGGAGGTTAACATCCACTCCTATTATGAATCTTAAAGACTTAGGGATTGGATGTAAAATCTAATATAATGCTTTGGGAGTTGGTTTGGGGTCTTTCTTGATGCAAGAATATTGAGTAGTCTCTTATGGGTCATGTCATCTACGACTCTATGAATGGAACTAACCTACTCATGATCTAAAGTTGTCCATTGTGGTTCATTCCTTGATTTTTTGGTGTCATTATATCTTCAAAAATAGATTTTTCATCTACATAAATCATAAAAATATTACTATATATTTTCTTCTAATGTGACATGAACCTATGATAGAGGCATTGGGTCTAGTATCTACTAACATTCTACATTGAAATGGTATATACCACAAGAAAAGATAATGTTATTGAAAATGATCTCATAAGGTATATGAAAAAGTTTTAGACATGAACATCGAAATAGGATTAGAAACCGATGATCTTGTTATAAGATTAGAAGATAGTTGCATCTGAGGATCAAGGGATGGTGAAATGTTCTCCCTTGGTCATCAATTCCTCATCAGTGGATCAAATATCAAGTGATGTGGGAATGGTTTATGGGATATAACCCAGTTCCAGGATGGTCTTTGGGTGAGTATGGAATGATTTATATTCATGTTATAGTGGTAGTTCCCATTTATATGAGGGGGAAATTGATAAGATAATCCCATAACACAAAATGGGAAGTACACCTAGGACCAACCAAGATATATCATGACATCAGGTGTAATTTATAGTGATTTAGTATAGAGAAGGATATCATGGAGTTTATTTCTCACCGCCCTACCTATCATAGGATAAAGGCTAAGCATCGGTATCTAGGAAGGTTACTTCAACCTCTTCTGGTGTCATTATATAAATGGGATTAGGTAAACATGGATTTCATTACAGGATTACCCATAACCCAAAGGGGTCAAGATGAGTTTGGGTTGTGTTTGATCAGCTGATGAAAGTTATATATTTATTATTGATTTAATAAACCCAATCATTGGATGAATTGGTCATATTATACATGTGGGAGATCATATGTTTATATAGTGTGCCTATGAGTATTGTGTTAGATCATGATACACAATTCACATGGAAGTTTTGGAAAGGCCTGCAGAATGTGATGGGTTCTCATTTGAAGATGATCATGACTTATCATCCATATACCAATTGAAAATTTGAGAATATGATCCAAGTTTTGGAGGATATTCTTAGCACCTATGTTCTTGATTTTGGTGGAAGATGGTGAGACCATGTGGCCTTGGTAGATTTTTTATATAATAATAGATTTAATGCATCAATTTGGATGGCTCTTTTGAGGTTACTTATGGTCGATCACGTCATTCACCACTATGATGGATTGAGGGGGTGATCTAGTGATGATTTGATAAGTATGGTATAGAAAACTTCTGAGTTGGTGTAATTGATTTAGAAGTGGTTGGTTACCACTCACAGTAGGAAGTGTTCATATGTTGATCAAAGGTGATGACCCTTGGAGTTCACCGTAGGTGACCAAGTAATCATGTGGGTGGCACTTTAGTTGGAAAATCAGATATTGTGGAGGTAAGTGAAGTTAGAACCATGGTTTTTTGGCTCATTCAATGTTGTGGAATGGATTGGGATAGTGTCTTAATAGTTTGATCTTCTTCCAAAACATTGAGGTATGCATGATGTGTTTCATTTATCATAGATCTTCAAGTATGAGTTAAATATTATGCATATGATTGATAGTGAGGATATTGATTTAGTGGTAGCTGCTTCATTTGAGGGAAATCCAGTACAAATTGTAGACCAATGTGAGAAAGTGATTTAAGGGAATGGTGCCTTTAGTTTATATTTTTTGGTAGCATGGGAATGTTCAAGAGGAGAATTGGGAGTGTGAGTCGAATGTGTAGGCTTAGTGGCCTAATTTGTTTGGGAAATACCCATTGAGATGCTTCTCAATGATGATAATCCCTTAGATAGGGGGGTTTGTAAGTACCCTTTGATTTTAAGGTGTGTTATGATATATTTATGGATTTTCCATGTGTATCTTGATAATATTTGGTATTTTGGGTTCATTAGAAATTGTTGGATGTTTATTTTTAGTGAAAGGAGTCTGGGACTATAGCTAGGCTAGTGTAGTTAGGTATTCAAGACATGAAACCTTTTATCACACCATGAATATGAAAATCCAGGTCCCTTAAGAATTCTACCTAATAATTCATGGTGTGAACCATATATTCATGAAATTAATTGTTTGATCAATAGGATATTCATACCATGAACATTATTTTTACACTGTGAATCATATCTATAAGTGAAATTAAATGTGATTTAATTTTTAACTTCCCTCAAAACCCCGAATTAAGTTTCCCTCTCATCCCCTTTGACCCATATGCAGCCTAGGTGATGGGAGAGTCTTAATTTAGATTATTTTATCTCTCCTATTCTCATCTCTTGGTCGATCAAAGTTTCATTTATTACAATGGTTTCCTCTCGGTGATTCTAAGACTATCTTAGATCTAGATGTATCTTTATTATTGTTAATCCATTATTATAGAACCTTGATTTGATAATTTTTAGGATATATCTAGGGTTTTGGTTTGTGGCTCTCAATTCGGGTAGTGAATATTCTTTTTGGATTCCATTACACTTGAGGTAGGAAGTCCTTACCATGTTAAAACATTTATGAAAATATTTATGAATTGATTTTCATGTGGGTGTGTGTGGGTGTGGCCCTATGAGAACTCTGTCATGTTGATTTATTGGCATACGGGTGCATGTGTGGCCTGGTGAGAACTATGTTGTGTGAATTAATTGACATGTGGTTGAATGTGTAGCCCTATTATAACTCTTCTGTGTGAATTGATTGGCATGTTGGTGAATGTGCATCCCTATGAGAAATATGGTGTGTGAATTGATTGGCATGTGGTTGCATTTGTATCCCTATGAGAGTTATAATTATATTATGGTTATCCATCATGAGATGGTTGAGTTACAGAATGTTATATGTTTCTTGTTCTAATTATATTTTGGTTTTCCATCATGAGATGGTTGATTCATGGGATTCTTGTGCTATTTTGATCTAATTGTATTGTGGTTATCCATCATAAGATGGTTGAGTCATGAGATTAATTGTGCTACCTTGTGTAGATGGTGTGGTGGTTCAATATGAATTCCTTCTAGCATGAAGTTGATGTAGGTGGGACTAGGGTCATGGTATCTTGTTTGGCACTTAATGACTTGGAGAGTTTTAGGTTTATTTATGCATTTACTTTCATTCATTTCATTCACCTTTATATATATGTTACACTTATGGTAAAGAAACATTGGTTGTGTCCAACTAGGATTATACTCACACCCTATATGGGAATATTAGTGTGTATGTAGAATGTATTGTTAGGGATCCAGCTAAGGGAAAGTTCCTTATATTGAGCAGTTGAGTAAGAGGATTTTTCTAGACTGAGGTGATACTGAGACAAACTCCATGATTTGTTTTTTCTTTCATGCCTCTTTTATTTTTTCTCTTATTTATTTAGGTAGATTGATCTAATGTGTTTGATAATCCTATTGACTTGATATATGAAACCCTTGTATGTCATTTTTTATAGCATGGGTGTTGTTTCCACTATATCATTGTTGGAATTATTTATTCATTCGTTTATTATTATTTCCACTATGTTTACGATTGATGGTTATATGCTACTAAGGACATAGTCTACCCATGTTGTTTCCCATGCCCTTACTACTAGTCAGCGGTCTCTTGTATACAAGAATGTGTGCATGAGGTTATGTAACCCTCTAGCTTGGGCTGGGTGATTCGGCCTGGGGTGTTACATCAGGACTTGAGGTAAGGGTTTACTTTCACTCACCCTCGTTATTTTAGGATATGTTCTCTCTATTTATCTCTCTTTGTCTCTCTATTATTCACATGTTTTTTTTATATGTTTTGTATATATGATTTCTTCATATATACCTAGATTTTTTCCCTTTCTTTGTTGAGGATATACAAGTTTTTCAAGCTCCCTTCCCAATCCCTTCTTTAAAGAAAATCCAATTGAAGAAAAATTTTCTATTTATTATTTATTTTCATATAACATTATCTTAAGAGTTATAATATTCTATGATTTCTAAAAACACTCATTGTTTTGATGAAAATAAATCTATTTAATTTCTTATTTTAAGGAAAATCCTATTCTCTTATCTTCTTTAAAGGTTCTTTACCCATTTCTTAAAACAAGATTTAAGTGGTTCATTTTCACACCTACTTCTTCACCCCTTTCTCATGGTGTTTCCTTCACTTGATCTTTATCTTCATGACCTATGTTTCTTTATTCAATTATGAATATCTTAAAATAATTAATACCATATTTTATTATGAATAATTATGATATATTTTTTTTTTATTCTTAAAGATATGATTATGTAACCCATATCATTCTCATGGGTTTTTATTACGCTTGTGATTTATGTATGTTTTCATTATGTGAAAAACATATTCATGTACATATTATGATGTGATGGGTGGATTTAAAATTATACACCCCCACTGCATTGGGTAATTTTTTTATCTCATGGATACCATTTATAGTGCATGGACAATGAGCCTAGTACACTATATTATGTTGTCTTGGTAGTAAGCCTTGACTTATGATTATAATTTCATGTTTTATGTTTTTACTGTATATCCATTATTTATATTCTAATATTTCATTATTTTATCCATTATTATCATGATTAAATGTTTTCCCCTTAATGTTCTATTTATCCCATGATTATTATGCTCCCCATGTTACCCTTTTTATCATCCTCATGTTGGACTTTATAGTTCACCATTTTCTTTTATGTATGTATATTTTCCCAAGTGTTTGGTTTCATTTATTGTTGATATGTCAATATGTTCTTTTCATAAGAAGTAGTGATTCCTAGATGAGTTGGCATTATATTTCATGATAAGGAATCTAAGTTTATATCTAATGATTGATGAACCAATTTTCAAGATAAAGGCAAGTACTGATGGTAAGAGTGTTTTCTATAGAATTTTATGGAATTTGGAAGGCCTTGGGATTGATTAAGAAATGAATAAGATGTATGATATGTTATTGAGAAGTCCATAGATGTTTTTGAAGAAAAATTCATACATGCATACAGGTAACTTCTCATTTACAATACTAGTGTAAAGGTAAACTAAGAGTTGCATAGGTTATGGAAAGGTAACTTTTGAATTTCACTAATTATGAAAAGGTAATATGTGAAGATAACTACCTACATCGGAGTAATCTGGTTCTATGTAAATGTAATGAGGAATTTAGTGAGGCTACATCAAGGTAACTACATAATCCAGTATCCTATGTTAAGTAAAACCAAGCTCTATTGATAGGTGAGTGAGTAATAACACCCTCTCCATCAAGGTATCATACCTACTACATCAAGGTAGCTTATAAATACTAAACTTTGTGTGAAGGTAATAGGAATATTATATTACCTATAGAAAGTTAATGATACACCTATAGAAAGGTAAATCCATATATTTAGTGTTTGTGAAAGGGTAACAGTTAACAGATATGTGGAAAGGTATGACCTGTCATGAGTTTACCTCCTGACCTACCATGATTCATCTTCAAATTACCATGAGAAGGGTTTCTAAACAAAAACATTCTTTCCTACCACAAGCACTTTGATTGACCATGTAGGACAGAACTATTACACAAACAACTTTGGACCCATCGCATGAACAAAATGGATCGACCATGTGGATTTACCACATGAACAAATGTCAACCTACTATAGAGATGATCGACCATTCCATGAACTACCATGATATTATGACCTACAGTAAGAAGATAGTATTACCTACCATAATAAGAGAGTATGGCCTACCACAAGGCTTCATAATAGAGTAAACTATCATAAGTAGAGAATAGTGACCATGAATCTAAGAATATTCCATGATTGGTTTCTATAAAATGAATAAAATCTTGATTTTTTTCAACTAAGATCAAGTATGAGGCTTTGAATAATGAGGGGGTTTGTTTGAAACACCTATACATACATGTAGTTACACTTACATGTATATAAATTCAATAAAAGATAATGGGTAGATTCTAGATTCTCAGGCATAAATTATCCACCATGAAAGCCACACAAAATATCATGCATGCATTAATCTTTATACATGAAATCAATGAGTGAAATCCATGCATTTATATTAACTTGAGAGAAGAAATTATGTATG
This sequence comes from Viscum album, assembly GCA_963277665.1. NCBI lineage: Eukaryota > Viridiplantae > Streptophyta > Magnoliopsida > Santalales > Viscaceae > Viscum > Viscum album. Next base: position 1,387,595,865 of record OY728123.1, read on the forward strand.
CATATTCCATGCATGTATTATAAAGAGAATAATAAATAAACTATATGGAGTAATAATGAAGACCCAAGTTCTTTCAGGAATTTAAAATAAGAGTCTTAATGATAGAATTATGAAGGAGTTATTTTCTAACTACATGGTAAATAAATGAGGAATTATTTAGATTTATTGAACAAATTAAAATAAAGTTAAAATACCTACTACCAATAATGATAATTAATGAGGATTTATATACATGATTTTTTTTAATATTCATATAGGTGATGAAGAAAAAAAGTGGTATGAGTCATGAGAAAGAAATTTTGAGAATTATGAGATCCTGATACAACAAAGTATTGAAGAGAATGGTGATCTAGATCTAGGAGAATTCCAAGAGAAATACAAGACATGGGATCATGAGTATTTGAGGAAGTTGATAAGGACCAAATCTTTCAAGATCTTGTGTAAGTTTCAAGACTAAAATTTTTAGGAAGTTTTTGAATATCTTAAATATATACATGAGTAATTCAAATCCTACAGGATCATATAGGAGGATCATCTAAATAAGGGGATATTTCAGCTACATGATTAATAAATAAGAATAAGAGCTTATAGTTGGAGTGTTTAACCAGTTATTAAAGAGGCTTGAGGCTGGGGTTTTTAACCATTCGGGAAGAAGATAAAGATGGTTGGGGTTTCTAACCAACCATAGTAGAAGAGTTGATGGCTAGGGTGTAGAACCAATTCTAACTGAAGGATTTACTGCTAGTGAATTTAACCAGATGTTGTAAAAGACAAGTGATTAGTGAGTATAACCAATCACACTCTTGTGGAATCATGAGACTATTATAATTAATAATAAGATTATAGTGGAGAATCCATATTGGGAGTAATAACTAACATGTAAAGGAGTAGGTCTTAGTATCGAACCTTATAAATATTATGTGATGCTCTTTGTGTTACTACACTACACACAAGGTGAGGTTGAGAGATAATATTGAGTGGATCTATAATATTAAATAGTTCAATAGGTTTAGTTTTAAAAGAAAATATTTTTTTAAAATAGCATGCCACCGATTCACTCCCCCCCCAGTGGTGCATAACCGGCCATTGGGCTCTATAGTTGGTATAAAATCAAAGGCTCCCTCTAAAGATCCAAGAATTATTAAGGATGGAAATAAGGAAGTTAGTGATCAATAGGAGTGTACTGACTCCAAATGTTAATGATAATTATTTTTATGAGATCATTTCCCTTATTTTAAGAAATTTAAATACGGTAAAAATAAAATAGAAGGAAAATAATTACCAAATTATTATAATTATAATGAAAATAAACACTTTTATATGAATTTCACCATGAATAATCTGATGGGAATAAAGGATAAAATTGATTCATTATCATTAAGAAGCCAATTTTTTGATGAAATCAATATCCTTGCATATTTTTAGAAAGAATCTACTCTAAATGAGAGTAAATTAAATAAATTTTGGATGGTCAAACTCGATATCATGGTGAAAAATCTCAAGGAGAAGCTAATTTTAAGGGAAAAAATAACTATTTGAGATAAAATAAATATGTATTATATTTTAATATGAAATAAAAAAAGCATAAAATACTTCATTAATATTAAATTCGAGACTTATCAAACTTTTGAGAATAAAGGATTAAAGGCACAAGGTACATCTGTACCTAATAAATCTAAAAAAAGATATATTATCTCTAACCATGTAGGAGTGAAAAGTAAATATGAGGGGTTTGTATCAAGGAGAATGAGAGAAACTTTTCCATACCAAAGGAAGGAATAAATGAACCAATAAAACCATAACCCCCTAGGAAAAAAAGGTTTATATTGGATTAGGATAGTAAAAAAATATGGATAGATCTAGAATTAAACTGGAAGATTCAATTTCAAAGATTGTTTCTAGTGATATAGAAGGTATGGACACAAATCCTATTCTTTATGGTTCAATATGTCATTTACAAGAAATAGTAAAGAAATAAATGGGGGGTTGATGAGCATTCAAGGATGGATTTATGTAGGAAACAAGTTGTGACCAAAACATCACCAAATCTATCAACCTAAAACAGATTTGGTTATTTGGAAGAAGCCTATGGAATATGTAGAGTATAAGACCAATATGATAAGGTATGTATGATCAAAATTTCAGGAGAGATCTCCAATGTCATGAAAAAAAGAATTTATAGAGTAATTACATAGATATTTCATAAAATATTGAGAAGGACAAAATTAAATATGAGAATCCCAAAGAATTTGAGCATGTTAAGAAAAAGTGCTTGAAAATTTGGCCTAATTAATTGAAGAAGGCCAAGAAAATAGAGGAAGTTTAGATAAATTATAAGGTAAAAAAAATAAAGTGGTAACAAAAGATAAAGTAAAATATCTTGAGAATCTATCTATAATTAGGTAATTAAAAATCCAAGAAAATTTTTAAAGATTTGAGAAATATATTCTTAGTTCAAAGGAATATATGACTATCTTTCTAATGCAAGAATAAAGTGTGAAGAGGATGAGTATTTTCCAAGTAAATTAAGTGGCCTTGAAATATAAGGCTAAAATAAAACTGCTTCATGTAAGTATACAGTTCAAGAAAGGAAATTGAGAAAACAGCCTTTTGAAGTTGTTAACAAGAGGAAAATTGATGATATTGGAAGAAACGAATGACCTGGGTTGAGAGGAAACTCTCATTCTGAATGTTTCTTCTGAGTCATAAATATGTCTCTACTTATTCCCTATTCTTGTTATTTATTTGTGATGACATGTAGGTAATTGAAGGAGAAGGTTTGAGTTTTTCACCTCTGGAGAATAAATATAATGATGATTGTACAAATTATACAAAAAATAAGTGATCCTTTCATATATTGTCCAAACTATCGGGAATTAGGGGAGTGAGTTCATCCCTTGAGGGGATAAAATGGAATATGAATCTGTTATTATATTATTTATAGCAAATATGAATTTTTGGATAGCTTGGAAAACTTGAAGGCTAAAGTATGATAATCACACTTGAAACCCTTTTTCATGACCATATTAAATACATATATGAAGGGGGTGTTGTTTTATCAAATTTTGATATAAAGGTGGATTTATGTGTATTACACTTGAACTTTTAAATGTTTTTTTAAAGTGTACAGAAGTACATGATAATATGTTTTAATCATCCCCTATTTTGAGAAAAATGAGTTTTGAGAATGATATCACATGTAATAGATTTTATAGATATCATTGATCACCTTGGTTATACACTCTTTTTTAAAAAAAAATGGATTATACCATATAGACATATAGTTTTCTAATAAATTCTCTTTGATAAAATAAACATGTGGTGTCATCCTTCTCTCATGAGGCTACAAACTATTTTTCAAGGAGAAGAGTATGAGAATTTTTTTTGAGAAGAATATTTAGATGATAATATCCCCAAATTATTCATTTTCATTTTACTATAAATAAGGAGGAGAAATAAATGAGTACACATATTGACTTGATAAATGTCTAGTGATATTGGAAACAATCTCAAAGGGGGATATTTTTGTTCCCGAGTCTTTGGTTTCATTTTTTTTTTCAATATGTCAATATGTGTTTGGCACAAGAATTAGTGATATAGGGATGATTTTTCATTGGATTTCATGATAAGGCATCTAAGTCCATATTTTATGATTGATGCAATGATCTTCAATCTAAAGTTAATTTTTGATGGTAATAGTGTTTTCTACATCATTTGATGTAAGTTAAAAGGCCTCAAGATTGATTAAATAAGGTCTAAGATGTTTGAGATGTGATTGAGAAGTCCCTAGATGATTTTGAAGAAAATTGGATGCCTATGTAATGGTAACTTTCCATTTAAATTATTGGCATAAAGTTAAACTGGGAGTTACACAGGTTATGGAAAGGTAACTTGTGATTTTCACTTATTACAGAAAGGTAATCCATAAAGATAACTACCTACATATAGGTAAACCAGTTCTATGGAAAGTTAATGAGGAATTAAGTGAGGCTACATCAAGTTAACTGCATAATCTAGTATCTTACATCAAGGTAAAACAAGCACAATAGATAAGTTAGTGAGGAATAACACCTGCTATGTTAAGGTAGTGTACTAGTTATGTCAAGGTAGTTTTGAAAACCTAAACTCTACGTGAAGATAATAGGAATATTATATTACCTATGAAGACATAATGAGTCACCTATATAAAGGTTAATCCATGATTTTAGTGTTTATGGAAGGGTAACACTTATCATGTCTATGAAGAGGTATTAACTATCATGAGTTCACCTCCCGACCTACCACAATCCATCTTCAACCTACCTTGAGGAGGGTTTCTATGCACAAATTTTCAACCTACCACAAGCACTATGATCGACTGTGTGGGACAAACCTACTTCATGAACAACTTTGAACCTACTACACGAACAAAATGGGCTAACTATATAGACTTATCGCATGAAAAATGTTGGCATGATTTGAAGATCATCAACCATTACATGACCTAGTGTGATCTTACAACCTACCACAAGACGAATGTATGACCCTCCACAAGGATTCATGATATCTTTTACTACTATAAGTATAGATGAGTGATTTTACATCTGCGAATCGACCATGAGTAGTTTTTATAAAACAAATAGAATCTCAAATAGTTTCAATTTAGCTCAATTAAGAGGCTTTAGATAATGAGTGATTTTGTTTGAAACACCTATACATATATGCAGTTACACTTGCATGTATGTAAATTGAATAAAGGAGAATATGTAGCTTCTAGATTAATGATCACAAATTATCCACCATGAAAACAATGTGAAATGTGATGCATACATCAAGCTTCATGCATGGAATCGATGAGTGAGATCTATACATTTATATTCACCTATTAGAAGACATGATTCATGCATCTTCCATACATGTATCATAAAGAGATTAATAAATAAATCATATGTGTAATTAATGAAGACCTAAGTTCTTTAGGGTTTTTAAAATGGTTATTTAAATGATATAATTATGAAGGTGTTATTTTCTAACTACATGGTAAATAAATGACAATTTATTCTAATTCATTGACCTAATTAAAATAAAGGAAAAATATATACTACCAATAATTATAATTAATAAGGAATTATATACATGACATTTTTTGCATATATTTATTCATGTGATAAAGAAAATAAGTGGTATTATTCTTAGGAAAGAAATTGTGATAATTATAATATCTTGATATAGCAAAGTATTTAAGAGAAAGGTGAGTTGAATCCATGAGAAATCTAAAATAACAAGAATACCTAATATTTTGAGTCTTTAAGGAAGTTGAGAAGAATCATATATTTCAATATAAAGTGCAATTTTCAAGGCATACAGTTTCAAGAAGTTGTTGAAGATCAAAAAGGTTTACACAAGAAAGTAGAATCCTATGACCTCATAGAGGAGGATCATCTGAATAAGGGGATCATTCTACTAATCAATCAATAAAAAATTAGTGGATATTGTCGTTGGAGTGTATAACCAGTTAGTGAAGTGTCTTAAAGCTGGGTTGTAATGGTTTTCTCCTTCTCAACCCGTTACTTTTCCAGTTTGGGTGTTGGGGGTGTTTCAGAGGAGGCTTGAGGAGGTTCAGTGGAGGTTAGAGATGTAGCATAACTATAGTGGGTAATTCACATCATTTAATAGGAATCCATGATGTGAGTTAGTTTTCGCATCATGTAATGTTTTTAGTTTGTGACTTGAATGTATGTAAGTAGTACTGTATGAGATGAATTCATGACATGAAATTATAATTCACAGCATGAAATAAATCCAACCAAGGTGATATGTTTTTCAATTAAAGTTGTAAAATTTGAGAATTCATTCCTTAAATGGGTTTTATATATTGGGTTTCATAGACCCTTGAGGACTCGTATCATGAATATAGAATTCACAACATGAATTAGGTGAGTTTCAAGTTGTTTATAACATGAGGTCTCTACCAAATTCCTTCATTTGACTCTCTTTTCTCTTAGCTTTTGGGAGAACCCTAGTGCCTTTAGAGGATATCTTTTCCTTAATCCTTCCTTATTTTATCCTTGGGTTATGGAGGTTGATCATTGGAAATTAAAGGTGATACTTTCTCTTTATCCCCTTATTTCATTGCATTCCTTCCTTAGGGATTTAGAGTGGTGATGTTGCTCTGGTTTGGAGTGTATTTGGGCTATGTTTTTTATAAAACCTTGGTGTGGTTCATATTGATATGAAGTTTCCTAGCACAGATTTGGTTTCTATGTTATCTCAACTTTTACTTATTTTTCTTAGAGAATCATAAATCTTCTTTGAGGTAGGGTATCCCTTTTCTCTCCCTAATCATGTGCAACTTGTGGGTATTTCAAGATTTTTCCTTCCTTTGGGTGGATAGTAAGGGTCGTATTAAATAATATAATTAATTGGAAAATCAGAAATTTATGGGGATGAGGAGTAATCACATATTTTTATTTATTTGATTTTATTATTGATGAGTTTATACCTATTATTTCCATTTCTTAAAATCATGATTGTTGGGATCCTTTCTTGTGTTGTATTTGATTTGTGTGAGACCCCTGATGTGTTGGTTATTGATATCACCTTGAATAAAAGGCTAAGAACATATATATGTATAATGATTTATTTTCCCATGGAAATATAGTTTTTGTGATAATACTCATGCTAAATAATTAAGTAAAGTGATGTAAGCCCCTAAATATAAATTGTTGAAGCTAGAATGTGTTATTGTGTATAGTTGTGCTTGTTATTTTTCCTTGTGAGATGTGGTTCATGGTGTGATGATAGTGGTGACTGGATAGGTTGTGAAAATAAGTGGTGTTGTGATGTGAAATGTGGTTAGTTGGCATGGGATGTGAAGTGGGAAATTGTATGATGTGGTTTTGGTGTACGATGTTATTGTGATGTGTAATAGTTGTAACGTATAGTTGTTATGGTGAAATGGATTGGTTGTTGTGTTATTGTGGCAATGGTTGGTATGTGATGGGTGATATTTTGTGTGGTGTTGCTGTGTTTTTTTCTTAGGTATCCATGGAATAAATTTATAATAAGAAAATGAAATGACATGGGTTGGTAAATGAATAAGAAAATGGGTGGAAGTTGATATGTGGCACCGTGCCTTCGGGGACTCGCTCTCGCGCCTGCGACGATGACCTAGATCGGAGATGCCGGAGGATCCAGCCCCCTCCTCCCCAGCAGGGGAGGGGGGACCCTCTCCTCGGTGGCTCGGCATTTCATCCCTTTCACCAACCCGACCTACCTTCATCCCTTTCCATTGATTTCGGTTATCCCTAAGGTTCCCAATCCCCAAGAAGGCTCTCCTCAACTCGAGATTTCGCTTAAGGAGTTCAACACAGCTTCAGACTTGCATAGATCAATGCTGGTGTCTCGCTTCAGAGGTTGTCGGCCCTCGGTCGATGCCTTTGACAGATTCGTCTTTGATACTTGGGGTCTTCAAAACCAAGCGGTGGTGGGTTTGCTCGACCAGCATCAATTGATGGTTTGCTTTGCATCAGAGGAGGATTTGGTCGTCGCCTGGTTTAGCGCTCCTCGGGTGTTCAAGGGGTGTGGATTTTTCCTCCTACAATGGTCGTTTGACTTCAACATGAATCGTGATCCGCCTTCGATAGTGGTTTGGGTTAGTTTTCCTGATTTTCCTCTACCTTTCCAGAATCCCTCTATCATTTGTATGCTCGGGAATTTGGTTGGATGCTTCTTATGTTCTGATAATCAAACCTCTACGGTTTGTCATCCCATTCTTCCCCGCGCTTTTATTGAGGTTGATATTTCAAAACCTCCAACTGAGTGGCTGTGGATTTTGGTCAGAGAAGAGCTGAGGTGGAAGCAGCGGGTGGTGTTTGAATCTTGGCCTGCGTTCTGTTCGGGATGCAGCAAGCTCGGCCATGTGGCTTCAGGATGTCGCCGCATGAACTGGGATAGGTCATTGGAGGAGCTGGTGGTTCCATTGGTGGAACATCAGCTGCGGGACAGTGAACCTTTGGGTGAGCACAAGGTGGCGCGCAAGGAGGTTCCAGGGTAGATGGCTCTGGTGATCCAGAATTCTCATTTTGCGGAGGTTAGTTCACGAGCGGAGCAGAAGAGGTGGCTTCCCCTGCTTCCTTTGACTCCTGGAGCGATGGTGGCTCCCCAGTCTGCCTCAATGGATTCTCATTTGAATCTGAAAGTTTCAGAGGTCTTTATCCGCTAGAAAAAGGATTTGGGTGTTCCCTGTTCTTCGGTTGTTCTCTCCGAAGAGTGTATTGGTACTAGAAATAATGCAGGTATAGCCGCAGAAGAGGTTAGAAAAGTGGAGAGAGAGGTTCACCTGGAATTTGGTAAGGATGTTAATAAGGATATGCAGTTGGTTTCACTCAATGAAGTGAGGGTGAATGAGGAAGTTGGCGAGGAGATAGACATGGGTGACCATCCCTTTAGTCTGGTCATAGGAGATCACCATTTTTCAATACATGGGACGTGGCTTCTTTCAACCAAGTGGATCGGATTTTCCTGCACAGGACTTGTAGATCAAACCTTCCTATGCTGAGAAGGTTAAATCTGGAGGGAGTTTTCACAATTCTCATAACAGGTTTGCGGTGTTGGGTGAAGTTGAGGCCCATGATATTGGGGATGACAATGTGATGGAGGTCGTCCTTAGTGGTGCTACTGATACAGAAGAGGAGGCCATCCAAGTGGTGTCAGAGTCAGCTTTGGACTCCCCTACTGAATCAAAGGAAGTGGGAATTGAAGAGGATTTTTTCATAGCCTCTTCAAGGAAGGTCAATAATTCCACTGTGGATTTAGGAGGATTTATCAAACATACCAGGAGTCCGCGACAACGGAAAGACTACTCTAAATTACCAAGCCCTCCTATGACCAGGTCCTCTAGTAAAGTCAATCTTCTCTCAAAGGTGTGTAAAGGCGCTGAAAATCAGGTGGGGGTGGTCACCTTTAAGGAGGATGGATCTCAGGTCAGCGGAGATCCGGAGTTGGATACCTTTGGGGGTGATGACCCCCCACTCTCAGAAGAGGCAATGTCTCCTCAAGGGGAGTCAGAAGAGTAGATGAAGTACTAGCAAGGGGAGGGGCTTCTTAACTTTGAGGAAGTGAGTCGGGTGGAGGTTGAACTTCCTCTAGGGCAGCAGTGTGAGGTGGGCTTTCATGCTGACCCACAGCGTCATATAGCATTGGTGTTGCATCACATTGACCTCCTTTTGCACTCGGATGAAGAAATGGTAGAGCAAGTTCTTGATATCAGCGCACCGAAGGAAATGATCAAACAAATGCTGGAAAGACCGCTTCGTGTGGAAACTTCAAAGGTGCAAGGTAAATGGATTGATAAGCAGAACCGTATTTTGAAGAGAGGATTAAACATGGTAAAGATAAACATGGAGGAATACTTGCAATCCTGGGACATCTTGTCCACACACTATGAAGGCATCCTGAAGGACGATCCAGAGTCCCAGGTAAATTCTATTCCCTGGATATTGTTCAGGGAAATTGATTCCAATTGGCTCAATCTTTTCTTCAACAAAAATGTAGTAAATTTTTGTGGTTAAACTATTTTGATGTTAGGGTTCTCACTTTCCCCCTTAAAAGTGTTTTGAAAAATAAAAATGTCATTTTGGATAATGGAATGTGTAAAATTTGGAATGTAATGGATTAGTAAATGGTAATTAATGGGAACTCTTTAAATTTTTAAATGTCATAGTTTATAATTGAATGTTGGTTTTTATGTGTCTTTTTGTATTGATTGTGTTGTGAAGCATATAGTGGTAGAAGAGGTTGTGATGTTTGATTTGTAGTGTAGTGGTAGTGATGATGTGTACTCTAGTGTAGTGGATGTGAACCCATAGGTTGGTTATCATGTTTTATCTATATATCATGTATTTTTATTTTATTTTTATACACGCCCAACCCGAGTTGGATAACCTTACCAATGAACAAATTTTTTGGGTTTTGGGTGTTTTCCCCAACATCCAAGATGGTGGAAATATGGATGGTTAGAAACCCCCTCTTGCCCAATCTTTCTTCAGCAATGATGATACAGGTTGGTGTTGGATATTAGCTTGATGTGATGTGATGAGGATATGATGTTATGTGATATGTGGTGTGAGTCATGCTCAGTAGGAGTAGGAAATGATGTTGATATCCTTCACATTCATGATACCATAATTCCCTGGTTATCATATGTTATGTGATGGACTAGGTGTCTTCGTGTGAGATGTGATGTGATGGCCCAGGTGTCTTTAGGTGAGATGTGATGTGATGGACCAAGTGTGTTTGGGCGAGGTGTGGTGTGATGATGACTAATTCTAACACTGGATGTTTGACGTTGTGAGGGTGGGGTAGGTGGGGATACATCCCGACCCACATTAGAGATGGTTAGATATGTGATTTCATGTATATGGAAGGGATAAAAGAACATGACATTCGAAGTTGGGGCATGAGAGCAAAAAATTAGTGGGAAAGCAGTAGCAGGGAACCTTGTTATGTTTATGATACTATGTTACTATATTGGATGCATGATTTAGAAAGTGATACTTGGTCATGTTGGTAATGGTTAGTTAACTTTTTAGGTATTTTTTGGTTCTATTGTTTGTTCACTAATGCATTATTATTATCTTTTCACATGTTCACTAAAGACTTTAGGTATGATCCTACTAATTATACTTGTAGGTTCACCCTATGTATATAAACTATTTTTTTCAGGTTTCTAGGAGGAATTTTGGGACTAATCTAGGCATTACTTTCTTGGGATTTGGATCTGTTGTTGAGTCACTGTTATAGGACTTGTATTTTGGTATTTATTTGAAGACTTTTATTATATCTATTGATATTGTTCATGCATTATGGGATGGTTTTGGGTTTTCTTTTATATTATATGTAGTATTTTCTTGGTTTTTTTTAACCTATATATTGATCCCATTTTTTATAGAGGTAAATTCCTTCCATATATGATATTTTTATACCCTCAGTGCTTGTTTCCAACCTAAGGCCTACTAGAGGCGGGACTCTAGGGTTATTATCTCTCTTCCTTCATTAACAACCTAAGAGGGGTATAATTGGAGGTAGGGGTCATGATAGAGTGGTATCATAGTTTTTGGTTGAGATATAGGGTATATTTTAGAGTTAGTCACTGTGAGGATTGCATGGTTTGGTAGAGAAATGGTTCTAGTTGATCTTGGTGTGTGACATAGGCCAAGGAGACTGGCTATGACATGAGATTTTAGGGGGCCATGATCTGATGAAAGGAATTTGATTTTGTTGAATGACTGAGTGAGGTGGACCTATTTACAATATAGAGACCTTGGAAAGGTGCATGCATCATAATTGATTGTTTTCATATCTAAATTGGATGATTGTTGAAATTAAAATGAATTAATTAAATAAACCCGCGATAAAATTCTATGTTATCAAGCTTAGGATTCCTCCTTACTTTTTAGGAATATCTCCTGGTCATCATCCCCAAGTAACTCAGGTGGTTGATGTTTAATAGGTTGATCTGGTTGATCTTTGAAGGATCAACCCAATAAAGTAGTACAAGGTATGGTAGAGGTCTTTGTGTTCCTTTTAGTGGCTGAGTTTGGGGAAGTATGAGGGGATAGTCTCTAATCTAGATACAGAACATTGATTGGAGGAGAATGAGATTTATTTTAGTCTGATTTGATCTTGGGATGGGTTTTGGGTTCTATTGGAAATTATTCATTTGTGGTGAGATGTTTTTTAGTGTTGAAAATTATATCTTAGTGAAAAAAATGGTATATGTGTTGTTGTTATACTTTCATAAGGAGTTCTATTTAGAGTTCATGTCATTGATGAAAAGGGTGGTGGAGTGACTAGAGTTTTTCTCCCTTAATTAGGGGAGATTGAGTGTGTGGGATCTTAGTATCAGGTTTAAGGACCTCTTACACTTCACCCTGGATGTTTTTATAGATGAGGATTCCAAAGCGCAGTGTATAGAGGAGGTTTTATGCCCAATGATGAGGTATGTGGTCACCCCATTTACACTTTCTACATACCTTGAGGTACAAAGGAAGAAAGAGGTTATTAAGATAATTATTTCTCTAGGAGTTTATCCTATAGATAGTGGTCATTAAGAAATCTCGAGGAGTAGGTCTTCAGGAAATAGGCCACTGGTATTCAGGCAATCGGGGTTTCGATCAGGTTTAACCGACCACATAAAATCTTTTCTCACCCTTCTGGGATAGATGGATTCTGATCACCTATTAGGGGATTCCCTTTTTCATTCTATGTCTATGGAGGGCATGGATAATACCAACCTCAGTGTCTGGCCTCTCAAGGAGGTCGGTTTCTAATGGGTGGTTAGTCCCCTTTTTAGCAGTAGCAGCAATTGCCTCTAAGGTAGTTTCAGTGACAGGGGTTGCCAGCACTTATCCAACATCCAAGAGAATATGGTTATATTAGGGGGTATCCCCATTATATTCCTCATACATAGGTACCTATTATAGATCATGTTCGTAGATATCAAAAACAAAAGGATCTAGGCATGATCATATGCATGCGTTGGAGGAATAAACACCAGTAGGGCCATAGGTTGTCAGAGGTATGATCAATTTATCATCTAATATTTTTTGTGCCTTATATAATTAGGTATCATCACAATCCTTTGTTAATACTAATTTTTTCTATTCCTTGGTATTGTATGTGGAGATACTCTCAGTTCCCCTAGTGTTATCTACACCATTTGGAGGTCAGGATACTTTGTTTGATGTGTGTTTGGGGTGTAGACTGGTGATGGGGAATCGCCAGTTTGTGGTAAATTTCTTCTTACTGCATATAAATTCATATGATGTTATCATTATCATGGACTAGTTATATTTTGTATATGTAGTCATCAACTACTTACATAAGATAATTTTGTTTTATGATGTGGAGGATTGGAAAGTGGATTTCATTGGTGAGCGAGGTTATCAGATGGGTGGAAGGCAAGTAAAGCCTATTTTGACTTATTTGGAAAGGTTTTGGTGGAATATTGGGTAGAGGATGTTCCTAGGGTTTTGGACAAGTTCCTGGATGTTTTCCTGTATGAGTTTATGACACTACCCCATCAATGTGATGTCAATTTTTGGATAGAGTTGTAGTCGGTAAGATCTATGATTTTGATGGATCCCTATGGAACCTATGAAGATATGTGAGTTGAGATTATAGGTGGATGATCTGATGCATAGGGGTTTCATCTGACCCATTGTGTCTCTTTGGGGTGATCCAATGTTATTCACCAAGAAGGAGGATGGTGGTTTGGTTATGTGTGTAAAATACCAAAGGTTGAACCAGGTAATGGACAATAATCATTACCCTATCCAAAGGATTTATGATCTGTTTGACCAGATGAAGGGATCTATTTGGTTTTTTAAGGTCAACTTGCATTCTAGATATTACCAAATGAGGGTGAAAGATTATGATATCCAGAATACTATCTTCGGGTGTAGGTATGGGCACTTCGAGTTTGTAGTCATATCATTCGGCATCATGAATACACCAACCATATTCATGGGGATCATAAACTCCATATTCCATGATTTCTTGGACTATTTCATTATCATGGTCATCGATGATATCTTGATCTATTCAAAGTCATAGGAGAAGCATGTTGAGAATCTTATAGGTGTCTTATAGGTCCTTAGACACCACCATCTCTATGAAAAGTTTTCCAAGTGAAATTTATGGATGTGAGAGGTGCATTTCCTTGAACATGTGGTGTCCTAGTAGAGTGTGGACATAGACCCATCGAAGATCATGGTAGTTTTTTCTTGGGTATCACCCAAGAACATGGAAGAGGTTCATAGTTTTCTTGGTCCTACAGGTGATTATCATAGGTTTGTATATGATTTTTCTCAAGTTGTTTCCCCATTTAAAGATTTGACTAGGAAGGACTAGGCCTTTGTGTGGATTGATCAGTTCTAGTTAGTGTTCAGTTACCTAAAGGATAGTTTATTAAATGCTCCATTTATTTGGTTGCCTGAGGAGGGTATGATATTTAAGGAATTCTATAATTCTTCCCATCTAGTATTAGGATGATTTCTGATGTAGGAGAGGGTAGTGATCACTTATAGTTCTATATAGTTATGTCCCCATGAGCATAATTATGTTACCCATGATCTGGAGCTAGCAGAAGTTGTGTTTATGCTGAGGTTTTGGTATAACTACCTCATCAGTGAGTGATTTTTTGTTTTCATGGATCATAAGACCCTTAAACATGTTTTCTCTTAGTGATATTTGAATATAATCTAGCGGATGTGGATGGAGTTTCTCTAGGATTATGATTTTGATATCTCTTACACCCTAGTAAAGGAGGATTTTTTTGTTGATGCATTGAGATGGAAGTCTCTAAGAGATGTGGTTCAAGATTCTTCTCATGTTTGTAAAGGGATGGAGGAGCTTGAAGTGATGAATCTTGACATTGGAGAAATCAGTAGTTGAGGTTGTATTTATCAGATGACTATGGAATCATCCTTGGTGCAGAAGTTGAAGGAGTCTCTATGGGGAGACTTGAATGTAGAGGTGATGCATGCCTTGTTTTCCATGGTGATTCTCCAGAGGAATGGTCATAGGATGGTCATAATTGGATTTCATTTCAAGGGAGTTTGTTTATTCCATTGGTAGTGTGCAAGGAAGTTCTCAATGAGTTTCAAATCTCGCCTTTTTTGGTACATCCTGGAGTGAACAAGGTGTATCATGGCTTGAGGAGACAACTTTGGTGGTTGAGGATAAAATGGTCATCATTAGAGTTTGTGGAGAAGTGTCTAGTTTTTTAGTATGTGAAAATGGAACATCGTGCTCCTGAAGGTTTGTTGTGGTCCTTAGATATTCTTGAGTGGAAATTGGAGGAAAATTGATGTATTTTTTCACCAAGTTACCCTAATCTCAGGGAGGTTGTGAGGAATTTTGGGTGGTAGTGGACCGACTAATGTATTCGGCTCATTTTCTAGCGATCCATGAGTTTAGTGTCATGGATTACTTAGTGAGGTGGTATATGGACAATGTGGTTAGGCTTCATGGGGTAACAATGATCGTTATCTCTGAATGGAATACTCATTTTACCTTTTGGGTATGGAGGGGATTGGATCATGATTTTGTCTCTAAAGTATGCCTTATCACTACTTTCCACCCTCAGAAAGATGGGTAAATAGAGTGAACTATCCAGATGCTAGAGGATATATTGTGAGCTTGTGTCCTAGACTTTGGTGGATCATGGGTAAGGCACATGTATCTAGTTTAATTTTAATAAAAACATATCCATTGGCATGGCTCTATTTGAGGGTTGTGTGGGTAGATGTGTCATTATCCCTTATGCTATACAGAGGTTGGGGATTCAGTGGTTCTTGGTCTTGATGTAGTAAAAAGCATGAATGAGAAGATTCATTTGATCCAATAGCTGATGAGGATGGAACAGTACTATCATAAGGCCTATGGTGATTGTATTTATAGGCCCCTAGAGTTTTATGTTGGATACCATGTGTTCTTGAGGGTCTCCCTTCAATTAGGGTAGTAAAGTTTTGGTAGGGAGAGTAATATTTCTACCAATTAATTGGTCCCTTTAAGGTTTTGGGGAGAGTTTATGAGGTGTTGTACTAGTTAGAACTATCAACACAGTTAGATAGGATCCACAACATATTCCATGTGTCCTAGATTCATCAATATCTTCATGATGAATCCCATGTTGTCTACTGGGGAGAGTTGAATATTTAGGAAGACATGAAGTTTGTAGAGAAACTATTAAAGATCCAGGATCATCGAGAGAAGGTGCTTCATTGATGAGACTTCCCATTAGTCTATGTGTTGTGGAGGCGTGGTGGCCTAGAGGAGAGTACTTAGGAGAGAGATATGAAGATACATTCCCAGTACCTAAATTTGTTTTAAGATTTTCTTTGTTCTATTTTTCTTGATTATATGGTGTTTAGATCTTGATTCTTTATGATATGTGTTGTTTACTTGATGATGTGATGTGTGATAAATATTATGGAATATTAAGAGTAGAAAACCTGATTCCTAATCAAGACTTTATATACTATGAAACATATAAAAATCATGTGTTTAAGTTAGTGTTTCCCAAAATAGATAATACCAAGATATGGGAGATATAATTCCTTGATTTTTTTTCTTGAGGAATTGTTGTGTATTGGTTATGGAAGATGTTGGATTGGGATGTGTGTAGTTTAAGGTGGATGTGTATATGTTTATATAGAAAAGTGGATTCTTGTGGTTGAGGCTAGATGATGTGGTGTTTTTCCCAGTGAGAGATGGTTATGTGGTTGTGTGGGGTGTTTTGTGGATGCTTAGGTTTGTGTGTTTGACTGGTGGCAGTGTTTATAGTGTAATTAAATCCCTAATAAGTATCTTGTGGGATGGTTGTTTAGACCCCCTCCTTTATTTTGGGCTTGGTTTTGATTCTTTAGTATGAGAATTATTTGAGAGGTATCTAATGTAATGGTATATGACTTCTCATTCTATTACTTTTCTATTTTGGGTGTTGGGGTGTTTTGAAGGAGGATTGAGGAGGTTCAATGGAGGTTAGAGCTATAGCAAAACTGTAGTAGGTAATCCATGTTGTGAAAGAAAAATTCAAAATGTGATTTGGTGTTTTGTGGTATGTGAAGCTGGCATTTCATGTCTTGTATGTTGGTGAGGAGTGATATGTGAGATGAATTCATGACATGAAAGTATAATTTATGATGTGAAATGAATCATTTTATCAAATACACCATTAAGTTTTTCTCTCGTGCCTCTGAGAGGCTGTGTTTATTCTCTCTCAAGCGGATAGGGTTTCCGCCTCCGGAGTCACTCCCTCCCCTCCTCTGGCATATCTTGGATGTCTTGGCATTGGAATCCTCTGTCTCAGCATCGGCTCAGTTCACTGTGGCGGCTTCTGGCTTCGTCTGCTCAGGTGAGACGTTGTCTTCATCATCATGTCACGCTCAGCAAGTGAAGGTTTCAATGGGCCTGTTTTGGATCTTGGTGGACATAGTTGTTCATGGGTGAGGGAATATCATATTGGTGGGCATGGATTTAGCTTGGATTATAGCTCTGTCTACTCAGGAAAGGCGTTGTCCTCTCATACTCGGCGGGTGAAGGTTTCAACAGGTGTGGCTTTGGATCTAGGTGGGTGGAGGCATTTTGGCAGGAAAAAGTGTCTCAGATCATGGCTCAAGGTTGGTGGGTGAGGCTCGGCATTGGCCCCAGAGTGGCATGGAGGGGGAGGGCCTCTTGATTCAGGCTTCTGGCGGTCCTGTGGTCTCCTTGAAGGTCTTATCTTGATGAATCTTGAATTTTTTTTTGATTGCAATGATTTGGTGGATCTTCTCATAAATATTTAAGGTGAAGGGGTTTTTTAAAGGTTTGTGATGTTCGAATGTCTATCATCGTGATACGATTTTAGTGGTGGTGATTTCATTGTGGCCCTACAGTTTGAGGTTTTAGGGTCGCTGCAACTGTTCACTTACAAGGGGTTTCTCCATATGGGGTTTAGAGCTATGGGTTTTCTCTTGGTCCTTTCTATTATGAATTGGATGTTTGATATTTTATGGCATTTCCATTTATACCAATCCCATGCATTCATTCACATGATAGCTAGCCGAGCAGTGAGGAGTAGGAGGAAGCTGATATTAATGTTTTTTATGTTGGGTGGGGCTCTTCTATATAGTCTTGAATGAGTTATTAGGACTTAAACTTTTGTACCATGGTTGTTTGGTTTTTTATGTCCTTTATTTCATGTTTGGTTTCTCACTTTTTAATCAAAATTGTTGTAATAATAAAAATTTTAATTTTTAGTCACTCAATGAAATAAATCTAGCTGAGTTGCCATGTTTTTTGGAAGAAGTCAAAAAATTTGAGAATTCATGCCTTAAATGGGTTTCACAACTTGGGTATCTTAGACCCATGAGAAATCATGTTGTAAATATGGAATTCATGATGTGAATTAGGTGAGTTGTGGGTTGTTTATAACATAAGGGATCAGCTAAATTTCTTTATTCAGCTCTCTTTTCTCTTGTCTTGTGGTTGAACCCTAACTTCTTTGAAGGATCTCTCAACCCTAATCCTTTTTTATTTTATCCTTAGGTTCTATAGTTTTATCATTGGAAATTAGAAGTGATTCCTCTCTTTATCCCCTTGTTTCCTTGTGTTCCTACCTCATGGATTCATAGTGATGATATTTCTTTGGTTTTGGGTGTGTTTAGGTTTTTTATATAAACCCTTGATGCGGTTCAGGTTGATCTAAGGTTTCCTATCATAGTTGTGGTTTTTTGGTTGTCTCTCCTTTATCTCATTGTTCATAGTGAATCGAAAATATTCTTTGAGGTAGGGGGTCTTCATTCTCTCCCTAATTATGTGAAACATGTTTGGATTTCATGATTTTTTCTTCATTTGGGTGGATAGTAAGGGTCAACTTAAATAAGATAATGAATTGGAAAATATGAAATTTATGGGGATGGGAATTAATCATATGTTTTTACTAATTTTATTTTATTATTAATTATTTTATGCATGTTGTTTCTATTGCTAAAATTTACAGTTTTTAGGATCATTTCTTGTGTTGTAGTTGATTTGTGTAAGATCCTTGTTGTGTTCGTTGTTGATATCACCCTGAATAAATATCTAAGAAGATATATATGTCTAATGAATTTATTTCCATGTAAATATATATATTTTGTGATAATAATCATTCTAAATAATTAATTAAGTGATGTAATCCCCTAAATATAAATTTTGGAATCCATAATATGTTATTGTGTGTGGTTGTGCTTGTTGTTTTGTATTGCGTGATATGGAATATGGTGCGATGAAAGTGGTGACTATATGGGATATGAAAATAAGTTAGGTTGTTATGTGTGATTTGGTTGGTCACATGGGATGTGATGTGGGAATTTTTTCTATGTGGTTGTGGTGTGTGGTGTTTTTGTGGTGTGTAGAGGTTGTGATGTGTGGTTGTTGTAGTGAGATGGATTGTTTTTTTTAGTGATGGTTGGTATGTGATGGGAAAGTTGTTGTGTGGTGTATTTGTGTTATTTTTACAAGTATCCATGGAATAAATTTTTAATACTAAAATTAAATGACATGGGTTGGTAAATGAATAATAAAAGGGGTGGAAATTGATATGTGGTAAATGGAATAAATAAATTTTATAACAAATGAATGGGTTGTGTAAATTGTGTAATGTAATATCTTAGTAAATTAAAGTTAGTGGGAACTTGTTAAGTCTAAAAATAGTGGAGTTTATAATTGAAAGTGTATTTTTTTTGGATTTTTATGGTGGTTGTGTTGTAAATAATATAGTAGTGGAAGTAGTTGTCATTGTTGATGTGTGGTGTGGTGGTGGTGATGTGGTGTATGCTAGTGAAGTGGATATGAACCCATTGGTTGGGTATTGTTTTTTATTTATGTATCATTTATTTTTATGTTATTTATATGCACTCCCCACTTGAGTTGGATAACCTTAAAAACACCCAAAGGTTTGATTTTTGGGCATTTTTTCCAACATCTAGAATGGTGGTAATAAGGATGGCTGGATACCCCCTCTTCCCTGCTTTTCCTTTAGCAGTGGTGATATGGGTTGGTGTTTAAGATTACCTAGATGTGATGCGATGAGGTTGTGATGTGATGTGATATGTGGTGGGGTCATTCATGGTAGGAGGAGGGAACAAGGTTTATTTCCTTCATATTCATGATACCCTACTGCCTAGGTTATGAGATGTTATGCCCAGGTGTCTTTAGATGAGATGTGATGTGATATCTCAGGTGTATTTGGGATATATGTGATGTGATGGACTAAGTGTGTTCAGGTGAGGTATGGTGTGGTGATGAATGATGCTAGCACCAGATTCTAGAACTTGTGAGGGTGGGGTAGGTAAGAATGCATCCTGACCCACATCAGAGGTGGCTAGATATGTGATGTGATATGTATGGAATGGATGGGATCACAGGATGTTCGAAATTGAGGCATGAGAGTGGTAAATCAGTATGGAAGAGACATTGGGGTGCCTTGTTATGTTTATGATACTATGTTACTATATTGGATGTGAAATTTTTTGAGTGATTCGTGTTGAGACTGGGAGTGGTTAGTTGACCTGTTGGGTGCCTATTGGTTTTGTTGTTTTTTCATTGGCACATTATTATGTTCTTTTTATATGTGAACTAGAGACCTTGAGTACGATCATACTGAATATACTTGTATGATCACCTTATGTATATAAACTTTTTTTAGGTTTCTTGGAGGACTTTGGGGACTAAGAGAAGAATTATTAGCTTGGTATTTGGAGATTATATTAATTCTTAACTATGGGACTTGTCATTTGGTATTTATATGAAGACTTTTATTGTATTTTTTGACATTGTTCATGCATTGTGAGATGGTTTTGGGTTTAATTTTATATTATGTGTTGAAGTTTCTTGGTGGTTGTTTATCCTATATCCTGATCATATTTCTTATAGAGGGTAATGACTTCCATACATGATATTTTTATACCCTCAGTTCTTCTCGCAAACTCGGGGCCTACAGGAGGTGGGACTCAGGGGTTATTATCTATTTTCCTTTATTGTCAGCCTAGTAGGGGTATATTTGAAGGTATGGGGTCATGAAATGGGATGTATAACTAGTAAACTGGAAGAAGAATATGGTTGGGGTGTCAAACCAACCATAGAAGAAAATTTTTCGGTTGGGTGTAGAACTAGGGCCAACTATAGGATCGACTACATGGGTTCCTAATTGGTTGTTGTCAAAGAAAAGTTATTAAGGGGTATAAAAAATAACACTCATGTCGACTCAGGATACCAATTTAATTAATAATAATATTATAGTGGAGAATCCATATTGGGGGTAATAACCAACATTTCAAAGAGTAGGTCTTTGTACCAAACCATGTAAATATTGCATGCTTCTCTTTGTTTTATTTCTAGGTTTGTTTTATGGTTAATTATGTTAACATTTTTGTAATATCATATTTATGAGATGTGGTTTGTTATAATTTATGTCCATGGTAGGGTGGTGGTCCCTACTTTCATGAGAGAGTATTTTATGAGGGACTCTCATGCCTCATATTTGGAAATACACCCATGGTTGACTAAGATGTACCATGATATCAGATATCATTTCTAGAGTCTTGGAATGAGGAAGGACATTACAGGATTTTTATCTCATTTACTTACTTGTTAAAGTTACCATGGAATTCATTAGTGGGTTACCTAGGTCTCCAAGGGGTCATGATGTGGTATGGGTGGTAGTGGACCAATTGACAAAGGTCACATATTTCTTGCCTATCAAAGAGACTCAATTGGTGGAAAAGCTGGGAAAGTGGTATGTGTGAGAGATAGTGTGATTGCATGAGACACCTATGAGAATAATATCATATTAAGATGTTCATTTTATGTCCAAATTTTGGAAAGGCCAATGAAAGGATATGGGGACTCAATAGAAGTCAAGTATATTGTGTCACCCATAGACCGATGAGCAGTCTAAGAGGACAATATTAATCTTTAAGGATATGCTATGGGCATGAGTGTAGGATTTCAGCAGAGCTTGGGATGACCATATAATCATGGAAGGGTTTTTTTATAACAACAATTTTAAATCTTCAATCCAGATGGCCTATACAAGGCCTTGTATGGTTGACCATGCCACTCGCCCTTATATTGGTTTTAGGTGAGTGACTCAGTAGTTTTTGGATCGAGCTTGGTGTAGGAGAATACCGAGCAAGTTCATTTGATCATGAAGTAGTTGGTTACCTCTTAGAACAAAAAATGCTCATGTGTTAATCGAAGGTAATGACCCTTGGAGTTTTTTATGGTTGATTAGGTATTCTTACAGGTATTTCAATAGTTAGGGAACCGGTGTTTTAGGAGACAAGGGAAGATTGCATCGTAGTTTATCAGTTCGTTCAAGACTGTAGATTAGATAAAAAATATAGCTTGATAGTTGGATCTTCATCCATGACATCAAGGCATGTATAGTGTGTTTCACATGTCATGGGTCCATAAGTACAAGTCAGACCCTACACACTTGATTGGAAGTGATGATGTCAAATTGGAGGTGGATGCATCATATGAGGAGTGCCTAGTGCGTATCATGGACCAAAGAGAGAAGTTGGTATAAGGGAATATAATTCCTATCATGTGTATGATATGGCAACACAGATGTATCCATAAGGATAATTGAGAGTGAAAGTCGGATGTGTGGGCCTAGTGGCCAGATCTGTTTAATGGGAAGCCCTAAGGATTTTTTTCAAGGATGAGAAACCCTTGGGGGTTGTAATTCCCATGTGTTTTGTTTAATTTTTTTAAATCATATGTATTTTTGATGATTTTTATTGTTGGGAGTGTTGGTGGTGTCCCAGGGTCATGAATTGGGAAGTTATGCATGGTTTGGGGTTGAAATTCTACAACAGATAGGGAATCATGATGTGATACTAGGGGTTGCGGCATGATGTGGTCCTACATGGGTTTGATATTCCGAAGTCAAGGATGGTCATGATGTAGTAGAGGTGGTTGTACCATAATTCAGACCATTACAACATGAGGGTTTAGGTTACACTGTAATCAATCACCTCGAGATATTGAGCCCCTAGAATTTAGAGGGTCGTTGCACCGTGGTGTAGAGGGTCACGCAACAACATGAACTTGGGTGAGGGTAATGCACTGTAACCACAAGGGACATGTTGTGATCTACCTCCTAGGATGTTTTTGTATAATTTTTGTTAAAATTAATTAAATGGGGGAAATTAATAGACCTCATTTCCTCCTCCCCCAAACAGGCCTGAGTTTCCCTTCCCCATTAGCACCCTCCTTGATTCTTTAAGTCCACTAAGACTTATTTCTTCATTGATTGAAGTTTCATTTATTGCGATCATCGTCTTTTGGTAAGTCTAATTTTATGGGATCCTTATACCTATATTTCCCTCATTGTTTCTCTTCCCCCTTATCATGTTCTTGGATTCCAGTGGATTAAGCTTGATTCGAGTGGCGTGACTTGGTGAGTGATCTCCCTTAAGCCTCAGGTAGGAAGTCCTTACTATGTTTTGGTATTTATATATGGTTGTGTCACTACTAAAAAACAGGTCTTTAAAAGTGATGTCCTTTATCAGTGCTAAAAAAAGCACTGATAAAAGACATCTTTTATTACCATGTTTTTTTAGCACTAATAAAATGATCCATTTATCAGCATATTTTTAAGTGTTGATAAAGGGTAACCTTTATCAGTACTTTTCTATAGCGTTGATAAAATGTACATTTATTAACATTTTATTATTAGAGCTGATAAAGGTCCTGAATAAAATAAAATAATTAAGCAAATAAAAATTAAAAATGAGTCAATTATGAAAAATATTAAAAAAAAATAAATATTGATAAAAATGAATAAATTTAATATACAAATATATAAATTATAAATATTAATAAATAGTATATATTAATTATATAGATATGTAAAATGAATAAAATGAAACAATTAAACAAATAAAAATTAAAAATGAGTAAATTATGAAAAATATTAAACATTTTATTAATTAAATAATTATAGATAAAAATGAATAAATTTAATATACAAATATATATATATATATATATATATATTATAAATATTAATAAATAGTATATATTAAATATAGATATATAAAATGAATAAATTGAAATAATTAAACAAAAAATTAAAAATGAATAAATTGTTATAATTAATCAAAAAAAAATGAATAAATTATAATAATTAAACACAAAAAAAATAAAATGAATAAATTTCAAAAATTATTAAAAAAAATTATTAATGAAACAATTATTAATAAAAATAAATAAGTTTAATATATATATATATATATATTAATTATAAATAGTAATAATTGATATATATTAAATATAAATATAGAAAATGAATAAAATGTAGTAATTAAAAACATGTTAATGTCTTATTCATTTTTAATGGTTTTTATACATAATTATTCATTAAAACATTTAATATAGAAATATATTCATATATATTTCTATATATATATATATGAATGTATATAATATTTCCTAAAATATGATTTATATAATACAAAATATTTATACTTTAAATTAAATAATTCATATATTTAGTGAAAAATGATTTATAATTAAAAATTAATGTTAATTAAAAATACTGATTAAATGCATCGAGTAATGGATATAATTTAATGTTGTTTATTTTTTCAATTTAACATATATCAAATGTGTGTTATATTGATTTCACATACATATACGTAATTAAGACATTTTTATATACAATGTACACACACAAATATTTACATAATTAATGAAATCTTATATAGAAACACATACACCTAATATTTATGTAATTTATTCAAATTTTAGTATTCATTTTAGAATTTCATTATAACATGATACATTTAATAAATTACATCTTTAATCGATAAATTTTATTTATTTATTTTTAATTTTATTATAGTAAGGTAGTAATTCATTTTTCAATTTTTTATTTTTTATTTTTTATTTTTTTGGGAATTTATTCATTTTGTTTTATTTGTTTATATATATTTATTTACTATGTTTTAATATTTTCAATGTGTATTCATATTTATTTCAATATATATCCATATTTTTTTTAATAATTTATATTTAATTAATAAAAAATTTCGATTTTTTCAAAAAAATTAAAGTGTGTTCATTTTAAATTATTCATTTTCACTCATTTTTAACATACATGTATTTAAGACTATATATTCATTAATAATGTTAAAAATATATTTGTAAATATTTATAAGTAAATATATTTATAAATTTATATTTAATATATTTATAAATTTATATATCTATAATTATAAATAAATAAATATTATTTTTTAAAAAGGTATTTATATAATTATAAATAAATAATTATAAATTTATAATAAATTTATTTAAATATTGAATATAATTACTATATTTATATTTATTTTTATTTATTAAATATATATATATATATAATTATATATATATAATGATATAAATTTCTAAATATATAAATATTATTTTTTACAAACAATATTTATATAATAAATATATTTAAATAATTATAAAATTATAATAAATATATATAAATAATGAATATATTTACTATATTTATATTTATATTTATATTTATATTTATATTTATATTTCTTTATTAATATATATATATATATATATATATAATTATATATATATATATATAATGATATAAATATAATTTTAATTATAAATAAATAATTGTAATTTTTTGTAAAGTATTAATATAATTATAAATCAATAATTATATATTTAAATAATTATAAAATTATAATAAATATATATATATATATATATATATATATATTTACAAAAAATTATATATAATTATAATTATAAATCCTTTACCAGTGCTAAAGTTTTAGCACTGATAAATATTCCTTTCATCGGTAATTCTGTTAGCCCAACTAGGTTAAATACCCTAAGAGGGGGGTGAATCAAGGTATGATAGATTAAAACAAATGCCCCTTCGAATCTTGTTTCTTCATTAAACAAAACACTCTTCTCTCTCTTTCTCATTGCAATGTACGCATAGAAATGAAATCATGCACAAGACACAGCGATTTTACTTGGTTCACCCTCACTGGGCTACGTTCAAAGATCATATAATGTTAATGTGACAATGTACCAAATCCACTAAGACACTACCAACTTACAAGGTTCTGACTAGATCACTTCTATACCCAAGCTCACTAGCTTTACAATATTTAGGGTCAGCTCACTATTTTCCCAAGGGTCACTCCCTAAGTCTCTTTCTCTAGCTCACTACCAATGGAAAAGATTACCTTCTTCCTCTTCCTTTTATCACTACTCTAGAAAGGATCCACACACAGTTTATGGACATGTAGGTCCCTTAATTATCAATAATGAATGCATCCTCAATTGTATGTAGATGCTCCGTTGAAGTTATTTCTAGGATGCTCCTTCATTTCTGTGAAAACACCTAGATACAGCACTTCCAATTTTCATAAAACTGGAAAAAACTTCTCTTTGTTGTAGACACAATAATTACCTCCACTTTGTCAAGGTCTTCAAAACATGCCAAGTCTTCCTTTCACTATATTGAATATAGCAATGAATAAAATCCTTCTGCAAGTATTGTAGAATGGTGTAGATTCTAAGTGTTCTTCTTCTTCTTTAGAATTCAGATATGAAAATGATATTATTCACAGGGTAATGTAGGTGTGTATCTCCATACACATGACTCTAGTATGATAACCCTACGCAAGACCCTAGCGTGTAACTCCTTGTGCGAGATCATGGCATGTACTCTTATGCGTGATCCTGGGGTGTATCTCATTTACACTTTATGCGAGCTCCTAGCATGAACCCTTGCGTGAACCCTTAGCACAAACTCTATTTGCACAAGCTCCTGGCATGAAACCCTAGCCCAAACCCCTGGGGTTTACGGTGAAGGAGGCTCATGGTGAAGGAGGTTCTACCAGAATTCACTTCTTTTGATTTAGATAGCAATCAAATATTTACTCAACACACACTCTAAACCCACATGCTTCATGCTCTGTGTGAGAAACAAGAGTATCATGCAAAGTTCATCAATGAATCACTTCATTTTATTCCAAAACTACTAAAAAAATTTCATCACAAACCTCATGTTTTTGTGATATATAACCATTGATTAATCATCTTTAGCATCATCATATTTAAAGCTCCCTTACTTCGATGATCCCTCTATCAGTTTATCCCCCTATCATGATTATGAAATTTTCTCCCTTTTATATCCATAATTTCTCCCGCTTTGTCAATGAAACGTAAGGTTATCTCATTATGGTCTATAGTATGGTAAAGTACACAAATCATCATATTGGAAAAAACACATCATACCTTGGGGAGAGGGGGTCCCACATCCACACTTTTTCAAGGGAGGGGAGTCGACTGAACTCCAAGAGCTAATTTATGACATTCAAACGCTTCTTTAGATAAGGCCTTTGTCAAAATTTCTATAACTTGTAATTCTGTAAGAACATACTCTAAATTCAGAAGCCCTTGATCCAACTTCTCCTTGGTAAAATGATACTTGATTTCAATTTGCTTTGTCCTTGAGTGATGGACTAGATTTTTGCTCAGATTTATAACACTTGAATTATCATAATGGATTTCAATTAGAGAATTCACTAAAACTCTCATATCATCAAGTTGTTGCTTTATCCACAATAACTACATTCAAGTTTGAGTATCCACAGTATATTTAGCTTTTTTGATGCTCAATGAAATTCAGTATTGTTTATTGCATAGCCAGGAAATACACAAACCACCGAGATAGAATGCACCACTTGATATTGATTTTTTATCATTAGATGAACTGGCCCAATCTGCTTCTATAAAGCCCAATAACTCTTTCTGATATTTTTCATTTTACAGAAAACTGAAATCCACCATCCCTTTGATATAAATAAGTATTATTACTAAAATTAAGTTGATTTTTTTGGGATTTATTTGATATCAGGATGCTTGAAATGTGGAAAAAAACAATATCAAGTCTTGTCGCTATCAAGTATAACAGACTGCCAATGATTTTCCTATATTCTATAACATTAACTGCATTGCCTTCATCATCTCATGATAGTTTCATCCAAGTATCCACCAGAGTCATTATATCATTGAAATTATCCATTCCAAATCTTCTCAAAACCTCCTTGTCATATTTTTATTGAGAAATTAATGTGCCATTCTTTCCTTGTGTAACCTGTAAACCAAGGAAAAATTTTAGTTCACCAATCATTAACATTTTGAACTCACTTTTCATGAATTCTGTGAAAATATTGCACTGTGATTCATCTAATCCATAAAATATTATTTCATAAACATATAATAGCACCATCATCCTTTTATTACTGTCATTATTGACATATATATTGTAATTAACTCCACTATGAAAAAAACAGAGCTTCTTAAAAAACTAATCTAGTCTTGAATATCATGCTTTTGGTGCTTCCTTAAACTCATATAGTTCCTTCTTTAGTCAAAAAACTATGTTCTTATATTTATGAATGATAAAAACATTTGGATTCTCAATATAAACTTCTTCTTATAGAACCCCATTTAGAAATATTGACTTGACACCCATCTAGAAAACTATAAATCTTATTTACACTACTATGACCAAGATTAATCTGATTGTCTCTAGCCTTGAAATAGTTGAAAATGTTTCATCAACATTGATACCCTATATCCAAAAGTACCCTTTACACACTATTCATACTTTATTTCAAATCACTACACTGACTTCATTCATCTTATTATGAAGACTCATTTAG
This sequence comes from Viscum album, assembly GCA_963277665.1. Taxonomy (NCBI): domain Eukaryota; kingdom Viridiplantae; phylum Streptophyta; class Magnoliopsida; order Santalales; family Viscaceae; genus Viscum; species Viscum album. Next base: position 1,387,624,139 of record OY728123.1, read on the forward strand.
TCCCGATGGCATTCTTATTTTTTCATCTCAAAATAATCTCTCATATCTGATTCTTTTAAATTTGGTCAAGATCGTCATTCATAGCTTGAACCCAATTGTTATCTCCATCTGCTTACTCAAAAAAATTAGGCTCTACCTATGATAAGAATTATTCTTATTGTAGATTCTTCATCCTCCTTGTCTACACGAGTGTTGTATGATCATCGATTATGTTTTGTCAATCAATTTTAGCTCTTTTCTTCAGTCTTTGTGTAGATACTAGTTTATTCTCATCCTTTTCATTATCTAAATATTTTTATAAATCATCCTCTAGAACTAGAACATCCCCCAATCTTCTTATCTCTTCATCACTATCCTCCTAAGACCAATCATGTATTTTTTTTAAGATTATACTCATTATCTATTATAGTTACATCATTTATTTCAACTACCTTTACCAACCACTTATTGAAAAAAAAATTGTGCTTTTATTTTCTTTGAGTATCCAATAAATATCCCTTTATCTCCATGAGACTCAAACTTCCTATCTTTCTTCTTATTGAAAATGAACCACTTACTTCTGATGACTCAAAAGTACTTCAATGTTGGCTTCTTTCCATACTGTAACTCATATGAATTCCTCTCTTCTTTTGTACATAATAAATCTCTATTTGATGTGTAGAGTGATGTCATTACTACTTATTTCCAAAACTTCTATGGAAGGTATTTCTCAATGAGAAGTGTTCTAGCCATGTTGTTGATAATTCGATTTCTTCTCTCAACTACTCCATTCTGATACGGAGTTCTTATTGTTGAAACTTGGTGACTTATACCATGTTTCTCAAGATAATCCTCCACTTGGATATTTGTGAACTATGTTCCATTATCTGTTCGGATCTTCTGGATTCTTTGACCAAATATCTTTTCAACTTCCCTTCGATAAGTTTTTATGCAACTTAACACGTCATATTTATGAGTGATGATTGAACCCCATTCCATTCTGCTAAAATCATCAATTAAGAGAACATAATATCTCCTCCCATCAATATCTCTTGGTGAAATGGGTCTTCACACAATAACATGCACCAACTCAAGTAATTTTTTTGACCTTTGCTCTTTTACCTTATATGTATTTATAATGATCTTCCCTTATTGACAAGCATCGCATGTATGATTACGATCACATGATAATCTAGGGAGGTATCGATTAGCATCATATTTCACTTTATCTTCCAATGATGTTTGGCTCAAATAACCCAGGAATTTATGCCATAACTTGTTTACTTATTCCTTGGACAAAAAGAGCATATCTTCTTCTCCACTTACAAGATAGATATTTCCTTTCATATGTTTTCCCTACAAAACCACTGAACCATATTTTTCCTTAAAGACACATAATTTCTTGGAAAATATTATGGAATGTCTTGAGTCACATAGTTTACTGACACTAAGAAAGTTGTGAATCATACCTTCAACAACTAATACATCATCACATCTCATGTCTCTTCCCCCAAACTTAGTTGTTCCTAAGACAATAATCTTTAGGCCTTCATCATTACCAAATTTTACAATAACTTCCTTATCGTACCTAATTTTGGTCACCAGATCCTTATTTCTTATCATATGATAAGTGCACACACTATTAATGATCCATATTCCAGTGTGATCTGATACTTTAAAATCAATCTTTTCCACCACTGCATGTTTATCTCTCTTCTTTTTTATCCATGTGTTTTACTTCATACCCGATACGGATTTATGATCTTGATATTTCTTGAAGTATGATAGACCAGATTCATATTGTAATGTTGTACAAGAATTTTTCATTTTAATCTCATTTGATGATACATTAAATTGATGATTATCACCACATTCATTCTTCTTTGGCACATTTCTCTGCATTTTTTATGTGAAGTACCTTTCCATGTGCCAAAATCCTCCACACCTGAAATAGTGACCATCAAATAATGTTCTGTAATATTGAGTTATGTATGGATGCCTCTGTTGGCCTTATTCCCTTTGAAACCTTTTGGCTATATAATAGACATTTTGTGAGTGTCCCATCTTTCCACAACAATAACATCTCATGTAAGGTGAATTCATATGTAGAAATACTACACTACTGATTCTCTCTTGGGTTCTCTAAATATTTTGGTTCTGATGTATACCCAAATCAATCTTCAACCTTAGAGTGGGATCTTGTGGTCTAACTTCAACCATTACTGCTTTCTATTAGCGATCAATCTCCATATCGGTTGTATCATTCTGATCAATCATTTTTTATTCCAGACACTCATTTTTTTGTTTCACTAGAACTATAAATTATACTTTTACCTTTTCTGTTTCCTTTGTATCCTTCTTTTCTGGTATTAAGATTTTCTCTTGATCTTCTAATTTCCTTCACATACTGAAAACTTCCTCTTCAATATCTTATATATGTTTGATTTTATCTTTTCTATTATTATTTAAACTATTAATCTTCCTTTTTTGTTATTCATTTTTGAGTTTGTACTCAATAACCTTTTTTGAGCTCTCTAGAATTGAAGATTTTAATTTTTCAATTTCTTCATTCATGAAATACTTATATTCTTCCTGCTACTGCATATAAAGTTTGGAATCATGAACCACTTTGTTGTATTTATTCATTTTGGCTCTCCAAACATCTATTTCCTCAAGTGCATCTTCTAATTCAGCTTGCATATCAACTCTTCCTTTGACTTCTTCTTCATAAATATTGATTTCTTCCCTTTTATGGGAGATACCAACAACTTCCACCATAGAATCTACTTCATGATCCTTACAGTCCTCCAACTCTTCAACCTCAGATTCTTTTGGACTATTATCTTATTTTGAAATTAGATTCTTATTTTTGAAGAAATTTTTCTTAAAATTTTTCTTACCATCCACATAGGCTGAATAATTATTCTTGGGAATTTCAACTTTATCCCCATCATTATCTTGAAACTTCTTAGTGAACCTCGCTATAATATGTCCAACCTTTTCACATCGAAAGTAAGAAAGTGAGAGTTTCCCTTTGAACTTTACTTTTCCTCTTCGTAAGTTTGATGAAAGGAATGGCATGAATCCATCCATCACTTATTCATCTTACCCATCATCAATATTCAGCATATTCATGGACTTGAATTCCACTTCTTTATACTTCCCCTTTTTCCACAGACTCATTATCATTATTTCTCATCTCATTTCCAATAAGAGTATTGAGCAAGCTATCCAATTTCATCTCCTTTGGATCTTTATCTTCGAATACAAAAACTTTCAGATTGAACCAAGGTGGAATTATTCTAAAGATGTTCTTGATAATCTTTACATCTTCACTGAGAGAGAACCACTAACTTTAAACCTTTTTCTCTAATACCAATTGTTAGCCCCACTAGGTTAAATACCCTGATAATGGGGGGGGGGAATCAGGGTATGACAGATTAAAACAAATTCCCCTTCGGATCTTGTTTCATCATTAAATAAAACACTATTTTCTCTCTTTCCCATTGAAATTCATGGATAGAAATGAAATAATGAACGAGACATAGCAATTTTACTTGGTACACCCTCACTGGGCTATGTATAAGGATCATACAATAGTAATGTTCCAATGTACCAAATCCACTAAGGCTCATCTCCAAATTACATGGTTCTGGATAAATCACTTTTATGCCTAGGCTCACTATCTTTACAATGTTTAGGGTTAGCTCACTACTTTCCCAAGGGTCACTCCCTAAGTATCTTTCTCTAGATCACTACTGGTGTAAAGGATCACCCTCTTCCTATTCCTTTTATCACTGCTCTAGAAATTATCCACACATACTTTATGGACATGTAGTTCCCTTCATTATCAATAATTAATACATCCTCAACTATATGTATATGCTATGTTGAAGTTCTTTATAGGATTCTCCTTCACTTCTGTTAAAACACCTGGATACAACACTTCCATTTTCTAGATAACTGGAATAAACTTCTCTTTGATATAGACACAACAATTACCTCCACTTTGGAAAGATCTTTAAGATATTCCAAGTCTTTCTTTCATTGTCTTGAATGTATCAGTGAATAAAATCCTTCTTCAAGTATTTTCAAATGGTGCAGATCCTCTATGTTCTTCTTCTTCTTAAAAATTCAGATATAACAATGATACTATTCATAGGGTAATGTAGGTGTGTATCTCCATGTGCTAAAATTTAGTGTGATAACCCTATGCGAGACCCTGGCATGTAACTCCTTGTGTGATATCCTATCATGTAACCTTGTGCAAGATCCAAGGGCATATCTTGTTCACACTTTACATGAGCTCCTAGCATGAACCCTTATGAGAAACCCTAGCTCAAACCCCTAGCATGAACCTTGTTTGCATGAGCTCCTGGTGTGAACCTCTGGCACAAACCCTGTTCACACTTTATGAAAACTCCTAGAATGAACCTCATTTGTTCTTTACACAATACTTTGTTCAGATTATACAAAACACTTTAGACAATGTAAATTCTTCCACAAGTCCTCTCTATGAACCTCCTTCATTGCAAACCTCTAGCGCAAACCTCCTTCACCGCGAACCTCCTTCGCTCTAAACCCCAGGTGCGAACCTCCTTCCCCATGAACCTGAGGCACAAAACTCATTCACCACGAATCCCAGGCGTGAACCTCCTTAGCCATGAACCCCAGGCATGAACCTCCTTTATTTTGAACCCCAAGTGTGAACCTCCTTCGCTACAAACCCCAGGTGGGAACCTCCTTCACCAAGAACCCTAGGTGCGAACCTCCATCACCGCGAACCCCAGGAACGAACCTCCATCACTGAAAACCCCAGGTGTTAACCTCCTTAACGATATCTCACCGCGAACCTCTCTCAGATGTTTCTTCAAGTTAATATTTTAAGCAAAACTATTCTAGTATTTAAGGATGTTTTAGGGGGTATTTATAGGCATAAACCCACCGCCTTAACTCCACAATTCATGGACAACCATTCACCTCAATTGGCATCACACACTCCATGAACCTCTTAACATGATATCTAGGATCGAACCCCTTCATGTGAGTCCTTTTCGCGCTCCACAAATCTATATTCATCATTCGTGATCTATGAACCTCCATTAATCATTTCCACTCTGCGAACCTCTATTCATCATTCACATTCTATGAACCTCCATTCTGCATTCACACTTTTCATGAGTCCTTGGTTCGAGTCCACATTCGTGCTTTGTGTGAGTCTTGTTTTCCCTTTGTGCAAGATATGAGCATGAGCTCTAAATACAATCATGAACGTTGCGCAGGATCCTATCATGAGATCTAAAGATAATAATGAGTGTTGCATGAGATATCATCATGAGACTTAAATACAATCATGCATTTTTCAATATCCCATCCTGATATCATAATTCAATCTTGAAATTTTCAGTGTTTTTGTCTTCCAATGCTTTTTGTGACCCATCGTGAGTTCCAAAGACAACTATAAGTGCCGCATGAGATCAGATTCATCATTCTTGATTTGCACGAGATTAGGTTCAACATTCATGCTAACTATTCATTCCTTCTTAGACAACCAGTCTTTATCAACAACCACAGACCTTTTCAACAAACACAATCAACCCAAAAGCACCATCATGAGGTATTTTTTCCTAAAAACTTCTTTAGCACTAATAAAGATTCATTTTATCAACACTTATTAATTTAGTGCTGATAAAAAGGGATCTTTATTGGTATTTTTTAGAAGTGATGATAAAAGTATCCCTGATCTATTTAATAATCCTAACTGCGACCCAATCAATCACGATTTCTCAAGATATCTATGGAATCCACATCCCAACGGTGCTCCTCCTCGATGAATCCAAGCTCAAATCAAGTCTCGAATGAATCTAAGGGTTGAATCCAAGGATAAAATGAATCAAGGTTCTAAGAATCTAAGGCTTGAACGAATCTAGGATTTCACACAAGATATTTCTATTTCTCTTGGATGAATAAAATCTTCAATTCAAGGTATGTTAATTTTTATCCTTCTCCTTGCTCTTTTTTCTTATTTGGCGATATCTTTTTGCATTTTTTTGGTCATTATCTCTTGTTATTCATCATCCATCACTACTTTCATGCTTGAATGATCTTTACTTGCATGCCTCTTCACTATTACTACTTCCATTGAAAATACTACATGTATTTCTAATAATTTCAACTCTAATTGAGTTTAATATATGTGTGTTAAATTTCTATGGATGTTGCTTCATATTTGAAATTTCCCACCTAAAAATATCCTTTCATTATACCTTTAGAATTCATAAATTGTACAAAATATCCAATACACCATATAAAATTTTATTATAGAAAATGAAATGACTCATAAACCATGGTTTATTATTTTGAACCACATGTTATCTAGTTTTTACAGAACTAGAAGATTATGATTTTAAGTGCTTGTATCAATTGGGTGGGATTTATTTGGGTAAAAACTAGTTATAAACTTTCTACTATCCACCTTGGATATAGTGGAGGGTCCTTCATAAGTTTTCATCAGCCAGTTATTCAATAATTTATGGTTCAAACATGTAGTGCATATGAAAACTGTTTTAGCACTAAAAGTATATTAAAAAATATATGGTAGATTTCCATTTTGATGTAGATATATCTAGATGATTAGATAATATAAGGATTTTCATTCCCCCAAATTGAGTTCTTTCACTATAAGAATCCTCATGGAATATTATGGGGTATGATCATTCTTTTTTACTTTTTGAGAAGACATTGATTGTATTGATTCCAAATTCTCCAATTTACCAGAAATATCACATAATTTCATAATTAGAATTATTTTATCATTCTCTTATATTTTTATTTTGAATTCACAAAATATTATTCTCTCCCTAATTTTATCTTCATGCATTTCTATGTTTTCTTTTAGTATATGTTCAGTCTCTTTAATCATTTTTCCTATAATATTAGGTTGAGAATCATTGATAATAATTACTTATTTTAATTTTTGTGTTATCTTATTAAGTCCTTTATTTTCATCTTCCCTTTATTGAATTATAGTTAGGCACACATTTTTAAAATTGGTGCATTATTCTTTAAATTCCAAAATCATTGTATTTTTTTGTCCTACTTATTTGGAGAGATTAAAACATATTTATACCCTTTATTTTAAAACCTTATCCATTCATTTATTTTCATCATCATAGTCAATGATATCCTCATAAATATTTTTACAAATTCTAAAATTATTAGTGACTATTTCATTAGAAATGTTCTTTAGGTTCTTCATCAAATAAGTTTGGGAATATTCATATTATTTATCATACGATTATATAAGGATGTTATCTTCCCTTCTTGTGTTTAGTTTTTCTTCTTCCATGGATTATTAATATTGATTGGAATTTCATTATAGGTAAACCAACCTTTCTTTCTTGGTTGAGGCCATTCATAAAATTTATGTATCCATTTTATTCTTGTTTTTTAGTGTCTTGGATGACATTTAACTCATGCTTTCATTGATAGGGAAATCATGAGATTATTAAAATCTTGACTTCAAATTAACTTTAAAAAAGAGAAAATAAAATATTTTAAAAATAAGATATATATTAGATAATTCATTGTAGGTGTAACATGCTCTGATACCGAATGTTAGAATATATTTTCGATATTACATTAATGATTGGGTGGGGATGACTCAGTGTGGAGTGAGTTTTATGTGATTTACTTTTAGTCCTTAATTACCTCAATACTTATTTAGTGATCAAATCACCCTCTCTCTTTATATATCTACCTCTCCTTTGATTAGTATGAAAATATTGAATGTGAGAACGACGCAAGAGAGTATAAAGATTTGATAATGAGTTTCACCTACCAATGTATAATAACATCCAAAGTGAAATGTGGTTATTATCCATCACACGTGAAATCCTTATTATTATTAATGAAATCCTAGACAAGGGTATAACCTTGATAATATTATCTTGGCACCAACCAGGCACAAAGTATATGGAGGATTGTTGTCTATTTTTATAAGATAATGGGTATGTGCTTATTGAAGAAATATCTCTAGTGTTGACTCAAGTCTCATGTGGACTATATAAATTATCTTTTTCCCTCACTCAAAAAATTTAGATGGATACCTCAATGATCTACATATATCTATTATAGGATATTATAGGCTATATATCTCTAGACATTGAACTATGAATAATCCATTGATGTATTCCACTTATAATCATTTCATCTCCTCCACTTCTTTATTTGTACATTAGAATAACAATAGGACACATTCTTCTTCTCATCAGTATATAGGAAATGAAGTAGGTTATTTTATTAGATATTATATTTCATTACATTCTTTAGACTTGTAGAATATATTTGTTTTTCAACCCATCAAGAGTTATTTCATATAATTTAATAAGAATATAAATATATATATATGTAGATAATAGTTATTTATGCATCAAATATATCTATATCAATAAGAAAAATGAAGGATTTGAAATATATGAATTCATGATATGGATGTTTTTACTTTCTAGGTTTTTTACTCCATTTATGTTAACTCAAGATTCATATTTATTATCTACCATTATATATTAACTAGATGAAACACTAGATCTATGGCTATGAGGAATAATTTTATTTTAATTATCATTATAAAATTAATTTTTAAAAAAGAATAAAAATCTGGATCAAAAAATGATATTAGCTTCTATGTGCATTATTCTATATTATTTTTTATTTTTTTCCATAGGAAAAAACGTATTTAATTGTTTTAGATTTAGTTTTAGATATTTTAGGAATATAAACTCAGAAAATTTCTAAGCACCCCCATTATTTAAGATAAGAAATGTTTGGTTTCATACACTTCCAAATTTTATAAGGGGATAATTTACATTTCTTAGATACAATTCTATTATGAATATTACATGCATCTAATAAAATTAATTCTCTTAGTTTAGAAAGAAATATATATTTTTTAAGCATATAGTTCACTATTTCAACAAAATTGCATTTTTTTTTATTTCAACTTAGCTATTATATTGATGAGTATAAGGATAAGTACACTAATGATTTGTATTATTTTATTCATGGAACACATTAAATTCATTCATAAATTATTAACCTCATATTTATAAGAATGGTATTTTAATCATTTTATTCAGTTAATTTTAATATTTTTATTAATATTTCGTAAAAATTATAAAATATTCATCTTTTGTTTTAAGAAGATAACCATATAAATACTTATTTCAGTCACCAGTAAAAGTAATAAATTATTTTTTACCTCACTGGTTAATATATCATTTAATTAAAATATATTAGAATGAAATTTTAAGATGTGGTAATTTTAAAAGTTTTAAGAAGATAACTATCATCCTCATCAGCTTCATCTCCCGAATAGTTATTATTGCTTTTTTTTCTTAAGACTCGTCCCCCATCTCTTCTATGTTGTTTGAACTAATTTGAATAGTAGTCATCCAAAATGATCACTGGTACCTAGTATGGGATGACTATTGATCATAGTAGTTTAAGAAACATATTTTCATGTCCATAAGAGATGGTGGATGTGTCTAAAGCAACAAAATAAAATAATAACTATTCAATAGATGAAGCAAATGAGGATGAAATTTTTCTATAACTTTCACCTTTAGATGAATTCATAGGATAAAACCTACCATAGTGGACCAATAATATGACCCTTCTCAAAATATTTATTTGTGTTTAAATTTTTTTATTCAAGAAAAATTATTCCGGAAGAGTTGTAAGAACATTTTATTTTTAATGGAATAGATCATAGCTACAAATATTGGACTAAAAATGAGTACAAACTGAACGTGAACATTGAGTAGGATGATACTACGGTTTATAGATCATTTGATATGAATTACAGTGCAAATGATGATAGAGACTGGTGTACTAATGGTGACTAAAACAATTGTAGGGTCAGATGAAAATGTAATCAAGGATAACCCTTTCATTGAGAGATCACAATCAATTCATGTTGGTCCCAATGTATATAATGTATTATAAATTAGAGGATACATAAAGAGGGGATTTTAATTCTCAATAGAGAAGAAAAATACCTTCAACCTTTAAAAAAAGAAATAGAGTTCAATGAGAAGGTTAAAGTGTTTTTTAGTATACTATGATTTTCTCATAGTATTATTTGTTATATACTACATTAAAATAATCTAAATAAAATATTTAACTACACATATGGATAAACAATGTCTTTTTCACATGATGATGTTGCCAATCCTAAGGAAAAATAGACTGTTGATGTTGAAACTACAGAATTATAAAGGGATCAATAGTATGTTGATGAAAAAAACAAGAACGATGCAGCATCACAATGTTAAATAAAATTATCAAAGCAATAAGTAAGGGTATAAAATTTGAGGTTAGATAGAATCAATGTGGTCAACCTTTTAACCTCAACAAGTCAATGTTCATTAGTTATGTTAGGGTTACAATGATGATGAATGTGTATATTGATATAGATTTTTGAAACCATGTCAAGCCTATAATAAAGGAAACCCTTTGGTAAGATATAAAGGAAATGATATGATATGATTTCTCTATTTATTGAAAAATTATATAACAAAATTTTGATTTTTTTTTCATTATTCCTTACAAAGTTTATTTATTTTAGATTATTTGCATAATAAATTTTTCTCAATGTCCACTATAAAATCCCATAGTGGCTTCTAGACTCTTCTTACCAAGTAACATCTTAGGGATGCTGAGGGGAAATTAAATCCCCAACCACCAGTTAGTTATGCACACATTATAAAGTAGGAAATATGGAATTCTTTCATCTGTCATCGCAATGAGAAATCATTTTAGGTGTATTATAGTTGATAATATATTATTTGAATTTATTTATTTTATCCAATTTGATTCAAAATTTTTAATTTATGAAACATCAAAAGAGTTCTGAAAATAAATATCATGCATCAAAACCAATGTATCTTTATTGAAAAGTTAGTTTGGGGTATGCTTTACTAGAGAAGAAATTTCCATGTATTTTAAATCAACGATAAAATTTTTATGTGATATAAAACAACATATTTTCCTTTGTTTCTATGTGGATTGATGAATCAAAATATGAATCCACTTATATTCCACTTCATGTTCTGTGAAAGTAGGCTTGCGTAAATAAGGAGGATAAACTAGTTAATGAAAACACAAAGGCATTATGGGAAACATGTGTAAGTATGAAATGATAGTAATTCATTATGCTTTATAGCAGTATTAAATAAAAATATCTATTAATTTTCATATTTTTTTATATGGTTTAGACACAATAATCAATAGTGACCATAGTGGAATAAAAACTACTTTTAGTATATTTGAAGAAATTAGAACAATATGGTTTTATTAGAGGATTAGGTTTTGGATTGTCTCCTCAAACATATTTCAAGAAGATAAAACTTCAAGAATATTCATATAAGATGATGAAATAATTGCATACAAAATTAGATTCTTTTTAAGATATTTTTGTCCGGTCTGGTTCGGTAGACCGATATATGAGAAAGGATTAAAGTGAACTGGTAGTGGAATAAAGATCCACACATGGAGAACCAAATGACCCTGCTAGCTTTGAGGCTAGTCATTCCCCTCAACTGAATACCTTACCCAAGGTAATCAATTTTTTCATTACTCTTTCTCCTAAATTTGAATCAAATAACTTCTGATAATTTTATATTACTAAAATTCCGTAGGATAAAATTGTATGTGATTTCTATCTGTCAACAACCACGTTTCACTTTGTTGTGAGGGGTATGGTGTATAATATCCTAGGAGACAAGCTACACCATAAATAACTTCCAAAAGATCACATAAGAGTGTGGATTTAGGTATCTTAGGAGCTGACCGCTAATTTTCCTTTTCCACTTGATGATCCATATATTACAATAGTTAGTGATGCTATTGGAACTTTCATAACATGGCCATCTAATCTTATAAAGATACATGAGGTATGCATTTAGCAAAAAAATTTATGAAAACATGTAATAGTTGATGAAAAAAGGTATAAAGTGAGGTATGGTATTAAAAATGGTTAAATCAATGGGAAAATGGAAGGTCGCATCAAGAAAATCTAGTAAATCGACCAAGAAATCAAAAGGACCTCTCGAGAGTTCCTTCTCCCTGTCAGTTACATAGAAACATTTATTATCATTACAACTACATGAAGATACCACATTTAGAGATAAAAATATTTCTTACATACCATATAAATAATAAATATATGTAACTTTCATGGCATACATAATTGGTCTCGAGTGTATAAATGAGATTCTCAAGTTTGACTGGCTGGGATTATCAGTTGTGAATACATACATAAGGTACATTTTTATTATATTTTTGTCTAAAAAATGATCTAATATATTAATTAAAGTTAATATCTATTAATATTTTCTATAGGTGTTTATATTACTATTATATAAAGGGAAAATCATGTGAATCATGATTTGGATTCATTAATTCCTGTATCATTTCTATGCAAGAAACTTCTTTGGATAAGAAATAAATTAATAAGAAGAAATATGATCTATACAATTCATTTGAGAAAAAATAATAGACGGTGATCTCTTTTTGATGCCTACAATGGAGAGGTAAAACTATACAATCTAATCACATAAAATATATTTTCATTTTTTTCATTTCTTATTTGTTTTTGTTTTTTTAGGCAGCACTGGATGTTGATCATAGTCAATATGGATACCCCAAATATTTATTTTTTGGATCCAATGCATGGATATCCAACAAACTTACCACACATGTTGTGTATTGTGAATATGTAATAAATTAAAATCGAAATTTTTCAGATAAATTTGAATTATATGTTTCAGTTAGTGTTTTAATAAGAATTTTGTTATGATAGGACAATCACTAAATATAGGCTACTTCATGGCATGAAATCAGTGACTGAACATAAAAAGCATCTGGATTACTTCAAATGGTAATATATTAAGGTATATATAGAAATATTTAACTATAAAAACATATTTCAAAACAATTTACTTATTTTGGTCAAAGTTTCTATAGTTTCTGAAGAAAGATAATGGAAATGATTATGGATATTATATTTACAAATTTATGAGAGAGATCATAAACCATGAAAATACCATCATCCCCAAAGAGGTAATTTCAAAAGGTAATTATGATTTCATTAAAAATATTTATTAATAGTTTTTTTGTCTATATTTTCTTAGTACCACCAAGATTTTCAACAACCTTCATACTCAAAAGAAGAAGTAAATTTTTTTAGATATGAATGGGTGGTGTACATGGTGTCAAAATGTTTTCCAACAACAAATTTTGGTGACTATCTGCTATGTTTGTGATCTAGTTTGGGCTATAACTTTAGAAATATATTCGGGGCATGAAGCATTAGTATCAGAATGCTTGTATGTTATTTTTTATTTGTTTCTCAAGGATAATTATAATGGAGGAAATAAATTTTTTTATAATTTATGTCCTAAAAACAATAAATTTGTTTGTAAATGGTAGAGACAGAGGTGGAGGTGGAGGCAGAGGTGGAGGATGAGATTAAGTGATGGCCTATAAATAATAAAATTTCTAGAAAATGAAGTAGAATTGGGATCATACCAAGATTTTATTTGAGAATAATTTTTGAAAAGCGTTCACTAAACTTGTCAATTAAGATAAGAACCATTGCACAGGTGTTTCAGGTTTCTTATTTAAAAAATGGAAGGACAGTTACTTACACCATGTCTACAGTCCTTTAATTTTCTTGAGGAGAAAGAGCCATCACAAGCATTAATGATCTCTCACTTTGTAGTTGTAAAGAAGATAAATTTAAAGAAAAACAATAATGAAACATTATAACCACAATAAATTCAAAATTTTTACATATACCTACCATATAAAAACCATCCATGAGTTATGTATTGGAGCCAATAGTCTCTTGAGAGTCATACAACACCAATCCAATCATCAAACGGGTATATAATCTAACTCAAATGTTTTTAATAAATATGTGTGTAATCAACCACTGAATCTATTAGGTTTATGAGAAAACTATTTGAGGATAACCAGCATTGAGAGATCGTGGTCATCAAGGAGGGTTGGTGTCAAAGGAAATATGTCATAAAATGAAAAGAAACTTCTTTATAAAGAAATCCCTAAAAATGGAAAACCTAATTCAAATGAAATCATGAATAATTAAAAATACAAACAAATACCCATTTGAATAAGAATCTGGTAGCTCAATCCAAAACCTAGAAAAAAATTAAAATACAAATTTTCATCAACTGAATCATGAATTTTTATAAAAGAATAATACAGTGGTTTCACTTTGGTGGGTGGTGGAATTATTTGATCTATTAAATCATCAATTACATTCATGATATAATATAAAAAATTCCTTTTAAATCCATACAAGTAACACATAAAGTTTACATTAGTGAAATGGACTGACTAAAACTTATTATTTTGAATGAACATGATGTGAAATTAAATCATCCCACCATTATATCAAATAAAATCTCACAATAATTACATGAGTAGAGGCATTTAACCTATCCTTGTTATGCATAGAGATACTTGTTCAATGACTCAAAATCAAAAAACATGTCCATTGGTTCATCACTAATATGCATGTGCATATTCATTATGTAAAATTATCCATGTTAACAATCTCATTAATAAAAAAATCATCATCATTCTAAAAAAAATACATGATAATAGGGATATTCTCATTTTGATGAACAAATAATGATGATGTTATGTTAGAGTTTATCATCACCCAAAATATTGAAAAGGATATACTAATCTATAGCACAATCCTAGAAAACTTAATGAATACGCAAGATTTTAGTGTCATTTAGATACAACTAAGAAGGAAAATCTTTATATATGAGTTTTATACCAACCCCAAAGGATGAACTTTTTTGTGGTAATTTTGTGTAATATATGGATGTTATGTTATTTTAAAGTGGTAATATATATCATGTTGTTGGGATTGAGCTTCTAAAATATTTTCTTTTAGGGTCATGTAAGATTAACTAAATTCCTTGTATTTTAGTTTCATATGATCAAGAATAATTATATTATAGTTTAATGATATATAACTGAAACAAATTGCCTTTTAGTTGATTTTATCATCATTTTATCTAATTTTTTTAGTTAATTTCTTCATCATTTTTATCTAATACTTATTTTTTAAATTTTCATAGAGATCATGAAGAAATTATTTCAGCAACAAGGATGATTCACTCCTTTACTATGATCATGAAAAGGTGAATTCCTACTGATTATTTAGTTAATTTTTTCACCATTATATCATTATTTTTAAGTTAATTTACTTATAATTTTTATCTAATAATTATTTATTTTTTTCACAGATCTTTTATGAAGTCATATTTTTCCTTCAGCCATCTGTAGCAAGCCAAAAAAGAGATAACATGTTGCTTTTAGGTGAGTAATTTTAGGTAGTATGGGGCTTCTTATTCCATCCAAATAGACCATTTCATTCTTTTCTAGCTTGATACAGATGGTTTAAGGAAAAATATTACTTCCCAAAAGATTTGGGAAAAAATTAATAATTATTAAATAAAAATTATAAGTAAATTAACTTAAAAATAGTAGAAAAAATGGTGAAAATTAACTAAATAAGTAGTAGGAATTCATCTTTTTGAGTTGGGGTGGTTTGTTTGAAGTTTCCCATGATCATGATAGATTATATTTCGAGGATGAAACTGAGATAATGACAACAATTAAATGGTTCAAGAATGTATACAACCATTGTGAAAAGGTGAATTCATACTACTTATTTAATTAATATTGTCATTATTTTATATATTATTTGTAATTTAATTTCCTTATCATTTTTCTCTAATAATTGTTTTTCACTAATATTTTAAGAAGTCTTATTTTTATTTCAACTATCAAAAATAAGCCAAAAAAGAGTAAGAATGTTCTTTTTTATGGAAGAGGAAACCCCATGATGCCTAAAAACTGAAGTGTTTTAGGGAGAATTAGGTTTCTCTTCCATCATAATGAGACATGTTCTCTATTTTTGGGATTTTTTTATACAGTTTAAAGCAAAAACATTATCTCATACTCAATAAGTTGTACCTCAATCTGATACGCAGTGCACTCGATATGACTCTAATTGTAAGTTTTTAGTTTATAATTTACATTTTAGTTAAAAACATGTATCGCATACTCAAAATCGATAAAACACATTAATATTATTTTGATACTTTAAGTCATCAATCCAAAATTAATTTTTGATGTGTATGAATTAGATGACATCAATCTGATGTACGGTGTGTCTGGTATGACTCCAAGTGTGTATTTTAATTTAAAATTGACATTGATTTTAGTAAAAAGAACAAATGACATACTAAAAACTAAAAAAACAATTTCAGATTGTTTTTATTCTTTAGTAAAATGATCCTTAAGTTATTTCTGATGTGTAGGAATCAACCACACCTCAATATGTTGCATGGTGTTTCTGGTATGACTCCAAGTGTGTCTTTTTATTTAAGATTGACATTAATTTTAGTAAAAAAGACAAGTGAGGTACTAAAAACTGATAAAATTAATTCAGATTATTTTTATACTTTATTAAAATGATCCATAAGTAATTTAGTACATATAAGAATAAATTTCACTTCAATCTAACGCACTGTGTGATCGATATGACTCAAAGTGTGTTTTTTTATTTAAATTTGACATTAATTTTAGTAAAAAAGGCAAGTGACATACTCAAAACCAAGAAAACACATTTATATTGTTTTTATACTTTAGTTCAACATTTCATACATCATTTTTGACATGCATTAATTAGCCACACCTCAATCTGATACAATATATACTCGATATGACTCAAAGTGTCCGTTATCGGTTTAAAATTAACATTTTTGTTAAAAAAGTGTCACTCATTGAAAGATAATAAAATGTTCTCACATTTTCTTTATAATTTATTAAAATTATTGATAATTCATTTTTGGCATGTAGGAATTAGTCTCACATCAAACCGACACATGATGTGACTGTTCTGTCTCAAAGTGTGTGTTTCCAGTTTAAAATTACATTTTAGTAAAAAAAACAACATACTGGAAAACCTATAAAACACATTCAGATTGTTTTTATACTTTAGTAAAATGATACATGATTTATTTTTGACATGTAGGAATCATCTGTACCTCAAATAGACTCATGGTGTGAAAGTTATGGCTCCAAGTGCATCTTTTTATTTAAAATTGACATTAATTTTAGTAAAAAGGACATCTGACCTACTCAAAACCAAGTAAATGCATTCAGATTATTTTGATACTTTAGTAAAATGATCCATAAGTCATTTTTAATGTGTAATAATTATCTCCACCTCAATATGATACACCTTGTTCACGATATGACTAAAAGTGTGTTATTAGTTTAAAATTGACATTTTAGTTCAAAAAGTTCCACTCACTAAAAACCAAGAAAACACCCTCATATTGTCTTGATGATTTATTAAAATTATTCATAAGTCATTTATGACATGTAGGAATTAGTCTCACATAAAACCAACACACGATGGGACTGGTATGACTCAAAGTGTGTGTTTCCAGTTTAAAATAAAATTTTAGTAAAAAAACACAAGTGACGTATTCAAAACATAGAAAATTAATTAGGATTATTTTGATACTCAAGTAAAATGATCCATAAGTAATTTGGAATTTTTATAAATCATTTTAACCTCAACCTGATGTGTGGTGTGACCAGTATGACTCTAAGTATGTCTTTTTATTTAAAATTGACATTAATTTTAGTAAAAAGGACAACTGACCTACTCAAAACTGAGCAAACACATTCAAATTATTTTGATACTTTATTAAAATGATCCATATATTATTTTTGATATTTATTAATCATCTGCACCTCAATACAATACACGATATTCTCGGTATGACTCAAAGTGTCTGTTATCGGTTTAAAATTGACATTTTAGTTCAAAAAGTGTCACTCATTGAAAACTGAGAAAATGTGATCATGTTATCTTGATAATTTAGGAAAATTATACATAATTCATTTTTGACATGCAGGAATCAGTCTCATATAAAACTGACATGCGATGTGACTGTCATGACTCAAAGTGCATGTTTTCAATTTAAAATGACATTTTATTAAAAAACACAAGTTACGTACTCAAAAGTAAGTAAAAACATTAGTATTATTTTTATACTTTAATAAAATGGTTCATAATTCATTTGGGATGTTTAGAAATCAGTCATACCACAAGATTTCACATGGTGTGATTGGTATAACTCCAAGTGTGCCTTTTTATTTAAAATTGATATTAATTTTATCTGATATTACTTAATTTTTTTTCCTTATCATTTTTATCTTATAATTATTTAGTTAATTTTCATAGAGATAATGCTTGAAGATGAATAAGAAATGGTGTGACATGAAATAACTAACCACAACTCAATCCAATACACAGTGTTTGTGGTATGACTCAAAGTTTTTTTTAATTCACACTTTCTATTTAATTTATTTCTTTATATTATTACTAACATAAGAATTGTTTTCTTATACAAGTGTGTTTTTTTCTCAAGAAGGGGTGGTTTGTTCAGAAATAGTATGATTTGGGGTTAGGTTCAAAATAATAAGGAAAATTTATGTTTTTTAATGCATGTGATCATTTATAATTACTCATGTAATTGTATAAACAAATGTTTGAAATGTATATAATATAGTGGTATTTCTTGTATTTGTATTGTAAATTTTTCTTTATTTATAACCTATATATGTACCTAATTTTTCTATTTCTGGTATTGTTTTTGGTGTTGTAGTGTACTATTACATCACACTACAGTATTCCCCTCTATCAGTGCTAATAAATGCATTGATAAAGGAAAACTTTATTAGTGCTTGTAAAATCACTGATAAAGTACCCATTTATCAGTGCTAAATAAAAGAATTGATAAAATCCTAGATCTTTTAATCACGTTAAGGTATTCAATGATTTTCTAGCACTGATAAAGGCCAATTTTAGCACTACTAAAGGCATGTTTTGTACTAGTGTGTGGGTTGTTGTGCATACAAGTACATGTGTTTTATTGATATTATTTTGATTTAGGTATTAAGGTGGTAAATTGAGTATGTGTTGCTAAAATCGACCCCTTAAAGAGTAAATATGGGTGAATTGGTTTGGGTATGATGAAACCATAGCTTGTAGTGTGTCTTGAGGTAGGACTATCCACCTTGTGTTGTTTTTTATAGGATGAGTTATCCTAGTCTAATGGGGGAATCAATGAGCTTGTAGGATGGAATATGGGTATGGGTGTTGACCTCCATCAAACCTGAAGGTGTGGACAAGTGGGCATGGCTAGTATGA
The DNA here is from genome assembly GCA_963277665.1 of Viscum album. Classification (NCBI taxonomy): domain Eukaryota; kingdom Viridiplantae; phylum Streptophyta; class Magnoliopsida; order Santalales; family Viscaceae; genus Viscum; species Viscum album. The sequence goes on from OY728123.1 coordinate 1,387,643,454, forward strand.
GAATCTTGTCATGGGATGAGTTAAGGAATGGAAAAGGGGACACTTCCATATAGTTTATGATGCGGGGTGGCATGCTATAGCATGAATTGACCCCGATGGATTGAGTATTGGTTCTTGGTGACCCTATTTTCAGTTTTATGTGTTATTATGTGTGGCTCATCCATGGGGACTTGACTTTGAGGAGGCGTGGGTTTGGCTTTCATGGGAGGTTGGCTATATTTTTTCCTTCTTTGACCGTTTCCTGAGATTCTTAGGTCACATGTGACTCAACCATGGGACCTACCTTGATGAGGGTGTGGTTCAAATTTCATGTGTGTCAAGATATGTCACAACCCAAACCCACCAAAGATACTACAATGAAGGGAGAGAGATAATGAACCTCGATTCCTGCCTCCAGTAGGCCTTGGGTTGGCGACTAGAACTGAGGGTATAAAAATATCATAAAATGGGAAGCATTTCACTCTATAATAATATTTGATCGGGAAATAGGATGAATCAACCATAATAAAATCCATGACATAATATAAAAATAAATCCAAAACCATCCCATAATTCATGTATAAATAAAACAGATACAAATAAAAGTCTTCAAAATAAAATACCCAAAAGTAAATTTAAGGTAACAACGCAACAACTATCCAAAAGGCCAAGCTAGTAATGTCCATAATAGTCCAAGTAGTCCTCCTTGAAACCTAAAAATGAGTTTTATATACATAGGGTGAGCATACAAGTATACTTAGTAGGAAAACCAAAGTATCTCATGCACATGTGAAAGAAGAATACTAATGAACCCATGAGAAAAACAGCATAACCAACAACACCTAAACAGGCCAACTATCTAATCCCAACCATACCAAGGCATGATCACCAAATTATGCAAGCCAAGTATAATAACATAATAAGAATCATTTCGATAAAGGGTAAACCACGCCACTTTCCCACTGGGATACCACTCTCTCACCCCAACGTCATATGTCCTGGTGCTCCCATCTCTTCTGTATAACATATCACAAGCCACCACCCCATAGCACGGTCACAACACATCTCACCCGTAGACACCTGGGAAATCACACCACATCCACTAACATAACCAAAGTAGTAGGGTATAATGAAAATAAAGTAAATCAACTTAATTCTCTCCTCATACCATGAAAGACCCCACCATAATCCTCCCCACAGCATGGTCAAATCACATCTCACCTACAAACACCCAGACTATCACCACTCACCTTCCCACAACACAGTCATATCACATCTCACTCATGAACACCTGGGACATCACCTAGTTCACTATCAGACCTCTGTCCATCATAGACTATTCATATCAACTCTCCTAGAAGAAAGATCGGGAAAGAGAAGGTAGCATCCATCTATCTATCCTCTTCTTTGAGATGTTGAAAAAAACACCCCCCATGTGAATATATGGGTGTCGGCATGTCATAATTAATGCATGTAGGATGAATATAAAAATCACAAGGAACATAAAAATTATATATATATATATTCACACACAAGTACAACCTATGAGTTCACAACAAAATACTAACCAACTCACAACACCGCCACTTTCACTACTACCACTAAATACACAACACCACACAAGCCAAAAGTTATATCTCACACTACCATCCAATTTAATTATTCCATATCAAAAATCTCATATTTAAATATTAACCATTTCAACCACAAATCCTGTTATTAATTTATTCATTCATTTTCCATTTACATCCAATTAACCAAATAATCTCATTCCATTTCAATCATTATTAACCAATTCCATTACTGCCCAGGCAACTAACACGACACATCACAACATAGCATAAACAAACAGCATATAAACCTTTCCAATCCAACCAACCTCACATCACCACAATCTTAGAGCCAAATAACATAAAACATTCCCTGATTTTCACCCCCACAGCATGACCAAACAAACCCATCTCCTTGCCTCCCCACAGCACGGCTAAACAAACCCATCTTCTCTATATGACACAACCAAAAATCACTACTACACATCACATCCACACATCACAACACATCACAAACCATTTTAAAAATTTAGTAAGGTGATTTTTATCAATTCCAATTCTTTATTTTAGGGGCATTATCACACAAGCCATAAATTTTGTGGCAACCATTTTATTAGTCAAATATAAGTGGATAACCAATTTTCATTTTAGGGGGACATCACAAAAACTACACAATAAGGGCTCCACAACACATATCAAACTAGTGAAAAGAAACCCAACGGAAAAAATTTTTAGAAAGGCATAAAGAATGGGAAATCACAATATCAAGATAGTAACAAAAGTTGTAAAAATAGGCAATTAAAACCCCCTTCCCTTATTATATTCAATTAACCATTTAATTATCTTGATTAGGCTAGAGAAAACAATCTTCCCAAAGATAAATAAGAGAAAAAACCTCTTGTATGATACACAAGATGAGAAATGAGGGATTTCATACCTCAAATAAGTTTTACCAACTTTCTACACATTGTAGGATGAATAAAAAATTCCCGCAAACCACAACTGCATGTAAAACCCACGTATCAACCTATACCATATCAATCGTCCATCAAAACGCAATCCACACACACCCAAAACCAAAAATGAACCATAATAGTGGATATCAAGAGAATAATGGAAGGAAACACATAGGTAATATAGGAGAAATCATCATGGATTTCCCATAGGAATCCACCAGAACCAAGTATCGAAGTAGGAGAAGGAGGGCTAAAAGATCCTCCAAAATAACCTAGGGATCACTCAAAAACAAGAGAGGGGGTATGACCAAATGGATGGGGAAACTATCAAACAAGGGTTAAAACTTGAAATTTTACCCCTTTCATGCCATAAATTCCATGGGGATTCCCCAAAATTACAACTTCCAGTGAATTTCATATTTCATCGGCTCGAATTAATTACATGTCATTAATCACTTTCATGATGTGAATTCTTTTCAAAAATTTCCTCCAATTCCACACAAAAACTATGAAACCAGTAGACTACATAAGCTATGAACCTCTAACTCATGACGTGAAATTGGTTCACATCGTGAACCACTTGGTGCAACACTCCTACAGCTCCAGACTCACCAAAAACTCCTAGAACCTCCCCCGAACACCTCTAACCCCCAAAACCAGAAAATTAATGGGTTAGGAAGGTACAGTCCATTACAACATATGCCTCTCAAAAAATTATCATCCTTAAAAATCAAAACCAAACCTGAATAAAAGAAGGGATTCTGAACAACCACCCTACAAGATACCTCTCATGGTTCTCATTACACCTCAAATGCTACCATCATCCAAACATGCCAAACTAAACACCCACAAAACACATCACACAACCACATCACTATGAAACCACATCACCACCTCTTACTGATCACAACACCATGTCATTCAGTACCATCCACAAGCTTCCACATCCCCACAAAACCACTACACAACCATCACAACCTCCACACATCCCAAACCAGCAATTGAAACAAGCAACAAACAGCACTACCCTGAACACATGAATTATATAATTCCATCCTCCATGTCAAAGTATTATCCACTTTGGGTGGAACTAACTTTACCACACAGGTTTAATTGTATTGTAGTAAAATGCATCTTGAATAGGAATAAGGTACTCCCCTTCTCATATGTCAGAGTTTTATCACACATCATAAATCAAGAAGAACAAGAAATCTAAAAAAATAGTAAGATCCAAACATCACATCCCAGAGAAAAATAGAACAAAGAAAAACTCAAAACAACTCTGGGTACTGGGAACACATATGCATCTCTCACTCCCAATTACTCTTCTCCAGACCACCATGCCTCCACAACATACAAACCAAAGGAATGGTTTGTCCATTCATCACCTTCTCTTAATAGCCATGGATCTATACCAGATTGTCCATGAACGCCGTGTCATCATATATATTAAACTCTCCCCATTTTATGGCATGATATTCATCATGAAGAAACTGAAGAATCTGGGACACATGTAAGACATTGTAGATCCTTTCCAGTTATTGTGGAAATACTAACCAATATTCCACCTCGCCAAATCGCCCCAACACCTCAAATGGACCAACAAACCTGAAAGAAAGCTCGCTTACCCTACCAAACCTCAGCTTCCCACATCAAGGGGAGTCCTTCAGAAACACATGGTCCATAACCTCAAACTCTAAGGGCCTCCTTCTACAGTTGACATAAGACTTATGTCAGTATTTCACTACTTTTATCCTCTATTGAACCAACTGAACCATTTCTATCATGTTTTGCACCACATCAGGACAAAGAACTTCTACCACCCCAAACTTCATCCAACATAATGGAGAATGACATGGCCTCCTGTACAAAGACTCAAATAGAGCCACACTGATGGATGAGTGATAGATGTTATTATAAGAAAACTCAACCAAAGGAAAGTGTAGTACCCAAGATCAACCTAAGTCTAAAACAAAAGCCTTAAACATATCTTCCAGTATCTGGATAGTCCACTCTATTTTCCCATCTGTCTAAGGTTGGAAAGTGGTGCTAAGGAATAATTATTCCAAAATAATGATACAATCCCCTACAGAATCATGAGATAAAATTCATGTCCTAATTCAGGATAATGAACCTTAGAACTCCATGAAACCACACCACCTCATATATATACCTATTAGCCAAAGGATCCATGGTGATCAACTCTCCAATCACTAAGAAGTGAGACAATTTTGTCAACTGATCCATGATTACCCAGATAGCATCATAACCTCCCTGAGATCAGGGTAACCCTATGATGAAATCCATCAAGATTTCATCCCATTTCCACTTGTGATTATTCAAAGGCTACAAAAAACCACTGAAAAAACAATGCTCATCCATTACCTACTAAAAAAACCAGACATCAAGCTACAAACTCTGTCATTTCCCATTTCATCTCATGCCACCAAAACCGCATTCTCAAGATATGATACATATTTGTCACACCTAGATATACCACTAACGATGATCTATGAAAATCATGGATAACTCACATGTGCATCACTATCGGAATAAAAAACCTTCCCTAAAACAACATTCAGTTCTGACCATCCTCTAAATATCCCAATAAAGCATCACTATAGCCAATGTGATCATGCATCACCTCTGCCTCTAAGTCTCCCCACTGAGACTCCTCCACCTGTGACATCATAGAAGACCACACCATCATATAAAATAGGAAACCTTTTCCATCAGCCACCCTCACATCCAAGTTTAGGGCTACTAACTACTCCATTTCCCTCCAACCATCTCCAAATTCTTGAAAAACAACTTTCCATGACTTTCTTCTTAAAGAATCGACCATTATATCCCCCTTTCCTAAGGTTTAGGTGATCTCAAAATCATAATCCTAGAGAAACTCCATCCACATATATTACAGTAGATTTAGATCACACTAATAAAATATATATCTCAATCTCTTTTGATCCATTAAAACCACAAAGCACTCCCCAATGAGGTAATGTTGCCAGAACTTCAGTGAAAACATAACTCCTGTTTGCTTCATATCATGGGTGACATAGTTACACTCATGGGGACATAATTTCCTAGACTCGTATGGATAATTGCGCTCTATTGTATCAAGATTCATCCCAATCCTAGATTATAATCATCAAAAAAACACCTCAAACAACACACCCTACTCAGGAAAACAAAGCACCAGAGCACTAACCAAATTATCCTTTAAGTAATTGAACACTGTCTATAAATGATTAGTCCACACAAAATACTAGTCCTTCCTAGTCAACATGGTTTGTGGGGATTAAAATTGAGATAAATTAGCTACAAAACATTAATAATAGCCTAAAATACCAAGGAAATTGTAAACCTCCCCCATATTCTTAGGTGTTTCCCAAAAACAATTATCTCGACCTTTGATGGGTCCACTGTCACACCCTATTGAGATACCACATTCCCAAGGAAATGAAACTACAGTATCTAAAACTTACACTTGGATAGCTTCCCATAAAGTCGGTGGCATTGAAGAACCTGCATGAAAACTCTGAGATGATAGACATACTCCTCCTCTGAATTTGAATAGATCGATATGTCATCAAAACACAACTACAAACTAGTCCATGAATTCATGAAACATAGATTTAATGAGCCCTATGAACACAGAAGGTGTGTTCATGACACCAAATGGCATGAAAAAGAACTTGAAGTTCCCATACCTACATCTGAAGGCAGTCTTCAGGATATCACCCTCCTTCACCCTCAACAAGTGATACCCAAACTGCAGATCAACCTTAGAAAACCAACTATCCCCTCTCTACTAGTCAAAAAGATCATTTATCCTTATAAGAGCATAAAAATTCTTGATTTTAACTTGGTTTAACCTCTAGTAGTCGATACACAACCTCAAAATATCATCAAAATTCTTGGAGAACAACATTAGACCACCCCCATGATAACACACTAGGTCGGATGAAACCCTTATCCATCCGATAATATATTTAAATCCTCAACTCCCACAACTTTGAGGGTGTCATCCAATAAATATCCATTGAAATCGAAGAAGCATTGGGTTGTAGATATATCTCAAACTCAACATCACATCAAGAGGGTAGTGTCATATCCTACTTAGGAAAAACATACAAAAATTCTCTGACAACCCTAGGATCCTCCTCCACACCAGTGCCCACTGATTCCATGAACAACCTATAAATCAAGGAAAGAAGTTGATCCATACATCTACTACCCACCTGAAAACTTCTCTCACCAATGAAAACTACACGCTAGTCATCCACATCTGAGAACACAACACTCCTCAGGAAACATTTGATAAAAACATGCATATAATACAATAAGTCGATGCTAAGGATGACACTATATGACTACATATGAACAAATAAAAGATATCAATGAGACTAACATGGCCCCATCATCATCCAACACCCCTGATGCACATCAAACAAGTTGGTCTAGCTTCCAACTAGCATAGTCAACATTAGGGGCATGGGAAGCCTCTCTATGTCTAGTCTTGTAGAATGGACTAGATCAGGTGAAATAAAGGAGTGTGAATCTCTTGAATAAAACAAGGCACAAATGAGGGTAAATGAAAAGTTGAGTATACTTTGAATTATCTATAGACCCTATAGAACTGTCACCTCTACTACCTACAACTGACCATTCCTAGCTTCTATTCCTCTCTACTAATGGCCTCATCCATGAACACATTCAAGTTGAGGTCCCTAAACTCAAGAAACATCATGAGGTTGGCCTCTACCTGCTCTATCCCCTCTTGGTGGAGCATAAACCTACTACCTTTGCTACTGAAATGAACTCGTTGGAAACTGTTGTTGAGGATAGAACTGAACATGACTGTCTCCACCAAACTAAGCTTGAATAATTGTTGGGAACTGGTTTTGGCAATGTCCACAAATCCCATAGACAAAACACACTATACCCAAGCCCCAAAGAAAAACATGAAAAACACTAGCCCTAGAAGGCTAGAAATAAAGCTACTATAGTCAAATCCCTACCGGTAAAAACATCAAATTTCATGGTGCTTGAGACCTGCTACTAATAACCCTTCTCCTCGAGTAATGAAAGGTGTTGTTGTGGATTCTCTCAAATGATGCATAATTTTTTACTTCTTAGGTGCATTAGAGTGGCTGACCATGGTCATATCTCAAAGGAGAGAGTAATTTAAAACAACATATTAAAATTATTTTGAAAATAAAATAAAATAACAAAAAAACACTACTTGAAAGTATGGTAGGTGATTATATTTTATAAAACTAAAATAAGTATGTCAGAAGAAGATTGTATTTTTTCCATTTTGTTTTTTAAATGAGATTGGGAAAACACGATGAGAATATTTTTTTTGGAAAACTATTTTTAGAAATCATAATTGATCTAACTATACCTATTCAATTACTTATTAATAATTATCATTTAAATTAATATTCAATTAATTATGATCCCCTAATTTTTTAACCCCCAAACTATACAAGAATTAACTTTTCCACAAAGATGAAGTGAATTAAACCCTAGGCTAGCTTCAAAACATGAAATTGTAGCACCCTGATTTGATTTTAATTATAAGGATAACTTATGGTCAGTGGTAAATTATGGAATATATCTATTCTGTAAATAAGGATAATTTGAGTTTATGGATTATATTTTAACTCTAAAAATTTATCTCGTGTAGTTTTGTTTTACCGATTAAGATTTCCCTCTCACAATTTACACAAATATCAACCTCACGTATTTTTGTAACTCAATTAGAGGATCATATTATGTGAATTACAAAATATCTTAATTCAAAATAATTAAATTAATAAGGTAGGATATAGATTTATTACTAAGAAAGCTACTCTTCCATGGGTGGTGTAGTCATCGTAGAAACAAATTGCATTTGCAAAGGTTCAAAATGGGTATAACCCAATAAAGTTTCTACTCATGAGTTACAACCCAAAGAATTGAATTAAATAAGAATTAAATTGAAAAAAATAGAAGAAATGTAATAGAAACTAAGAATTATATTGCAAGAATAAAAACATTACAGCAAAGAAGAGGAAAAGAATATCATTTTGGAGGAGATCCTAGATTGATAGCTTCCCTACTCCAATGTTGAATTCAAATGGAAAGGTTCCACTTCTCCTATACTCACAATCCTAAAAGTCATTTCCAAACCCCTCAAAATGAGAAAAATACATATTTATAGAGTGGAGGGGAGGCTAGGTTATAAGATGTTTCAAGTGTAAATGGGGAAATTTGACCAAATAATTTAATCCAATATGCACTGAATGTTTGGATTAAAAAACACATGAATCATCTATACTTAAAGAATAATGATTCGTGAGAAATTGGGTTATCTATATCCTATCAAAATTTGGTCTCAATAAAAGCCTGGAAGAAGAAGTTATAGCCCAAATACTGAACTGGTGTCCAATCTGGCGAGTCCATCCCATATTTAACTTCATGGCCCTTTTACTCTAATCAAAAGCATGATTTAGCTCTCATGTCCTGAATGAAAGTTGTATCCCATTAATTTATTATCACATTTAAAAAAAATAAGTTCAAATAATATACAAAAAATATTTATGGGTAAAATACTGTTGTGTAGTTTAAAAGGAAAAACTGGAATTTTCATCAAATTTTCAACTGAATGATCTAATCCAAAATATTTTATAAATAAACATATTTAACATAATGTGAGTAAATTATGTCATTTATTATCAATAAAATATTTAATAAAATTGTGTTTTATCAACTCCCCCACACTTACCCTTTTTCACTCCTAGGCAAAACCTCATATCATATGTTCCAAAAAAAATGTGACAATATATTCATGTTCTTATTTCTCAATCCACAGTGGAAACATAACCAAAGTAATAATCCCATCAAGAGTCAATATTAATAAATTTTAAAGTTATTGTCTCATAAATTATATCAAAATAAAATTTAGTGAGATTAATGACACTAATCATAGAGAAATAAGTTATGGGTCCACCATGTCATTAATTCCCCGCGTGTGTGTGTGCCAACCATTTCTAGTTCATATCTCCAACCTTTATTCAGTAAATTCGGGTCAAGTAAAATAATTATTTTTACTTGGTATCATTCATCGAACCTGTTTTACATTTCTTTGTAATAAAATTTCAATACCCACTCACTTAATCATTCCCAAAAGTCAAAACCTAAGCTTCTGACCTAGATATCCCCACGTGTTGTACATTTGATCACACCCCTCTTTATTAATTTTTTTATTTTATTTTTTTTATTTTTTATTTTTTTGAGGGTGTACAAATATCGGATATCGGGTACACACACATAATCCAATTCGTTACAGTAATGAAATTGATCAAAATAGAAATTAATGTATGGACCAACTATTGATATAAATTAATTTTTTTACCTAACTTGGAAATACCTTCAATTGAGTAAGAAAAATTTCACTAGTCATGGTTGCGTGAAAAGTTGATTGGAGAAATAAATGACACAATTTACCATGAATAAATATCCTAAGTAATGGTGTCATAATCTAAAAGGTTTTATAATGACATAACCAATCATATCATCGATGACTTATATTTTTATATAAATAATCCCTTAATAATGAAATATTGCTCATTATTATCATGCCACCAATTAATTTTAAAAACATTCATTTACTGTATATTCCATATCTAAATGATCATGTTATATGGTGTGTGTTTTTACCTTTTTTTGTTTGTTTTTTTAAAATTAATACAAAATACACACACACAAACACACAAATGAAAAACCTAGAGAAGCTACCCCAAAATGTTGTCCCCTCCCCAACACTTAAAATATTTCATTTTCCTCAATGTGAACCTATGAGATGATATTTTCACATGAAATGTAGAATTTTAAATAGGACAAGTAATATAAAAGTGAAATGGTTAGGAACAGCCTGAAATTCTCAAGTGATGATGGGGTCATACAGTGTGATGAAATCAACTACATCAGCAGGAAGTCCCTCAATGTATTACTTAAAATGTTTCACATTGGATGTAAAGCTCCTTTTTATGTCCTCTTGTTTAATATCCACTGCACCATAAGGTAAAAAATTAGATACAACATGAGGACCTAACCATCTGGAATGCAACTAACAGGGCATCAGCTTCAGCCGTGAACTATATAGGAATTTCTCCCCAACATGAAACTTAATTTTTTGGATCATTACATCATGATATGATTTTTATCTTTCCTTTTAGATACTTTAGTTATCATATGATGATAATAAAATCTCCTCAAGATGTTGAATTTCTAGCTTCCTTTGAATTCCATCTTGGGCCAAATCTATGTTGCATTTCTTTATATCCCAATATGCCCAATGCTCGACCTCCATAGGGAGATGACAGGATTTCCCAAAAACAATCTGAAATGGGTACATACTTATGGGAGTTTTTTATGTTGTCCTATAAGCCCAAATCGCATCATCCAATCACTTTCTCCAATCCTTCCTATTTGGATGCACGGTTTTATATAAAATTTGTTTCAAATCCTAATTTGAAACCTTAGCCTAGATATTTGTTTGGGTGTGGTATGATGTTGATGTTTTGTGTCACAACATACTTTCTAAGGAGGGAATCCAAATTTTGATTGAAAAAGTGTGTCCCTTGGTCACTGATGATGGCCTTTGGTACTATAAACCTGCAAAAAAAATAATCCTTGAAAAATCCACTACAATATGAGAATCATCAGTCTTGGTGACCTTAGACTCCACCCATTTTTTAACATAATCAATAGAAACTAAAATATAAAAAAAGATGAACTTGGAAAAGGACCCATAAAATCAATTCCCCATACATAAAAAATCTCACATAATAATATTGGTTGTTGGGGCATCTCGTGTCTTCTCAAAATGTTTCTAGTGTGTTGGCAACATGAGCATGAATTACAAAACACACGAGCATCATGGAATAATCTAGGCTAATATAATCCAGATTCTAAGACTTTTCTAGCTGTCTGTTGTGGTCCAAAGTATCATCCACATGAAAGTGTATGATATAAATTCATAATAGACTCAAACTCATGATCAAGAACACACCTCCTAATAACTTGATCAATACACATGCGCCATAGGTAGGGATTATCCCACGCATAAACCCTAAATCAGAAAACCAAGGATGTGTACCTGAGATTGCATAAAGATGATCATCAGGAAAAGTGTCCCAAAGTTGTACCTAGTTCAAAGTGTCAGCATCTAGTGTGTGAGTAATCCTAATCATGTAGTCTTCCACCAAGTTTTATAACCCCTTCTTATCCTTTATATCAATATCTAATTATTGAAAAAGGAGAATCCATTGGATAAGTTTGGGATTTACTTTTGGCTTCTTCAAGAGGTACCTCAGAGTTGCATGGTCAGAAAAAACAACTACTTTATAACCTAATAAATATAAAAAGAATTTATCTAGAGCAAATATGATAGTAAGAAACTCATTTTCTATGGTTGTGTAGTTTTATTGGGTTGAATCCAATGTCCTCAAAATGTAGGTAAACACATGTGAACATCCCTCCACCCTTTGTAGTAATGTATCTCCAACTATAAAGTTTAAAGCATCACCCATAATATCAAATGGAATGTCCCTCCATAGGGGATGTATGATCGTGGTTAGACACTTATTAATCTCATCAAATGATACCTTGTATGAATCATCAAAAATGAATTCAATATATTTTTTAACAAATCTAGATAAGGGTGGAGCGATCTTACTAAAATATCAGATGAAGCGTCAATAAAAGTCTATATTCCCTAAGAATGATCTAACATCACATACACATGAAGGATATGGAAAGGATGAAATAATATCTACATTAGATCTATCAACCTTTGTTCTAGGTTTTGAAACTAAATTCCCTAAGACAATGTCATGCTCTACCATAAAATGACACTTTTCAAAGTTCAAAACCAAATTCTTCTCTATACAATGATTCAACACCTTTCCTAAACTAAAGATACATTCATTAAATGAAGACCCATACACTGTAAAATCATCAATAAACACCTCCATGAAGGTCTCAATGAAATCTGAAAAAATACTCAATGTGCATATATGGAAGGTACCTAGGGCATTGAAAAGTCCAAATGGCATCCTTTAGTGGGAAAATATACTGAATGTACAAGTAAATTTTGTCTTCTCCTGATCCTATAAAGCTATATGAACCTAAAAATATCCAAAAAAATCCATCCAAGAAATAGCAGCATATCTTCCCAGATAGTCTCTCAATTATTTGATCAATAAATGGGAGGGGAAAATGTTCCTTGTGAGTGGATTGATTTAGTTTCCTATAATCAATACACACACCAACTATTTTTTACCCTCATTAGAACTAAATACCCTATCTCATTTATAACAATAGTGACACCACTTTTCTTAGGAACGTCCTAAATAGGACTCACCCACTGGGAATCTGAATGGGATAAATTATACCAGCCTCAAGAAATTTTTCAAATTCTTTTTTAACAACTTCCAGAAGAGTTGGATTCAGTATCCTTTGTGGCTACATAACTGGTTTATCCCTATCCTCCAAAATAATCCTATACATGCAAATAAAGGGGCTAATACCACATATGTCATCCAAGGTCCACATGATTTCCCTAATGTTCTCCCTCAAAATATTCAAAAAAAATATTCATGTTCAAAAGGGATATTTTAAGCAATGATAACAGGTAATCTCTCACCACTCAACAAGTATTAGTATTTGAGATTTTGTGGCAATGGCTTGAGTTCCAATAAAGGGGGTGTTGTATGGATGGAGATATTGAAGGAACTGAAATATGTGAACAATGAACATCAATATCAGAATAGAAATCATCAAAATCAGAGAATAATGCATCAAATCCATCATCATACTCAACGTCCATGTCATAATCAAAGTGAACATAGTCAAAATTAGAATATGAATCCACATCAAAATCAAATCCAAGAGAGGTTTTTGCATCATAAACATGTGTGGAAACACACTTGACGTCAAACTAGAACCAATGCTCATAATCTATCTAAGCATGAGACAATTAAATTCCATTGGGTTTTTACTTGGGGCTTCGAAATGGGAGATAAAAATTCAGAATGGTCCTCTAAGGGGTACTTCATGGATTCTAGGACATTAAATATCACAACTTCATCTCCAAACTCCATGGAAAGTGTACCCTAATAGATATTTATGATCGTTTTTGTAGTTTTGAGGAAGGACCTACCTAAGATAGTGCGAGCATGAGAATTTACTTGATCATCCTCCATGTTAAGAATGTAGAAATCTGATAGAAAGATCATGTCTCTTACCTGAACAAGTACATCCTCAAGGAATCCCACTGGATTCAATGTATCTCTATTCACCAATTGCATTGCTACTCTCGTTATCTTCAACTCACCAACCTATAAATAAGATAATACATAGTGAGGCATCACATTTATGGAAGCTCCCAAATTAGATAAAGCATCAGAAAATTGTAACTCCCCTATGGTGCATGGGATGGTGAATGTTCCTAAATCCTTTCACTTTGTTGGAATTGCTTGAGTTAGTGTAATGAATACTGACACATTCCTTTAAATATTGATCCTCTCATTTCTCTTGATCCCTATTTGATTGGTACAAAGTTATTTTAATAATTTTACATACCTTGGGATTTACTTAATGGATTCAAGTAGAGGGATATTGATCTTAACACACTTGAATGTATCCATAACCTCTTTTTCCATCTCCACTTCATCCATATTCTTGGTTTGAAAAACTCTATTTAGAAAGTAAAGGGGTTTAGGGGGATCATTGTCAATCTTTTTTTTACCTTTATCTTTCTCCTTGGGCTGCTCATCAGTTGGTCTTAAATGGAGCTTCTCCATAGTTGAGGTGAATACCAATGGAATGGTAGGTACACATGTATCAATAGTTTGCTTCCTTCTTATCAATGTGATGGCATGGACATTACCCTAGGGATTTGGAGTATTTTTATAAGGAATATTTTCATAGTTTTTACTTACTAGTTCATGGAGTGCGATGGAAATCTGGATCATTTGTGTCTTCAACTCCCTCAACTTTGAACTTTGAATCTTCAAATAATTATGTTGATTAAAAACAATTTGTTTCAAAATATCATTAGTGTTAGAATCTACCTATGGTTGGGAATTACCTTTTTTTGGATTTTTGATTCTTGAGATTTAAATCTCCTTTGGAGTTGTTGGAAACCCTGTTGGTAAGGCGGAGGCTGCTAGAAATTTTATTGAAAAGGGGGTCATTATTATTGTCTTGAGAAATACCTCATGTCCTACTAATCCTTCCATACTTGTTTGTATATTTGTGTAAAGTAATCATACTTCTTCTAGGGATGTGTTTTTTGTTGTTGCTGATATGGTCTCCCAGGGAATATTATTTCGCAATCCTCAATTTATTTTAGTTGGGGGGAATAATCAGTTGGGTGGTCTATTTCAATGAAAATACCACAATACCTCATAGAAGTGGGTTGGTATGTCTTTTGATCCAAATAAATCCACCTCACCATATTGTTCAATTATTCTAACTTAGTATCAATCAAATGATTTTCAATAGAATAAGGACTTACCTAATGTACTCCTCTAACATGTGGTGTACCTCGATCACCAAATTGTTGGGAGTTTTGTGTCATATTGTCAATAAATGAACGTGTAGTTGTTTTTGTTTTGTCAAACAATGCCTATATAGATGAGGAATCCACCATACTCCTCTTCATATGCATGAGGCCTTCGTAAAATTATTGGATTAGTAATTTCTCACTAATTTGGTGATGTGGGCAGCTTGCACACAGCTTCTTGAATCGCTCCCAGTACTCATACATTGAATCCCCTTGGGATTTCTTTATTCCTAAGATATCTTTTTGAATGGAATTATTCCTTGATGCTGGAAAAAATCTCTATAAGAAAATATGTTTCAAATCATTCCAACAAGTTACATCTTTGGGTTGTAAATAATACATCCAATCTTATGCAGTTCCATCAAGTGAGAATGGGAATGATCTTGGTTTAATTTTATCTTTAGAGACATATCATGGTTTTAGGGTTCATAAAACCATATTAAAATATTTTAAATTCTTGTTTGGATCCTCACCAAATAATCCATGAAATTTTAGAAGAAAGTGAATTAACCCAGATTTCATTTCAAAGTTCAATTCGAGATTTGGCTATACAATACAATTTAGTTGATAATTAATATCTAGTGCATCCAATTCTCGAATGGTTATTTTAATTTCATTATTTTTTTTTCAGTCATTGTTTCTTTTTTATGTTTTATTCATAAGCATTTCTAATTTTAGTGTTCCTGGAATGGATTAATTCTCCAACAGGTTGAATGTTGAAACTTCCCATAGACTGAGATAGTCTGATTCGATCCCTAAAAATGCATTCAATATTAAGTTCAAGATCTAATAGATCCTCAAGATTAGTTCATTTCATAAATAAAATAAAAATTAAATGAAGAAAATTGGACCATAATAAATAAATAAGAATATTGAGATGATGGTCTAAAAGAAAGAAAAAAAAGGAAAAAGAAAAATTGAGAAAGGGGAGAGAAGAAATAAAGAAGAGAAGAAAATTGTAAAATGAAAAAAAAATACCTATAATTGGTTGAATAAATTACTTTTCTCCCCAGAAATAGATCTAATTTGAAAGGTGTTGTCATAGGATCTCTCAAATGATGTGTAATTTTTACTTCTTAGGTGTAGTAAAGTTGCTAACCAAGGTCATCTCTCAAAGGAGAAAGTAATTTAAAACAACATATTAAAGGTATTTTCAAAATAAAATAAAATAACATAAAAACACTACTTGAATGTATGGGTTGTGATTATCATTTATAAAACTAAAATAATCATTTTGGAAGAATATTTTATTTTTTGTTTTTGTTTTTTAAATGAGATTGAGAAAACGCAACGAGAATATATTTTTTTGAAAAATATTTTTAGAAAGCATAATAAATCTAAATATAATTATTCACTTAATTATTAATAATTTTCATTTAAATTAATATCCAATTAATTATGATCCTCTATTTTTTTGACCCCTAAACCCTATTATAATTAACTTTACCACAAAGATGAAGTGAATTAAACCTTAGGATAGCTTTGGAACATGTAATTGTATCACCCTGCTTTGATTGTCATTATAAGGCTATCTTATGGTCATTGGTAAATTAGGGAATATATCCATTATTCAAATAAAGATAAATTGATTTTATGGATTATATTTTAACTCTAAAAATTTATCCTGTGTGTTTTTGTTTTACTTATTAAGATTGTGCTCTCACAATTTACACAAATCTCGACTCGCGTGTTTTTGTGTTAATTGTTCAATTGATTAATTAGTTTCTTTTAATTTAAAAACAAAATTTGATGATCATATTATGTGAATTACATTATATCTCAATTTAAAATAATTAAATGAATAAGGTGGGATATATATCAATTACTAAGAAAACTACTCTTCCATGGGTGGTGTAGTCATTATAGAAACGAATTGCATTCATAAAGGTTCATAATGGGTATAATCAAATCACATTTATACTCCTGAGTTCCAAACCAAATAATTTAATTAAATAAGAATAAAATTTAACAGAATATAATAAATGTAATATAAACTAAGAAGTTTATTATAAGAACAAAAACATTACAACAAAGAATAGGAAAAGAAGAGCATTTTGGAGGAGATCCTAGTTTGATAGCTTCCCTCCTCTATTGGTGAATTGAAATGGAAATTCACCACTTATACTATAATCCCAATACTATAAGAAACTTACAACCCCCTAAAAATGAGAAAATTTTATATTTATAGAGTGGAGGGGAGACTAGGTTATAAGTGGTTTCAAGTGTGAATGGGGAAATTCATCCAAATAATTTAATCCAACTTGTACTAACTATTTGACCTCAAAAAAGTGTGAAATAGCTATCAGTGTAGATGTATTATTCATGATAAATCGGGTTCTCTATATACTCTACAAATTTTGGCCCAATTATAGCTTTCATGAAGAAGTTATGTCCCAAATACTGAACTAGTGTCCAATCTGGCGAGTCCAACCCATATTTGACTTCATGGCCATTTTACTCTAATAAAATGCATGATTTAGCTCTGATGTCCCGAATGAAAGTTGTTTAAAATTAAGTCATTAACACAATTATAAAATTTTATGTTTAAATAATGCACAAAAAAATATTTATGGTTGAAATACTACAGTGTAGTTTAAAGGAAAAACTGAAATTTTCATCAAATTTTCAAATGAATGATCTAATCCCAAATATTTTATAAATAAACATATTTAACAAAATGTGAAGAAATAATTTCATTTATTATCAATAAAAAATTTCTTTATCAATTAACCCTTATGGATCCCCTATCATTGTAAACCTCTTCACGAGTGCATCCGCTCGATCACCTCTGCCTTCTTATAAACCTCCAGATACATCGGTAACGTAAAGAGAGTAAATTCATACTGGATAGAAGGAAGAAGTGCCTCTACAAGAAATATAGAATGAGACTCCTAATTAGGAAAAAAATTGAGGAAAATGTATAAGGTCCTTGAACTTAATCCTCATCTCCCACACAGACATACTCCACTAGTGAAGGGAAAGAATATCCTGCCTCTTTACTACCTTTATAGTCGATGAAAGTAACTCTGCTAAGAACTCATTCTAGAAGTCGACCCATGAAACATTTATCTCCTTAGGCTCACCTATATACAACATCCACCACTGACATGCATCCCCCCACTTCTGACTAACTACTAATGGGACCTGATACTCTATTGGGGCCTAGATCAAACTGAAGGTGATCTCTAACTCCTCCAACCATCTCTTTGTCTCCACATCACAAACACTTCCCTTATACTTCCATAAATCCTACCAATAAAAATTTTGTAGTGCCCTCTACCATTGATCATACTCCCAAACTGGTTTAACCCACAAAGGATCAACTAAATCAACCTATTGAACCTCCACTGCCAGAACCACAAATGGACGATGACCATGATCCATAGATTAAAGGGAAACAAAGAGTTCCTAATTATAATAGTATTTAATTTTATTAAGGTTTATTTAATTCATTTTAACTTATTTCAACTTTCCCAGAACCAAAAACTCTCAATTGAAACAATATCATAGGTCATCATGATGCATGTACCTCTCTTAGGTCTCTACCCTATAAATAGGTCCACTTCACTTGGTCATTCAATAAGCTCAAAGTTCATGTGATGGATCATGGGTGCCCTAAAATCCAATATCCAAGTTGATCTCCCTAAGCAATATCATGTCTATCTCGGTCCACATAGTCCTCCTAGAAACCTAAAAATTAGTTTTATATAGGTAGGGTGATTATATGAGTATACTTAATAGGAAAACCAAAGTCTCTCATGGACATGTGAAAGAAGAATATTAATGCACCCATTATAAAAACAAAAAACCAAAAGCACCTAAACAGATCAACTATCTAATCTCAACTTACCAAGGCACAATCACTAAATTATGAAAGCCAAGTATAATAACATAATAAGAATCATATCAATAAATGTTACCCCCACATTTCTTTCCCATTTGGATTCTTCTCTCTTTCCCCAATTTTGTACATCCTGTAACTCTCATCTCTTCTGTATAACACATCACAAAACACTTCCCCACAACACGGTCACAACATATCTCGCTTGTAGACACCTGGGTCATCACACCACATTCACTGTCATAACCAAAGTAGTAGGTTATCATGAACATAAAGGAAATAAACCTCACACTCTTCTCCTACCATACATAACCCCCACCATATGTCTCCCCACAGCATGGTCACATCACATCTTTCCTTCAGACACCTAGGCCATCACCTCTCACCACCCCACATCATGGTCACGTCACATCTCACCTACAGACACCTGGGCCATCACCTAGTTGACTATCATACCTTTTTCCATCACAACCTATACATATTTACTCACCTGGAAGAGAGAGAGGGAAATAACGGGTAGTCGTCCATTCATAATCATCGTTGGGATGTTGGTAAAAATACCCCCCATGTGAGTATATGGGCGTCGACACATCATGCTTGATGTGGGTGGGGTGTGTATAAAAATCACAAGGAACATACAAGGTATATATATATATAGCCACACATAATCCCAACCAATGTGTTTACAATAAAACACTAACCAGCTCACAACACCACTACTTTCATTATCGCCACTAAATACACAACACCACACAAGCCACAAGCCACATCTCACACTACCACCCAATTTCATTATTCTATCCCAAAAATATAATATTTAAATATTAACCATTTAAATCACATAGACCATTATTAATTAATTCATTCATTATAATTTTTCATCCCATTAATCAAACTAGTCTGTGCCATTTTAATCATTATTAACCAATTTCATTGCTACTCGGACAATAAGAACAACGCATCACAACACAGCATAAACAAACAACACATCAACATTAACAAGACAACTAGCCTCACATCACTACCATCTCATAGCTACATCACATATAACCTTACCTAATTATCACCCGACAGTATGGCCAAACAAAACCCATATCCTCACCGCCCCACAGGACGGTCAAACAAACCCATCTACCTCATGTGCCACAACCACACACTGTCACCCCATAGCACAACCACACATCACAATCCATTTTACAGATTTAGAAAGCATATTTTTATCGATTCCAATTCATTATTTTAGGGGAATTATAACACAAGTCATAAATCCTTGGGCAACCATTTTATTATCCAAATATAAGTAGTTAACCAATTTCTATTTTAGGGTGATTTCACAACAAACACACAAAAAGGGATTCACAACACAAATCAAACCAGTGCAAAAAAATCCCCCAAAAACCATAATTTTTAGTGGTCCATTAAACTCATACAATCAAAATATCAAGATAATAACAAAATCTGTAAAAATAGACAATTCAAATCCCCTTCCCTTTTCAGATTCAATTAACCATTTCATTATCTTAATTAGGACCAGGATAAACCATATTCCCAAAGATAAACCAGAAAAAAATACCCCCACATGATACACACAAGATGAGAAATGAGGGATTCCCTACCTCGAAGAAGCTTTGCCAACTCACTGTGCACCGCAGGGTGAAGAAGAAACACCCGCAAACCACAACTGCATGTAAAACCCACGGATCAACCAAAATTGTATCAAGAGTCCATCAAAATGAACCTTTACACATCCAAAACCAAAAATGTAGCACTGCAATGAATCTCATAAGAGGAACATAAGTAAAACCATGGGGAATATTTGAGAACTCACCATGGATAGTCAACGGGCATCCACCAAAACCCAAGGATGGAAGCAGGATAAGGAGGGATGGAAAATCCTCCAAAATCGACTAGGATTCGCCCGAAAATGAGAGGGGTATATGACCTAATGGATGGGTAAATGGATGAAAAAGGTTTAAAACCCTATAATTCTTCCCCTTTCATGTTGTTAATTCCATGGGAATTCCCCAAAATTCCAACTTCTGTTGAATTTCATGTCGTCTCGGCTATAATTAATTACACGTCATGAATCACTTTCACAATGTGAATTCATTTCACAGATTTCCCCCACCTCTGCACATGATCTGTGAAGCTGTTCATCTAAACAATCCTTGAACCACCAACTCACAATGTGAAATCGGTTCACATTGTGGACCACCTGTGGTAGCACTTCTGCAGCTCCATCCTCATCAAAAACTCCTAGAACCTCCTATGAACACCTCTAACCACCAAAACTGAAAAATTAATGATTCAAGAAGGTAAAATAAATTACAATATATGTTATTCCCTCCCATACCTCTCCTATGAGGTCAGTGGATACAATACTTAGCTATGGGACCTTACCCCAAGGGGATGGTTTAGCCTGTGTGAGAGGTTGATTATGTCATTTCCTCCTTAGATCACTTCTAATGGCATAAAATAAGGTTTTGAGGTACAATATGACTTCCTTATTCAAATATTTATCACATCAGGTATTGGGGTTTGTGGTGGCCTGATTAATGTATGGTGACCTTAAATGGGTGTATGTTTGCTTGACATTTATTTTTTTTAGTTATATCAGTGAATCCACTCACATATATATTTTATTCTTATGTTAAGGATATGTTGTTGGTGTCTTTCTAGGTTTTATTACTCACTATACACTAGTATATCGGTGTGTGTGAAGGATTTATATTTAGGGATCCAACTAAGGAGAAGGTCCTTATGTCGGGTTCTTGAGTAGATAAAGCAGGGTATGGACGAAGGCAATACCAGGACAAACTCTTGGATCATTTTATGGTTATGCCTCTATATTATTTTGTTCTTTTGATTATTATATATATTGATCTACCACCTATGGGGTTACTTTTTACTGGTGATATATGAAAAACATATACTCGTTTTGTTATATCATGTGACATTGTTTATATGGTTGTCTTACCACTATGATTCCATATTTTCCTGTATTTCCCATTACTACTTTTTCTATTTATATTGAAGGTGTTTATCTAGTATCAAGGGAATAATTTTCTCAATGTATGGTTCAATTTATCATTATTAATTTATAGCCTTTTGTGTATGAGGAAATGTGGATGATGTATTTTGGCATATCGGCTCGATCCCAGTCAGCTAGGTCGGGGTGTTACACATTGACTAATTAAATAGTTTTGTTGTGGTTTAATGACACGTGTTATGTATAATAATTTATTCCCCATTAAAATAGGTTAAATGTGAAAAAAATCAACTTCATTTACTAAAACATGTTATTCCTAAATTTATCTAAGTACATGTCTTATTTGTTCTTCTATATGCAACAATTATGTTATTTTTTGAGATTTTAATTTTCATCTCTTCTGTTTTATATCATGAAGCTACTAGTATGATGTGAGAGGATATTATAACCAACTTATATCTTTATGATGTTTTGAAAATTAATTAATGGGTGTCATCAATTGCGATATATTTTTTTGTTGGTAGTCCTTAACCCTCAAATATTTTTCAATTTTTAAATCAAAGAAATGTGGTATCACTTGGAAGATGGAAATGGTCATGTTGTAAATATATTAATTTTTATGGAATTTTTTATGATCATCAAATATTAGTTTTGAATTGGATTTCAGGGGAGAGGGTGGGTCATGGGATCAAGTCTCCAGACCTGCATATTTAATTCAATTTATTTATTTGTTTTGTGTTCCATGGTGATAGATGTAATTGGCCATATATCAATGGATTGTAAATAGTTATCATGTGGTATTCCATGTTCCCTGCTGATAAGTTATCCTCATTGTGTTCGATGGATTGGATTATTTGGTTTAGATTAAATGATTTAATTTTCAACCATGCATCAAAATCCTACACATTTTGGATTAAACGAGCCAATTCCTAGATTGCTGCATGGAATCGTGAAACTTCTTAGAATGGGTTATCTAGCTATCACTCAGCTGAAGCTATATGGATCCCCCCTCTGAAGTGATCCTCAAGATCAATGTCGATGCTTCTCTTTCTAAGGATAGGATTATCAGGTTTGGTTTGATGGTCCAGGACCATTGTGGTAGGATCATTGCGGCCAGATAATATTTGTGCCACGCCTTATAGGAACCCACTATTGTTGAACCCCACATTGTCCTTATCGGACTTACCTTTACAAAATATTATGGATGGAATGCTATCAACATTGAATTTGATTGTCTCACCATCATTAATTCCATCAACACAAATGAATATGGTCTCCAATATTTTGGATTCCTCATTAGGAAGATCCAGTCTCTCAGCTGCAGCTTTATGGTTTATTCTTTCTCCTTTATCAAAAGGGAGGGAAATGAAGCATCCCATCATTTGACTACTCATATTCTGTCTGGAGAGGATCACCTCTGGTTCGATTATTTTCCTTCATGGATGTTATCTCTTATTTATTCTCATCTTCATGATTAATATATCATCCTTAATTTGTTAAAAATTCAATAATCCATTAACTTAACTTCAAATTTTAAATGAAAAATTAAGTACCATGTAAATTATAAATGGGTAATGACACTTACAGACCAAAAGGGAGGGCTAATTCTTATTAAGTACCAAACATTGAGAAAATACCAAAGGGGCCTGCATTTATGACATCGGGTATCCAAATGACTATTATACCCTAATTGTTTTCCCCTTCTCCTAAAATCTACACCTTCTCCCATGCACTTCTCCCCATCACTCTCAGCCTTGCTCTGTCACCCTCTCCCTCATCATCACTATTTTCTCCTAAAAACCCAATTTCATCATTGGCTCCTATGATATGTGTATTTTCACTGATGTCCACTCTTGTACTACCACCCTATTCCTTCATTATCGTAGCATCTTCCTCTTCTCCCATAGTGTCTTCATACTCTCCCAAAAACCATAGCCCGCCTTCGCCTCCTTCCATACGGTCATCTTGCTGTCTCCCACAACTCCCACGTCATCGTCCTCCACTCCCGTGCGTTATCTCCCTCCACTTTGGTGTGTCTCTCGCGTCATATCCCTCTACTATCGTGTCATTACTCTCCACTCTCGAGTCGTTACTCTGCTCTTTGAAAAACCCTAGCTGGTCATTGCCTCCTCCTAGTATCTACCTCTTCTCGCCATTGACTTTTCTTTGACATATTGATGTCCTCCTCTCATTGTTTTCCTCCTACCATATCACTGTCATCATTTCATACATCTTTGATAATTGTTTTATAGTTTTGTTACTTTTTAGAATTTATAGGGATTACAATGGAGAGGAAGGGATCATCAGGATTGAAAAAATTTAGGTATGATTTTATTTATGGTATGTTTTAATTTGTTCTATAAAAGCATGTTATATTAAGGTTGTGATAGAATTTTTTTTCTTTCGTAATGTGCAGTCAATTTTTTTTAAGAAAAATAAAGGTGTGTATAAAAATGCTATGGATGAAAATTATGACATAATATATGCTTGGTAAAAGCTTTAAAAGCATCAAAATAATAATTATAATGTCATGGAAAATGATTAAAAGGATGCTTGATTGGGTCAAAAAGTTAGACCCCAAACTATTTTAAATTATAGATGTTCTCAAAATTTATTTAAAGATGTTGTTGATTTCATTATTAGACATGGGAATAAAAAAATTGGTTATAGAATTTGTATTTGGTATATTGTTAGAATTTAATTTCCAATGCTTTCTGAGAGAATTATGTGAGAATCTTATAGATGCCTTTGATCCTCCAACATGTACGATAGCACTTATAAGAAAGGAAATTATGATTACTACGGAAGATGTTAATTATATGTTTGGAATTTCTTATAGAGGAAGAGTTGTCTATCTTGAAAGGGAAAATTATGAATATAAATAAATAAAGAGGCATTATATGGGGAAAAATTTAACTACATTGAAGGAGATGATTTTTG
This sequence comes from Viscum album, assembly GCA_963277665.1. Classification (NCBI taxonomy): domain Eukaryota; kingdom Viridiplantae; phylum Streptophyta; class Magnoliopsida; order Santalales; family Viscaceae; genus Viscum; species Viscum album. The sequence continues at coordinate 1,387,668,331 of OY728123.1, forward strand.
AAGGCCTGGTGGAAAATGAGTTTTTGATAACCTTTATGTTGTTTACATTGGGGACAATGTTAAATCCTAGCTCTAATTATTCTATAAATGAAAGAAATATTAGGATGTTGTGTGGTTGTCAACAAAATTTTGGAGAATGGGATTGGTCCTATTTTGTTTTGATGGATCTTGTTTGAGAGGTAAATATCTACAAGAATTTGATACAAAAAGGCCAACCAAAGAAGCATGTTAGTGGTTTCCTGGTTATCTTATTGGTATGTTTTAAAAATGTTTAACCATGTATGATTTTTTTTATTAGTTAGTAAATTTATTTTATTGATATTAATATGTTGACATTGCATTGTATCTATTTTTCTTCATCCACTTCTCGATTAGAGAAGTTCGTAATATATGTAGCAAAAAATTTTTGCAATTCTAGGATGAAGATAATATTCAAAGGTGACTAAAGTTAGAAAAAAACAAGAAAAATAGGCATCTTATATACACCTCCTACTTCATCAAGGAGCAGACTTCCTGATCATTATTTGTTTACCCATCTATTAAAAACCTCATCTTTATATTCTTGAAAGCTTCCTGTAAAAATTATCATGTTAAAATCTGAAGTTGAAATGTTAAAATGTGATTTTTTTATGTTAACTTATTCATGCACGGTTTAAAAATGTGTTTAGTTGTGTAATATTAATGGTAAAACCTGAAATTATAGCATTAAAATTTCTTATTTTAGTGGTACCAACATTGAAATTGTCCATTGAAAGTTTTATTTTTCATTTATAAATGGATAGTGTCAAAAAACAAAGGCTTAGTGTTGAAATCTAGAAGTTCTATATTAATTTCTATTATATTGTTGTTAAATACTTTGAATTTTTCCTTTTTGATGTCAATATGTTCTTATTTGGTTTCTTTTCAATGTTAAAACATGAAATTAGAGTGTTAAACATCTATATTTTAGTGTTAGTATCTGGTGTGTTAAATTAAAAGGCTTCTTATTTGAATCTCCCACTGCTCAAGATAACATGTAGATACCCAATGTTAAAACTTTTATGCTAATTGTTAATTTCTGGTGGGTCGATGTTAATTTCTGGTAGATTTATGTTAAATTCCTTAAAATCCTCTTTATAAATGTCCATGTGTTCAGATGTGTAATATTAGTGGTAAAAACCTAAAATTAGAGTGTTACAATGTGGTATTTTAGTGGTACCAACATTGAAATTGTCCATTGAAAGTGTTGTTTTTCATTTATAAATGGATAGTGTCAAAAACCAGAGGTTGAGTGTTAAAATCTGTAAAGTTTGTTTTAATTTCTGTTATATTGTTGTTAAATACTTTTAATTGTTCCTTTTTGATATGGATATGTTCTTATTTGGTTGCTTTTCAATGTTAAAATATGTAATTATAGTGTTAAACATCTATATTTTAGTGTTAATATCTAGTTTGTTAAATTAAAAGGCTTCTTTTTTTAATCTCCCACTGTTAAAGATAACATGTGGATGCCCAATGTTATAACTTGGATTATAATTGTTAATTTCTGTTAGGTCGGTGTAAATTTTTGGTAGGTTTATGTTAAATTCCTTTAAATCCTATTTAGAAATTGCCATTTGTTTAGATGTGTAACCTTAGTGGTAAAAAAATGAAATTAGAGCATTACAATGTGGGATTTTAGTGGTACCAACATTGATATGGTTCATTTAAAGTGTTAGTTTTCATTTATAAATGAATAGTGTCAAAAACTGGAGGTTGAGTGTTAAAATCTGGAAGGTCTGTGTTAATTGCAATTATATATTTTTTAAATACTTTGAATTATTCCTTTTTGATGCTGATATGATATTATTTTATTTCTTTTCAATGTTAAAACATGGAATTAGAGTGTTAAACATCCATATTTTAGTGTTATTACCTGGTGTGTTAAATTAAAAGGCATTATGTTTGAATCTTCCACTGTTAAAGATAAAATGTGGATGCCCAATGTTAAAACCTAGATGCTGATTGTTAATTTTGGGTAGTTTAGTTTTAATTTATGGTAGGTTTATGTTAAATGACTTGAAATCCTCTTTATAAATGTTCAAGTGTTTAGATGTTTAATCTTAGTGGTAAAAATCTAAAATTAGAGTGTTATAATGTAGGATTTTAGTGGTACCAACGTTGAAATGATCCATTGAAAGTGTTAGTTTTAATTTATAAATGGATAGTGTCAAAAACTGAAGGTTTAGTGTTAAAATCTATAAGGTATGTGTTAATTTATGTTATATTGTTGTTAAATATTTTTAATTGTTCCTTTTTGATGCTGATGTGTTCTTATTTGGTTTATTTTCAATGTTAAAACATGGAATTAGAGTGTTAAACATGTGTATTTTAGTGTTAGTATTTGGTGTGTTAAATTAAAAGGCTTTATGTTTGAATCTCTCACTATTAAAGATAACATGTGGATGTCCAATGTTAAAACTTGGATGTTGATTGTTAATTTCTGGTAGGTTAGTATTAAATGACTTGAAATCCTCTTTATAAATGTTCATGTGTTTATATGTGTAATCTTAGTGGTAAAAACCTGAAATTAGAGTGATATAATGTGGGATTCTAGTGGTACCAACATTGAAATGGTCCATTGAAATTGTCAGTTTTCATTTATAAATGGATAGTGTCAAAAATTGGAAGCTGGGTGTTAAAATATGGAAGGTTTGTGTTAATTTCTATTAGATTTTTGTTAAATTATTTTAATTGTTCCTTTTTTATGCTGATATGTTCTTATTTGGTTTCTTTTCAATGTTAAAACATGGAATTAGAGCATTAAATATCTTTATTTTAGTGGTAGTATCTGGTGTGTTAAATTAAAAGGCTTCCAATTTGAATCTCCCACTGTTAAAGATAACATGTGGATGCCCAGTGTTAAAACTTATATGATGATTGTTAATTTCTGGTAGGTCAGTGTTAATTTTTGGTAGGTTTATGTTAAATGCCTTGAAATCCTTTTTATAAATGTCCATGTATTTAGATGTATAATCTTAGTGGTAAAACCCTAAAATTAGAGTGTTGTAATGTGGTATTTTAGTGGTACCAACATTAAAATAGTCCATTGAAAGTGTTAGTTATCATTTATAAATGGATAGTGTCAAAAACCAGAGGCTAAGTGTTAAAATCTAGAAGGTGTGTGTTAATTTCTATTATATTGTTGTTAAATACTTTGAATTGTTCCTTTTTTATGTCGATATGTATTCATTGGTTTTTTTCCAAATTCCCAAAGGAGTTTTCATGGATTTTTTTTGTAGAATTATTCTCACACGATTCCATAAACACTAGGTATTAAAATAAATGTCAATGATGTTTTTATCAAGAAATGACCAAAGTTATTTTGATGAAATGATTTATTATCATTTCTAAATAAAGTGTATTATAATTTTATTGATGTTTTCAAATAATTAAAGACCAATTTGGCATTGAAGAAAGTGTTTATATTTTTTCTCATACCCTAATGGTTATGCCCCTTATCAAGGTTTATGTCATTGTTGAATGATTTTATGAAATGATGTTTATAGATACATGAAGTGGTTATTTTCATGAAAGGTTAATTGGTGTTGTGATGTGAGTTGAAATAAATTTTTTCATTTGCATTCATCTTCTTATTTGTTATGTTATTCATTTCATTATTTTTATAGTCACATATACTTTTCCTATTGATATTCTTTTCCAATCCTATTTATTCTTTATATTTTATAAATGATAAATCATTTTCATTGTTCATGTATGATACCCTTTCCACTTAATCTAGCTTGTGGTTAGTAGGAACACTCATTAGGTTTTTTCAATACCATTTCGGGTATGATGGCTAGATATTTGAACCAATATGTCACACTATCATATTATGTGTGACTAAGGTATCATTGGTTAAGTTAACCCATTTTTAATAAGTTGTTTCCTTGGAGATATCCATTATAAACATCCCATAAATTTTAGTTTTTATGAACTTAGAGGAATATGTTACCAAATACAGACCTTCCATACTTTAACATTATTATATAAATAAAATTTCCTTAAAAACTATCTTACTGACTCATATAATCCCATTATTCTAGTGGTTGCATCTATTTAAAGTGTAAGTTTTCATTTATAAATGGTTAGTGTCAAAAACCAGAGGTTGAGTGTTAAGATCTGAAATGTATGTGTTAATTTATGTTATATTGTTGTTAAATACGTTGAATTATTCCTTTTTTATGCTGAAATATTCTTATTTGGTTTCTTTTAAATGTTAAAACATGGAATTTGAGTGTTAAACATCAGTATTTTAGAGTGTTACAATGTGTGATTTTAGAGCGGCCAATATTGAAATGGTCATTTGAAAGTCTTAATTTTCATTTATAAATGGTTAGTGTCAAAAACTGGAGGTTGGGTGTTAAAATATGGAAGGTCTGTGTTAATTTCTATTAGATTATTGTTAAATACTTTTAATTCTTCCTTTTTGTTATCAGTTAATAACATTTTTCTATCCATTATATATTATAGGATATCAAGGTTTTGTACGATGGATATATGATAGGTTTTAATGAGAACTTGTATGAACTCCTTCAAGTTTAAGGTAATTTGTTAGCTAGAGGATCTAGTGTTATAGTGGATAGATTTGATAATGTACTAGATGAAGAAATATAGGTTGTTGGAGAGTCAAAGGAGAATATAGAGGACTTTTAAGAGGAAGTGGAGGATATAGATGAAACCAAGGAGGTGGGGAAAGATGAAGAGAAGGAAACTTTCTTAGAGGCAGGTAATGAAAGTGATGAAGAAGAGGGGGGAGTAGTGGACGACGATGAGGAAGTAGAAGAGGAAGTAGATAAAGTTGTGTTTGAACCAACATTGGGACACCCGTCTATTGGGATGGTTATTAGGAGATCACAGTGAAAAAAGACTAAAAAAAATGGTCACCCTGCGTGCAACAGCCTGTCAAAGGCAGAGCCGGCCATAAAAGGAGGGTTTATGACTTGTGCACCTCAGGAAGGAAGTAGGGAAGCAAAGAGTGGTAGGCTATAATCATATTCATATGTTGAATAATGGAACTGTATTGAAATGTATTTCATATACTTATGGACTATGATTTAAATTCATAGTTGTTATTGAGAAGTATAATTACTATTTGACTACACATGTGTGTCGTTGTTTGGGCCATATGGAATGGGTCAACAACAAGGTTAGTAAATGGTTCCTTTATAATCAAGTATTTTATGATAACTAATCAGTTACATATGAATGAAAATTTTGTAATAACATATGGTGACCATGATTGCAAGAACTCTTGTAAATGATCATAAATCATTTGAAACAATGACTAGACACATATTTGATTCATTATTCATGGTACTAATTTTAGGCATATATTGATGTACAAAAACACTTTTGTATTATGTTTTATATATTGTGATAATCTACTATTGTAGGATAAGATTATCTCATGCCAGGAATAGTGGAAAGTCGCTGATGTTTTGATTTATGTCATGCCTAATATTTTTGGACACAACATAGTAGAGTGCTGACTTTTTTCCCCCACTTTGATGATTTTTCACTGGTTTTTCTTTTGCATTGACTTAAAGATAAAGAAATTTCATGTTCTGAACTCACTTAGCACTGCTTCCACTGATAAACAATAGAATTTTTTTTTGCATTGCTGGTACTTAAATTGGACTTTGTCATCATTTAGTTTTTGGATAACAAAAATAGTTACTGATTTAGAAAGTAATAATTTATTATATCTTTTGACTTCCATATAGGGTGATTGTCTTGTTACCATGTTGCGACATCTTTCACGACATGACTTTTATTGCCCATTTAAATTTGAAGTTGAGTATGAATCTGTTCAGCTACAATCTAATTGGTAGACTAAATTACTCACTTCTTTATTTTCCAAATTCAATTTTGTTATCTAATGGGTGTGTGTTTTTTCAGTAATGATTGTGGAATTCACTTGATTAGATACCTGCAACAATGGGACATCATGAAGAAGATGAAAGACTATACTGATGTAATTATTTTACAGCTCTGTATATATTTTCTGTCTCTAATATATAAAAAGTTTTTCATGATATGTTTGTAGATTCAGATTTAAAGGAAAGGGGTTTATTTACTATGGTGGTTGGTGAATCATGGCTGCAATATAAAGAGGACAAAGTTTTTAGAGGATTTTTTCAGTTAAATTTGTGGTGGAAATGGTTGTAAAGGAAATTGTTACTGAGTTGTTGGAGTTTAGTTGATGTTGGTGGCTGTTTGGTTCCATTGTGACTATGTATTTATTGAATCAATGACATACTCAATATTATTGTCACTTTTCATTTGTTTTTTGAACCAATGTAATATTGAATATAGAGGAGTTTAATCAATTTCTTTACAATGATGAAGTGTATTTTATGTAAAATTCATGGAATTTTGGTTGACTTTTCACACAAAATATGGAGCAGGTCTGTTAAAATCTAGAGGCTCTATATTAAATCCTAGAAAGTCAGTATTAAAATCTATAATTTATTCCATATAAACATGTTGACATGGTTTATATGTTATAATGTCATACATCTTCTGAAATGCATCAATTAAATTATAATCACCAACATTTATTCAAACCTCAACAACACTGTAACACAAAACCAAAATTAAAAATAATTCATGCACTAAAAAAATTACTTGATTAGAAGGGGTTATAACCCCTTATAAACACATTAGTGGTGGTTATGAGGAACCACCACTAATGTGCCCGCCTACTCTTGTTAGAGCCGATTTTGATGAACTGCTGGTAAAGTGGTGTAAAATTTAGCGGTAGTTCATTTAGAGGCGGTTAAAACCGCCTCTAATTTCACCGTTGAAACTCAATTTAGAGGGGGTTTTAACCCCCTCTAAATTATTGATCAAACTAGCAGCAGTTTCCAACCGCCGCTAGTTGAGTTTCATGATACATAATAGATATTTTCCTAAGAACCGCCTCTATTTTAATACTTATTTAGAGGGGGTTTTAACCCCCTCGAAATGAATCATATTAGAGTCAGTTCTTAGGACCGCCTCTAAATAATATATATATATATATAAATACTACCATGCCACCCCCACCCCACACCCTCCAGTTCATGCGTCCCATCCCATTCACATGTGGCCCACCTCCAGTTCACGCATCCCTCCCCTCCAGTTCACACGGGCCCTGACATCCCCTTTGGTTCACCACTGTCTCACCCCCCTCCGGTTATCCAATGTCATGCCCGTGCTACCCCCCTCTGGTTCTCCACCCGCATGGATAATCCCTCTAGTTCACCACCGAACCCCAACACCCCTCCGCATGGTATAATTTTTTTTTGAGGCGTGGCGGGATTCGAAACCCAGACCTCCAGTATGCAAAGCAACGCCCATACCACTATAATGATCCAATTTTGATAATATGTTTACATATCATTATATTTATATATATTACAAAACTAATGAAAATAAATATTATTTCAATAAAATTTAAATATATATATAATTATTTAAATTAATATATACATTTTTATATTATAAATTTATGTGTTTATATTATAATTCATTTATATTATATTAAATTTATACATTTATATAAACTATATATTGTATATGTGCATTTACATACATTTGAGTATATATTTTATAATTCTATTCATATTATGTGTATATACACATATATTTATATATTTATAAATATATTTATGTAAATTATTTATATACTTAAATACATATTTATATATTATGTACATGTTTATTTATATAATATATATATAATTATTTATTTAATATATTTATATTATGTCCTTAGAAATATATTTATATAATGTATTTCAATACATATAATTATTATTATGTGAATTAATATGCATTTATTTGTATAATGTAAAGACCCAAATTTTCCATGTAATTTTTTTTAATTATATAGAATTATTATGAGTCTACGAAAATTGACGGCGCGTGATTTCGAGGCCCAGTGTGCCCAGAATTAATTTCTGAACTTTTTTTAAGGTATGTTCAGCAAACACGCGAGTGGCGTTTTCTAACTTTTGAACCGGTGCTCGGATTAAAAATCTGAGAGCACTGTTGAATCTGCAACGTCGGGATTCGCTTAAAGGAGGCTTCACTTCAACCGTAGTAGGTCGGGAGAAAAAGATAGTTTTTGGACTTTTAAAAGAACAATCAAATAACAAAGTTATTTTATTTTATTTTTTTTATTTTCCTCCAATGGAAAAGCAGTGATGGCGGGACCAATGACATGTCAATCCATTAATTGGCTTGAATCCTCAATTCTTTTAATTGCACCATTGGAATTAGGAAGGTTCCTAAATTAAATGAACCTCATTAATTCCACATGCGTTACTCACCCCCCCTCCTATTTATATGGAGCTTGGGGGTGAGTGTTGGCACAACTTCACCAAGAAACGAAGCTCTAGAAAATTACTGTGATGCCAACCACTTGGAGGACGAGACCGGTTCCAGTGGGCAGTGACGAGCGCCACCGAACGATGAACACCAACTCTTCCTCAAATGCGAACATTCTCCAACGATCATGAGGTATGGTTTTTATTTGGTTTTAGTTTCAAGATTTTTTCAATCTTATTCTACCCTCTTTCTATCAAGCTAACTCAGAGGGCACGGACCAAACGAACAAGGCCCAAACCCTCCACCTTTTTTTGGAATTTTGATGCGTTTTCCGCGAGCATTTTATTCGGGTTGGACGAAACCTGGAACGACAGGTGATGGCGGTGGCCGGCAACAGCCGGCCACGGAGGAGATGGCGGCACGCCGTCACACACCTCCGGCGAAGATGGTCGCAGCCATAGCCATGGCGGGTGAAGACGGTGGTCGGCTCGGGCCGGTCGCGGGAGGTGGAGCGGCGTGCAACAGCGCGCCGCCGGAGAAAGGAGTCGCAGCATACAGCCACAGCGAACAGCGGCAGTCGGCATCGGCTGACCATGGACGGGGGCGAGTGATGCACTGTCGTGTACTAATGAAGACATTCGCGGCTAGGAATCCGCGATAGAGGGCCGAGACCTACTCCATACGGGTCCCGCGGGCGACCTGGCGGCGCCCCGTGGCGCCGCTGCTCTGTTTCCGAATGGGGGAAATGCCCCCCGCGCCGGCTGGGTGGGCCCCAGCTGGCAGGGCCACCGCACAAACCGAACGGCTAAGGCCATTTGGGAAAACCAGGGGGGGGGGGGCACTCCCCCCGTGCCAGATAGGGCGGGCCCCGCACCAACGGGTCGCGCCTCCAGCGGGTCGCACCCTCCGCGGGTCAGGTCGTGCCCTTTGTGGACAAGGCCGCGTGAGCCCAGTGGGCCACACCCCTCCATGGGCCAGGCCATGCTAGCCTAGCAGGCCGAGCCCGCCGTGGCCCAGGTCGGTTTGGACCGGGCCGGGTCGGACCGAACCTAGACCCTTCCAGGCCCAGTTTTGTTAAAAGAGTCATAACTTGTGAACCAGGCGTCCGTTTGATGAACCATCTATGGTGTTGGGATCCTTGGAGTGAGGTGGTACTTTTGGTATACTCCACTTGAGTTTTGGAGAAATTTGGATTACGGACGGGTTGGATCGAACCCGAATCCAACCGGACCCTCGGTACTAAAACGCTTATAAGTCACAGATCGGGCGTCCAATTAACGCGTCGTCTGTCGTGTTGGAACCCTTACGACTTGGCGATCCTTTGGGTTAATCCTTTTTTGAGCTTAGTGGTGGTTGAGGTATGATTGATATCTCAAGGGGTAGATTCTATGGAACTCGAGCGCACTAGGTGCAAGGAATCTTGTGGATGGTTGTAACGTGAAGAAAGAACATTGATCCTATGTGGGTCATCATCTATTGATCCTATGTGGGTCAGCATCTATCGATCATGTGTGGGTCAACACGTAGTGATCCTGTGTGGATCAGTATCTATCGATCCTGTGTGGGTCAGCACCTAGTGATCCTGTGTGGGTCAGCATCTATCGATCCTGTGTGGGTCAGCAGTAGAGCATCTCGACAGAATAAGATGATCTATATTTATGACTAATCAATTGTACTTCTGTTCTTGAGTTATATACCTGGTGTGAGTTGAGTATTTTACCTTCGTGGTATTACCTTCGTGGTGTTACCTTTGTGTTACTTTTACCTTCATGGTGTTACCTTTGTGGTACTTTTACCTTCATGGTGTTACCATTGTGTTTCTTTTACCTTTGTGGTATTACCTTCATGGTGTTACCTTCGTGGTGTTTCCTTTGTGGTACTTTTACCTTCATGGTGTTACCTTTGTGGTACTTTTACCTTCATGGTGTTACCTTTGTGGTATTCTTCCCCTGTGGATCAGTTGTGCTAAAGGCTTAAAAGTTGGAACCTTATGTTTCCTCATGTATAGGATGTGTATATTTTGATAACTTAGGTATATGTATGGGAATATACCTAAGTAGATTTGATGACTGATTCATGCTTTGTGATTGAGGTCTTACTTTGTGGAACTCTGGGAGACCTTCGGGGGTATCGAGGTCCCTATTGAGTATTGTTATACTCATCCCTACACGGGCTATGCCCGCACCTTGTTGTGTCTTGTGTAGATGACGGACAGCGTTGATCGAGGCTGAGGGAGCCAGGATTGGACGGTGCTCAGAGGTGGACTATTTGACATGACGTTCTACAGTGAATACTGATCGTGAGTTGTACTTACCCTTTAGGTAGGATCCTTGATGGACGATCCAGGATCTATTTTATCTTTTCAATTGTACTTGTAATTTTCAGTTGGGCTTGTATTCTGGTCCCTTTACTTTCGGTACACTTATTACTATAGCAGTTTACTTCATGGTTGCTTCTTGTTGTGTTCTTGAATTGTGTGTTTGTACAGGTTTAAAGGCAATGCCTTCCCATTATAGGGATATGGCTTTTCAATGCTAGTCACCAGCCCCCGACCTAAGGAAGTTGGGCTTGGGGTAGTCACAGCACGGGACCCGAGGGACGAGTCGTGACAAAGTGGTATTAGAGGAGTCAGTTCTACCAAAGAATTGGGACTCTGATCTTTTCTATGTGGAAATAGTGTAAAAGTGTGATGAGTGTGGTTTTCAGTTTGGGAATCCAGTGTTGGTGTGGTGGTTGACGTATCCATACACTATGACCTTGAATTCTAATTTCCAACTCAGCACACAAAAACACTGATTATGTGTGTTTTGAAAAGTTTTACTTTTTATCTCTTTGAGTCAGCTCACCAGATATAACTTATTGACCATGGAGCACCTATTTTCTTTAAATATTTCACCACATAGATAGATAGCCTGGATTCCTGAGAGAGTACACGATGACAGCCCACTGAGCGATGAGGCTTCGATATAGGGCCCTCTTACGGCAATAGTACTATCGGGTGGTGCACCAGTAACACCACTATCCATTGGGAAGCAGATGTCACCAGTCCCACTATTAAAGGGTGCACACCAACTGATTTCATTGCATGAGTTTTAGCGGCAGAGGCCTCCGAGGTTCTGAGGTGAGACGGATCCACAGGCAGTTGAGGACTGGTTGGAGGTTGTGGCTAGGTTTTTTCACTTAGTTGGGACACCAGTTGATCTAATGGTGATCCTAGCTTCCAGTCTCTTCTAGGGAGCAACTAAGAGATGGTGGAGTCTAACACTCTAGTTACACGATGAGGAAACACTCATCTGGGAAGACTTAGATGACCTTTTTAGGGTAGAGTTTTTCCTAACGACACTACGCTTAGTGCGTATACAGGAGTTGTTACACTTACAACAGGGCAGCCTGATAGTGGCCCAATACTTGGTGAGGTTCATTGATCTCTCTCGCTACTCCACTGACATGGTACAAGACCCTTTATTTAGGGATTATACCTTTGATCAATGTATCTGATAGGAGATAATATTATCGATGATATCTCTCAACATTCCGATGCAGGTTGGGGTGCTAGAGTGAGCACTTTTAGTGGACAGATTCCTAGCTGAGCAGGCACCGACAGGGAGAGCCACCATCAAACTTTGGGTAGCAGATTCATCTAAAATAGGTATTAGGCGGATGATGTAGGGGCCCAAGTAGGCCAGACCTTCTAGTGGATGACCTCAGGATACAGGGTCGGTGGTGCGGGGCTCACGGGATAGAGGAGGACAGATGAGAAATAGAAAGTGTTACTCGTGCGGCGGGCGGGGTCACATGTCACATGACTACCCAACCCTCCATACAGATGACTAACAGACGGTCGAGGGACTGCCGAGGTAGAGGCATAGGTTCGAGCGAGGAGGTCTGCAAGGCGGTGGATGTGGTAGAGGAGATGGTCATGTAGTAGGTGGTGGGCGGCGATTCGAGGTTCTACCACCACCACCTCCAGGTGGTCCACCCCAACCATAGGGAGTAGGAGGATAGGGACGAGCTCAGCTCTAGGAAGCTGAGGCCTACAACCACGATGCTCTGAAGATGATTCGAGGTATGATGTGTGTCTACTCCACCCTAGTTGTAGTACTTATAGACATAGGTTTCAGTCACTCTTTTATTTCCACGGCCCTCATTCGGAGCTCAGAGATTCCGATGGAGTCGTTGGCTCGATCCATATGTATAAAGACTCCTGAAGGAGTGGATTCAATGATTACACACTAGTGCCAGCAGTGTGAGCTTACTCTAGGAGGCGATAGCTTCGTCTGGGATCTTCTAGTAGCGGCGTTGAGTCCTTACAATATCATCTTGGGTATGGACTAGTTATCCATAGTCCATGCTCAGATTGAATGTATTAGGCACAAAGTGTGGTGTGTCCATGAGGATGAAACTAGGTTTTCCTTCACTGGTGAGAAGGGAACCTTTGCAGCACATAATGGACTTTCCCGGAGGAGGGTGCAGCCGATCACACATCAGTTGGCTAGCCTTACCCTTAGAGCAGTTGGTGTTGAGAGTCTGAGTTATCCTGTAGTGGTGGACCAATATGTCGATGTCTTTTATAATGATGTTTTGGGACTAGCTCCACACAAATAGGTCAAATTTTACATCAACTTGTACCCCGGGACAACACCGATATATACACCAGCATATCAGATGGCTCCCGTAGAGCTTCATGAGTTACGGGTACAGCTGGAGGACTTACAGAGGAAGGGGTTTATAAGGCCCAGTGTTTCTCTATGGGCATCCCCATTTTTTCACCAAGAAGGCAGATGGAAGTTTGAGACTTTGTGTGGACTATAGGAACCTGAAACAGGTGAACATAAAGAACAAGTATCCACTTCCTAGGATTGATGAACTCTTTGATCGGTTGAAGGGAGCTCGATGGTTTTTGAAGATAGACCTCAGATTAGGTTATCATCAGATCAGGGTACGAGATGAGGATTTACAAAATACGACCTTCAGATATTGGTATGGCCACTATGAGTTCTTGGTTATGTCATTTGGCATGACCAATGCCCCTACAGTGTTCATGGGACTCATGAACAAGATCTTTCAGCCATACCTCGATTGCTTTGTGGTGGTATTCATTGACGACATCTTGTTATACTCAACATCGGAGGAGGAACGTGCCTATCATCTGTAGATAGTTATAGATACACTCCAAGAGCACCAAATTTATGGTAAGCTCTCGAAGTGCCAGTTCTGGATACAGGAGGTCCACTTTCTGGGACACGTTATCTTAGAGTATGGAGTTGCAATGGATTTGATGAAGGTAGAGGTTGTGCTAGCTTGGGAGCCACCCAGGATTGTGACTGAGGTGTAGAGTTTTCTTTGATTGGTTGGGTACTACCAGAGATTTGTACCCAAATTTTCTAGAGTTTCGGCACACTTTTCAGTGTTGAAAAAGAATGGATAGCCCTTCGTATGGACGGAGAGATTTCAGTAGATTTTTCAGAAGTTGAGGTAGAGACTAACGAGTGCCCCCATCTTGATGCTACTAGAAGAGGGTGTGGGGTATGTAGTCTACTGCGACGCATCAGGGACCGGACTTGGATGTGTCCTGATGCAGGAGTGAGCAGTGATCGCATATGGTTCTCGATATCTGATACAACATGAGAAAAAGTACTTTACCCATGACCTAGAGTTAGTAGAAGTGGTATTTGCCTTGAATATGTGGTGACATTACTTGATGGGCGAATGTTTTACAGTCTACTCTGATCACAAGAGTCTCAAGTATATCTTCTCACAGAAGGACCTGAACCTGAGACAGCAGCATTGGATGGAGTTCCTCCAGGACTATGACTTTGAGATAGTCTGCACTCCAGGAAAGAGGAATGTAGTGGAAGACGCACTCAGTAGAAGGTCTAGTTTACAGCTCATGAGTGAGGTGGCAGAGCAGCTAGCCGCGTTGCAAATATCTTTTGTGGATAGAGATGGATCAGATTACCTCCATTCTATGACTATCACTCCCCCACTTCTTCAGCGAGATTGGGAGGCACAGCTTGGGGACATTGATTACGAGGCTCAATGTGCCTAGATATCCTCAGGACAAGCACTTGATGAATTTTCTAAAGGTGGGGATCACGTCATCCTCTTTAGAGGATGCACCATGGTACTAGTGGCTCTATGGGAGGAGGTGTTGAGGGAGTTCCATACGTCCCCTCTGGAGGTACATCCTGGTGTGGCGAAGATGTACTAGGACCTTTGGCATCAGCACTGGTGGCCAGGGATAAAGAAAGCAGTGGCAGAGTTTTCTTCACGATGTCTCACTTGTCAGCAAGTGAAGGCCAAACATCAGGTTCCAGTAGGTTTAGCACAACCGTTAGAGGTTCCGTAGTGGAAGTGGTATGGTATCTCCATGGAATTTATGACAGGGCTTCCATGTATGTCCAGGGGACATGATTCCATCTGGGTGATCGTTGACTGAATCACCAAGTCAGCCCACTTCCTACCCATTCAAGAGCAGGGATCAGTAGGGGCTTAGGATGCCTCTATGTACAAGAGATTGTATGACTTCATGGGGTGCCATTGATGATCGTCTCTGACCATGACGCATGTTTTACATCCCAGTTTTGGAAGGGATTATAGGAGCCATTCGGGACTTGGCTACGTTTGAGCACCGCCTTTCATCTGCAGACGGATGGTCAGACAGAGCGAACCATTCAAACACTAGAGCACATTCTTTGTGCTTGCGTCCTAGATTTTGGCCGCAATTGGGAGGATCACTTACCCTTGGTGGAGTTCGCATACAACAATAGCTATCACTCCACCATCATTATGGCACTATTTGAGGCCTTGTACTGTCAACCATGCAGATCACCTCTATGTTGGACAGACCCAGGGGAGTCAGCACTTATGGGTCCAGAGTTGGTATGGGCTAGCACTAAGAAGGTGTAGATCATCCAGGAGCAGATTAAGATGGTATAGAGTAGACCGAAGTCTTATGTTGATAGGATACGAAGACCTTTGGAGTTCGAGGAGGGAGACCATATCTTCCTACGGGTCTCACCTCGATGAGGTTTGCTGAGATTTGGTCGGGGTGGCAAGCTATCTCCGAGGTTCATTAGACCTTTTTAGGTTCTCAACAGAGTTGGCGAGGTGGCGTATCGCTTGGCTCTTCCCCCACAGATGCACCGGGTGCATGATGTTTTCCACGTTTCATGGCTAAGGAGGTACATACATGACTCATCGCATGTCATCGACTGGGGCGAGCTTGACATTGATGATGGGGCGACATTTACGGAGGTTTCAGTGGAGATTTAGGATCAGCATAAGTGGGTCCTTCGTGGATGATCGATACCTCTGGTGCACATTTGCTGGAAGAACGGGAACCTTCAGAAGAGAACATGGGAGCAGGAGGCTCAGATTCGTGCTCAGTACCCCCATTTGTTTCCTTACTCTATATTGTGGCTTTCGGGGATGAAAATCCCTAAGGTTCCCAGAATGAATTTCTGAACTTTTTTTTAGGTATGTTCAGTAAACGTGCAAGCGACATTTTCTAAATTTTGAACAGGTGCTCGGATTAAGAATCCAAGAGAATCGTTGAATCCACATCATTGGGATTCACTTAAGTGGGGATTCACTTCAACCATAGTAGGTCATGAGAAAAAGATAGTTTTGGACTTTTAAAAGCATAATAAAATAACAAAGTTGTTTTATTTATTTATTTTTCTTTTCCTCCAACGGACAAGAAGCGGTGGTGGGACCAATGATAGGTCAAGCCATTAATTGGCTTGACTCCTCAATTCTTGTAACTGCACCGTTGGAATTAGGAAGGTTCCTAAATTAAATGAACCCCATTAATTCCACGTATGTTACTCACTTTCCCCCTCTCCAATTTATATGGATATTGGGGAGGAGTGTTGGCATGACTTCACAAAGTGACAAAGCTATGGAAAAGTACTATGATGCCAAACACTTGGAGGATGAGACCGGTTCCAGTGGGCGATGACGAGCGCCACCGAACGACGAACACCAACTCTTCCTCAAACGCGGATGTTCTCTAGCGATCTTGAGGTAGGGTTTTTATTTGGTTTTAGTTTCAAGAGTTATTGAATATTATTATAACCTCTTTCTATCAAGCTAACACAGAGGGCGCAGGCCAAACGAACAAGTCCCAGACCCTCTGCCTTTTGTTGGAATTTTAGTGCATTCTTTGCGAGCATTTTATTCAGGTTGGATGAAACCCAGAATGGTGGATGACGATGGAGGCTAGTAACGGTTGGCCGCGGAGAAGATGGAAGTGTGCCATCGTGCGCCACTGGTAAAGAAGGTCATGGCAGGTGAAGATGGTGGTCGGCTCGGGTCGGCCGCAGGAGGTGGAGTAGCACGCAACAGCGTGCCATCGAAGAAGGGGGTCGTGGCATACAGTCGCGGCGGACAGCGGAGGCCGGCATCAGCCAGCCACGGACGGGAGCGAGCGACACGTCGTCACGAACTGCTAAAAATTCTTGCGGATCAAAAGCCAGGGTGGAGGGTTAGGACCCACTCGCTGTGGGTCCCGCGGGAGACATGGCGGTGCCCCGTGGCGTCGCCACTCCGTTTCTGAATGGGGGAAACTCCCCCCATGCCAGCAAGGGTGGGGCCTATCCAATGGGGTCACTGCACAAACCGAATGGCTAAGGTCGTTTAGGAAAATTGAGGGGGTCATTCCCCCCATGCCAGCTAGGGTGGAGCCCACACCAGCGGGTCGCGCCCTCTATGGTCCAGGACGCATGAGCCCATCAGGTCGCGCCCTTTGCGGGTCGGGCTGCATGAGTCTAGCGGGTCACGCCCCT
Source organism: Viscum album (assembly GCA_963277665.1). Lineage (NCBI taxonomy): Eukaryota > Viridiplantae > Streptophyta > Magnoliopsida > Santalales > Viscaceae > Viscum > Viscum album. Next base: position 1,387,685,454 of record OY728123.1, read on the forward strand.
CCGTGGTCAGGGCCGCACTAGCCCATCAGGCCGCACCGCCCAGGCGGACCGGGCCGAGCCCGCCGTGGCCCAGCCCAACCAGGCCGGTTTGGGCTAGTTCGGGCCGAGCCTGTCTAGACCCAAACTATTACGCCCCGACCCTAGATTCCCAAATTCGGTGCATTATTTTAATACATTGGCATGATTACAAGGAATCAAGTCCCAAAATACTGATCAGTTTAGCAGTCTTGGAAAATATATTACATACAAGAATGTTAGATTACACTTTCTAACATAAAACACACACAAAAATCCTTTGAGAATGCCATTGTTCCCTTATCTTAACCCTGCATCTCAAACATAAAACACTTCTTAGGATCTTGGGAAATTAAAACAAAAGAAAGGGGTGATCTCAAATGCTCAGTAAATATAACAATATAGCGGAAACTTTTATAAATAAGCATAAACATTTTAGGCAATGTATAGAACTAAAAAAAAATCATTTTCAACATAAACTTCATCATAATATGGAAAATATAAATCAAAATAATTTCATGTACTTACTCACATGGATATTCTACTAGTCGAATAATCACATGCAATATCAACAGCCACTTTCATAACGATGGAATGCATAATGCCAGACTTTCATAACCACATAGCCAAGGCCTTATGCCAAGACTATAAATAATATTTTGTCAAGGCCTTGTTCCAAGACACTAGTTTGTCTCATGATACCTACCGATGCATTGAGGAGCTATAGCGGGCTCCACCCGTCACTTACTAACTCCAATGCATTCCTCGTATGAAAAGGTTTAAACATAACATAAACATTTGTATTAAAACTAACATACGAAATGTCAATAATTTATCTATAAACCATGAATGGTATAAAAATAACACATATGTGGTCAAACATATCACAAAACCTTCAATACAATATGGAAGATTTGTATCATAATAAATCAACTTCAAACAAGTTTAAAATCCATCAAAGGATGTTGACATAGATGAAAATGATTTGTAAAACTCTTTGAGAGAAATATCCCTTCTTCATGAAAACATTTAAAAGTCACACAATTTATAAAGGAAGACATTTAAAGACATTTTTGAATCAAAGTGTCTCATACCACTTTGAAACTTTTGAAAGGAATTAACATTTTAAAAACATTCATGTCTATATAGATAAATCCTTAAAACCCCATTTTGAAAACATAGACATTAATGAGAATGATTTAGAGGAATAAATATTTAAAACATTTAAAATGATGTTTTAGTAAAAATTACCTTAAAATAATCCCTTTTAAAACTCTTTCATGAAACATGGACATGGATAATAAATATGTCCCAGTAGATACTTACGTAAAAACAACCTCTGATAATAAAGAGATTGTGAAATTAACCCTTACCTTGTACTTTTCCTTGGTCGAGGGTAGGTTAACCTCCTATATAATGGTGAAATACTTGTTATTAAATTATACAAGAGTCATATACATTAATATGATATCATATATGATCTTTTAACATTGTTTTGTTAATAATATCTTAGTATTATCATCATTTCAGGTGTTAACGGGTTCATTTTCCTTTATATTCTTTGTTATGTGAGTCATATTTTTTATGAATGGGGTATATCTTATTCATATATAGAATGATATCAAGTCTTTAAACATTATTTTTAATCATAAAATGAAAATTATTCTTGGATAGATATGATGGGGAATGAATCTCATCGTGTTCATGGAGACGGTAATCCGTACGTACGCAATAATAATCATTATCATGTTATATTTATTATTTACATCAATTACACATCATTATTATACCCATCCAAATAATAATGTATTGAATAACAATTACACCACAACGTGGAGACGGTAAGCCGTACGTACGCACGTATGGTGACATGTTATTCAAAGGATGGATAGAATAATGAATATGGTTGTACCATATTTATAATAACATGACATTATATATAATATACTGGAGTTATTATTTTATAATTGAAACAAAAAATAAAGAGGAAGTGGAAGAAGAAAGGAACTTGAAAGAGGTGATGAAATATTTACCTCTTCTTCGGGTTCTTCCTTTTGATTTGATCAAAAGGGATCATTAGGTTGGATTTATGACTAAAGGAAGTCCTCTAGGATTAAGGGAGGACATTTGAGAGGGTATTTGGGTAGGGTTTGGCCAATAAAAATGGCTTTGGAGGTGTGAATTTGAGAGAAGGGGAAGTGCCCTTTTATAAGAGGGGTGAGGGGTACCTTAGGAAAGACTTAAAATATTATTTTATAATAAAATAATTTATGGTTTATAATGGCTCCAAAATGAATTATTTATAGGATAAGGTGGTTATGGGTATAAAACCACTCAACCAATAGGTTTTAGACAGGTTTGGGTCACTATATTAACATTGTATTTTATATTTAACTCTTAGTTAAATAGTTTGACATTTACCATGTCTCGTTGTATTTTTATATTATATGGTTAATAAACTTACTATATACTTCCAAGAGAACACCAAGTGGTTCATTAATGATACACCTGTCATTATATAAGTCTTTTGGCTGAACCTTAGATTTTTAGGAATAGAATATTAATTAATAATATAATATTTGTTTTAAAAACTCTTTTATGTCAATTTTGACACTATTTGGTATTTTGTTTTTGCTAAATTCATAACAACATTATTACTTTAAACACAATTAATATAACCAACCCAAATATTTCATATTAACCTATAAAATTAGTTTAATTCATAAAAATTCTCAAATTACATTTATTTGGATATTTATAATATCTATTATTTTAATATTTCATTAATTAGGTAATTACTGCATCATCATTGTGACATAAATAAATTAAATTATTTAATGTATAAAAAATATAAATAAAATACCATTATGTATGAAATATTTTTATATTTATAATGAATATTTATAGTTGAATTTATCTTATGTTTAACCCTATATTAAAAATAGTTTAGTTATTAAACTTTGAATTTAACACTTTTAACTCTTCTTTGAATTAAATAATAATAAATGTCCTAATCTAATCCAAGTGGACCTAAAGGATCATATTTTATTCATAAGTTTGTTTTTGGTCGAATTACACTTATACAATAGAATTATGATATGTGTTAGGGTAATAATAATATCATTTTTACCCTAAATTACCCTATTTACTTTTAACCGTGGAAAAAAAGTAAAAAGTTACTATTCACCAAAAATTATTTTCATCTTATTGAACCACATTTTACTTACTGATATCAACCGTGTCTCTTGGAGTTTTTAAATTCAACTCATAGAAGCGGTAAAATTAAGTTTTATGTAAATTTGATAATGCTCCTAGGAGGTGGGTAAAGACGGTAAAAAGTTCAATAAGTTTTTTATATATCTAAAGTTATTATAAACTGACTCCAATGAATTAAATTGAACTTATATAGGTATTATGTATCTATTTTGACCTAAAATAAATTTAAATAAAATAAATATTTTTTTAAATAAAAATTTGGTTTTAAACTATAACTCAGTGTTTTCACTATTCATCAAAAATTGAATGTTTTCAGAAAAATACCAAAAATTTACCCTAAGCTAATTTTGATATTCCGAATTCAAAAATGAATTATATTTCACCAATTTTAAAACATATTATTTTCATTAATTAATTTAAAATTAATTCCCGTTGTCAAAACCAAAAAGTGTATTTTTAAAAAATAATAACTATCAAAAGATTGACACATAATTATGTCCAATTTTAAAGTGAAATTACTTACAATGACCATCATTGGATTAAATAGTAAAAATATAATCTAATTATACTTCTATACCATTAAAATTTATAATTCAACACTATAAATTATTTTGATTTAAAAAGTTGTTTTCAGTTAAAATATAGTATTTTCACTATTCACCCAAATATGAAAGTTATCAGAAAATCACCAAAAATGTATTAAAACTAAATTATTATGTCCTGATTCTAAAAAAGAAGTTTATTTTTTCAAATTGAATATATAAAAGTTTCAAATATTATATTTAAAAAGGGTTCTCCATTAAAAGGCGGTAAAATTGCATTTTTTTGAAAAATAATTCTTTTATTTGAAAAAAATGAATTTGTTCTTACATTATATCTAAGAAACTCATAATATGGATTCTAAAATTATAAGGATTATATAAAGTTCAAAATTCAGTTAATACTATTCATAACCGCATTTGAATGGCTAGTTTGGTAAGTCGTGGTGCGCTTGAACTCAGTGTTGCGTGTAGTGCAAGTTATTGAATTACTTTGAAGAAATAATGTACTATGAAATCTTGGGGTGTTACATTCTTCCCTCCTTAAATTAATTGTGTCCTCACAATTTGAAATTGTTTTTCGAAAATAAAAGGTTGAAAATAGAAAATACCTTTGTGGGAAAACCCACATCAGAAATTGGGTTAATAAAATTTAGTCTTAATAAGAGGAAAAGGGAAATGAAAAGGTCACCACCAAATTATGATCTCGATTAGGAGAACATTGGAAGAAAATAGAGACACATAATTAGATTTAAAATGTAAATATTTATAGGCAGTGATTGAGGTCATCAATCACAAACAAGTATAAAATTAAGGGCCTCAAATCCATCATTATATGATGATTTAAAATATCATCTGTTTAACAAAACATAAGGTATTAGGATAACACATTTTTAGTTTTAAGATCCCTTACCTAAAGTTTAAAAATTAATTTCTTCATAGAATAAGAGAAGAAAAAAATATACTTGACAAGTAGAGTTCCATCCTTTAAATAATTTCTACCACAAACTCATCTTTCACTCTAAAAGATAGTAGAATTTAAAAAAATATTCTATTTTTCCGATTTGTATAGGGTTTAAAAAAATGAATTTATAATTCATCTATCATACCCTTTAAAAAAATAAACTACATTATACAATCCAGGGACCTCACGTAGTCTAGTGGTAGGTGATAAATCTCAATCTCACTATGGTTGTGGGTTCGATTCCCGCAGCTTTGTCCGACGCGATGGGTTGTCACATGGTCTGCATATTGTCCTTTTTATAAAAATACAAAAATAACCTTAACAGTAGTATCCAATTTAAATCTTAATCTATTCCAACCTTTAGACTTATCCAAAATACTTCTATCCAAAATCACAATCCAAAATTTACAAGAAATTTAAACACAATGAAGATCCTTTTTTCCACGTAATAACATGTGAACACCTTCATCATATATTATTTTAAAACATGGTAACACCCTAAATTACCATAAAACCTTATTGATTACATTAATGCTCCCTTATCCTTTATATAATATTTGATATATTCCTTATATCAAAAAATATTGAATATTCCAACAATGATAAAATAAACAAACTATTAATCAGTTCCAAGGAAGTCGGGAATATCCAATATAATTTATCCAAATCAACCATCTCTTATTCCAAAATCACTACCTCATTATCAGGACCATATTAAGGATTATATTTCCTTCAACCATGTATTTTTTCAAAAAGTTTAGCTAACTATTAAGACACTTTTCTTAGAACCATATAATCACAAATCCTCAATAAAATAGTACTGCAGTACAATCCTTATTTATCTCCATAATTCATATAACCAGTATATTGCTGATACAACACTCAAATGAAATAATTCTATAATAACAACATAAGAACACTAGTCATTCCTCTTCATCTGAGGTAGTATCATGACTTGATTATTATCCAATAGCATCATTTGAGGTATACTATGATGACTGGGACATTGATTCGCGTAGAATCCCAATGCCTTGAAGATGAAGCATTTTACATTTGAAACCTTTTTCTTACCCTTGTAATAACGTACTTGGTGTCCTTTTTCTCTACACTTATAACAAAATCTCATTCCTTTAAAGAATTTACCAAGGTGATTGTTTCCACATTTATCGCATATGGGAAAATCCTTCTTTCCCCTCTTCCCTTTATCCATCTTTCTCTCTACCATCCTTTTCTTCTCTTGCTTCCCTTCAAAGCCATAGGACTCAGAGAATTATTTACTTATCATATTAACACATGATACTATTTCTTCATATTTTGAGAATACGTGGGAGACTATTTCCCTTCTAAATGTTGGATTAATACCAGGAAAGATATGATCCCTTTTGACTTTTTGGATCATACATATTGCTGGAGTTCTCATTCCTTATACTAGGCACCATTTTCTTAACAATTGAATACACTATGCTAGTTTATGAATCGCAATTCATAATTCCAAACTTGTAAAATACCTAACATAGATTGAACAGTTTATGGATATAATCCATAATCATAAAAAATGTTTTCTTTGAGGAAGTATTTACTCCTAAATCCTTCATAATGGCTTGTAATGAAAATGTGAATTATCCTATGCATATCCCTCGGGAGTGTCGTAACCAAGAGCGCAGCAAGTCTCATTGTCATGCACCAGTTCCCGTTTGAGTCTAGCTCAAAGCGGTGTTTTTGGGTTTTACCCCTAGGTACATATGTGTCAGAGCCGCCTCTACCTTCTCATATCCAGACAGGGATGTATTGCTTGGAAAACTCACAAAATCTCTACAATACCAAAATTCTAGGAATTTCTTCTATACTAATCCTCAAAGTCTATCTTAGGGCTATGTGCTCTAATCAGAGTTTATCTAAATCTAGTTTCCAAGGTTTGTACTAAACTTCCTATGATACCAACTATAACACCCCGACCCTAGATTCCAAAATTCGGTGCATTATTTTAATACATTGGAATGATTACAAGGAATCAAGTCTCGAAAGACAGACCAGTTCAGCAGTCTTGGAAAATATATTACATGAAAGAACGTTACATTACACTTTCTAACATACAACACAAAAAAAAAATCCTTTGATAATGCCATTGTTCCCTTAGCTTAACCCTGCATCTCAAACATAAAACACTTCTTAGGATCCTGGGAAATTAAAAAATAAGAAAGGGGTGAGCTCAAATGCTCATTAAGGATAACAATATAGTGGAAACTTTCATAAATAAGCATAAATATTTAAGGAAATGTATAAAACTAAAACAAAATCCTTTTCAACATAAACTTAATCATAATATTGAAAATATAAATCAAAATAATGTCATTTACTTACTCACATGGATATTCTACTAGTCAAATAATCACATGCAATATCAATATCCACTTTCATAATGATGGAATGCATGATGCCAGACTTTCATAACCACATAGCCAAGGCCTTGTGCCAAGACTAAAAATAAGATTTTTTCAAGGCCTTGAGCCAAGACACTAGTTTGTCTCATGAGACCTACCGATGCATCGAGAAGCTATAGCGGGCTCCACCCATCACTTACTAAGTCCAATGCATTCCTCATATGAAAAGGTTTAAACATAACATAAACATTCGTATTAAAACTAGCATAAAAAATGTCAATACTTTATCCATAAACCATGAATGGTATAAAAATAACACATCCACAGTCAAACATATTACAAAACCTTCAATATAATATGGAATATTTGTATCATAATAAATCAACTTCAAACAAGTTTAAAATCAATCAAAGGATGTTCACATAGATGAAAATTATTTGTAAAACTCTTTGAGATAAATATCCCTTTTTCATGAAAACATTTAAAAGTCACACAATTTAGAAAGGAAGACATTTAAAGACATTTTTGAATCAAATTGTCCCATACCACTTTGAAACTTTTGAAAGGAATTAACATTTTAAAAACATTCATGTCCATATAGATAAATCCTTAAAAACCATTTTGAAAACATGGACATTAATGAGAACGATTTAGAGGAATAAATATTTAAAACATTTAAAATGATGTTTTAGTAAAAATTACTTTAAAATAATCCCTTTTAAAACTCTTTCATGAAACATGGACATGGATAATAAATATGTCCCAGTAGATACTTACGTAAAAACAACCTCGGATAATAAAGAGATTGTGAAATTAACCCTTACCTTGTACTTTTCCTTGGTCGAGGGTAGGTTAACCTCCTGTATAATGGTGAAATAATTATTATTAAATTGTAAAATAATCATATACATTAATATTATATCATATATGATCTTTTAACATTTCTTTGTTAATAATATCTTAGTATTATCGTCATTTTGGGTGTTAACGGATTCATTTTCCTTTATATTCTTTGTTATGAGAGTCATATTTGTTATGGATGGGATGTATCTTATTCATATCCAGAATTATATCAAGTCTTTAAACATTAATTTTAATCATCAAATGAAAATTAGTCTTGAATGGATACGATGGAGAATGAATCTCATCGCGTTCGTGGAGACGGTAATCCGTACGTACGCACGAGCGACAATATCATTATTTTGATATTAAAATAATATATAATTGTATGGTATATCATTTATACAGAATCATTATCATGTTATATTTATTATTTACATCAATTACACATTATTATTATACCCATCCAAATAATAATGTATTGAATAACAATTACACCACGACGTGGAGACGGTAAGTCGTACGTACGCACGTATGGTGACATGTCATTCAAATGATGGATAGAATAATGAATATGGTTGTAAAATATTTATAATAACATCAAATTATATAGAAGATACTGGATTTATTATTTTATAATGGAAACAACAAAGAAATAGGAAATTGAAGAAGAAAGGAACTTGAAAGAGGTGATGAAATATTTACCTCTTCTTCGGGTTCTTCCTTTTGATTTAATCAAAAGGGCTCCTTAGGTTGGATTTCTGACTAAAGTAAGGCCTCTAAGATGAAGGGAGGACATTTGAGAGGTTATTTGGGCAGGGTTTGTCCGAGACAAATGGATTTGGAGGTGTGAATTTTAGAGAAGGGGAAGTGCCCTTTTATAAGAGGGGTGAGGGGAACCTTAGGAAAAAACTTAAAATATTATTTTATAATAAAATAATTTTGGGTTTATAATGGCTATAAAATGAATTTTTTAAATTATAAGGTGGGTATGGGTCTAAAACCACTCAACCAACAGGTTTTAGATAGGTTTGGTCACTATATTAACCTTATCTTTTATATTTAACTCTTAGATAAATAGTTTGACATTTACCATGTCTCTTGTATTTTTATATTATATGGTTGATAAACTTAATATATACTTCCAAACGAACCTCAAGTGGTTAATTAATGATACACCTTTAATTATATAAGTCTTTTTTCTGAACCTTAGATTTTTAAAAATAGAATATTAATTAATAATATAATATTTGTTTTAAAAACTCTTTTATGTCAATTTTGACACTACTTGGTATTTTGTTTTTTCTAAATTCATAACAGGATTATTACTTCAAAAAAAATCATCTAACCAACCCTAATATGTCATATTAACCTTCAAAATTAATTTAATTCATAAAAAGTCTCAAATTTTATTTATTTGGATATTTATAATATCGATTATTTTAATATTTCATTAATTAGGTAATTACTGCATCATCATTTTGTCATAAATAAATTAAATTATTTAATGTCTAAAAAATATAAATAAAATTCCATTATGTATGAAATATTTTTATATTTATAATGAATATTTGTAGTCGAATTTATATTATGTTTAACTCTATATTAAAAATGGTTTAGTTATTAAACTTTGAATTTAACACTTTTAACTCTTCTTTGAATTAAATAATAATAAATGTCCTAATCTAATCCAAGTGGACCTAAAGGATCATATTTTATTCTTAAGATTTTTTTTGGTCGAATTACACTTATCTAATAGAATTATTACATGTGTTATGGTAATAATAATATCATTTTTACCCTAAATTACCCTATTTACTTTTAACCGTGGTAAATAAAAGTAAAAAGTTGTTATTCACCAAAAATTATTTTCATCTTATTGAACCAAATTTTACTTACTGATATCAACTTTGTCTCTCATATTTTTAAAATTCAACTCACAGAAGTGGTAAAATTAAGTTTTATGTAAATTTGCAAATACTCCTAGGAGGTGGGTAAAGACGGTAAAAAGTTCAATAAATTTTTTATATATCTAAAGTTATTATAAACTGACTCCAATGAATTACATTGAACTTATATAGGTATTATGTATATATTTTTACCTAAAATAAATTTAAATAAAATAAATAATTATTTAAATAAAAATTCGGTTTTAAACTATAACTCGGTGTTTTCACTATTCATCAAAAATTGAATGTTTTCAGAAAAATACAAAAAATTCACCCTAAGCTAATTTTGATATTAAAAATTCAAAAATGAATTCTATTTCACCAATTTCAAAACATATAAGTTTCATTAATTAATTTAAAATTAATTCCCATTGTCAAAACCAAAAATCATATTTTTAAGAAATAATAACTATCAAAAGATTGACACTTGTTTATGTCCAATTTAAAAGTGAAATTACTTAAAATGGCCATCATTGGATTAAATGGTAAAAATATAATCTAATTATACTTCCAAACCATTAAAATTTATAATTCAACACTATAAATTATTTTGATTAAAAAAGTTGTTTTCAGTTAAAATATAGTATTTTTCACTATTCACCCAAATATGAAAGTTATCAGAAAAACACCAAAAATTTATTGAAACTAAATTCTTATGTCCTGATTCAAAAGAAGAAGTTTATTTTGTCAAATTGAATATATAAAAGTTTAAAATATTGGATTTAAAAAGGGTTCTCCATTAAAAGGTGCTAAAATTGCATTTTTTGAAAAATAATTCTTTTATCTGAAAAAAATGAATTTGTTCTTACATTATGTATAAGAAACTCATAATATGGATTCTAAAATCATAAGGATTATATAAAGTTCAAAACTCAGTTAATACTATTCATAACTGCTTTTGAACGTCTAGTTTGGTAAGTCGTGGTGCGCTTGAACTCAGTGTTGTGTGTAGTGAAAGTTATTTAATTACTTTAAAGAAATAACATACTATGAAATCTTGGGGTGTTACATGGACCGAACCCAGACTCTTCCAAGCCTAGTTTCACTAAAAGAGACATAACTTGTGAACTGGGCATCCATTTGACGAACCATCCACGGTGTTGGGATCCTTGGAGCGAGACGGTCCTTTTGGTATACTTCATTTGAGTTTTGGAGAAAGTTGGAGTATGGCCGGGTTGGATTGAACTCAAATCCAACCGGGCCCTCGGTACTAAAACGCTTATAAGTCACAGACCGAGCGTCCAATTGACGCACCATCTGTCACGTTGGAACCCTTGCAACATGGCGGTCCTTTGGGTTACTTCTTTGTGAAGCTTAGTGGCTACTGAGGTATGACTGATATCTTGAGGGGCAGATTTTACGAAACTTGAGCGCACCAGGTGCGAGGAATCCTATGGCTGGCTGTAACGTCAAGAAAGAACACTGATTTTATGTGGGTCAGCATCTATCGATCCTATGTGGGTCAGCATCTATCAATATTGTGTGGGTCAACGTGTAGCGATCCTATGTGGGTTAGTATCTATTGATCCTGTGTGGGTCAGCACCTAGTGATCTTGTGTGGGTCAGAATCTATCAATCTTGTGTGGGTCAGCAGCAGAGCCTCTCGACAGAATAAGATAATCTAGATTTATGACTAATCAACTTCACTTCTGTACTTGAGTTATATACTCGATGTGAGCTGAGTCTTTTACCTTCATGGTATTACCTTCATGGTGTTACCTTTGTGGTATTTTTACCTTCATGGTGTTACCTTTGTGGTACTTTTACCTTCATGGTGTTACCATTGTGGTACTTTTACCTTCGTAGTGTTACCTTCATGGTGTTACCTTTATGGTACTTTTACCTTCGTGGTGTTACCTTTGTGGCACTTTTACCTTCGTGGTGTTACCTTTGTGGTATTCTTCCCTCATGGATCAGTTGTGCTAAAGGCTTAAAAGTTTGAACATTATGTTTCCTCATGTATGAGACGTGTATATTTTGATAACTTAGGTATATGTATGGGCATATACCTAAGTAGATTTGATGACTGCTTCGTGCTTTGTGATTGAGGTCTTGCTTTGTGGTTTTTCATTTGTGGAACTCTGGGAGACCTTCGGGGGTCTCAGGGTCCCTACTGAGTATTGTTATACTCACCCCTACACAGGCTATGCCCGCACCTTGTTGTGTCTTGTGAAGACGACGGACAATGTTGATCGAGGCTGAGGGAGTCAGGACTGGACGGTGCTCAGAGGTAGACTATTTGACGTGACGTTCTACAATGACTTCTGATCATGAGTTGTACCTACCCTTCAGGTAGGATCCTTGGTGGATGATCCAGGAGTTGTTTTCTCTTTTCAGTTGTACTTGTACTTTTCAATTGGGCTTGTATTCTGGTCCCTTTACTTTCAGTACACATATTACTACAGCAGTTTACTTCGTGGTTGCTTCTTGTTGTGTTCTTGAATTGTGTGTTTGTACAGGTTTAAAGGCAATGTCTTCCTGTTATAGGGATATGTATTTCCAGTGCTAGTTGCCAGCCCCTGGCCTAAGGAAGGCGGACTTGGGCTAGTCACTGTACGGGCCCCGGGGGACGGGTCGTGACATATAAATAGTATTATATTATATTTAGGTACAATTGCCAACATATAAACTGTATTATATTTTATATAATTAATATTACATGAAATACAGTTTAGACAAATATTATATATGAAATAAAATTTATACAAATATTTATATAATGATATATGAAATATAATTTATACAAATATATAATTAATATTATATTAAATACAATTTATACAAATATTTATATAATGTATTTCAATATATATATTTACTATTATGCACATTAATATATATGTATTTCAATAAATATAATTGTGTAATATTATTTACATTAATATATATGTATTTCAATAAATATAGTTGTATAATATTGGGTACATTTATATATATTTATTTGTATAAATTGTATATCATATAATATTAATTATATATAATATAAAATCATAAACATATTATTTAAAAATATATTTATTATTATTGTAATATAAATTATAAAAACAATAAGCTTGGGTTTTTATATGATTAATTTTTTAAATCAATTATATTTATGTATATATTTATATAATATGTTTATGATTTTATTTTATATATAATTAATATTATATGAAATACAATTTATAAAAATAAATATATATGAATACACATAAAATTATATAATTATATTTATGTATATATATAAATACAATTAAATACAGTCATGTAATTGGAAATATATAATATAATTAAATGATATATATATATATATTAACTAAATCAATTTATAATTAATATGGTATATTGAAATATATATAAAATAATTATATAATATATATAAATTTATATATAATAGAATATTTATAATATAATATATATAATATAAATATATAGTATATTTATATTTATATTTATATTTATATTTAATTTTAATTTTTTCTATATTTTATTTATTTTTATAGATGATATTATCTAAATGTATTTATACATAAATATACAATAAAAATGTATTTAATATGATATTTTTATAATATAAATCATAATATAATTGTATGGTTTTTATAAAACCATATATAAATTTTATATATTTGAATAAATATATTTATAATTACATTTATATTATGTATGAAAATATTTATATATGTATACATTTTTTATATGTATAAGTATTTATTTAAAGTATTTATATAATGTTTTTATATATATGTTTATAATTCATTTAAATACATTTAAATAATGTTTTTATGTAATATATATACGTGTGTGTGTGTACGCACACACACATGCACACCCACATATATATTATAAAATTTGAATGTATATGAGATTTATTTTAAAAAATAAATAAAAACTAAGAGGGGTTAAAAAAACCCCTCTAATCAAAAAGATTAGCGGCGGTTCATGAACCCCCACTAATTTATTGAATTAGTGGGGGATTTAAAACCCCCTTTAATGTCATAAATTAGAGGGAGTTCACAACCCCCTCTAATATCTTAAATTAGAGGGGGTTCACAACCCCCTCTAATTTCTTAAATTAGAAGGGGTTCAAAATCCTCTCTAATCTAAGGGATTAACAACAGTTCGTGAACCCCCTTTAATTTAACAGATTAGAAGGGGTTGTGAACCCCCACTATTTCCATTAAAAAATAATTTCCATGTTATATATATATATATCCTCTAATATATATCCAAACAAATAATATATTTATATATATAGCACCTCTAAAATCCAATCGAACATATAGAGCCACTAATTATTAAATTTGAGGTGGTTTTGACACAACTACCTCTAAAATCCAACCAAATATTACAAAGAAAAAATGATAAAAATTTAGAGGGGGTTGTGCATAACCCATTTAAAATGAATTTAGAGGGGGTTGTGCATAACCCCTTCTAAAAAACCATCGCTAATATATATTTTTTTGTTGTAGTGTTGGGATTTAATCACCATAACTCCACAAAAAACATATTCCATTCCTTTTCACATTTATATCCTTGTCCACTCTAACATGCCCTTGTTTAGAAACATATTAGGAAGCATACAAAAACTTGGATTGGGATTTCTACTCTTTGTGTGTCACCAACTTCTTTACAATGATGAACACAAATCTTCAGTGGTAGCAAATAGGTTTCATCCATTTCATTGGTATATTTCAACACATTCAACTGTAAAATAGGTGTTATAATCTAAACATTCTATTATGTAAAATTCATGAACTATTATTTGACTTTTCACGAAAACCAAAACAAAAAATCTAGAGCAGGTCTATTAAAATATGGAGGCTCTGTGTTAAAACCTATAAAGTCAGTGTTAAAATCTGTAATTTATACCATCTAAACATATTGACATGGTTTATATGTTATAATTTCATACATCTTCTAGAATGCATCAATCAAATTATAAACACCAACAATTATTCATACATCAACATCATTGTAAGTAACACGAAACCAAAATTAAAAAGGATTCATGGTATTTAAACACCATAACTCCACAAAAAAACAGATTTCATTACTTTTCACATTTATGTCCTTGTCCACTCTAACATGACCTTGTTTAGAAATGTATTAGGCAGCATACAGAAACTTGGATCGGTATTTCTACACCTTCTCATGTGTCACCGACTTCTTTATAATGATGAAGACAACTCTTCGGTGGCAGCAAATAGGTTACATCCATTTCATTAGAATATGTCAACACATTCAACTATAAAATAGGTGTTTCAATCCAAATAGTATGTTATATAAAATTCATGGATTTTTATTTGACTTTTCACAAAAACCAAAACAAAAAACCTAGAGCAGGTTTGTTAAAATCTAGAGGCTCCGTGTTAAAACCTGGAAATTTAGTGTTAAAATTTGTGATTAATACTATCTAAACATGGTGACATGGTTTATATGTTAGAATATCATACATCTTCTAGAATGAATCAATCAAATTATAAACACCAATGATTATTCATACCTCAACATCATTGCAAGTAACACAAAACCAAAATTAAAAAATAATTCATGGTATTTAAACAACAGAGCTCCACAAAAAACATATTTCATTCCTTTTCACATTTACATCCTTGTCCACTCTAACATGACTGATTTAGAAACATATTAGGCATTATACAGAAACTTGGATTGGGATTTCTACACCTTCTCGTGTGTCACCAACTTCTTTAAAATGATGAAGACAACTCTTCATTGGCAGCAAATAGGTTTCATCCATTTCATTGGTATATGTCAACACATTCAACTATAAAATAGTTGTTATAATCTAAACAGTTTGTTATGTAAAATTCATGGACTTTTATTTGAATTTTCACAAAAACCAAAACAAAATACCTGGAGCAGGTCTATTAAAATCTGGAGGCACCATGTTAATACCTGTAAAGTCAGCGTTAAAATCTGTAATTTATATCATCTAAACATATTAACATGTTTTATATGTTAGAATGTCGTGCATCTTCCAAAATGAACCAATCAAATTATAAACACCAATGATTATTCATACCTCAACATCATTGTAAGTAACAAAAAACCAAAATTAAAAAGAATTCATGGGATTTATACACTATAGATCCATAAAAAACATATTTCATTCCTTTTCACATTTAATTCCTTATCCACTCTAACATGCCCTTGTTTAGAAACATATTAGGCAGCATACAGAAACTTGGATTGGGATTTCTACACCTTCTCATGTGTCATCGACTTCTTTACAATGATTAAGACAACTCTTCAATGGCAGTAAATAGGTTTCATCCATTTCATTGGTATATGCCAATACATTCAATTGTAAAATAAGTGTTACAATCTAAACAGTCTATTATGTAAAATTTATGGACTGTTATTTGACTTTTCACGAAAACTAAAACAAAAAACATATTTCATTCCTTTTCACATTTAATTCCTTATCCACTCTAACATTCCCTGTTGAGAAACATATTAGGCAGCATATAGAAATTTGGATTGGGATTTCTACACCTTATCATGTGTCACCAACTTTATTAAAATGATGAAAACAACTCTTCAGTGGAAGTAAATAGGTTTCATCCATTTCATTGGTATATGTCAACACATTCAACTATAAAAATAGATGTTACAATCTAAATAGTCTGTTATGTAAAATTCATGGAATTTTATTTGACTTTTCATGAAAACCAAAACAAAAAACTTGGAGCAGGTCTGTTAAAATCTGGAGGCTCTGTGTTAAAACCTGGAAAGTCAGTGCTAAAATCTGTAATTTATACCATCTAACATGTTGAAATGGTTTCTATGTTAGAATGTCATACATCTTCCAGAATGCATCAATCAAATTATAAACACCAGTGATTATTCATACCTCAACATCATTATAAGTAACACAAAACCAAAATTAAAAAGAATTCATGGGATTTAAACACCAAAGCTCCACACAAAAAATATTTCATTCCTTTTCACATTTACATTCTTGTCCACTCTAACATGATCTTATTTAGAAAAATATTAGGCATCATGTAGAAACTTGGATTGGGATTTCTAAACCTTCTCGTGTGTCACCAACTTCTTTACAATGATGAAGACAACTCTTCAGTGGTAGAAAATAGGTTTCATCCATTTCATTGTTATATATCAACACATTCAACTATAAAATAGGTGTTACAATCTAAATAGTATGTTATGTAAAATTCATGGATTGTTATTTGACTTTTCATATAAACCAAAATAAAAAACCTAGAGCAGGTCTGTTAAAATATGGAGGCTCCGTGTTAAAACCTGGAAAGTCAGTGTTAAAATCTGTAATTTATACCATCTAAACATGTTGACATTGTTTATATGTTATAATGTCATACATTTTACAGAATTCATCAATTAAATTATAAACACCAGCGATTATTCATACCTCAACATCATTGTAAGTAACACAAAACCAAAATTAAAAATAATTCATGGGATTTAAACACTAGAGATCCAAAAAAACATATTTCATTCCTTTTCACATTTACATCCTTGTACACTCTAACATTCCCTTGTTTATAAACATATTAGGAAACATACAGAAACTTGGATTGGGATTTCTACACCTTCTCGTGTGTCACCAACTTCTTTAAAATGGTGAAGAAAACTCTTTAGTGATAGCAAAAAGGTTTCATCCATTTCATTAGTATATGTCAACACATTAAAATATAAAATAGTTATTACAATCTAAACAGTCTATTATGTAAAATTCATGGATTGTTATTTGAATTTTCATGAAAACCAAAACAAAAAATCTAGAGCAGGTCAGTTAAAATATGGAGGCTCTATGTTAAAACATGGAAAGTCGGTGTTAAAATATATAATTTATACCATATAAACATGTTGATATGGTTTATATGTTATAATTTCATACATCTTCCAGAATGCATCAACCCATTTATAAACACCAATGATTATTCATACCTCAACATCATTATATGTAACACAAAACCAAAGTTAAAAATAATGCATGGGATTTAAACACCATAGCTCCACAAAAAACATATTTCATTCCTTTTCACATTTACATCCTTGTCCGCTCTAACATGCCTTTTTTTAGAAACATACTAGGCAGTATACAAAAACTTGGATTGGGATTTCTACACCTACTTGTGTGTCACCAACTTCTTTGCAATGATGAAGACAACTCTTCAGTGGCGGCAAATATATTTCATCCATTTCATTGGTATATGTCAACACATTAAACTATAAAATAGGTGTTACAATCTAAAAAGTATGTTATATAAAATTCATGGACTCTTATTTGACTTTTCACAAAAATCAAAACAAAAAACCTGGAGCAAGTCTGTTAAAATCTGAAGGCTCCATGTTAAAACCAGGAAAGTCAGTGTTAAAATCTGTAATTTATACCATATAAACATTTTGACATGGTTTATATGTTATAATTTCATACATCTTCCTGAATGCATCAATTAAATTATAAACACCAACAATTATTCATACCCCAACATCATTGTAAGTAACACAAAATCAAAATTCAAAATAATTTATAGGATTTAAACACCAAAACTCCACAAAAAAACATATTTCATTCCTTTTCACATTTATATCCTTGTCCACTCTAACATTCCCTTGTTTAGAAACATATTAGGCAGCATACACAAAAAACACCACCCTTTCAAATTTGTCACATCAAGTTGAATTGTAATTTCTGCATCTTTTTCATGTGTGACCAACTTCTTTACAACGAGAACAATGATACAAATTCTTATTTTGAAATTGAGACTCAATACGATTATGAGATGGTCTACCAGGAGGAAGAGAAGTCTTCGATGCTTTCAAAAAAAGTTTCATCCATATAATCATTATATATCAATGCATTCAAATGTGGTATGGAATTGGTCTCAATTGGTTGCATAACTCGAAGATAAATATTTTTTTGGGTGTTCAGCAGATAATAATATTCTACATATCTTTATAGGTTACCATGTACTTTTCTTATTGCTACACATGCATGAGAACAAGGGATCCCACTCATTTTCTATGCTTGATAAGTGTATTCCTGACTGCCTAGTTGTACAGTGATATCCAAATTACTGATCCAAACTAAGAAAACATTATGTCTATATTTATCTACTATCAAAGTTTAATCCCTTAACACATTCATCTTCAATTTTTCCTTAGCATTGGGACCAACTTCATTTATCCACTTTTTCATGTCTTCTTTGGTGGTAAAAAATTTCTTACTCAATTTCTCACGATGTCCATTAATCAACACACAAATATTTTGTCTCCTCTCCTTCATAATCCATGCATTGAATGATTCAGCTAAATTCATTGTAATGTGATCCCATCGACGATGTGGAAATCGAGACATTTTCCACCTATCAACATCACCATCCTTTTCAACCCATCTTGACAATTATGGAAAAAATCTTTTCAAATTCTTTATAGAAACATTGAAATCACAGTCCAACCTAGAATAAGAAATGTCATACAATAATTTTAATGTCATTTACTTAGTTCCTCTTCCCATTCCCCTGCATAATATTGTAATTTCAGAACTAAAATTTTCTTTCACATGACGGTAACAATATGCATGTCTATCTCGACAAAAAACTATTCTAATCACACTTGTAATTGCATTGTGTCGATCAGATACAATAACCAGTTGAGCAGTATGTATTGAATGTACCCGTAAGGGGATCTAGTTTAGGGTTTCTTCATGTTGTTGCCTTCCTCTACCTCATTACGGATCAGTTGTTCCTCTCCTCAACACTTGGTGTGCTCGTGGCGTGTGGCGTATCTTCCTGTGGCGGAGTCGTTGACTTCGTGGGTGTGTTCATCTTGGCGAATCTCACCATTTTCTGGCCTTTTCCATGCCCTACCCTTCGATATTGAGAGGGATTCTCATGACAGCGTAGTGAGGGTCCAATGGTCGAGTTTCCAGCTATTGCGGTGAAGGTTGATGTTGTGAGTCTATGTTGGCTTGGGGTGAGTTGGGAAGATCTGGTCAGCGTGTGCAGTCTCGAAGGCGGTGACAGGTTTCCAGTTCAGGCTTGTGGATGTCGTGACGAAGGTGTTGCGACGACTCGAAGGTTTTTTTCGTCGGTGTCTGCAGAGTCGTTTACGGATCTGGTTTAGTTTTTCAGATTTCTATCATCTTCAATAGCGTTTAATGCTTGTTCGATGTTGGTTCTATTTCTGGTTGGGTTATATTTCATGTTCTTGTGTTTCACTAATACAAAAATGGGCTTTATCAGTGCTCAAAATGGGCTTTAACAGTGTTAAAAAAGTGCTGTAAAGCTCAGCGCTGATAAAGGGAGCCTTTATCAGTGCTCAAAAAGTGATGATAAAGGATCCCTTTATCAGCGCTAAAAAGGTGTTGATAAATGTGTTTTTTATCATCGCTTTTTTAGCGCTAATAAAGTGATCCTTTATCAATGCTTTTTTAGTGATGATAAAGGCTTCCTTTATCAGTACTAAAAAAGTGCTGATAAATGCCATGTTTGCTGTAACATAAAATTCTGCAGAAGCACACCCAAACAAGGCCTGCAAAAAATTCAGCATCTCAACAAGTATACCCATACAAAATTAACACATAATTCATAAGGTAATTACACCAATTATACCCATACAACAAGTATACACATACACCATTAATGCATAATTCATAAGTTAATTAAATACATAAATAATTCAATTCAGAATTCAGGGGGTTGGGGGGCTGTTCAGGGGTTTGGGGTGGCTTCCCAAGGGGGGTAGGGGGTGTTCGGGGGGATGGGGGTGTCCGGGTGGATAGGGGTGTCCTGGGGGGTGGGGGTGGTCCAGGAGGTTGGGGGTTATCCAAGGGGCGTGGGGTGGTGTCCAGGAGGGTGGGAGTGGTCTTCCATGGGTGGGGGTATCCAGGGGGTGGGGGTGTCCAGGTGGTGGGGTGGTGTCTAGGAGGGGTGGGGGTGCCGTCCAGGGGGTGTCCGGGGGGGGGGGGGGGGGCTGTCCATGGGGGTGTATAGGGGGGTGGGGGTGTTCATGGGGTTGGGGGGCTTTCCAGGGGGTGGGGTGTCCAGAGGGGTGGGGGTGTCTAGAGGGTGGGGTGGTGTCTAGGGGGGTGGGGGCAGTCCAGGGGGTTGGTGGGGTTGTCCAAGTGGGGTGGGGTGGTGTCCAGGGGGTGGGGGTGTCCAGGGGGTGGGGGAGGTGTCCAGGTGGTGGGGTGGTGTCAAGGAGGGGTGGGGGCATCCAGAGGGTGGGGGCCATCCAGGGGGTGGGGGTCGTCCAGGGGGTGGGGGTGTCCAGGGTGGTGGGGGTGTCGAGGCGGGGTGGGTGTCCAGGGGGTGGGGGTGTCCGAGGGGGGGGGGGCTGTCCAGGGTGGGGGGTTATCCATGGGGGTGTCCAGAGGGGTGGGGGTGTCTAGGGGGTGGGTGTGTTCAGGGGGGTGGGGTGGTGTCCAGGGGGGTGAGGGCGGTCCAGGGGGGTGGTGGAGTCGTCCAAGGGGGGTGGGGTGGTGTCCAGGGGGTGGGGGTGCCGTCCAAGGGGGTGGGGGTGTTCAGGGGGTGGGGGAGGTGTCTAGGTGGTGGGGTGGTGTCTAGGAGGGGTGGGGGTGTCTGGGGGGGTTTGAGGGGTTGTCTGGGGGGGATGTCCATGGGGGTGTCCTGAGGGTGGGGTGGTGTCCAGGGGGGGTGGGGGAGGTCCAGGGGTTGGTGGGGCTGTCCAAGGGGGGTGGGGTGGTGTTCTAGGGGTGGGGGTGGCTGTCCATGGGGGTGGGGGTGTCCAGGGGGTGGGGAGGTGTCCAGGTGGCGGGGTGGTGTCTAGGAGGGGTGGGGGCATCCAGGAGGTGGGGGTCGTCTAGGGGGTTGGGGGCCGTCTAGGGGGGTGGGGGCTGTACAGGGTGGTGGGGGTGTCCAGGGGGGTGGGTGTTCAGGGGGGTGGGGGTGTCTGGGGGGTTGGGGGCTGTCTAGGGGGGCTGTTCATGGGGGTGTCCTTGGGGTGGGGGTGTCTAGGGGGTTGGGGGATTTCTAGGGGTTGGGGTGTCCAGAGGAGTGGGGTGGTTTCCAGGGGTGGGGCGGTCCAGGGGGTTGGCGGGGATGTCTAAGGGGGGTGGGGTGGTGTCCAGCGGGTGGGGGTGGTTGTCCATGGGGGTGGGGTGTCTAGGGGGTGGGGGAGGTGTCCAGGTGGTAGGGTGGTGTCTAGGAGGGGTGGGGCGTCCAGGGGGTGGGGGCGTCCAGGGGGTGGGGGTGTCCATGGGGGGTGGGGTGGGGGTTGTCTAGGGTGGTGGGGGTGTCCAGGTGGTGGGTGGTGTCTAGGAGGGGTGGGTTGTCGTCCAGGGGGTTGGTGGGTGTCCAGGGGGGTAGGGGCTGTCCATGGAGGTTTTCAGGGGGTGGGCTAGTGTCTAGGGGGGTTGAATCGTACAAAAATGACCCATGGATCGTTCTCCTAAAGGATCAACACAATCTGAATGCATTTGGTGGGAATTTTGTATGTCAGTTGTTGTTTTCACTTAAAATTTTGTCCATTTTAAACAAAAGAGAGACACTTTGAGTGATACCGGTCACATCATGCCTTGGATTGAGGTAGGGTTAACTTTTACACATCACCAATGCACTCATGGATCATTCTCCTAAAGTATCAACACAATCCGAATGCGTTTGGTTGGATTTTCGTAGGTCATTTGTTGTTTTCACTAAAAATTTTGTCTATTTTAAATAAAAGAGAGACGCTTTGAGTGATACCGGCCACACCGTGCCTCAGATTGAGGCGTGGTTGACTCATACACGTCACAAATGACCCATGGATCATTATCATAAAGGATCAACACAATCTGAATGTGTTTGGTTGGATTTCCGTACGTCAGTTATTGTTTTCACTTAAAATTATGTCCATTTTAAACAAAAGAGCGACACTTTGAGTGATACCGGTCACACCATGCCTTGGATTGAGGTGGGGTTGACTCTTACATGTCACCAATGCACCCATGGAACATTCTCCTAAAGTATAAACACAATCTAAATGTGTTTGGTCAGATTTTCGTAGGTTAGTTTTTGTTTTCACTTAAAATTTTGTCCATTTTAAACAAAAGAGAGACACTTTGAGTGATACTGGCCACACCGTGCCTCATATTGAGGTGTGGTTGACTCTTATATGTCAAAAATGACCCATGGATCATTCTCCTAAAGGATGAAAACAATCCTAATGCTTTTGGTCAGATTTTCGTACGTCAGTTGTTGTTTTCACTTAAAATTTTGTCCATTTTAAACAAAAGAGAGACACTTTGAGTGATACCGGCCACACCGTGCCTTATATTGAGTAAGGGTTGACTCGTACGCATCACCAACACACCCATGGATCATTATACTAAAGGATAAACACAATATGAATGCATTTGGTTGGATTTTAGTAGGTCAGTTGTTGTTTTCACTTAAAATTCTGTCCATTTTAAACAAAAGAGAGACACTTTGAGTGATACCAGCCACACCGTGCCTCAGAATGAGGCGGGGTTGACTCATACATGTCAAAAATGACCCATGGATCATTATCCTAAAGTATCAACACAATATTAATGCATTTTTTTGGATTTTCGTACGTCAGTTGTTGTTTTCACTTAAAATTCTATCCATTGTAAACAAAAGATAGAAACTTTGAGTGATATCGGCCACACCGTGACTCAGATTGAGGTGGTGTTAACTCATACATGTCACCAATGAACCCATGGATCATTATCCTAAAGTATCAACATAATCCAAATGCGTTTGGTCATATTTTCGTAGGTCAGTTGTTGTTTTCACTTAAAATTTTGTCCATTTTAAATAAAAGATAGACACTTTGAGTGATACCGGCCACACCATGCCTCATATTAAGGCAGGGTTAACTCGTACACGTAAAAAATGACCCATGGATCATTATCTTAAAGGATCAACATAGTTTGAATGCGTTTTTTCAGATTTATGTATGTCAGTTGTTGTTTTCACTTAAAATTTTGTCCATTTTAAACAAAAGATAGACATTTTGAGTGATACCGGTCACATTGTGCCTCGGATTGAGGATGGGTTGACTCGTAAACATCACCAACTCACCCATGGATCATTATACTAAAGGATAAACAAAATCCAGATGTGTTTGGTTGGATTTCAGTAGTTCAGTTGTTGTTTTCACTTAAACTTTTGTCCATTTTAAACAAAAGAGAGACACTTTGAGTGATATCAGCCACATCGTGCCTCAGATTGAGGCAGGTTTGACTTGTACACGTCACCAATGAACCCATGGATCTTTATACTAAAAGATCAACACAATATGAATGATTTTTTTATATTTCTGTAGGTCAGATGTTGTTTTCACTTAAATGTCATTTTTCTAATGCATTCATTAAAATATGTTATAATGCAAATGGTATGTGTCTAATTTTGTAGGAATAAAGGCTTCATGGGTTTTCAAGAAAGAAAAGGCAGAAGAAGTGAAAAATCAACCAAGTACACATCGTGATTCCACCATACACATCGTGTACCCGAAGTTCATAGCCTGATTCCAAGTCGTGAAGCCATTCATGACCAAGCCTCCAAAAAAATCCACTACACATTGGGACATACTTGTACATGATTTGATGACCAAGGAAAAGCCTCGGGTGAGAAATATGTGAGGAATCTTCCCAAAAGCATAATGAACATGGGGTACACGTCGTTAACAACTGTTACACGTTGTGTACCTGGTCAAACTCCTTAATGCACAAGAATCATGTTCCATGATGGAGATCCATAGGAAAATTACATGGATCCAGGGTACACATCGTGTACCACATGTACACATCGTGTACCACAGGAACACATCATGAACAAAATCTCCTATATAAGAAGATTCATGGAAAAGCATTGGAATCACTTCTGAACGAGCCTCCCTTCTTCCTCTCAATTACTTAAGAACTCTATCACCATTTTTCCTCTAAAACTATCAATTCCTTCATATTTTGTGCATTTTTTATCAATCCAAAAGTCAGGGAGTTTCCATTCGTCAACACATTCAATTTCCATCATTGCATTTAGATTTGAGTTCAATTCCTATTTCTCAAGTAAGTTTTCTTTATAATTATGAATCACTTCATTCATGTTTATTTCAATTATTCCCAAAAAAATTTCATGACCCTGATTCCATTAATGTTTATCGATCCATCAAATATGTTATCCCTCATTTATTTTAATTTCATTCCACCCTGCCATGAGTAGCTAAATCTATAGGGGTAGGGATCAAGCGATGTATCTTAATAATTGAAATCCGCTTTTAAAACCTAAACTTGGAAAGTCTAATTGAAGTAGTAATTAGGATATTAATTCTAGATCTATCCCATTTGTGTGAACATCCCTAACCATGGGACAATCAAACAAATGAACATATCCTAATTGGAGCAGAATGAGCTATGACCACTAGCTCAGGAAGCTTTCTACCTTTGAAGCCAAAATTAATGCACTTAGGCTGTTACAATTTCATGACCATGGAATAGCTACTTCCTTGGTAGAACTAGGATACTAAGACCAAAGTCAACTAGTGATCCTCATTTTCTTTATAGACTAAGTTATAGAATCTTTTCAAGGTCAGAATTACAGGACATCCTTCACCAAGATATTTGACTTGATCCTGATCCCACCATTATTAATTTAAGTCATCCCAATTAGAAATCATACCAAAATTACCAAATAAAGGGTTTCTAGAAATGATCCCTTTTTGGAAATTTTAACCTGTATTATTCAAGACAAAAATGGAGGTCTCTATGTGGATTTGACCCCGCACTACCACTACACTACACCCTTGTAGTTAGTAAAATTTTGGGACAAAAATAAAAATTCTAAATTTGATCCACGTCGGTGGAAGTAATGACACCACCGTGCAATAGGATATAAAACTTATGGCACCATTTTCAGGGAGGCAACACCCTTTTTGAATAACTCTAGATTTTGTTGACCAAGGATTACCTTTTCCTCATCCTCTTTCTCCTTCCCAAATGCTTCTTTTCTTCTTCTTCTCCAATACATGTACCAAGGTCCCTTAACCTGATCAAAAAACCTTGAAAAACAACAACTGTTGGCCTTCGACCCCGAGATCAAAAGGCATATACTTTCACTTCACCGGTCAACAATTGACACGGCTACATAAAAATGCAAAACCCAACCTACTGAATCATCAAGTTATAGAACACCCAATACAACCCGAGAAGACCATCATGGATTATGGTTTACTATCAATCCATGGGGATACAATAAGAATCGTTTTCCCTCCAATACAAGCCTACACATTTTTAAATTAAACCTAGACTCATCCATATGATCCAGAACATGAGGAAATTTAGTGGTCTTCAGAGTGAAGATCCCCATGAAAATATTTCAAACTTCCTAGAAGTCTTTGATACCTTTTGAAACTAGGGAGTATTATATGATGCTCTAAGACTTCATGTCTTTCCCTTTTCACTCAGATACTGAGCAAAATATTGGATCAAAATTCAAGATCCTGAATCCATTACGACAAGGGATGAGCTCGCAAAAACATTTCTCGATAAATAATTGCCACCAATATGAACTTGGAAAATTTGGACTATTATTCAGAATTTTTCACAAAAATATGGAGAGTCTATATGGGAGGAATGTGATCGATTTAAAGAACTCATGAGGAAATGACAACATCATGGACTTGACACCTAGATTCAAATGCAAACATTTTATCAAGGACTCCAACCAGTAGAACGAATAGTGGTCGATGATACCGCTGATGGAGGTCTGATGTTTAAAACCTATGAAGTAGGAAGAGATATTCTAGATGAAGTATCCCACAATTCCAATCTGTGGAAAAGTGACAGAGTACCACCATGACATAGAATCGACAAAGTTTATGAGACCAATAGATTTCTGGCACAAGTTGAGGCACTAATCAAAATGCTCAAATTATTTCAAACACCCACAACACAAACCCCCCCTCCCCAGTCATAGAGATCCAATCATGTGAGATGTGTGGTGGAACGCACCAATATCCAGACTACAAATCTAGATATGAGGAACCACAAGATTATAATTACATTAATTACATTACACATAATCACCCATTTCAATAGAAACAACAACAACCATTTTATCAGTAGAGGCCTGCTTAGCAGTTTCCTCAAAACAATCAAGGATATTTTTTTGCAGTGTATTGTTCAATATCAGTTTCGTAATCAGGGACCAATATGGTATCCAAAAATAAACCCTGTCCCAAGACCAAAACAACAGACATGTCCACAACAACCCTTTCTGAAGCCCCAACAACAATAAATTCTGCCCACCCAGCCAAGACCACAACAGGAACCTCCACCACTCCAAAGCAACATGGAAAATCTTCTAACATATTTTTTTAGAAATCCAATTAACATGTGACTACATAGGAAACTGATATGAAAAATCAGTGAGTATCTTGAAAAAATTTGGAGATTCAAATGGGTAAAATCTCAAAAACCTTATCTAAGAGATTACCAAGTACCTTACCAGGTAACACTGAAACATACCCATGAGAGGAGGCTAAGGCTGTAGTGCTGAGGAGTAGAAAAGTGTTTAACTTCCAAAAACCATCAAAATCAAGTTCACATGAAGAACCCAAGAAACCATAAAAAAAGGTACAAGAAGTTATCCCTACAACATCACCAGAAGAAAATCCATATGAGAAGGAGCAAGCCATGGAAAAACATAAGGAACCCATTTACGTAGACCACCCCCCATACAAGCCTCTTCTCCCCTTTCCATAAAGATAAAAACAAGTTATGCTAGAGGCTCAGTACAAAATTTTCCTCAAAATGTTCAAGAAATTGCATATCAATATTCATTTTGTTGAGGCAATTATGCAAATTCTTACGTATGAAAATTTTATCATGGATTTTCTATAAAAAAGAGAATGATAGAAGATCTAGGAGTCATATCATTAAATTAAGAACACTCTGCTGTTGTACAATAGAAAATCCTACCATAGTTGAGATATCCTGGAAGCTTTTCAATTCCTTGTGAAATAGGATAGTGCATGTTTAGAAGAGCACTATGTGATCTTGGAGCTAGTATTAACCTAATAATGGTGAGATTTTTCCACAAACTCAGATCCCAATAGCTCAAGACAATAAGATTAGCACTATAGTTGGTCGATCGTTCAGTCAAATACCCATTCAGTATTCTTGAAGATGTTCTGGTTAAAGTTGGAAAATTCATTTTTACAGTAGAATGTATAGTTTTAGGTAGGGAAGATGATAGAGATGTCCCAATCATTCTCGGAAAACCTTTCCTAGAAATAGAGAACGCCTTGATTGATGTTAATCAAGGACACCTGATCTTTAGATTCGGTGAAGAACAAGTGGTTTTTAATTTGATAAAATCTACACAACATCCAGATGACCCAGTCAACTATTACGCCATCTCTATCGCTCAAGACCGTGAGTACATGGTCATTGAGGAAGATACTGATGATTTTGGATCAGAAAAGGAATAATATTAAGACCTTAAGGAAGTCATCATTATTGAAACACTTACTAGATACACCGTAACACCATTCATCCCATCCATCATTTATATACCCAAGTAGAATTTAATACCTTTACCCAGTTTTTTAATGTACTCATACTTAGGGGAGTCATCTTCTTTACCCCTCATTGTCAACACTGAACTATCTCAGGCACAGGAAGAAAAACTGGTTGATTTCCTAAAAAAACATGAGAAATCAATTTCCTGGGGAGTGACAGATATTAAGGGAATCAATCCTTCATAATTCACCCACTGAATTTTTCTCGAAGAAAATGAAAAACCAAAAAGACAACCTCATAGGTGGCTCACGCCACCAATGAAGGAGGTTTTCAAGTAAGAAGTGCTGAATCTTATGGATGTTGGGATAATATTTTGTATCTTAGATAGTGAATGGGGGAGCCCCCTCCAAGTCATTCCCAAAAAAGGGAGGACTCATAGTCACAAGAAAAAAGAAAAATGAACAAATTTTCAACATGCACCATTACTGGATGAGGAGTTTGTGTGGATTATAGGTGTTTGAATACAAAAATAAGGAAATATCATTTCCCCTTACCTTTTATGGATTAAATTCTTGATAGGATAGAGGGAAAAGATCTTTACTATTTCTTGGATGGCTATTCAGGGTACAATCAAATTGTAGTAGACCCCATTGATTGGCCCAAACCACCTTCACATGCCTCTTAGGTACATTTTCATATCGACGCATGTCATTCAGTATGTATAATGAACCAAAAACATTCCAAATATGCATGACACACATCTTTTATGATATGGATGAAGAATTTCTTGAAATATTAATGGATGATTTCTTTGTCTATGGGAGATCATTTGATGTCTACCTAAGCAATCTAGAACTGGTTCTCCAACACTATGAGGAGAAATGTGTAGTGATGAATTGGGTAAAATGTCACTTCATGGTGCAAGAATGAATTTTGATAGGGAAAAATATCTAAAGAAGGCATTGAGGTTGATCCTGCTAAGATCAAGGTCAACAAGGATCTACTAGAACTATCAACCGTAAAAGGGATTATAAGTTTCTTTGGGTATGTTGGATTCCAGAGACGCTTCGTAAAATATTTTGCTAAAGTATCACATCCATTTAAGCACTTGTTGTCAAAGGAAATTCCATTCAAATTTAATGAGAATTCCCAAAAAGCTTTTGAAACACTAAAACATAGTCTGATTGCTCTCCGGTTATCATTACACCAAACTAGGGAAAAAATTTGATCTTATGTGCGATGCCAAAGACCTTGCTATAGGAGTTGTGATCATACAACCTATAGACACCATATTCTACCCAATCCATTATGCCATCCGCATAATGAATAAATCCTAGATCAATTATAAAAATATAGAGAAGGAGTTCATATCCATCGTATATGCCTTATAAAGGTTATGTTCATACCTCATTCTATCCAAATTCATTGTCCATAGAGATCATGCCTCCCTTCAATACCTGATGAGCAAGAAAGATAAAAAACAAAGATTGATACATTGGATTATTTCGCTGAAAAAATATGATATCAAATTCAAGGACACCAACGGAACAAAAAAAATTCATTTCTGAACACCTCTCACGGTTACCCCAGACCATCATTAAAGAAAATAGTAAAACTGATATCAAAATAGATTTTCCAGATGAGAAATTTTTTAGTGTCAAAACCCATTCATGGTTTTCATACATGGACAACTATATTTCCATAGGTTATATCTATCATGAAATCTCATAACAGCAAAGAGAAGAAGTTTATGTCTGATGCCAAACACTACTTTTGGGACGAACAGTTTCTATATAAGAATTGTGCAGATGGCCTGTTACGACGCTATATCTTAGAGACAGAGATATAAAATGTGATTAAAATGTTCCACACATAACCAAATGGAGGCCATCATGGACTAGAGCACACAGTGGAAAAGATCCTACAAAGAATATTTTTATGGCCCTCACTGCATCACGATGCTAGGATATTCTTTCATCAGTGTGAAAGATATTAAAGAACAGGAAACATTCGTAAAAGAAATAAAATGTCACAAAAATCCATTCTGGAGGTTGATTTTTTTGACCTATGGGGAATTGATTTTATGGGACCATTCCCTTCGTCACAAGGTAGAAATTACAATCTAGTGGTAGCAGAATATTTTTCCAAATGGGTTGAAGCCGAAGCCACAACACACGACACAACAAATATCGTCATGAATTTTCTTAAAAATAATGTGTTTGCATGATTTGGATTTCTGCAGTTAATCATTAGTGATCACAGAACTCATTTCTCAAATCAGTCAGTATGAAAAAGGCTTAAAAAATATGGCATTAGCTACAACACCGGAACTCCCTATCACCCACAAACAAGTAGGAAGTTTGAATTGTCAAATATGGAGGTGAAACAAATTTTAGAAAAGACTCTCAACACAGGTAGAATTGATTGGAGACTAAAACTAAACTATGAATTTTGGGTGTATCGAACTGCATACAAAACACCCAAAAGAACCACCCCATTTAGACTGGTTTTTGGTAAACCATGTCATCTTATGGTGGAATTGGAACATCATTCATTTTGGGAAATTAAGAAAATGAATTTGAATCTAGAAAAGGCTTGATAGGAACGGTTATTGAAAATGACCACATTGGAAGAAATCCGGAAGGATTCACATGAAAATGAAAGGATTTGAAAGGAAAAAACGAAAAAGTGGAATGACTAATGAATTGCACGACATACTTTAAGTCTAGAGAGAAAGGTTTTTCTATTTAATTCAAGATTAAAACTATTCCCATGAAAGTTGATGTCACTCTAGTCTGGTCCTTTGAAGGTCAACCAAGTTTTTTCTTATGCCACAATTGAAATTCAAAGAGATGGAGAACCACTGTTCAAGGTCAATGGTCAAAGATTAAAGGTCTTTCAAGAACCATTCCATGAAGGTTATGTCCCCAAACTCAAGTTCAATTAAGAATTAAAGGCATCAAGCTCCCAATATTAAAGGAAGCATTGAGTGGGAGGCAACCCAGGGTAGGATGGTTTTTTGGTACATTATGTTAGGATTTTCATCTAGATATTTCATGAATAATGAATGGTGAGATGTGGAAGGATCATCATTTTGGTCCTAGCAGTAATCTGTACACATTGTGTTCCACTGACACACATTGTGACTCCTTTTCAACCCCAGAAATCCATTTTTCTCCCCATACATGATGTGACTCCTCAGTACACGTCGTGTAGAGTGGCGGGTTGTTTTTTTTTTAAATGCAGGTCATGACCCAAACATTCACGAACCACATCACATAAACACCTCGACCCCTCATCTTCCCTGACCTCCCTTCCCATTGCACCTGTCCAAATCACTGCACCCCCTCCTATTTCAGAACCTCGCCATCCACCTCCTCCTCTACCCTCCCAAATCTCATCCCTACCCCTATGACACAGTGACACCCCCCTCTCCAATCTCTTTCTTACCGCACCACTTACGTTTAAAGACTACCACAGGTGCACCGCCTGCACCCGCCACTGCACGTGCAGCCCCAGATCCTCAGGCGTAGTCCAACACCACCACCACATCCAGTGATGATGACCGGCACCTACACCCCATCTTATGTTTCTCTAACCCAGTGCACTGGGTTAATCTTCTCAAGTTACAGGCGAATCCCATACATACAAACAAGACCTTGGACATGTGGACACTCGCCCAACTGAACATTTCTAATTTCGTCACTGACCTCCTTGACACTCTCCACATCGACAACATTATTGAAGTTTGTGAGGAGACGTTTCAAGAGTTGTTTTTGGAATTTCTGTCCACCTTCGACATGGATGTCAGAAATCTATGTTTCTACCTTGGAGGCCTCCCACACGAGTTGTCTCTTACTTATTTTGGGTTTGGTCTTGGCTTATATACCAAGGAGTCTTTCATTTCTAATATTTATCTGACACTTCATCTCCATTAGCCTCATGATATTTCTCTACATTTATGGTCTTTGATAGACCATGACCCCCAGTCACATCATAATCCTCGACTTACAATGTTGACTCAACTTCAGGGCCTAGCTTTTCATATCTTACATCAATCCATGGAACATGGTTGGTTCACGTGAGGAGACACCCATGGAAGTGTCAGCTAGATGGACGTGTTTATTTTAGAAACTACCATGGGTGGTCCACTGATAAATATGGCCACATAGTTCGTTTCCTACTTTAGAGCCCTAACTCATAGGAATCAGGGCACGCTGATGGGTGGATTTTTCATCACCCAACTAGCCCACTCTCTTGGAGTCTTTGAGGCCTCTCTTCCACTCACCACTGTTAGCCTAAAGGAGCTGATAGATATTGTGATCTTGCATAAGATGAATATGCTAGTCAAGGAGGAAGATCATTATCTTTGGATGGTTGGTGTATAGGAACCATCACCTCATGAGAAGGCAGATGACGCAGCAGCAGAAGACCCACCTTCCCATCTGCCTACCTCCACCACACCACCTCCATTCAGGCCATCCTCTACCCCGACTACCACCCCTCCAACCACCCATCCTACACCCGAAGAGTTATGGGGTCTTATTTAGAGTTTTCAGGAGAATCTTAACTAGATCACTACATATATGCACCTACCCTTCATTGCACCTCCCTCTTTTACCCCATAACCCTCACCCACCACAGCCGACCCTTCATCATCCACCATGCCCCCACCCCCATCCACCCAACCGGACCTCCCTTTCTATCTCACGGACCCTACCTCTCAATAGGAGTTTCTAGATGAGTAGACTCGACATGGAAAGGGGGTCTCCATTGAGCCTACACCACCGGAGGTACCTTTATTTGATCTCGCTGCTAGATCCATGGCCCTCGTACAGATTGGTACTTTCCCACCACCCACCCCAACCCATCTCCCTTCATCTGTTCACACACCCTCCACCGCCCATACCGCACCACCACCGACTGTTGTTGACACTGCTTTGATGGTCCATATAGTCAAGACACCCATCATTGGACTGACACTAGAGGGAATCTTCTCTGAGGACCCCTAATCTGACTTCTATCAATATTTTTAAGATTTTTGGGAACTTTCATGTTTTTTGGGCTGATTGTAGACTATTTCATTCCATTTTTTCATTTTTGTATGCTCTATAGACACTTTTATATAATAGAAACATTTATTTTTCACTCATTGTTGTGTTTTGTTTTCTGTGTTTCCACTTTATATCTGTAGAATGTCAAGATCCTCTGAATCCTCTATCATCCCTGACGGTCTTGTTCTTCTACATGTCCTAGAATATAGAGTACTCAAGAATGCCATCTCTCACCAGCACCGGCAGCCACAGTGACCTATAAATCCTTTCTTACCACATCTCCTCCATTCTCACATATCTTCACCTAAAGTGATCAACCCACTCAAATGACCATGTGCACTCGCAGACACAGCCTCTAGCAACTGCAAGAGGAAACATAACGACATAGCTGATGGGCCCCATGAGGATCGTCCATGTTCACATTTCCTAATCTATTGTTTTATCGAGTCATTGTTTATGTGTCCTCTTCATGTTTTTTATTTTTAATTTTGTAACTTTCTTGGAACTGATATGTACATCATCCCCAATTTGAATAAAACTCGTATCTTAGTTTCTCATTTTGCATGTTTTCTATTCTTATGTTATTATAGCTACTTTTACCTATAAACTAATGTTTTATATCCAGTGTAGGAATTTTATTTTCTAACAATTTTTAGGAAAAAATTCATGTTGTGACAACTTCCATCATCCCCATGTCATACCACATTCTTCAGGGATCTCTCAATTCCCTTTAATTTCAATTATGTCCACCAAAATTTTATTTCCAAATATTTTTGCACACAAATGTAAAACCACTCCCAATTGTATTTCACTAATAGTTCAGACACCATCTCATTATAAGTGTGGGGGGTTTCTCATGTTTCACTTATAAAAAAAATTAAATTTTTCATTATTTTCACTAGTTTATGAGCCATTTTTCAAAATACAAGCATGCTTTGAACTTGAAAATAATGATTCCCATGTAATTAAAGAAAACGTTAAGTGGAAAAGTGTTAAGAACCATGTTTCACACCAATTTAGACTTGTTTGGAATTTTTTCTGAGTTTATAGGATTAATTCAAATTCAAAAAATTAAAATTATGATTAATTAGCCCACTACTTAAGGTTTATGCCCTTTGATTTCAAGTTTGGTTTTGACTTCCATTACCCGTGAGGACTCTCATCCTACGATTGCATTTTCTTGTCTGAGCATATTTCTTGAGAGATACCTAGGGCATGTAGACCTACTATAAATTTCACTGATATATTATCAATGTGATTACTAAACATGTATAGAATTAAAATGATTGATACAATCATTGATTGGCACTTTCCTAAGGCCCACCAGACATTTTTCCTTCCTTCATCTCATAGTGTCCTTGAATGACCTATTAGAATGAAGTTATTTATAGCATGTTCCCTTCCTACCCTGATCCTTGTACTATGATTAAATATTACCTTTTAACAAGTGTGGGGGTGGCGTTTAGACAGTATGGGAGAATTCCACTTCTAGAGATGTACGTCGCACTCACCTAATAGAAAGGTTGTTATCCATACACCATTTATTATATTCAATTTGAATTATGTTCCTTTTAAAAATATGAAAAGAAAATAAAGAAACAAAATTGATATGGGTTACATAATAGGAAGGTCAAAAATCACCATTTTTCATACCGATGAATCCCTTAAAGGATCATATGTTTTTAGGTGATGGATGTGAGATCTATCCTAGGCACAAATTTTGAAAAATTAAATACAAAATAAAAATAAAAAGGAAAAGAAATAAAAGTAAGGGAACATAATTATTTTTCATTTACATACATTCTATACATATGGATTCAACACAAACTAATAAAGTTCCAATTTGACTGTCCAGAAAGAGGAACGATATAGAACTTGTCTGGATATCTTTTTGCACGGTACTGCAGATCTTAACCTTTTTTTCGTGCCTGATTTTCACATTTCTGTACCGTCCCACAGCCGCAGAGTCATTAGAACCCAAATTTCTTAAATCCATCAAGATTTATTTTACACTTGTCTTTACATAGTGGAGATGATAGAACCAGTGAAATCATATGGTTAGGAATATATACTCAGGGTACGAGCATAACTCTACTTCTATTAACACCCTGAGTAATGAGAGAAATTGTGAGGTAAACTAAAATTGGGCATATAACTTAGGGAAAAGTTGAAAGATTGAAATTAAAGAGAGAGAATTTGTTTTAAAATCTGAACTATGAGGCCTTAATGGCTTTCTTTTCATGATTTATTATGTAAATTGACTTTTCAATACTTGCACCTAATTTAATTTCATGGACATAATGAATATTTTTTTCTTTACAAATTGCTTATCCTTTTTGAAATCAGTGTTGAGATGCATTGCTTGAGGACAATAAATTGTTCAAGTGTGGGGTGATTTGATAAACATAATTCATATATTCATTTTGTTGTCATTTTTCCATTACTTTCATTAAAATATGTGATAATTCACGTGGTATGTGTCTAATTTTTCAAGAATAAATGCTTCATATCTTTTCAATAAAGAAAAGGCATAAAAAGTGCAAAACCAACCAAGTACACATTGTGATTCCACCACACACGTCATGTACCGGAAGCTCACAGCCCGATTATAAGTCGTGAAGCTAGTTTTGACCAAGCCACCAGAAAAAGACACTACATGTAGAGACTTACTCATACAAGACGTGATGACTAATTCCAAGCCTTAGGCGAGAAATCCACTTGGAATCCAAACAAAAGAAGAATGAACATTGGGTACACGTCGTTAACAATGGTTACACATCACGTACCTGGTCAAACTCCTTTATGCACAATACCCATGTGACACACTAGAGATCCATAGAAAATTTACAATGATCAAGGGTACACATCATGTACCATAGGTACACATCGTGACAAAAATCGCCTATATAAGCAGAGTCATGACAGAGCATTGGAAACACTTCTGGACGAGCCTCCCTTCTTCATCTCGATTCCTTATGAACACTTTCACACTTTTTCCTCTCAAAATCTAAATTCCTTCATATTTTGTTCATTTTTTATTAATCCAAGAGTTGTGGAGTTTCCGTTCTTTAACACATTCAATTTTATTCATCACATTTATATTTGAGTTCCATTACTCTTTCTCAAGTAAGTTTTCTTTATAATTGTGAATAAATTCATGCATGTTTATTTCAATTCTTCCAAATTTTTTTGCATGATCCTAATTCCATTAATGTTTATCAATGAATAAAAAATGATATCCCTCATTTATTTTAATTTCATTCCACCCTACCATGAGTAGCTAAATCTGTAGGGGTAGGGATCAAGCAACGTATCTTAATATTCTAAATGCACTTTTAAAAGCTAAACTTTGAAAGTCTAACTAAATTAGTAATTAGGATAATAATTCCAATTATATACCATTTTTTAAAACATCCCTAACCACAGGAAAACCAAAAAATGACCCAATCCGAATTGGATCAGAATTAGCTATGACTACTAGCTCAGGAAGCTTTTTTCCTTTGAAGCCAAACTTAATGCACTTAGGCTATTGCAATTTCATGACCACAGAATAGCTACTTCCTATGTAGAACAAGGAAACTAAGACCAAAGTCAACTAGTGACCCCTATTTTCTTTGTAGACTAAGTCATAAGATCTTTCCAAGGATAGAATTATAGGAAATCTTTCACCAAGGTACTCAACTTGATCCTGATCCCTCTGTTATTAATTGAAGTCATCCCAATTAGAACTCATACCAAAATTCTCAAACAAAGGAAATATAGAAAGGAATCCTTTTTAGAAATTGAAACTCTAATTCTTCAAGAAAAAAATGGTAGTCTCCCAGTGGATTCGACCCTACACTACCACTACACTACACCCTTGTTGTTAGTCAAAGTCTAGGACAAAAATGAAAATTCGAAATTTTATCCATGATGGAGGAAGTAATGACACCAACATAGAAGGGGCCATAACTGTTAGGTCCACTGGGTTAAATACCCAGAGAGGGGGGGGGGGGGGTGAATCAGGGTATTCCAGATTAAAACAACTTCCACTTTTGATCTTGTTTTTCTGTTAGAAAAAACTCTCTTCTCTCTCCTTCTCATTGCACAGTATGAATAAACCTTAAAGAATGAATAGGACACAACAATTTTTACTTGGTTCTCCCTCACTAGGCTACGTCCAAGGATAATACACCAACAGTGTACTGATGTTCCAATTCTACTATAAGTGCACTGCTATTTACAAGTTTGAAGCAGACTCACTGTCCCTCCTGGTTTACAACCACTCACAATTTGAGAACTCACTGCTCACTCAATTGAAGTGAGCTCACTGCTTCTTCAGAAGATCCTCTCAAAGTTTATAGACATGTAGGTATCTTCATTACCACCAATGAATGCATCCTCCACTGTATGTTGATGCTCTTTTGAAGTACAAATTTCATCCACTGATGAATACCACTTTGCCTCTGAAAACAATGGGCAATTATTTTTGGAAGTACCTTTACAAAGCACCCTACTTTGCAAAGATCCCAGTTTCATGAAGCTCAAACAATCCTTCATGAAGCTCTTTAATTTTCGCTAATCTCATGCCTTCACAGTGCTTAGGTCGTTGCGGAGCTCAAGTCATCGCAGAGAAACCTCCCTCACAAACCTCACTGAGCTAACGTAGAGCACAAAACTTTCATGGAGCTATAATAGCCACTGCGAAGCACCTTCCTTTCACAAAGCACACTGCCTTCGATAACTACCTTCACGATCCAAGAGAAAAATATTTTCTACGAAAACTATCCACTTCTCCTGAGGGGGTCGAGGTCTATTTATAGGCAATTCCACTAACCCTAGAACATTCCATGCGAAGTCAAAGCCACGTCATCTCAAATCGTGAAGCTCTGAAGTTACCGCTGAAATTCTATCAAAAATGCGAAGCACCACGACAATATTCCAACCGCGGAGCGTTCCTTCAATACCTTCGGCCCTTCTCCACGAAGCTCCACTTGGAATGACCTTCACCACCGCAATGCTTTTCAATTCTTCGGTTCGCGAAGCTCTTCGT
This sequence comes from Viscum album, assembly GCA_963277665.1. Lineage (NCBI taxonomy): Eukaryota > Viridiplantae > Streptophyta > Magnoliopsida > Santalales > Viscaceae > Viscum > Viscum album. The sequence continues at coordinate 1,387,723,922 of OY728123.1, forward strand.
AATCGTGAAGAATCACCATCAATATTTTTCATGTCTTTGTGAAATCTAATCCATAAAGCCTATCTTCATGGAATTCATGCCTTTTCCATATTTAAATTAGATCTTCAAGGTAATCCAATTTTCACGATGCTCACTAAAATCCAAATTTTGGACCCCAAAAATTTGGCAATCATTGGAAAACAGCGCCACCGTGTATATGTTCTTTTGTACCACCTCCATATTGTTCATTCCTTTAACATGGTTCTTTGTCAACATGGATTTTCAAAAACATCTCTGGAACTCAACAATTCACCATGGAAACCTGCTTTGTCAATAGACACAATCAACCCAAAAATGCTGCAATGTTACATTGAGGGATTTTTGTCCAACAATCTCCCCCTTTGGGTTTGTTGACAAATATTCTCATAATGATTCTTTGCACTTTGATACCTATATGAAGATTATTCCATTGTCTACCACCATTAACCTCTTATGATTCAGATAGTGACCAATGATTCACTCACCACATACTCTAATCCCACATGAGCAATGCTCGTCGTGAGAAACAAGAGTAAATGAAAAGACCATCAATGAATCACTTCATTTCTACCACCAACTGTTGAAACCCAACTGATACCAATTTCCAAACTGATACCAATTGTTGATACCACATTGATACTAATTGGTGAAAGGTGGAAACCTTCTCACACCATTCCAACATCACTCTTCTACTTTTATCACGATCCTCAACTGTCGTGATATCTAATCTTTGGTCTATCACTTCTAGCATTGTCATATTTAAAACTCTCCCCCTATCTCATTGCTCCCCCTATCTCACTGCTCTACCTATCATCTTCTCCCCATGTCTTTGACTAAGACATTTTATCCCTTCCTTAGCCACAGTTTCTCCCACTCTAGGAGTCACTATTTCTCCCCCTTTGTCAACAAACCCAAAGGTCACTCCTTTGTGGTCTAAAAATTGTAAAAAGTACAAATTATCACGTTAGAGAAAAGCACACTATACCTCAGGGAGGGGGGGGGGGGTCCTGCAACCACACTTTTTCAAGTGCGGGGAATCGACTGAACTCCCAGAGCCAGTTGATGCCTCTCAAAAGCTTCCTTGGGTAATGCCATTGTGAGAATGTCTGAAACCTGTAACTTTGTAGGCACATACTCCAACTTCACGATTCCCTATTCAACCTTCTCCTTGATGAAATGATATTTTATCTCAATGTGTTTTGTCCTTGAGTGGTGGATGGTATTTTTGAAAATATTTATAGCACTTGAGTTATCACACTGGATTCCGATCAGAGACTTCACTTCAAATCCCATATCATCAAGCTGTTTCTTCATCCACACTAACTATGTTCAAGTTTGAGTGGTGAAAATATACTCATCTTATGTGGTGCTCAATGAAATGAAATCTTGCTTATTGATTATCCAAGAAATACACAATCCACAAAGATATAAAGCACCTCCAAACATTTATTTCCTATCATCCACTAAATCGGCCCAATCTGCATCAGTATATCCTAATAACTCTGACTGAGATTTGTTACTATATATCAAGCTGAATTACACCATTCCCTTGATATACCTAAGTATTATTTTCACATAAATCATGTGACTTTCCTTGTAATTACATTGATATCACGCTGCTTAGCATATGGATAAAACAACATCAGGTCTCTTCGCTTTCAGTTACAATAAACTTCCAATAATCTGCCTGTATTTTGTGATATTAACTGCCTTGCCATTATAATATTTAGATAATTTCATTTTTTTTGAAACCGGAGTTTTCATCTCCTTTTAATTTTCCATTCCAAATATTCTTAGTACCCCCTTGTCATATTTTTATTGAGAAATGAATGTGTAATTCCTTGTTTCACCTATAATTGAAGTAAAAACATCAACTCACAAATCATAGACATTTCGAACTCATGTTTCATGAATTCGGAGAACTGTATGCACTGTGCTTTATCTGATCCAAAAAATATTATGTCATGGGCATAAACCAGAACCATCATCCTTTGATTACTATTGTTGTTGAAATAGAGATTGAAATCAACTCCACCATGCTGGAAACCAAGATTCTTCATATACTGATCAAGCCTTGAGTATCATGCTCTCTATACTTGTTCTAACCTATATAATGCATTCGTCAGCTGAAAAAACTTCTTATCATCCTCATGAATGAGAAAACCATCTGGTTGATCGATATACACTTCTTCCTCTAGAATCCCATTCAAAAATACAAATTTGAAATCCATCTGGAACAATTTAAACATCCGTTGCACTGCGATGGCTAGGAATAATCTGATTGTCTCCAACCTTGCAACTGGAGAAAATGTCTCATCAACGTCAATTCCCTCTATCTAGGAGTATCCTTTGCACACTAGTCATGCTTTGTTCTGAATCACTATTCCATCTTCATTCATATTGTTGCGAAAGACCCATTTAGTCCCGATTACATTCTTATCAGCTGGCCTCGAAACAATCTCCCATGTACGATTCTTCTCAATCTGATCTAGCTCTTCATTCATAGCCTGAACCCAATTTTCATCTGCATCTGCATCAACAAAACATTTAGGCTCTACTTGAGATAAGAAAAATGTCTGTTGTAGAGATTTCATTATTCTTGTCTGAACTAGAGTTGACTGATCACCAATGATATTCTTCCTATCAAATTCAGCTTGACTTCTTGGATTTTATGCAGATACAGATTTCACTTCTTCATGTTCATCATCAGTATCTTCTTCTGAATCAATATCAGCCACTTCTTATCCTCCTGCATTGCTTTCCTCCTCATCGCTTTCATCAAGAAATTGTCCACTATACTGTTGAATGTTCTCATCATTTTCCACAATAGTGATTTCATTTCTCTCAACTACCTTTCCCATCCTTTTATTAAAGCATTTATATGATTTTCTTTTTCCTGAGTATCCAAGGAATATTCCCTCATCTCTATGTGACTCAAATTTCCTATTTTTTTCTTTATTGAGTGTAAAGAACTTACTCCCAAAGATTAGAAAGTACTTCACCATTGTCTTCTTCCTGTACCACATCTCATACAGAGTTTTTCATTCCTTCGGACACAACAGAACCCTATTAGAAATATAGACCGATGTCAATACGGCTTCCTTCAAAAATTTCTCTGGTAGGTCTTTTTCTATGAGCATTGTTTTTTCCATGTTGTTGATGATCCGATTTCTCCTTTCAACCACTCTATTCTATTGGGGAGTTATCACTGAGGAAACTTGATGTATTATCTCGTGTTTCTCAAGATAGTATTCCATTTGACTGTTTGTGAATTTCATACCATTATTAGTACGAAAATTCAGAATTTTTTTTCCAAGAATCCTTTCACTCTCCCTCTGGTACTGTTTTAAGTATCTGAACACATCAGAATTATGGGAAATAAAAAATACCCACACCATTCTGCTATATTCATCAATGAAAAGAATATAGTACCTCTTTCCATCAATTGATCTTGGTGTGATAGGCCAACAAACATCAGCATGCCCCAATTCAAGCACTCTTGTTGACTTCTTTTCCTTTTCCCTTTCCTTATATGTATTTCAGATAAGATTCCCTTGTTGGCATGCATCGTACATGTGAGTACAATCATGAGATAGCTTAGAGAGGTCTCTTTCTACATCACATTTTACCAGATATTCTAGGGATGGTTGGCATAGATGACCAAGTCATTTATTCCACAACTTGTTTTCTTTCTCTTTGGATAGAAAACACATATCTTCTTCTCCACCTACAAGGTAGAGATTTCCCTTTGTCTTTTTTCCCTATAGAACCACGTCCCCGTCTCTTCCTTTTACGATACACATCTTCTTAGCAAACCTTATAGAATGTCCTGAGTCACATAGTTAACTCACACTGAGAAAATTGTGACTGAGGCCTTCTACTACTAAGACATCAGCATGTCTCATCTCTTTGCCCCCAAACTCGGCCTTTCCTAAGCCAATAATATTCAGGCCTTCATCATTCCAAATTTGAAAACTCCTTCTTTGTCATATTTTACACATGTAACAAGATCCTTATTACCTTTCATGTGAGATGTGCAACCACTATCAAGGATCCACACATGAGAGAGATCCGATGCTTTCAGGGAAATTTCTACCACCACAGCCTTCTCATCTTTCTTCTTCTTGGTCCATATTTTTGCCTTCACACTTGGCATGGATTGAGACTTTTGTTCTTTCTCAGAGTATGATGGAACAACTTCATCTTGCGAAGCTAAAAATCTATTTTGCGTTTTCAACTCACTTATTGGTTCATTGATCTGCTACTTGCGAACATTTTGATTCTACTTTGGCACATTCCTCTATGGTCGAAGTGCAGTACCTAGCCATGTTCCCAAATCCTCCACACCAAAAACAGTGTCCTTCAAAATATGTTCGGGATAACCATTCTCTGTTTGGCTGCCACCTCTGTTCTTGTGCCCTTCAATGTCTCTTGGCTATGGAACACACATACTATGAATGTCCCATCTTTCCACAACAATAACACCTGATATAAGGTGCATTCTTTCATGTCACTTATGCACTGCGAGTTTCCCCTTGAGATCTATGAATTTTCTGATATTTCTTTGTGTCCAAATGAACCTTCAATCTCAGAATGGGTGCTTGCGGTCTTACTTCAATTTTCACGGCTTTTTGTTTTCGATCAATCCCCCCATAGGCCATAGCATTTGAACATAATTGATGCTTCCTTTCTGCTGAACCACTATTCTCCACTTTCAGCTTCTCAGTTATCTGAGTGATCTTCTTTCCTAATGTCCCAGTAGGAGTGAATAGTTTTTCTTGATCCTTAACCTTTTTCCGAAAATCGACAACTTCTCCTTAAAGTTCTTTAATACACTCGATTTGATATTTCCTTGTGTTATTCAAGCCATCAATCTCCCTTTTCTATTCTTTAATCTTGATTTTAAACTTACCGACCGATTCCGAGTCCTCTAGTGTTGATGACTTGAGTTTCTAAATTTCTTCCATCAACTCAGACCTCTCTTCTTCCTACTGCTACATATAGAGTTTGGAATTATGAACTACTTTGTTGGATTTCTTTGTTTTGGATCTCCAAACATCTATTCCTCAAGAGCTGCTTCTAACTCAGCTTGCATATGAAATCTTCCTTCAACTTCTTCTTCTTCTTCAATGTTAGTTTCTTCCTTTTTCTAAGTACTTATGACAACTGCCACCATAGCATTTTCTCCACAATATTTGCAGTTCTCTATCTCTTTAACCTACTCAGCCTTAGACTCATCTGAGTTGTCACATTCTTTTGATAGGAGATTCTTCTTCTTAAATAAATTTCTTTTGAACTATTTCTTTCCTTTCATATAGGATAAATACTTCTTCTTGGGAATATCAACTTCATTAAAATCATCATTATCTTGAAACCTTTTTGGTCACCTTGCTGAAAGATGTCTAACTTTTCCACATCAAAAACAAGCAAGTGGAAGTTTCCCTTTAAACTTTCCTTTTCCTATTTAAAGGTTTGGGTAGAGGAATGAAATCACCTCATCTGTCTCTTCTTCTTCCTAAAACTCTTAAATGGTGAGCTTCTTCATGGCCTTGAATGTCACCTATTTGGATTTACCCTTTTCCACAACATTGTTATTATCATTTCTCATTTCATATGCAACAAGGGTGATGTGAAGGTTATCCAATGTCAGCTCTATCGGGTCTTTATCTTCCAAAACTGAAACTTTCGGATTGAACCAAGGTGGAAGTTTCCTCAAGATGCACTTCAAAATTTTTATGCCTTAAATAACTTCTCCATGACCTCACATGTCCTCCACTACAACATTTACCCTATCAAATAATGCATCAACATATTCAATCGGGTTCATTCTCAGATCTTCATACTTGTTCCACAACACTTGTATCTTCACATCTCTAACCTTTGTGTCTCCTTCATATATGTTCAAAAACTTTTCCCACATAGCATGTGATGTTTTTCATGACATCATCTTGGTATATATATCATTGGATAAGGCTCCCCCTAAATCATTGATTCCCTTTGCGTCAGCATCCGATTCTCTTCGCTCAGCTTCTGATAATGCACAACTATTAATATAAGCTATGATACCATGCATTGCTGCTGTAAACACATCCATTCCCAAAGATCGGAAGTAGTATTGCATCTTATTCTTCCATAGCTGAAAATTGTTCCCATTGAAGATCGGAATACCTTTATGATTGATGACCTCCATTTGAGAGAGAAACTGATATCAACCTTTCTCTATGATATTAATTTTTAAGTCCACTAGGTTAAATACCCTGAGAGGGGGGGTGAATCAGGGTATGCCAGATTTAAACAACTACCCCTTTTGATCTTGTTTTTCTATTAGACAAAACCCACTTCTCTCTCCTTCCCATTGCACAGTATGAATAAACCTTACATCATGAACAGGACATAGCAATTTTTACTTGGTTTACCCTCACTGGGCTATGTCCAAGGATCATAAACCGGAAGTGTTCCGATTTACCAATTCCATTATAAGCGTACTGCTATTTACAAGTATTAAGTGGACTCACTATCTCTCCTGGTTTAGAACCACTCACAATTTGAGAACTTTCTACTCTCTCAACTAAAGTGAGCTCACTACTTCTTCAGAAGATCCACTCACAGTTTATAGACCTATAGGTCTCTTCATTACCACTAATGAATGCATACTCTATTGTTTTTAAATGCTCTATTGAAGTAAAAATTTCAACCACTGATGAATACCACTTTGCCTCTGAAACACTGGGAAATTCCTTTTGGAAGTACCTTCGCAAAGCACTCTTCTTCACGAAGCTCCCAATTTTGTGAAGCTCAAACAAGCCTTCGCAAAGCTCCTTCCTTTTTGTGAATCTCACACCTTCGCAGAGTGTAGGTCGTTGTGGAGCTCAAGTCATCACAGAGCGACCTCCCTCATGAAGCTCAGTAAGCTAACGTAGAGCACCGAACTTTCATGGAGCTAGAATAGCCGCCGCGAAGCACCTTCCTTTCACGAAGCACACTGCCTTAGCAAAATACCTTCACGAGCCAAGAGAAAAATATTTTCTTCTAAATCTCTCTACTTCTCTCAAGGGGGTCAAGGTCTATTTATAGGCGATTACACCAACCCTTCAGCCTTCCACGTGAATTCGAATCCACGTCAGCTCAAATCATGAAGCTCCGAAGTTACCGCTGAAATTATCTCAAAATCGTGAAACACCATGGCAATTTTCCGATCGCAGAGCATTCTGTCAATACCTTCAGGCCTTCTCCATGAAGCTCCACTCACAATTCCCTTCACCACCATAATGCTTTTCAACGCTTCTATTCGTGAAGCTCGTCGTAATCGTGAAGAATCACCGTCAAATTTTTTCATGTCTTTATGAAATCTAATCCATAAAACCTATATTCACGGAATTCATGCCTTTTCCATATTTAAATTAGATCTTCAAGGAAATCCAATTTTCATGATGCTCACCAAAATCCAAATTTTGGACCCCAAAAATTTGGCAAACATTGGAAAACAGCGCCACTGTGTATATGTTATTTTGTACCACCTCCAGATCATTTATTCATTTGAAATGGTTCTTTGTCAACATGGATTGTCAACAAAATCTCTAGAACTCAGCAATTCACCATGGAAACCTACTTTTTCAATAGACACAATCAACCCAAAAATGCTACAATGTTACCTTAAGGGATTTTTGTCCAACAATAACCTTATCATTATGTTAGATGGTAATTCATTTAGTAAAACCTAAATCAATCTCAATTTAACCTAGATAACTTTAAGTCAGGTTATCTTATACTTCTCAACCCAATCCCTAAAAATAGAGATCCCAAATTACCATGAACTTTATTAAAATATTATAAGCCCAAAAATCATTGAAATCTATTCTCTTAAAATATAACTTATCCCTTAACTAGGAATTCCCAGATAAATTAATATGTACTTCGACTTATGAATCTGGTCTCTTTCCAATTAGTTTATTTAACCTGACCATATTCAAATCCCTCATAATTTTTCATAAATAAAATGTGAATTAACCAAAGAAAATCCCATAGGAGTGTCAAACCAGGTGTGCAATTTGGACTCTTTACCGTGCACTAGGTGATGATCAAGTTAATACCCAATTGTCCCTTCTAGAGTTATTACCTATAGGTACATCTGTTCCAAAGCTGGTATCCACTTGTAGTATCTATATAGGTATGTAATTTTTATTAAACCCACACAATATTTAACTTACTAAAACTTTATAATAGTATCCAATATATATAATACTCACTTAAACTTGTCCCTAGGGTTTTTATTAATGTTATATTATCATAATCAACAAATAAAAAGTGCATTATTGTTTTAGTATTAAATAATATACCATACCAAAGGTTTATCTATTAAAATCAACCTTAACTTAGGAACCCTTAAATTATCCTCAATAAACATCTTAATCTCCAAAGTTATCTGAAATCTACTATGATATCAACTGCGATGAACTAGACCCATGATCTCGAGTCTGGAGCTAGTAATGTGAAATAGGTGGGCCAAGTTGGGGTGTACCAAACCCTCTTGGTTTTGCGCTTGCATGATTTTGTCCAAAAAATCCTACATATAATGATAATAAAACATTTCAATCCCACCCCACCCTGCATAAAACTGTGGGTAGCTCCTGGGCTTTCCCACATTTAAAAAATATACTATTTATAATTATTTAAATGGTGTATTTTTTCTCATTCTTAATGGTAGTTGTGGGGAGAATCATGGATTCAAAATATCTAGAGTTTTAATGGATGTGATAGAACATTTTTCTATAGGTTAATGGTGATATACGACAACACCAAATTGGTGGCCAACTGTTGTGATGTAAAGTAAGTGAGTGATTAGTGAGGGGAGATGAATGATGATTTTGGTTGTGTAGTGATGTGAATGGATAGAATTGTGAATGAATGATGACCCTCCATGTAACTATTAGTTTTAAAGGAGGTTATTAGGTTTCCCATGATATGATTTCCTATTTTATTAATATTTAAAATAAAATTGAATAATAAAAAAATTAAATCAAACCAAGAAATATTATAATTATAATAAATCTTTTAGAATTGAAACCATGTGTGAGGGATATGAGTTCCATTTTTCAGGAGGTGGGATGACACACTATGTAAATATGGCTACTAATTACTATATAAATAATAAAATATCATATTAAAAATATATAGAGCTATTTAAAATTCACATGTGAATTAATAATGAATTAGTCTGACCATTATGGTGAGAAATCAAATTACATGTTTTAATCACAATTATTTATTAAAAAAACTAAATGTTAAAGAAAAATATATTGTAAAAAAATTAAATAATCCATGCAGGTAATCCTACACCTGCACAGGCTCAACCCTCTTTAGCCCTCACCGACACAGGCTCAACCCATGTTGGCCCGTACTCTAAACAGTCAAAAATTCTAGGCCCTCCCTACCCTGCATATTCCCTATACCTATGAATCCCATGGGTCATCGCCCATTTTGAATCACTATCTAGTGCCCTAAACACATCCTTTACATATTTTATTTAATACCAACTATAGATTATCAAACACAATTATCAAATTATTATATTAATTAAAGAAAATATTACATTATGTATATTACTAAAACCTTATAGGTTTATAGCTTTATAGAATTAGGAAAAAATATTTGCTAAAAAATACCATTTTCTTTGTGTCAAGAAAACATTGTTTCAATATGAGAACGTAATTAATCCATAAAAAGTCTTTAAAATTTCTTCAAAATTCTTCCAAACATGTTATACTTATAATCATGGAATGTTTAGTACTTTTCTTCATAACTTGGGGACTGGAAACATAAGAAATGGGTGAGCTCAAATTCTTAGTAATGGAAACATATAACTGGAGCTATCAGAAACACAATCATGGTATACATAATAATGTGGGAATAAATAATTTGAATAATTTTATAGTCAACAAAATATGATATCATGTTATATACATGAATAAAAATTAAAACCTGGATAATAATAATTATTGATCTCATAATAATGGAATGCATAATGTCATACATCCTAAACATGTTGTCAACATGTTTTTCCAAGACATTATACTGATATGGGGATTAGTATACACCAAAATCCAAATTATTTTGTCACATAAAACCTATTTATGCATCAAGGGGAAATAAAATTGTGTGCCCCACCTTTCACTTATTTAAGCCTAATTCATTCACTATAAGAGTCAAGAAGACATTTTGTGTCATTTCCTAAGGAACTTACGTCTGAATAAAAACATGGTTATCCATATAATGAAGAATACAGAATTTCAATACATAATCAACATATGTTAGAAGTAAATAATCATCAATAATGTCGATAATTTTCCCTGTGTTAATAAAAGTTATAACACACTACTGGAAAACTAACCTCTACCAACGGTTTGGAACCGTTGGTATAGGCCTCCAAACCGTTGGTATAGCCTATACCAACGGTTTGAAGAACCGTAGCCAAGTAAGCCGTTGGGATAGGTCTATACCAACGGTTTTCCAAAAACCGTTGGTATAGACCTATACCAACGGTTTCCAAAACCGTTGGTATAAGTAATAAGAAATCTATACCAACGGTAATGGAACCGTTGGTATATAAATTCCAAAAATAAAACATCCGCTGGGATTTGATCCCAGGAACCCTCGTTTATAATCGAACGACTTAACCACTAAGCTAACATTACTTTTGTAAACATAATTTCATAAATATATATAAGTATTATCATAATTATTTAAAATTTTGATTTATATAATGTTCTCGGTTAGTAGATCTGGAAAAAATTAAAGAACATATCCCAACGGTTTTCAAAACCGTTGGGATAGCCCTTTAATTTGTGGGTGGTTTTTCCCAACGGTTTTCAAAACCGTTGGGAAAGGTTAGAGTGGGTTGTATTGATTTTGGCCGAAGGTTGAATTTGTGGGTGACCTTTCCCAACGGTTCACCAAAACCGCTGGGAAAGAGGCTCAATTCTCACACCCTTTCCCAACGGTTTTGGTGAACCGTTGGGAAAGGTCTCAATTCCCACACCCTTTCCCAACGGTTCACCAAAACCATTGGTAAAGGTCACCAACGGTTTTGGTGAACCGTTGGGAAAGAGGCTCAAAACAGACCCTTTCCCAACGGTTTAGGTGAACCGTTGGGAAAGGGTAGCTATACCAACGGTTTTTACAAACCGTTGGTATAGAAGTGTTGGGAAAGATCATCTTTCCAGTAGTGACATGATCATATCCCATCCATAGAAATAAGATGGATGGATAAACAACACATATTCAACTTGCCCATAATCATCTGTATTATAATAATAACATATATGATGCTAATATATTTTCCCATGTTAATAAAAGGGATAACATGATCATAAACCATCCGGAGAAAGAAGTTTGATGGCTTCAAATTAATATAACCCCAGTTCAACAAATGAAACATATAAGGGTGTTTACATAAATGAAAATCACACATGCAAATGAATACTTCGAATTTTATCACAAAAGAGGGGATCACGAATCAGATTGTTTGATACCATAAGTTCAATCCTTAAAATGAAAAATATATTTATTAGAGGGTAAAACATGGAAAATAAATCCCATTAGGGTAAATTATTTTGAAAATGATAAAGTAAATTCGTGTTAAAACACAAAAAATAATTTAAATAGAATTTTAAACATTTATGTAAAAGATGATGTTACAGGTCACTTCCAAAAGTAGTTTTAAAAAGGTGAATTGAAAAAAATTTGAAAAAAATTAATTTTGAAAAATAATTTTCAATAATTGGGGCCTTGAAAATACATAAGTTTTATCTTTAATAAATGTGTAGAGGAAGACAAAACATATGAAAGTGAAATTAAAACCCCTTTTTAATGTATTTAAAAATACATTTGTTCAAAACTCACATTGTAAAAAGATAATCAAAACATTACATTGTATGAAAATATATTTTTACCCAAATAGGTAGATAAATTAACATACAATAAAATATTAAGTCATTAGAATCCAAGAATGAAATAAATGTGTTCATGAAAAAATAATATAAGTCAAGGAAATAAGACTTCAGTTATTATAATTCTTTATCAAAAATGTAATCCTTGAAGTAATATATATTTAAAAAAAGGTGTATTATGTTGTATTAATATAAATTAATATAAAATAAATATAATTAAACATAATATAATAAATTTTTATAATGTATCCAAATTTTAAGTAGAAAAGTATGATCACATCTCAATTAATGAAAATTCAGTTACCAAAAGCATTATAACCGGGGTAACAATTGAGTAAAATTAATTTGACGAAAATGAACTGATTTGGCTTATTATGTATCATTAATAACACAAATATATGATAAATATACATCCATGGGTATTGAATAAATGATTCAAATAAAAAATTTTGTATAACATAATCACGTCTCAAGGAATTAATGTTTGAGACAAAGAACCGTTGCAACTTGAGAAACATTTTAATCAAAACCCATTGAAAGAGTGGGATTATAATTGAACATAAAATTAAATGATTAAAATATAATTCATGATATTATATCTAAAATAATTAGTAAATACACCACATAAATTAAATTAGGTTTATAATACCAGCATGTCTCAAAGAGAGGAATTTGAGATGAAAACCCTTACCTCGACCATAATTCATAATGCACTTGCGTCAAATATCCTGAACACATAAATTAATTTCATTAAATACATAAAAAATAACATTATATATAACTATAACAATTTATAATCTTAATTTCTAATCAATATATATATATATATACATATATAGATATTAGTTATTTTTTTATCAATTTTCATCACCGAATGTAAGTAATCTTTTCATTTGAAATAATTTCATAAAAGTGGTGCTGGAATATAATATTTTTCCAAATTAAATCATCATTAAATACTATAAGAAACTATAATTGATGTTACAAGATATTTTATAAATCTTTAATTTTATTTCATAGTAGTTTTGGTTACGATCCATGAAGTTGAAATTGGCGATGAGCATGTTTCAGTAATTCTTAATGTATGAAAAGTGATTTCTTAATTAATGAGTTAAATATTGATATAATATTAATAGAAAAAAAATATTATTTATATATTTATATCATATTATATTGTTAAATAATTTCTCATAGTCATACATGATATAAATGTATAGTATTGGTCAAGTAGGTGGTTAACCTGACCCAAACATGAACCTACCATGATTAGTTGATAGTTATGTAGTGGTATAGTTGTAATATCATTATAATAGAAGAATAATGAAATTATTTTTTGTATACTAGTGTGATATATTATAATTTTAAATAATTATAAAGAAAATATAATTTATTTAAAGTCATTACTTAGAAATAAAAGATCATTTTTTCTCTTAGTTTGCTTGTTTTAAACGATTGAATTAATGATAATCATTTGTTGATAATATGTTTAATAGGTTATCCAATATTCCATACCAGAACCTCAATTATATCATAAAAATTATACTTATTCTTTATTCTCATCCTCATTACCACCCACGTAAGGCATTAATGAAAAGAAAAACAAAAATCAATTGTTATATGGAGGTGTTAGTCCACACATACATATGGATGAAGATTTTATTTTCAATAGAATGTGAGAAAAGACTAATAGGGTTTATTTATTTATAATAGTAAAAATGATATAAATATATTAATTATTTATTAAATTACCCTTTGAGACTAGATTTGTAAGTGGTGAAGGAAAACTAAACATGTTATGTCCTCATTCATGTCGGGTTACTTGTCGCGCCATAAACCTACCTTATTTGGGGTATCTTACCACTTCCTTCATCCTCAATGCAAGGTGTTAAACTACAAACTGGTCAGGGATTCCCATTAGAGGCCCATCCTTAGGCCCCTTGTCCTTTTCGGGCCCCTAGTACAAGTTCCTATTTAGGATTATACGATGTGGTATGGGATTATGTCTTCATTCACGTTGGGTTACTCGTTGTGCCGTACACCCCCTCTTTGGGGTATATTACCCCTATGTGCGTCATTTATAGAACTACGTATGGATTGATTCCCGTCCTCATGGGATACGTAGGACTGCCCGAGCATCTCATCTTCGGGTCCAGCCTCTTCTTGGCCCTTTCTCCTACATTCCCATAGGGAGAGGAGTATATGGTGTGGTATGGGATTATGTCCTCATTCATGTCAGGTTTTGTAACAAACATGCCATTTGCATCCTCCTCTTGAGAGTTTTCCACCCCCTTGTGCTATACTCATATCTTCCAATCGACTGCTCTCAAGATGAGCCCCTCATTCCTCTTCGGTGAGTCACTAATGTGCCCAAGGGTACTCTGGTTTAGCACATGGAATGTCAGATTCTACCCGGACATGCTTTCACCCATTTCTCAGGCTTCATGTTCGCCTTCATTAGGGTTTCCATCACCTTTCACATCCAAAGGGACCCCTGAATTTCTTGGATGCTCGGACCAAGGTCCCTCCTACCATTATGGGCCAACGTTCTCAAGGGTTATGAGCAAAAAATTGATACAAGTCCCGCGTTGCAAATTTGGTCAGTGGTCGATGCTCATTTGTTGTTCCCATTCCAGGCTAATGCGATATGGATGATGTGTTTTGACCACAATAAATAGTTATCCTCCATCATCATGCCAACCCCATTAGGCCCAAAGTGTTGGTTACATGATTCACACCATTTTCCACCTCATCATGTCCAAGTAGAACTTCAAGACTCTTGGTACTATTCCTCAGTGCTCATCCACATGTTAGGAGGAAAAAGCTGCAATAAGGCATCAGTTGGGGCTCTCCACCAATTTTCCCTTTTCATGTATTCCACGTATTTCAATACATTACCCGCCCTTGTTTCCTACACCGAGTTTGACTCACGTAGGCTTAGGTATTGGGGTAAGGTATGAACTTACTTGGAATAGTCCCACTTCTCCATGGTCCAAGTTCTAATACCTTAAACTATGATCTTTTCATGTTTCCTCCTTGTAAGAACTACGTATGGCTTGACTACCATCCTCATGGGATACATAAGAACACCCAGACATCTCGTTTTGGAGTCTAGCTCAAGTGGGAGCTAGTTTCTCCTACCCCTTACCCTCTTACCACTATTTTGGCCCTTTGGATCGAGGCTTCCTTATCGGAATTGCACACGGTGTGGTATGGGATTATGTCCTCATTCACGTTGGGTATGCTTTATTTCACCATGTGCATTTCTCCTTTATCCTCGTTTCTACTACGTCTGTGCCACACGATGTAAAAATACATAGCTGGTCCCATCACATAACCTTAAATTTTGACAGTATCATCCTGGTCGAACAACAAAAAACAACACTGCATTGTGGTGCCCTTGGTCAAGGGGACACCATGTTTGGTGTTGGTCACATGCCATACCATTTGTCAATGCCTATATACGGCTTTATTCTTGTGGTGATGTTGGGAATTTCTATCCTAGGCCTGTCGCTTCACAAAAAAACCATTCACCTTAAAGGACAAAAAAGATACATCAAATACCGATTCTTTTGGTGTGAGGGCCACACCTGCACGCCCCTTTTATCCCTAGCATAGGTACCTTACCGTGCCACATCTTAGAACTACATAAATCTTGATTCTCATTCCCATGAGATACGTATGAATTCCCGGGCACTTCCCCATGATCCCATCCTAACTTTCGTGTTTGGTCCCTTGACCTAAACACTTCCCCAAGAAACACATGGTAATTTGTACTTATGTCTTCATTCACGTCGGGTTTCATAATCACCTTACCATGTGTCCCCTGCATTCCTTACCGATCCCTAGTATGAGTTATAAGAACTTAAACTAAGACCTCTCTTAGAACAATGTATGGCTTGATTCCCATCCTCATGGGATACATAGGGACACCTAGGCATTTCACCCTGGGTCCAGCCCCAGGAATAATAAGTCACATTCCTCCCCATTTCCGGCCCCCTGACCTGACCCCTTGTGGGGAACCATGTAACTAAAACTTTACTTTCAACAAGTTCGAGATTCCCCACGATGACATTGGGAAGCGATAGATCCCTCACCAGAGAGGTCCTATCTGAAAGAAGGAATGATCCATGGTCAAATCGATGCACCCATCTAATGTGATTCCACCACAATGGTTTAATTTTGAGAGTGTTGTATTCTGTTCGAACAAACCATCACTCCATATTCCACGCTTTATGTGCTCCTAATTCAGACCCTAATCCTCTTTCATGTATAAGGTAACCCCCTAACAGTATGGATTCTCGGCCTATGGCCTGCCTATTTTCCTGGGCCAACACTCTGGAAGACTGATGGATGACATTTTGAGTCAGGCCCCGTGTTTCGGACATGTTCAGTGGTTGGCCCTCATTTGTTATCCCCATTTTAGGCTAACACAATATGAATGTTGTGTTTCGAACACAATCAACAATTATCCTTCATCGCCACGCCACCCTAATTCTGTTCCGAATCCTGGGTATCATGATTCACACCTTCCACCCCCATCTGTTTGGAACGATTCCAGCGCCCTTGGCATTACCCTGTTTGTACACAAGAGCACACTGGGAAAACTGTAATTCGGCTATTATGATAGCTTCATTCTCCAGTTAGGTCTCTCCCATTTCCTCTCAGAAATCTGGGTCGGTTGTTCAAACCCCGGATGCCCAAAGGTAGGTTTGCATTCCTACATTTGGATTAGTGTTATAAGGTGGTCATCCCTTGTTTCTCACATTGGGACCGACCCACATGAGCTTAGGGAATGATCACTGGATGCTCCATGAATATCATAAGAATGCAATAAACCAATACAAACAATAGAACTCATGCATTCCATGGCATCAAAAAATTAAATCATGAAATTACGTTTGAGGGTTTGTAATCATTACAGTACCCAAGGGTTGATTCCCCCCATGGATGGGTTAACCTCATCAAAAGAACGTAGCAGCTCTGCCACCCTCTGGATGCTGACGTCCGGGAGTTGTTGTCGCCTGTTCAGCTCCCACTCCTCCTCGGTATCAAGGGGACGCAATTTATTGGCCACAATTTGGGCCCTCTCTATGTCGGTGTGAATTAAGGTCATCTCCTCAGAGGCTCGCTTCATTCCCTCTTTGACCTCTACCAGATGGACTTTCAATGGAAATACTAGCTCAGCTTGTGCATTGAGGGAGGTCGAGTGCTTGTCCCCCTGACTCCGCAGCTGTTGGACCTCATCCTCAGCCTCTTGGAGCCTCTTGATGTTTTCTAATTTCCTCCGCTGCCAGCCCACACCGAGGCCACGATCATGCTCCCGAATCTTTTCCGCCATATGATCTTAGACGAGCCTGTGAGGATGCTAGGAATCCACTCCTCTAGCACACAGTTCGCGCAGATACAAGTGAATTTTTTCCATATCATCTAGCCATAATGCTTGGGGGGTTTCATCAATGAAGCGCTTGATCCTCTTCCATGATTGAAGAAAGATTATTCTGTTGTAATCTTCATCGGAGGCCGTCTCGTCCCAGTCAGCGTAGTTGGCAGGCTCATACATGGGGAACGCCCCCAGGAACTCTTCAGTAGGGTCCACATCTAGTGAACGATCAGTAGTGGTGGGACCTGTGCTATCTGATTGATCCTCATCATCGGATCCCACCTCAATGACATCGGGCGCAACCTTGATAACGGTCCTACCAGTGATTGGGAGCACCACCACTTGGTCAGTTTGGTGCTCCGCCTTCACGACCACCGACATCCCCCTGGGAAGGACACCGCCAGAATCCCCAACCAACCTCACCAGGGCTGCTCATGCCATTTGAAGAAATGTACACACCAAAAAAGTATCATGAGTGTCAGTTAGAATGCTTAGGGGTGACTGTTATGAAATAGATAGGAGGGACTTACATAAATCGAATTCCTAATCTCGATCTTGGGTTGATGTCGTCGGGTCCCCGAAGCACGACCCCCCATATATGGTCGAAAGGTCTAAAAACTCCAGAGGGGTCACCTCAGGTATCCCGACCCCACTGGAAGTAGCAATAGACTCGGCAAAAGGCGTAGATCCTGAAGGTCCCGCATCTACGTCCATTGAGGGACGAGAATGATTTCAGTATACAAGACTCTCCTTCACGGTTTAGATTTTAGTAGGGAGTTTAGAGTGGGCTCAAAGCAAGTCTCAGGGAAGAGGGTTTCCGAATTTTTACCTCAAGGGCCTCTGCGAACTCCTCAAGATCCGAGTCTTGATCTCCAACTTCTACCTCCTCCAACGGGCTCCCTCTCCCAGCCTCGTATCCCTAGGAGGACTCTTCTGATTCTTCTGGTAGGGGGATGCACTCTCTTAAATTAGCGGCTGACAACTGCGGGGGAGTAGTGTAGCCCAGCAACACCTTAACACGGTTTGTCATTGTACTAGGGGCACCCTGGGAATGCACAAAGTCCTCTAGCTCTGCCAGGTACCGCTCCGTCTCCGCCTGGGGCACCGCAAAGCTGGCCCGAATAGGGCCTATACCCGGTAAATCCATCCGGAGATGGTTTAGGTGCCGCCAGAACTCAGTGGGGCCAAGGAATTGCCTATTGACTTCCCAGATGTCCCAACCCTCCAGGAAGACTACATTCTCCAGCATGTCGATATGGCACAACCACTTCTCCGGAGCCTAGGTGGGTATCCTATGGAATACTCTCGAAGACCACCCCTATGGATGGATCTGTTCTTTTGGAACCTCCGGGTCCGCTACCACTGCTGGATCCATGGATACTACCTCACCATCAACTGGTGTGGGCCTCACTGCCATGGCAGACCTGCCACCGCGGGATTCCCTTGCTGCCTTCTGGCCCCAACCCTGAGGTCGGGGAGGTTTTCCATCACCGACCTGAATGGTTGGCTGCTTCAACATCTTTCCCGGGTAGGCCGTCTCCTAGCTATGGGAATATTCCTTTTCCAGCCCGAGGACGGCGGTCGGCGAAGGCAACTCGTTCGGCATTTTCCCATATTCCCGTGTGAACATAAGCCACATCTGCCTCATCATGAACATGTGTTCTTCATGGCACACCTCCAGATAGACCAGCGGGGTCAGGTGCTGCATGCCTCAGAATTTACATGAAAACTGGTGTGGGGTGTACAGCTCGCAGAGGGGATCACGGTCCACCCTCACCACCAGTACTCCACCTCGAAAGTCCAGGAGATATGCCCGGTTCTGTTTTGTTCCCTGTACATCATCAGTTAATACCCCCGTAGGTAATGAAAACGGGTGAAAATTGAACTCTTCCACCTTCCACACCCATTTCAATACAAATGGTGTGGTCAACTTGGCAAGAAAGCTCCCCGCGACATTTAGAATTGATGGGCAGAAGTTCGAGCTCGGAGGAGAGATAGGGTTCGGGTATTCATAAACCCCCCCTGATATGCTCCACTATCCACCCATATAGGAGGTGGAATGGCCCACATACCCTCTGCGGCCTCTTCCCTTGGCTGATATGCCACAACATCTTATATAGTTTGGTGAGAATCGGGATTACTAGGTTGACCCGCCCCCCTGTCGTCAACCTGGACGCCATGATAAATGTGCTCAGGCATACTCCCATGTTGGTATCCCTCACCGGCAGGATCCAACCACAGATAAGAGCCGCAATGAAAGCTTCCAGCCTGACTATCGATTGCTGCTCAGTGGTGACACTAAACCCCCGGGTCTTCCACTAGTTGTCCTCCAAAAGCCGCCAGTACGAGTGCTCCTTACTCTGAGCCCCCTTCAAAAAAGTTCGAGGCCTCGCCAGAAACTGCCTATTTTCTGGGAAGTTCAGGAATTGTTTGAACCACCGCCTAAATTGAACATCCCTTACTGCTTCCTAGTCCTCCAGGGCACAAGCTCCATCAACACCATCGCCAATTGTGTCATTTATTATGGATCCTCCCACACCCTCATGATGGGGAGGAATTCATGGTACATCACCCCCAATATCGGGACCCCCGAGATCTGGTGGGCATCCCAAAAGCTGATACCGACCTCCCCATGGTGTAAGTGGAAGGTATTGGTCCTCGATGACCATCTGCTCAACAGATCTGGCATTAGCTATTTCATTTGATATATGTGGAATTGGGAGGCCTAGGTCGCCTCATACAAACCCACTCTCCTCAGATCATCCTCGAACTCCTCACACGAGGCGCCTACCCAGTAGGCCCAGGAACAGTCATCTGTGAAGTTGTCGCCCTGGCACAAGTCCCATTCCTCAGACCACCCCTTTCTTGGGTTACTCAAGGATACCTTCGGTATTGTGTGGTACAAAGGAGGAGAAATCTTCAGCTGCAACGCCTTCCCACCGACGTTATTCAGATGGTTGTATAGGCAGTCAACATTTATGGGTGTGAAATCCTCCCGGGCATGGCCATCAGCCGCCCTGAACCATCAGTGCTGGTACGATGTGCTCCTGAACCAGTAAGCTGGTTCACCCCTACTTGTTTCATGGATGAAGACATCATCCCTCAGCTCGAAGCCATACAATGGAAACCTCTTACACAGTGGGAAGTTCTTATGGCTCCCTGATAGCAGCGCCACCAATGATTCATGGTCAGAGTGGATTTGGACTAACTCCCCAAGACCTAGACTATTCACCATCTCATCCCTCCAGGTGGCATCCACAAGAACCCCCTCTTCATATTCTTGATGATCCATTCATTTTTAGAACTTGGACAATTTTTGGGTTGGTTCACAAAGATCTTTCACGGATACAGTTCATGAAACCTATTCATGGACAACGTTCGCGAAGCCTATTTGTGGACTCCTACCTATGCCTTCAAGAACAAGATCGTGAAACACTGTTGCGGAGTCAAAGACTCTCTATGTGCTGTGAAGCAAAGACCCGATTCGTGGAGAGCAATCGCGGAGTACGTGGAGCTTCGTGAATCGAGAGCGCTAAATTCCAAAATCGCGGAGAAAAGAAAAAAAAAGAGATTTCAGGTCCCCTATTTATAGGTGAGGGACCCTCGGAGATTCACAGTGCATCTCGACCGAAGCGTGCTTCACGGAATGTTCGGCCGGAGCTTCGCTTTCCGGCTTGGCGAGCCCTCTTCGTGAGGTAGATTCATGAACGACCGAAGATTTTGGTGATTGACCCTTAGACTTTGACCCTTGATTTCTTCATGGATCCAAGTCTGAGGGGGGGCATTTTTTGATTCCAAAATGTGGGGAGAAGAAGAAGACACAAACTAGATGGCTGCCTCACGAAGCCCCTTCACAGGGTTCCCCTGGCACCGCGACCCGCCACTAAGCAAAGAGGTGGTAATGCTCTACGATCCCCTTTGACGTTCACGACCCACTGCGAAGCAAGGAGGTGGTAATGATCTGCAAACCCCTTTGATGTTCATGAACCACCGCGAATCAAGGAGGCGATAATGCTCCATGAACCCCTTTAATGTTCATGACACACTACGAAGCTAACTCTCTCTTTACGCCGCGCGCGCGCTGCTTCGCGACACCTCTCCCCTATAAATACCAGCCTACCCCCAAGTCCAAAGGGCGAGGACAATCCAACCTTCCAACTTCCTAGCTCCCAAATAATGAAGCATCCTTATACTCTGCGAACCATGAGTTGTGCGAGGTACTTCTGCTCTGTGAAGTGGCTCCCCTTTGCCTTGTTTTTATCCCCTCTTATGAGAGGGATGCCTTTCATGGATCCTAAGGGCCTCCATGAAGGAAGGGGATCCCCAAAGGGACCTGGGTTGTTATAGAGAATTTATGCTTCACGAAACACCCTTCATGTATATGATATCCGTATGATAATGTAGGGTCATTGTATTTCCTGAAGCACATTGCTTCACGACACCCTACTTCACGAGGCACCTTTTCTCCATGAGGTGGTACTCTGCAAATTCCTTTCCACTTCACAAACCACCCCTTATATGAACCTATACCCTATTCTTAGGCCAAGATGCCCCACTTCATGAAGAACACCCCTTCTCAAGCACTCTCTGCCACACGGGGTAGCAGAGCTTCACAAGGCCCCTGTCCACGAACCCCTCTTCTTGGAAATCCCTTTTCCTGTGCGACCCTCCAGGTTTTCACGATGAAAATTAAATGTCCCATGGACAATACTGCCCATCGCATTGCTTCGCCTCATGCTTCTTCTCATAGGCACACTAACGGCTATTACTTTTTCGCATAGCCAAGCTAATGTGGAACCTCAATGGTTCGCTCCATGATACCCCCTAACCATGGCGTTGCCAGTGCCTTCCCTTCACTAAGGTGTAGCGGGTACCAGTTATGTAAGTCATAGGGTTGTGGAGTGCACCCACCTCGTCTGAGTTGTAGGACGTTAAACTGCCAAGCACCATCATCCTCAGCACATGATGTTAAACTGTGACATCGGCCCATGCCTCACGTGTGGGGTGCCCCTACCTTGGACATTCTCCACGCCCACTGGTCTCCATAGGTGATGACATCCTCATTATTGGAGTGGCGTTTGTTCATGGGGAAAGGGAAGCCACCTTGGTGTAATCCCCTGGCTTTTCTTACAGGAGGAAGCATCCTTGCCCCTCCTTTCCTCAATGCCAAATCCCTCTCCCGCTGGGCTTTGTCGTTGATGGGCCTCCATCCTAGAGTAAGTCCCAACCTCTACGGGCTGCTAACTATTCCTAAGACCATGTTTCCTATTTGGGCTGAAATCGTGCGTAAGCCCACCTCCACTTCCCACGGACAAACCTTTCACAACGTGATCGTCAGGTCTCTGTTGTCTCTTGTTTCTCACACCGAGCACGACTCAAATGGGCTTAGAGCAAGCACCGACCATGAAATCCACCCTGGGAAGCCCAGAGTGTAAGCCCCATGCCACCCCATGAACTACGAGGTCTTTGATCCTTGCTACGACAAGGTACGTAGGAAGCCTCCACCAGGTTCAATCCCAACACCCAGTCGTTCCGACCATCTTTATGTTAGTTCACCAACACCCTGGGTAGCCTAGAGTGTAAGCCCCATTCCCCCTTCCTGAACTAAAAGGACATTGATCCTTTCCAAGGCAAGGTACGTAGGAAGCCTCCCTGAGGTTCAATCCCACCACCATCCATTGGTCCCGACCCTCTTCACGTTGGTGCACCATTCCTCAAATTCCCCCTTGAACTATGAGGTCTTTGATCCTTTCCAAGGTGAGGTACGTAGGAAGCCTCGAAAAGGTTCAAGCCCAACACCCATTGATCGCTCTGACCCCCTTCACGTTGGTTTGCACATTTCCTACATGATGTTAAACTGTTGACCTTAATCAGTGGTAAGCCATTGTTTCCCCAGTCAGTGGTAAGCCATTGCACACAAACCCATCTGAACTATGAGGAATTTGATCTTTTCCCAGGGCATGGTACGTAGGAAACCTCCCTGAGGTTCAAGCCCACTGTCCACCTATACCAGGGTCCTTATTCACATCGGTTCACCGATTCCTATCCCTAGATGAACTACGTGGTCTTTGATCCTTGCCAAGGCAGGGTATGTAGGAATCCTCCCTGAGGTCTAGGCCCACCAGGTCGTCCCGATCATCTTCACGATGGTCCGACCCCATCCAGCGGTAAGTCGTTGCGACCCCAACCAGCGGCAAGCCGTTGCGACCCCAACCAGCGGTAAGCCATTGTACCCCATCCAAAGATAATCCATTGGGACCTTTTTCAGTAGTAAACCGTTTTCAACCTCATTCAATGGTAATCCATTGTCATCCCATTTAGTGGTAAGCCGTTGTCAAGGCGAACTATGTTAACCGAACTACGAGGACTTTGATTCCCTACCACGGGGATACATAGGAAGTCTCTTCGAGGCTCAAGCCCAACTTCACCATCACACTTGCGATCGTCCTATATCATCCCCCTTCACTTCATTCATAGACCTATCATCCATCTTGATTCTTACCCGGGCCACCACATCCCCGTGGGATCATGCCACCTCATACTCCATTCCATTTAATGGAATTCGGGAAGCCAACCACATGTTGGACCCAATATCGGTGTCCCCTCCAGGGGTGCACCCATCTAATCCACTCTAGTCAGTGTTCTGATCATCCCGATCCGTCTCCGCTGGAATTTAAACTTACGGCATACCCTATGTTAAACATGGGAAGCTGAGGAAAACCTCAGATACATTCCCATGGCATATTATTCCCTGCGTTCGATGTGGGATGCCCCGGGCTTCCGTGCCCTCGAGAATCCCTATCATAAGGGATAGAAGACAGACACATCTATCCCCCAACATCCAGACATGCCAGTGATTCTCAACATGACTAATCCCTTAATCAAAGGTTGTTGACCTGACCAGGCCCCTTAGAATGTCCTGACATAAGTATTGTAATTAACTGGTGTCCATGAAGATATGGTGCTAGGAAGAGTTTCACGAACAACATATTAAGTTTATAAGGGAGACTCAGACTAGGTGATGAGTTTCGAGGAGGAATCCATAGAAGGAAGAATTGACATCCCATCATCCTGTTTCGGTCAAGGAGAAAATGTCCGTGAATAAGTAGCGGATGTCGCCCACCTTTGGAAATCGGGAATGCGAGGCTACAAAACAGCTGTGTGTCCCCCACGAGACGTGACACGCACGCCCCAACAAAAGCGTTGGAAACAGTTCATTATTTTATTATACTTCTAATTAACTCTAATAATTAACTTTCATAATTAATTTAAATAATTAATCTATTTCATTATAATTTTTCAATTTGGTCTATTCATCCCCCTCTAGACCATCTTCCATTACCCTTTGATACATGAAAATTGGTGTTATGGCCTAACCCTATTTAGAATTTTTTAGATATGTTTTTCTCTTTCCTAGTACATAAAAATTAGTGTCAGAGCGTATTCATTTTTATATTAGTAAATCCTTATATATAGGATGTTGTTTATATTTTATTATGCTAACCTATTACTAGAACTCATCATATAAGGAAAATATCTATAAGATGGTAGGAATGAATACAAATTATGATTATATTCCTCACCATATCACTTCTTTGGGAATGATTATTAATACTAGAGATCTAGAATAGAGGTATATCTCAAATAGTTAAGCATAGAACACTGGTTGATCATAGAAAAATCGTACACACTACCAGAAGTTAAACCAGATACACTTATTAGAAATAATGTTGTTATATATGTTTTAAATTTCAAAGTTGTAAATATATTATATTTTTTTATTAATATATGTGTGTTTACTCATGTGTATGCATGTAATATAGTTCAAGATATTTGAATGATTTTACAAGTTACTATCCTTGGCTTATATAAATTAATTCAAACCAAACTTTGAATGCTTCGAGATAAGTACAAAGACTTCAATATAGGTGAAGATGAAAATATGACCCAAGCGTTCCACCAATTGACAAGTACTGTGAATAGAATAAATTCCCTTTGAGAAGATTTGGAGAACCCCATACTTGTTGAAAGAGTCCTACAAGCTCTACAAAAGAAATTGACTGAAAATATGGTCACTTTGATGAAAAAATAACTTCACAGAGTAAACTATTCATTAATTAATTAGATAAATGATGCTTTGTAAACTGTAATTGAAGAACATATCTTAATTAGATACCAAAAAAAGAAAAATAAATTAAATTTGTGAATGTTTTTTCTACTAACTCTTTTTATTCTGAACTACAGGATAAGAAAAAAAGATGATATGACTCATATTAAGATTGGTGTTTACAAATGAATGAAAAATAAAGGATTAAAGAACTAATTTAGAAGAAACCCTCAAAAGGAAAAAAGAAGGGGAGATAAAAAATGAAGAACTAATTATGATACTTCAGATGTTACTTGTTTTGAGTGAAAAAAGAAAGGCATTATCAATCCTAACAAGCCAAAACTTAAGAATATATAAAAATAAAAAAATAATGACAAAAAATGCATTGAAAACTTGTTAGAGTTGTACCAAATAATCTGATTCTGTTGAAGAATATATAAATGAGAAATAATATAATAACACATGATTCATGGATTCTCTGAATGATCTTAGTGATTTTATATTTTATTCTGGATGT
The DNA here is from genome assembly GCA_963277665.1 of Viscum album. NCBI lineage: Eukaryota > Viridiplantae > Streptophyta > Magnoliopsida > Santalales > Viscaceae > Viscum > Viscum album. Next base: position 1,387,749,889 of record OY728123.1, read on the forward strand.
TTTGATTCTAAATATTATTCAAAAAACCCTAAAGTTTCTGAGTTAAATGTAGAAATTGAATGGATGAGAAAATATGTTTTCAAAACATAGGATTTATATAATAAGATTAATTAAAAAAAGAAATATTTTCTTTGAAAATATATTTCTTTTACAATAGAATGAGAAAAATAAGGAATACTACATCTACTTCCCATTATACAGTTTATGATAATTTAAAATCTTCTCAGGATTTGAATAGAAATTTGAAAATGGAAGTTGAAAATATTAAGAAATTTTCATCTTCTTTTATTCATGTTCATGAAAAATATCATAAGATTATGTATTTTAATAAACAAAATAAAAAATAAATATGGTGATGGCTATTAAAGGATATTACCTCAAATTTATCGAAATCATTTTGTTAAAATTATAAATTGTTATACTTCCATTGTTACTTGTTTCATGTGTGGAATGAAATTTCAATATAAAATTTATTTTTCTCATAGATTCAAATAGTATTTGGGATTTATAAAGACTCATATTTATAAATATTTTTTTTCTTGAGTACCATATAATACTTTTTAAAATTTTCTGTGGGTACGTAAAATTCTTTTACTAATCCGATTTGACCAAAAGTATATTGGGTACCAAAAATTTCATGTAATTGATTTTTGTAGGAAACATGTCTTAGATGTCTCCAGAACATCATATGTTACATGGAAATTTGATTCTCTATATAAATTATTGGATACCCATCAAATTTTATCACTTATAACACATGTGATTAATGCATTATTATTTTTGGAGATAATTCTAAAGACAAAGTAAAATGTTTTGGTAAAGTTTTTATTTCTAATTTTACTTTTAAATATAAAGTTTTATATGTTTATGGATTGAAACACAATTTAATTAGTATATCTCAATTATGTGATGACGGAATGGAATTTAAATTTCAAAATGATAAGTGTTTAGTTTTTATGGATGATTCTTTATTATTTTATGCTAATCGAAAGGTAAATATATATACTATTGATTTTTTAGAACTAACTATTCAACATGTTAAGTATTTGAATGTAGTGATGACTGATAGAATCCTTTGGCATCAATGATTATGTCATTTTAATTTCATAACGTTACATAATATCTCTAAACATGAGAATGTGTTACAGTTACCTACCTTAAATAAATAATAACATAATGTTTGTGATACTTTGATGAATGGTAAAAAACATAAAGATTCATTCATACCTATCAATATGATAAGTAATAATAGATTTTTGAAATTAGTACATCTCAGTGTATTTGGTCCTACTCATATTTATAGACTTGGATAAAAGAAATATTCCTTAGTTATTGTTGACTATTATAATAGATATACATGAGTTTATTTTATACATCATCAAAATGATACTTTATCAATGTTTATTTTTTTTTAATTTAATTCAAAATGAAAAGGTGTTATGATTGTTTCTATTTATAGTGATAAAGGATGTGAATTTCATAATTTAAATTTTGAGAAATTTTATAAAACGAATGGTTATTGTCATAGTTTTTTCTCTCTTAAAAACCCATAATAAAATGGTCTTATAGATTGGAAAAATAGAACTCTTATTGAAATGTCCACTACTATGTTATGTGAATATAATTTGGCTAGATATTTTTTGAATGAAGATATTCTTTATTCCTATTATATTTCGAATAGAATTTTTTTAGACTTATGATAAAGAAAACTTCTTATGAATTGTTTAAAGGTACAAAAATCCTAAAGTTGGTTATTTTTGTGTTTTTGGTTGTAAAGTTTTTATTTTTAATTCAAAGAATAATTTAGTAAATTTAATACTAAAAGTGATAAATATATTTTTCTTGGTTATTCTAATAATAGTAAATCTTATTGAGTTTATAATAAAAGAACCACGGTTATTGAAGTATATGTTCATGTTTTATTTGATAAAAATAATATAAAATTAAATTTTGATTATAATGTATTTAATGATGAGTTTAGATATTATAATGTTATTCTAACAATGTTATTGGTAATATTGATTCCGGTATTAAAACTTGTAATTCAATTTTAAATTTTCTACCAATTCTACTTTTATTTATGATTTTGTTCTTAATAAATTTAATGATTATTTAAAAAAATGAGAACTAGATTATTACTATGAAAGATGAGCTTAATTGTTTTATTTGAATTAATATTTGATCTTTTGTATATTTCCCTTAGGATAAGAAGAAAATTAGAACTAAATGGATCTTTAGAAACAATCTGGATGAATCTACATAGTTTGTCAAAAATAATTCTAGACTTATACGTCAAGGATACTCTCAAGAAGAAGGAATAGACTTTGAAGATTAATTTTTACCAATTTCTAGGTTAGATTCTATCATAATATTGTTATCTTTTACTTGTTTTAATGTTTTTAAACCTTATTAAATTTATGTAAAAATTACTTTCTTAAAGGTCTTTATAATAGAGGAAGTTTATGTTTCTCAACCCACCTGTTATGAAAATGAAAAATTAATTAATCATGTTTTTTAAAAAAATTTAAGAAAGTGATGCCTTAGAAAAAAGACCAAAGAAAAATTTAATAAATAAAAAGTGATTACATGAGTCTAAAATATGGGATCATGTTATAATATTTCTCATAAATAGGGATTAAATTGTCTGGGAGGTCATCCAACCAAGTAATATTCTAACTTACTCATTTATTGGAAAGGCCATCCACAACCATATTCACTTCACAATAGATATGAGTGATAATATGATTGATGTCATAGAGTGAATGGATACAATCCATCTAGCATGTGGTAATCGACCAAGCCATATGAATCATACCATCCCAAATTTCTTCCACAATGGTAGTCTAATCATTTTCAATCCATATGTTGTTCCAACCCTGATGCTTAGTGAAGGAAATAGCATGAATTACTCTCATCATTTCAGCCTCTAGAGATGAGTCAATAGAAAAAAATCAAAATTAGCACCCAAGGATCTGACCAATATGATCCCTAAAGATGGATCCACATCCCACAAGGCCCATATTTTCTTTAGAATCATTTTCCACATTAACTTTAATCCAGCCAGAGAAGGACCGTTTCCAGAAAACATCAAAAGTTTGTTGTGGATTGAAAAAATGGTATCAATCTGTAGTCACCACAAAATCATAAATTATTTCATTGTATTATTGCAGTTACCCTTCTGAATCAAACCAGCTTCATGAATAGAAATGAGGATCCACATCCAACCTACATTAAGGTTGATTGAGAAATTTTTTGTGAAGAATCACATTTATATCATACCAGATCACATGATGATGATCAGAAACTACAGAAAGAAATAAGTTCTTTATTTTTTTGGGAGTTATCCATATCTATACAACACTTTAGTTGAGCATTTAAAGAGTCAAGAATCAACCATATATAGTAAAAAATGTCAAAAATATAGTTCCAAAGAGAAATGGTAGTGGCACAAGAAATAAATAAATGCTTGGCATCTTCTTTATGTTTAATTATAGAGATGAAAATTTGAGAAAATGTGGATCCCAAAAGATTGTAGACAAGTATTATTGGGGACTCTATTATAAATAATACGCCATATAAGAGTAAATCTTGAAGGCTTTATCTGTATCTTACCAAATATTTTTATCAAGCTAAAATCATTATCAGAGTTATGAAAATGGTGGTTATAAAAAAAATTAATCCATCATATCATTATGTGAAGGCTCCCATATTAGAAAATCATCCATGGTAGAAAAATTATTGTTTTTAATGACATACAGAACATTCTCAGGGATACTATCAATATGAGAATAAAAAACATCTCTAATAGTATTATTAATGCTTTCAAGAGTTTTTTCAGTAGAGATCATTGAAATTAGAGGAGCACTGGTCCAATAGTACAAGAATAATTTCATAGATGATTTCCTGAAACCATACATATAGAGTTGGTCATAATATTGGCACAAACTTTTTTAATTGAAGGATAGATGGAAAAGTTCAAAAAATTCATGTTTCCTTTCTTCAACTTATCAAGAATCCTATTATTGATGAAGGCAATAGAATGAGATTCATTATGGATCAGGTTTCATATAATATTGGCTTGAAGGGACTCATTAAAAAGAAATAATTTTTTAATTCCAAGTACATCCTTATCCAAGGGTTTTCAACAATTTGACCAAGGTATAGTCACTAATTTCCTCTCAAGAGTGTTTCCATTTCAAAAAAAAATTTATGGAAGCATTCATTTGTTTGATGAGATCGAAAGTCCATTTATAAACCATCATAAAGTAAACCATTTTAGAGATAATGATATACTTGAAAATACATATTTTACACACCATAGATAGAGTTTTTACTTTCCAAGAAGGGAGATGATCAAGTAATTGATAAACAATGCTAAAGAAATAGATAGATTTGGGAATTCCCCAAAATATGGGGACACCAAGGTAAGTAAAAGGAAATGAGCATTCTTTAATGCCTAATTCATTGATAATACCATATTTTATATTAGTTGGAAAATTTCTCCCAAAGAAGATGGAAGATTTATTTTAGCTAATTACCTAAATAGAGACATCCTCATAATGAGAGATATTACTTTTGAGAGTTCAAATGTTTATTTTATCACCTTGTAAGAACAGAATGATGTCATCCGCATATAAAAGATGCGTGGGGGAATTCACACTCCTAGAATCATGGATGGGATTAAGTTTATTCTAATCCAAAAGTTGAGGAAGAAATATACTTAAATATTATTGTACAATGGAAACAAGGATGGAAGAAAGGGGATCACCAGGTCTGACACCTTTAGTTCACTTGAAGTAGCCTATGGGATAATTGTTTACTTAGATATATATTAAAGTTGAGTTGAACTGGGTTTTAATTATAGTTATAAAGGTGTTATTGAAGCTAAAACATTGAATCAATTTGAAGATAAAATTCTATTCCATGGTATCAAAATCCTTTCTAACGTAAGTTTTATGGAAATATTACCACCTCGGTTGGCATTGTTTAACGTGTTAGTGCATTCAGAGGTAAAAAAAATGAAGTCCCAGATGGATCTTTCCTTGACGAAAAAAAAAATGATTCAATGAGATAATTTTTTCAGTCATGGTAGTAATAATTTTTAGAAGATGCTTAGTAATGATTTTATATAAAGTATTAATAAGAGCAATGGGTATGAAAAGATGAATCTTAGATGCATTATCTACTTTGAGGATTAAAGAAAGGAATTACACGTTCAACCCATGGGGTAGAATGCCGCTAGAAAAGAAGGATTTGAAAAATTTTCAAACATCATCTTGAATGAAATCCCAATATTACTGGTAGAAGACATTATTAAATCCATTAGAACCCAAGGAACTATTAGGATTCAAGCTAAAAATAGTGTCTTTGATTTCATGATTAAGAAGAGTGCTTAAAAGAAAATAATTATCTTCCTCATTGAAAAACTACCAAAATGACATCTTGTAAGAGATCCTTATTGATGTCAAGGCCATTAAATATAGATTCAAAATAGGAGACGACATTATTAACAATATCATCCTCATTATCCAAAAGATTTTCCCCATCTTTGAGAGAGGTTAAAGGTATTCAGGCTTTTCTAATTCTTTGAAGAGAGTGGTAGAATTTAGTGTTTCTATCACCATCAGATAACCATTTGATTTTGAAATCTTGGTTGTGCATGTTATCATTAAAGGTGATAAGTGAGTTTAGTTTCCTTTAAATGTTAATTTCATGATTCTGATCAGTACTAAAATTAGTGTTGGTGTTGTTGTTTTGAAGTTGATGAAGTTTGTTCTCATGAAGCAGGGTGTCATTGTCAATTTGTTTATATTTTGAGCTGCACCAACCTTTAACCCTTTTTAGGATGTTTTAATTTAATATAACAAGCAAAGGAATCATTGTAATTATTTCAAGATGGAAAAATTTTTTAATGAGATTACCACATTCAAGGTTCAAGAACCACACTTTGTTGAATATGAAGGGTAGGGGAGATTTCACGGTTTTAAAGGAAATGGTGACAATAATATGATGGTGATCATATTGAATCCAGGAAAGAGTTGTTCTAGAAATGGTGTCCCATTTATCCAAATCTGGATCATTTGTGAACGTTCTATACAATTTGTTGGCTGCCACCCTATTATAATTTCTTCTATATCAAGTATATTTAGCACCCGTAAGAGTAATTTCATAAATATTATTGTCCTCAATTCCAGTCTTAAACTATCTCATAGAGATATTAGAGTGGGACAGGGCCATCTTCTCACTAGAAGCAAGGATATCATTAAAGTCTCCAATAATAAACCAGTGTTTATGAGTATTAGAACCCATATGGGAGAGGTCAGTCTAGAGAGGCCTCATATCCTGGTATCTGTTCATTGCATAAAAAAGGAAAAAAATAGATGTGTACTATCTAGTATAAAATTATAGGTAAATATTTTCTTAGATACATATAAAATATTAACATTTCTTAAATATGGTTGCACTAAAATCAAAAGAGTTTCAAAAGTGGACCTATTTTGACTCACACCTATAAAATTATATCCAAACCGATAGAGATTCAGTAATTTAGAAGAGAAGTTTGTATTAGTTTCAACAATGGAAAAAATAAAAGGATGATGAATATTAATCATTATTTTTAAGACAATAAAGTTGTCAGGATTAGAAATATATTGAAAATTTCAGAAAAAATATCTTCATGTATAGCTATGATTGGAGTTAGAACTCCCCTTTTTCTTACCCTCTGATCCCTTTTGTCAAGATGATCTTTTGAAAGTTTTGGACGTGTTTGGGATGGAGTTTTCCCGATTCTTACTTTTAATGGAAGTAGAAGGGATAATAGCATTTCCTGCATTCAAATACTCTTTGGATGGATATTACATAACATCCTTAATAGGTAAGGACACATGGATACTAATCAAGACATTACTAGGATCTTCATTATGCTCATCAATTAGATTTTCATAATTTAATGATAAAATAGTGACACCAATTATAGGTGTAGCTACTACAGTATGTGTGTCAATGGATAAAGAGGATGAAGTACCTAATTTTTTTTATTACAATATCCACATGTTGATCATCTTTATGAAAGCCCAAGAGGGGTTTGGTGTCATTATACCAAGAATCAACCTTTTTGGTTTATTCAACCACATCAATAGAAGGGGTAACTACTTTAGTATTCAGGTTAAATGATAAAGAAAATTAGGTACCTAATTTTTTTTCACAAGATCCACCTATTTTTCATCTTTATCCAAGATCAGAAGGGGTTTGGTGTAATTCTGCCCAACAGTAACCTTTGTGGTGTGTTCAACCACATCACCCAAAGGTCCAAGTGCCTTGTTGTTTACCTACTGAGTGTCACTACTAAAATTGAAAGGAGGAAAAGAAAATTGTCCAGAAGTAGTACCTCTGTAATCCTACTTACCATTGGTTCATTTAGGGGAGATAATAGTTGTATGAACCATGAAATTGGTTCTTTATTTATTTGATTCAAAACAATTAATGGTAGTAAGACCAAATATAAATATTGAGGTATTAACAGAAGTCTTATAGTCCTTGGTTTCCACAAAAACAGGTTCCTGTTGAGATTGAAAAGCATCCACCATAAGATCCACTAATTATTCAAGGAGTTCATGATCTTTGATGGTATTATCCTCCTCTACAAGTTTATCCCAATAGTTACCTAGAGTGTTCTATAATGGAATCAACTAATCTATTTTCCTCACCCATATTTTATTATTCTTCTTATATGTTTTAAGGATATTAGAAATGGGATCCTTTCCTTTTTATTCTTTTTTATTTCTTTGCATTCATTCTCCATTGGTTGAACAACCTATTTCCTAAACACCCTAAAATTTACAATTGTATTCTCAATAAACTTTCATATCTCACAAAATGGGGTTTTCTCTCATAATCAATCCTAACTTTAGTTTTTTATTCATTGGAAATGAAACTTATTGAATTAGGAAGTTTTGATTCAAGATTAACTTCCACCATAACCCTAAAAAAATGCCCAATTCATCATTTAGGGCTCTCTAATCTATCTTAAGTGGAGATACAATACAAGAGAACATAACCTTAATAGGTTGAGCATGTAACTACCTGAACTATTATGAATAAAATTACCCTTTTGATTTAATTAAATGTCTTATGGTTATAAAAAACACATTAAATTCTTTTATTATAAAAATTTGGATTTTAAATGACTTTTAAGTAACATTAATATTGATAATATAGAAATTTAATAGTGATCACATGACTAGTATAAATATGGGGTTTTAACAAATCCATTTGGCACAAACAAAGGAAGTGATGGCCTCAACCAGTAGGATCATACCCTGTGAAGCCCATTTATCAAAGATTATGAGGGAGATATCATTTTTGGGTTTTCCCATAGAATATTATTAATCCTAGATCCAATAACTTATGAATGGGTGAAACCATTTATGGTAGAAGTTAAAACTTATCGAGATCACGACCCAGACCATGTTCACCGAATGACCCCATGAAATACCTAGTATCACACACCTTACTCTTAGGTCATATTCTGGTGTAATAAAGGGGTATGTATTAAGACCGTGGTAATAGAATTATTTACATTATTTTTTTATAGAATAATTAATATATTTTCTTCCTATTATTGTTACACCGTAAATGATTTTTAATGAACAAATAGTATTTTAGGTTAATATTCAAATTAAATTAAGAAATATTTTTTTATGAATTAATGGATTTTTTTAAATAAATAATATTTTAATAAAATATTATTATTAAATTAAATTTATTAAATATAAATGATCATGTAATTTTTATGAAGTCAATAATGAATTCTTTTATGGATCGAAAACTGCTATTGTTAGAACCTGTAATTTTTCTATAAATGTCGATCTTTATTTTAAAAGTAAAAATTCACATATTTAGAAAATTACATAGAAATAATTAGTATTATTTTTGGAATCAGGATGTCAAAATTATTCAATGGTTATTTTTTCAATATTTTCCAAGACATTTGTATTTTTGGTAAAAATTAATACGGTATAAATATACGGTGTGTTTTATAACATCATAATGATCCAATATTGCTTTAATAAATACTATAAAAGGTATCCTCCTTTAAATATATGTATTTAATTTAAAATGATGTTATTTTAGGTTTATTTTATTTATTTTATAATGTCTTACTGTAGCCTCCAAGACTTATAATATATTATAATATATTAAAATCATTTCTTTGAAAGTGTGACTCACCTGCAAAAAACCAAGGGAATTATTTTATTATATACAGACCTTAGACATATAAAATAACATATTCCACTCATATTTGTAAGAAACCATGGTAATAAACCATGGTAATATTTGTGGTTTTGAATATTTTATTATGTAGTGTCTAAAACCAAATTAATAAAGATTTCCCTCTTCTTCCCTATATAAACCCACCCAATCTCCCATTTATCTTCAATGAAACTCCTTGGAGAAAGTAAAAACTATTCCTTATACTCCTTTTAGTCCTCCCACGGTAACTTTATGCTTTCAAGAAACCCCTCTCAAGCCTTTGGAGTCACACACTCAAGTAACGGATTCTCTCTATCATCTTTTTATTAAGCGCTTCATTTATGATTTTCCATTTTGATTTCCATTATCATAAGTTAAGATACATTATTATCTATCCCCATTACTATCCATTTTATGTTTAAATGATTTTATCCCCTTTAATCCTCATTTATCCATCTTATGAACCCTTATGTACACCCATTAACATGCTAAAATTCCGTAAGGAATCTTCCACCCTACTCTTCTATCAAGCATTCCTTTTATGTTATGTATTCTAATATTCCTTTTGCCTATGTTGGGATATGTTATTAGATATCCCAATTACTTTAAATTTCATTTATAAATTATTAGAGACCTATGTTTCTCTCATAAACCCATTTTACTAATTTCTACATGACATTTTTATGTTGCTGAAATTGCACAGTGATTTTCCATGCCAAGATAATTGTGTAGAAAATACCATAACCATTTATCTATCAAGGTTATTAACCTTTATGAACATATAATTATTGATTGGAGTCTTACATGTATTTATTCCATTTCCCTTTATCTTGTAATAAATTATAATGTTGAATGAATCCATGTTATATGATCTACGTGGCACACTTTATCATGAAAGTGAAATGATTATGAAGGATGCAACATGATAGCACTCTAATGCATTGGGTAATATTTAGTATCATGATACGTCATGTGTAATGAGCCTTGACACATTATCCACCATGTTCAATGATCCTTGACTCGTGCTCCTCCATGTATAATGATCCTTGACTCATGCTCTTCTATGTGCAATGATCCTTGACTCATGCTTATGTCATGTTGTATGATGTTGCCACATTTCCCATGTTATGATTTTATTTCTATATCATGCCTTATTGTTCATGTTCCTTTTATAATTCATTGATATTTCTATTTCCTAACATATATTATCTTATTCCTATTATTCCTTGTTTATTCACTTACTAGGCTTTATATCCCACCACTATCTTACATATTTTAATTAATTTATCCAATATAGTTTTAATTTCAAGCATGTTTAAGAAGTTTTCAATAAAGATATTGCAATTAATTTTTAAAATTTTAATTCAATGTAACTAATTACAAAATACACTATACTTATTGATCATTCAGGTTGTATTAATTGTAATTTTTTTAAATTAAATCATGTATTAATGTTTAATAAAGATATGGGTTGTTATATTTGGTATCAAAGGAAAATTTTAGTTATTTTTGGAATTAGGATTAGAAAACTCTAGAGAATGAGTTATGGATAAGACTAAGTATAAGAAAATAGCCCTAAATTTTGGTTAGTATATAGTAAGAGTCTTATCAAGAAAATACATCCATGTATGGATACTATAAGTCAACGTGGTTCTGGCATAGATGTACCTTGGAGTAACAACTCTAACAAGGTGTCCTAGGCCTGACTCAGGGTAGCTTGTTACATAACCATGAGCCTTAATGCCCACTTCAGTTGACACTCCCAGGGGATATACTTTGGTAATTCATAATCTCATTATGAACCATTATTAAGGGAGTAAAAAATACCCATAAGATTATATGTTATGAAATAGATCACATATAACATATATTGAAGCCTATAAATTCATAAGTTAATGAGATACATGTAATTTATAAGTTTTCCTTTTAATATAAATGGATTCCCCTTTATGTGTTTAATAGTTTAAAATTAATCATCCAAAATTCTATATTGGGTAAAGTCTAACTATAATAAAAAAGTTAAATTTAGGGTTATCATACATAGTTCTACACATTCCATCATAAAATAAAAGTTTAGTAGAAGTATCCAAACACCACCACAAATCTTGGAAGTAGAGCAGTCGATGAAAATAAAAAATTGGGAAATCATTGCATCCTAAGTATATAATTCCTCCCCTATAAAAGTTCATGGGATAAATTTCATAAGAAAACTTTTCATACTCCCTTTGGTGTAATTTGATTCAATTTTGGTCATAGATTCTATTTCCCTATATAGATCAAACATAAATTTCCGTGAAAAGGAAATCTCTCTCTGTATTGTGAATTGACCCCTGATTCTGTATAAGTGCAAGGAGGAGGATGAATCTTCTTTAGAATCATAATCTCAAGAATGGATATTATTTCCCAATGAGAAAGTGTATCTAGTTAAAATGATTGAGTCTAAGGATATAATTATCCTTGAAGACATACCCATTGTGAGGGAATATGCTGATGTGTTTTCTTATGGAATTGTGTGGTCTTCCTATTAGCCGAGAGGTTTAATTTTCAATCAAGATTATACATAGGGTGTTACCATTATCCAAGACTTCATATAGGATGGATGTTTTGGAACTTAAGGAACTGAAGAAACAACTATATGAGAATCCAGATAAAGGGTTTATATGCCCAATTGCTTCCCCATAGGGTGCACTAGTCCTCTTTATCATGAATAAGGATGGGTCAATGCGCCTTTGCATTGGTTATCATGAGATAAAAAAGATCATAATAAAGAACAAGTATCTTTTTCATGGATTGATGACTTATTTGATAGGCTATGTGGATCACAATACTTCTCCAAGGTGGATATATGGTCAGAATATTACCATGTAAGGATGAAGATGGAGGATATCCCCAAGAATGCTTTTCGTAAAAGGTACGTGCACTATGAGTTCATTGTGATGAATTTTGGACTCACTAATGCTCCCGCAATCTTCATGGACATGGTTAATAGATTCTTTAAAGATTACCTTGACAAATTTATTGTTGTCTTTATAGAAAATATTATAATATACTCCAAAACCAAGGAGGAGCATGAGGATCATATGAGAATTATGCTAAATACCTTGTGAAAGGAGAATCTCTATGAAAATTATAGTAAGTGAGAGTTCTAGTTGAAGGAAGACTAATTCTTGGGGAATATCATCACAAGAAATGGGATATCTATTGATCCTTTAAAGAAAAAAGCAATTGATTGATGGTCAAGGCTAACATCCATGATAGATATATGTATCTTCCTTGGGTTAGCTGGTTATTATCACTGATTTGTGAGAAATTTATAATGACTGTAAAACCCTCTTACCAAGATAACTTGGAATGGAGTAAAGTTTTCTTGGAATGATGAATATAAAGATATCTTCATAGAGTTGAAAAGAAGGCTTATCATTGCCCCTATGCTCACACTACCCACAAGTGGGGAACTCTTTGTAATTTCCAGTGATGATTTGAAGAAGGGATTAAGATTTTTGTTGATGGAAAATGTCAAATTCATTTCCTACGCCTCATGGAAGTTGAAAATTCATGAGAAAAACTATCCCATTCATGATCTGGAATTGGGAGTTTTGATCTTTGTATTGAATATTTTGATGCATTATCTCTTTGTTGATAAGTGTGAAATATATACAGATCCAAAAAGTCTTAAATATATATTCACATAGAAATACATGAATATTCACCAATGAATATAGTTCGAACTTATCCAGGATTACAACTGCTCAATCCACTACCATTCAAGGAAAGAAACAAAGTGGAAGATTCTCTAAGTAGAAAGTATATAGCAATGCTATCATCAATGAGAATTGATAAGGATCTAATTTTCTTAGATTTTAAGATGATGGAAATGGGAATCATAAAGAAAGGAATATCATGAATCCTTTCACTAATGATTGCTCAACCATATCTTTTGGAAAGGTTAAAGGATGCTTAAAAAGTTGATGTGGGTATTTTGAAGAGAGTGGAAACTACAAGGAATGGTAATTCCTTGGAGTTCAATATTAATAAAGAAGGAATTTTGAGATTGGGGTCAAGACTATATGTCACATAAAATCCAGAGTTAAAGAGGAAACTATTGGATGATGCACATAGTTTAAATTTCTCTCTTCACCCAGGAAACACAAAGATGTATTGAGATGTTTGAGAGCACAATTGGTGGGATAAAATGAAGAAGGAGATCATTGATTATATATCAAAGTACCTGGTATGTTAGTAATTGATGGCTGAAAGTTATAAGTATAAGGGGATTATCCAACCATTAACCCTAAAAAAAGAAATGGGAAAAAATCACCATGGACTTTTTCACTGGACATCCAAAGACATACAAGGGAAAAAATACTATCTGGGTTGTTATGGATCATCTCTCAAATACTATATATTTCATTATGATTTGAGAAGATTTCTCACTAGATCAATTGGAATGTATATACATCAGAGAATTAGTAAGGCTGCATGGAGTATGACTATTGATTATATCTGACTGAGACCCATGATTCACCTACAAGTTTTGAAAAAGTATTCAGCAAGCTCTAAACACCGAGATGAACTTCAGTACAACTTATCACCGTAAAACAGAAGTCCAATCAAATCAGACTATCCGAACACTTTAGGACATGTTGAGATCTTTCTTAATGGACTTCAAAGGTAGATGGTATGAACATCTCCCTTTGGTGGAGTTCTCTTACAACAATAGTTTCCACTCGAGCATCAAAATGGACCCCTATGAAGCCCTTTATGGGAAGAGGTGTAGAACACCAGCATGTTGGGATGAATTTTGGGAACAAAAACTTCTAGGTCCTAAAATGTTTAAAGAATTGGTGTATAATGTTAAAACTATTTAGCATCACATCAAGGATTCTCAGAGTCAATAGAAGAGTTATGCTGAAAACCATATATGTGACCTAGAGTTTGATGTTAGAGACATGGTATTCCTCTACATATCTCCATGGAAAATAGTTATGAGATTTTGGAAGAATGGAAAGCTTAGTCCAAGGTACATCATCCAATTTGAGATCCATGATCACATTAGAATAGTGGCCTATCGACTAGCACTCCCATCGAACATGTCCCAAGTACATGATGTATTCCATGTACCCCTCTTAAAAAATTACATTTCAGACCCATCACTTGTACTCAATACATAGTTGGTACCATTATAGAGTGACCTTTCCTATGAGGAGCATCCGATGAAGATCTTATATCGTATAGAAAAAAAAATCTATGAAAAAAGATAATTCCCCTCGTCAAAGTGTTGTGGTGAAACCAAAAGTTTGAATAAGTAATGTGGTAACTGGAGGAGGTGATAAAGAAGAGTTACCCTCATCTTTTTTAGTGTTGGAAAAATAAATTTCGAGGGATAAATTTCTCAAGGGGTGGAGATTGTAACGACCTGAAATTTTATGAATAAAATTCAACTTTTTTATTTAATTAAATGTCTTATGGTTATAGAAAACACAATCACTTATTTTATTATATCCAATGGTATTTTAAATGAAATTTAAGTATCTTTATCGTTGATAATATAGTTTTTGAATAGTGATCACATGACTAGTATAAATATGGGGTTTTAAAAAATCCATTTGGAAAAAATGACGTGATGGCCTCAATCAGTAGGATCATACCCTGTGAAGCCCATTTATCAAATATTCCAAGGAAGATAGAATTTATGGGATTTTTCCTTGACCAAATCCAATCTAATATCCAACAACTTAAGCATGATCGAAACTATTTATGAGATATGTTCAAGCTCATCAAGATCACGGCCCAAACCATGTTCACTAAACAACCCTAGGAAAACCCTGCCATTGTGCACCATACTCTTAGGGAATATTTTGGTGTAATAAAGTGATATATATCAAGACCCTAGTAATAGTATTATGTACATTATTTTTTTATAAAATAATGAAGATTTGTTATCCTATTATTGTTACATTATAAAAGATTTTTAAAGCGCAAATAATATTTTTGTTTAGTATTCAAATTCTATTAAGAAATCAATTTTGTATGAATTATTGTATTTTTTCAATAGATTATATATTAATAAAATATTATTATTAAATATAAATTATCATATAATTTTTATGAAGTCAAATGTGATTTTTATTATGGATCAAAAACTATTATTGTCAAAACCCATCAATTTTCAATAAATATTGGTATTTATTTTAAAATTAAAAAATTAACATGATTATAAAATTATTTAGAAAACAATAATATTATTTTTGGAATCAGGATGATGAAATTATCCAATGGTGAATTGTTCATAATTTTCTAAGACATTTGAATTATTGGGTAAAAATTAAATACCATATAATTATACAGTGTGTTTTATGACATCCTAACGACACAATAGTGATGTAATAAATACGATAAAATTATATTCATCCAAATATATCTTTTTCATTTAAAATAATTTTATTTTTGGTTTATTTTATTTATTTTATAATGTCTTGGTGAATCCTCCCAAACTTATAATATATTAGAATATTTTAATATAATTTCTCTGAAAGTGTGACTCACCTCCACCTAATAAAGGGAAATGTTTTATTATCTTCGGCCCTTGGACATATAAAATAATGTATACCACTCCCATTTGGCAGAAAACATGGTAAAAAACCATGGTATGTTTTGTGATTTTTAATATTTTATTATGCAGTTTCCAAACCCAAATTAATAAATAATTCCCCCTCCTTTCCTATAAAAACCCACACAAGCTCCCATTTATATTCACTAAAAATCCTTTTAGTATGTAAAAACTCTACCCTATACTCCATGTAGTCCTATAAAGATACCCCAAGCTTTAAAAAAATCCCCTCCCAAGCCTTTGGAGTCACACACTCAAGTAACAGATTCTCTCTCTCCTCTTTTTATCAAGCGCTTCATTTATGATATTCTCTTTTGATTTCCATTTTCATAAGTAGGGATACATTATTACCTATCCCCCTTACATAAAATTTGATATTAATATTATGGGATCCCCTTTAACTCTCATTTATCGCTCTTATGAACCATTATGTACACATGTTACCATGTGGAAATTCTGTAAGGTATCTTCCACTCTCCTCTTTTAACATGCATTACTTTTATTTTATGACTTTTAATTTTTATTTTTCCTATATTGGGATATGTTTTTTGATATCCCTATTACTTTAAGTTTTATTTATAAATTATTAGATACCTCTTTATCTCCCATAAACCCATTTTATGAATTACTATGTGACGTTGTTATGCTGCTGAAATTCCACTACGATTTTCCATGCCAAGATAATTGCATAGTGAATACCATACCCATTTCTCTATCAAGGATATTTTCCTTTAGACACATAAAAATATTGATTATGGTCTTACATGTATTTTTTATAAATTACTTGATCATGTAATAAATTATTATGTTGAATGAACCCATGTTATATGATCTGTGTGGCACACTTAAGCATGAAAATGTAATGATTATGACGGGTGAACCCTGATAGCACTCCAATGCATTGGGTAATGTTTAGTATCATTATAAATCATGTGAAAAGAGACATGACTCATGCTCCTCCATGTGAAATGATCCTTGACTCATGCTCTTCCATGTGCAATGATCCTTGACCCATGCTCCTTCATGTGCAATGAGCCTTGACCCATGCTTACATAATGTATTATGTTGTTTCCACATTTCCCATGTTATGATTTTCTTTCTATATCATTCCTTATTATTCATGTTCCTTTTATTATTCATTGATATTCCTATTTCCAAACAGGTTTTATCTTCTTCATTCTATTCCTTGTTTATTACCTTACTGGGATTTATAGCTCACCCCTTTCTTATGTATTTTCCCCAGTTTATCCAATATAGTTTTAAGCTCAGGCATGGTGAAAAAAATTCAATAAAGATGATGTAATTAATGTTTAAATTTGTAATTCAATGTACCTAATTCCCAAATAAAATATACTTCTCTATATTTTGGGTTTTATTTAGTGTAATTTTATGTAATTAAATCATGTATTAATGTTTAATAGTGATAAGGTTTATTATAGAGAATGATTAGTTTAACTATATGAGGTGGCCAAGGAAGCCGACAAAGATGGTACATACCCTTAGAAAAAGTCACATGGTTGATGTATAGTTTGTTTAACTGTGCACTAAAACCATTTGAGGGGGTTTAGCTTTTGAACATTAGCACCACATGGTCCACATGTGATTTTTCTAACAATGTACATAGCTATGTGAAGGGGTGCCCCTTGTTAAAGTGAAACTGTATGGTTAGTGAAAATTTATCCAAATCGTGCTTCTATTTAAAGGAATGTAAATTAATATTTTTTTCATCCTATTTTTTAATCCTTATCCTCTCTTTTATCCTCTAATTCATTCCCATCACCCCCTACGGTCATGGGAGATCTCCCTCTTCTCTAATCATAATGGAATCTCCTTTTTTCATACTATAAATCAAGCATTTTCAGTCATGTTGGGTCATCCATGGTTATTTTAAGATTCATCTTCCTACTTATCTTGGTTTCTCTTGTCCTATTGGATTTTATTTTCATGGGAGATAATATTTCCTATTTTTAGATCGTTTATCCATTTATTCAATTTCACTCATTATGGATCAAATCAAAGACTGATAATGGATGAGTTAAGTGTCCTATGTATGAGGTAAGTGGTCTATAATTTTTTCCCAAAAATTCTTGATGTTTATAGGTTTTGATGTAGTTCCACACACTGGACCCTCCATGTGTTGATTCTAAAATGAGTAATACTTTTAAATTAATTGTTAAAAAGAAGTCTTGATGTTCTATTACCCATTGACATGGTTGTAGGTCACCTAAACCAACCCAATCCACCCCTAGAGTTGTGTTCATTTGGACAGATATGATTACTCCACCCTTTTGGGTGTGTTGATATTTCCACCCATGAGAGTAATCCTTAAATTTTTTAAAAAAGAATCTTAAGGGTTAAATACAACTTGTGGAACCTTCTCAATTATAAATAACAGGGATTGTGAAATGGATTAATTGGGAAATATGAAATGAGGTGGATGACCTCTCGGATTATAAATTTAATTTAAATGGTTGGTGATGTGGAATGGACACTAATATGGCCACTCCTTTTATCACTTTCAAGTGAATTTAATAATGAAATGACTATGATGAATTAAATTGATTAGGGGAATGGACACTAACATGAACCCCTTGATCCCTTATATAATATTTTAAATGATGAATACTTTAGTATGGAACCGAAAACATGGTACGTCACCAATGAATATTTTACATTATATTCCTTATATCCTTAACTTTGATCTAGATTACTTGGATTTTCGTGGATTTAATCCTTGGGATTCTCCTAATTCTATACAAAGTTTTATATAGAAAATCACCACGAACTCAAAGAGGACACCCTGGTTAATAGCCTTCATTCCTATCCCATGTTGGTTTACATTATACAAAGTTTCCTATGGGTAATCTCTATGGACTCAAAGAGGATTCCTTGGTTAAGGGCCCTAGAACCTGGCCCTCATAGGACTAATACTTAATAAATCCAGAGTATGTCATATTTAATGATTTAATCTTGTATACCATTTTACATCCTCTATAGAATTCTTATCACTGTAGGAACTTGTGGATTGGATTATATCACGTTATCATTTTCATAATTACTCATGTTATACAAGAACACTATTACAACATATACAAATTGGATGGATTTTTTATAGACACTATTGGTGGTGGCCTTATGAGTATATCTCACACCCAATTCAGATCTCCAATTAGTATTCAAACAATATTCTTGGATATTGATAGGAATAAGGGAAAGTGGATGGCTATGGATGCTTGATTTAATATATTATGATGGAGTAAGAGAGATGAGGATCAAGACTATGCATACAACTCTATATCCTATTTATTTTATATTTTGTACAACATACATTACATAATTTTGAATATGATAGAAGATATGGATCTTTTTATTATTATGTTATTGCTTCTGTCAGTTATTTATTTATCTGGATGTTAGTATATTATGTTTCCTTGTTGTTACCAATTTTCACTATTGATTTATCTATTTGTTATACTATTATTCTCAACTCTATTAAAGAGGTTATAGTTTCTCCTCCATGTTATCATAGACCCTCACTACTAGTTGGAATTCACTAGATTCAGAGGAAAGCATGACACTAGGTGTCTCTCAGATTCGGTTACTGATCAGTGAATTGGACCTGGGATGCTATAGTGGTATTAGTTTATTTTCCCTTTATATTGTTATTTTGGGTTGGTATACATGAGACTGGGAATATTTAAAACTTGGTAAACATGTTGTTTCGGGGTTTTTCCAACCCATGCATGAGGGAAGGATCAAGTTTTTGGGTATTGGGATATTGTTCATGATGTTGGTATTACAATTGATTATTATTTCACCTTCGGTGGTTGATGTATTTTTATTGCTTACTAATTTTTGGATTTTTACCCTTGGACTAGTATGACAAGAAAGTATTGTTAAATGAATCATTATAGGAATGTGTAGATTCACATTCCATGCATATTCCAAGCCATGTAGAGTGTGTTTCTTGATTTCATTATACTTATTGGATGTACCTTACATAATTATTCACTTGTTATTAGCATGACCATCTATATTACTTTCTTATGTGATTTCCTACTTACATGACTATATTCCTTGATTCGTGATAACATTCTTTGTTATATTTATGATAAATTATTTCTTATTAAAATCTTTGTATCAACCTAAATCGTTTTTTACTATATAGCTTAATTTTGGCACCTTAATTTACTAATTATGACATGTTTGAGCCATAAACCATTGGTTTCATGGGTTGAAACGTTTTTTGTTGCAATTATATGTGATTGAGTAGCAGTTTATAAAAACGTATGGGCCTTTATAAATTTTGAAGGGTGACCCATATAATTGAACCATCCTCTATGGACTCCTTATATTTTGAGACCAAAGGAAACAACCTGGCCTTAATGTCATGAATGTCAATTGTAAATTATAAAGTAAAAGAACCTTTATAACTTGAGAATAGTAATTCATCTAACTGGACCATTTTATAAATATAATATTTTTTGAAATATGACTTATAAAATTATTTGATTCCTTATGGATATTACACTTGACTCGAACCTAGTAGGTTGGTCATGGTGTTTTATACTTATGAGATAAGCTACATTCCACCAAATTAGGTTGGGATTGACATGATATGATTATATGATAAACCTATTGAGTGTGTAATTAATCTTTAATAAATCAACTTCTATTGGGTTTCACTTAAATAGACCTAGTTTGGAATGACGGGACCCTCATAAGTTGCCTTTATCTTTATATTCATTAGTATCTAACCCCTTAGGGGTATGGTTGTGATAAATAGGATTTTTATTTAAATTTTCATTAGCCACTTATATGGTGTTATGTATAAATTTATGGTTCCCTAATACTAAACATACCCCCCCTTAAATTTATTAAAAACTATTGATCTACTTTTGGGTTTTATAAATTTGAGGTTTTAGTTAATTAAAATGTTAATTACAATCTAAAGTGTGATTTCCTATATCTTGGAACTGATATTATCTTTAACTGGTCCCATTTGTAAGAACATATGGATAAATGAAATGGTTTTAAAGGAAATTGTGTGATATTTTTCCTTGAATTATATGAGGCGTTAGTCAAATAAAATTTTAAGTATAGTTTACTTTATAATTGGGACTAGTTATTCCATACACGTGAGAATCTTAAATGTTTATAATGAAAGTTAATTAGTGTAAACTGTTGAATTAAAAAACCTTAAGTGGTATTAATAGATTGAACCCTAGAGTAAGGGTTAAATTATATTTTCCTTAAATGAAAATGAATTGGGGTGTTGACATTGCCCATTGGTTTTACTGGTTTTTTTATGTTGTGTTTGATCTAAAGGTTAGGAGGTAGTTTATAGTGTCCTTTTGGTAAGAATCTAGTTTTAAAAGGGGATACCTTATTTTAAGGTTAGGTAATATCCCGGTTGAGTTAGTGCCCTTAGAAATTAAAATTATTGGTCTTTTTAAATGAGTTCCTAGGCATATTATACAATTTTCTTTGAATGTTTGAGTCAAATAGGAATATTAGATGGTGAAAATACACCCAAGGTGGGCTGGTGGTTGTATAGTAAGTGAACCTAAAAGGGGTATTACCATATGTGGATACCCAATAAGTTTCACCTTCATATATTTTTTATGATATTATCATGGCCCTCTAGGGAGAAGTTCCTTATGAGGACACTCAGAGAGGATCAGGGCCTTATGGCCCGATGCTTGGTAGGTAGTGTCGTTAAGCTCGTGTTAACTAGTTTGACCCTTTCAGGTCATGGTTTTTTTTTCACCTCTCTTTCAAATTAACCACTTTAGAGAGAGTATGTAGGTGCATTAGATTCCATGGAATAAATTCATTTAAGTGGGTTGTGGTTCTTGTGTGAGACACCTTAGGGCTAGGTGGAAGACTCAGAGACCCTCAGTTGCAACTCAGACCATAATAAGATAGTTGTGCTTTGTTTGATTAAAGAAAACCTACAAATAGGTTGGTCCAGGTTTATGTTTTTCTTAAGGAAATTGATTTTGGTTTTATTATCATTTCTAGATTGATGCATAAAGGTGATCTATTTTTTTAATTTTGTCATGTAGGTGAATTTTGTTTTCTGAAAATCACTGAGAGTTATTGATATCAAGACTAGATTTGATGGATATGACTATTTGGTTACCTAGAAATATTGACTAGTGGATGTGCATTGACTCCTTGATTTTTGAAACAATGTTGTGAGATGATATTTTGTTAGATAAATCGTGGAATATGTGAGTTTTACAATTTTGAAGTGGGGTTCCAAGGGATCTCTTAGAATGTAAATAAATGGAATTCCATATAGCACAATCATTTTTTTCTTATTGATGGATGAATAATGGGAAAATTATTCTGGTCTTGAACTAGGTGGCATGGCACGGTAACCCTATTATTATAACAAGTTTGGTTCCCTTTGGGGTTAGGAGTATAGAGGATGGCTCCTCCCGAAGTGCCCGAGAATGCACCCCACACGCTAGGAGATTTTCAAATTAATTAGACCATTATTCATGTGGCAGCTTGCTCTCCGGAGGAGTTTCCAACCCCTATGAGCTTCGATCTAGGCTCCTCTCATCTGGCCTAAGGCTCTTTATCACTACAAGGGTCTCCTGTTCTCAACGCAATGGTTTAAGGGATGAACCACTCTTTCAAGGACGTTCTGTACGAATCGTTCTACTCTTCCTAGGAGTCGTGCTTCAAGGCATTGGAATCCTTCTCCCCTTCAGTTTCTCGTGACGACAATTGGGTTTCAATGGAGATCCCGGCTTCCATATTTGCTGATGTGGTCTCCAGCTTGAAATGGACCCTTGTGACTTGTTTCGGCTCCGCGAAACTGTCTCTCCTAGTTTTCCAACACTTTATGGCATCCGGGGGTTTGTCATCTCCTGTGTGCATCTCTATCATTCATTATACCCCGTTTTTCCAGGTTTTTGCGTCAGAATAAGACTTTGTTAAGGCATTGTGCTCAACCCCTCGTATATGGGGTCAGTGGCGCTTCAATCTGGCTCGATGGTCCATGGAAGTTCCCAAGGGGAAGGAGAGCCCCTTCGTTATAGTTTGGATTTGCCTTCCTGACCTTCCCCTCACTTTTTAGATCCTAGCTCTTCTTCAGGACATAGGAGATTCTCTTGGAAGGTTTCTCTACGTGGATGATCATACTAGGTGGGGCGAAGAGAACTTGGAATATATGATATACGTCGAGCTAGTCCTATCTCTGCTTGTACCAAAGAAGCTTTCAGTGAAGGTTAAGGACTCGTTTGAGTGGTTGTAGGATGTTGTTTTCCCAGTATTTCCCAGTTATTGCTCAGCATGCCTTCTCCAGGTCACTCTATGCAGAACTACAGGAAGAGAGGTGTGTAATTGTGGGATTAGGAAACTCATAATGTCCCAATGAATCTACTTCCAGCTCCTTCGGCAGTGAAGTTGAGTTGTGAGCTCATCCAAGAGGATCTTTCAGTTTTTCCTTGTGCAAGTGATGAACACGCTCTGACTCCCTTAGTCGCAGAAGATCCCTTTTCTTCCAAGAAAGTGAGGGAGGTCCTCTATTTCAAGGAGATAGCATCTTCAGGTATGAAAGTCTCTATTTCTTTGGTTCATACAGGTATGGGGAGCTTTATCATGACTTCCTGGAGGCTAGTGGAGGGGGTCCTTTTGGGGAGGATCTATAGTCACTTTACGCCTCCTCTGGTTCTTCATCCCCTTCCCCTTGAAGGGCGGCTACCCCAAACATGCAAGGGAAGGGAGACTCTTATTTCAAAGGAGATCTTCCCAATTCCCAAGATTGAGAAAGGGTGTCCGAGGTCTCCTGCCCAGACTTCTAAGGGATATGAAGGTGTGGTGGTGGTATGCTTCTCATATGAAACCCCACCGAGAGCAGCAAAGTGAAGGTCCTCCAAGATCCTACCCCAACTTGCTTCTCCCTTTTAGGGGCCTTCAGATATCAGTACATGCATTTGTACAAGATCAAGATCAAAGCTACAGTTATCTCGGGAGTGCATCCCTTTCCTTTTCTCAGAGACCTCATCGCCTGGGGTCAAAACCGGGCCCTATTTCTCCCAATGATACCTATCCTCTTATGGAATGCCCGCAACTTGGGGGCTTGAGTGAAAATAGTCTTCGTAGAATCAGAATCCAAAAAGAACAAGGTTCAGCTGGTTTCCATTCTTTAACACAAACAACTTCCTGGTAAGATAGGCGAGTTCTCCTGCAGGATCAGAAAGTGTAATTTCATGCATGACGCTCCCAAAAATGAACACATATGGATATTCTGGAACAAGGACATATCAACAGACTTGGTTCAAGTTGGGGAGCAATATATCACCATCAAAATCACTTATGACATGAGAGTGTTCCTCATGTCCGTGGTTTATGCCAGCTGCAACTCTCACCGACGGGAGGTTATGTGGCAGGATCTTTCCATCTTCAACCCAGGGGGACTTCCTTGGATCATAGGGGTGTGATTCAATGCTATTATAGACCTAGAGGAGAGGAAAGGACAAGGATCATTCCCCAGGAAGGCCAGTATTGATTTCAACCAGTTTTTGGAGGGCAAGGGTCTAATGGACTTGGGTTACTCAGGAGATAGGTTCACCTGGTGTAACAACCAAAAGAGGAGTAACTGATGTTGGAGCTGTCTGGATCGATTTCTCACCAACATTCACACCCTCACAATGTTTCCCAATGCTAAGGTTAATCACATGGTTCACAGGGTTTTAGATCATTCTTCTATGTTTCTCTCTCTTTCCTCGACTCATTCTAGCCACAATAGCTTCAGGTTTAGCAGCCAGTGGCGCGAGAATCCGGGATACAAGGAGGTGGATATGGAATTGTGGGAGGAAAATGTTCAAGGCCACACATGGGTGGCCTTGAATAACAAGTTGAGGCATCTCAAGAAGAGCTTATACAAGTGGTCTAGGAACCTTTCACTAAAAGAACAATCCTTGGAAGACTTGAAACGTGTAGTAGAGAGATTGGAGGCGAGTTTGGAGGAGACCTGAGATGAACATGTTTTTTGCAGAGCTAGTGGATAAGAAAAATTAAATGGAAAACATGTTCCTCTCTCAAGAGAGAAGAGCCAGGGAGATCTCAAAAATGAAATGGATAAGATAGGGAGATAAAAACTCAGCTTACTTTCACGCATGTATTAAAGAGAAGTGGTGACCAATCAAGAAAAATATCTAGATAGAGTATGGATCCTACTCTGGGGACAAAGATGTGGTAGGGGGGATGGCGGACAACTTCTTGAGAGACTTGTTGGTTGGGCCAAGCTTGAAAATGCCTGAAGGCTGCCCAGTAGGGGGTGCAGAGCTCTTGGGGGAGTCACGGAACTCTGTAACTGACCAGATGAATGAATGCATGGGTTGCAATCCAAGGGAGGAAGAAATTTATGATGCCATGATGAAGTTAAATCTGGAGAGTGCCCCAAGCCCAGACAAATTCCTAGGATCCTTCTATAGAGACTCATGGGGAACGATTAAGAATGATATCATAGGGTCAAGTCAGGATTTCTTTCAGGGTGGAGGCCTCCCTCGGGTGGCTTGTGATACATCCTTGGTTCTCATTCCAAAGATCAAAGATCCCTCCTTAATATCTCATTACAAACCAGTTAGTCTTTGTAATTTTCCATAAAAAATTTTGGCGTGTATTATTAATTAGAGGCTGCCTGGTTTTCTCCCCAAGTGCATCTCGCTTGAGAATCATGGTTTTATAAAAGGCATATCAATTCAAGGTGCAATGGATCTCACTCAGTAAATGATCGAAGATATATCCACCAGGTCTCATGGTTCTAATATCATCATCAAAATGGATATGAGCAAAGCCTACGATAGGCTAGAATGGGGTTTTATTAACAGTGTTCTGATTTACATGGGGTTCTCCGTGCAGGCTTGTGATATTCTCTTTCACTGCTTTAGTTATCCTTGGATTTCAGTCTCTTTAATGGGAAAATACTATGGGTTTTTTAAAGATATAAGAGGGTTGTGTCAAGGAGATCTGATCTCACCAAGTTTATTTATCTTAATACAAGAGGTACTAAGCTGACAGATTAACAGAGGAGTAGAGGAGGGAGACATCCTCCCCTACTGAAGGAAACATAGCCTACCACCAGTCTCTCATCTAATGTTTGCTGATGACTCCATAATATTCATGAATGCAGGTCAGAGATTGATACAGGGGATTAAAAGAATTTTTTAGGATTACTGCTATTGGAGTGGCCAAGCTATCAATAAAAATAAAAGTAGATTTTGCATCTCAAACAAGTGCGGGACAAGGAGGGTTGAGCACCTGGGTAGTAGTTTGGGCTTGAAAAGAGGACAGTTTCCCTTTAAATACTTGGGAATGATGGTTTCTCCAGGCAGATTGCGCATCAGAGATTTTGATAAGGTGGTGACCAAGATCACTAACCATGTCCTCAACTTGAAGAACCACCTGATCTCATTTGGGGGTTGCATCGATTTAGTTAATAGTTTACTAATAGCTATCCCAATTCATGGAATGGCATCCAAAAATATGCCTAAAGGGGTGATAAGAACTACTGATAAAATCCTGGCGGGCTTCATATGGGATGCGGCTTCGAAGGGGAAAAGACCTTGGGTATCGTGGGGTCGGATGTCCAGGCCCATCCAAGAGGGGGGAATCATTGTGAAGAGCTTATAATCCACCATTAAATACATTCATGAAAAGCTCACTTGGTAATCGATTGAAGGGCGAACCTTGTGGGGAAAGATCATGCCATGAAAATAGGGGTTTGTCATGGATAACCAAAACGCGAATGGCTCTCCTATTTGGATGTCGATCATCTCCTTCATACCGTATCTTATCTCGAAATATCAGTGGATTTTTGGAGAGGGGAACATCCAGTTTTGGTTCGATAATTGGGAAGGCGAGGTGTCAGGGTACTCGGGTTTCCCCACACCCACCATTTCCTTCAAAGAAGCGAGTCGTTTCCCTAACTTCATCTCGATGGCTTTGGAAGAGATGAAGAAAGAGTACTTTTATCATATTAAAACCAACTCAGAACAAGATAAGTGCATCTTATCTTCATCCTCCTTGGGAAACTTTAACTCCAGGGAATTTCGAAGGATTCATACTCCTCGATTCAAAATTGTTAGATGGAGAAAGGAGGTTTGGTGCAACTTGATCCCTTCTAAATACTACTTTCTTATCTGACAGATCAGAAACAATGTCATTCCTACCAATGAAAACATCAAGAGGCTGGGCATTATCTTTGCTTCCTGTTGTCAATGCTGTATTAATAGAATATAAGAGGATATGAATCACATCTTCTTTGAAGGGGAATGGGCGAAGGCTCTCTGGTGCTTTCTTGGAGAGTTTACAGTGTATGATTCACAGGCTCACCAGCATGAAACTTTCCTAGAAAGGTGGTTTCAGGGGATGGGAAATACAGGCACAGAAAGGTTAGAACATTCCATAATTCACAATGAAGGCTGTTGGTGCTTATGGGAAGCAAGGAATAGGGCGAAATACGAGGGGACCCCATCGTTCGGGTTGTCTATCATCGCTAGGATTAGGAACTTACTGGCAGACTTGGTTCCTTTTTTCAAAAAATGGCAAGAAGCACGGTCTCTGAAGTACCTCTGTGCTCCACCCCCAGTGGCTCTTTTGTCTTGAACTAGGGTACAGGCACATTGGCTGAGGTGGTTTCCCCCATATGATGGCTTAAAGCTGAACACGGACGACTCCATCAAAGAGGGTATTGCTCGTGGAGGTGAAGTAGTTTGAGACTGTAGAGAGAGTTTCATCATGGATTTTAAGGCTCACTATGGCAACATAACAAGCATTCAGGCAGAGGAAAATTCTATGTTGATAGGGATCAAATTGAGCATTTAGAAAAACATCAATATATCCCAAGTGGATACATACTCTAAGATAATCCATAGCTCCTTACAAGGTAAAATTCAAATACCGTTTTCGTTATTTTACATAATCAAGGAATGAAATGCTCTTCTCAACAATGGCACAATGGTCACCCACACACGGAGAGAAGGAAATAATTTAGAGGATCATCTTGAATCCCATGATGAACAAGGACTTGAAGTCACCATTACCCCAAACATTTCTTTCTTCAATACAGAGGGAATGTCCTTGATCCGAGGGTATGCCCTTGGACTACACCATTTCAGGCCTCCTTAGGCCAGACGTGCTTCTTTTTGCTCTTGTTGCTCTTACTGCCCTTGTTTCTCTTTATTTTCAATAAAAATGGAACTTTGAGTGAGTGGTTATCATTGGTTGTGCATGGTAATCATTGATGTAGAACATCATAGAATTATTGGGTATTGAATGAGGGTTAAAGGTTTCAGTTTGATACTTATAGGCATGGTGACCCAGAGTATTGGGTAATTTAAATGAATTTCCCTTGTGGTGAGGAATATTTTGGAAATGAACCAGGTGATGTAAGATGATTAACCACAGTTGGACCTAGACAAACATGGTCAGGAGACATGGTTTATAGATTTTTTAAAAGGAAAGTACATCCAATTTTTATGTGGACATGGCTCAAAGAGAGAGTGTTACAATCCTATCAATAGATTCTTAGTGTACTCCAAGTTCAGAGGTGATCAGACCTAGTATCTTGACATAGTCCTAAGTATGGTGGGAGAGCATCAACTATACACCAAGATGCTTAAATATATTTTTCTTTTATAATGGGAGGAACTCCTTGGGAGTTGTTCCCAAGGAGAAGTATATGGTAATCCATAATGTGGGGAGTACACCTTTGGAATTTTGAAGTTGGTAAACCTTATTTTGTGTTTAACTTCAGAAAACACCATGAGAACCATTCTTGAGGAGTGGGAATGGGTGATTGGCGATGTTACTTTAGTGCTCAGTAGTGAGAAATTTTCTTATCCATGAAAATTTTTATGTCTAAGGATGAACAGAGCATTAGATATGATTATTTGAAATATATTCCCTGATATAGCATGAGAGATTCTCCTAAGGTGGGGAGTGGGATGTTTGTCACAATTTTATGACCCTCATATGGGGAATATTTTTGATAGTGAAGTACTAGATTTTAGATGTTCATTTTGGATATTTTATGTTATTGGATAAATAGAACAATGTATTTTTGGATTTATGAGTAAAGTTATAAGAATGAGCTCGATTCCATGAATAGTTGTTTCTTTCTTGATATGGTCTTGGACCTCTATATAGGTGTGGAATATCTTGAGTGACACTTGGATTCCTAATAAGGAATTCCATGGTTGGACTCATGGACACTATTTTATTCTTTAACTTAACCTATAGGTGTGATATCAACTTTAGTCTCAGTAAATGTTCTCGATATGTGAACATATCATCTATGTAACAATATATCACTTGTAAACTCGAGATTATGGAATACCTTGGATGATCCCCTTTGACTCTGATATTTTGATTCTAAGGTTTTCCAAAAATTACAGTTGGGACCGATTAATGGTTATCTAGTGACGATCTAAGAGTGGTGGATCTGAAAAGGTTCTTGGGTTCATATTGTATCATGATAATGAAAATTAACATGACACATTTTATCTATGAGACATAATGGGAAGATATATATGAGCCTCAGTGTCCTTAATTGAAAATATCTTAGAGTTCCTTGATTTAAGGGCATCAAGATCTAGTTCTTTGATGATTCAACTGTTGAAGCTAATAATTTTTATGAAATAATCATCTAGAGGTTGTTCAACTTGAGTTTTCTCAATAAGTTGTATGTGATTAGTGAGGAACCTTATCAGGCATGTTGTTGGGATGAGGTAGATGTGTTGTAAGGGTCATCCATGTATATTCATGGAAGGGTCAGTGTGACCAGGTAATATGTGGTCAATTGGGGTCCAACCATTTTGATCAAGTAGAGAATTGTTAGAATGCTAAGGAGGAGGTTCAATAGGAAATTTTGATAGTGAGAGTTTTGTGACTTGGAAATTGGTTGTTCAAGTCTAGGACCTATAATGGTGAGCACCATAGGCTATTTCATAAAAGAGACGATGAAATGATCATTTCTTGAGTTAGACGGGCTCAGGTAAGTATTGTTCTAATGTTTTAGATTTGGATACGAGCATTGTCTCAATTTTTAACAGCTTATGTACTTGATGTTTTAAAATATCATTGGGAGGCATGTTTCACATTAAAAAACAAAACACAACTATTTGAATATAAATTTACAACTCAGGTAGTTTATGTGATGTTTTTCTTCTCTAAGGCTTCTCAGGGATGAAAATATTTAAGGTGGGGAGGTTGTAATGTCTCGTGGTTGGACCGAGCATAAAGTTCTAATGGAATTTGAATTTTCATTTGGTGGATGGTAAAAAATTTAACCAAGATTTTAAATGTAAATAAGAGTTTTAGAACACTTAAAATTGTTGTTTTTAGATGAATTTT
This sequence comes from Viscum album, assembly GCA_963277665.1. NCBI lineage: Eukaryota > Viridiplantae > Streptophyta > Magnoliopsida > Santalales > Viscaceae > Viscum > Viscum album. Next base: position 1,387,780,127 of record OY728123.1, read on the forward strand.
AGGGCATGGGAGGTGTCTTAGGTGTTCCTATGACTTTCATGAGCATTGATCTTCAAAACCTCATTTTCGGGTGAAACAGTAAGAGGAATATGGTTGGAAACGGTTAGTAGTAACCTTGGGGCTCAAACATGTGGCCCATAAACTGGTGGAGCCTGGTCAGTTTAACTATTAGGTGGGCCATGAAGCCATGCAAGATGGTGAAAACCCTCAGATAAATTCTCAAAGTTGGAAGACGGTTTGTTTAAAAATGTGAGGTGGTGTTCCTTTTAGGTAGTAGCACTGCATGGGTTGTGAAAATTGTTTCTGGTTGTGCACCAAGCCATGCAAGGGGGTGTCCCTTTGGATAGTGTCTCTACATGGTTGGTGCACAGTTAACCAAAATTTATGGACAAACCTTGTAGGTCTTTAAAGGATTGAAAATTACTATTTTCCATCCCATTATTTTAGGACATAACCTCTCATTTCTCCTCCCATTCATTCACAATAACCCCCACCCCTCCAACCATGGGATATCCCCTATTCTCTAGGAATGGAGGTATCTCCTTCATTAGGAATCAGAATCAAGTTCCATCTATCACGTTGGATCTCCATTAGTTAGTCTATTATTCATCTTCCATCTTATCTCATTTTCTCTTGTCGTATTGGTTGTTATTTCTATGTGATCTCATATGCCCTATTTTCTAGACATTTGTATATTTATTTGATTTATATTATTATAGCTTAAACAAAATCCTCATAATAGATGAGTGAATCATCCTAAGTGAAAGGTAGGTGGTTTATACCTTTTCCCTTAAAGTATTATTGTTTACAGCTCATATCGTAGTACTGAAAACCAAACCTTCAATGTGTTTCTTTTGTAATGAGTAATACCTTTAAAATAAAGGTTTTAAAACATGTATTGATGTTATATTTTCCCTTTACATGGTTTGATTCACTGACCTCAACCAAGGACCCCCTATAGGTAGGTTTGTTTGGATTCCTATGATTATTTTACCCTTTTGGGTGTGCTAAGCTTTCCACCCATAAGTGGAATCCATATATGTTTTAAAAGGGATTTTTAATGGTTAAATACCTCTTGTGACACCTTTCCATTTATAAATGAAAGCGATGAAGAAATGGATTAATTGGGTATTATGAAATGAGGTGGATAACCCCTTGGCTTATGAATTTAATTTAAATGATTGGTGATGTGTCATGGACACTAACATGGCCCCTCATTTCATAACTTGTAAGTGAATTGAATAATAAAATTAATGTGATGAATTAAACAAATAAATATAATAGATACTAACATTCCCCCCTTAATCCCTTATATAAAATGTTTAATGATCAATTATTTGGTATGGTTCCAACATTGTGGTGTGGTATCAATGACTCTTTTACATTGGATGCCTTGGATTATTACCTTGGATTCAGATTTCTTGGACCACCTTGGATTTAATCCTTGGGATCATCCCAAGTCTATACCTAGTATTCAATGTATGAGCTCTATGAACTCAAAGAGGTCTCCCTAGTCAATGTCTTGGGTCCTAACCCATGTAGGTCTACATTATACCATGTTTTCTATAGATGAGATCTATGGACTCGAACAAGTCACATTGGTAAATGGAACTAGGTCCTAGACCTCTTAGATATGATACTTGATACACCCATCATATACTATATTTGATTCTTTCCTTTTATACACCATTTTACATCATCTATAGACTGCTTTTCACAACATGTACTTGTGGATTGGATTGTATCACTTTATCATTTTTAGCATTGCCCTAATTATACATGCACACTATTAAAGCTTATATGTACAGGATAGATTTTTTATATACATTGTTGGTGGTAGCCTACTAAGTATATCTCATACCTTTTTTGGGCCACTAATTGGTACACAGATAGACTTCATGTATGTAGTTAGGGAAAAGGTAATATGGCTGTTATGGATACTTTATTTTATATACTAGAATAGAGTATGAGATTAGAGGATTGAGACTATTCCCGTGATTCTATTAGATATAGATTTTTTTATTTTTTTTATTTCATTATATCATGTTATTTATGCATGATGCTCTATATCCCATTTATATTCCATTTTTGTACTAGATATGAAATCATTTTGTATATGATAGTAGATATGGATCTATTTATTATTATGCTACTGATTCCCTTAGTAATTTATTTACCTATAAGTTATTGTATTGTGTTTCATTATTATTTGGTTACGGATTAGTGAACTATCCCTGGGATGCTATAATTTTTCTAATTTTATTTCATCTAAGTTTGACATGATCTTAATGGGAGAATTAATGTTTTTTCATGGAATTTATGTTTCTCAAAGCAAAGATGGAATTTTTAATCAATATAAGTATTCTAAAGAGTTTGTTAAATGTTTGGGTCTTGATTATTGAAATTCTATGAAAACTCCTATGAGTACTAGTTGTAAATTAGATATTGATGCGTCTGGTAAATATATTAATGTTAAATTTTATAGATGCATGATAGGTAGTTTTCCTTATTTATATTTATCTAGACTTGATATCATGTTTTTTGTTTTTATATGTTTAATATTTCAATATAATTATATATAGAGTCATATTAAATATATAAAAATAATAATTAGATATGTTAAAGGAAATTTTAACTCTAGCTTATTTTATTATAAATATAACTATTTTGATTTTATATTCAGGCCTTGATTTTGGAGGTTATAGAATTGATATAAGGGAACATCAAGAATGTTTCCATTTCTTAGAAAAAGTCTAATTTCTTAGTCTTCTAATATGCAATAATTTGTTTCTCTATCAACCATAGAAATTAAGTATACCTCTTCTATTACTTTTTTTACTAAAATCTTATGGATTAAGAAAAATTTAGGTGATTTTTGTATTTATCCTAATAAATTACCTATTTATTATGATAACACATATTTAATTTCTATTTATAAAAATATTTTACAATATTCTAGAACAAATCATATTAATTTTAGATTTCATTTTACTCGAGATCATGTTAATAAGGGTGATATTATTTAATAATTTATCCTAACTAAGAATTATCTTCAGATATCATTACTAATTTTTTAGACTCTCTTCAATTTCAAAAAAATAAAATTGATCTTGAGATATTGGAAGCTTAATTGTTTTATCTTTGTATATGTAAGGGGATTTTCTGTTTTATTTTTTTGTTTATTTACAAAAAGGGAGAGAAAATAAAATATTCTTGGTTTTAAATGTTCAGGTTTTTTAATAAAACAAAAAGAGTAAATTATTTTGTGCATTTTCATGCACGTATTTCTATTTTTTTGTTAAATTTAATTGGTTTATCTTTTTTGATATTCCAAAACCTCTCATTATTTTATGTGTTAATTGGTTTTAATAGATTACTGTATTTTTATTATAACATGAGTTTTAGTTATCCGAATATAATAATTTATATTTCATATGAAAAATAATAAGTTTTTCTAAATTTAATTAAACTATGAAAAGTCAAAATAAATCTCTAAAATGTTCTCATTTTTTTCTGAACATACTGCATTTTTTTTGAATAATATTTTCCATTTTATAGCATTTTAAATTTTATTTTAAATATTATATTATAACTTGAGTTATGTAAATAATATTATCACAAAACGTGTTCCATTGAATATCAAATATATTTATTTATATTTAATTGAACTAAATGGATGTTTTAAAAAAAATTATTTCTCTAAATTTTTCCCAATGTTTATGCAATAGTTCAGGAATTTTGGAATTTCCAAAATTAAAAAACATTTTTATTTTAATGATATATCTTTTTATATGCATCAGAATAAAATTCTTTCTATTGAGTTGTACAGATAAAAATTCTTCCTTCATTTAATTACAATGAATAAAAATATAAAAATACCATTTATATGCCTTAAAATGGCCGAATTTTTTCAACATTCTAGTCATTTTTCTACAGATTTTGTTATATTTATTTCACTATTTTTTGATGATATTTCTTGATATAAATCTCAGGTTGAATATGTATTTGATCAACTGGAAAAAATATTTAGTTTTTCTATATTTAAGTCTTCTGGACCTTTTTCTAATTTTTAGTTTATATGGGTTAAAAATCACTGGAGTTTATGTTGACAAAGATCCTGCATAAAATGTTGTACGGTTTATCATCTCCATTATCACCACTAGCAACACTGGTTATACCTCATCATCACACTAGTTCTCCATATTAACCTCTTGAAAATCTTGCAACCAAGCTTCAATGCATTAATATGAGGCTTTCCTTCTAGTGCACACCAACAACATTAGCTTATAGTGCGGCATATATACTCCAAATTACCATCGACTCACCTCAACAGAAGTACTATTAATCAATAGTAGTTCAATATACCACTCTCCATTGTGATACTAGTTCCACTCAAGAACAGAATAGTAGTACATCACATCATTTGTAGTAGATCCTCTATCCTCTAACCGATATCATGCAGAAAAATGGTAGAATCATGTGTTATGGTAAAACCTTAAATCTTCTCCAATTGTAGCTTTAAACAGTGGCATACTTCCTCTATTTTGAAATCCAACAGTAGTAGCACCACTTGTCTAGTGGTATATTAACCTTATTCATTGTAGTAGTGCCTCACCTAGACATCAATAATATCACACTATCTCACTTCATATGATGGTAGAACCCACATATCTTCCTCCCCCATCAGTAGCAGTGACTTGACTCGTATCATCGTACGATCTAGGGTATATCATTCTACCAAAAAATGGTAACATGATCATCCTCTTTCGTAGTTGTAGTAGTGACTCCTACACAATGGTGGCGTGCATCTTGAGTATGATAGTATTATCACAGTGCAATGATATCATGCCTATAATGGTAGTACCATCAACCTTTGAAATGAAATGGTACCACTCCTTTGGTGGTAGAACTACCTCTCATTGATGGTAGAACCATCACTCGTACATCATGGTCATACCACTTTGCAACACGATGGTAGAAAATTATTTCTACTACCGAGTAATATTTTAAGCTACCACCAGTTATATTTTTTTTTGGAACCATCATTTATCTTTCTCTCATATCGCCAATAAAATATTTTAAATTTTTTTTATGTATTAAATGAATGGATTTTTTTTATATTTTATGAATTTAAACATAAAATTACTCTATTATTTTATTTACAGCCAATTTTTATGTTATATTTTTAGAATTAATTGATAATGTTTTACAGATTTAGTTTAAAAAATATATTTTTTTGACTCTATTAACCTTATTCAATCATTATATTTAAATTAGATTGAATAAAGTGATACTTTAATGATGTTTTTTATCTCCATTAGTTTTTTGGTTGACTTTGTTATTATTATTTTAAATGATTTTAACCATTTTAATGATCTCTCTTTAACAGTTGTATGATTTAAAGAATCTAAATAAAGGACCAAGAGGATGTATGAAATATAATTGGATAACATCTTTTACACTCTTGTTTTTATGAGGAAAAATATATCAACTTTCAAAGTTCTACACAATCTGTAAAATTTTAAGTGATACTTTATTTCATCATTTGGATGATCTCTCAACTGTTGAACTACACATTCTTCAACTTCTACTTCCTTGAAGAGATAATACAATCCAATTATTAAGAACCACTACCTTTCTTTATTCTACTTCTATATATTTCATTTAGTTTTCTTTAGTCTATTACACCACTTCTCCTCTCACACACACAATCTCACTGTTTGTTTATGCTTTTAAATACAAACTCATTCTTTATTTCCTTCCTCAGCTTGTGACTCTCCGATTCTAAAATTAAAACCATTCAGGTTGTTACTCTCATAGTCTAAATTAATTTTTGGAATTGGGTTGTGTCTCCCCATATGACACTCAATGCCAGTGTGCTTATCCCACCACTTTGTATAAAAGGATTTTGTAATCGGATTATGATTTCCCTTTAAAAATTAGAATATTTCACAATGTATATCTCACTGAGTATAGAGTTATAAGAGTATATTATGTTTAATTTCGATCGAAATACTATAAAAACATACTTCTATTCATTCTTTTATTTCGATACTAATTAAAACCAATAATTAACTTTCATAATTACTTTAGATAATTAATCTATTTTATTAAAATATTAAATCTGGTCTAATCACCCCCTCTAGACCATCATCCATTATCCTTTAGGACCTAACAATCTTTAGTAACCTAAAGCTCAATATACTAAAATAGTATTCTAGGGTAATTGAAATGTGTTCAGTTTCATGAGTAAACTTAATTTTTAGGTGTTCCTTGAAAGGTTGGTGGCCCCTTTTATAAGTGGTGAGAATGAAATATTTATATATATAAATAGAGAACATGTTAAACATGTCATGTGGATCCAAAATTGTGAAATAATGTAGTGAGAAATATATAAGGTCAAGAAACATCTCATAAACTTCTTCATAGTCATTTTTTAATCATGTTTCAATCCCTTTACTGTTGAATGATTCCTTTTACCATTTTAACTTTTATAGTGGTAGTTACATTTTACCTACAGTAACTTAATATTTATGCCTAAAAATAAAGTGGTACAAATTATATATGAAACAAATTTGAGAAAATATTACTTATGTTCTAAAATATCAAATATGGGTTTCTAGATTAAAAAATATAGAAAATATATTTTTGGTCATATAAAATGGTTTCATGAATTTATAATTCATACTTATATACTAATAATGTCACAAAAGTCATGTTATTTGTAAAGATTATATTTTCCACAATTCACTGAAAAATCATTCTCTTTATAAAAATAAAAAAAATCATCCTAAGAAAATATTAATATGATGAATCCCAAAATATTTTTTATTTTTTAAAATTAAAAATATAAATTTCAGAAATTTAACATTACAATAAAAAGGTGATATATCATGAAAACAAAATTTAAAGGAAAATAATTTTTTATAGAATATTAAGCAATATCATTCATATTTACAATTATTTACTAATTAAATTTTTATTTACCAATTATTCATATCAAATATGTTTTATCATCATTAATCACAAGTTTCTTGAAATATAAATGTTTATCTCATAGAAATGAAATATTTAGAAAAATATATTTATATGAAAAAAATGATCGTATTAGTCATTTCAGCTATACCAATTTAATTTTATTCATATTAATAACATACTTTAATTTATTTATATAAATATTTAATAAATATTCTATGCCTATTCATTATAGATAATTCAATTTCTAGGTTATAACAATTTAAAAATATCATGGTTTGGTTTTAGTTTGGTGTTGCATGTGGAGAAAGATATTGACACATTGACTTATTTAAAGATAATCATATATTAAAATTTTGTGGTGTTTCATATAGAATACTATATCCACAATGTGATGTAATTCATTTTTCATCACTACTTTATTAATATTCTATATATTATGGAACCACGAAAAAATTTCAAGGACTATAACTGCCAAACCAAAACATACATGGAAAATGAAATATTTAACACCCAAAAATTATGATTTTAATAATGTATTATTAATAAATGTGTGTTGAAATTTTATAAGTGGACCATATATGGTATTATATGTATGAATATGGTTCTATTATAAAAGTATAATAAATTTAAATTTATTATACAAGAATTTAGACTACTTATGTACTCAAATATTATGTATTTTATTCTTCTCTGGTTATTTATATAGATTACATTGTTTCTTTCCTTTTCCTCTCTTTAAGTACTCAAGTGGTTCAAAGAATGTTTTAACGGAAAACTGACATTAATTATCTCTTTGATCAGGAATCTTTTCTTCCATATACATACTTTATTTAAAACTATTTCAATAATATTTTTACCAATCCTTAATGATTTTTTAATCCATTTTTACCCAAGTTTTTGTTTTTATAAAAAAATAGAAGGAATCTTCTTGTTGTTTTCCAAACTATGTACTTTTGAATTTTTAGAAAAAATGTGAAAGGAATTTATGTTGTAACGTAAAATACATGAACATTTTTCCCACTATCATGAATTATTTTTTTCTTTAGAGCTTCCTTTACAAGTTTATATGGTTCTTTTCAAATAAAATATTTTCTTAATATTTTGGGTTTTTTAGATTTCAAATAAGTGATTTAAAAATAAAAATGGTACTTTTCTCATGAAAATTTCTTGATATCTTTTAAAGGTATTTTCATATATAATAATATCATTTTATGTTTATTATTATTTTCAAGGAATGAGATCCAATGTTACTATATTTGTTATTTCTTTGGATGGTTTATGATTATGATGATGAAATATTGATGAAACCCATTTTATTTTTCATGGGTTAAGCTTTTATGTAATGCTAAATGTGTTCATGAACTTTTGTAATATATATGAATGGATTATTATTACTTGATTGGTGGATCATTTATATAAATCCAATGCACTGGGTAAAGATTAATATTTTATGATCTCAAAGGGTACACAAGAGGTTATACCAAGCCCAAAAGAGAGTACCTAAGAGGATATATCAATCCCAAAAGAGGATACACATTAGGTTGTCCCAAGATCTATGTAGGTGCATGGATGGTTAACACAATCCTAACATGTGATTAATATCTTTGTGAGAATCCTTGATATAATATTTATGTGATTATGATTATGCCACTCTTTTATAACAGGGTCGTATGTTAATGTTATTATATCATAGCTCATGTTCTTTGATTACTTTATGATTCATGTCTTATAAACTATAAAGATTTATGAAATGACTCATGATTATGATCTGTGAAATGTTTTTTTATGAATTTCAAATTTTAAGATCATGTTATCTTGCCCTTATGTTCATGATATGCTTAGTTATGATTATTTATTGATATCACCATTTTTTACCCTTAGTAAGCATCTGATATCACCCTTTATTATCCTTCCTTTTCCCTATGATATGCATAAATATTTTATGTATTATATGTCTAAAAATTGAGCTATTTGGGATGGAATTAATGGGAGATGATGTAGATATTTTATGTACCAGTTTTTTATGTATCCAACATTCCAAATACACTAAACCTCTTCAGTTTTATCATGGATCATGATGAATTTTAATATAAAACGGTTTAATATTTATGTATATAATTTTTAGGTAACCTCAATGTCACTTTTTATTATAACTAAAGGAGTAGGATCATTGATAATGTACTATTATGTTTTGAAATTCCACATTTATTAAAGTTGTTTTATTAATTATGTTTTAAAAAATTGACTGTTATGATTTTATTTCACACCTAAAAACCCCTTTCTCTAGAATATTTTGATTTTATTAAGGGGGATCTAGGTATGGATATTTTGTGAAACTAAAATTTTAACTAAATCAAATGTGAGTTTTATCTATTCCTTTTATTTTTAAAATACATTCTAAATTCAAATTTATCTTTTGATGAATTATGACCTTTCAATTTTAAGGGTTATCAAAATTCGATTTTATTTTTAAATTATGAATTTATTCTTATAATATAAAGATTATTTTATTCTTATAATTATTTGAATAAAAAATTATAGATATTTCAATTTGAGATACCCTAGAGAACACTGACCAATCGGTGAAGCCGGGACGACCCCTATTCATTCTCTTAAGGGATAGATTATTATTTTCTTAAAAACTCTTTTCCTTATATATTTATTTACTCCTCATATCATTTATCATGTTATGTAATTACTATCCCTCAATCGATTATTTTGGATCTAAATCCTTGATTCATTCCCTTGTTATTTATCTCTCATTGATTCTTAAAATGATGCTCTATATGGGGGAGAGCTATCACTTTGATGGGAATATTCATTAGAATTGATTTTTTATCATTTATGTTTATAGATATTATCCATATTATGAGATTAGTTTATCATTGATATGATTTTTTTCTTTTAATATCTATCTTAAGATTTGTGGATTTCTTTTCTTTATGATTGGATCTCCTTATGCATTGATCTCTTGGTTATATATGATTTATCATTTATCTATATATCCCTTCTTATGAGTATATTTATTGGTTAAATTATTTAATTTGAGATTATTCTTCATATCCTTTTTATTCTATATGAATGACCATCTAACACTTTTTCATTCGTTTAGTTTTGATAATTCCAAAAGGTGAAAATAGAAAATTGATTTCTCTAAAGGTTTTCTTTAACTTATTATTGAAAATTTATTTATTTTACCTTTAATTAATCTCTTAAAATTATTTTTTTACCTTTACTTAAACTATTTTAATTTCTATTTAACTTTACACAACATCTTGAAATTTCTATTTACCCTTACTTAACTTATTGAAATTTATGGTAACTCATATAAAATCAAATATATAAAAAAATTCATATAATCTTTTTTTCTCAAATATTCTTTTGATATATATTATTTTATATTATCCTTTTTATCTAACCACATTTATAAGTTGTTTTTTTATTTTCACATAAGTGAGAATGGTAAAAATTTTATTATTATTATTTTATAACTGTCAATCTTGGTAAATTAAAGCGAGTGTTATTTTCCTAGAAAAATAATCCCTATCATGATACAAATAAGTGTATGTGTTTTTAGCGTAGATTCACTTAGGGTTATTGACCTTGAAAAGGGATGGTTGTTATTAACCTAATATTTTCTTTGGTCAGGAGTAGTGTTCCTTTCCATAAACCTAGTTTAATACTCCAAGTATATATGCTTGGGATAATTTATATTGACCTTTAGAATCCATTTTTATTTTATTGAAAAATATTTTGAATTTTGAATTTGGTTTCATAATCACTTAAAGCATGAATTTATTAAAAAAACATTTTATGTTTTAATTTGTTGAAAAATCTCTTAAGGCGTAAATATATTTCAAAATCTCTTGAAGTTTGATTTTAATAAAAAAATATCTTAAATATTGAATTTATTGTAAAATACTTTTAAGTTTTAATTTATTATAAAATATCCTAAAGATTTAATTTATTAAAAAAATTCATTAAATTTGAATTTATTTATAAATATAATAAATATTAAATTTATTAAAAATATTTTAAGATTGAATTTATTGAAAAATTAATTAAGTTTGATTATTTAAAAATCTATTTATGGTTGAATTTATTAAAAAATATCTTAGAGATTTCACTGAGTTTTAATTTATTCATAAATCTCTTAAATATTAACATTATTGAAAATATTATAATTTTGAATTTATTGAAAAGAAAAACATTAATTTTGGTTATTTAAAAATCTCTTAACAGTTGAATTTATTGTAAAATATCTTAAATCATAAATATTTTGAAAAATATGTTAAATATTAAGTTTAATTAAAAATACCTTGAAGTTTGAATTTATGTAAATATTTTCAAAATTTTGATTATTTCAAAACCCCATGGTCTTTATGGAATATTGAAATTATTTTTTAAAATTATTTCAAAATTATTTTTACATGGATTTTCATAAGTCTTTATCTCAATATCCTATCAATTTATTTTTTGAAGGATTTCTTGATCTTTAACTATATAAAGATTGAATATTTTCAATTCATAATCTTTAAGTCTATAAAGATTGAATTTTTTCCATTCTCTATTTTTTAAATGAATTCTTGATTTTAAAGTATTATTTTTTAATCTTCTTTGTTTGTACCTCTTGAATATCATCATTTCATGGATCCTTGTGTTTTTACTACATAATTTATGGGGATATAACCCTATTCCAGACTCTAGTATATTACTAGAGGGAACTCCTTTTTTGATCAAAATTTTTATATTATTGAAAAGAAATTATCCTTCAACATTTTGGATTTCTTTTAAAGTTTCAAAGAATTTTTTTTGTACTTTGAGAACATGTTATGTGTTGTTTTGTCTCTCATTTTCATTAGATCAATTTATTTTGACCTCTATTTCTCTAACGCTATTTATGTATTTTTATAATCATAATGGGGTAAATGCTTATGGTCTCATTGTAACATTTATATTTTTATAGAAGTTTATATCATCTTTGTAACATTTATTTTTTTAATTAGTTTATGGTATCAAGGTAAACTTTATATTTTGTTTTTAAAATACCTTTTATGTATTCATTTGAAATAAATATTTTTATATGAAAATATCATCCTGTTTTTATTTCAAGTATTTTTAATCATGAAAAAGAGGGAGATTGTTATATCTTACACTCTTAGATGGTTTTAATAACCACATAAAACTATTACCTCTATAACCTTTTCATTTATTGTAATTTTAGTTATAATTTTTAGTTATCACCCAAAGGAATCAACCAATAAATGGATGGGTTCCAGAGGACCAAAGACATCCTTTTTGAAGGCCTTTTCTAGTTGTTGGATTTTAATTCCCAATGAAAGACCACCAACCAGCTGGTGGATTTAAGAAGTTGGCCTATAACACTGCACAACCATCGAAAAGATAGTGGCACCTCATGGTGCAGACTATGTGAAATTTCCTAGACCTGGATGCCACTAAATGGTTACCTGAGATCAGTTGGCCACATGGTCTCAAGTGAATCTCCCTAAACATCAAAGGTTTCCAAATAGAAGTGAGGGCTTAGGATGTGTCTATGGGAAGACTATTCTCTCTTACCATAGTGTAATAAAGTGGTAGAAATAATACATATCAAATAGAAAAATCATTATAATATTCATACAATAGATAAACGGCATGAATAGATAACACTGCCAAAAAGGAATCTCATATACAATCATGATCATGTCATGTGTCTTTAAAGAATCCAAAATAGTTATATAGGAAATGGTACTATAAATGTATCAAAATACCAAAAAGACAAAAATTAATTATCTCCAGATAGCATCATGAGCCTTAGCTTAGTCTCGTGATCACGTGCTTATATGAAGGGCATAAAGTTAGGCATCAAATTGTTAGTTCTTGCCCTGGTCCCTACCTTCATCCATAAAATTTGTCCAGGTACCCAATGACAACCCGAATAGGGTGTGAGATACAATCCCAGTAGGTAATCAGCCAAAGGTATATAGTAAATCTTGGTTGTTAAATATAATATATTAAGTGTGTAATATATATCATAGGTAAGCACTAAGCAAAAAGGATAGTGCTCATGGAATGTATACTACAAAACATGTGATATTGTATATCCATACAAGGCTCCTTACAAAATAAAATGGTTCAATATCCTATAACGAGGTAGTATTAAGTAAATAGAGGTAATCACCATAGCCTCACTATATAAAAAAATATCATATAACCCATGTCCTTACTATACACATTGTAATAACATATCAACCATGATAGATATGTATAATCAGAAAAGTGATATCTACCATGGTTGTGTCGTACAACCAAGCATATCACATTTACCATGGATGAGCCATATAATCAAGTTTCAGACCCCGCAAGGACAGGTCCAAGGTATATTGGACCAAGTAATTCTCATCAAGTCATAGAAGCATCTTGATGTAAACTTGGTTAGGCTTGAATTAGGGTCCAAGGAGAATGTCTACCGACCATGTCAACTGAAATCCCAACCAAATTGGATACCAAGGAGTATAAAGGCCCCAAGGCATCCCATAAAATCAAGACCCAAGGAAGAATATATATCCAATGCATCCACTACTACATTCAAGAACCATGGGATAACCATCCATGGAATCTAATGGAATCAAGATCCAAGTTTTACCAACCAAGGAACCCACTACTATTTAATGAAAAACTCATTCCATTCATAAATTTATAACCATTCAATTCCATGAGTATACCCACGCATAACAAAATTCACAAACAAAAACATTTCATGATTTTACCCACTCATTTCCCAAATTTATAAATAATCCATTTAAGTAATTATAGTTCTATATAAATCATTCAAACAAAATAAACAAAATTAAAAAGAGGAAAACCATCTCATATTCAACTAATTCAGTTCAATTAATTATTTAATAAGATTCCTCTTACTAGTAAAGCACTAACTGACCCAATGGGTGGTTCAAAAAATGTACATGAAAAGTCATTTCATATATCACACACCATGGGTGTCCATGTTTGGGGAAACAAAATTCAACATGTCTCAAAGGAACTAAATGAAATCCATAACATGTTCTATTTCATTTCATTCAATTAATCAATTCAATTTCAAGTCTGTGCCAAAATGTACGATGGGATTCATAATGGAAACTATCTAAATAAACCAAAAAACCATTTAGGAAAATTATATAACACCTACCATAGGTATTTTTAGAGTGATCTTCCAGTATCAGCTTCTGATTCAAATCAGATCAGAAGAAAAATGAAGAAAATATGAAGAACCTAAAAATAGGGCAATTAGCTTAAACCTAAATAGTGCAACTGATACCAAGAAAAATTAATTATGGCATAAAATTAATTGAGTACACACCAATACAGATCCAATGAGAGGAATGAATCTTGATTTTGTTCTTTTATGAAAAATATTTCCCAATTTCTGGCTTAGGCTTCAAAGGAGAGCTCACAATTTACCTTTGATTCCAATGGATGAGAAGTGAAAATTAGGTTTAAAGTTATAAAATCATTATGGGATATTTTTTAGTTTCACCCAAAATTTTGGGTTGCACAGTTTAGATGCACGTTTGGCCAAATCTGGTGCCAATTGTACATCATGTTCTATAATAGGGGGCACCTATCATAGTTTGCACGCATGGTTTTAAAAAATGCACACAAACCCTGTCTTAGTCCACTATCAAAAACTACATGGGAATATACCTCTATCCACATGGTTTTTCAAATCATGTGAGTCCTCCATCCCATTGTCTAGCCTCATAGGGTAAGCTGTAACTATGCAACCTTCCCTAAATAGTTTCTATTAACCATGAGGCCTATCCCGTTTTTTCAAAAAAAAAAAGGATTTGGGCTCCGAACAAGCACTATACACCCCTGATACACCCATGACCTAAAGTGTTTTCACATCATTCCATAAAAAATAATTTCAACCATGAAAAAAGGATTTGTACCTCATACGAAACATAGGATCTTACAATCTCCCCCCTTAAGACAATTCATCTCTGAATTTACCTCTCAAGGGTGGTCAAGATTCATCTGAGAATAACTCCAACCACTGAGCAAGTACATCAGCCACTTGCTCCCAAGTCTCATACTATAAATGGTCATGATAACATAGCACTCATATGAGAGAAACTGACTGGCCTTGGATAACCTTTGTGCTCCTGTCAATGATACAGATCAGATGATCCTCAACGGATGCATCTCCCAATAACTCGACCTCCTTGGGATGAAAACCATGAGACAGATCTTAATGATAATGGTGCAGTTGATATATGTAGAAGATGTCATACATGGTTCAGTAACTATAAGGTAACTACAACTGATAGGCTATCGGCCCGACTCTGTCCATAATTTTGAACAGGATGACATATCATAGTGAAATCGTACCCTATCTCATGATCCATATGTCTACCATCCTTGGTGAAACACGTAAAAAGACATGATACCAAACATAGAACTCTAGAGGTCATCTATGGTGATCAGCGTAAGATTTCTATCAAGACTATATAGTAACCATATGCATTTTGATCAGCTATACCTTCTCATAAGTATGTTATATGATACCTGGTTCTAGAAAATTCATATCACCTTCCTCTAATAATCATATGGGAGATAGACAATGCCTACCATAAAAGATTCGCATTATGTTCCATCTTCATCATTCCTTGATAGCTATTGTTGTAGGTTAATTAAACCAAGGTAATATGCCTCTCCCAATAACCCTCTAAATCTAGGAAACAAGCTCGAAGCATGTCCTTAGGAACCCATATCATATGCTATAATTGGCCATCAGTATGAGGGTGGTACGTTGTGCTTAAAAGAAACTATGTACCCATCATCATCTACAAACTGTGCTAGAAATGAGATATAAATTGGGAATCCCTATCTGAAATGATAGTTCATGGGATCCCATGAAGTCATACTATATCATGGAAATACAAACTCCCAAGCTCATCTACACTGAATGTTTACTTGATCAATAAGAAATGTACAACCTTTATGAGCATGTCAACAACAACAACCCACATATCATACTACCTCAAGGAGACCTCAGAAAACTGGTGAATGAAATACATCATGAAATCATCCCATTAAAACTCAATAATAGGTAACTAGTATAAAAGTTTGGCTGGTCACTAATATTATGCCTTCACATACTAACAGGTGAGACACCTTGTGAAAAAACCAGCTACCTCACGTTTCATACATGGCCACCAGTACTGATGGTGTAAGTCCTAGTACATCTTTTTAACACTGAGATTCACTACCCAAACTGAGGTATGAAACTCTTGAATCAGATCCTTGTGTATGTCCACTGTAAAACTAATGTTACCATGGATATTTAAGATTTCATCCTTACATATGGTCCAACTAGGAGTTGGGTCCTCACCTAAAACACTCTCCCATAGGACTAGGCCTTCTGGATCTGATATTTACCTCAATGTCACTCTATCCAGTAGGGTAGATTTCATAGATAAGGATGAAAGATAATTTGTCTCTGACTGTCCTGCACCTCCCAGTGCATCTCATATAATAAATTCAAAAGCTACCACTCATTACTAGCCTACTAAACTGTCTGTATCTGATTCCTCCTACTCAGTTCATCAGCCAATACATTTCCCTTTCTATGCATGTAGGAAAGCTTGAAGTCAAAATAATAAAGGTATTCAACCCACCTTCACTTCCTTAGATTCAGGTCATGTATTGTAAATATGTACTTAATGATTTTTTGGTCTGTCCATACAACAAAAATCTCTCCCAATAAGTAATGTCTCGAACAACGCAAATCATGAAAAAGTACAACTAATACAAGATCATTGTTTCTTAGTTCCTTGAAACATGTGTTATAGTTTTAAGAGTCACTATTTATAGGTGGTTTCCATGGATTTATTTATGGAACTAGAAACTTCCAATAGTTCTTTATCCAATGGGGACCCACTTTCCAAAGGCAGGTGTTCATTAAGTTTGAACTTTACGATACTTAAGAACGTTCATTGGTCAAGAGGATGGGAGGTCAGACTCATCACACCATTTTGGGGGGAATTATTGTCTACTCCAGGACTCTCTTTGTAAATTTAAGTTATTTTCATGAATCCTTATTAATTCATCAATTATATCATAAGTATAGCTTGGAATTTATAATCACTTATTAACATGTTTAAAATTTAGAATCATCAGTATGCATTCAAGTTTCTTCATTAATGGAAATACTAGTATGTATTCGAGGTTTTCCATCAATGGTATCCTCTAATACACTGATTATAGATTATTTTAATCATCATTGTGATTATACAAGTTTTTAATCCACTCAGTGGGGCACTCTGGAATTTATTTTTATCCAAGGAGACAAAGGTTTGTTTTTTCTGAGGATCATACCTATAAAATGGTCTACCTACGTATCCTTGTGAAAGGAATCAAAACCCTCATAGTTTGGTGCCGCTTAATAGGACACATCATACCTTTTAAGGTCATGTGATAAGGACCTCTAAGTGAAATGTGCTAGGTCAAAAATTAGTGTGGGACTTATTCTGAAGCAGCCCAAGGAACATGGAAAGGGTATGGGTTTCCAAGTAAGATCAGACCCTGTTGGGAATATAGCCCAAGAAAAACAGGGTTGATTTGAAGTGTTGGGTTTGAACTATAAGGAGGATTCCTATATATCCCATATGTATAAGAATCAAATCCCACATAGTTTGATAAGTATCATAAGAGATTATGGTCCTTTTAGAGAGATGAGTTTAGGATTACTTCCTAAAAAGGATGCCTTGATGATTTGGGGTTTAATTTGGGGATTATTCCTAAGGAGGATGCCCATATTAAAGGAATTAGGGTTGGATTCCTGAAGATAATATCCAGTGATCTCATGCCTTGAAAATGATTCCTATGTATCCTAGTTTGAATAGGAATCAGAGTTCTCGTAGTTCATTAGATTGTGAAAATATTGTGACCGTGAAAAATCTCTAAGCCCACGTGAGTCATGCTCGATGTGCAAAACAATAGGATGTCAAAGATTCAAGAAAGACATTCACACTTTAAAATTTTTCCTCCTCTTTTGGTGGATTACAGTGCACCTATGGTGTCCAAGGTGAACGAGGTTGAGGCGACCGTGGAAGAGGGTGAGGCGATGAACCTTCTCTCTATTCTATTTACATTAGACAAAGGTCCAATGTAAGGAGGAAGGGATGAAGGTTAGGAGCTAACACCAGGATGGATTTCCATGGAGAAAAAGCGCAATGGGAGAGGGAAAGGGTAACAAGATTCCTTGTTCACATCTCCCCTTTGGTATCTGGCACCAAAGAAGGTAGGAGGAGCAATTATTCTACCTCCTGTAAGAAAATCTAGGGGCTTACACCAAACTGGTTGCCCTAAAATTGATCCTGGTATGGGAGGGATACTTATCCTATGATTTTGTGGAAAATCCAGTGTGAACTATACCTTCTCTACCATTTACCTGAGGTTTCGGGTTTTAGAGATGAGAAGGGGAGGACAGAACCCAAACCCTTATTCTCAAAGTTGGGAACTTCCCAACACAGTTTCTTGGAGAAAGGTCCAAATGACTTTGGATATACAAACCCACAAATACTCCGTGAATCCTAACCCCATTGTGAAAAAAAATGTGGGAAACCTCTGACTGTGGAGATACAAACCCAAATAGGAGACATGTTGATGTGCCTTTCCATATGGTTTTATAAATCATGAGGTTTTGGTGGAGGCTTCAACTTAGTTTCTTTCCGATAAGGGAAACAAGGAAGGAGATACCCTTCCATGGATGACTTTTAAAGAGAGCACTTGAGTTGGTATGTTGGATTTATACCAAGATTTATCACATAGGTACCTCGTGCAAGTATGCCGCGTAGGTACCCTGCGTTGATGTACCACGCAGGTATACCGCGCAGGTATGCCGCATAGCTATGGTGCACAGGTATTCCACGCAGATGTGAATGATGACTGAAGAATGTTTTTTACATAAGAGAACCAAACCTATGTAAAAATTGTAAAATACTTTCAAAACGTGCTTATCCCTTTTAATTATCACCTCTATCAGGTTTTAGAGTGCTACCTGAGACAATTTGAGGGATTTAAGAGAAAGATCTATGCAATGGGACCTTCAGAGAGTCTTTAAACTTTTTCAGTCTCTCAAATGGGGAACCCAAGGGCTCTATTTATAGGCACGGATGGTCCTGGTTGAAGGAAGGTTTATCCGCGCAGGTTCTCCATGCATCTCCTCCATGCAGGTGCTCTGCGCAAGGGTATAGAAATTATTTTGGTGCATAGCTCTGCCACACAAGTTGATCGTGCAAGTCTATCACGCAGATGGATCACACAGGTCATTTTTAGAGTATTTTGACTTTCCTCTTTGAGTTCTTTGAACCTTTCCTTGGGATTTTCAAATATCCAGGGCTCCCTTCCTCATCTTTTTGTTTTCTTAAGTGGTGTCAACAAAAGCCCCCCTCCCCCAATCAGGATTGGATCTAAAAATAGAAATAGGGTCAAGTCCTGAGGTGAATTTTTGGGGAAAAAGACTATGGATCTATTGCTGAATAACATAGGTCTACCACGTAGGTACCCTGCACAGTTATCCCATGCAGATGTTACGCATAATCCGAGAATTTAGGTATTCAGTTTTCTATAAATAGGTCTCATTCTTTGCAATTTTCTTCACCTGTGCTTTTCAGAATTTTACGGCTCTCATTGCGTTGCTCGTTCGCCCAGCTCCATCGCGTTGTGCTCTCATCTAATTCCCTTGAAATTTCTTCAAGGTAAAATTATTTAAGTGATGGAGCTACACCAAAGGACTTCATCGAAGGAGTTTTTCTAGGATCCTTGTCGAAGGACCTACACGACAGACCTCGTCGAAGGACTTACGCGAATAGTGTCCTTTTCCAAATCTTGATTTTCTTCTTTAAAATTCTAACCTAATAGAGGAAGTTTGGTAATTATTTTGTAGAAAAATAAAATGACTCATTTGATGACCCATACTAAAGAATCTAAGGCTCATCAAAATAAAATGAAAAAGATCGTCGGACCAGACTACTATGATGTTGTTGAAAGCACTCTTTCTGGGTTATGGAAAGGTTTAATTCTGTACCAGCGTGATTATCCAAAAATTCCTTACTTACCCCTATACGGGCATGGAATTTTTCAATCTGCCAATGTTCCGTCTATTAAGAATTACTTTCCAAATAATTGGTTTCTTTAATAATCCAACTGTAACTGTATTAATATTAGTGCAAGGGGGTTCCCGTATAAGATATAACGGTCCCTATTAGTTGAATCATTCATTATAGTGGTTTCACTCCTAATATGAAGGATCACGTTGTAGATCCAAGACCAAATTGTTATGATTCCACTTTTTAGGCTTCTCAAATAGATCAGTCTAATGGTTGGAAAAAATATAGGGATATTTGTTCTGGAGGAGGTGTCAAGCCCGAATGGATATCAGCATTCTGAGTATAACGACCCAAATCTTGACGTACATGGACATTACATTACTTTTTTGGAATACTTAATACATAACGAAAACAGACACACAAGGACCGTAATATTTTAGTGTCTTTGGAAACTCAGAAAATAATCTTCTAATCACGGTGAAAGATATTCAACATATCCCATAAATATCTTCCCCTTTTTTTCTTACCTAAAACCTTTCCTTAAATCCTGGGGAAAATAAAACATATAAAGGGTGAACTCAAATTCTCAGTAAGGGTAAGCATAGAGAACATAAAACAATCCATAAACATTTGAATGCAAAAGCTTGAACATAAAATCTAAACATCAAAATCTTGAGCAAAGACATAAATCTTGGAAGTACGTAAGGCATATATCATAAAGGAACATCAATCTTGATAAAATAGAATTGGAATAAATCATTTAATTATGGAAAAACATTAAGCACATGATATGATTTCCATAGTAACCAAGGCATTACTGCCAAGACCATCTTAGTGGACAAAGTCCCTTACTGAACCGAGTTTACTTGTTGTTCCAGCCCTGTATTACTGAACCAGATTTACTTTCCATTTCAGCCATGTCTATCTCATGAGATATAAATATTTACCCAATGCATTGGAGGGATATATAGGTCCCACCCATCTCATATTGAAATCATTCTTATGTGTGCCACAAAACAATCGTAAGTCATTCATCATAACCCAAAGAATAAATTGGGTTTGATAAACATCATTCCATCATAACATAATCCATATAAAAAAATGGATATAATTTCATCATAATAAAAGTGAAACCATGTAAATCATAGAGACATTAAAATTGAAACATACACATATGAAATAATTTCATCTTAGATGGAAAATGGTTTTGATAAAACATTTGAAATGAATTATTGAGGAAAATATCCTTTCTTCTTCAAAATCATTTTCTTTTCACAAAATTCCATGCACTTTTAAAATAAAATTATTTTGTTGAAAATAGTCATAAAATATTGTAGAGTAAGCTTCATGAAAATGAGGCGTTATGAAACCGTAAAAATCCATTCATGCCGTATAAGTTAAAAATAACATTCTTCTCGTACTTTTGTCAGAAGAGTCAAAAAGTACCTTGTATGGTAAACAAAAAAAACATTCCTCACATACCATGTAGTAAAAGTAAAAAATGGGTAAAAAGGACTTTAAACATACATGAAATCATTTTTATAAAACTTGGACATAGATGATAAATATAACCCCAGTAAATACTTACGTATAAGCAATCTCGGATAGAAAACAATTGAGATTGCAACATTATCCCTTACCTTAGGTCCGATATGATTCGTACGTATCCGAACCTCCTATATAATGATTTAAATAATGTCACTAACTTATTAAAGAATCATATTCATTTTTATGATATCATATATGGTTCACTTATGACTTTATATTACCCGTTCTTTTGTAAATTCCATGTTAAAGCAGCATTTTGGGTAAAATCGTTTCATTTATCGTACGTGTTTCGACTTGTTGTTCTTAATATTATTACTTATATACTAATTTACATAATTCCAGAATTTAAAACATGATTTATATATAAAATATATTTATCATATAAATATATATATGATAGATCGATAAATGGAATGAAATACACCGTTCATGGAGACGGTAGGTCGTACGTACGCATGAACGCTGTTTTTGTTTCCTTATTGAATTGAATGGAATTAAGTAGATGACATACATATATATATATACATAAATCCAATATCATTATTATGTCATATATTTCATTATTATTCATTATATATACTTTATAATCATTCATGAATGGTTAACATGGAGAATGAATCTCATCGCGTCATGGAGACGGTAGTCCGTACGTACGCACGAGCGATGATATCGTTCCCATAATTATTGAAGAGAATTTGAGTGGATGGTATAATATATAAGAATCAGTATGATGTTATAATAACTATATATAGTTATTATTTACACCATTATACCCATCCATGTAAGGTGTTGGTGGAAAAACAGATTACACCACGACGTGGAGACGGTATTTCGTACGTACGCACACGCGATGATTTCGTTTTCCGTAGGATGGATAGAAGGTGAAATGGGGTTGTTTCATATTTATAATAACATATTAGTATATTATTGATACTTATGTTGTTAAAATATAATGAAAAAACTAAAGAATAATAAGTTTAAGAAGAAATAAAATTGAAAGAATCGGTAACGGATATTACCTCTTCTTTGATACGCCTCTTTGAAACCTCCTCTTAGGGTACTAAAATTGGTATTTTAAAAATACCATGACCTCTAGTATGTTTCTAGGAAAGTTTATAAGGGAAATGGTAAGGTGTTGGCCGAGCTTCAAGGCTCCAAATTGTGTGAGGAGAAGAGGGAGGAGATGCCCTTTTATAAGGGAGGAGAGGGGCACCTTTGGAAATATAAGAAAATATTAATTTATATTAAATCCCAACCCCACATAAAAACTTAAAAAATGAATAAAATACTAAGATTAGATAATATAGGGTTGTAATATCATCAAAAAATAAAATTTATACATGTTAGGAATTTATTTTAAACATTATCAACTTGATTTATCCTTATTTAATCAATTTAATTTTATTTGTGGTAATAGCATTCTAAATTTTAAATTATTGTAAATAATTACTTATTTGTTGTATATTTTCCATAATTGCATAATTTATAACATTTTAGATCATATAAATTTATATTTATATTTTTTAAATATTTTTGTGATTTTTAAACAATTTTATAATATGTTATTTTTATAAAATAACAATAGTGTCAATTTTGACACTATTCATTTATTTTAATTTAAATAAAAAATATACAGAATATATGTTCGAAATAAAAGATTTAATAGATTCATAAAATTTCATATTTATCTAAAAAATTAGTGGAGCACATTAAATAGTTCATATAATATTTATTTTAATATTTTTAAAACCATTTATTTGATATTTCTCTTAATAAAATAATTTCAACATCACTATTATGTCACCTTTAATGATACTTATTTTATCCTTAAAAATTATAAATAAATTCATATGATGTATATAATTTTATTAAATTTCTGGAGACTATTCATGTTTGAGGTTTCATGAAGTTTATCACTAAATTAAAATTAATACACTTATAAGATTTAAGAGAGTGACATGTTGTCACTTTCTTTGGTTTTAATAATAATTAAATTATTTTCAAGGAACAAAGTCCATAAAATGAATCTATTCATACCCTTAAGTGATATGGGTCTACTTTTAGTCATCCAATAGAATTTTGTCTGTTGTTAGGATAATTTTATAATCTTATATTTACCCTTAATTACCCGATTTACCTTTAACTATGGTAAATAAAATTTACCGTAGTACTATTCATAATGCACAAAAATAAAAATTAGCTTATTAACATAATTTGGATCCACTAATTAAAAATATGGAATCCATTTTTTCAAATTCAATACACAAAATTTTCATAAATTAAATTAAAATTAATCACGTTGTAAAAAAAACTGGTTTTTGTTTAAAACATTGTAAAAGACTGAATTGATTTAACCTACGAATTCAATGTAAAATAAATGTTAATGACATACATTATATCAAATGGTAAAAATATATTCTATTTATACTTTAAAACCATTCAATGTTATAATTTAACCATATAAATTATTATGATGAAAAAAGTTGTTTTTAATTAAAATATAGCATGTTTTTACTATTCATTAAAATATGAAAGTTACCAGAAAAATATCAAAACTTTATACAATGTAAATTTTTATATCCTGATTCATAAGAAGATGTTTATTATTTAAAATTGAACTTATAAACATATCAAAAACTAGATTTAATGTGGGTGCGCCATCAAAAGGCGGCAAAACTGCATTTTATGAAAAATACTTATTTTACCCGAAAAATTTATTTTGTTCACATAAAATGTTTTAGAAAATTTTTAAAATGAATAATAATGTTATAAAATTAAAAATTTAATTAATATTATTCATAACGGATAGTCCATAATAATATTATAACAATATATCGTCATTTAGTGAAACCTAGTATTGCGTACAACACACGCTATCGAAGAAGGTTGCGATTGCGTGTAATGCAAGCCAAGTCAGGGTTGCGTGTAGTGCAAGACTCCTTTGTTGTTTTTTATAAAATAATACAACCATATTTCATTTATACATTTAATATATATATATATATATATACACTCAATGTTGCGTAGAATAACTACTATCAAACAAACTTGAAATTGTGTGTAACACAATCCAAGATTAGTGTTGCGTATACTGCACGCTAATACGGTGTTTCGTATAGTACAAGCTAATATTTGTGTGGTGTACAATCAAAGGAATTAAAAAGAATATATCTCATAAAATCTCAGGGTGTTACATTTTACCCCCCTTAAAATGAATTTCTCCCTCGAAATTCGTCGGGGTTATAAATGGTTTTCTACTTGAAAGTTTCTTTCATATAAACCCACATTGTAAAAAGGTAATACTAAAACTTAATTTTAAAAAAGAATGTTAGAAACATAAAGGTCACCCAAATTAACTCATCACTGGGTTTCCACATAGGAGAGTATAGTTGAAAATATGGATAAGGAGGAGAAATCTAACCATCAAGTTCTGATGGAGAGTGGTAGATAACATGGCTATGAAAAAGCCAACAATCACAAATCCATAAATTTGTGATGATCAAAGGTACCATCTGATTCATCTAATATGAGAGTACTAGGACAACATTTTTGGTTTTCAATATCATTTCCCTAAAGTTAATTAATTAAAAGAAATACTTACTTGATTTTGGTACAATATCACCGTTGTTCGTGCCTTGAACAATTTCCACTTCATCTCTTAAATACATGAAGTTGAATTTGTCATTTGTGAAGTGTTAAAAGATCATGCGATAGAATGATAAGTCATTCCATCTGTCTCAAACATAAGGTTAACAAAAGTTATATACATAAGTCCATCTTATGGTGATATTAATCGTATATGGTTCCAAAAATGAACTTATACTTCATCTATCATAACATTTAATAAAATAAAACTACTTTCTACTAACCAGGGACTTCATGTAGGTCAGTGGTAGGCGATAAAGGCCTGTTGCACTTTAGTTGTGGGTTCGATTCCCATAACCTTGTCCGACGCGACGGGTTGTAATCCATCCTGCAGGTTGTCCTTTTTATAAAACTACACTATTATAACATTACAGAAATAATATCGAAAAAATGTTCTAGACTTAAACAATACTATCAGATGTACAACATAATCCATTTCAATCTTTAGACTTATCCAAAATACATCTGTCCAATCTCATAGTATAAATAAAATGATTTCTGGAAAGGTCACATAACAAACATGTGAATACCATCATTTATCCCTCATATATCATAAGACATATTTTGTTGATCGCATTCCAAACATGTGAATACCTTAATCATGTAGTCTCTTGAAAAATGAATACCCATTTAACCTTAGTGAAAACATAAATACTATCAAAAGTTAACTCTTTCCACATACCAAACTCCCAAAAATTCTATATACTCAAACCATGATATCAATTTGTCCTTATATCAGTCATGAGCTCATGAATACTATCAAACATATTATTTTCTTCTTATCCCTTCATTATATGCATATCATCTACTTTCCAAAAATATTTCAATCACTTTTCATGGTTACCAGTACCATACAATTATTGAAAACCAGTACATAGATATTACAAAATTCCACAACACTATAAATGATATTCCATGATAATATTTTGAAATCCCATTACATAAACACTTAATCATTCCACAACATCATTTTTATACTCAACATCTACAATAGTGATCGAATGTGACTTCCCTTTGTCCTTTTCCTTAATAGGTTGCTCACATCGATCATCATTAATCCTTGGATTAGGGCATTGATTAGCATAATGCCCCATTTCCTTGCACTTGAAGCATTGAAGTATTGGTGGAGAATTATCTGAAGTCTTTTCTCTATTCACGTCATTTGAAACCTTTTTCCCATTACTTCGGCACTCAGCTACTCGATGACCTTCTTTTCCACACTTGAAACATTTTCTAGTACCTTTTAGACAATCTCCACCATGCTTATTTCCACACTTTGAGCATAAAGAAACATTCTTCTTCTTTTCACCATTGTTATGAGGTTTCTCCTTGAACTCCACCTTTTGTTTCTTGTCAAAACCATGAGATGGAAAAGTAACACCAACTTACATTTCTACCTTGATAGCACAACGCGCAATTTCTTCATAGCTACTGAAGGCTCTTATAGCTAATTCTATTCGAAGACTTCGTTTTAAGACACTGAAGAATCGATCAACTTTACTTTCAGGTAGGATGATAAAGCCAGATGCATACCTTGCAAGCCTTGTAAAATTTTCCTCGTATATACCAACAGATTCATCATCCTTTTGCTTAAGCTCAAGGAACTCCTTTTCCATATTTGTTCAAAGAATATGAGGGAAGTAATTATTGAAAAACAAGTTCTTGAACTCATCATATTCCATGGATTCAATTTCATCTTGGGGCCTTGTATTCTTAATTAGAGTCCACCACTGGTCTGTTTCACCTTCTAAACGGTAAACAGCCAGAATGACTTTTTTCATGTTCTGAACATCGAATTATGGAAAATATCTTTTCAATGGAACCGATCCATTGTTCAGAAACAAGTGGATTAGAAGACCCACTTAAAGAAGGTGGACATTACCTCATGAAGGACTCAATAGAATATTTTTCCCTTCTCTCCTCATTTGTAAGTCCAGAATGATTCATAGATTGTGAAACTATAGAAATAAGATTTTGTACTCCATCTCCCATAACATTGGTTTGTTGAGGAGGAAAATCATTACATTTCCCATTACATTGATCAGCATGGTTCCTCCGGGTTCCAGCCATCGTCTATAACCCAAAAAGAATAGTGTGAGGGGAAAAAATCAAGCTAGGTAAAACAATATAATAAAAGGAGAGTACCTTCAATATCTAACACCTTAGGTTTAATTCTGTGATCATTACCATAATTCTAGGACTATGAACTATACTTATACTTAACCTTAGTTACATCCCTAGACATACCTTAGAAATACCTCTAGGGATCTCACTAAAGTTTTCGCATCCTAGTTTCCAAAGGTTGACTAAACCTTTCCTCTGATACCAACTATAACGACCCAAATCTTGACGTACATGGACATTACATTAATTTTGAGGAATACTAAATACATAACAAAAACAGACACACAAAGGACCGTAATAGTTTAGTGCCTTTGGAAACTAAGAAAATAATCTTCTAATCGTGGTGAAATAACTTCAACATCTCCCATAAAGATCTTCCCCTTTTGTTTTCTTACCTAAAACCTTTATTTAAATCCTAGGGAAAAGAAAACATATAAAGGGTGAGATCAAATGCTCAGTAAGGGTAATCATAGAGAACATAAAACAATCCATAAACATTTGAATGCAAAATCTTGAACATAAAATCTAAACATCAAAATCTTGAGCAAAGACATAAATCTTGGAAGTATGTAAGGCATATATCATAAAGGAACATAAATATTGATAAAATAGCATGGGAATAAATCATGTAATTGTGTAAAAACATTAAGAACATGATATGATTTTCATAGTAGCCAAGGCATTGCTTCCAAGACCATCTTAGTGGAAAAAGTCCCTTACTGAACCGGGTTTACTTTCCGTTCCAGCCCAGTATTACTGAACCGGATTTAATTTCCGTTTTAGCCATGTCTATCTCATGAGATATAAATATTTACCCAATTCATTGGAGGGAGATATAGTTTCCACCCATCTCATATTGAAATCATTCTTACGTGTACCACAAAACAATCATAAATCATTCATCATAACCCAAAGAATAAATTGGGTTTCATAAACATCATTCCATCATAACATAATCCATATAAAACAAATGGATATCATTTCATCATAAGAAAAGTGAAACCATGTAAATCATAGAGTCATTAAACTTGAAACATAAACATATGAAATAATGTCATCTTAGATGGAAAATGGTTTTGATAAAATATTTGAAATGAATTCTTGAGGAAAATATCCTTTCTTCTTCAAAATAATTTTCTTTTCACAAAATGCCATGAAATTTTAAAATAAAATTATTTTGATGAAAATAGTCATAAAATCTTGTAGAGTAAGCTTCCTGAAAATTAGGCATTATGAAACCGTAAAAATCCTTTCACGCCGTATAAGTTAAAAATAACATTATTCTCGTACTTTTGTCAGAAGAGTCAAAAAGTACCTTGTATGGTAAACAAAAAAAAGATTCCTTACATACCATGTAGTAAAAGTAAAAATTGGGTAAAAAGGACTTTAAACATACATGAAAGAATTTTTATAAAACTTGTACATGGATGATAAATATAACCCCAGTAAATACTTACGTATAAGCAATCTCGGATAGAAAACAATTGAGATTGCAACATTATCCCTTACCTTAGGTCTGATATGCTTCGTATGTATCCGAACCTCCTGTATAATGATTTAAATAATGTCATTGACTTATTAAAAAATCATATTAATTGTTATGATATCATATATGGTTCACTTATGACTTTATATTACCCATTCTTTTGTAAATTCCATGTTAAAGCATCATTTTGGGTAAAATCGTTTCATTTATCGTACATGTTTCGACTTGTTGTTCTTGATATTATTACTTATATACTGATTTAAATAATTCCAGAATGTAAAACATGATTTATATATAATATATATTCATCATATACATATATATATGATAGATCGATAAATGGAATAAAATACACCGTTCATGGAGACGGTAGGTCATACGTACGCATGAACGATGTTTTCGTTTCCTTATTGAATTGAATGGAATTAAGTAGATGACATACATATATATATACTTAAATCCAGCATCATTATTATGTCATATATTTCATTATTATTCATTATATATACTTTAGAATCATTCATGAATGGTTAACATGGAGAATGAATCTCATCACATCGTGGAGACGGTAGTCCGTACGTACGCACGAGCGATGATATCGTTCCCATAATTGTTGAAGAGAATTGGAGTAGATTGTATAATATATCAGAATAATTATAATGTTATAATAACCATATATAGTTATTCTTTACACCATTATACCCATCCATGTTAGGTGTTGGTGGAAAAATAGATTACAGCACGACGTGGAGACAGTATTCCGTACGTACGCAAG
This sequence comes from Viscum album, assembly GCA_963277665.1. Taxonomy (NCBI): domain Eukaryota; kingdom Viridiplantae; phylum Streptophyta; class Magnoliopsida; order Santalales; family Viscaceae; genus Viscum; species Viscum album. The sequence continues at coordinate 1,387,809,798 of OY728123.1, forward strand.
CGCGGTGATTTCGTTTTCCGTAGCATGGATAGAAGGTGAAATATGGTTGTTTCATATTTATAATAACATATAATTATATTATTTATACTGATGTTGTTACAATATAATGAAACAACTAAAGAAGAAGAATTTGAAGAAGAAATAAAATTGAAATAATCGGTAACAGATATTACCTCTTCTTTGACACGCCTCTTTGAAACCTCCTCTTAGGGTACTAAAATTGGTCTTTGAAGAAGACCAGGACCTCTAGTATGTTTCTAGGGAAGTTGAGAAGGGAAATGGTCAGGTTTTGGCTGAGCTTAAAGGCTCCAAATTGTGTGAGGAGAAGAGGGAGGAGATGCCCTTTTATAAGGGAGGAGAGGGGCACCTTTGGAAATATAAGAAAATATTAATTTATATTAAATCTCAACCCCACTTAAAAACTTCAAAAATGACTCAAATACGAATATTAGATAAGATAGGGTTTTAATCTCATCAACCGATAAAATTTAGACATGTTAGGAATTTATTTTAAACATTATCAACTTGATTTATCCTTATTTAATCAATTTAATTTTATTTGTGGTAATAACATTCTAAATTTTAAATTATTATAAATAATTACTTATTTGTTGTGAATTGTCCATAATTGGATAATTTATAACATGGTAGACCATATAAATTTAAATTCATAATTTTTAAATATTTTTGTGATTTTTAAACAATTTTATAATATGTTATTTTTGTAAAATAACAATAGTGTCAATTTTGACACTATTCATTTATTTGAATTTAAATAAAAAATATACAAAATATATGTTCAAACTAAAAGATTTAATAGATTCATAAAATTTCATATGTATCTAGAAAATTAGTGGATAACATTAAATAGTTCATATAATATTTATTTTAGAATTTTTAATAACATTTATTTGATATTTCTCTTAATAATATAATTTCAACATCACTATTATGTCACCTTTAATGATAATTATTTAATCCTTAAAAATTATAAATAAATTCATATGATATATATAATTGTATTATATTTCTGTATACTATTCATGTTTGAAGTTTCTTTAAGTTTATCACTAAATTAAAATTAATATACTTATAAGATTTAAGAGAGTGACATGTTGTCACTTTCTTTGGTTTTAATAATAATTAAATTCTTTTTCAAGGAAACAAGTCCATAAAATGAATCTATTCTGACCATTAGGTGATATGGGTCGACTTTTAGTCATCCAATAGAAATTTGGTAGGTGTTAGTATAATTTTATAATCTTATATTTACCCTTAATTACCCGATTTACCTTTAACTATGGTAAATAAAATTTATCGTAGTACTATTCATAATGCCCAAAAATAAAAAGTAGCTTATTAACATAATTTGGATCCACTGATTCCAAATATGGAATCCATTTTTCCAAATTCAATACACAAAAGTTGCAGAAATTAAATTAAAATTAATCTTGTTGTTGAAATAAAACAGGTTTTTGTTTAAAACATTGTAAAAGATTGAATTGATTTAACCTAGGAATTCAATGTAAAATCAATGTTAATGACATACATTATATTAAATGGTAAAAAATATTCTATTTATACTTTAAAACCCTTAAATATTATAATTTAACCATATAAATTACTATGATGAAAAAAATTGTTTTTAATTAAAATATAGCGTGTTTTTACTATTCATTAAAATATGAAAGTTATCAGAAAAATATCAAAAGTTTATCCAATGTAAATTTTTATATCCTGATTCAGAAGAAGAATTTTATTTTGTAAAATTGAACTTATAAACATGTCAAAACTATATTTAATGTGGGTGCGCCATCAAAAGGCGGCAAAACTGCATTTTTTGATAAATACTTATTTTACCTGAAAAATTTATTTTGTTCACATAAAATGTTTTAGAAAATTTATAAGATGAATAATAATGTTATAAAATTCAAAATTTAGTTAATAATATTCATAATGGCTAGTCCATAAAAATATTATAACAATATATCGTCGTTTAGTGAAACCTGGTATTGCGTACAACACACGCTATCGAAGAAGGTCACGATTGCGTGTAATGCAAGCTAAGTTAGGGTTTCGTGTAGTGAAATACTCTTTTGTTGTTTTGTATAAAATAATCCAACCATATTTCATTTATGAATTGAATATATATATATATATATACACACTCAATGTTGCGTAGAATAACTACTATCAAACAAACTTGAAATTGTGTGTAACACGATCCAAGATTAGTGTTGCGTATACTACAAGCTAATACAGTGTTGCGTATAGTACAAGCTAATCTTGGTGTGGTGTACAATCAAAGGAATTAAAAATAATATATCTCATAAAATTTCATGGTGTTACACTGGGTACGTCGAACTTGTGCAGAATTTAGGAAAGAGTAATCAGATGTTCATATCTACAAAGCTGTATGGATGGGGAAAACATATGTTAATAAAAATGATTTCATTCTTGAATTATTGAGCCAATGTAATCCTAAAACGAATTCCTTCCATTTGATGCATGGGGAAGTTGGTATCAGTGTTTGGGATATTTACCAAATAGATGAAATTACCATTCTTGGGGAAATATATGATAAATTCATTCTTCCTGCCAAAATATGGGGTGATTCTACATGATCACCACTGCTGGCCCATCAATTATTTAAAATAGCGAAGAATTTACCTAAGGATAAGAAAGATATTCATGCCAGAGTGTCTATGGAGGCCTTCTTAGAACCAACAACAGAAAAAGGCCCAACCTATGGATGTCCTACTGTTTGTACTTCTATAGATAATCGGGGCAGTTCAGGCACATATTGGCCTATACTGGAAAGAGGTTATTATAAGAACTGGGGTTATAAAGTAAAACCTGATATAGATGCAAAGTTACGCTTCGCTACTTTCCTTGTTATGTGGCTAAGAATTTACTTACTTCCAGTTTGTGAATCCGGAGGTGGTGTAAGGTCATGAACTTTTGTCATTGTAGCTAAACTGGTAGAAGGGAAGTATATTGGGTTAGAAACCCTTGTATTGGAAAGAATGTATTGTCTCATGATTCATTTATACAATGGGAAGGCACCATTTAGAATTGTAGGGTCATTCCAAGTGTTGTGGGGTTGTATTGTAGCACATTTTACTTCATACTCAGTGCTGAATTCAGTTAGAGTTCCCAATGGTCAATTCACCCCATTTTTATAGAACATTTCTGGTATTCAGCCTCTAAACTTGAGACTTGATGTGGTGTTAAAGGCATTGAATGTCTTAGGAGAATTCAACTTCTTTCCTTTTGGTAACCCACCAGTTAGAACATTTATTGATAACAGTAAAGAAAAGAATTATGAGTTGGGATCTTATATGATGGAATTTAGGGATGGTATATTATCAACCAGGATTGATGGTGAAATTATATACGAGGCTTATGTCCCCTATAGGTTTGCTCATTAGTTCAGATGTATTCAACAATCAAACAATTTTCCACCGACATATGTCATACATGAGAAACACCCAATGGTATTGCGAAAATTATGGATTCTAATGGCTTTAGAGGTATCAAAACTATCAATTATGTTACCTCCACCAGATGCATCGATTGGATTGGAAGCTGGGTATGCCAAAGCATGGGCTTCCTCATATCCTCAAGGGGATTTGACAAAAGGAATATATTGAGTGGTAGCTACAAGGACTATTGCACATGGAAATCATGGTAATAAGTCCAAGTCCAGAGATGATACAGAAGTTTTAGAGGTTTTAGAGCCCTCAAAACGTCTTTGCAGGAGGTATTCTAGGAAGACCAGGGCTAGAGAAGCAATACCTCTAACACCAAGGCGATCCAATCACTGCCATCAAACAGAGGTTAATATCCCATCTGTTGGACTTTCTGGATAATAATGGAAGCTTGAAGAAGCTCAACATTAAGAAGGTATTGAATCTCCTCCACAATCAACCATACCAAGATTGAATTATGTGAAATCTTCATCCGTTCATCATTAGGAGGGTGTAACTTGTGATTTTAGGGATGCATGGGAATTCCTCTAGCAAGGAATTTGAATACTATATATTGGTGACATCAAGGAACCTTCTGATTGCAATCTGGAAAATAACCTAGCTGATGTACAGAAGTATATTACGGAGCTCTATACTTTTATATATGTAACTGATGAACAAATCTCAGACTCTAAATGAGTATCTCATATGATGGACTTAGGAGTACATGAAGGGTTAATTATTGACTCTAGGGAGGAGTGGGATATTTATGTTAATACTAATAATTTTATTTCCTTTTTATTTTGTCTCAATTCTTCTTTACCATTTATCATCATTAATCTTAATGAAAATGTATTTTTGCAGCTTAAATGTAGAGAAGGAAGCTCCAGACCAATTCTCGAATCATCTAAGTATGGTCCTACAGGATATCCTATTGATGAAAAAAATGATCCTCCCAGGACACCATAACTTTCTCTAGGAGAAAGAATCATGAATGGGGTAATGGCGACGGATAATCCTTAACCATTACCTAATGTTTCTCCTACTAAGAGGAGTGTTTCAATTTATTCCCAATCTTTTGAACAAAAACGCAAGAGAGCAATGTGATTGATCCGAAGTGTTTTCCAAAGGAGTAAGTATTTATAATGACTTTAGGGAATATAATTTGATTTATACATTCGAATAATCATGTTTTATCCTCTTTAAGGATCTATTTCTCTGTCCTCTCTCAAGGGATTAAGAACCGATTCTTCTAGACTAGAAAAAGAAACCTCAAGGGGAACCCAGGTTCATGTGGATGAATCTGCAATTTTAGTAGATAAATTTCCAAAAGATTAAGCTATACCTGATCCTAGCTCTACTAAGAGAGAGGAAAGACATGGTAAGATTAAATACATTCCTCAGTTGCTTTCATCAGAGGATCCTGAAATAATCAATACTGATATTCCTGTTACTCCAGAAGAAAGGAATGATGACCTGAGGCAGTCTAAGATAAATACTGATGTTGGTCCAAAACTGGAAATATCTAATGATGTAATACCAATTGAAGATATGATGGAATATAATGTCAGTGGAGCCAATTTAGGCATCAAAAAACGTTTTTTGGATACCTTAAATTGTGAGGATTCTATAACATTTCAATCTATATATATTGAAATGGTGAAAGCCATTAATCCAAATATTGATATTATAGGGTCCATAATGTATTTTGGGGATTTTCATGAGTAATTTCAAGGATGTAAGTCCTTATTCTAGCATTTTTAATACATAATTATTCTTCTTTACTTGATTCTTTACATCAAAGTCCACCTTATGCAGCTTTTTCTGCAGAAAATGTCGCAAAGGATCTTCAGGAACGTGGTATTTCACTCTATCCTTCTGTTGGAGCTGGAGAAATACCTTTATAGGATCCTCCATCAAGAGATTCTCTAGAGACTTCAAATATAATAACTGAGAAAACTCAAGGGAATTCCCCTTTTCAATAAACATCTACTCAAATCACTGAAGCGGAGAATATAGGGGATGAATCCAATCAAGTAGCTGAATTATTATTGGGTAAATATAATCAACTTTCTAAATCATATGTATTTATTCCATTTGAAACTGACAATGACCTTGATTTATCATTTAAGGTTATCATCTCCCTGATCAGAAGGTGAAGCTTCTACTGTTCCAAGATATGTAGAACAAGGCAGCTCTTTAAGTGACCTATTTCCAGAGTACATTTTACCTCATGGTAGTGACTCAGATTCAGACTTAGAGATGTAATATGATCTTTTCATGGCACGTAAGATGACATAGAGGCATATCTAGAGCATAATTTCTGATAATCCTTTAGATGAATTGTTGTCCCATTTTTCCAAAATCCCAGCATTATTTTGTGTATTGGGATTTGGTGGGTTTAATTATTGACCAGTCCATGATGATATGAAAGAGATCATTCACCAGTGGGAGAAGGAGCATAATATGCAAAAACTATTGAAGAGGATAAATGAATTGTCAATATTGAGGGATTTCAAGATGCATTAGTTGAGGTGGAGACAAATCATAATAAGAAATCGATCGAAATTAGCCAAAAAATTAAAGAATCCATGAAGGAATTTTTATATCTTCAACAGTAACTGGATGATGTTAAAAAAACATGATCAGTTGAATCAAACATTGGTAGAAACCCAATTAGAGGGGATAACTTCCATTTCAACTGCTATGTAAGTGCTTCGACAGGCATAGGCAGTTGGAGTTCCTCAGTTGTCTCAACTTCAACAAGCAGCTGATAAGGCTCATGAAGCGGTCCAACAAATGAAAAGTCATGTTGAGAGTTTATTCTGAAACATGATAGAGAGGCTCCATTTTTTGGATGTCCCTCTAATTTCATATGAAAGAGAGAAATTTTTTCTTCAATCATATATGTCTGAATTCTTGTTTTCTATGATTGCAATAATAAAAGGTAAATGATGATAATGACTCCTTTATGTTAGACAATCATTATTATAATGGCAAGAATGGAGTGCTCAATTTTTTTTATTAAATTGATGGACCTAATGAGCATAATTTGACTATTTCTAGGGTTATATGAATAACCCCATAAATTTCATATCTTTTGAACCTTTTTTTATTTCTCAATATTACCTAAATCATACAAACATGTATGTTTAGTGAGCTAGGACTCAACATTTGTTTAGAGTTCCCTTCGTGGGTTCTCAATCTAAGGAGAACCAAGTCTTTTGTTATTGGCAGTTTAGAGTCATGCATGTTGTACTATAAAGGGATAATATTTAAGGTCAAATAGCTTTGACCATAAATTTTGAAATTAGATCCCAAAAAGAACTTTTTGGCTAATAATTTCTTTAATATTCTTTAAATATTTCCAAGGGGAATCTTGAGCCATGATTTTTATGGTCCCAAAATTTAAAACCCATGTAAACATCAAGGGTGTCTTTTCCAAGGAATAAATTACCATTATTTGAAAAACAATATGGGGTTTTTGATATGTAGGCCCTACTGGGGCATATTCTACATAGCCAAATAGTGGCATATTTTGACTGCTATGCCTATTATACATGCAACTTATGCAAGGACACCTAATAGAACATGTTTCATAGTAAAAAAAAGTGCTCTTTGAAGTTTAACATGTTACTGTTGATAGATAGGGGAAAATAAGATTTGGGTGACTCAAGACCACAATGGGTGGTTTTGCCAAGGAAAGTAATTTTAAGAATGAAAAGGGGCTATTTTAGACCAACATAAGTCATGAATAGTAAAACTATTTCTATAAAAATTTGGGGTATGAGTAATGGTTAAAATTTATTAGAAAGGGGGAATTTCTTATATCATATTGTGCAGTTTTAAGTCATGCAGTGAAGACATTGGTACTGTGTAGTTTTAAGTTATGTAGTGAGGACATTGGTACTATGTAGTTTTAAGTCATGCAGTGAGGACATTGGTACTATGCAGTTTTAATTAATGTAGTAAGGACATTGGGTGGCTTTAATTTAAGGTCTTTAGCTCTGACCAAAGGTACGATACTCTCCCAATTTCTTGATAATTTTTTTGGAAATATACTACCATATTCAGGTATGGAAGGGAAAATTGTAAATTGAGATTTAGGAATTTATGGAACCGAGGAATGATATGGAAAAAGGATAAAAGAATTGGAGGAAGTCTTTTCCAGGAATGAAGTTACCATTATTTGACAAACCCGTTATGGGGGATGTGTTATGCAGTGCCAAATAGGGAATATTCTACATAGACAAATAGTGTAATCTTTTTACTGAAAGGATTGTTTTGTAGGCAACTTATGTGAGGCCACCTAAGGGCACGCGCTGTATGGTCATACAAAAGATCTCTTAGAAGTTTGACGTTCTATTGCTAAAAGCCGAAGAATGTTATGGAGATTCAGATTTTCTGAAGCATAGAGTTTGTTTTATGGAGAAAGGTACCTGAATATGGAAAGGGTATTTCCACCCAATATGTCCAAAGAATCATAGGAATAGGACTTTTATGAAGTTCTGACCCAAACGTAAGAGGTATGGTTTCTGTAGTTTTAGGTAATACAACTAGGACCAGAAATGGAAACAATATATAATATGTGGCCAAGTGATTTCAAAGTTATTTCATATTGTATTGAACACATGGTGAGGGAAATGTGTAAACCATAGTCTTTAAGACTTTTAGATTGTGAGAAAAATAATGGGACAATTATACTTGAATGACTCTTTTAAAATACATATTCTTGTATATTGTCATCAAAGATTAAAGGGAACAAAGTTACTATAACCAAGAATGAAGTTACCATTATTTGAAAAAACCCATTATGGGGGCTGTATTATGCAGGGAAAACTGGGGCATATGCTGCATAGTCAAATAGTGGCATCTTTTGACTGACAGGCCTGTTATGTAGGCAACTTATGCAAGGCCGCCTAAGGGCACGTGCTGCATAGTCAGGCAAAAGAGCTCACAGGTATTAGAAACTATGTCACCAGAAATCGTACAAAAGATTATCAGGATCTGAAAATATTCAAGATTAAGAGTCTGAAATATGGAAGGGGTTTATGTCCAATGCATATGGTAAATATTTAAACCAATATTGTCCATGATTTTTACGTCCTTTACATAGATATGACTCATATGTAAAATGGAGACTTTCTTTGTTTCCTCTGAATTAATATTATGACGTGCTGTTTAAAGTCGTGCAACGAGGACATTATACTGTGAAGTTTTGAGTCATGGAGTGAAGACATTAATAATCCCATTATAAATTAAGACATATTATTTATATAAAGAATCCATTTACCTAATTCCTAAGCCCACGTGAGCTATGTTCGGTGTGAGAAACAAGGAGCAGTAAGGGTTTCTTTTATAGTGCAAAGGTGACGCAAGTGAAGAATAGGGATGCTATATTTCCATGTAGTTTAACATCATGCGGTAAGGGAGAAGGTGAACCGATGTGAAAGGAAAAGAAATATTGTAACCGAGTTAAGTGATTAACCCCAAGTGTCACTATATGTCTTTGTTGGGGAAAAAATCAAGTCATACATAGTTCTTAAAACATTTTCTATGCAGATTTGATTCTTATACAAGAAATAAAGGGTTTTTTTTGTCATGGATGGGCCCAAGATTGGAGATCTAAGTGTCTCTATGTATCTCATTGAAAGATGAGAATCAAGCCATACGTAGTTCTTGAAACAATAATTTCTCATGCCAATCGAGTTTGACATGAATAATGGGAGCTTTTGACACATTCTGAGAGAATGGTAAATCTAAATACATAAAATGGTATAAGGAAAAAATCATATATCTTAAGGAAACACTATGTATATATCTAATTCATATAAAGAAGGAGAAAAGAAAATAATAATATTTTGTGATTTTGGCTGGCCCCAAAATTGGAGATTTAGGATTCTCTACATATCTCATTGAAAGACAATAATCAAGCCATACGTAGTTCTCAAAACAAGATCTCTATGCAGATATGAATCAGACATAGGAAAGAGAGGGAATCATATACTACTAAGGAATAGTGATGATGTTAATGATGTTTACTTATGGATGCTTCTAATGTCAAAATAGAGAAATGTTAGTTGTAAAAATGATGTCATGCGGTTTAATGTCATGCGACAAGGATGAAGATGCTATGCATTTTACTGTCATGCAGCATGGATGCTAATGGTTGTTATGCATTTTAATGTCTTGCAACTAGGACATAGAGGTTGTACAGTTTTAAGTCTTGCGGCAAGGACATGGTACTGTGCAGTTTAAAGTCTTGGAGTGAGGATGAATATGCACAACTACACAAATTATTTCTTCAAGAATATCTCATTGGTTGGATTTTTAATAAGTTCTCCATCCATTCAGATTAATGCATAATCTCCATTTGAATAGAACTTATGTATGGAATAAGGTCCTTCCCACTTTGGCTCATGTTTTGGAGGTTTTTTTCCTGGTATCATTGGAGTCCTAATGACCAATACCTATTCTACTTGCAGAAATGAATGGAGGTGAACTTTTTTGTTAAAATTGCATGCTATTCTATTCTGATAGACTTCTAGATGATGTAAAGTATGCAATATTTTCTATTCTAATCATTCCAAATCATTGACCCATTTGTGAGACCTCTCGTATGTAGGAAACTGATCACAGATTGCAACTCTGAGTGAAGGAAATTTCATTTCAATTAGCAAAACTACTTCAGTTCCATATACCAATGAATAAGGAGTTGCTTGGGTAGCAGTACAGGTAGTTGTCTGATAATCCCAAAAAGCATTCAAAAGTTTATCAGGCCACAATTTCTTATCTTTATACACCATTTTCTAGAGTATATTTGATAGGGTCTTGTTGAAGGCCTCTATCTGTCCATTGGTCTTCTCATGATAGCGAGATGAATGGTTGGATTGGATATTATGTTCTTGATATATCTTTTTTACCTCAGTAGAACAAAAATTGGTGCCATTGTTTGTAAAAATAGTACTAGGGACACCAAATCTGGTGATGATATTAGTTTTGAAAAAACTAACAATAATTTTGGCTCCGACGTACCTGAGAGGTATTGCCTCATCCCATTTAGAGAAGAAGTCAATAGCTGTGAGAATATACTTGAACTGCTTAGCCAGGTTGGAGGATAAGGCCCTACTACATCAATTCCTCGTGTGGAAAATGGCCAGGATTATTTAGATGTATGTAGAAACTCTAGGGGTTGATGAATGAAGTTGGAATGAACTTGGAATGGATGAAATTTTTTAGTGAAATCTGTACAATCATGCGCCATTAAGGGACAAAAGTATCCAAGCCTTCAGATCTAATCAGAGAGTCTGCGCTCAGACTGGTGGGCACCACAAACTCCTGAATGTACTTCTTTCATGATAACGGTAGTTTCTTTTCCATCAATACATCTAATGAGTATTCCATAAAATCCTCGCTTTTAGAGAATATTTTGGTGGTCTGGACAATCATAAAGCGTAAAATTGGCCGCTCGTCGCCAGATCTGTTCTTTCTCAATCCTAACTATTGAAAGTACCCCATTTTGAAGATATTCCATGATGGATTCTCTCCATCCCGTGGTATGACCATATGGTTCAGAAATAGGGAAAATTTCATTAATTTCCTCCATTATGGTTTGAACAAAAGGCGAGACCACATGATGATGAGCTATGCTAATGACTATCTCATCCTGATTTAGATCTGCCAAGGCTGTAGCTGCATTAGCCAGTGCATCTGCTTGGGAATTTTGTGATCGTGGGACATAAGACAATATCAGCTCTAAGGGAAATTCAGCCATTAACCCTTTGATGTAATCACACAAAGGGATTAATTATTCTTTTCTAATATAATATTCCCATTGATTTGTTTGATTACCAGTTCTGAATCACCTTTCACCTTTAAATGATCCATTCGTACCTGAAGGTCCAATTCCAAACCTTCAATGAGAGCTTAATATTCTGCCTCATTGTTGGTACCACCTTATGATAACAAGATGGAATAAGGAAATACTGCCTTTTCTAGGGAAATAAGGACAATTCCTAACCCAACTTTGTTGATTTTAGGGTTTTCTATTCTTTTACCTGTTGGAATTTTGGAAGCACCATCAAAATACATTTCCCATGTTTGGGAATTATCTTGGATAGAGAAGACCTCTTCATCAGGAAGTTCAGTATTAAATGATGTATCTTCTGCAGATGGATGCTCAGCAAGGAAGTAAGCCAGAGCTTGGTCTTTTATTGCCTTTTGAGGCACAAACTGGATATCAAAACTGTTTCAAAATAACTACCCACAGTGCCAGATTCCCTCTGAGCATAGGACGACTGAGGATAATTTTTAGAGGGTCATTAAGAGATACCAATTGGACCTCATGATGTTGCATGTAGTGCCTCTATTTCTAAACTATAAAGAGTAATACTAGGTAGCACTTTTCAATACTTTAATTTTGAGTTTCTGCATGAAGCCTAGTTTGACTAAGATAGTAAAGACCGTTTTCATTCCCAGCATCATTCTTGTGGGCGAGGAAGGCACCTAGTGATCGCTCTAAAGCAGTCACATAGAGAATAAGTGATCTTCCTTAAATAGGTGGCATTAATACTGGTGGACTTAAGAGATATTTCTTGAGGGTATCAAATGCTTCTTGGCAGTATTCAGTCTATTGGTAGGTGACTCCCTTCTTCATTAATCTGGTAAAAGGAAAACACTTGCCTGCCAAATTGGAGATAAAGCACCGAATATAGGAAAAGTGTCCTTACAGTCCTCTTAATTATTTCAAATTTAGAGGAGGTGACATACCAAGGATTGATTTTTTTTCTCAGGATCAACTTTGATACCATGATGGAATACACAAAATCTAAGTAACTTTTCTGAGGTTACCCCGAAAGCACATTTTAAGGGGTTCATATTCAAACTATATTGCCAATGTTTATGGAATATGGTTTCTAAATAATCCATGTGATTGGAACGTTGTCTAGATTTGACCACAAAATCATCCATATAACATTCAATTAATTTCCCAAATAAGGGTTTGAAGATATGGTGCATGACACGTTGATATGTTGCACCTGCATTGTTTAAGCCAAAGGGCATTACTCGATAGAAAAACACACCTTGAGGGGATCTGATGACTATAGATTCTTCATCCTCTAAGGACATAAGAATTTGATTATACCCAGATTATCCATCCATGAAGGAAAGAGATTCATATCCAGTCGTTTCATGAATTAGAATCTTTGTAATTAGAACTGGAAAATCATCTTTAGGACAATACCGGGTAAGATCTATGAAATTAATGCAGACTCAAATTGAACATTCTTCTTTTTCACTGGGAAAATATTGGCCAACCATTTAGGATACTGAACTTCCCTGAAAAAGTTAATATTTAAAATCTTATCAACTTTAGATTCAATTTTAGAGGCAGGAGTTGGGTGTGTTATTCTTGTTTCTTGTTTGAATCCACAATGTTCTTCTAGAAAACCAAAATGATGGGTGGCTACATCAGGATTAAGACCTGTAATTTCTATATAATTCCAAGAAAATATATCTAGATGTTTATTTAGAAATAAAGTATACACCTATTTCTCTTCCGAGTTCATGGACGCACTAATTAGAGTGGGGCATAGATCTTCTTATGTACCCAAATTTATTTATCTGAGCTCATCCATAGTGGTAGAGACACCTTCCTCAAATGCTGGAGGAGCATCCTTGAGATATTCCTCTTCTTCTTCATTACACGTTACCTCTTCTGTTTCTATTTTCATAGTAGATGATGAGGCAAAACTCCCAGAGTTAGAGGGGAAATCAGTATTTAAACATCCTGAAGAAGAGGCCACCATATCTGACCCTACTAATAATGAAGGGTCTTCCTATGGTAATAAAGAGGGATTGATGGATTGAGAATCAACATCTTTGTCTTTATCTAACAATTTTACAATCTCTTCTACCCTGGTTGACGAAGTAGATGGTTGTTGTAGTTTAGTGGATTAAATGAAAACATCTCCATTTAGGCTTTCATCATTGCTTGGTGGATCAACAGTTTCTTCCATGTTGTCAAGCTAAATTTCCAAAATTGACATTATGGAAGTTACTGGATGAGTTCCCAAATTTGGGTTTAACTTTTAAATTTGATTGATGGGTAACACATAATATGTACTCAGATGTATAAATGGATTTTTTGGGATCTTTTCCGATCCATTTGGAGCATTAACTCTGGTTATTTCCTTTTTATGGACTTTGTTCCTTTTGTGTGATAAAACTTTGCCTCAATGTATTGAGATTCACACATTTTGAATGGATCCTTGTCACCATACAATGTCTTAATTTGACCATTGAAATTTTACTTAAGACATAGGTGGTATGATGAAGGTATGTCTTCATGTTGATGCATCCAAGGCCTTCCAAGAAGAATATTGAAGGTTGTGTCATGATGAACAACCATGAAATCTGAATTAGACACAAGATCTCTAAGTTGAGTTCTGAGTGTAATCTCGCCCAGAGGTTCTTGTTTATTCTTATCATAAGCTTGCAACATTAAAGTCGAAGGAGATAAGTCAGATTCAGTCAGGACCAATCGATGAAGTGTACAAATGAGAATGATTTTGACTCCATAGCCATTATCAATGAAGTCTTGTCGGATGTCTACGTCATTGAACTTGCCAGACAAATACAAGGGTCTGATATTCTCATGCACCACATCATTTTCATCTTCTTTTATAAAATATATGACTTTACAAAATTATACAGAATCATTCTCTATACGGTAAACCTCAGCAGTAGCAACTTCGATTTCAAACTCTTTAGGACTTGACAAAGCCTCAATGAGTGCTTCTCTAAGATCTTTTGACAGATTCAATGCATCCAAAATTGATAACTTGGCTGGTGCATGGGAAACTTGTTTCAAGACATCATACTTTTGGTCCAAAGGTTTCTGTTTCCCATCATGTAGATGCGGTTTTTCAGGTGATTTGGATGTTGATGCTTCTAATGTAGATGTTCTCTGTGTCAGACCAGAAGCTAAAAATACTCCTAGCTTTGGTAAATTAGACAAACTAGGTCAATTAATTTGATGAGAAGAAGAAGGTGTGACTTCTAATCAGTCTTCAAAAATAATTATGTTATAACCAAACCTATCTTTCCTGGAAGAAATTCCTTGTTTCTGTTGAACCTGTAGAAGGTATCTTCCATGAGTTTATGCCGCATATATGGTTCGAGCAGGGGTAGAGTTAAAATCATGGTTTCTATAATTCCCACGTCTTCCCCTGTATCCTCAACCTTGTCCACTTTCTCTTTCTCCCCAATTAGGTACAAGGAATTCTGGATCATTATAATCAGAATAATCATTGGCATAAGGATCCGTTAAATGAATAACATTAACAGAACCAAAGATTAATTCTTCATCTGACGAAGTTTCTTGTTGAAAGGTTAATTCTGATTGTGTCGTTTGGCAGGGCGGTGCCCATGATTTTGAAATAGGTTGCATGAAATATGCCAGGGTCAAGGACAACTTTGGCCTTGAAACAAACTTGTCTTCTTTTGACTAATCTTTTTCTTATTAACACTTTACTTTATTGAGGAATAACCTTTTGATGAAGGTGGTTTTGTTGTGGCAGGAGTGGCAGAAGACACAATCGGTTGTTTTAATTGTGTTCATAAAATGGAATGAGCCTAGTTGATCATTTTTCTGATCATCCAATCATCATATTTATGCACATTTTTAGTTTTTACCTCTTGTCATTCACCTTCTTCTTCCAAATTAGTAGCAGTGACACATGATTCTTGAGCTGATGAACTTTACAATTTCACTTGTCCAGAGTCTACCATATTTTTCAGAAGGTCTTTGAAAACAAAACACTACTGAATGGGGTTTCACAACATTTGGTGAAAGGGACAATAATTCAGAAGATCTTCATCTCTATCTTTATTTGGATTCTTCGGCCTTAGCAACTGAACCAAATTGTTTTCTAAGGCTAAGATGAAGTAACCAGTAACTTGTTCATTCCTGAAAGAATAAAATTTATTCTTTAATTCCTCAAACTGTTTCTGCCTTTGATCTCTTTGATCATATTGATGAGGCGGTCATTTCTGTTGATGCTTAGGAAGCAGAGCCCTTCGGTATGATGAAGGTCTTGAAGTAGAAGCAGATATAGGTGCCTACTTGAGTGTGACTATAGCCGCTTCTACCTTTCCTATCCTCCTACCCAAAGCTGATGGAATTACATGAGTTTTAGCCTTAGTTTCTATAATAGAGTCTTCTATCTGTTGAGCGATTGAGTTAAGGTCTTGAAACCCTTCTATGTGTTTCATAGGGATCAATGGTGTGTGTAGCTCATCACAAAGATTTACCACACAAATTGGTAGTCACTATTCTTGAGGGAGTTCTAGACTTAAAGAATATGTTAATCTTTTCCATCGTGCAATGAAATCTGAAAGTCTTTCATTCTCCCTTTTTTTACAATTGGTAAGATCAAAAACTGTCATCTTTGGTATAATTGAGATAAATTGAAGAAGGAATTTCTAACAAAGATCTTCCCATCCAGTAATTGATCAAGATTGTAAACTTGTATATCAGAAAAAAGTTGGTCCTTATAATGACTGCACAAAACACATAATCTTAACTACTTCTTTTTGTTGAGAATTTACCATCATGGGATCACAATGAGAAAGAAAATGTGTTAATTGTGATTATGGGTCTCCCAAACCAATAAATATTGGCAATGTGGTATTCACAAAATTTGGTGGGGGGGGGGGGTTTCATCCACCCATTCAGGGTAAGCTCTCTTTTCAGGCTAAACTGGTGCACATCATTCTTCTATAGCTTCTAATAGAGTCGTTAATGCCTAAATTTTGTTCATAAGAAATTGGGGAACATCTGGATGAGCTGGAACTTGTGCAGGTATAGAAAATGGAGCATGAGCTGGTGCAACGATCAGAAAAACCACTAATGGTGGTGCTGATTTCTACATTGGATAACCCATGATAACAGGCCTATCAGGATGTATATAGTATTGCCTTGATTGTGTACCCAGTAGAGGGAATTAATTATCAACATCTGTAGTTACTACAAATCCTCTTTGCTGAGGAGGTCCTACAGGATTTAGAAGTTGAGGACCTATCTGGGGAGTAGGTCTAACAGAAATGCTATTTCAAAGTAACTCTATATTGAGTCTTTTCAAATCCTTCATTTCCTCTTCTTGCTGTGTAAATCTCTCTTCAAGCAAAATATGTTGACCTTATCTAGTGGAAAAGTGATATGTAATCTAACTTTTGCATTTCCCCTTGTTAGATTCCTTTTGGAGAGGGGGGGGGGAGTTGGTTATTTGAAGACATACCTAGATTCTGGGTAAGCCTCTAATTTCGGGTGCGCACACCTTCTTCATTTTCCTCAGAGTGTACCATATTATGGAAAAGAACTTCATCTTATGATTCCCCTAAATTGGACTTATTTTTTGGAGGATCTTCTACAATGGTGTTAATGACATTTACTAACGTGTAATGCATTGATGTCATTCTGCCAGTATTTTTGAAATATCGTATTTCTTTGTGTCTTTCATGAGACTTCATTCTTCTATATGATGAATTACTTGGAACTATTTTGTGGACAGTAACCCAAAGGTAATCCTTGGATAATTCAGTTGTACACTTTCATTGTGGCTTCTTCCCTAATCGGGGGAAAACTGACTTCCGTTGAGGATGGGATTGTAGATGTGAAAAAGCCCACATCCCTACAGGCTGAGGTTGTTCCTATTATTCTTCTTCAAACCTTTGAACTTTGTTGAATGAACTTGAATGCTTAATTAAATGAGCCCCCATCCTTGCAAGTTGGGTGATTTTTGAACTGCTATGGTTGAAATTTGTGCAACTACTCTTCTAATTTTTCAAATTTTGGTTCGGACATTAGATGGGTGCATCATCTGAAAACTATTTAAATCAAATGATTCGGAATATTCGGGTGTTATTTTATACATTTTCATTCTCTGGTGCCTGACATCCTCTAAGCGGGATGCCTGCTCAAGATTCTCTGATGCTTGATGTAAAAGCAACTCAACAACTTCTCTTCTTTGGGCCTGATTCTGATGAGAACTGGTTGAGCCCCGTTCTTGAGCGCACACCCAATTATATAAAAAATCTATTTATTGTGTCCCACCATGGGAAATAACATTTCATGATACCAATTTTGGCGGAATTTGCTGATTTTGGAGTGTAGTGAAATGAAATGCTCCATATGCACCCCATCCTCTGATACAAACACTAGATGGGGAATAAGAAATTAACTGTTTTAGTCTCTTTAGAGCATTAAGACATGCACACTGATGGTTTCTATACTATTTTTCAATATTTTTATATTGGGAAACTAAGAGGGATTCCCAGTCAATTTGGCATTTCAACCCTTGTATTACCTTTACATGACTTTGATATTCATCATTTGGTAATAATTTGGTTTTCAAATGACGAAGAGTTTTACATAAGTTGAGGCAGATGTCATGAAAGCAATCTTCTGTCATCAATTCTAGAATGTTTTACTAATAATTTTCCAAAGTACTGAACATGACTGGTATTTCTCCTTTAGCTAATTGTATACTCATGTTTAACACATCTTCATCATCTTTCACTAGAGGTTTCTCCACTTGGTCTGACCAAAGTGGTTTCTCTATATTAGAAGATAAATGACCCAAGGGAAGTTCAGAGAATGACCATTACCTTAAGATGTATTCTGGATTAGAAAGTGTTTCACATGTAAATGACAAGGAATCAGACATGAATGGTCTTGTTTTTTCAAGTACCTCAAGATAGGAGGGCTTTCTCATCGCTATATTGTCAATTATCGAATTATCTTGACAATGCGAAACACTACTGTAGAGAGGAATTTTGCAGCGAATGTCATCATGGAAAGGATCACCATGATGGATTACATTAAAGGGTAAATCTTCTTGATCCTTGGTCTTCTAGCCACACGGAGGGTTTCCATGGATCTCATCTGGAGATAGGCACTTTGGATTGACCGAATTTTCATGAAGCAAGCCTTCATGATGATGTTCGTGATGAGGAACTTCATAATTACACATACCACTACCATAATTTGGTAATGAGAGGGTAGGATATTGATCTCCAACAGATAAATTTCTGAGTTCTTCAAAAACTCCAGCATTAAGAGGATCCAAATCGCAGCTTAACTCTTGATTTTACAATAGTGCTTGACAATACATCTTTTTGGATGTTCTCTTATACTTAGTTGGGGGAACCTTCTGGGAAAAGTGGTTATAATAGGCAATTTTATGTGCTTTCCTTGGATTAGTTACCAGAACATACCGATTACCTCCAATTGGAAAAGGTGTATGTTCCCGATCTTATTGTCCGTATTATATGGGGGAATATGCCCCATGACCCTCCTGAATTAGAACAAAGGTATGTATCTGCTCTGGGATGGCATGTCAATGTGTAATCCCATGTGTGGGGATATATTTATGTGTATGTTCCCCTGATACTTCTTAATTAGTTGTTAAAATATCTTGGCATGCTTCCATAATATGGGTAGGGATATGCGTCTGCCCTTTCACCATTGATAAGATGTGTTTGGTGACTTCAGCGGCTGGAACAGGAATATACATCCATTCCGTATCTAGAGTAGGTGTATATTCCTGCTCCTATCCTCCTCTTCCTATCAATGGATATTGAAAGTACTCATGCATGGGGTCAGAGAGTTGGGTCTGCCCCAAATTTTTCATCGGAGCTTTCCAACTGACTTCTCCGGGTGCTACCAAATGAGACTGTTGGTAGGCTTGATGAACATTGGCAGTTTTATGTGCCTGCTGGCTATTTTCCATCAAGTATGTTTGATGGACTTCCTTAAATACTAGAAGATGAGACTGCTAATAGAATTGGTGATTGTAAACAGGTGTATGTTCCTATTTACAAGTTTCCACCACATTAGATTGGAGAGATTTTTTAAATGTAGTCAGACGAGCCTACTGATAGGCTGATAACTTGTAAGCAGGTGTATGTTCCTATTCTTGGTACTCCACCAAGTTTATCTGGTGGGATTGGTGGGTTGTTGTTAGAAGAGTCTGTTGAGTAGAAAAATTAGGACGGATGGGTGTATGTTCCAGCTTGTTTCTTTCCATCAAGTTAAATTGATGGACTTATCTGGAGCAGGCATAGGTGAGAACCTGCTCCCTATTAACTGGACGTTGTCCCTAGAGGTTCTTCTTGCATGCCTAGGTCTGAGAGACTTGGTCCAAACATCCATAGGCAACACCCCCATCATGTTGGGGGTACACTACCACATGATTCTTGTAGCGACTACTGGTGGGAGTCCTCAGGAAGGACTCATGTATTCTTCAATTGAGGCTTTGAGTGACCTCTTGATCCACCTCCATGTAGTACAGGAGGGATTTGTTGTTGAGTTATAGGGATAAGGGCCTGAAATGGTTGGAAACGGTGGTTGGAACCCTTTCCTTCATGATCATTGGTCATTATTGGCCAGATGATCGAGAATTATTATTGACCTAGAGGGCCTGTCGAGCAGCCTCAAAAGTCAGGATTATACTGTGTTGGCGATATTCCTTTACCATCACATTAGAGACCCAACATTGAAGATGATGAGTTAGTGATGATGTCCTTCCTATGGATGGATATCCAGCTTGAGCAGTGGGCGGGAAGTTAACAAATGTTGTCTTGGAGAAAGCCATTTTTTGAATGAAGGGAATTTTGAGAGAAAAAACTGAGAAAGACTACAACAAACTCCATTAAAGAAACATCTTTTTATATGGATACATGTGTGATTTATTCCTTTGTCTAGCCTTCCTTTATCAATTTATAGGGGCCTAACAGGTGGGTAACATTATTAAATTGGTTAAGGATACACTTCGGGTTCACCATTTTTGTTTCGTAGTTCCTTGAAACGTGTGTTCTTGTTTTAAGAATCATTGTTTCCAGGAAGTTTCCATTGGATTTATTTATGGAACCAGAAACTTCAAATAGTTCTTTATCCAAAGGGACCTACTTTCCAAAGGTATGCGTTTGTTAAGTTTGAACTTTATGATACTTAATAACGTGAATTGGTCAAGAGGATGAGAGGTTAGACTCATCATAACCTTTTGGGGGGAATTATTGTCTACTCTGAGACTCTCTTTTTAAATTTAAGATATTTTCATTAATCATTATTAATTCACCAATTATATCATAATTATCCCTTTGAATTTACAATCACTTATTAACATGTGTAAAATTTAGAATCATTAGTATGCATTCAAGGTTCTTCATTAATGGAAATACCCATATGCAATCAAGGTTTTCCATCAATGGTATCCTCTAATATAATAATTAGAGATTCTTTTAATCATCATTATGATGATACTGGTTTTTAAGCCACTCAGTGGGGCACTCTTGAGTTTATTGTCATCCTGGGAGACGAAGGTTTGTTTTTATCTTGGTATTGTGCCCATAAAATGGGCTACCTACATATCCTTGTGAAAGGAGTCCAAACCCTCATAGTTCAATGCCACTTAATAGGATAAATCATTCCTTTTATGGTCATGTGATAAGGACCTCTAAGTGAATGGTGCTTGGTAAAAACTTAGTGTGGGACTTATGTTGAAGCAGCCTAAGGAACTTGGAAAGAATATGGGTTTCCAAGTAAGATCAGACCCTGTTGGGAATATAGCCTAAGGAAAATAGGGTTGATTTGAAGTGTTGGGTTTGAACTATAAAGAGGCTTCCTACGTATCCCATATGGATGGGAATCAAATCCCACGTAGTTCAACAAGTCTCATAGGAGAGTATGGTTCTTTTAGAGAGATGAGTTTAGGCATACTTCCTTAAAAGGATTCCTATATGATTTTGGGTTTAATTTGGTGCTTATTCCTACGGAGGATTCCCAGATTAAAGGAATTAGTATTGGATTCCTGAAGAGAATTTTCAGTGAGCTTGGGCCCTGAAAAGGCTTCTTATGTATCTTGGTTTGAACATGAATCAGAGTTCTCATAGTTCATTCGATTGTGCAAATGTTTTAACCTTGACAAATCTCTAATCCTACATGATTCATGCTCGGTGTGAGGAAAAATAGGATGTTAAAGATTCAACAAAGTCATTCCCACTTAAACATTTTCCTCCTCTGCTGGTGTAAGACGGCACACCTATGGTGTCCAAGGTGAATGAGGTTGAGGCGACCGTGGAAGAGGGTGAGGTGATGAGCATTCCCTCTTTTCTATTTACATTGGACAAAGTTCCAATGTAAGGAGGAAGGGATTATGGTTAGGGGCTTACACCAGGATGGATTCCCATGGAGACAAAGTGCAAAGAGAGAGGGAAAGGGTAACAAGAGTCTCTGTGCCCATCTCCCTTTTGGTCTTTGGCACCGAAGAAGGGAGGAGAAGCAATGATGCCATCTCCTATAAGAAAAGATAGGGGATTACACCAAATTGGTTTCCATAAAATTGATCCTAGTAGGGGAGGGAGACTTCTATTCTTGCACAGAAAAGTAAGTGTGAACTATACCTTCCCTACCAGTGACCTAAGGTTCTGGGTTTTATAGATGAGAAGGGGAGGACAGAACCCAAACTGTTATTCTCAAAACCAGGAACTTCCCAGCACTGTTTCTCAGAGAAAGGTCCATGTGAATATGGATATACAAACCCACAGATACTCCATGAATCCTAACCCCATTGTGAAACAAATGTGGGAAACCTCTGACTGTGGAGATAAAAACCCATATAGGAGACACACTGATGTGCCTTTCCCAAGGGTTTGATAAATCAGGAGGTTTTAGTGGAGGCTTCAACTTAGTCCCTTTCAGATGAGGGAAACAAGGAATAAGATATTCTTCCATTAATGGATTTTAAAGAGGGCACTTGAGTTGCTATGTAGGCTTTATACCAAGCTCTTTCTTGTAGGTACCTCATGAAAGTATGCCATGTAGGTACCCTGTGTTGATGTACCGTGCAGGTATATCGCACAGGTTGTTCGCGCAGGTAGGCCGCACAACTATGGCGTATAGGTATTCCGCGTAGATGTGAATGATGACTGAAGAAGGTGTTTCACATAGGAGAACCAAAACTATGTAAAAATTGTAAAATACTTTCAAAACATGCTTATCCCATTTAATTATCTCTTCTCTTGGGTTTTATAGAGCTAACTGGGATAATTTGAGGGATCTAAGTGAAGGAGATATGCAATGGGAGCTTCAAAGAGTCTTTCAACTTTTTCAATCTCTCAAATGGGGAGCCCAAAGGATCTATTTATAGGCACAGACGAGCCTGGTCGAATGAAGTTTTATCCGTGCAGGTTCTCTACATAGCTCCTCCGCGCAGGTTCTCTGTGCAAGGGTACACAAATTATTCTAGCATGCAACTCTGCTATGCAAGTCGATCGCGCAAGTCCATCACGTAGATAGATCGTGCAGGTCTTTTTTGGAGTATTTTGACTTTAATCGTTGAGTTCTTCGAACCTTTCCTTGGGATTTTGAAATATTTAGGGCTCTCTTCCTCATCTTTTTGTTTTCTTAAGTTGTGTCAACAATCATGCATTGGGTAATTCTTCTCATATGGCCTCAACTGTAGAGACTTGTATGCCATGACTCTATCTCCTTGTATTAGAACAACTCCAAGACCAATACTGTCACACCCCGACCATGGAAACCAGTTATTTTATTCTTTTATCGGTCTCACATCCTTTGGATGAGGTTTAGTTGGGTCCCTGTTTGAACTTTTCCATAGTTTAATATTTTTTGCAGGTCTCGGGCTGGTGCGCGGTCACCGCACCGCTAGCAGCGACCGTGGGTTCGGTCCTGGAGACTGCGCGGTTGGCCGATTATTATCAATATTCAAAATGAAATGAATTAAGCTTTCATTTTAAATACCATTTAGTTTATATTAGTACTATTTTGTTGTTATTAATATTATTAATATTATCAACTTATTTTTTTATTAATAATAATATTATTATTAATATTGAGAAGGAATTTTATTTTAATTCTAGTGTTGTTATTATTATTATCATTATGTGTAGGTTATTATTATTATTATTATTATTATTATTTCTATCATTGTTGTATTATTATTATTATTATTATTATTACTTTTATTATTCTTATTAAATTTATACTAGTATTATTTTATTTTATTTTGTGTTGTTTTTTTGTTATTATTATTATTATTTTAAGAGGGTTTTAACCTATTTTTTTTCTCTCTTACCCATCACGCTACCCCGTTTTTTTATCCCTCCCACGCATCTCTCCTCTCCCCCCTATTCCGAATCACGCACCTCCTTTCCCCACCTTTTCCAATCATTCTTCCTTTTTTTCTTTTCTTTTTTTCCTACCCTTCCACGCATCTCTCCTCTCCCCCTATTTCCAATCACGCATCTCTCCTCTCCCCCTACTCCCAATCATGCACACCTCTCCTCTCCCCCTCTATTTCCAATCACAAACACTTATCCCCTCCCCCTATTTCCGGCGCACCTCTCCCATTTCCCCCTATTTGCAATGTCACACCTCTACCCTCATGACCACCCCCCTTTGGCGCGATGGGTTTCCACAGCCTGACCTCCAAACAACGCCATGGCCGAAGCTTATCAAGGTCGCATCCTCTCTTGACGGTGACCTGCAGCAGGCACACACGATCCCTCGATTGAGTTTTTGTGTTATGCGACCCCCTTCCTCGAATCTCCCTCATTCCTCGATCTTTCTTCTGATTTCTTCGTGTTGCTCCAACGATTCAGTGAGGTATGATACTTAGACCCCTTCTCTTTCATCACGTTGGCGATTTGTTTCTCTTTTGGTATCCGGTTTGGATTTAATTGGAACCCTAAGTTTGGGATATCTTTTGATTGTTGTGTTATTTCTTGAATAGGGTATGCAAAGACCTCCTCAGGGCTTGTTCTTGCGTGTTCCAACATCCTCCACCGAAGGCGAAGTGGATTGACTCCATTTCGGTCCTCCACTGACATCCAAGGTATATTTTTAGGCTCGTTGTTTGGTTTCGCAGCTTTTTTATGCCCTTAATTATCCTGCTATAGTGTTCTTGAATTTTTTCGAAGTTGTTAAAAATATGTTTGAGTTAGTTCCTGGTTTACGTCTTCTTGCGTCTACGTTGATATTCTTGTTTATGTGCCAATATTTCTTTGATAATTTTTTTAATATGATTTGCATCCCTATGGTACCCTTTTACATCTTTTTTGATGATTTGGCATTGGTGGAATTGGTTTAAATTGGTATTTGTTGTGATTGTTTAATTATGTTTATGTTAAAGTTAATTGATGTGATTTTGGGGGTATTGTCCTTAGTTTTGTTTTATAAAAAATGGTTAAAGTGTGATTTGAGTTTTACTTGTGAACTTGGTGATTTCTATAGAGTTGGTTTTTGAATCGTATCTTGATTCCTTTGTTTGGATTAATTTTATTTTAGGGATTTGTGGTTTTTTTGAGTCCCGGGGATTTATCGTAGGGAGTTGCAGTCGGTTTCGAAGGTGCGCACGCATTTTCCCAGGTATGGATATTTATAGATACATGTATCTTCTGTGTGCATGTTCCCTCATGGCACAGGGAACTTGTGCATCAGTTTAAGGATATATATATATATATATATATATGGAAGTACGTGTGTGCAAGTGAGCTGCTGCTTGAGTTAGAAAGCTATGGATTGGTCATTCTCTTGAGGTAGGCATTTCCATCCCTTCTCTCTTTCAAAAGTTTTCCATAGGCACTTACATGGTTTCATTTAGTTTATAAATTTTATTTCCACCCTTATAATCCTGACAGTTTATTTATTTCAGTGTTTATTTGATGGTTAAAAGTGTTGAAAACAACTTTGAAATAGTCCATTGGTTATGTGTAGGTGTTTCCATGCATTTGCTCCCAATTTTAATCAATTTGATGCTTTCCCTTTCTTAATTAAATTTTAGATTATGTTTCGCACCTCTAGTATGTTTATAGTTAACTTATGGTAGTGTTTTACTATTGAAATATTTTATTAAAAATGGATTTTCGTATGTTCCTCTATTTACGCACATATTTATGCCTTGCCCACTTGGTTGGAACTAACTGCCTTTATCTACAAATGGTATTGTTTGACTTTTTGAGTGGTGTTTTCTGGTATAAACGTTTTATGAAACTTTTTTATCATACATTGGTTAATTTCATGGAATGTAATGCTTTTGAAGAAATGATTTTGCATCTCTTTGAATTGGTATTTTTCTCGAATCCTTGGTTTATAAGCGGTTCTTATTTTTCTAAATGATGTGGGTCTCTTTGTGTGGTTCTTTAAATTGGTTTGAAAAGAAATCCATGCGTATATGCCCGTTTGGCTTTTCATGTATATATTTTGTTGAGTGCGTGGAGTAAGACTCCACTTGGGTTTGTTTTTACAAATTGAATATGGTATCACTAAAGACTTTTATTTCAATTCCTTGAAACTTGTAACCTAAGGGCCTGTTGGGCTTTTTAAATACAAAAGTGGTGTTTAGGGTTGTTTTGGAAGAGATTTTGCAAAGTTTCCATAAAGGCATTGATTATGTAAAACTAGAGGCCTGATTTACAACTCCAAGTGTTTGATAAAGTGGTTTTGATAACCGAATGATGTGACGGCCCGGTTGGCACTTTGTATATTTGACATGTACGCATATATATAAGTGTATGGGGTGCTCCTATCTAGGGAAACCCTTCATGGGTGAACGTATAGGAAGCGTCCGTGTTTGGGGTAGGCAAGTATGGTGAGATGAGTCACATGTGTGAGGGCCTTCCTACTTACATAGTATTATTATTATAACCACCATGGGTTCCTGGGAATCTTTTAGATGATCGAGTGATGGTTACTGACCAACCCCGATTAGATGGGTTGGTACCCCCTGGATTTGTTGTTAGGCCAGGTGAGCTTTTCCACTGGATTGGTCAGTTAGGGCAGCCAGTTGGATATAGACTTAGGAGCTTCACGATATGCCTACAGGTGGTTTCGAAACCGAGTACGTCCAGGGGTCTTCTAGGGATGTTTAGGATCACCCATGGTTACTGAATCATTTACATTGCTTGTTTACTTTTCATTTCATTGGTTTATTTTCAGTTGCACTTTTACTTGTTTTACTCTTGCCCAGCTTTGGTATTTTTTTGTTTTGAATTTCATTTATAAAATGAAAACGATTTTGGAAATGGTGTGTAGCATGTGTTGGGTTTTTAAATTAGAACAACATGTTGAATATTTTAAAATGTGAAAACCCTACTTTCATATCAGTATTTCAAACTTGTGTCAGTGGACTGTTTTGGAAAAGAGAATTGTTGGATTCAGTGGTTTATTCTTGGCATCCCTGCTGAGCATCTCGGTGCTCACGCCTATTATATCTTTCCAGTTGCAGGTTCAGTTTCTCGTAAAGGTTCCTGGTTCAGCTGCTCAATGTTGGAGAAGTGTGGTCTTGAGTTGGGTGGTGACCTAGGAGGTCACAAGGAGGTATGTTTGGTTTTATTCTCTTTATGCTGCTAGTTTTTATCTTTATCGTCAGTTTTGTTTATCTGTTTATCTTTTTCTCATGGGCCAAATAATTCCCATCAGTTGAATTTTGATGCCTAGCACTGGTTTCCAGCCCGTGGGGATCAGGAACGCCCTTCGAGTCATGTAACGGACCGGCTTGGGTGACTGGCTCAGGGTCTAACTGGGTTGGTTCTTGACAAAATGGTATCAGAGGGAGGTTGCCTTTGTTATTTGGGGTGTCTGGTAGAAGGAGATTAGGACTGTCGGGGCTCAGGAGGTAAGCTACGGGTCGGTTCCTGATCACCACCACTCGTGACGAGACCTAAGTTACCAGGGGTAGTCCGGGATTTGAGTCTTTTGCCTTTGGTTCCTTTGGATTAAGGGATGAAAAAAGGGGAAAATCGGTTCACGTTGCGGCCTCGCATGGGGTGGTGACCCATGTGGAGTCCAAGTGACTGATTTAAGGTCCTCTTTGTGTTATGCCTTACTTGGTCCATGGCTCGCCACCATGTCATCGGGTTAGGTATAGATACTAGTTCCTCATTCTGATGGTTTATAGACGGTTGTGCTTCGTTTTGGACTCAGTTGATGCGAGCGTGTGTTAAAAATGTAAGAGTTTTCTAAATGAAAAAAGGGGGTTTCTTCCAAATTGTTTTTGAAACTAGTAAATTGGTTTTTAAATAGAAAGTGTATCGGTTTGGAACAACATGACATGTGTTTGGATTTGGTAAGGAAAAAGAAGTGTTTAAACCTTGACACTCCTTGTGGAGGGTCACACGTGCGTGGGTATGTACGGAGAGTGCGTAGGGGAACTTGTTTGCAGATGATGTGGGCGGGATTGAATGAACGCACATGTGACGGTTTATAAGGTTCCATATGTGGGTTTTAAAATTTTACAGAAATAATAGTTTTGAAAAGTGATTTATGCTTGTGTTTGTATATGTTTGGCTTATGGGCCTGTTTCCCTTGGCTTGTATTGTTGCTTTGATTGAGTTTTGGATTGATGACCGGTTTTGATGGTGTTTTTCGTGTTATGAGTGTGATGCCCAGCAAGCCTCCAAAAGTTGTTAATGAGTTATGCCCAGTTCCCAGTTATTCTTGTTTGTTGTCTACTTATCGAGGCAATCGAAGTATGTTAAAGGCAGTTGTATAGTTCGGAAAGATAGCATGTCTTCGGGTTGTTGGGAACTCCTAGGGTAGTTAAGGTTCGTACCGTCCCAGAGTTAGTTGAGGGTTCAGTTTTGGACTAGTAAAGGTGGGATGTTTCATCATCGTTGGAGTCTAGGTGTAGTTGGTGGGGGTCAGCTCTTGTGAAGGTTCCTCGTCTGTCAAGGACCTTCGCCTGTACCGAATCCCAGTTTATTGGACCATTCTCACACATGCCACTAGTGTGTCCAGTTCAGGGATTCTAAGTCGCCTTGTCTCATCCCTCTAAAGTCTTGCTACCATGCGGTTTTTCGGGTCCCCGGAGAGAGTTTTGAATGAAGCTTCATTCGGGAGGAAGGAGTTAGGGACTAGAGGACGCAAATTCTTGAATGTGAGGTAGGAGATGCTTTAGTCATCAGGGCCCTAGCCACAGGCCTTGGGGTGAAGCTCGCGCACAGTCAGGAGTTGCTGAGGGTGTGTGGATCCCCGGTCCGGATAAAGTTTTCAGCTTTGGGATGGAAATATCCAAATTTTCTTTTTTCTATTATCATCGTTGTCATTATCTCATCCTTGTTGTGGTGGCGTGATGAGCGCATTCTCCCACAATCCAAGTGGTCTTATCTGCTCTCAGTGTAGTTTTTAAACTGTTTGGTCTCTTGGAATGGTGTGGGATCGTGAATAAACTGACCCGTTCTGATTTGAGTTGGTCTCAACGGTGTTCGTTAGGGGGATATTTGTTTCATGAAATTGATGGGAGGTGTTGAGTTAATTTTTCATCCTTAAGTTGCTGGGTTGTTTCGTAGAAAACTTTCTGACAAAGTCTCAGGTGTGTTGTTTGTTCCATGTGGGGAAAATGAACGAGTTTGGCTTGGGAGTTCCCAAGTTGCCCCCCCCCCCCCGGGGGTGGTGTGTTCAGGTTTCGTGGATTTCTGTATTAGTGAATTCTTGTGGTGGAAAGAACCCTCCCGTGTTCTCCCCTCAACTTCGGGCAGTGATTGTACTTGTGTTGGTCGGGTGTGACATGTGTTGGTAATGGTCACCCCGAGCCTCTCGATTTCTTCTAGTTTGATCTGGTCATGGGCTTAAGTTGTGTCAACTGTTGGCTTGTTGACTTTCTGGGGACAGAAAGTGTCGGTGGTGGAGATAATTGTCACACCCCGACCACGGACACCAGTTATTTTATTCTTTTATTGGTCTCGCGTCCTTTGGATGAGGTTTAGTTGGGTCCCTGTTTGAACTTTTCCATAGTTTGATATTTTTTGGGGGGGTCTCGGGCCGGTGCGCAGTCATCGCACCGCTAGCGGCGACCGTGCGTTCGGTCCTGGAGACTGCGCGGTTGGCCGATTATAATCAATATTCAAAATGAAATGAATTAAGATTTCATTTTAAATACCATTTAGTTTATATTAGTACTATTTTATTGTTATTAATATTATTAATATTATCATCTTGTTTTTTTATTAATAATAAAATTATTATTAATATTGAGAAATAATTTTATTTTAATTCTAGTGTTGTTGTTATTATTATCATTATGTGTAGGTTATTATTATTATTATTATTATTATTTCTATCATTTTTGTATTATTATTATTATTATTACTTTTATTATTCTTATTAAATTTATATTAGTATTATTTTATTTTATTTTGTGTTGTTTTTTTGTTATTATTATTATTATTTTAAGAGTGTTTTGACCTATTTTGTTCTCTCTTACCCATCCCGCTACCCCGTTTTTTTATCCCTCCCACGCATCTCTCCTCTCCCCCCTATTCTCAATCACGCACCTCCTTTCCCCCCCTTTTCCAATCATGCTTCCTTTTTTTATTTTCTTTTTTTCCTACCCTTCCATGCATCTCTCATATCCCCCTATTTCCAATCACGTATCTCTCCTCTCCCCCTATTCCCAATCATGCACACCTCTCCTCTCCCCCTCTATTTCCAATCACATACACCTATCCCATCCCCCTATTTCCGGTGCACCTCTCCCATTTCCCCCCATATTTGTAGCGTCACACCTCCACCCTCATGACCTCCCCCCTTTGGCGTGATGGGTTTCCATGGCCTAACCTCCCAACAACGCCATGGTCGGATCTTATCAAGGTCGCATCCTCCTCTTGACGGTGACCTGCAGCAGGCGTACACGATCCCTCGATTGAGTTTTTGTGGCGTGCGACCCCCTTCCTCGAATCTCCCTCATTCCTCGATCTTTCTTCTGATTTCTTCGTGTTTCTCCAACGATTCAGCGAGGTATGGTACTTAGACCCCTTCTCTTTCATCGTGTTGGCAATTTTTTTCTCCTTTGGTATCCGGTTTGGATTTAATTGGAACCCTAAGGTTGGGATATCTTGCGATTGTTGTGTTATTTCTTGAATAGGGTATGCGAAGACCTCCTCAGGTCTTGTTCTTGCGGGTTCCAACATCCTCCACCGAAGACGAAGCAGATTGACTCCAATTCGGTTCGCCGCTGACATCCAAGGTATAGTTTTAGGCCCTTTGTTTGGTTTCGCAGCTTTGTTATTCCCTTAATTAGCCATCTATAGTGTTCTTGAATTTTGTCGAATTTGTTAAAAATATGTTTGAGTTAGTTCCTAGTTTACGTCTTCTTGCTTCTGCGCTGATATTCTTGTTTAAGTGCCAATATTGCTTTGATAAATTTTTTTAATATGATTTGCATCCCTATGGTATCCTTTTACATATTTTGTGATGATTTGGCATTGGTGGAATTGGTTTAAATTGGTCTTTGTTGTGATTTTTTAATTATGTTTTTGTTAAAGTTAATTGATGTGATTTTGGGGGTATTGTCCTTAGTTTTGTTTTATAAAAAATGGTTAAAGTGTGATTTGAGTTTTACTTGTGAACTTGGTGATTTTTGTAGAGTTGGTTTTTGAATCGTATCTTGATTCCTTTGTTTGGATTAATTTTATTTTAGGGATTTGTGGTGTTTTTGAGTCCCGGGGATTTATCGTAGGGAGTTGTGGTCAGTTTCGAAGGCGCGCACGCATTTTCTCAGGTATAGATATGTATAGATATATGTATCTTCTGTGTGCATGTTCCCTCATGGCACATGTAACACATGCATCAGTTTAAGGATATATATATATATATATATATATATATATATATATATATATGGAAGTACATGCGTGCGAGTGATCTACTTCTTGAGTTAGAAAGCTATGGCTTGGTCCTGCTCTTGAGGTAGGCATTTCCATCCCTTCTCTCTTTCTGAAGTTTTCCATAGGCACTTGAATGGTTTCATTTAGATTATAAATTTTATTTTCACCCTTATAATCCTGATAGTTTATTTATTTCAGTGTTTATTTGATGGTTAAAAGTGTTGAAAACAGCTTTGAAGTAGTCCATTGGTTATGTGTAGGTGTTTCCATGCCTTTGCTCCCAATTTTAATAAATTTGATGCTTTATCTTTCTTAATTAAATTTTAGATTATGTTTCGCACCTATATTATGTTTGTAGTTAACTTATGGTAGTGTTTTACTATTGAAATATTTGATTAAAAATGGATTTTTGGATGTTCCTCTCTTTACGCACATATTTATGCCTTGCCAACTTGGTTGGAACTAACTACCTTTATCTGCAAATGGTACTGTTTGACGTTTTTAGTGTTTTTTTCTGGTAGAAATGTTTTATGAAACATTTTTATCATGCGTTGGTTAATTTCATGGAACTTAATGCTTTTGAAGAAATGATTTTGCATCTCTTTGAATTGGTATTTTTCTCAAATCCTTGGTTTATAAGCGGTTCTTGTTTTTCTAAATTATGTGGGTCTCTTTGTGTCGTTCTTTAAATTGGTTTGAAAATAAATCCATGCATATATGCCCGTTTGTCTTGTCATGTATATATTTTGTTGAGTGTGTGGAGTAAGACACCACTTGGGTTTGTTTTTACAAATTGAAGATGGTATCACTAAAGACTTTTATTGAAATGCCTTGAAAATTGGAACCTAAGGGCCCGTTTAGATTTTTAAATACAAAAGTGGGGTTTAGGGTTGTTTTGGAAGAGATTTTGCAATGTTTCCATAAAGGCATTGATTATGTAAAACTAGAGGCCCGATTTACAAATCCAAGTGTTTGATAAAGTGTTTTTAATAACTGAATGATGTGACGGCCCGGTTGGCACTTTGTATATTTGACAAGTATGCATATATATAAGTGTATGGGGCGCTCCTATCTAGGGTAACCCTTCATGGGAGAACGTATAGGAAGCGTCCGTGTTTAGGGTAGGCAAGTGCGGTGAGATGAGTCACACGTGTGAGGGCCTTCCTACTTACACAGTATTATTATTATAACCACCATGGGTTCCTGGGCGTCTTTTAGATGATCGAGTGATGGATGCTGGCCAACCCCGATTAGATGGGTTGGTACCCCTGTGATTTGTTGTTAGGCCAGGTGGGATTTGCCACTGGATTGGTCAGTTAGGGCGGCCAGTTGGTTATAGACTTAAGAGCTTCACCATATGCCAGCAGGTGGTTCTGAAACCGAGTACGTCCAGGGGTCTTCTAGGGATGTTTAGGATCACCCATGGTTACTGAATCATTTATATTTCTTGTTTACTTTTCATTGCACTGGTTTATTTTCAGTTTCACTTTTACTTGTTTTACTCTAGCCTAGCTTTGGTATTTTTCTGTTTTGGATTTCATTTATAAAATGACAATGATTTTGGAAATGGTGTGTAGCGTGTGTTGGGTTTTTAAATGAGAACAACATGTTTCATATTTTAAAATGTGAAAACCCTAATTCATATCTGTATTTAAAACTTGTGTCAGTGGAATATTTTGGAAAAGAGAATTGTTGGATTCAGTGGTTTATTCTTGTTATCCCTACTGAGCATCTCGGTGCTCACGCCTATTATATCTTTCCAGTTGCAGGTTCAGTTTCTCGTACTGGTTCCTGGTTCAGCTGCTCAATGTTGGAGCAACGTGGTCTTGAGTTGGGTGGTGACCTAGGAGGTCACAAGGAGGTATGTTTGGTTTTATTCTCTTTCTAATGCCAGTTTTTATCTTTATCGTCAGTTTTTTTTATCTGTTTATCTTTTTCTCATGGACCAAATCGTTCCCATCAGTTGAATTTTGATTCCCGACACTGGTTTCTAGCCTGTGGGGATCATGAATGCCCTTCGGGTCATGTCGCGGACCGGCTCGGGTGACTGGCTCAGGGTCGACCCGGGTTGGTTCGTGAAAAATACCCAATTCATCACAATACACAATGTATCTTCTTCTAGTATCTCAAATAATCAAGACCATTGCAGTAGAAAATCTCTCTTTCAGCTTCTAAAAGGTTGTCTCATAGGTATATAACCATACAAACTTCACACCCTTAATATTCAATCCTGTAAATGGTGTTTCTAACTGTGATAAGTCATGTATGAAACACATGTAATATCCATATATCCCCAATAGAATATGTATGTAAAATATGTTCTTGGGTTTCTACCAAGAAACTACAGATCTCACCTTCTCTAGGTCAAATGATACTTCTGTCTCTGAGATAATATGACCCAACAAGCGAATTTTATCCATCTAGAAGTGTAACTTTGTTATCTTTGTATATAACTAATTCTCTCTTAGTGTATCCAAAAAAATATCAAGATGTCTGGCATGGTCATTATAATTATGATAATACACCAAGATATCATCCATGAAAACCACCACCAATGAATCAAGATAAGTATGGAAAACTCGATTCATCAGCGCCATAAAAACTGATGGTGCATTAGTTGGATCGAACGACATAATCAGATACTCATATAGGCTATACCTTCTATAAATGTTTTATAAGGCATGTCTATAGTCCAAACACACACCTGATGATATCCAAGTCTCAAATCAATTTTCAAAAACACCTATGATCCTCGAAGATGGTAAAAAGATCAATTATTCATGGAAAGGGATATTGGTTCTTAACCATCAGATGGTTCAATTTTCCATAATCCACGTATAGCCTAATGATATGATCCTTATTTTTTTTAAAAGGATTGGTGAATTCCATGGAGAAGTATGGGGTTGAATAAAACCATTTTCATCCAAATCCTCTACCTACCTCTTAAGCTCCTATAACTCTATCATAGCCATTATGTAAGGAGGAATGGATATGAGTGCAGCTTCTAGAAGTAGCTTGATGGATAATTCAACCTCTCTCTCAGGAGGTAAACCAAAAAAAATTATCCAGGAAAACATCCATAAAATGATCAACCATTAGAGGAAATTCCGCCTAACATGATCCCTAGTCATCCAGATACAAACTATCAATTTGGGTTGTTATCCCACCCATCCCATAATTCTCTGGTCTATCTTGTCTTTATTGGACATCCCATTCACCCTTGTGACTATAAACTATGCCCTATGGTGATGTGAACGTCATGCTATGGTGATAACATTCAAAATAGGCTCAATAAGCTACTAGCTAGTCCATTTTGAGTATAAAGTCAAACTAGGTCATCTCGAGAATAAAAATATTCCATAAAAAGTGACACACTCCAACTTCAAGGGGTTCTCCTTGTTCTGATGTACATCATTCATTATGATAACCAAAGAAGTTTTAAGAATCATAACATCCTCTGAAAACGGAATCATGAGCCTTGGGATCTCCATAATAGGTATAAATTTAAAACTATGTGATGCACCTATGTAAAAAATAGAAGATACAATATTTGAGGCTACTAAGATCCTACCTCTCACTGTAGATGGTCTAACACCCTGTTCCTTAGGGGTAGGCTATACAGAAAATATTTGGCCTGAATTAAGGCCCTATGAAACAACCTCACTATGTAGAGTAGGCCCACTCTATTTTCTCGGTGCAGCTGGTTCATGGATACCTTGGGCAAAACTACCACCACCTCTGCATGATCGATCATTACTACTCCATCTCCATACCTGAAGCAGAGCTATTAAACTCACTCCAAAACATGGTGTTAGAGATAACCCCCTACCACTCACTTTTATAGGGAATTTCCTACAGAAAATTTTCATATGTCCCGTTCTTCCATAATCTCAGCAATCGACTGGGTCACAATCACATTGATTCCTCACATTTACCTATCTTCCATAATTATTATAGAAAAATACACTACCATAACTGGCATCCTTGATGGTACTCATCTCATGGGAAGCCTCAATATGACACTCCTTCCTAAATATGTTGAACAACTAGGTTGAAAGACTGCACTTTTCTACTCTCCACCCCTAGTTTCCCTTAGGTTTTTCTATATAATTACCACCTAAAGCACAAATTTAGTAAGAGGGTTCAATCTAAATATGTTTATATGACATAAAATGACATGTCAGAGACCTTCCTTGAAGTTTTTGAACCTCTATAACTCATCATAAATGTACATCAGTGAAAAATGATGCAGCTATGTAAAGCATTTAGAGTAATCCAAAACCTTTATAGAGGCCTTCTCTAGAGACATGAAATGATTATCCTGCTCTGCCCTCAGATTCATGGGGTAAAATTATTTATAAAACCAGATTTTTAAATCAACCCAAACCATATCTCACAATCTATCCTCCTGGTTCAAAATATCCCAGCAGTTCTTTTCTTCTCCTCGAAGCATATAAGTTGCGAGATTCACTATCCTCTTAGGAGGTGTCCCCATATGCTTGAAGATTTCCAATGCAGCCCTAAGACATAGCTCAATAACCTTTGGACCTCCATCCCCTAAAAACATGGGAGGATATTACTACTAGAACACATGTTTCCACTCATCCATAGATGAGGTGGGCTACGATGCTCCCTGAAAAATCTACATAAATCTATAAAACTTATTGAAGAACTAAACCTCAATACCTATGTCTAAAACAACTAATTTTTCCATATATTTCACTATAATAGGATCCATATATTTCCCATGACCCACAACCTCTAGAGCATGGTCATCACCACACTCCTAGCATACGACTAAAGGTTGTCATGGTGTCATGCCTCTACAATTCCAAACATAGACCTAAAAAAAGAATGAAATCAAAGATCATAACTCAAAAGTGCATGAAAGGTAAAAAACTTACTATAACTAGGTCATAACATTTATCCTACTCATAAAGTCGGGTTGGTAAATAGAAACAGTCAAAATGATACTAGAGACACTGCCTATTTCCCACTCAAAAGTTAGTACTAGGTTAAGTTCTCTATTTCTCATTTCAGTTCCCATTTCATTTTCAATGTTCATTTCACATTTCATTTTAAATGGTTGAACCAAATAGTGCATCACTTTTTATCCATAAGGGTCCATAATCCTCAAGATTTTAAATATAAGGTCCACCTCATCCACACCATAACATGTTCCAGTCCATGTGACTCATGGTCCATGACTCACTGTGCCATAATTTCCTGCTTAGGGTTTCTGTTGTATCCTAATTTGGAAAACACTACTTAGGTTATGGAAGGAACTAATAGTACCAACCAGGTTTCAAAAATTTATATAAAAAATTTATATCACAACAGTAGGTATATCTATCACGGAACCTACCACAATATCATGAAAACAAGAAAATCATACTATATAGAATGGCATGATGTGTGGAATTTGAATCTGATAAAGTGAATAAAAATGATTCATGATATGAAATACCCTCATATCAATGGGTTTAAACAAAATAAATCCTACAATCATATCAATTATAACATCACAATTCAAGTGAATCACCTAACAGTTGAATCAAATCAACTGTAATAGCCAAAATCGAGAAAACATCAATTTTAATTTGAGGCAATTTGGATTTTTCTTGTACGTGGGTTAGATATGCCCAAAAATAGATCATTACCAAATCCAAATTCTTCCTAATCCCCTATCTATTATCTCAAAATAATAAACTAGAAATATAAATCCATATGATACCACTTTGTAATATCCCAGACACGGATTCTACTGAACGGTGCCCCGAGCCCGGTTAGTCATATGCCCTCAAGTGCATCTCCCTGAATGCCAGAGGTTTCCTACTGTCAGTGAGGGAATAAGGTGTGTCTATGGGGAGAATATTTCCACATTCTAGAGTGTAACATAGCTGTATAAATCATAAAAATCAAATAGATAAAGAAGTATAACAATTAGAAAATAGATAAACAGCAGGAATAGATAATAGTGCCCAAAAGGAATATCCTATACAATCATGATCATGTCATGTGTCTACAAAGCATCTAGAAGTGGTATACAGGAAATTCTATAATACATGTATCAACATACCAAAAAGATCAAAAAGTACTATCTCCAATAGCATCACGAGCCTCATCTCAGTCCCATGCTACCCTATCCTAAACATGGTACAAAGTCAAGCATCAAATTGTGGGTACTTTCCTCGGTCCCTAACTGCATCCATAAATTTTGTCTGGGTACCCAATGGTAGCCTAAATAGGGTTTTAGATACAATCCTAGTAGGTAATCACCCAAATGTCTATAACAAATCTTTTCTATGAAATATAATCTAAGCAATGTGAAATATATATCACAGGTAAGAAATAACTAAAAAATTAAAGTTCTCATGGCATGTATACTACAAATCATGTGATATTGTATAGCCATACAAGGCTCTTTACAAAAAATGGGTCAGTCTCCTATAATATGGAATCTATAAGTAAACAGAGGTAATAACCATGGGATTTCCATATACAAAACATCTCATATAACCCCTGGCCTTTACATACAACCCATAATATCTTATCAACCATGACCGAGCCATATAATTATAAAAGTCATATCAACCACGGTTTTTTCATACAACCAATCATATCACATTTTCCATAGTCGAGCCTTATAATCAAGTGTCATAACCCACATGGATGGATCCAAGGTACATAGGACCAAGGTATCCTCATCAAGTCCCAAGAGCATATCGATGGAAACTTAGTTAGGCTTGAATTTGGGTCTAAGGAGTATGTCTACTGACCATTTCCATTGTGTGCCCAACCAAACTAGATCCAAGGGGTAGAAAGGCCCAAAATATCCCACAAAATCAATACCCAATGAGAAATATCTATCCAAGGAATAAACTACCATCTTCAAGACCCTTAAGATAAACATCTATGTCATCTAATGGAATCACAATCCATGGTTACCAACCAATTCACCCACTACCATTAAATTCACATCTCATTCCAATCGTCAATTTACAAGCATTTAATTCCATTAGTATACCCACACATAACACAATTCACAATAAAATACATTTCATGAGTTTACCCATTCATTTCTACAATTTCTAAATAATACATTTAAGAAATTTTATTTCTATATAAATCATTAAACCAAAATAATCAACTAGAAAATGAGGCAAATCATCTCATATTCTACCAATTTTGTTCAATTTATTAATTAATAGGCTTCATATAACTAGGAAATCACTAAATCACCTCATGGGTGGTTAAATAAAGGCATAAGAAATGTAATTTAATAATTCACATCCCATGTTTGGCCATGGATGGGTAAACAACCTCCAAAACATCTCAAAGGAACTAAAGGGAATCCCCAATATGTTCCATTTCATTTAATTTAATTAATCAATTCATTTTTAGGGTCATACTAAAAAGGATCATGAGTGTCACAATAAAAACATGGTGAATAAAGAACAAAACCATTCAGAAGAAATATAGACCACCTACCTTAGGTCCATAGTAGAGTTCTCATCTAGTATCAGTTTCTAATTCGAATCAGATCAGAAGAAAAATAAAGAATGAACAAATAACCTAAAAATAGGGAAAATTATCTTGCACGTAAAAACTGATGTCGATACCAAGAAAAATAAAGAATGGTATAAAAGGAGTTAAGTACTCACCCGTTTAGATACAACGATACTAATTACTCTTGATTGTGAGCTTAGATGATGAAGATCTCCCAATTCCTAGCTTAGGCTTTGAAAGAGAGATCTCAATTTCCCATGGCTAATTACAGATGATAAGTGAAAATTATGTTTAATGTTATAAACTCATTAAGGGTGATTTTTTAATTTTACAAAAAATATAGGTTGCATGGTTTGTCCACACGATTGGCCAAACTATACACCAATTTTGTGTGATCTACTCTAAAAAGGGGCACTTCACAAGGTTAGCATGCATGGTTTGCCAAACCATGCATAAAATATGTCTTAGAACACTATAAAAAAACACATATGCCACCACACAGGCATGTCCCTTTATCCACGTAGTTTTTAAAATCTTGATGGCTCCTCCAACCCACCATCCAAACTCACACAATTAGCTGTAACCATGTTACCTGACCCTCATGGTTTCTACTAATCATGTGAAATGTCCTTTTAAAAAAAAAGGATTTGGGCTATAAAAAATCCACAAACACCCCCAATAAACCTATGACCTCAAAGGGTATTCTCATCAGGACATAAACAAGAATTTAAACCAAAATCAAAAGGATTTTTACCTCATAAAAAACCCAGGATCTTATAATAGGGTGTTAGGTAGATCAAGATACCTCTATGTATTCCACCAAATACCTGATGGAGGCTACCATCCAACTGGTGGTATCGATTCTGTAATTCAAAGGAATCATTTAATTTGGTATCCACTTTCTTTACATGACCTCCAATATATACTATAACTCATTACACCCTGAATAAAATAGAGGGACATATAGATACTATAAATTGAACCCCAAGGAGCCTTGTAAACATACCATGATGTATAATTACATGATAATAAAATTTTGTCAGCTAATAGTTACCTTTGTGCTCCCAATTGAGATTAAAATTGTGATCATATTGTAATCCTCTTATCTCTCCTAAAATTTATCTCTATCTCTCCTTTTCTTTCATTCTTATTGAGAGATTAGAAACCAAGATATAGTGGGTTTCTGTAAAGAAAACCTTCTCTCCTTCCATCTTCTATTAGGTTCACATAACCACTAAAGTAAGGGATTGTAGGGTTTTTTATTAAAACCATTAAAATGAAAGGGTTTATCTCACTTTTTTATTGATATAACCACTCAAAAGAAAGGGTTTTTGGGTTTCATACTAAAAACATTAAAATTAAATGTATTTTTTTGGGTTCCTTTCTACAACCATTAAAAATAATGGTATTCATGGGTTTCTTAGCTACTATTAATGTCAAGGGAATACATAAACCCTCCAAAATTTGGGATAGGAGGTATAGGGATTCATTCTTTAGTTTTATTTGAACTACTATATCAAATTTTGTTGTCCTCTATTTTAATTATGCTTACTATGGTCATTTATTCCACTAATCTTATTATAATTTTCTCTCTCCTATCTTTTCAATTCATATTTATATATTTTTCTTACTCACTTTATAAATATTTCATTCACTTGTAATATCTAATTTGAGTGCTTAATTAACTTTTTCAAGTTATCACTTAATTTTTTATTGAATAATTTATTTATTTAATCCGTAAAATTTTCATTAGTTTACCTTTTTTCAAAAGTAAATTCACCCCCTCATGTAATCATACCCAAGCCAACATAAATCATCTTTGATAATTGGATTAATCTTATCATTTGATTATTCCACTTATTTATCAACAAAGGTTAACTCCTCTTCCAAATTAAGTATTTTCTTAATTTTTATCCCAATATGGGTATTAATATCTTCATTATGTCTTTTTACATTGCACATCTCATCCTCCAATTCATTAGAAATTTTATCTAGCATGTCACTTTTCTCCTTCGTCTTGGTGTTTAGTTGAGCAATGGAGTCCTTGAGGATTATATTTTCTTATTTCAGTTTTTTTCATTAACCAATTTTTTGTGTGTGTAGTAATCTATTCTTTCTTGGCCTTTATGTTTCAAGATTATTTTGAGTAAAATACCTTCTTCTTGACACTAATTTTGAGATTCTATGCTTTTATTGAAATCCCCTCCATCTATTCATCATGGGAATCATGTTTTCCCTTATATTAGTTTCTGCTTAAATTATTCTCTTATTCAAGATCTCCAATTTATCAAATTAATTTTATAATACTTCAAACAATATATTTTGAGACTTATTAAACACTTTTAACTTTAAGTGTTCTTATTATATCCTCTGTTATAACTCCTCTAATAATTGAAAATCTTCCTCCTTTATCCTACCTGACATCTCATCATCATCAGTAGATCCAAAATCACTTGGAATATCAAAATCCTTAACTAATGATACACCATCATTAAATGAATTAATAGTTTCAAAATCAGATTAATTCATAGATTTCCTTTTAGAGTTTCTGGATTCTTCTATTTTAATCACACATTTATAAAAAAAATAAAATATTTAGAATTCTGATAGATCTATGCTTCTTCCTTATATTATTACTATTTTCCATATTATTAGAAGAATTAAATGGAAAAATATAACTCAAACATATAATCAGATATATTTATAGAAAAATAAATTCAATAAAAGGAACCTATTCTCAGATACCACTTGTTAGATCGATAAGGGATACTAATGAAAGATACCCTGAGAGGGGGTGAATTGTGGTATGGAAATTTTCCAAAATTAATCACTTTTTCTTCAAAATATCACAATCCTAAATGATCTTAATCTCACCATGAGTAGGTTCACACTTAAATTCTTCCTTAGATGATGATCTAATTTTTACCATTCTTTTTTTGGACCTTAATTAGTTTATTTAATTATAATTCACTCTCACTCACCAATTTACATTGTATAGAATATATACAATTCATGCAGACATGACACAATAATTTTTACTTGGTTCACTCATGCTAGTTTTATTTTAAGAGCATGCAATCAGTAATATAATGATGCACTAGAATCCAATAAAATCACTTTTTTTGGTGGTTTTAAGATGGGGAACTTCTAGGCATGTGGTCACTCCACTTAAAATGTTTTGGGATAGATCACTAACTCCAAAGGAACTCTCCTTTCACATGCTCTCTCTTTAGTCACTATTATACGAAAGGATTACCACGTTGGTATGAAATCCAATATAGATAGTGTCACCACTATTATAGTTTCACTAGATATATATTATTTCCTTCTTCCTCCATGGGTTCCTTCTTCATATACTAGATGTTACCTTATCCAAGAAATTATCTTCTCATGATATTTCATGGAAACTCCTCCATCTTATGAGTTGTTCAGATCTTCAGCAAGATCCAAATTGTCTTCAATTTTATTTCCAATATATAAGTAGACTCCCCTTTCCTTCTTATTCTTCTTCTTCATAATCTGATATATCAATTACCCTCATCTTTCTACCCAATGACAATATTATTTTATTCTTTTATTCTATATTGATATGATAATGGTACACACACACACTCTCTCTCTTTATGTGAGCCTAGTATTCAATATTGTTTTATTTTATACCCACCTTATGCATCGTAGCATACTCCACACTTTAAAGAGAAATGTATCTCCATAATTCCATATTTTAGGAAATTATTTTCTCTCTAATAAATAAGATACTACATGTTTCCCCTACAAATATCATTACATATCCTTGAGTGTAATGGGAAAATCTATAAAAAATATTCTTCTTTTCTTTATCTTTATAAAAAAATTATGTAAGATAATATTCTATATTTTTAATATATAAAATATTCTTCAATCTCAGTTATGAGATCCTTTTTATTTAAGCTCTCATGATTCTCAATCCAGAATTTTTAATATCTCTACATGAGATAGATTTTATATTTTAAATATGGAAACAATAAAAAAACCCCCCTTTGAAATATAAAAAATACCTGTAATTCTCTCATAAATTACAGTATTTAATTCCTCAAAAAATTATAAATCTTATTTAATTATATTTGACCATGTTATCAATGAAATATTAAGATTGATAATAATCACTTTAATCTATGTAGCTTCCGAAAACTCATTCATATTCACACAGACAACATAAATCATTTATTTTAATTCATCAATAATATAATAGCACAATACTCCTTCATTTTTAGCTTGATTATATCTTTATATAAAATATTAAGTTATTAATCATATTTTAGGATTAATAAACTACTTTTGTACAGCTCTTGATGTTCCTTTATTGAGTAATGTTATGATAATGAAAATTATGGAGTTTCCCTTGTACTTCTTCCATACTTAACAATTTTACAAATCTAATGAAACCAATGATAAACCTTATTAAATCATATAAATAACCTTATGTAAATCCATTTTCAACCTTGTGAAGTTGGGTAGAAAATGTTACAAATTTTGAAATAAACCTTATGAAGATCAGAAATCAAACTTACAAAGTTTTATTAACCTTAAAAAGTACCATTATCAACCTTACTAAGTCTTGTGAACCTTAAAATTAACCATAAAAACTATAAACAAACCATATGATATTCCATATTATAAATTATGAATATTTACATTTTCATAAAATAAACCTTTTGGTTTTTCAATGAACCTTACAATGTTGGCTTTCATACTTATAAAAATTTATTTTTTTAAAATATGACCTTCATAGGAATAAGGTGAATTCTATGCCTTTTAAAAAATATTAACCTTAGGATCATTGGTAAACCTTACAAGATTAAAAAAACCTTATCAAACTTTCCTTTTACTGAATTAATCTAGAAGACTCCAAAAAATATTCAAAGGGCATATTTATCCAAAATAGACTAAATCCTACCATTCTCATGTACTTACACATCTCCATGTGTACCCAACCTTATTTACCAAACTTTATATTTCTCACATAT
The DNA here is from genome assembly GCA_963277665.1 of Viscum album. Lineage (NCBI taxonomy): Eukaryota > Viridiplantae > Streptophyta > Magnoliopsida > Santalales > Viscaceae > Viscum > Viscum album. Next base: position 1,387,853,470 of record OY728123.1, read on the forward strand.
AAACTCTCAATGCTTTTCCATTACCATTTTCTTTATTTAAAAAAATGGTTAATAATAAATTTAATACCATCAAACACCATTGATTGAAAATTGATCCAACACAATTCAATACTTTGGTTACTAATAAAGATAACACTTAAACTTATCCATTAGGATGCAAATGGAACCCCTTATTTCTCTCATATTATTTAATATTTGGGATAACAAAGATTTAAATCCAAGTGAATTAAATTAAAAACAACTAGTTTTCCTTTAATAATGATTTCTAAAATGGTTTTATGAAAAACCAAGTATAGATTGGGTTGATTATTGAGTTTACATGTTAACATTTCTTATTTAGTAAATATTATGTTATTCTATTTTGGGTAAATGATAAATCATTTTTTTAATTGTTCTGGGTAAAATATTTAGATACTAATCATGAATCTTGATTTGATTTATTCCCACACACATAGGATTATATGGTTCAGGATCATTTCTCATGTACATTATCATGTTTTTATTTATCTATAGTGTGATTAATTATTTGGTAACTGAGTTGGATAAATTGTAATTTAAAGGGGTATATTATTCATGAATATAATGGTTACTAGGTGCACCTTTTAGTGTTAAATAGGTTGATTTAATGGGATGGGATCACAATGCCCTGGCTTTATTTTACTAAGTTCCACTATCCCTAAGTAAGAAGGTCATCTCATTTGTCTCGAATCTATTATACATAATTATATTCCCCCTAAATGGGATGATTGGTTCACCATGAATTCAATTATGGTTCGTCACAGATTCTGGGATAATCTTAAATTATGTTAGATAGGTTTAAACCCTCTGGTTATAGGAAGTTATTTATTTAGAACAAAAATATTATGCTTTAAAGTAGGATAAGCATGTTTTTTATATATTTATATATACAAGATTTTTTTACCTATATACACTTGAGTTTATGATATGTAGTTATGGGAAATTGGTGAGAAACTATTGGGTATATCACACATTCACCCTGCATGAGCCCCTCTTAAGACAGGTGTATACCCATTTATAGGTGACTCGAATAAAGGTAAAGTGCTTGTACATGATTGTTAGTTTTACGTGGAGTCTATAGCATGGATGGTATTTTTTTACATTCTAGAGGGAGTGTGAAGTGGATGTATATGGGAATCCCTTGGAATTAAATATAGGATATTTCACTTTATAGGTCTAAATTTGGGTTTATAGGATTTCTTTGGATTTCAAACCACTTATATATATCCTTTTTATTTAGTTTCACCTATTTATTTGATGTTTACTTGATTTTTTATGGTGTTTTGGGATAGATAGTTGTATGTTTATATAATTTCATGCATATTGTATCTTTATCTTTATTTTTGATGATTCCTCTATTAACCAATTATGTACTGGAGTCCATAAGGGTTGTTTAGTCATATCATTTTATGCATGGGCCCCATTGAGCTTAAATAATTATACCAAGGTTGAAAAACATATCCCACATATATTGATCTCATCCCCCAAGAATTATTCCAACCTCTAGAAATCATAAGGAAAACCTAAGGTATTATGGATACCCAGCTTGGTACCTTTTGAGTAATCAGGTCACAATAATTATAGGAATCAGCTTAATTGGTAGAGTAGTTATTCCCTTTGATTACTAAATAATAAAAACTTCTATTACTAATTAATTCTTTTCACTAAGAATTGGTCGACTTGATCATTCATCCAATAAAATTTTATCATGATTTTTAGATTGATTCATATATTTATTTCCCTATAGTTACCATCTTAAGGATCAAACTTATGGATATCCTTTGTTCTCTTCTTTGGTTTGATTAATGACATTATCCATTATTAATAAAAATATTATTATCTCTTTATATGAATATGTTTTATGTGGTTGCATCCGAATTGATGCCTTATATTCTTGATTCCTTTACAACAATATAAAACTTATACACCTTGAATTAACTATTGATAACCTATAATAGTATAAAAATGTATCATCATAGAAATTTGATCCATTCAAACATTGAAATATTTATGGATTTTATAGGTTATGATTTGAAATATTTGATTCAATGATAAAAATATTTTATCATCCAATTATCTCTTATGACATGTTCTCTCAGATGAGGATAGATGGGATTATACATAACATATGATTTGTCACGATAGGCTAATAAGATCTTGTTAAATAAAAGACAAGGAGGTTTTATTTCCTTCTAGAAATGTGATCTTTGATGGGTATAGGAAGGCTATATATATGAAAAATATTTTATCACTGTATACTAAGGTTAGTATATTAGATTATTAAAATATGAGTGACTCAAGATAAAGGAAATCATGAATGAGGTTTGTAGTGAATTAAAATATGTTCAATAAGGTTTATATACCCTTTAAATTACATTATTTTTTTTCTTATACAAATTATCTAAACCAATATAGGTGGATAATAGCAAATGATTTATCTTTTTCCTATATCTATAGATCTAGAAATCATATATTGACTTTTTATTGGGAAAAATATAAAGATTAATTGTATTTTTCCTTTTTTTAGGCTCTTAGTTTTTCCTAAAACATGATAAGTAAAGGATGAGTGATCAATGACATTATTTTCTCTCAGGTAACCCTTTTCAGCCCTTCAACCTGATGAGACTCATGTCTTTTCTTTGTAATTTTAAGGTCTTGTGATTTATATAAGTATCAATTGTCCGGAATTTAAGTTAGTAATGATTTAACTAAAGGATATATACTATTTTAAGGTCCTATATATTGAACCATAATGGGATTTCTTATTAAGTTTCATTATAACTAACCTGAAAAGAATTGGAAATTAAATGTTAATGCAAGAAACTATGATACAACACAAGGATTAAGAACCCATATAGAAGCCCTTTATTTTTGAATGAATTTAAATTTTATCAGATCTATAGACCTAGAGATAATTACTTGACTTTTACAGGATTAAAATATGAATTATTATATTTTTGTGTCTTTTTTATTCTCTATCTTTTACCAATTCCCTGATGAGGAAAATCCAAGTGAGAAAAGAATTAACTTTTACTCAGGTATCCTTTTTTAGGTTTTCAACCATATGGGTCTTCTATAATTTTTTTTATTGATTATAGTTTTTATATTATGTAACCAAGACCATGATTAGGTTTCTAAAGTTTATTTTCATGTATTTTAGTCTAAAATGAGGTTCCACACTTAGAAATTTGGGAAAATTGACCTAATATAAACGATGAACCTAAATACTGTATAAGAAACCTAAATGTGGAATATAAATGTAGTTAACTTTTGTACTTTATAAAACATATTGGATCCCTAAAGTTTAAGTTCACACAACTTTGAAGAAATTATAAAGTTAGTTTAATGTTTTAGGACTCAAATTAAAAAATTATTACTTATCTAACGTAATCATTACTAAAATGACATGAATAGAGAATAATACATCAGTATAAGAAACTTTGGTGTCTTCACCACAAAGTGCTTCAAATGTTTTCTCACACATTTTAAACAAAAGTAAAGATCTGCATTTACGGTCATAGGGATTAGACCAAAAATGGATTTCATTTATTTGGTAAAAGGGAAGAAATTAACCAACATGAATTAAATTTATATTGATATTAACAACTATAAAAGGGGAATTTTTTATTTGGATTAGGTGATGGGTTTATTTTAGTAATGTACAAACCAAATGATGGTATGAGGTTCAAGAATATTTCAAATTTTATAAACATATGGGTGCTTGGGGATGTAAATCATATATTGATGTATTTTAATTAAATATATGTAAATGATATCAAATATGCTAGGACTATTGGTAACCAAATTTTAATGATAGATATGTTACCATACTGTTATATAGATATACTGAAGAAGACCGATTACCATGTTTGAATGATGGGTTTCTCTATAATATTTTCTAAGAATATATGTTTAGTGAGTTTTTTTCATAGGAAAAATATATTCCTTTAGATAGGTATAGGAAGTTTGTGTGTGTGGAATAAATGGGTCCATTTGTACTAGATATACTTATTACCAATATCCATGAAAGGTTGGTGGTAATTCAAATAATCAAGATATGATGTATAGTATATGGAAGATAAGTTTTTAAAGATAGTTAGAATTTTATAACTCAATGCCAATCAAATTGAGTTGACATGAGAGGAAGGAATGGTCATGGATGGAAAGTTACTATTGAGAATAATATAGGAGATCCAAGTATAATTATATATTATATAGAAAGAATCTACATGCAGTTTCTTAAAAGGGGGATATTTTAACCTAGAATAAGGCTAATGGAGAAAGCTCAGAGTGAATTGGAAGACCCAAAAACATTGATGGTATGAGTAGTGGAGATAAAGGAATCAAAGAGATTTTTGTGGTTATGCCTATAATAGGATATTTTTCTCCACTATATGTGTAATTATATTTCACATTCAGTATAGAAAATTCTATGTGAATTGGAAAACCCTATACTAGGAGGGTATGGATGGGATATGGGGTGAGGGGTAATTTTATAACTATGTCCAATATAAGGGGCCTAGATGTCACTAGATTCCATATAGGATCAGCAATCAAGGTATGCATAGTTATTAAGAAATAATAAACTTAATAAACATATCAACTCAGTGGAAGGAACCTACTATGAATTAGTGTGGTCAAACATTTGGGTGGAGAAACAAAATGAGGTGGAATAATATGGTTAGGCCTGAGATGGGATAGGTGGGAAACACTAAATATCCTCTAATAACAAGAATCAATCTACACATAGTTATTATAAAGGGGATTTTATTCCCTAGTGTTTGTTTTATATATAAAATACAACATGAATTGGAAAACTATACACTTATAGGTTTTAAATAATAGAGGAAATTGAATAAAAATGAAGCTTATAGTTAGGTCCATGATAAGTTATATGATAATTATTTTATATCCTTTGGGTACATGAATCATTCCATATATAGTTTTGAAATAATATTTAGTGTGGTTCTAATTAAGGAAACCTATTTTATATTAATGGTATCATAGACACAAATTTGGTTGAAGTTAAAGTAAATTAGTGGGTAAATGTTAATGAAATACCTCCATGAAGATCTTGATCATTCACAAGTAGAATAATTGGATTTTTAATTTACCATCATGATGTGAAAGTAAAATTATAAGCAATTTAAGGGTCTTGTAATAAGGACTGGTCCTTATAGTTTATGGTCCTAGAGGATTGAACACTCCTATAAATTTAGGGTCATACAAGATGGACCATATTTCATGTAGTTTAATTCAATGTGAATAAGACTATACACCTTATGGTTTAAGGTCATGCAGTAATTATAAAACATCATGTTATTATGGGATGTGAACTAGATAGGAAATTTAAATTTTTTTTCTAAGTGAATGTGAAGGTAAATATGGTAATTCCCAAAAGAAAAACACCTTATAATATTTTTTTATTATTTAATTGAAATCAGGATGGTACGTTTAGCTATAGGATAAAATTTAGTGAAATTCTAAGCTGGGTGTATTTAAAAAAAAGTAATATTTATTAAATAAATAATAATTATTCTTACATGTGAAAATGATTATATCTTCTCAAAAAAGGACTCGGAAATGAAATTTTGACTTCACTAATGTGTTTATAATTTGTGGTTTTACCTAGGAGGGTTATAAATTTTATGTAGTATCTGGGTCCCAAATCAGTTTTTTAAATGAGTGTCTAATTTAATTTAATTTAATTTTTTTACTTTTTATCTCCCCCTGCCCCTATTATCTACCTCACTCTTGATGGGTAGGGATTCATCCCCCACATGTTTTCAACTGAAATAACAAGAGATGAGGGACTGGGAGGTCCAATAGGATTCATCCAAGGTGTTGATCAAAGAAAAATCGAGATTTAATGACTATAGAGCATAGATCTGAGCTTTGAGATTCAACATTTTATCCACAATATAGGATATTGTTATATATTTTATTACTCATTTTATTCATATTTTATAAATTTTATGATGATATATGGATTGTTTTGTATGGTTTAAAGACTGTAGTGGGGTTATTTGTGGTGAAACAAGGGTTTCATGTGATTCGCATGTGTTTGTTTCAGAAAACCCAATCACATGATGTTTACTTTAATAACACACTCTATATAGTTATTTGGTGTGATGAAGATGGAAGATGATGGTTACATGGATTTTAGTCCATAATGACATGCTCTTTAGGTCCTTCAGTACATGAATCTGGGTGTCGTTAAGTACACAACCATTCACCCCATGTGATATTCATGACATCTAGTTGTATATGTTCAGGAACCTCATGTGAGGTAAATATAATTTAAGAGTAAATATCCATGTAGGTTTATATGAGAAAGAATGATCCAAGGTATATGGGTTGGTACCCAGTATGGATTACACATTGTGTATACCTTGAGACACACCATGTAGTTGGGTAATACACATCGAGTTGGGAAAACATACTTTCCCAGAGTAGTTCATTGAGATTATACACTATTTACATTGAGGTACATGCCATGTAATATTCCTTTAAAAAATATTTTCATATTTTATTTCCATGGAGACTAAATTGGAAAATTGAGTAGTCTATTCCAAGTGATTTTTGTATAGAATTTAATGGAAATTCTCATATCTCTAATAATATCCATTATTAATATGAAAAATACTAATGAGACACGAAAAATAATATTTTTCTCTGGGTATTATAATGAGAATTATCCAAAGGGAGATAGGGAATGAGACGTAGGTGAGGGTTTTGAGAATGATTTTATGACCAATCATGGGATTTTTAATTTCTATGGTGTGAAGTAGCTTGAAGAGGTTATAGGGTAGTTGAACCAAGTTATGGTATGAGAAATGGAATGAGATCTTAGATATAGTCTTTAAGGCTTAACTCATATAGATCTTATAGGATGAGATAACACCTAGGGTGTTAGATAAGGATTTGTGTCTATGTATAGAGGCTATCAAGGGTCTAGAGGATCCTGATGGATGATCATGTGGGAGAGATAATAATTTTAGAGGGTTAAGATTGATAATCTTGTCTAACAAAGATGGTATTGAGGGTAATAACATGATGGGATAGATGGATGTTGGGGAATCCCTTGAGATGTGAGGCTAGGTCTGAGTGACTAGAACCCTAGTGATGAGATGGTGGAATTTTGGGCAGATTGTGATTCCCTTTTGTATGTGTGTTATATGAAAGTCCCCTGAGATAGTTCCCACGATCATAGATAATTATATGATATATTATTTGGTGGATCTTGGACATCAATTATTATATGAGATGTTATTAGGTGGATGTTGTCCCCTGATAATTATATGAGGTATTACTAAGTAGATATTATCCCTTGATGATTATATGCTATATTATTTGGTGGATTCTATCCCCTAATGATTATATAAGATATTACCATGTAGATGTTGGCCCTTGAAGTGATTATATGAAATATTACAAGGTGGGACACACTTCCCTCTGACTATTTTTCATGAGATTATCTGGGTGTGATACTTTTTTCCCAAGTAATCATTTATATAATATTCTGGGTGGAGATGCTCTTCCCCTTGATAGATTTTTATGACATGGTCTGGGTGAGCCTCTTTTGTCCCAAGTGATTGTTTATTTGATATTTTGGGTGGGGCCACTCTTCCCACTGACTTATTTTAATGAGATTGTTCGAGTGGGTTGTTTTTCAACCGAGTGATCATTTATACGAGATTAGGTGTGGGACCTCTCTTCCCCCTGAATTCATTATTCCTGAGATTCTATGGTGATCCACTTTTTCCCTTAAGATATATATATATGAGATGATCCAATTGGTCCACTTTTTCCTTGAATTATCATATATACATATCTATTTATATTCATGATATTTTGAGGTGGTCCAAGTATCCTACCCCCCCCAACATTTATATAACATTCTCAGAGAAATATGGTACTAGACAAAGAAGATATGATCAATCTCATATGTCATTTTATTACATGAGGATTGATGGTGATTTATTTATTTACTTTATTCAAGTTATTATTCGAATAGGTTGGGAATATCACATGTAAATTGATTTATTTATAATATCAATTGTTAGGAAGATCATTGGGGATGGTGTCCAAAGAATTTATTTCTCACTCCCTACATGAGAACTCTGGTGCATGTACAGACCTTATCTTTAATTTCAGGTAGAGTATTGTATGTGTCATGGATAGGGAAAATGGATAGTATTAGATGATTTGGATATATTAGCTCAATAGGGATTTGGATAATATGATTGAGGGATGACTCATAGATGGAAATAGATATTCTTGTATAATTTATTTATTTATTTATCTATATATGTGATTGTACCAGTGGGTGATTGGCTTGTTTATACTTTTATGGTTTCATTTAATTTTGATATAGCATGATTTTCACTATTATAAAACCCGCCTATAGAAGCTCTGACATTTATCAGTGCTCGAAAAATTCGATGATAAAGTCCATCTTTATCAGCGCTAAAATAAGCTCTGATAAAATAATCCCTTTATCAACACTTCTTTTTTAGCACTGGTAAAAGGTAACATTTATCTGTGCTTTATTTTAGCGCTGATAAAGGAAACCTATATCAATAATTTATTTATGGCACTGATAAAAGTTATCCTTTATCAGTGCTTCTTTACTACTGATAAAATTTTTCATTCAACAGTTCCTTTTTAGTGCTGATAAATGTTCAAAATAAAATGAAAAATTAAATAAAAAAATAAAATGAGTAAATTAAGAAAAATATGAAACATTTTATTAAATAAATAATTATTAATAAAAATTAATAGATTTAATATACATATATATAGATTATAAATATTAACAAACAGTATATATTAAATATAGATATATAAAATGAATAAGTATAATATATATAAAATATTAATTGAAGACATACTAATGTCTTATTCATTTGTAATGTTGTTTTATTTTCAATTTAACCTATATTAAACATCATGTGTTGCATTTATTTTACACACACACACACACACACACATATATATATATATATAGTTAGGGTATTCATTTTTTATGTTTTTTTATTTTTTATTTTATTTTTAAATTTGATCATTTTTATTATTTATTTATATTTATTTATTTACTATGTTTTAGTATTTTCAATGTGTATTCATTCACTTCAATATATATATATATATATATCCATGTTTTTTAATAACTTATTTTTTATTAATAAAACTTATCTATTTTTTCAATATCTTTAAAGTGTACTCATTTTGAATTATTCAATTTCACCCATTTTTAAAATGCATGTATTTAAGATTATATATCCATTAATAATGATAAAAATATATTTATAAATAAATATTTATAAAAAATATATCCATAAATTTATATTTACTATATTAATAATTATTATAAATAAATAATTATTATTTTTAAATAAGTGTTTATATAATTATAAATAAATAATTATATATATTTAAATACGTATAATTTTTTAATAATGTTATTTAAATAATTGTAATTAAAAAACATTTAAAATAACTTTTGTAGCACTAATAAAGATCAATATTTATCAGTGCTAATAACACGCTATTAAAAGACATATTTATCAGTACTGAAAAATTATCGCTGATAAATATGTCATTTATCAGCGCCTTTTTAGCACTGATAAAGATCAATATATATCAATGCTAAAAAACCACTGATAAATACTTATTTTATCAGTGATTATAAATTTAGCACTGATTAAAGGGATATTTATCAGCGCTTTTGTGAAAGCACTGATAAAAGTGTCCCAATCTATTTAAAAAAACCTTGACCGTGACTTAGTCACTCGAGATTCTCAAGCTCTCATGGAACTCATCGGTTGTCGATGCGACTCTTCTACATTCCCTCGAATTAATCAAGTCTAGAATCCATTGTATGTTATTTCTTATTCTTCCTCTATTGTTGTTTGATGTATTGGTTCTGTGTTTTGTGTTTTTTCATAGTTCTTAAACATGAAGAACCCTACATCTCTTTTCATCACTACTGAAAGACAATGAGTGTGGTTCTATTTCTTCTTCTCATTTTATATGAATTTTAGTGTCTATCCCATTTCTCCCTAGATACACACATAAATGGTTTACTCTACTCTCAACATTAATAAGTAGACTTCTCATCCCCTCTCAGTTTTCTCCTCATTTAAATAATATAGGGTTCCAAAATATAGGTAGTTTCTAAAAGTTAATTCATCTTATTTACTAGATTATAGATTCAAATTGATTAATTATGATGGTTTTTAATTATTAGGGGATTCCAAGTTGTGGTTTTCATTTATGGGTGATGAACATATAGAGACCAAGGTAAGTTTAAAAATCATTAAAACATGTTTTGTGGATTTTATTTATTCATGTAAATTTTTAAACCGTGAAATGGGTTATTTATATTTATGATTTTTATGAATAAGTATTTATTGAATTAAAAAAATATTGAATTAATTAGTCACATTCAAAAAATAATTTTAGTGATGCATGTTGTGAGAGTTTTGTTTTTTTAATTAATTCCTGATTATTATTAAACTTTAACCAGTCATGGCGTATGATTTAAGTTTCATCATAGAATATGATTGAGTTTTAGGGATAACTCCCTCTAATATTATATTCTAAAATAGATAATATCATTATTAGTCATCAATTAAGAAGTTCTTAGAGGTAATTGAAGATATACTTCAAGCTATGTGGTATAATTTTCAATGACAGGAAGCATTTATGGTTCCTCTCTAAGATTTTATGGTAATATATCATAATAATAAAGTTAGGATTTCATTTAATATATTCATTTCATTTATAAGAGTACAAAAAATTCAAGATCAATATTGATCATAGGTTAAAAAATTCACTCTTTAAAGGGATGAATGTTATTGGAGGGATCTTATAGTGGATTAAAAAATATCCAAAATTGGAAGGTGAGGAATCCTTGAGTAGACAAAAGTGATGTCCAATGTAGGTGGGGTGAGATTCATTTCTGCAAGACCATTAGAGTGGAGTTATTACAATTCCTCTTCAATAGAGGAGAGTTTTTGAGTGATCCTATTAGTGTAGGTTCCTAGGACACATTAATCCTTAGATGCTTGATTGTCTTCTATCTCTTGAGGATGGATTGGACTCCCTCTTTCAAACTAGCTTTCCTCCCATCATTATTATCCAAAGTTCATTGACGACATACCTATCGAATAGTGATGGAAGGAATGCTAGTTTGAAAGAGGGAATGAGTAGCCTCAAATCCATCACTAAGAGATAAAATACATTCAAGCATCTAAGGAAGAATTAAATAAGTATATTGAAGGTTAGTTATACTTTAGTATTGATATATTATATCTCTATTCAAAATAGAAAAACTTTTCATGAAATATGGATGAGATCGTGGAATTTTATTCATGGAGTATATTGCATTGTTATTATTTAAGAGAAAGTAAATGTTTGACTACTCATGCAGAACATTTATGCTAAACATAATGATGTTTCCAATCCCGAGCAAGAACAAATTTTTTATGATGAAACTGTGAAATTATTAGGGGATCAACAACATGTTGATAAAAAAAGTAAAAAATAAGAATGATGCAACATCATAGTTTTGAATAAAATTATCTAGGAAATAATTTGAGGTAAAAAATTTGAGGTTGGTTGGAATCAACGTGGCCAACCTATTGACCCCAAAAAGTCAACATTCATCAGTTATATTAGGGTCACAACAAGGATGAATGTTCCGATTGATATTGAATCATGGCGCCACATCCAACTTCTAATGAAGGAAATCTTTTGGAAATATATAATGGTAATGTTAAAATATACATTCTATATTTTAATGAAAAATTATATAATGAAATGTTGATTTAGGTTTCATTATTCCTTTCAGAATTCATTTATTTTAGAAGATTACTATAAAAAATTTGTCTTAATGGCTACTCTAAAAGCACATAGAGGCTTATGAACTCTTCTGATGAAGTTAAATCTTAGGGATGCTAAGGGGAAAATTAATCCCCACCCACCGATTTGTTATGAACACATTATAAAGTAGGAAACATGGACTACTTTTAGTAATCATCACAATGACAAATCATTTCAGTTTCATTGTGGTCAATAATATATTATTTGAAATTATTTATTTGATCCAACTTGATTCAAAATTATTAATTTATGAAACAAAAAAAGAGTGCTAAAAATAAAGAACGTGCATCAAAACCAGAATACCTTTATCACAGAGTCGTGTTCTATGAAACAACATGTGCTATTTTTTTATATACAGATTGATGAATCAAAATCTAAATCCACTTCTATCCCATTTTATATTCTATGGAAGGAGGCTCTTGAAAATAATGATGGTTTATTAGTTAATAAAGAAAAGAATAAGTATGGGATGCATGTGTAAGAATGACATAATTTTAATTTGTTATTATTTATAAAAAATTATATAAAATAAATACTTTCATATTTTTTTATATGGTTTAGACATAAATATTAGCAATAGTCATACTAGAAGAAAAGTGACTTTTAGTAGATTTGAAGCGGGCTGAAAAATATGGTCGTGCTAGAGGATTAGGTTTTGGAGTCTCTCCTTGAACATATTTAGAGAAGATAAAATCACATAAAGATAAATATAATATAATGAGATGAATGCAGACACAAATAGACTCACTAAAAGATATTATTTTGTGGTCTGGTTTGGCAGACCAATGTATAAGAAAAGATCAAAGTGAACCTCTGATAGAGAAAAGATCCACACATGATCCAATTGATATCATCATCTTTGAGGCTAGTCATTCCCCCCAAACCTTACGAGGGTTAATAAAGTTTTTCATTAATGTTTCTCCTAAATTTGAATCAAACAACTTCCGATAAATTTATAGTACTAAAATTCTGCATGGTGTAGTTTTATGTGATATTTATCTATCAACACCTACATACCACCATGTTAGGAGGGGTACAATGTATGATATCCCAGGATACAAACTACACAATCAACCCCTCCCAAAAGATCACATGAGAGTGGGGATTGAGGTAGATTATGAGATGACTACTGAGTTTCATATTCCACTTGATGATCCAAATATTAAAAGGGTCCAAGCTTCTATTGGATCTTTCATATCATAGACATCTAATATTATAAATATACATGAGATATGTCTTTAACAAAAATTTTCATATGTAAAACATGTAATAGTTGATTATTAAAGGTCTGAAGTGAGGTATGATATTACAAATGGATAAAGCGGTGGAGAAACGAAAGGCCGAATCAAGAAAATATTCTGAATCAGTCAAGAAAACAAAATGAACTTCTGAGAGTACCTTCTCTCCACCAGTTCTAGATGAACATTTATTAATATAAAAACTTCATGAAGAGACCACATTTAAAGATAAAACTATATCTTATATTCACTATGAAGAAAAAATATTTGGAGTTTCCATTATGGATAGAATTGGTCTCGAGACTCTAAATGAGATTATCAAGCATGAATGGATAGGCATCTCAGTTACGAATACACACATAAGGTACATTTTCATAATATGTCTATCCAAATAGTGAGATAAATATGTTTATTAAAATTAATAAGTATTCATATTTTGTATCGGAATTTATATTACAACTATATAAAGGGAAGATCACCTGAAGCACGATTTGGATTCATTAATCCAAATATCATTTCTACAATAAAAATTACTTTGGATAATGGAGAAATAGATTAGAAAAGAGACAAGTCGCTCCAAGAGTTTAATAAAAAAGTATTAGATGATAGACTATTTTTTATGCCTACAAAGCAAGGTTAAAACTCTTTGATCTAATCACATTAAATATATTTTTAATTTATTTATTACTTATATATTTTTGTTTTTTTAGGAAGAACTGGATACTGATAGTAGTCAACATAGACACCCCGTCTATTTATTTTTTGGATTCAATGCAAGGACTTCCAACAAAATGACCACACATGATGTGTATTGTGAATATGTAATACACTAAAATCAACTTTTTTTAGATAAAATTCAAATTATATGTCCATTATGTGTTCTAACAAGGTTTTTTTTATGATAGGGTGGTATCTAAATACAGGCTAAATCATGGAATGAGTCTGGCGTCTGAAAAGCTAAAGCCTATGGATTACTACAAATGGAAACAAATTAAGGTATATATATAAATATTCAACTATAAAAACATTTCAAAACAATTTAATTATTTTGGTCAATGTTTCTACAGTGTTTGAAACAAGATAATGAAATTGATTGTGGATATTGTGTTTGAAAATTTATTAGAGAAATCATACATCATGAAAAAACTAGCATCCCCCTATAGGTAATTTCTAAAGTTAATTAAAATTTCATTGAATATATTTCATAATAATTTGTTTGTTTATATTTTCTCATTACTATCAAGATTTCTAGAAAATGATTTATTAAAAAGAAAAAATCAATTTGTTTAGAGATGATTTGGCAGTGTAATTTTTGTTAGAATGTATGTCGACAACAAATTTAGGTGATTAAATGTTATTTTTGTGATCTAGTATGAGTTATCACCATCAAAAAATATTTGGGGTGTAAATCCTTAATTTCAGAATGCTTATATATTATTCTTGATCTCTTTGTCAATTAGAAGATTAATGGAGAAAATCAATTTGTTTAGAAGCACTAACGTGAAAAAATAAAATTTTTGTAAAAACATATAGGAGGAGGTGGAGGTGGAGGTGGAGGTGGAGGTGAAGGCAGAGGAAAAGTTGGAGTCAGAGACCAATGTGGAGGAGGAGGTAGAGGCGAAGACTGAGGTGGAGGAGGATAAGAAGCGCAGGCTTGAAAACAATAAATTTTTTGGGAAATGAATTAAAATAAGGATCACACCACTATTGTGTTTGAGAACAATTATTTAAAATTATAAACAATACTTTTCACTTAAGATAAGATCCATTGGGCGTCTTTCCAGTTTAAAATGGAATTTTAGTAAAAAAACACACGTGGTGTACTAAAAACTAGGAAAATGAATTATAATTGTTTTGATACTTTAGGAAAACAATCCATGAGTCATTTGGGATGTGTATCATTCATCCACACCTCAATTCGATGCACGGTGTGACCGGTATGACTCCAGGTGTGTCTTTTTATTCAAAACTGACATTAATTGTAATAAAAAAATAACTGACATACTAAAAACCAATAAAATGCATCTTTATTGTTTTTATACTTTAAGAAAATGATCTATGAGTCATTTGGGATGTTTATAATTCAGTATCAGCTCAATACGATGCATGGTGTGACTGGTATGACTCCAAGAGCATCTTTTTTATTAAAAACTGACAATAATTTTAATCAAAAAAATAACTAACATACTCAAAACTAAGAAAGTGCATTAATATTGTTTTAATACTTTAGGAAAACGATCCATACATCATTTTTGATGTGTAGGGATCATCCTCACATCAATCCAACTCATGGTGTGACTGGTATGACTCCAAGTGCATCTTTTTATTCAAAATTGACATTAATTTTATTCAAAAAAACAAGTGACATAATCAAAATAAAGAAAATTCATTCTGATTATTTTTATACTTTAGTAAAATGATGCATGAGTCATTTGGGATGTGTGTAATTTAGCCGCATATCAATCCAACGCACAGTGTGACCAGGATGACTCTAAGTGTGCCTTTTTATTCAAAATTGACATTTATTTTAATCAAAAAAAGAAACTAACATACTCAACACCAAGAAAATGCATTCATGTTGTTTTTTTAATTTAGGAAAATGATCCATGATTCATTTGGAAAATTTATCAATCAGACTCACCACAATATGATGCATTGTGTGACATATACGACTCCAAGTGGGTCTTTTTTATTCAAAACTAACATTAATGTTAATAAAAAACAACCGACATACTCAAAACTGATAAAATTCATTAATATTGTTTTGGTACATTAGGAAAATGATCCATAGGTAATTTTTGATGTGTATGGATCATCCTCACCTCAATACGACACACGATGTGACTAGTATGACTCCAAGGGCATCTTTTTATTCAAAATTGACATTAATTTTAATAAAAAAACAACTGAAATACTCAAAACTGATCACATGCATTCAAATTGTTTTGATACTTTAGGAAAATGATAAATCATTCATTTGGGATTTTTGGCATTCAGCCTCACCTCAATCCAATGCATGGTGTGATAGGTATAACTCAAAGTACGTCTTTTTTATTCAAAATTGACATTCATTTTTATAAAAAAACAACTGATATAATCAAAACTAAGAAAACACATTAATATTGTTATGTTACTTTATAAAAAATATCCATACATCATTTTTTATGTATACGGATAATACGCACCTCAATCTAATGCACGGTTTGATCGTTATGATTCCAAGTGCGTCTTTTTATTCAAAATTGACATTAATGTTAATAAAAAAACTCACATACTCAAAACTGAGAAAACACATTACAATTATTTTGATACTTTAGAAAAAAGATTCATGAGTCATTTGGGACATTTATCATTCATCTTCACCTCAATATGACACACAGTGTGACTGGTATAACTCCAAGTTCGTCTTTTTTATTCAAAACAGACATTCATTTTAATCAAAAGATCAACTAACGTACTCAAAAATGAGAAAAAAAATTCATATTATTTTGTTAAATTATGAAAAAAATCCATACATAATTTTTGATGTTTATGGATCAGTCGAACCTCAATATGATGCACGTTTTGACCGGTATGACTCCAAGTGCATCTTTTTATTCCAAACTGACATTAATTTTAATCAAAAAACTAACTAACATACTCAAAACTGAGAAAAAAATTCTGATTATATTGATACTTTAGGAAAATGATACATGAGTCATTTGGGACGTGTATCATTCATCTTCACCTCAATTTGATGCACAGTCTGACTGGTACACTACTGCAAATATGGCCTTTAAAAGAGAAAGAAAAGTCTATTTATAGCACTAAAACAAGCACTATTAATCAAGGCGCTAATAAAAGGGGGTCCCTTTTATCAGCGCTAAAAAAGAGCTGATAGAGACTCCTTTTATCAATGATAAAAAAAAGTACTGATAAAAGGTGTCTTTTATCAGCGCTAAAAAAAGCGTTGTTAAATGGGTCCATTATCAATGTTTTTTAGCACTGATAAAAGTTACAAAAACTTTGAAAAATAATAATAAAATATATTTCTGCAATTTGGGGAGGGTCATTCAATAGCGCTTGAAGCCCCCCCCTTTAACAGTGCCCCCATACCACATGCCCCAGCAGTCACCCCACCCACCCTTTAACAGCGCCCCACCAACCCTTGAACAACGCCCCACCAACCCTTTAACAGTGTTTGCTACAATTCTACCCGCCCGCACGACCTGCTTCCCCCTGGATTTGAACCCGAGACCTCGTGTCTGTGAACCTAAACCTTTACCACTTCACCATATTGTTTTCCACTCCATTTAATAATATATCTATTTATTTAGATATATATTGTAATATTTACTCGTATATTAATATATATTTATATTAACATATATATTTATATTAATATATATATTTAGTTATATTAATATTTATATATATGTATATTAATATATATTTATACGTATATAGTTATATTTGTATATTTAAATATTCATTAGTATATTAATATATATTTATATCTATTTATTTATATATATTTATATTTTTTCTGTATATCTATATGTATATTAATATATATTTATAAGATCTGTTTTAAATACATTTATAAAAAATTCATTTTTGTTTGTGTTTATAACTAAATAAATACATATATACAACACACACACACACATCTATATATTATATGTGTATCTGTAAGTATAGTTATACATATTTATATATATTTACAAATATTATATATTAATATGTATATACATATGTTTAGAATATATAGACAATATATATCATTTTGTCAATATAGATGCATGCAATATATATATATATAGACACGTACACATTATATAGGTATATAAATATTCATATATTTGTATTTTAAATAAAATGGATATTGGTTCTTCATTTAGATAAGGATTATATATTGAGAAATATATTTTAAATGTAAATTTGTTTAATTATTTATTTATAAAATTTAATTTTTACATGAGAATATATAAAAAATGTATATATTGTTATATATTTGATTATAAATAATAGTACATTATGAAAAATGATAAAATTTCAAAGCCCTAATATGAATATCAATGTAATACCTTGAAATAAATGCATTCCCCCACTGAAAAAGGGAAAAAATACCCCCTTAAATGAGGCTGAAATTCCATCGAATGTTAAAAAAAATTGGGTATTCGAACAGAACAATCATTTTAGAGGCCTTCTGTGCCTTTTTGGCCTTGAAAAATGCGACAGAATGTCCCCTTAGATTATTAGTGTGTATAGATTGTCACAAGATTCGATTTTATATGTTGTAGAGCTCAAACGGACACCTGGATCAAAAGTTATGGTTGTTTGAGTTTTGAATTACATTTTCAACTTATTTTAGATCTTTTGTTAATTTTTTGTTTTTTTGTGTCTTCAAATTATTGTTAAATTATTATTAGTCGATGATAATTAGAAAATTATTAATTAATAATTTTTTAAGATATTTTATAAGTCATTTTTACTACATATCTTATATGTTAAGTGCAAATTTTTATTTATACTTATCAAAAACATATTTAAAAAATATATATTATATTTATATTAATATAAATATACTTATATATTTATATATAAATATATTATTTTTTATGAAATATTTTTTTTTGATATATACACTTTATCAGTGCTAGGAAAAAAGTGTTGATAAAGCCCCATATCAGCACTACTAAAAAAAGCACTGATAAATGGTGGCCCTTAAACAGCATTAAAAAAAATCGCTGATAAAGGGGGTTCCTTTATCAGCACTAAAAAAATCACTGGTAAAGGGGCACTTTTAACAGTTCTTTTTTAGTGTTGTTAAAAGTAACCTTTATCAGTGCTTTTTTTAGCACTGATAAAGTCACCCCCTCTATCAGCAACTTTTTTTAGTGCTATTAAAGGGTGGTGTTGCGGAAACCCATTTTTGTGGTATTGGTATGAATCCAATTGTGTATTTTTTATTAAAAACTGAAATTAAAGTTAATAAAAAAAATAACTTTCATACTCAAAACTGATAAAAAACATTCATATCATTTTGGTACTTTGGGAAAATGATCTATATGTCATTTGTGATGTGTATGGATCAGTTGTACCTCAATATGATGCACGGTGTGACCGGTTTGATACCAAGGGCTTCTTTTTTATTCAAAAGTGACATTTATTTTAATAAAAAAACTTACATAATCTATAATAGTGTTTTAGTTTTCTTGTATTTGTGTCAGAAGTTTTATTTCATTTAAATTCAGTATTTTTATCTTATTTTGGTAATTTTTTGTTGCTTCTAATGATGCAGTGTTTTGCAGCACACTGCACTTTTTTTTGGTGATGCAGCATGCTACTACATCACACTGCATTTTCACCTTTATCATTTCTATTAACTATGCTGATAAAGGTCTCCTTTATCGGTGCTTAGAAATGCATTGATAAAGTCTATATATATCAGCGCATTAAAAATGCTGATTAATGGGGTCTTTTATCAATGCTTTTATATGAGCTATTAAATTTCTCCTTTATCAATGTTTTTTTAGTGCTGATAAAAGTCATGGACTTTTAACCACGCTAAGTTAATAAGAGCTTCTCTAGTGCTAATAAAATCCAATTCTAGAGTTGTTAAAGGCGTGTTTTGTAGTAGTGTGTATATATTGGATTTTACATAATATGGTTATTATTTTGGATGTTTTTTGGTTATTTATGTTCATTATTTTCTCTGATATGAGGGATAGTCTCCCATAATAACCCCTTATAACATCACTACTAGTCGGTAGCCTCTGGTATATGGAGATATGGGCCTTAGGTCATGTAACACCCTTGGTTCGAACACTGGGAAAGTGTTTAGGGATGGAAAGGTATTACAAAGTGGTATTAGAGTGTTCTTGTTTTCTTTTATTATTTTAGTAGATAGTAGAATGGTGGTATAGGAATGTGTTGGAGCTTGTGATATACCTCACACTGGTCATGAACATTTTTTTCAGTGAGAATTCCTAGTTACCAAGGATACATGGTTGTGGTTATTTGTTTTTTTATGTCACTATTTAGATATTTATTCAACATGATGTGTTTATTGATATTGTTATTTAGGTTTTTGATTTTTAACCATTGGTTATGGGCCCATGTACATGCATCATTTTCATCACATAGGATTCACATGATATTCATTTTCTTATGTTTGATTTATTTCATTAAAGATATAGGGTAGAGTTTCTTTAGAGTACCAATAAGAAATTATTTTTTATTTCCCCATATAACATGATTATGGCATACTACTTAGTCGAACCGCAGTATATTTTCTCTGGTGACGGGTCATGTGGATCTTTCAAAGGATTAATCTTTGATGATGAAAACATATTACCTCCCTATAAGTGATATATAGTGACCCTGAGTGATTCATTATAGGCATTGGATGCCTTGATACTGATACCGGATAATGAAACAATTCCATTTGGTTAAAGTGTCAACATAAACCTATATGGAATTTTTTTCTGTATTTCTTATTAGTGGAATATCACTTAAATAATCCATATGATCATGGTTTACTTTATAAAAGTCTTTATAAGAAGATGTTTTTATATGTTAGTTGATGTGACCTATTCCTTAAGGGGTAGTCTAGTATACAGATTCTTGGTGAGGATTAGTGCTATGGTGTGGGTTGATAACTCTACATGTGATTCCTAATATGTGTATTTGTCAGAAACAATAGTGGGTGTAATGGAATTTTAGTTTCCTTGATAATGTGGATACCCTAGTGATTATTGAGAATGGTGTGTGGAATTCCTTGGGATTTGGGATGTCAGAAATTTTAGGAAATAGTGATTCTGGTATCAAGGCTATATTTCAAGGGAAGATCCATTGATTTTGTGCGTGGTTCCCAATGAGATAGTGAATCTTGATCCTATATAGTTGTATATTGGATGGATAAATCATGGGAAGATTCTTGAGGTTTTTGAATAATGCTTGGGTGCTAGGTGATCATGTGGCTATCCTCAATATGAGTGAGAGTTCATAATTTTTGGAAGATATCATTGAGGATGCTTATGGTTATAGGGGATTAATATACAAAGGATCCTGATTAGTGTTTTATGTACATGAACCTAGGTTTTATGATACACAACTCAAGAGATCATGAATTAGGTGGTAAGATTGGGTGGTACAAAAGATTATTCTCATTGAGTTTGGATGAGATCAAGAAGTGTGCACCAATAACATGTAGTGCTCACTGGGTCATATATTGGTGAGTGGACATGTATAGTATTTGGACATATGGTTTTGATGAGATTATTATAGGAATGGATACTTATATTTTTAATGATAATAGAGTATGTTAATCCTAACATATATGGTGACAGCATGGACAGAAATGGGAATTGTGGTATAGTTGACCCAAATTTCTACCTTGACATAGGTTGTCAGGATGGGGGAACGCGGTTCAAGAGGGGTGACACATGTGTGATGATGGAACCCACTGAGGCTGTGCTCAATTAGTGGTGTAAGGAAAACTATATAGTGGGGAGCTCACTATTAGCTATTGGACAATGTTTCTCTTACTGTGAGTTAATTTTAGAGATTTTTTAGGTGAAATTTATAGTGATCTATGAGTGATTAGTGATTAGTTTTTTGTGTTGGCTCTCAGTTATGAGTGGGATGGCCACGTCTAGTCATTACATGCAATAATGGACATAGTTTACATCATGGAGATAATATTTTAGTTCAATGGATTAATGATAAGGATACTCCTATGGTGGAAATCATATTATCGAACATGGATATGAAACCCTTGTTTCTGGAGGATCATGGATGTGTGGGGCCAGTCAATGGATGATTGAGATGGTTCTAGGATGATGGTGTAACATAGGGTCCAATTTTATCTAGTTCCTTATAAAAACTTAATTGGAATTTGGATACCTTGTTATATAGAGTATAAGTGTTGGAATCAGGCTTGTGTTGGAGCTGATGTGATCTGAGGGTGGGTCAGATCAAAGGTGATTCGATGCTCTAGGTGATACCATGATGGACAATATGGTTGGTAGTGGATTCCTATAATAGAGAGAATAATAGTTTGGATTCATTCTCTATAAGAAGAAACTTATGGTGGGGTGTACCAAAATCTTGAGGATAAATTGATTGATGACACCATAGTGTCTTGGGATAGACAGGTGAGGTGGAGAACTGTCTTGGTGTTCGATGATGTTGGTGAGAAGGTGGCATGAATTTTGAAGGAAAGTGTGCCTTGTGTTTTGATTTACATAGCGGAATCCCATTTTGAGTTTGGCAGTAGAACATGGTGAGTGGATTATGAATTAATGACTTGGATGGTTAATATTAATGGTCAATGGACCACCAAGACTTCTCATGGATGATAAGCTCTATGGTGGGGAGTTTATAAATCCCCACTTCTTTATGAGTTGTGAATTTTAATTGAAATTATAAATTTTGACCATAGGTAATTTTATGGGGGGTAATGTCAATTTCCCCTAATAAACTACCTGAGAATGGTTTTATGATGATACTATTGATTTTGTGATGGGATTTTTTTCCCTTGATATGGAATTTGGGGAAGTTCCAATCCGAGTGTACTTATTAGAATATATAAATTTTTATTAAATAAATACTAATTATTATTGAATATAAAAATTCGTATATATTCTAAATAGATCTCTAGAATGAAATTATGACTTCATATTTGAGTCTCAAATGGCTAATTTTACTCAGTAAGTGTATAAACCTTATCTGAGATTTGGGTCTCGAGACAAACCTTTAAATGGGTGATTAATTTTAATTTAATTTATTTTTATTTTTATTTTTATCTACCATAACCATATTATCCCCCTCATACATGATGTTGAGGGGATTCATTACCTACATATCATTGGCTGAGCCGAGAGGAGAAGGGGAGAGGGAAGCTTGTCAGGTTTTGTTTGAGGTGTTGATCGAAGACGAATCAAGATATAGTGGCCAGGGAGCTTGGATTTGAGATCAAAAAATTTAAATTTTCACCATGAGGTAGTATGTTGTTCTTATCTTTCATTGTTCCCTATTTGATTCATAGTTTTTCATTTTTATTATGATATGTTGACTGTTTTGGATGGTGTAAGTATAATAGTGTGGGGGTTTTATAAAATGGGGGTTTTGGTGATTTTCTTGGAGTTTTTGTTCAAAAAACATGATCATGTGGAATTTAGTACAATAATACATATTGTGTAGTTTTTCGATGAAATTAATATGGAAGATGATGACAACATGGTGTGTGGTCCATAAGGACACATTGTATATGTCCTTCAGTTCATGACTCGAGGTGTAGCCAAGAATACAACCAGGAATCCTATGTGAGGTGCATGGAATGTAGTTGTACATGAAAAGGAACCTCATGTGAGGTACATAGAGTGTAATAATGAATTTCCATATTGGGTTACATGAGATAGAGTGAGAAAGGGTCTAAAATTTGGTACCATATATGGATTACATGCAATGTATTCCTTGAGAAACACCATGTATTTGAGTAATACATGTCGAGTTGGGATGAGATACACACTCAGAGAAGGTAATTGATTGTACAAACCATTTACACAAAGGTTTATGTTGAGTACTATTCACTTAGAGGATATTTTCATGTTTTCTTACCCAGTAACCTAAATTTGACAAGTGAATAGACTATTTTGAGTGTTTATTCACGTACAATATTGTGGTGATGCCCTCATTGCTAATATATGCCACTCATGAGATGAATCAGGACTACTGAGATATAACAAAGAGTATTTTCCTTTAATTATTGTAAGTAGGGATCTTTCTAAGTGAGACATGGAATGAGACCCAAGTGAGGTTAATAAGAATGATTTGATGACTTGTCATGGGATGTTTAAGGTTTATAGTGTGACATATCTCGAAGTGATTCTAGGGTAGCAGAACTGAGTTATGATATAAGAATTGGTATGATATTTTTGAATGGACCCTTGAGGCTAACTAAAATATATCCTATAATTTGAGAGAACACCTTGGGTATTAGAAACAGATTAGTGTTAATGTATAGAGTTTGATATAGGAATAAAGGACCCTAGTGGATTCCATGTGGCAAAGATGAGAATGTTGAAGGGTTCAACATGATGACTTTGTGTGACCAAGATAGTCTTAAGTATAATATCCTAAGGGGATAGATAGAAATTGAGTTGTTCCTTGAGATATGGGGCTAGATCTAACTGACTAGCACCCTAGTGATGAGTTGGTGGGATTCTAGGAAAGTTGTGATGTTTGTTTCAAGTGTATTATGTGGCAGTCCTCGAGAGAGATCCCCCTCAGGTATAGATGATTATATGTGATATTACGATGAAGTTTTTGTATGATTATGATTATATGAGATATTATTGGGTAGAAACTATCCCTCAATGATTATATAAAATATTACTAGGTTGACGTTGTCCCTTGATGATTATATAAGATATTATTGGGTGTATGCTAATCCCTAATGATTATATGAGATATTTTTGGGTGGACACTATCCCCTGATGTGTTTATATAAGAATATATGGGGAATGTTTCTCTTACCCTATTAATTTTCATGATATCATATGGGTGGGCCACTTTTCCCCTAAGTTATCATTTAGATGAGATTGTAGGTGGGGCCACTCTTCCCCCCGACTAATTTTCATGAAATGATCTAGATGCACCAATTTTCCCTAGAGTGATCATTTATATGAGATTACAAGTTGGTTAACCCTTCTCATCAACTAATTTTCATGAGATGATTTGGTTTGGTTGATTTTACCTTGAGTAATCATTTATATGTGATTTTGGGTGGGGTCACTATTCCCCCTGACTATATTATTCCAAAGATTATAGAGTTGTCCACTCTTCCCCCAGAGGGTAGTATATATGAGATGATCTAGTTGTTACTGTTTCCCCCTCAGTGATGGTATTTTATTATTTATCTATAATCATGTGATTTCTTGGAAGGAAAGTGTCCCTCATGCACAAACATTTGTGTAACATGATCTGAGACATCTGAAACTAAGCAGAGTAGGTATGATCGATATTAGGTGTCATGTTAGAACCTGAGGATTGAGGATGATTTATTTATCGATTTATTTATTCTAGTTATTATTTGACTAGGAATGATATATTACATGTCCATGCACTTTTTTAAGATTGCACCTATTAGGGACACCATTGTGGTGGCCTTCTGAGAATTTATTTTCCACCCCTATATGAGCTCCCTAGTGCATGTGCAGACCTTATATCTATATTCTATTAAAGCGCAATATATGTCATGGATAGGGAAAAGGACCATTATTTCATTACTGGGATTGAGTAGCTTAAGAGGGATTTGAATACTCGGATTGATGTATGTCTTGGGTATGGCATAGTGTCTCTTGTGAATTTTATTTATTTTTTTATCTATCTATGTGATCAGCCCAGTGGATGATCAGTTGATGTATGATTATATGACTACATTTTAATTTAATATATAATGATTTTTGTTTATTGGATTCTATGCACTCTGAAAATTATTATAGATGTTTTTTGGATATTAATATTGATTTTTTACTCAAATATGAGGGTATAGTCTTCCCATGGCAACTATTTATACCCTTTTTGTTAGTCATCTGCCTATGGAATACGGAGAGGAACACTTAAGTTCACTTAATACCCTTGTTCTAGACACTGGTTGAGTGTTATAGGGATGGTAGGGCATTATAGTAAGGATATCATGTCATGGAGTTTAGGGTCATGTAATAAGGATATTATTAATCCTATATGAATTTAGATGATGTAATTATTTAGAAACCTCACATTTATGGGAGGTGTAATATTATCACCATCTATTATGATTAAGGAGTGTGCTCTATTATAGTAGACCTTTTGTGTAATGTAAGGTATTTCTGATTTAGATTATAATTTTAGGGGTTCCTTTTCCATTATCATCAATGTATTTAAATCTAACACCATCAATTCTTGAATGAATGTGAGGATATAAACCTTCTTAATGAATGCTTGTGATATATGATTTTGATGAACCTTAAGGTTATGTAATTCCTATAACTTTTTCTAATCAATCCACAACAATTCATTCAACTAGATCTATGATTTTTCATCCTCATTCAGTTTCTTAAAAATATGTGTTCATAGTGAAGGTAATTGAACTTCAATGAATAAGATCGCCTTGGTTATATACACTAGTGAATATTAGATCTCCTGTGTAGGGGTATGTGTGGTGGTTTTCTAAAACCACAATGAATTGGTGATATTTTCTAGATATGAATTTTTATTCCTATCCACTATTTTCTATTTTAAATTTGATGAAGTCTTATTGAAGTACATTATATGTCCATTTTTAGTAGCGTGATATCAGGATGAATGATTATATCAGATGTTGTACTTTAAATACAAATTTTTAACTCAAGTAAATAAAATTTTCTCCATTATCTATAAATATAATGTGAGTACCTACAAATTTTTGGATGATATTAGACTTCAAAAAATTTAATAGTGATTTCATTCCAATATCCTTATAGGGTACAACTGTTTACCACTTGGAAATGAAGTTAGTAGTAGTGATGATAAATTTGAATTTTCTAAAGGTCATTGGAGGTTATGAACCTATTAAATTTATCCCCCATATAGAAAATATATAGGAGTATTTGGTAGTGTAAAAAATCAAAAAATTATGGAATAAATTTGGAATTAGCCTAATATTTATGATACATTGTAGGTTTCTAAAAATCATGCATCATATATATCCAAAATACCCAAGTATCTAGATTTATTAAAAAAACTTGGTTCTAATTTGATGTATTCCATAGGTTCAAATAAATATTTATTGTATAATAGTGAGGTTCTATTCTCCTTAAATTCACCTAATAAGGAATCCATAAGAATATTATTTATATAATAAATTTTTTAAATCTAAGTTATCACAAATAATAAATCTTATTACCATTCAGTAAATGTTTTTTCTTTCTTTGGTAGTAAAACTCTATTGTTTGGGGTACTAAACTATCAGAGACATCTATTTGATTACTATATTAATTGACGGTGATGAGTATTTGACTTGTCTGATGTTGTATCAATCTCATATATTTATTTAATTTATTTATTAAAATAATAAATGAACACTCTTCAATGTATGATATGGATGACTATCACCTCCTCATTTGGATTGTCGATATTCTTGTACAGGTTAACAAATTCATCTAATCAGAAATTGTGAAAATGTGTAGTGTAAGATATTACTAGTTATTGAAGAAACTGAGCCATAAACTTCCATTTTTTCTCAAGAAAATTTTTAATTCATCTTTATTTATAACATATTATTTTTTGATCTACTTGATCACAAATTCTATGTCACCTTTGACAGTCAACTTTGTGGCTGGGATCTGTAAGGATAGTTTTGATCCTATAATCTGGGTTTGATATTCTACCTCATTATTGATGAATCCCTATGAAAGGAGGATATAGTACAATTATATCCCCTTCACTATAAATATAAACACAATTCCCAAACCAACTAAATTGAGTTTTGGGTCTTTTATCCTCCTATGAACTAAACATTAGAAGATTCCTTAAATGTATATTTCCTAAGTTTGATAATCTTCATTGATGATGATAACCTACTTGTTGGGTGATTCCAGAACCTCCTTATTTTAATGATCCCAAATCATGTTTTTTATGTTTATAATAGGTTCAATGTTGTATGTTAGTAAATAATTTTCTATCCAAAGTTTTCAAATTTACATAAGTGTTGATCTACCATTAGTTCAAAAGGTTTTATTCCAGTTACACTAGGCTATCATTAGTTAAAGAGTGTTACTATTTTCTAAAAAACTACCTCTAGTTCAAATCACCTACCATTGAGAGAAGCTTCCACTGATATATGCTGCCAATGAGCACTGCTACCATAACTATTAGATGGTGCTACCATAAAACGTTCCTACTACGAGTATCTATTATCATCCCTTGATGATACCATCAAGGAAAATCTACCAATACTGATATATTCAAACAGTGATACCTCCAGGATAATCAACCTCTAGTTCATTATACCACCAGTTTGTACTATTTCTACCATCAAAGGCTTCTACATTCAGTTCAAGAATTTACTACCGGTGGAGCTACCGTGGCTATCCATTATTAATTTCAAAATTAATTCTCCAATAGCTAGTTTATGTAATTTAATGTTGTATAGAAGAAAATGGATGTAATAATAATTATTCATTAAATAACTCTATGGAATACTTAAAGACAAAGTAAGTATTTCCATACTTGTTGCTTAGTATAAAGATCCTTATTATATTATTATTATTATTATTATTATTATAAAATAGATAATTAGATCTTTTTGATTGTTATATATTAAAAATAACCCCATCACGAGTGATCATGTAGTGGTGTGGATGCATGGTGAATATATAAAAATAGTGAAAAGTTGCAATAATAACAAATTGATATATAATAAAGGATTATCCAAATCATTTAGGATACTCCGTTTCACTGTAATTTCCGTGAAAACATTGTGGAAGATTATAATGAATATTTTCAGAGACTCCTAAATGACTGAATCTACTCAAATTAAGAAGCACAATATTTTATCATCGCTAATATCCTACTCTTTCTGTTTTTGATTTACATTTGATCTATGTTTAGTTTTACTTTTTTTCTATAAAACACAGTCTTCTATACTAAACTGGAGAGAACTTGAAACTCTATCTTAATATTATTTATATGTATTCCCATGAATAACTATGGAAGAGGTCATGTGTGACATGTAATTGTTTTATCACATGAATAGTTATTGAAAAGGATTTGTTCATGTACATCCATTTGGGTTGTTTTTTAACCCAATCCAGGTTGTGGAACAATTTATTTTATAATAAACTATTTGGAATCAGTTGATTTTTAAGTGGAAGGGATTAAGTATCATCTTGAGATCGAAACCATTGTTAAATTTTCTTTGTGTGCTTTATATTCTTTTTTTCATTATTTATTTCAAATATTGTTTATATTAGTTCTCTATGAAAAAAATTACTCTAAGGTTTCTAGTGGGACCAATATTTGGTATTAAATTTTTTTTAAAAAATCATTTTATTATTATCTAGTTATCTTTAATGGTATTAAATTTTATTTATTTCTATACTTTATTATTTATGGATAGCAATATACAAGAATAAAATATCTCTAATCAACCTCCATATTTGAATGGAAATAATTAAAATGAGAATCCTTTTATAAAGTATGGGTTTTGATATTTAGACTATTATTGAGGATAATTATGAATTACCTAAATCACTTAGAAGATATTGGATTAAGGACACTAAGACTGCCTATGATTGTAACTATAAATCTATTAATTATTTATATTATGCCTTTGGATATGAGGAATTCAATATAATATCTTCTTGCACTACTACTTTAAAAATTTGGGATAAACTATTTATTTCTCATGAAGAAACTACCAATGTTAAAAAATGTTCTTAAATACTTACTCTATTAAATATAATTCTTTTTAGATGAAACCTTATGATCCTATTTATGACATGTATTTCAAGTTCAATGAGATTATAAACATAATGCATTTTCTTGGTAAGACCATTGATAGTGAAGATCAAGTAATGATACTTCTCATATGTTTACGAGATAGATGGAGTTGAACCTTGGTTTCCATAAGGAAATCAGGTGACATAAGTAAGTTACCAGTGAAAGATATTATTGTCAATCTCATGATATATGATAAGGAGTAAAAAGTGAACAAAGAAGAAGATGATGAACGAAATAAATGGTCAGTAGCCTTCAATACTTCTAACTAAAAAAATATAATATAAAAGTTGAAAGTTTAAGTGATGTGGATTTAGAATATGATAGTGATGAAGAGATAGATCATTTATCCTGATTATTTATGAAGTTCTATAAAAAGAATAAATTATTCAAGAAACCCAATAACAGAGGAAAGTAGAATGAAAAGGAAATTTGAGAAAAAATATTAGAGAAGGGATGATTCATCCAATGAAGTAATCTGCTATGAATGTAAATGGAAAAAAAAATTAAATCTGAATATCCCAAGATAAAATATAAAAAAAAGTATAAGGGAAAATAAAAGAGATATAAAAAATTTATGAAAGGAACATAGAGTGCCTCATAGGGTAGCTCAAGTGATTTAGACTCATGTAGGGAAGAAAAAATGATAGATACAAATAGTTGATTGTGACAAACATATACAAGATACTAAATGTTTTTTTTAAATCTCATGTACATATTTATATTCCTTATGAGGATGAAAATAGTTAAGAAAATATTTATAGTGATGAATTACTTGAATATTGTAATATGTTGGCAGACACATTTAATGAATTAAAAGATAAATGTAAAATTTTAAAAAAGAAACATTCTTTGTCTTCTCACTTTAAAATGATTTTACTATGTAAAAAGATAATAATGATCATCTAATTAAAGAAAATAATGATCTTAATTTGTTTAATGATAAATTAAAAAAAATATAGATAGGTTTACTAGTTGAAGAAAAACTCTTACTTAGATTCTTGGTAAACACACAACTCTAAAGTATACAACTTGAATAGGATATCAACCTAGATAGAGGAAAATATATGAATTTTTTTTCCAAAGTTCTAGTTATACTAATTTAGTTATTAGTTCTTATTAAATAAGACTCAATAAATACTTTATTTCTATGAGTTAAATTTTTCTTATAGGAAACTAGTAAAAAAATTATAGATTCCTAAATCACTTATTACTAACATATTTGAACCCTAGAAAATCTTGGTACCAAATTCATTTTTGTTTTAAATCTTTTTGTAGGAATCCTTATTGAAAAGTTACTATTATCACTTATGGTATCTAGATATTTTATGTTCGATATATATTATTGGGGGCTAATCGAGCATCAAAAATCTGATTAAAGTCAATGGTGTGAATGTCACTTTAGTGACATTGTCAAAGGGATGATAATTATTATTGGTCAAATTCATAACTATAACAGTATTTTAATTTCAAAAAATTTATTTTTTGATGGATTAAAGTATAATCTACTTATCATTTCATATCTGTGTGATAATTGTTTTTATTTTAAGTTTGAAAATAATTCCTATATTTTTTGTTTTCAAACATGCTTTAGTTTTTTCTGCTATAATAAATGAAAATGTTTGTTTTGTATTTTTAAACTATTGATTTTATCATAATGTTTCTTTTTTGAGTGAATTTAATAAAGAATACTGGTTTTATCATAGGAGACTGGGTTATTGCAATATACACACACTTAGAAAGTTAACTAGGAAATTATTAGTCAAGGATTTACCTAAACAATAATTCCCAATAGAAAAAATCTATAATCTCCGTGAAAATGAAAATCAAGATAAAATATCTTTCAAATCAAAGAAACAAGTTTCAACTTATAAACCTTTAGAGTTGGTTTAAATGGATTTGTTTGGACCCTATAGAATTTCTAGTTTAGTAGGAAAACGTTATTCATATATTGTAGTGAATGATTATTCAATATATACATAGATATTATTTCTTTCTCATAAAAGTGAATCAATTTCATAATTTTACAAATATGATAGATCTATAGAAAAACTTATTGGTCTTATAATTAAAACCTTATGAATTGATCATGGCCTTGAGTTTGAAAATATAGGGTTTGAATAATTATGATCACAACATGGCTATAGTGACAACTTTTCTGCTCTTAGGACCCCACAATAGAATGGTGTAGTAGAGAGAATAGGTAGAACCCTTCATGAAATATCTCAAACCGTTCTTTATGAGTATGATTTACATGTCTATTTTTTGGTAGAATCTATGAAAACAACTTTCTATATAATTAATAGAGTTTTAATTGGACCTCTTTTAAAGAGGACCCCTTGTGAATTATATAATGGTAGAAAACCAAAGGTTAATTACTTCAGATTCTTTTGTTGTAATGTCTTTATACTCGATACAAAATAAAATTTAGACAATCTTGCATCTAAGAGTTCTGAAGGAATTTTTCCCTAGATATTCCACATCTAGTAAATCATATATGGTGTTTAATAAAGGGTCTAATATTTTTAATGAATCCTTACATTTCAGGTTTAATTAAATAGATCCACATGATCCTAAAACCACTTCATAAAATCTATAGGATGGATTTTCTAATCTATACATAAATTTTAAAACTGGTGAAAATTATACAAGACCTCCTGTAAAGAACACTCCAAGTTCTGATGAAAAGTGAGAACCAGAACCTATAGATGAAAATTAGGTGTAAAATAATTTTATTCCAAAATATATTAGGACTCATAGATATTGTAACACCATGAAATTTTAATAAAAAAATATTTTTAAATAATTTGATTTCTTTGATATCTTGTGTTTCATGCAATAACAAGTTTAGATGAACTGTTAAATATTATTAAAATATTATATGTCCATTATAACCTATCTTCTGAATTTTCAGGTATGAAAAGGAATAACTATATTATGAAATATATTTATGTTTAGGAAATAAACACTTAATTTTTATTAAATTCATTTTATTCTTTAATTATAAGTTCTATTCAAATAAGCTTTAATTTCTTTCTCTGGTAACAATAAGTATAATTAATTTTTGATACTTTTAGAAAATGTATTTGATAAAATTAAATTCATTTTTGAAATAAGTATACTAAAATTATTCTATGCTAAAATTTTGATAATTTTCTTTAAAAAAAATTTAGTGTATAGTAAAAAATAAATTTTTTTTAAACATAGTATCTTTTTGATGTCGTCAAAAAATAACTATGATATAATTAAATATAGTATCCTTTTGATGTCAACGCGGTGCCTACGCAGCATTGAAAAGGTCAAATTTGGTGCCTTATATATATCAATTTATAGGTAAAAAGTCTCTTAACATCTTTATAATTAAATATAGTTCATAAATTATTATTTTAACAAATAGTTTAAAATTTTGGAATTAAATATCATTAATCTTATCCAAATGTTTGTGCAATGCTTTCATAAGGCTAGAA
The DNA here is from genome assembly GCA_963277665.1 of Viscum album. NCBI lineage: Eukaryota > Viridiplantae > Streptophyta > Magnoliopsida > Santalales > Viscaceae > Viscum > Viscum album. Next base: position 1,387,886,588 of record OY728123.1, read on the forward strand.
AATAAAATTAACAAATTAAATAAGTAGTCTTGAAAAATAAGATAAAAATATAAATAATGAATGAATATAAAAGAAAATATTAACCCTAATTAATTTATTTATATTTTGGAAATTTATTTTTTATTTTTTTTATATAAAATAATTACCTTTAATTCTTACGCAGCACTAACAAAGTTCTTATACATGTAAAAGAAAAATCGATAAATGATTTTAATTTAAATTAGAAGAACCATTAAATTATACAAAAATATAAATAAATTTCATTATATGATTATTTTTAGACCAAAATAATTCATCATTCAAATTTAGGTCCTTTTGGATCCACTTGGTTGACATTAATTTCCTTATAGTATTTTAATTAAAGAAAATTCAAACTTGTCACACTATTGTTTTTAATAAGTATAACATTTTTAATATATGGTTATCCAAAATATATTTTCTACCATAAATATTATTTTGAAATAAAAAATATTTATCTTCATCATGGTAACATATTTTTAATTTTTAGGGAAGAAATAATTACCTTAAAGGCTTCTACAAGAACAATGAAATAATTATTTAATTAATAGAAAAAACAATAAATAATTTTAATTAAAATTATGATATATATTAAATTAAAAAAACACTTGAATAAATTTTATTTTATTATTAAATTTTATCCATAATCATTCAAGGTTCAAATTTATGACCATTTTTTGCAACTGAGAAGTGGATGTGGCCCTTATAATATTTTAAGTAATTAAAAGTCAAACGTGTCATACACTTGTTTTCAATAAGTATAATATTTCTAATATGGTTTTATCTAGAATATTTATTAGACTATAAATATTATTTTTAAATATAAAATATTTATATACATAATAGTAATTTTTAAAAAAATTTAGTGAAGAAATGATTACCTGAAATTCTTACAAAACACTAATATAGTATTAATTTAATTAACAGAAAAATAAAATAAATGTTGTTAAATTTATTATTTTTTATATAATTTTAAAATGATAATGTGTAAAACAAATTGTTAGATATATATGACATATTAAATAGTTTTAATTCATTATATTATAATTCCCTCTTTTTCTTACTATATTTGAAGTCAAATTAAATGAATAATGTAAAATTTGATCATAATGATATTTTATAGGGTTTATATTTTATTAAATTATTTAAAAAAAATATGAAATAAGAAAAAGTTTATAATATATGGTAAAAAATATCATACCCATTAATTTATAGTTCATTTGAAAACATTTTTCTCCAGAATAGTCTTATTATATTTTAATATTTTGAGAAATTTTGAAAGTGTACCTCAATTTAATTACAAAAGGTCACATCATCCTACACATATTCACACCACATTGATCCATTTATATCAACCAATTTCTAACCATTTATCTTAAAAACATCCTTATCCAAGTTATGGAGCTTCTTTTCTTCTAAAAATACCAACCCTAGTGTCCCTAAAAGGAGATCCAATGGTGGATTTTTAAGAGAAGTAATCATCTTTACCCACTCTTTCAAGTTTATTTATTATTCTAATTCCTCTTAATTTATTTTTTCCATGATAAAGTAAAAAATATAGTATAATACATTTTATGAGATTTTATGATGATTTTGGGACAACCATATTCCACCTTTTATCCATCCTATAAATAATGAAAGCTTCGCACATGCATAGGTATGACTTACCGTCTCTACGTCGTAGAGTAATTTTTTTCATCACCACATTACTTGGATGGTTATAATTATAAGGAAAATGGGTATATATTATAGTTATGAAATTATATAAACTATTTAATTTTAATATATCATTTATTTCTATACAATTTCACTCGTTAAGGGAATGATATCATCGCTCATGCGTACGTAAGGTCTACCGTCTCTAAGATGGGATGTGATTCATTTTCCATGTTCAATAATGAATAATTGTTATAAAATTGTATTTAATGATTAAATGTTATATTTATAACATTGATATAATTTTGGAGATTATGGATATATATACAATGTAAAATAACTAGGATATTCATGGAAAAACATACAATAGAGATCAAGGTAAATAACTACAGAAACAAGGAAAATAATGAAATATTATTAATGAATAGGTGGTAAATTATTATAAAAGGATAATATAAGATATTATAAATATGAATAAGGTTCTGTTATAAATTATTAAAAAAATTAAAAACATTATACAGGAGGTTGGAACATGTTTGAAGGAAGTTGAACATGAGGTAAGATTTTCTAAATAAACCTTTATTTTTGTGGGACATGTGTCTTATTCACCACTTATCTATATTGTGTGGTGTATATTCTTCCCATAAATGAATTATATGATAAATATTATTAATTTTAATGGGATCTACATATCCATATTTATTTATTTCTTTCATGGGGATTATGATTAAAATAATACTCATGCGTTAAGTGTTTATTTTAGAATCTCATCATTATTCGAGATTGTTTAAGGTTAAGTATAATATAAAGAATATTTCTATTCCATGTATATGTTTCCTAAAAATGTTTTTAAAAAGGTATTTAATATTATTATATTAATATTTAATTTCATTTTTCCCATGTTTTAATTTTTACAAAATAGTTTGAAATGAATATTTTTATCATTTTCCAAACAAAGTACTTTGTGACTTTTTCAAAAAAATACAGAAGGAAATGTTTTTTTATCTTATACGGCATGAATGGATTTTCTTTATTTTATTATACCTTACTTATTTTAAGCTTCCAATAAAATATTTAAAGTTTATTTTCAAATAAATTTTTTTCCTTTTTAATTTCATGGATTTTCAAATATAAATTGTTTTTCAAAATAGAAAGGTTATTTTCATCAAGAATTATTTAAAGTAATATTTCAAAATCATTTTCTATATAATACAACATTATTTGATGTAACCTATACTTTATTTTAAATATGATACAAGGAAACCATCCTTATTCTTTATTTTTATGGTTTGTGTTTATGATGGCATGATTTTTATGAATCTTGTTACTTTTTTATGGGTTATGAAATTATAAAATGATTATGAAACTCATTTATTTTCATTGACTTTGATATGATGAATGATTTAATATATTGTGGAACATATATATATGGTTTTCATTATGTGATGGGTGGGACTTATATCTCTATCTAATGCATTGGGTAAAGTATTATATCTCATGAGATAATTATGGGAAACAAGTTGATGTGCTTGATCCTTTATGGGAAAAAATTTGATGTGCTTGATTGGTTATAGGAAACAAGTTTATGTGCTTGATCTGTTATGGGAAACAAGCTGATGTAATTGATTCATTATGGGAAATAAGTTTTTATTCCTAGTATTATGGTCTTGGTTGTTAACCTTGACATATGAAATGGTTTCTATATTTATGACGATGCTACACACATTTATGACATTAACTTATGGTTCATCATCGAGTTATGATGAATTTTCATTCTTATGATTAATTTATTTTGAAATGTTAATGTTTTATGCCATAACCGATGATTAAGATCTTTTTCATATGGGGAATTAACTTTGTAAGTTATGGTCACGATCTCATTTCCTTATGCTTTTATTATGTTTTTATATGGCCATCAATTGATATTTTCCAGGTTTACCCTTATTGAACCTCTAAGATCACCCTTTATTATGTTTACTTCACCAAGTGATTAAAAATGTATAGGTAGGTTATTCCTAAGAGTAGTACTATGTGAGAATATATTTAAAGGAGTTTTTGAAGATATTTTATAAGTTTTGAATATTGTATATGTAGTATCCAAAGACTCTAAACCTTTATAGTTCTATCGTAGATAGTATTTTTTGTATTGAATATTCATCTAAATAGATTTAATATTTGAGTATAAAAATTTGGGGTCGTTATAGTTGGTAGAAAAGTAGGTTTTAGACAATATTTGGAGATTAGAGTTAGAAAATTTTTATGAAAACCCTAGGGATAGGGCTAAGTATAAGATAAAATCATCAAGTTTTTATAATGATCATGAATGGCCTATGAAAAACATAAGGTTTCATTTATTAAAAAGATAGTTTCATGATTTAGACATCATAATAAGGATTATTTGGTTTCCCATTATGATTATTGTTTCTCACACTATTATTTTTGGGTTTTAGAAAATGGTTGGAACCAGGAGGATTCATGTTAATGGTGAATGTGATGGATAATGAAATGATATTTCTCATGAGAAACCAAATTAAATGTGAGTCAGAAGGATAAACCTTGTTATTATTCCTAATAATCAATATCATAATATAATTAACAATCTAAACTTTGGTGAGTTTCTTGACCAATGTAATAAGATAAATATGTAGATTCATGGTGACCACAAAGGAAAGAAAGTTATATTTTCATCATGTAAAGCATGTGGGATAAGGAATAATGGAGAATGTTTCAAAGGAACTAGAAGATTATTTGGGTGTCGAAAGGAAGGAAACCAACCAAGTAATTTCAAAGGAAAAGTGAAAGGTTCAGTTAACTCAATGAATGTGGATAATGGTATTCTTAAGGCATCACCGATAGCTAAATGTTTTAAATGTGAAATGTATGGGAATTATGAAAATTGATTCCCTAGGGGAAAATCTTGTAAAGAGAATTGACATGGTTTCATGAGTAATGGTTATATTTCTAATGATGAAGAGACTATTAATGACATATGAGAAGAAATAAAAGTTAAGGAATAAACAATGAATCTTGGTTAATAGTTTAAGAAGGTAGTGGGATGATTGAGCATTTATGTATTGGAATTCAAGAATAATGTTCTAGAAGTAATTTTATGGTATTATGGAATAATGAAACATATATATATTGGTCTATTTTAGTTGTTAATTAATGATTTTAAATCATATGTTGAATGGTACTGGTAGCCATAAAAAGTGATATATTTTCAGATAACATGTGATTATGGTGAGGAAACCCATTAATATGTGGATGATGTTTGGATAATAATGAGATAAAGATTTGTTTGATCATAATAAAATAAATGGTATATTATTTATAAACTTATAACTAATTAATAATATTATTACAAGGTGGTTTATGATATCATGGATTGATTTCATAGAAATTTTGGATTTATAGTATGAGGAAAGAGTTAATTTTTGAAAGAATTCATGTTTTCACTAAGGTTTTTTGTTAATTCAGTTTATTAGCATGTTTCAAGATATTTCATGATAATGGAATTCACATGTTTGGTGTGTGAAAAGTAATATATACATCATGTGAAGCCCCAAACTCATGCTTTTAGTTTTAGTACATATAAATACTATTTATTTCTTTTTTAGAAAATAAACTGAAAAAATACACCACATTTATTACATTTTAGGAACTTTTATGGTCTAGGATTGGGATAATTAGACACATTACCTATAATATAACAAAAATATACAAAATAAAAATTAAATAAACAAAACGTCTTTTCATGTGCTGCCTCCTCAAGGAAAAACACATCAAAAAGTTAATCCACTAAACTTGTGAAAAATAACTTTTAAACATAGGGTGAGAAATTATTTTTCCTAGTAATGAGATTTAAAATATTTGTTAAATACTTTTAAATTATTTATTTTTTGATAAATAATTACTTATAAATAGGTTTTAAAAACACTGAAATATAATAAATTCATGTTATTTTGAAAACCATTAATTTCTAAAATAATAAAAATACTTTGAAATAATTATTTGGATGTATCCACTTGAAACAGAATTATTTTGAAGGATTAGTTGTGATGGTTATCAGACCATGAGAAAACCATAATTCCTCTTAGTCATATCTAATAAGGGAAAATATCTCCTTAAGGTCATGGGTTTACTCCTCATACCATAACTTAACATTCGATACTCTAGTTAAAATTTTAAGAAAATGTTTTAATTTTCCTACTTTTATCAATAATAACCCAAAAACATTTCAAAAATAACACATACATAAATTATTTTCATTAAAATAAAATAATATCACATATATCATAACATGGTATATTCACTTCTTTGATAATTTCTAAAATAAAATTTAAGAGAAATCCATGCTTATAACAATTGTTCTTATTTAAAATCCATAAATATAAATACATAATAAAATAAATGAATACTTGAATACAAATGCATGGAATGTCGATGATAACTTAGATAATAGTTGTATATAATTTATGAATTACATATATGGATGAGAATAGACATTTATTCACATGAAATAATATCTTTTACTTAAAATTTTCACATAAAATGATAACATTTATCTTTTGTAACTAAAAGATACACCTAAAATGATAACAACAAATTCATATCTCCTCCCACAGAGATTTTATGTATAAAATAAACAATTTAAAATAAACATTAAAAAACAATGTTTTGTTATCATATAAAATTAGCTTATATAATAATTCTTTAATACATTGAATTTTTGAATGAAATTAAAATATCCTTTGAAGGGTTTAAATCAAAAATTTGAAACAAAATAAGAATTTTTTTCTAAAAACAAACTTGATAAAATTTAATAAAATACTTACAAACATCCAGTATAAAGTTTTAAAGCACATATATATATATATATATATATTGTAAATCAAAATACACCCCTTTCAGCACCATGAATTTAAAAGAAATCCCTTAAAAATATAAATTAAAAAAAACATTTCAAAATATAAATTGATAAGTTTAGAAATTAATTAAAACTAATCCCTTACCAACCATGAATTTAAAGCATAAAATGATAGAAAAAAATTATAAGTTCTTAAAAAAAATTATATATATATGTACATATCTTTGTAAATAAAAAATAATTTTATAGAATAAAAATAAAACTATTACCTCAAATAAATGAACCAACATACCTTCTTCTCAAGACTCGAACACACCATAAACATGAAGAAAGGGTGAAAAAGACAGTCCAGTGCTCAAACAGGTCTGTCAATATTGAGCAAGGTGTGTATAACGAGAGATACATATACATTATTTTTTAAGCTTGTGGAGGAATCTAAAATAAGAACAGTTGATCTTTAGGGTTTAGTTCATACACAGTGTGTTGGTTTCAATTGAAACCAGAAATTTGAGTTTCCATTTTACGTTGTCTTTATTATTATTATATGAAATCATGCTATCATTAATTAACTTTATCTTTATTATAATTATATATTATCATGTCATGCTCTAATCATCAATTATTTTTATATTTTATTAGGTTTTTTAAAAGTAATCATTCTCACATTTTATTTATTATTTTATTATTTCACATTAACTTTTATATTCACTATCATTTGTTTTAATGTTTTTCTTTTTTACTTTTTTTCTAATTTTGTTTTGTTTCATTTTTTTAGTTTACTTTAGCCTTTTTTTTAAACCAACATAGGTCTCATTTTTCTTCTTTTATTTTATTTCTTATGACAAATTTTCTCTCTCACTTTTTTAAGTCATGATGGTATTTATTATATATTATTATAAATTCATATTTTCTTTATTTTTTATTTGATTTAAAGTTTTAATTTAAAACACACCATACTTTTTAACGATTCAAAACATATCAATTTTTTAAAATATGTAGCATATATATATATATATATATATAAGTTTGAACATTTTTTTTAACTTATAAATATATTCGTTTTTTATGTTAATATAATTATATATATTTATAATTCCAAAATTTTAAAAAAACAAAAACATAATATGAATTCATATATTTATTAAATATACTATCATAGATTTAATAATAATTTTCTTAAAAAAATATAGTTTACACTTAATTATTATTATTATTATTATTATTATTATCATTTCCATTAATATAATAAAAATAATTTAACAATTCCCTTTACTCAAAACAAATTTAAAAAAATTGAAATTTCATATATAAAATATATTTCCTTAAAAGTTTAAGTATTATATTCTTAATTCATATTTTATAATTCATATTAACTTAATAATATTAATTCAATATTCTATAAAACAAAATTTATAACAGTAAGAATTTTAAAAATAATATAATAATACTTATATCATACTATATAATTCAAAACATTATAAATTTATAATTGTCATATTTATATTAATATTTTTCTTTTAATATAATATGTATTTCAATATAATTATTTATAAAAACTTCATAATACAAAATAATACCATGTTTATAAAATGGTATAATTTTTAATATTAAATTAAAATCAAACATTATTTTTTGAAAATAATAATTTAATTAAAAATATTATAATATAATATATCACAACTATATTTTTCATAAAAATATAATTAAATAATTTAATATTTCATCATGTATAAAGGTAATATTTTTGAAAAATAATACAGGTCAAAATAAAAAAATTATTTTCATTGAATAAAATCACTTAAAGAATATTTTATCACTTAATTTATTTAAATTATAATTCATTTATTAATCACTTTGAAATTTATAGTATGTTACATTCTTCTCCTTTAAAATAACTGGGTCCTCACAATTAATTCATCGGACTAAAAAAATTCTAAATTTTCATCTTTATATTTAGAAAAAACTAGAATTGTGAAAGTTCTATACTCTACTGTCAATATCTAATCTCCATAGTTATATATACCATTGCTTTGATACAAACTGTGAAGCCCCAAACCCATGCTTTCGGGTTCATCACATATAAATAATAGGTATTTTTTATAAAATAAATTGAAAAAATACACAACATATATTACATTTCAAGAACTTTTTCAGTATAGGTTTTAGATAATTAGATAAATGTCTTAAAACTTAGAAAAATTGTATAAAATACAAATGAAATAAACAAAAAGTCTTCACAAGCACTACCTTCTTAAGGAAATACACATCACAGAGTAAATCCACTAAACCTGTGAAAAATAAATTTTAAACATAGGGTGAGAAATTATTTTTCCCAGTAAGGTATTTTTAAATATTTGCTAAATAATTTTAAATTATTTATTTTGAGTAAATAGATACTTAGAAATTGGTTTTCTAAACACAAAAATATAATAAGTTCATGTTATTTTGAAAACCATTAAGTTCTAAAATAATAATAGTACTTTAAAATAATTCTTTTGATTTCTCCATTTGAATAATAATAATTTTGTATAATTAATTTTGATACATAGTGGGCCATGATAAAACCATAAGGTCACTTAGCCATATCTAATATAGGAAAATTTCCCTTTAAGTTCATTGGTTCAGTCCTCATACCATAACTTAACATTCGATACTCTAGTGTCTATTTTAAGAAAACAAATTAATGCTTCTTCCTTTCTCAATCATAATATCAAAACATTTCAAAAATAATACATACATAAATTATTTTCATTAAAATCAAATAATCTCACATATATCATAACATGGAATATTCACTTCTTTGGGAACTTATAAAATCATATTTAAAAGAAATCCATGATTAAAACAACTATTATTATTTAAAATCCATAAATATATTTGCATAATAAAATAAATGAATAATTGAATAAAATATATGAAATATAGATGATAATTTAGATGATGGTCATATCTAATTTATGAATAAGATACATGGATGAGAATAGATATTTTTTTCATATTAAATAATAACTTTTATTTAAAATTTTCACATAAAATGATAACATTTATCATTTGTAACTAAAAGATACACATAAAATGATAACCACAAACTCATATCTCCTCCCATAGAGATTTTAGGTAAAAAAGAAACAATTTAAAATAAATGATAACAAAACAAAGTTTTGTTATATTTTAAAATTATCTTATGTAATAATTATCTAATACATTGATTCTTTTCATGAAATTAAAACATTTTTTGAAGGGTTTAAATCAAAATTTTGAAACAAAATAAAAATTTTATTTTCTAAAAAAACTTGATATGATTTATGAAAATACTTAGATGCATTCACTATAAAATTTGAAAGAATACCTATATATATATTGTAAATAAAAATACCCCACATACAGTACTATGAATTTAAAAGGAACCCCTTAAAAACATAAATTTTAAAATAAACTCTTTCAAAATATAAATTGATAATTTTTTAAATAAATTAAAACTAATCCTTCACCGACCATAAATTTAAAACATAAAATGATAGGTTTAGAAATAATTATAAATTTTTAAAATAAATAAAAATAAATGGATATATATATATAAATTTATATCTTTGTTAATAAAACACAATTTGATAAAATAAAAATTAAACCCTTACCTTATGGAAATTAACCAACAACTCTTCTGCATGAGGCTCGGATACACCAAAAGCTAGCAGAAAGGGTTCATAAGATAGTGCAGTGCTCAAGCAAGCATGTAGATATTGAGAAAGGTGTGTAGATATATATATATATATATATATATATATATATATATATATATATATAGTTTTTAAGCTTTTGTAGGAAGTTGAAATTGGAATAGTTGATCATTATGGTTCGGTTCATACATAGTGTGTTGGTTTCAATTGAAATAAAAAAATTGAGTACCCATTTTACATTGACTTTATTATTATTATATGTTATCATGTTGTCATTAATTAAATTTATCTTTATTATAATTGTATATTATCATTTCATGCTCTAATAATCTTTTATTATTATTATAATATTTTTTTAAGGTTTGTCAAAGAAACCATTCTCATGTTTTATTTATTATTTTATCATTTCACGTTAACTTTTATATTCATTGTCATTTGTTTTAACATTTTTATTTTTTACTTTTTTCTACTTTTGTTTTGTTTCTTTTTTTGTTTACTTTAGCATTTGTTTTTTTTAACCAACAAAAGTCTAATTTTTCTTCTCTTATTTTGTTTCTTATGAAACGTTTCTCTCTTTCACTTTTTCAAGTCATGATTTTGTTTACTATATATTATTATAAATTCATATTTTCTCTGTTTTTTATTTGATTTAAGGTTTTAATTTAAAACAAATAACATTTTTTTAACAATTTAGAACATATATATTTTTTTAAATATGTAGCGTTTATATATATATATATATATATATAAAAGTTTGAGTGTTTTTTAACTTATATATATATATATATATATATTCATTTTTTTAAATTAATATAATTAAAAATATTTATAATTTCAAAATTTAAAAAAAAAACAAAAACATATTATAAATTCATAAATTTATTAAATATATTATCTGAAATAAAATAATAATTTTCTTAAAAAAATACGGTTTACCCTTAATTATTATTATTGTCATTATTATCATTTCCTTTAATTTAATAATAATAATTTAATAATTTTCTTTACTAAAAAATTTAAAATAATTAAAATTTCATATATTAAATATATTTCCTTAAAAATTATATTTATTATATTCTTAATTCAAATTCTATAATTCAGATTAACTTAAAAATCATAATTCAACGTTTTATAAAACAAAATTTACAATATTAATAATTTTAAAAATAATCTAATAATACTTATATCAAAATTTATAATTCAGAACTTTATAAATTTATAATAGTCATGTTTATATTAATATTTTAATTTTAATATAACATTTATTTCAATATAATTATTTATAATGACTTCATAATTCAAAATAATACCATTTTTATAAAAATAATATAATTTTGAATATTAAATTAAAATAAAATATTATTTTTTGAAAATAATAATTTATTTTAAAATATTATAATATAATATATGAAAACAATATTTTTCATAAAAACATAATTATATAATTTAATATTTTATCACATATAAAGGTGATATTTTTGAAAAATAATACAAATCAAAATAATCAAATATTATTTTGATTAAATAAAATCACTTAGTTTCATTAAATATATTTTATAACTTAATATATTTAAATTATAATTCATTTATTGATCACTATGAAATTTTTGGGATGTTACACGTCAAGTTTTTTGGAGGATAAATGGTAATTTTATTATTGAAATTTAGTGACCTTCTTTTGAAATTTTTGGATTTTAATATTTTGGAATGTTCATAAGGGTAACCATTTATGAAATTGTTTAAGTTGGATTTTGTATGAATTTTTTGAGATTAATGTATTACTTCACCATATAAATATTTATAAATATTGGATAACATGTTCTAAGCATTTTTCTATAATGATAATGACTTATCATCCCATTATAGATCTTATGATCCACTAGTTCTTCATGCATTAAGATTTTAGATTAATTTATTAGAGTAAGAGATGAAGAGTAAATTGATAAAGGCACAACCAAAGAGTGAGATTGTACTTATGAAATAAATTCAATTAATTATATCCTCTCAAATAATTCTGAAATAAAATGTTATCATATTATCATCATTTCTGATGATATTAATATCCTCTTTCAAACCAATTTTGTACATGGTTTTTTTTGTCACTTACATTATCTTGATCATGTTATCTATCACTCCTTATTTGATCTTGGGGATTTGGTTTCCCTTACAAATAAATCTCTTAATGTTTTACCTATGTGGAAACCAAGTTATGTGTTACCTTATGTTTCCATCTTTCCCATTTTAAGGGATGTTTTATTATTCATTTTTACAATGTGGGTTTCTATGAATGAATTATCAATTTTTAAAAATTTGATGACTAAGACAAATTTTGAGATATAAATTCATCTTAAGGTGGGTAGAATGTAACACCCTTATATTTTTATGAAATATATTTTTAAATAATTTGATTTCTTTAATAGCTTTCATTATGTAAAATAGAAAGTTTAGACGAACAGTGAAATATTAATAAAATATTATAAGTACATTTTAACATAGACACTAAATTAGAGAGTATGAATCGTAATAACCATATTATGAAATATATTTATGTTTAGTAAATAAACACTTAATATTTAGTAAAGTCATTTTATTCTTCAAAAACAAGTTTTAATCAAAAAAGGGACTTTTATTGCCTACTATGGGAAAATAAGTATAATTAATATTTGAACATTTCAGAAAATGTATTTTATAAAATGAATTTTTTTTTGAAATAATTATATAAAAATTATTCTATGGTTAAATTTTTATAATTTCTTGAAAAAACAATTTTATGGTGAATAGTATAAAATACAGTTTTTTCTTAAACATAGTATCTTATTGATATCGTCAAAACATAACTGTGATATAAAAATTTAAAAAAATCATGAAAATACACATGTATGATATTATAATACAAATATCATACAAAAATAATACATATCATATAAATTATAAATTATTTCATGATAAATATAAAAAAAATTATTGTCGGTGTAGTGCATGTGCAACATTGAAAAAGTCAAATTCGGTGTCTTATATATATATATATATATATATTAATTTATAGGTAAAAAGTTTTTTTGAAACTTAATTATTAAATATAATTCATAAAATTATTATTTTGACTGATATTTTAGAATGTTTTTACTTATATAACATGGATCTTATCCAAATTCTTATGCAATGCTTTCACAAGGCCAGAAAAGTCAAATTAACAAATTAAATAAGTTTTTTTTGACATGGATATAAGTAAATGTACATAATTAACGAATCTAAATGACTACCTTGATCCAATTTTTTTTTTTATAAATTTATTTTTAATTTTTATATATTAAATAATTACCTTTAATGCTTACACAACACTATCATTGTGCTTGTGCATGTAGAAGAAAATTCAATAAAATGATTTTAATTAAAAATTTTAGAACCCTTAAATGACCCAAAAAATTGACTAAATCTTATTTTATGAGTAAGGTTTTACCATAATAATTTTTGGGTATAATTTAGGACCTTTTGGATCTCCTTTATTTTCATTAAGTCCCTTATATTATTTTATTTCACGAAAATTCAAACTTGTCACACTATTGTTTTTAATAACTATAAAATTTTTAATATATGGTTTTACAGAAAATATATTCAAAAATAAATACTATTTTTAAATATAAAATATTTATATTCATCAAGGTAGCTTATTTTTAATTTTTATGGAAGAACTAATTACCTTAAAAGCTTTCATAATAATGGTGAAATAATTATTTAATTAATTGAAAAATCAATAAAATGGTTTTAATTAAAATAATAAGAACCATTAAATTACAAAAAAACATGAATAAATTTTATTGGATGAGTAAATGTTTTCCATAATAATTAAAGGTTCATATTGATGACCAATTGTTTCATTAGTAAGTGGTTATGGCTCTTATAATATTTCATTTAATTAAAAGATAAACATGTCATACTCTTTTTTTCAATAAGTATAATATTTCTAATATGGTGTTATAAATAATAATTATTCATATAAAAAATGTATCTAGAAATATAAAATATTTATCTACATAAAGGTAATTTATTTTTATTTTTTATTAAAGAAATAATTACTTTAAATTCTTTCACAACAATAATATAGTATTAATTTAATTAACAAAAAAATAAGAGTTTTTAAAAATAATATTTTTTATATAATTTGAAATATTTAATGTTTCCAATGAACTTTTTAGATATATATGACATATTAAATGGTTTTTAATTCATTATATTATAATTTTATATTTCTCTTAATGTATGTAAAGTCAAATTAAATGAATAATTTCAAATTTAACAATAATGATATTTTATAGAATTAATATGTTATAAAATTATTTAAAAAAATAAAAATATTAAATAATCACAAGTGGATAATATATGGTCATAAATTTAATCCCCTATTCAATTATATTCCTTTTTAAAACATTTATTGATACAATAGTCTTGTTATATTTAATATTTTGAGAAATTATGAAAGTTCCCCTCACTTCAATTATAAAAGGGAACCTCCTCCTTCACATATTCACATAAAATTTAGACATATATCCCAACCAATAAATATGAATTTTTCTTCCAAAAAACCCTTATACATGTTTTTTATCTCCTAGTCTTCCAAAAATACCAACCCTGGTGTCCCTAAAATGATATCCAAAGGAGGATTCTTTAAGAGAAGGTAACCGTCTTTACCCACTCTTTCAAGTTTATTTCTTCTTCTACTACATCTTCATGTGTTGTTTCCAAGATACATTAATAAATCTAGTATCAAATATATTCTTATATGTTATTATTTTTATGGGACAAATATATTCCACCTTTTATCCATCCTACGAAAAATCGAAGCACTGTGCGTGTGTACGTACGGTTACCGTCTCCACGCCGTAGTGTAATTTCTTTTTCATCACCACATTAATTCTATAGTTATAATGATTGAAATAATAGATATATATCATAGTTATGAAATTATATAAATTCTTTAAATTTAATATATCATTCACTCTCTTATAATTTCACTCATTAAGAGAATGATATCATTGCTTGTGCGTACGTATGGTCTACCATCTTGAAAACGCGATGTGATTAATTTTCCATGTTCAAAATTCAAAAATGGTAATAAAAATGTAGTTAATGATTAAATAAAATATTTATAAAATTAATATCATTATTTACATGATGTATATATATCCTATACAAAATAACCAGGCCATTCGTGGAAAAACATAAAAGATAAAACAATTCCATTAACTCATGAAACAAGGAAAATAATGAAATATTATTAATGAATAGGTGGTAAGATGTTATACAATGATCATATAAGATATTTAAAATATGAATAATATTATTTTAAAAATTATTAACATGTTTAAAAATATTATATAAGAGATTTGAACATGTTTGAAGGAAGTCAAACCTCATGTAAGGGTTTTGCGTTTCACCGTTATTTATATGGGACATATGTCTGATTCACCACTTAAATTCTTTGTATGGTGTATATTCTTAAAATGAATTCCTTTTATGATACATATTATTAATGTCACCAGTATCTACATATCTATATTAAGTTACTTCTTTCATGGGGTTTATGATTCAAATGATACCCATGCGGCAAGGGTTTATTTCACAATCTCATTATTATTCGAGATTGTTTAGGTTTAAGTATCCTATAAGGAATATTTCTCTTCCATATAGATGTTTCTTAAAAATGTTTTCAAAAAGGTTTTAACTATTATTATATAAATATTTAAATTTATTTTTACCCAGGTTTTAATTTTTTCAAAATGTTCTGAAAGAAATATTTTTATCATTTTCCAAATAAGGTACTTTGTGACTTTTCAAACCAAAAAATACAAAAGGAAATGTTTTTTTAACTTATACGGAATGAATTTATTTCCATTCTTTTATGACTCCTTAATTAATTGAATATTCCTACATAATATTACAAGGTTATTTTCAAATAAAACTTTCTCCTTTTTAATTTCATGGATTTTTAACTAAAAAAAAGTTTTCAAAATAGAAAGGATATTTTCTTCAAGAATTGTTTCAAGTAATATTTCAAAATAATTTTCATTATAAGATAAAATTATTTGATGTTTCTTATACTTTATTAGGGATATGATCCAAGGATACCATCCTTATTCTTTATCTGGATGGTTTATGTTTATGATGGAATTATGTTTATGAATCATGTTACTTTTTTATGGGTTATGAGATGATGAAATGTTTATGAAAACCATCTCTTTTTATGGGTTCTTATTTGATGAATGATTTATGTTATTTTGGAACACATATTTATAGATTTAATTATGTAATTGGTGAGACCTATATCTCCATACAATTAATTGGTTATAATATTATATCTCATGAGATAGTCGTGGGAAACAATTCGATGTACTTGATCCATTGTGGGAAACAAGTCTACCTGCCTGATCTGTTATGGAACATAATTCATTATAGGAAAAAAGCCAAGGTTCTTGATCTGTTATGAGAAACACGTTTTGATGCATGATCTGATGGTTTGGTAGTTAACCTTGACATATGAAATGGTTTCTATACTTATGATGATGCCAAAAACATTTATGACATGAACTTATGGTTCATGATTGAGTTATGATGAATTCTCATTATTATGATTTTTTTTCTTTTTAAATGTTAATGTTTTACACCATAACCCATGATTATGTTATTTTTCATATTGGTAATGAACTATGTAAATTTTGTTCAAGATCTCATTTCTTTATGATTTTATTATGTTTTTATATGATCATCAATTGATATTTTTCATATTTACCTATAATAAGCATCTAATCTCATCATTTCATATGTTTCCTTCCCCGGGTGATAATGAAAGGTTTAGGTTGGGTATGCCTAATATGAGTACTATTTCATAAGATATTTATGGTAGATGTTAAAGATCTTACATAAATTAAGAATATTGTATATCTAGTCTCCAAAGACTAAAAACATTTATGGTTTTGTTATGGATAATATTGTTTTGTATTGAATATTAATCTAAATATATTTAATATTTGAGTATGAAAATCTTGGGCTGTTATAGATATCATCCCTTAGATGTTGTTGCATGTGGTCTAGAAAAAAGAACACAAGAAAGCGCTCCTCTTAGATTCCAAGTTTATCATCTTACTTTACTGTCATATCTAGAACCTAAGAACATAAAATAAACAATTAATGATGAATTCTAGGTAATGAAAATTAAAGAATAACTAAACCACCTTGAAATAAATAAATTATGTGAACTAATTGAAGGACCCAAAGACTAATTTAACAATTGGAACTGAATTTTTGTTTAGAAATAATGTTGATGAGTTAGGAACAATAGTTAGAAACAAATCAAGACTGGTTGCATGCGGATATAATCAAGAAGAAGATATTGGATATGAAGAAACCTTTTCTCTAGTATCTATACTTGAATCAATTACAATGTTAGATGCCTATACAACACTTTTTAATTTAAAAATATATCAAATGGATGTGAAGACTAAAATATTAAATGTTTATATTGTTTAGGATATTTTTGAATAACCATTGTATTTCAAAACCCTCACTTTCCAAATCATGTTTCTAAATTAACAAAAGCTTTATGTGGATTAAAACAACCACCTAGAACCTGGTTTGATAGAATCATCTCATTTTTTATTTCAAAAGGTTTCACTAAAAGAATAACTAACCCTAATATATTTATTAAAATAATTTCAAAGGATGTTTTGGTTGTACAAATATATGTTGATGATATTATCTTTAGATATTCAAAAAATTATTTATTTATTGAGTTTTCAAAAATTATAAAAAGTGAATTTGAAATTAGTTTAATGGGTGAACTTAAATTATTTCTTAGTTTTGAGATTTTTTAAATTAGATATAGAGTTATTTTAAATAAAAACAAGTACACCAAATATATTTTAAAATGATTTGGTATGGATAGTACTAAATTTAGTGATACTCCCATGAGTACTAAATGTACGTTAGATCTTGATAAAACTGGGAAAATAGTTGGTTAAACTACTTATAGATCTATGATTGAAAGCATACTATACTTAGCTATTATCCAACCAAATATAATGTTCGTTGTGTGTATGTGTGCCCATTTCAAGAAAATCTAAAAGAATCACACTTAATTTTTGTTAAGAATTTTATTTAGTGAGTTATTCATATGAATATTTTGTTGGTTGTATAATTGATATAAAAAGAACCTTTAGAAAATTTCACTTTTTGTAAAAGTCTATGGTTTCTTGGTGTAGTAAGTGTTGAAATAGTGGGTTCCCTAGACCCAACTATGTAGTGATTTTGATTACGATATCATGTGTACAGTTAGATATGCATGATGATATCTTACCATTATAGTGCAGACTTTTCTACGTCCACTATAATAATGGTAATGTCCAAAGGTTAATTATCATGTCAAGAGGATGTAGCAGATCCCAGGCTATAATGAGAACCTCGAGATACAATGAAATTGATCTTAAATATATGTTATATAGTCTAGATACATCTTACTGACTGGACACAGTAGATGTCTGGCTATCAGGTGCTGGAGGCTCATAAGCATTGAGACCTCTTCTCATGAAGTTCGCACTTGGTGATCTCTAGTAGTGAGATCATGAGGACAGACCCGTCAATAGGAACACCACATATTTTGGGTGTCATTGGTTGTTCCTATCTACGGACATGTGTATTGGTCTCCTGACTTGAGACCATTACCAATGTATATCATTTAATTAAGTACTTTGATGCAAGGCTAAAACCATGGTAGTAATGTCATGGCGAGGTAGTTTGTGTCAGGTGCGTCGTTAGTGGTATGACGTTGGTTGAATGGTCAAGAAAGGATTTGTCACTTCCAAGTTTAAGAAGTTGTATATCTTAGGCCTAGTTGATCAGGATGGTGACACCTTCATAATTCTTTGGCCAAAGCAGCAGAAAGTAAAATCCATCCGGATAGATCAAAAAATAATAAAGCAAGATAAGGACGGTGACACAAGTGTGCGTCCTGATTTATGAGATATTTACTGACAAAGAGACTATAGTACATAGTCAGTGTTCGTAGGTTGGTAGTCGTTTCAATGACTATCCTTATCTCTTTAGGGGTCATGATGGGTTTCTAGACACTGCTCTTGGTTTGTGAATTTTATTCACCACTATTGAGATAAGGGCCTAGAGGGTCACACACAATAGTGTATTCAAGAATCTGTACCTATTCAGTGGAATAGGAATATGGACATAGTGGGCCCCGCCATGGGGTCCGAGCGTTGTCCATGTTGTCGATCACCAAAAGAATTAAATAAATTCATTAATATTCAAGTTACGAATATTTGGGATTGAATTTATTTAATGTATTTACGAGTTCAGAAAATACGAGAAAATATTAATCGAACGAATATTATTTTAATATTCAAGGTTCGCTTAATATTAAGCGGGACAACGAGTCGAGTTAAATGGATCATATTTAATCACATAATATATTTCATATATATTACAAGTATGTGATAAAATAAATAAATAATATTGACGCATTTTTAAGTCGTCATAATTATTTATTTAGTGGGCCTGGAATTAACGGGGGTCGGGGAACCCAACCGGGTAATTTCCATGTTTCGCTATAAATAGAGGAGAGGGGATCAATCACAATAACTATTCATGTCAATTTGGCTAGAGCCTCTCTCTCCTCATGATATTTAGAGAGAGAAGCTCTCAATCCAAGCTCGGACCGAGTTTCTCCCCACACATCGCAAGATCGACGATGCAGTGATCGTCAAAATGTCGAATATATCGTCGGATCGCCGCACTAGCACCCGGAGTTCGACGATCGGCGTTCTTGTGGATTTCTGAAGCATTTGTGGATGATCTAGAGGGATCTTGCTATGGATCCTTCATGCAACGATCATCGGTGACAAGTTGCGGTCGACAACGGATTCAGATCTGAAACGGGTAAGTTTTCTTTTTAATTTTGTGATCTTTACAATCTTCAAGAGATCCTAGGACCTCTCCGGGGCTTGGATTGTTGGCAACGACGAGTTTTATCGTCCCACTGATGAAAAATTTAAAATCCCCAGCCCACCGGCTTCTGCTGCGGGCCCCGGAAACCTAACAGTGGTATCAGAGCGAGTCACATAGATTTTCTGAGCCAAATGAAAATTAGTTTTCATAAAATTAAGAAAGGATCACGTTTTCGGTATGAACACGAGTACTAAAATTTAAAATATTATTATAATTAATATAATTAATATTATTAAAATAATATAATTAAAATAATATAATTATAATAATTTGATTATAATAATATAATTATAATAATAATAAATTTATTATATTATTATAATAATTTATTATTATTATATATATAAAGGCTAATTATAGCCTTTAGAAAGTTTTAAAAAAAATTATAAAGGAAGACCCCAAAGGGGGTCTTCCCACGTGGAGAACCCAAAGCAAGACCCATTGGGTCTTGCTGCGGTTTAATTAAAAAAAAATGTGTGAAGTGAAACAGCAAAAAAAAGGGAAGTCGCGGCCAGCCTGGCCATGGCGCGTCTTCTCCCCCGGGACGCCACACAGGAGGGCCGCCGCCCCCCATGCAGGCACCGCCTGCTCCTGCTGCGCAAAACCAGGGCCGCCGCACCCCTCTGCCAGCGCCGCACCCATCCTCCACGCCGGCCGCCCCGCTTCCCCATCGCCTACCCCTCTCGTTGTGGACCTCCGGTAGCACGCCGCTGCACCACGACCCAGGCCGCCCCGACCTCCTCTCCGTCATCCCGCCTCCCCGGACGGCCCTCACCCGGCAGGTTCTCCCCGCACGGATGCAGCACCGGGACGTTGCACAGGCGCTGCCTTTTCCCCGCACGGCGCACAGCAGGGCCGCCGCGACCGCACCCCGCGCCCCGTCGCCTCCCTCTGAAGTTGGGCTGCAAGCAGGCTGCCGCCAGCTCCTCTTCCCAGCACCGTGCCCCGGCCATTCTCAGCCCACGCCTGGTCCGTTCTCTGCCATGCCATGCATCAGGACCGCCTTCATCCTTTCCCCGCTCGGGCCGAACCAGCTGCGGTGCATGCAGCGCCGCGGAGCAGGCCGCCGGAAACCGCCCAGCTTGGCCGCTATCGCTCTCCCTCCCGTGCCGGTCTCCCCTGCCATTTTTCTGGACAGGCCAGAGGTGATGCACCCCTCTGCTGCCAAGTACCGGTAAACGGCCCGACCCATTTTAGCCCGTAAATGTCTTGGACCGTTTGGTCAAATTCAAAACGAATTTGAGAAGACTTGCATCACTGTGACATGCCAGGCATAGGCATTGCATAGACCAAAACGGGTTTGTGTGAGTTTAGTGTGACCTTCTTTGGGCCTGCTCGGTGTTGTGATACTTGGTTTTTCCATAATTAATATAATTAATTAATTTAATTAATTAATTAATTAAAATATTAATTTATGGTTTAACCAATAATAATTTTAATACCTAAAAAATTAATTCAATTTAAGTATTAAATTTAATTAAGTCAATTTTATTTTATTTTTGCATTAAAATTAAATTATTTGACGGACCAATAATTAATTAAATTATTTGAATTATTTAATTCATTTAATTTAATTAAATAAACCCTCATTCTTAATCATTGCATTTTAATTTTTATCACGCTTTATTTTACCCGTCGTCTGGTCTTGAGAATCGACCCATGTATGTTGTGTTTTATTTAATTAATTATTTAAATGCGTGCAATGATTTTAATTAATTAAATAGATGGTATGCACATCATCTTTATTTTTTCAGTTAAAATGTATAAGGGCCTTCACGCCCAATATTTATATGATGTACATTTATACCCGAGTTCCCCTCGCCAATGCGCGAGTATCTTTGTACTTCGGATGAAGATGTCGAGCGACGTGGACCCTGCCAAGACAAGGCAGTGCACATTGATGAAGACGGTGCAAGATGACACGTGGATTCCGCCAAGACGAGGCGGTACTCCAAGACGTGACGTCGACCCCATCAAGACATGATGATACTCTGGTAGACCAGTGGACATACATGATAGGGCAAGCTACATCAAAAGTCAAGCATACGACTCAGGTACGATGCGCTTAGGTCATTTAGATGCTCAAGACCGTTCGGGTAGTAGTTTTTTTATTCATTTATTTATTATTTCACGCATTTTAGAACAGCAGGAAAATATATAAAATAATAGATAATAAAATGCATAAAGAAGCGGTGTATGTTTTTCTGTTAAAGTTCAGTTGTGAGTGCGACAACATAGATGAACAAGTTTAATAGAAATGGATTACATTTTTCGAGAGAGAAACCAATAAAACCCTCAAACAAAATATTATGCCACAAACAACCTTCCATCATTCAAGTTTGAACAAAATCGGGTGTTCGAGGTGCCGGTTCATGCCTTAGCTGAAGGTGCCTCTTACTACCTGGGAGTTCTTATTCGTATAATGGGTCGACTTAACTAAAATTTCAGCAATGGAATAGCCTTAGCTAGCATGTTGTAATTTTAGAGGTGAGCATTGAGTAAATCAGTAAATGATTTTTGAAGATGGGACTTCACTCAACAGATCAAGGAACCGCGAGCTAATGCAGTTGGCTAGTCAAAAGCCTACCTTAGACCCTCCGAGTAGTGGCGTAGCCCTAGCTTGTAGACTATGAGGGAGGTTCAAGGATCTTTTCCACTAGAATACTCAAGATTATTCCGATTCTAGTTCATATGGTTCCTATAATTAGAAAAATTAGTGGGAGACATTTAATGATTAAATAATCAGTAATGTCATATTAGGTAATCACATAAAAGTACAATCTGCAAAAGTATATTTGTAGATAATGGCAAGCAATACCACAATCAAACTGTGATAAATATCAGACAAAGTTAATGTCTAAACTAAGCAAGAATTTCCTAAATGTAGTATAGGCGCTTGCGCAGATTACTACCATAATGGAAATTCAAGGTGCTTGTGTCCCAACCTGTTAATCCACCTCAGGAAGCGAGGGTGTAAAATTGCTTTCAAGAGACTCATGAATAAAGAATATGATGGTTCTGTCATAATTCTATCATCAAATTCTGATGTTAGTTGTGGTCTCTACATCAATACTTGGATGATGATCACATGTAGTCTCATCTCCAAGATCCTTTCAAGGAGAAAGAGATGCAAGATTTGAATGTGATGGTTTCACTCGGTATGTGTAAAGTGAAAGACGGTTCACAATCTTTCATGACATCCCATTCTTATAACTTTTACACCTAATTACTCTAGTTTCATTTAAAGATACAATGAACGTCATAGAGTAAGTGATTCATTACCATTAAGGTAACATTCACTAAGTAATAAGAATATTGGAGATAACGCCATCTTTTATTCTTATGGCGAATACATTTAATGACAAGGTGAAAAGGATTATGGCAAGTAACACCAAAGACACTTTCATCATGTAATTCAAAGAAAAATGGTTGGTTATTTTACAGGAGTTTATTTGCACCACATAATGAAATGAATTCATGGAAGTTTAAAAATTGAAATACAAGAAGCAAGTACCTGCTCCTCGTTCAGTTAATATTCATCAAATAAAAGTATTGTTTTCACTCAAACTTCTTGGGTATTAAAATACAATATGGTTTTCAAATATATTTATTAAAATACAATAACCAAGTAAGTAGAGAAACATTACTAGAAGTAAAGTGTCTTCTCCAAGCACCTGAGAAAGGGTGATTCCTAAGTCAGCAGTGAGAAACACATAACTTCTAGTATCCAAGTGATTGATTCAAATTGAAAAAGTTGTAGAGTATAACCAAAAACATTTATCTCATGTTCCCATTTGGACATGATGAGACATTATTACATGTTTTGGAATGAATGTTGTTTCTGGTAATACACTCAACAAATAGTTCACTACTACTTGAATCATTGGAAATACTTGATGAATATAAAATGTAAGACCTACCCAGTTATGGCAATGTGATTCTTTGTCAAGTAAAACTAAAAGTGGATGTCAACAAAATACCCAGTATGGTATTTAGGCTCGGCACAGCTAAACACTTATGGTATTATTGACACCCTTAGTTTAGACAAAGAAACCTTTAGAAATAAAGTTATTCCACAAAGATTCCGAGGTTAGTTCAACATGAGAGTGTGAGATGTTCCAAAGAAATCTAGAGGTAAAGATACTTCATAAGATGCATTTATGTCATTAAGGAATATACCAATGAAGTATATGTTTGGTTAGAAGATATGAGTTGCTTCGGATCGGCATGCCGAATAATATCTTGACCAAACAATCATCGAACATGATAATGTAGCGTGGAGTAATTCCTAAATGCATGTTACCTTATCTACATCACCGTATTGATGTTCATAAGGAGGATCGATGACGAGTCTTACATATTAACATTTATTATCAAAATTTAGCATGGATAAATTCCTAAACGTGCATTTCATACATCAAAGTTATGATGTAAGTTGTATTAATGTTTCAATCTACAAAAACTTCCATTATATTTCATGATGTGCTTTTCAAACAACGGCTTAAACCCATAACCAATATTCCAACTAAAATGACAAATGGATATCATACGAGTTATAGTATGATGGAAAATCCATTATGTCATAGGATGTGTTTCGATGTGAAGCCTTTGTTCGGATTTAAAAAAACATGCATCAAGTTAAACACGTTGTGCATTTGAGGTAATTATCCCAACAGTTGATTAAGATATTACCTAAATCCCTAAGATAGAAAAGATAACCAAGTATTAGACTACATTTCTATACAAGGGTGCACATCTCTATTAGAGATAGTGGGAGCTGAATTGAATTGGACTTAGTCAATGCTCGAGATGCACAAATGGTTGGCATAGGGAACAAGTTCCAAAAGTACATGTGGAATAGGAATGTTCCAGAGAAACATACTACGTAGGAAGTATGAAACCATGGTGATGGTTTTATATTTACCGCGGTTGGTTATATATTATTCATTGAGAATAATAAATCCTATAAGTAAGCAGTATAAGGAAAAGAGCTAAGATTGACAATATCAACTAAAATTCAATAATGGATTCCATGTATCAAATTGCAATGGGGCTTATAAATTGAATAATGCGGTGGGTATTCAAATAAAATGATACATGGATGGTACAGGTATGGTACCAATAAGGATCGTTTCGTTATACCAAGCCGGTACGCCTAAATCTATTAGAAGTTTACTTGTCATAGATAAACTTCTAAGATCCTTTTATTGGTCATTGGATGTCAAGATCATCTTTTGTGGAAGGTGTCTATACGACGCAACCAAAAAGAGATGATGACATCAAATGATGCCAATAAGGGTTAAAATTTACTGAAATCCAATTCTGGATTAAATTAAGAAAAATATCTTTGAACATTCATTATAAATGAATATTTTCCTTGTTTCTACCAAATATTAGTGGGAGTGCCAATGTTTTCCAAGTGAAATATGTTCGGCAACATATGGAAAACAGATTTTGAACTTACAGTTAGATAAGATCAGGTTAAAAGAAATTCTCCAATGATTGACTTCAAGTAGAAACATAAGTTCTAGGGATTAAGATCCACTGAGGTGGATCCAAAGGTTTCTTGGTCCTAGTCAATCATACATAGAGTGACATTGTATTGAAAAATACAAGTTGGAACAATTCAAGTTCAGAATTGTTGCTTATGTCACATGGCTTAATATCTTCAAGTTAATATGTTCAGAACATAGGAAGAGATCAATGTTGTGAATTGATACCATATGCTTTAGAAATGGATCAATCACATATTTCATAATATGTACTATAATTGATACTGCTAGGATATAATTTATTATAGGCAGATAACAATTATTTCCAGGAGCACTGCAAGTGATGCAGTCAGAACTATCATCTTGTACTTCGGTAAGTACAAATGATATGTACCTGGAATATGGAGAGGAAGGAATACTAGTTATGGTGGGACACATACTAGTATTCCTTAGATCAATTTGATCTAGTATCACATTTAGGTAAATGTGATGAGTGAGTCAAGATCATAAAATCTAGTGGTAGCCATACATACAAATACTGAGTACATTGCATCTTCTAAGGTAGCTATGAAGCTGTTATAAATTGCAACGATTTGTTCCAGTTCTTAGATTCACACCTAGTGAGAAATGTATTATCATAATGAGAATTATGATATTCTTACTAGACAAGTTGTCAAGTTATGACAACGGAAAAAAGTGATATACTCGGGGATACCCTATCTTGAGAAGTTCTACTCAAGCATATGAGGTCGCATTATGCAGATATGCCACAGGGCGAAAACGTGGTAGGCCCAGTAGTTAAATCCATTACACAGCAGAAGCATGGTATTTATCATGTGAGTAGATAACAAGTTTAGTTAGAAAGTTGTCTCTAGTGCAAGTGGGAGTGTTGAAATAATGGGTGCCCTAGACCCAACTATGTAGTACTTTTGATTACTGAATCATGTGTACAGTTAGATATGCATGGTGATATATTACCATTATAGTACAGACTTTTCTACATCCACTATAATAATGGTACTGTCCAAAGGTTAATTGTCATCTCAAGAGGTTGTAGCAGATCACATTCTATAATGAGAACCTCAAGATAAAATGACATTGATCTTAAATATATGTTCTATAGTCTAGATACATCTTACTGACTGGACATAGTAGATGTCTGACTATCAGGTGCTGGAGGATCATAATAATTGAGACTTATTCTCATGAAGTTCGCACTTGGTGATCTCTAGTAGTGAGATCATGAGGACAGACCCGTCAATAGGAACACCACAAGTTTTGGGCGTCATTGGTTGTTCCTATCTATGGACATGTGTATTGGTCTCCTGACTTGAGACCATTACCAATGTATATCATTTTACTACGTACTTTGATGCAAGGGAAAAACCATGGTAGTAATGTCGTGGTGAGGTAGTTTGTGTTGGGTGTGTTGTTAGTGGTATGACGTTGGTTGAATGGTCAAGAAAGGATTTGTCACTTCCAAGTTTAGGAAGATGTATATCTTAGGCCTGGTTGATCAGGATGGTGCTGCCTTCATAAGTCTTTGGCCAAAGAAATAGAAAGTCAAATCCATCCGGATAGATCAAAAAATAATAAATCAAGATAAGGACGATGACACAAGAGTGTGTCCTACTTTATGAGATATTTAATGGCAAGATACTATAGTACACAGTTAGTGTTCGTAGGTTGGTAGTCGTTGCAATGACTATCCTTATCTCTTTAGGGGTCATGATAGGTTGCTAGACCCGACTCTTGGTCTATGAATTTTATTCACTACTATTGAGATAAGGTCCTAGAGGGTCACACACAACAGCGTATTCAAGAATCCGTGCCTATTCAGTGGAATAAGAATATGGACATAGTGGGCCCCACCATGGGGTCCAAGCGTTGTCCATGTTGTCGATCACCAAAATAATTAAATAAATTCATTAATATTCAAGTTAAAAATATTTGGGATTGAATTTATTTAATGTATTTATGAGTTTAGTAAATACAAGAAAATATTAATCGAACGAATATTATTTTAATATTCCAGGTTCACTTAATATTAAGTGGGACAACAAGTCGAGTTAAATGGATCAGATTTTATCATGTAATATATTTCATATATATTACATGTATGTGATAAAATAAATAAATAATATTGATGCAGTTTTAATTCGTCATAGTTATTTATTTAGTAGATGTGGAATTAACGGGGGTCAGGGAACCAAACCGGGCAATTTCCATGATCCGCTATAAATAGAGGAGAGGGGTTCAAGCACAATAACTATTCATGTCAATTTGGCCAGAGCCTCTCTCTCCTCCCACTCTCTATAGAGAGAAGCTCTCGATCCGAGCTCGGATCGAGTTTCTCCTCACGCATCTCAAGATCGACGATGCAATGATCGTCGGAACGTTGAATATATCGTCGGATCGCTGCGCTAGCACCCGGAGTTTGACCATCGGTGTTCCTGCGGATTTCTGAAGCGTGTGTGGACGATCTAGAGGGATTCTGCTATGGATCCTTTGTGCAATGATCACCGGTGACAATTTTCAGTCAACAATGGCTTCAGATCTTAAATGGGTCAGTTTTCTTTTTAATTTTGTTCTCTTTACAATCTACACGAGATCCTCAGCCCTCTCTGGGGCTTAGATCATTGGCGACGACAAGTTTCCTCGTCCCTCTGACGAAAATTTTAAAATCCCCTGCCCACCAGCTTCCGCTGTGGGCCCTGGAAACCTTACAGTAAGAAACAGAATTATTTTTTAGTGTTTACTACTGAAGTTGAGTACATAGCTATAGTCAATCATTGTGCATATATTCTATATATGAAACACACTTTACTAGATAATGGATATCAATTTTGACATGACCCTATAAATTTTGATAGCATAAGTGTTATTAATATTTCTAAGAATCCTATATATCATTCTAGGAAAAAACATATTGATATAAGACATAAATTTTTGATAGATCATTTTTAAAATTTTTATATAACTCTTGAGTTCATAGGAACCAAACATCATCTTGCTGAAATATTCACCAAGCTTTGGAACTTTGAGATAATAAGCTATATCAAACCTGAATTTGGAATGATAAACCATGAATAGTCTTTTTTTATTTAATTTATGATCACTTCTGGTAGAAAATTCATTATATTGGTGCCATTGTGTCTTATCTACCATTATTATAAATAATTATTTTATCAATTGTTGGTCATGAAACTGTAAGGATTAACCGTGACATGGTACCTCCACATGCTACTATTAACCATGCTACCATTAGCTATGCTACCATGAATCTCACAATCGTAAGGATCCACCATTAGTATACGAGCATTGTGTACTGTCATACGAATGTTATCATTGATATGTGATCATTGGTATATACCTTTTCATGATACTGTGAGTAGTACCATTGGGACCTACTGTCCCATGAGCTACAGTTACTAACCTCGAATTAAAATCATTATTTTTATCAAATTTTATTATAGATATTATATTTATATAAATTATTTTTTCAAATTTTGAAATCCCTAAATGATATATTTCATTAACTATGTTTTTTATGATCTCCTTATAACACATGAATCCTTTGAAACCTGTCAATTTCTTTCTCAAACTTCAATGCTTTCAACCTTACGCCTTTGAATCTTTCTAAAAATAGTGGATAAAAAACATCCAGATTTTTTTTACTAATGAGACACATACCTTGAACAATTAAATAGGAGAATATTTTTGTCTAGTAGAGCCAAAGAATCTGAAGTTTGTATCATGATTTATCATCACTAAAAATTAAATATATTGTGAATTTTTATTATCGATCAAGTTTCTCATTTATAAAGTAATTTGTGACCAAGGATGGGATAAATGTCTCTTGAAGAATGATCAAACATTATATCTATGGTTGGTTCATGAGTTCTATATATTTTTAGAGTACGTGTTCGAAGAAAATAAAGATATCATCAAAATAGTTTTAGATAGAATAAATCTAGTTTTTTCATCAAAAAAATGGGTCAGATGCTTAAACATTACTCACCAATGTATATATAAGGACTATCATGGTTCATTTCCCATTTATTAATATTTTTTTATTTAGGATGTCCTTATTGAGATTACTAGGAATGTGGTTGTGTGAAGACCATTTTTATTGGACTTGGAAGTGGAATTTTTTTTATCATTTAAGTTTTTTCAATATATTCTTTGTCCTAGAAAGGGTTAATTTATCATTATGAAGTATCAAGATATATTTTTATTATTTCTTATGAAAATAGGAGATAAGATTAACTTGTGTAGGTATCTAAGGATTCATATGATGGAGATTTCCCAACTATCCTGTAGGTCAAACTTCTTGTAATATCCTAAAATGATATCTACCTTGTTAGAATCCAAAGTTATTATTCCTAAAGGTGAAGATAAGATGACCTATTGTGGTGGTTTTTTCTTGAGTCAATCAATTTTAAAAAGTATAAAAGTAAACTAGAACCCGTGGTTAATTAAATGGGTGGAGAATAATGAAAATATGTATGAATGATTCAAATCAATAGATCACCCTCCTAGACCAAAAGATACATTTGACCCTGGATCAGAGATAAATGAAGTTTTAGTGTATTCTGATTATGAGGAAGTTGAGGATACTGCAATTAAGAAATATGGGGATGTTAGAGAGGTGTCTGCTCCTATTTTAGTAGAAGAGGGAAGTGACCCTGATATATCCAAAAGTGCCATTGTATCTTATGGATCAGCCATCTCTCCTATTTATCTCCCTAATAAAGAAAGGATTATTAAATAATGTGATGAATATAAAGAAATTGAATTGAAAAATGATGCTTGGTAAGAAATTATTCTTATGAGAGTTCATAATAAGTAGTTGGGTGCTAAATTGATCTGATGGTAATGATGATGGATATAAAAAGATAAATCCAACTCTTCTTAGTGTGACTAAAAATTATATGAGTCTACTGGAGAAGTAATACCTATTTATACTCATCACGTGTCAGCTATACAAGATTATAGACATAGGGATGAGCCATTTTCTTTAGACAAAGTTGGATATGAGTGTAGAGACCTGAATCTTAACGTACATATATATTAAATTACTTTTGCGGAATACTTAGTACATAAAAAAAATACACACACAAGGACCGTAATAGTTTAGTGTCTTTGGAAACTCGGAATATAATCTTCTAATCGTGGTGAAAGATCTTCAAAATATCCCATAAAGATCTTCCTTTTTTTTTTACCTAAAACCTTTATTTATATCCTGTGGAAAAGAAAACATAAAAGGGTGAGCTCAAATGCTCAGTAAGGGTAAACAAAAGAAATATCAATCACATCATATTCATAAGAACATAAGATTTTGGAAATCTTAACCTGCAAAAGAGAGCATAATTTCATAACATGGGATAAATCATAGCAGTGAAATGAAATCCCAATAATCATAACTTAAAACATGAAACTTTGTGGACTACACACATAATCATAGAGAATCATATCTTATTAGTCAAGACTCATTGCCAAGACTATCTTAGTGGACAAAGTCCCTTTCTGAACTGAGTCACCCTCGTTTCAGTCCTGTTTCACTGAACCGGTATAACCTACCATTCCAGCCATGTCTATCTCATGAGATATAAAATCTTTACCCAATTCATTTGAGGTAGATATAGGTCCCACCCATCTCATAATGATACCATTCTTATGTGTGCCACAAAATCATAAACCATACATCATTGCATAACCCATGTAATAAAAATGGGAATCTTAAACATCATGACATCATAAAACAATTCATATACGATAAAGAAATTCATAAAAATAATTCCATCACAACATAATCAAATAAATGTAATAATAGGTATAAAAACAGAACCCTTTATTATCTTAGATGGAAAATAATTTTGATAAAACACTTGAACTCCATTCTTGAGGAAAATATCCTTTCTTCTTCAAAAACATTTTTCCTTTCTTAACATGTCATACAACTTTAAAATAAAAGAAGTTGAATAAAAATAAACTTGAAAACTTGTAAAGGAAGCTTCTTGGAAATAATTTTTTAAAAATCCATTCATGCCGTATAAGTTAAAAAAACATTCTTCTCGTACTTTTGTCGGAAAAGTCAAAAAGTACCTCGTATGAAAAACGACAAAAGATCCCTTTCATATCTTTTACTAAAAACTCACCGAAGGGTAAAATTGGATTTAAACAATTGTAGGTGGATGGAAATAACATTACATATTGAGGTAACATGGATGTGGATGATAAAATACACCCCAGTAAATACCAAAGTATAAACAATCTCGGATAAAAATGAGATTGTGATATTTTCCCTTACCTTAGGTCCGATTTGCTTCGTAAGTGTCTGAACCTCCTGTATAATGATTTAAATAATGTCATTGACTTATTACAGAATCATATTCATTGTTATGATATCATATATGGTTCACTTATGACTTTATATTACCCGTTCTTCTGTAAATTCCATATTAAAGAGCGTTTTGGGTAAAATTGTTTCATTTGTCGTCCGTGTTTTGACTTGTAATTAGTCATATGATTACTTAGATCATGATTACTTAATTCCTGGATATAAAACATGATTTATATATATATATTCAGAATATAAATATATATAATAAATCAGTAAATGGAAAGAAATACACTGTTCATGGAGACGGTAGACCGTACGTACGCATGGACGCTGTTTTCTTTTCCTTATTGAGTTGAATGGAATTATGTAGATGACATACATATATATACACATAAATCCAGTATCATTATTATGTAATATATTTCATGATTACTTATTATATATACTTTATAATCATTCATGAATGGTTAAAGTGGAGAATGAATCTCATCGCGTTGTGGAGACGGTAGTCCGTACGTACGCACGAGCGATGATTTCATTCCCATGGTTATTGAATTGAATTGGAGTGGATGATAAAATATATCAGAATCAATATGATGTTATAATAACTATGTATAGTTATTATTTACACCATTATACCCATCCATGTAAGGTGGTGGTGGAAAATAGATTACACCATGGCGTGGAGACGGTATTCTGTACGTACGCACGCGCGGTGATTTCGTTTTCTGTAGGATGGATAGATGGTGAAATAGGATTGTTTCATACTTATAATAACATATCATTATATGAGTGATACTGATGTTATTACTTCATAATGAAACAACCTAAGAAGAAGAAGTGGAAGAAGAAATAAAGGTGAAAGAATCGGTAACAGAAATTACCTCTTCTTTGAAGCGCCTCTTTGAGACCTCCTCTTAGGGCACTAAAATTGGTCTTTGAGGAAGACCAGAACCTCTAGGATGTTGCTAGGGAAGTGGAGAAGAGAATTTTTCAGGGGTTGGCCGAGATTTAAGGCTCAATGTTGTGTGATGAAGAGAGGGAGGAGGTGCCCTTTTATAAGGGAGGAGAGGGGCACCTTTGGAAAAACTAAAAATATTATTTTATTATAAAGTCAAGTTCGGTTTTAAATAGCTCCAAATTGATTTATTTAGAGTCTAAGGTGGGTATGGGTATAAATCCTTTCATCCAATAGAATTTAGACAAGTTTAGGTTCCTATTTTAACCTTATCATTTAGATTTAACATTAAGTTAAATAATTTTACTTTTACCGTGTCTTCTTGTGTTCTTATACTATAAGGTTAATAAACTTACTATATCAAGACAAACGAACTCCAAGTTGTTTATTATTAATATATATAACCTTATCTAAGTCATTTGGCCTAACATTATAATTTTAGGAACAAAATAACAATTACTAATATAATATTTTTTTTAAAAACTATTTTATGTCAATTTTGACACTATTTAGTAATTGATTTTTGTGAAAATCCTAACAGAATGATAAGTTCAAACAAAGTTAATTAAATCAATACTAACATGTCTTATTAACCTATAAAATTAGTGGAATTAATAAAAAGTCTCAAATTATATTTATTTGAGTATTTATAACATCAATTATGTAAATATTTCAGTAATAAGATAATTACTGCATCATCGTTGTGTCATAAATAAATTAAATTATATAATTTCTAAAAATTATAAATAAAATTCCATTATGTAGGAAAGCTTGTTATCTTTCTAATGAATATTTATAGTCTAATTTATCTTATGTATAACCCTATATTAAAAATGTTTTATTAAATAAACTTTGATTTTAACTCTTTTAACTCTTCTTTGAATTAAATAATAATAAATGTCCTAATCTAATTCAAGTGGGCCTAAATGGTCATATTTTATTCATAAGTTTGTTTTTGGTCTAATTAAACTTGTCCAATAGAATTAGGACATGTGTTAGGGTAATAATAATATCATTTCTACCCTTAATTACCCTATTTACTTTTAACCGTGGTAAATAAAAGTAAAAAGTTACTATTCACCAAAAATTATTTTCATCTCATTCAACCAAATTTTACTTACTGACATCAACCGTGTCTCTCGGATTTTTGAAATTCCACTCACAGAAGCGGTAAAATTAAGTTTTATGAAAAATTCAGTTTTTTTTAACTACCACTTAGTGGTTTCACTATTCATCAAAAATTGAAAGTTTTTGGAAAAATACCAAAAATTAGGCCTAAGCTATATTTGATATTATGAACTCAAAAATTATTTCTATTTTACCAAATTAAAAACATATCATTTGCATTAATTAATTTAAAAACTAATTCCCATCGTCAAAACAAATAGCGTGTTCTTAAGAGATAATAACTATCAAAAGATTGACACTTGTTTATGTCTGGTTTAAATGTGAAATTACTTCCAATGACCAACATTGTATTAAATTGTAAAAATATATTCTAAATATGCTTTAAAACCACTCAAATTAATAATTTATCACTATTAATTATTTCGATTGAAAAAGTTGTTTTTAATTAAAATTTAGTAATTTTAACTATTCATCAAAATATGAAAGTTATCCGAAAATCACCAAAATTTAACCCTAAGCTAATTTCGATATTCCGAATCCAAAAATGAAGTCCATTTTGAAAAATAAAATTTACAAAATTTCAAAAAGTGGTTATTACTATTCATAATGGCTAGTTTTAATAATATTTTAATAGCATATCGTTGTTTAGTGAAACTCGGTATTGCGTACTACACACACTATCAAGGAAGGTCGCGATTGCGTGTAATGAAAGGCAAGTCAAGGATGAGTGTTGTGCAAGCTCTTTTTGGTGTAGCGTACAACACAAGACATTAATGAAATTAAAAAGAATATTTTTCATAAAATCTCGGGGTGTTACATTCTACCCCCCTTAAAATGAATTTCGCCCTCGAAATTCGTCGGGGTTATAAATGGTTTACTATTAAAAAATTTCTTTGATAGAAACCCACATCGTGAAAAGGAATACCAAAACTAATCTTTAAAAACAAAAGTATGAAACTTAACGGTTACCCAAATAAACTAATCACTGGGTTTCCATATAGGTGAAAATATGGATATGGAAGAGAAATCTAACCATCATGTTCTGATGGAGAGTGGTAGAGAACATGGATATGAAAAAGCCAACAATTGCAACGCCATAAATTTGTGATGATCTAGGGTACCATCTGATTCATCAGATATAAGATCACTAGGACAACATTTTTGGTTTTCAAGATCATTTCCCTAAAGTTGAAGAATTTGAATTAGAATAAATACTTACTTTATTTTGGTATAATATCACTGTTGTTCATGCCTTGAACAATTTCCACTTCATCTCTTTAATAAATAAAGTTGAATTTTTTATTCTTGAAGTGTTAGCAGATCATGTGATAGAATGACGGGTCATTCCATCTGTCTCAAACTAAAGGTTAGCAAAAGTTATATACATAAGTCGATCTACAGTGAGATTAATCATATATGGTTCCTAAAATGGACTTATAATTCATATATCATACTTCTTAATATAATAAAACTAGTTTCTACTAAACAGGGACTTCCTGTAGGCTAGTGGTAGGCGATAAAGGCCAGTCGCACTTCGGTTGTGGGTTCGATTCCCACAGCCTTGTCCGACGCGATGGGCTGTCGCCCGTCCTGCAGGTTGTCCTTTTTCTAAAGCTATATTACTATAACATCCCATCAATAATATCTAAAAAAGTTTTATCCTAACTTATGTCCAACATAATCCATTCTAATCTTTAGGCTTATCTAAAATACTTCGGTCCAAGCTCATAGTATAAAAAAAATGATTACTTGAAATGTCACAGAACAATCACGTGAATGCCATCATTTATCCCCCATATATCATAAGATATATCTTGTTGGTCAAATTACAAACATGTGAATACCTTAATCATGTATTCTTTTGAAGAATGAATACCCATTGAACCTTAGTGAAAACATGAATGCAGTTAAAAGTTAACACTTTCCACATACCAAAATCCTCAAAAATTCTATATACTCAAACGATGATATCACTTAGTCCTTATATCATTTCATTTTCTCGTTTTCCCTTCATTATGCACATATCATCTTATTTCCAAAAATATCTCAATCACTTTGAATACCACATTAGACCAATACATAAATATTACAATACTCCATGATACAACATTATTTTGGAATCCCATTACATAAACAATTAATCATTCCACCACATCGTTGTCATATTCAACATCACCAATAGTGATCACATGTGACTTCCCTTTGTCCTTTTCCTTAAGCGGTTGCTCATGTCGATCATCACTAACCCTTGGATTAGGGCATTTATTAGCATAATGCCCCATTTCCTTGCACTTGAAGCATTGAAGTGTTGGTGGTGCGTTCTCTACAGTGTTTACTTTATTCACATCATTAGAAACCCTTTTTCCATTACTTCGACACTCAGCTACTCGATGACCTTCTTTTCCACACTTAAAACATTTTCTAGTCCCTTTAAGACAATCTCCACCATGCTTCTTTCCACACTTTGTGCATAAGGAAACATTCATCTTCTTTTCACCATTATTTTGAGATTTCTCCTTGAACTCCATCTTTCGTTTCTTGTCAAAACCATGGGATGGATATGTAACACCAACTTCCATTTCTGCCTTGATAGCACAATGCACAATTTCTTCATAGATACTGAAGTCTCTTATAGCTAGTGCCCTTCTAAGGCTTGGTTTTAAGCCACTGAAAAATCGATCAACTTTACTTTCAGGTTGGATGATAATGCCAGATGCATACCTTGCAAGTCTTGTAAAATTCGCTTCGTATATACCAACAGATTCATCATCCTTCTGCTTCAGCTCAAGAAACTCATTTTCCATCTTTGTTCGAAGAATACGAGGGAAGTACTTACTAAAAAACAAGTTCTTGAACACGTCCCATTCCATGGACTCAATTTCATATCTTGGCCTCGTATTCTTGATAAGATTCCACCATTGATCAACTTCACCTTCCAAACGATATACTGCTAAAATGACTTTATCATGATCAGAACATTGAAGAACTGAAAATACCTTTTCAGTGGTACTGATCCATTGTTCAGAAACAAGTGGATCTGAAGACCCACTGAAAGAAGGTGGACGTTGCCTCATGAAGGACTCAATAGAATATTGTTCCCTTCTCTGCTCATTTGGAAGTCCAGAATGATTCATAGCTTGTGTAAGTATAGCAATAAGATTTTTCACTCCATCTCCCATAACATTTGTTTGTTCAGGAGGGCAATCATTGCATTGTCCATTGCATTGATCAACACGGTTCCTTCGGGTTCCAGCCATCGTCTAAAACCCAAAAAGAATAGTGTGAGAGGCAAAAATCATGCTAGGGAAAACAACATAATAAAGGGGGAGTACCTTCAATATCTAACATCTTAGGTTTAATTCTATAATCATTAGCGTAATTCTAGTACTATAACCTATATGTATACTTAACCTTAGGGACATCCCTAGACTTAGACACACCTTAGAAATATCTCTAGGGATCTCACTGACGTTTTTGCATCCTAGTTTCCAAAGGTTGACTAAACATTTCCTCTGATACCAACTGTAGAGACCCGAAGCTTAACGTACATATACATTACATTACTTTTGTGGAATACTTAGTACATAACAAAAATACACACACAAGGACCGTAATAGTTTAGTGTCTTTGGAAACTCGGAATATAATCTTCTAATCGTGGTGAAAGATCTTCAAAATCTCCCATAAAGATCTTCCTTTTTTTTACCTAAAACCTTTCTTTATATCCTGGGGAAAAGAAAACATAAAAGGGTGAGCTCAAATGCTCAGTAAGGGTAAACAAAAGAAATATCAATCACATCATATTCATAAGAACATAAGATTTTGGAAATCTTAACCTGCAAAAGAGAGCATAATTTCATAACATGCGATAAATCATAGTAGTGAAATGAAATCCCAATAATCATAACTTAAAACATGAAACTTTGTGGCATACACACATAATCATAGAGAATCATATCTTATTAGTCAAGACTCATTTCCAAGACTATCTTAGTGGACAAAGTCCCTTTATGAACCGAGTCACCCTCGTTTCAGTCCTGTTTCACTGAACCGGTATAACCTACCATTCCAGCCATGTCTATCTCATGAGATATAAAATCATTACCCAATGCATTGGAGGGAGATATAGGTCCCACCCATCTCATAATGATACCATTCTTATGTGTTCCACAAAATCATAAACCATACATCATTGCATAACCCATGTAATAAAAATGGGAATCTTAAACATCATGAAATCATAAAACAATTCATATACGATAAAGAAATTCATAAAAATAATTCCATCACAACATAATCAAATCAATGTAATAATAGGGATAAAAACATAACCCTTTATTATCTTAGATGGAAAATAATTTTGATAAAACACTTGAACTCTATTCTTGAGGAAAATGTCCTTTCTTCTTTAAAAACATTTTTCCTTTATTAACATGTCATACAACATTAAAATAAAAGAAGTTGACTAAAAATAAACTTGAAAACTTGTAAAGGAAGCTTCTTGGAAATAATGTTTTAAAAATCCATTCATGCCGTATAAGTTAAAAAACATTCTTCTTGTACTTTTGTCGACAAAGTCAAAAATACCTCGTACAAAAAACAACAAAAGATTCCTTTCATATATTTTACTAAAAACTCACCGAAAGGTAAAATTGGATTTAAAAAATTGTAGGTGGATGGAAATAACATTACATATTTATGGAACATGGATGTGGATGATAAAATACACCCCAGTAAATACCAAAGTATAAACAATCTCGGATAAAAATGAGATTGTGATATTTTCCCATACCTTAGGTCCGATTTGCTTCGTAAGTGTCCGAACCTCCTGTATAATGATTTAAATAATGTCATTGACTTTTTACAGAATCATATTCATTGTTATGATATCATATATGGTTCACTTATGACTTTATATTACCTGTTCTTTTGTAAATTCCATGTTAAAGAGCGTTTTGGGTGAAATTGTTTCATTTGTCGTCCGTGTTTTGACTTGTAATTATTCATATTATTACTTAGATCATCATTACTTAAATCCAGAATATAAAACATGATTTATATATATATATATATATTCATAATATACATATATATAATAAATCAGTAAATGGAAAGAAATACACCGTTCATGGAGACGGTAGACCGTACGTACGCATGGACGCTGTTTTCTTTTCCTTATTGAGTTGAATGGAATTATGTAGATGACATACATATATATACACATAAATCCAGTATCATTATTATGTAATATATTTCATGATTACTTATTATATATACTTTATAATCATTCATGAATGGTTAAAGTGGAGAATGAATCTCATCGCGTCGTGGAGACGGTAGTCCGTACGTACGCACGAGCGATGATATCGTTCACATGGTTATTGAATTGAATTGGAGTGGATGATACAATATATCAGAATCAATATGA
Source organism: Viscum album (assembly GCA_963277665.1). Taxonomy (NCBI): domain Eukaryota; kingdom Viridiplantae; phylum Streptophyta; class Magnoliopsida; order Santalales; family Viscaceae; genus Viscum; species Viscum album. Next base: position 1,387,926,165 of record OY728123.1, read on the forward strand.
TGTTCTAATAACTATTTATAGTTATTATTTACACCATTATACCCATGCATGTAAGGTGGTGGTGGAAAATAGATTACACCACGGCGTGGAGACGGTATTCTGTACGTACGCGCGCGCGGTGATTTCGTTTTCCGCAGGATGGATAGATGGTGAAATAGGATTGTTTCATAATTATAATAACATATAAGTATATGAGTGATACTGATGTTATTACTTCATAATGAAACAACCTAATAAGAAGAAGTGGAAGAAGAAATAAAGGTGAAAGAATCGGTAACGGAAATTACCTCTTCTTTGAAGCGCCTCTTTGAGACCTCCTCTTAGGGCACTAAAATTGGTCTTTGAGGAAGAACAGAACCTCTAGTATGTTTCTAGGGAAGTGGAGAAGAGAATTTGGCAGGGTTTGGCCGATCTTGAAGGCTCAAAGTGTTGTGAGGAAGAGAGGGAGGAGGTGCCCTTTTATAAGGGAGGAGAGGGGCACCTTTGGAAAAACTAAAAATATTATTTTATTATAAATTCAAGTTCGGTTTTAAATAGCTCCAAATTGATTTATTTCGAGGCTAAGGTTGGGATGGGTCGAAATACTTTCATCCAATATAATTTAGACAAGTTTAGGTTCCTATTTTAACCTTATAATTTAGATTTAACATTAAGTTAAATAATTTTACTTTTACCGTGTCTTCTTGTGTTCTTATACTATAAGGTTAATAAACTTACTATATCAAGACAAACGAACCCAAAGTTGTTTATTATTAATATATATAACCTTATCTAAGTCATTTGGCCAAAAATTAGATTTTTAGGAACAACATAACAATTACTAATATAATATTTGTTTTAAAAACTATTTTATGTCAATTTTGACACTATTTAGTAATTGATTTTTGTGAAAATCCTAACAGAATTATAAGTTCGAACAAAGTTAATTAAATCAATACTAACATGTCATATTAACCTATAAAATTATTTTAATTCATAAAAATTCTCAAATTATATTTATTTGAGTATTTATAACATCAATTATGTCAATATTTAATTAATAAGATAATTACTGCATCATCGTTGTGTCATAAATAAATTACATTATTTAATGTCTAAAAATTATAAATAAATTACCATTATGTAGGAAATCATTTTATCTTTCTAATTAATATTTATAGTCGAATTTATCTTATGTATAACCCTATATTAAAAATGTTTTATTAAATAAACTTTGATTTTAACTCTTTTAACTCTTCTTTGAATTAAATAACAATAAATGTCCTAATCTAATTAAAGTGGGCCTAAATGGTCATATTTTATTCATAAGTTTGTTTTTGGTCGAATTAAACTTGTCCAATAGAATTAGGACATGTGTTATGGTAATAATAATATCATTTCTATCCTTAATTACCCTATTTACTTTTAACCGTGGTAAATAAAAGTAAAAAGTTATTATTCACCAAAAATTATTTTCATCTCATTCAACAAAATTTTACTTACTGACATCAACCGTGTCTCTCGGATTTTTGAAATTACACTCACAGAAGCAGTAAAATTAAGTTTTATGAAAAATTCAGTTTTTTTTAACTACCACTTAGTGGTTTCACTATTCATCAAAAATTGAAAGTTTTTGGAAAAATACCAAAAATTAGGCCTAAGCTATATTTGATATTATGAACTCAAAAATTATTTCTATTTTACCAAACTTAAAACATATCAGTTTCATTAATTAATTTAAAAACTAATTGCCGTCGTCAAAACAAATAGCGTGTTCTTAAGAGATAATAACTATCAAAAGATTGACACTTGTTTATGTCTGGTTTAAATGTGAAATTACATCCAATGACCAACATTGTATTAAATTGTAAAAATATATTCTAAATATACTTTAAAACCACTCAAATTAATAATTTATCACTATTAATTATTTCGATTGAAAAAGTTGTTTTTAATTAAAATTTAGTAATTTTAACTATTCATCAAAATATGAAAGTTATCCGAAAATCACCAAAATTTCACCCTAAGCTAATTTAGATATTATGAATCCAAAAATGAAGTCCATTTTGAAAAATAAAATTTACAAAATTTCAAAAAGTGGTTATTACTATTCATAACGGCTAGTTTTAATAATATTTTAATAGCATATCGTTGTTTAGTGAAACTCGGTATTGCGTACTACACACGCTATCAAGGAAGGTCGCGATTGCGTGTAATGAAAGGAAAGTCAAGGATGTGTGTTGTGCAAGATCCTTTTGGTGTAGCGTACAACACAAGACATTAATGAAATTAAAAAGAATATTTTTCATAAAATCTCGGGGTGTGACAATGAGCCACCATCTGAGGGGGAGAAATATTCAGGATCCAAGCATATAAGTATTCCTTACCCTGACTCCAATAGATCTAATTGAAATAGTAATGATGATAGTAGTAATGGTGAAGATAAGGGTGGTACACCTGATCATGGTGGTATTACCATATCTATTGTTGAGAATGATCCTAAGTTTTCATTGATTTAAAGGATTAATTAGGCAGAAAGTTTGGAAGTTTTTCCTTCAGGTGACCATAGTGAGGAAACTAGACATGAAGAGGCTAACTTTTCTAAACAATAGAGGATTTCATATCATCCTCATTATTCTACTCCTCCTCCTATTTATGTGACTAAATAAGATTTGGATACCTTTAAGGAAATATTATTATTAGATCTCAGTGGGATTATCAAATTTTCACTCCTCAAAAAACAAAACTCAGTGAAACTGATACCATGTGGCTATTCTCATTAGTTATTTCTCACATCAAACCTAAGATTATTATGAAAATGTAATAACTAGGAACTAATAACAAGAGGTTATATGATCAAACGGATAAAGTTTTATCCATAATGGAGGAAATTAGAGGAAGTTTTTCTGAGATATAGTTATCGCTTATATAGAGATTGGAGTCACAGCCTATAGCTAGTGCTTCCACTTCTACTACCCCACCTCCTACTCCTTCATTGGTTGATACTAATTTGATCAAAACAATTGTGAGAGAGGTGTTATAGGATATTATGGGTTCTTCTATTTCTTCTCATCAATAAGAACTTATTTAGATAAAATCATATAGTGATCATATTTATAAATTGGTTAGAGACTTCTTGAATGAGGCTAGAAGTGATAGAGAGACTATTACTAAAGATATTAAATATTTCTTTTCAATAATTTATATAAAACATGAGATAAATTATCACTTTAAGTTCCTTCATGAGAATCTAATAATTCTTTTTATTACTAGGCCTTTAAGGAGAAAGTGAACTGGTTAAAAAAAATTCCCCTTTGCTTAGGTTTTTTATATAAGATAAAGTGGATTTATTTAAGGTAATAAAGCATGGTGGAAAATTAATAGCAAATTTTTTTGGATCTATTTAATCCTTTTATATACACTTTAAGGAATGAAATTATATATCCTCCATCCCTTCTTGTGTTATCTGCTCTTTTTACACCTATTCATCCCTATACTATGGTAGTTCAACCTTTTGGTCTTACTCCTGTTAAAGAAGTCATACATATCATGACAATTTTCATCAAGGACACTCCACCTTATGCCTCTCCTATAGATTCTGGCGCCTCCTCCGTTCCTCCTTCTATTGGAAAAGGGAAGGAACTAGGGGACCCTAACTCTCTTCTTGAGAAGGAACTCCCCTCATATTCAGACTAGTATTTGATAGGCATGACTTTTTTATACTTATTTTGTTGTAATATGTCCCCTTTTATGGTTAATTAAAATAATATCTTTATTCATTCTTTTGTTCCTTTTTTATTCTTACATATTTTTAAATTTTTTATAATCCCAAAAGGGGGAGTACTTGAATGTAATTTCATATCAATAATAAAATGGAATATCACACAAGTACTTGTATGGATTAAATGGATATTTATACATCACACAAATTAATTGAGCTAAAAAGACTATATGTTATTTGTTTCCTCTATTAATGTTTTTTATATGGTTATAAATTCAATGATTTATGATCATCAAAAAGGGAGACATTATTCAATTAGTCTAGAACCTGTTTATTTTAATGGTCCCAAATCATATTTTTAACATTTATAATGAGTTAAATGTTGTATGATAATAAATCATTTTCTCGACAAAGTTGTGAAATTTAGATAAGTGTTGATTTGTTGTTAGTTCAAAAGGTGTATCAAAAATTACACTAAGCTACCTAACATTATTAAATGATACCATTGTCTCATCAAACTACCACTAGTTCAAATCTCCTACCATTTAGATAAGTTACTATCACTCTATATTACCATTGAGAATTAATATCGCGACTATTAAACAGTGATATCGTCAAATGATCCTGCCATTAGTATCTACTACTGTTGATTTATGATACCATCGAGGAAAATCTACTTCAAATGATATAGATGAACGATGATACCTCCTAGATTATCTACCACTAATTTATGCTACCATCAAGTTGTGCTACTGCTACCTCTAAATAATTATACCATCAGTTCAAGATGACACAGCTAGTGATCTGTTTCTAGTGGAACTACCATGTCTTTCCAGAATTAATTTCAAAATTAATTTTCTAGTGAATCGGTTAAGGTATTTAATGTTGGATAAAATCACATAGATTTAAGAATGATTATTCTTAAAACAACTCTACATAATACCTAAATAAAAAGTTATTATTTCAAGATTTTCTACATAGTATGGAATCCTAATTATATTATTATTATTTTAAAATGGATAATTGTATCTTATTACATTATATATATTCAGAATATCCCCCTCATGTGTAATGAAGAAGTGGTGAAGTTTCACGGTTAATATTTTAAAGGTATTAAAAGATAAAGTAACAAAAAAATGACAGAGAACAAAGGATTTTTATGTCATTTATGATACTTTGTATCAATACACTTTCTATGAAAACCTAGTGTAAGTTCATCATTAAGATTTTCAGAGACTCATAAATGATCAAAGATATTCATATTGAGTATCACAACTTTTTTTCATTATCAATATCCTGGTGTCTCTATTTATGCTTTATATTTCAGTTGTGTTTAGTTTTACTCTATTTTTTTTTGAAAAACACGGTCTTCTTTACTAAACTATAGAGTGCTTGAAAATATATCTTAAAATTATTCATGTGTGTTCCCATGAAAAATTGTGAAATATTTCATGTGTTAAATGTAAATTTTTATCCCAAAAATAACTATAGAAGAGGATTTGTTCTTGGACAACCTTGTCAGTTATTATTTTTAAAACTCAATCTAGTTTTTGGAGTAGTTTATTATATAATAAACTTCTTGAAAATAGGTGATTTCCATGTGTAGGGGATTATGTATCATCTTGAGGCTGAACTAATTATTAAATTTCTTCTATGTTTTTTATATGTTTTTTTCTTTATTTATCACAAAGACTGTTTCTATTAGTTGTCTATGTAAATAAAATTTTACTCTGATAGTTAATCTTAAGTTTTGTTCTATATACAATTTTTAGTTAAGTAAATTAGTTTCAAAAGTTAGAGTACATTAAAATTTGTTTTATCTAATCCTTTATCACACATTTAAGAATCTATTTGAAAAATAGAATTATATATTTCTATAGTTTTTATTAAAAATATGATTTATTTAAATTGGGGGATTTAATTTTTAATAAAAATTAAATATAAGTTTTTATTGGAAACTCAATTCACCCCTTCCCTCTTGAGTTGTCCACTGGTACAAACACTACTTATCAGGTAGTTTTGTATCTAAATTTTATTGCTCTCTAGAAGATAATTCTTCTAGGAAATCTACTAATGTCTTCCTTTTGGTTTCCTTTTGTGAGGTAATAGACATTAAAATGATTTTGGATGATAACCAATCTCACCAATCATCATGTCATGATAAGAAAACTGAGGATGTACTTTATTAGATCAATGTGGGAGATCAAATAAGCCTCATGATGATACAAATTACGATATAGATTCTCAATCAAAAATGTCAAAGAAAGTAAATCCTTGTCAATGGTAGTGTATCAACCCTTAGTTTCCAATAATTTTCTTGTGAAATAGTAAAGACTATTTACTTTTTCCAAATTATTTTTCCAGAAAATAATATAACCAAATGATCATTTTATATATACCACATAGAGGATATTAGTATTTCCTTCCGTGGATAGTATGAAGGTTAAAGGATGTGAGAGATGTTACATAAGGCTATAAAAACATTCTATAAATATTTATCCCATTGGTATGTATCACCCTTATTCATTATATTGGTAATGTTTATACACTTTCCCACTAGGTTTCTAACGATTCTCTAAATATTGGATAGTCTTACCTGGAGTCCTCTTGAATCTTGAATATTTCACGAATGGTAAATCTTGATTATTTCCTTTTTTAGGATAAACTTCAATAAAATTATGGAAAAAAATTAATATAATAAATTTTCCATAATTTATTGTAAATAAATACACATAAAATTTTATCTTAAATTTTTGTGGTTGGAATTTGAAAAAAACCACGTCTAATTAACGTAAATAATCCACACACTGTAATTATTTAATAACAAAATCATTAACATAACATTTAATAGTCTGGCCATGGAGAGGTTTGAAGATGTGGTTTATTTCTCTCTGATAAGTTTCCTGATCATTTTTAAGTCCAAAAGGAATCACTTCATAGAAATACGCCGCATGAGGTTCCCTAAAAAAACCAAACTCTCCAAATTTGGGAGCCATTTAAATTTAGTTATAGCCAAAATTCTCATCCATGAATGATAGGGCTTATAAGTCGATTATTTCATTAATAAGTTGTTCTATTTTTTAGATAGTGAAAAAATCCTTTAAGAAATAATTTTTTATGTTCATGAAGTCAATATTCTTGGGCCCAATGTTTTTTTTTTCAATGATGAATAAATATATGTTTGTTAAGATGTGGATAAAGTGGTGATTCCTAGAGAATTGTTATGGATTCATCTAATAGAATTGGATTCCACACTTAAACAAAATCTATTTAGAAATATGATGATTAGTTGAAGTGATCATAAATGATTAACAATTGTTATTGATAAGTTTTCACATTGTTACTACAAGTGTAAGTGAAAGATGGAAATGAGAAAAGGAATTTATTAATTCGTGAGGAATTCATTTGAAAAGGGTGTTTAATAATTCTTTAGGATTTCTGAGAAAGGTTGGGGTTTTTAGTGTTTGGGGAAATGAATTTTTGGAATTTAATTTACACACTTAGATACTTTTATAAGTATTTTAAGGTGGCCTTACCAAAAATTATGTGTCAACCCACACAATCCCCAATGGGATAGCCCTAAAGCACTCATTGGGGGGCCAAGGGATCAACCCCCATGGTATATTATACCCAAAAATGTATAGCATGGTGGATATGGCCATGTCTAATACCTGAGGATCATAGTGTCCATTATTCTTTCATGGGCATGTGTGTAAGGCCTGTGAAGTGCGCATTCCCATAGGAGTGAACAACTTAGGAATAAATCTCATAGGGATAAATCCTAATAGTGGGTAGGTGTAGGTAGAATGACTATCAAACCACATCATATTCAATCAATCTAAACCTTCCATCTAAATCCCACACTTTGTGAATTCGAATAAATTTGATCCCGCACTTTTCATATTTGAAATTAGTAGTGCATTATTCAAATAGTGTCATCATCATCTTCCTCTCAAGGAAGTATCTACCCACGTGAGTTAGAGACAATTGAATGATATCACTCAAGATTTTTAAGTCTCAATACAATGAATAATTAACTGAAGTAATCATGAAACTTCATCTTGCATACAAACAATTTTCATGAATCCATCAAATGAATCTCATCATAAAAATCAGTGTCTATCACAAGAATGAGTAACAGTGCATAAAGTTATCACATGATGATATTTTTATCACAAAATAAAGTGAATACAACCCCTGAATCTACCACATGAATATTTATGATCACATGAATATCTCATCTTATCATTTATATTATTAAATTTTTTTGATTTGATGTCGACTAAGGCATCATGTGATCAAAATAATGATCATAAAAAGAAAAATAAACATATCACATGATCATGTGATCATTCTAGAAGTACTATCAATTTTTATGATGATATTTTTAGCATTTATTAAGATCTTGATATCCTCAGGAATTTAAATAGGTCCTCAGAATGCCTTAAAATCAGAGGTACATCGCCTATATAAACTGAGGAAGATTCAAGAGTTCAGTTACTCGTTTTCTGAGAACTCGAGATCAACTCTTGAAATAGAGGATCATGTGTGATTCAATAATTCAAGGAAAATCTCATAAAACCATCTTGATTATGTGATGGAAAGAAGGAAAAAACCATAGAAAACCCATTGTACAATGAAGGTGATCCCATAGATATATTTGCTGTCTTGAAAAGAAGAAACCTACAAAACACCATGTCTTCAGAATTGAAGAAGGAGACACCCTCAGATATAAAACATTATCATGTGAAGGAATGATGAAACCTAAAGATTCCGTGTCTTATGAATAGTTTTAGGATAACTCATAGACACACCATGTGTCACGCAAATCATATACAACAAATACCTTTGGTCTCATGAAGTTGTTTGAGACGAATCCGTAGATAACCAATGTCTTGAGACAAAGAAATCTGTAAGTCATATAGGTATTGTGAATAAATCAATGGAAAACCATTATCTCACAAAGGATTAACCCATGATACATCAAAATATTTTGAAAATTTTGATATAGACCCAAGAACACAACATGTTTCATGCAAAAGTAACTCGTGAATCACCTGTGTGGATATGTGAACACATTTGATGAGGCACATGTGAGTCTTACAAAGGCAGTAAAAAAATCTCATAAGATAGATCATGCACTTCTTATGAACTTTTAAATATCATGTGCTTTTTAGGATTCAGTTAATAAGAGAGTAATATAGAGGTTTCATGCTACCCATGAAATCTATAAAGCATAATTGTGATACCTAAAACAATTCGGATGCCATGAAATCCATGCATGGATTTTTATTGACTGAATTGAGCTAATAATTCCATAATAATAAGTTATATATTTTTAAAGTTCTATCTTGCATAAAATACTGAAGAACATTATGTGCATCTATTCCACACATTCAATTGAGTTGAGGACTTCAGACAAAAGGAATCATATCCCAATCATTATTTCACTAAGGAAAAAATTCATTGTAAGTGATCATGATTAGTTGAGTAAGGCCAAAAGACATCTTCAGTGTCCTTAAAGATACTTGAAGTGTGCACAAGAAAGTTAGATCCTACAAGCTCATGGAGGAATATTAAAGATCATCCTATAGTGGATCAAGCTTTCATTAGAGGTGAAGTATTCCAGTTGATACTATAAGAAATTTAATTCATCTAGTTGGATCCAGGAGTAGGAGTCTCTCATTTTGAGCTAGAGAATAATTCTTTCAGTTGGAGCTATAAGAATAAGGATTCTCCCAGTTGGAGTGAGGGCATTGAAATCACTTGTTTGACAGTGAATAACTGATTTTTGGGTACCAAAATGGAAATGAGTTGGTCTTTATACTGAACCTTCTAGATACTATGTGTTTCTCTCTCTATTACTACCAGTGCACAAAAATTGAGATTGAGAGATAATATTGAGTTGATCAAGAACCTTAACATGTTTTAGAGGATAAATTTTAAAGGAAAATAATTCATAAAAAGAAACCATTAATTTACCCCTCCCCTCTCAACGGGTAACTAGACTGGGACACTACAAGTGGTATTAGAGAAGGTTCCCTCAGAATATCCAAGAATCATTCGTACATATGGAAAATATTAATTATGTAAATGGAAAAGGTGTTCCAAAATTTAATAGGAATAATTATCATAGTTGGAAGAATAATATGCTACTTAATCTTCTATCACTCATCCTAGAAGTGAGAGATGATGAAACAGTGGGTTTTTCACCCATTATTGATGATTCAGGAATGATATAAGTTAGTAAGAGAAATATGAATTCAGATGGAAATGAACAAAATTAAACCTTGATGTCACTAAAAAAAGGTCTACACAAAGTTCATGGGTCTTCAGACTGTTATGGAGAACTAGTATAAACTCAAAATCATCTATGAAGGGAATTTCAAAGTCAATAAATCCAAACTATAAGTTTGGACGAGTAAGTTTGAGGACATAAAGATTAATTATGAAGAAAATATTAATTAATACTTCACCAGAGTAAATGATATAGTCAAAAACATTCAAGGATTTGGTGAGAAGCTGGATGACTCTATCATTGTCAAAAAAATGATGATGAATTTTCCAAATCGTTTTGATTAAAAGGTATAATACCTAGAAGAAATATATGACTTATCTCTTAATGAAATACAAAACATTATCATTTCTTATAATATGAGTGAAATTCAATACTTAAATAAGAAATATAAAATGGAAATGTCCTTAGAATCTATGAGAAAGGGAAAAGTCGAAAAAGAAAAGGCTGAAGAATATGAAGATTCAGACGGTGGTGAGGATGATAATGAATTCAATCATATTGTTCACCATATATCAAAATAATTTAGGTAAGTAAAATGGAAGGAAAAGAATAAGTAACCACCTAAATTCTTCAACTATGGTAGCACTGGTCATTTTTTCAAGAAGTGTACAAATAATAAAGTTGAATAATTAGAATCAAAATCAGAATTATATAATGATATATCCAATAAACACAAATGGGATAATAATAAGAAGAAAAAATATAGTATCAAGAAGATAAATCTTAGGATAAATCATAATAAATATTCATCATCGAGTTGTTATTCAAATAATTAAGTTTGTTTATTTTTCTAAGAAAAGAGAAGAACTAATTCATCAAGTAGTAGTAGTGATGAAGAGGAAATAATAGAACATGAGTGAAAACTAAAAGAATAATTAAAATTATTCATGGAGCAGATCAAATATCTCAATAAATAAATAGAGATGTTTAAGAAATAAAATAATAAATTAACTACTAAAAATAATAAGGAAGAAATAGTTTTAGTTGATTAAGAAAACAAGGAGATGATCAAGAAAGAAGTATCTTTTTTTAGTGAGATCAATATACACAAATTAATTTTTTTTGAATAAGATAAGATGATATGTAATCTTGAAGAGTAGTTTAATATTAGAGAAAATTATTGCTTGAGACACAATCCATATGTGTCATAGTTCAATGTGAATTGAATATGGAAAGAGAAGATTCTAGTAAATCTATTGAGATCAAGTGAGAAACTTTTCAAGCTAGATAGAAGAAAGGTAAAATTTCACTTTATCATTTTGATGGATATGTTATTTCTAATAGTGCAGGTATGAAAATAAATATGGTAATATGAGGGACACAGATAATGAGAGGAAATCTTCCATATTTGGGGAAACTAAAAATTTTCCAAGAAGGACACAACCCCTGAAGAAAAGACCACAATAACATAGATCGATATTCATTTAGATCCCATATGGGAGAAAAACGTTTCATGGATTTTTTTTGGTTTTTTGGTAAGCATGGTAACAAATCATACTCTTGATGGTTCAGAATTTATTTACTAGGAATGAGGAAAGAAATAATGGGGAGTTTCAATGAGAATAATAGAACAAAAACTAAAAGAAAATAGCATTGGAACATGTCTTAACCACAACTATATAAACAAAAAAAATCATATTTTGGGAGAAGTTTGTGTTAAATTTTGTTTGGAAGGTCACAAGACTGAGGTACGTATAGAAATTTTTAAAGGAGAAGTTACCTATTCCATGAAAGGGGAGATATTTCAAAATAAAACCAATGAAAATCCATGTAAATATTTTTAGAAAACTAAGAGTGTCAATAAAGATAGCCTAGTTGTTTGGCCACATTAGTTGAAACTAGATAAATAATTGGAGGGATCTAAGAAAATTTCTAAATCTAAGTGAAAGAAATTGGTATCAGAAAATGAGGTAGAAGTTCATGATATGTTATCCACAATTGAAAACTTGAAGATCTAGAAAACTGAGGTTGAAACAGTTATTCAACACAAAGATGAAGTTCAAGTGAAGAAATAAAATAGTCAAACTGATGAGACTCAAAACATAAAAAAGTGTCCAAAAAGTCTTCCAATGCTAAGATTAATAGAAACTAATGTCCTATATTAAGAGGAAGATCTCGGTATGAATGTTACTTATGAGAAACCAAGTGGTCACTTTTTATTCCATATTATTTTATTTTTTTTGAACTAACAATAGAATTAATTGAAGGAGATGTTTTAGGCTATCACTTGTGGTAAGCATGATGAGATCATACTTCATAAAGTATATTGACTTCCATTGTAACGACCCAAAATTTTATCAATGAAATTTCACCTTTATTATAGTAATTTCATAATAACATAAATCACATTAGGAAACACAATGCCACATCATGCTTAAATGAACTACTATGTGACCTTTAAATATAAATTCTTCAATTTTGTGATTTGAATTTTGAAAATATGACATACATGGTTGTGATCAGTAAGATGTTTGGAGCCTGATAGGAAAAAATTAGTATTTTTTAATAGTAACATACCCTTATGAATAGTAATGTTAGCCTTATGAATATTAATATGACCTTTATGAATAGTAAATTGGCCATGTGAATAGGAACTTTTCCAATGATTGTAAAAATAAAATATATCCATCTTGTAAGTGACAATATGATGTAATTAAATTATAGAGTTGGTATTTTTGTAAGTCATGAATATTTAATTATTAACATAATAATTTAAAAGAAAATATATTTTCATAAAATATATTTTCATAAAATGTATTCATAAACTAGTATTTAGATGTCTTATGATTATATGATAATTTTATGAGACCTTAATTAATTTTTCAAAGTGTTAGAAAAGCAATTTTTAAATTTTAATTTTGTATTTTTCATGTAAATTATGATTTTAATTAAAAATTAAATTAATCATATTTAGAAAATTATTTTCATAAAATAGACTTCTTTTTTGAATTTTCCATGTTAAAAAATGGTTTAGGTTAATTTTTGGGATTTTTCTAAAATACATGATTTTTTTTTGAATAATGAAATTTTATAATTAACAAAATATGCTAAATAAATGAATTTCTACATCTTTCTTGAGTCATGGATGATTTAAATGGTCATTGGTTCAAAATAAGATGAACTTTTTCCTATTTTTAGTCACAATAATACTCAATTTTTTTTACTATTTAAAAATAATAAATTAATGAATATAATAGTGAGAAAACTCCTCTCCCCTCCTCTATAAATACCACCCCTCACAACCTCATTTCCTCAAACCTCAAAAGCCTTGTGAATACTCCAAATTATGCTCAAATATCTTCTCAAGATCCTCCCTCATTTCCTGAATCCCTTAGTATCATAAAAATACCAAAACCTCCCCCCTAAAGAGGCTCTCAAAGAAGATATATTCAAGAGGTAATCTCTCTCTCTGTGTGTTTTTTTCAAATTCCTTTCAAATTTCATTTCTTTTCTTCTCTTATCATAAAAATTTCATATAAAAATTTCATGATAACTCTAGTATGATTGATATAATATTATTCTATCATTTTAATGTAATATTATTCATTAAACTCTTCCCTCTCTCTCTCTTATTTTTAAAAATGAAATCATTTCCTCTGATGTGTCAATTTACCATCATCGTGGGTGATGGACCTTAATTTTCCTTAAACGCCTTCAAGGATATAAATAAAAAAATTAAATTGTTTAAAAACTATTTTAATATTTTTTAACCCCTTTTATGCTGTGGAAACAACTTTTATACACGATACTAAATGATAAAATAAAGCATGCTCGTTGTGATCCAAAAACTAACCAAATTAACCTAAAATGATCACCATTAAATTTTAACTAATGATTCATCCACATAGTATATAAAATAATTAGTTAAAAGATAATTTAAACTCTTGTAATATCATTAATAACATGTAATATCGGTTCTAGATGTTTATCCATGTTCTACACAAACTTCCATTCATGTGTACAAGTGAACCGTTCATGAAAACTAAGAAAAAGAACACCCTCGAACAATGAATTTAAACTCTATAACTCATAAAAAGTACCATAAAAGAACCTAATGAAACAATAATGAACCATTTTCATGTATAAAACGTTCTATAATTTCTAATTAATGAATATAATGTCATTATATAAGACATTAAAGTGAATAAAGCATTTGGATACAAGGTAAGGGGAATTCTCAAACCCAACTTTCCTTCTTCGATTTCTCCCCCTTTCACCCCATTTTAAGTATGGTTATTCCTTAAATAAAATTTCTTAATAATTATAATATCTCTTATGGGATATTCATGTTTTCTACTGGAGTTTATGAAAAACACATTTTTTTCCAAAAGAACTCTTCTTTCAAAAATACACATTTTTCTTCTCACTCAAGGTTCATGGTTCTTATACTAAGCATGTTATTCCCTCTTTCATTTGGGAACCCAAAGTTTATGAATTTATTCTTTATGAATTGAAACACATTCCTTTACATGGGTTTTCTTATATTCAATTTTGATATATGTTCTATGTGTCATGCATGATAATGAAAATGTTATGATGGGTTGGGTGCACCCGAAATTATATAGCACGTTGAAAATGTTATAATATGATGGGTGTGCCTAGAATTATATAATGATCCAATGAATTGGTTATTATGAATAACCTCATGAGTAAAGTTAATTATGCATGAAAATGATTCTATATTTTTTGATAACTATGTGTGGTTGTTGACCACTAAGACATAATGTTTCATTTTTATGCATTACCACAATCCAAGTCTTTTCTTAATGTTTCCTATAATGATTATGATCATATTACTATGCTATGATGATAATGATTATTATCATCCCATGTTATATTGTTTCATGTTCTTATCTAACCTTTTACTGGACTTTTATCTCACCCCTTTTTTATGTATATCCTCATGTGACTACTTGTACTAAGGAGAATCCAAGGGCTAATAAGAATCTGGAGAAGAATGAATTAAATAAATGTTTTATGTTGTAAAAGATATGAATCGTCCTAGTTTTACCAAAACACTAAACCTTTGGATCCTTGTTTTTTAATGTTATTATGTTTTTTATCATTAAAATGATTTAAAAGTAGTGTAAGAAAAGCAGGGTCTCTATATCCCTAAAATGGAAGAAAAGTGTGCAGCCCTTAAGAGGGAGAAAACTTGAGAATAAATATAAAAACCTTGGAAAAAATTCAACATTAAAGGTAAAGGTATTATAATCACCCTTTCATCGCTTTTTATTAATTTTATTATCTTATCAATTAATGGGGAGTGTTTGGTTGATGAAAAAAATAAGGAAAATGGGAGATTTATCTTTTTCACTTGAACTTTCTGATGAGTTTGTTGAAGAATGTGTAGGATTTTTCATTTCATTGATAAATATAATTATTTACATCCATATAAATTATAATTTATATATTTTGATAATTATTTCACATGCATGGCGTTTATCTATTAATTATACTTCCTTGTTTGTATCTTTATTTTTTTCTACATTAGGTTAGCCCACGTAGATTTACAATTGATTAAATAAAGGATCTTTTCTAAGAGAACCATGTGAGATCATTTCCCTCCGACAAGTGATCATAGAATTTTCAAATAAATAACATGATCATATTTTCATAAGAATAATGAGTTGATATAAATTCCATACTTATCATTTTTCATTTTATTGTCAAATAGGGGTAATTTTTTAGCACACATATTGATTTTTTAAAAGGATATTGATAACAAAATACAAAGGGGGAGATTGTTGGGCCTAATGTGTCATTTTTTTAATGATGTGTCAATATTTGTTTGGTGAGATGTGTATTAAGTGGTTATTACTATATAATTTATGTGGATTCATCTAATGGAATTTTATTTTACACTTTGAAAATTCTCTTTGTAAATATAACGATTTTTTAAAGTGATTATAAATGATTAACAAGTTTTCTTCAAAATATTCACGTTGCTGCAATAATTTTAAGTGAAATATT
This sequence comes from Viscum album, assembly GCA_963277665.1. Taxonomy (NCBI): domain Eukaryota; kingdom Viridiplantae; phylum Streptophyta; class Magnoliopsida; order Santalales; family Viscaceae; genus Viscum; species Viscum album. Next base: position 1,387,942,136 of record OY728123.1, read on the forward strand.
CCCATGAAAAAGAGAAATTTATCAATCCATGAGTAATTTAGTTAAAAAAAAGTTTATTAATTCTTAAGGAGTTTTTAGAGATGTTTTTTTTAGTTTTTTAGAAAATGGATTTGTATAATTTCATTTACCCACTTAGATATTTTTCTAAGTATTTTAAGGTGGCCTTGAAAAACATTATGGGCCAACCCACATAATCCATAATAGTCTAGACCTAAACCATTCATAGGGGGAAAAGGGGTCAACCTTCATGGGAGATCTTTCCCAAGGAGGCAGGAATGGTGTCTAGGGACATGTATAAGAACTAGGGAGCATAGTTCCCACTATTCATGGGTGGGCCCATGTGTATGGCCTGCGATGTGTGCACACCCATAGGTGTGCATAGCCTAGACCTGAAGTTTGTAGGTATGTATCTTTATAGTGGGTTTGTGTAGGTGGAATGGGTAAAAAACCTCTTAGCTAGATCAGGCAAGTGGTGGTCATGGATTTTCTATTATAACAGATTGGAGTTTGGGGGAATTTTTGATGTGGGATGTAGGTTTGTGGGTATTGTTCACCCATTCTTAAAGAATGTGGATATAACTGAGGTTGTTTTATGTGATCGATATGAACTATCCATACAAATCCCATATTTCATGAATTCAAATAAATGGATATCGTGCTTTGTATATTTGAAATTATCCACTCATTATTCAAATGGAATCGTCATCTTCTTCCCCTCAATGAAGAATCTACCCACATGAGCTCGAGACAACCGACATATCTCACTCGACATATTGAAGGCTGGAGACAATTAATAATGAGCCAAAGAATGTATGAAACTCTATATTTCATATGAACGATTGATACAAATCCATTAGATGAATCTCATCATAAAAACATGTGGTAGTTGGAAGAACAGGCAGTAATGCATGAAGCCATCTTGTGATGATCTTTTTATCACATGATCGAGTTAGGAAAACCACAAAAGATATCACATTAAGATTTATGACCACATGAATATACTATATTATTTTTTTGTATTATTGTGATTTTTTAGATGATGTCAATTGATGCATCATAAGATGAATATAGTGATCATGAAAAGAATAAGAAATCTATCATACGATCATGTGACTATTCAAGCAACATTTTCAATAGAGATGCTAAGATTTTTGGAATTCATTAATATATCGAGATCCTTGTTCATTTGAAGAGGTCATTGGTATGCCTTAAAAATTGAAGCTACACCACCTATATAAACCATGGAATATTTGAGGGTTTAGTATCTAGTTTTCTGAGAACTCGAGAGAAACTCTCGAAACTGAGGAGCCTAAGTAATTTGATAATGTGAGTAAGATCTCAAAAAACATCTCGGTTATGAAAAGGTAAAAAAGAATAACACATAGAAAAACCATTTTCATGAAAATTTGATCCCACAGACATATCCACTATCTCTCTAAGAAGAAACCTGTGAGGCACCTAGTATTTCAAAGCAAAGAAGGATACACCCACATACATACAACCTTGTCACACAAATGAAGGAGGAACCAAGGCACTAGGTCTTGAAAATAGGTTAAGTAGAATTTATAGATATACCTTGTGTCACTAAAATCATATGTGTGAAATACCTTTGATTTCATGAAGACATTTGAGACATATCCGTAGACCACCAGGGTCTTATGAAAAAGAACACCACAAGCCATCCAAGTCATGAGAATTAATCTAAAAAAACCATTATCTTGTGAATGAGCAAACCAATAGACATAAAAATCTTATTCTTATTCTTATATAGACTAATGGACACAACCTGTGTCATGATAAAGTAACTCATGATGCACACATGTGCCTATGTAAAGATATTTAGTGAGCAACATGTGAGTCTTGCGATGGTAGTGAATAGATCTCATAATATATATCATACGCTTCGTATGACCTTGTAAATTTCATGAGATTATCATGATTCATTGAATATGAGAGGAAGATAAAGGTTTCATTCTACCCATGCAAGCATAATTGAGATACCTGAAACAATTTGGATTCAATGCAATCCATGCATTAAGTGTACTTGATTTAATTGAGTTTATAATTATAGATGAAGTGTTTTGAGATTGTGAAAGTTATATATTGTATAAAATATTTAATAACATTTTGTGAAACTCTTTCACACATTCAATTGAGGCTGGTAATTCAAATAGAAGGAAGAATAGCCTGAGCCTTTTTTTACTGAGGAAACTGGTCATTACAAGTGATCAAAATTAATTGAGCAAGGCCAACACACATCTTTAGTGGCTATCGAAGATATATGAAGTGTACACAAGAAAGTTTGATCCTAAAATATCATGGAGGAATATTAAATATAATCCTATAGTGGATTAATCCTTCATCAGAGGTGAAGTATTCTAGTTGGTGTTGGTAGCAGTTGAATCCTTTTGGTTGGATCTAGGAGTAGAATTATTTTCTCTGTTGAAGCTATAGTAGAAGTATTTAAATTGGAGATATAATAAAATAGAGTATCTTGGTTAGATTCATATATTTTAATCACTTTTTTGACAGTTAATAATCCATATTGGGGCCCCAATATGGAAAGTATTAGTTCTTTGTACCAAACCTTATAAATATTGGGTATTTATCTCTCAATTATTACCATTGAACATGAAGTGAGATTGAGAGATAATATTGAGTGGATCAAGAACCTTAAAATTTTAAATAGTTTTAAATTCAATGAAATGGAATTCATGAAAATAAACCATCTATTCACCCCTCCCCTATCAGATGTCAATTATCCTAGGGCACTATAAATATAGACTCATATTTTCTAATTTTTCAAAATAACATTGATTATGTTAGTGAGCTATTTAGGGTACTAGAATTCTTGGATAAAATTATCCTTGATTTGATTATCCACATTAGTATCCACTTTTTTATATGATATGGATTCATTCTCCTTTCATATTTTTATATCCATGGTGATTAGAAAGAAAACACAAGTGATAAATAATGACGTGTGGATATAAACTTGGAACATCTATATTGCTTCATAAAAATACATCTGAGTTTTACTTTAGAATGGAAACATACTATTCCTTCTCCTCATGATCCATGGTTACATTGATTAACATAGGTCATAAAGATCCTTCAATACCCAAATTCACTTGTTTAAGTTCATCAACAGTGGTGGATATACCATCCTCAATAGTAGGAAATACGTATTTAGGATCTTCTTCACCACCTCATCAAGGATGAATGATGAATAAAGATATTGAATTTTAGAGTATTTCATCTGAATTTCATTATTTTCATTAGTAATATACTCATTTAAATAAGGAAAGTGTTCCTTGAGATAAGTGGATACTATATGAATAGAGATGAAAGACCCTAATCTGTGAGTCTTCTTCCAATAATGCAACCTCATCTCATCAAAGTTTCTGGGTTTTGTTGATTTTATATCAGTTAAAAATTATTCTAAAAAAGATTCTCAGATCCAAGATCAATTCACAAAGGTCATGCTTATATATTTCCTTCCATGTATGGAGATAGATCAACAAACACATTTTCATGTCCATCATAAGAGAAAATGTGATATAGGGATCCTTACCTTTTTTTAGTAGGAATCTATAATTTCCCAAATTTAACTTCATTTATTCAATATGATGGATAGTAAGTATGAAACTTTCCTTCACAATATTCCATGGGTTTATGGGAGTAACTTTAAACCCATTTGTAGTTATGATTTATTTGGTATATTATAGTTTTGGTTGCTTTCATTGTCTTTTGTAATACCCTACAATAACAAATTGAACCTTATGGGAATCAAAAGGGGAATTATTTCCATAAAATACACCAATTCTCTGTTTAATAGAATATTTTAGGCATTATTGTTATGATGAGGGTACTACGTCTTGTAAATGAATCAATGGTCTTTATAGTAATGAATTAATTTTAGTGTCTTGGAGAAGCACTATGAACTCAAAATTAGACACAAGGTCCCAAAATTAGGTCTTTAATATGATCTTTCATAGGGGTTTTTGTTCAAAATTTAAAAATACATGAATCGTTAAATCTAAGGGAGATAATCTATCTTCATTATATTCCAAATAATAGAGGGTTTGGGCTATAATGAGTTTCATTCATGAACCATTTTCAACCAAAGCTGGTGAATTTTGATGTCATTGAGTTTACAAAACACATATAAGGGTATGATATTCCCCTATATGGTTATCTCCTAATATTGATTTATAAAGGAGATAAATACGTGGAATTCGATAGATCTTGTCTTGGTGCGATATGTTACAGTTGTAGCCACTTCATTCTCAAACTCTTAAGGATCTAACAAGGCCCCAATGAGGGCCTCTGTGAGTCTTTAGAGAGAGGTATCCATGTTATACCCCCAAAAACCCTGAGAGGAGAGGTTTTAATCAGGGTGTCAACATTTTCTTTTGATTCAAGGATCTTGTTCCCACATTGGTAGGAAATTTATTAAACTTATCAGATTATATTCCATAAAAACCAATTATATGATTATAGAAAAGTAAATAAGAACATAAAGATTTTTACTTGGTTAACCACAAGGGATACATCCATGGAGAATACACTAAATATGTGTCAATTATAAAAAATAAAACTATTATTTATTATAATTTATTGATTAAAACAATTAAACTATGTCCACTATGTTCCAGGTGTAGTGTTTTTACAGTGTATTAAGGGATCTCACACTACCTCCCTCATATCACATCTATTGACTCATATCTATGCACTGCTATAGACAAATTATTCCTTTGTTTAATGACTTAAAGGATGTATTCTCTTCATAAAATGTTTGTTGAATGTTACACATCATTGATGTCAGAATATGATGCTTTAATTTGTTTCTAATTCTCTAAAAAAACTTCAAAAACCATCAATTTTAGACTTAAAACATATTTTACTAGAAAAAAATTGTGTATTGAGTAAGCTCAGTGTATAAACATATCACATGTCCTTAGGTGAAAGACATTGAGTGAAAGACCTTGGGTTCTTAACTCCTCCACAAGATATGTTGGCATATAACCCTGCTCATGGGAAAACAATCCCAACACTTCATGTGTGTAACTCCTTCACAAGATCTACTCACGTGTAATCCCTATCACAAAAACTCAATCATGAGACCTCCGAACATGACTATCCACCAATTAAATGATCATATAACCCTCCTATATATATATGATAATGTAATCACAGCCTCACAATAAATTCATGATACTCTAATCATTATCTCATTTACTATGTCCTATAAGTTTTCCCAAACCATGTAATCTCTTTGAGAACTCACAGTCGCATAGTAATCTTTCCCCAACTATGAATCTCCATATGCACAACTCATTATGTACCCTGATCCATCTTTTCATTTAAACTCCTAATTTGAATGAAAGCCTTTAATCTTTATTAACACACCCTAAATTAATTCCAACATGGGTCTTTATAGGCTAAAAACAACCGCTTTAACTCTAAAAAACATGCTTAACCATCCAAATACTCCTCATAACTTTGTATCACATATCCCCCAAGCCTTCTTCGCAATACCTATATCAATTCATGTGATGATTTGAAGTCTTGTCATCACATGAATCCTTGTTATGTACTTATATGTGGTCACCTGATTATTTTACCTTAGATCACAAAACTTAGACACCCGATCCTTCCACCTCTGATTAAAAATTTACTCTTCATGTGATTCACATAACTTCATAAACTCTTGAGACTTCCCTATCACCTATGTCACATGAACCATTTAGTGTCACGTGATTAACCATCACCCATTCTAGATTTCATGTGATATCCTATTCTCTCATAATATTTAAAAAAATTTGAGCATATTCTAGAGCCTTATTCCAGTACCAGCATCACTCCCTTTATACAATTTACATGACCACATTGTAAAAACTTCTTTACCTTCATGATTTTCTTGAATGGATCATGTGATCACTTCTAGAATGAGCGATCCACCTAAATAGTTGTGTGCCACTTAATCTACTTACATGATCATGTAATTCCATACATGATTACATACATTTCCTAAATCTATCTCTCTAATGTGCTCATGAGACTCTTCTCAAAACATGTCATCACATGACTCATAAGAGTTCATGTGAAGTAATTTTTTTTCTATGAATATTTCCCCAAAATTTTGACATACTCTGGAAAAATATGACTTCTTCTTTGGTAATATTAAAGGTAATATTTTTACTTCCTATTCATAATAACCATTTATCCCTGACTTAATCATCCATAAATAGATTTACAACCAAAACAATATCAAAACTCTATCTGGAACCACTTCTGTTCTAACATTCAACCCATTTAGGTTTATTGGAAATATAAAGGGAAATTAAATTTCATGAATTATCCAAATGGAAAATGAATATCTCATCCATCACTCTAAGTATATGTGGGAAGTACTTGGTGTAGAAAAAAATATTTCAAGAGATAAATCCATGCTTTAAGGTCTTCCAAAAACTCCCCTTGTCTTAGAAACCACCTAAAGAAGAATAGAATAGATGGGGAATTGAATTTCATAGAAACATATATCTCTCTGACAATAAACCCAAATTTTAAGATCCATAAAATAATGAATAAATAGGTAAATTAATTAAAATAAAGGAAAGGGGGAATAATATTTTTAAACTCCCTCAGACTGATGGAGCTGGTTGAGCATTGAGAGTAAACCAAAGCATCTCAAAAACTGGAATAGACATCTGCTTTTTCATGATATCTTCCACATGCTCAGTTGTTTTAATACCCTAATAATTTAAAAATAAATTTAATATAATGCATGAAACATTGAGTCTCTAAGAAACAACACTTTTTTATTATAAACTAGTCATTAAACATAATATTTTCGCCTCTGTGATTTGAATTTAGAAAAATGGACATACACAGTTGTGATCCGTAAGATATTTAGAGTTTGATAGGATCAACTTATATTTTTGGTGAATAGTAACTTAACCTTATGAATTTTATTATTACCCTTGTGAATAATAAATTGGCCAAATGAATAGTAACCACACCCATGAAAGTATAAATAGAATTTATACACATTATAAATGAAATTATGATATAATTATATCATGGTACAAGTAAGTGAATATTTAAAAATTAATAATTTACTATTGGTATTTTTGTGAATAATAAATATTTAATTACAATTTTATAATTAATAAATTAATTTAAAATAAAATTAATTTTCATAAAATGTATTCATAAATCAATATTATGTTTTCCTATGAATTTAGGAAAATTTAATAAGACCTTATTTTAGTTTTCAAGGTGTTATAAAATCTGTTTTAATTTTAAAAAATGTATTTTTCGAGTAAATGGTGATTTTAATTAAAAATTAAATTTCTCATATTTAGAAATTTATTTTCATAAAATGGAGTTCATTTTTTTACTTCTGCATGTTGAAAAATGGTTAGGGTGAATTTTTGGGATTTTTTTAAAATACTTGAATTTTTAGTGAATATTAAAATATGATAATTTATGATAAATGATTAATATATGATTTATTGAGTCATAGATGATGTATGGATGATGTAATCCCATAATCAAGTACCCCCCTTCATTATTTTAATATATTTGATGATAATTCTAAAATTATTCACAGTGTTGATCCAAAATAATAAACTAATGGTAAAAATATTCAAAAATTACCCCTCTCCTCCACTATAAAACCCACCCTCACCCCCTCTTATCCTCACTCATATAAACCTTGTATCTTGTCCAAGTTCTACCCAAATATTCTTACCTAGTCTCCCCCCACATCTAAGAGATATTTTTCTTTCCAAAAGACCAAAACCATTTTCCTTAAGAAGGTTATCAAGGAGGTAAATTCTAGAGGTAAACCCTCTTCCATTTTCATTAAATTTCATTTCAATTTATTTTATTTTCTTATTATCTCCTAACATACTCTATCAAAATTATAATGAAAAATCTATTATAATCTATATACTATAATTATATCATGTTAATGTAATATCCATCATCAATCTCTTCACTCTCTCTCTCTCTCTCTCTTTTATTTTAAAACGAAATCATTGTCTGGGAGGTGCCAATTTACAACCTTCGTGTACGACGAACTTTCACTCTTAAATTTATTATTCAAGGATGTTCATGATACCATATTTAATGGTTAAACCAGAATATAATATATGTATTATAACCTCTATTATATCCTATAAGTAACATATTTACATAATATTAAATGATAAAACAAAATGGGTTCGTTATGATCAATAATCATCGTAATAATGTAAGTGATTGTCACTAAATGTATTATCTAATGATCCATCCTCATACCATATAAAAAAATGTTATAAATAACTATTTATAATTTTTTATGATCATAAATATCATATAAATTCAATTCTATATAATTATACTCATTCCACATGAACTTCCATACTCATATATAGGTATACCGATTGTGAACGCTCTCGAGCGATAAAATTGTATCTTATAACTCATCAAAAAGTCCATAAATTAACTTAATGAAATTACAATAAATAAAATAAATGTATATAATGTTATGAATTAATTAATTAATGGATTTAATTTGATTATCCAGGATGTTAAGTCCAAGTGCAGAACACATTCAGAATTAAGGTAAGAGTTTTCTTCCCGAACCTCTGTTTTCATTTGGGTCATGCTTTCTTTCTCTATACACCAATGTAATTATTCATTATTTATCTATAATTATTATAAATTATATATATATATATATGTTCCAAAATTTTATATTCATATCATTTCATCATTCTTTTATGGTATAATAAATGTTTTACAGGGTTCCCTTCTCATTTCTTCCTGATACCCAAGCCCAATTAAAGGGAAAGTCTTGATTTCCTACCCATTTTTAAGTACCATACATAATATGTTTTAAGAAAATTTATTTTTATAAAATAAAAAAAAATTAAAAAAATGTTCTTTCATTACTGGTGTTATACAAACAATTATGATAAATAAAGATGAATTTTTTTAAAAGAACTCTTCTTTGCAAAGTAAAAGGGGTATTTCTCTCAAGAATTCCTTGATTGTTTTATTCGAGTATTTTCATCTATTTCAACACCTATCTTGATTTTTATGCTTTATTGACATTGATATATTATAATTGTAATCTACCATATGTTATTAAATGGTCTATGACCTGTTTGACTGTGGATGTGATATCTTGATACCATTCACCATGCTACTCAAAATGGTTAGTGATTATGATTACAGATTAGGGAAATTTATTTACATTTCATATGTTTATGTTGTTTATGTTTATCCTAATTCATATGAGGAATACATTAGACTTATAAAGTGATGGGTGGGGCCCTCTATATCCCATCGATTAATCAGTAGGTATCATGAGACAAAATAGAATTGGGTTTTGTCTGAGGCCTTACCCTAGTATTTTAATACATCTTGGCCAAGGAATTGACAATAAGTTTTCAATGTTCGACATTATGCATTCCATCATTATTATATTAGTAATTTCTAGACCATGTGATTATTAGACTAGTATAATATCAATGTTTATGTTTCATTCTCTTATGATCATTTATTTGGATTTATTTAATCATCTTCATTTCATACATATTATGCTCAAGTGTATTTTTAAACGCAGGTGTTTATAGTTATTCACCTTGGCTAGTGTTTCTGTTTATGATATATTCCATTTTATTACTTAACCTCACTTAACATCTGAGCTCACCCCTTTATTATGTTTTATTTTTTCCCTAGGATAAGAAGAAGTATATTATGAATGACTTGTATGGATAATCTAGGAGTTATGGATGTTTACAATGGAATTTCTATATTGTATTTTTGTTCAAGTTATAATGTTGAACTTATTTAGGTATATTTTGTTCAAATATACTAAACTATTCTTTCCATTGGGATGAATATTTCTAGTTTATATACCAATGTAATATAATAAGGCACCATTTGGGCAATTGGGGTCGGGGTCTTTACAGTTGGTATGAGAGTAAGTTTAGAAGAAACCTTGGAAACTATATTTAAAAAACATTGATTAAGGAACAAAACCCTAAGATGGAATTTGGGGATAAGAATACAAGAACATCATTGAATTTTGGTAAGTCATAGATTATGTGGACCTTAATAGAAAATACATCCATGTTTGGATTCTACATGTTGATGTTGTTCTGGAACAAATGTACCTAGGAGTAACAACTCTGACAAGGTATTCTGGTCCTGACTCAGAGTAATCTGGTACATGACAAAGGGCCTTACTGCACACCTGGTTTGACACTTCTAGGGGATATTCTTAAAATAATTCACATTTTATTTACGATCCATTATGAAGTATTTTAAAGTAAATATGTACCCAAAGAATCCATGATTATAATTATGAGATTATACATGCATAAAATTTACATTTATGTTAAGTTTTTTTCTAGTTTAACATTATACATTATGATTCACAACCTTATTTTTTGTAAGACATTTTTATAAATGTAACCTAGTATAAGGAATTGAAACCACATGAACACTCATATCCCATATAGGGATTTCCCTCTTATATAAGATATAGATGTTGGTTTTGAAGCTATGAATGGTGATGAGAAGATTATAACTATATTGAGATAGGTGAATTAGGTAATGAGAAATAAACTTACCTGTATGGATAATCCTAATCCAAATTGTGGAGGAGAAATTTTAGACTTATTTATGTGACAGAAACCTCCATTATTTAATAGAACTAAAAATCCATTCGTAGAAATGGAGTGGATAACTTCCTTAGAAGAGATATTTCTCACTTTGGAAAGTAATAAAAAGGAGAAGGTTGTCATGGTAGTTTATCATCTATTGGGAGATTCTAATCAATGGTGGTTGTTGATTCAAAACAAAAAGTAGTAGGAAGAGATTGAAAATATGGAATGGAGGTATTTTAAAGAAATTTTCCAAGAAAAATATTTTACTCATGAACAATGAGAGGATATGGAAAAGAAATTCTTTAATCTAAGGTAGAATGAGGATTAGAATGTTTCCAATTATGAATCAAACTTTACAAGGATAAAAATGCATATTTTTGACTATATATGTAATTTGAGTAGAAAAATCGATTGATTCTTTAATGGTTTAAAACCATTCCTCTGAAGGTCACTGGTTTCCCAAACTTTCTTATCATAAAAGGATATAGTCTCATGTAAAATTAAGAGAGGGAAATAATTATCTAAGTCTAATGAATTTAAAGTAAAGCAAGAGAATAAGAGGTTGGATGAGTAAATAATGGATAAAGGGAAGAATAATAAAGGGAGTTTTCCAAGATGTGATACATGCGAAAGGAAACACCTCAGAGCCAACTTAAAAGGAAAAGGATTTTGTTATAATTTTGGGGGGAAAGGCCACCAAGCTTGTGATTAAAAGGTATAGAAAGAAGCTAAGAATGTTCAATGCCACATTTTTATGGATATGGGACACTATGGAAATGATTGTTCAAAACTTTAAGGAAAATTTCCTCAAAAAAAGTCCATGGGAGCAGGGCCAAGATTATGTGATCACAACAACTAAGGTTAAAATTCCTAATGATGTGGTGGTATGTAATTTAATCATTTCCTCAAACATATCCAATGACTTATCTGACTCTCTATCATCACATTATTTTATATCTTCCAAGTTTTCATTAAAAATTAGATATTTCCAATTCTCCTTAACAAGGGACTTTTCAGTCAAAACCCCTAAGGGAAGTCTCATTGCAACATTTATGTGTCAAGAAATTCCCATTATAGAGTATAAATGTGCTTTATATAATGATTTTATCATCATACCTATGGTATACTTTAACATAATCCTCGATATGGATTGGCATTTAAAATATGATGTGAAAATATACTACTAGAAGAATGAAATTATGATTTGTGATGAAGGTATAGAATCCCTTACTCCAATGGCCCGAAGGCCTTTATTTTTTATTTATTTTTAATAATACACCTTTCAAGGGGTGAGGTGGAACCCTTACAAGGACCGTAGGCATAAGTATTACACGGCCCATAGGCCTTAGAGGAATTCATTGCCCGTTGGCTTAAAACATTACATACAACCCAGACTAACTACTTGGTACTACTCCTCCCCAGCATCTTCATCAGGAAATTAGCTCTCCACTGTCACATGGCTATTTGGATAGGCTTTCCCATGCATAAATAGGTTTGTCCTGATGGTATGTGTAATACCCTCCCATTCTTTAAATCTGTTTAGCTTCTGCAATGGTGAAATCTCCTTGCTCCTCCTCCTTCAGAAGATTGTTCTTTGTAGGTTGTCTAGTTTGCATCTTCACTTAAGGTGTCCTGAAGGCCTTGAGGTGGCTCGAAGGCTTTACTGACCTAAAGGCCTGGGTGGCCCGAAGGCCTTAAAGGACTCGGGGACCAAATCGGTTGCCCGAGGGCCCAAACAGGGGAATATTCTCAGCTGCTATAGTGTCAAACAGTGCCTGCTACAGTTCTGCTACAGTGCCTACTACAGTACCCCCAAAAATTAGCCTCTACCTGGATTTGATCCTGGGTCTCCTGGATGCACTTAAGGAGTCCGGAAGAACTGGGTTGAGGCTCATGTGCGAGAAGCCCTTATCTTTACAGTAGAAACATCACCATCTGATTCTTATATAGATCCACCCCCAATAGCTCTACTGAATTCAATTCATGGGGAGAAAGATAATGCAATATCTATTGGTGAGGAAATAAATCTTAAAATTGAGGATGTGCCTATTTTAAAATAATACATTAATGTATTTCCATAGGATTTACCTGGACATCCTCTGGAGTAGTAAATTGAGTTTTCTATTGATTTAATTCCTAGTATAAGGACTATATAAAAGAATTTTTATATAATTTCCATAGTGGAATTAGTAGAACTGAAGAAAAAACTAAAGTAATTGAGTGATAAAAGATTTATCCTCCCTAGTTTTTCTCCATGGGGAGACCCTTTTCTCTTTGTCAAGAAAAAATACGGATCTATGAGGCTATGCATTGATAATAGGGTGATCGATGCTATTACAATAAAAAATAAGTATCCTATGCCTCACATTGATGATTTATTTGATCAACTTCACAGAGCCCAATATTTTTAGAAGATTGACCGTTGATCTATATATCATCAATTGTGTGTGAGGAAGGAAGATATAACAAATATTTCATTTCGAACCAAGTATGAGAATTATGAGTTTAAAGTAAAGCCTTTTGGACTGACTAATACACCCTCAATTTTCATGGATCTAATGAATAGAGTTTTCAATGAATATATTGATAAATTTTTTGTGGTATTTATTGATGATATCTTGGTATACTCCAAAAACTAAGAAGATCATGAGAATCACTTACACATTATTTTGAATAATCTTAGAAGAAAAGAGATATATGGGAAGTTTAGCAAGTGTGAATTATATCTTCAAATAGTTTCTTTTCTAGGCCATATTGTCTCTAAATATGGAATCTTAGTTGATCCTATGAAGATAAAGGCATTTCAGTGATGTCCTAAACCAATGAACATAACCAAGGTATGTAGTTTCATTATTTTAGAATGTTATTATCAGTGTTTCATTAAAAACTTCAACTGATTATATAACCCATTAACCAAGATTACTCATAAATAGATTAAGTTTGTGTGGACAAAAGAATGTGAAGAATATTTTTAAGAAATGAATAAGAGTTTATTAAATGATCCAATCTTGACTCTACCATTAAAAAATGGACGATTTGTGATTTATAATGATTCTTCAGAGAAAGGACTTGGTTGTATCCTTATGCTGAATGATATAGTTATTTCTTATTCATCAAGGCAGTTAAAAACTCATTAACAGAACTATCCAACTCATGATATTGAGTTAGTAGCTATAAAATTTTATTTGAAGATATGAAGATATTATCTCTATGGTGAAAGATGTGATATATATACAATGATAAGAGCTTGAAATATATATTCTCACATAAAGAACTCCACATGAGGAAAAGGCGATGGCTCGAGCTACTCAATGATTATGATTGTTCTATACACTACCATCTAGGGAAGGAAAATAAGGTGGAATATGCATTGACCAGGAAGGATCATAGAGTTCTTAACAAAATGAGGATTGAAAAGAATACTATTTACATGGATCTAACAAGGATGTATATGGTAATTATCAAAGAATGTGAAGCACCATTACTTTTTCTATTGGTTTCCCAAAAATATTTATTGGAAATAATTAAAAGTTCTCAATCTGATGATGAGAATATTTAAAATAAAATTAAAGTTATAAATGATGGGATGTTTCTAGACTTTGTGTGTGAAGATGGAATTATAAAATTTAGGAGAAGGCTATGTGTTCCCTCTATACCGGAGCTAAAAAGGGAGTTATTTGATGATTCCCATAGTTCAAATTTCCTCATACACCTTGGTAGAACTAATATGTATATAGATTTAAAGGAACATTTCTTGTGGGACAACAAGTGAAGGCTGAAAGACAAAATCCTAGAGGAGTGATGCAACCTCTGTATATTCCTACATGAAAATTGGATGAAATCACTGTAGATTTTGTTACTAGATTACCCAAAACTCCAAGAAAGAATTATGTAATATGGGTAATTGTTGATTGAATTACCAATTCTACACATTTCCTCACTATAAGGGAGGATTTTCCATTGGATCACATTGCAAAGCTCTATATTAATGAAGTTGTAAGACTTCATGGAGCACCTCTCTCAATTGTGTCTGATCTTGATCCAAGACTTATATCGAAATTCTAGAAAAGTCTCCAGAAATCTTTGGATACTGAGATTTATTTGAGTACTGGTTATCATCCTCAAACTAACAGGCAGCCAGAAAGGATGATCCAAACATTACAAGACATGTTGATACCATGATCACATTATTTTCAAGGCATATGGGATCAATATTTACCTTTGGTAGAGTTTTCCCACAATAATATTTTCCATTATAGTATTCAAAAGGCACCATATAAAGAATTGTATGGAAAGAGATGTCGTACACCAACATGTTGGGATGAATTTGGTGGAAGGAAGATTGTAGGCCCAGATCCTGTGGAGGAAACAACAAAAAAGGTAAATATTGTTCAAACTCATATCAAAGTAGCTCAATTTAGGAAAAAGAGCTATGTTGATAATTGAAGGA
Source organism: Viscum album (assembly GCA_963277665.1). Classification (NCBI taxonomy): domain Eukaryota; kingdom Viridiplantae; phylum Streptophyta; class Magnoliopsida; order Santalales; family Viscaceae; genus Viscum; species Viscum album. The sequence goes on from OY728123.1 coordinate 1,387,957,256, forward strand.
AGGATTTGGAATTTCAAGTTGGAGATCACGTTATCTTAAAATTATCTTCATGGAAGGGTGTTATAAGGTTTGGAAAGAAAGGGAAATTGATCTTCATGAACATTGGTCCTTTTAAGATTTTTGGAGATAATTGGAGTTGTGGATTATCATTTGGAAATTCCGCCTAACATTTCTAATGTACACAATGTGTTCCACATCTATTTATTAAGGAAGTACATGCCAAACCAAACACATGTACTCAATTATGAAGGAATAGAATTAGAACCAGAATTATCTTAATGTGAAGAGCCTATCTGAATTTTGGACACTAAAGAATAAGTGTTGAGGAATCAGATGACTCGGCTGGTAAAGGTACATTGGAAGAATCATAAAATTGAAGAGGTGATGTGGGAGCCTAAGGAACTTATGATGAAGACCTACCCAAATATTTTTATGAGGTAACATTCTATAAATTATGAGGATGAAATGTTTTTAAGGGGAGAAGAATGTAACACCATAAGGATTTAAAAATAATTTTAATATAATGCATGAAACATCAAGTCTCTATGAAACAACACTTTTTTATTATAACCTAGTCGTTAAACATAATTATTCCACCTCTGTGATTTGAATTTCAAAAAATTTACATACACTGTTGCGATCAGTAAGATATTTAGACTTTTCTAGGATCAAATTATATTTTTTTGAATAGTAACTTAACATTTGAAATAGTAATATGACCCTTATGAATAGTAAATCAGCCTAATAAATAGTCACCACATCCATGAAATTATAAATAAAATTTGGGTGCCTTATAAATGAAAGTATGATATAATTATATCATGGTATAAGTAAGTGAATATTTAAAAATTAATAACTAAGTGTTGGTATTTTTGTGAATAATAAAAATTTAATTAAAATTTATAATTAATAAATTTATTTAAAAGAAAATTAATTTTCATAAAATTTATTTATAAATCAATATTTTTTGGTCCTGTGATTTTATAATAATTAAATAAAACCTTATTTAATTTTTTAGGGTGTTATAAAATCTGTTTTAATTTTAAAAACTGTATTTTTTAGTAAATAATGATTTTAATTAAAAATTAAATTTCTCATATTTAAAAAATTATTTTCATAAAATGGATTCCATTTTTGAATTATACACATAAAAAAATATTTAGGGTGAATTTTTATTATTTTTCTAAAATACTTGAATTTTTAGTGAATAATAAAATTTGATAATTTACGATAAATGTTAAATACGATTTACAACCTTCGTGGATGAAAAACATTTATTATTCAGTTTATTCTTCAATTATAGTCATGAAACCATTATTAATGGTTAAAACAGACTATAATATATGAATTATAACCTTTATTATGTCCTTAAAGTAACATATTTACATAATTTTAAATGATAAAAAAATGAGTTTGTTATAATCAATAAATGTCATATTAATATAAACGATTATCACTAAATGTATTATCTAATGATTCATACTCATACCATATAACCAAATTTTATATATAACCATTTACACTTCTATATGATCATCAATATTATTTAAATTCAATTTTGGTTTATTATACCCATTCCACATGAACTTCCATACTCATATACAAGTATACTGATTGTGAAAACCAAGGAAACGAACACTCCCATGAAATAAAATTGTATCTTATAAATCATAAAAAAGGCCATAAATGAACATAAAAAAATATATAATTAATAAAATACATGTATATAAGGTTATTAAATGGATTATGACCTTTTTGACTATGGATGTACTATCTTGATACCATTCACCATGCTACTCAGATTGGCTAGTGATTATGATTACAGATTAGGGAAATTTATTTAAATTTCATATGTTCATGTTATTTATGTTTAGCCCCATTAATATGAGTAATGAATTGGATTTATAAAATAATGTATGGGTCCCACTATATCCCCTCCATGCATCGGTAGGTCTCGTGAGACAAAATAGAATTGGGTTTTCGTAGAGGCATTACCCTAGTATTTTCAGACGTCTTGGATGAGGCATTGATGATATGTTTCAAATGTCTAGCATTATGAATTCCCTCATTACGATATTAGTAATTGATAAACCATGTTATTATTATAGTAGTATAATATCAATTTTTATGTTTCATTCTCCTATGATCATTTATATGTCTTTATTTAATCAGCTTCATTTATTTTATATTATGCTCAAGTATGTTTTTAAAGGTAGGTGTTTATAGTTTTTCACCTTGCCTAGTGTTTTTTCTGATATCTTTCACCGTATTGATTACCCTTACCAAGTATCTAAGATCACCCATTTATTATGTTTTATTTTTCCCCATGTTGTGAATAAGTATATTATGAATGACTTGCAGGGACAATCTAGGAGTTATGGATATTTCCAATGGAATTTCTATATTCTATTTCTTTTCAAGTTGTAATGTTTAACTTATGTATATATCTTTTTTTCCAAATCTACTAAAATATTCAGTCCTTTGGGATGTATTTTCATTGTTTATATATCAATGTAATATAATAATCCACCAACTCTATGAAACTGGGGTTGGGGGTTTTATAGTTGTTGCATTATACATCATTTTGATCAATTATTGTTCAAACTTATATTTAATAAAGTGATACCATATTTAAATATTCTTGGTACGAGAGTGGTATACTTAATTTTTCTCAAGATAGATCACACTTTTTATCATATAAGATCACTATAGGTTATATAGCTTCTTCACCAATATCCTCTATCTATTTCTTTATCCATAAAAGTTGAGTGCATTCATTGATTACTGTAATGTATTCTACCTTTGTCATACTGAGTTACATTCTTTCTTTATTCTTACTCAGCTATCCAACACTCTTAATACTAATGAATAATTCTCCACTAGTTATGGAATTTCAGTCCTCCACATATCTAGACTAATATGCATCAGAGAATATAGATAATCCATGGTCTTTTCCATCATCAAACAATAATCCATAATGGAGAGTACCTTGAATATATCACATAATATGTTTAACTAGAGTAAGATCCTCTTCCTTTGGACCACTTTGGAAACAATCTTCCAAACATATTTCAAAGACAATATCCAATTGTGTTATAGTTAACTATAGTAAGATTCCAATTATTCTTCAATAAAACGTGGGATCCATATATTTTCCATCCTCATGATTTCCAATATTTTTCCCAACCGTAATTGGTGTGGAAATTAGTTTGGAATCATGCATGTTGAACTTTTTCAATATATCACGAGTATAATTTTCCTAAGAGAAAAAAGTCTATTTCTATTTCAAAATAACTTGAAAACCCAAAAAATATGTTAAATCACTAATCAGAGACATCTAAAATATTCTTCTCATCAATATTTCAAATTCATTCACTAAATTTTGTTTTTTTCATCAAATATGATATCATACACATAAACAAGAACCATAAATTGTTCTTTATGATATTTTTTTACAAAACATTTATGATCTAATCCACCACTTTTGAACTAAAATTTTCTCAAATATGAATCTATACATGAATTAAATGCATGAGGATCTTCCTTTAGACCATAAAAGGCCTTCCTCAACTTGTACTCTTTATTTTCATCATTTATAATAAAAAAACTATCAATTAAATATAGACTTATTCTATAATAAAACCATTTAAAAATATTTTTTTAACATACATTTAAAAAAAAATTATCTTATTTGAATTTCCATAGCTAAAAAACCTGATTAAGTGTATATAGGCTATTGGAGAAAAATTTTCTTCAACATCTATGCCTTTGATTTGAGAATAGCCTTTACAAACTAACCATTCCTTCTTTCTAATCACATTTTATAGTGACCCTTCTTTATTTTACAATACTATTACATCATTTTCAATATAAACAAAATATTAGACTTATAAAACCAGGATCCAAAGGATTAATGTCTTGGGAAAATTAGGAACATACATAACTTGTTCATAATAAAACATAAATATTTAGTTAAAATATTCTTATTTATCCTTCTAAATCTCACGTTCTCGTTAATAAATGTTGTCACATAAGGATATACATCAAAGAAAGGGATGAGCTAAAATCCTAGTAAAAGGATGAATAAAGTACATGAAACAGTATAACATGAGTAAACATAATAATTATCATCATAATATAATCATGGGATCATTATCAATATAATAATAGAAACATTGGAAAAATGCATGGAATGTGGAAATGCATTAAAATAAAATATCATGTCTTAGTGGTCAAATAACACACATAGTTGTGAACAAAGCTAGCATCATGTTCACACATAACATATGTGCATAATCATAACATCATCATTTTGAATAAATCAAGCATCTTGTTCATGAATAATACACATTATATCATGAGATACATCATATTAATCAATGTATTGGATGAATATATAATTCTGGGCCCACCCATAACATCATAAAATTTACCCTTTTCCGTGTTAACTTAGTTAGTGGGCTATAAAATCATGAGAAATTTCTCAAAAACATCAGTAGTACCCTGTAAATTCAGGAAAACTATGGATTTTTGTGACACTAGTGTATCTAGTTCATTCCTCAAATTCCATTGTTTTTGTAAGGATCCATATAAATTCCTTCACTTTTGATCACATGTTCCATGAATGTGACTTTTTGTGTCCAAATTTCACACTCGATGAACTTGGAGTAAAATTTCTCCTTCCTTAATGTCACCAACACAATCCTTAGTGTAGGTTATGAGTGCAGTAGAAGAATGTGATGGGCGGTGCCCAAAATTTATATTTTCATGTTCAATGATCAATACAAGATCTATATGATGATAAATATCATGTTCAATGGAATTTAATCAAAAAGATAAAAAACATGAATCATGTCGGAACTAGAGAGAGGATCATCAAATATTATTTATAATTAATTTAATTAAATAAGAATTACCTTGATAGAATTATTTCTTCATTGATAGATTTGGTAATAGATATTTGATGCACCGTCATTGTGTTGTAGGAATCAAATTCAGATTCCCTCTAGCAGGGATCCACACGTGTTCTAAAAATCTTCAGATGTTGATGAAAGAATCTTTGGGGGATAGAACGACAAATCCTTGTGCTTGCATCACCAGCCTTTGATTACTTTATTTTAAAGCATTCTCCTTGATTTGGTGGAGTAATATTTCTCTTCATTCTTGGGAGTGATCTTTGAGAATAGATATCTCAAGAGATTAAGAGAATTATCTAATTTCATTATGCAGAACCCAAAAAAATGAATTGTTCTATTGAAAAAAATAACATATTGGGATTATATATCACTAATTTTAATATAAAATAATTTCACAAGTTCCCTAAAATATTTATTTAATCCTAGTGACAACCCCATGTCAAATAATAATAATAATAACAATATTTCTCAACATGCACTTAACTTTCTAATTAAAATTAAATATTATTTAATCAAATAATATTCAATATTTACTATTTTCTCATTGGACATAAAATCCTAGTCTATCATTTATCAATAATATGTATCATACCTTGAATAATTTATATTTATTTATTAAATAAATATTACTACATTATATTCTAATAAATAAATAAATATTATATTTATTAAATAAAAAATAAATATTTATATATGATCAAGCATACAATAATAATTATTAAACCACATGTGGTGATAATATTTATTCAACTTGTTAAATAATAAATAATAATATAATATTTAATTGAGATTTGGGATACACTTAGTGTGTGACCCTCTAGGCCTCTTTCTCAGTGGTATTTAGTGAAGTTGCCTAAAGTCCAAGGTTAGCATTTAGAAAAATTCCAAGGAACTCACAGAGAAAGAAGTTAATGTTGCAATGACATGCTACCTCATATGTATGCTTATTATGTAATATAATCTTTTTATCTTGATATCTCTAATCAAGAAGGTTGCATGACAATGCCATTAACCAAAGTGATCAATGTCTCTTTCTTCCATTTCCTGGAAAATGAACTTTCCTATCAAACACCATGGACATGGATTTATTTAGGCTATATCATTTCCATCAAAAAGCCTAAGATATCAACTTCTATTAAAATAGAGGGGACAAATACTTCTCACATTATTTATTAATTTATTATTATTCATGATGCACCCAATGTATCCTACCTCACCATGAACATATGTCATCATGGTTGTCATCAAAACATCAAATTACAAAACTCATAATATTCATTAATAATAATCTTAAAGTCTAATGATCAATAAAAATTTCCATATATAGGAATATATAATGATACATAGAAAGGTGTATTTCCTACTGGGGGGTCTGGTTCTCATAATGTCCTACTGGATATTACCAAGGGTGTACACTATGGGAAGGTGCCTCAATGTCCTATGTTTCTCCACCCATTATAGTATGTATCATTTGTGTCCCTCAAATGATATTATATGGCTATAGAACATATATTAAAGAATAGTCTTGTAGAAATTCGTGGTTCTCATCATAGCGGGGAACTACTATGACCTTTTAGTGTGATAGCTACTCTTCGGACATTATCACATACTATGTTACGCAGAAGAAAAATCATGATGTGATAATCAATTTATTAATATTAAAAACAATTAATACATGTTATCATAAAGTACACATAATTTGGTTATAGGTCACCAACTCCAACAGACTCCCACTTGCACTAGATCCAACTACTAACAACCTCCAGTCTGCTAACTCTCACATGATACCCATGCTTCTGCTGAGAGAGGACTCTGGTCAAGGGGTCCACCAAATTTTCTTCTCTGGGTACTCTATATACTACAACTTCATCCCTTTGATGAAAATCCGTCAAAAGGTGATATTTACATAATATATGCTTTGTCCTTTAGTGTGACCTTGGATCTTTTTCAAGAGCCACCGCTGCAATATTATCACAATCAATTTGATGGTATCTTTATTAGTAGGTACCACATAAAGATCTTTGACAAAGTTCCGAATCCAAATGGATTACTTGGCTACATCAGAAGACTTTATATGCTCGGACTCTACTGTAGAATTAGTGACAACTGGCTGATTTGAACTCTTCCAACTCACAGCTCCTCTGTTGAGATAGAAAACATATCCTGATTATGACTTCTGGTCATTCTAATCTATCTAAAAACCAGCATCAGTATAATCTCTAATGAATAGATTCTCATATCCTCCATACACTAGGAATATATTCTTAGTTTTTCTCAAATAATTAAGGATATCCTTAACAATAGGCTAATATTATTCTCCTAGATATTCTTGATTTTTACTAACCATGATCAATGTATAGGAAACTTCAATTCTATTATATAACATGGCATACATGATTAATCCTATCATTGAAGCATATGGGATCGTACTCATTCTATTTTTCTCTTATTGTGTATGGGGATACATTTTCTTAGAAATATTTAAACCATGTGACACTGGAACTAATCCCCTCTTAGATTGTTCCATACTAAATATCTTTAGTATCTTGTCAATATATCTACTTTTAACTATTCCAAGAAGCCTCTTGGATATATCATGAATGATCTTCATCCCTAGAATGTAGGCTAATTCACCTAAGTCCTTCATAGAGAAATATTTTTAACTAGTACTTAAAATACTATAAGATTGGTATGTCATTTCCAATAAGTAATATGTAAACAACATATACTACTAGGATAATGACCGCATTCCCACTAAACCTCTTGTAAACTCACGGCTCACACTCATTCGTAATGAAACCAAATTCTTTTACGGATTCATTGAATCAAATGTTCCATGACCCAGATGATTTCTTTAATCCATAAATGGATCTTTGAAACATAAAATTCCTTTTGGAATCACATGGAGTCCCAAACCATTCTTGTTGTGTCATATAGACATATTCCTGAAGGTTTCCATTAAGGAATGCAATTTTGACATCAATCTACCAAATCTCATAGTCATGGTAAGCTGTTATAGCAAGAATAATTTTGATGGATTTAAACATTTAATTGGTGAAAAGGTTTCATTTTAGTCAATTACTTGATTTTGTTTAAAACCTTTATCCACTAGCCTTTCTTTATAGGTATTTACTTTACCTTACCTGCCCATTTTTATCTTGAATACCCATTTTCACCAAATGGGATTTACATCAAATGGCGCATCGACGAGAACCCAAACTTGGTTCTAATACATGGAATCCATTTCATAATTAATGGATTATTCCCATCTTACAACTTATGAGCTCTCTACTTCCCCTTATAAGATATAGGTTCTACATTTTCAACCAATAATGAATCACCATCTTCACTGACTAGAAAATCATACCCCTCTAGTTCTCTTACCTCTCTTTTACTCTTATGCAGTACTTGTGTTTTAGGAACTACTTCTTACATAGGGACCTATTGAACCTGTTCCTATACAAAATCTTGTATATTTTGATAATCATTTTCATTGAAGTAAATCTTGCTCCCACTATCCTTTTTGAGTATGTGCTCCCTATCAAGAAACACACCTAGTCTAGTGATAGTCACTTTCATGTATGAGGGGTTGTATAGGTAATATCACTTTTTTCCCTTAGTAAAACCTATAAATATACACTTTTTCCCCTAGGGTGATAGTTTTTTGTTCGATAAGGCCTTAAAAATGCCTCCTAACCCTATAAACATGTATGCGACAAAATAGGTTTCTTTTCACTCTATAACTCGAAATGAATTTTATTTTCTGTTTTAGTTGGAACTCGGTTTAATTTGTATGAAACGGTTTTTAATGCATATCACCAAAAGGATAATGGAAGATTTATATGAATCATCATAGAACTTACCATGTTTAACAAGATACAGTTCCTCATTTCACTAATTCTATTTCAATGTGGTGTATAAGGTGGAGTGAGTTGAGATAGAATCCTAAACTCCTGTAAAAATTCGATGAACTCTTGGTTAATATATTCAACACCTTGATCCGATAAAAGATTATTTATCTTCTTACCAAGTTGATTCTATACTAAATTCTTGAATTCCTTGAATTTATCAAAGGACTCAGACTTATACCTCATCAAGTAGACATAGCCATATCTACTCAGGTCATTAGTAAAAGTTTTGAAGTAAGAATGTCCACCACTAGATTCTACTGGAAATGGTTCACACACATTACTGTGTATCAATCCTAGAATATCTTTTTCCCTTTCACCATATCCACCAAATGGTGGCTTGGTCATTTTTCCTTATAAACAAGCATGGCATAGTGAGGGGGTGAACTTTATTTGGGGCGACGATTGGCCTCTACGGCGACCCATGGTACCCTGTTTAGTTTTCTTTCTCATGTTTCTCATTTCAAACCTGAGGGGGTAAACTTGATTCGGGGTGATGATTTTGGCCTTCATTATCCCCCCTAGTTCTTGGATTATTCCTTGTATTTGTATTTGGTTTTGAATAAAAAGGTAACGATGATGATGATGATGATAGAGCTTTGTTAAAAACTTCTCGTTTACATGACCAAGATAGAGATGCCAAAGCTGGGTGTTATATAAGTCATGTGAACATGATTCGTTATGAATTTCCAACACTTTCTTTTCATAATTTAATACATAAAAAATATTATTTAAATGTTCCATACCATAATATATGTTGTCCTTATAAAATAAATGACTTTTATTTCCATACTTTAAAATAAACCCTTATGTATCTAGGAAAGATACATAAATTATGTTCTTGGTAACCATTGGTAAATAATAAAACTCTTTTGAAACAAAAAACATTCCTATTGTGAATGAAATGTGGTGGTCACTAATGGCCAGGGCATCCATCCTTGCTCCATTAACGTATCTCATATCCACCTCTCCTATATAAAGCTTTTGAAAATTTACTTGGCTCCTAAATTTGGATATAGATGTGATCCTTACAAGCTGTATATAATAACCAATGTGTAGATATTGAAAGATTACACTCAGTAATGAATGCACCTTTAGCTTCCCCTTACTTCTAGGTGCAGTTCCTCTTTTAGTGGCTTGGATTCTCATATACAAAACATACTACCTCCTTTCCCTTACCCTGCCTCTGGATCATCTTCTTCTTGGAATGAACTCAGGAGATTTATACTATTTATAATTCTTGTTCCCCTTTTACTTTTTATTCCTTTTTTTATTCACCATAAGGATAGTGGTTTTATCATTCCCCATGTCCTTGTCCACACGGAGAATCAAAGTAAGAAATTCTAAAATACTCTTCTCATTATTACTCATATTATAATTAATAATAAAGCTAGATAAGGTCTTGGGTAGTGATAAAATTATGATATCTATACTCAACTCATCTAAGAATTTAATTCCTTAGATGTTAAGGTGTTCAATTTAGCCAATAATATTGACTACATGAGGCCTAGCTAGAATAGACTCTCCAAGATTAGTTGTAAATAAAGCATTGTTGATCTTGAACCTCTCTTGTCTTACCTTCTCTTGATAGAGATCCCAAAGGTGAGAAATCATACTATAGGTATCCATATCCACATATTTCTTCAAAATCTCAATGGACATGGATGATATCATGAAACATTGAACATCTGTGGAATTGTTCAAATGTTTCTCATAGATTTTTAACTCTTCATCACTAGGCTCATTACCAAGCACCTAAGGAAAAGGTTCTTCCATAAAATATAGTTTATTTTCCTGGAGAAGGATGACATGTAGGCATATTTTCTACTCTTGGTTATTTGTGTCAGGGAGAAGGTTTTCCTTCTCAAGTATCGATTGCAATGATATTTTTGATACCATGTAAATTTTGTCTCTATAGAATAATATGAGCATAATTTTAGTACTTTATATGATAAAATTTAGACAAATAAATAAATATTATATTTATTCATCTCCCACTATTTTATCAAAACCCAATATCCCTCACCATTGTCTTTAGAATATCCTTTTTCTTGGACATTCTAGTGGTAAGGATCCATATTCCCCTTATCATTAAACAACTTTGGTCGGTCAAGTAACTTGAACGGTTTTAGGTAGGAATTCCAAATTCAAACTGAATTAACTCAAAGTTCCTTGATCTGCTGAGTGGACTCCACAATCCTGAAATCCTTAAATTTTATTTCATCAACCATTTACTCTTAGTTACAAAAAGTTCTATATTGGAAGTCAACCCTTGATGTTAACTAAGTTAAGCCAACCCAAAACCTCAAGTCATAATTCCCTGATAATTGAAAGCACCCAAACTTTGGCTGGTCAAGCACTTTGAACTATAGTTCAATTTTTACTAAGGTAGTGGAAGGCTACACCGTCTTAATATATATAATTTATGGATTTTATCCTTTTTATGTGAAAATTTCCAATTATTATCTTCATTACATTCATGTTAAAATTAAGTGTATTTAATTATGTGATTAACCATGTATTTGATAATATTTATGCATAAGACACTTTATTTTAGTTCAATGTTCAATTATCATTAATTTAATTAATTCTTGTGATAAAAAAACATCCATAATGAAATAACCATGAAACTTGATAAAAATAAAATAATAAAGTGGTATGATCTTGATGTTTTACTAATGGATAGTTTATCTAGTAGTTGATAAACTAATCGCTGACTTAGGGGAAAACACCTTACACCAATTAAGGTACATGTTGTAGCTTTCCACCTATCCATCTATGTTTCTCCTTAGATTGGTTTTTCCTTGGATCCAAAATTGAACCACCTACGCTAGCTTGGGAGCTCCATCCATTACATATAATTTAACTTACATTAAGGTGAGGGAAAAGGGTTTACATAAATGAAACCATGGGCACATAGGCCCTACATAATAAGAGCAAAGAAATAACATAGGCCAATAATTTTATTTAATAAAAAATTAAATGACATCAATCATATACCAAGGTCTGGTCTATGCTCATGATCATCCACATGCATGAAATGAATGACGTATTTAATAAAACTAGAATTCAATTATTAAATTTTCTTATTTAAGATAAATCATGCTCGAATCAATTAATTATTATCTTTAATTAATCAGTTATTTTATCTTAATACTCATCCAAATTTCCTTGAGATTCTCATCCATCATAATTTTAAACAAATTAAATATATTAATTTAAAATTAACTGTGTACATATATTTACCTTGGCGCAACATGGTGAATACCTGTCTAATTCTAACCAACATGTATTATAGTCAAATATAGTTTTTCCTTTTATTTTGAAATATAAAATACATGACTTGTCACATAATTTTTTGATTTGTATTATCAACTTAATGATTAAATGAAATACATGATTTTTTGTTCACGTGTTATGCTTCAATGCACATAGAGTAATAACTGTAATATGACTCGTACATGATATACATATCTAAACATTACATAGATATTAATTTAACAGACCCACACACACAAATATATATATATATATATATTAAAATCCATCACATGGTTTGTCCTATCAGCTTGATGATCACACACAAGAATGTGTCTCATGGTTTATATAATTTAATAAATAAATTTTCAATCTACATAATTTGGTATATGTAAACGGTGTGTATAGGAAAGATACATGGTGTGTACATCTCTCACCATCTATTTGCGGTACATGCCTAGGGACTCGGTGTGTAAATCATACCTTCGAACCTAAAGTACACGATGTGTCCAATGGGACACATGTCATGTGATCTCCAAATTACATGGTCACCAGTCAGGTAAGCCATGTATTGAAATACACAACCCCTCTTTGACTCAAAGGAACTACATGTCAGGTATATGGGATACACAACATGTAGTTTGGTTGAACGTGCACCACCCTAGCTAATAAACACGTGGTGTAAGTAATAAATGCACTACATGTTATCAATATACACAGTTTGAATTAGTTTCTGATGCATTAAACACAAGTACGTAGTGTGTAACTCCAGTTAGACGGTGTGTACTCATGTGTTATCCATCCATAATCCTTGGCACCTTCAGATGAGTTCCTTGGTTTTATTTTAATCATAAAATTAATTATTTGGATTAGATCTATGAGAAATAAAGGAGGAAGAAAAATATCTCACGATTCGAATTAAACGAATGATTAAAATTGAATTGAAAAACTAACTTAAAATGTGTAAATCACCAACGATATTTAAATAATTATAAATAATTTTGTGACCCCTTTGATATCACCTGTAGGTTTTGGGTGCAGAAGAAGCGTGTGATGGGCAGTGCCCAACATTCCTTTTTTCATGTTTAATGATCAATCTGAGATCAACATGATGATAAACGTAGTGTTCAATAGAATTGAATAAAATAAGACACTACATGAATCATGCCAGAACCAGAGAGAGGATCAGCACATATTGTTTCTAATTAATTTAATTAAATAAAAATTACCTTGATGGAATTATTTCTTCATTGATGGATCTTGTAACAGATTTGTGATTCACCATCATTGAGTTGTAGGAATCAAGTGAATATTCTTTCTAGAAGTGATCTACACGTGTTCCATTAATATCCAGACATCGCTGAAAGAATCTCTGGGTTCTAACAGAGAAGATCCTTATGCTTGCATATTCTGTCTTTGATCGCTATGAGAATTGCTTCCAAAGTGTTCTCCTTGATCTAGTGGAGAAATATTGATCTCCATTATTGGGGGGATCTTGGAGAAGAAAGATCTCAAGGTCTTGAGAGAATTATCTAATTCCATTGTGCACAACCCCAAACAAATGAATTGTTCTATTGAGAGAATAATGGGTTTATATATCGCTAGGTTTAAAATAAAATAATTAAAAAAGTGAAATTATTTATTTATTTAATCCTAGAGAAAACCCCATGTCAAATAATAATAATTTTATTATTATTTCTTGACATGTGATTAACTTGAGAATTAAAATTAAATATTATTTAATCAAATAATATTAAATATTTATTATTTTCTCACTAGACCAAGAATCCAGGTCTGTTATTCTCCCATAATATTTATCAGACCTTGAATAATATCGATTTATTTATTAAATAAATATCACTACATTATTCACCAATAAATAAATAAATATTATATTTACTAAATATAAAATAAATATTTATATGTGAGAAAGCATATATGAATGATTATTAAACCACATGTGGGAATAAAATTTATTAAAATTATCAAATAATAATAATAATATATTATTTAATAGAGATTATGGATACACTTAATGTGTGACCCTATATGCCTCTTTCTTAGTAGAATTAGGCAAAATAGCCTAAAGTCCAAGGTTAGCATCTAGCAACATGCCAAGGAACCCATATATAAAGAAGTTAATGTTGTAATGACATGTTACCTCATATGAATGCTTACTGTGCAATATAACCCCTTTATCATGATATCTCTAATCAAGCAGGTTGCATGTTAATGTCATCAACCAAAGTGCTCGATGTATCTTTCTTTGATTTCCCTAAATATAAACTTTCCTATCAAATACCATTAACATAGATTTATTTAGTCCATGTAATTTACATCAAAGGGCCTGAGATATCAACTTCTGTTAAAACAGAAGAGATAAATCATTTCTCACCTTATTCATTAATACAATATTACTCATGATGCACCCAATGTATCCTACCTTACCACAAACATATATTGTCCTGGTTTTCATTAATAAATCAAAGTACGTGACTCATAATATTCATTAATAATAATATTAAATTCTAAGGATCAATACACACATCCACAAATAGGAATATATAATTATATATAGAAATTTGGATTTCCAACTGGTAGATCTCATTCTCATAATATCCTACTGGATATTACCAAGGTTGTACACCATGAGAAGGTGCCTCAAATTCTTATGAGTATCCACCCCTGATATCCAGTATCAATTGTGTTCCTCAAATGATATCATCTGGCTATAGAACATATATTCAAGAATAGTTTCATAGAACTTGTGGGTTCTCTTTATAACGGGAAAATGCTATGACCTTTTAGTCTAACAGCTAATCTTAGGACATTATCACATATTATGTCATGCATAAGAATAATCATGATGTGATAAGTATTTTATTAGAATTCCAAAAAATGAATACATGTCATCATAACATACACAGAAGTTGGTTCTAGGGAACCAACTCTAACAATTAGATGTTCTTCATGTTCCTCCATTCTCTTAGAGTATATGAGAACATCATCAATAAATCTGACCAAGAATTTTTCAAGGTAGTCTCTAAATAATATATTAATCATATCCATGAATATTTTAGGGGAATTATTAAGTCCAAAAGGCATCAATATGAACTCATTATGCACATACATTATATGGAAAGCAGTCTTTTGAATATCTTCCTTCTTCACCTTCAATTGATGATATCCAGAATGAAGATCCGTCTTTTAGAAGTATTGATCTCATTGTAGTTGATCAAATGAGTCATAAATCCTAGGAATAGGATAGTTGTTATTTATGGTGGTCTTATTTAGATCCTAGTAATCGTTATAGAGCTACATTGATCCATCCTTTTTCTTTAAAAAGAGAATTGGTGCACCCCAAGGTGATGCACTAGGGCGTATGAACCCTTTTCAAAATTCTCTTGAAGATTCTTCTTTAACTCCTACAGTTCAATAGAGGTCATAATATAAGTAAATTTTGATATAGGAGTAGCCTCGGGTATAAGTTCTATTGAGAACCCTAACTTACGATCTAGGGGAAGTATAGGAAACTCATCGATAAATACATCAGTGTATTCCCTCATAATGGAAATTTTCTCAAGTTTTATTATTTCCTATGACACAACCATTTAGGCCAGATATTCTTATTCATTGGGTGTTAACACCCATACAATTGTGGGATTTTCCAAATGAGATTCATGATCTTTCTTGCATTTTTATAGGGGCATGGGATGATTCAGAATAAGAAAATACATTTCCTTTTCCTAACTGTTGATGTGTGGTCTATATAATAAGATCCAATATATGCACTTTATAACATCAAATTCCACCAAAGGGAAGTATTACGATATTCGTAGGAAGAATATTCCCACATATTCCAATAAGAGAAGAGTCCAACACTTATGTTACAATGATTGAACCACTATGTGATTTTATTGATATCTCTTCTTTAAAGTGTCATGGATTTGATTCAATGGTTCTAGAGAACTTTCATGATATAAAGTAATGTCTGTAACCATAATCAAATAAGACTTTAAATTCTTGAGTGAATAGGAATTGTACCTTGTATGACTTCATTTTCTTTCTCTACTTAATTAGTAGGGATGGAATAATATTTCCCTTGATACTTTGGATTTGGTGGCTACTGACGAGGTTTGCACTCAAGGACATGTGGTTTAGTGCATTGTCTTGTGTAGTGACCTTTCTCCCAATAATTGAAGCATTGAACTATTGGTGGTTCTCTCTTTTCCTCTATCATGTTGGATGGCCTCTTCAAGTATCTTTGATATTCATGTGCTTGGTAGCCTTCTCTCCCACAATTGAAGTGTTTACCCATCCCTTTAAGGAAATTACCATAATGATTATTCCTACATTATTGACACATGGGTGGTTGGATCCCCTTTCCTCCTTTTTCATTTGACCTGCTAGCATGAAACTCTATTCTTCTCTTCTTATCTCCATAACCAAGGGACCATTCTCTGATCTCCATCTCGACTTTGATAGCACATAGAACCACTACTTCATAACTTCCAAAGTCTCGGATAGTTAGAGACGTTCAAATGTGTGGTTTTAAACCATGAATGAATCTATCTATTTTTCTATCATTTTTTATAGAAAACCCCATGGTGAATCTTGCAAGCCTTATGAAGTTTTCTTTGTTAGTCATGACAGATTCATCTTCCTTTTTCTTCAACTATAAGAATTATACCTCCATATTTGTATGAATAGTTTGAGGGGAATACTTGTTAATAAATATTTTCTTAAATTATTCTCACTCCATATCTTCTATTTCATCCTTTGGCTTTGTATTCTTTACCAATTCCCACCATTGATAGGACTCTCCATCTAAATAATAAATGGCCAGAGTCACCTTCTCCTTCTAATAACAATGGAGAACATAAAATATCTTCTCAATTCAGTTAATCCACTGCTCTTCAACAAGTGGATCAGAAGATCCACTAAATTTCGATGGTCATTACCATATAAAGGACTCAATTTCTAGTTGATCCTTCTTGGTAGAAGGTATATGTTATACCCAGTTCATGTTATAATTCATAACCTGAGATAGCTGGGTAAGCATCGCCATGAAGTTTTGAACTCCACATCCCACGGCATTGGGGATGACATTCGTGAAGTTGTTTCATTGTCCCTCATATGATTTATTGGCCTCATTTCTCCTGGTTCCCACCATTTTCTAAAATATAAAAGGTTTGAACAAAAGGTAAGTCAAAAAATCATGAACAAATAATTTCTTCTTTTACATAATTAATTCTAAAAGCATATCTTATGGGATCCCTATGTTTAAATTTTTTTATAAAAAAATATTCTTGGATGTTTCATATACTTAGTCTTATCCTAAGGGTTTTCAATAATGTTCTATAATCCTAATTCCAAAATTAACTAAACCATGCTTTTATACCAACTCTAGCGATCCTGCTTTTTATGACAAGACTATTACTTCATTTTAAAGATAAAAAACATATTAGCATTGAAAAACCATGATCCAATGGTTTAGTGTCTTAGTAAAATTAGGCACATAAATAACTTGTTTAAAATAGAACATACACATTTATTTAAAATATTCTTCTTTATCCTTCTAAATATCACATTCTCCTTAGTACATGTTGTCACTTGAGGATATACATCAAAGAAATGGGTGAACTAAAATCCCAGTAAGAGGATTAATAAGGGGAATGAAACAATATATAATGATTAAACATTATCATCATCATCATAACATAATCATGGGATCATTATTAATACCATAAGGGAATCATTGGATAAAGGCATGGAATGTGGCAATGCATAAAAATGAAACATCATGTCTTAGTAGTCAAATACTACACATAGTTGTGAACAAATCTAGCATCATGTTCATGCATAACATATTTGAATAATCAAAACATAATTATTTTTAATAAATATATCATAATTTTCATGAATAATATGCATTATATAATGAGATACATCACATTACCCAATTTACTGGATAGCTATATAATTCCAGGTCCACCCATCACATCATAACATTTACATAATCATGCATTCCATCAATCAAAGTCATGAAGTAAACCATGTAAAGGAATTCAATTCATAAGGATTTAATTTATCATAATTTCATTAATAAAATTGATGTTACCAAATAGAAAAGGTAAAAGAACATATTTGGTATAAGAATCATCATTTTTTAGCAATGAATAAATAACTCAATAGGAGTCAAGATATGTTTTGGAAAGAATAGTTCTTTTGGAAAAATATTTGTATTTGTCATAAAATAAGATTGGAAACATGTATATCCTTGAAAAGAAAAGGTTATAACAATGAAATCGTGTTTTTGGAATATTAAAATGATATACATACTAAAATTTTTCATGAAATAAGAATAGCCCAAAGAATGGAAGTTGGGGTTGAGAATCCTCTTACCTTATATCTGAAAGTGTTTTTCACTTGAACTTAATATCCTGGATAATAAAATTAGATTCATTAATTACTTAATTTACAACATATTATGCATGTATTTTGTTTTTTATAATTTTATTAAGTTAATTTATGGCCATTTTGATTAGTTATAGTGTTCAATTTCAGTGTTTTGGGAGCATTTTCTTTCATTGTTTCATGGTTAGTTTACTTGTATATAATTATGGAAGTTCTTGTAAAATAATAATAATTATCTAGAAGTGAAATTATATGTTATTAATGAACTTAAAAAGTTTAAATGGTATGATGTATCATTTTTTATGGTATTGGAATGATTCATTTGATAAAACAATAATGATAAATGTTTAGTTTATTTTGGTGGGTTTTCCAACCATTATAAAATAATTTTGTTTTATTAAATATTATGTTAATAAATTAGTTCCTAAACATTTAAAAAGTTATAATATTTGTATTAAAATATTTTTTATCTATAATAATGGTTTTATGACCAGAATTTAAGGTGATAATGGAAAATGAAAACTCATCGTCCATGAAGGTGGTAAAATCGACACTTCACGAATGGCATTTTAATTTTTAAAAATAAAATGAGAAAAGAAGATATTTGATGATATATATTCCATTAACATAATAAAATTATATAATATATATAATACTAGAGTTATCACGACACTTTGGATAAGGTTAGGTCATAAGAGGATAAGAAAAAAAGAAATTAAAATAGAAGGATTGAGAATTGAACCTCTTGAATGTTGTCTCCTTGAGAACCTCCTTAAGGCACTTAGATTTAGTCTTTTGTTGGGAAAAAAATCCTGGATGTGAGTAAGAGTATTTGGGATGTAATTGGGAAAACATTAGACAATATAAAAGGATTATAATGTGTGAGGAGAAGAGGTGGTGTGGGGTGTTATTTATAGGGGAGGAAAGGGGTGTTTTTTATTATTTTATTCATTTGTTTATTATTTTGGATCAAGACTATCAATATTGTTGATTCCCATGACTAAATACAGAAATAGGGAAAGAAGTTTTATTAATTGCACTTACATAATCCATACATCATCCCTGACTCAAAAATTCATGTATTTAGCTTATATTATAAATTTATGTATTTCACTATTCATAAAAAAATCAACTATTTTAGAAAAAACCCAAAAAATTAACCTAACCATTTTTTGATGTTTAGATTTCAAAAATGGACTCTATTTTATGAATTTAATTATCTAAATATGAGAAATTTAATTTTTAAATAAAATCATCAATTATTCTAAAAAATACTAATTTTAATATTATAATCAATTTTATGAACCTTTGAAAATTTAATTAAGGTCTCATAAAATTATTTTATAATTATAATACAACATAATATTAATTTATGAATCTATTTTATGAAAATAATTTTTTTTAATTATAAAAGTGTAAAATGTCATTTATATTTTAAAAAATACCAACACTTAATTTATTATTTTTAAAACATTGATTTACTTATACCATGATATAATTATATCATATTTTCATTTATATGATAACTAAATTTTATTTATATTTTCACAGGTGACGTTACTATTCTATTGGTTGGATTACTATTCCAAAAGATCATATTAATATTCCAATAGTCATGTTATTATTCCACCAATATAGTTTCCTTAGTTTCTATAAATATCACTTATTTTATTCTTCATTTATGGGAATAATGTTTTCATTGGGTTCTCTATATGATGCATGTGTTTTATGACATAATTATAAGAAGTAAAATTCTATTGTGAAAGTTTGGGTTGTTAAAAATTTCCATTCTAATCAAATGTGTTCTTGAAGATCCATTTTGTTCTAATCACGTTGTGATTCTATGTCTTCTCAGCAAGTTACCAAGTTTAGTTTGTATCAATTTTATCCAATTCTTTATTCATGTTTTTAATCCATGAATCGACTTTCAATACCACTTCAAATGAAGTTTTCACAACTATAGATATGAAAGTTGCATGCTCTATACTCTTAATCATCCTTATTTGAGTTAGAGAAAAGTGATCACTAGTAATATTAGACGGGTTAATTTCTGTTCTTTATTTTGTCTTCAAGATATAGGAATAATTTCTTCAACAACAATTTCCTCCTTTGATTCATCAACACAATCTTCATCATTTGGAATTTTCAAAACATTTAGTGAATATTACACTATATCGGCATTTGAACTAAACCCATTTTCTTCCTCATATTTTTCTTTTACAAAATTGTTATAAATTTAAATCCTGTTATTTTTCATATCTTTCTCTCCAATGATATTAACATAATTTCTCTCCAAAAATTTTCTAATCCTATTTTTGTAGAATTTTTCAGCCTTACAATTTATAGAGTACAAAATAAATAGTTTTACAACTACTGTATCTACATACTTTCCCTAATTTCCTTCATTGTTTTGGATATATCATGGGATTCTGAAAACATGAAAGTGATTTAGTGAAGTCTCTCTCTCATTACACATTTCATATAGTGTTTTCTCTTATCCTAGACTCAGAACTGCCTAGTTTTAAGTGTACATAGAAACCTGAACAACCTCTTTCCAGTAGTGATGAGAAACACCACTCCCAATCAGGATAGTTTTCTCCATATTAATCACCTATCAATTTTTCATTCAACAACCCCATTTTTATGGGGTTATAACCGATGATACATAATGTTTAATTCCATGCTTCTTGAGATAGTTATAAAACTCAATTGATGTTTACTCTATTCCATTTTTAGACCACAAAATTTTAATAGTATGCCTAGTATCATTTTCAAATATTCTAAATGATATCTTTATGCATCCCATGAACTATCACATGATTTATATGAACATGACACATTATATTCTGTTATTTTCATCAATAAAGAGAATGAAATATCTTTCACCATATGTCTCATATATATTCAATGGACCACACACATCATTATGAATCAGATTGAGAAGATCCATCCCCCATTTATTATTTGTTCGATATATATTTTAGACCATTGTTTATCATATTCAAGCATCACATGTCTTTTTCTGATCACATTTCAAATTAGGAATATCTACTAGTGATTTCAACTTGGACAAGTTTTACATACTCTATTGGAGAATATAACCAAGCCTTTAACACAAAAAGTTTTTTTTCTCTTCAACTATTATAAGGTAGGTATTCTCTTTACTGTCTACCTGGTATAGATTATTGCTGTTCCTCCAGCCTTTCATGAGAGAGTTCCTAGATTTACCTTTGATAATGTATCTAATTTTATTGAATGAAGATTTATTTCCTGAGTCACATAGTTTACTCACACTCATTATATTGTGTCATAATCCATCAACATAGAGAACTTCTATTTACTTTTTTTCATCTCTAACAAACCTTGTATTTTTACTTCCTTTGATTTCCAGGGCTCCTTCATTCTTGAAACACACTATTCCATCAACTCTTCCCTTCACATACTTTAATAAGTATTATTATTGGTCATGTGGGATGAGAACCCAATATTTAGAATCTTGGTGGTTCTATTCTTTGCTACTTTGAGGGAAATATCTATAAGATTAGCCTTCTCATTATTCCTCTTTTCTTTCAATGAGAATTTTGGTTGAATTGAATCCTAATGTATCTTTTCCTTACTTTATTCATCATAGTAAATGTTAAAATACTTATATTAATTTTCAAATGCTGAATATATATTTTTCAATGAAATTTTATTAGGTTGAATTGAATTTATTTTTCTTTTACTTCTATATTAGGAATCACTTCTTCTCTTTTTCTTATAATCAAATGCTTTATGCCCAAAGTTAGAATAATAAATGAAATATACATGGAAGTAATTACTTATCTAATATGGTGGATATGGTCCCATTTTCATTTGTTGACTTCTAGGTGTTTCTATATTAAAATGTATTTTCCCTTATTACAATAAGACAAGGTGTGACCAAGCTAGCTACAAAATTAACATTTTAAAAGAGAAATTATCATATTTCATTAATTTCTACACATGTATATAGGCTTCATATAATCCCTAAGTTATCAATTAAACCTTAAAACTAGAGAATTGTATTCAATCCTATGATTTTATTTAATATGATCTACCTTGGTTCACACAACTAATATTTTAATGTTGACAGTAAGATCACCAACCATCCACTTTCCCTTATCATGTTCCATCATAGTTCCAACCTTTAGTGACCCAAACTCATATCCAATACAACCTTTATCTACTAACCTAGGTTTTTGTTCATTAAAAATGTTTTTGAAATCTTCTAAGCCTTTCTTGAATCTTTCTATCAGTTCACCATCCGTGAACCTCCTGAAATGAAGTTTCTTTTGTGGATCTCCTGATTTCATTTCTATCTATAATTTTTTTATCAAATAAATAATAACTTCTTATAGATATTATAACATCTCCATCAACTATTTCATATACAAATTATGGTCAACAATCACCTTAATTATTTCTTTAATATTTATCATGAAGTTCACAACTACTTCCATGTTAACTTGTCATACCAACTGATCAACCAACTATTCTTGGAGTCAGTCAATATATTTTAAAGTTGATCCACATATTAATAGGATTCCCTTATCAATTAATTAATATTTATATTTATATTTATTTTAATATCAAGTTCTTTTATAGAACCTTCAATTTCCACCTTGATATCATTTGTTCCCTCTAGTTCATTGACATTTCTTGATTCAGTTTCTTTCTTCTTAATTATATCCATCATAGCATCTTCAATATTATGTTTGAATATTTTTTAAACTTCCTCTATAGAGACTTCATTATGAGTCACTTATTTTCTCAAAAGGATCTTTCTTTGGAATTTCCTTCAATATAAACTCCCAGTTTTAGATGGGAATATTCTTCACAGCTTATGTATGACTTATAAATCACTTTCTAAGCCACCAAATATCTATGGGCATCTTGAAATAATGTCCCCAAATTTTCCACACTGGAAGCATTAAATTGGTATTTTTCTTTTAAATCTAACTATTCGTATTTTAAATTTTCTAGCACTATTGATAAAATATCATCTTCCTCATCATCCCCATTTTTATCTCCATTGACATTAAACTTTTCCATGTCCTTGAATTTAATTTAATTACTATTGTGGGTTAAATTGGCCTCTAGTTTAATTCATATTTCATAAGCCATGTGACTGCTTAGAAGGTCATCCAGAGATAGTTTGTCCAAATACTTTTCTCTAAGAGCTAAAAATATTAGATTATACCAGGGAGGAAGTTTTTTTGAAATCTTTTGATAAAGTCAATATATGTTACTTCTTATATAATTCCCTAGATAATTCTAATAACCTTTTAAATTAAATTAAAGAAACTATCTATATTTTCATCTCAGAACATTTTCAGATCATCGAATTTTTTATGTAATACTTAGATATTTGATTCCTCCACCTTGTTATCCCATTCATATATTTTGGTCAATTTATCCAAAATGGTATTAGAACTCATGAAACTCATCACTTTGATATATATTTGATCTTTCAGAACTCTGATTGACACACTTAAAGCCTTTTAATTCACATACAATAGTTTTATGTCTGTTCCAATCATAGAAATTCATGTTGTATCACTAACCTAAACCTCATTTAAATATACAAAAATAAATTCCATCCTTAGAAAATTTAGATGTTACTTCACCCTATTTTTCATATGTGATAGTTTCTCCTATCAAAGAGATGAATTCCTCTAACATTGAAAATATTCTCCATGAGATCAGACTTCTGAAAGCTTGAAAAATACTAAGAACCTATGCTATGATACCACTTGTTATATCTCGGTACACCCTAAGATGGGAGGGTTGAATCAGGGTATCAATTTTTTTTTATTCATGGATATTGTTCCCATGTTGGTAGTAACTTTCCAAATATAATTAGATTTTATCACATAAATACCAATAACAAAAGTATAAAAAAGTAAATCAAAATAGAAATATTTTTACTTAATTTACAAAAATGGATATATCCAAGGACCCTATGCCAACGATGTGTTATTCATACCCAAATCCATTATTCTTTACTTGAAATTGTGAATTACAACTGTTTAGCCATGGATACTCTATTCCAAGTGCACTGACTTTAAAATGTATTCAGGGATAACATGATGCCTCCCTAATATTATAACATCATGGGTTTTTAGTGATGTATGTTTCTTTTAATTTTGGTCAAACCTTGTTAGTTCCCCTTTTTGGATTAAGACTCAGTAATCGTGCCTTAAGGCCAGTCTATTTTCTTTTGAAAGGAAAGGTTGTAGGACAGGCTAGAGGATGGAATCATTCCAAATAAATGGTGTGCATTAAATAAAAGGCATGTATTTAGAACACATGACATATATTAGATACATTATGTATAATGGATTGATAGGCCCCTACACATTATGAATTGGGTTTTCTATAGGAGGTAAAATCCCAAGATTTACACTATGTGTAAATTTGACATGCTGTGTAAATATGATGGAACATTTTTTTAAAGATTCAAGGGATCTTTTGTATAGAGAATTATTTTTATTCCCACATGGTAACATCCATGTGATATCCCCATCCATGTGGAAGATAGGTTTATTCATATCTCTTTCGTCCGAGCTCCACTTACTACATTATTGGGTGAATTGGATCCATAAGGGAAATATCTTAAATCCTCTTCCTTAATTATGTATTTTATCTTCTCATATTCTATTCTATTTTGGTTCAAGATTATAAGACTATTTTCATGTTTTTTGACTGCTTTTCCATTTTCTCATGTTCTAGATCAAATCAAAGTCCAAAAGAAGATGATTGGTCATCTATAAACCTAAGGTAGGAGGTATAGTTATTTTCCTTCAAAGTATAGTTTTATTTTATCATGCATCCTTGTTCTATGTGCCTGAATTCTCCGTGTCACCTCCCTTTTGTTGAATTAATTAAATTGAAGGTTATTCTTATGTGTAATGGGACCATAGATACCTATAAATCAATATCCTGAGGTTTTTTCCTCGACTTGATCCACCCCTTTGGGTGTGTATCTCTTTAAAGGATTAAGTGTATTATTCTTTGGAAATGAAATTATGAAATATTAATTGGGATGTGTATTTTCCTCATAAAAAAAATACACTTGAAATGTAATTTAAACTAAGGAAGATGAATGGCCATGTGTTAGGTCCTTCTACTATATGTCATGGCTTGAATTACATGAATTAAATGAATTTTACAACTTAGATAAAGTTTTATGTGTTTCATTATTTTTAAATTATATGATATTTCAATAGATAAACTTTTATTCATATTAAGCCGAGGCCGGTATAAGTGTCCCTATTTAAGGAAACCTTAGATGGGTGCTTCAAGCTATATAATTAATAATTTTTATGGATTGTAAAGATGCTAGGATAAATAATTGGATCCTTATAGGAAGCCTTAGATGGGATCACCAAGAAGATTACTTTCCTACCCATGGACGATACCAATTCCATACAGGAGTCACCATGGATGGGTGTGGTGGAAAGATGGTTATACCATGCCATGAGTGATACTCAATCCCCAACATGAGATACCTAGGATGTGGTTAGAGGGTCATGCCTTACCACACTAAGAGTGATACTTGGGATTCTGTTATGGATCACCTTGGATGGACTCTTACAATTTTGGGTATATTGTAGTGCTCCCAGTGCGATACTCATGTTTCTTTGTACGCTTCACCTTAGATGGGCTTAGGAAGCCACTTTGTTAAATACTAGGGATTCCTTATATGAAATTCTAGAAATTCCAACCTTTTAAATTAAAGGATGCATATACGAAGCCAAATCACAAGCTTGGGATTGGTAAAATCTTGATACTTTATTTATGATGACCAATTATTACACCCATATCATATTTGTACAGGTTTACCTTGGTTCTAAGACATCTTACTTAGACCAAATCAAGTAGTGTTTGTCAAGGATCCATGAGGAACCTAGACAGATATTTTTAATATATTCACTACTTCATATTTATTAGGTACTTACACATTACTCATTTTATATTCACAAAATGGACACTTCTAGACACTTTTGGTGTCGACCTATTGAGTATATCTCACACCTAATTCGGGTTACCTATGGTACCCAGATAGACTTCATGGTTTCCAATGTAGATAAGGGGCATCTAGATTCCAATTTATGAATCTAATTATTTAGATGGAGTGTGGTAGTAGAGGATTGATCCTATGCTCATGATTATAGTAGTGGAAACTTTTGATATTTTGTATTTTTTTTATTTTATGTGGTATACACTTGTTTCCCCTATATATTATGTACCTAATTTTGTATAGATACTTGACATGATCATCAACAGTTTGTATCTATTTATGATTTATCTACCACATTTCTATTTATATTTATGATTCTTATTCCACTACTTGTTTTTTATTACTAATTCTATTTTCCCCATTTATTATTTACCATTTTGATATGTTCTAACTCATGAGGGAATAGTATCCCCACGAACACACCATTGGCCCTCACTGCTAGTCAACATCCTTTGGCATATGGTTAGGCATGCTTAAGGTCATGTGGACAACCATATCATGGCTCCTCTTAGTGTCTTCTACGGTGGGATGCTGCATGGATCACCTCCATTAAATCCTCTATATGAACTACTCTAGAATAATTCTTCCTCAGTTTAATTACTTGAAGTTCATCTTCTCATCTTTATATGTGTGTTGGATTTTTTTCATTATTGACATCATAATGTAATGCTTCAATATGTTCCTTATTATTAAAAAATTCAAAAACCATTGATTTTAGAGTGTAAATAGATTTGAACAGAAAAACATTTTGCATTGAGTAACCTTAGTGCACAACCATCTTGTGTAACCCTAGGTGAAAGAACATGATTGAAAGAACTTATGCACTTAACTCTTCCATAATATCTACTAGCGCATAACCCTGGTTATGAGAGAAAGGGTGCAATATTCCATGCATGTAACTCCTTTATAAGACCTACTCATGTGTAACCCCTATTGCGAGGGCTCAATCATGATACCCCAACATGTTTCTCTTTATATATTACATGATCACGTAACCCTCTTGTATATATGAAATCGCATAATCACAAATGCATAAGACATGCGTGAGACTCTAATCACATATCTCAATTCTTGTTTCTTCTAGTTATTCCCAAGCTGCATAACCTCTTTGAGAACTCGTGGTCGCATAATCAGCTTACCCCAACTAAAAATGTCCTTATATGAAACTCTTTACATGCTATATTCTAACCTCTCCTTTAAACTCCTTCTCTGAATGAAATCCTTTAAGCTCAATTAATAACATTTAAAACCATACCAATTGAGGTATTTATAGTACAAAACACATCGTCATTACTCCAAAAAAAAGCATCCATGTACTCATCGTAACTCTGTATCACATTCCCCCTACCATTATCACAATGCCTCTATCGATTCACTTGATCACATGAACTCCCTTCATAACATGAATCCATATAATTCAATTATACATGGTCGCATGATTATTGTTCCTTAAATCACAAAACTTTGTTTCTTGGTCACTATGCCTGTGATAGTGGTTTAATATTCCCATGATGCACTTAAATTCTTTAATATCTTGTGAATTTCCTATCTCCTACATCGCATGAACCATTTAGCATCACACAATTGATCATCACCCATTCTCATGGTCATGTGATCTACAATATGATCATATGCTTTGTAAGATATTAAGCATATTCAAGTGCCTTCTATCATTACCATCATCACCCCCTTAATGCACTTCACATGACCACATCATGAAAACTTCTTCATCTTCATGGTTTACCTTAATCGATCATGTGATCACTTTAGAAATACATGATCTATCTAACTAGTCATGTGCCATTGATTCCTCTTACATGATCATGTAATACCATATGTTCTTACACACACTACCTAACTCCTTCACACTATCATGGTTTTGAGACACTTCTCGCAACATTCCATTGCATGACCCATAATAAGTTATTCAAAAACTCTTAATTTATCGGGATATTGAACTTAAAAATTATAAATACTCTGGAAAAATATTTCATCTTATCTTGTACTCTTGAAGGGAATATCTGGCCTTCTTATTCATAATAACCATATTTCTATGACATAAATATCTTTAAAAATATTAAAAATAAACATAATATCAAAGCCCCATCCTACACCACTTTGGATCCAATAGTACAAGACAAATATTTATTCCAAGATGATTGTGAGATTCTTTAACACATTATATTTCTGAGAAAAATCCTTATATTTTCTTATATAAACTTGTTATTTGGTTCAAGGAATAGAAATATTTGATGGATGTGATGATGATACTTTCATTCTATTATTGGAGGGAGTTTTTTTCATTTATGGGTTAGAATGAATTAGTCTCATTATATCAAAAAATTAACTTGGGGATGACTGTCACCCAATTGTCTTATTAGAATGAAAGGATTACGTTGAGAATTGATGATTTTAGGATCTAAATGATTAAATTATAGGGAATTTTTAAGGGAATTTAACCTAGTTTACATAGTAAATATTATTTCAATAGGGATGAAACCAAGACTCCAAGGTCTGCCATGGTTGTGTCTTACTCTACCTTGATATACACTTCCATAATGGTTTATATAAATTCTTTTTTTAAGGAATTATTCCTCACCATAATATTGTTTTAATAGTTATATGACATTAACATAGTCATACTAGAGTTATTCATCAAATAAAATTTGTTTTTAGAGGGGTGTCTCCCATCCACTCAGTTGTTAGGGTATAAATTCTATAAGAGTTTAGAAAATTTTGGGGGTCTATCGAGGTTTTTTATCTTATCCCATACTTCATAAATGGATATTGTAGTATTTCATATATGATTATGAAATAGGATATGTGACTGCATGGGTGGAATAAGGAATTGTGGTTATGACTAGTTAATTCAATCATTATTTGATGACTGCATGCACTTGATGGATTAGCCTCTAAAAAAACCAACTATAAAAAAATTCCACCTTCTTGTCTAAAACATGTTTGTATTTATCTTCTTCTTCTAGAGAAGTGGATGAAACACATGTCACATGTGCCTATGGAAAATCCAAAATTACTTTTACTTTGTACACTATCTATTGAAGGATATATTTAAATAAAGGGTAATCATGGAATGTGAAACCAAATATTCAATGGTAATGGAAATAATTGGTTTGATCATTCAACCCTAATTCATTATTTTTATTATTTTCTACTAATGTAATCATGTCATTTTATAAAGTAAAGATAAAGTATCCTAAAACTTTACCATTCCTGAAATAATAGATCATGTTCTTCCAATTATATAAATCATGAATCATCTACTCCTTGCTCATAATTTGTGTATTTATATTGAGGTGTGTTTGATTTTTCAATATACTAGGGTGATGCATTACATTAAATTTGAATGGATTAAGAGTCGGGGTCTGTGTTGTTGATCGATTGAGAGTAAAAACCATAGTTTTATTACTTTTAGGATTCCCTTTTTGTGATGATGTTTCTTGATAATATTTCATTTTGGTTCATCAAATGGAATCCTCTAAATATTGTTTTTTTAAATAAAACACTTAGAATCTATCAGAATACTTTTTTAGAATAAACATAGTTTCAAAATCATTATCAGTATTCTCTACATAAATTTCTAGTAACTATTCCTAATAGATTTGAATGTCTATAGAATATAAAAAACTCTTATATCTATAATTGAGATTAATTACTCTCTCATTATTATATTATTTTCATTAAAAATATCATTGATGATTTTTTTCTCAAGATAGATCTGAATTGGTCAAGGAATTATTGATGGGGATCTTCCTAAATAGTGATAAATCTATGTTTTTAGTTTTTATGACAAAAAATATGGGTCCCTCTAGATTCTTCATGAAATTTATGAGTTTAGTTACTTATTACTATTACGGTGTTCTCAATACTAGGCCACACTGGGAAGAAAAATGTCATAGATATTTATTTGCATCTCCCAGGTTGTTAAATGTTAACAAGTTATGGTTTCCAAAGTTAGGTAGAAAAGGAGTAAAGTCCACCCAATTATGAGATAACTTCTAATTTAGCTATATAGACATATTAAATCTTTAGTAATCAATAACTGAGAAATAATATCATCTAATATAGTTTCTTAATATATTATTTCTTGTGCTAAAATTTTCCCCGCTAACTCAATTGATCTTATACCAGACAAATTTCTTGATTCTGTGACTGTTTTTTTTTTTGCATAATGATGAAGAATAATGGTAATCCATAGAAGTTGGAATTCATTGAAAATGTTGATGCATTATTTGGATAGGCATACTAAACTATGTTTATGGGGAGAACTAGACTAAAAAAATAGCCCATATTTTAAATGGTATGAAATTAACTCAAGAAAAATCTCATAGTCTTAAGTGAATCATCCTTTAAATATGTATAGCATCCAATAGGCCAAGAATTAATTTTTTTTAATATTATTTCAATTTAACCCCACCCACCTCAGTGGTGAGTGGAATGGGCTGGGGTTTGGGTGTTATCCACCCTGGTTCAAGTCTTAGGGGGTGTTTCTATATTATGTTGTATTCCATGATGGAAGGTGTAATATATATATATATATATATATATATATTTGTGTGTGTGTGTGTGATGAATATAAATATAAATTAATAATTATGTGATAACTATTTGGTGTTTAGTTTTTAATATTTCTTAATAATATATTTTTTTATATTTTTAAAAAATATTTATAAACTTTACTACAAATAAAAGATGGCCTACGAACCTGTACACTTGAAATTCAAACCAAACCAAACTAATTTTTAATCCCGTAGTAAGTAAAAGACTAAATAGATAGATAATTTTTAGGACTAGTCCCCAAGAGCTTGGCCCAGTCTTCCCTGGTCCATCCTTTTAATCATCCCAATCAAACAATCTCTTCTTCTTAATGAGGTTCAACCAAAAGGGGTACATGTTCAACATTAAACTCATGATCAATATGTTTATTTCCTTGAATTAATTTTTTTTAATTAGTTTAATGTTTTATATTTTGGACTTGTAATTGGAAATTCTTTTTCATTGAAGTTGTTTCAAAACCCTAGGGTAGCGGGTGGGCTATGGATGTAGCCACACCTTTTCCTTTTTACTTGAAACTAGATCATAGTATAGTAAACAATTGAATATCCTAAGGAGACCCTAAATCATGGGTTTGTCTTTAGTGTTGGTTATATACCCCTTCTTCTTGTACCTCAATGTAAATAAAATTATTCATGGATGTTTCCTCTTTTTCATGTTCATTTTCACCATCATGGTTTACGATATTAATACTTCTAGTAGTGAAAACACTTACTAATATAAATATTTGGGAAAAAATGAGTCCTCATCTATATTTAAAAATTATTAGGCCTCATCAGCCTTAGAATAACCTTTATTGGAATTTTCATAATCCTTTTTTTATTTCCTTACTGTAGGATATTTTTTTGTTAGATGTTATAAGGATTTGATTTCTCCTTTTAACCTTAACATTAAGATGAAGTGTGTGACTACTCATGATATGTTATTCTAATAAAATATCATTTGATCATTTTTGAAAATGGTCTAAATAAATGGGTTGACTCACATGATATCAATGGATCTGACTCTGGAATATTCTATAGAGGTTCCCCCAACCTCAAGAATACGTATTTCCTTAGAGGAGGTACATCAGGAATCTAGGTATCTCTCTTCTTGATTAATAATACTAAGGGTGATGGTGGGAGTAAAAAAAATCACCCATCCCTGTAGGCTGGGGTTTCCCCTGTGATGTTGCAACTATTGTTGCAACTCTCTCAAATTACTTACACTATATATTTATAAGTGTTGTATGTTGTATATTTATGGCTATGTATGAGGGATTATCCTAAATAAAGGAAAATATTTATTTAAAAGTTGATGCCACCTTATTCTTGTTTCCTATTTCACATCCCTATTATCCTAGAATACAATCCTACCAATTACTCATCCCTTTTAATTATTTCTCTTATGTGATCTAGAAATGATATAGTTTCATTAGACTATTTGACTAACATTTCCATTCTTAGGAAAATGATCCATGACTATTATACTAAAAGTCACTTCACGAGATTGATCTTGCTAGAGTATAAGTGGGAAAAAAATTCTAATTTCTCCGCTTTCTATGATACACACATGTAAGGAAGCCCCAATTATAATTTAATGAAGTTCCTGAGGATATTTAGGAAATTATTTTAGATATTATTTTATTTATTCCATATTTTTGGTTCTATTATATTGAGAGGGTAGTGAGGTCATCCTAGAAACACAATTCATCTAACACCTTGAGATGATTGGATTACTCATTATAAGGAAAGTGTTTTAACTTTAAATGGTATAATGTCACCCAGATATTGTATATAATTTTTTTATGTTATCTTTTTCAAGAATAGCCTGAATTATTTACTAAAACGTATCAACATGCCAAACATTGCAAGGATTTTATCAGTAACCAACACCTCCCACATTATGTTAGAAACTTCCTCATATTTATTAAATGGTTCATTAATTTGTTTTGACCACTAAAATCATCATCTTTTTACTTTATTAATTGATTTTGAGTGTCTTATTTAAACTTTGTTTATGCTTTAAAAAATACTAATCCCTCACACTTTGATTTATATGTTTTACATGTTCCCTATTACCATGATTTACATGATTTGATTATTGTAATTCCCTCTCATTATTTATAATTGTTATTTGTCATTATTTTTTCTCATTATTTATTAATATTCATTTTTATTATTCATTATTATTCTAGAATTCATATTTTGAGATTCTCATATTTTATATCAAATAAATTTTCTAAAGTACAGGATTTTAAATATAAAGTAGATTTTGGAAAATACCTTTACATATTATATATTTATCAATGGGATAAAACTTATGTATATAGTGGAAGATAAAGAAACATATATGTATTAGATTTTTTAAAATTGTTCTAATATATAAACCGTACATAGTATATGGATTTTTAAAATTGCACTTATGTATTGATAGTTCAAAAAAATCAGTGAAGTGTTGAACCTTTATATATGTAGCAAGAAGTGTTTAAAGAATCTTACATACTGAATTTTTAATCTTATTTATTATAATGAGTTATAAATTTGTAAAAGTATAGAATCATACACATGAAGAGGATATACTCTTATATATTGAGAATTAAGAATATTCATCAAAGTGTTGTACTTTTATATTTCAATTATTAACTATTCTGTATTCAAGTTTTACTTTAATATATGAATCTATAACTAGTGATAACCTTTGAATATTTATAGAATATACTTTTATGTATGCTCAAGTTGCAATGTGTTAACTCTTATGTACTATAGTGATCAAAGTTTTAACTTTATGTTTTATTAGAACTATTGCAAGATTTCCTTTAAGTATGAATCTTCAATATGAATTATAATTAATCATTTTTTTATGATAGATAATCCATCACTATCTATGATATATAATTTGGGAAAAACTAATTATATTCCAAATTCAATTTTTTTGAATTTTGAATGTGTTTTATCATGTGACTATAGGGATTATAGAAAGATTAAAAATAGATTAACTTGGAGGACTAAAATTAAGATTCTCAATGCTAATATTATATAGATTATTTTAAATATCCAATGATTATGAAGATCTTAAAGGAATATTATCCAACTCTGAAGTGGTACATTATTAAAACATATTTATCACTGTTATTTTAGAAACTAAATTCGTAGTGAATATGAATGTTTGAAGGTGTTAGTTTTTAGGAATATATTTTAATATTTTATATCATATATTTTTAAAATATTTTTATTGATATTATTTCAAGATTTATTTTTGGGAAGAAATTTTGCAATGTTTATCCTATTTTCAATGAGAAGATCATAGATTTACTTAACTTGTTTATTTTGAATTATTGTATAAGGGAGATTACAATAATCATAATTATTTTTATATTATATATATGTATTCTAGATGGATCGATGAAAGTTTCACATAATAATGAATAACTAAGAGAATTAAAATACTTTTTACATTCAATTATTCTCTAACTTCTATATTTCTATATTACTTTACAACTGAAGGAAAGAGAAGAACAAAAAAGAGAAAGAGAAGTAAGGAGAAAGAAATAATCTTGCTGATACCTTGAAGATATTTCCAAATTATTTTTCATATGTATACATTTAGAGACTTATATATTATTTGGAATATGACTCATCTATTTTAAATTTTTGAATTTTACGACTATGTATTAAACTATATTCAATTTATATATATATTTTGTTTTTATTGTAAGTTTCATCTTCTTATACTCAGTTGTGGGTGAATAAGTATCAACTGCTTATACTAAGTTGTGAGATCTTCAGGAATAGTACATTAAGGTCTGATAAAAGCTCTTCGAAACTTTTATTGAGTTTCAACTACTTGAACTCATCTATGAGATCCTAAGGAAAATGATCCAAATATAAATCGTCAAGCCTAAATTGCTTATTGGTGGAGTGGTAGCGGATGATCTCTATAGCACTGAACCACAATAAAAACCATATTTTAAGTTCTCTTTATCTAATTTTATTTCCACTACATTATTTAACTAAAAGATAAAATAAAAATCTAAACCAACTTAAATAGGTAAGTTTTAATTTGGTGAAATATTTTAAATGACTCAATTCACCCCATCCTTCTCTTGATTCACTTTTTATGACAGTTTTTGGACACTGGGTGGTATCAATTCTATCTCTTCAAATAGATAATATCCTTTTGGACCTAAAAAGATGGAGTAAAAAAGATCTGACAATACAAATACATATTTTTATAGATAATCCAAGAGAATTTATTTCAATAATTAGAGTTCATTATTTCAATGGTTATAATTTTAGTTGATAGAAATCTAAAATGATTATCTATTTAAATAATTTTAGTTTTACATTTTACAAGAAGGTGGTGAAACCCTATAATATTCCTATTGGTGAAATTGAGTTATGGAGTTCTAAAAAATAGAATAATTATTATTTAAATTCCAAATAAATTAATTTCATTATATGTGGATTAGGACCAAATGAGTTTGACCAATTTTCTCAATGTACTACTTCTCATGATATGTGGGAAACTATTGTTGTTACTTATTAAAGTAATGAAAATGTAAGATAATTGAGGTACAATACTACAAATATAAAGTTTTATGTTTTTTATTTTTTTATGGGGTAAGTATTACTAAAATTAATGGAAGACTCACTAAGAGAGTGAATGATATTTCTACTTTAAGAACTACCATAAAAAATCAGATCAAGATTTTAAAGCTCTTAGAGATATATCTTCTAGATGAAGGGGAATATACTATATTATTAGATATCACAAACTTATTAAAAATTTGAAAATAAATAATTTTATGGGAATAAACATGGTTTATGTAGCTAAGATTCAATAAAATGTTGATGGTCATAAGTTAGTTAAAAAATAAAGTACTAAACTTAACGTTTCTACTTCAAAGGATGAGTAAAATTCTAGAGAAACATATTATGAAACATTTGATAAAGAATATAGTAGTTTATATTCTATTAATTAACATACATAAATTTAAATAATAATAAATAAGTTTTACAAGACTAGAAAGTGATTATTTAACAAATTCAATAAGGAGGATGGAAACATGAAAGAATTCAGATGAAATGAATGTAATAAATGTGGGAATATCAGTCCTAAATTCCCTCATCTCAAATATGAATGTAAATCATGAAAATTAAATTATAAAAACAATTTTAAAAGATATATAAAGATTAATTAGAGTTATTTTGGGGATTTTAGTAATTATTCTAATTATAAATATGAAGTTGAGAAATTAAATAAAAAGTGAATACAAGTATTATAGCTTAGAATTAAGAGGTGCAATAATTTTTCCTTCCTACACCTCAATCTGAAAAAATATTTTATTTGGAGATTAATTAGTATTTTTTTCATTCTTAAAGATAAATATGACACAATAAAGAAAGAAAAAAATATATTATAAAATCTTATAATTATGTTCTTATTGAAAAAGATTCTTTGTATAAGAAAATATTATAATTGAAATAAAAACTTAATAAAGATTAGTTGTCTTATTCCTTAAATGATAGTGGAATTATTAATTTATTACATAAATTTTATTATTTGAAATTAGTTTTCGGTATGTTTACTAAAGGTGAGGATTTATTTAAAAAAATCATTGGTAATATCAATGTAAATAAAGGTAAAATTGAAATTGGAAGTAATGAAAAAAATCAAAAGATTTATAGGAATAATTGTGTGTATGGTTCAAAAATAAAAATCATGTATATTCTTAATTTTTCACTATGGTAATGTTGGAAATTATGATAGTGATTTACTATTTAAATTTCCTCAATTTTTTGGTGTTAGTAATGCCTATATTTTCAAATAATTATCTAACTTTAATTTTGGGGTTCTAGTTTAAAACAAGAGTATTTTGTTATCTAAATATCTTATTATTAGCACTTCTTGACCCAAAAATCTTATAGGTACCAAAAATAATTCATTTCTAATATTTTTATATGAATAATACACAAAAATAACAATTCTAACTAATAAATGTATAGTGGATACTCAAAATATATGAATGGATACTTCTTAAATTTCTATTTCTTATCAAATATTAATTAATGGAATTTTACTTTTAGAGTTAATGCTAAAGGAAATATCATTGGAATTAAATATCTTAAAATTATAAAGAGTATTTATTTTACTTATATTATAGTTATAATAACTTCTAGGATGTATTATAACTATTTTATACATGGGGAGAGTCATTCATAATATTTTTATTCTTTTTCATATATATTTTTTATCTTCTTTATTATTTTATGCATTGGAATGATAAATAGAGATATTCTATTAAATTTTGGTCATGTGTTACTTGATACTAAAACTTTTTAGTATACATAAAATATACTAATATGTTTATATTTAATTCCATAAATATATTTTATTTGAATTCTCTAAATATAATTGATATATTTATTTTTAATAAAAAAAATTAGTTTAAAGGGGGTTGTATTTAATGTTTATCATGTGTTAACATTTTTATTTTTCTATCATGATCTAAAATATTGGTAACATATTTAATTTATTAAAAATACTTTTTATCAATTATTTGAATATTTTAAACCAGTTTTTTGGATCCATGTAGTTAATTATCTTATAATGGGAGAGTTTATTTGGGGAAAATTCATTGTCATTTCATTTTAAAAAGTAAGAGTATATTAAGGGGGTATATATTACTATTATAATATGCTTAATATATATTATTAATATGAATGAGTTTAAGAAGAGTTAATTTCTGAATAATTTTTTATTTCATGGTTGATATTTACTATGTTTATTCTGTATTTTCTATTCTTTACTATTAAAGCATCCTAGTTCTATTTATTCATGATTATTTATTTAATGCATGTGTTTATTATAATTTATTTTTTATAAAAGGGAGATTTTTTTCACATGTCATTATAGATATTATATTTTTTGGTTTTTTGAGGATCTAACAACACTCATTAAATACATTGGAATCAATATAGAATCTTAAATCCAAGATTGACCTTGCATGAAACTAAAAGCATATGTATTGTAAAATGAAGAAACTATATACCCTTCATAGAATATAGTCATTATAATTATCCTTATCATGTGTGCATGATAAATATCACATAACAAGAATCCAAATGACATCAAACCTCTAGAGGTATCCATATGTCGTGTTAAATCACTCGTCAAACGAGCAATATTCTTCCATACTCTATGACTTTCTAGTGCCTTGTGGTGTTGAGGAGGTAGGAGAAAAGATTCATGGGAAGGGGAGCTTCATCCAGGACTTGGTAAAACATTAATAATCCAAATATATACCTCATAGTGAATTACCATTTATAAATCCCTTGAGTATTATCCTCAAGTGAATATGCATTTAATCATGTGTTATAACACATGAGTAAATTCCCCTCAGCCAGTTGATGTGACAAATTTCAGGAATTCATCAAGATCTCAACCTTTTTAACATATGAAACACCTAATAAATTATATCTTACATATAGTATATGTTATTTTAAACTCATTAACACTTCAATTTTATAATACCATCAAACTTCCACTCTTGGAATCTAGTGCCTAAAACAAAATCTATACATTTCTGGATTTGATACCAATTAATGTAACCTAATTTCAACCATCCAAAACTTACAATATAAAAAACAGATTTTGGATCAATTATATACCAAAGTAACTTTTAGGTTTTAAGTTTTTGATAATTAGGGAAAACTATTTAAATTTGGATACTTCCACACAATATCCATTTTTTCAAAAAAAAACAAGTTCTTTATAAAGACATGCATGTTTCATCCAAGGTAACTTCCACATCAATAACTATGAAATTATTAAATTTTCCACTCATCCTTAATCCCTATTAAAAATAATTTGAAAACATTTGATGATAAAAAAAATCTTATAAAGGGACATATAGAAAAATAAAGGAAACCCAAGAGTCCATTTTAAAACCATGAGGTTATATAAGTGAGTTTTGTCTTTAAAATAAAAAAATTTGATCTAAAATAATAATTTATTTAAATATGAAATTGACTTTAATACCCAAATACTTTCATAAAAAATTTTATAAGAAAGCATATATGAAAAATCATTATCATGAGGGTTTCTTTAGGAAACATTAAAACCCTTAAAAACATTTTCTTAAAACATACATGTTTACCCAAAAAGGTCACAATAATTCCATTAAAATAAAATATAATTAGCTTACCTTATAAAATCAAAATATTTACATGAAAACTCATTATAAAATATAAAAAAATCATGTAGTTAGCTTGGTACATCATTTTCATATCACTAGTATAATCACTCTTACAAATACCCAATACATTGGAGAGTTATATCGTGCTCACCCATTCATAGTTTATAATAGAACCACCCATCCTTGGTTTATAACAAAACCAAACATACTTGGTTTATAATGGAACAATCCATCCTTATTTTATAACAAAACCACCCATCATTATAAACAATTAACAAGTAATATAACATAATAATAACACATGAAATATTGTATAAAAAATATTCCTTGCACCCATAAGAAAAATACTTATGGATATTGAAATATCAATTGCATTTAATACCCACTTTGAAAATATTTGTGAAAAAGGAAAAAAATTATTTAAATAAAATTTTAAATATTATAAAGTAATCCAAATATCAAATAATGGTTATGGTGGCGGAAAAAATCTTTTCCACAATATACATTAAAATAGAACATTCCTTTTAAATTTTTTTCAAAATGTTCCATATAAAATAAATAAAATGATTCCTTTTGAAAATATTGGAACAAAATTAAAAAGTGACATAAAATTTAATTTATAATTCATTAATTTACATAAATAATTTTATGAATATTTTCATGGAATAAAAATATTTATAAAATAAACATTTAAAACATTTAAATCAAGGTTTATGAAGTAAAGTGTCTATTAACTCAAGTATAAATCATCATGTAAATTATTTATATTCCTGAATAATAAACTTATATTAACTATTTAATTTTTTAATAACATTTTTCAAGTTTATTATTCCTACAATTACTTAATCAATTAAGGTCATATAAGACGTTTTTATGATATTCAGATCGTATGTCCAAAAATGACTTTGGTAAGTTGAATGTGGTCATAGAGGTCATTATTCAATAATATCTAGAATAATAATCATGAAATAATTATAATTTTTATAGATAAATTATACTTTTAAAACAAACTGTGAAATATGGTTATGAAAAATTAATTACATTCCAATCATGGAGACAGTAGGGCATACGTACGCATGAGTAACGTTTCCATCTTTCAATGAACATGATGGAAAAAGGTAATTATGATTTTATCTTTCCATAATTATGATTATATAATTAATATAATATTATTTATTAAAATAAAATTATATATATCATTCATGTGATGTGGTGATAAAATATGAATCACATCACTTCGTGGAGGTGGTAATCCACACGTACACTTGAATGATGTTATCATTTTTAAATGGATGAAAAAGTAAGAAAATAAATGATATATTATATTTAAATAATGATAATTATTAAATTAATATCATATATATATATATATACTTTATAAACATCATTATAACCATCCATGAGAGGTGTTGATCAAAAATGAATTACATTGGTTCGCGAGGTGGTAGTCTGTCGTACACAAGAATAACGGTTTCAATACTCATTTGATAGAATAGGAGATGAATATAGGCTATTACATTAACATAATAACATCTTGGTAAATGTTAAATACTAATGTTATTATTTTATCATGGTTGAATAATATTTTAATGAGGTATAATAATAAATAAAACTAAAACATTCAGTTAAAATCTATGCTTCATCTTCAGAAAACCTCCTTTGCTTTAAATCTTAATCCCTCTAATCTTGGTGTTCTTACAAAACTAAGAACTCTATAATTTTATTAGGTATGTTAATAATTTATTTGGGTAAGTATTTTCTAAAAAATGTCTTTTTAAGTGTGTAGAGCATAGGAGATGGGTTTCCCTTTTATAAATGAGGGGAGGGGCATTATTGGAATGTTTTAAAGTATAAAATTAATATAAATTAATTTTAATGAAAATAAATGTCACAAAATTGATATAATTATAATATAAGGTGATTATGGGTCTAAATCATTCCATAAAATAATTTTTTACATTTTTTGTTTATATTTTCATCTTTATCTCTTTATTTTAACCCCCTATTAACCCTTTTGACAATTATGGAGATATCAATGTTAGTTACTCTTTAGGGGTCACAAAAGTTACTATAAAGGTAAAACAACCCATAAATGGACCATGGTTAATATTTTAAAAATATAAATAATTAAATTTTATAAATATATGTTTTTTATTAATTTTAAATTATTTAATAAAATATTGTTTATTATATAATATCATTAATGTCATTTTTAGAAATACATGAAATATTATAATTTAATATGTTTCTAACTCATGTAAAATGGTACAAAAATAAAATAAATTCAAATATAAGGAGTATAATTTATTAATATAGTCATAAAAAAATTCTTATAGGTTTATATATCATTTAATCCT
Source organism: Viscum album (assembly GCA_963277665.1). Classification (NCBI taxonomy): domain Eukaryota; kingdom Viridiplantae; phylum Streptophyta; class Magnoliopsida; order Santalales; family Viscaceae; genus Viscum; species Viscum album. Next base: position 1,387,998,907 of record OY728123.1, read on the forward strand.
TATCTTTTGTATTAACCCTTCCATTAAACGTTTTTAACCTTTATCATGGTAATAAATTTTTAATATAAAGGGTTATAATTTTACTTATAAATAAATATTTGGATCATAAATTTAAAATGGTATGGTATTTTATACCATTTATTATACTAATTTCCTCTTTCAAGAAATTCATTATTTTTAAATAATTTAATAAACTATATTTTACATAAAATAATCTTAATTTCATTTTAAGAACTATTCACATAATTTGACTTTGAAAGCAACATGATATAAATTTAATTCGAATATAAATCTTTAAAACAACTATAATATGTTATATTTTACTAAAAAAATCTATGGTATACTTTAACTCGTCCAAAAAAGAATACTTTTAGAGATTTTAAAATCATTTACTTCATTTTTCTACTGCTTGCACAAGCATTGAGTTGGTATTGTCAAAGCATTTAAGGTAATTATTTCATCACTAAAAAATAAAAAAACATATAATCATAAATTTAATTAAATTATGTTAAATATAACACTTTATATTTATTATATATGTAAATTTACTCACATATATATCATGATAACTTATTTAATATGTAATTTTGACTTTTTTAGCCTTGTGCAAGCATTACACAAGCATTTGGATAATTTACTTGTTATAAAACAATAAAATATAAATATATTCATAAAAACCATAAATAATAATACATTTTTATTAACAAATTAAATAAATCACTTATACCTTATCAAATATTATCTTTAGAATGAAAAATTTGACTTTTCTCGTGTTTCGCAAGAGCTGCATCGACATTAAAATTGATTTTCATTTTTCTCATGAAATAAATTCCAATTTATATGTGTTGAATTATTTTTGTATTATATTTTTATTATATTATCATAAATTATTTTTTACATAAGTTTAATAAATTTTTATATCATATTTATGTCTTAGCTATACCATAAAAGATACCATATTTCATAAAAACTGTATTTTGTTTACTATTTACCAATAATAAAAATTCTTTAGAAAAATATCAAAGATTAATACTAGGATAAATTTTAATTTATAAATGAAAAATTATTTATATTTCATAAAATAAATTTCCTAAATGATATATAAATTAATTTTTATATAAATGCATAAAACGCAATGAAAACAGTTTTTAGACAAATATGTTTTAAGCCCAAAAATGAAATTTTACAAAAAATCAATTGTAAATATAATTCATATGTAACTAATTTGATTATTTAAAAATAAATGAGGAATATATTAATTTAATATCATATTAAAATCATAATGGTACTTTTAAATGAAAATAAATGACAATTTTACAAAAATTAGTTTTTTCACTATTCGCTGAAAAATCAATATTTTCAAAAAAAATCTAAACATTTCACCCAAAGATAATTTAGATATTCTGATTTCAAAAATGATACCATTTTTATCAAATAAATTTTCTAAATTTTATAAAAATTAATTATTTTATTCTCTCACAATAAGTAATAAAAATCATTTTTGAAGAAAACATATTTTGATGAATAAAATGACTTTTCTAATAAATGAGTGATTATTTTCTTAGAATTTATCAATAAATTTTTATTTATTAGGACCGTTATATTTATTTAATAATGTGTTTATTCATAATAATACCCTCCAATGAAATTTCCAAGTTATAATGATCATATTTAAATAATAATATTTTTTAGTTCGTTTAAGCTAAGTGTTGCATGTCGTACATGCTATCAAACATGCACTTCTTTTTAATATATCACAGAGTTAAAAATAGCTTCGGTGAGCCAAATTAGTTTCAAATGGATTTTACCTTATGATTCATGTCACTATTATTCCACAATGTCATATGATACTTCTATCCAAGGAATCCTATGTGACATCTCTACGTCATATTGGACGATATACCTAATACCAAAAAATATCATTTGCCCTAGGTTTTTACATGTACCACCAAAAAACATGTTTATTTCATACCCTATTATATAGGATAAAAACATTATATGTTTAGGGAATATCTCTATAAATTTCCCAATTTCACTAAAGACTTGTATACTTTGTGCTATTTCACCTCATATTGTATCATATACAATAACTTGTGAATCCATATCTAAAACTCATTTTGGATGTCTTCCAAAACACTATTATAACACTATCATATACTTCACTATGTATTAAATTATATTAAATACCTTGATAATAATCATCCAAAACTATTTTATATAAACTCAAAAACCCTTTTAGAACAGCTCTCTGTGTCAAATCCTCGTTCAATAAACCACAATGTGTGACCCCAGGGGACTTTCTAGCATTGAAAATCAGTATGAATAACTGGATACATAAATATAATCAAATATTATAATTTAGAAAAACATAAATTCTACTCAAGATACAAGGGGATATAACGTGATCTCTATCAAACACATGTATCTCTGTACCTATGTCTACTGGTGGAATCATATAAAATAATGAATTCTTATAATATTTATTTTTTCAATAAATTAAGTTACTATTGGAAACAGAGTATGTCATACCATATATCAAACTCATACATTCTTGATTCTTTGATTATAGACTAACAAGGTTGATAAATACATCACATTTCATTCACCTTTATTGATGGGAACATCACATTTCCCCCGCTTAAATAGAACATCACATCTTATGTACTATCTAAGTGTGGATGAAAAGTCCATTGGTCTATCTCAATTGAGGGACCATATGTCATACTCTACATATGAGAGGATAAATCCCATATTAGTTGAGTTCCAATCAAAAAAATCATCAGAAATATACACAACCACCCCTTGATTAGATAATCCTAAAGGCTTGTGTAAGAAAGGTAACAAAGTATGAAGGTTCTCATACTGGGTAACTGAAAAACCTTAGGTGGTGGGGACTCCAAAAATGATCTATGAACCAATATTATACCAAATAAATAGTGTATGAAACTCTATGTGGTATACTTAGTTGTTCATCTAACGCAAAAACCATGTTTTATGCCTCATGAGAATATTTCATAACCCAATACAAGATTCATAATCACACTAACAATAAAATTTATTTATAACCTATAATACTCCCTTTTAAACATAATTTATAAATAACATAAATTTTTACCTTCAGAGTTCAGTTATCATTAAACTACATGAATTTATATCAATATGTACATATATGTAGCCAGTATAAATGAAAGATAAAGTATAAATTTCCTTTCATATAACATGATACATTTTATATTCTTAAACTCAATAAATAATAATTAAAAATACATAAGAATATGTATAACATATCATATATGATATAACTTCATATATTTATTATCTTTATAGGGTTTTTTTAACCCATTACATTTATATATAATTCCTACCGCATCACTATGAGAGCATCTAACAAAACCCTCCTACTAGACTCTTTAGTGAATAACATATATGAAGTAATCCAGTTTGAATAATGTTGAGACATAGGAATCATATTATTAATTTTAAACTCCTTAAACATATTCAAACTCCTTAACTCCACAATATAAAATATTATGATGTTAATAACTTTAGTTGTTTACTTATCCCTCTTTATAAGTATATCGTCTATTGGATCAGGTTATACCAAATATACACAAGAGGGGGGGTGAATTGTGTCTTTTACAATTTCTTCATGAGATCGTGACCAGTCCTTTTAAATTTATCAGAAAGATTAAGTAGCATAAAATAAATAGAAAAGGAAGAATGATGTATAGTGGTTTAGGGAACAGAAGGCCCCAAGTCCACTCCACCAATTCTCTACTCCACGAGCTTGGTGATTTTCATTATCTGGTCCTCTTATTAATAGACTGTTCCACAACTGAGTGTAGGCAGTTGACACCTTTACAACTTTAAGGAAAAATAGATCCTTTTAGTTCATACAAAGAACCAAATACACATCTTAGTATGATAATCTGGTTACTTGAAGTAAAAGAGTGTTTGTTTTTTGAAATACTTTCCAGTTTATCTTCAAAATTGCAACAACATGCAATTGACAGTAGAATGATCGTTGTCTTCAAAAAAGATGTTCTTCAGATAGAAGTAGATCTGAGTCGATCCAGTTGTATTAGATCTTTAAATGAATTCAGAAACTTCAAAAATAGTAGATCCACATAAGATATTTGATGTAGAGTTGGTGAATCTTCAACATGTTTCTTCTTCTTCAGAAAACAATACTTTTTCGTTCTTTGTAACAGAAGATCTGTAAGTCTTGATAGTATTTCTAAATTGTAGCAGTGAAAAACTTAAGAGCTTGAAATATATTTTAGATGATTTGACTATATATCTATAATAAAAAATAATACAGGTATATATATAATAAAGACGAGCGTTCTCCTTTTAAAATTTAGATCCACAAAAGTCGCCTTTAAAATTGAAATATTCAAAAGTTTGAATAACAGATCAGTCGTAACTCCCCTGAAAATTTGGCATGAAAAGCTCCTCTTAAAACGATCCTATGAATCATAAATAAACGGCTTTGAATTGGTCAAAGACAAATTTTAGATTTAGGATTTTAATCTGGCTTGAAATTAGCCTAATAATTTGAATAAAGACCATTGCTCGATAAAATCATAATTTAAATATCTGACGCCAAATGTAGGGTTTAACTTCATAGCATTCATTTTTTGAACATAAGGTTCACAACGTAAGGTTTATCTCAAACGTAAGGTTAATGATCCATATTTTTCTCAGCTTCCAAACGTAAGGTTGATCATTCACAAAAGTAAGGTTGATGAACCATACTTTTCTCTTCAACTTTCAAACGCATGGTTATTCACAAAAGTAAGTTTGATGAACTATACTTTTAAGAAACAAACTTAACATTCCATACTCACATAATGGTCTTCTTCCATACTTCGCCGATTTAAAAAATGTAAGGTTCCTTCCAAACGTAGGGTTCTTCTTAAAAAAGTAATGTTCCTTCCAAAATTAAGGTTCCTTCCAAAAGTAAGGTTTCTTCTTTCATACAATTCTGATAACGTATGGTTGCTTAACTATACTTTTCTAATAAAATTTAAAGAAAATGAAGGATTACATCCTTATGTAAGGTTGATTAACCAGATCTTTCACTTGCATCATCCTTACATTCATAGATCCAAACAAAAAAGATATAATATCCTCTGATTTATGCACACTATCACCTATATTCTTCAAATCAAAGTGAAATACACCCTTGTGAGGTCAGTTAAGAATTTTGGTTATTTCCACATACGATATCAAAAACTCTTTGTCCTCGATCTTTGCTATCATAGTATCTTCCTCAATTCCCAGGCTAAACTGAACAGATTTAAAGAAGTGATGAAGTTATACCTCATATAGAAACTCTGTTTTCTCTCCATTAAAAATTTGTTTCAGGTTATGAAAATCTTGGACTTGCGTAGAATCAAATCTGTCTGATATAGCTATTCTAAATTGATTACCTTTCCTTGCAGAATCTTTCTTCCTGTTGAGCACTGATGCTTAGCAGTTCTGGTCTCTGGCTCATCGGTCCTCTTGGTCTTTTCCATTTTTGATATATATCTCTGAATATTCGAAAGGTAATGGTTTTGAAGGTTCAGGTGCGAGTGGAGAAGATCGGTAGAGGTTTTCGAGGTTTCGAAGGGTTTTGAGAAAATGAACGGATTTGGAAGTGGAATCGGTTTATGACATCCTTGATTCTTGTGTCATTACGCACATAGAAATTATCACATTATTTAAAAGTAAAAATTTTGGCGGAAAAAGTTTAAAGAAAAACTAACAAAGTTTTCAAATTAAACAAGTAATAAATAAAATAAGAGAAAAAAATCATTAAAAAAATAAACCTAGCTCCCCCTTAATAAAATCAAACCTTGCAGTGGGAATTGGTTTAGTAAAAATATCAGCTAATTGAATTTCAGTTCTTACAAACTCTAATAATATATCCTTTTTAAGAACATGATCTCTTAGAAAATGATGTCTCATATCAATATTCTTAGTCCTAGAATGATTAATAGGGTTTTTTGAAATATTTATAGCACTTTTATTATCAGATAAAATAGTTGTATTATTAAAATTTAGTCCAAAGTCCATAAGAGTGTTTTTTATCCATAAAACTTGTGCACAAAAACTACCTACAGAAACATATTCTGCCTCGGCTGTTGACAGGGAAAATAAGTGTTGTTTTTTACTAGAGCATGACACTAAAGAATTTCCTAAAAAGTGACAAGTACCTGAGTTGCTTTTTATATCTATTCTTCAACTTCCAAAGTCTGCATCTGAATATGAAATTAAATTAAAATCAAAAGTTTTTTGATAGAGAAGATTTTGAAAAATAGTTCCCTTTAAATATCTAAAAATTCTTTTGACAGCACTTAGGTGAGATTCTTTAGGATTAGAATGAAATCTAGCACAAAGACATACTGAGTACATTATATCTGGCCTGCTAGCAGTAAGATATAATAAACTACCAATCATATCTCTATATAACTTTTTGTCAACTTATTTTCCAGTTTCATCCAAATAAAGTTTTATATTAGTACACATAGGTGTTGTATATGTCTTGCTGTTTTTAAGTCCAAATTTCTTAAGTAAATCATTATTATATTTTCTTGGATTCAAAACATTTCCAAAATCATTTTGATAAATTTGAAGTCCTAAAATGAAATTTAATTCTCCCATCATGCTCATTTCAAATTTCTTTTGCATTAAATTTGAAAAATCATGACAATGTTTTGAATTTTTTGATCCAAAAACTAAATCATCAACATAAATTTGAACCAATAAAACATTATAATCTTTTGTTTTCTTAGAAAGTTTTGGATCTACCATTCCAACAGTAAAATAATTTTTTAAAACAAAAGAGCTTAATCTTTCATACCAAACGTAGGGTTCTTCTTACAAAAGTAATGTTCCTTATAAACATAGGGTTTTTCTTACAAAATTAATGTTCCTTCAAAAATTAAGGTTCCTTCCAAAAGTAAGGTTTCTTCTTTCATAAATTTCTGATAACGTATGGTTTCTTAACCATACTTTTCTAATAACCTATAAAGTAAACAATGGATTCCATCCTTATGTATGGTTTCTTAACCAGATCTTTCACTACAATCTTTCTTAAATTCATTGATCCAAACAAAAAAGACATAATATCCTTTTACTTATGCACACTATCACCTATATTCTTCAAATCAAAGTGAAATACTCCCTCATGAGGGCAGTTAAGAATTTCAGCTATTTCTACAGACGATATCAAAAAAATATTTGTCCTCAATCTTTGATTTCACAGTATCTTCCTCCTTTCCCTAGATAAACTGAACAGATTTAAAGAAGTGACGAAGTTATACCTCATATAGAAACTCTGTGTTCTCTCCATTAAATTTTTTTTCTAGGTTCTGAAAATCTAGGGATTTCTATAGCATCAGATCAATCTGATATAGCCACTCTAAATTGATTACCTTCCCTTACAGAATCTTTATTCCTATTGAGCACTGATGCTTCTAGTCTCTATCTCATCGGTCCTCTTGGTCTTTGTTATTTCATATGTAGATCTCTGAACATTCTAAATGATAGGGTTTCGAAGGTTCAGGTGTGGGTAGAAAAGATCAGTAGAGGTTTTTTAGGTTTCAAAGGGTTTTGAGAAAATGAACGGATTTGGAAGTGGAATCGATTTCTGACATCCTTGATTCCGATGTCATTAGGCACATAGTAATTATTACATTATTTAAAAGTAAAAACTTACACGGAAAATGTTTAAAGCATAACCAACAAAATTTTTAAATTAAACAAGTAATAAATAAAATAAGAGAAAAAAATCATTTAAAAATAAATAAACCTAACTCTCCCTTAATAAAATAAAACCTTAAAGTGGGAAGTGGTTTAGTAAAAATATTATCTAATTGAATTTAAGTGCTTACAAAATCTAAGAATATATCCTTTTTAAGAACATGATCTCTTAGAAAATTATATCTGATATCAATATGTTTAGTCCTAGAATGATTAATATGATTTTTTTGAAATATTTATAGAACATTAATTATCACATAAAATAGTTTTATTATTAAAATTTAGTCCAAATTCCATAAGATTTTTTTCATCCATAAAACTAGTGCACAACAACTACCTACAGATACATATTCTGCCTCGGTTTTTGACAGGGCAACTGAGTGTTGTTTCTTACTAGACCTTGAAACTAAATATTTTCCTAAAAAGTTAAAAGTCCCTAAGGTTCTTTTTCTATATAATCTATAAATTTCAAAGTCTTCATTTGAATATAAAATTAAATTAAAATCAGAAGTTTTTGGATAGAAAAAAGATTGAAAAATAGTTCCCTTTAAAAATCTTAAAATACTTTTGATAGCAATTAGGTGAGATTATTTAGGATCAGATTGAAATCTAGCACAAAGACATACTGAATACATTATATATGTCCTCCTAGCAGTAAGATATAATAAACTACCAATCATACATCTATATAACCTGTTGTCAACTGATTTTCTGGTTTCATCCAAGTCAAGTTTTATATTAGTATACATGGGAGTTGTATATGTCTTATTGTTTTCAAGTCCAATTTTCTTAAGTAAATCAGTAATGTACTTTCTTTGATTTAAAACAATTCCAAAATCTTTTTGATAAATTTTAAGTCCTAAAATGAAATTTAATTCTCCCATCATACTCATTTCAAATTCCTTTTGCATTAAATTTGAAAAATCATGAAAAAGTTTTGAATTTGTTGATCCAAAAACTAAATCATTAACATAAATTTGAACCAATAATAAATTATAATATTTAGTTTTCTTAAAAAGTGTTGGATCTTCCATTCCAATAGTAAAATAATTTTTTAAAATAAAAGAGCTTAATCTTTCATACCAAGATCTAGGTGCTTGTTTAAGGCCATAAAGAGCTTTAGTAAGTTTAAAAACTGAACTTGGTTTTTGATAATTTTTAAAACTATGAGTTTGGTCAAAATAAACTTCCTCTGTTAAATAACCATTTAAAAAGGAATACTTGACATTAATCTGAAATAATTTAAAGTTTATATGAGATGCATAAGCTGAAAGGATTCTAATGGCTTCTAATCTATCTACAGGTGCAAAGGTCACATCATAATTTGTACCTTCTTCCTGATTATATCCCTTAGCTACTATTATTTCTTTATTTAAAGTAATTATTCTTTGATCATCTTGTTTATTTCTAAAGACTCATTTGGTTCCTATAACTAGATAGTTCTGAGGTCTTTCAACTAAATTCCAAACTTCATTCCTCTTGAACTGGTTTAGTTCTTCTTGCATTTCTATCATCCAACTTTCATAAACTAAGGATTCTTCTAATGTCTTAGGTTTTAATTGGGATAGAAAGGCAGAGAATTCAACAATATTTCCTACAATTCTTCTAGTTTTTATTCTATTGTCTAGGTCTCCTATAATAGTTTCTAAAGGGTGATTCTTTAGGGTTCTAGAATGTCTAGGTAGTACACTGTTAGGTTCTTCAATGTCATGTCCTTCTGAACATGACTGAATTTGATTTATATATTTTTCAAAATCATCTTTCAACTTTTCAATTCTCCTGTTATCATTAGAGTCGGATTCATCAATTTGGTCTTTCCTTTTCTCAAAGGGATCAGATTCATCAAATTTCACATGAACTGATTCTTCAAAAAACCGTGACTTTTTATTAAAAACTCTATAAGCTTTGGAAGTAGCAGAATATCCTAAGAAAATGCCTTCATCAGATTTTGGAACAAACTTGCCAAGATTTTACTTGGTGTTTAAGGTGTAAACCATGCATTCCAAAAACTTTAAGGTAATTTACTTTAGGTTTTCAATTATTTCAGAGTTCATAGGGTGTGTTTTTGAAAATATGGCTGATTAAAACTTTATTCATTATATGACAGGTTGTGCTTACAGATTACGCCCAGAAATAGGTAGGAATACTATATTCATTTATCATAATTCTATCCATTTTGTGAATAGTCCTAATACTTCTTTCAACAATTCCATTTTTTGAGGTGTTCTTGGTGCAGAAAAGGTGCGTTTAATACCCATATTTGAGCAAAAGGAATTAAATTCCAAATTCTAAAATTATCCACCATGATCACTTCTTAATGAAATTATTTCAAAACATTTTTCATTTTGAACAGCTTTTCAAAAAAATTCAAATATAGAAAAAATTTCATTTTTATATTTTAGAAAATAAATTCAAATAAATCTAGAATATTCATCAATTAAAACATACACATATAATTTACCAGCCAAGCTTGCTACCCTTGAAGGTCCAAACAGATCCATATGGATAAGTTCTAGAGGATTAGATGTGGAAACTTTGTTAACATATTTGAAGGATGATTTGTGCTTCTTGCCAAGTTGATATGCATCACAGAATCTATCACTTTCAGATTTGAGACTAGGAAAATCAGTAACTAGTTGTTTCTTAGATAAATTATTTAAAGTATATATATTGAAATGTCCAAGTTTTCTATACCAGATTCAAGATTCATTTATCTTAATAGTTAAGCTGTTTACTTTTTGTTTACATAGGGAATTTAAATACAGGGTATAAACATTATAAGTTTTGGGTGATCTAAATTTAATCAATTTATCTTTGAAAACAGAACAACAATTGTTAGAAAAATCAACAGCATAACCATCATCATAGAGTTGAGAGATACTTTTCAAGTTGTTTTTCAATCCATGTACATAGAGTACTTTATTGAATGAGACAACTTCTAAATCTCCAACTGTTCTAATTCTAATAATATTACCTTTGGCATTGTCACCAAATGTGACTAGACCTCTATAATTTTGAGTTAGATTTCAAAAATTTGATTATTTTCCACTCATATGCCTAAAGCAGCCATTTTCCATGTACTATATTTCATTTTGGCTTCTGTAACTTTCTTCCTTCAATGGATTTTAAACAAGTGTTTGTTTTAGTACCCATATTCAATTGGGTCCAGTAGTGTTAGCTAGCAAAGACCTGAGAATCTAGACTTGATTTGTTTTTTTTATAATCAATAGAATCAAATAAACTGCTTGCAACAAAGGCTTTCTTAATCCCACTTATTTGCGGTTGCCTTAAATAATAGTTTTTAGATATTTTTTCTCTTGTTCCACAATAATTACATATTACTTTTCTAGTACTAGGAACAATGTAATTTTTATATAGTTTAGGTTTTACAACTTTACTACCTATTCCATATATTTCCTTTTTAATCACATTCTTTCCAAGTATTTCATTTATTGTATTTTCTCCTTTTGTAAAAATAAGAGTTGTACTTTTGTAAGTTTCTACTTCGGTTTTTAGTATTTTTATTTTAGATTCACGATCTATATAGTTTTTGTTAATTAAGTTATATTTTTCCAGTAATTTCTAATGTTGCTTTAGCAGAGTATCTCTCTCTCTCCTAAAATAGCATTATGAATATTTTTTAAATACTTGTGTTACTTAAATAAAGATTCATATTTTTCTTTAAGCATATTTTAGTAAGTTTTATGTTTTTTATTTGAATAGCTTGAATCAGAATTCTAGTCAGAATTAGAGTCATATTAGTAATAGGATTGTACCTCATCAGTTTCTTCCATAAATCACATATTGGCTTTCAGGTTTGATTCCTCTTTTTCTGAATAATACTTTGATGAGATGATGGATTCTTTAGATACAATCCTGGTATCTTTAATTTCCTTCTTCTCTTTTTTCTGAAAATCATTTCTCTTAAAGAATTTCTTCTTCTTGTCTTCCTTTAATTATGGATAGTCAGGTCTGATATGACCAAGTTTATTGTACTCATAACATCTGACTTCATTCTCATCCATATTAAAAGACTTTCTAAAACCGTTTTTCATTCTATAAAACTTACTGAATTTTATGGCTATATGATCCAGTTCCAAATCTTAATTGGATGAATCCGAACATTCTAATTTTACCTTTATATCATTTTTCATCAGCTTTATGATTTTTCTTTGAGATGACACATTTAAGGTAGTGTCTTATATCTTGATCGGAACCTTATGCTCGTTTACTTCATCCTTCATCTCAGCCTCATATATCATTAGAGTTCCAATTAAATCTCTCATTGTTAAATCTTTGACAGGAGATGATTGTATCAAATCAGCAGAGATTCCATTCCATCTCAGTGGTAGTACTCTTAGTACTTTCAGGGCTTGATCATCTTGTTTGATCAGATCTCCCAAGGCAGTGATATTGTTGACAATCTCTATCAACCTTCCATTCATTTGGGTGATACTTTCTCCTTAAAACATCCTAAATGTATCGAATTTTAGTTTAGCAGTAGCATACCTCATCTGTCTGACATTGTCAGTTCCTTTATGAGCAACTGCAATTGTCTTCCACATTTCATAAGCCATCGGGCACTAAGATACTCTATTTAATTCATCTGTTCTAAGACCAAAAATGATAGCATTCATTTCTTCTGAGTTTATGTCATACTGTGCTTCTGTATTAGCACTCCATGTTTCAGGTTTCTCTAGAATCACATAGGGAGTTAAAATTTTTGAGTAGACTCTGTATCCAATATTTTTTAGATAAATGATCATTCATGATTTCCAGCATCCATAATTTTTACCTTTGATGTAAGAAGCTCAAACCATTGACATACCCTCTTATGTATCAGCCATTGTGCTGATGTATAATCCAAAATGTTTCAGCTTATTATAGATTTGACAAAATCTCCACCTCTGATACCAATTTTTGGATCGGGTTATACCAAATATACACAAGAGGGGGGGTGAATTGTGTGTTTTACAATTTCTTCATGAGATCATGATCAGTTCTTTTAAATTTATCAAAAAGATTAAGCAGCTTAAAATAAATAGCAATGGAAGCATGATGTATAGTGGTCTAGGGAAAAAGAGGCCCCTAGTCCACTCCACCAACGCTCTACTCTACGAGATTATTGATTTTCAATATCTAGTCCTCTTATCAATAGACCATTCTACAACTGAGTGCAGGCAGTTGATACCTTTACAACTTTAATGCAAAACAGAGCCTTCTGGTTCATACACATGACCAAATACATAGCTTAGTATAAGGAGTTGGTTACTCAAAGTAAAATAGTATTTTTTTTCTTTGAAATAATTTCCAGTTGATCTCTATAATTACAACAGCATGCAATTGATAGTAGAATGATCATTGTCTTCATAAATGATTTTCATCAGATAGAAGTAGATCTGAGTCAATCTAGTTTCAGTAGATCTTGAAATGAATTCACCAACTTCAATAATATTAGATCTACAAAATATATTCAATGTACAGTTGGTGAATCTTCAACGTGTTTCATCTTCTTCGGAAAATAGAACTTTGTCGTTCTTCATAACAACAGATCTGTAAGTCTTGATAGTCTCTGAAAATTTTAGTAGTGAAAAACTCAAGAGATTGATATATATTTTTGATGATTCACCTCTATATCTGTAATACAAAATAATACAGGTATATATAGAATAAATATGAGAATTCTTCTTTTAAAATTTAGATCCACAAAAGTCACCTTTTAGAATCGCAATATTCAAAAGTTTAAATAACAGAGTAGTTTTAACTCCCCTGAAAATTTGGCATGAAAATATCCTCTTAAACTGATCCTCTGAATCATAAATAAAAGGATTTGAATTAGTCAAAGATAGGTTTTAGATTTGGGATTTTAATCTGGCCTAAAATCAGCCTAATAATCTGCATAAATACCATTGCTCGATAAAATCGTAATTTAAATATCTGATGCCAAACGTAGGGTTGAACTTCATAGAATTCATTCTCTGAACATAAGGTTCAAAATGCAAGGTTTATCTCAAACTTAAGGTTAATGATCCATAGTTTTCTTAGCTTCCAAATGTAAGGTTCATCATTAACAAAACTAAGGTTGATGAACCATAATTTTCTCTTCAACTTTCAAATGTATGGTTGTTCACAAAATTAAGGTTGATGAACCATACTTTTAAGAAACAAACTTAAAGTTCCATACTCACATAATGATCTTCTTCCATAATTATCCAATTTTCCAAATGTAAGGTTCCTTCCAAACGTAGGGTTATTCTTACAAAGGTAATGTTCTTTCCAAAAGTAAGGTTCCTTCCAAAATTAAGGTTCCTTCTTTCATACTTTTCTGATAACATACGGTTTCTTAACCATACTTTTTTGATAACCTATAAAGTAAATGATAGATTCCATCCTTACGTTGCGTTTATCAACATAGGGTATGAATAGTGTTTCTAAAACATGCCCAAGTAATTTCCGAACATGTAGAGCATGAACAGTGTTTCCAGAACACGCTCAAGTAATTTCTGAATTCTTTTCCAAATATTCCACGCGCATTAAATTATTTAATATTATCTCAAAATAGAGAAATAAATAATATTAATTTCCTAAAATATAATCAATGTAAAATCACTAGAATAACAAATAAGGGTATTTGTGAGCATCAAAATCATTATAAAGAGATAGAGTATTGTTCTCAACAATCTCCCCCTTATAAAATTATGTATTGTCGAAAACAACACTTTCTAAAAAATCTCCCCCTTTTTAATGATCACAAAACCCATAAAATAACCAATGAAATTAACATAAAAAATTAATTACATATAGTTTTATAATTTTTCAAAGATAAAAACAATATTTAATTTTAAGAAAATTATTTTAACAAAAAGAAATATTGTGTTTATAATTTATCTCCCTGAGTAAAAAGATTTAAAAGCTAAAAATAAAATTTTAATTTTCACTTTTTGTGAAAGAAAATAAAATTAATTTTTAAAGAACTTTAAAATAATTTTTTTTTATATTAATTTCTCCCCCATTTTGTGATATTAAAAATAATGATTGAATAAGACATAACACATTTCAATGTATCACTAAACTAAGTAAATGCTATGATAAACTATTTATTAATATCTGAATCTGGATTACTCGCATTCTAACAGAGTTAGGATAGTAAAGAAAAATTAATAATATAAACACATGGGATAAAAATATATTTTATTGAAAATATAATTACAAGTATAGTAAAGACAACAAGAATCCAGGTTGGGATAAAAAGGTTTTGGGAAACAGGTTTTAGCACCTCTGAATGACATCCTTGATCTCTAACAACTGTAGTCTCAACCTTTTCATTAGTCAATCGCCTAACTAGATTATGAGATTTCTTCCTTCCTAAGTCATATGAATGTCTTAAATCAAATTAACTCTAAAGAACTCACAAAGCCTCTCCTCCTTGTACACAAACAGAGTTAACTTGTCTATGAATTGATTCAGCAAAGTTTCAATACCTGGTTTACTGGAAGTCAACAAGTCTACCAAAAAATTCTGATAGTCTAACAACACAGATAAAGGATCATTATTACATTAAAGGTCCTGTAATCTATCATTCATATTTCTCATAACTTGTGTAATGGCCTGAAATATTTTGATCAGATCCGGAGAAGTACCTGATGTACTGGATTTACTATTTCTGAAAGCTGTGAATTGTTGTTCCATGAAAGATTTAAACTCTAGAAAATCTGTCTTCATCACCATTTCAGATTTTATATTTGAAACTTCATCTATCATTTCATTCTTGAAATTTTTTACCTCTTTCTTAGAAATAGAACTGGATTTCAGGTTCTGAAACTTCTGCCTCTCCTTTTCTAATTCACTTTGCAAAGATACATTTTCAGCTTGAACTTTATTAAAATTTTGGATCAACTCCTCCATATGATCATTATCATAATCAGAGGCACCTTGGGCTTGATTCTTAGTCTGATTTTCCACTGGATTTATCAGTTCTAGAGGTATAGATTCAGCATTTGACTTCTCTTCATCCTCCCCCTGTACTGTATTTTCTATTGAGTTTTCCTCAGAGTCATCAAGGGACTCATTCATAGAAAAATTCTCATCAAGTACTTCAGTATGAATCTCAGAAGGTTTCACTTCTTGATTTATATAAACTTTTTCCTACTCCTCTTGAGAATCTTATTCATTGATCTCTTCCAATACAGGTTCCTCCAAAACTCATTCCTCTTGATCAATTTCCTTTTGAAGATTAGTTCTAGGTGCAGCCTTTGCCTCTACTTCTGGTTCTACCTATACTTCTGCATGAGGCATAATTTTTTGTACTACTTGAGGAGTCACCTCAATCTGATAAAGTTTTGGGTTTTCAATGTCTTGTAATACATATTCTACAATAAATCTATAGCTCAAAAGTGGTTTAGTTTCATTTACATTCGTTTGAGTTGGATTCTCTCCAACATGATCCCCTCTATAACTTTTCCATTTAATTTCTTCTTGACTTTCCTCATCTGCAGGTGTATCAACAGTTTAAAATCTGATTCTTCTTGAAAATATTCTTTATATCGATTCAGCTTCTCCTTCTTTTGATTTTACAGGTTGTTCTTGAACACTCTCCTACTCTTCTTCTACTCCAACAGGCATGATTTTTCCCTTTATTGTGCTCTATAAATAACCAATACTTCTCAATGTTCCTGCATTGAACATGTTGTTGTGGTGGAATATCACACGAGCATCCACTAGCCTTATCATATCTTTCTTAAACAAAATCATTGAAATGAATCTTCCAAAGGGATAGAAGTTCATTCTCGCTTCTGGTTGGCAGCAATAAGTGAGATATATCACTATATATCTCGGAAATCTTAACTTGATATCACTCATTAAGAGAAACATGATATATATGTCAGGATATAAAATTTTCTCCACTGTCTACACAAACTTAACCAAAATCATTTGGTCCGGATCTAGATCTTTCACTAGCATCTTTCTTACATTCATTGATCCAAACAAAAAAGACATAATATCCTTTGACTTATGCACACTATCAGTTATATTCTTCAAATAAAAGTGTAATAATCCCTCATGAGGTCAGTTAAGAATTTCAGCTATTTCTACAGATGATATCAAAAAATCTTTGTCCTCAATCTTTGATATCACAGTATCTTCCTCCATTCCCTGGATAAACTGAATAGATTTAAAGAAGTGATGAAGTTCTACCTCGTATAGAAACTCTTTTTTCTCTCCATTAAATTTTTGTTCTAGGTTCTGAAAAGCTAGGGATTTCCATAGCATCATGTCTATCTGATATAGCCATTCTAAATTGATTACCTTCCCTTGCAGAATCTTTCTTCCTGTTGAGCACTGATACTTAGTAGTGCTAGTCTCTATCTCATCAGTCCTCTTGGTCTTTCCATTTCAGATTTAGATCTCTGAAAATTCTAAATGTTAGGATTGCGAAGGTTTAGGTGTGGGAAGAGAAGATCAATAGAGGTTTTTGAGGGTTCTAAGGGTTTTGAGAAAATGAACGGATTTGGAAGTGGAATCGGTTTCTGACATCCTTGATTCCCATGTCATTAGGAACATAGTAATTATTACATTATTTAAAAGTAAAAACTTATACGGAAAATGTTTAAAGCAGGACTAATGAAGTTTTTAAATTAAACAAGTAATAAATAAAATAAGAGAAAAAAATCATTTAAAAATACATAAACCTAACTCCCCCTTAATAAAATAAATCCTTAATGTGGGAAGTGGTTTAGTAAAAATATTAGCTAATTTAATTTTAGTGCTTAAAAATTCTAAGAAAATATCCTTTTTAAGTACATGATCTCTTATAAAATGATGTCTGATATCAATATTCTTAGTCCTAGAATAATTAATAGGGTTTTTTGAAATATTTATAGCACTTGTATTATCACATAAAATAGGTGTATTATTAAAATTTAGTCCAAAGTCTATAAGAGTGTTTTTCATCTATAAAAATTGTGCACAACAACTGCCTGCAGACACATATTTTGCCTTGGCTGTTGACAGAGCAATTGAGTGTTGTTTCTTTCTAGACCATGACACTAAAGAATTTCCTAAAAAGTGACAAGTACCTGAGTTGCTTTTTATATCTATTCTACAACTTCCAAATTCTGCATCTGAATATGAAATTAAATTAAAATCAGAAGTTTTTTGATAGAGAAGATTTTGAAAAATAGTTCCCTTTAAATATCTAAAAATTCATTTGACAGCACTTATGTGAGATTCTTTAGGACCATATTTAAATATAGCACAAAGACATACTGAGTACATCATATCTGGTCTGCTAGTAGTAAGATATAATAAATTATCAATCATACCTCTATATAACTTGTTGTCAACTGATTTTCCAGTTTCATCCAAATCAAGTTTTATATTAGTACACATAGGAGTTGTATATGTCTTGTTGTTTTCAAGTCCAAATTTCTTAAGTAAATCATTAATGTATTTTCTTTGATGAAAAACATTTCTAAAATAATTTTGATAAATTTGAAGTCCCAAAATGAAATTTAATTCTCCCATCATTCTCATTTCAAATTTCTTTTGCATTAAATTTGAAAAATCATGACAAATTTTTGAATTTTGTTATCCAAAAACTAAATCATCAATATAAATTTAAACCAATAAAACATTATAATATTTAGTTTTCTTTAAAAGTGTTGGATCTTCCATTCCAACAGTAAAATAACTTTTTAAAAGAAAAGAGCTTAATATCTCATACCAAGCTCTAGGTCCTTGTTTAAGGCCATAGAGAGCTTTAGTAAGTTTAAAATAGATTCTAGTTTTTAGAATTTTCAAAAGCAGGAGGTTGTTCAACATAAAATTCCTCCATTAAATAACCATTTAAAAAGGTAAACTTAATATTAATCTGAAATAATTTAAAGTTCATATGAGATTCATAGGATAAAAGGATTCTAATGGCTTCTAATCCAACTATAGGTACAAAGGTATCATCATAATATATACCTTCTTCCTGATTATATCCCTTAGCTACTAGTCCTTCTTTATTTCTAGTTATTATTTCTTGATCATCTTGTTTATTTTTAAAGACCCATTTGGTTCCTATAACTGGATAGTTCTGAGGTCTTTTAAATAAATTCCAAATGTAATTTCTCTTGAACTGGTTTAGTTTTTCTTGCAATGCTATCATCCAAATTTCATCAACTAAGGCTTCTTCTAATGTCTTAGGTTCCAATTGGGATAGAATGGTAGAGAATTCAACAAGATTTTCTACATTTTTTCTAGTTTTTATTTTAGTGTATAGGTCTCCTATAACAGTTTCTAAAGGGTGATTCTTTAGGGTTATAGACTGTCTAGGTAGTACACTGTTAGGTTCTTAAATGTCATGTCCTTCTTAACTGGACTGAATTTCATTTATATATTTTTTAAAATCATCTTTCAAGTTTTCAAGTCTCATGTTATAATTAGAGCCAGATTCATTAATTTGGTCTTTTCTTTTCTCAAAGGGATCAAGTTCATCAGATTTTATATGAACTGATTCTTAAAAAATCCTTGACTTTTTATTAAAAAGTCTATAATCTTTGGAACTAGAAGAATATCCTAAGAAAATGCCTTCACCATATTTTGGATAAAATTTACCAAGATTTTCCTTGGTGTTTAAGGTGTAAACCTTGCTTCCAAAAATTTTAAAGTAATTCCCTTTAGGTTTTATATTATTCCAGAGTTCATAAGTTGTCTTTTTTAAAATAGGTCTGATTAAAACTCTATTCATTATATGACAGGATGTGCTTACAACTTCTTCCCAAAAATAGGTTGGAAGACTATATTTCTTTAGCATAGTCCTAGAAATTTTTTGAATAGTCCTATTTCTTCTTTCAACAATTCCATTTTATTGAGATGTTCTTGGTGCAGATAAGGTGTATTTAATACCCATATTTTAGCAAAAGGAATTAAATTCTATATTCTCATATTTTCCACCATGATCACTTCTTAATGAAATTATTTTAAAACCTTTTTCATTTTGAACAGCTTTGAAAAAAAATTCAAATATAGAAAAAGTTTCATTTTTATATTTTAGAAAATAAATCCAAGTAAATCTAGAATAGTCATCAACTAAAACATACACATATAATTTAAAAGCCAATATTTCTACCCTTGAAGGTCCAAAAAGATCCATATGGATAAGTTCTAGAGGCTTAGATGTAGCAACTTTGTTAACAGATTTGAAGGATGATTTGTGCTTCTTGCCAAGTTGACATGCATCACAGAATCTATCACTTTCCAATTTGAGACTAGGAAAATTAGAAACTATATATTTCTTAGACAACTTATTTGAAGTATATATATTGCAATGTCCAAGTATTTTATGCCAAATCCAAGATTCATTTATCTTAGCTATTAAGCAGTTTACTTTTTATTTACACAAGGAATTTAAATCTAGGGTATAAACATTATCAGTTCTGGGTGATCTAAATTTAAGCAATTTATCTTTGAAAACAGAACAAAAAATGTTAGAAAAATCAACAGCATAACCATCATCACGGATTTGAGAGATACTTATCAGGTTATGTTTCAATACTTGTACATAGAGTACTTTATTTATTGAGATAGCTTCTAGATCTCCAACTGTTCGAATGAAAATAAACTTGCCTTTGGCATTGTCACCAAATGTGACTAGACCTCCATCTTTTTGAGTTAGAGTTCTGAAATTTGATGAGTTTTCACTCATATGCCTGAAGCAGCCACTGTCCATGTATTATATTTCAGTTTGGATTCTATGACCTTCTTCTTGCAATGTCATTTAAACACTGGTTTTTTTGTACCCATATTCTATTGGGTCTAGTAGTGTTAGCTAGAAAAGACCTGGGAATCTTGACTTGCTTTGTTTTTTATAATCAATAGAATCATATAAACTATTTTCAACAAAGGCTTTCTTAATCCCACTTATTTGCAGTTTCCTTAAATAACAGTTTTTAGATATGTGTCCTCTTGTTCCACAATAATTACATATTATTTTTCTATTACTAGAAACAAAGTAATTTTTATATAGTTTAGATTTTTCACCTTTACTTCCTATTCCATATCTTTCATTTTTAATCACATTATTTCTAAGTATTTTATTTAGTGTATTTTCTCCTTTTTAAAAAATAAGAGATGCACTTTTGTAAGTTTATACTTCGGTTTTTAGTGTTTTTATTTTATATTCATGATCTGTAATATTTTGTGTTAATTAAGTTATATTTTTTTAGAAATTCCTGATGTTTCTTTAGCAGATTATCACTCTCTCCTAAAACAACATTATGAATATTTTTTAAATAATTGTGTTTCTTAAATAAAGATTCATATTTTTCTTTAAGAATATTTCTTTAGGTTTCATGTTTTTCATTTGAATAACTTGAATCAGAATTAGAGTCAGAATTAGAGTTAGATGAGTAATAGTATTGTACCGCATCAGTTTCTTCCAAAAATCACATATTGGCTTTCAGGTTCGATTCCTCTTTTTCTGAATCAGACTCTGATGAGATTCTAAAGTATTCAGATAAACTCCATGTAGCTTTCATTTCCTTCTTCTCTTTTTTTCACAATAATTTCTCTTAAATAATTCCCTCTTCTTGTCTTCCTTTAATTATGGACAGTCAGGTCTGATATGACCGAGTTTCTTGCACTCATAACATCTGACTTCCTTCTCATTATTTTCAAAAGACTTTCTAAAACCTTTTTTCTTTCGATAAAACTTACTGAATTTTATGGCTATTTGAGCCAGTTCCACATATGAATTGGATGAATGAGAACTTTCTGATTTTACCTTTATTTCCTTTTTCTTCAGCCTTTTGCTTTTGCTTTGAGATGATAGCTTTAAGGCAGTGTCTTATCTCTGGATTAGAACCTTATTCTCATTTGTTTCATCCTGAATATCAGCCTTATACATCATTAGAGTTCCAATTAACTCTCTCATTGTTAAATATTTGATAGGAGATGATTATCTAATAGCAGCAGAGATTCCATTCCATCTGGGTGGTAGTACTCTTAGTTCATTCGGGGCTTGATCATCTTGTTTGATCGGATATCCCAAGGCAGTGATATTGTAGACAATCTATGTCAACCTTACATTCATTTGGGTGATACTTTCTCCTTCAAACATCCTGAATGTATCAAATTTTAGTTTAGAGGTAGCATACCTCATCTGTTTGACATTGTCAGTTCCTTCATAAGAAACTGCAATTGTCTGCCACATTTCATAAGCTGTCAGGCACTAAGATATTCTATTGAATTCATATGGTCCAAGACCATAGATGACAGCATTCATAGCTTTTGATTTTATGTCATACTCTACTTGTGTTTTATCACTCCGTGTTTCAAGTCTCTCTAGAATCACTTAGGGAGTTATAATTTTTGAGTAGACTCTATATCCAGGATTTTTTAGATAAACGATCATTCTTGGTTTTTAGCAACCATAATTTTCACCATTGAAGTAAGGATCTTTAACCATTGACATACCCTCTCATGTATCAGCCATTGTGATGATGTATAATCCAAAAACTTTCAGCTTGTTATATCTTTGACAAAAGCTCCACCTCTGATACCAATTATTGGATCGGGTTATACCAAATATACACAAGAGGGTGGTGAATTGTGTCTTTTATAATTTCTTCACAAGATCATGATCAGTCCTTTTAACTTTATTAGAAATATTAAGCAATGGAAAATAAATATCAAAGGAAGCATCATGTATAGTGGTTTGGGAACAGAAGGCCCCTAGTCTACTCCACCAATGCTCTACCCCACGAGTTTGGTGATTTTCACTATCTGGTCCACTTATCAACAGACCGTTCCGCAACTGAGTGCAGGCAGTTGACACCATTACAAATTTAAGGAAAAACAGAGCCTTCTGGTTCATATACAGAACCAAATACACAGCTTAGTATGAGAAGCTAGTTACTTAAAGTAAAAAAGTATTTTTTTTCTTTAAAATAATTTCCATAAGATCTTCACAATTACAACAGCACACAATTGACTATAGAATGATAGTTTTCTTCAGAAAAGATGTTCATCAGATAGAAATAGATCTGAGTCCATCTAGTTCAGTAGATCTTTAAATGAATTCAGAAACTTCAACAATAGTATATCCACAAAAGATATTCGATGTAGAGTTGGTGAATCTTCAACGTGTTTCTTCTTCTTTAGAAAACATAACTTTGTCATTGTTCGTAACAGAAGATCTGTAAGTCTCAATAGTCTCTGTAAATTGTAGCAGTGAAAAACTCAAGATCTTGATATATATTTTCGATGATTCTCCTCTATATCTATAATAAAAAATAATACTGGTCTATATAGAATAAAGACAATTGTTCTCCTTTTAAAATTTAGATCCACAAAAGTCACCTTTAGAATCGCAATATTCAAAAGTTTTGAATAACAGAGCAGTCGTAACTCCCCTAAAAATTCAGCATGAAAAGCTCCTCTTAAAACAATCCTTTTAATCATAAATAAATGGCTTTGAATTAGTCAAAGACACATTTTAGATTTGGGATTTTAATCTGGATTAAAATCAGTCTAATAATCTTCATAAAGACCGTTGCTCGATAAAATTGTAATTTAAATATCTGACACCAAACGTAGGGTTGAACTTCATAGAATTCATTCTCAAAACATAAGGTTCGCAACGTAAGTTTGATCCCAAATGTAAGGTTAATGATCCATAATTTTCTCGGCTTCCAAACGTAAGGTTCATCATTCACAAAAGTAAGGTTGATGAACCATGATTTTCTTTTAAACTTTCAAACGTATGGTTGTTCACAAAAGTAAGGTTGATGAACCATATTTTTAAGAAACAAACTTAATGTTCCATACTCACATAATGATCTTCTTCCATACTTTTTCAATTTACCAAATGTAAGGTTCCGTCCAAATGTAGGGTTCTTCTTTTAAAAGTAATGTTCCTTCTAAAAGTAAGGTTCCTTCCAAAAGTAAGGTTCCTTCTTTCATACTTTTCTGATAACGTATGGTTTCTTAACCATAGTTTTCTGATAACCTATAAAGTAAATGAAGAATTCCATCCTTATTCTATTCTTCTCAATGTAGGGTATGAACAGTGTTCCTAGAACACGCTCAAGTAATTTCTGAACATGTAGAGCATGAACAGTGTTTCCAGAACACGCTCAAGTAATTTTCGAATACTTTTCCAAATATTTCACGCAAATTAAACGCTTTAATATTATCTCAAAATAGAGAAATAAATATATTAATTTCAAGAAATATACTCAAAGTAAAATCATTAGAATAACAAATAAGGGTATTTGTGAGCAACAAAATCATCATAAAGATATAGAGTATTGCTATCAACAATATCCCCCTTATAAAATTATGTATTGTTGAAAACAACACTTGATCAACATCAGCGTCATTCCTAAAACTCATTCCATCATAATTTTTCCTTGAAATATTGTATTAACTATTGTAATTATTTACATTATAACCTACCAACACATCCTAAACTCATTTAAGATAAAGTTACATTCACCTTATTATGGTAACTAATTGTAAATCTTTACATTTCTCTTTACCATCATACCCGAAACTATTTTAGGATATTAAGTGAAATTCACTTTGAATTTTAACTAACATAATCTTTTATTTGTTAATTTTGAACTTATATAAGTCCAAAAATATTATCACTAGCCTCTTTAAACATTTTATTTTATTTATAAAATCATGATAAGATTCAAAAACTCCATTATGTTATAAAATAACACTTATTTAATTTTAGTAGAAATAGTTTACAAATAAAATATTGAATCCATATCATATATGGTATTCATTGTGTTTAGAAAATTTTATTCAAAAATTAAGACTTTGTTATTTAAAATATTCTATTTTTTAGTGATGGGAAAATCCTCCCACATATTTTAAAAAACATCTAGATAAATAATTTTACCCTAGAAAAAACATTTTTATCCTTATCTCAATCTCAAAAACATTATTAAATCCAATAAATCATAAATCATGTGTATTTGATTCATATTGTTCATAAAAACTATTAGTTGAAAAAAAATCATTTTATAATATAAGATAAATGATATAACTATGAAAATCCTTTATTTAAACCTAACTAACTTGACATATTCCTTTACATTCAAATATTTTATATAACAACACTTTTCTTCATCACATGAATGAAAACTACATGTTCTATTAACTCTTCCCTTGATTTTAAACTCAAAAATACTCATGACATTTTTAAAGTATACATTTGGTAGCACATACCCTTTGAAAATAATGAATTAATACCTATAACACTATTTAACGATATATAAATTCCATGAAGTTTTAAAAAATCCTTCATGTATCACAGATAATTTTATCATATGGAATCATTTCTCAATTTTCTTCATAACTCTAGGTTTTAATGATGTTAATTGAATACCTAATGAAACACTATCAGAATATAAAACAAAGATTTATTCTTCTAGTTTGAACTATTACCCACTCATACTATTATACAGAACCATAACCTATACATTATATGCCCTTTTTTATCTTTTATCAACTGTAAATTCCATATCATTTTTGGTACCACTAAGAGGTGGTGAATCAGTAGCACTAGTTTTTTTTTTCAAATTCATCCTTTTCAATTAAACCTCTATAATCGATTCAATTATTAATACACTCTCTAGAGTTCCTTACTCACATGTATTCATAATTAATAAATAAAAATAGCACACAAGATATGTCTAAAAGGTTCTACCTCGATGTGAGAGATTAATCCTTTCTGTGTTCAACCTTTATTAAGACACCAATTTTATTATCACTATTTATTTGTAGTGATGGAAAATACAGCACAAGTTGAATATAATGTTTGATCATGTATCATCCAATTCTCTATAGGGATGGTACCATCTACTTCTCAAATATACATTGTGCTATTTAGACTAGAACCACTAGTTATTCAAGAATTTCTTCTTATCTATTGAACATGAATCAAATCTTATATTGTCTATTAGATGACTCGACACTAAAAATAAATCTTCTCCTATAATGACATGGAATATTATAGTGACTTAAATACTATGTCATGCATGTTGGATTCACCCCTTAGCTTTTAGGATCATCGTTTTATACATGAGATCTTGAATACATAAAATAATATCCTTCCTTCTTAGAAAAAATATATTAGATCAATAGCATTGAAATAAGTTTACCTAAACCTCTTCAAAAATTAAGAATACATCATATGTTGATCTTATTATTATTTTTATCACTCTTATATATAGAAGAACATTCAATGTTATGGGATATGACTTCTTGTAATCTTAGTTCTTGAACATATTCTCCTTAATTATTTCTAACTTTTATATTCATAATAATATCGTGAATATAATTTCTATCTTTTTAATATGGAAAAGATCCATAATCCTAGTCAAAATGATATCTAACTCATTTAAAATTATTCAATGGAATATAGATATTAAATCCTTATTCAAAACCATTTAATATTGGTCAAGAGTCTCCATTTGGGTCTCCAAAAATATTGGGATATTTTCCACCTTGATGAACTCCAAAAATATCACAGGTATCTTTAAATCATTTCAAACTTGCATGTGATTTTCATGGAAATGGATTTTCAATATGACAGCACAACCCGTGATGCACCAGGATTTGATCTAAAAAAATATCCTTGGTTGATTCCCTATACCCATCTTGAATCACAACCCATTTGATTCATTGTGATGTTTAAAAGAATGAGGAATATATCATAAATTTTCTGATTTGAATCCCCTCTTAAGATTTCTTAATTATGAATCTACTCATTTTTATTGCTATAGAAGTCTTGTGATTTTTTTGTGTAGCTCATTCCATAAGTAGTTAAATTTTCATACGTTAACCATTTTTTCAATAAGACACAAATACTTTCTAAGACTTAAAAAATCATATGGGGACCCTATGAATCTATGCCTTTTCTAAAAACAATATATCATAGATATTATCATATAACTTTAAAATTCATATGATCTATCATGAAAGTATTACAAAGTATCATATAGAGTCATACAATATCCTCTACAAATTATTTCATTAGAAAACTAAAGTATTATGCCCAAACCAAAAGTCTTATGCAATCTTTATAAAGTTTTACAAGGTGAATTAAATTATTATAGTTTTTTATAAAGTCTTATGAGATCATATAAATTCTTATAGAATTGATTAAAGTATTACAAAGTACATATAAAGTATTATAAAGTAATACTTAGAAAAAACTTCCAAACCCAAAATTCTTACAAGATTTATAATAAGTCATACACAACCTCAAGGACTTAACCATTTTCTCACTTCAAATATAGAATTTCTATACTTTACTAAATAATCACAAACACTTTATAAACCACTCCCATTTACCTCCAAAAAATTCTTCACAACATCTAACCAAAACATTAAAACAAATTAAATTCCTCTAAAAATTCCATAGGTTACTTAAATATCCTCTATTGGATTTGTTTTCAACCTTGATCAACTCTTTCAAAAATTCAATAACTCACACAAGATTCATCAAATGACATCCTATCTCATATGAGATATAAATTGACATCACATCATAGGAGAATGTAGTGTTTTTTAGAGAATTACATCTCTTAGTGACAAGAAATATTTGGAAAAGTATTTTGAATAATCACCCTCTCAATCCAATCAGTCACATATCAAAAATAATACCCCTTTCACAATAATAGAAGTTCTTGTATTTTCAACAAAAATAGTGAACAGGGGAACTTCTTTTCCCCCTTTATAATAAATATTAATAAAATTCTTGTCCCCCTTTGACAACACAATCCAAATCTATGTATGGGTTCCATCTTAATTTAGGTTAAGATAGGTGGAAGGGATAAATATTCATGATCAGGCTTCAGATATCAAACCTATATTTTGGAATATTATTAGAGAATATATCAAACAATTAGTCTAGGTTAGGAATAAATTCTGGATTTATGTCTCCATTGACAAATTTATCCTTGATGAAATGTACTTCAATGTTAGTGTTCTTATACCATAAATATTTTACTAGATTTTTCAGAATGGTTAATAGAAAATTGATTATTGAAAAAAATTATGAGAGGTTTTTAAATCATAACCCCCAATTATTCAAAATTCTCTTTCAGCCAAATTATTTTTGTACAAGCACTTATAGAGACAATATATTTAGAATATATCGAACTCATTGTGACTAGGTTCTATTTATTATAGTGAAAACTAACACAAATTCTTCTTAGAATAAATAATCCTTTTGAAGTGGACTTATTATCATCACAATCACCTACTCAATATGCATTAGGGAATCTAGACATATTTAGATGTTCTCATTTCCTATTTATAAATAAAAATGTAACACCCCCATGTTACTGTTATTGGTTATTTTATATTATTTTATATTATTTTGATATATTTTAAATTTTAGGGAAAATAGAGATTTAAATTTGAAATTTTTTAATTTTATGGGTGTTTCATAGTTTGCACATGGTTAGTAAAAACTATGAGGTAACCATGTGATAGGAAATGTAGACTTAACGGTGTCATTTTTTCACAGTTAAAACACCATTAACTAAACTATGTGGGATTCACAACAAACTATGTGGCTTAATTTTTCTATTATATATGACTCGCACCATTGTGGCATGGTTAGGAGCAACCATGTATCCAAACTATGCAGATATATAGTGGGTATCCAGTGTAAGCTACACGGTTGGTGAACGGTGTACCAAACTATTTATCCTAACCATGAATCCAGTCCAGATTTAGTACAAAATAGAATTTCATCTTTACGCACTTTTAATTTTTTAATGTTTTCCACCTTCCACCCTCTTCGTATCATATTTTCAGTTCTATTTTCACACAAAGGGAGTTTCCTCTCCCTGTATCTCTAATTTTAATCCTTCATTGTTCAAATTATAAGTAGAGGCCTAAGTTAATCTCCTATCTTCTCTTATTTCTTCCCTCATCTACCATATTCTCTCTTTCCTCCTTGGTTTACCCTTATCTCACAAACATTAGGGGATATTTTGGTTAAGTTTAGGGTTCACGATGCCTTAATATTTTTGGTTTTGGTTTTTAGGGATTATAGAGGGTGCCTCTTGGCTTGTTTGAGCATTCATCATCAAAGGTGATGTATCCTAGCTTGATTGTCACTTGGTTGAGGAGGGTCCTTTCGTGATTTTTACTTTATTTTGAATATCTTTTTTTTTAAGGTTTCTAAATATTTTATTTGTTAAATTATTCCTATATTTTCTATTCTAATGTATTTTATATATTCTTTGTAATTATTTTCTCACTTGGAATAATGGGTGTTTCAAATAATTTTGATTTATAAATTAATAATTGTGTGACAAGTGTTTTGGGAATAGATCAAAGATTTTTATTAAATAAGGTGGATGTTTTAAAAGTATTTTACCCCATTTAGGTCATGATATGGGTAAAAAAAATTTGTTATAGAATCATTTGGGATGTTTCTTGTGGGGGTGTTAAAGGTGGGGTGAGATTTATTTCTTTCTTTCATATTGATCACGTGACTTAGTTAACTGATCACCTTATTTTTTTTGTTTTCATAGGTATACTAGGAACTAAGAGAGATTTCAAGATTTATACTACACTAGATCAAACCAAACACTATCTAGTGTCCCCTATAGTGACTTAGTCTGGGTTAGGGGTGTACCCCCAAGGATGTTGGGGTGAGTGGAATCAGGTTTCTTGTGTTTAGTTTGAACATGAAATATATTGATAGTTAATCTCATGTATTTAGTAAAGTCTAGGACCATATTTCCTTTGGAATTAGTGTGATTCCCATGATACTAGAAAAATCATATAGGTAATTCCCATTCTTTATCTTCCCTAGTTCATTTTTTCTCTAAGTTACCACGACTTGTTTCTAATTCTTGCTTATTTTTACCTCATTGATGATATGATGCCTTGTGGTTCTATTTTATTATTCTTTCACATTGCTCTATTTCATTAAATGGTTTCCAAAGTGTTTTTATAAATAGATCTTAGATATTGGATTTAAAATCAGTGTTTTATATGTAAATCAAAGTTTAAAGAAATTTTTTCAAATAGATAGTTTTTATTTAAAGAAATAAAAAGGGGTAGAAGTTTATATATTGGTTATGGGTGAGATGTATGGTTTCTATGTACTTGAAAACAAAAATATATTTTATAACTATATTTAAAACTAGTATAAAAGAAATTTATTTTGAAATGAACTACACAAACTCCTTGGTGGAATCCTACTCATATTGGTTTCTCTCACATCATGCATACACCAATATGTGTATATAACTCTTATGTTTTCTTTTTTAGGTGCATTATATTCCTTCTTTATTTTTATTCAGGATGTAATAGTTTTTATCATTTTGGGATGTGAAGAGTGACTGAGGGGTCACCTAGAGATGGTTAGTGGAAGTTTAGCTTTGGTTTTTATTTTCAGATTCTTATGTATTGGATTAGAAGGCCTGGATCTTGTGTAGGTTATTTTTTTATGGTATTTGTATTATTATTTATTTTTCATTCTCTAGACACCTTTATATATTTATGATCTATTATATATTTATATATTTTATTATTTTTGAGTTGTTTACCTATATACATGGGAATCCAATATATAGACGGATCATGATGGATTTTTAGGTGGAATCCAAGATCAGATTATTTAGATTATAAGACTGAAATAATCCCCACTTGATTAGTTTTGATCCCCTAGAACCAGTTATCATCCTAAGATGATCTGGAATTCTCCATAGGCATTTCCATGGACTAGTTCAGGTACACAATTTAGGGGTGACCCAGGATGGTTCATTACAAAATATTATCAGAGTGCCCTCTTGTTATTTGCGATCTTTCATGGTATAAAAGGTAATAATAATGTCATAAATCGAGAGTTAGGTAATGAGTAGGTTCTTTATCACCAACTTTTATGATGAAAATTGAGTTTCCATTGATATTTGGGACTTGGTTCATTATTTTGAGTTATGTTTTGATCTTTTTTTTGGGTTTTTTGACCCTTATTGGTGTTTTAGGAGTTCTCTTGTGATTATTTACAATTTAGGGTGTAAATGGAAGGATAACTAATGTGGTATGGATAGATTTAATAGTTTTGAAAACTGTATAGATCTCATACCCATGGTTAAAATATTTACATAAAGGCATTCACTCAATTTTAATTTGGTTATTCAGGTTATGAATGGTCCTTCTTACCCCAAGATTTGTTATTTGATCTTTATTTATCCTTTTTTGTGTTGTGAGATCTGTTTCATGAAAAAAACTATGTTTTGTGAAATGATTTAACAAAGATTAAATAAATAATATAGAAATTTGGTTTTGGAACTAGATTTTATAGATTAATTATAAAATCAATTTTACCTTTGATTAATGTTCTCAAAATGTGTGGTTTTGTTGAAAAAAATGGGAAGTTGTTTTGAGGATGGGGATTTCATGGAAATTTAAAATGGAATGGAAAGTTTTGAAAGGATATATTTCTCTCAAGTTATGAAAGTTTCACTAAAAAAATTTAAAATTATTTGGTGGGTGAATGATTTTGGAGGGATATCTTTCAAGAGTTTTATTTTTTAAAGATATGTTTGAGATTTTTTTGGTAATGATTGTATTTTATGGTTTGACTTGGGAAACAAGAACTAATTAATCTTGTGTTTTTTTATTTAGAATATTCCTCCTATAGAGTCTTTGAATAAAATTGTAAGGTTATTTCCATGAGATAATATTCAGTATGGACCCTTTCATTAACTTAGAGTGGTTTTTCCATGTTTCTAATCTACCCAAACTTAGGACATGTTGATGGCGTAAGGTTATTCTCGGCTCTTAAACCCCCTCCAGGATTTCACAAATGATTATCTCCCTTATTTATATAGTGATCAAGGTGACCATGAGGCAATGAATTGGATAGAGAAGGTTGAGGTAATATTCAAATCTTTTAAAACTCTTGAATATTCAAAGATGATGGGTCTATAAAGGAGTATATTTATTGTTTCTCAGGAGATAGTTAGAAATGACACTTTAAAAGCTCATTGATTTCAAATTGTAATTTTCTTATTTCTTTGCTAGTGTCTTTTGAGGAAGACATTTCAAGGTATATACTAGATGATGTTTATCAAGAAAGGTAGTCCCAAGTAAGTGTAGTTTCGGTTTTAGTATATTTGATTGAGGATGCCTCATCTAGTTATCAGGGTTGGCTGAGACTAGTTTATAAAATATGGCTGGTAAGGGTCAGTCTTCTTAGAGGAAGAAGAGGAGATATCTTGAGTGATTTTGGTGTAGAGAATGTGGGAATTATAATTCATCATGTGTGAAATCTTATAGATCTTGTATTTGGTGTGGATTTTTGGTCCATCTTTAGGGATCTTTTAAGATTAATTATTAGAAGATGATATCTTAAGGGTAGTCTAGTTTCTAGTATGGTTGGTTATTTTGGTATTGTATTTTGGTTTTTATTGATTATTTCTGGGTTTGATTCTTTTTTAAAGGTAATAAATTATATATTTGTGTGAGCCTTGTTATTGAGATGTATCTTTTGGGATGTGTGTTAGTATTGTGTCTTGTTAAGGATATATTCTTAATAGATTCAATATTGGGGTATTTAGGTCAGTTCTTGGGTAAATGGGATAAGTTTATCCTTTGGGTAGTTGGAAACTTGTTGTTGTCAGGTATGTTGGTTCACCATGAGATATAGTTTTAGGGTTGAGGTCCTAGTTTAACCATTTGAGTATTATGACCCTTTTCTAGAGACCATGTTGTTTCCTAGTAAGGTTTTTTGGGTTCTTATCTCTTGATTTTTGTGGTTGGACACTTCTTTGGATTTATTCATGGTTTTTATTTTATAGATGTTGGATTCATTTTGGTTTCATATCATTTGAAAGTTTGGAATCAATTCCTAAGTGATTTCTCATGGTTTATGGTATCATGTTAATTTTTAGATAATTTTGAGAGATGCATTATTGTGGATGGTGTTTTAATTTAAAGGGTTTTACCTACTTTTTCTATCATTTTATATGAACTCTAAGTGCTTTGGAGACCTATTTCTAGTGTCCATCCTCCTTAGGTTTTGTACTTATTGATCATAGTTTTGTTGTTCTTAGTAATAGTTGATAGTATTATAGACTCATTTTATTTTCTTAGAGGAGTTTTTTTTTATTGATTTGGACCTCCTTTAGTTGTTTTCCTACCTACCCACCTCTGAGTGGATCTTTTCCTATCCCTATCACTTATAAGATATACTTTTGGGGGGTATAAAGTATTATAGTGGGGATAATTGTAACACCTTTGTGTTATAATTGTAAAATATTTTATATCATTTTATACTATTTTGGTGTATTTTAAACTTTGGGAGTTCTTGGAATTTAAATTTGAAAATTTGTATTTTTTGGGTGTCACATGGTTTGTGCACAGTTAATAAAAAATATTTGGTAACTGTATGAAAGGTGTTGTAGACTTAACAGTGTGGATTTTCAAAGGTGGTTCACAATTAGCCAAACCATATGGGCCTCCCAACAAACTATGTGACTCAATTTTTCTCTTAGTGATGACTCTCATAGTTGGTTCACTATTATAAGTAACAATGTGTAAAAACTATTTAGGTGTGTAGTGGGTGTCTAATATAAGACTCGTGGTTGGAACATAGTTTACCAACTCGTGTATCCTAACTTTGAGACATTCCCATATTTAGTAAAACTTGAAATTCCATATTTCCTTTGAATTTTAATGTGTTTACACCCTTTCTCCCTCTACCACTCATTTGTTTGGCCCTAGAAATATGCAAGGGGTGACTCCCATCCCTCCTTTGATTTCAATCCTCTATTGCTTTTATTTTCAAGTGGAGACCCTAAGTAAGCCCCTTTATTCCTGTGTTTCTTCCCTCTTCTTCCATCTTCTCCCTTTCACCCTTAGTTTCCTCTTCTCACTTGAACCCTAGGGGTTTATATGGTTAGATTTAGAGCTCAGGGTGATACAAACTTGGGGTATTTGGTTTTTAGGGCTTGTAAAGGGTGCTTATAATCTTGTTTATGCATTTTCCATCAAAGGTAATACAACCTAAAATGATTATATCTTGGTTAAGGTAGATTATTTTATGATTTTTTCCTCTATTTGGAATATCATTTTGTTCTTGTGGTTTATAGATTTTTATTTTTTATATTATTCTTATATGATATAGTCTAATAGATTTTATAAATTCTTTGGACTAATTTTATCACTTGAAATAATGGGTGTTTCAAATTATTTTGATTTATAAAGTAATAATTGTGTGACATGTGTTTTTGGAAAGGTCTCTTTGATTTGTTTTAAATATGGTGGGTGTTTTAAAAATATTTTACCTCATTTTGGTAATGATATGGGTAAAGGTTATGTGTAATATAATCTTTTAGAAAAGAAATTCATTTTGAATGATTTTGAATATTGTTTCAATGGCAAGATATTCCAAATAATGATTTAAAATAAAATTTAAAATGATGAGGAATGGACCTGTAAATCAATCCTTCTTATAATAAGGCCCGTTTTAAATTTTATAGAAATAATTCTTGATATGTACAAGAACCTCTTCAAACCCTTTCTTGTGATTTTTGATATGGAATATAGACATGATGGTATTTCTTTATATTTGATTAATATGATTGATATGGTTGGGGGTGTTTCTTATGGGTGCATTGGGGTTAAACTAGGAACTATGAAAGATATCTATATTTATGCTACACTAGATCAACCCACACACTATCTCTTGTCCCCTAGAGTGGCATGGTCCAGGATAAGGGATTACCCCTGAGGAAGCTAGTGTGAGTAAAATTGGGTGGATTGTATTTTTTTTGGACATGACATGCACTAAAAATTGTTCATATATATTTTTTAAATTCTGGGACCATATTTCCTATATACTTAGTGTTATTTCAATGATTCTAGATCATTATTATAAATAAATCCCATACATTATGTTACTAGGTTAATTAGGCCTCTAAGGTACCATGACTTATTGCTAATGCTTTTTTATTTATGTCTTATTGGTGATATGGTGCCTTATGGTTCTATCCTATTATTATTTAATATTGGTCAGTTTCATTAAATGGATTCCAAAAGTGTTTTAAAAATTAAATCATTGAGAGTGTATTGAAAAGGGTTGTTTTATAAAGAATGAAAATTTTAAAGAAGCATTTTCAAAGTGATCATTTTCATTCAAAGAAATAAAAGTGGGTTGAAGTTTATAAAATAGTAGGGGTGTGATGTCTTTTTTATATGTACTTATTAACAAAAAACTATTTTCAAGTTGTATTTCAGACTAGAATAAATTTAATTCCTTTTGAAAGGAACTTTACGAACTCCTTGGTGGAATACTCTTGGGATTACTTTCACTGACACCCTAAATACATTAATCAGTGTATATGACATGTTCCTGTCGTGGGGTGTGGAAAAAACAAATATTACCTAAGTTAAAATGCAGTAGAGTGGATTACCTAGGTTGTCTCCAGAGAGGAGTGCACAATAATTAAGCTGTCACCTTAAAATAGAAAGAAGTGAGGTTGTTTTTAAAAATTGTTTGATTTAGAAATACAAGAAAGAAACTAAATAAAGTAAAGTAATTAAGTAAAAGTTTTGAAACAAATTGACAAATGATGTGATCTAAATCAGTGATATGAAATGGTGATCAGGTTAGGGTCAGTTTTCCAATTGTAATTCTATCATTGTTCATTTTACCCAATTCTCCTCTGCTAAATCGTTAAGAGTGAGAATCCACAATCGTTTCTTCTCACTCCCTTGGTCAATTAAAAATGTGATAATAAACCTTAATAAAATCTTAGGTTGTTCTAATCTCCTTCCAATGTGTAATAGAGGTGTAGAAAATACCCCCAATTATCTTAGGCAATTCCCAATCGGGTCTTGTTTATCCCAAGTAATCAAGAACATTCACTACTCCTCACACACGTACCGGTGATCACCGAGTACTACACCACTAAATCCCGGTATATTCCATTGTTTATAAACCAGAACCTAGTGGAGGGAGATATTGATCATTGACCAAATATAAATGAACAACAGAATCTAAAATCAGATACAATCGTACATGATAATAAAAACTGTTATAAGAAATTGAAACAGATTCGCAGAAGAGAAAAGGGGATTTTAAAACATTAAGAGAAGGAACTCATGAAATACAACATGGAAAACCTCCCCTTCCCAAATCACATAGAAGTTTACCCCACCATGGTAAGGGTAATTGTGACTAAGGGGAAAGAATAATTCATTACAAAACTAACAAGAACAAAAGAGAGAAAACAAAGAACAGAAAATTTAGTGCTCCAGATTCTGTCCTCCAGAAATTTGCCTCTGTTCTGCCCACCATCCGGCCGAAAATCACTGATGTCCCTTATTATAGAATGTTGGAAATGAAGTTTTATATCGACCCTAAAAATTTGAGAGTCATTGGACAGGTGTAAAGAAAGATATGGCCGAATCAATGACCATTACTTTTCTGGCCTACAAACACTGTTTCACCCACTCCACTTGGACGCGCCAAAAGGATGCATTAATGAGATCAATAATTTATTAAATTTATTGTGAGCCTTCCTTTTGAAGTCCTCTGTCGACACCAGCTGGAATAAACTCATTCTAAGGTCGGCTTAAGGAGATATTGCATATTTAATGAAGTGGGGTCCATTCTGCCTTCCAAACTGATTTCTCCACTTGATTGAATTTTCTGCACCATTGGGTTTCGAATTGGGTCTTAGTCCAGAAGGAACATTTTAAGCCCACAAGGATAGGAATCCTAAAAAAAAGATTCACTTCAATTGGACCAATATTATAAAAGTTATGCCCAAAAAACAGAAGCTCTATAAAACTGAAAATTTTACAGAATTACCCCATTTTCACATTTAAGCCCAAAATACACTAAAAACACATAAATGATGAAAATAAACTCACATTGAATAATTGGGAGGGATTAAATAATTGAAAAACATATAAATAATAATGAAAATATTAACTCTATCAATTCCCCCACACTTATCACTTGGACTCCTGGACAAGTCAGAATCAAAATAAATTCAAAGTAAATTCAAAACACATATCCATGAGATCCACAAATTTGAAAACAAGAAACAAAATATATCATGCCTCATCAAACTCTATTATTTCATGTTCTTAATTTAGGATCATTCAATAAATTTACTCTTCATTTCTCCTCCCATGCACACAAAACACTTACCTAACTTTCATTATCTCTCATTACACAAATTTCAATTTTTTAGCAATGTCTTTCTCATCCAAACTCATAAAAGGCTCACCATAGGCTTGATAAATTCCTAAATATCCACCCGATGTGAGTTAAAGACATATGTTTATCATGAGGACTTGTTAAGGTTGTTCTGTGGCTTTAGTTTGGTAGGATTTATATGTGAAAATTCTGAGGCTGAATGAAGAGGGTTGGCTCTTTTTGAAGCAAAATTGCATTACTCTAATTTTCACAAAAGTATGGTCTTCTCTTCACTCCCCTTAGTAGAAAATAAACTCCTTATCCATGAAATATAAAGGAATGTTCCCATAGTTCATAATTTCAGCAGAAAACATTTCAATCTTCTCAAATATAATATTTCTTGAAATCTCCAGAAAAGGCACAACTTCCTTTTTTACATTAGAAGCTCCAGAAAGGCACAGCTTCTCTCATCATGAAAGCTCCAGAAAAGGAATAGCTTTCAGAAGAATGATTTTTTTTATAGAAATAACATCTCTTAAACATTTTTTTTTCACCCAAAGTATCCCCAAATAAGGTAGTACAATACAAGACATCTTCCCCCCACACTTATGTTCAAATAGATCATGCAATTTCACTTCAAGAGCAGGTTGGATAGGGAATATTGGCTTGTAATGTGGCTAAACTAACAGGATTTTCATGGCTTCTATGGGCTACAAGGATTAAATGTTCAAGGTAGGCCATTATGAAATGGATTATCATGAAAAGGGGGCTTTCAGACCAAAGAAATGCCTCAATCATTTAAAACACAAGTACCTCAAACCCTCAAGTTTTGACAGGAATAAATCAAATTCTGGTTAAATCAAGCATGATTTGGTTCTCTCAAGAAGTGAAGTGAATGTAAAGAATATGAAAATAATAGGTTTAGAAGCCTCACGGGAATGTGATTTCAAATATAAAGACAGTGATATGTGGCATGGGATTCAAAAAACAGAGTATTTTTCATGAAATTCCCAAATAATTGAACTTGAAACAATGTCATTTTCAGCATTCATTTAAGCTCAGTTTCAAGGAATAAATTATTTCACTCATGGAGATGGGTTTCAAAAATACCAATGATAATCATTTCAGCTCAAAATTTTCAAAAACACACAAAAATTGAAAAATAAACACACAAAATTTTAAACACTCACATGTTTTTTTTAAAAACAAATAGGAAAACAAACAACACATAAAAATCCTACACTACAAAGGTTCCCTCCCCCACACTTAAATGATGAAGTGTCCACAATGCATTAAAATGTATTTAACATGTAAGAATATTGGAAATTGAATCACAAAAATCATGAAAATATAAAGGAGAGGTACGACCTGATGGAGTTTATTGATAAACAGGTTGGAGGAGTGTGATCTTCTCCATTAGCTCTAATGGCATGGTCCCAAGGAATTTCTTCAATCTTTGCCCATTAACAGTGAATGGATCCTTCACTCCATCCTTCACAATCTGCACAGCACCAAAAGGATATACATGAGTAACTATAAATGGACCTTCCCACCTGGAACGAAGTTTACCTGGAATCAGCTTGAGTCTTGAATTGAATAACAACACTTTTTCTCCTGGATGGAAGTCCTTTGGTTGGATCAGTTTGTCATGAGCCACTCTTGTTCTCTCTTTGTAAATCCTGGAATTTTCAAATGCTTCCCTTATAATTTATTCCAGCTCTTGTAACTGCAATCTTCTCTCTTTCCCAGCACTTTCAAGATCCAAATTCATCTTCCTCACAGCTCAATATGCCTTGTGTTCCAATTCCATGGGTAGGTGACAACTTTTCCCATAAATCAGCCTATATGGACTCATTCCAATTGGAGTTTTGTAGGCTGTCATGTAAGCCCATAATGTGTCTTCTAACCTTTGGCTCCAATCCTTCCTATTTGGATTAACAGTCTTTTCCAAAATTCCTTTTATTTCCCTATTGGACACTTCAGCTTTCCCATTAGTCTGTGGATGATAGGGAGTTGATGTTTTATGATGCACCCCATACTTTTTCAACAAAGCCACCATTCTCCAATTAAAAAAGTGAGTCCCTTGATCACTAATGATGGCTCTAGGAACTCCAAACCTACAAAATATGTTAGCCCTGACAAAATCACAAACAACTTTAGCATCGTCAGTCCTGGTGGCTTTTGCTTCCACCCATTTGGAAACATAATCAACAGCAAGAAGAATATAAGAATTTCCAAATGACATTGGGAAAGGTCCCATAAAATCTATCCCCCAAACTTCAAATATTTCACAAAAATTAAGTGGCTTTTGGGGCATTTCTTGTCTCTTTGAAATATTTCCTGTAAACTGACATTTTTCACACCATTTACAAAATTCATGAGAATCTTTGAAAAGTGTTGGCCAATAAAGTCCAGATTCTAAAACCTTCCTCGCTGTCCTTTGAGGTCCAAAGTGGCCTCCACAAGATAATGTGTGACAAAACCTAAATACTGATTCAATTTCATTTTTAGGCAAACATATTCTGATCATTTGGTCATTGCAAATCTTCCAAAGAAATGGATCATCCCAGATGTAATATTTAGATTCAGATTTCAATTTGTGAATTTGGTGAGAATTTAAATGATATGGGACCTGAGATGTTACCAGATAATTGACCATGTTAGCATACCAAGGTACTTCTCCTTCAATCAAGTACAACTGCTCTCCTGGAAGGCGATCACTTAGTGGTTCAGTGTCTCGAATCTCAACTTCAGCGGTGTTGGGTAGTATACTTAAGTGATCAGCCACTTGGTTCTCAGATCCCTTATTATCTTTGATTTCTATGTTGAACTCCTGTAGTAGTAGTATCCATATCACTAGACTTGGTTTTGCTTCAGCCTTCTTCATCAAGTACCTAAGAGCTGCATGATCAGAAAACACAATGACTTTAGTTCCAAGCAGATACGATCTAAATCTTTCTAAAGCAAAAACAACTGCTAAAAACTCTTTTTCTGTTGTTGTGTAGTTGAATTGGGCTGCATCTAAGGTTTTCGAGGCATATGCAATGACTTGTGGCCTGCCCTCAATTCGCTGAGAAAGGACAGCTCCAACTGCTTGGTTTGAAGCATCACAAAGTAGCTCAAATGGTTCTTCCCAATTTGGTGGCTGCATCACTGGTGGTGTAATCAATTTCTTCTTCAACTCATAAAATGCTTCCCTACATGAACCGTTGAAATCAAAATCAGCATCTTTCAAAAGTAATCTAGAGAGAGGGAGAGAAATCTTACTGAAATCTTTTATAAACCTCCTGTAGAATCCTGCATGTCCTAAAAATGATCTAACATGTTTCACACAAGTTGGGTAAGGCAAAGAATTTATCACTTCAATTTTTGATTTATCAACCTCAATGCCTTTATGTGAAATGACATGCCCAAGGACAATTCCTCTCTCAACCATAAAATGACACTTTTCAAAATTCAAAACAAGGTTCTTTTCAATGCATGTTTTCAAAACTTTTTCCAGATTTTTCAAACAATGGTCAAACGAATTTCCAAAAACTGTGAAGTCATCCAAGAAAACCTCCAAGCAATCTTCAATGTGATCAGAAAATATACTTACCATACACCTCTGAAATGTACCTGGAGCATTACACAATCCAAATGGCATTCTTTTGTATGAAAAAGTACCTAAAGGACAAGTAAAGGTAGTCTTCTCTTGATCCTCGGGGGCAATGGGTACCTGAAAATAACCTAAAAATCCATCCAAAAAGCAATAATGAGTTCTCCCTGCCAATCTCTCTAACATCTGGTCAATAAACGGGATAGGGAAATGATCTTTTCGAGTGACCTGATTCAGCTTCCTAAAATCGATGCATACTCTCCAGCTATTCTGAATTCTCACAGGGACTAATTCATTCTTTTCATTCCTCACAATGGTTATGCCAGTTTTCTTTGGGAATACATGGATGGGGCTAACCCATTGTGAATCTGATATGGGATAAATGATCCCGGCTTCTAATAACTTCTCAATCTCTTTTTTCATAACCTCCATCAGGGTAGGGTTCAGCCTCCTTTGGGGTTGTCTGACAGGTTTGGAATCTCCCTCAAGAAAAATTCTATGTGAGCAAATGTTTGGGTTTATTCCTGGGATATCACCTAAGCTCCACCCTATTGCTTGGACATTCTCTCTCAAAATCTCAATCAATGATTTTTCTTGAGTTTTAGATAGATTATTAGCAATTATTACTGGTAATTTCTCCCCCTCCATAAGGTAAACATATTTTAAATCAGTGGGGAGTGGTTTTAATTATAGATCAGGAGGATGCTCAAGAGATGAAACTAAATTGAGGTTCTCCACTTCCAATGGTTTGACATCCTGTACACAAGAAATCATATCATTTTCATCATCATTTAACAAATTATCAAAGAAATCAGATTTTACCTCTTCTTCCAACAGGAAATCAGAACCTCCAAGAGTTTGGGAATCCATATGTTCAGTGATATCTTTAATGGAAAAATTCTCTCCTAATGATAAAAATTCATGAAACATACCTAATTCTTCAATTGGTTCTATGTCATCTTCATGGGAGAGTGCGAAGAGTGAATGATCATCTGATGGGTGCCTCATGGATTCAAAAATATTGAAGTGGACGGTGCTTTCTCCAAACTCCATGGTAAGTGTCCCTTCATGGACATTGATGATGGTTTTGGCCGTCTTTAAGAATGGTCTCCCCAAAATGATGGGTGAGTGTGATGGGATCCTATCATCTTCCATATTCAACACATAAAAGTCAGCAGGGAATAAAAGATCTTTGACTTTTACCAGGACATCCTCCAGAACTCCTGCTGGGAAAACTGGGGATCTATTTGCAAGCTGGACCACCACTCTTGTGGGCTTCAAGTCTCCCATCTGCAAAGAAGTATATACTGAGTGAGGCAATACATTAATTGATGCACCTAAATCGCACAAAGCATTAAAGAAATTTAATGAACCAATGGTGCATGGAATAGAAAACATCCCTGGATCTTGACATTTGAT
The DNA here is from genome assembly GCA_963277665.1 of Viscum album. NCBI lineage: Eukaryota > Viridiplantae > Streptophyta > Magnoliopsida > Santalales > Viscaceae > Viscum > Viscum album. Next base: position 1,388,040,861 of record OY728123.1, read on the forward strand.
TGGCAATTGTGGTGTGATAAGGGCTGAGACGCTTCTTCCCAAATTGATCCTCTCATTCCCTTGAAGTCTCCTTTTCTTGGTGCAAAGATCCTTCAAAAACTTAGCATACTTTGGAATTTGTTTGAGTTCTTCAAGAAGTGGTATGTTGATTTCCACTTTCTGAAAGGTGTCCAGAATTTCTTTTTTGCAGTGCTTCTTCTTGTAACCTCTTTGATTCAATCATCCTTGATGGAAATGGTGGTGGTATATCTTTCTTCTCCCTTTGTTTCCTTTGAAATGGTGTTTCTTGTTTTTTCCTTCTTGTCCTATCATTATCATCCTCCTCTTTCTTATCTTCTTCCCGATGCATTTTTATAGAATTTTCATCATTTCTAACTTCATTCTCACCCATATTAGTTTTTCTTGTTTCAGGTTCAATGGTGGATGGTGGTTGGAGTTATTTTCCACTTCTTTTAGTTATAATACTAACATTCTCTTTTGGGTTTGGGATTGTTTGGGAAGGGTGTTTACCTGGATTTTTGGTCAGAAAGTCCATGAGACTCTCAAACTTATTGAACAATTCGTTAAAAATGTCTTTCAGTCCTTCAAACTCAAATTTTTGTTGGTTTTGAATTGGAGGTTGGGCACTAGTGGATGGTTGCTCATAGGTTCTTTGGATATTGGTTGGTTTTTGGTATGAAGGATGATTATAAGACTGCTTTTTTTGAAATGATGGAGGGTTCTGGAATTGATTCTGGAATGGGGGTTGGTTTTGAAACTGATTTTGGTACGGGGGCCTAGCTTGATTCTGTTGATTTCCAAATCCATATTGGACTTGGTTAGGCTCTCTCCATCCTTGATTTTGCTGGAACTGCCTTGGTTGAAAGGTTGTTGCACATGTTTCCATTCCCTGTATTTCAGAACATTGGTCAGTAAAATGATCAGGTGATGAGCATAAACCACATACCTTAGCTGGCGCTTGTTGGTCACTAACTTGCTTCAAGGCCATCTGTCTCACCAAACTAGTAAGCTCTTCAATCTTAGTTTCTAATAAGGGTGATGGATGAGAAGTGCGTACCTCATGAATACCTCTTGTTCCAATACCTCTTGTTACAAATTGCTGCGAGTTTTGGGAAATCTTCTCAATCAAGCCCTTGGCTTCTTCTGGTGACTTGTCAATCAAGGAACCTCCAGATGATGGATCAAGAAGGTTTCTGTCATTGTCCAGTAGTCCTTGATAGAAGAAGATAAGAAAGTGGTGTTCCTCAATGGCTTGATGTGGACAACTGGCACATAGCTTCTTAAATCTATCCCATTACTCGTAAAGAGTTTCTCCAGATGATTGTCGTATGGAATAGATTTCCTTATGAATGGTTGTGCTTCTAGAGGTGGGGAAGAATCTTTGCATAAAACATCTTACCAAGTAATTCCAGTCATGTACGTCTCCTGGTTGTAGGCCGTACAACCATTCTTTAGCAGCTCCATCCAAGGAAAATGGAAATGTCTTCCACTTAACCTGATCCTCAGTAATTCCACGGGGTCTGAAAGTTGAGCACACATGTGTGAACTCTTTAATGTGTTTGTTTGGATCTTCACCTGCCAAACCATGAAACTTTAGAAGCAAAGGAATCATATTATGTTTCATTTCAAAATCATTTTGTAACATTGGCATGGAAAGTTGATTGTTTTGATTAAGGAATTGTGGTGCACAGAGGTCTCTAAGTGTTTGGTTTTGATTTTCAGCCATGATGACAGGCTCAGAGTGAACACTTGAAGTTTCACTTGAGTCTGTAAGGGGAACTTCCTCAAATTCAGATTCCAAATTAATGTTTCTAAGTCTATTCAACAAGGTTCTTTCAATTTCAGGATCTATGGGTAAAGGTTCAGTTTTTGAGGTTCGATTCATGCAATTTTGAAGAGAAAAGATGAAAAGAGAGAAAAGAAAAGAAAAGAAATGTTGACACTACCTCCCCGGCAACAGCGCCAAGTTTTGACACGTGCCTATCGTGGGGTGTGGAAAAAACAAATATTACCTAAGTTAAAATGCAGTAGAGTGGATTACCTAGGTTGTCTCCAGAGAGGAGTGCACAACAATTAAGTTGTCACCTTAAAATAGAAAGAAGTGAGGTTGTTTTTAGAAATTGTTTGATTTAGAAAATACAAGAAAGAAACTAAATAAAGTAAAGTAATTAAGTAAAAGTTTTGAAAAAAATTGACAAATGATGTGATCTAAATCAGTGATATGAAATGGTGATCAGGTTAGGGTCAGTTTTCCAATTGTAATTCTATCATTGTTCATTTTACCCAATTCTCCTCTGCTAAATCGTTAAGAGTGAGAATCCACAATCATTTCTTCTCACTCCCTTGGTCAATTAAAAATGTGAGAATAAACCTTAATAAAATCTTAGGTTGGTCTAATCTCCTTCCAATGTGTAATAGAGGTGTAGAAAATACCCCCAATTATCTTAGGCAATTCCCAATCGAGTCTTGTTTATCCCAAGTAATCAAGAACATTCACTACTCCTCACACACGTACCGGTGATCACCGAGTACTACACCACTAAATCCCGGTATATTCCATTGTTTATAAACCAGAACCTAGTGGAGGGAGATATTGATCATTGACCAAATATAAATGAACAACAGAATCTAAAATCAGATACAATCGTACATGATAATAAAAACTGTTATAAGAAATTGAAACAGATTCGCAGAAGAGAAAAGGTGATTTTAAAACATTAATAGAAGGAACTCATGAAATACAACATAGAAAACCTTCCCTTCCCCAATCACACAGAAGTTTACCCCACCATGGTAAGGTTAATTGTGACTAAGGGGAAAGAATAATTCATTAAAAAACTAAGAAGAACAAAAGAGAGAAAACAAAGAACAGAAAATTTAGTGCTCCAGATTCTATCCTCCAGAACTTTTCCTCTTTTATGCCCACCATACGGCAGAAACTCACTGAGGTCCCTTCTTATAGAATGTTGAAAATAAAGTTTTCTATAGACCCTCAAAATTTGAGAGTCGTTGGACAGGTGTAAAGAAATCTATGGCCGAATCAATGACCATTACTTTTCTGGCCTCCAAACACTGTTTCACCCACTCCACTTCGACGCACCAAAAGGATGCATTAATGAGCTCAATAATTTATTAAATTTATTGTGAGACGTCCTTTTGAAGTCCTATGTCGACACCAGCTAGAATCAACTCATTCTAAGGTCGGAGTAAGGAGATATTGCATATTTAATGAAGTGGGGTCCATTCTGCCTTCCAAACTGATTTCTCTACTTAATTGAATTTTATGCACCATTGGGTTTCGAATTGGGTCTTGGTCCAGAAGGAAAATTTTAATCCCACAAGGATAGGAATCCTAAAAAAAAGATTCACTTCAATTGGACCAATATTATAAAAGTTATGCCCGAAAAACAGAAGCTCTATAAAACTGAAAATTTTACAGAATTACCCCATTTTCACATTTAAGCCCAAAATACACTAAAAACACATAAATGATGCAAATAAACTCACATTGAATAATTGGGAGGGATTAAATCATTGAAAAACATATAAATAATAATGAAAATATTAACTCTATCAGTATAAAACTCTTATATTTTCCTTTTAGATTCCTTGTATTCATTCTAGATTTTTGTTGGTATTTATCAGGTTTGATTGGTTTGTGATTTGGAGAGGGACTGAGGGGTCACCTAGAGATGGTTAGTGGTGGCTTATCATTGGTTATTATTTTGGGATGCCTATGTATCGGCATGGATGGCTTAGATCATGTTTAGTATATTTATTTATGTGATGTTTTTTATTTATTATTTTTACGTCTCAAAATCCATTATTTATTTATTTTGTGTTCTCTATTTTATTATTTTATTATTATCAATTTGTGTGCATATATGCATAGGCATCTGATTTACGGACAATCCATTCTGGATTTTCATATGGAATCTGTGATTAGATTATTTATTTTTTGAGGGTAAAATCATTCCCACTTGGTTATTTTTGATACCCTGGCACTATTTTTCAGCCCAAGGTGATCGGGAACATGCCACATGCCTTTCCATAGACTAGTTTGGGTGCCCAATTCAAGGGTGACCCAGGTTGGTTCATGACACCAAAGCTCAAAATCCCTTTAATATATTTAATAACTATTTTAGAATCCATAATATGTGATTCCTTTATATCGTTCTACTATAGAGAACACACACTAACATTGTAGAAAATATCCAATATAAATGTAGTGAGGTATAGCAAGATCCCAATTAGTTTAATGAAATGTCTTTCATTAACCCTCTCACCTTCAATATCCTTGGACAATTTCATCCCCACTTGAATAGGTGTACACATTGGTATTGACTCCTCTAACTCAAAATTATTTAACAATTATTTGGAATAATTCTCTTGGGATAGAAAAATAAAATTTTCTTTTTTTCATCACATGTAAACCTAAGAAGTATCTTAGATAACCTTGTATGAATATCTCAAACTATTACTTTATTTTCTTTGAAAATTATTTTCAAACACTTTCTTGATCCTATAAAAAATGATATCCTCAAAATATAAAATTAAAATAAGTGTAACTAACTACATATCCTTGATATAAAGTTTGTTATCCACTTTTCTATTGATAAATTTTAGGTTTTTTAAATAGTTCTCCAGCCTTGAATACTAGTACCTTACAAACTATTTTAACCAATATAAATACCTCTTCATTTTTCACACTTTCATTCCATCAACAGCAAGAAAAAAACCTCCAAGATTCTCAATATAAACCACTTCTTTAAGCTCACAATTTAATAAAGAAGATTTAACATTCATTTGATGAATTTTATGCTACTTATGAGCTATAACTATTAGGAACATTTTTATATCCTCTAACCTTTAAACTAGAGTAAATTTATATATAAAATCAACACATTCAACTTGAGAGTATCCTTTCCAAATAAGTTCATCCCTGCTATTTTTTACTTCTCCTTTATCATTCATTTTATTTCTAAATAGCCACTTGTTCCTAATAACACTTTTGTAATTTTTTCTGGGAACAAGGTCTCAAGTACCATTTTTCTCAATTTGGTCCATCTCCTTATTCATGGCCCATATTAATTCCATATTCTTCATAGATTCAGTAACTGATTATGGTTCTATTTGAGATATTTGATATGTTTAGTTGTCACATATCAATCTTATTCTAGTTTGGATAGCTTAACTTTGAATTCCAATGATATTTTATACTTTCATATTTATTTTCATCATTTTATTCTTATATTTTTCATTCTTTTCATCCTAGTCCTCATTATTGGTCAGATTTGATATTCACTGTATGTGGTTTGGGTTTATCTTGCATAATATAATAATTTTTCCAAACATATTCTCATTTTATTTACTAGTTTTCTCAAAATCCACTACACCTGGATAATTATATTTATTTTTAATAATTTTAACATCATTTGTCACAAACCAACCAGGGTCGACCCTGAACCGGTCACCTGAGATGGTCCACGACATGGCCTGAAGGGTGTTCTTGATCCCCACGGGCTGGATACCAGTGCCAGGCATCAAAATTTTAATCATTGGGAACGATTTGGCCCATGAACAAGACAAATAAACAATCAAACGGATAAATATAAATAGTCGATAAACATAATGCTAGCAGCGGAAAGAAAATAAAACTGAACATACCTCCACGTGACCTTTTAGGTCACCTCACGACCAAAGGACAACTTTTCTCCAATAACGAGAAACTCATCCAAGAAAACCTGAGCAAGGAAACCTGCTACTGAAATGATAAATATGGGTGTGAACATTAAAGATTATTAGTAGGGTTTCCAAGATAAACTACATAATCCAACGTCCCCTTTCCCAAAACAATCCATTAATGAAAGTTTAAAATACAATGATAAAAGTAGGGCTTTCACATTTGAAAATAAACAACATGTTTTTCCCATTTAAAAACCCAACACACACTACATACCATTTTCCAAAATCATTTGTCATTTTATAAATAAAATCCAAAATAGAATATACCAATGTTGTGCTAGAGTAAAACAAGTAAGAGTGAAAGCTGAAAATAAACTAGCACACACAAAGTAAACAAGACCAGTGCACGGAAAGCAAACAAGCAATGAAAATAATCCAGTAACCATGGGTGATCCTAAACATCCCTAGAATACCCCTGGACGTACTCATTTTCGGAACCACCTACCGGTGTATGGTGAAGCTCCTAAGTATATAACCAATTGGAAACCCTAACTGACCAATCCAGTGGCAAAGCCCACCTGGCCTAACAACAAATCCAGGGGTACCAACCTGTCTAATCAGGGTTGGTCAGCAACCATCACTCGATCTTTAAAAGACTCCCAAGAACCCATGGTGGTTACAATAATACTGTGTAAGTAGGAAGGCCCTTGCATGCATGACTCATCTCACCGCACTTGCCTTCCCCAAACACAGACGCTTCCTATGCATTCACCCACAAAGGGTTACCCGAGACAAGAGTACCCCCAGATACACATTCAATCATTTCACATTAATAAAGTGCCAACCGGGCTGTCACACCATACAGTCATCAAAACATTTAGAACATTTTACGAAATAATAGAGTTGTTAAACGGGTATCATAATACCATCCTTTCAAGAGATCAACACAAAGATTGCACTAAAGCTGAAAGTGTCAATAGGGACTTTAACTTTTCATGACCAAAAACATTACCGAAAACATTACAAAAATACAACTTTTATATTTTCAAATCCAAACAGGCACACCCTTGAGATGACACTTCAAACGTTTCACAAAAGCCACACAAAAGACCAAATCTTACTTAGGAAACAAAAAAACCATTTAGAAAACCAAGGTTTTAAGGAAACACTAGTTTAAAGGTGTCATTGTCACTTGAAGGCACATCCATGGGTTCACCGAGTGCACCCATAGATGTGCCAATATTCAATGCCACACCTAAATTTCAAGAAAACAACTAACACTATTTCCACAAAACTACCACTTACTTTATTTGTAAAGAACACACACCACCACATTAAAAACCAAAGATCCCACTTTTAATTTAAACACCTTAACATAATTAGCATGTTATACCAATACCAAAATTATAAACCAAACCAAGTTTACAAATAACCAAAGTTGACACACAACATAATCAAATAATTGTAGACTCGAACCAGAAATTGACTCAAAACATGATTTTGACTAATTCTAAAAATTTAAAAACACTATAGCAGGAAAATTATGGATATATCAAAGCTAAAAATCACATAAAATAAAATTATTGAAACACCCAAGAATCAATTATATTGCGGAAAGAAAAACCATGGAATTACCTACCTCAAACCAAGAGCGGACGCGATGGAACTTCAACTGAAGGGAAAGAGAAACGTCGTGGACCAATTGCACACCCTAAACGATGAGAAAAACGTACGAAATACCAACACCAAAAATAAGGGTTTCAATAAATTAAAGAAAAAATCCAAACTAAGGAAGAAATATACCAAGGGTGGTATTATAGGACGAAATTAAGTAGCGGGTCATTGGGATCGGGTTTGTTAAAGAAGATCACAGAGGGGTCGGCTGGCCAGAAGTGCAGTGAGTGGAGGCAGTTGGCCAGAAACCAGATTGGCGGGCCGTGGGTGGCAGGAGTAGTGGCCCGCAGGTGGTCAGAGCGCGAGCAGGAGGGGGTTAGGCATGGCATCCTGCTGGAGCTGGGGAATCCAGAGCGCAGCGGGGCGAGGTGGAGGGCCGCTAGGGTCGGAGTGGTCGGAGACGGCCGGATCCAACGAGGGTGAGGGCAGGGGGGTGTCGAAGTCAGGCGTGTGTAGAGAGACGAGGCAACGGTGGCCGCTAAGGCTAGTTGGCAGGTCGAGAGCGCAGGTTGTGGACGGTACACAGGGGAGGAGCTGGAATGATGACAGGCAGGGTGAGTTGGAAGGCAGGCCGGAGGCGCGGCGGGGAGAAGGTTGGGGGGGCTCGCGCGGTGAAGAACGTGGGAAACGGGGGGGGAGGGTAGCGAATAGAGTTTTGATTTTTTTTCATTTTATAATAATAATAATGATAACAATAATAATAATAATAATAATATCAATAATTATAAAATCATAAATAAAAATAACAAAATAACCACAATAAAGATAATAATAATAAAAATTAATACTAATAAAATAAAAATAATAATAATTATTATTATAACAATAATATTATTATTATTTATATTTATATTAATATTAATATTAATATTAATAACAATTTATTACTACTTATATTAGAAACAATTTTTTTAAATAAAAAAATATATTCTTGACAAATCTTAATAATATCAATATTATTATTCACACAATAATAACATTATTATTACATTTTAAATATTTAACTCACCTTACTCACATAAAAATTTATTTATTTTAACCGTTGGATAGTTTCATGGCCATCTGGGCCGACCGTGTGGCTACCGCCCACTGTGCGGTGACCGCACACAAGTTCGAAACCCACAAAAAATATCAAACGACAAAAATTTAAGTCGGTACCTGGCCTGGACCTTGGCGTGAGATCCTGAAGCTAAGAATTATTAAAATAAAAATTAATTTAATAAGGTGGGTGTGAAATAATAAAAATAACCATTTTTCAAATTATTTTATTCCATAAAATTTATATATATCTATCAGAGAGTTATCACATAAAGATACCTTCCTCATCATTTGTATCGGATTTCCTTAGATTTTTTTCTTTGATTTTGATGATACAAGGGATTCCAAATACTTTGAAATAACTCAATGGTGGATTTTTTTATACAAAATTTCATATTAATCTAGTTAGAAAAATTCCTTAGTAAACATCAATTTTATATGTGTACATATGTACACATAGCCTCTCTCCGTAAAAACTTTAATCTTTCAAAATCAGACAGCATTTTTCTACCCATTTCATCTATGATTATGTTCATCCTTTCAGAAACCCCATCATATTAAGGTGTGTAGGGGTAATATAGTGATGATTAATTCTATATTTAGTAAGATAAAAGTAAAATACATTTATAGTAAATTGCCTACCATTTTTAGTCTTTGGCTTCTTGATGTGAACATCAAGTTCTCTTTTAACCTTTCTTATAAAAAATTTAAAAACATCCATCACTTTTGAATTGTGATTTTTTAATTTCGATCATGTTATTATTATTTAATAATAAATAAATATGATGATATATAGATCAACTATAATTTATTTGTGTCTCATCAATCAATATAAATCTCAGTGGACTGACTTAAGAGACCTGATAGATTGTATATCTACCCTTTTGTGCTTACCTTGGACTATTTTCCCCTTTTGAAAATATATTAAATCATATATATATCTCTACTGAGATGGGTTAGATCTCTTACAACATTATCTTTTGAAACTCAATTTATATTATTTTAGATAAGGTGTACAAGTCTTTTATGTTAGAGATTATTTTATTCTTTTTCATAGAGATAGAAAGAATTTCTTGGATCTCAAATCTAAGAAAAAATCCCACTAGTTCTTTATGATTTTTTAATGATTATTTTATATTTTATTCTTTTAATGAGACAATTATCCATTTTTAATATCACCTCATTACCATTATCACATATTTGACCCATAGTGACCAAATTATGCTTGATTCCATTAACAAAAAAGACTTCCTCTGACTTAAACCTATGATGTTAAATTTAAATCGAGCATGTTCCTATGATCATAAAGGATATTTGATTACCAAATGTCATATAAGAACCACCACGATGTTTTATGTTCTTTGGGGACTTGGTATCACTATTCAGGTGTGATGATCAACCACTTTCAAGTATCTATGGCTTGCTCCTCTTACTATCCTTGTGAGATACCTATAAAATCATTGACTTATCTATTTTTTTTATTTTGTATCTTATTTTAATTTATTAAATATTTTTTGACTAATTAGAAAGTTTATACAATCCTATATATAGTTCCTTTACTAGTAAAATATTCCATGGATCTCCTCAAGACATTCAAAAATATTCTGAGTATGTACCAAGGATTCACTTTTTAATCTTGTCTAATTATTCATAGATTGGTTTCTCATACTTTTAGAGTATCACCCCATTAATTATGGTCTTATTTGGTACCATTATAGAGGCACATTATGATAAAAACATAATATTTATATCCAAAAAAATATAGAACCATCAATATCATCCAAAATATATTTTTCTAAGAAATTGTTGAGTCTGTTTTAGAAAATATATTTGTTGTTTTAGAGAAATTATAGTCTTATTTTTCTTAGGTTTTGAAGAACCTATTTTACTCGGAATATTATAAAATTACCATTATTTATACATATTATTCTAATATTTTTTCTCAACCTAATTTTTTCAATATATATCTTTAGGATCTACACTGTTAGCTAAAATAGATTTGATATTTTCATAAATTATAGGTGCATGTTTAACCCGAATTGAATTAAAAGATCTTTTAATGCTTTATGATGACTCACTCTTTATCTCTAAAACATTATTATAATATTCCTTTATATTCCTAAGGTATTTTTATTCCTTATTATTCCTATATTTTTTTATGTTAAGTTCTTCATCCTTTGCAGATACTTTCATTTCAAGTTCCTTCATTATTCTGTTATGTTCAATAATTTTTACCTTAAAGATATTGATCTCCTCAATAAGGTAATTTTCTTCAGTGTAAAACTAATATCCACCTTTATTAAATTTTTTAAATTCCTTATTTAGTTATTTTACTTCATTATTTAGTTGATTATTTCTCTCAAGGAACACCTTAAGTTCAGATCTTAACATGTGCTCCATATAAGTCTATTCTCTACCTCCATCTTAACTACATGATATTTCTTATTTTCTTTCAAAATGTTCCAAAAAATTAGTGTTTATTATCACATAATATTCCTTATAAACAATTTTATTGGAATAAAAATTTTATTATCCTTTAAATAATATGCTTCTATTCTTTCTTCTTTATAATCTCATTCTAACTTCATCAAATTTATTATACTCTTGCATGATCTACCTCTAGACCTTCTTAAAGGATTCTTATCATATTCTTCCTCATAATACTCCATGTTATTCTTTCTCCTTGTAAAATCTTCCATGAAGTTTCCAATTCCCCCACACTTAAAGTCTTGATGGGTAGTTTTCTCTTTTATTTACCTTGATCGGTTAATTTTTTTAGAGATATAGGCTATAACTCTTTTGTGACTCTCATAAATATATGCATATTCATTTGAATCACCAGAGGATTTGACTTCCTTCTCCTTTATCTTTAACTTTTTCATTTCCTTTAATTTGATCTTCTTTTTAGCATTATTCATAAAAACTATAGATTTTCTTATTTTATAATTTAGAATGATATTTTGTATCTCATCTTTGGAAATATATTCTTAATCTTCTATGGATGAAACCAATGGATTGAATTAGTCTAGAAAATTTCTCATTGATTTTTTTACAACTTTATAATATTTTTGCGTGTCACAAAAACCTCAGATATGACTAACTATTTCATTTACTATAGTGAAATAGTCATCAATAGAACCATCTTCATCGATTCTGATATATTCAAATTTAGCTTCTAAATTTTAAATTTGGATTCTTTGAACTTGATGTTCCCTTAATACACGTTTTTAAGATTGTGCATCATTTATTTAGCTATCGGTATTCCCATAACTTGGGTGTACACTTTTTTTGATAGAGATGATAGTATAGAATTTCTATATATTCTATATACCTATTCATTTATCTTATCAGAAAATTTTGTAGGAGAATATCTTACAAGAGTTGGAAATACCATAGTGTCGCATCACCCACCTCCAATTATGATGATAGAAGATAAAATAACGTAGGGTTCTCCCCAAATGATAGCTCATTTCATCAAAAAAGGTAACCCTTATGATGTTTGATAAATATATATTCACTTATGAATGAGTAGGATCTCAGGGGAATCTAGTTGGCTCAGATACCACTTAAAGAGCCCAGATCATTAAGGGGGCACTAAGAGGGGGTGAATAAATGGTACCATTTTTTATTTTTATAAATTATTATTTTTAATTAAACCTCTATGAGTAATTAAATTTTCAATCCACTCTACAGATTTTTTCCCTCACCCATAGATAGAAGTAATAAACACAAACAAAACATAGGAAATTTTTAAAAGGTCGGACCTTAGTGTGAGATCCTACTCATTAGCATGTCCAACCTTTTTTGAGACATGTATTTTATTATCACTATTTATTTTTAGTGATTATAATGTAATACAAGTCATATAAATTTTTTGATCAGGTATCGTCCACATCTCAAGAGGTCATGTATCATCCACTTCCCAAATATATATTATGTTATTTAGACTGGAATCACCAGTTATTAAAACAATTCCTCCCCACTCTTGAACATGAATCAAATCTTATATCCTCTACTAGCTACCTCAGCACACACAAAAAATAGATTTTCTCTCATGATGCCTTTGACTGTTAGAATTCTAACAATATGGTAGCAAGAAGGTCAACTTTATCCCTTATCATTCAGGATAATCTTTTCATGCTTGAGAGCATACATGTATAACATAATATCCTTCCCTCTTAGAAGTAAGTTCCTAGGTCAATAGAAATTAATTCTTTCTACCTTGACCTCTTCATAAATTAAGAATACAAAATAGTTAAATATTATTCTTCTTCTCTCTCTCTTCAATACAAATGAATCTTCAATGCTATAGGGTATCGGCTTTTTGTAATCTCAATTCTCAAACCTATTATCCCTCATAATTTTTTATTTTTATATTCACAAGAATATCATGAATATAATTTCTATATTTTTAAAATGTAAATCTTTTATAATTCTACATATAATGATTTCTAACACATTTAAAATCAGTAAATAGAATCCAAATCATAAATCCTTATTCAAAACCATTTAATCTCAATCAAGAGTATTCATTTTAGTCTTTAAAAATATTAGGATATTTTCATCCTTCATAATATCTATAAATATCATGGATTTTTAAATCCTTACATGTTGGGATGTGTGTTTCATGGAAAAATATTCATAGCATAGAAATATAGCTCACGACACACCAATATTTTATCTCACAAAATAGCATTAGTTGATTCTCTATACTCAACTTGAATCGCATCCCATTTTATTTTTTGTGATTTTTAAAAAAATTATGAATATATTTGGAATTTATTTATTTTAATACTTTCTTTAGAACTATTAATTATAAATAATCTCATTTTTTAAGCTGTAGAATTCTTAAAATTTTAATATACATCTCATTTCATAAGACATTACACCTCTATACCTTATCCAATTTTTTCAAGTCGCGACAAATACTTCAAAAGACTTACAAAGTCTTAAATTTTCCCTATGAATCCATGCCTTTTCCATGTTTTATCCTTCATATATATTATCATGTGACTTTAAAATTCTCTTGGGATCTCATTAAATTCTTACAAAGTAGTATATAAAGTCTTATGGGGTCCTAAGAAAAGTAGTATTCTATCCAAAATAAGTCTTACATGAAACAAAAATTGTCTTACATAGTATTTATAAAGTATTACATGCTGAATTAAAGTCTTATAACTTTTCTTAAAGTCATATGGGAGTGTCTAAAGTCTTAAAAATTGATCAAATACTTAAAAATTACTTTAAAAGTATTATAAAGTAAGGCATAGACAAAATTTATAGGCCTTAGAAGAAAAGTAATATAAGATTTCTAAGAATTATTATGTGGTCTTAAGGAATTATCTATTTTCTTAGTTCAAATATATAATTTCTATAATTTATCAAATAATCACATAACCTTCCAAGACCACTCCCAATAATCTCCAAACATTCTTCTTAGACTCTAAAAAATGGTTGACCACAAATAAAAGTCCTTGAAAAATTATATAGGTAACTTCATCAACTCTTTTAGAATATAAAGTAAACTTTTCTTAAATTAATTCAAAATGTTGGAACATTTCCATAAATGATAATAAAATAAACTCCTTGACAAGAAAAATCCTTATATAAAACTTCCAATCTATCCAAGTAATTGACATACCCAATCATATTTAGTTTATGAGTAGAGACTAAAATTTCATAGGTTATTCTTCATCTAATGACTTTGAAACCCAAATTGAATCAAGTTATTCTCCCATAAGAATCAAAATTCATATGTTAAACAACTTTAGTAGTTAGTTAATTAGGAATATTTTTTATAACACATAGTATTTTTTATTTTTAATAATTTTTCTTAAGTTACTAGTCTTATAAGATGCTTAAAATAAGAATCTTCTTTCTATAAATTGATTTCAAATTAAATTTTGATAATGATGATGCTATTATCTAAAAAAAATATCTTATCCGATGAGTATAATTTTTTATGTTAATTTAATAAGGAATTTTATTAAATGTTCTCCCTTTAAAATGATGAACCATTTATAATCACATCATATCCATTTGTGCGACAGGATCCATATTTCATCGTGACTTATATTGGGAATCACATAAATAATCAATAAAAAATGAAGGCCTTTAGGACATTGAAGGATATATTGTAGATAAATATTATCAATCATGTCATATATGACTCTTGGATAGATGATTGGATAAATATTTTTTAAAATCCATCATGTGGATTCACTCAACTCTATTCCTTTTGTATCTTAAATTTAGGGTTTACTGAATAAGAATACCCCCAAAGAAAGCACTGAGAAAAAGGCATCTGGCCATTTGGGTCACCTCATTACTTTATTTCCTTACATAATATAATCTAATGGAACCCATATTTATCATGAAACTACATAGTTGGATGATCAAGGTCTTGAAAACTTCCACTTTTGAATGAATATAACACTTAGTATTTTGAAGGGGATTTATTCTCACTATCTTATCACATGTATTTATTTTATATATTCATGATTATAATTATTAGTTTGGAATCTTATTCATTTCACCAAATCAATATATTCAAACCATATTTATGTTCAAATCTTTACATAGTTTGCAATTTTTATTTTCAACCCAAATCAAAGTCAACTATATCTATACATATCCAAATTCCTCCTATGAATAGGGTTTATAAAACCCTTTCATGTAAAGGTTAATAATTATATGAAATCAACAATACTCATATGAGTAATCCTGGAGCCACAAATAGTCAACCCTCACTTTTATAGACAATACACGAGCCTCCTAGCCAGTGAGTTATCCAACTCAAAGTTCCTCTTACAAGAGATACTTTAATCATGTTAAATCTTAATTACATTATAAATCTTACAACTAATATGGATAAATCATAATTAAATACATAATTTAATGAAATATATCAATATAAGTTGATGTCAAGGTAAAATAAAACTAAATCCATTATCATACCTAACATGTAACTCCTTATATGAGTGTATGAAAATTTATATAATCATTTTAAAAAATTTAAACTAATGTATAAAAATAAAAATTCACAATTTAACAATTATATTCATGAATAAAATATGGGAATACATTATAAATAAATTCAAAATTCTTATATTTAACGTTAGATAAACATTTATAAACAATTCAGAAATAAAAAATTATAAACTCTATCATTTTAGCAAACCAGATGGATATTCAATAATTTTTAATATAGATACTTTATATTCATTCCTTAATATGAACTCCTTCATATCATTCATTGTGTTGAATTTACTTTAAATATTTGATATTTCATGAAATTTAAACATTTTATATTTCAATTCTATTATATAAACATTTTACATAGTCTAAATATCAAATATTTAATATTATTAAACCTTTATCAAATCAATCACCAAAACTTATTTTGATATTTTCTAAATAATATTGCAAATAATCCATTTAATTTGAACAACTAAAATTAAATAATTATAAGTAGTTTATCACTAAATATAAACTATTTTTATAATTCAACCATATTTTTGGTAATTTATAAACTCTTTATAAATTTCACTTGTAATTATATATAAACTTTTATATTTAGATTATAAGTCATTCCATATAACTTAAAATGTGTTTTTAATATTAACACTTAATATTATGGAAATTATCAACACTTTTATAAATAATTAATTTATAAACACTTTTATAAATTAATAAATATCCCAAAATGAATTTTATTATAATTTATAAAGAATGTATAAATTATATAATTAAATTAATAATTACAATTTCAGAAAATAATTTTTTTATAAAAAATAATTTTAATGATATAGGTCGATTTATAGAATACAATTGATAATATGTGGTGATTAAACTGTTTAAGTGCTACTAGATTTACTTTATAATTGATAATTCTATCTTCATTTATGATAAGCGACATATGTAATAATTTTCCACTCTCTTGGAAATGGAAAGAATTATTCTATATAAATGTAACCCATATATAATAGCTTTTTTACCTTTGTGTATCATGGTAAAAACCCTCGTGTATCATATCATACTTTATGATTTGCATCGATATCACTAAGGCGATACGATGCTCAATTTTGAACCTATGGTGAAACACTATCATTAAATACATTATATTAATGTCATATGCTATGAAAAATAAAAAACTAAGGGATCTGTACTAACTCGTTGTTTATAATATCCCATATCTTAATCCATGACTCAATCAGGTAGAATAAAATACTCAATTTTATTTAACGGTATGGAATATGATACACTTAAAAAAATAATTTTCACCATGATTTAATGAATAAAAATACATGGTACGGATCTAATACCACTATTGTATTTCAAAGGATCTAATGAAACCTGATAAACATGGTGAGATGAATATAGAAACTAAAATCCAAGATCATCCATGCAAGAAACAAATATCATGAGTATTTTTAAATAAAGAAACATTGAAACTTTCATCAAATATGGTCATTATATATATATTAATACCATGTTATTGATTAAGATTAAATGAGTGGTAGCTGAATGACATCCCACCTCTAGAGGTATCCACGGGTTGTGCTGAATCACTCATCATATAAGCAGGATTATTTCATGCTTCATGGAATGTGATTGCCTCATGGAGTAAAGGTGATAGGATAAGAAAACTATGGGATGGATAGATTCGACCAAGGATTGAGAAAAATTTCATTATATATATAACCATATCATTCTAAATGTACCTTTATAAATCTCTCATGGATGCTTCTTGAGTGAAAAATAATTTACTCATGTGTTATAATGCATGAGTACATTTCACTCACCTGGTTCATTCAACCATTGAATGAATACATCAAAATCTTGATTGCTTTATCATATAAAACATATAATTATTTATATCTTACATTTTAGAGATTTAATTTTTAACTCATTAACACTTCACTGCCTTTGATGATCCAAGGTAGTTCTAAATAGATCTTATCATACGATTCATGGCACTATGATTCTATCATGTCATATAATACGGCTGGGCAAGGTAGCTTATATGATATCTCTATATCATATTATAGGATATGACCAAAATTAATCAATATCACATATTCTCAATTTATATATGTTTTACCATATGAAATTTTTATATCATACCCTGTGATATAGGCCAAAACACATCATATGTGTAAAGGATTTAAGGAATATCTCTTTCAAAATTTTATTAGTTTGTTTTTATAAGATCTACTCTATATTGTCTTATCTTTTTTATACTTGCAAAAGGGGAGAGATTGTGTTTGTTTTTCTAAATTATCAAAAATTGGGTGAACTTTGAGTGACTCCTTTCCACTTTTTTTTGTTTTAATAATTACTAATCCCTCTTACTTTAATTTATATGTTTTACATGTTCCCTCTCACCTTGATTCGTATTATTTTATTATTAATATCCCTATCATTATTTATTATTATTTACTATTATTAATTTTTCTTTTTATTTATTATTATTAATTATTATTTGTTACTATTATTTATTATTATTCTGGAATTTATATTTTGAGACTTCAATATTTTATATTGAAATTTTCCTAAGTATAGGATTTTACATATGAGTTGTAGATTTCAAAGTAACTTTAAAAATTGGATATTTATCAATGGGAGGACCCTTGAATATTAATATATTATCCTTATGTATACAATATAAGATGAATAAATTTTTACATATTAGATGTTTTCAGATTTTGATAAATCATAACTTTTACATATTGTGTGGATTTTGGAAAGTAACCTTACATTTTGAGAGATTATAAAATTCAGGGAAGTGTTGAACCTTTACATATATAGTGAGAAGTTTTGTAATACACTTACATACTAAATTTTACTCTCATATATTATAGTGATTTAAAAAATTTCCAAATTAATGAATCATATATATAAAGAAGAGATAATATTATATATTAATAATTTGATAAATTTGGGAATGTGTTGGACCTTTACATATCAAGTATAAACTATTAAATATTAAAGTTTTACTTGTATGTATGAATAAAAATTTATATATAACCTTTATGAATTCAGAGAAAATAATTTTGCATATGCTCAAGTTTCAAAGTGTTCATTTTTACATGTTACTATAATCAAAGTTTTACCTTTATGTTTTATTATAACTTTTAAGAGATTACATTTATATCTAAAGTTTCATGATAAATAATTATCAATAATTATTTATGATAAATAATATTTCACTATATATGATAAATAATATGGGAAATTTGTATTCTATTAAAAATTAAAATGTTTAAAATTTTAAAGGTATTATATCGCATGATTACAGGGATTATATAAAGATTAAAATCAATTGACTTGGAGGATTTAAATGAATATTATCAATGATAAACTTATGGGGATTATTGCAAAACTCCAATGGTTATAAAGATCTTAAAGGAATATTATCTAACTCTTGATTTTTTTGTTACTCAAATGTATTTTTGACTGATATTTCAAGAAAGAAATTATCAATGGTTATGAATATTTGAAGATGATGATTTTTTGGAAGATGGTTTAAAATTTTATATCATATCTATTTAACGTATTTTAACTGAGATTATTTCAATTTTTATTTATAGGAATAAATTTTTCAACATACATCTTATTTTTAATGGGAAGATCATGGATTACTTTGACTTGTTTATTTCAAATTATTGAAGTAGCAAGTCGAAAATGGAAAAAATATTCAAAAAATAACTAGACCCAATTGGTCCCTTCCCAAGTTTGTGATAAGCTAAGTTTACCACCCCAATTCTACCTCCAATTTTCCAATAGATAGTGACTAGTATTGAGTAGGAATATCACACAATATGGGAGGTTTTATCCTATATCAACCTATAAGAAACATGTACCTTAAATTTATAAAATAAGAATAAAAATGGCATAATATATTTAAAAAAATGAACCATATAAAACAAATTCATAAGAAAATAAAAAAAAAATTATTTAGGTAAATACCAAAGGGATTGTACATATGAAAATCCTATGAATCTGACAAGAACAAGATCCAAGAAAACTTATCTTCATTCAGTGTTCTCCTAGATCGGTCTCTAGCTGTAATGATCATGGAAACTATCATGAACCTCAATGATCCATTGTGCATCCCCAAGAGTCACCAAGAATCATATCCAAATAAGAGACAATATCTCCGTGTCCACCATGACCATCTATAAACATTATATCTCTTGTACATACACAACAGGTGTGGTCACATGGATTTTTCAGGGGTGAATATAAACATACCCAGCAGGATGCCTGAAACCATAGAGGATAGACCAAGAAAAAAAAACAAATCAAAACTCCCAGTATGAGAGGGTAACTATAATAAAGATAAGAAAATATCTAGATATTATTAATCACTAGAAGTCACAATGTAAAAAATAAGAACTGATAATGATAGCTATAATAATCAAAGGTTTAATCTCATGATAATCTAGGGATGTTCAAAGTACTGAAGGTCCATATAGTGTAAATTTTATAGCCAACCAAATTTCACATCTTGAAGTAAACCAAGGGGGTGTACAATGATTCACTGGTAATATAAAATCAGATATTCTCAATAAATCTTCCAAATCACAACTAAAAACCATAAAGGTGGACCTTCTCCTCACGGAATCATTCACGCATCCATTGGAAAAGTATCGCACCTAACTATCCACCCATCATGTGTCGCTGTTCTAGAAGACTGTAAAGAAACATGTTCCTTTTCTGATAATAGACCTAGGTTAAGGGGGTATTGACCCCTAATTTCATAAACATGTAGATATTATATATATTATATAACATGAGGTGTAAGATAAAACTCCATTCTTTATTGACAACTACAAGTTAAGTTAGTACACAACTCCAAGATTCCAAACTAACCAATACAGTAACCCATGTAACCTATCTAGAACTGTATTGGGGATCCCATGCATTAGGTATATGGGTTGGATACTAACTCTAGTAGAGAATACTATACCTCAACTAAACTCTTATATAGGGGGTACCGACTCTATAGATAGAGGATCCCATGCCCAATGTGGTAAGAGGGATACCAGCCCTATCTGTCCATAGGTATAGGATCTTACACCTTGAGTAAGTGGGGAGAATATAAACCATATATAAGGATTGTGTGAGACCCCTACCTAACATAACCATGCTTCCAATGGGGTTACCAAACATGAAAATACTTTGATCCTTAGGCCTAAATACCATCATCAACCCTATGGAGCTAAATCCTAAAATAGCCTATCTTGCCTCATAAACAAATTTGAATGACTGAATGGACCATTATATTACAATATATGTGAAGAAATACTTAGGATAGTTTTGGAAAGCCCCATTTTTAGGTTTTTGTGGGTTTTGGTTTTTGAAAAGTTGAAGAAGGGTGCTCAAGTGATTCTTGGAGGGTATTGAAAAAGAGATTTGTCTGGAAGACTGGTCCCCTGCTGCAGAACTTACCTCACATCATAGGATGTGTTATCTTTGGTAATTTTGTGTTGTAGTGAAGTAATCTATTCCATATATTAGATCATGGAACAATAAAAATGTTCACTTAAAATGTTATCCATGCCACAGTCTTCCTGGTTTTACCACATTGAAGGTTGGAAGGTATAAAAAATATGGACAAGCCCACTAAAATAAATCACCCAAGCAGCCTCTAGATAAGCTAGTGGTCGAGCTCAGGTGCTTCATAGATAAGTGGGATGAAAAGTATCATATTCATGTGATAACCTATGCATGTAGTAATAGTTTCATGTTAATTTAGGCCACAATTTAGGGTGTAACTATGGTGAAGTGGTCTTGGCACAAGTGGTACCATGAGAGTTTTTTGAAATGATTCTGGGGAAAGGTAATTAATATGGAATAAGTTTTCTGAAATAATTTCCAATGTAGGATTCATATATTTTAGGATACACCACAATTAGATGAACCATAATTTAGGTGGGATCTATAAGGAGTTATGATAAGTTTCATTGCTACTGTAAAATTCAAGGTGTCTATGTCATGGGTAGATGGCTATGTCACAGTCCTATTGAATAGTATATGATTATTCCACAGCTATGCTTTTCACCATAAAGAGTAACAGGAAACCACACCATAGTAGAAATGGATATGCCTCAAAATTTTCATTGACTTAAAGAGTTATAATAGATCATATTGAGAGATCATGGGAGGGTAATGGAAGAGTTAAGGTGTGATTTTTGTGGATCTGGTCAACTACAGGTACCCACACCATAGTATGTTAGACTATTCTATAGAAAAGATTATGGAAATGAATTTTGTGTCATGGTGGAGGTAATAACACCATAATATATAAGAAAAAGAAAAATGTTACACTATAGAATACCAGACCATGCCACAGACAGTCATAACCTTCATTTAATGGGAGGATTCTAGTTAGTTTTTTAAGGCCTTTACTACGTGCATTCATGACATGGAGGGTATAGTCATTGAAGGTGATATTTAAGAAGATTATCTAACTGAGGGATGAGATATAGAGATATACATATATATAACAACATGAATAATCTAAAAGGGTAGAATAACATGGGGTTGTTCTGGATCTCATCTAGAAGTTTGAAGGTTTAAGAGGGAATTATTCCAGAAGCTCCATTATCTCACAGGATGTTTGAAAATTCATGTACTAAAAGGAAAACCCATTCTTGGTGAATATTTCCATTATATTTGGGTGAATAAGAAGGTTTAATCATGAGTAATAGTGAGTTTCCTAATGTGGGAGAGTAGTGAACTTTCTAAATGTTTGTGGTAGTGAACCATAAGGGTCAGTGAGACTGCTCCAAATTTATGC
Organism: Viscum album; assembly: GCA_963277665.1. Lineage (NCBI taxonomy): Eukaryota > Viridiplantae > Streptophyta > Magnoliopsida > Santalales > Viscaceae > Viscum > Viscum album. Next base: position 1,388,063,065 of record OY728123.1, read on the forward strand.
TTGTAAAGAAATGAGATTTTAGTATTTTTTTCACATGTACATTGTTGTGAAAAATCCTTATACATATCCCAGTGTGGGTGTACTGAGTAAAATACCTCATGTCAATTATTTCTTTAATCACTCATTAATAGAAATTAGAGAGATAAATTGAAGTGTTCTCAATGTGATAGAACAAGATCAATAATTAATGAAGAATTGTTTTAAACTTATAAACTTTAATTAGCCCCCCCCCCCCCAGGTGTAATCCTCATTAAGGGACTAAAAAGTTATATCAAAGGGGTGTTTTTCTTTCTCTCACTTTAAATCATGTTCATGATTTTCAACTAAAAAGATATTACCATATTTGAAGATAGTAATTTTCAATTGTGGAAAATTCCAATGCAACACTATTTTAGGTCTTTATGCATGGAAATATATACAACAACCATTTGTGGAATAACTTCTAACATGAATAGTGGAGCCTTGATAGAGAAATATCATTGATAATTGGATTCATATTCCAAATCCATTAATTCTTCATGAATTTCTATAGATAGTCATATTTACACAAAGGTAATTTCATACAAATGTTCTCATGTTATGTGGAAAATGATTATGAATATTTATGGAGGAGATTATAAGATTTAAGAGGAAATTGTTTTGGTTATATGGAAAAAATATAAATATTTTAGAATTAATTCAAAGAGGCCAATTATTTTTTGAGGTTCATCGATTTCATACTAAATCCCAAAAATAGAAGTGCTTTCAACAGCATCGAACTCAGTCCGGAGCCTGACAGATGTGTTTTCACTGAGTTTTCTTCCAGTGCTTTTTTGTCCAAGGACTACTACAAGGTACTTCATTAGGAGGATGGGTTGGATGCATGGAAAGTGATGCTATGGAGGAAGTAAATTCAATCTAATATCAATTTCCTTTTATAGAGGATTAGGAACCATGTGTTAGCCACATATTATAAAATTAAACGTATGGGAATTCCAATGGTTTCTAGGTTCTCCTGTTGCTATTTTCACAAGGGGGAGACCTTCGATAATCTTTTCTTTATAAGAGAGTGGTATTTCTCTATTTGGAGTTATTTCAGCATCTTTACAGGTTTTCACTCTTATGAGGCCCATTATTCCAACTTCGTTTATTCTTGGTTTCACGGAGCTCCAACTAATGGTCTGGAGAAAAAGGTGAGATACTTGGTTTTATTAGATAGATGTTGGTGTATTTGGAAGGCTCATAACTCAGTATGATTTGAAGGGGTGGCCACCCAGTGTCATCCTCTGATCATTCTCACCAAAATTTTGTTGATGGATTTTACCAACCTTCTCAAAAATGGGGAGGAATCTCCCACTCTCAAGATCATATGTGCAAGGGTCCCTTCTCCTTCAATCAGATCCAAACAAGGGCTTCAGGTTCATTGGGTTCCTCACCCTTTAGGTTTCAAGCTCAATACCAATGGTTCTTGCAATTCGAGAATAATTTGTGGAGGAGAGGTTGTGCGGGACTCAAGTGGATAAGTTATTGTCTCTTTCATTGCATGTTTTGGCCAATTCCATACTCTTCAGGCCAAGGCGATGGCACTGTTTACTAGGATTAAACTTTGTCACTAAAGGAATATTTTTATAGCGGTAGTTGAGATGGATTCTTTGGTTCTACATGATTCCCTGAAGGGAATTGGTAAGGTTCCATGGTCTATCATCTATATCATAAGATGGTGTAGAAGTTATCTCGGTAGGGACACTGAGGTCCTTCACAATTAAAGGGAGGGGAACAAAGTTATGGAAATTCTGGTCTCCATTCAATCTAATAGTTTTGATATCACCTTATTTTTTCATTAAAATTCTTTACCACTGGAGGGGGTGAACCTTGTTAGAGGAGATACTCTCGGCCTGCACTAATTTAGGCATCCTTGATAGGTACTTTTTTCTATGTTGTGACTAGAGATAGATGTACCATCGATGGTGTTTAAAGGAAGGAGAGTACCCAAGAGGTGTCCTTTAATTCCATAAAGAATATTTCAATCAATGAGAATCGAGACATTGATTAAGTTGATGAGGTTATGTCATTTTTTTATAATCTAAATAGATGAAGAGTATAATTCAAGGGAAAGATTATTCTTTCTTGATCTAAATGAAGAAAGGTGGGATATCTTGTGATTAAATGTCTCAATAACCCTCAAGATGATGATTATAAAGAAGATAATTGTGTCAATAATGTTATAAGATATGAAAATGTTACAATGAACTTACAATGGATATCTTTATAATGGAGATCCTTAAAAAGGATAATTTTCTTTCTAAAGAAGAATATTATTTTGGATAAAGTGAAATAGAATAAGTTGAATATTGCAAGGATTAATATGTGTTGATGGTTATTGAAGATAATTCAAAATATAATGATAGTGATGATGAGAATAAAGGATTTGGGGGAAGAGTTGATCTTTAAGAATAACTTGAGGTATCACTTGAATAAATTTATATTTGGAAATAAATACTAAGATAAACAATGTAGTAGTGAATTATCATATTCTTTAAATGAAATAAAAACAAGAAGAAAAGACAGAGATGTGGTTTGATATTGAAAAACTCAAATATGGAATTTCTAGAAATTCAATAGAAAGGAAGTTTAATTGAAGCTTAAAGTGGAAGAAAAAAATCTAAATCATTGATGGTTTAAATAAAACTATCAAAGATAGATTTAAAATGATTTTTTGACTTGAAGAAGAATTTATGAGTTGGTATCAGAAGTGTGAATATCAATAAAGACTATTGAAACTCAGTATGATGATAGGGTATTATAAGGCATCATCATCAAGTCAGTCCAAATGGATTTATAAGGAAGATATTATATGTATTCCTCAAGTATGTAAATTCAAAGATGAAGGAAAATCAATGGTGAAGTATGATGAAGGGAAGAAGACAACAATGTTTGTTTCTAAACTAGAAGAATCAAATACCTAGAAGAAGGTAGATCTTTATAGCATTGAACAGGTTACAAATCATATGTCCAAGAAAAATATAAATACATTAATGGTTGGATGTTTTTTTTTGAATAAAATTGTTACACACTTACATATGTGCTCTATATATCTAGGATATTTTTCTAGTAGTAAAACCAATCCAAACAGGAAATAAATATTTCTAATCATTAATTTTCTTTTAATAGATATTTATTTCATTATGAAGGCTTCAGTTATAAAACAATCAATTTTGCAATAAGAGGGAAACAAAGGAAATCAGTAATGTATCAAAGTGTAAGAAATAAAAAATTTAAATCCTCATCTAAAAGGATAGAAACTCAAAAAAAATAGTATTTCAAGAATAAGAAGATCTCATGCAGCTATATTTTTATGAGGTGCACTTTTCTACAACATGGGTAAATAAGGATGTTTGGAAAAAGATAATTTTTCTGAAATTTACTTAAGGAAAACGGATAAGATAATTTCATGGATCTGGTACAGTTGATGTACATCATTGTTGATAGCCCATTCCATCAAAGAGTTTAAAAATATGACAAATTGAATCTATTAGAAAGAAAAGGGGGGGAAATACATGAACAAAAATCATGATTTTCAAAGGCATGAGTTTTTTGTCACATTAGTCTAGCCAAAACTCTGTCGATGCGCGGCCTACTTGCGCACCCCCAATATGTCGTGCAACCCACTTGCACACCCCCATATGTCATGAATCCAACTTGAGCACCCATTTCCTTTTCACCCAGGGTCTAATATTTGCCTATAAATAGACCCTTGGGGGCCTCATTTGTACAGACGAATTTCCTGGAAGCCTAATTGCTACTTTGGTCTCCCTAGTACTTCGCCCCAGTCTTCCGAAACTTTCAAGGTAGTTATTCCACACCTTGAGTGGAGGATTTAAGTGAGGTTCATTGGATTTAAATCCTATTAGTGTTTGAAAACCATAAAACTTGCATGCCTAAAGCGCCCAAACACCCCAAGTCATAAATACTTGTGTGCCACCTATTCCTTTCATAGGACCTTGAGCACCCAACTTCTGGGATCACCTGTGAATACTCTTGAAGGCTTGAGAAAGGTATCACCCAAGTATTACTATATAGGTTGTTCGTTGATTAAGTGAATATCAGGTCACCCAAGTCCAATTGTGTGCCCATACTTGTGCGCCCTTACCTACTTGGGAACCCCTCTTTGATTCACTTACTCTCTTCAGTTTACAAGAAATCAAGACTTCATAAATGTCGTTCATGTCAAGGGTTATTCTTCCTTGGATTCCTTATCTGAACGGGATTTTGTTGAGACCTCCACCAAAACCTCCTGACTTATCAAACCTTTGGGAAAGGCACATAATCATGTCTTGTATTTGGGTTTGTATTTCCATTGTCATAGGTTCCCCACATTTTTTTCACAATGGGGTTAGGATACATAGAGTGTCTATGGGTTCTTATCCATAGTCACATGGACCTTTCTACCAGAAACAGTGTTGTGAAGTTCCTGGTTTGGAGAAGGGTTGGGTCCTGGCCTCTCCCTTCTTAAATAGCTAGCCCAGAACCTCAGGTCTCTAGTAGGGGAAGATATGGTTCATACCTACTTTTCCTTTTGAAAATAAATTATAAGTATCACTATCTTACCAAGATCAATTTTAGGGAAACCATCCTGCCATAATCCCCTAGCTTTTCTTGAAGGAGGTAGCATCAACACTCCTTATTTCTTCTTAAGTGCCAAAGACTAGAGGGGAGATGGGAACAGGGAATTTGGTTACCCTTTCCTTCTCTCGTTGCACTTTTTTGCCATGGGCAACCATCTCGGTTTAATCTCCTAACCTTCATTACTTACTCCTTACATTGGACCCTTGTCCAATGTAAATAGAACAGAGGGAATGCTTGTCGCCTCGCCCTCTTCCATGGTTGACGCACCCTCTTCTACTAGCGGAGGAGAAAAAATTTGAAAGTGTGAATGTCTTTGTTGAATCTTTGACATCCTCTTGTTTCTCACACCGAGTATGACTCATGTGGGCTTAAAGATTTTTCATGGTCACAACATTTGCACAATCAAAGGAACTATGAGAAATCTGATTCTTGTTCAAACCAGAATATGTTGGAATCACTTTTAAGGCCTGATCTCACTATATTTCCTCTTCATAAGTCCAACCCTAATTCCCTTAATCCGTCCATCCTCCTTAGGAATAATCCCCAAATTAAACCCTCAAGTCACCAAGGCATCCTTTCCAGGAAGTAATCCCAAACTGATTTCTCTCAAAGAACCATATTCTCCTATGAGACTAATCAAACTACGTGGGCTTTGATTCTCATCTATATGGGATATATAGGAAGCCTCCTTGAGGTTCAAACCCAACACTTCAAATCAACCCTGTTCTCCTTGGGTCTCATTCCCAACAGGGTATAATCTTACTTGGAATCCCATATCCTTTCCAAGTTCCTTGGGCTGCTTCAACATAAGTCCCACACCAAACATTGACTAAGAATCTTCCGCTTAGATGTCCATACCACATGACATTGAACTACATGGATAGGTCCTTATCACATGACCTTATAAGGTATGATGTGTCCCATTCAGTGGCACCAAACTATGAGGGTTCTGATTCCTTTTACAAGGATACATAGGTAGCCCATTTTATGGGAATGATCCAAAGATCAAACCAAACCTTCATCTCCCTAGATGACAATAAATTCCAGAGTGATCCGCTGAGTGGCTTAAAAACCAGTATCATCATAATGATGATTAAAATAATCTTGAAATAGTATATTAGAGGATACCATTGTTGGAGAACCTCAAATACATATGGATATCTCCATTCATGAATAACCTTGAATACATATTGATGATTCTAAATTTTACACATGTTAATAAGTGATTGAAAATTCCAAGGGAAACTTATTCTATACTTGGTTAACTAATAAGGATTAATAAAAATATCAAAAATTTATAAATAGATTTCCAGAGTAGATAATAATTCCCCTCAAAAGGTTGTGATGATTCTGACCTCCCATCCTCTTGACCAATGTACGTTATTAAGTATCATAAAGTTTAAACTTAAAGAACACCTACCTTTGGAAAGTAGGTCCTTTTTAGATAAAGAACTGTTGAAAGTTTCCGATTCCATAAATAAATCCAATGGAAATCACCTGGAAGTGGTGATTCTTAAAAATACAATACACGTTTCAAGGAACTATGAAACAAAAATAGTGAACCTGATGTGAATCCTTAACCAAGTTAATAATGTTACCCACCTATTAGGCCCCTATCAATTTATAAAGGAAGGCCAGACAAAGGAATCAATCATGCATTTATTATCTAAAAAAATGTTTCTTTAATGGAGTTTGTTTTTGTTTCAAGTGTTTCTCAGAATTACCTTCACTCCAAAATGGCTTTCTTCATAACACCGTCTATGAACTTCCCGAATGCTGCTAAAGCAGGATCCCCATCCATGGGAAGGACGTCATCACCAACCCAGCATCTTAAATGTTGGGTCTCTAATGTGATGGTAAAAAGTATCGTCAACATGGTACAATTCTAACTTTGGAGGCTTCCCGTCAGGCCCTCTAAGTCAATAAAAATCCTCGATCATCTGGCCAACGACGATCGATGATCAAGAAGCAGACGGTGCCAACTACCATATTCAACTGTTTCGGGTCCTTATCCCTATAACACAACAATCAATCCCACCCATACTACAGGAGGTGGATTAAGAGGTCACTCAAGGCCTCAATTCAAAAATTCAGAAGTCCTTCCTCAGTACTCCCAACAGCAATCACCGCCAGAATTGTGCGGTAGTGAACCCCCAACATGATGGGGGTGTTGCCTTTGGATGTTCAACCCAGGTCTCTCAGGCCTAGGCATGAAAGTCAAATAGCTGAGGACAATGCCCAGTCAACAGGGAGCAGGTTCTTATATCTACCCATTCTGAAGAATCCCATCAACCTAACTTGATGGCAAACAATAAACAGGCACATACACCCGTCCGTCCTAATTTTGTGTTGGGAAAAAATCCCTCAAGTTAACATTGCAGTATTTTTGGGTTGATTGTGTTTGTTGACAAAGCAGGTTTTCATGGATATTTGTCAAGTTCCCGAGAATTTGTTGACAATCCTTGTTGAAAAAGAACGATGATAAAGGAAAGGACGATATGGAGGCGGTACAAAAGAGCAGTACAAGGTGGCATCGTTTCCCAGTGTTTGCCAAATTTTTGGGGTCCAAAATTTGGAGTTTGGTGAGCATCGCGAAAAGTGGATTTCTATGAAGATAATAATTTAATATGGAAAAGGCATGAATTTTGCGAAGATAGGATGGATGGTTTGGATTTCGCGAAGACCAAAAAAATGGAGGCGGTGATGCTTCGCGATCACGTCAAGCTTCGCGAACAGCAAAGGCTGAAGCGCATCGCGGCGGTGAAGGGATTTGCGAGAGAGCTTCGCGGCGAAGGCATGAAGGTATGTTGACGGTGATTCTTCGCGATTACGTCAAGCTCCGCGAACGGAAAATTGCCGTGGTGCTTCGTGATTTGGACAGAATTCCGGCGGAAACTTTGGAGCTTCGCGATTTGAGATGACGTGGCGTTGACTTCGCGTAGAAAGTTCGAGGGTTGGTGGAATCGTCTATAAATAGAGGCCAACCCCCTCGAGAGAAGTAGAGAGATTTTTTAGAGAAAATCCATTGCTCTTGGTTCACAGAGGTGGTTCGCGAAGGCAGTGCGCTTCGCGAAAGGGGAGCTTTGCGGCGGCTATTTTTAGCTCGGCGAAAGGTGTGTGCCCCGCGTTGGCTCAGTGAGCTTCGCGGAGAGGCAGGAGATCCACGACGGCCTAAGCATTGCGAAGGTCTATACATCGCGAGAGTGCTTTGCGATAGAGCTTTGCGAAAAGGCAAGAGATTCGCGAAGGCTTGTTTGAGCTTCGCGAAATTGGGAGCTTCGCGAAGTAGGGTGCTTTGCGAAGGTGATTCCAAAAGGAATTGCCCAGTGTTCAGAGGCAAAGAGGCATTCATCAGTGGATGAAAGTTGAACTTCAACAGAGCATCTACATACAGATAAAGATGCATTCCTTAATGGAAATGAAGAGACCTACAGGTCTATAAACTGTGAGTGGATCCCTTACAAGAGCAGTGAGCTTAGGGAGAGGTAGAAGGTGATCCTCTCCACCGGCAGTGATCCAGAGAGAGAGAAACAGGGAGTGACCCTTGGGAAATCAGTGATCTAACCCTAAACCTTGTAAAGGTAGTGAGCCTGGGCATAGAATTGATTTATCCCGAACATTGTAATCCACAACTAGTGAAGTTTAGTGGAATTGGTACGACCGGCAACTTGTCGGCATATGCTCCTTGGACGTAGCCCTTTGCGGTGAACCAAGTAAAATTGGTGTGTCCTGTGCATGCTTTACTTTCTGTTTACTTTGTGCAACAGGAAAGAGAGAGAAGAGTGTTTTTCTTAACAGCAAAACAAGATCAGAACGGGCGTTAATTTTTAATTAGTCATACCCTGATTCACCCCCCCCCCCCCCCTCTCAGGGTATTCAGCCTTGTGGACCTAACATTTTGCTTACTAGAAAACTCTTCTGTCAGAAACCCACCAATCCCACCAGATAAACTCAGTGGAGTACCATGAATAGGAATATACACCTTATTACAAGTTAGCATCCAATCATCAGGCTCATCTGACTACATTTAAAGAATATCGTTAATCCAATATGGTGGCAACTAGAAAACAGGAACATACACCTATTTAGAATCACCAATTCTATCAGCAGTCTCATCTGCCAGTATTGAAAGAATTTTGTTAACCATACTTTATGGGAAAGATACAGCAGGCACATACACTTTCTAATGTTCATCAAGTATGCCAACAGTCTCGTTTGGTAGCACCCGGAAAAGTCAGTCGGAAAGATCTAATGACAAATCTAGGGCAGACTCAACTCTCTGCCCCCATGCATGAGTACTGTCAATACCCATTAATAGGAAAAGGATGACCAGATCAGGCACATACACCTACTCTAGATATGGAATGGATGTATATTCTCATTATGGTCGCTGAAGTCACCAAACACATCTTATCAATGGTGAAAGGGAATATGCAAATCCCTGCTCATATTCTGAAAGCATGCCAGGATATTATAACAATCACTTCAGCAGTACCAGGGAAACATACACATAAATTTGTCCCTATAAATGGGATGACACATCATCATGCCATCCCGGAATAGATACATACCTCTATTCCAGTCTAGGAGGGTCATGGGGAATACTCCCCCATATCATACTGACAACAAGATCAGGAACATACACCCTTTCTAATTATAGATAATCGGTCTGTTCTGGTAACCACTCCAAGGAATGTGCATATACCTGCCCATGATAACCACTTTTCCCAGAAATTGTCCCCAACTAAGTATAAGAGAACATCCAAAAAGAAGTCTCTCCAAGCACTGTTGGAAAATCAAGAGTCAATCAGTGATTTAGCTCCTCTTAATACTGGAGTTCTTCCGGCCCTCGGACATTTATCTGTTGCAGATCAAGTTCATGTCCTCTCATTACCAAATTATGGGAGTGGTAGTAGTAATTCTGAAGTTCATCATCAGACACTTCATCATGAAGGCTTGCTTCATGAAAATTCATTCAATATAGAATTACTATCTCTGGATGAGATCCACAAAAACCCTCTATGTGTCCAAAAGACCAAGGAGCAAGAAGATTTATCCCTTTCTATAATCCATCATGGTAATCCCCCCCCCCATGATGTCATTCTCTGTGAAATTCCTCTCCACATTATTATTTCTCATTTCCAAAAAAATCTAAAATTAATAATGTAGTGACAATAAATCCATCCTATCTCGAGGCACTTGCAAACACAAGGCTAGTTATGTCTGATGCCTTATCATTGACAGGTAAAACACTTTCTCAACCAGAAGATATATTAAGGGAAAGGTCATTCTCCGAACCTCCCTTGGGTCATTTGTCTTCTAATACAGAGCATCCACTTTGGTCAGACCAAGTGGAGAAACCTCTAGTTAAAGATGAAGAAGATGTGTTAAACATGTGGAAACAATTAGCTAAGGGAGAATTACCAGTCATGTTCTAGTCTTTGGAAAATTCTCATTATAACATTCCAGAATTGATGATAAAAGATTGCATTCATGATATTTGTCTCAATTTATGTAAGACTCTTCATCATTTCGAAACCAAAGTATAACCATATGATGAATATCAAAATCATGTAAAGGTAATAGAAGGGTTGTAGTGACAAATTGACTTGGAATCTCTCTCATTTTTCCAAAATACAAAAGTTGAAAAATAGTAGAGAATCCTTCAGTGTGCATGCCTCAATTATCTAAAGAGGCTATGCCAATTAATTTCTGATTCCCCATATAGCGTACGTATCAGAGGATGGGGTGCACATGAAGAATTGCATTTCACTACACTCCAAAATCAGAAAAGTCCTCCAAAAGTGGTCTCATGAAATGTTATTTTCCACAGTTGTCCAAAATCAATAGATTTTGTATATAATCGAATGTATCCTCAAGAACAAGCCTCAATCAACTCTCATCAAAGTTAGGACCAAAGAAAAGAAGTTGATGAGTTACTTTTACATCAAGCATCTGAGAATCTTGAGCAGGTGTCCCACTTAGAGGATTTCAGGCGTCTGAGAATGAAAATTTCTGAAATAGCAAAGGAATTTTCCAAAATAGGTGATTTGAGTGGTTATCGGATAATGAATCTAGCTAATGTATGAACCAAAATTTGTAGAATTAGAAGAGTAGTTGCACAAATTTCAGCCATATCAGTTCAAGAATCACCCCAGCTTGCAAAGCTGGGGGTACATTTAATTCAACCTTCAAATTCATTAAATAATGTTCAAATATTTGAAGAATAATAATAGAAATATCCCCAGCCTACAAGGCTAGGAGATTTTTCACATCTTCAATACCCTCTTCAATGAAATTTAGTTTTCTCCCAATTAGGGAAGTAGCCACAAGGAAAGCGTAAAACTGAACTATCCAAGGATTCCCTTCAAGTTACTATATTCCAAACAGTTACCAATAATTTATCATATTGGAGAATAGAGTCTCATGGAAGATACAGAGGGAGACGATCTTACAAAAACACTGACAGAATTCCATCAATGCATTATAAGTCATTGAATGTTATTAACACCACTGCAGAAGATCTTTCAGAAATTGAATCTAGTTCAGGGGAATCATAAGATGAAGTTCTTATCCATAATATGGTACACACTGAGGAGAATGAAGAAGGTGTGTGTACCCGAAATTAGAGGCTTACCCAGAATCTAGGTATGCCTTCAAATAACCAAATCCCACCCCTCTGAAAGGTATCTAACAAGGGGAAAGGCAAAAGTCAGACTGCATCTCACTTTTCCACTGGAGAAGGTCAATATCTTTCACTTGAAGAGATATTTTCACAATAAGAAGAGGAAATTAAGGAGTTAAAAAGACTCAATATATAGTTACTTCAAAGCATCATTTCTGCTAGACATACTCCCCAGGCAGGTCCTCAACTTGCACATCCTGTAGGAGCTCCTTGGAAAAGTGGATTTGTAGTAACTATAGATGGGGATAATGAATTCCCTCCACTAGGTACACAATCAAGGAATAACCATATAAATCCTGATGGGCATGTTCCCTTAGGTTATCCAAGGCAAATATCAGCACCACCATCAGTGGTTTTGTCGGTCGTTGCACCAGCTCAAGCTCCAGTTGCTATATCTTCACAAGTTCCAACTCATCAAGATGTTACCCAAATGTTTATGAATAAAATTGAGGCATTAATGAATCGATTGGAATCTATATAGGAAATAAGTGCACCATTTCATCCAGAAAAGAGATCTTACCCTGAATGGGTGGATGCAATTCCTCCCCCACCAAATTTTTTGAATAGCACATTCCCAATCATCAATGGTTTAGGAGATCTAGAAAAACACTTAACACATTTTGTTTCTCATTGTGATCCCATGATGAGAACTTATCAATAATAAGAATTAGTTAAGATTAGGTGTTTTTTATAGTCATTACAGGGACCATCTTTTGTCTGGTATACAAGTTTACAGTCTCGATCAATTACTGTGTGGGAAGATCTCTATCAGAAATTCCTTCTTCAATTTTTCTCAATGCTACCAAATATGACAATTTTTTATCTTTCCAATTGTAAAAAAAGGTAGAATGAAAGATTTTTAGATTTAATTTCATTATGGAAAGGATTAACATATTCCTTAAGTCTATCACTCCCTCGAGAAGAGTTGCTACCAATCTGTGTGGCAAATCTGCGTGATGAGTTACGCACACCATTGATCCCTGTGAAATACACAGGAGGGTTTTGAGACCTTACTTCGATCACTCAAAAAATAGAAGAATCTATTATAGAAACTAAGGCTAAAACTCATGTAATTCCATCAGTTCTAGGGAGGAGGATAGGAAAGGCAGAAGATGCTACAGTTACACTCAATCAGGCACCTGTACCTACTTCTACTTCAGGACCTTTATCATACTGAAGGGCTCTACCTCCTAAGCACCAGCAAAAATGACCGCCTCATCAAGATGATCATAGAGATCAAAGGTGGAAACATTTTGAGGAATTAAAGAACAAATTTTATTCTTTCTGGAATGAACAAGTTTCTGGTTACTTCATCTTAGCTCTGGAAAACAAGTTGGTTCAGTTTCCAAGGACGAAGAAACCAAATAAAGAAGGAGATGAAGATCTTCTGAATTATTTTCCCTTTCACCAGATGTTGGGACATCCAATTCAAAAGTTTTTTGTTTTTAAAGACCTCTTGAAAAATATGGTAGACTCTGGACAAGTGAAACTGCAAAGTTCATCAGCTCAAGTAGCATGTGTTACTGCTACCGATCCAGAGAAAGAGGGTGAATGGTAGGAAGTAAAAAGTAAAAATATATAGAAATATGATGATTGGATGATCAGGAAAATGATCAACCTAACTCACGTAATTTTACAAATACAGTTGAAACAACCAATTGTGTCTTCTACCACTTATTCCATAGTAAAACAATCTTCATAAAAAATTTGTTCCTCAAAGAAGCAAAGTGATCAGAAGGACAAGGAGAATTTAGAAGATGATGAGCTCATGTTAAGGACAAAGTTGTCCTTGACCCTAGCAAATTTCAAGCCATATGTTTCAAAAACACAGGCACCGAGAAACCAAATGGCACAACCATAATTATCCTATCAAGAAGAATCTTCATTAGATGAATATTTGATATTTGGTTCTGTTAATATTATCCATTTAACGGATCCTTATGCCAATGGTGATTCTGATTATAATGATCCAGAATTCCTTATGCCTAATTGGGGAACTAGATGAAGAGGTCAAGGTTGAGGATACAGAGGAAGACATGGGAATTCTAGAAATCACCATTTTAACTCTACCCCTGCTTAACCATATATGCGGCATAAACTCATGGAAGAGCCCTTCTGCGGGCTCAACAAGAACAATGAGTTTCTTCAAGGAAATACAAGTTTGATTCTGACACAATTATTTTGGAAGACTGATTAGAAGATATGCCATCTTCTTCTCATCAAGTGAATAGACCTAGTTGGTCTAATCTACCAAATCCAGAAGTATTTACAGCTTCTGCTCCGACACAGAATATGCCTACATCAGAAGCATCAACTTCAAAAGAACCTACAAAACTACATCTCCATGCTGGGAAATGCATATCTTTAGACCAAAATTATGATGTATTGAAAAAAATGTCCCAAGTACTGACCAAGTTATCAATTCTAGATGCTTTAAATCTGTCAAAATATATTCAAGAGGCACTCACTGTGGCTTTGTCAAGTCCCCAAGAGTTTGAAACTGAATTTGTTTATGTTGAGGTTTACCATATAGAGAATGATCATGCAGAATGTCATGCAGTTATATCTTTTACAGATGAAGATGAAGATGATGTTGTACATGGACATATCATGCCCTTGTATTTTTCTGGAAAGATAAATGACATAGACATCTGACGAGCCTTTATTGATAATGTCTCTGGAGTTAACTTCATTCCTATTCGTACACTTCATCATTTGGGCCTGACTGAATTTGATTTATCTTCTTCCACTTTAAATTTTCAAGGATATGACAAGAATTAGAAAGAACCTATGGGCGAGGTTACACTCAGTACTCAGTTTGGAAATCTTGTGTCTAATTCAAATTTCATGGTTGTTCGTCAGGACACAGCCTTCAACATTCTACTTGGAAGACCTTGGCTGCATCAACATGCAGCCATACCTTTGTCATACCACCAATGTCTTAAGTACTATTTCAATGGTCAAATTGGGACGTTGTATGGTGACAAGGATCCATTCAAAACATGTGAATCTCAATACATTGAGGTAGAGTTTTATCACACAAAAGGAATTAAGTCCATGACAAAGGAAATAACCATAGTTAATGCTCCGAATGGATTGGAAAAGGTCCCATCAAATCCATTTGTACATTTGAGTACAGATTATGTGCTACCCATCAATCAAATTGAAAGGGTAAAACCAAATCCAAGAATTTTTTCAATAACTTCCATAATGTCAATTGTGGAAATTGAGCTTGATAGCATAGAAGAAACTCTTGATCCACCAAGCAGTGATGGAAGATTAAATGGAGATGTCTTCATTTCGTCCATTGAACTACAACAAGCCTCTACTTCATCAATCAAAGTAGAAAAAATTGCGGAAATTCTAGATAAAGACAAAGATGTTGATTCTCAATCCATCATCTCTACTTTATTACCCCAATAAGACCCATCATCATTAGTAAGGTCAAATTTGGTGGCCTCTTCTTCAGGATGTTCAAATACTGACTCCTCCTCTAACTCTGGGAGTTTTGATTTATCATTTACAATGAAAGTGGAAATAGAAGAGGTAAAGTGTAATGAATAAGAAAAGTAAGATCTCAAGAATTCTCCTCCGGCATTTGAGGAAGGTGTCTCTACCACTGTGGATGAGCTCAGAGAAATAAATCTAGGTACATAAGAAGATCCATGCCCACTCTAAATAGAGTGGACATGACCTCTAAAGAGAAAGAGGTGTATGCTTTATTTATAAAGAAACATTGAAATATATTTTCGTGGAATTATACATAAATACTAGGTCTTAATCCTGATATAGCCACCCATCATTTGAGTTTTCCAGAAGAACATCATGGATTCAAGCAGGCAGTAAGAACACACCCAACTCATGCCTCTAAAATTGAAGCTGAAGTTGATAAGATTATAAAGGATAACTTTATTAGAGAAGTTAAATATCCCAAATGGCTGGACAAAATTGTCTCGGTGAAAAATAAGAATGGGTAAATTAGAGTTTTCATTCATTTCAAATATCTTAACCGTAATTGTCCTAACGATGATTTTCCAGTTCTGATTATAGAGCTTTTAATTGATGCAACGGCTGGCTATGAATCTCTTTTCTTCATGGATGGATACTCTAGGTATAATCCAATCTGTATGGCCCTAGAGGATGAAGAATCTATAGGCTTCAAAGCTCCTCAAGGTGTGTTTTGTTATAAAGTAATGCCCTTTGGCTTAAAGAATGTAGGTGAAACATATCAATGGGTTATGCATCATATATTCAGAACTTTCTTAGGAAAGTTTGTTGAATGTTATGTGGATGATTTTTCAGTCAAATCTAGAAAACGTTCCAATCACTTGGCTGATTTGGAGACTATATCCCATAAACTTCGGCAACACAGTTTGAAGATGAACCCCATGAAATGTGATTTCGGGGTAACCTCAGGAGAATTCCTTGGATTTTTTGTACTCCATATTGGTATCAAAGTTGATCCTGAGAAAAAAAATCAATCCTTGGTATGTCACCTCCTCCAAATTTGAAAGAATTAAGAGGACTCCAAGTACACTTGGCCTATATTCGACACTTTATTTCCAATTTGGCAGGCAAATGTTTACCCTTCACCAGATTAATGAATAAGGGAGTCACCTACCAGTGGACCAAAGACTGTCAAGAAGCATTTAATACCCTCAAGAAATATCTCTTGAGTCCACTAGTATTAATGCCTCATGTTGAAGGAAGACCACTTAGTCTCTATGTGACTGCTTTAGAGCGATCACTAGGTTCCTTCCTCTCCCAAAAGAATGATTATGGGAATGAAAACAGACTCTATTATCTCAGCTGAACTATGATTGATGTAGAAACTTGACATTCAAGTATTGAAAAGTGCTGCCTACCATTAATCTTTGTAGTTTAAAAATTGAGGCACTACCTGCAACATCATGAGGTCTAATTGTTATCTCGCAATAACCTGCTAAAATTTATCCTCAGTCGTCCTATGCTTACAGGGTGTCTGGAACGGTGAGCAGTTATTTTGCAATAGTTTGATATCTATTTTATGCCTCAAAAGGTAATAAAAGTCCAAGCCCTAGCCTACTTCCTTTTTGAGAATCCATCTGTAGAAGATATATCATTAAATACTAAACTTCCTGATGAAGAAGTCTTATTTATTCAGGATGATTCCCAAACATGGGAAATGTACTTTGATGGTGCTTCCAGAATTCCAACAGGGAAGAGAATGGAAAACCCTAAACTCAAAAAAGTTGGGTTAGGAATTGTCCTTATTTCCCTAGAAAAGGTAGTATTTCCTTATTCCTTCCTATTATCAGAAGGTGGTACCAACAATGAGGCAGAATATTAGGCTCTAATTGTAGGTCTTGAATTGGACCTTCAGGTTCAAATGAATCACTTAAAGGTAAAAGGTGATTCAGAATTGGTAATGAAGCAAATCAAAGGGAAATATTCTATCAGAAAAGAAGAGTTAATCCCTTTTTGTGATTATGTCAAAGGGTTAATGGTTGAATTTTCCATAGAGCTGAAATTTTCTTATGTCCCGCAATCACAAAATTACCAAGAAGATGAACTGGATAATGCATCTATAGACTTGGTAGATCCAAATCGGGATGAGATAGTCATTAGCATAGCCCATCGCTGTGTGGTCTCACCTTTTGTTCAAACTAGAATAGAGGAAATTAATGAAATTAACCCTGTTTCTGAACCATATGGTCATACCACGGGATGGAGAACATCCATCCTAAAATATCTTCAAAATAGGGGTACTTCCACCGAATAGGGATGAAAAAGAATAGATCCAGTGATGAGTGGACAATTTTACTCTTTATGATAGTCCAGACCACCAAAAGATCCTCTACAAGCGAGATTTTGATGGAATACTCTTCAGATGTATTGATGGAGAAGAGACTGCAGTTTTCATGAAAGAAGTACATTCATGAGCTTGTGGTGCTCACTGGTTTGGGCTTAGACTCTATGACCAGATCTGAAGGCTTGGATACTTTTGTCCCTAAATGATGCGGGATTGTACATATTTCACTAAAAAATGTCATCCCTACCAAGTGAAAACCAAATTCATTCATCATGTAACACCTCGACCTCATTTACCCAGAATCAGTGCATTATTACTTAACATTGGCATGATACAAGGAATCATGTCCCAAAAGACCGATCATTTTAGTACCCTTGGAATTAATAGATACATACATAAGTTTTACATTACATCATGAAATAAAAAAAACAACATTGTGTCCCCTTTTAACACTCTTATATCCCTTAGCCTATTCCTGCAGGTTAATCATAATATACTTCTTTACATCCTAAGAAAAAATAAAACATAAAAAAGTTGTGAGCTCAGATTCTCGGTAAGGATAATAATATATAGGAAACTATCATAAATAAGATTAAACATTTAAGGAAATATATAAGACTAGAACACAAGCATTTTAAACTTAAACTTCAGTATAATATGGAAAAGATAAATCAAATAATGCAATTTACTTATTCACATGGATATTCTACTAGTTGAATAATCACATGTAATATCAATAGCCAATTTCATAATGATGGAATGCATAATGCCAGACTTCATAACCACATAGTCAAGGCCTTTTTCCAAGACTACAAATAAGATTTTCTCAAGGCCTTATGCCAAGACACTAGTTTGTCTCATGAGACCTACCGATGCATCGAGGAGCTATAGCGGGCTCCACCCACCACTTACTAAGTCCAATTCATTACTCATATAAAAAGGTTTAAACATAATATAAACATTCTTATTAAAACAATCATATGAAATGTCAAAACTTTATCCATAAACGATGAATGGTATAAAAATAACACATACACAGTCAAACATATCACAAAACCTTCAATAAAGTATGAAAAATTTGTATCATAACAAATAAACCTTGATCAATAATAATATCCCATAAAGGATGTTGACATAGTTGAAAATGATCAGTAAAAATCTTTGAGAGAAATATCCCTTTTTCATGAAAACATTTAACTATTTATCAAGAAGCTGTTTAAAATAGATTTTTGAATCAAAGTGTCCCATACCACTTTAAAAATTTTAAAAGGAATTTCAATTTTAAAACATTAATGTACATATAAATAAAACCTTAAAACCATTTTTTAAACATGTAAATTAATGAGAACGATTTAGAAGAATAAATTTTTAAAACATTTAAAATGATATTTTAGTTAGAGTTCCTAACCAAATGAGAGATGCTAGAATAAAAATAATTTAGGTAATCAAAACATTATAATATAATGAGAATAAAGGGATTCATGATATATACTATGTCAAATTACATTATATACACCAAATAAAAGTGAATTGGCATATAACTACAAAGAAGTCTCAATTGAATGTAAGTTGAGATAAATTCATTTATAAAGACTGTATCTTAGGTTAAGGATAAATAAATGACATAATTATGTGTGAAAAATATAAATACACTAAATATGATTATATATTCAATGTAAATCATTCATAGGACATTCACACATATTATTTTAAAAACAACACCAATGACTTGGATGTTTAACTCAATGAATAGAAATTGAGTTTAAATTACTCTTATCAAGTTTATATTGATGACTTGAGAATTTATCAATGGAGTGATTATGTTTATCAAAATTATATCCACACAAGGGGTAGAGGAAATTACTACGTAAGTAAATAAATAGTTATTTCACACATAATCTTGGAGTAAAGTAATCAATGAAGTTTGCATAAAACCGAATGAGTGGAAATTGAAATTTGAAATTCCCTTACTGATTTGGTAACTTACGAAACATACACCCCATGAAAGAAGGATCATACAATGATTATGTAAATACCCATAAATTTAAGTATATTATTCAAACAATACAATCATGAGTAGTTATACACCACACAGAAGGTAATAGTGGAAAATATAGCATGAATCTCACGGGAATAAAAGTGAGATGAAAACCTCTTACCATGTTGTAATCAATCGAGTCGCATGACCAAAAGTTAATAACCACAAAATTAATCACATAATACCATGAATATAAATATAATAATGATAATATATATCAAATTGCAGTACAAAATACACCACATGCAATAAATAAGTGGCGAACAATGAAAATATCACGGGAATAAAAGTGAGATAAGAAACCCCTTACCTTGTACTTTTCCTTGGTTGATGGTATTTTAAACTCATGTATAATAGTAAAATCATTGTCATTAAATTATATAATAACTATATGCATAAATATGATATCATATATGATCCTCTAATATTTCTTTGTTATTAATATTTTAGTAGTATCATCTTTTCGGGTGTTAACTGATTCATTTTCCTTTATATGCTCAGTTACGTAAGCCATGTTTGTTGTAGATAGGATTTATTTTATTCACATACAGAATTATATTAAGTTCTTAATAATTATTTTTAATCATTAAATGAAAATTATTCTTTAATTATTACAATGGTTAATGAATCTCATTGAGTTCGTGGAGACGGTAATTCGTACGTACGCACGAGCGACAATATCATTATATTGATGCTAAAATTGTATGTAATTGGATGGTATATCATAAATAAAGAATAAATAACATGTTATATTTATTATTTAAATTATTTATACTCATTATTATACTCATCCAAATAATTAAGTGTTTGGATAACAAACTACATCACGATGTGGAGATGGTAAGTCGTACATAGGCACGTATGGTGACTTTGTCATTTATATGATGGATAGAATAATGATTATGGTTGTACCATTTTTATAATAAAATAATAGTATATATAATATACTATATTTATTATTTTATAATGTAAAAAACAAAGAAAGAGGAAGTGGAAGAAGAAAAGAACTTGAAAGAGGTGATGAAATATTTACCTCTTCTTCGGGTTCTTCCTTTTGATTTGATCAAAAGGGATCCTTAGGTTGGATTTATGACCAAAGTAATGCCTCTAGGATTAAGGGAGGAAATTTGGGAGTATATTTGGTTAGGTTTTGGACGAGAAAAATGGCTTTGGAGGTGTGAAATTAAGATAAGGGGAAGTACCCTTTTATAAGAGAGGTGAGAGTCACTTTAGGAAAATCTTGAAATATTATTTTATAATAAAATCCTTTTCGGTTTATAATGGATATAAAATGATTTATTTATAGGATAATGTGGGTATGGGTCTAAAACCTCTCAACAAATATGTTTTAGATAGGTTTAGGTTACCATGTTAACCTTATCTTTTAGATTTAACTCTTAGTTAAATAGTTTGACAATTATCATGTCTCTTTGTATTTTTATATTATATGCTTAATAAACTTACTATAATATGCCAATAAAAATAAAATTGGTTCATTATTAATATATATAACCTTATATAAGTCCTTTTTAATAACCTTATATTTTTATGAATATTATATAATTTAATAATATAATATTTTTTTAAAAAACTCATTTATGTCAATTTTGACACTATTTAGTATTTGGTGTTTGTGAAAGTCCTGACAACATGAATACTTCGAAACAAATAAATTGAATAAATCCTAATATGTCATATTCACCTATAAAATTCTTTTATGTCATAAAAACATTGAAATTGTATTTATTGTAATATTTCTAATACCATTTATTTGATTCTTTCATTAATAAGGTAATTACTACATCATCATTGTGTCATAAATAAATTTAATTATTTAATGTCTAAAAATTATAAATAAAATAAAATTATGTATTAAATATTTTTATATTTCTAATGAGTATTTATAGTTGAAACGATAACTTATATAACCCCATTTAAAAATTATTTTACTAAAAGATATATGTTTATGTCATTTTTGTCTTTACTTTAAATTAATTAATATAAAGTGTCATTATCAATCTCAAGTGGCTCCATGGGGTCCCAAAATAGACCCAAGGATACCCATGGTCAGACCTGTATACACAAATAGGAATAGAACACATGTTATGGTAATTTAATATTATTATAATATTATTTTTTACCCTTATTAATCGGATTTACCTTTTAACCATTGTAAATAAAATATTTACCGAAGTAATTATTCATAATGTATAAAAATAAAAGTTACCTATTTGCACAATTGGGACCTCCTTATTCAAAATATTGAATCCATTTTTCAAAATTCAAAACAAATAAGTGGCATAAATTAATTTAAAACCAATTCCTTTTGTCAAAACAAAAAGCATGTATTTAAGAAATAATAACTAACAAAAGATTGACACTTTTTTATGTCTGGTTTAAATTTCAAATTACAAAAAATGACCTACATTGTATTAAATGATAAAAATATACTCTAATTACACTTTTAAACCATTCAAAATCATAATTTAACACTACAAATTATTTCGATTAAAAATTTGTTTTCAATTAAAATTTAGTATTTTTTAGTATTCATCAAAATATGATAGTTATCAGAAAAGTAGCAAAAATTTATCCAAAATAAATTTTAATTTCCGGATTATAAAGAAGAATTTAATTTCATTAAATTGAATATATAAAAGTTTCAAACATTGGTTTTAAAAAGATTTTTCCATTAAAAGGTAGTAAAATTGCATTTTTTTTAAAATACTTCTTTTATCTGAAAAAAATGAATGTGTTCTTATATTATGTCTAAGAAACACATAATATAGATTCCAAAATAAAATATATTATATAAAATTCAAAATTCAATTAATACTATTTATAAATTCTTTTTGAATGGCTAGTTTGATAAGTCGTGGTGCGCTCGAACTCGGTGTTGCGTGTAGCGCAAGCTGTTGAGTTACTTTAAAGAAAATAACTTACTATAAAATCTTTGTAACGACCCGAAATTTTGAATAAATCTTATTTCCTAATTTTATGTGTTATTTTATTTTATTTTTATACTCAACAAAAATGTTTCATTTGATAACATGAGTATAATTAAAATGAGACTGTTGGGTTTTGACTATTATTTGACCATTGGTCAATATGACCGCTGGAAACTAAATGTTTTGATTACTATCTCTAAATACAAGCAATCTGGGTAAATTAATATAGAAAGAAGATTCGATGGCATCACCCAGTAGTCTTGGACCGATCAAAGCCCATCTAACAGAACTTGGGAAGGAGGTAGCACCACTGGGATTTGCTCTGGACCAAACCCAAGTTGAACTTCATCGTGTGAAGCTAGAACGGGATCGCCTTCGCGAGAAGTTCAAACTAATAGAAATTACGACTCGTGCGATGTTGGTCGAGCCTCCCTAGGATTATCTCACCTTAGCACACCTTACACTTAGGTCCTTTGCTGGTGTGATAAGGGGCTATGTAAGGAGACCATAATTTCCTTGTGTAATCCTTTGTTTTAAATAAAAATTTGGATTTATTCTTATGATGAAGTTTATGAATTTTCAAATGTCCAGATAAATATAGTATGCATATTTTTGATAAATTTTAGAGAAAGGATATTTTAAAAATGTTTATGTAAACCTTAAATTAATAAAAATGTTTAATGATTTTAAAAAAAATGGTCTTCTACAATTATGTTCACTACGAAATTTCGAGTCTAATAAGATCAACTTGATTTTTGATGAATAGTAAATTATGAATAGTGATTTTACACTTAGGATTATTAATGTGACCAAATGGATTAGTAATCTCACTTAAAGAATGTATTAATATAATCTAGGCACCTTGATTAAGTAATGTGATTCAATAAAATGGTTAAATAACGGTTTCATAAATTATTATTCAAGTATTAGTTTTTTCAGGTGAATAGTGTGTTTTTTAATTAAAAATTTAATTAAAAATATTTAGAAAATTATTTTTATAAAACGGATTTCATTTTTGAACTCAGAGCACCGATATTATGCTATGGTAATTTTTGGGGTTTTTTCTGAAAAAAATAAATTTTCAGTGAATAGTGTTTTTATTTCAAAATTAAATTAAAAATATTTAGAAAATTATTTTTATAAAATGGAGTTCATATTTGTAATCAGAGCGTTGATATTTGGTTAAGGTGAAATTTTGGGATTATTCTGAGAAAGTTGAATTTTTGATGAATAGTGAAAATACAGTTTTTAAGTTACGGGTGTCTAATGACATCATTAAATGATGTATTAAGTATATATTCAATATGGTCGAATTTTGAATAGTAAGATAAGGTATGAGGTGTCCCAAGTGGCCAATAACATGGGAAAATGCCATGGGCAAGCCCATGGTTTTGCCAAAACCACTAATGAGGTGTCCCTTGGCCATTAATGCCTTGTCCCCTCACTTTCCCTATAAATACCCACCCATTCCTCCTTTGGTTTTCACTCCCAACTCTCCCCCAACTAAGTTATGGTCTCCTTACCTCCCAAGGAGTCCTCCCATGGTGCCCCCAAGCCCTCAAGGTCCCAAACTTTGAGTTTTAAGAGTTATGTTTTAAGGTAAGGGATCTGACCTCTCTCTTTCATTTCAAGTAATCTCTTTTATGTCATTCCTTTTATGCTCCATGTTCTTATGTTAGAGGATGTTCTTTTATACTCCTATTACTGCCCTTTTCATGTTCATATAATTATAGATCCCCTCTTGCTCTCATTATTTCGTTTTATGATGTTTTAAGTGGCGCCGTTAGGCTGCCGGATTTTTTGTAACGGATTCTTTCTCCCTTCTCATTTTTCAAGATCTATTTTCATGTAAAGTATTTCAAGTTCCTTTTTGTTATGTTAGGGTATGATCTATATATCTATCATACTGGACTCTTATGTTCATATGATGAGATACCCCATTTGATCTCTTCAATTCATTATTTTAAAGTTTTAAGTGGCGCCGTTTGGCTGCCGAATTTTTAAGTGGTTCTTCACCCTTCTCGTTTTGAAGTTCTACTTTCATGTCAATTCTTTCAAGTTTTTTTTGTTATGTTGGGGTATGATCTCTATATCTATCATACTGGACTCTTATGTTCATATGATGAGAGACCCCATTTTATCTCTTCAATTCAGTATTTTGAAGTTTTAAGTGGCGTCGTTAGGCTGCCGAATTTTTAAGTGGTTCTTCACCCTTCTCGTTTTGAAGTTCTACTTTCATGTAAATTCTTTCAAGTTTCTTTTTGTTATGTTGGTGTATGATCTATATATCTATCATACTGTACTCTTATTTTCATATGATGAGAGACCCCATTTGATCTCTTCAATTCTGTATTTTAAAGTTTTAAGTGGCGCCGTTAGGCTGCCGAATTTTTAAGTGGTTCTTCACCCTTCTCGTTTTGAAGTTCTACTTTCAGGTCAATTCTTTCAATTTCCTTTTTGTTATGTTGGGGTATGATATCTATATCTATCATATTGGAATCTTATGTTCATATGATGAGAGACCCCATTTGATCTCTTCAATTCAGTATTTTGAAGTTTTAAGTGGCGCCGTTAGGCTGCCGAATTTTTTAGTGGTTCTTCACCCTTCTCGTATTGAAGTTCTACTTTCATGACAATTATTTCAAGTTCCTTTTTGTTATGTTGGGGAATTATCTCTATATATATCATACTGAACTCTTATGTTCACATGATGAGAAACCCTATTTGATCTTTTCAAATCATTTTTGTTGAAGCTTAAGTAACGTCGTTAGGCTGCCGAACTTTCATAAGAGAAATCTAATTTTTGTCTTCCTTCCATGTTTTTCATTTCAAATGGCATGTCCTTGAAATTTCATTACCATGATCATGTATCCTTCTTATTCTGTCCATCTACTATTTTATGGGTCATTTATGAATGTTTGACCCATTTTACCTCTCTTTTTAATGTCTTCTAAAACCTCGTAACATAGCAGTTATGCTGCAGAATTTCCGTCTCAAAATGTCTCTCTCTTTTTCTAAAGTTCTTTTATATTATTAAGTGAATACTAAAAGCTCTTTCTTCTAAAGGGGTATTCACATATATACCAAAATGTTCTTTTTTAAATTCTGGGATTTACATACATGCGACCCACCTTCCTTTTCTGTGGGTTTTAAAGTGATGTAAAGATCATGTCTTTAAAGCAGTTTTTAAAACGTTATGATTATGAAATAAAACCCATTTATTTTATGCTATATGGGTTATTTATGAAATTTTTGATGATGATATATGTGGCTCACATGATAATAAAGGAAAATTTAAGGATGCTCCCTGATAGCGCTCTAATGCATTGGGTAAAGACTTAATCTCTAGAGATGACCATTTTTAACGACGCCTTGGTGAATAACCTTGGTAATTTTTAATGACACCTTGGGGATGGACCTTGGTGAAACGAAACGATTGTCAATATTAAATGTTGCAGTCACATCTTCAAGTTATGAAAAATGTTATTTTTATTATGAAATGCCTCATGATTTCTTTCTCATGCCTTAAAGTTATTTTCATGTCCTTATTGAAGTATCTCAAGTTCACATGTAAAATGTTCATCTTGTTTCCCTTACTGGGCCTTTTGCTCACCTTTTCTTTTGATGTATGTCCCCAGGTTATGAGATGCAGTAATGAACCTAGGATGAACATAAGGAGAAGCCTTTCAAGTGTTTAAGAGGAATGTTTTATGTTGTTTTCATGTATTATGTTCCTAGTTTCCAAGACACTAAACCTTAAAGATCCTCAGTTTTGTGTAATGTAATGAAAGTTTATGTTATAAAAAGGCGGGATGCTATAGTTGGTATCAAAGGATGGTTTAGTTATTTGTGGAAATTAGGATATTAAAACTCTAGGAAGAACCCTATAGAAAATTTAAAACAATAGGAAATCTTCCTGGTATTTTGCTGAGTATTGAGTAAGGGGTTGCCAAGCAAATACATCCCTGTCTGGATACGAGCAGGTAGAGGTGGCTCTGGCACAAATGTACATAGGGGTAAAACCTGAAAACACCGCTTTGAGCTAGACTCGAACGGGAACTGGTACACAACAACGGGCCTTACTACACTCTTGGTTACGACACTCCTGGGGGATATGCTTTGGTAAATTCATAAGCTTAGTATGAACCATTGTTAAAGGAACAAAGATAAAATAAAATAAAGATTCACATAAGAATATATGATCATGGATAACCTTGATGGGAACCTAGGGGATCACAAGTTAGGGTATAATTTTCTTCTACAAGTTATCCTTATATGCTTTCAGTTCCTTTTCATGATTATTGGCTAAGTACTTAAGCCCCTAATTATGCTTTCTCTTCATAGTTAATGGTGGGAAATGGAAGAACATGTCCAAACAACCAATGTGACAGGAAATGCGACGATTGTCGTATTAATATGACAGGGATGATTAGGGGATTAAAATATGATTATTATTTTGGAAGATGTTCATTATTTTGGGGACCCTATATGATCGAGGTAAATAGATTACTACGGTATTTTCATTTAAGAGTATGGTTGACTTATATTTCGAAGAATCGATGAATTTGAGGTGGAATTATAGTAATTTAGGATACTTATGGAAATTATTAACCTATCTTGGGGTAAATATGTTTAGGTTAGTTACTTTTTTTATAAGATGTTAGGAGTGGTTGATGTTGTTTGGAGATGAATGATAAAGTTTACCTTGGAAGACTATGTTATCAAATCCTTCTTGTATTTGGGTTTCAATCTTAGTTTGGTTTATTTTGAGGATTTTTAAGGACAGTTATTTATGGAATGGACTATGATGAACTTTGGGTAGTACCATGGAACTTTGAAGATTTAAAAGTAGTTTCCATTCCTATGGGATTATTTCTTTTTGAAGAGTTGTTTTACCTTACCCTTTCTGTTTTTGGGATAATGTTTAAAGATAGAAGAAATAGATAGTTAATCTTTTGTGGATTATGAAGATGATTCTTGTGTTTTGATGAGACCAAGTAGTTTTGAATGCTCATAATTTGGAGAAAAGATTAGTTTTGGGTAGAAGCTTATTAAAGGATGAAACTCTACATGAAGATAGGTATATTTTCTTATGTTTTTGGTTTATGTTGTAAATGAATTCCTAAAAATTATGAAAAGGAACGTGAAACAAAAACGTTGTTGGTTTACGTTTCCTACTTGGTAATCAAAGACCGTTTACACACATCATAAGTTTGGGATTTTCTTATGGTTAATGTTCTCCTAATAATGTTCTCTATCACTCTCCCCCAGAAATTGAACCTTTGTTTTTCTTCCATGTCCATGTTTTCCTCCATTGAATCCTAGTATGGGTTAACTCGGGTGACCTTTGGACTTCCCTTTATTTCTTTTAAAGTAATAGTTTTACTGACTCCTTTTCTGATGTGGGACTTTCAATGAAATTTCAAAACCCAATTTTAAAAATTGCGAGGATGCAATTTCTTAAGGGGGGAAGATTGTAACGACCCGAAATTTTGAATAAATCTTATTTCCTAATTTTATGTGTTATTTTATTTTATTTTTATACTCAACAAAAATGTTTCATTTGATAACCTGAGTATAATTAAAATGAGACTGTTGGGTTTTGACTATTATTTGACCATTGGTCAATATGACTGCTGGAAACTAAATGTTTTGATTACTATCTCTAAATACAAGCAATCTTGGTTAATTAATATAGAAAGAAGATTCGATGGCATCACCCAGTATTCTTGGACCGATCGAATCTCATCTAACAGAACTTGGGAAGGAGGTACCACCACTGGGATTTTCTCTGGACCAAACCCAAGCTGAACTTCATCGTGTGAAGCTAGAACGGGATCGCCTTCGCGAGAAGTTCAAACTAATAGAAATTACGACTCGTGCGATGTTGGCCGAGCCTCCCTCGGATTCTCTCACCTTAGCACACCTTACACTTAGGTCCTTTGCTGGTGTGATAAGGGGCTATATAAGGAGACAATAATTTCCTTGTGTAATCCTTTGTTTTAAATAAAAATTTGGATTTCTTCTTATGATGAATTTTATGAATTTTCAAATGTCCCGATAAATATAGTATGCATATTTTTGATAAATTTTAGAGAAAGGATATTTTAAAAATGTTTATGTAAACCTTAAATAAATAAAAATGTGTAATGATTTTCAAAAAATGGTCTTCTACAATTATGTTCACTATGAAATTTTGAGTCTAATAAGATCAACTTGATTTTTTATGAATAGTAAATTATGAATAGTGATTTTACGCTTAGGATTAGTAATGTGACCAAATGGATTAGTAATCTCACTTAAAGAAAATATTAATATAATCTAGGCACCTTGATTAAGTAATGTGATTCAATAAAATGGTTAAATAACGGTTTCATAAATTATTATTCAAGTATTAGTTTTTTCGGGTGAATAGTGTGTTTTTTAATTAAAAATTTAATTAAAAATATTTAGAAAATTATTTTTATAAAACGGATTTCATTTTTGAACTCAGAGCACCGATATTATGCTATGGTAATTTTTGGGGTTTTTTCTGAAAAAAATAAATTTTCGGTGAATAGTGTTTTTATTTAAAAATTAAACTAAAAATATTTAGAAAATTATTTTTATAAAATGGAGTTCATATTTGTAATCAGAGCGTTGATATTTGGTTAAGGTGAAATTTTGGGATTACTCTGAGAAAGTTGAATTTTCGATGAATAGTGAAAATACAGTTTTTAAGTTACGGGTGTCTAATGACATCATTAAATGATGTATTAAGTATATATTCAATATGGTCTAATTTTGAATATTAAAATAAGGTATGAGGTGTCCCAATTGGCCAATAACATGGGCAAATACCATGGGCAAGCCCATGGTTTTGCCAAAACCACTAATGAGGTGTCCCTTGGCCATTAATGCCTTGTCCCCTCACTTTCCCTATAAATACCCACCCATTCTTCCTTTGTTTTTCACTCCCAACTATCCCCCAATGAATTTCTGGTCTCCTTACCTCCCAAGGAGTCCTCCCATGGTGCCCCCAATCCCTCAAGGTCCCAAACTTTGAGTTTTAAGAGTTATGTTTTAAGGTAAGGGATCCGACCTCTCTCTTTCATTTCAAATAATCTCTTTTATGTCATTCCTTTTATGCTCCATGTTCTTATGTTAGAGGATGTTATTTTATACTCATATTACTGCCCTTTTCATGTTCATATAATGAGAGATCCCCTCTTGCTCTCATTATTTCATTTTATGAAGTTTTAAGTGGCGCCGTTAGGCTGCCGAAATTTTTGTAACGGATTCTTTCTCCCTTCTCATTTTTCAAGATCTATTTTCATGTAAAGTATTTCAAGTTCCTTTTTTTTATGTTGGGGTATGATCTCTATATCTATCATACTGGACTCTTATGTTCATATGATGAGAGACCCCATTTGATCTCTTCAATTCATTATTTTGAAGTTTTAAGTGGCGTCGTTAGGCTGCCGAATTTTTAAGTGGTTCTTCACCATTCTCGTTTTGAAGTTCTACTTTCATGTCAATTCTTTCAAGTTTTTTTTTGTTATGTTGGGGTATGATCTCTATATCTATCATACTGGACTCTTATGTTCATATGATGAGAGACCCCATTTTATCTCTTCAATTCAGTATTTTGAAGTTTTAAGTGGCGCCGTTAGGCTGCCGAATTTTTAAGTGGTTCTTCACCCTTCTCGTTTTGAAGTTCAACTTTCATGTAAATTCTTTCAAGTTCCTTTTTGTTATGTTGGGGTATGATCTCTATATCTATCATACTGGACTCTTATTTTCATATGATGAGAGACCCCATTTGATCTCTTCAATTCAGTATTTTAAAGTTTTAAGTGGCGCCGTTAGGCTGCCGAATTTTTAAGTGGTTCTTCACCCTTCTCGTTTTGAAGTTCTACTTTCATGTCAATTCTTTCAAGTTCCTTTTTGTTATGTTGGGGTATGATATCTATATCTATCATACTGGAATCTTATGTTCATATGATGAGAGACCCCATTTGATCTCTTCAATTCAGTATTTTGAAGTTTTAAGTGGCGCCGTTAGGCTGCCGAATTTTTTAGTGGTTCTTCACCCTTCTCGTATTGAAGTTCTACTTTCATGACAATTCTTTCAAGTTCCTTTTTGTTATGTTGGGGAATTATCTCTATATATATCATACTGAACTCTTATTTTCACATGATGAGAAACCCTATTTGATCTTTTCAAATCATTTTTGTTGAAGCTTAAGTAACGTCGTTAGGCTGCCGAACTTTCATAAGAGAAATCTAATTTTTGTCTTCCTTCCATGTTTTTCATTTCAAATGGCATGTCCTTGAAATTTCATTACCATGATCATGTATCCTTCTTATTCTGTCCATCTACTATTTTATGGGTCATTTATGAATGTTTGACCCATTTTACCTCTCTTTTTAATGTCTTCTAAAACCTCGTAACATAGCAGTTATGCTGCAGAATTTCCGTCTCAAAATGTCTCTCTCTTTTTCTAAAGTTCTTTTATATTATTAAGTGAATACTAAAAGCTCTTTCTTCTAAAGGGGTATTCACATATATACCAAAATGTTCTTTTTTAAATTCTGGGATTTACATACATGCGACCCACCTTCCTTTTCTGTGGGTTTTAAAGTGATGTAAAGATCATGTCTTTAAAGCAGTTTTTAAAACGTTATGATTATGAAATAAAACCCATTTATTTTATGCTATATGGGTTATTTATGAAATTTTTGATGATGATATATGTGGCTCACATGATAATAAAGGAAAATTTAAGGATTCTCCCTGATAGCGCTCTAATTCATTGGGTAAAGACTTAATCTCTAGAGATGACCATTTTTAACGACGCCTTGGTGAATAACCTTGGTAATTTTTAATGACACCTTGGGGATGGACCTTGGTGAAACGAAACGATTGTCAATATTAAATGTTGCAGTCACATCTTCAAGTTATGAAAAATGTTATTTTTATTATGAAATGCCTCATGATTTCTTTCTCATGCCTTAAAGTTATTTTCATGTCCTTATTGAAGTATCTCAAGTTCACATGTAAAATGTTCATCTTGTTTCCCTTACTGGGCCTTTTGCTCACCTTTTCTTTTGATGTATGTCCCCAGGTTATGAGATGCAGTAATGAACCTAGGATGAACATAAGGAGAAGCCTTTCAAGTGTTTAAGAGGAATGTTTTATGTTGTTTTCATGTATTATGTTCCTAGTTTCCAAGACACTAAACCTTAAAGATCCTCAGTTTTGTGTAATGTAATGAAAGTTTATGTTATAAAAAGGCGGGATGCTATAGTTGGTATCAAAGGATGGTTTAGTTATTTGTGGAAATTAGGATATGAAAACTCTAAGAAGAACCCTATAGAAAATTTAAAAAAATAGGAAATCTTCCTGGTATTTTGGTGAGTATTGAGTAAGGGGTTGCCAAGCAAATACATCCATGTCTGGATACGAGCTGGTAGAGGTGGCTCTGGCACAGATGTACATAGGGGTAAAACCCAAAAACACCGCTTTGATCTAGACTCGAACGGGAACTGGTACACAACAACGGGCCTTACTGCACTCTTGGTTACGACACTCCCGGGGGATATACTTTGGTAAATTCATAAGCTTAGTATGAACCATTGTTAAAGGAACAAAGATAAAATAAAATAAAGATTCACATAAGAATATATGATCATGGATAACCTAGATGGGAACCTAGGGGATCACAAGTTAGGGTATAATTTTCTTCTACAAGTTATCCTTATATGCTTTCAGTTCCTTTTCATGATTATTGGCTAAGTACTTAAGCCCCTAATTATTCTTTCTCTTCATAGTTAATGGTGGGAAATGGAAGAACATGTCCAAACAACCAATGTGATAGGAAATGCGACGATTGTCGTATTAATATGACAGGGATGATTAGGGGATTAAAATATGATTATTATTTTGGAAGATGTTCACTATTTTGGGGACCCTATATGATCGAGGTAAATAGATTACTACAGTATTTTCATTTAAGAGTAGGGTTGACTTATATTTCGAAGAATCGATGAATTTAAGGTGGAACTATAGTAATTTAGGTTACTTATGGAAATTATTAACCTATCTTGGGGTAAATATGTTTAGGTTAGTTACTTTTTTTATAAGATGTTAGGAGTGGTTGATGTTGTTTGGAGATGAATGATAAAGTTTACCTTGGAAGACTATGTTATCAAATCCTTCTTGTATTTGGGTTTCAATCTTAGTTTGGTTTATTTTGAGGATTTTTAAGGACAGTTATTTATGGAATGGACTATGATGAACTTTGGGTAGTACCATGGAAATTTGAAGATTTAAAAGTAGTTTCCATTCCTATGGGATTATTTCTTTTTGAAGAGTTGTTTTACCTTACCCTTTCTGTTTTTGGGATAATGTTTAAAGATAGAAGAAATAGATAGTTAATCTTTTGTGGATTATGAAGTTGATTCTTGTGTTTTGATGAGACCAAGTAGTTTTGAATGCTCATAATTTGGAGAAAAGATTAGTTTTGGGTAGAAACTTATTAAAGGATGAAACTCTACATGAAGATAGGTATATTTTCTTATGTTTTTGGTTTATGTTGTAAATGAATTCCTAAAAATTATGAAAAGGAACGTGAAACAAAAACGTTGTTGGTTTACGTTTCCTACTTGGTAGTCAAAGACCGTTTACACACATCATAAGTTTGGGATTTTCTTATGGTTAAAGTTCTCCTAATCATGTTCTCTATCACTCTCCCCCAGAAATTGAACCTTTGTTTTTCTTCCATGTCCATGTTTTCCTCCATTGAATCCTAGTGTGGGTTAACTCGGGTGACCTTTGGACTTCCCTTTATTTCTTTTAAAGTAATAGTTTTACTGACTCCTTTTCCGATGTGGGACTTTCAATGAAATTTCAAAACCCAATTTTAAAAATTGCGAGGACGCAATTTCTTAAGGGGGGAAGATTGTAACGACCCGAAATTTTGAATAAATCTTATTTCCTAATTTTATGTGTTATTTTATTTTATTTTTATACTCAACAAAAATGTTTCATTTGATAACCTGAGTATAATTAAAATGAGACTGCTGGTTTTTGACTATTATTTGACCATTGGTCAATATGACCGCTGGAAACTAAATGTTTTGATTACTATCTCTAAATACAAGCAATCTTGGTTAATTAATATAGAAAGAAGATTCGATGGCATCACCCAGTAGTCTTGGACCGATCGAAGCCCAGCTAACAGAACTTGGGAAGGAGGTAGCACCACTGGGATTTTCTCTGGACCAAACCCAAGCTGAACTTCATCGTGTGAATCTAGAACGGGATCGCCTTCACGAGAAGTTCAAACTAACAGAAATTATGACTCGTGCGATGTTGGCCGAGCCTCCCTCGGATTCTCTCAACTTAGCACACCTTACACTTAGGTCCTTTGCTGGTGTGATAAGGGGCTATGTAAGGAGACCATAATTGCCTTGTGTAATCCTTTGTTTTAAATAAAAATTTGGATTTCTTCTTATGATGAAGTTTATGAATTTTCAAATGTCCAGATAAATATAGTATGCATATTTTTGATAAATTTTAGAGAAAGGATATTTTAAAAATGTTTATGTAAACCTTAAATAAATAAAAATGTGTAATGATTTTCAAAAAATGGTCTTCTACAATTATGTTCACTACGAAATTTCAAGTCTAATAAGATCAAATTGATTTTTGATGAATAGTAAATTATGAATAGTGATTTTACGCTTAGGATTAGTAATGTGACCAAATGGAATAGTAATCTCGCTTAAAGAAAGTATTAATATAATCTAGGCCCCTTGATTAAGTAATGTGATTCAATAAAATGGTTAAATAACAGTTTCATAAATTATTATTCAAGTATTAGTTTTTTCGGGTGAATAGTGTGTTTTTTAATTAAAAATTTAATTAAAAATATTTAGAAAATTATTTTTATAAAACGGATTTCATTTTTGAACTCAGAGCATCGATATTATTCTATGGTAATTTTTGGGGTTTTTTCTGAAAAAAATAAATTTTCGGTGAATAGTGTTTTTATTTAAAATTTAAATTAAAAATATTTAGAAAATTATTTTTATAAAATGGAGTTCATATTTGTAATCAGAGAGTTGATATTTGGTTAAGGTGAAATTTTGGGATTATTCTGAGAAAGTTGAATTTTCGATGAATAGTGAAAATACAGTTTTTATGTTACGGGTGTCTAATGACATCATTAAATGATGTATTAAGTATATATTCAATATGGTCGAATTGTGAATAGTAAGATAAGGTATGAGGTGTCCCAAGTGTCCAATACCATGGGCAAATACCATGGGCAAGCCCATGGTTTTGCCAAAACCACTAATGAGGTGTCCCTTGGCCATTAACGCCTTGTCCCCTCACTTTCCCTATAAATACCCACCCATTCCTCCTTTGGTTTTCACTCCCAACTCTCCCCCAACGAAGTTCTGGTCTCCTTACCTCCCAAGGAGTCCTCCCATGGTTCCTCCAAGCCCTCAAGGTCCCAAACTTTGAGTTTTAAGAGTTATGTTTTAAGGTAAGGGATCCAACCTCTCTCTTTCATTTCAAGTAATCTCTTTTATGTCATTCCTTTTATGCTCCATGTTCTTATGTTAGAGGATGTTCTTTTATACTCCTATTACTTCCCTTTTCATGTTCATATAATGAGATATCCCCTCTTGCTCTCATTATTTCGTTTTATGAAGTTTTAAGTGGCACCGTTAGGCTGCCGAAATTTTTGTAACAGATTCTTTCTCCCTTCTCATTTTTCAAGATCTATTTTCATGTAAAGTATTTCAAGTTCCTTTTTGTTATGTTGGGGTATGATCTCTATATCTATCATACTGGAATCTTATGTTCATATGATGAGAGAACCCATTTGATCTCTTCAATCCAGTATTTTGAAGTTTTAAGTGGCGCCGTTAGGCTGCCGAATTTTTAAGTGGTTCTTCACCCTTCTCGTTTTGAAGTTCTACTTTCATGTCAATTCTTTCAAGTTCCTTTTTGTTATGTTGGGGTATGATATCTATATCTATCATACTGGACTCTTATTTTCATATGATGAGAGACCCCATTTTATCTCTTCAATTCAGTATTTTGAAGTTTTAAGTGGCGTCGTTAGGCTGCTGAATTTTTAAGTGGTTCTTCACCCTTCTCGTTTTGAAGTTCTACTTTCATGTAAATTCTTTCAAGTTCCTTTTTGTTATGTTGGGGTATGATCTCTATATCTATCATAATTGACTCTTATGTTCATATGATGAGAGACCCCATTTTATCTCTTAAATTCAGTATTTTAAAGTTTTAAGTGGCGCCGTTAGGCTGCCGAATTTTTAAGTGGTTCTTCACCCATCTCGTTTTGAAGTTCTAATTTCATGTCAATTCTTTCAAGTTCCTTTTTGTTATGTTGGGGTATGATCTCTATATCTATCATACTGGAATCTTATGTTCATATGATGAGATACCCCATTTGATCTCTTCAATTCAGTATTTTGAAGTTTTAAGTGGCGTCGTTAGGCTGCCGAATTTTTTAGTGGTTCTTCACCCTTCTCGTATTGAAGTTCTACTTTCATGACAATTATTCCAAGTTCCTTTTTGTTATGTTGGGGAATTATATCTATATATATCATACTGAACTCTTATGTTCACATGATGAGAAACCCTATTTGATCTTTTCAAATCATTTTTGTTGAAGCTTAAGTAACGTCGTTAGGATGCCGAACTTTCATAAGAGAAATCTAATTTTTGTCATCCTTCCATGTTTTTCATTTCAAATGGTATGTCCTTGAAATTTCATTACCATGATCATGTATCCTTCTTATTCTATCCATCTACTATTTTATGGGTCATTTATGAATGTTTGACCCATTTTACCTCTCTTTTTAATGTCTTCTAAAACCTCGTAACATAGCAGTTATGCTGCAGAATTTCCGTCTCAAAATGTCTCTCTCTTTTTCTAAAGTTCTTTTATATTATTAAGTGAATACTAAAAGCTCTTTATTCTAAAGGGGTATTCACATATATACCAAAATTTTCTATTTTAAATTCTGGGATTTACATACATGAGACCCACCTTCCTTTTCTGTGGGTTTTAAAGTGATGTAAAGATCATGTCTTTAAAGCAGTTTTTAAAACATTATGATTATGAAATGAAACCCATTTATTTTATGCTATATGGGTTATTTATGAAATTTTTTATGATGATATATGTGGCTCACATGATAATAAAGGCAAATTTAAGGGTGCTCCCTGATAGCGCTCTAATGCATTGGGTAAAGACTTAA
The DNA here is from genome assembly GCA_963277665.1 of Viscum album. NCBI lineage: Eukaryota > Viridiplantae > Streptophyta > Magnoliopsida > Santalales > Viscaceae > Viscum > Viscum album. The sequence goes on from OY728123.1 coordinate 1,388,099,412, forward strand.
TCTCTAGAGATGACCATTTTTAACGACGCCTTGGTGAATAACCTTGGTAATTTTTAATGACACCTTGGGGATGGACCTTGGTGAAACGAAACGATTGTCAATATTAAATGTTGCAGCCACATCTTCAAGTTATGAAAAATTTTATTTTTATTATGAAATGCCTCATGATTTCTTTCTCATGCCTTAAAGTTCTTTTCATGTCCTTATTGAAGTATCTCAAGTTCACATGTAAAATGTTCATCTTGTTTCCCTTACTGGGCCTTTTGCTCACCTTTTCTTTTGATGTATGTCCCCAGGTTATGAGATGTAGTAATGAACCTAGGATGAACATAAGTAGAAGCCTTTCAAGTGTTTAAGAGGAATGTTTTATGTTGTTTTCATGTATTATGTTCCTAGTTTCCAAGACACTAAACCTTAAAGATCCTCAGTTTTGTGTAATGTAATGAAAGTTTATGTTATAAAAAGGCGGGATGCTATAATCTTGGGGTGTTACATTCTTCCCCCCTTTTGGAGATTTCATCCTCACAATTTTAAAATTGGTATTATTAACTTCATTGAAAGTCCCACATCGGAAAAGAGTTAATAAAACTATCACTTTAAAAGAAATATAGAGAATTACAAAGGTCACCCGAGATAACCCATACTAGGATTCCATGTAGCAAAACATGGATATCGAAGATAAAATAAGTGTCAAGTTCTGATGGAGAGTGATAGAAAACATGATCAGGAGAAATTTAACAAAAAGAAAACTACAAACTTGTGATGGGATAAATGGTCATTAGTTTCCTAGTTGGAAAAGTAAATAGACAAAGTTTTTTGTTTTAAGTTATATTTCATAAAGTTGAGGAATTTATTTATGAGATTTAGTAAGAACATAAAGAGATATACTTACTTTTTAAGTAGATTTTCATCCTTTAATAAATTTATACCACTAACCCAACTTTTTTTTTTCAAATGATGAGTATTCAAGATGACTTGGTCACACCTGAAGTGCTAGAATCAAATTCTAGAGAATCACATAATCCACAAAGGATAAACTATATATTTACCTTGTCTTTAGAGATTAACCAAAACCAAAATGGTTAGTACAAGATCAGATGATCCCCAAAAAGGATAATCCTTTAGAGAAATAAATACTAATCTTAATTTCTAAAATTAAAACAACAATACCCAAAGTTCAATAAATACCATTCAATAAAAAATTGTCCTTAAAATACTTCAATATAATCCAAAAACTAATATTGAAACCCAAAACTTAGAGGAATTTGATTACGTAGTCTTCCACGTTAAATTGTATCTCCAAATAATATCGACTACTCTTAAAGTCACATACTTAAAAGTAATTAACCTAATAACATATTATCTATAATAGGTTAATCATTTCCATAAATAACCCAAATCACTATAAATCCACAATAAGAACATAGATAAAAATCCACCATTACTCCTCAAATGAAATCCCATAGTATTCTATTTTTCTTAGGCATATAGTTTTCCCAACAGAGTGAACATCTTCCAAAATAAAATTTATCACTTAATCACCAAATCATTTTCCTATAATAAGGATATCCATTTGATAAGACATAAGCTCCCAAATCAACTCTTTATTGATCAACAAAATCATTTAACTAAAAAAAATTAGTCACACTAACTAGAGACTACACATAGTCCAGTGGTAGGTGATAAATCTCAATCCCACTCTAGTTTTGGGTTTGATTCCCACAGCTTTTTCTGACACGACGGGTTGTCACATGGTCTGAGTGTTGTACTTTTTCAAAAACTATATTTTATAACATTCTAAAAATGAGAAAAATTATTCAAAATAACCATAACATAATTTCACAACAAATGTTATCTCATACCTCGTATTTTAATCCCAAAATTGAATAACTTGTAATTGCATCAAATTAAAGGATCATATAAACCCAAATGGTTATTTGTAACTATATCAACAATAGAAATGATAATTCTTCCTAAAATATAATTTTCACATAACAAACTGAAGGGTTACACATACAAGAGAAAAGTCTTCCAAAGTAATCCCATCAAAAAAGAGCACTAATACTTTTAAACATTTCTCCATCCATTTATTTCCACATAGGTTTTTCCTTGACCAAGAGGTTATCCTAAAGAATAGGTAATTCACTCGGGTAAATCCCAGGTCACCTACATTTATGGAAAATGACTGTAAATGGATTCTTGGGATCATTTTTATTTTCTTCCATAGTACTCTTCATTTTTTTCCGGCAATTCTTTACCTTATGTCCTTCTTTCCCCCACATAAAGAATTTATTTGTTCCATTGAGACACTTTCCTAGGTGTATCCTTCCACATTTCTTGGATGATGGAAATTGAGCTTTCTTTTCTCCATGGCCTCCACTGCTGAATCTCTTATCATTTACCACCTTTCTCTTCTTCATTGAGTCCAGGAGTTGGTTAATATATATGTTGTTGATAATATTTTTGGAAAACTGATTCATCATGAACACGATATCTTTTATACCTATCAACATTCTATTTGTTCCTCATTCCCACCACTGTTTCCACCTTATACATCATGTTCAATGTTACTATGAATTCCTTGGAATCTAGCCATTGACTAACACAAGAAAGCATAGTGTGAGTCCTAAAATCATTTAGAGAAAATCATAACACCTTATTTTCAATCTAAAACACCTTAGGATTAACCAAGGTTATTTATTCTCATCTTATATTAAAATTCCTCAAATAGTTTTGTAAAGAAAATGTGAATTATCCTAAGCATATCCCCTGGGAGTGTCGTAACCAAGAGTGCAGTAAGGCCCATTGTCATGTACCAGGATACCCTGAGTTAAGCCCGAAACTCCTTGTTGTAGTTTTTACTCCTAGGTACATCTGTGCCAGAGATGCCTCTACCTTCTCTTATCCAAACAGGGATGTATTTCTTGTAAAACCCACATAATATTTATATTACCAAGAATTTTGGATGTTATTCTATACTAATCCTCAATGTATATCTTAGGGTAGTGTTTCCTAATCAGAGTTTTTTCTATATCTAGCTTCCAATATTTGTACTAAAATTCCTCTGATACCAACTGTAATGCCCCAACCACAGTTACCTAGAATTAGTGCATTGTTAAATAACATTGGCACAATACAAGGAATCATGTCCCGAAAGACTGATCAGTTTAGTAGCCTTGGAAGTTCTAGATACATACATAAGTTTTACATTACATCATGAAATAAAAAAACAGCATTGTGTCCCCTTTGAACACTCTTATATCCCTTAGCCTATTCTGGTAGGTTAATAATAATATACTTCTTTTCATCCTGGGAAAAAATAAAACATAAAAAGGGGTGAGCTCATATTATCAGTAAAGATAACAATATAGTGGAAATTGTCATAAATAGGAGTAAACATTTAAGGAGATGTACAAGACTAGAACACAAGCCTTTTAAATTAAAACATCAACATAATATGGAAAAGATAAATCAAATAATTTCATTTACTTATTCACATGCCTATTCTACTAGTCGAATAATCACAAGTAATATCAATAACCAATTTCATAATGATGTAATTCATAATTCTAGACTTCATAACCATATAGTCAAGGACTTGTGCTAAGACTACAAATTAGGTTTTTTCAAGGCCTTGTGCCAAGACACTAGTTTGTATCATGAGACCTACCGATGCATCAAGGATCTATAGAGGGCTCCAACCAGCACTTACTAAGTATAATACATTCCTCAAATAAAAAGGTTTAAACATAACATAAACATTCGTATTAAAACTAGCATACGAAATGTCAATACTTTATCCATAAACCATGAATGATATAAAAATAACACATCCATAGTCAAACATATCACAAAACCTTCAATACAGTATAAAATATTTTTATCATAATAAATCAACCTCGATCAAGAATAATATCCCATAAAGGATGTTGATATAGTTGAAAATGATCAGTAAAAATCTTTGAGAGAAATATTCTTTTTTTATGAAAACATTTAAAAGTCTCACTATTTATCAAGAAGCTGCTTAAAATATATTTTGGAATCAAAGTGTCCCATAACAATTTGAAACTTTTAAAAGGAATTTTAATTTTAAACATTAATTTCCATATAATAAAACCTTAAAACCATTTTTAAAACATGGACATTAATGAGAAATATTTAGAAGAATAAATTTTTAAAACATTTAAAATGATATTTTAGTTAGAGTTCCTAACCAAATGAGGCTTGAATACAAATAATTTAGGTAATAAAAACATTATAATATATTGAGAATAAATTTATTCATGATATACTATGTCAAATTACATTATATACACCAAATAAAAGTGAATTGGCGCATAACAACAAAGAAGTCTCAATGGAATGTAAGTTGAGATGAATTCCTTTATAAAGACCATATCCTTAGGTTAAGGATAAATCAATGACATAATTATGTGTGAAAAATATAAATTCACTCAATATGATTGAATATTCAGTGTAAATCAATTATAGAACATTCACACATATTCTTGTAAAAACAACACTAATGACTTGGATGTTTAACTCAATGAATAGAAATTGAGTTAAAATTACTCTTATCAAGTCTATATCGATGACTTGAGAATTTATCAATGGAGTGATTATGTGTATCAAAATTATATCCACACAAGGGGGAGTGTAAATTACTACATAAGTAAATAAATAGTTATTTCACAAATAATCTTTGAGAAAAGAAATTAATGAAGTTTGCGTAAAACCGAATGAGTGGAAATTGAAATTTGAAATTCCATTACCGATTTGGTAACTTGTGAAACATATACACCATTAAATAAGGATCATCCAATGATGATTTAAATACCCATAAATTATATTATATTATGCAAAAAATATAATCATGGGCAGTATATACACCACACAAAAGGTAATAGTGGCAAATATAGCATGAATCTCACGAGAATAAAAGTGAGATGAAAACTCCTTACCATATTGTAATCAATCGATCCGTATGACAAAAAGTTAATAACCACCAAATGAATCACATAATACCATGAATATAAAGATAATCGTGATAATATATATTAAATTTAAGTACAAAATACAACACATGCAATAAATAAGTGGCGAATAATGGAAATCTCATGAGAATAAAAGTGAGATAAGAAACCCCTTACCTTGTGCTTTTCCTTGTTCGAGGGTATGTTAACCTCTTGTATAATAGTTAAATCATTGTTATTAAATCATAAAATAAATATATACATAAATATGATATCATATATGATTCTCTAATATTTCATTATTAATAATATTTTAGTAGTATCATTGTTTCGGGTGTTAACTGATTCGTTTTCCTTTTTATGCTCAGTTACATAAGCCATGTTTGATATGGATAGGATGTATTTTATTAATATACATAATGATATTAAGTTCTTAATAATTATTTTTAATCATAAAATAAAAATTATTCTTGAATGATTATGATTGAGAATAAATCTCATCGCATTCGTGGAGAAGGTAATCTGTACGTATGCACGAGCGACAATATCATTATATTGATGGTGAAATCGTATATAATTGGATGTTATATCTTATATAAAGAATCATTAACATATTAAATTTATTATTCACATTAGTTATACTCATTTTTATACCCATCCAAATAATAAAGTGTTTGAATAACAAACTACACCACGACGTGGAGACGGTAAGCCGTACGTATGCACGTATGGTGACTTTATCATTCATATGATGGATAGAATAATGAATATGGTTGTACCATTTTTATAATAATATCACAGTATACATAAGATACTAGATTTATTATTTTATAATGGACACAAAAAAGAAAGAGGAAGTGGAAGAAGAAAAGAACTTGAAAGAGGTGATGGAATATTTACCTCTTCTTCGGGTTCTTCCTTTCAATTTGATCAAAAGGGCTCCTTAGGTTGGATTTCTGACCAAATTAAGGCCTCTAGGATGAATGGAGGAAAGTTTTAAGGATATTTGGGCAGGGTTGAGCCGATAAAAATGTATTTGTAGGTGTGAAAGTAAGAGAAGGGGAAGTACCATTTTATAAGAGAGGTGAGGGTCACTTTAGGAAAAGCTTGAAATATTATTTTATAATAAAATTGTTTTCAGTCTCTAATTTCTAAAAAATGACTTATTTAGAGGATAAGGTGTGTATGGGTCTAAAACCTCTCAACCAATAGGTTTTAGAGAGGTTTAGGTCACCATATTAACCTTATCATTTAGATTTAACTCTTCGTTAAATAGTTTGACATTTACCATGTCTCTTTGTATTTTTATATTATATGGTTAATAAACTTACTATAACATGCCAAGAAAACCCCAAGTGATTCATTATTAATATATATAATCTTATTTAAGTCCTTTGTCTGAACCTTATATTTTTATAAATATTATATAATTTAATAATATAATATTTGTTTAAAAAACTCATTTATGTCAATTTTGACACTATTTAGTATTTGGTTTTTTTGAAAGTCATGACAAATTGATTACTTTGAACCAAATACATTTAATAAACCATAACATGTCATATTCACCTATAAAATTTAGGTACGTCATAAAAACGTTGAAATTATATTTATTTTAATTTTTATAATACCATCTATTTGATTCTTTCATTAATAAGGTAATTACTGCATCATCATTGTGTCATAAATTAATTTAATTATTTAATATCAAAAAATTATAAATAAAATAAAATTATGAAGGAAATATATTTAGATTTATAATGAGTAGTTATATTCCAAACTATAACTTATATAACCCCATTTAAAAAAATTACTAAAAGATATATATTTATGTCATTTTTGTCTTTACTTTAAATTTATTAATATAAAGTGTCATTATCACTCTCAAGTGGCTACATGGGGTCCCAAAATCGACCCAAGGATAACCATGGTCGGAAATATATCCAGAAATAGAAATACGACACATGTTAGGGTAATTTAATATTATTATAATATTATTTTTTACCCTTATTTATCGGATTTACCTTTTAACCATGGTAAATAAAATATTTACCGAAGTAATTATTCATAAGGTATAAAAATAAAAGTTGCCTATTTACACAATTTGGAACTCCTGATTCCAAATATGGAATCTATTTTTACAAATTCAAAATACCGAAGTGGCGGAAATTAATTTAAAATTAATTTCCTTTGTCAAAACAAAAAAACGTGTTTTTAAGAAATAATAACTAACAAAAGATTCACACTGGTTTATGTCTAGTTTAAATGTGAAATTACATAAAATGACCTAAATTGTATTAAATGATAAAAATATAATCTAATTAAACTTGAAAACCATTCAAATGTATAATTTAACACTATAAATTATTTCTATTAAAAAAGTTTTTTTCAATTAAAATTTAGTATTTTTCAGTATTCATCAAAATATGATTGTTATCAGAAAAGTACCAAAAATTTATCAAAAATAAATTTTATTATCCCTATTCTAAATAATTATTTAATTTCATTAAATTGAATATATAAAATTTTCAAATACTGGTTTTAAAAATGGGTTTTCCATTAAAAGGTGGTAAAATTGCATTTTTTGAAAAATACTTCTTTTATCTGATAAAAATGAATATGTTTATATATTATATCTAAGAAACACATAATATAGATTCTAAAATTATATCTAGTATATAAAATTCAAAATTTAGTTAATACTATTCATAACCACTTTTTGAACGGCTAGTTTGATAAGTCGTGGTGCGTTCGAACTCGGTGTTGCGTGTAGCACAAGCTATTGAATTACTTTAAAGAAAATAACTTACTATGAAATATTGGGGTGTTACATTCTTCCCCCATTTTGGAAATTGCATCCTCTCAATGTTAAAATTGGTCTTAGGAACTTCATTGAAGGTCCCACATCAGGAAAGGAGTTAATAAAACTATCACTTTAAAAGAAAGATAGAGAAGTACAAAGGTCACCCGAGATAACCCATACTAGGATTCCATGTAGGAAAACATGGATATGGAAGATAAACTAAGTGTCAAGTTCTAATAGAGAGTTATTGAAAACATGATCAGGAGAAATTTAACAACAAGAAAACCAAAAACTTGTGATGGGATAAACGGTCATTAGTTTCCCAGTAGGAAAAGTAAACAGACAATGTTTTTTGTTTTAAGTTCCATTTCATAAAGTAAAGGAATTTATTTATGATATTGAGTAAGAGAATAAAGAGATATACTTACTTTTTAAGTATATTTTCATTCTTTAATAAATTTCTACCATTAAATCATCTTTTTTTTCAAACGATGAGTATTCAAGATGACTTGGTCACACTTGAAGTGCTAGAATCAACTTCTAGAGAATCACAAAGTCCAAAAATGATAAACTATATTTACCTTGTCTTTAGAGATTAACCAAAACCAAAATAGTTAGTACAAGATCAGATGATCCCCAAAAAGTATAATCCTTTAGAGAAAGAAATAATAATCTTAATTTATAAAATTAAAACAACAATACCCAAAGTTCAATAAATACTATTCAATAAACAATTGTCCTTAAAATCCTTCAATATAATCCAAACTAATATTAAAACCCAAAACTTAGAAGAATTTGATTACATAGTCTTCCACCTTAAATTGTATCTCCAAATAACATCGACTACTCATAAAGTCACATACTTAAAATTAATTAACCTAATCACATATTCTCCATGATAGATTAATCATTTCCATAAATACCCCAAATCACTATATATCCACAATAAGAACATAGATAAAAATCCACTATTACTCCTCAAATGAAATCCCATAGTATTCTATTTTCCTTAGGCATATAGTGTTCCCAACAGAGCAAACATCTTCCAAAATAACATTTATCTCTTAATCACCAAATCATTTTCCTATACTAAGGATATCTATTTGATAAGACATAAGATCCCAAATCAACTTATTATTGATCAAAAAAATCATTTAACTAAAAAAAATTAGTCACACTAACCAGAGACTTCACGTAGTCCAGTGGTAGGTGATAAATCCCAATCCCACTCTAGTTGTGGGTTCAATTCCCGCAGCTTTGTCTGACGCGACAGGTTGTCACACGGTCTGAGTGTTGTCCTTTTGCAAAAACTATATTTTATTACATTCCCAAAATGAGAAAAATTATTCAAAATAACCATAACATAATTTCACCAAAAATGTTATCTCATACCTCGTATTTTAATCCCAAAATTTAATAACTTATAATTTCCTCAAATTAAAGGATCATATAAACCCAAATGGTTATTTGTAACTATATCAACAATAGAAAAGATAATTCTTTCTAAAATAGAATTTTCACAAAAAAGCTGCAGGGTTACACATACAAGAGAAAAGTCTTCCAAAGTAATCCCATCAACAAAGAGCACTAATACTTTTAAACATTTCCCCATAAATTTATTTCCACATAGGTTTTTCCTTAACTAAGAGGTTATCCTAAAGAATAGGGAATTCACTCGGGTAATGCCCAGGTCCCCTACATTTATAGAAAATGACCGTAAATGGATTCTTGGGATCATTTTTATTTTCTTCCATAGTACTCTTCATTTTTCCCCAGAAATTATTTACTTTATGTCCTTCTTTCCCACACATAAAGCATTTCTTTGTTCCATTGAGACACTTTCCTAGGTGTCTCCTTCCACATTTCCTGTATAATAGAAATTAATCTTTATTTTCTTCATGGTCTCCACTACTGTAGATCTTATCATTCACCACCTTCCTCTTCTTCTTTGAGTCCAGGATTTGGTTAATATATATGTTATTGATCATATTTTTGGAAAACTGATTCAGCATGAACATGATATCTTTTACACCTATCAACATTCCATTTCATTGGCCATTCCCACCACCGTTCCAACCTTGTACATCAAGTTCAATGTTACTATGACTTCCTTGGAATCCAGCCATTGACTAACACAAGAAAGCATAGTGTGACTCATAACATCATTTAGAGAATATAATAACACCTTAATTTCAATCTAAAACACCTTAGGATTAACCAAGGTTATTTATTCTCATCTTATATTAAAATCCCTCAAATCAGTTTGTAAATAAAATGCGAATTATCCTAAGCATATCCCTCGGGGGTGTCGTAACCAAGAGTGTAGCAAGGCCCATTGTCATGTACCAGGATACCCCAGGTTAAGCCCTAAACTCCTTGTTGGAGTTTTCAATCCTAGGTACATCTGTACCAGAGCTGCCTCTACCTGCTCATATCAAAACAGGGATTTATTTCTTGGAAAACCCACATAATATTTTCATTACCAAAAAATTTGGATTTTCTTCTATACTAATCCTCAATGTCTATCTTAGGGTAGTGTTTCCTAATCAATGTTTTTTTCTAAATCTAGATTCTAAGGTTTATACTAGACTTCCTCTGATACCAATTGTAATGACCCGACCCCATTTACCTAGAATAGTTGCATCGTTACATAAAATTGGCATGATATAAAGAATCATTTCCCGAAAGACCGATCAGTTTAGTATCCTTGGAAGTGATAGATACATTCATAAGTTTTACGTTACATCATGAAATAAAAAAAACAACATTGTCTCCCCTTTGAACACTATTATATCTCTTATACTATAATGGAAGGTTAATAATAATATACTTATTTCCATCCTGGGAAAAAATAAAACATAAAAAGGGGTGATCTCAGATGCTTAGTAAGGATAACGATATAGCGGAAACTGTCATAAATAGGAGTAAATATTTAATGCAATGTATAATACTAGAACACAAGCCTTTTAAATTTAAACTTCAACATAATATGGAAAAGATAAATCAAATAATGTCATTTATTTATTCACATGGATATTCTACTAGTATAATAATCAAATGTAATATCAATAGGGAATTTCATAATGATAGAATGCATAATGTCAGACTTCATAACTACATAGTCAAGGCCTTGTTCCAAGACTACAAATAAGATTTTGTCAAGGTCTTGTTCCAAGACACTAGTTTGTCTCATGAGACCTACCGATGCATCAAGGAGCTATATAGGGCTCCACCCATCACTTACTAAGTCCAATTCATTCCTCAAATGAAATGGTTTAAACATAACATAAACATTCATATTAAAACTAGCATACGAAATGTCAATACTTTATCCATAAACCATGAATGGTATAAAAATAACACATCCACAGTCAAACATATCACAAAACCTTCAATACAGTATAAAAGATTTGTATCATAATAAATAAACCTCGATCAAGAATAATATCCTGTAAAGGATGTTGACATAGGTGAAAATGATTCGTAAAAAGCTTTGAGAGAAATATCCCTTTTTTTAAAACATTTAAAAGTCTCACTATTAATCAAGAAGCTGTTTAAAATAGATTTTTGAATCAAAGTGTCCCATACCAATTTAAAACTTTTAAAAGGAATTTCAATTTTAAAACATTAATGTTCATATAAATAAACCCTTAAACCCATTTTTAAAACATGGAAATTAATGATAAATATTTAGAAGAATAAATTTTTAAAACATTTAAAATGATATTTTAGTTATAGTTCCTAACCAAATGATAGACGCTTGAATAAAAATAATTGAGGTAATAAAAACATTTTATTATCATGAGAATAAATGGATTAATGATATACTATGTCAAATTACATTATATACACCAAATAAAAGTGAATTGGCGCATAAAAACAAAAAAGTCTCAATGGAATGTAAGTTGAGATGAATTCCTTTATAAAGACCATATCCTTAGTTTAAGGATAAATAAATGACATAATTATGTCTGAAAAATATAAATACGCTCAATATGATTGAATATTCAGTGTAAATCAATTAGAGTACATTCACACATATTCTTGTAAAAACAACACCAATGACTTGGATGTTTAACTCAATGAATAGAAATTGAGTTAAAATTACTCTTATCAAGTTTATATCGATGACTTAAGAATTTATCAATGAAGTGATTATGTGTATAAAAATTATATCCACATAAGGGGGAGTGTAAATTACTACATAAGTAAATAAATAGTGATTTTACACATAATCTTGGAGTAAAGTAATTAATGAAGTTTGTGTAAAACCGAATGAGTGGAAATTGAAATTTAAAATTCCCTTACCGATTTGGTAACTTATGAAACATACACCCCATGAAAGAAAGATCATACAATGATGATTTAAATACCAATAAATTAAATTATATTACACAAAAAATACAATCATGGGCAGTACATACACTATACAAAAGGTAATAGTGGAAAATATAGCATGAATCTCACGAGAATAAAAGTGAGATGAAAACCCATTACCATGTTGTAATCAATCGAGTCGCATGACCAAAAGTTAATAACCTCCAAATTAATCACTTAATACCACGAATATAAATATAATCATGATAATATATATCAAATGGTAGTACAAAATAAACCACATGCAATAAATAAGTGGCGAACAATGGAAATCTCATGAGAATAAAAGTGACATAAGAAACTCCTTACCTTGTACTTTTCCTTGGTCGAGGGTACTTTAACCTCATATGTAATAGTTAAATCATTGTTATTAAATTATAAAATAATTATATACATAAATATGATATTATATATGATTCTCTAATATTTCTTTGTTAATAATATTTTAGTAGTATCATAGTTTCGGGTGTTAACTGATTCGTTTTCCTTTATATGCTCGGTTACGTAAGACATGTTTGTTATGGATAGGATGTATTTTATTCATATATATAATTATATTAAGTTCTTAATCATTATTTTTAATCATAAAATTAAAATTATTCATGACTAATTATGATGGGAAATGAATCTCATCGCGTTCGTGGAGATGGTAATCCATACATACGCATGAGCGACAATATCATTATATTGATGGTGAAATCATATGTAATTGAATGGTATATCATATATAGAGAATCATTAAAATTTTATTTTTATCATTTACATTAGTTATACTCATTTTTATACCCATCCAAATAATAAAGTGTTTGAATAACAAACTACACCACAACGTGGAGACGGTAAGTCGTACGTATGCACGTATGGTGACTTTATCATTCATATGATGGATATAATAATTAATATGGCTGTACCATTTTTATAATAACATTACAGTATATATATTATACTGGACTTATTATTTTATAATTGAAAACAAAAAAGAAAGAGGAATTGGAAGAAAAAAATAACTTGAAAGATGTGATGAAATATTTACCTCTTCTTCGGGTTCTTCCTTTTGATTTGATCAAAAGGGATCCTTAGGTTGGATTTCTGACCAAATTAAGGCATATAGGATGAATGGATGAAAGTTTTTATAATATTTGGGCATGTTTTGGCTGAGAAAAATGGTTTTGTAGCTGTGAAAGTAAGATAAGGGGAAGTACCATTTTATAAGAGAGGTGAGAGTCACTTTTAGAAAAGCTTGAAATATTATTTTATAATAAAATCATTTTTGGTTTCTAATGGATCCAAAATTATTTTTTTAGAGGATAAGGTGGGTATGGGTCGAAAACCTTTCAACCAATAGGTTTTATACAGGTTTATGTTACCATATTAACCTTATCTTTTAGATTTAACTCCTAGTTAAATAGTTTGACATTTACCATGTCTCTTTGTATTTTTATATTATATGGTTAATAAACTTACTATAACAAGCCAAGAGAACCCCAAGTGGTTAATTATTAATATATATACCATTATCTAAGTCATTTTTCTGAACCTTATATTTTTAGAAATATTATATAATTTAATATTATAATATTTGTTTTAAAAACTCATTTATGACAATTTTGACACTATTTTGCATTTGGTTTTTGTGAAAGTCATGAAAACTTTATTACTTAGAACCAAATACATTTAATAAACCCTAACATGTCATATTCACCTAGAAAATTTTTGTATGTCATAAAAACATTGAAATTATATTTATTTTAATATTTATAATACCATTTATTTGATTCTTTCATTAATTAGGTAATTACTACATCATCATTGTGTCATAAATAAATTTAATTATTTAATGTCTAAGAATTATAAATAAAATAAAATTATGTATGAAATATTTTTATATTTCTAATGAGTATTTATATTCTAAACTATAACTTATATAACCCCATTTAAAAATTGTTTTACTAAAAGATATATGTTTATTTTATTTTTGTTCTTGCTTTAAATTAATTAATATAAAGTGTCATTATCACTCTCAAGTGGCTCCATGGGGTCCAAAAATTGACCCAAGTATTCCCATGTTCGGACATGTATCCACCAATAGGAATATGACACATGTTAGGGTAATTTAATATTATTATAATATTATTTTTTACCCTTATTTTCCGGATTTACCTTTTAACCATGGTAAATAAAATATTTACCGAAGTAATTATTCATAATGTCTAAAAATAAAAGTTAACTATTTAAAAAATTTGTATCTCCTGATTCCAAATATATAATCCATTTTTCCAAATTCAAAACACATAAGTGATAGAAATTAATTTAAAATTAATTCCCTTTGTCAAAACAAAAAAGTTTGTTTTTAAGAAATAATTACTAACAAAAGATTGACACTTGTTTATGTATAGTTTAAATGTGAAATTACATAAAATGACATAAATTGTATTAAATGATAAAAATATAATCTAATTACACTTCCAAACCAATCAAATTCATAATTTAACACTATAAATTATTTCAATTAAAAAAGTTATTTTCAATTAAAATTTAGTATTTTTCAGTATTCATCAAAATATGATAGTTATGAGAAAAGTACCAAAAATTTATCCAAAATAAATTTTAATGTCCCAATTATAAATAAGGATTTAATTTCATTAAATTAAATATATAAAAGTGTCAAATATTGGTTTTAAAAAAGGGTTTTCCATTAAAAGGTGGTAAAATTGCATTTTTTGAAAAATACTTCTTTTATCTAAAAAAATGAATTTGTTCTTATATTATGTCTAAGAAACACATAATATCGATTCAAAAATTATATGGAGTATATAAAATTCAAAATTCAGTTAATGCTATTCATAACCACTTTTTGAACGGCTAGTTGTTAAGTCGTGGTGTGCTCGAACTCGGTGTTGCGTGTAGCGCAAGCTATTGAATTATTTTAAAGAAAATAAATTTCTATGAAATCTTGGGGTGTTACATATCAACCCCTAGATTTTATACATATAGATAAATACTCCTGGCCATTTTCTACATGGGGAATGGATGTAGTATGACCTTATTTTCTGGCCACTTCTATCCAATTCAAATATATCTTTACTGCTACTGACTTCTTCTCTAAATGGGCTGAGGCAATACCTCTCAAAGAAGTCAGAGCCAAAAGCATTGTTAGTTTTGTCAAAACTAATATCATCACCAAATTTGGTGTCCCTCGTACTATTTTTATGGACAATGGCACTAATTTTTGTCCTTATGAGGTAAAAAAGTTGTATCAAAAACATAATATTAAATCCAACCATTCATCTCACTATCATGCGCCGACCAATGGACAGATAGAGGCCTTCAACAAGACCCTATCAAATATAATCCATAATATGGTGGATAAAGATAATAAATCATGTCCTAATAAACTTTTGACTGCTTTATGGGATTATTAGACCACTACCCATTTTTTCACCCAAACAACTCCTTATTCATTGGTATATGGAACCGAAGCAGTTTTGCCAATTGAAATGAAATTTCCTTCACTCAGAGTTGCAATATGTGATCTGTTTTCTACAGATGAGAGTTCTCAGAAATGGTTCAATGAACTGGAACAATTAGACAAGAAAAGATTTCATACTTTGCATCATTTAGAAGTCTAACAGAACAGAATAGCGTGATCTTTTAACAAGAAAGTTTTCCTTCGTTCATTTCTTCAAGGAGAATTGGTGTTGTTCCTTAGGACTCCAATGATACTAGGGAAGAAACCTCCAAAGCTTGAGCCAAAGTGGGAATGACATTATTTCATACATAATTTCTATTCAAATGGATCTTATGATGTAATATAAATGGCTGGAGAGCTTATTACAACTCCAACCAATGTGAGATTTTTAAATAAATACTTTCTGTAATTAAACAATGTCCTCACTAAAAGACTTAAAACTGCACAATACATCATCCTCACTACAAGACTTAAAATTTCACATTACAATGTCCTTACTACAAGACTAAAAACTGTACATCCCCCATGTCCAGGTTGCAAGACATTAAACTGCATAACAACCATAAGCATCCATGCTGCATGACATCAAAATGTGTAGCATCTTTGTCCTTTTCGTATGACTTTAAGCCACATGACATCATTTGTACAAATAACATTTTCTCTATTTGACGTTAGAAGAATCCATAAGAAAACATCATTGACATCATCACTACTTCTTAATATCACATGATTCTCTCTCTTTCCTATGTCTGAGTCAGATCTACATAGAGACCTTGTTTCAAGAACTACATATGGGTTGATTCTCATTTTCCAATGAGATACGTAGAGACACCTAAATCTCCAATTTTGGGCCTAGCCACAATCATAAAATATTTTTATTTTCTTTTCTCCTCCTATATATGAATCAAATCTATAAATATTGTTTCCTTAAGTAATATGATTTGTTCCTTATACCATTTTATTTCTTAATATTTACCATTCTCTTGGAACGTTTCAAAATCCCACATTCTTAATGTCAAACTTGATTTATGTGAGAAATGATTGTTTCAAGAACTATGTATGGCTTGATTCTCATTTTCAATGAGATACATAGAGATGCCTATATCTCCAATCTTGGGCCCAGCTGCGACAAAAAATCCCTTATTCCTTGTATGATAATCAAACTTGTATAGGGAATCTTTTAAGAACTATGTATGAGTTTCTTCTTTCCCTTATAAGACACATAGTGACATTTGGGATTTATTCCTTAATCCAGTTACAATATTTCTTTATTTTTCACATCGGTTCAAATTCATCCTTACCGCATGACATTAAACTACATGGAAATCTAACACCCTTATTCTTCATTTACATCACTTTTTCATTGTAAAGGAAACCCTTACTGCTCCTTGTTTCGCACACCAAGCATAACTCATGTGGGCTTAGGAATTTTGTAAAAGGATTCTTTTTATAAATAAGGTATTTCAATTTCTTATGGGTTTATTAATTTCCTCACTTCATGACTTAAAACTCCATAGTATAATGTCCTCATTGCTTGACTTAAAACTGCACATCACAACATTAATTCAGAGGAAATAAAGAAAGTCTCCATTTTACTTATGAGTCAGATCTATGTAAAGTACGTCAACCTCACAGCCAATATTGATTCAAATATTTCTCATGTGCATTGAGAAAAATCCCCTTCCATATTTCATACTCTTAATCTTGAATATTTTCAAATCCTCATAATATTTCTTATGGTTTCTAGTGACAGATTTTATAATATTTAATAACTCTTTTGCTTGACTATGCAGTACGTGCCCTTAGGTGGCCTTGCATAAGTTTCCTATATAACAGGCTTGTCATCAAAAAGATGCCACTATTTGGCTATGAAACATATGCCCTAGTTGGCCTTGCATAACACAGCCCTCATAATGGGTTTTTCAAAAAATGGTAACTTCATTCTTGGTTATAGTATCTTTTATCCCTTCAAACTTTGATGACAATATGCAAGAATCTGTATTTTAAAACATTCATTCAGGTATACTTGTCCCATTATTTTTATCTTGATCTGAAAGTCTCAAGACCATGGTTTACACATTTCCCTCACCATTTATTCAATACAATATGAAATAACCTTGGAATCACTTGGCCACATGTCACATATTTTTCCATTTCTGGTCCTAATTGTATGACCTAAAACTATAGACATCATAACTTTTATGTTTGGGTCAGACCTTCGTAAAAGTCATATTCCTCCAATTCTTTGGAAATCTTGGTTAGAAATGTCCTTTCCATACTCTGGTACCTTTCTCCATAAACCAAACCCTATACTTCAGAAAATATGAATCCCTGTAAACTTTCTTCAACTTTTAGCAATAGAATGTCAGATTTTTGAGATCTCTTTTTCCTTATTATGTAGCACATGCCCTTAGGTGGCCTGGCATAAGTTACCTACATAATAGGTCTGTCAGTAAAAATATTCCACTATTCAGCTATACAACAGATTTCCCAGTTGGCCCTGCATAATACAACCCCCATAATGGGTTTTTCAAGTAATGGTAACTTCATTCATGGAAAAAATACTTCCTCTAATTCCTTTATCTCCTTTTCCATATCATTCTTTAGATTTAGAAATTCCCAAATCACAGTTTACCATTTTCCCTTCTATACCTAAATATTATAGTATGTTTCCAAAAAAATTATCAAGAAATTCGGAGATTCTTTTACCTTTGGTAAAGGATAAAGACATTAAATTAAAGCCACACAATGTCCTCACTACATAACTTAAAATTGCACAGTACTAATGTCCTCACTGCATAACTTAAAACTATATAGTACCAATGTCCTCACTGCATGACTTAAAACTGCACAATATGATATCATAAATTCCCCTTTCTGATAAATCTTAGCCATTCCTCATACACTAAATTTTTATAGAAATGGTTTTCCTATCCATGACATATGTCGGTATAAAATATCCCTTTCATTATTAAAATTAATTTTCTTCCAAAAACCACCCACTATGGTCTTGAGTCACCCAAATCTTATTTTCCTCTATCTATCAATAGTAAAATGTTAAATTCCTAAAAACGCTTTTTCCTGATTATGAAGTATGTGCCCTTAGGTGGCCTTGCATAAGTTGCCTACATAATGGGCATGTCAGCCAAAAGATGCCACTATTTGGCTATGCAGTATACGCCCCAGTTGTCCCTGCATAATACAACCCTCATAACATTTTTGTCAAAATAATGGTAACTTAGTTCTTGAAGGGGACTCCCCTTATATTGATACAAGTTTTAGATTTTGTGACCATAAAAACATTACTCAATATTCCTCTTGAAAATATTTAAAGAATAATTAAATCAATTATTATCCACATAGTCTTGTTTTGGATCTAATGTCAAAATTTATGTTCAAATCTATTTGACCCTAAATACTGGCCCTTTATAGTTCAACATGCATGACTCTAAACTTCTAAGAGACGTGGTACTCACTGGATTGAGAACCTGCGAAGGGCACTCTAAACAAAAGTCGAGTCCCAGCTCACTAAACATACTTTTTTGTATGATTTAAGTAATATTGAGAAATAAAAAGTCAAGAGATACAAATTTTTTGGGGTTGTCCATATAGCCTTAGAAAAAATCAAATTATGCTTACTGGGCCCAATGGCCTAGGTAAAACAAAAGCAGTTAGTGAAAGTAAAAAAAACACACATATGATTAAAGACAAAATGCTTTTCATTCATAAAAATTTTCACATAGAATCATCAACAAAATTGGAGTTTCTCTCTTATCAAAAAAAATCCAAAATTATAAAAGGCATTCTACATAATTCCTCATTTACTTGATAGCCTCTTGAGCCCTATCAACTGCCTATTGAAGATTGTTTATTTGACCATCCTCGCTCTCTTCAGCATGATGAAGTGCTTCTATAGAATATGCAATAGCTTTTACACCATACTTCAGGAATTCTCCTAATGAGCGATGAAGCTAGTCAAGCTCCCATGTAATGGTATCCAACTCCTGTTGGAGTCGCAGCTACTGAACAGTCTTTTCTTTAATTGTCTTCTTCAGTTCCTTAAACTTTTCAGTATGATTAGCTTCATCCTGGGATAGTGATCCTTGGGACTCTTCAATATTGATTGATAGTTTGGATTTTATCAAGCCTTGTCAAAGCTTTTTATCTTGCTCCCTAATCCGAATAATCTCTTTCAACACAGTATGAATTTCACAGTATTCAAAACCACCAAATCCTAACGTGATAAATAGAGATAAAAGTCGTGGAATTATTGAAGGCAGTTCCTCAAGGGGCATCTCAGATATTATCTTCTATATGTTTTTCCATGCTTTGCGATGAGCAAGACGAAGAGCCTTCTGCAGTTCAGGGTCCGATTCAGAATCACTGTCATAAGAAGGGATATATTCTGGGACTAATACACTTAAAGAAGTGCCATGTTTTGTTCCTTATTGAACAATGGTTTCTCCACCTTCCAATGTAGTTTGGGCTGATGCAAAGGCTTCACCTCCAGACCTAGAAATTGATGTTGATAGCCCTATATGGTAAATCAAGAATTATGGTTATGATTAGATTCAAGAGATAACAAAATTGAATGAAATCACAATATTAGTATCTCTTACCTAACAGTAGGTCAGCAGCTTAAGAATAATCCTCCCCAATGTTCTCAGTTTCAGCAATTTTGTTTGATATCTCTGGATGAGGAGTGTTATCTTTAATATGCTCAGGATTTTTAGAGAGAATATCAGGAAGACCTACTATCTCAAGATCCACCTGATCTAATGTCTCCGCAATGGTGGGGTTGACGTTAATATCAAAACTTCCTTCAAGTACTATTGTGGTAGAAGTTTCTTTAGATAGAACAGTATATTTCAATCAACCATGGTTAGTAGGTTAGTCGTTAGAAGATTAACAGGACGAATAATGATAACTCACATCCAGTTGATTCTATACAAGGAACCCCAAAATCTTCTAAATCATTTGATATATTGAAATGTTCTAATATTTCTTCAAAATACGTGCCAAGGTTCATCATTTCATCTAGTGATATCTCAGATCCCCTGTTAGTCTCACCCATGGGAACACTCGACGTGTTTTCTTCACAACCTTCCCCCGACAAACTTTGACCTCGAGTAGCTTCTTCAGCAACAGTTGTGGGGTCAACATTAGTTATTTCCGGATGTTCTAGTGCATGTGATGAACCTAAAAGTATCACAGAATGGGAGTTATCTATTTGTTCATTTGATACCTTATGGAGTATTATTGATTTACTAGAAGCTTCCTCTCCTATGATAGTAGGAATCGAAGCAGAGTTGGGAATAGATGTTGGTTCCTTTGGCTTCAATACCTCTTCAGAAACCACTGGATTTGTAGGAATTTGTGTCTACTTAGTAGAACCTTCTAAGGTTCCTTGAATCTTATCAATATTTTATTTCAAATAAGAAACGGAAGAAGCCCTTATAATCTTAAAAAGTTTAAACACTTTTCCAGGAATAAAGACTAAAATTCATGATTATAAGGGAGACTTAACACTGCTAAGAAAGCGCTTAACCATGGCCTTCTTTCTTCGGTGATTTTTCATCTTCATCTTTTTAGGAGGGCTTGCATCATCATCTATAAATATGGGTATTGGAGATTCCAATACTCTCCCTATTTCCTCCTCCATGGCCTATTGGTCTGGAGATATTTCTCCTGAATCACGGGGTGATCCAGTAGCTCCAAGAGCAGTGCCTCCAGGGCTATACTATGGTGAAGGAACTTCAGTTGTTTTTCATTTACCCAACTGTAAGTTAAGATGATATTTATCCTAAGTAACAATTATTTGACTAAATTTCAAGTTGAAAAATGGAAGATAATGCAAGATAAAGGAAACTTATATCCTTAGGATCTACAAAGTCACACCACTCTTCATTTAATGAAGTATTAATCTCTTCGGTGGTACCATGATCTATCATTTTCTTTACCTGATTTGTGGTAGGAATTAATTCATCAGTGGAATATATGGGTATTTACAGCTCTCGAATGTAGGTCCTCACCTCATTCGGATTATCCTTAAAAATAATGTCAGAAGAATCCCTCAAATCCACTACTCCTAGAATATGTAGTCCTTCGCACAAGTCCATACATATGGATTCAGCATCACAGTACAGATTATTCCATGTTCAAATAGCCTCCAGTCGTATATATTCAGAATGTATGTTTGAGGGTTTTGAGGAGTATCCTACAACCTTGGACTTGAGTTTCTTCCCAGCACCCACAGTCACGGATGAAGGATTATAAAATGGAACTCACCGCTCTTCAAAATAATGGTGACCAGATCTCCTTGATATGACTTCAATATAGATTGACAGAGTGGTTCTCTTAATTCTGATAGGAGGGTTATATCTGTCACAAGGTCTATTTAGGGAATTTGGAGCATCATCACCTCTATCCTCTGATTCTTACAAGTTGTCCCATGATGATGAAGAATTATCTTCCAAAAGACAAGGTTCCTTCTTGCTACTTCTCTTTATCCCCACTCGAGGGATGGAATGATTTAATACCCCTTTAGGGTAAGATGCAACCTAGTTTTTGGCATACCAGACAGTCAATGTTCTTACTGCATCAGCGACGAGTAAGTTAAATATTTCCCTAGCCTTCTCTACAGATGTCAACAACCATAGTTTTCAATCAACCATTGGGTGTTGCTCTAATCTGACATGCATAGGAGGGGATATAGTATTCTTTTTTAGAAATTTTAATTGATGTGAAAATCTATAAGGAGCATAAGCCTCACATATGATTTCTTCATCGATTCTGGTGTCCAACACGCCATCTTGCAAGCTAGAATATATGCCCTCAATTCCAAATTGTCCATACCATCATCAACGAATCTCCCTGTAGGCGGATTCCCATAAGGAAATAAATGGAACTCCTTATGCATGCTCAATATAGCCTTGATTTCATAAGCATTCAAAGACGAGGGTGAAATACCAGAAAAGGACTAAACAAATGGTTAGAAAGAACTTCCAAAAACATGTACTCCACTTTGTACAGCATAATTTCTATAGTGAGTAGAAATGCATCCCCACAACACTTGGAATGGTCCCTCTATTCTAAAGGGAGACTTCCATTTGTAAATATGCAGCAAACTTCTATGAATCTTGGCCAAAATAGGAGTATCCAGCCCTACCATCCTTTTCTCCACCAGATTAGCTGCAATAACAAAGGTTCTTGGCCTCATGCCTCCTTTGGAGTCTCGGACTGGTAATAAATACATGCTGAGCCACATGGCCTAGAAACCTACCAGACGTGTCTTTGTAGGAATTTTTGGATTGATTCCATATCCCCATTTATTGAATTATCATTTCTCTAATGTTGGCCAAAACATGTGAGGAGTGCCTATCTTCTCTGCCCTTGGATATATAGTCAGACATGTGTAAGTGGGACCCTTTTCCTTTTTATTTATTAAAAATATTTCCATCCATTCCTCCGGATGAATATCCCTCCTGGTGTGAGTTTTCGTGGTGATTGAATTCTTGAGTTTTCTAAATATTTTCATCAACTCATAAACCAAATATGGTGTCTTCTCCGAGTCATTCCATGTCACCTTTGGAGGAATAAACTCATCATACATGTCTCCAAGGATTGGAGCTCCATAAATCTTATAAACATCCCGCAAGTTGATACCTACCTCTCCATGTGTTAAATGGAATGAATTAGTCTCTAGGCTCTATTGACTTAATAATTCCGACACAAAATCATAATTTCTATACACATAGGTTTTCCCAACCCAAATAGCCTCATAAATCCCAATGACTCTCAAATCGTCTGTAAATTTTTCACATATATTTTTCACCCAATATTCCCAAATCCATGCGGATTTTACACCTCCTACTGAGCGGAAGTCCCAACTTTTCTTCCAACCTTTGGACCGATCTGTCTGGGAATCTTGAAAGATGGATGAATAGCAGTGTGGCTACAACTTATGTGTATATGTCTTCAAATTTGGAGCACACAAGATATTATGCATAATGTGATCTTTCTCTACTATCTCAGCATTAGAAAATGATCCCCCAATAGAAACATTTTCTGATGAGAAGTTGGTATAATCTTGAAACCAAGAATGTGGGACATAGTTATTTGGATCTATAATATTAGCATCCTATAAATGGACATAGCTATAAAAAGGCAGATAGGTGCTTTGGGGAAAATTAAAATGATACTTCTTTAAATATTTTTATAAGTATGGAAGGGTGGTTTCACAAGCATCAAAGTAATCATGACCAATGACATTCATCATGTCATCAATACTCTTGCTAGAAATCTCATCAACAGTTCCAATTATTTTGGGAGCCATTAAACCTACAAAAAAGATAGAAATCATCTTTTTAAATTAAGTTCATTTTTTGGTGTTTTACAAAAAAAATGGAAAAGGAATTAAGGAGTGCAATTTTAAACATGGAGTTCAAGTATAAGTCATCTTGCAAGTATGTCTCCCCACTTATAGCGCGCAACTAAAAAATGTACCAAAGAAGTGTGACGAAACAGAAGCGCCTGAATAGAAGAATATTTGCACGCTGAGAGCTAAAAATTTGGAAGTTGTGAGACTTTTCACGGAAGTGAAGTCATTATATATAAGTGATGAATGTCACCCTATACGACATAAGTCTTATTCCTAGAAAACTTGTGTGCCCAAGTATACTTGAGTGCCAAAACTTGTGCGCCTGAGTGCTCTTTTCTTTCTCCTTCATTACTTTTCCTCAGTATAGGATCCTCATTTCATTTCAGATCCAATTCTTAGGGGGGGGGGCTTTTGTTGACACCTCATTCCATCAAAGAGTCTAAAAATATGACAAAGTGAATCAATTAGAAAGAAAAAAAAGGGAAAATAAATGAACAAAAAACAAGATTTTCAAAGCCATGAGTTTTTGGTCACCTTGGTCTAGCTAAAACTCTGTTGGTGCGCAGCCTACTTGCGCACCCCCAATATGTCGCGCAGCCCACTTGCACACCCCCATATGTCACCCAGCAAACTTGTGCGCCCATTTCTTTTTCACCCAGGGTCCAATATTTTCCTATAAATAGACCCTTGGGGGCCTCATTAGTATGGATGAATTTCCTGGAAGCCCAATTGTGGCTCTAGTCTCCCTAGTAATTCTCCCCAGTCTTTCAAAACTTTCAAGGTAGTTCTTCAACACCTTAAGCGGAGGATTTGAGGGAGGATCATGGGACTTAAGTCCTTTTAGTGTTTGAAAACCATAACACTTGCACACCTAAAGTACCCAACCTCCCCAAGTCAGAAATACTTGCGCACTGCCTATTCCTTTCACAGGAATTTGAGTGCCCTACTTTTGGAATCACCTATGAATACTCTTAAAGGCTTGAGCAAGGTCTCTCCCAAGTATTACCATACAAGTTTTCCATCTCTTAAGTGAATATATGGTTGCCCAAGTCCACTTTCACACCCATACTTGCACGCCCTTACCTAATTGGGTTCCCCTATTGGATTCACTTACTCTCTTCAGTTTACAAGCCATCAAGCCTTCATCAAATCCATTCATGGAAAGGATTATTCTTCCTTAGATCCATTGTCTGAAAGGGATTTTGTTAAGACCTCCACCAAAACCTCCAGACCTATCAAACCTTTGGGAAAGGCACATCAGTGTATCTTCTATTTGGGTTTGTATTTCCACAGTTAGAGGTTTCCCACATTTGTTTCACAATGGGGTTAGGATTCATGGAGTGTCTTTGGCTTTTTATATCCATAGTCACATGGACCTTTCTCTCATAAACAGTGTTGGGAAGTTCTTGGTTTGGGGGAGGGTTGGGTCCTGGCTTCTCCCTTCTCAAAGAGATGGCCTAGAACCTTGGTTCTCTGGTAGGGGAAGATACGGTTAAAACATACTTTTCATTTTTAAAATAAAGGAGAAGTCTCCCTCCCCTACCAGGATCAATTTTAGGGAAACCATCCTATCATGATCCCCTATATTTTCTTGTAGGAGGTAGAATTAACACTCCTCTTTTCTTCTTTAGTGCCAAAGACCAGAGGGGAGATGGGAACATGGACTTTTGTTACCCTTTCCCTATCTTGTTTCAATTTGTCTCCATGGGAAGCCATCTTGGTTTAAGCCTCTAATATTCATTCCTTCCTCCTTAAATTGTACCCTTGTCCAATGTAAATAGAAAATAGGGAATTCTTGTTGCCTCACCCGCTTCCACGGTTGACACACCCTCTTCTACTAGCAGAGGCGGAAAAATTTGAAAGAGTGAATGCCTTTGTTGAATCATTGACATCCTCTTGTTTCTCACACTGATCATGACTCACATGGTCTTAGATATTTGTCATGGTCACAACATTTTCACAATCAAAGGAACTACAAGAACTCTGATTCCTGTTCAAACCAGGATACGTAGGAAGCCCTTTCAGGGCCCGAGCTCACTAGATGTCCTCTTTATGAGTCCAACCCTAATTGCCTTAATCCGGGCATCCTCCATAGGAATAATCCCCTAATTAAACCCTCAAGTCACCAAGGAATCCTTTCCAGGAAGTAAGACCAAACTGATTTTTCTCAAAGAACCATATTCTCCTATGAGACTAATCGAACTACATGGGCTTTGATTCTGATCCACATGGGATACATAGGAAGCCTCTTTGAGGTTCAAACCCAACACTTGAAATCAACCCTATTATACTTGGGCCTTATTCCCAACATGTTCTAATATTACTTGGAAACCCATATCCTTTCCATGTTCCTTGGGCTGCTTCAACATAAGTCCCAAACCAAACATTGACTAAGCATATTCCGCTTAGATGTCCATACCACATGACATTGAACTTCATGGCTAGGTCTTTATCACATAACCTTAAAAGGTATGATGTGTCCCATTCAGTGGCACCGAACTACGAGGGTTCTGATTCCTTTTACACAGATATGTAGGTAGCCCATTTTATGGGAACAATCCCAAGTTCAAATCAAACCTCCATCTCCCTGGATGACAATAAATTATAGAGTGCCCCACTGAGTGGCTTAAAATCCAGTGTCATCATAATGATGATTAAAAGAATCTTGAAATAGTATATTAGAGGATATCATTGATGGAGAACCTCGAATACATACGGATATCTCCATTGATGAAGAACCTTGAATACATACTGATGATTATAAATTTTACACATGTTATTAAGTGATTGAAAATTCTAAGGGAAACTTATGACATACTTGGTGAATTAATAAGGATTCATGAAAATATCTTAAATTTATAAATAGATTCCCAGAGTAGACAATAATTCCCCTCAAAAGGGTGTGATAAGTCTCGCCTCCCATCCTCTCGACCAATGTACGTTCTTAAGTATCATAAAGTTTAAAGTTAAAGAACGCCTACCTTTTGAAAGAAGATCCTTTTTAGATAAATAATTTTTGTAAGTTTCTGGTTCCATAAATAAATAAAATGGAAACCACCTGGAATCACTGATTCTTAAAACTAGAATACACATTTCAAGGAACTATGAAACAATCGTACATGATCATAAATGGAGACTAAATTGTGAATATTAATCACATTAAATATGGAATCATTAGTTTTAGGAATGATAAGGGTCTTAATATTTTTGGTTCTAGAAAATCCAAAATTAGAGTTAAAGATATCATACAAGCTAATGTTCTCTTGGTTAAGGGTATAAGTTACAATATTCTTAGTTTTAGATAATTGTGTGACTTAGGGTGTATATGTGGTAAAGTTGAACAAAAAGGTATGTATTATTAAATCTAAAGATGGTTCACTTATTCTATAGGGAAGAAGAATCAAGGGAAATATATACATTATTGGAGAGAAAATTTTGTGTATGTTTTCTAAAGAGGAGGAAAATAAGATATTGAATAGGTGACTTATCTATTTGAGCCAAGAATATTTGGATAATTTGTAAAAGAGTGGTGGGGAATGTGACATTATTCATCTCACATATGATCACACACACATGTGTAATTCATTTCAAAAAGAGAATATTATTTGAAATAATTACAATCCAAAGAAGGTCAAGGCATCAAAGTTTCTTGAGCTAGTGTACGTGGATGTACATGGGACATTCTCACCTAAATACATAGACTAAAAAAGGTATTATGTGTTTCTTATTGATTATTTCAATATTAAGGCATGGATTATTCCTATCATACACAAGAATTAGGTATACAGATATATCAATTGTTATTAGAGGGTAGATAAAAATATATTAATAGTAAGGATTCAAAAAAAATTAAGAGATAATGGTACAAAATTTACCAATCATCAAGTTGAGTAATATTTAGTGAATCATGTAATTTGGTATCAAGTTTTAGTGGTTATAAAACCCCAATAAAATGGGTAAGTGAAAATATAAAATCACATAATCAAAAACATGTCCTGAACAATACTTATAGAGAAGTCCCTTTTGGAAAGGTATTAGAAATAAGTTATTCTTACTACCATACAAATTTAAAATAGATAATTTATATTTCTAAATAAAGTTAGAACACCATATGAAATATGATATGGAAATAATCTTTCACTCAAGTAATTTTGATAATATGGAAGTAAGTTTTTTATCCTCAGTGAGGAGAAGATTATAAAGTTTGAATATTTGGTTGATGAAGGTCTATTTCTTAGATATTATTCAAATTGAAAATACTACAAGTGATACAATAAGAAACTTGGAAAAATAATTGAGATAAATGATATGGTGTTGGTTGAAAGTGAGAAAATGATAGTCGCACATGAGTATATTTTACATATCAACCAACTAGTTTTAGAAATTGAAACTGATAAATAAGTTCTTACATCATGGGTAGTTTCAAGGACTAATGAAAATTATAATAAAAACCTCAATAGTGAATAAGATATATATTTTTTAGTAGGTTCAAGAATAAAAATGAGCATAGGTGAATTCATTGAATGGAAAATTATTAGAGACATGAAAGACCCAGTTCAAACAAGAAGAATGAAGGATCAGTAGTAAGAATCTTTATTATCATTTTCAGAACCAAAATAATTTAAATATTCAACAAAGGATGAAATTTGGGTCAAGGATATTAATGAATATCTTGATCAAATAGATAATAACGATGTATGGTATTTTGTTCTAATGGAAAGTTACAAGAATGTTATCAGAACCAAGTGGGTGTTCTAAAATAAGATTAGTGAAGATAGAAAGGTGATTTAGAATAAAGCATGGATTTTTTGGAAGGATTATTACAAAATTAAAGGAATTGATATTGATGATTCATTTTTTTTAGTATCATGACTTGAAACCATTTGAATATTCTTATCCATGGTTATTCAAAAGTTTTTAAAAGTATATCAAATGGACTTTAAATCATCTTTATTGAATGGATTTCTTGAAGTGGAAGTTTACATTGAAAACCCATATGGGTTTCTCATTGATGAAGATGAAGGAAAATTATATTGATTTAATAAGGAATTTTAGGGCCTTAAATAACCTATATGATCATGGTATTCCATGTTAAAAGAATATTTAAAGAAGCTCAATTTTCATAGAGCACGGGTTGATCATAAACTCTAAATTAAGAAGGAGAAAGAAAAATGATTTATTGTGCTTATATATATTGATGATATAGTTTTTGGAGGATTGGATTAAAACTAATGCAAGAAAATTTCAGATATCATGAGGTGTGAATTATATATTTCTATAATTGGTGTATTATCATTTTACCTTGAATTTTAGGTAATTAAAATAATGGATGGGAAATTTATCTCCCAAACTAAATATACCAAGGAGGATTTAAGAAGATTTCATATGGAGAATTTGAGGCACATAGAAACTCTAGAAAATATAAGAATAAAACTAACAAAAGATGAAGAGTGAAAAAAGGTTTATGTTACTTCTTATCAAAAAATCATTAGGAGATTACTTTATTTAACTACCACTCAACCCAAAATTTTATTTACAAATTTCAAGATGATCATTTCTATAGTGATACAATATAATGATACACGACGTCTATGAAACGAATTATATGATATAATCACCACACGATAGACTATGGTTTGTTCTATCATAAGGATACATGGTTGAATTTATTGGCATTTACTAATGATGGTTGGGATGGTTCGGTTGATGAATAAAAATATACTATATGCAGTGTATTAAATCTTGTGAGTTCATGCATATCAAGTAAAAGTAAGAATAAATATTTCATATCCTTAAGAACCATGTATGATGAATAAATTTCTTCCACTCAGGCATACACTCATCTGTTATGCATAAAGAAATAGCTTGATGAAGTTGGTGTAGACATGATTCCTTATATTTCAATCATTTATAAAAACTCTAGTGTGATTAATCTTAGAAAAAAACCCATTCATAATTAATAGACCAAGAACATTGATATCAAATATCATTTCATAAAGGATAATTTGGAGTAAAGAATTATGATATTAGAGTATGTGTCAACTTAAGATCAAGTAGCAGGAATCATGGAGAAGGTACTACCCATAGCGGTGTTTGAGAAGTATTAGTTGGATCTTGGATTCCAACCATGTTTTTCCACTTAATTAGTTATAGGATGGAAACCAAACTCCCATGTAGGAATTCCTTCAAAATAAAGGTATTCCTTCTTCTCTCCACTCTTATTAAGTGTTTATAACTCTCCTTTTTCTATATTAAATGAGATTATATTTAAATTTTTTGAAAATTAGGGGGAATATATTTTTGACAAATTAGGAGAACCATCACTCAGGGGGATAGTTCTTTTTTAATAAATAAAGGATTTTAAGGCATGTTTTGGAAGTATAGGTTTGAGGTTTGAAACTTGAAATGAAATGAAGCATTATAATATGATAATTACTTCATAGAACTCTTTTTTATCACATCAAGAATTATTTCACATGATCTTAGAGTTTATGATTTATGAATCATTGGTGCACTCAAAGAAATAAAGTGGATTATCATGTCGTTGAGTTGTGTTTGCCTTTGAAATTGTCTTATTCTACTAAAAGTGAAGTGATTATTTAGAATTGTTTATAATTTTTAACAAACACAAAGGAGAGATTATTGGGAAAAACCCATTTGTAGGTTTTTTATGGTTGTATTTTTTTATATTTTGAATAATGGTTATCAAGTGATACTTGGAGTTTGTTGAAGAATAGATCTTTTTGGAAGAATGATCCCATGTCATAGACCTTTCCTCAAGTCATGGGATGCATTCTCTTTGTGAAGGATACATTTTATTGTAGTCATCTATGTCATAGAGGATATCATGGAAGACTACAAAGGGTTAATTAAAATGTTATCCATGCCACAGTCTACCTGGTTGCACTGTAATGAAGGTAAGAAGGTACAAATAAATATGGTCAAGCCCACTCAATTATAGGACTCGATCAGACTCAGGACAAGCTGGTGGATGAGATCAGGTGCCACATAGACAAACAAGACAACAAGAAGTGTGTTCATGAGATCACCCATGTATACAGGCATAGGTGTGTGTGAAAGTGGACCATTTAATAGGGAAGCATTGTGGTGAAGTGTTCGTGGCACAAGTCGGTACCATGGGATTTTTTTGAAGTGATTCTGGGGAAAGGTAGTTCATATGGAATAGGTTTTCTGGAATAATTTCCAATGCGGTATTTAGATATTTTTTTCTACACCGTAATCAGATGAACCATAGTGTTGGGTCAATCCATAAGTATTTTTTATAAGTTTTAATGCTACTAGAAAATTTTAGGTTTCCCCATTATAGATCAATTTCTATTATACGGTCCTATTAAATGGTACAATGCTACTTCATAGCTATAATTTTCCCCATAAAAAGTCATAGGAAGCCATGATATAATGGAAGTGGCTATGCTGTAAATTTTTTAGTGAGTTAAAGATTTAGAGGAGATCACACCGAGAAATTGTGAGAGAGTAATGCAAGAGTTAATGCATGAGTTTTGTGGATCTATTTTACTCCAGTTTCCCATGCCATAGTATATTAGTCTACACCTTAGAAAAGGATGATGAAATAAAGGTTTCAACATAGTGGAAGTAATCATGTCATATTATATGAAGAAAGGAGAATTAAACATCGTATAACACCATAAAATTCCACATTTAGCTGTAACTTCCATTTAATGGGTGGTTTTTGGTCAGTTTTTTGAAGGCCTTTACTTCATTAAATCATGACATAGAGGGTATAGTCATTAAAGAGGATATTTAAGGAGAGGATCTGACTGAGGGCTAGGAGAAAGAAAGATACATCTACATAAATACTTGAATAATCTAAATGGGTAGAATAATATAGGGTTATGATAGATCTCATCTAGAAGGTTGAAGTTCAAATAAGGTATTATTCTAGAATCTTTATTCTCCCACTAGGAGTTTTATAATTCATATGTTGAATGGAAACAACATTCTTGGTGAATATTCCCAATATCTTCATGTAAATAATAAGCATTAATCATTAGTATGAGTAAGTTACCTAATTTTGTAGAGTAATGAGATTTAAAAACATTCATGGTAGTGAACCATGAGTATGGAATCCCACGTTTTTATTACATAACTTTTCATTACATGGTACAAATAGATGATATTTTAAAGTTTAGACTCTTGGAAATAAGGTACATAATACACGAATACATAAAATATTATTCTAAATCCACTTTAAATATATCTTAATGGGTTTACCATAAGTTACTTTTACTACATCTCATATCTTGGGTACAAACATCAAATTAAAGGAGTGAGCATAAAGCTTGGTAAGGGAATAATCAAGGGAGACAAAACCATGTGATCATGAGACATATCAATAAGAACATGAGGAATAACAATAAGGAATGAATAAGAGAAATAATAATAATATGAATCGTAACATAGAAATACAGATAAAAATTTTAAATAATGCATTCATAAGCATGTCACTGAGGTTTATCACCAAGGTGTCATAAATGAAAATTACCTAGGTTATTCACTCGGGTATCATAAAACATGTCATCTGTAGAGATTAAATTACTTAACAAATGCATTGGAGAGATATAAAGGAACACCATTAATATTTATTAATTTCATGTGATTCACATATATCATAATAAATAATTTCATTAATAACCCATGGATAATAAATAACAAGTTTATTATCAAAATCATGGCATAAAAAAGTGCTTAAAGACATTATCATTACATCATTTTTAAACCAAAGAAATAGAATGGGGGTTTAATGTATATAAATCCTAAAATAAAAATTCATGTTTAAATCTAGTTGAATACCAATTTAAAATAAAAGAGGTTTGGGCATTCAAAGAAAAAGTAAAATATTCTTTCTCATGTTAAAGAGATAAATTTGAGGAGTAAATTCGGCAGCATGATGGGTATAAACCATGGTTTTAGAAAAGGTTAAAATGAGAGATAACATAGTTAAACCATTTATAAAATTCTATTATTATATTAGTGGGATTATATAGTGTAAAAATGAACATATTTTTGTAATTATAATAAATAACACATAAAACGGGAACTTGAATGGAAAGAGAAGTTATGGTTTCCATTACATTGAAGAGTTGTTCCTAAAACTTGAGGATGGAACCTTGGGGGATTTAGGACACCATGGGTGGACTCCTTAGGAGGTAAAATAAGCAATAATTCATATATTATGGATTATGAGTGAAGGTAAATGGTGAAATGGGTGGGTATTTATAGAAAAAGTGGAGGAATTGTTTAATAATTTCCAAATATAGGTCTTAGAAATCTAGGTTGTGGAAAATGAAAAACCATTGGAATACCCATGATCTTTTATCATGGTTTTGTACATTTGGGTAAAATTTTATGATATTTTAATCCACCAAAACCGAATTCCATTTTTTCATACTTTTTTTTTCTAGAAAAGTAAAGATTTCACAAAGTAATGTTTTCATAAATCAAATTTTCTTTTTATACTTTTGAGAGTCACTTATAATTTTATAAATTTATTAAAATATATTAAAATACTTTATATTAATAAAATAAAATATTTTAGGTCTTAATTTATGTTTAATTATTTATTAAATCATTATGACTTAAGTATGAAGTCGTAAAATATACTGAAAACCCAAAACTGTATTTTTAATATTTACAAAAAAAATAAATTATTTTAGAAAATTCTCATAAATTCACCATAACCAAATTTATACGTGATGATTTCAAATATAATTTTTATTTTTTCATAATAATTCTCTAAATATGATAATTTTAACTTTTAAATATAAAAATCCTTATTTATTTAAAAATAGTAGCTTTTAATACATAGTCAAATTTATAACACATATAAAAAAATTCCTAGGGCATTATAAAAATATTTTATCATTTATATTTAGGTGATAGTGTTTTAAAATACTATTTTATTTAAAAAAATTATTCATAATACTTTAGTTTATTATAAAAATTGTATATATTTTCTAGAATAATATAATTATGTTTCATTTGTATCCAAAAATCAATTTATCAAATTCATCTAAATTAAACATATATTGTATTAAGAAAAACTATTCTTAAAAAGGAATTTATGGAATGATAATTTTATTTATACAAAGTAAATTACACTTTAAGTAACTAAGGTTTGGACACGTAACCCCTTATTACACCTCCATACGCCCTAAGGGTGAGGTTTGTGATAGTCATAGTTTCATGGGGTGGCTTGGCAAACATAGACTGAGTGGTTGTCCTATAGGTGATTTAGTTTTTTCTTAAATTTATAAATATTTTCTTGGTCTTGGTTAAGGTAAAACCCTAGTGACGATACCTCCATCCCAAGTTCAAACAAATGGGATTCAAATGGAACGACTCTACTGGTTAAGTTCACCGATTCTCTTTTCTATATCAATTATCCTTTGTCATTAATACTTATACAAATTAATTATAATGGTAAAATTATCAACCAATGGTATATTTTCTGATGTTCATATTTACCAATGGTTATATTTGACCAATCCATACTTTCCCATTTTATCTATTCTATTTTATATTTTTTGTCCAGTTGCAATATTTGGCATTTTACTTGGTATCATAGCTAACTAATGTAATGATAATTGTTAATGAGATAAAATTTTATCAGTTTATCTATATTTTTTACATGTATAATATTATATAATATGTAAAAAACATTTATTGAGGAAATAAATATCATTTAAAAAGTCTAGGTCATTACATTATCCCCCCCTTAAGAAATTTTGTCCCCGAAATTTCAACTCATTCTCTTAGTTGAGAAAATGTGAGGGTACTTATGCCTCATTGTCTCCTCTAGTTCCCACATCACTTTTTCATATTTATGATTCCTCCACAAAACTTTGATGAGGTGAGTTGTCTTTTTTCATAGAACCTTGTCTCAACGATCCAATATCCCCACCAGATACTTCTTATAAGAGAGGTAATGTTCCAGTTGTACCACCCCCGTATTTAGTACATGTGAGGGATTAGGTATGTACTTTCTCAAGGTAGATGCATGGAATACATCATGAACTTGAGTAATATTTTTTTAAGTGACAGTCAATATTCTACTACTCCTATGTGATCAAGGAAACCAAATGGGCCAATGTACCTAGGGCTAAGTTTCCCTTTATTTTCAAATCACATGACTCTCTTCCATAGCGATATCTGAAGGAAATATTTGTCTCCAAAATCAAACTCTATGTCCCTTCGATGGTTGTTAGCATAGATATTCTTCTAACTCTGAGTAGCCTTTATATGTTGTTGGATGGAATGAACCTTTTCATTCATCTCTTGCAAAATATCAGGCCCAAGTAGATTTATCTCACCAACTTCATCCCAACATGTAGGAGTTCTATATCACTTCCCATATGGAGCTTCATACGGTGTCATTTGAATACTCTAGTAAAATATTTTGTTGTATGAGAAATCAATTAATGGTAGGTATTGATCCCTTCCACCTTTAAATTCCATTGAGAATGTTCTGAGCATGTCCTAGAGTGTTTGAATATTCCTTTCAAATTGGAAATCAGTTTGGGGGTGATAGACCATACTGAAATTCAATTTAGTATTCAAATCATGTTGAAGACTTATCCAAAATTTATATTTAAACCTTGAATCACAATCAGAAATGATAGAAAGTAGCACCCCATGCAACCTCACCACTTCATTTATGTTTATCTTGGAAATTTGGTAGAGAGAGAAATATTCCCGAATAGTGATGAAATGGGAAGTCTTGGTGACTCAATCCACTATAACACATATCATATTATTTCATTTGGATGTTATTGGGAGACTAGTGAAGAATTTCATAGTGATATTATCCCACTTCCATGTTGGTATGGGTAGCGGTTTCAATACCCCTTTAGAAATTTGTCACTCCACATTCACTTGCTAACACACCAAGTATCTTACAGTGTAGTCAGTAATATCCATTTTCATATTATCCCACCAATAATTATCATGAAGTTTCCTATACATTTTAGTACTTCTAGGATATATAGAGAATGTATATTTATGATCTTCATCCATTAGATACTTCTTTATCTCATAGATAGATGGAACACATTTTCTTTTATGAAATTTCAATGCATCTTTTTTATCAATATTGAACTCTGGAAACTTCCCATTCCTTACAGTCTCTATCTTCTTTTGTAATAAAGTATCTTTTATTTCAAATCTCTTAATCTTATCTAGTAATAATGGTTTATAAATCATTTGGGATAGGATTTATTAGGTCCCTTACCTCATGATTCCCAGGTACAACCTTACTAGGTCCTTGATCAATGGATCTACTTGAATCCTCATTATTGTCATAACAACAGGGTCTTTTCAACTTAATGCATCAGTGAATTTGTTTTTTCTTTTGGGGTGATAATAAATTCAACAGTCATAGTATTTAAGAAGTTAAAACCATATCCTTTGTCTCGTGTTAAATTCCTTTTTTGTGAATAAAAACTTCAAAATTTGGTGGTCTATGTATATATCACATTTCTCAACATAAAGTTAGTGCCTCAATATTTTCATAGAAAAAATAACTGCAGCTAGCTTCAGGTCATGTGTAGGATAATTCTTCTCATGAGGATTTAACTGTCGAGATGCATAAGTAATCACCTTATCATTTTTTATGAGGACTCACCCAATCCCTTTTATAGATGCATCACTATAAATAACAAAACCTTCTCCGATGGAGGGTAGAGTTAACATAGGTGAAATATCCAATATCTTCTTAAGTTCTTGTAAACTTTATTCCCACTCGTTTTTCCTGATAAGCTAATCTTTTTTTTGAGTTAACTTGGTTGGTGTATTAGACATTCTGGAAAAAAAATCACAAACCTTCTATAATATCCTGCTAAACCCAAGAAACTACGAGTCTTGGTTACTTTTGTGGGATGAGACCACTCCTCTAAATCTTTTTTATTCGAAGGGTCAACTGAGATTCCTTCATTGGTTATAATGTGTCCCAAGAATGGAACTTTTTTTAACCAGAATTAAAATTTTATAAACCTTCCAAAAATATTATCCTTCCTTGGAGTTTTTAATATAACCCTTAGATGATTCTCATTCTCTTTTCAACTTTTTTAATATATCATAATATCATCAATAAAAACTTCCATGAATTTATCAAGGTAGTCCTTAATGACTTTATTCATAAAAACCATAAATATAGTGGGATCATTATTTAATACAAAGGTAATAACAAAAAACTCATAATTCTCATATCTTTTTTGGAAGGAATTCATTGAAATATCTTCTTTATTCACCCTCAATTGATTATACTCAGATTGGAGTTCAATCTTGGAGAAGAATTGATCCCCACAAAGTTGGTCAAATAAATCATCAATCCTTGTGATATGATACTTTCCTTAATTTTGATCATGTTAAGTTCTCTATAATCAACGAATAGTCATGTTGATTCATCCTTCTTCTTTAAAAAGAGAATAGGTGCTCCCCAAGGAGACACGCTTGGTTAGATAAATCCCTTATCCAAAAGATCTTGAAGTTGTTTCTTTAATTCCTATAACTCTACATTTTCCATTCTATATGGGGTATTTTATATTTGCTTGGATATAGGTTTGAGTTCAATGGAGAACTCTACCTCTCTTTCTGGGGGAGGTTCGGGTAACTATTTAGAAAATACATCAGTTTATTCCTAAATGATGGGAACATTCTATATATTTAAATATTCATTTTTGTCCCCCTATTCACTGATTATCTCCATAAATAAGGTTCTTGGAGGTACTTCTTTACAAATCCTAGGTTAGGATATCTCTCCTTTGAAAATGATTTTAGGTTTTCTATTGAATACTATTGGAATTTCCTTTCTTCTAAAATTGATCATATAATTATACTTTGATAGTAATTACATCCCTAGTTTAGTTTCAAATTCCACCATGGGAATGAAAAATATATTTTCAATGAGATTAAACTCACCAAAGTTAATACTGGAGTTTTTATACACTATTGATGCTAGGATAATCCCTCCAGGAGTCTTGATTGATAACTATACTTCTAGGAATTAATTTATTGATTCTATATTCCTTTAAACCTTGTATGAAATAAAGGAATGCGTAGAACTATAATCAAACAAATTACTTTCTATATTTTAGATAAAAACGAGTGTACCTTCCACCACAACATTTGAAGCCTATACTTTAGCCATCATGATACAAAATGATCAACCTTTATCCCTTGGAATATTTTGAGGTTTATGGTGGTTCCCCTTTATTATCTTCTAATTTGGATATTGATTATCATAGTGCCCAAGCTATACACACTTGAAGAATTGAACTTCCAGCTGGGCCTTCACTATCTTCCCATTGTAATTAGTGTTGAGAAGTTGAGTATTCACCTCACCATGATATTTTCAAGCTATATTCCCAACTCTTTTATATTTTTATCACTTTCCACTCCCAGATAAGAAGTTCCCTAAATTCTTCTTCCCAAATTTTTTTAATGTGGTAAGTTGTACTTTCTTTCCTCCTCTTCCATGATCAAAGTTACTCCCTGAGTTTGGATATATTTATATCTTATTTTATTTCAATATATGTGACCATTTCATCTCTCCAAACTCCAATTCAACATTCATATCACTCTGCACTATATCCTCATAGCTTTCATAGTCTCAATTTTCTATATTCCTTTGCAAATAGGGTCTCATTCCACTGAAGAATCTATCAACATTTCCATTAGGATACATAACAAAGCTAGAGGTGTATCAATCAATTATTGTAAAGTTCATCTCATTGATTCCCACCTATTAATTTTCCTTCTACTTTAGTTCTAAGAATTCTTTCTCTTATATCATTTGCATCAAATGGGGGGGTATTTATTGAAAAATATTCCCTTGAACTATTCCCACTCCATATAATCAATCTCCCTTCTTGGATTTATGATTTTAATCATTTTACACCACTGATCAACTTCTCTTTATAAGTGGTATACTGGTAGGGTGACTTTCTCTATCTCTGAATAATAGATTACATAAAATATCTTTTCTATAGATCTTACCCATTGTTAAAAAATCAATGGGTTAGTAGATATACTAAAAGAAGGGGGTCATTGACGCATAAAAGACTCAATGGAAAGTTGTTCCCTTCGAGGTGAATCTAGTCTCTCAACTTGATTCAAGTTATTATTCATAACTTGAGATAGTTTATTCAATATCCTTGGGAAGTTTTCCATTTCATCTTCCATCATAACATCGTTAGTACATCATCCGTTGCACTCATAATTTACATGGTTCCTCCTATTTCACTCTAGTTGTTTCTAAAATAACAAAATCTTAGTGGTTTTAGGAATTTTATAATTCTAAAGGGATTTTATGTATTAAAACATCATTATTAGATATTTTACTCTTTAATAAAAATTATATTTTCTATATATCCTTCATAATGATTCATAAAAATATTGTGATTAACCAAACATATCCCCTAAGAGTGTCAATCCAGGTGTCGAACAAGACCCATTTTCATGCACCAGTTCTCAATCAAGCCTAGCTCAATGTGGTGTTTTCGGGTGTTGCCCCTAGGTACATCTATTCCAGAACCATAACCACTTGTAGTATCCATACATGGATGTATTTGATTAGAAACCACTTAATTAATACTTGCTAAAATACCAGGATGTTTTCCTATATTTATACTTGTCCCTAAGATTCATACTATTGTTTTAACGTCCTAATTTCTATAAATAACTAAACCCTTCTTTGATACCAGCAATGGTATCCCACCTTTTTATTACATAACTTTTCATTACATGGTACAAACAAAAGATCTTATAAATTTTAGTTTCTTAGAAATGAGGTTCATAATAGATGAATACATAAAAAAATCTTCTAAATCCACTTGAAATACATTTTTTATGGGTTCACCCTAAGTTACTTTTACAACATCTCATATCCTGGGGACATACATCAAAGTAAATGGGAGAGCATGAAGCATAGTAATGGAATAAGCAAGGGATACAAAATCATGTGATCATGAGACATATAAATAATAACATGAGGCATAAAAATAATGCATAAACAAGATACATAATAATAACATGAATCATAACATAGAAATATGTCTACAACATTTAAATGAGAAATTTATAAGCATATCACTAAGTTTTATCACCAAGGTTATTCACTAAGGTATCATAAAACATGTCATCTCTATATATTAAATTATTTACCCAATGAATTGGAGAACTATCAAGTTTCACCCTTCATATGTCTTGATTTAATGTGATCCACATAGATCATAATAAATCATTTCATTAATAACCTATGGAGAATAAATAAGGGGTTTCTTATCAAAATCATGGCATACAAAAGTGCTTAGAGATAAGATCATTACTTAATTTTTAACCCACAGAAAGGGAATATGGGTTTCATGTATGTAAATACCCAAATAAAAATGTTATTTTTACATCTAGTTTAATACCCATTGAAAATAAAAGAGGTTTGGGTATTCAAATAAAAAGTAAAAAAAAATTCTCATATAAAAAGATAAATTTGAGAAGTAAATTTGGAAGCATGATGGGTATAAAACAAGGTTTTAAAAATGGTAAAATGAGGGAGAACGGAGGTCCCACATTGATAAAATTATATTATTATAGTAATGGTATAATATAAATTAGAAAAGTGAAATTATTTTGGTAATTATAAGGCATACTACATAAAAGGGAACTTGAATAGAAAGAGAAGTGATGATTTCCCTTACCTTGAAGAGTTGTTCCTAAAACATTAGGATGTACCCTTGGGGGCTTGAGGACACATTGGGGGGACTCCTTGGGAGGAAAAATAACCTAAAATTTGTGGAAGATAGATTGGGAGTGAAGGGGAATGGTGAAATGGGTGGGTATTTATGGAAAAATTGTAGTAATTGTTTAAGAATTTCCAAATATAGGTCTCGAAAATCTAGGTTGTGGAAAATGAAAAACCATTGGCATACCCATGGTTTTGCTAATGGTTTTGGAAATTTGGGTCAAATTTTATGATATTTTAATCCACTAGAACCAAAAACAACTTTTTAATACTTATTTGGTCATAGAAAATAAAATATTCCACAAAGTAATGTTTTTAAAAATCAAATTTTCATTTTTAGACTTTGTAACATCACTTATAGTTTTAGAAATTAATTAAAATCAATTAAAATACTCAATATTAATAAAATAAAATAAAATTAGGTCATTAATTGTGTTTAGTTAATTATTACATCATTAAGACATAATTATGATGTCATAAAATATATCAAAAACCCAAAACTGTATTTTTACTATTCATGAAAAAATAAAGCATTTTAGAAAATTATTATAAATTCACTCTAACATAATTCTAATATAATGATTTCAAATATAATTTTTAGTTTTTCAAAGTAATTCTCTAAATATTATAATTTTAAATTTTAAATATAAAAAACCATATTTATTTAAAAATAGTGGTTTTTAAGGCACAGTCAAATTTATGACACTTGTAAAAAAAATTCCTAGGATATTATAAAATTATGTTTCATTTACATTTAATTGAGAGTGTTTTAAAAAACTATTTTTATAAAATAAATATTATTTATAATACTTTATTTTATTATAAAAATTGTATATATTTTCTATAAAAAATATAAATATGCTTCATTTTCATCCAAAAATCAATTTATCAAGTTAATATCAATTAAATATATATTTTATTAATAAAAACTATTAATAAAATGGAATTTATGGAATAAAAAATTTATTTATACAAAGTAAATTAAACTTTAAGTAACTATGTTATGGAAACTTAACTCCTTATTACACCTTCATACGCCCTAATGGTGAGGTGTACGATGGTCCTAGCTTCATGGGATGGATCAACTGATATCAATCCACTAACTTGAACTTCTCCCAGAGGTGATTTTGTTCAAGATTCACTTGTTGAAGCTCAGCTTTGTCTTGGTCTTTATCAAGGGTGAACCCCAGTGATGCTACCTACCTCCCAAGTTTAGAAAAATGGGCTTCAAATGAAATGACTCTACTGGTTGAGGCCATTGATTTTACTTTCTAAATCAATTATCCTTTGTCATTACTATTTATAAACACTAATTATAATGGTAAAATTATTAACCAAGGGTATAGTTTCTAATGGTCATATTGACCAATGGTCATTTTGACCAATGGTTATTTTGACTCATATACCCACCCAAACACATATTTAGGTTACTTAGGATAGCTTATATTGGGATATGCACACCTGGTATTTGTACTAGGAAAGACAACTGGCCCATACTGCCTAGCCCCATAGGGTTAGGCCTGTTAAGCCTTCCTACCTAACATGTGACAAGTGGGCTTCTATCTGATCCCTAGTGAATAAAATGGCTAATGGGGATAACCTAGTCACCTCTCTTTCCCTTATATTTAGTTTCATGATTTCCCATATGGACACTACCACCATATAACTATGTCCACTATCATGGTTGGCCTCATTCTCCACAAACCGATCAACCCCATGTTAGAGTCACCTCATGTTGCTACTCTTCACTTCATGTCACCTTCATGAGATACCATTATTATTTACTTCCACTAACTTCCACATTATCCATCATTGACACCCTCTTATCACCGATTTTATCATCTCCCATCCACATTTTCATGCCACCACCCATAATCATGGCTACCTTCCCTTTTTTCTCTTTATCCACCCTAGGGTTGGTGTCCCTTCATTCATGTGTGAGAAAGAGAGGGATAAGGGATAGGAGGATATAGAAACATCACTCCCCATTATTTTTTAATTTTTTATCAAACCCATGATTTTATAAAGAATAAAATTATGGTAAAATAATCCTACCTTAAGGAAACTCCATGGAGTGAGGAATTTAATCCATGAATAGGTAATCCTTAATCTCAATCAATATTAGATAAAATTAATAAATAATACATGATAATTAAATCAAAAATAATAGTGGTTCTAAATTTATAAAATTATAATCAAAATTCATGAATAATAGAGAAACACCAAAATAAAAAATCCCTACCTCATATTAGATTGATCGTTGATAAATAATTCTTCAGTGTCGATTATAGTTGAAATTGGTGATGATCCATTCTCTAATTTCTTGGATTCTTTAGTTCCTCCCAAATTAATATATAGATATATCTTTACAAAAATTCCTATTATCCAACAGTTTATGTAAAATAACCCTAAAATTATAGAAAGGGGGATTATATATAAAATATCTAGGTTTCTTGATATTTTATTAAAATAACCACTATTGGGGTCAGTCCGAGAACAAATGAAGTGAACTCAAATTATATCACTCATGGGGTAAACCAACCTTCTATAATATAGCTAAAATATCGTATTTACCATATAGGGCTCCATTTAGAAGGAAAATCATCATTCCCATGAATTCATATGCACAAGAAAAAAATAATATATTATAATTAATAAATTATTCTTGAGGATCAAAAATGCCTGTAATTCTACATAGGCTCATCCTGAGGGTAAAAACTACACCTCACGATCAAAAAAACCTTTAGAAAAAAATTTCCAAGATCAGCTAAAAGGTTAAATTTATTTTTTTACCCCTGTGGAGGTCCTGAGACTCAAAAAAATTAAAATTGAGTTAAGTATTGATCAATAAAACCAAGTTTAAAACACACACCCCAACTTTAAACCTTTTTATCCTTAAAAGGGAAAAAAATAGTTGTTAAACAAGTAATCTCATGTAATATCTCTATATGGTAAATAACCCATCCTCACATACATTGTCCTCATATTTAGACGTACGCCCTATAAGAAAACTCAATATACAACATCTCTAGAATGGATCATCCTCTTTCATCACCAAATATATTTTCTCTAACTCATCTTGAATCATGACCTTAATGGAAACACACATCCACCCCATGAGAGTCTTTCCATGCCTATGTCCCCAAAATATTTTCTCATTTTAAGATCATCTCACCACATGAGAAAAAGAAAAATTGTGAACCATTGATTACCATCACAAAATGGTCTATTGAAAAGGTTATTACTAGTGGGAGAATCTCATTCCTCACCTTTATATAGCACTCTTTATGGTTATTTCAAGAGATAATTCCATCCATGTTGCACTCCACCATTGATCACTTCACAATATTTCACACTAACACCAAGAGAGTTGCATAATAACATGATCCCTTAGAACGATGTTAGTTTCTCATTCCCCGCCTACCTGTAAGGTACATGCACCAATGTTGCTATCTCATTACACATAAAAATCATGGGTTTTATTCCTTAAATTATTCACTAACACTCATGGGAATCTTCATTTTCATTCTGACCTCTAATAGGTTCACATCCACTGTCAAAGACATTATGGTTGTGTCATCATCATTATTTTTCAAAATATATTGATGATCAGTTAAAGGACATAACCATTCCTCATACAACTACTCATCATC
Source organism: Viscum album (assembly GCA_963277665.1). Taxonomy (NCBI): domain Eukaryota; kingdom Viridiplantae; phylum Streptophyta; class Magnoliopsida; order Santalales; family Viscaceae; genus Viscum; species Viscum album. The sequence continues at coordinate 1,388,143,841 of OY728123.1, forward strand.
ACCCCATTACCCATTGAGTGGCCCAATCTTCCAAAATTCAAAGAGGATGACCCAAACCATTTATATGTCCCTAATATATCAACTCTAGATCTTAGGATAACACTCAAAAATCAAGAGAAATTTAAAACTATAACCTATATAGAAAATATTCTCCTCTACCTCATGGAAAGAGTTTTCATGTGATGGATACTCCCATAAAGGTATGTTATACATACCACACTAAGGGTCATGCTCTACTAGGGAGGTCTCCACTCAGGTATTCTGACATTATATTCTACAAAAAACACTTAGGGGAAACCATTAAATGTTAGAAACATATTAATCTCTACAAAAGAATCAATAGCTATAAAGCTAGTTGTTCATGATTCTCCTCCATCATTCAGACATAGGGTCATTTACTATAATATTCAACAACCACACCATAATTACACTACTAATATATCATCAATTTCCATGACCTCAACTTCACAATGAACAACTTCTACTCCATGAATTTGGAACTCACACAATGATACTAATAAATAGATGATACTCTCATGATGATAGAAAGGTAAATTTATTAAATGCCCAATAGGGTCCTCCATGAACCAATACAAGGAATTATTCATTTTATCACTTTACTTAACAAACCTTGAATTCCATCATCGAAATGTAATACATTTCCTTAGTTGGTCTCTAGTTGAGGTAAAACCAAGGATATCCCTCTAGAATCATTCATTCATTCCTATACATTCACCAAAAGTAAATTCTCATCTATACACAGAGAACATAAAGACATGTTTACCAAATGAGAAGTATAAAAATTCAACTTCTTGAGTGTGGGATCTTATCACCACACCAAAGGCGATCCAACTCACCATTGGGGGTATCTAACCTCATATACTCAATTACACATCACTATATAGTACTAGTCATAAAACCCCATATATTCTGAGTTAGTAACCACTAGATATTATCTCTTATATTAATTAATATCTTGAATGACCTCTTTCTCTAATAAGAATAAAGTTCCTTCACTAAAAGGGGTGAATAAAAGATGGTCTTCATTAGTGGAAATTATTTAGTTGTCAAGGGTTTAGATAGTGGTACCATTGAAATATATAACTCCTAAACATATGATGCGGAAAAAATAAATCATGTTCATTACATATAGTAATATGATACATAAATAGAGGACGTGAATTGTAGTCTAAACTACATCTATTTATTATATACTATATTCATATATTATGTTCATTTTTTCCACAGATCTTCCAATTAAAACTCTTCTTGTAGAAAGATATAAACAAGGGTAGTGATTAATGGGAGAGGATTGCGGAATCATTCATCTCCATATGCTCCTTCACCACTAGAACTTCCACCAAAAAACTCCTCAGTAAGAAATTGGTCCCACAATAAGAAGATATCTGGTCTCGACACAATCTTCAAAATGGAGGTCTTTTCATGGAATCATTGTGGTCATTCTTATTATAAATTCTATATTTCTCCCAAAACCATAGTAAATCCTTGTCAATATTTGTCAATCTACCAAAGTACACTTGGAATCTTTGGAATGGGTGTTTTTTCATGAAAACACAACCACAACTTGATAATTCTTCCTCTTGAGTTTCTACCTGAACCACTAAGCTCAAAAAATTCCACCATGTAACATCCCCCATGTTACTATTTTGATTTATTATTTTATTTTAGTGATATTTTGATTTATTGAGATTTTTGGTCTATGAATTTGGTATATGGTGAATTTTTAGGGCGGTGTGTGGTTAGCATACATGGTTTGGTGAACCATGTTCCAACCAAGCATAATGGTCATGTTAGGTTTTAGTGTTGTTTTTTATGGATTGAGCATGGTTTTCTCAACTATTTAAATTTACCATAAAACCATGAGTGAGATTTATTCTTTCCAATTATGGGTATCATGGTTAGTTCAAGGTTTATTAAACCATACATGATAATTTGTGCTTTATTTTTTTAGATTTCCAAAAATACCCTTAATGAAATTAAAACCAGATCTCCTTCATTCTCTTCCCTTGTATCATGCACCTCTCTCAACCATTAAAACCCCTTTAATCATGTCTCCTATTCTCTAGCTATCCCCTCTTCCTTTCGATATTATTCATTTTTTTTATTCACAATATGAGCTCAGATATCCATGGTTATCCCTCCTCTCTTTCATCTTCCTCTATTTCTTTCTTCTTTCTCTCCTCTAACTCGGTGTGCATTCCATAGTCAAATACTAAGGGTTCTGAGTTCATTTAAATATATGATTTCCTCTTTCTTAGGTTGTTTGAACCATTATATGGACTCCTTTAATTATATATTTATGTTCTAAATAATTCATCAACAATCCAAGGTATTTTTTTCCTATTTCCTAACCTTTTATTTTAGAAACTTCAATATATTGGGTGTTTAATTCATGTTTTAATTAATAAATTATAGTGATAATTATATTTATTGAATATTTAAGAGTGTTACATGGTTTCCCCCCTTTATTCCAATTGAAATTGATGAATTTTTCTTATTAAAAAGTTTTTGGATAATTTTTTTTTTACTCTACCTTCTTTCCATTTGCATGATGAAAGTATTTGATTCTTGCTTTATGGAACTCTTCTATTTGATACTTTCATGGGTTCACTAGTCTTGAGAAAGTGGCTTTATATTATTAATTTTCTATTTGTACTATTAAATTCCTTTTATTGTTTTAGACTTGATTTATAAATTTTTTTAAATCATGTCATTATTACTCAAAATTGGTTTTGGGAAGATGAAGACATTTGAAGAACCATTTTCTTGATGTTGGTTTTCAAATTATTTGGAAGGTAATGTTAAACTTATTTATAGATTCTTGAAATGTAATTGATTAAATTACCCAATTGAAATGTTTTAAAGACAAATTGGATCCACTAAGTGTAGGTTGTGAATTGTTTTAATTGATATTTTAATGGCCTCCAAGTGTAGGTAGACATCCCATGGGAACCTGGGGTACTTAGGACACGTTATACTTAAAAAAATCATGCTAGGAAAGGATAACTCTGCCTAGAATGGATTTATTGTGAAACACTAACTAAAAATTGGATGATATGATATATTGACAATTTGTGCGGTGATCTCCTTCCCTTGGCTTGAGTTCTTAAGATAAGCAAGCACTTATTCGTGATTTGATCACTGAGGTGTGAGGATCCTAACTTTCTTGGACCTAATCTACCCTATGACTACTTCTCATGGTGATAGATTGATGAACTATTTATTTTAATTATTCCTATAAAATTTTTATTTTATTATGTTCTTCAAAACGTTTTTTCAATCATGTATTTTGAAATATTTTTGTGTACATGATTTTTAAAATTTTCATTAAGTGATTGAATCCTTATTTTATAAAAAACTATGAAAAGAAAGTTTTCATTGGTTTTGTTTCTTTAAAAGAGTGGGTTGGTTCTTGTTTTAAAATTCTATGATCATACTAATTTATGAACTAGTGTTATTCCCATGATATTAGTTAACATTAGATGGGGAATGGCCCTTATATCCCATGATTCAATTTTTTTTCACTGTAGATCATCATATTTCATGTTCTCTTTTAATATGTTTATACTTTGGTTCCTTACCTGGTTTCTTTTTTTCTACTTGTGTTGGAATCTCTGTTTTATGAAAATATTTCCAAATGGTTTCAAAATAGGATTTATGTTTTAATAGTATTACCTTTAAACATTTTGAAAAAATAATTGATTTTAATGTTTGGTAGGTAAGAAAAATGGATTTTTCATTAATTTTTTTCAACGTCTATGTTTTCATTAAAAAAATAAAGGAATAAAGATTTAAAATGAATCTAGATGTATAGTGGTTCCTTTATTTAATGGATTATGAAAAAATTATTTTCTATTTGTATTTCAAAATAGATTAAGAATGGATATTCAATTAAAAGTTAGGTATGTGGTAAGGTGAGTGGGGACCTACTGAGTACATATGGGTTTAACCCTATTATACATTTTAGGTTTAGTTTTCTATTTTTCTTGATTATTTTAGGGGTATATACAACATTTAGTATTTTATTGATGACCCTTGGGGTCAATTTAAGGTGAGTTAGTTGTTTTATTTTTATTAAAATGTCCACATATCACTAGCAATATTGAAATTTCAATCATTACTAGTTTCAATTATGGTTATGGGTGGAGTAGTAGAAAATGGGGTTTGAAGTAGAATGGGGTTGTTTCTTTGGAAGGAGTTGGAGGGTTTTATGAGAGTTTCCTTTCTTATCTTTATTGTTATTGATTATAATTCTATGATTTTATATTATGTTTTATTTTCCCTTATTTTTTTACTTTTTAGTCCAACATATGGATAGATGTTGCCATAATTTTCCATTTTTTTACTGCTTATTTAATTTTTTATGGGTGAAATTGTCCCCAAAGATAGTCGTTCAATTACCATGAATTTTTTTGCATCCCACATAGATTGGGAATGCCCTTTGATCCTTGACACAGGCCTACATGGGTATCTAAAGGAGGGATAAATTGGGCTGGTTCATTAAATATTGGTATCAAAAATACAAGCTGGTTCACCCTATGTTATTTGGGTAGTAATAGTAGTATGGATCTAGGTTATTTGAACTCAATAAATATATGGGTAAAGATTATATCTAGATATTTGTTGTATAAAGCCTTGATTTTCCATAGGTATTATGGGTTTACATTTTGAATCTTGATGTTCATTTTTATTGGTTTTATGTGTTTTAAATAAATGTGATATTTGAGTTACCAATGATATTCAAGTGATTTGGGAATTCTCTTGAGCTTTGAGTGATGGTGGAGGAAGAACCAGAGTTATGTGGTCAGCTCACCTAGTTTTTTCAACCATGAGAAGTCTATGTATATGGTTCTAGGGACTCTACTAAACCTGGGAGTGGTATTTTATGTAATCTTGGATTTATTGTTTGACCTCCTTTTATTCCCAAGTATCTTCACATGTTGGAAGAGAATTAAAAGGGGGTTTAGAGGTGTATGGTGTTATTTGAGTGGACTTGATGTAAAGTTTTATGTTATGTCATGGTTTTGTTTTCAAATTTCAAATTTTTTTGGATGGAAAACGAAAAAATGAGGTTTTCATGTTTCTTGAGAGATTTTTTATAATTCCTTATCTATAGGACACTCAAATGGTTCCCTATTCTAATTATGAACAAGACCTCAGGCATGCCTCCTCATATTCTAGATGCTATCGACTAGCAGTGGGGGTCCAGGATAGTATCATAGGGAGACTATACCCTTTTATCAGAGTGTTTAGTTGAAAATAAAATAACCAAATATCATATATCAATAATAAACATTAGAGTGAGTATGATAAACAAAACAATACCATCAGTAATAATATGAAATACGGAAGTAGCATAGTAACACAAGGATGATCACTATTTTTACCAATCACATATAAAAGTAAATATATAATAAAAGAATCAAATAAAATTATAGGAGGCTCAACTAAATCTTTGAACCTCACCTTAGTCCAAGTCTCTAATCTCACTCAAGCATCCTCATCTCAATCCTCAACATCATACTAGGCCTCTTCTCAAACTATGCATGTAAGCAGTGGAAAATATTCTTGGGTACTCAAGTTCCATGGCCTCTCGTGCAAGGTGTGAGTACATAACTTAGTAGGAACCACCAAAACGGTCCTAGATATAACCATTATGTGAAGAGTATGTGAAAGTGACAAGAAAAAATGAAATAAATAAATAAATTGAAAAAACAATAACCACCATATTGCCTACTTCAGCTAGATTTGGGGTGTCTCTAAGCACATTATGATGATCATGACAACCATAACCACTCATGGCGACCAAGTCCTACCCTGGTACTAGCAATAATTTTCAATCCTTAGGAACATGAACCTAATAAACCATACCTTCTTTGTCCAATGTTGGGAAATCTCTGAGCATGTCACAATATCATTCCAACCATATAAATCTCAGATCCTAAGGTGTAACATAGGAATCCCCAGTAATCATAATCAAATGTCCAATGTCTCATCATGAACATATCAATAGCTAGATCCTAGGTGTCTTAGTAATCTATCAAAACTACAGGTATCATGAATGGATTAGGTCTGATTCCTGGGAATTCTAAAAAATTACTGAATTAGAAATACCACCCACGTCACCATACTAAATAGATAGATCTCGGGTATCCTGAGCATCCCAAACAGATACATATAATTCCACTAGTATAACTGGAAAAATCCTTGGGGGAAACTCGAGCATCCTATGATAATATTAGTGATCATAATAAAATCTACAAGCCTGAATGGCAGGATCCTAGATATACCAAACACCCTAAGGACCTTTAGTGTCTAGGGACTCCCATAAATACTCTAGATCGCATACCGATGTCTAGGTTATTCTTAAATGGCTCAAAATTTTTATCTTAGGAATCTAGTCTGGGGACCCCCAATGATTCCATCATTTCAAAGTCGCATCACATCAATAACATGTAAGGCTCAAAATTTGGATCCTAGGAAGTACCTCTGGGCATCCCCAACAACACATCACATCTCTTAAGGCCCATAGGATGGGTCCTAGGTAACATGTCTAGGAATATATATCTATATAAAAAATAAATTTTTAAAAGTATAACCATAAGTTATGGGTTTTATAAACACCTAAACTCGTCACCTCTTTCTACAAACCCTCAGGATCACATCATCAGTACCAGTTCTAAGGGGACACTCGGTACCATCTCTACTCATTCCCAATTCCACCCTCTTTCCTAGGTCATAAGTCATAGTGAAAACCTACTAGAGTCCCATTGGTCTCATATAGGCCTCTCTGGCCTACTAATAAAGTAATTCTAGGGAGATTTCCTTAAGCCCATCCACTTTCCCAGGCATCCTAGGTTGGTCTGAACACCCTCACCATTTGTTAGTCCTCACAAGGTATAACCACCTAGGTAATCACATTATAGTGGTGGAGAAACACTCACCCTATAGTCATCTCAATGAGACCACTGGACCTAGGGATCTCATGAAAACCCCCTTGTTCATGCATTATTAGTCATGCAGTTCAATTTATATTTTTGTCCATTGGTGACCAAGATATACAACCAGGACATGAGGGTCCATCAGGTCCTCAAAACTTTGTAAACTCAATCATAGGCTTCATTTTTTTATTAAAAAAGATAAAAAATTAAATAGTTACACCTCCTAACACAGTGTTTCTACACATAACACATGAATATAATTAAATTCATAATACTAAGGGTGGATGTATAAGGACCACCTACTATAAACTGAAGTGATTCCCCTTTTTAAAGCAGCCTAGCAACTCTCGTTGAGGCTCACCAAGCCCAACAATCCATCACCCAAAACAACTAAGGCCCTATCTCAAAACCAAACTATCAGATTAATTAATTATAATAAAATTATAATTAATTAATTAATAACCAAAAAAATAGTTCTATATTTTAATTTAAAATAGTATAAATGCCTATATTCTTACTGGTCGACCTCAACACATCAGAACCACGACCAACCGCTCACCTACGACACATGGCATACTCCCATCTTTGAACTAGGAAAAATCCATTGCATGTTACCATGACTCCATTTTTAAATTATTTAAATTGCAGTCTGAAAAAATTTGAAAATTCCAAATGATGACATACCTCATTGGAACAATGCATGGCCATAGGTAGACACCATCTTGGGATATCTTTTATACAAGAAAAGAAAAATCCTCAATGGGAGACATCAATTCACTAAGAATTTCAATTAAAATTTAATAAAAAACCTAATAAAATTCAAGTTTATGACTGACCTATAATAAAACGACTTGTGATAGTTGGTAGATGTCATCAAAGGATCCCCTCTACACGATAAACATAGAAGCTCCAAGAATAATGGTCTATTCCACCATACTCTGGTGGAATTAGAATAAAAACCTAAACTATGAGAAATAAAAATTAAGAATAGAATAGGAGGATATAAATAAAGATCACTTGAGCTTAAGATTCACCTTAAAACACCAAGAAACAATCTCAAAAACACCCCTAAACCAAGGGAGGAGAGGGAATGAATAGGGGTTCGGCCCCCAGTCCCCATGAGCAAATAGGGGGAAAGAGGAGGGGTTGTAACCTATTTATATTTAAGGGGTAAAATGTCTATTTTCCCCATTTAAATGTCATTTTACAGTTGATGGAGGCCATGGTATGGCTACTGGTTGCTAGAAGTAGTAGTTTCTACTGTGAAACACCACTAATCATCATGTGTCTACACTATAGCTTTGCCTACAGCAGGCACCTGGCCTCTCTTGAGGATCTTTCAAGCCCTCAAGATTCCCCCACAGCCTTACACTATGACTAAAAAAATATTTTAATGTTTTACAATCCTTATAACCCTCTAATTAATTTCAAAAAAAATATATACCCATCCACTAATTGAAAGATTCAGATTCCTCTCAAAGTTTTCATGCTCATAGGGACACAAGTCCTTACATGTTTGATTTCCAAAATTTGTTTCAATGGGTTAATCTAAAGGGATTTATATTATCTTAAATGATGTTTTATAAAGATATTTATTTCATTATGTATTTTTTAAAAATATTTTAGAAGGTAAATGAGTTTTTAAATAAACATTTTAAAGGAGTCTCATTAATTTAGAAATTTTCTAAAATTGAGATGGATTTTGAAACGGTTTATTTTTTTATTTGAATGTAATTGAAAATTTTAAATAATGGTTTTAAAAGGAGTTTATTTCATTTAGAAATGTTTTTAAAGGGAAATTAATTTATAAAATAGTTTACTTTAGTTTTTAAATAAAAGGAAAGGTAGGCTATTTTTTAATTTAAAATGGGGTGATCTATTTTTCTAAGAGAGAATGCATTAGTGAAAATGTGTTTTGGAATCTTTACTTATCATGATTATATTTAACATGAAGAATTTTTTTCCTTATTTTATTGGTGTGTTTTTTCCTTTTTTTGGTTTTCATCATTATATTTTCCCTTGAGTTGAGACGTGAACTGGTGATGTCCATGTCTTGTATGATTTATAGAATGCCTCTTAGAATGTTTTGAGAATAAAGTAGATGGTTTGTTTCTAGGTATGATCTTCCCAGGGTTCTCCCCCATCACTTTTAGGGTATTCCTTGGTTCTAAATTTTACCCATACTTTGAATGGAGTAGAAGACATGGAACTTCCTCTATTATTTAATTGGTTTGGGTTTCTTAATTTAGTTCTCATATCCCATTACGATGGTCTATTTTAGAGGCTTATATTCAGAGGATGTATAATTGGTTGAGATTTGGGGAATTTCCCTATTTCATATTTATAATTTAATAAACTCTTCATTATGAATTTTTGTGAATGTTGATCCTTTATTTATCTAATAATTTGGTGCATAATTTTTTAGATAGTCAGTTCAAGTTGATTGGATACTTGAGTATTGGGTTTTAATTTTGGTTAGGAATGAGGTAATGTATTGAGTTTATTATGGGGTAACTAGGGTGAGTGAATCACTAGTTGAGAATATTCATTGGTTAGTGTATGATTTATATTTTTAGGATTTATCATGGTTTGATGATTTGGGTCATAACCCTAGATTATACATATATGTTAGATAAGTTATGATCTCATGTTATTCCATGGATTTGGATTTAATTGTGAGGTTTGGATCTCTTATGAATTTTTTGTGGACCTGGTGCCTTAATGATTGATTGTGGTTTCCCTTATGTTCTGTTGAGGAACGCTTCACCTCTTGAGGTTTAGGAACACTTTGAGATGTGGTTGTTATTTTTTTTCTTTGATTCTTATAAAGCTTATTTTGAATATTTTTACTTCTTTGGATTTATTGAAGTTTATTCTTGTGGATAATGGTGAATATTGGATTTGGATATGTCTTCTTACTAGGGGGTGTTTTCATTAATGTTTCAGTGTGTTCTTTTGATCAACCCATGTTGAATTGGTTATATTTTGGTTATATAGATATGACCAATGGGAAACAATTATGGGGATATGACTAATCAAATTTTGTAGGATTGGTCACTGAGGATATTTTTTAGGATGTGGTGATGATTTCATTGTTACATGTTGTGTTGTTGTTGAAGTCATAATTTACTGCTTGTGTTATTTACATGATCAAGATTCATGTCATTTATAATGTTTTCTTTTTGTTTTAGAGATGTGTTGGATTGGTTTTGAGGTTCTTTTATAGTGAAAGTATTGGTAAGAACCATAGGGTGTGTGATTTATTAACCATGATGGTTTTGTGGCTCTAGGTTATCCAATTTTGTGGTGAACTGGGGTTAGAGAACATTTTTTTCTTTTGAGGATGATTATGGTCTTTCAACCTGATATTTTGGGTTTAGAATAGGTGTTGGGTTCCTCAAAAGGTTTTTATGGATTTTTTTTGGAGATTCTTAGGTTTTCCTCCATGTTATTTCTCTCTTGGATCTTGATCATTTTCTTACAATATTTTATCCCTTGGGGTGTGTTTGACTTGTTGTGAGTGATTTCCTAGTGGTTCACAGTTTCTCATTTCACTATTTAGAAGAATTATAAATGGTGGGGAGATTTGGGATAGGTCCCCCTATATCTTTGGGGTATCATGGTATTTCTCTTATCCTCATGATGATTAGAGATGCTTTAGAATTTTGGTAGGATGGTTTGGTTTTTTAATGATCTTATGGTCTATCTGTTCATGTTGAGTGTTTTTCTTTTGGTGGTAGTATTGTTTGTTTGATTCTATTTTCAACTAGGGAATTTCTAGGGGTAAAAGGTGGAATTATGGGGATATTTTAACATCCCCTATGTTACTGATGTGACTTATTATTTTATTTTAGTGATTTTTTGAGTTCCTAGGAGTTCTAGACTAAGAATTTGGTATTCAATGCATTTTTAGGGTGGCACATGGTTAGGATGCATGGTTTAGTAAACCATTCACCAACCATGCATAATGGGTCTGTAAGGTGTAATTGTAGTGTTTCAAATCTTGATCATGATTTTATCAATCATTAAAATTTCCTGGTAAACTGTAAATGATATTTATGTTTTCCATGTAGGGGTACCATGTTTTGTGAACAATTTGGTAAACTGAGCACCTAAATAGTGTGTGATAATCTATAATTTAATTATTGAAATTTCTATAAATAACTTTAATGAAATTAAAACCCAATATCCCTCATTTTCTTCCCTTGTGTCATAGACCTCTCCCAGCCGAGTACCCCCTTTGTTTTTGCCTCCTCTCCAATGAATCTCCCCTATTACCTTAGTGATTCTTCATGATTTATTCATGTTCTAAGATCAGATATCCATAGTTATACCTCCCTTCTTTCTTATTACTCTATTTCTTTGTTCTTTCTCTCCTGATACTTGGTATTTATTCCATAGAAACCCTAATGGTGTTTGGTTGATTTATTTATATGATTTCATCTTGTTTAAGGTGTATGATCCATTCTATGGAATCTATTCATTATTTATTGAAGTTTTGAACTGTTCTCCATCGATCCAAGGTAGTTTTTTCCGTTGTAATAACTTTTTATTTTATAACCTTCAATTTATTGGGTGTTTAATTCATGTTTTAAATACTAAATGATAGTGATAGTTATATTTATAAAATATTTAATATTGAAACTTGATTTCCCCCTTGATTCCTATTGAAAATGATGAGTTTTTAATATTTAAAATATTTGGATAAAACTGGTTTTACTATCCCCACTTTCCCATTGTTTTATGTGAGTATTTGATTCTTGATTTATAGATATATTGCATTTTTTTTGTTCATGGGTGCACTAGGCTTGAGTAGGTGGTTTTATATTATGGATTTTCTATTTGAAATATTATATTCTTACACTTGTTTTGGACTATATTTATATATTTTTTAAAATTATGTCATGATTCCTTAAAATTAGTTTTGGAAAGATGAAAATTTTTGAAGTACCATTTTCTTGATGTTGGTTTTCAAATTGGTTGGAAAGTCATGTTTTAACTTGTTTAGATCTTCTTGAAATTTAATTTATGAAATATATTTTTATTTGATGAAATTAACCAATGTAAATGTTTTAAATATGAATTGGAGCCTCCAAGTGTAGGCAGTGAAAGGTTTGAATTGTGATTTGAATGGCCTCCAAGTATAGGCAGACAATCCATGGGAACCTAGGGTACTTAGGATGGGGTAAAATTGGACAATAATTCTAGGAAATAATAGTTATCTCTAGCATAGATTTACACTATAATACTATATAAACATTGGATGACATGATAGGTTGGCACTCGATGGGGTGATCTCCTTATTTAGGATTGATTTCTAGGGATGTGTGTGCACTTAGTTTGGATTTTATCACAGAGGTGTGAGGATCCCAACTAGACTGGACCTAATATACCATAGGACTGCTTCTCATGGTGCTAGATTGATGAACTATTTATTTAAATTATTCCTTTAAAATGTTTATTTGATTATGTTCCTTTAAGCATTTGTTGAATCATGTATTTTGAACAATATTTTTGTACATGATAATGAAAAATGACTTAGAGTGGTTGAATCCCTATTTTATATAAAAATATTCAAATCATGTTTTTTCTTATTTTATTTATTTAAAATAGTTGGTTGGTCTATGTTTTCAATGTCTAGTATCTTCCTATGGAAGGAGCTAGTGAGATTCCCATGATACTAGTTGACATTATATCAGGAATGACCCTTGTATCCCATGATTCAATTGTTTTGATGGAACCATGGATCATTTTATTGCATGTTCTATTTTACTCTATTTATACTTTTATACCTTAGCTAGTTGATTTTTTCTCCTTACATTGGATGATTTGTTTTATGAAAATATTCCCAAGTGATTTCAAAAGAGGCTTTCTATTTGGAAGGTCATACCTTTAAACTTTTTTGAAATGGAGTTAGTTTTAATGTTTAAAAAGGGAAATAAAATGGTTTATTCATTAAATTATTTAAAAGTTAATGTTTTCATTAAATAAAAATAAAGTAAGAAATATTTAAAATGACTCTATATATTTATTGGTACCGTTATGTAAAGGCTTATAAGAAACCAATTTTTTATTTATATTTAAAACTAGCTTGAGAATGGATATTTGATTAAAATTTAGGTATGTGGAGATATGGTTGGTGACCTACTGAGTACATGTTTTCTCACGCCTATTATACATTTCAATTCCATGTTTCTAATTTTCTTGATTATTCTTGGTGTGTGTATGATATTTGGGATTTGTTTGGTGACCCTTGAGGTCATTTTGAGGTGAGTTGGTTATTCTATTTTTATTATTATTTACACATATCACTTCCATATAATCCTCCCTATCATTACTTCTTTCCATTATTGTTATGGTTGGAGTAGTAGCATGTGGGGTTTAAAGTGGAATGGGTAAGTTTCTCTAGAGAGCGTTGGAGGGTGAGATTAGATTTCTCTTTCCTTTATTTATAGTTGTTGATTATGATTCTATGCTTTTATATTATGTTTTATTTTCCTTTATTCTATCACTTGGTGATGCAATATATATATATGGGTTATGTCAAAATTTTCCATTGTTTCCTTCACTTATTTAATTTAATTTATGTGTCAAATAATTCCCAAAGGTAGTACTTCGATACTCATGAACTTTTTTCAGCCCATAGGGATCGGGAATTCCCTTAGAGTCATTACATAGTTCATATTGAGTATCTGTATGAGGAATAACTTAGGTTGGTTTGTGACACAACATGAAACATGTCCAAGGAACACTTCTCAAGGTTTTTGGGCCTCATCGCATACTCGAACACGGTTATGTTTCCCTGTGGAGGGTCTAAAAATCCATGGTCAAAACTTCATCCTAGACAAAGGGCTCAAAATACATCCATATTAGTGAAGTATCATCATGAGTTTTGAGGAAAAAATTATCCCCTAATGTCTCACTATTTCATATAGGGAGATTAACAAAATAATTTTCATATATTTAGTAAAAGTATAGACCAAAAAAATGTGAGATTCAAACTCCAACCAAACTTATTTCTCCTAAGGATTAGGATCTTCTCACAATCTCATGAGGCATTTTTCATCATAACACACAAAGCATGCAACGTCCCGTTTTTTTTTTATCAGGTCATAAATTCAATGGGTTTTTGAAACTTTTTTTTATTGGATGGTTTGGATTCTAAATTGAGTCTTGGAACATAATTTTGAGAGTTGGATCACTTAAATGAGATATTTTTAGACATGGTTTAATGGTTTAGTGGTACCTTAGGTGTCTCATTGAGTTTCAAGAGCATTAGGAGATGGAGACTCAAGCTCAGAAGGATATGATCAGGGTATAGGGTTTTTTTGAAACTGTATGGGCTAGTCTAGTATAGTAGGATTTTTCACATGGTTTAGATAAACTATTTGTGTTGAATCACATGGTCATGTGAAGTGTTTGTAATTTATTACATAGGTGGTGCATGAGCTACCCATGGTTTTCCCAAACTGTGCTCTTATCCCTCACCCTTAGTTCCACTTAAATAGTATCTAAATATAGTTTAGGAACATGGTTTTTAAAATTATATGAGTTATCCATACTAGGCGTGTCTTGGGGCAGTGAATCCCACACAATTGACTCATGGTTAGCCAAACGATGTGGCTCATTAATGGGATGGAAAAGGTCATTTTTTCCTCCAACTTATTTCTTTACTCCTCCTTCTTTCTTCACTTGTGCATAGTAGGTGGAGCCTCATGGGAGCTCCTTCCTATCATCTCCTAGGCTTTGAGGCCTCTTCCTCATTCGGGATTTGTTTTTCTCATCATAGGTTTCATTGGAACCTTATCAGTAAGCTCTCAACTCCTCATACTTCTCTTATTCTTTTACCTTTACATACAGAATGCTAATTTGTGCAAGCTCTTTTGCCTTATTTTTAAGGTTTTTTTAAATTCTTCTGATTTATTCCATTTTGTCTTGAATTAAATCTCAGTAAAAGATGTGTAGACCATCATAATCATGAGGTAGGTCATCTATATTATTTTCCCTTAAATTCATTTTGTTTATATAAAATATTCATTGTGTTGTGCTCCATACCTTTCTAGGTGTCACTCCTAAATTATGAAATGCCTTTAATTAAATGGTTAGAACACACCCTTGAATACCTTATACACCATTACATGGTTGGAGGTGTTAACCTCAACCTGAATCACCCTGCTAAGGTTATTTCAACAAGTTTCCTTTAATGTTAATCATCTTCCTTGTGTGGTTTCTACCCCCTTAGAGTGTTCCTTCTAACTACGTATGGAGTAAATGCCTTGTATACTCTGAATAACCTTTTGAGGTGTGTTTCATGATGCCTTATGGGTTAATTTAATCAATTAAGTTGAATGGAATGCTATGGAGATTAAATCATGTTTTCTAATAAAACCACCTTTGAGGTGTGTTTTCTTGAATATTAAAAGAGTGAATTTGTTTGATGATGTGTGATAATTTTTTTTCCCGGCATGGGTGACACCTTTGACCTTTTTATTTTAAAGTAATTGGTTTAAATAGAATATATTATTGTATGGTATAATTTTTCCTTTACCTGGTATTATTAAGGCATGCTTAAGTGAATGTCCTTTAATTGATCATGGTTGACATGAAAAATGGAATGTCATGTAAATGACCATATTTATTAATTAATTAAAATTTTAAAATGAAGTAATTAAAAAGGATCCTCTATTCCTTAAATGATGTTGATTTCCTATTTATGGAACATCAGGCTAAGGGATCATAGGGAAAATGGATTACCTTATACTGTATTATTATATAGGGACCTTGGTTAGGGTTGTGGACATGGTGTTTTAAACCCCCATGGTCAAGGATATTGGCATGGCATTCACATTGCTTGGGTTGTTGGAAATAACGTTTCATGACCCCTCATATAGGATTTTTGGTTAGACCATTCTCTTTATTCATTCATGATACTCATCATGGTGGCCTATATTGATGATGAGATATGGGCATGGCCCCCTTTACTCTTTTATTTAGTTATCACAAGCAGGAAACCCCTTATAGATTATGACACTCTTATGATTATATAAGGATGTCTGAGCTACGCCTAGGGTCCTGACTAGTATGATGTATTTATTTATATATATATATATATATATTATTGTATGTATATATTGCATATATATAAATTCAAAATTATATTTATATATATACATACAGGGTCACATGTTCAGGTATATTTTGGTTTAGGCCAAAGCAGGTATTTTTTGGCCAGGTGTCCCTGAGGAACCTGAGCCCAAATGGTTTACATTTATTATTATAGAACTAATTTACCTTTTTTATACCTCCAAAATTCTTTATTTTATATTCACAGACTATATAGAATTAGACACCATTGGTGGTGGCCTACTGATTTTATCTAACACCCTATTTGGGCCGTCATTGCACTGGGGTACCCGAATAGATCTCATGTTTGCAGGATCATATTCTTGGATTATATTTTATTGTTATTATCATCCTTGGCTAGGATGGAGTATGGGAATAGAGGACCAACACTGTGATTGTGATTTTATTGGAGATATCCATGGTGTCTTTTATTATTGGTTTCTATTGTTAGTTTTCCATGTACTATTTATACCTGCATGTATTTATGTCAGAGCATGTTCATGCGTGATATTTTATTCATTCATTATTGATTACTAGTTATTATTATATTATGATACATTTATGTTTATTTCTAATTCTATATTTATTACTGGTTTAGAGGGTATATTATCCCCATTATACCACTATTATACTCTCACTGTTATTCAGAAGCCTCTGGCATATGGGGAGGCATGCTTTAGGCCTAGTGGCCAACCGGGTCGGGGCACTATTTTAGTGGATCTCATGTTGGGATGCTATAAATGGTATCAAATATTTATTTTCCTTTTATATTAATTTTTTTGATGGTATACAGGAGAATATGAATGTGTTGGTACTTGATAATAGCTTGTGTCTAGGTCTGGCCAACCCACGCATGAGGGAAAGATCATGTTTCTAAGGATGGGATTTTTTATTTTTCTTGTATTATAGTTGATTGATATTTCACCTTGAGTGATTGGTGTATTTTTTCTATTTATTGATTTATGGGTCTTTATTTTTAACACTTGGCTCGGTATAGAAAGATAAGTGAAGTGTATTCATGTATCATTCTAGGAACATAGAGATTCACCTTCTATACATATTCCATGCCATATAGGTTGAATTTATAAACTATTTGATGGTTATGATAAATGTTCCTTTCCTAATTTCCTTATCATGATTTCTAGTATACCGTGTTTATTTAATTATTTTAGCATACTCAATTTTATAACATGTTTAGGTGTTTTCCTGTTTCCATAGTATCTTTTCATGATTATTTTCTTGTTTTATTCCATGATTCTTTGTATTTAATGATTTTTTATAGAATTACTAGGGATAAAGATGATATATGGTTGATTAAATAAAAATTCATCATCAACCTAAATGGCATTTTACCACATAGATCAATGGTGGAATTCTATTTAATCAACTAATTACTTTATGTTTGATCCATGAACCATTGGTTATATGGTATGAAACATTAATGAATTCGATTAAATGTATGAAAAACTATAATTTATAAAGTATATGGGAACTTTATAAATTGGGAGGTGGTAACCCATATGATCAAACCATCTCATATAGACTTACTATATTTAGAATTAAATGTGGTAATCTGGTTTCAATTAAATGGAAACCAATGGTCCAATTTAAAAAGTGTGTGGGCCTTTATAAATTGGATAATGGTAACCCATATAAGTAAACACTTTATATATACACTTTTTTATTCTGAAAACAAAGGTGAAAACTTGGTTTCAGCTACACGTTTTTCATTTGTAAATTATAAAGGAAAGTACCTTTATAACTTGGGAATGAAAATTCATCTAACTGAACCATGATGTTATACGCATATGCTAAATTTGAATTCTTATATAAAATAAATTCTTTGTATAGGATTTTACATTGACCTTTTGGGTATAAAGACCCATGTGGATAATTCTTTAAATGCACAACGGGGCCCAAGTAGGTCAATTGGGGCATGTTTCTTATGAGATAAATTAGAATCGACCCAAATAGTTTGATCATGATATGATATGCTTATTTGCTAAACCCATTAAGGGTGTTCTAAAAATATTAAATTTAATAGTGGTACCGATGCAGTTATCCTTATACCTTCTTATTCCTTGATACTTAACCCCATGGGGGTATACTTATGTTAATGGGGTGGTTATTTAAAGTGTAAATAGCCACTTATATGGTATTACATATAAACTTATGGTGGAATATTACTTTACCAATCCCATTTATTAACAAAATACTTATTATTTATCTATGATTTTTATTATTATAAGGCATCAGATAACTAAAATTCTAATTAAAAACTAAATATTTTTTCCTCTATAGATTGGAAATTAACATTTTCTTTAATCAATCTAGTTGTGGAAACTCTTGAATAAAATAAATGGTTAAAAATAAAGTTATAAGATAATATTCCTTAATTGTTGTATAACATGAGATAAATAAAGTTCTTAGTCTAGTTGTTTTTAAAAATGGTATTTGACATCCCTTATGTTCTATTTGTTTAAATTCTTAACAAATGAACATCATTTAAATGCCTTAAGACTAAAACATGGTATATATTTTTATAGTAGGAACCCTTAGGTAAGCCTTAGTTTTGATTTTTTTACTTGGAGTGGGAATGTATATCTTACCTATAGACCCCATTTGACTTCTTATTAGGATGCATTAGACCTAAAGTTTAGGAAGTAATGCCTAGTGATATTTTTATTTTTGACCTTGTTTTAGGATCAATGCCTTATGTTTTAGCAATGGGATATCCCTATAGAGGTATCCCCCTAAAAACCTTTCATCATTTCTTAATTCTTGTGATAATTTTTTCAATGAGAGGTTTCGTCTGAGTGTCATTTTTCTTGAGTAGGACTCCTAGTAATAAAGCGAAACCCTAGGTGAATGGGTGATCGATCAGAAGTATAATACTTATTTAAGGTGTGAGAATCATGTAATTCTCTAGTTTAGTAGGTCAGACATGCCTCAGGCATGGTTGTACACTTTTTAGGCCATGTGACCTTCCTTCTTTTCTGTGGGCTAACACATGTCAGAAATTCATAGTGATGGTTGCATCATTTTGTTGTCGCAATGGCACATGTTGTTATGTGCGGTGCCCATAGAGTTACAGTGATACATTAAATTGTATTTTTTTATTGATATTTTTGTTTAATTCCTTAAAACCATATGGTTACCCAACTGTTTGGATCAAGGGTTGTGGGTCTTGAAGGATAAATTTTCAATTCATCTTCGAAGTAGAGTGACCTAGGCATTGTGAGCTCGTTATGAGCATTTTACCTTTGAGAAGGAAATAAAAGTTATGTTATCCCAGTGGAGTGGGATGGTGTTATATAAAGGATCTTTTGTTGTGTCATGTCAGATCCAAATTAGTTTTTTCCTTTACGTTGGATGTCGATGATGCACGTGGACTTGGCTTGGTAGGAGCATCATGTGTGCGTCTAACGGATAATCTGATCTAGTTCACTTATGAGTGGCTAGTTTTCATCTATTATTGTGATCCTATTGTTTAAAGTGTTTTGGATACATCCATTAACTAGGTTTGGTGGTGATAGAACATGTTCCATTGTATGTTTTTTGGTTCTCAGTAATGTGGTGACAAGGACACTCTAAAGGTAGGGAGCATCATGTCAGTTGTAAGAAACATGTCCTTCTCGGTAGAAGGAACATGATCGTAAGGAACCATTTTAAAATAATCAATATGGGCTTAAATACTTAATAGATTATGGATTCATATATTCATGGTGATCTCCAATGGATATCCTTCCTTAATGAGACTAACATGCCAAGTAGCATGGTCATCTTGGCCTTTAAGATGAGAGACCTGTGGGAGTGTGACTCGGGTCTAGAACTGGTTGGAATGGGATTGTATACCCACTATTCAAGGTAAGTTTTCTACACACCAGTTATGGGGGGTGTCTTTTGGATAACTAGTCAGTGAGTATCCGAGTGCGAACTGAGGACCGATGGTTTCAAATTCAGGCTCTTTCGGGCATGGTGACTTGGGTCTTGATTAAATTAAAGGGTAGTTCCTATGATGAGGGCTATCCTGAAATCAATTTGGGCACCATGAGATGGTTGACCCATGTTTGAACTTGGACACTCATGGTCAGGATACATGATTTGGGGGTTTTTTAAGTTTGTTATAGCCTATGTTGATATGGGTGTGGCTTAGAAAGTGCAGCACATGCCTAGAGATAAAATCTTGTTGTACTCCTTTTTTATAGGTGATCATGACCCCTATCTTGACTTCATCCTCAGTAAACTAAGAGAGATTTGGTTATATGATGAGCTTAAGAATATCAAATTCCCTTTCTATCTTAATGGATGAACTCCATGGAAGTGTTCTTAAGGAGAATTTTGAAGGAATCCTTATGGTGTGGATGCCACCATAGGTGGTTAAGGGTGTAATTTTGGCTCGGCGGCTCGAAAGCCCTACAGGCCCGACCCAGAAGCCCGAGCGGCCCGGCCCAACAAAGCCCGCGTCAGGACAGGCCGGGCTTGGGTTGTAGGTCCATCGGGTCAGGCCTGGGCCTATCCAAGAAGGCTCATGGGCCAGTCCAGGTCGGCCCGAAAAAGCCCAGCCCGTTGGCCCGTGCGAAGCCTATCCCACTGTAAAAAAAATTAACGGAAAACTACAGGTAGGGAGATTCGATCCCCCTACCTCAAGCTTCTAAGGATACACTTGGACCAACTGGTCCAGGCGGTGCACCTGTTATATTATCACTAGAATTTATTTATATGTATATATATATCGTTATATATTAACAAAAAAATAATATATAATATATATATTGTATATTGTATATTTAATAATGTGTATATATATACATATAATTATAATGTGTGTGTGCGTGTGTGTACAACGATATATAATTATATATATATATATATAATAATGTATATATATAAACAAATCCATTAATAATATATATCAATTAAGTGTTCCTTTTAAAAATCTATTAATAATATATATATATATATATATTAGTTAATATAATATATATATAAACAAATCTATTAATATATATATATATATATCAATGATTTAATATTATATATATAATAACTTGTTGTATATTAATAAAAAAAATAAGACACTCACCTAATGATGTTCGTGCACATTCTGTAACCTCATTAATTATTTTAAGTATGTTGCAACTTGCATATATTACATATACTATACATTTATAAATCTATTTAGAAAAAAATTAACCCACCCACTGCAGTGCACCCCCCAACCCCTAATTATTATTTTTACAATTTTCTCATATTACATATATATATATATCAATCATTTAACATTATATATATATAATAACTTATTATATATTAAAAAAATAACATGCTCACCCAATGATGTTCGCACACACCCCCCAACCTCATTAATTTTTTTTAAATATGATGAAACTTGCATATTATATATATATATAAACAAATCCATTAATAATATATATATCAATGATATTATAATATATATATATATATATAAAAACAAATCCATTAATAATATATATATATAAAGCTATTAATAATATATATCAATTAAGTGTGGCTTTTAAAAATCCATTAATAATATATATGTGTGTGTGTGTATCAATGATTTAATATTATATATATAATAACTTATTTTATATTAAAAAAAATAACACACTCACCTAATGATCTTTGTGACCTTCCCCCAACCTCATTAATTTTTTTTAAATATGTTGCAACTTCATATATTATACATAAATCTATTTTGAAAAACAATTAACCCACTCACTACGGAACACCCCCCAACCCCTAATTATTTTATTACAATTTTCTCATATTATATATATATATATAATAACTTATTATATATTAACAAAAAAATAACTACTCACCCAATGACACCCCCAACCTCATTAATTTTTTTTAAATATGATAAAACTTGCATATGTTATATATACTATATATAAATATATAAATCTATTTAGAAAAAAATTAACTCACCCACTGTTGCACACCCCCTAAGGCTGTAATTTCGGCCCGGCCCGAATATGATCGGGTCGGGCTGGGCCTACCCTGCAAAAAAAATTAAAAATTGTTTAAAAAATGTTTTAAATTAAACAAACACTTAAAAATAATTTTCATAAATAAGTTAAAAAAATAAATGTAAAAAGTGTTTTAAATAAATGATAAAAAAAATGTTTAAATAACAACACTTTAAACCCACTACCCACTACTGCGCACCCCCCAATCCCTAATTAATATTTTTTTTCAATTTTTACATAATATATATAAATTAATAGACATATATAAATCTATTTAGAAAAAAATAACAAATTCACCCACTGTAAAATGTTAATAAAAAAATGTTTTTACATAAAACATGTTAAATGTCTTAAAAAATACATGTAAAAGACATGCATTCAAAAAAAACATTTTAAATTAAACATCTAAAAATAAATGTAAAAACATTTTAATTAAGTGTTAAAAAATAGTTTAAAAAAAGTTTTAAGTAAAAATGTTTAAAATTTTTTTTTAAAACAAACACTTAAATTAATTTTTTTAAAACAAACACATAAAAAATACTTTTTACATTAAAATATGAAAAATGTTAAATGTTTTAAAAAAATAATTGTAAACAGCATGCATTTAAAAAAATTAAATTTTTTTTTAAATTAATCATTAAAAAATGTAAAAAATAAATAAACAGATGTTAAAAAGTGGTTTAAATGAAAACTTTTAGGTAAAAAATTTTAACAAATACTTAAAAAATTATAAATAAGTTAAAAAAAATAAATGTGAAAAAATGTTTTAAATAAATGTTAAAAATACATTTAAATAACAAGGATTTAAACTCACTAATGTTGCACACCCCCAAAATCCCTCATTAATTTTTTTTACAATTTTCAAATAATATATATATATTCACAATATATAAATTAATTTAGACAAAAAAACATATCCACCCACTGTAAAATGTTAATAAAAAATAAAATAAACATTTTTACATAAAACATCCATTTAAAAATAAATATTTTTTAAATAAATGTTAAAAAAATGTTTAAATAAAAACATTTAAAACAATTTTTAAAACAATCATTTTGAAAATAATAAAGGCCCACCATGTCCCGACTCAAAAAAGCCCGGCCCGGCCCAAAACAACCTGGCCCCAACCGATGGTTCAGGCCAGCCCAGCCCAGCCCGAATAGTGGCCAGCGGCCTAATTATTTGCATGCCAGACCCGGCCCGGTCCTCAGGCCGGGCCGGGACGAAATTACACCTTTAGGTGGTTGGCAGATGACTGCATTGAAAGAAGTTTCATGGAAATGTGGGACTGGTTATTAGATAGTCATTTTGGAACTCGTATTCTGTTTGATAACCATAAATGGTTTAATTATGACACATCACCATAATTTGGTTATGGGATTCAATGAATGTGCTTGATATGATCTCAAGATGCTCTGCTTAAGGGAATTGGGATCTAGCTTTTGGAATGTGCCATCCATCTAAGATGAGTGATCTTAATAATAGTCAATTGGAAGTGGTTTAACTAGATCTCTTTTGAATGGATTTATATGGTTGATGTGGAACCATTTCATGAACACTATGGTTTTAGGCGAGTATCATTGAAAGGGTTATTTAGGATTCTTAATGAAATCCAAAACATCCAATTTTGAGCAGGTTCGATTGGATTAAACTGTTGAGATCAGAATCAGGACCAAGAGTAGTGTCCTCACCAGTAATCTGGTGTATCAATTGAGAAACATTCTGAGAGAATCATTATAATGTTGTGAGTGTGATTCAGTAGGAAATTTTGATGGTTTGGGTGTCATGACTTGGAATTGGATGTTAAAAGGTTAAGACCTATAGTGGGTAGTTTCTTAGGCCATTTAAATAAATGTGATGATGATGTTATCGTGTTTCAGGGTAGATGGGATCTAGTATGAGGTGTATTGGTGTTTCATTAGTAGTTGGAACATTGTCTCTAGTTTAAATGGATTTGGTACTGCATGTTTAAAGTAGTTCTAGGAGGTTCATTGGGTGTTCTAAGATGTAGACTGACCATTCAACAGACTTATCAACCCGACTAAGTCAGGTGATTCTTTCTTCATTTCCCCAAGGCTTCTTAGGGATAAGAAGTTATAAGGTGGAGATATTGTAACATCTTGTGTTTTAGATTGGGTCAAAAAATCTAAGGGTTTTTAAAACTTTTCATTTTTTAGATAGGCTGGATTCTAAAACAAGCCTCGGAATGTAATTCCAAGAGTTTTATCAATTTAATGAGATATTTTTAGATATTTTTTAAGGCCTAATAGGTAACTTAAGTTTCTTTTTGAGTTTTGGGAGCATCATGGGATGGATACTCAAGCTCAGAAGGAGCTAATTAGGGTGCACAGTTTTTCTAAAACTATACATCCATTATAGGAAATTGTGCGGCTAGGTATAGTATAGAAGGAGGTTTCACAAGGTTTGGATAAACCATGAAAGTTTAGGTGCATGTCCATGTGAGGTGTCTGCAATTTATTACAGAGGTGGCGTATGGGTTGCACACAGTTTTCCAAAACTGTGCACCTAGACTACACACTTAGTTCCACTTAACCAGTAGCTATGCATGGCTTTGGCGCACGATTTTTCAAACTATGTGAGCTAACCATGTTGGGTGTGGCTTGGGGAAGTGAATCACACATGGTTGGTGCATAGTTATCCAAACCATTCAGCTTAACCATGCAACTCATTAATGGGATAGAAAAGAACATTTTTTCCTCCAGCTTATTTATTTACTCCTCCTTCATCTTTATTCACTCATGCATAGAAGGGGAGCCATGTGGGAGCTCTTTCCTCTCCTCTTAGAGTCTTTTAATCCTCTTCCTCATATAGACTTTGTTTCACTCGTTGTTAGTTATGTTGAAACCATATCGATAAGCTATCAACTCCTCATACTTATCTTCTTTGTTTACCTCACTATACAGGATACTAAATCTATGCAAGCTATTTTTTCCTATTTTTAGGGTGTTTTTTGATTCTTATGATTTCTTCCACTCCGTCTCAAATCAAAGCTCGATACCGAACATGTGAACCAGCATAAGCATGAGGTAAGTGTTCTAGTTGCTTTTTACTTAAAGTATCATTGTTTATATAAAATATCCATTGTGATGTACGCTATACCTTTCTGGGTGTCACTCCTAAATTATGAAATTCCTTCAATTAAATGGTTATACCATGTCCTTGAATACATTAGATACCATCACATGGTTAGAGGTCTAACCTCAACCTAAATCACCTCATTAGGTTGATTTTCAACAAGTTTCCTTTAATGTTGATTATTTTCTTTATGTTATAGCTTCCCCATTGGAATGTGTCTTCTAACTACATATGGAGTGAAATCCTTTCATACTCTAAATCATCTTATGAGGTTTGTTTCATGATTCCTTATGAGTTAATTTAATCAATTAAGTTGAATGGATTGTTATGGTGATTAAATCGTGTTTTCTAATAAACTGCCTTTGAGGTGTGCTATATTTTATATTAAAAAGTGAATTTGTTTGATGAAGTGTGATGATTGACATGACTATCATGGGTGACTCTCATGACCTTTTTATTGTAAAGGAATTAGTTTAAATAGAATGTAGGATGGTTATGGTATAATTGTGTCCTTTTCTGGTATTATTAAGGAATTTTTAAGTACACAAACTTTGATTGATCATAGTTGAGATGATGAATGGCATATCATGGACATGACCATCTTTGTTAATTAATTTAAATTGTTAAATGAATTAATTAAAAAAGATCCTATGTGCCTTGAGCGATATTGGTTTCCTATTTATGGAACGTCGAGATAAGGGCTCATAGGGTAAATGGATTAACTTATACTGGATTATTATAGAGGGACCTTGGTTTGGGTTGTGGACATGGTGTTTCAAACCCCCTTGGTTGAGGATGTTAGCATAGTGTTAACATTGCTTTGGTTGTTGGACATGAAGTTTCACACCCCCTCGGATAGGATTTTGGGTCAGAACCTTCTCTTTATTCATTTATGATACTTGGCATGGTGTCCTATATTGATGATGAGATACGAGCATAACCCCCTTTCTTATTATATTGAGTTATCATGAGAATGACATCACTTACAGAGTATGACACTCTTATGATTATATAACGACACATGAGTTATGCCCCGGGCCTGACTAGTATGATGTATTTATATATATGGATATATAAGCTTGTACATATAGATTAAATATATATAAATTCACACTTATATTTATATATATATATAGGGTGACATGTTCAGGGATATTATGGATTAGGCCGAAGTAGGTATTGTCTGACCGGGTGTCCCTGAGGAACTTGAGCCCGACTGGTTTATATTTATTCTTACAAAACTACCTTAACTTTGATACACTTATACAATATTTTATTTTATATTCATGGATTGGATATAATTAAACACCATTGGTGGTGGACTACTAAGTTTATCTCACACCCCGTTCAGGCCTCCATTGCACTGGGGTACCCGAACAGATATCATGTTTGTAGGATCAGGTTCTTGGATCATACTTTCTTGATGTTATCCTTCTTGGATAGGACAGGGTATAGGAGAAGAGGACTGATCTTATACTCATGATGTTATTAGAGATATTCATGGTGTCTTTTATTATTGGTTTCTATTGTTAGTTTTCCATGTACTATGTATAACTTCCAATATTTATCTCAAATCGTGTTCATGCATGATAATTTATTCATTCATTATTTATTGATAGTTATTATTATATTCCTATTCCTTTATGTTTATTACATCTTATTTATTTATTATAGATCCAAATTTTATATTCTCCCCAATGCACTTTCATTAAAAAAATTCTATTATTCGGTAGCCTCTGGAATATGGGGAGGTGTGCTTGAGGCCTAGTGGCCAACCAGCTCAAGGCATTGTTTTAGTAGCTCTCAATTCAGGAATCTATAGAGCATGTCCAACCTATAGGCAGTCTCATATTACTTATAAGTAACTACCATATACTCTAAAATAAGTACTTACACTAAGTATAAACGAGAGAGAAACTACCATAGATCTTGGGGAAAGAATTCCTCTCAATTGAGTATTGAAACAATGCCTCATTGCTCACTAACCAGCAGTGAGGGGTAAAACTATTTGAATATGATCATCACAACCTTTCCTTTTCACATGATTTGGATACCAGTGGGTAACATAATTCATCAATAGGATGAACCCAAAATTGTTAGAGTATATCTAGATGAGATGAAATGATAAGGACATGAAATATCATGGATAAAAACTATATAATACATGTACAAACTTGATTATACCCTACAACAATGTCTTATAGATCTATGACAACTAAAAATTTATCAATAGTCCAAGAAAAAGGATACATCATTAGTTTAACCTATGTTTGTTTCCTTGGTTTAATAACTAAACATAATACCAACATAAAATCATTTCCCTAATTTATTAAATCATCCCTCACATGACTGCTAGTTCCAAACTACATCCCTTGGAATCAATAACTCTAATACCACTCTAATATGACCTGACCAACTAGGGATATGGTTAGGTCAGTGATAATAAAAATTTTCCAACCCAATATCACCTTCAATAGGCCAAGGACTAGTTACAAGCATTGAGTAGGAATATCACACAAGATAGGAGGCCTTAGCCTATTTAAACCTACAATAGACACATATCTCGATCTATAAAATAAGAAGTAAACCAATAGATTTTATATACACACACACACATAAATGAACTCTATAAAACACTTGCATACGACAAAAAATTAAGTACAATGCCACATATTAAAATATCAAAGGGATTGTACATTCAAAAAGCCTTTGAATCTGACTGGAAAAAGACCTAGGAAATCTCCTCCTTACTTTGTGTGCTCCTAGATCACTCTCTAGATATAGTGGTTACCACCACTATCATAAACCACCTTTCTATATTTTGTGTCACCAATCATCACCATGCATAAGCTTCAAATAAGCCACATTATCTCTATGTACACTAAGATCATATTTGAAACCCGCATTTCCTACCCATAACAACACATTTAGGACCAAGACCCTTGAAAGGGTGTGTATAAACATACCTAGTAATACACCCAAAATCCAAAAAGGATAGACCAAGGAAATAGTTAGCTTAGAACTCTTGGTACAATAGGGTAACCAAAAAGGAAGATAATAAAAGATCCAGTTATTCTCAATCACTAGAAGTCAAGGGGATGCAAGTAAGTCTCGGTTATCTCATATCATTAATAGAAAAATCACCTATATACACAAACCTATAGCCATGACCAGGATTTTCCATAGCTATTGGTGACATATACCTGTGGTCATTTCATGCCTGTGGATATATGTTTACTCACTCCAACATATACAAAATATATTTTTTTGGGGAAGGGCGTGGGAAAAGATCTATAGAAATTGGCTACCCAAGACCATATTTATAGGTTCAGTGATTAGGTTCAGCATCCACGGGTGTCCTAGGACCATGTCTATAAGGATAAGGATTGGGAACTATAGCCACTGGCATTCCAAACCCATGGATATAGGGTCAATGGTTGAGGGTTTATAGTAATTGGTGTTGTCAACCATGGATATAAGGTCAAGGATCTAGGGTTGTAACCATGGGTAGATTGGGCCCATGGCTATAGGGTAGGGGATGGGGGAAATAGCGATGTGTGACCTAGATTATGTCTATAGGGTTAGGGATTGGGGGTTTTATCCATGAGTGGGCATGCCCATGGCTATAGGGTGGTCAAACAGGCTTGTGGCTATAGGGTTGGGGAGCATGCTTGTGACTATAGGGTGGTGGCATAGGGGGTTATAGCCACGAGTAGCTCATGCCCATGGCTATAGAGTGGACATGCAAGAAAATAATATTAAAATTAATTTAATAATAATACTAGTATGTATTTATAAAATATTCAAAATATATATAAATAAATTTGAGATTTATGTTTAGAATCGATGAGTTGGTAGAATGATATAATTTGGTGGTTTATAGGTGACAATTTTGGATTTGAATCACACAATTGAAATTTTCTTTTAAAAACCTTATAGTCATGGGAAGGGTGTCCATGGATATATGTTAGTCCATGTAGACACGCCTATTTCCATGGGTAGGCTTACCTGTGGATATAGGTTCCATATGTTTCACTTACCATGTCAATGTGGATATAACTATGGGCTATATCCATGAACATGGCCCATGGTTATAGATTTGTGGGAAATAGACATACCAATAGCGTCCTCAAACACCTTTATCATGTATATAGCCTATTTTTTAGTTGTGGGTCTAATTATCAAAGGTTGAATCTCATGAGAAACTAGAGATGCTCAAAGTACCAAAGGTCTATATAGTTTGAAGTTAATAGCTAGTATATGTTGTATTATAAAGGTAAATGATGGGGGTGCATGAGAGTCACTAGTTGTAAACCATCCAATATACTCGGCCTCTCTTCCACATCTCCACTAGAAACCATAAAGTATGAGTCACTATTCACTAAATCACACACACATCCAATGAGTAATTATAATGTCACAAACCAACCTGGGATGACCCTGAAATGGTCACCCGAGCCAGTCTGCGACATGGCCCAAAGGGCATTCCTGGTCTAGGAATGATTTGGCCCAAAAAAGATAAAATAATAACCAAGAATAAATAGAATAATAAAACTAAAACTCTAGCAGGGGAAAAAATAAACAGAACAGCTCAACATACCTTCATGTGACCTTCTAGGTTAGTTCCCAACCAAAGGCTGAACTTGCTCCAAAAATGAGCAACTCATCCAAGAAAACCTGAGCAAAGGAAACCTGCAACTAAAATGATAAAATAGGCATGAGCATAAAAATGATCAGTAGGGATGCTAGAAGTGAACCACAGAATCCATGCATTTTCCAATTCCAAAACAGACCAAAAATACTAGTTTGAACTACAATTATAAAAAATAAGGTTTTCATATATACAATACATATTGAAAACTAACAATCACAATTCCATTGCCCTTATAATTCAAAAATGGGGAAAATAAATAAAGGGTGCACACACAAACTTTTCCAAAACAACTACTTTTAAATCCTTTTTAAAACCAACCATACCTACAAAGTTTTTCCATGAAAACACAAAAACCAAATTTAATGGTATGATTCCACACACACATCAAGGGCAATGGTACTAATAATTCTCATATTAAAGGATCACAGAAAACCTAGGAACTCGGAGGAAGACCAGAATGTATTATACATGTGACTCATCCGGAAGACATGTATACTCGTGATGACATCATAATGCCCAAATTCTAGGTGTTTCCCTACCTGGCCTAACTGAGGGGCCCAATTCCCTAGAAGATCAAATTTCGTACTAAGGGCCACTAGTCAGTGCGTAGTCTAAACTATTGCAGCAATCGTTCTCAGTAAACTCCCATGCTATGCTAAGTTTCTATGCTATGTTCACAAGGAGGTGTACCACACATTAAAATAACAAGCCATACATATATAACCAAGCACATGGCACAATTCGGCACCACCCTGACCACCTCAAGATTAGTCTCATGCCTTAAAATAAATATTCTTAAAAGGAGGCCCATACCGAGGACCCTCTTGTCTCATGATCAATCGACAAGGAAAGAGACCTAACCAAAGAGGGGTTTTCCAATATATTGTTTCAAAGATGCCAAATGTTCCTTTAGCTTCACCTCATTCAACCATTTACCAAAACATTTAGAAATATTTACAAAATAGTAATAAACGTCATTTATTACAAACATGGTTAGATGGACCAAAACATGCCAATATGTTTTTCTTCCAAAACATGAATTTACCAAAACACACGTTTACCAAAACTTGAAAAAACTACAAACATTTATGAACCATTTTTAAAATAAAGTTAAACACCAAAACATGTTTCAAACCAAATGGTCAAACCTTAAATAACCCATTAAAACCATGTTTTCCAAAACACTTAAAGAAACATTTTATAAGACCTCTTTTAAAACTCTCTTTAGAAACCACTCAAGGGGACCAAATTTTTTTGATAATTTAAAATCCATTTTGGAAAAACAAGAAACTTTAGAAAACACTTCAAATGGCCCCTTAACTAGATATAACCAAGCACACACCCAAATACCTCACATTTTTCAAGCAAATGGTTTTCCCTTATAAACTCACACCAAACCATATTCACTATGTCTTTCAAAAACTCTAAAGTGATGGAAAATTTATAAAACACACAAAACAATTTCTAAAAAATTATATGAACAAGACAAACAATTTATAAACAATTTAATAAACAGACTAAATGATTTATAAATAGATTTCTAATGAATCAAACAGTTTATTAAAATATTTATAAACAGAAGAGACAATTTATAAAAACTTTGATAAATAGACCAAAAAATTTATAAACAATTAATTAAAACTAGAAACATGATCACAACCTATTGAGTATTTATAAGGTGTGTATAATGATTAAAACATTATCAAAACAAACTTTGACATTAAAAGAACACAATGTCCACAAACACATAAAAATGTAATCAGGGGGAATACTTCAAAACTATTTTTTATAGAACCAATTAGCTTGGAAACACCATAGTAGATTAACTAAATATATTGAGAAGGTTCAAAATACATTAAATATTTAATTAAAACACTCAAGAATTAAATGGGATTAATTAGAAAAGAAAATCTGGATTCGCCTACCTCAAATGAAGTGGGGACGTAACGACGCTTCTGCAAAAAGACGAAAAACATCCACGGACCAATTGCACACTCTAAACAACGAGGGGGGAAAACAAAAAATCACAGCCCTAAGAATTAGAGTTTGGATAAGGAAGAGAACCCCTAAATATTGATATAAAAAATGCATCGGTGAGAAGGTTTGTGGCCGAAAAGGTGCCACTGGTGATGGGAAATGTGGCTAGGGAGAAGATTCTGCATGCCGGCCGGAGTGGGAGAGGGAGTAGGGTAAGTCGGCCATCTCACCTAGGGAAGGGGAAGCAAGGGAGGTTTTTCATAGGTGCATTGTGCATAGGAGATGGCAAGAGAAATAGGGGTATTTTGGTTGGGGAAATCATGTAGGGAGGAGGCCGGAGCAGGGGTCGCTGCCGCTGGTGTGGTTCAGCCATGAAGGATGGAGGTCGGGCCACCAATGTTGGCTAGGGTCGGACATGGGTTGAGCACAAAGGAGGGAAGCGAGGGGGGAGAGGGTGGCCTGTGTGCCGGGGCAGGAAACATGGAGAGGGTAGCATGGTGCAGGGGGTGAGGGTTGGAAGGCGAAGGGCGAGGCTGGGTGCACGAAGGGCCGGGACTGGGGGTCGAGGTGAGGTGGTGGTCAAAAGCAAGAGGGGTGAGCACGGAGGCGGCTGGGTTCACACTATGTGAAGGAGGGGTGAAGGGATCCTAGGTCTGGGTGCAGTAATGTGGATGGCGCCTCACACTATGGGTTAGAATGAGGGATGAGCGCGAAGGCGGGACCTATAGGGTGAGGCGGAGGCGGGATCCTGGAGTGCGGGTCGGGAGCACCGGAGCGGTGATGCAGGAGAAGGCGTAGGGTCGAAGCGGTTGTGCACAAGGTTCGTGCAGAGGAAAGGGAAAAGGGGGAGCACTGCAGGTAGGAGGAGAGGGGAAAGGGGGTACCCAATGTGGGTAGATTAGGGTTTGCAATTTTTTTATTATATTAATAATAATAATAATAATAATAATAATAATAAAACCAAAAAAATGATTATATTAAAATAACAACAACAAAAATAATAATGATAATAATATAAAGAATAATAATAATAATAATAATAAAACATATAACAATTTGAATATTAATAATAATAATTACAACTAAATTACAATTTATTAATGATTATATTAATAGAATAATTTAAACAATAAAAATATTATTAACCATTCTTAATAATAACATTATTATCCACACCATAATTAATTATCATTATCAATTTTTAAACAATTTACTTATTTCATTTGCATAAAACATTATTTCTCTTGAGCGATAGACACCTGCACGGCACCTAAACCGATCGTGTGGATACCTCCCACCGTGCGGTGACTGCGCACGGGTCCAAAACCTGCTAAAAATATTAAATATCAAAAAAATTAGACTCGTGCTCAACCCGCACCTTGAAGAGGTTGACTGAAGCCATGAAATAATAAAATAAAAATAGATTAAAAAGTCAGGGTGTGACAATTCTCCCCACCACAGACACTTTCTACCCTTAGAAAGTCACCCAGCCGAACATTATACAAAACAATAATCCATGCCCGATTAAAATTGAAAGAAACCACAATAATAGAGAACGTGAGAACACAAGAGGGTTCTCCCCACCAAAAGAACTCAACTAGTGCAAAAATTTAACACCCAAACATATCACCCCATGAGGGAGGGGCGACACAGGAACTCCCAACTGATCCAAACTAACGTCGACATCACAAGTGAACAATACCTTCACCGAAACCTGGAACTCTCGACCCAGACCAAAAACCCCCAACACTAGAAAAAAAACATCAATCAGAACTTACCCCAAGAAGAGAACCCGAGCATAACTACAAACATCAATTCTTCCATAGGCACTTATATCTCTAAATTAATACAACTAAACTAAGATCAACCCATACCAGGGAAAATCACACCTTTAAGAAAAATGCATGATTTAGAAAACCATAATCAAACAAACAGAACAGTTGGATTAGAATAGAATAGGTCCACTGTAACTTCACGACGAAACAATGAACCTACAATAATGTCAAAACTTTAACAGCAAAAAAACAAGAAAGAAAATACTTTAAAAGGTTCCACTGCTAACATAGAACACAAAACACGAACTGAGGCTCCACACCCCTGGAAACTTCTGATTGTGCGCGAGCTTCACCCCAAGACCTGTGGCTGGGGATCTGATGGCTGAAGCATATCCTGCCTCACAATCAGGAAATGAAATTCCTCCGGTCATAGCATCTTCCTCAGGCGACGCTTCCTACAAAACTTCTCCAAGTGACCCAGACAGCTGCAATGTTGACACATCTTTGGAGGGATGCGACATGACGGCTTCACGTGCCCAAATTGGCCACACTAGTGGCACACCACTGAACGGTCCGATGAACTAGAAGACATAATCACTGCAGAGGACTCTTTAAAACCAAGTCTATCTTGAACACTCTTCTCACCAAATGGGGAACCTTCACGAGCAACTGGATACGTTGTTTTTCCAACCATCTGTGCTCTGGAGACCAACTTAGCTAAAAACTTATCATCCACCAAATTCTCGAAATGATGGTCTTTAGAAAGTAGGGGCCCCTCCTTGATCTCTGGATGAAGACCCCCGATGAAGAGAGAAGTCTTCATCAAATCATGTGATGCTAAATCTAGATAAAGGGACACAAGCTCCTTGAATTAGACAACATATGCCTTCACCGTCCATTGGCCTTGTTGAATATGCATGAGCTCTTCCCTTTTCTTCGTATTCACCTCTTTGGTATAAACCATTGGATGAATATGGATTTAAAGACATAACAAGTCATCCCAAATCACAGTCATGGAGGGGAGAACAAATACCAATTGTCCAGAGGTGGACCTTCAAGCAAACCCAAAACAACACACACTCCGACAACTTTGGTAGTTCCCAATACCCTGAAGGCGCGCTAGACCTCTTCAAGCCACTCTACTGCCTCTAATGGACTCTGATCACCGTGAAGAATAGGTAATGTTCGATAAGGACCAAAAATAGGGCATGACTTATCAGAAACCTTGGGGACCTTTCTGAGCGTAATTTTCTAAACAACATATAAAACAGTAAGCTGAAACCGATATCAAATCAAAGTATCATTAAAATTAACATCCTGAACCAAAATGACTGGCTCAAAAACCAAACAAACACAAACACAACCCAAGATTCCTTTTTTTCATTTTAGATTTTAAAACTGCCTTCTTTCAAGGCCACTTTCCAAATACCAAACCAACTTTCAAACCAAATTCAATTTCCAAAAAAAATCATTTCCCCGTTTTAAAATCAGTTTAGAAAAACAAGGTGAATCTTTTAATTCCATTTACAAACCCCAGTAATTCCATGAACTATTGCACATATCTTCATCCAATTTCATTCATACACACCAACACGCACTTCCCATGCATTCCCTCACATGTGAAAACATTCATAGAGAGTACTCGAGGTTGCACCCAAACCATTTCTCTACCAGTTCCAAGCAAACACTGGATTTTTAGACCAATATCTTTCAGTTTTAAAACCCATTTCATGAATTTAAAGGAATTTAAATGAAATAATTCTCATTTCAAAAACCATTTTTCATTTTCAAAAGTGCACTCACACCCACCAAAACCAAGATGACACTTAACTTGCATCAAACTACTAGAATGATGTACTAGTAGTCATGCTTAACCTGGAAACATGGTAGTGGGCCATGCCCCAAGTAAGCATAAACAACTAGGAGGAATTTAAACCATGTACCCGAACTCCACATGGGTCACTACTCCATGTGAAATCAAGATGTAACATCGGCTTGCCTCTTTTGTCATCCCTCAATCTAAAACAAACCAGAATGAGACAAGGACTCAATTCCTAGACTACCCCTAGTGACTCTATGTTCGGAATGGGTGAGGGTTCATGAAATCCTTCCCATACCTACGTCTCGAGTCCTAATTGTCCTAATATACATCTACCAAACACCCCAAATAATAAGGTCCTGCCTTTGATACCGTTATTTCACGAACCAACCTGGGTCGACCCTGAAATAGTCACCCGAGCCAGTCTGCAACATGGCCTGAAGGGCGTTCCCGATCCCCACGGGATGGAAACTAGTGTTGGGCATCAAAACCTAATCACTGGGAAAAATTTGGCCCAAAAAATATAAAATAATAACCAAGAATAAATAGAATAATAAAATTGAAACTCTAGCAGTAGAAAATAAATAAACAGAATAGCTCAACATACCTCCACGTGACCTTCCAGGTCACCTCCCAACCAAAGGCCGACCTTGCTCCAATAATGGGAAATTAAGCCAGGAAACCCTGAGCAAAGGAAACCTTCAACTAAAATGATAAAATAAGCGTGATCATAAAAATAATAAGTAGGGATGCCAGAAGTGAACTACAGAATCCCTGCATTTTCCAATTCCAAAATAGGCCAATAATACTATTTTGAACTACAATTATAAAAAAATAATATTTTCATATATACAATGCATTTTGAAAACTAACAATCACAATTCCATTTCCCTTATAATTCAAAAATAGGAAAAAACAATAAAGGGGGGAGCACACAAACTTTTCCAAAATAGTTACTTTGAAATCCATTTTAAAACCAACCATACCTACAAATTTTTTTCAAGAAAACACCAAAACCAAATTTAGGGGTATGATTCCACACACACAGAAAGGGAAATGGTACTAATAGTGCTCATAACAAAGGATCACAGAAAACCTAAAAACTCAGAGGAAGAACAGAACATACTATACATGTGACTCATCTGGAAGGCATGCCTACTCTTGATGATGTCATAATTCCCAAACGCTTAGTGTTTCCATACCTAGCCTAACCGAGGGGACCAATCCCCTAGTAGAGTAATGTTTATACTAAGGGCCACTAGCTAGTACGTAGTCTAAACTAGTGCAGCAATCTTTCTCAGTAAACCCTCTTTCTATGATAAGTTTCCATGCTATTTTCAGAAGGAGGTGTGCCACACATTCAAACAACAATCCATACATATATAACCAAGCATACGACACAATCTGGCACCACCTCAACCACCTCAAGATCAGTCTCATGCCTTAAAATAAATATTCTCAAAAGGAGGTCCATACCGAGGACCCTCTTGTCCAATGATCAATCGACGAGGCAAGAGACCTAACCAAAGAGGGGTTTTATAACATATCATTTCAAAGATGCCAAAAAGGCCTTTAGCTTTACCTCATTCAACCATTTACCAAAACATTTAGAAATGTTTCCAAAATAGTAATAAATGTCATTTATTACAAACATGGTCAAACAGAAAAAAACATGCCAATATTTTTTTCTTTCAAAACATGCATTTACCAAAATACACATTTATAAAAACATGCCAAAACAAAAAACATTTACGACCCATTTTCAAAAAAACATTAAACACCAAAACATGTTTCAAACCAAATAGTCAAACCTTAAAGAACCCATTAAAAACCATGTTTTCCAAAACACTTAAAGAAACACTTTATAAGACCTATTTTAAAACTCTCTTTAGAAACCACTCAAGGGGACTAACTTTATTTGATAATTTAAAATCTATTTATTAAAAAAAGAAACATTATAAAACACGTTAAATGTCCCCTTAACTAGATATAACCAAGCACACACCCAAATACTTTACATTTGTCAAGAGAATGGGTTTCCTTTCCAAACTCACACCAAACCATATTCACTAGGTCTTTCAAAAACTCTAAAGTGATGGAAACTTTATAAAACACACCAATAAATTTCTCAAAAATTATATGAACAAGAAAAAAAATTTATAAACAAATTAATAAACAGACCAAATTATTTATAAATATTTTTATAACAAATCAAACATTTTATTAAAAAAATTATAAATGGACTAGACAATTTATAAAAAAAATTATAAACAGACCAAAAAATTTATAAAAAAATAATTCAAACTAGAAACATGATCACAACCTATTAAGGAGTATTTCTAAGGTTCATATCATTCTTAAAACATTATCAAAACAACCTTTGACATCAAAAGAACACAATGCCCACAAAAAAATAAAAATATAATTAGGGGGAATACTTTAAAAATATTTTTGACAGAACCAATTAGATTGGAAACACCATAGAAGATTAACTAAATATATTGAGAAGGTGAAAATCACATTAAAGATTTAATTAAAACACTCAAGCATTAAATGGGATTAATCGGAAAAGAAAATGTGGATTTGCCTACCTCAAATGAATATTGGACGTAATGATGCTTCTATGTAAAGACGAAAAACATCCACGGACCAATTTCACACCCTGGAAAATGAGGGGAAAAAATAAAAATCACAACCCTAAGCATTAGAGTTTGGATAATGAATAGAACACCTAAATATTGATATAAAAATTCACCAGAGAGGAGGTTCATGGCCGAATAGGTGCCACTGGTGAGGGGAAACGTGGCCAGGGAGAAGACGTCGTAGGTCGGCTAGAGCGGGAGAGAGAGCACGAGAAGTTGGTCGTTGCGCATATAGAAGGGGAAGCAAGGGAGGTTCACTAGAGGTGCACTGTGAATGGGATATAGAAAGATAAAGAGGGGGAGTACGATTGAGGAAAGCGCTTAGGGTGGAGGTCGGAGCAAGGGTCATTGCCGCTGGTGTGGTTTGGCCATGAGGGATGGAGGTCGGGCCACTGATGCTGGTTGGGGTCAGACATGGGTTGAGAATGAGGGAGGGAAGCAAGGGGGAGAGGGTGGAATGTGCGTCGGGGCAGGAAATGCAGAGAGGGTAGCATGGTGTAGGGGGTGAGGGTCGGTAAGCGGAGGGAGAGGCTGGGTGTGCTGAGGGCCGGGACTGGGGGTTAAGGCGAGGTGGCAGCCGAAAGTAGGAGGGGTGAGCGCAGAGGGGGATGGGTGCACACCGCGTAAAGGAGGGGTGAAGGGTGCTTGGGTCTGGGTGCAGCACCGCAGATGGCACCTCACGCCATGGGGTATAAGGAGGAACAAGCGCGGAGGTGGGACCTGGAGGGCGAGGTGGAGGTGGGATCCTAGAGTGTGGGTCAGGAGCGCCGGAGCGGTGATTTAGGAGAAGGCGGAGGGCCTAAGCGGCTGGGAATGGGGTTCATGTAGAGGAAAGGGAAAAGGGGGAGCGTCGTGGGTAGGAGGAGAGTGGAAAGGGGGGCGCCAGATGTGGGTAGATTGGGGTTTTCCATTTTTTATTATATTGTTAATAATAATAATAATAATAATGATGATGATAATAATAATACAATAATAATAATAACAATGAAAATAATAATAATAAAAGTAATAATATAAAGAACAATAATGATAATAATAATAATAATAATAAAACCAAAAAATTGATTATAATAAAATAACAACAACAAAAATAATAATAATAATATAAAGATTAATAATAATAATAATAAAATCTTATTAAAATTTTAATATAAATAATAACAATTACAATTAAATTAAGATTTATTAATAATTATATTAATAGAAAATTTTAAACAATAAAAATATTATTAACCATTCTTAATAATAACATTATTATCCACACCATAATTAATTATCATTATCAAGTTTTAAATTTTTTACTTATTTCATTTGCGTAAAACATTATTTCTCTCAATTGATAGACACCTACACGGCACCTGAGCTGATCGCGTGGCTATCACCCACCGTGCGGTGACCGCGCACAGGTCCAAAAACCGCTAAAAATATTAAACATAAAAAAAATTAGACTCATGCTCAACCCGTACCTCAAAGAGGCTGACTAAATCCATGAAATAATAAAATAAAATAAAGATTAAAAAGTCGGGGTGTGACATATCATGCCTAACTATCCACCCATCCCACATCACTATTCTAGGATCTTATAGAGGAACCCTTTCCTTTCTCGAGAATAGACCTTGGTTAAGGGGGTAATGACCCCTACTATCATAACCTTCTAGATATGTTGTAAAGGATAGAACTAAATGTGTAGTAGAAAACCTTGTTCCTTGTGTCTATGTATAGGTTAAGTCAGCACTCCACTCCGAGAATATAAAATTATGAATCTAGTAACCCATGTAACCTATCTAGAACAATAGTAGAGGATCCCATTCCTAGTGTGGGTGGGCAGATACTAACTATAGTGGAGGATCTCTTGCCCTGAATGAGCTCTTTTGTGGGGGGATTCCAACATAAAGATAGAGTATCATGCACCCGATATAGGTGTGGTGAATATTATCCTTATCTGATTCGTAGGTAGAGGATCCCATGACTTAAGTAAGCGATGGTAATACTGAACCTATATAAGGATGATGGGGGACTCATGCCTTGATATAACCATGCCTCCAGGGGGGTCCAACTCTAAGAACACTCTAATCATCATGTTTAAACCCTATGATTGGCCCTATAGAGGTAAATTCTAAAAATTTCTATATCACATATCAAATTTCCTCATATGTCCAAATTAACCATTCCATAAAAATATATAAAAAATACTTAGGATAGGCTATTTATTTTTCTAAACCATACACTCTATAATAAAGGTAAAAAATCTCCCTATAAAAGTAAAAGCAGGATATGTGGAAGTCTTCGGGTATGTAGTGACCATGAACACCATGGAAAGCCTTTTATTCCCATAGGTTGGGTTGGGGAGACCCAACTTGAATTTTTCTCCCACACAACCATGTGTCTAGGCCACCTGAGTCGACAGATGCTGGATCAGGCATGTTGGCATACTTACACCACCCAGCCCAATGGGGCTAGAATTGGTTAGCATGTCTTCCTTCCATATGCCAAGTGGGATGACATTTAACATTTAGGGAGATAAAAAAAATAGGGGGATAACTTATCCACCTACCTTACCCTTTTGTTGAGCATTGTAGTGGCCCACGTGACTAATGCATCCCTACAATGCTAGCTGCCATCTTAGTTGACCTCCATTTCGATACACTAATCAAACCCATGCCAGAGTCACCTCACACTACTAAC
The DNA here is from genome assembly GCA_963277665.1 of Viscum album. NCBI lineage: Eukaryota > Viridiplantae > Streptophyta > Magnoliopsida > Santalales > Viscaceae > Viscum > Viscum album. Next base: position 1,388,184,574 of record OY728123.1, read on the forward strand.
ACAACTTCACATTATGGATCCTTCTCATTCCTTTATTCTAAATTATTGTTTCTACCTTCCACATTGACCTTTTTTGAACCCCTTATTATGCTAACCATGTCATCCCCCTACCAGATCATCGAGTTGTTATCTATAATCATGGCCACCTTCCCTTATTTTCACCAGCACCCCCAGGGTCAACAACCCTTCATTCACGCATGAAAAAGAGAAGGTGAGAGGTGTAACATCCCGAACCCGAGTGCCACGCAACGGGTGCCCTGAGACCGGTTTTCCACCTGACCTCAAGTGCATTTCCCCAAACTCCAGAGGCTGCTGACTAGCAGCGAGGGCCCAGGTCTGATAGTGGGGAACCAATGCCCTCATTTGTCAAAGTGTAGCGCAGCGGAATACAGAATAAACATACAACGATAGCAGTGGATATAACCAACAGTATAGAAGTGATGATGCTACATGTTTCAAGTTCTAAGAAAACAGCCAGAAAATGTTATACATCAATACAGTACAACAAAATACAGAGTACAAAAAAACAAGAAAAACAGCTGGTAGCAGCATCGCGATCCTAGGCTCGGTCCTATGCCCTCATACTCCTCAGCAACAGTCAAGTACCTGTATAGGGACTCTTTCCCCTATCTACACCTGTAGAAACGTAATCTGTTTGGGCCGAAAAGCATGACCCAAACAGGGTGTGAGAAATATATCTCAGTAGGCACCCACCAATGGCCCGAGCCCAACTGCGTGTAAGCATGCAACAATAGTGTGCAGTAGTAAAATGAAATAAAGTAATCAGTACTCAAAATTCACTAGTTACCCATTATATTTCCATTTTATTATTCATCTAATCCATTAAGTATTAGAAATCACCAAAGTGCATTTCTACATAAATGGTCCACATCCTCAGACAAGAAAAACCTTACCCTCAGGTAAGCAGAACCCAACCCGTAGGTAATTGCCCTCAGGTGTAACAGAATTTTTCCCTCAGGCATAGGTAGTGTCACCCTCAAGCACAAAGTCTATGGCCCTCAGGCATGGAAGAAGTTTCCCTCAGGCCGAAATAACTACAGCCCTCGGGCTAAACAGTGCAGTGCCCACAGGCTAATCACAACAATGCCCTCAGGATAAACAGGTAACCGGGCCATGCCCAACATATCAAAATACAGTAAACAAGAAATTACTCTCAAAACAATTCTACAATTACTATATTGAAGGCATACCCTCGGGTATCCTGGCCAAACGGCTAAACAGTGAAACACACCCCCCGGGGTGGTTCCGGATCCAAGAAACGATCCCAACCATCATTTTATCATCACAATTTAATCACCTATGCAATTCTAGGCATTAAATATAGCAACATACTTATCCTCATGACACCCCAACATGGTTTCGTGGCACAAAAACGCACAAAGAACACGGTAGTTGGAAAACTAAACACCAAGCCACCTACCTTATACGCCAACGAACGTTATACCCGAACGCCGACTCCAGAAACGCCCAAGAATGGCATAGATATGACAAAGAAGAAAACCCATTCAAACTTAAATAACTTCATTTGGGAGAAGAATTGGTCAGAAGAGGCCAAGGAGGTGGAAGCCCTTACCCGTGTGGTTCCAACGGGATCGTCTGAGGTGGAAACCGATTCCAGACAAACACCCGGAGGATCTTCAAAGGTCTGGCCATCCTCCTTGGCTCCAAAATGGCTCAAATGCCTCCTCTACCAAATGAGGAGGCTAATGCCTGTTTTAAGCCGAAAAAAAAAGTACACTGCGTGTACTTCTGAGTACATGGCGTGTACTTTCTTCATTTAACTGTTCCCCTGGTGGCACCGCCGCACTGTTCATCCGTCGACATGATTACACGGCATGTACTCCCGAGTACACGGCGTGTACTATCACCCAGCTGGCAGAGACTCCACCACCTTACTTTTCAGCCTGCTGACTGACTACACGGCGTGTAAGGTACCACTACACGGTGTGTAGTCAGTTCCTACACCCCTCGTCACCGACAAGGCTACACGCCCCGTGTACCCATCCCAACATGGACAAAAGTACACGGCGTGTGGACAAAGTACACGGCCTGTAGTTCCAAAATTTAGGATTTTTCCCCATTTTCCATATTTTCTCAAAAACACTTAAGGAAAAGGAAAACGAAGAAGCTTGTACCTCAAAAATAAGAATCGGGTTCTTACAAACATCCCCCCTTATAGAAATTCGTCCCTGAATTGCCCTTCCCAAGGTGGCGAAGAATAAGCTCAGAATAGCTCTGGCCACTGAGCATGTACATCATCCTCCCGCTCTCAGGTCTCATCCTACACTCGTCCATGCTGCCATAGCTCCCGTACGAGAGGAACTGACGGGCCTCGGAGAACCTCTATGCTCCTGTCCACGATACGGATCAGATGCTCCTCAAAGGACGCATCTACCTCCAGCTCAACCTCCTCAGGATGAAAAAGTGAGACGGGTCTAAATGATAGCGACGCAACTGAGACGTGTGGAAGACGTCATGCATGGCTCGGTACCGCTGTGGTAACTACAACCGATAGGCAACCAGCCCAACTCTCTCCAGAATCTCAAATGGTCCCACATACCTCGGTGAAAGCTTACCTTGTCTCCTGATCCGCTTGTGTCCCAGCCTTGGTGAAACACGCAAGAAAACCTGATCCCTGACCATGAACTCCAAAGGTCGTCTGCGGCGATCATCATAAGACTTCTGACGAGACTGCACGGTATCCATCCGCTTCCAAATCAACTAGACCTGCTTAGATGTATCTTGTACGAGCTGTGGCCCCAGTAAAGCTGTCTCACCTGCCTCTAACCAGCACAATGGTGATCGGCATGGCCTACCATATAAATCCTCGTATGGTGCCATCTCAATAGTTTCCTGAAAACTATTGTTATAGGAAAACTCAACTAAGGGTATATGCTTCTCCCAAGAGCCCCCAAATTCTAGGACGCATGAGCGCAGCATGTCCTCTAGCACCTGTATCGTCCGCTCTGATTGGCCATCTGTCTGAGGGTGGTATGATGTGCTCAGAAGCACCTGAGTACCCAGCGCCCTCTAAAAACTCTTCCAAAAATGAGACGTAAAGTGGGTGTCCCTATATGGAACGATAGAATGAGGGACTGGTCGCGTTGTCGAGCGCGTCAAATTAGTTGTTTAATTTTAACTAGAATTTCTGCAGTATAGCAGCAACCCTAGGTCGTCTCTCGACGGAGCCTTAGATCATTAATTTAAAAAGAGGGTTTTGATTATGAAAGTAGATGGTGAATTAGTTTTTTTAAAACATGGTGTTTTTATTATTAATGATGAAAATAGAAAATGAAAGCGATAAAACAAAGTAGAAATGAACAAGATTGATTAAATGTGATCAACCCGGGGAAGCCTCGTGATGCTCATCCTTCATCGCTTCAAGGGATGGGGTTATGATCTTTTAATCCCTGGTTTGTAACACCTAGAACCATAATTTTACTGATTTTATACTAGGATACCTCCTAGGGTTCAGTCGAAAACACACAATGTTTCACCGGACACCGCCGATGATTGAGTGATTTGTGTTCGACATCATAACCGAAACTCACCAAGGAAACACACGAAGAACTCGATGTGCTGTTCAGGTTTGTATGTTACTTCTTTGTGATACCATGACATAAATTTTCATGATCTTGATAGTTTTTATGTGAGTTCAATTGACCAATATGAACCACACAAACACCACAATTGAATGAGGGAAGAAAAGGGGATGAACGGTTTGTGAAACATCACATGAAAGGGTACCCTCAAACATGATCATTTGAGTTGAGTATAACATACCAGTATATAACTCAATTAAATAAAAATAAAGGATGATTAAAAACAACATACAACCTAGAATTAAAAATATCATTCAAAATAATACAACTTTGAAGCTTGGGATTACATCACATTCCTCCCCGGGTGATCACAAGGGGTTTAGAAACCCATGAGAGGGGAATAAGAAGAAGATGTTGAAGTAGCACCTCCCATAGCCTCCAGAACTTATAGGAATGTTGAGAAGACTCCTTGGGGACTCCAAAATGGCAGCACCTTTCCTATTGGCTGAACTTGCAAATGAGGTTCCCTTTGTTCCCTTTTATAGGAAAATTGGAAGGTGGTTTTAGGCAAACAGATTTCATCAATACACTTGTACCATGCGTTTCGGTCTTCATACAGCCTTATCTCGCTTTGAAGAAAATAGAAAGGTTGTAGACATACCTCTTGAATGTCTCCACCGAAAGTTGGTCACCATTTGGACAACTACAGCTCAAGATATTGATAAAATACAGAACACCACATTTGACTTGGTCCAAATTCGGTGGCTTGGACAGATCAGTTCTTATGGGCCCCATAGAAGCCGAATCAGGATTGGGTTCTTTAATATGAAATGTAGAATATTAAATTTTGGACAGGTCTACAAAATATCAGCCCATTTGGATGCATTTATTTTGTGTACTATGCAAAACAGTGGACAGATGTCCATGGATCCATGCAATTTTGGCCCATTTATCTTCCACTTCATCAAGGGCCCTCCAAATCACCTCCACCTACATTGAAATAATAAAAACAAGTAAAATTTACCATTATAATGTTGATTAACATTAATTAAATGATTCAAACATAAATTGAAATTTATTATTATATTTGGAATATTCATTACAAAACTAGTTTAAAACAGCGGTGTAAGGGTGGAATAAAATAGTGAATCATGGTATGATCACACCCCCACACCTAAACATTTGCACTCCTGGGAAAAGTCACATATCCAAATACAATATTGCATATATAAATATTTCCAAAATCATGAAGATTTATCATTTGGAATAAATTTATTTAATGTAAAGTGATCAATGCACGAACCACACTAAGGAGTTCTTCTTAATGAAAATAGAAAAAGATGTATCATAAATCATATCATGGAAAAATTCAAAAAGATTCATGATACCAAATTGATCAAGGAATTAAAAAGTCAAAAATTACACTAACTCTCCACGTGTGTGTGTGAAAACCATTCCATGCTATTCTTTCTACTTTTTATCAAATAAATATAGGTTATTTTAACATTATTCAGCTTTAAATGATTTTTCACCGAACCTGTCCTACATCCTTTGCAATCATATTTCAAGACCCACTCACTTAAGCATTACCAGAAGTCAAACCATAAGCTCCTGACCTAGATATCCCCATATGTTTCACATTTCATCACTCCCCTCATTTATTATATTTTTTTGAAGTTGCAATTGGAACAAATCTCACACTCATCTCTCAACCCCTATTTGATCTCCTCACGACACTAATTGAAATAGTTAAAATAAGATAAAAGGTTGAGGAGGAGTGGTTTTTGAGCAGCCCAATACACAACCATTTTTTTAGGGCGTACAACAGTCGGACATTAGGTACACACGCATAGGTCAATCTGGTACAGTAATGAAACAGATCGGATGAGGAACGAAAGTATGAAAATATAATTTAAAGCTAAAAAATATTAACCTAACATATATTTACCTTGTATTAAGTAAGAAATAATCACACTTTTTGGTTTGGTGCAAAAATTTGTGAAGATATTAGTGACATAGTTTTCCCAAAAACTACTCTCACAATGATCATCAATCATCTCAAAGGTTTCACATAGATATGACCATTTATATCATTGACATAAAACCAATTCACTAAAAATCACCCCCTGATGTAAAATTCATAAAAAAATTCTTTTTAGCCTTCGTTATGGTATTTTTACTTTCCCCCCTTTATGGTCGCCAAATCATGGAACTTCGAAATTGTTGATGGGGAAAAAATAAAAATACCATAAAGAAGGCCAAAAAGAGAAAACAAAAGGAGAAAACGATGAAAATTCCTATCTAACCTAGGAATGTATCCCCCCCACACACCTAGAGTGTGTAGTGTCCTCACTGAAATAATTGAGAATGTGAGAAGGAAGGATAAAACCTGGTGTGTTTTATTGGTATGATGCGTCGAGAAGGTGGATTTCCTCCACCGGATTCTTCGGAAAATCTTCATAGAAGTGTTTAAGTCGATGCCCATTGACAGTAAGACTTTTTCCACTCTGCTCATACAAAACCTATATTACACCAAAAGGGTAAACATTAGTAATAGTATAAGGACCGAGCCATCGGGAATGAAGCTTACCTGGGTGGAGCTTAAGCCTGGAATTGTACATGAGGACCTTCTCACCAATATGGAACTTCTGCTAGTGAATCATGCTATCATGAATAGACTTTGTCTTCTCTTTATAGATTCGGGAGTTTTCATATGCATCACATCGAATTTCTTCCAACTCTTGAATCTGCAGCTTTCTTTCCTCACCTGCATCTGAAAGGTTCATATTACATTGTTTAACATCCCAATATGCACGGTGTTCTACCTCCACCGGGAGGTGACAAGATTTTCCAAACACAATCCTATATGGTGACATTTCGATCGGTGTTTTAAAAGCAGTACGATACGCCCAAAGTGCATCATCCAAGCGCAAACTCCAATCTTTCCTATTGGGTTGTACCGTTTTCTCCAAGATTCACTTAACTTCTCAATTTGAAATTTCTGCTTGTCCGTTAGTTTGGGGATGATATGCAGTGGAGACTTTATGAACAACCCCATACTTACGAAGAAAGTTTTTCATGTTACGATTGCAAAAATGTGAACCCTGATCACTAATGATGAATCTTGGTAGACCAAACCTGCTGAAAATTTGGGACCTCACAAAATCAACAACCACTCGAGAGTCATCGGTCTTGGTGGCCTTTTCTTCCACCCATTTAGATACATAGTCAACATCCAATAAGATTTATACAAATACAAATAAATTTTGAAAAGGCTCCATGAAGTCAATGCCCCATGCATCAAAGATCTCACAAAATAACATGGGCTATTGGGTCATTTCATTCCTCTTGGAGATATTCCCTGTGAATTGACAACGACTACATGACTTGAAAAATCTATGGGCATCCCTATACAATGTTGGCCAATAAAGTCCTGAGTCAAGGACCTTTCGAGCTGTACGTTGAGAGCCAAAGTGGCCCCCACATGCCAAGGTTTGGCAGAAGGTCAAAACAGAGGTGAACTCATGGTCAGGGACACACCTACGAACAACCTAGTCACTACAGATCCTCCACAAATATGGGTCATCCAAAATGTACCATTGAGAATCATGTTTAAGTCTCTGATATTGTGAAGTTCTAAAATCAGTGGGGACCCTAGATGTTGCTAGAAAATTCACAATGTCTGCATACCATGGGGTAAGGTCCACAACATCACAAAGGTTCTCATGAGGGAAGAATTATCCAATGGGTAGGGGTGAGTCAACATGTTGGTCCAATGGTGGGTAAATACTACTAATGTGGTCAGCTACCACATTCTCCACCCCTCTCTTATCTCTAATCTCAAGGTCAAACTCCTGGAGGAGGAGCATCCATCGAATGAGGCGGGGTTTGGCTTCAGGTTTCTTTAGGAGGAAACGAAGGGCATCATGATCAGAGAAGACGATGATTTTTGACCCGAGAAGATATGAACGAAATTTTTTCCAAGGAAAACACAATAGAAAGGAGTTCTTTTTCAGTGGTTTTGTAGTTTACCTGGGCAGGGTCAAGGGTACGTGAGGCATACTCAATGACATGCGGGAAATTCTCAACCCTTTGTGATAAAACTGTCCCAACTGCAAAGTTAGAGGCATCACACATAAGTTCGAAGGGCAGATCCCACCTTGGTGGTTGGATTATGGGAGGTGATGTGAGACTCATTTTTAGTGAATTTAAAGCATCCTCACAATTTTTATCAAAAAAAATTCAGAATCCTTTTGTAATAACCGAGATAAGGGAAGTGTGATCTTACTAAAGTCTTTAATGAATCGGTGGTAAAAACCAGTATGACCCAAGAAAGATCGCACCTCACGAACACATTTTGGAAATTGAAGGATTGAAATTAATTCAATTTTATATTTATCAACTTGAATTCCCTTATTTGATATGGCATTCCCAAGAACTATCCCTCGCTCAACCATAAAATGGAATTTCTCATAATTTAAAATAAGATCTTTTTCAATGCAGCGGTGGAGGAAAAAACCTAGGTGTTCCAAACAATCATCAAAATAAGATCCATATACCATGAAATAATCCATAAATACTTCCATACAACTCTCAAGGTACTCAGAAAAAATACTCAACATACATCGCTGAAAAGTACTAGGAGCATTACAAAGACCAAATGGCATCCTTCTATATGAAAATGTGCCAAATGGACAGGTGAATGTGGTCTTTTCTTGATCCTCAGGGGCTATATGGATTTGTAAATAACCCGAATAGCCATCAAGGAAACAATAATGGGACTTACCAGCCAGACATTCTAACATTTGGTCAATGAAAGGTAATGGAAAGTGGTCCTTCTGCGTGGCTTGATTCAATCGACGGTAGTCAATATAGACTCGCCAACTGTTTTGCACACGTGTTGGAACAAACTCATTCCTTTCATTTGACACAACTTTTATTCCTGTTTTTTTAAGCACAATTTGCACTGGGCTAACCCATTTACTATAAGATATAGGATAAATGATCCCCGCAGCAAGTAATTTACTGACTTCCAATTTTACCACTTCAAGGAGAGTGGGATTCAACTGGCGTTGAGATTGTCTTATGGGATTAGCCTCATCATCCAAAATTATATGGTGCATAAAAATAGATGGGATAATCCCAGGAATATCAACCAATGTCTATCCTATTTCCTTTTTACACTCTCTCAAAATTTTGAGCAGTTTCGATTCCTGTTGTGGAGAGAGGTTATTGGCAATAATGACGGGAAATTGGTCAATACCCTCAAGATATGCATATTTTAAATTAGAATGAAGTTGTTTAAGCTCCAACACCGATGGTTTCTGGATTGAGGGAGGGGATTTAGGGGGAGTGAGGTCCATTAAACTGCCTATCTGCTCATGTTTATTCTCTAAAGATAGAGAATCTATAGAAATGAGATTTGCAGAATCATCAACGGTCATGGGTACCTCAGAATGAACACACTCATCAATTAAATCACAAAATTTACACTTTTCATATCCCACACAACACTCAAAACATGAATCAAAACTCAAATCATTCAAAGGTGAAGAAAAAAATGAATCAGAGTCTGGGTTGAGGAGATAATTGTGTGTGTGTGCATCGTTTGAGAGCACTTCCATCGAATAGACAGGAAGAGTGTAGTGCTCTTCAACGGGGTGTTTCATAGCCTCAAGGATGTTAAAAATTAACTTTTCTCCTCCAAATTCCATGGACAATGTACCATTGTGAACATTGTTGATCGTCTTTGCTATTTTGTGGAATGGCCTCCCAAGTATGAGAGGAGCGTGTCCTTGGGTTCGGGTATCTTCCATCTCAAGAATGTAGAAATCAGCGGGGAAGATGAGATTCTTCACTCTAACAAGGACATCCTCAATCACTCCTTTTGGATGTGTTGTACTCCGGCTGGCAAGTTTCACAACAATACCTGTTGGTTGAAGCTCTCCAACCTGTAGAGAAGTATACACGGAGTGAGGCATTACATTAATGGAAGCACCTAAATCTAGCATAGCATCAGAAAATAAGGTCTCCCCTATTGTACATGGTATCATGAATGTTCCCGGATCCTTACATTTGGTTGGAATTGCTGGTTGAATCAAGGCCGAGACATTCCTACCCAAGTTGACTCTCTCATTCCCCTTTAGACTTCGTCTATGGGTGAAACGTTCTTTAAGAAATTTTGCATAATGGGGAATTTTCTTGACTGCATCTAATAATGGGATACTAACTTGAACTTTTTTAAATGTATCCATTATTTCATTTTCAATCTCATTATCAAAGTTTTTCTTAGATTTAGAGAGTATTTGAGGGAAAGGAAGAGGAACTGATTGTTCATGGGATTCCTTAATGAAAATTTTATTGTAATTTTTATTTTTATTTTATTCATTGGAATCTTTCATGGGTGGAGAAAGAGTGTTTTCAAGAGGGGGACATACCTTTTGAGTAGAATAAATAGAAGGAGAAGCTTCTTTACCACTACGAAGTGTAATTTCACATACATTACCTTTGTCCTTCGGATTGTAAATGGGTTGGGATGGTAGTTGTCCAGACCCTTGCATCTTAAGCTCACCGATGGTGTTTTCCAATTGTCCCACTTGAGTTCGCAAATCTTGAATTGTTGATTGTGTGGTCTGTTGGAACTGGAGGTTCTGGGTTGCCATTTGTTTCACCATATCTTAGAGGCTTAGTTCAGATTTGGGAGGAGGAGGATGATTGTTTTCAGAAGTTGAAGGATAAGAAGGTTGCATACCTTGGCCTTGTTGATACCAATTCTGCTTGGGGTAGCTTGATTTTCCTCCTTGTCGGTATTGGGGTTGTGCTTGCCACCCTAGATTTGGATTTGGCCTGAATTGTTCTTGCTTGAAGGGAGGTGCTTGTTGGAATGGACGCCCTGGGAACACAGCTTCACAAGACTCAGATGAATCTTAAAGTTGTGGGCACTGGTCAGAAAAATGAGTATTATCAGAACAAATACCACAATGTAATGGAACAGGAGGAGAGTGTGAGTTACCTTGTGCTTGAGCTAATTTCCTTAGAATGGTATGAATCTCATCAATTTTATTATCTAACTTTTGTTATAGGCATGAATGACTTACCTCATGAACTCCTCGGGTTGGTAAAATAGCTCATGTACCAAATTGTTATGCATTTTGATCCATATTGTCTATTAAATCACGAGCGGCAGAAGGAGTTTTATCAACTAGGGAACCACCAACTGCAGCATCAATCATTCCACGATCCATGTGGATGAGTCCCTCATAGAAGTATTGAATCAAAATTTGTTCACTAATCTGGTGGTGGGGGTAGCTTGAGCAAAGTCTTTTGAATCTCTCCCAGTATTCATGAAGCGGCTCTCCCTGTGATTGCCTAATCCCACATATTTCTTTCCTAATTGAAGCAGTTCGGGAGGCAGGGAAGAACTTCTCTAGAAAAAGTCTTTTTAGGTCATTCCAGCCCCCAATTGTGGTAGGCAAATAGTATAAACAATCTTTGGCTACACCATCAAGGGAGAAAGGGAAGGCTCTAAACTTGATTAAGTCCTCAGACACATTTTGGGGTTTCATGGTAGAGCACACTATGTGAAATTCTTTAAGATGTTTATGAGGGTCCTCACCAGGAAGACCATGTAATTTTGTAAGGAGGTGGATGAGACGTGATCTCAGGTCAAAGTTGGCTGCTTCCTCGGGATATTGGATGTACGCAGGTTGGTACTCCACATTAGGGGTGGTCAGTTCTATTAAAGTTCGGTTATTTGCAGCCATGATCTCTGGGGTTTGATTTGGTTCAATTTTTGATTGTTTTAAGACCACTTGAGGTTCCAAATGGGGTTCCTTAGTGTTACTTGATTTTCATACTCTAGATGACCTGATTTTTGAGTGGAGTGACTTTTCAATTTCAGGGTCAAATTCAAGTAGTTTTTCTTTACCAGATCTTGTCATGCAATAATGATGTCCAGTTTGATTGATTGATTTTTTTGTTGTGTTTTATTTTATTTTGATTTGAGATGGATAAAAAAATTAAGATGGGTGAAAGAATAATAGAATGTTATACTATAGAATTAGAGAGGGAGATGGAGAAGAAGAGAGAGAGAGAGAGAGAGAGAGAGAGAACACACCAAAAACAACAAAAAATAAAGACAAAACCAAAAACAAAAACAATAAAATGGGGGTGGGGTATTTAAAAGAGTAATAATTAAGAAGTAAAAACTACATATACAACCTCCCAAATGAAAAATTAGGGTGTGAACACAAATCCCATTAAAATACCACCAAAAATATATACAAGGTATAATAAAAAAAATGCAGTAGTCCTGGATTTTAAAACAAAAATATTTTTACTAATCACTTTTATAAATCCAAACCCATTTCTAAATCATTTCATTTGGTTCTCATAAAATCCTTTCATACTAAAAAATATAGTAATATGATAATTATAAGTGATAAAATAGAAAATCATATCCACACACCATAAGGTAATCAGGTAAACACATATCCATGAAATAATTCATCATAAAAAACCATGTGATACAACCTCATGTGAAAAAATGTGAGCAACAATACATGATAAAATACATCATTTGATAAACCAAGCATAAATGATAAATCACACTATATTGGACCCTAGACTATAGGAATACATACTAGACATAAAATAATCCTAAACTAGGAATATGTTGGAACCAACCAAAATCGAGTCCTGCCACGGTCCATCGATATCATAAAACCTTTAGTGGCATTAAACACACTATAGGTAACATGTATATTCCTGATGCACCCATGGTTCCCAATGTTCCAAGTTTGTAAAAATACATTTCAAACCATTTCCACAATTTATAAAACATTTTCAAGGACAACCCAAACCACTTTGGTGTTTTAAAACCCATTTTCAAATCAAAACCAACATTCAAGCATTTAATCAAACACTTAGTGTGAAAACCCCTATTTTTAAAGAAAACCCCATTTAAAAACATACATATTTCTGAGAAATACCATAGAACCAAAAATTAATTAAATTATATGAATAAACCAAAGTTATTTTATAAGAAAGATAATCAATTCATATAATTAACCCTTTATATAGAAACACATACCTCAAGAACTGAGGTAGAACTATTAGCCTTTGACAACAGCAATAGGGGAAGAGTAGATCTAGTCCTCATGATCCTAGTTCCATAGGAAACACATCGATCCTATTTAAAAACCATTAGATCTAGAATAAAAATACCCTTAAGGATTCAAAAGATGATAGGAGAAGAGATATAATGAGGATCTAAGAAGAAAAGAAAAAAATGGATCAAAACACAACATGCCTTGAGATGATCCATCAAGAATGAAAAAAATATGCCTAATTTACCAAGAGAGAAGCCTCTAGACCACTGGTTAAGGATTAGGTTGAGACAATATAATATTAGAGGGTCATTATAGGTTAAACTATATTCTTGGTAATTTTTAAATAAAAATTTGGGACATTAAAAATGTGTGCGCACTATTTGCTAGAGAGGTCAGTTGGTTAGGAGTAATTGTGCATCTTAATTATGCGCCCTATAGAGAGATTATGTTTAGGGTGTACAAATTGGCCACAAAGTTACTTTAAACATGATAAAACTGTGAAATCCCTCTATCCAAGGGTACATAATTTGTACTAGGTGGTCGCACGGTTTGGAAAAATCATGTTCCCCTCTAGTGTCTCAACAAAGGCCATGTGGTTTGTTGGGCCAAACTGCACGGTTTTTCCTAACTGTTTATAGCCCCATGGGCTTTCTTTTTTTTTGAAAAATCCTAAATCGATCCAAAATAAATAACCAACCAAATCATGGTCAAAATAAGGGTCAATAAGTACCTATAATAAAGTAACATAGTGTTACAATCTTCCCACCATAAAGGCTTTCTATTACCATAAAGTGATCAGGATCCCAAACTCAAAAAAGGATAAGTTCACTAATGCCTCATCAACAATTCATTCTCCCACGTCTCATGGATATCCCTTACACACTTCCATATTACCCTAACCAATGGAATCATTTACCAAGTTGTACCTTATCTTGGTGATCCATAATCTAAATTGGTTCCTCAAAAACAATGGTATTGGGATCAAGATAAACATCCTCCCATTCAATCATATGGGAAGGATTCATGTGATACCTCCTCGTCTAGGAAACATGAAACACATCATGAATTAAATTCAATAGAGATGGTAATTCCAACCGATATTCCACATTTCCAAGTCATTCCATGATGTTAAAGGGTCCAACAAACCTTGGTGTCAACTTACCCTTCTTACCCAACTGACGATGTCTCAAGAGAGGTGAAACTCTGAGAAAAACATGATCACCAAACTCAAAATCTAGCTGTTGAAGATGAAGGTCTGCATAATATTTATGATATCTCTATTCTATTACCAACCTCTTCTGGATCAACTACACCTTTTCTATTGTCTCCTGAATGAGAATTGGCCCAAACAAGGACTGCCCTCACAACTCTACCTAGCACAAGAGAGATCAATATGGTCACCCATACAATGATTCAAAGAGTTCCATATTTATCTAATCCTAATAAAAAAATTATAGAAAATTTTTACGAAAGGAAAATGCTTTTACCAAGATCCACAAAAATCAAGAACGCAAGCCTGTAGCATATCCTTAAGAACCTAAATAGATCTCTCTATATGTCTATCTATCTATAGATGATAATGTGTGCTCAATTTCATCTAGGAACCCCTATTCTCTTTCAAACATTTCTAAAACCTATATGTGAACCTTGGGTCCCTGTCAGAAACAACCATATAGGGAACCCCAGTAAGTCTCACAATCTCTTGGACATACAAGCCTCGATCTATCCCACTTTCATCTCCTTCTTGATATGTAATAAATTGTATGATTTCATAATTCAATCAATGATCATCCAAATTTCATCCTTCCCACTATGAGTCTATGTAAAACCATTGATGAAGTCTATGAAAATTTCATCCCACTTCCATACTGGAATGGGTAAAGGTTGCAACAAACACGCAAGTATCTGGTGTTCCGCTTTAATTTTCTAATAAATGAGACACCCTAAGACAAAAATTGCAATTAACCACCTCTTCCATGGACACTAATATAAATGCCTCAAGTCCTAATACATATTAGTATCCCCAATTTTAATGGACCAACAAGTCTTCTTTCCACTATCCATAAACTCATGCCTCAACGAATTCAGAATAACCAACCTACTACGGAAGCAAAAATCTTCACTAGGAGACCAAGACCATTCACTTAAGATCTCCCCACTATAAATTCTTTTACTAACACATTGGAACTCAATGTATATCACCTGCTCAAGCTAAACTCACTCATCAAAAGACAAGTCACCTTTTATCAAATACAAGAACACTTTTCCCCCAAACTCTTTCACTCTCAATCCCAACTCACCAAAAAAATCATTAGATACTACTCCTCAACTCATTCCATTCAGTGTCTCTGTCACAATTTTAGATCCATCTAATTAAAAATATATTCCAGGCTCTTATGATCCTAATACACTATAAACCACTCCAGAGAGATGGTGATGGCATGTTTTGAGTGCATGCATAACTATTTCCAACTCATGAATTTGGTTAGGGTGGTTCTTCTCATAAGGAAATAACTAGAAAGATCCATATTCCACCACCTATTTTCCTTTCATTAATACACATGCCAAACTCATACTAGAAGCATCGCAAAAAACATCATAACCCAAATTAGGTACCAAAAGAATCAAAACTGGTGTGAAATTCAACCTCAACTTTATCTCCTCAAAAGATCTGGTATTTTTCATTCCCTTAAAACTTTACACCGTTATAGGATAAATATATCATCGAAGATGCGATCTTAGAGAAAACCTGAACATACTGTCTATAGTAACCAGCTAAACCCAAGAAGCTTCAGATCTCAAACACATTTCTAGGATGATCCTAGGACATAAATACCAGTATATTTTTAGGATCTACTGAGACACCCCTCTAAAATATGACATTCCCTATAAATTTCACTCCCTAGATCCAAAACTCACATTTGGAAAGATTACTATACAGATGATGTTCTTTCAAGGTTCGAATAATGATATCCAAATGGTATGTATGCTCCTTCTATGACTTGGATTACACAAAAAAATAATCTATTATAACAACAACAAAACATTCCAAGAACTGATGAAATATATGGTTTATCAAATCCATAAATACTACAGGAACGTTGGTGATACCGAATATAATAAACAAAAACTTGAAATTCCCATACCATATCTTAAACATTGTCTTAGGTATGTCTTCTTCTTAGACTCACAACTGGTGGTACCCTGACCGAAGTTAAATATTTGAAAACCAACATACCCCTCTAATTTGGTCAAAAAGTTCATCATTCCTCGATAAAGTATATTTTTTCTTAACAGACACCTGATTTAAATTTCAATAATCCACAAAAATTATGATACTCTCATCTTCCTTCTTAGAAAAGAGGATAGGAAAATCCCATTTTGACATGCTAGGATGAATAAATACCTTAGCCTATAGATCATCAAGATGGAATTAAAGTTTCACTAACTTAGAAGGTTCCATTCTATAAGAAGGAATAGAAATGGGAATCATACCAAGGAGCAGGTCAATAGTAAACTTAACCTTTCTCTCTGGTGATAAACCAGAATAATCATCTAAAAATACCTAAGGAAAATTACACACCACTGTAAGAAGAAATCTTCCAAAACAAGGGTCAACAGAATTAATAAAAATCTCTGAAAATTGGAACAAGAATACCCCAGCATAAGGAACAATAGACCCTGCCCTTCCCGATCTAGAGTCCCACTCACCCTAAAAAATCATTGGTGTCCCCATCGAAAGATAAAAACTAAACCCAATTATGATAAAAGTCTATATGGTCCTTAATACTAATAATCCAATACATGCCAAGTATTTGGTAGATGGTTTTAATATCAATAACTAAAAATTCCCACACCACCTCAAAATTAGCTATCATAGCCTAACATGTGGGACACTTAAAACCTTGTTCAAACCTATTTTCCAAAGGTGTGGAAAGATCCAATAAGAACAGAATAAGTTCCTAATGTAAGCCCAACACATCAACTAACTTTGATGATATAAAGGAATGAGTATCACCTATATCAAACAAGTCTAGCACCATATAAGACAAACTAAACATTGTACCTCTAACAGTAGTTGGTCCTACTTCAGATTCCTCTGGAATACACTTTTCCAAAGAAAGATATATGGTCTTATCCACATGAACATCCCCCTTGGCCTAAGGATTTAACCCACCACCCTTGGAAGCATCATTATAAACTTGGAATACCTTAGTGAAATTGGATCATGCCTTACTTTTCTTGGATATCCTTTCATAAAAATACTTTAGGCGACCATATTGTCCACAATGATGAAAAGTATTAGGATCCTCCTCATTGTTGGGATTGTTATGACCATGCCTTCTAAACTAGTAGCATATGAATTTTTTTTCCTAAAAAATCCCCTAAAACTAGACCTAAAGGAAACCAACCACCCTACACTTTATTTTCTATCTAGATTACACGACCTGGATAACAACTGCACCAACCAAAGATCCACCCAAAGTTGTCTTTCTAGCTATGTCTTCCTCAGCAAAAGATGCTTTGTAAACTACCTCCATGAAGGTCAGAAGAACCATGAGAATCAACATAAACTGAATATTCAGCCTCAATACCAACTCAAACCTTAGACCCTTTAGGTACTCATTAGTGAAAAGATATGGTTCTAGATGCACCAACTCAGTAAAATAGGTGGAATACTCCATAATGATATGCTCCCCTTGCTCCAAGGTTAGATAATCTTGGGTATTTTTCACATGTAACATCTCAGGGTAAAATTTTTGATTGAATATTTTTTGAAATAATTCTAGGTAAGGTCCTCATACAACTTAGCTTTCATGATAGAGTCATGCCATCTCCTTCCCGATCCATTGAGAATGTATGGTGTGAAACTCACCTTAGAGTCTTCATGAATCTTCAAAAATTTGAATATAATCTCAATATTATCAAGGAAATCATTGGATTATTGGGTTCCCTTATCACTATGTAAATCAAGTGGATGTTTCTTAGTAAATTTTGATCCATGATCCACTACTTTTCCCTGTGTCTCACCACCCAAATGGCCTAGATTTTGAATTGTATTTATTTTAGTTTAAACCAAAGAAGGTTCCACTAGAGGATTCAACTATAGATCCTATATCATAGCTTCCTCTCTCGAATTTGAAAGATCTCTTCTCAGATGTATCATCTGTTAAGCACAAGACAATGACCACTTTGCTTTAGATCATGTTCTAAAATCTTAGAACCAACTTCAATAATTATTTTCAATGAATTAAAACATCATGAATTTAAGTTAATAATGAATGAAATGAAATTATTTAATAAGAAATAGGTTCATTTAAATAAAATCTTCATCCAGTCATTCAAATGACATTAAAAACCAAGTCTTAAAACTGGTAAAAAATTTCCAACCACCCATAGTAACTTGAGTTCATACATGTAAGTGAGATGTCCAGGCACCCTTCCACACATACTACTCAAATTATGATGGTCCTAAATCCTATATATCTAAGACACATAACCACCCTAATGTAGAGTTAACACACTTCATGTTAATCGTCCCTTTTAAACCATTCTATAATGAACCAACTCGAGTCAACTAGGAAAGCCACCTGAGTCGGACCGTCATGGTGGTGAGGTACAACAAGTCTCCATGTGACCAACCTTTACCTACAAACCATCCCACTATAAAGGTAACAATGAAAATAGAAGTTTTCATGCTACAAGATTCCCTTCCCTTTACCCGGGTCCTACAAAACAATGTCTAATACCGCCCAAAGTAAAAATTAGGTTGTGAGAACAAATCCTAGTAGGATGCCACCATATAGTCTATACAAGGTTTAATAAAAAGAATACAGTAGTTCTATCTTTTAAAACAAAAATATTTTTACTAAGCACTTTCATAAATCCAAACCCATTTGTAAATCATTTCCTTTGGTTTTTATAAAAGCCTTTCATATTCACAAATCCAGAAATATGAAAAGTATAATTGAGAAAATAGGAAATCGTATCCAAGCACTATAAGTTAAGTAAGTAAACACATATCCATGAAATAATCCATCATGTGAATCCATGTGATACAACCTCATATAAAATCATTTGGGAAACAATCCATGATAAAATCCATCACGCGATAAAAAAACTATAAATGAAAAAGCACACCGTATTGGGACCTAGCCTTTGGTAATATGTAATATACATAAAATAATCCTAAACCATTAATATTTTGGTACTAACCAATATTGATTCCTACCATAGTCCATCGATATCATAAAACCTATAGTGTAATTATGCACACTACGAGTGATATGTCTGTTCCTGACACACCCAAGGTTCTCAATGTGCAAAGTTTGTCAAAATCAATTTCAAAAACATGATCACTATTTATAAAAAAAATTCAAATCCAATATAATCTTATTTGGTTTTTGAAAACCCATATCTGAATCAAAACCACCATTCAAGCATTTAATCAAACACTTGGTGTGAAATTCCCTATTTTTAAAGAAAACCCTCTTTAAAAACATGTATATTTCCAAGAAATACCTTGGAACCACAAATAAATTTGATTAAATGAATAACACAAAATAATTTTATAATAATTACAAGACATTAATATAATTAACCCTTTGTATAGAAACACCTACCTCAAAATAAGGTAAAACTATTCACCTTCAACAATAGTGATCAGGGAAGAGTAAATCGGGTCCTCATGATCCTAGATCCACAAGAAACACATAAATACTCTATAAAACCCATTATATCTGGAATAAATAGATCATTAGGGCTCCAAAATATGAGAGTATGAGATATCCAATGAGTATCTAAGAATAAAAGGCAAGACCTGATCAAAAATGCAACATTCTTTGAGATGATCCATCAAGAATGAAGGAAATCTACCTATAATACCAAGTGAGAAGCCTCTAGACCACTGGGAAAGGATTATATCAATAAAATATGAGATTATGGGGTCATTATAGGTTAAACTTGGGTCTTTTTAATTTTTAAATAAAACTCATAGCATTAAAAACCCATGTGCATGGTTTGCTGGAGAGGCTGCATGTTTAGAAGTAATTGTGCACCTCAATAGTGTTCCCTTTTGTTTGGGGTGAATAATTTGGTCACACGGTTAATTTAACCATGTACTAACCATAAAAATCCCTCTTTACAATTGCACATGATTTTCACTAGTTGGATACACAGTTTAGAAAAACTGTACGCCCCCTCTAGTGACTCAATAAAGGACACTTGGTTTGTTGGGTCAAACTTCATGGTTTTCCCTAATCATGGGTCAACTGTAAAAATCCCTAAGGGATTCTAAAATTTTCTAAAAACTCCCAAAAAAACCCCAAATAATGACCCAACTAAATAATTTTCAAAAAAGGATCAATAAGTACCTGTTATAAAGTAATATAATGTTATAGAGACACCAGGATAGGGTCTTTCACCAGATGACCTACTCAGAAGTTCTTTGTAAGGCCCTGGCCTTTGAAAAGGGTCTCAAAGAGGATATAGATATAATTATTCTTCTAGTTTGAAATGGAATTATTGGTATACTCACTGGTAATTATTTGGGTTCCTCTTATAGTAACAGGAAGAGGAAGGTAGAGGATTTATGCTAGGGTGGCAGTAATCAGATGGAGTAGAATAGGTTTTCTATAACTCCCTATATGGGAGGTGGTTCTATCAGTGATTTAACCATGGGTAGAGAGGACACCTTGACAAGAATTTTGGGAAATATCCTATGGACTGTCATTGGTGTAGAAAGGTGGGCTAACTCTAGTGTTTTTTTAGGGATTAACAGATAAATTCTGGGAGTCTATTCTAGAATGAGGTTAGAGTAACTCCACAAAGGATATTAACACTTCATGCTTCGATGACTCAGACAATCCAGGGGACTCATGGTTAAAGGAATGGACTTAATACTGGTAGTATGTACACACTATACTATAATCATATAGATTGTGGATAGGTACCTTCTACTGTCTGAGGTATGATCTTGGTTACGTCTATGTTATCTTATTATTTTTTTGATATAGAATCTTCCCATTCATTTATATCTTCTCAAGTTATTACGAGACTTGACTTTCTAGTCAAGTTATATTATAATTTATTGTCTCTTGACAAACCCTTGGGAAATAAAGTGGATCATCTCCATAGATTTCCATAATTTCCCATGGTATTTTGTGGATATATACATCAGTGGGATTTCATGATTCTTAAGATGACTAGTGCTGATGTGATTTTTAGCATGGACTAGTTAGCTAGTTACTGAGTGCACATCGACTACTATAGGAGATGAGTATATTTTAATAAAACCAAGGGATATTTATTTTTTTTAATTTTTGAATGGGATGTTGGACCCAAAATAATGGGTCAAGACCTGAGTCAGTTAGGATCTATTTCAATACATGTAGTGGGCATGATTCTTGCGGCATATAAGGTAATAATACCCTTCTATTTTCCTCGTATAGTGAACCTTTAATAGTATGTCTTCCCAGATGATTTCTCAGGATTATATCCTTATATAGGGATTTAATTTGAGATTGAACTCATGTCAGGAGCACAATATATATCTATTCTTATATATTATATGTAACCAGATGATTTGAAGGAATTGAAGGTGTAGCTCGAGGACTTAGAGGTGAAGAGACCTATTAGACCGAGCACATCTCCTCAGGGTGCCCTGATATTGTTTGTAGATAATTTGGATGGTACTATTCAGTTATATGTAGAATATAGAAATCCTAAATAGGTGTCCATGAAGAATAGGTACCCATTGTTGAGTATCAATGACTTGTTTGATCAGTTGTTAGGATCTTAGTGGCTCTCTAAGATTAACCTATGATTAACAAGCCACCAACTTCAGGTCGGAGAAGAGGATATCTCTAAGAGGGTATTTAGGAGTAGATATAAATAGTATTAGTATCTTTTCATTCCAATTAGGTTTAAAAATGCATCAATGGTGTTCATGGATCTAATGAATAGTATTTTCCATCCATATCTTAACTCATTCATTGTGGTGTTTATTGATGAAATCCTCATATACTCACGGACCATGAAGATGTACACTAGACACATGAAGATTGTATTGAGTAAACTTAGAGCACATAAACTCTATTCCAAGCTCTTGAAGTGTCATTTCTATTTCTAATAGGTACGTTTCTTTAGGCATGTGTTCTCTGAGGTGGGAATTTCTATGGACCTAGAAAAATTAGAGGTCATGACATCTTGGGAACACCCTAGGAATGTGTTTGAGATCAGAAGTTTCCTTGGGTTGGTAAGATACTATCTATGGTTCATATAGGACTTATCCCATTCTATAGCACCTGTGACTAGGCTTACCAAGAAGGGGGTAAAGTTTAGGTCGACATATCAATGTGAATATACTTTCCAAGAGCTAAAGATAAAGTTGAATACAGCACTAATATTGATATTTCTAGAACTTGGGATTGGATATAAAGTTTATTATAATGCCTAGGATGTTGTTTTAGGATCAATGTTGATTCATAGAGATTAGGTATTATCTTATGGGTCACGTCATCTATAACTCCATGAGAGGAACTACCCTATGCAAGACTTGGAGTTGGATGCTATGGTCCATACTCTAAAGTGTTGGTGTTAATATCTCTTTTGTGAGATATTTTTCATGTATACAGACCACAAGATCTTGTGTTACATCTTATATCAGTAGGAAATGAATCTCTAAAAAATTATTTGGGTGGACTATTTTTAGATGTTTGATTTTGAGATGGATTATGGTATGGGTAAAGGTAATGTCATTACAGATGCTCTCAGTAGGAAAAGGAAGGATCTTGGAGAGAGGCCTTTAGAAGAGGAATAGAATTTAATGATATTATTAATTAAATGGTTGGTATATGCATATGAGGATCGAGTGGTAGTGACTTATGATCCCTTAGTTATCATGTCAATGTTGGTGGACTGGTTGAAGGTCATCCAGGTGTCTAATACCAAATTTATAGTGATGTGGGAATAGTTGGTAGGAAGGAACCCAGTTCTAGGATGGTCCTTAGATAGTGATGATGTGATATGTGTCCATGAGAGATTTTTAGTTCCTACTTCCATAAGGGAAGAACTGATGAAGGAATCCCATGCCTCACAGTGGGAAGTGAACCCTGGTTTAATGAAGATGTTTTGGGAAATCATGTGACACTTTTGGTGTCCAAGAATGAAGAGGTGGATCACAGGATTTTTCTCTCATTTCCAGAATTATCAAATGATCAAGGAAGTTCATCAATGACTAGGAGAGTTACATAATCCACTTCTTAGGCCTATGTGTAACTCAGATAAATATTTTTACATAAGGATTTGGGCTAGAGTTTAATTCAGTTGCATGATTTAGTGCTTCACAAGACTAAATCCTGATTTGTGGATTCAATAAAGGTATGATCTTTTAATTAATTGTGTGAAATGTTACTTATTTGTTTTATTTATTATGGAAAAAAAGTGGTGATGAATTTTAAATATTTACTCCTTTTTTGTCATTGTTCAGTGTTTAGGTTCTCACTCAACCCCATAAAATTGTTTTATTCCTCAATGAAAATTTAATTTCCAGTCCATAAGGATTTGGTAACTCAGTTGAAACTAAGTACAACATATCATCTATAGAATGATTCATAGTCATATATGATGATAAAGACCTTGGAGTAATCCTTTGGTAATGTGTCCTAGAATTCAGTGGAGCATGGGATGACCATATAGCCTTGGTGGAGTTCAAGAAAAATAATAGTTTCTAGAATTCAATTCAGATTGAACCTTCTGAGGATCTATATGTTTGACTATGTCTCTCACCATTGTGTAGGCATGAGTTGGATGAGGCATCTAACATTGGGCCAAGCATGGTGTAGGAGACCTCTGAGTGGGTTTAGTTAATCAGGAAGTGTTTGGTTACCACTCAAAGTAGATATTCATCGTATTTTGACCAGGGGAGATAACCTTTTGAGTTCATTTTGGGAAACTGAGTTTTCTTGAGAGCATTACCTTGATTGGGGTGTCATTATTTATGGTGACAAGGGAATTTAGTTTTTTGGTTTGTAGGACCATTTGAGTTATATATTGTATTAGAGTAATGGTTTATTGACTGGACCTTCCTCTGTGATATTGAGGTATGCATGACAAGTTCCATGTTTCTCATATTTAGAGGTATGATCCTGATCTTGCACATTTCATCAATAGTAAGGGCATTGAGTTGGAACTAGATTCATATTTTATGGATAGATCATTATGTATTTTGGACCAAAGTAAGAAGGTGTTGCGAGGGAAGATGGTACTACTTGTTCAAATTTTGTGGAATCATGGGTGAATCCAAGAAGAGACTCGAGAGCAGTAATCTAATGTATAAGCTCAATGTCATGAGTTATTTGATAAAGAAATCTATAAACACTTCTTGAGGATAATATCTCCTTATAGGGGGATATTGTAACAACGCAAACTTTTTATACACCTTATGCCTTACTTTCAACCCTTATTTAAGTGTATTTTATTTATTATTTTCTTAGGTGAGGTCTTGGGTAGCTTTTGTTTATATTTTTAGAGAACTTTAAGTGGGTCCATGGTTGGATCATAGTTAGGGAAAACCATTTGGTTCTCCCTGAGAAACTATGTGTTTTTTTAGAGAAGGATAGTAGTTGTCACATGATTGGCATGTGATTAGATCTAACCATGTAAAATTACCCAAAAAATCATATGACATGTGACAGAGGTAAAAAATCACAGTTGGCACATAGTTTACTAAACCAGGTGACAAAACCATGTAGGTTCCTATAAGAGGCAGAAAGCCTCACATGGTTAGCACACAATTTAGGTAATCATGCAACTAAATCATGTGTAGAGTTTTAATTAATCTGAAAATTAGGTTTTAAACTCGAAAACTCTTTAAAATTCCTCATTATTCCTCCTATGCATAGGGTACTCAAATCTAGGGACTCTAGTGGTAGTTCTAGGAATTTTCTCTCCCTTTTTACTCTAAATATAGTGGATCAAGAGGAGTTGAATCATGTGGATTCAAGGTAAGATGTTTCCCTTACTCTTTTATTCATGTCATTCCTAGATATACTTCTTTTATCTTGAGATGAATCCCAAATCCAACCTATATTGGCTATATCTAAGGATTATATCATGATCTAATGTATAATTCTTGCTTTCTTGATGGATAAACACTAGATATAGAGAACTAGTGTCTTCTCTTTGATAAAATATAGAATTGCTATTAAAGCTGAATATCTTTGGGAAAGTTGAATTGATTATAATATTATGCCATCAATTCCTTCTTGAATAATGTTCTATTATTCCTTTTGTGATGTTTTGGGATTGTTTCTAGGGATCCTTAGTGGACGGTCTTGTTTTGGGTGATCACTCTTGGTGGAAATTACCATTTGGTATCAACACACTTGAGTTAGGAATCTCCTTACCATATAGGGCCCTTGTATATGGTTTTTGGAATGATGTGATGGTAATTTATTGTATTCATTAAGACTCATGATTTGTGTTTGTTTTGTTTCTTATGGTGTATGTGTGGCCTTGTGAGAATCATGTTTTTTTTACCATTTTTCATTATTATAATATGATTTTATTGTAGATGTTTCAAATCATGTTTAACTTTTCTTTAGGAATCAAGATGAATGGTTTTCTCGAAATTGGATAAATTCCCCCCTTAGAAGGAAAGTGTGGGTGTTGTGATAAAGTCTAGGGACTTGATATTACTTAGTGGTATTTTCTGGTAACATGCACATGTTAAGCCAACATGAGAGTATAACCATGTAGGGGAGAAGTGTATCCAATGTTTTGGAATGACAACATGGTAGAAAGACCATGAAAATGTTACTAACATTGGAATCCTTTCCAATATAGTTCTAAGGAAGGTAGGGTTGGGCTTCATGGCATCTTGGTTAGAACATGATGACCTGAAACTTGTGTGGTTGATTATTTACTTATAGATTACTTCAGTGTTGTGAAAACACCATATATATATATATGAACTTATGTTAAGGATTCATTTTTGATTTACTATTGGGTTTATACTCACACCATACATGTCCATCTTGGTCCACATGTTTACTTCATGATTAGGGATCTAGGGAAGGGAAAGGTTCCAATGACAGGGAGCTGAGGAGATGGTGTATGGTGATGGAGTCAATATTAGGATAGACTTTGTATAGATATTATGGTGTATTCATTTATTTTCATGTGCATTTCTTACACGCTAGTTGAACTACCACATTGGGGGTCCTTAGTTTATTTATTTTATGACTTTGTGATACTTTTCATTCCATATGATATAGAATTACTTGTTTTTTATTTCCATTGTTTTATTTTGGGGTGTTTATTTACACTCTACTATGATTATGGTGTATAGATATTTATAATGAGGTTATATCCTCCCCACTCCATTGTTTGGACCCTCATTACTAGTAGGAAACCTCTTACATAAGGGGAGGTGTGCATGAGTTCATGTGGAACTCCGTCCCGAACCAGGTGATTAGGTTTAGGTGTTACATAAATTAAAGTTTAATTTTTCTCACTATATAGATATAGACCAGTCTAGTTATGTTAATAATAGAATATCCACATCTAGTATAGCTTCTTTCTAGGAAAAAGATGTGTGAGTTGGCATATAAAGAATAAAAATCTAGTAACTCTCAATATTACATAAGTTGGGAATTTCATTTCTACTCAAGCTATAATATAATTAATATGGATGAAGACACATTAGAAGAATTTGTTGGGACCAAGTTGGATGGAGAAAGAAGTTTGAAGAGTTAGTGTTTGAAGAGTGTTGTATTTTGTTGTCAAAGAAGATAAATTAATTCACTTTGTAAAGGACTTAAAACCAGATGATGATTTGCTGATATGTATTTTACAAATATCATAAGTCAGGAGAACTTGTGATGCAACCCTTATGATGGAAAGGGGGAGAAATGATGATGCCAGTCATATACAGTTTTGATTGGAAGGAGTGATGCTGCTGGAAGATAGTGAAGTTTCAATACTTCCCATTGTAATTATGACAATACTAGATATGGTCTATCAAAGTATATATATCACGATAGTGGAATTCGTGATAAAAGATAAATAATGGTTATGGGAAGCAGTGAAGAGAGAAATTAAAAGGCAATGGACAATCTGGAGGCGGCACAAAAGCACAGTTTAAGGTGGCATCGTTTTCCAGCATTTGCCAAATTTTAGGGCCTGAAAATCAGGAGATAAAGATGTGTTTTTGGAAATGAATGTTTCATGCAAGATTGAATATGGTTTGGATTTTTTTGCACAAGGCATGATTCAAGGTCAGAACATCGAAAAATGACAAAGGCAAGCAGTGCGTGAAAAAATGGGCCGAGTGCGCGAAAAAATAAAGGTCGTGCGAAATGTTTGCAGGATGCGTGAAATATGAGCAGGATGCACGAAATATTAGTGGGATGTGCAAAATATCTATGGGATGCACAAAAAAGATAGTTGTGCATGAAATATCAATGTGCTGCATGAAAAATGAAGGTTGCGTGAAATATTGGTGTGGTGTGAGAAATAGAGGAATGAAGTTTTTTTCACAAAAGGTGTTTCGAGATCAGAAGTTTGAAAATTGGAAAAGGCATGAGGTGCATGAAATATTGGAGCATTACGTGAAATATGAAGTTTCTTGAAAGAGTTTTTACACGCACAAAGAGGGTTTTATGCGCAGATTAGTGTTTTTCGCGTGGGGTCAAAAATGACTATAAATATGTGGTGAACCCCTCTCATTTGTTAATGCTCGAAACTTAGAAGAAATCCCGAGCTTTGGTGCGCATAAAATTATACGCTAAGTGAGTTGCGTGAAAAGAAAAGGAGTTTGTACGAAAAGAGGACAGCTGCGTGAAAAGAGAAAAAGTTGCATGAAAAGAGAGAAGTTGCACGAAAAGAGAAAAAGTTGCGCGAAAAGGGGAAGTTGCGTGAAAAAGTTTTTCATGCCAAAAAGGAATTTTTATGCATAAGGCATTTGAATTGTGTGTAAGATATCCTAAAGGCTGTGGGAAAATTTTGGGGTCTTTGAACATATTCAGTTGTGCGTATGGGAGTTCTTACCAGCTTCTGGGTAGGAAAGTGAAGATTTGTACTTCAGATAATACAACTGTTCAATTGTGAAGAAGCACTGAAATACTATAATTCCCTATTTGTGATAAGAGGGTGCACACGCGCTTGCAGATTGTTTTCCAAGTGCTACATGAGTGTAAGGGTATATCCTACTCGTTGTATTCCATATCAAAGGATTGTTTTCTAGTGGATTGTGTGGTACTGGATTATTTTCGTATCATACCAAGGACGTAGCTACTCTTGTTGAGTAATGAACCTTGTAAATCTTGTGTTCCTGTGGTTGTGTGTGTTCAGCAGAGAAGAAAATCTTTAACATGAGGTGAAGGTTGTTTCAATTCGAAGGAAACATAAAGAGAAAAAGATATCACTAATTCACCCCCTTCCCCTCTCAGTGATACTTGGATCCTGACTGGGAACTTCATAATTATTGGTTGATGTGAAGCTACCACTTCTCTTAGAATGTGATAATCAAAGTGTTATCAATATTACAAATAATATGATGCAGCATTCAAGATCAAAGAACATTGTATTAAATATCAATTCATTAGGGTGTTTCTTGAAAGAAATGAACTAAAACTATATTTTGTTCCTATAGAGGAACTTGTGGCTGATATTTTCAATAAACTAATGATAAAGGATAAATTTGGGAAATTGATGTTGATAATGGGTGTTCAACCTCACCCTCTCCAAGGCTATGGTATGTGAAATATGTCCCCTCTTTCATCTTGTCTTTGGATATTGTTTTCAAGGGGGGAGTATAATAATACCATTCTATCTATTGGTATGTGCTTTACCTATCAAGGGATAGCATATATTTATATGGATTTTTTAAAGAGGGTGAGTTTTTATATCAGCATGTGTGAATTTTTTTAATATTTTGTTGAAGTGGTTGCAGGAAGTGTTTCTGATAAGTTAGAGTCGGTTTTGGTTGTGAAGATGTTATGTTTGTTAATTACTACTTTATGGAAAACATAGTTTTATTATTCAATTATTCTTATTTCCAACACAAATATTCCTTATATAACTTATAATTTTTGGATAGTGATCAATTCCTTGAGTTTCAAATCTTTGGTGATTTATATTCCTTGATTGAAAATAAAATCCAAAGGGGGATATTGTTGAGACCAAGAGGTTTCAAACTATTGTTTAATTGATGAAGAAGGTGGTTAACTGAATTTGTAATTAATTATGGTGTTTTTTTGTTTATAAAACATAAATCTATAAGTAATGATAGGAGATCACTGAACTTTCATGAGATAAAGGCATTTGACCACATGAGTTGAAGAATAAACTCATGAAAAAATGATTGATTGTATGATGATATTGGATTGACCATAATTTATGTGGAGTGATTGTTCATTGTAAATTGATTGATTATATTAAAGGTAGATCAGCCACATGAAGGTTCAAGTGACCACACATTGAAATAGATCAACTGTATGAAGTTTTGAGCAGCCGTATAAAGGGGTTGAGTGACCACATGTTGGAATAAAGCAGCCGAATAAATGGGTCAAGTGACCACACATTGGAATAGATCGACTGTATAAAGGGTAGACCGACCTCATGAAGGGGTAGAGAAACTGAAAATTGGAATAGATTGACTGCACATTATAATGAGCTACCACAAAAAGAAAATTGAATGACTGAGGATATGAAAGAAAGGTATAAGTCTTGCATAGAAGGAGGACAGTATGGATCTTACATGAAGTTATAAATTAGTATAGATATTTCATGAGTAAATAAAGAATGTATTTTAGTTTCATGGTAGATGGATCTATTGTTAACAAATTATAGAGAAGAAAAGTAAGGTGATCGAATAAAGTTCAAATATCATGATAAAGACTATTATGGTTCTTGCAATGGGGTATCTTGGACAAAGATAGAAGGTGGAAAAAATAATAGTGATCCAATTAAAATATTAAAGTGTTTTGAAGAAAATATGAAGATAAATATGTGTTTTTCATATCAATTTACACAATAAGAAGAAGATATACTGGCTAATTTGGCTATGAAGTTCATCTTCAAAAAGAGATATTCAATGTTGTTTGAAGAAAAATTGGAAGAAGGTATCACATAATGATTTTTTTCGCATATGAAGGTTTACACATCATATTTAATGCATTCACATACACATGATAATTTCATGTGGTGGATTATAAAATTATTGTAGAAATGTGGCATGGTTTCAATGGTATTTATAAGAATGTCAATATTGAAGTTGTAATGATCATGTCACTATAAAATGCATGTATTGATGCATACATGAGGATTTAATGTAGAATAAAAATATGATTAAATAAGGATGAATAGAATATGATATTTATATATATTTATATAGTTACAAATATTTATGGAAGAAATTTCTTATATAATTTATTGTGAAGACCAAATTTAAGAATTTTCGTAATTTGAATTTGCAAGTATTTATATAGTGTCATAATTATTTAAATAAAGAAGAAAGAGAAAAGGTAATTTTCACTGCATGGTGTATAATTTATAGTTTTTTTATATCAGTGTAGAGTGAAAAGTTAGAATAATATAGAGAATATATAAATAGGTGAGGTTCTTACTTGCTTCTATGTAATAAATTGAAGAAGAAGAAGATCTAACTTTTAGAAGGTCGAGTGTGAAGAATTCAAGTAGTACATTAATGATGTGTTGAATCCTGTTGGTAAAGGTTCATTCCATTATTTGAAAATTTGATTTATTATATTATCTGTGTGAGGAGAACATGAACTATCAAGTGACTATAGTGAAATCCAAGTGATGGATATAACCTGGTTCTTGTAAACCAAAACAATTGCTTTCTATTGTGTTGTGTGATCTCATATTGTTTCCAAATCATGAAAAATACTAGATACTCTTATTAAGTATTTAACCTTTTAAATTTATATGTTCTTTTCGGTGTGGTTGTGTCCAGTTCTTCAGCAGAGTCTTTTCTCCTCAAATGGAAGTGAAGGTTGTTTTAAAGAAGAAAATAAAAAAAATAAAAACATTGATCCCCCCCAGCGGTCACATGAACCTCAACTGGTCCTTTCACAATTTATGAGTCAAAAATATTATAAATCATTGTCAAATAAGTCAACCAAACTTCATTTTTTACTTTTTATATTTTATTGTAACAATCCTATTATTTATTTATTCCCTCACATAACTATCTTTCACACATTAATGTCTTGAATTTCAATTATAATTCTTATTATAGTCTTGATATAGATTCATTTAATTATCACAAAAATAGATTATTTTAGGTATATCAATTAATGAATCTATAATTCATTTTTCTTCTTTTATTATAGTATCCAAAACAAAAAACTTTACTTCCATTGATGAGTGTGTCGTTAATGTCTATTTCTTGGAACCCTGGATACAACCCCAATAGCTAATGTAAATAACCCACCACCTTTTGATTTATTGGTATCTAAGTTTTAATTATAACATCCCATGTTTTTGAATTTAAAATTTTTCACTAATATTTGTACTTAAATAGAGAAAATGTGATTGAGTGAAAATCTATCAAATACTTTTGGATTTTTTTAAATTGATAAACAAAATTTCATTGTTTTCAAGTATTCATTGGGTGATTACAAATAATAATGGTGATATTATTAATTATCTTGAAAAAAATGAAAATATAAATGTGTGGTTACTAATATTATTATCATTGTTTAAATTTAATAAAGTGGTTGTTTTTTTAATTGGAATAATATTTGTGATATTAAATATCTTAAAACATTATATGGAGAATAATAATGATGATAATTGATTAAAAATTAAAATAAAATAAAAATAAACAATGATAATGTTATAGGGGCATGGCTCATATAGTAAAAGGTGGGGATGGGTGTATTTCAAGTCAAAACATAGAAAATAATGAAAAAAGAGTAAATCATTTAATAAAAAAAACAAAAAAAATAGGGAGGGATGTGTAAGAAGTGATAAAGTGGGCATAGGGGGGATTATTTTTCCTCTTTCCTCTCTCTCATGTCTCTTTATCCCTCAAAATTCTCTTTTATCTCTCTCTAAATTTATCTTATCTACTCTCTTCAATATATTCTTCAATATTAATTGGAATGACATGTCATCGATGGAATTATATTTGTCTTTATGAGATGAAGGTAAACCCTGAGTTTGTTTTCATAGGCATCGAGGAATTTTTTATAGATTTAATTAAATTCAATTTTGGGTTCTAGTTGTTGAAGATTAATTTTTTTATGATTAGAGTTTTATTTTCATCACCTCATAGTGGTAGAACAAAAACTTTACTTGCGATTATAGTGAATTAAGGTGGGAATTTACATGCTTTTCCTTTTCTTTTCATATCATCAATTGCTTTAGTCTTTTCAAATTTAATTTCATTATGAATTATATTGTTTACTAAATTTATGAATTGATTATGAGAGTCCCATGAATTTTAAATTTGATTCAAAAGGTTTTTCATCAATTTCAATTGTTATACCTTTATATTAAATGAATAAGTATTCTTGGTGTTTGAGAAAATTATTAAGATATTTTTTACAAAGAATGTTGGTATTTATATGATACTTTGGATTTATAAATTTTCATGTGTGAATTGGTTTATTAGTTTGAAAAGTTTGTGGGTTACAATTTCATTGTTCAACAGGTATTAATGAGTTCACTTGGTTTATTCATATTAAAATCATATGTGATTCATTTTTATAAATTTCCATACATTTTTTCATAATTTTAATGCATGTGATTATATAAAGTAAAGAAAAGTTTTAAAAAAACATGGTTTCTTATAAATAATAAGGGTTTTTGAAGGTATCGGGGTCACACCAAAATCCAGTGGGCCAAGAATTTCAAATTTTTTACTATCAGGATGAAGTGACTTGTCGTCTCCAATGATCCCAGCCTCGATATGATTTGATTATCTCGCGTAAATTAAACAGAGTACACAAACATAAACAAAAAAACATACCTTTTTCAGATCTAAATTTGTGGTCGATATCTACTTTTCACCAGTGATCATTTCATGAAGGATCCAAATCTGAATCCATCTAGATCATCCACATGGTCTTCAAAAATCCAAGGGGATGTCGATCGTCGAATTCTGAGTGCTAGTGAAAAGTCTGACGATGCCTTTGACATCCCGATGATCACCGCATCGACGTACCTTCGATGCATGGAGATGAACTTAATCCAAACACCTAGATCGAGAGTCTCTCTCTCTAGAAAGTGGGATAGGATAGAGAGGATATATAAATATCATAGTGAATAGTCCATGGTGAGAGCCTCTCTCCTCCTATTTATAGTGGATGTTCAAAATACCTGGTAGGGTTCCCCAACCCCTGTTTATTTAACGTCCACTAAATAAATAATTATGACGAACTAAACTACATAAATATTATTTATTATTTTATCACATTACTATGATATATAATAAAATATATTACATGATAAACTTGATTCATTAACTCGACTCGTAATTCCTGCTAATATTAAATAAACCTGGAATATTAAATAACATTCATTCATTTAATATTATTCCTTATATTCACTTAACTTTTAAATACATTTAATAAATAAATTAAACCCAATTATTCTTTACTTGAATAATAAGAATTTATTTTTTCTTTGGTGATCAATAATTTGGAAAACACTCGGACACCGTGGTGGGTCCCACCATGTCCAATATACCTATTCAACTAAATATGGTAGATTATTGAATATTCTATTGTGTGTGACCCTCTAGTCCCTTATCTCGATATTAGTGAATAAAATACAAAAACCAAGAGTAGATTCTAGCAACACATAAAGGCCCCTAAGGAGATAAGGATGGTCATAGCAATGACTACCAACCTACAGACACACACTGTGTACAATAATCTATTTTTCTTTAGATATATCATAAATATGGATGTACACTTGTGTCATCACCCTTTTCTGTGTTTATAATATTTTGATCTAATCGAATGGATTTACCTTTTGACTACCTTGGATAAGGATTTATAAAGGTAATATCATCCCAATCAGCAAGTTCCAAGATATATTACTTCCTCAACTTGGAAGCAAAAAATCCTTTCTTGACCATTCAACCAATATCATACCACCAATGATGCTCCCAACACAAGATATCTTGCCATGATTTTATTATCATGGTTAATTCCTTACATAAAAGTACGCAATCAAATGGAATACACTGGTAATTATCTCAAATTAAAAGACCAATACACATGTATGTAGATAGGAACAACCAATGATATCCAAAACATGTGGTGTTACTATTGGCAGGTTTGTCCTCATGGTCTCACTACTAGAGATCACCAAGTGAAAACTTCATGAGAAGAAGTCTCAATGCTTATAATCCCCCAGTACCTAATACTAAAACATCAACTATGTCTAATTGATATGATGTATCTAGACTATAGGACCTTAGTTTAAGATTAATGTCATAGTATCTCAAGGTTATCATTTTATCTTGGGATCTGCTATAACCTTTTGATATGATAATTAATCTATTAAAATTACCATTAAATAGTGGATGCAGAAATATCTGCACTATAATGGTAAGAATACATTATGTATATCTAACTGTATACACAATATGGTAATCAGAAGTA
This sequence comes from Viscum album, assembly GCA_963277665.1. NCBI lineage: Eukaryota > Viridiplantae > Streptophyta > Magnoliopsida > Santalales > Viscaceae > Viscum > Viscum album. The sequence continues at coordinate 1,388,218,891 of OY728123.1, forward strand.
CTATTCAAGTTGGGTCTAGGGAACCCACTATTACAACACTCCCACTTGCACTAGATCTAACTTTATAACCATACATGTTAGCTCTCATATGATTAAGATCATGTTTCTGTTAAGTCACGTCTTTAGTTGCAGGGTCTTCCACGTTTTCGTTGCATGGATGCTCTGCTATATGTGACCTCATCTCTATGAGTAAAACTTCTCAAGAGATGGTATCTTGAGTATATCCATTTTTTCCACTGTTAAAACTTGACATCTTAGCTATTAAGAATATTATAATTTACATTATGATAATACTTTACTTAATAAGTGTGATTCTAATAACTAGAAAAAAGCATTGAATTTAATAACCATTTCTTAGCTGCCTCAGATGCTTCAACATACTAAGTATTTATTGGTATGGATACCACTATCTTTTATGATCTTGTCTCACTCAACACTTTAGACTAACTGTGATACTCGATCAAATTTATCCAAAGGAAGACTAGTTTGTGTCCTAATAAAACTAGTATCATTTCTTCTTCATTTACTAGGTACATATATTTTATACTTTCTAAAGTACAATAAGATAATTCTGACTGCACCACTTGAATTACTCCTGGATATAACTTATATGTTCCTACCATAACGTTTATGTTGAAAATATAACATTTTGTACATATCATGGCATATGTGATTGAGCCATCATTGAAGTGTATGGAACTCAACTCACCACTTTATCTCCTCATATGAATTTGTATGTCTACTTGGAGTGATTTATGCCATGTGACACTAGAAACAATTATTCTCTTGAATTTTTACAACTCGTATTTTTCAATACCATGTCACTATATGTACAATTGACTAGTTCAAATCAACCATTAGATCTACCTCAGTAGATCACATTACCTAGAACTTAGGTTTCTACTTTAAGTTAAACTCTAGAGAATTACTTTTATTATGATCTTAACTAATTGTAATACCAATATCTATTTTCCATATTTTTTCGAACATATTTCTCTTGGAAAACTATGGCGCTCCCACTAAACCTTGGTAGACACATGGGAAATATTCATTCCAAATGAATATTCTATGATCAAGATTCTTACTTTAATCCTAAACTGGATTTAAGAAACTTTCGCCCTTATTAGTATTTCATGATGTCAACATCCCTTTCTGGTTGCGTCATATAGACACCTTCCATGAAATTTCATCTTGAAATAAAACTTCCAATTAAATGATCATAGAAAGTAGTTATGACAAGTATAATTCTAATGGATTTATCCATGCGTCAAATCACTTGAAAACCCACTGTATAATTCAATTTATAATCCCATTTACACTTTGATACATGGAATCCACTATTGAATTTTAATTGACCTTTTCAATCTTAGATAATTTCTATATACTGCTTTCTTGTAGGAATTATTATTCTTATTGAATAATGTATCACTGGCCACAATGAATATAAAAACCATCACTATGGTTTTAACCTTCTTATGAAGTATGTGTCTCTGGAACATACTTATTCCACATACACTTGTGGAACTTATTCCTATTCCAAATAATTGTGCATCAACACCATTGAATAAATACAAGTCAATATTTCTCCCACTATCTCTAGTAGATGTAATATCCTAAGAAACCATTAGGATAATTACTTAGAATCATAATGTGTTTATCTTGATGCAAGTTTTTTTATATCCTTAACAAACTATTTTCTTCCAAACACATGTTCTTATGACATTATGGATTTCCATCATAATATGACTCATACGAAATCCATTTTTCATTATATTTGGCATATGGTTATGGGATATCTTTGTTATTTTCAAATCATGTATTGAAATATAATGGAAGTTTCTACAAGTTGAAACATTGATGCTACTTACATCATAACCCCAATGTATAAAATGTGCATTTAGGAATTGCTTCATGATACATTTCATTGATAAATGTTAACATGTAAGACTTATAATTTATCCTCCCTATTAACATCAATTTGGTAATGTAAATAAGTTAATGTGCATTTAGGTATTACTCCATGCTGCATTTTATTGATCGATAATACTTGGTCAAGATATTCTTCGGCATGTCTTCCCAAAGAAACTCATATATTCTAACAATGCATATATCATAATTCACCTTCCCATTACTTAATTGCTTAAAGGATTCTTATGAAGTATATTTACCACTATATTACCCTCGGAATAGTTTATGCTCACTTTTTGAACTAATTCCAAAAGCCTTGTGGATTACCTTTATTTCTAAAGGTTCCTTTGTCTAAACTAAATACGTCGATAATATAAAAGGTGTTTAGCTCTACTGAGTCTAAATACCAAACATGGTATATCCTTGATATACCCTTTTAGTTTTACTTGACAAATAATTGTCTTTCCACAACTGGGTAAAAGTCTTACATTTTTATATTCATCAAATATTGCCTATGATTCAAGTATTACTAAACTATTTATTGAGTATGAAACACCAAAAACAAAAATCATTATAGAACCTAGAATAAATTCTCTTTGTGTCCAAAGGACATGTGAGATAAATGTTTTGGTATACATAATAATAGTTTTACTTAAATCATCAACTTGGAAATTAGAAGTTATGTGTTTCTCACTGCTGACTTAGGAATCACCCTTTCTCAAACACTTGGAGAATACACCTTAATTCTTGTAATGTTTCTATTACTTACCTGGTTATTTTATTTTAATACACATATGTGAATGACATATTATATTTTAATACCCAAGTATTATGTCAGAAACATTACATTTGATGAATATTCACTGAAGAAGAAGTGGTAACTTGCTTCCTTAATTCAATTCATTGAGATTAACTTCCACATATTTTATTTCAAGTTATGTGATGCAAATAAGCTCCTATTTATTAAATAACCTCAATTATTTGAAGGAAATTTTGAATGTGCCTTTGGTTTTGGACTTTACATTGGACTTTTCGATTTGAATTTCAAATTTTTCACCATAAAAATTAAAGGTTGTATATTATTTAAGTTCTTATTTACTTAGAAAACCTTACTGAAAAGGTAATGATGTGTTTACTCCATCCTGTTTTTTTTAACCTTAAACAAAACTGAATTTATGGGTGTAAGAGTGGGATCCCATGAAATATTGTGATTCTTATTTCATACTTACACAAAGACAATGTAATTTATCACCCATTCATATCTTTCTTCTCTTTCTCCTCATTAACTTCTTGGATATGAGACTACATGTAATATCATTCACATCCTAATGTTGTAACCACAACAAATATTAGATGTTGGTTATAACATTATGAAATAAACATTATATACTTCCTAAATGAGTCTCTTATAAGAAATTTTACACATTTTCTTCCTGAGGTGTCTTAACAGGTAAGGATATTAGCCCCTTTAATTTCTAATATAGTAGTAATGTGTGCAAGTGCATGTACTACACTTGGAAACTAATGAAAGTTTGGACATTTATTTTGTCCAATTATTATTTTAGTTTATCTTGTGGTATTACATTCTATTTTCTAAAAAAATATAGTAGATTAGTACTTTTATAGTGATTATCGATTTAGACATTATTGATTATTTTAATCATTAAATGTATCCTTCTATTTTAACAAATTCTAGGAACCCTCTATACTAGAAACAAAATACTCTATCACTTGAGTATTCTAGCGGTAAGGATATCTGAACCATCATAGTCTACAAGCTTAAGATACACCACTAATTGGAGGGTTCAAAGTAGATTTTTGACTATCCAATCACATTAACTCACAGTTTGATGATCTTTTGGGTGAAGTCTCAGCTTCTCGAAATTATAACCTTGATTCCCTCAACACTTGCCTCTAAAATGATAGCAAGTTATCTTTGGATAATCCTTACTACCACTTTAGTTAATTCAACCCACCACTCTAATAATAACTCCCGGATAGTAAGAGGCGCCCTTAGATTTGGAATGACGAGCACCCCAAACACTCGGTTTTGTTCAAATTTGAATGATGGAAGGCGGTTATGACTTAATATTACTTTGAGGGGTTTTTTTATTTTTCTCTCGACAAATGTAATTCATTTATATTAATCTTGTTCAACTAAGTTGTCATGCTTACAACCAAACATTACCATAAAAACATCCATCACTTCTTTATGATTTTTATTATTTATCATTTAATGTATTTTCTTGCTATTATAAAATGCATAAAATAATAAATAAATGCATAAAGGAAATATACTACCTAACTGTTCTTGAGCATCTAATATTAGTTTATCCATTTAAATTCAATGAACCAACAATGACCTAGGGGCATCATACCAGATTTGTCGCTTGACCCGTGATGCAGCATACCCCCATCCAGTATATATGCTTCTCGTTTATAGTATCACCTCGTCTTGGTGGGACCCACATCACTTCTAGAGTATCGCCTTATTTTGGTAAGTTCCACGTCATGTCTAGAGTACTACCTTGCCTTGGTGGGGGTCCACATTATGTTTGGAGTACCACCTCATCTTGGTGGGGTCTACGTCGCGTCTAGAGTACTACCTCATCTTGGAGGGGTCCACATCATACATCGTCTTCGTCCAAAGTATAATTATACTCGCATTTAGGCGAGGGGGCGGGGTGAAATTTACATCAGATAAGTTGGACATGCAGGACCTTATAAAAATTGACTGAAAAGACGATGCACAGACCATCTAAATTAATTAATTGATTAATTATAAACATCACATGCATTTAAATAATTAATTAAATAAAAAACAACCAGTCATATATACACAGGCCAGGACAATGCTCAAGACCAATCGGCGAGTAAATATTAAAGTGTGATAAAATTAAATTACATTAATTTAAGTACAAGGGTTATTTAATTAAATTAAATGAATTAATTCCATTCAAATAATTTAATTATATTTGGTCCACTGTTAATTTAATTTTAATTATAAAAATTAAATTAAATAATTAATTTAATTTAAGACCAAAATTACATTAATTTTATCCCGAGTATTAAAATTATTAATTTTAAATCCAAAATTAATATTTTAATTATTTTAATTTAATTATAAAATTAAATTAACTAAATATATTAACTTTGAACAAATCGGACCCCAAAACACCACGCAAGCCCAATGCGGGTCGAGAAAAGCATGTTCTTGGTTTTTATGGGTCAGGTAGGTCCGTATGAACCCGTTATAGGTTGGGAAGGCCCACGTGAGCCACTATCATAACAATTCAGGTCTGGAAGAACCTGTGGCATGGTTCTTGGGATAAGGAGTCACCAGATCTGGTCGCAAGGTGGATATGCGAGGCGGTAGGGAGTGACCTGACCATCAGGGGGAGCTCCCAGCACCCAATTAGGCTGGTAGATGGCGAAATAGGAGGTGATGAGAGCCGGCTCAGCCGCAAGTCGCAGTAGAGGGAAGGAATCCAGGAGACCCTATGACGGTCACTTCCAACCAGTAGGTTGACAATGGAGCTGTGGGTGTCATGGATCTAGCCCTAAGAAGTAAGTGATGCCGATCAAGCATGATGGGAGGAGGTCGGATCCGTCGAGGAGAAGCAGCACGAGGAGGCTAGAGGCTCCCAGTGGAGTAGCTGGAGTTGTTGCTAGCTGGTGGTGTTTGGTGGTCCTCGGTCAATGAGGACAGGGAGGAGGGCCGCCTTGGGTTGATGGAGGAGGGAGGCTCTAGTGGTTCGGCATGGCAGAGGAGTGCACTCTGGTGGGCTGGGACGGCCAATGCCTGCTCGCTGTGGAAGGAGGACGGGCCGGTAGGGAAATCCAGTGGAGGGGGATTTTCCACAGGGGGGTTTCTCCAAAAGATTAGGGGACACTCCCTTTTTTATAAATACTTTCTTTTTTTCTTCAGCTTTTCTTGACTTGGGTGACACCCCCCTTTATGATATTCCACATTTAGTTTTTGGTCTGGAATTTATCCATGATTGGCCAACAAACAATTTTCCCATAGACTTTCCTTTAATAAAATAATTCTAATATTATAATAATTAAACAATTATAATTATTATAATATTATTATAATTATTTATTATAAAATAATTATAATTGTAAACAATTGACAGACCGGGGAAAAAGGATTCATCACAAACCATGGGTTCAATTAAAAAACAAAAAATTATTTTAAAATTTTAATACTTGATAACGATCCGTAAAATCCATGGTCAGTCTGAATCAAAACTTTGAATTTCTATAACTTTTTTTTTTCAAGATCGGATTGATGCACTATCAAATCCATTGGGACATATTTCAAACCCTCTACTTAAATTTAAAGTAAATTTAATTTTCTTGGCTCTGAATAAGTATGTGCTCCCTTTGATACCAATTGAAGGTATCAGAGTCACAGTGGAAGTCAGTGGGCTAGTTATTTTAAAAAAATTATCATTAGGATGATGAGACCTATTGTTTCCAATGATCCAAGCCCCAGTATAGTTCGTGGATATCGTATAAATTAAACAGATCACAAAAACATAAACCAAAAACATGCCTTTTTAGATCTGAAACTGCGATCAAAATCTGTTTGTCATCAATGATCATTGCACAAAGGATCTAAATCTGAATCCCTCTAGATCATCCACACGCGCTTCAAAAATCCATGGGAATGTTGATCATTGAATTCTGGGTGCTAGCATAGAGATCTGAAGATGCCTCTGACATCCCGATGATCACTACATCAACATACCTTCGATGCGGGAGATGAGCTTTATCTGAATGCATGGATTGAGAGTCTCTATCTCTCTAGAAAGTGGGAGAAGAGAGAGTGGATCTAGTAATCTAATAATGAATATTTTATGGAGAGATCCTCTCTCCTCCTATTTATATTGGATGTTCAAAATACCTAGTAGGGTTCCCTGGACCCCATTTATTTAACGTACACTAAATAAATAATTATGATAAACTAAACTATGTCAATATTATTTATTATTTTATCGTATTCTTGTAATATATAATAAAATATATTATGTGATAAACCTAATTCATTAACTCGACTCGTAATTCCCACTAATATTAAATGAACTTAGAATATTAAATAATATTCGTTCGTTTAATATTATTCATCATATTTACTTAACTTACAAATATATTTAATAAATAAATTCAACATAATTATTATTTACTTGAATAATAAGAATTTATTTCTTCTTTGGTGATTGATAATTTGGAAAACACTCAGACCCCATGGTGGGGCCCACCATGTCCAGTATACCTATTCAACTGAATAGGGGGGAATCTTGAATATGATATTGTGTGTGGACCTCTAGGACCTTATCTCAATAGTAGTGAATAAAATCCATAGACCAAGAGTGAAGTCTAGAAACCCATCAAGACCCCTAAAGAGATAAGGATAATCATAGCAACGAATACCAACCTACAAACACGTATTGTGTACTATAATCTATTTGTCTTTAGATATCTCATAAAGTAAGACGCACACTTGTGTCATCGCTCTTTTCTTACTTTATAATTTATTAATCTAAACAAATGGATTTACCTTTCGACTACCTTGAGAAAGTATTTATAAAGGTACTACCATCCTGGTCAACAAGGCTTGAGATATATTACTTCCTCAACCCGAAAGTGAAAAATCCTTTCTTGACCATTCAACCAATGTCATACCCCCAATGATGCACCCAACACAAGCTACCTCACCACGATTTTATTATCATGGTTTTTTACTTGCATCAAAGTACGTGATTAAATAAAATACACTGGTAATGATCTCAAGTCAGAAGACCAATACACATGTCCGTATATAGGAACAACTAATGACACCCAAAACATGTGGTGTTCCTATTGGTGGGTATGTCCTCATGATCTCACTATTGGAGATCACCAAGTGTGAACATCATGAGAAGAAGTCCCAATGCTTATGAGACCCCAGCACCTGATAGTAAAACATAATGTTTGTCCAGTTAGTATGATGTATCTAGAACATAGGACCTTAGTTTAAGATTAATTCCATAGTATCTTGAGGTTCTCATTATATCCCGGTACCTACTATAACTCTTTGATACTACAATTAATCTATGGACATTACCATTAAATAGTGGACGCAGAAATATCTACACTATAATGGTAAGAATACATCATCTATATCTAACTGTATACACTATATGGTAATCAAAAGTACTATTCAAGTTGGGTCTAGGGCACCCACTATTGCAATAGTTTTAAAATGGATTTGTGATTTCAAAATGGTTTTCCAAAAATGGATTCCTGATAAAGATTTCAAAATATAACATAAAGTCTCATTTGGAACCTCATAAAGTAATTTATAGGTGGTATTAACCTAGAAATGGTTTTCAAAGGGGTTTTTGAAAATTTATTATGGATTTTTAAAACTCAAGGCTCATTTTTTACCTTTTGAATAGTTTTAATAAATGTTTTAAACCATCATGGAATCCTTGTGTTATTATGGAGTTTTCAAACTTGAGAATTTATGTGATGTTGATGTTAATATATTTTATAATGATGGGATTCACATTAGGGGTTCTATGGGGGTGGGATGAGGAGATGTGATTGTGATGTGTTGACTCATGATTGATATGTGTTTATTATGTGATGAATTATTCTCAGCCTATTATTGTTATCTTTATTGGGATCCTAATAATTTTTTTGAAATATTAATAGATGATTACTATGATATTTATGTCCATTCATCTACTAGAATCCCCTAGTTGTGTGTAACAATCCCTATTATAGGAGTTCCATCAATGAGGTGAGGTTAGAGAAAGTTGGGAGGTTATTTTCTAGGAATTCATCGATAATCTGAAAAAAAATCACCCAAGCACGTCTAGAATATTTTAATGGGATGTTTAGGAATTTATCATGAATATTTATAATTTTTTATTATTATTTAATGCACTTCAATTTTCAGTTTCATTTTTATCTTATTACCATTGTTGTATCATGACTTGTTCTTTTGGTGTCACTTTTATGGGATGTTTCTACTATGAATTATTCTTGTTCCATTTTTTATTGATTTCCTTTGTTTCATCACTGTTTAAATACCTAGTTTTTTCTATTGTTTAGATTTTTTATTGTGTTACTCTTGTCTTCTTTATTTAGTTGAAATTGTATGTAGTTGTTTTGGGTTCCCTCTTTAGTTTTTAGAGTGGGTTTAAAAAGGGAAATATCTAAAGGAATGTTTTTTAAACAAGTTGTTTCAAATAAAGTTTTAATTATTCACTAAAATTCATTTTAGGTTTTGGAAAGGAATTTGGGAAATATCTAGAGATTTGATTTTACTAAAATGAATAAAAACTCTAATTTTAAATAATGTATTTAAAACTTTCATTTATGTGATGTTTTGATAAAGGAAATGCATACACTCTTTGGCGGTATCCCACTGAGCTAATTATGCTCAAACCCTACCTATAAAACCTGGTTTTAGTAGACCCAATATCTTTTATAGGTTTAGGTTCAGTTTTGGGGTGCTCATGGAGTGGTCGTATTGGGATGTTTGTATGGTGACTTTGGTATCACGTAGAAATCATGTTGGGTTTTTTGGGTTTTTATTTTATATCATAAATGAATCATCCATTTCAACATTTCCATTATATATCAGTCCCTATTTTGATCTTGTATATTTTTTGTATAGTTTATTTGGATTTTTATTCATGGTTATACCCTCTTTGATTTATCCTTATTTTGAAACTATTTATAAGGTTTTTCATGGAATTATAATGTATAGATACTCCATGTTGGAATTTTTATAATTTTTATTGCTTGTTTATTTATATTTATTTGGGTGAAAACATATTGATTATGTGTGTTTTGATTCCCTAGAACTAGTTTCTAGCTCATGGGGATTGAGAATGCCCTTCTAGCCTTATCGAGGGCTAGATCAAGTGCTTAATTCAAGGCTAGCCTAGGTTAGTTCATGACAAAATGATATCAAATATAGTTTTTTATTATGCTATTGGTAAGTTGAGGGAGATAAGAGATGATATTTTTGGAACTCAAAAAATAGGTATGAAGGAGTTCCTGATCAACACTCTCAATACTGAACCCTAAGTTTCTAGGGGAATTTAGGAATGTGTAATCTCATTTTCAGGTTTTATTTATGCTTCAATGTGGGTATAATTCCATCTTTTAATGAATTTATAATAGTAACCAATAGTCTACATGGATAGGGTGCATGGGCTATAAATTGTGTACATGGGACATTTTTTTAGGAAGGGTGTGGTTTTATTGTGTTTTTTACATTTTAATATTTTCTTAATGTTTTTTTATTAATCTTATGGATTGAATTTTATTGATATTGATGATGTTTATATGATCTCAAGTTTATTGTACCCTTATTTATTTAAAATTGGAGATGAATTAAGATCGTTTCTTAGGGATTTTTTTTTTGTAATTATATTGGATCCTGTTTTTATATTATGACCACAGTGTTTTCTTTTAAGGTCAAACATTTGTAAATTACTTTTGAAAAGAAAAATAATTTTTTCCATTTTACACATATGACTTTTGGACAATTTTATGTGATTTTTATAAAAGAAATAGTATTCTTTTATATTATGTATGGGTTTTTAAATTGATGGCTTTCCTTGCATTAAATTTTGTGTTATGTAATAAAGGTTTTAATGAATAATTTCAATTATAAATATTGAAATGTGGTAAAATTTTAAATTTCAACTAGTAAGATGGTGGTGTTTTAAAAGTTTAACAATTTTAAAGTGGTGTATAAAATTTTTTCTAATCTGAAAAATAATTTTTAAGTATATTTTTGGTTTTATAAATTATTTTTGATTTACAATCATTATTATTATTTACAGCCAATGGTCCTTTGTATAGGAATTGTAAATTCTAGGTTGGTGGTCGGAATTCATAAAATGGAGTAGGACTTACATCAATTTAATCATCACCAAATAAGTTGCATAGCACAAACTAAATGATTTATTTCAATGGAAAAAATAATTGTAAAGGGGTTACCATCTCATTTTATAGACTATTTTCATTCAAATCTTGGTGATCTAATTTTTTTATCAGGCATGAGTTTAAGCAGGGATTTGAATTTTTTAAAAGTTATGTTTTCTAGAAAAAGGTATTTCCTATTTTGGTAATAAATGACCATGTGGATAAAAATGTTGGATTTTAATTTAACTTTCTAAAGAAAATATATCTTGAGTATTTAAATATGTATCTTGGTTTTTATTATTTGATTTTTTTTATTCGTTTTGTGTAAGGTGGATATTGAATATTGTGGTTTTAAGTGGTGTTTTATGAGTTATGCATTATTTTTTTTAAAATGAGTAAGATTTTTCATTTCAAAATATTTTATTTTCATTTTATGATTTTACAGTTCTTATTTATATTGGGAATTATTTTATATATTGAATATTATGTATGATTTCAAGGATATGTTACCTTTATAATATGTCAGTTTAATAGAATTTGGTGGTTTTAATTGATTCTTTTATAATTGGATCCTTTTTATGAGTTTTCATCGATTTGGTTATCATTGGGATGAGTTATTTGTTGATATATCAAGTTTAGTTATCACTTTGAGGATATTTGGTTTTGGATTAATGTTGTATATTTTTTATGGTAGAGAGAACCTCTCCTATTTATGAAGTTTTGATTATCGATTTTATGAGGTTTTGGTGTAGAGATTTTAGTGTGTAGAATTATTGTGGTGGGGATATTATAACTTATCATGTTTATGAAATTAAAAATTTTAACCAATAATTATATTTAAATAGAGAACATGTGATTGAGTGAAAACATATCGGATAATTTTGGATTCATTTAAATATATAAATGAAATTTCATTGTGTTTAAGTATTCATTAGGTGGTTAAAAATAATAAAGGTGATATTATTAATTGTGTTAAAAAATGAAATATAAATTCAAGGTTACTAATATTATTATCATTTTTTGAATTTAATAAATTGGTTGTTTTGTTTTTAATTGGGTTTATATTTTTTATATGAAATATCTTAAAACATTAAATGGAAAATAATGATAATGATAATTTATTTAAAAAAATAAAATAAAATAAAAACAATGAGAATGTTAGAGGGGTTTGTGGCATACGGGTAATAGGGAGGAGGGGTGTGTTGCAATTCATAATGTAGTAAATAATGAAAAAAGAGTAAATAATTTAAAGAAAAAATAAAAAAATGGAGGGTGTGTATGCATCAAGCAGGAAAGCGCATGGGGATATTCTTTTTCCTCTCACCTCTCTCTCCTACCTCTCTCTATTTCCACTTTCTTCTCTCTCAACTCTCACTAAAATCATATTATCTTCTCTCTTTAATATCTCCTTCAATATTGATCAGAATGACACGTCGTTAATAATGTTGAATCTATATTAATGAGAGGAAGGTGATACCTATGTTTATTTTCGTAGTTGTCTATGAATTTTTCAAAAAAAAAAAAAAATTTGATTTTTTTGTTTCGGTTATTGGAGATTGAGTTTCTTATGATTGAAGTTCAATTTTTATAACCTCTTAGTGGTAGAAAAATACCCCAACTTTCCATTTTAGAGGATTAAGGTAGGTGTTTCCATGACATTCCTTTTCTTCTCATACCATTGAATGCTTGAGGATTTTAAAATTTAATCTCATTAGGAACTCTCTAGTTTACTAAATTTATGAATTGATTATGAGATTTCCATGAATTTTAAATTTTATTCAAAGTGTTTTTTTATGGATTTCAATCATTATGCATTTTTATTAAAAGTATAAGTATTCTAGGTGTTTGAGAAAATTTTTAAGAGGGTTTTTGCAATTATTTAGGTATTTATATGATACTTTGGATTTATAAATGTTCTTGTGTAAATTGATTTATTATCTTGGAATATTATTGGGTTGCAATTTCATTTTTCGAGGGGTTTTAATGAGTTCACTTGGTTTATTCATATGACGTTAATATGTGATTCGTGTTTATAAATTTACATGCATTGTTTCGTGATTTTAATTCATGTGATTATATAATTTAGAGAAGTTTTTAAATGAAACATTATTTATTATGATTCAAAAGGGGTTCTAAAATGGATTTATAGTCTCAAAATTGTTTTATAGAAATGGAATCCTAATTATGTTTTCAAAATGTAACATAAAGGAATTTTTGGAACCTTGGAAAGGAATTTACAAGTGGTATTAACTTAAAAATGGTTTTCAAAATGATTTTTGAAAAGTTTGTATGAATTTTTAAAACTCAAGGATTATTTTCCCTATTAATGATTTTCATAAATTTGTTACACCCTCATAGAAGCTTCATGTTATTATAGTATGTTTGAACTTTAGAATTTATGAGATTATGATGTTGATGTATTTTATAATTAGGGGATTCGTATTAGGGGGTGTGTGAGTATGGTATGAGGAGATGTGATTGTGATGTTTTGAATCATTATTGATATGTGTCCATTCTGACAACCCTTCTTTTTTATTACACACTTAAACTTGATTTATTACATAAAATCTTCACTTGATACAACATTTAAGATAGAGAGGTATAGTATCTTTGGGGATTAGTATCATTACATAACAACTTAAAACATGAAATACAACATCTTCATTGAAAACTTCCTTTACATGACTACTATATTCCCTCGTACTTAGCATTTCATGGGATAACCTAAGGACATGCATAAGAAAAGGGTGAGCTATAAAGCCCAGTAATGGAATAATCATGGAATAACATGAGGAATACAATACATGTAAGGTAATAGGTATATTAATATAGTAAAAGATAAACATAAACATAAAGGCATGATAAAGCATGATAATCATAACATGGAAATGTGGAAACAACACTTAACATGGAATTAACATGATCCAATGCTCATTGCACATGGAGCATGAGTAAACCCTCATTGCACATGAATCACGAGTAATCCCCCATTGCACTTGAATTAGAATGAGTAAACACCCATTGCACATGACGTACCATGATACTATACTTTACCCAATACATTGGAGTGCTATAAGGGCACACCCTTCTTAAACATTTCATTTCATGCATAAGTGTGCCACATGGATCATAAAACATTGAATCATTCAACATAATCTTTTATTCCACGATAAAAGAATGTAAAATAAATACAATAAACTCTTTAAACAATAAGTAAATGTTCATAAAGGTGAATATCCTTGATAGAGAAATGGGCATGGTATTCACTACACAATGACTTTGGCTTGAAAAATCGCGGTACAATTTCGGCAGCAAAACGATGTGACATAAGAACTCATAAAAATGGTTGATGAGAGAGAAAGGGGTGTCTCATAATATTTACATGAAATGGATAGTAAGGGGTTAATATAGATACATGTCCCAACAAATGTAATATAATTTAGATTCATGATACAAAAGAATTGCTTGAATGTAAATGAGGAGAGAGAAATTACTTTCAGAATTTCAGCATAGTAACGGGTGTACATGGGAGGCATTTAATGAGAGATAAAGTGGTATACTATCATTAAAACATAAATAGGGAAGTATGGGGGAGGTGAGAAACTATACCCCAACATTTATAATTTAAATTAAAAGGTCATAACAACTTAAAGAATATTGGACAAAAATGAGAAAGAAAGAAAAACTCTTACTTGGAAGTATGCTTCCAAAGAATTGAGAGAGGCTTGAGAGAGGCTTATTGGGAGGTTGGGGAACATTGGGAGGATTATAGAGAGAGGAGGGTAGAGGTTGTACTAACTAAAAAGGCTTTGAGTGAAGAGGAAGTGGTATCTTGGGTGGGTTTATATAGGAAAGGTGAGGGAATTCTTTATTATTTAGGTTTGGGACACCTCACATTAAACTGATCAAAACCACAAACCCGCCAATGGTTTTTGCCCATGGTTTCTTCCAAAGGGGAGTGGAAAACAATATTTTATATGTCCAAAGTCCTAAATTCTTAAAATAATGGGGTTGTTTATGTGGAGGTCAGTCACACTCCAATAAAAACAATTTAAAAATACAAAATGTTTAATAAGTCTTGAAGGGTCCACTAAAGCTTTGTAAAATAAATCAAACAAAACCAAAATCAAATTATTTTAATGTTAAAACATATATTGGAAGAAATTAAAGTTTATATTATTTTATTACATCACTATTGGGTCATTATGATGTCATAAAGCACATTATATATTTAAACGGTATTTAATTTTTACCCAAAAATTTGACTATCTCAGAAAATTATGAAAAAATCACCATTGGATAATTTTGACATCCTAATTCCAGAAATAATATTCATTTTATCTAAATAATTTTCTAAATATGTTAATTTTTAATTTTAAAATAAAAACCTACATTTATCAAAAACTCATGGGTTTTGACAAAAAATGGCTTTCAAACCTTAATAAAAATTACAATTGCATTCATAAAATTATACGATCATTTATATTTAATAAAAATTAATTTAATAATAATAATAATATTTTATTAAAATATTATTTAGTTCAAAAATCCATTAATTCATCAAAATAGATTTCTTAGTTGAACATTAACTAAAAATACTATTTGTGCTTTAAAAACTATTTACAAGGTAACAATAATAAAATGAAAGTGTATTCATTATTATATAAAAAAATAATGTACATAACCATAGTACTAAGTTCTTGTTACATAACCCCATATAACACCCGCATAAGACTGAAGATTAAGGTGTGCGATGGTGAAAAACTCTTGGGGTAGATCAGATAACATTGCTCAGGTGGTAATATCTATCAACTTCCACTTCTCTCGTAGGCGGTCCTGCTCAAGCTTAACATATTCAAGCTCGTATTGGGCTTGGTCAAGAGAAAAGCCCAAAGACACAACCTCCTTTCCTAGCTCTGACAAATGGGATCCGTATGGGGCACATCTACTGGATGAGGTCATTGCTTCCTTTGTTTGAGTAAATTGGATTTGTTATAGCCCTATATTTATACTAATCATGTGATCACTGTTCAATGGCTATATTAGAAATGGTCACAATTATTAATAGTATTCTAAAATCCAAAAACATAAAACCAAAGAATTTGACATTTTATATAAACATTTTACATAAAGAGACATTTAATTAGATCAAGAGGGATTTCCATTAATGAAAGTTTGGGTCCATACAATCTTACCCCCTTAAGAAATTTCTCCCTTGAAATTTTCTTTTCCCACACTAAAATAGATTTGGGTAACTCTGCTTTAGAATTTCCTCTTATTCCCACATCGCTTCTTCAAACTTGTGGTTTCACCACAACACCTTAACGAGGGACATTGTCTTATTTCGTAGAAATTTTTCTCTACAATCTAAGATCTTCACTGGTTGCTCCTCATAAAAAAGATCATCATCTAACTGTACCACCTCTGAAGAGAGTACATGTGAAGGGTACGGTATGTACTTCCTTAAGAGGGATACATGAAATACATCATGTACTTTGGCCATGGTAGGTGGAAGTGCTAGTTAATAGGCCACAGCCCTGACACGATTAAGATTCTCGAAGGGGTCGATGTACCTTGGACTTGACTTCCCTTTCTTTCCAAACCTCATGACCTTCTTCCATGAAGATATGTGTAGAAATACCATGTCTCCAAATTTAAACTCAAGGTCTCATCGACGGTTATCTGCATAACTCTTATATCGACTCTGGGATTCCTTGATACGCTGCTGAATGGTTTTCACCTTATCCACCATTTCTTCAACCATTTCTGGTCTAAGCAGCTTACGCTCACCAACCTCATCCCAACATGCTGGTGTTCTGCACCTTTTCCCATAAAGGGCTTCATATGGTGCCATTTGGATGCTCGAGTGGAAACTATTATTATAAGAGAACTCAACCAGAGGAAGATGTTGATCCCATCCTCCTTTAAAGTCCATTGATCATGCTCTCAACATGTCATCAAGTATTTGGATAGTCAACTCGGATTGGCCATCAGTTTGAGGATGATAGGACGTACTGAATTTCAGTTCAGTATTTAGAGAATGTTGAAGACTCTTCCAAAACTTAGAGGTGAATCTTGGATCTCGATTGGATAAAATAGATAGTGGTACTCCATGCATCCTTACCACTTCCCTGATGTATATCTATGCCATTTGATCCAATGAGAAATCCTCTCAAATAGAAATGAATTGTGTAGCCTTGGTAAGACGATCCACAATAACCCAGATTGTATTGCTGCCTTTGGATGTCTTCAGAAGTCCGGTGACAAAGTCCATGGTGATGTTCTCCCATTTCCATTCTGGTATGGGCAATGGTTGCATCATCCCCTTATACTTCTGCCTCTCTTACTTCACTTGATGACACACCAGGCACTTTGATGTATATTCAGTGATCTCCTTCTTCATATTATCCCACCAATAATGTTCTCGGAGATCTCGATACATCTTTGTGTTTCCTAGGTGAATAGAGAAATTTAAACTATGTGCATCATCCAAAAGTTCCTTCTTCATCTTCGGACTTGATGGAACACATAGTCTTTTCCCAAATCTCACAATTCCTTCTTCATTAACATTAAACTCCGAGGATTTCCCTTTTCCGATAGCTTCCACTTTTTCATGAATTCCCACATCATCCTTTTGAGCATCCTTTAACCTTTCCAAAAGTGATGTTTGATCAATTATTTGTGAAAGGATTGATGATATTCCCTTCTTTATGATTCTCATGTCTATCTTCATCAAATCTAAGAAGATTGGATCCTTTTCAATTCTCATCAATGATAGAATCGCTGGGTCCTTTCTACTTAGGGCATCTGCCACCTTGTTCGCTTTCACATGGTGGTAATGGATTGAGTACTCATAGTCTTTGATCAGCTCTAACCATCTTCTTTGGCGCATGTTCAACTCTTTCTGTGTGAATATATACTTGAGGCCTTTGTGGTCCGTATATATTTCACACTTCTCCCCAAAGAGATAATGCCACCAAATTTTTAAATCGAATATCACTACAGTGAACTCGAGGTCATTTGTTGGATAGTTTTGTTCATGAACTTTCAATTTCCTTGAAGCATATGCAATGACTTTGTCATTTTGCATCAACACACATCTCAGGCCCTTCTTCGAAGCATCACTGAATACCACAAAAAGTTATCCACTTGTGGTTAAAGTGAGCACAGGCATAGTGATAAGCCTCCTTTTCAACTCCTTAAAGCTTTCTTTGCATTCATCACTCCAAGAAAACTTTACTCCCTTCCGATTTAGCTCGGTAAGAGGGTTGGACAATCATGATAAATTTCTCACAAATCATCGATAATATCAAGCTAACCCAAAGAATATACAGATATATGTTACTGATTTTGGCCTCGACCATCCTTCAATTGCATCTATTTTAGAGGGATCCATATATATCCCATTGCTTGTGATGATATGGCCCAATAATGAGACCTTCTTCAACTAGAACTCACACTTGTTGTACTTTGCATAGAGCTTCTCCTTCCGCAAGGTCTCTAGTACAGTTCTTAGATGCTCCTCATGATCCTCCTTGGTTTTGTAGTATATCATAATATCATCTATAAATACTACCAAATATTTGTCAAGGTAATCTCTAAATACTCTATTCATCAATTCCATGAATATTTCTGGAGCATTAGTGAGTCCGAAAGGCATTACTATGAATTCATAGTGCCTGTATCTTGTACAAAAAAGCAATCTTGGGGATATCTTCCTTCTTCACCCTTACTTGATAATATCCCAACCACAAATCTAACTTGGAGAATTATTATGCTCCACGCAGCTGATCAAACAAGTAATCAATTCATGGGAGAGGATACTTGTTCTTTATTGTGATTTTGTTAAGCTCATGATAATCGATGCAAAGGCACATTGACCCATACTTTTTCTTGATGAAGAGGACTGGTGCACCCCATGGTGAAGCACTTGGGAGTATAAACCCTTTATCTAGATTCTCTTGTAGTTGTTTATTTAGCTTCTTAAGCTCCACAACAGACATTATATATGGATTCTTGGATATTGGCAATGCCCCAGGTATAACATCAATTGAGAATTCAACATCTCTTCTAGGAGGAAGACGAGGAAATTCCTCGGGAAACACTTCAGAAAATTCTCTCACAATAGGCATGTATTCAAGGATGGTTGCTTCCTTGGACTCAATCATTTGAGTTAGATACACGTTCTCATAGGGTAGTAATATCCACACTTGAGATGATGGAGCTAAAAAAGATTCATCTTCCTCTTTTCACTTCAAGGGTCGATTCTCCACATGGAGAGTGATTTCCATCTCACAAAAATTTATGTTGGCTCTATATAAGGAAATAAAATCCATGCCAAGAATTGTATAAAATTCCACTAGAGGGAGTATGACGAGGTTCTCTAGGAATTTCAATCCACATATTATGATAGGGGAGGAGTTATATTCATGGGATGCAATGATTTCCCCATTTTTCGTACTCACCGACATCTTCACTTCCATGATTTGTGGTGGTGCTGGGATTGTTCTACTAAACTTTTGAGATATAAAAGAATTCATATAACCTGAATCAAAAAGTACATTCACTATTCTTGAATGAATAACTAGCGTACCTATCACCACTTCATTTTCGGGGTTCACTTTGGTAGTAGTGATGGAAAAAGCTCTCCCTTGCTGCCTTGGAGGTTGTTGGCTGCCTCCAAAAATCCTTGGTTTAGGGCAATGATTTTTGAGATGCCTTGGTTCTTTGCAGTTGTAGCAATGAACCACATGTTCAAGTTCGAATAGAGAATTCCTCTCCTATGTCGCATTCATGGGTCTTTCTTTCCGACAGCTAGGTTCCCTTCTCTTCCACTCCTAAAGCATTTTCTTGTCCCCTTCAGCCAATTTTCAGGCTGCTTCTTTCCACACCTTTGTCAAGTGGGGTGCTGAATCTTCTTAGCACCATTGGATTTATCCATTGGACTACCAGAATTGAATTCTAACTTACGTTTATTATCCCCATGATACCACTGAGATTTCCCAATCTCCATTTTGACCTTGAGGGCACATCGAACAATTTCCTCATAGCTGTCGAAGTCACGGATCGCCAGCGCTTTCTGCAGGCTAGGTTTCAGCCCACCAAAGAAGCGGTCAACCTTGCATTCAGGGGTAACGACAAAGCCGAAAGCATATCGTGAAAGCCTTGTGAATTTTTACTCATACGCTCCAACAGATTCATCATCTTTTTGCTTGAGGTCAAGGAAGTCCCTTTCCATATTAAGCCAGAGGGTGTGCGTAAAATATTTATCAAAAAAAATATTCCAAAAATCCTTCCATTACAATGCCTCGATCACCTCCTCAGGCTTCATATTTTTTATCAAAGTCCACCATTGATCAGCTTCACCCTCCATACAATAAGTATCCAGGAGAACCTTCTCTTGTTCAGAACATTGAAGGATATAGAAGATCTTTTCAATGGAGTTGATCCATTGTTCAGCGATTGAGGGATCAAATGATCCATTAAAAGTAGAAGGCCTTTGTCTCATGAAGCTCTCAATAGAAAATTGTTCTTTCTTAGGGGGAGTTAAACATTCCTCAGGACCCATGTTTCTATTCAAATCTTGAGTTATCTGAGAGAGAATTGTGACAAAGTTCGTGATTCCTGCTCCCATTGTATTGGGCATCTCATTAGTATAGTCATCGAATTGATCTTCACATCGGTTGTTAGCCTGAGTCCTCCTATTACCGTCCATTGGCTGGAATAAAAGTAAAGATAGGGGTAACACATAAAGGGTAATACAAGGATAAAACTGATGACTTATAAATAACTTTTATTTTCTCAACATATGAATCTATTGGCTTCAGTCTATGTTATCCATGATCTACTTTCTAACATATATTCTTAGGGAATTTTTTTTATTCCCTTAATAATGGTTTATACTAAGCCTTTGAATTTATCAAAGCATATCCCCTGGGAGTGTCTTAATCAAGAGTGCAACATGGCTAGTTGTCGTGCACCAATTCCCATTCAAGTCTAGCTCAAAGCGGTGTTTTTGATTTTTACCCCTAGGATACATTTGTGCCAGATCCGTCTCTACCTGCTCGTATCCAGAAAGGGATGTATTTTCTTGATAAACCACTTACTCAATAATCACCAAAACTTAGGGATGTTTTTATTATACTTACTCTTGTATCTAAGGCTTTACTATGGTTTTCTAATCCTAATCCCATAAATAATTAAACCTTCCTCTGATACCAACTATGACAACCCTACTTTTTATTACACACTTAAGCCTGATTTATTACATAAAATCTTCACTTGATACAACATGGAATATCGATAGGTATAGTGTCTTTGGGGATTAGGATCATTACATAACAACTTAAAACATGAAATACAACATCTTTATTGAAAACTTACTTTACATGACCACTATATTCCCTCGTACTTAGCATCGCATGGGATAACCTGAGGACATGCATAAGAAAAGGGTGATCTATAAAGACCAGTAAGGGAATAATCATGGAATAACATGAGGAATAAAATACATGTTAGAAAATAGGAATATCAATAGATCACAAGAGAAACATAAACATAAAGGCATGATAAAGCATGATAATCATAACATGGAAATGTAGCAACATTACTTAACATGGAATTAGCATGAGCCAAGGCTCATTGTACATGAAGCATGAGTAAACCCTCATTGCACATGAAGCACGAGTAAACCCTCATTTCACTTGAATTAGAATGAGTAAACACCCATTGCACATGACATATCATGATACTATACTTTACCTAATGCATTGGAGTGCTATAAGGGCGCATCCTTCTTAAATATTTCATTTCATGCATAAGTGTGTCACATGGATCATAAAACATTGAATCATTCAACATAATATTTTATTCCACAATAAAAGAATGTGGAATAAATACATGAAACTCTTTAAAAAATAAGTAAATGTGCATAAAGATGAATACCCTTGATAGATAAATGAGCATGGTAGTCACTACACAATGACTTTGGCTTGGAAAAGCACAGTGCAATTTCGGCAACATAATGGCGTGACATAAGAACTCATAAAAATGGTTGATGAGAGAGAAATGGGTGTCTCGTTATATTTAAATGAAATGGAAATTAAGGGGTTCATATAGAAACATGTCCCACCAAATGTAATGGAATTTATATTCATGATACAAAAGAATTGCTTGAATGTAAATGAGGAGAGAGAAATTACTTTCGGAATTTCGGCATAGTAACGGGTGTACATGGGAGGAATTTAATGAGAGATAAATAGTTCTCCCGTCATTCAAACATAAAGAGGTCAGTATGGGGGAGTTTCAAAACCATACCCCAAAATTTATAATTGAAATTAAAAGGGCATAACAACTTAAAGAATATTGGACAAAAATGAGAAAGAAAGAAAAACCCTTACTTGGAAGTGTGCTTCCAAAGGCTTGAGAGAGGCTTGAGAGAGGCTTATTGGGATCTTGGGGAACCTTTTGAGGATTCTAGAGAGAGGAGGGTAGAGTTTGGACAAACTCCAAAGGATTTGAGTGAGGAGGAAGTGGGATCTTGGGTGGGTTTATATAGGAAAGGTGAGGGAATTCTTTATTATTTAGGTTTGGGACACCTCACATTAAACTAATCAAAACCACAAACCAGCCCATGGTTTTTGCACATAGGTTTTTCCAAAGGGGATTGTAAAACAATATTTTATAAGTCCAAAGTCTTAAATTTTTAAAATAATGGGGTTGCTTATATGGAGGTGAGTCAAACTCCCAAGGAAAACAATTTAAAAAGACAAAATGTTTAATAAGTCTTGAAGGGTCCACTAAAGCTTTGTAAAATAAATCAAACAAACTCAAAATCACATTATTTTAATGTTAAAACATATATTGGCCGAACATAAAGTTTATAGTATTTTATTACATCACTATTGTGTCATTATGATGTCATAAATCACATTATATATTTAAACGGTATTTGATTTTTACCCAAAAATTTGACTGCCTCAGAAAATTATGAAAAATTCACCGTTGGATAATTTTGATGTCCTGATTCCAGAAATAATATTCATTTTATCTAAATAATTTTCTAAATATGTTAATTTTCACTTTATAAAATAAAAACCTACATTTATCGAAAATTCATGGGTTTTGACAAAAATGGATTTCAAACCTTAATAAAAATTACAATTGCATTCATAAAATTATACGATAATTAATATTTAATAAAAATTAATTTAATAATAATAATAATATTTTATTAAAATATTATTTAATTAAAAAATCCATTAATTCATCAAAATAGATTTCTTAGTTGAACATTAACTAAAAATACTATTTGTGCTTTAAAAACTATTTACAAGGTAACAATAATAAAATGAAAGTATATTCATTATTATATACAAAAATATTGTACATCACCATAGTACTAGGGTCTTGTTACATAACCCCTTATAACACTCACATAAGATCGAAGAGTAAGGTGTGCAATGGTGATAGACTCTTGGGGTGACTCAGATAACGTTGCTCGGGTGGTAATCTCTATCAACTTCCACTTCTCTTGTTGGCGGTCTCGCTCGAGCTTAACATATTCAAGCTCAGCTTGGGATTGGTCAAGAGCGAAGCCCAAAGACACAACCTCCTTTATGAGCTCTGATAAATGGGCTTCATATGGGGCAGATCTACTGGATGAGGCCATCGCTTCCTTTGTCTAAGTAAATTGGATTTTTTAAAGCCCTATATTTATACTAATCATGTGATCACTGTTCAACAGCTATATTAGAAACGGTAAAAATTATTAATAGTATTTTAAAATCCAAAAACATAAAACCAAATAATTTTACATTTTATATAAACATTTTACATAAAGATACATTTAATTAGATCAAGAGGGATTTCTATTAATGAAAGTTTGAGTCGTTACATTCATTATATAATGAGTATTTCCCCACCTCCCATAATTATATTCATGGGGATCCTAGGTATCTTAGTGGGAGATTAAAAGATGGTTACTATGATAATAATGTTCATGTAATGACTAGCATCCTCTAGTTATGTGTTATGATCCCTACTAGGGGAGTGCCATCGATGAGTCTAGGTTAGAGGAAGATGGGAGATTATTGTCTAGAAATGCATCGATAGGTCAGTGGATGGTTCTGCTCGAGTACATCAAGGATTGTATCATGGTTTATTTAGAAATTTCCCATGAATATTTATACATTATTATTTCTTACTTACTTCACTTCATTTGGTTCTTTTATTTTACTCTTGTTACCACTATTCCATCATGGCACGTTCTTACAGTTTCACTTTTATGGGATGTTTCTACTATTCTTTATTATTGTGTTTCTTATTGTTGATTTCCTTTGTTTCATAATTATTTAAATACCTAATTTGTTATTCTATTTAAATTTTGTATTATTTTACTCTTTTCTTAGTTATTTAGTTGATACTTTATATAGTTGTCTCAGGTTCCCACTTTTTTAGTTTTTAGAGTGGGTTTAAAAAGGAAAATTTCTAAAGGTATGTATTTTTTAAACGGTTTATTTTAAAGAATATTTTAATGCTACACTAAAGTGAATTTCAAGTTTTTGAAATTAATTTTGGAAATATATCAAGGTTTTATTTTCCTAAAATTAATAAAACCTCTACTTTTAAATAATGTATTTTAAACTATCATTTATGGTGTGTTTTGAAAAAAGGAAATGCATGGACTCTTTGGTGGTGTCCTAATGGGTTGTTTGTGATCACACCCTACCTATACCACTCAATGTCGATAAACCCAATCTCTTTTGTAGGTTTGTGTATATTTTTGGTTCTCTCATGGAATGGTCGTGTTGGGATGGTTGGATAGTGACTTTTGTGTCACGTGAAGATTGTGATGGGTATTTTGGGTTTTTATTTTGTATTATATATGCATCAACCATTTCATCCTTCCCTTTTATATAAATCTATGTTTAAGTTTTTTATATTTATTATAGAGTTTATTTGGATGTTTATTCTTGGTTTTTTCCTATTGGGTCTTTCCTTATTTTGAAACTACTTATTTGGTTTTGCATGGAAGTCCAGTGTATGGATTCTCCATGCTAAAATTTTTGTAGTTTTCATTGCTTGTTTATTTTTATTTATTTGGGGGAAATAATTCCCATTTTCTGTATTTTTATGCCCTAGAACTAATTACCAGTCCATGGGAATTAGAAACACCATTCAATCCTTTCCATGGGCTGGATCAAAAGATTGTTTTAGGGGTGGCACGAGTTAGTTCATGACAGTAATCTAATTTGCATCAAAATATCTTTCTATGGTCACTGGATAATTTATATAGCACACACAATAATTCATGGTTCATTTAGATATTTTAATACTATTTATACATAATTCCAATGTTCTTGTCTTTGATTATGAATAAATTTTCTCAATAATCCAACCATTAAATCTATATTTTTTCCCACACAAAGCATAGAAAACATGTGGCTTTTAATCACACAAACATATTCTAGTTGATTCACACTATTACCTTCAAATTTTATTAATTTTATAGTTTGATTATATAGAGTATAATCCCCCTTAAATTCATCATGGTTAAATTTATTTAACAACTTATTAATGTAATGAGATTTCATTACAAATATAAAACTACTAAAATTTTGAATTTTAATACCTAAAATTAAACTCACTTCTTGAATATCTTTCATATAAAAATATAAATGTAAAAATGGAATTTTTTCTTAAACAATTTTATCATTATTTCTAAAAATAAATATTTTATCAATATATAGATAGATAATTACAATTCATCCTTTATTGTGTGATTTATAATGAACATATTTATTCAATTATTTTATTTTTAAACCATTTGAAACAATTATTTGATCAAAATTCTCATGTCATTGTTTATGTGCTTATATAAATCCATATAGTTATTTTATGAAATTATAATATTTATTTATTTTTAATTTTAAAACAAAATATTCTAGTTGTTTCATAAAAATATCTTCTTTTAAGTGACCATTAAAAAAGATATTTTTAACATCTATTTAATGTATATAAAAATTATGAATAGATGTTATTACAAACATGACTCTAATATTAATATTTATAGTAACTATTGCATATGTATCAAAATAATTTATGACTTCATTTTATATAAAATAATTTTCCACAAATCTTTATTTATATTTATTAATTAATCCAACAATTTTATTTTTCCATTTAAAAATCCATTGGTAGTGGAGGCCCAAGAAAGGTGTGAGTACAAAACTCAGTAGGGTTCCATCAATGTGGTCTTGTACTAACTGTTATATACTCTAATATATGAATGTGACATGCTCAACTGATGTAAAGATAACTACTGAAAATAAATAAATAAAATTGTCTTCAATCCTTAGGTTTGAGACCCTAATTGACCATGCATGCTTCAGCCAATGTTTGGGTGTCTTTGAGCATGCCTTGAAGACCATTTGTCCCAAGTAACACGTGGGCTCTAAATCCATGGTATCCCCAACCATTCCTCACAACTCTGTGGTTCCATCCCACAATATGCCAACATCTAAGCTCAAAATATATGGTATCACAATCCATGCATTTTATGGCTCTAGGGATCCATCTTGTGGTGGTCTGTACATTCGGATCCAAATCTATGGCATCCATAACATATCTGATGGCTCTAGGGAACTATCCTATGGCATTTCATGTATAAAAATCCAAATTTATGGCAGAAATTGTTGGGAGATGAGTAACCCCTTAAGAATAAACCTTTTTCTATTTTTCCCAACGGATAGACTTTGTAAGAAAATGTTCACCAAATGAAGTTGTTTGTCTGATTGCTTTATCCTACATAGTGGAATAGATTCACAAAGTTTTATTGGGTAGAGATTTTTTCTAATAATCTCTGCTGCCTAATTTATGTGCACTGGAACTAGGAAGATTGATACCAGCCTAATCATCAAAATTAATCTCAACAATCGCACTTCACACAAAACATCAAAAAATGAAATGTGGAAAAACAAGATTTAACATTGTTCAGATAAATTCCTACATCCATGGGAGAACACTACAAACATATTTCATTTCAGGAGATACAATCAATAACAAAAAACTCGCTCACTTCCTCTCCAAAGTTAGGTATCATACAATTAATTCAGAAACACACATTGTTCATGAAGTTGTTAGATAATGTCAATCTATAACTACCAGAGAGCTAGGCCACCACACCTTTATAGAGGTATTTGTCTGGTCAAAATTTTGGCATCAACCTATGATCTTCGTAGTCAAACTCCCATTGACTTGAGAAACTATTGATATTGAATTGTATCTTCCATTAAAACTGTTAATAGATAATCATCATGTAACAATAAAAACCAATGTGAGAGTAACCAGATAGTTATGTAAGGGTAATATCAAGTTTCCTCTACCCGCATAAGGGTAACCCTTCCACACATAAGTGTGACCATGTATAGGTAACCTATGAACATCAACTGAGAAAATATGTGTCTGAATATCTATGTATAATCATTGAAGCCTCTCCACAGAAACACTGAGTTCGATGACACTACATTCGATGACCTCTATCTGATGGAAGTTCTTTCTGGTAACAAAATTTCTACCCAAACACTCTAAAAACCACAATAGGAAACATCTGTCTGGTTTGATTTGTATCCAATCAAATCCTTTTGAAAAATTGTGTCCGATGAAACCTGAATAAAACTTCCAAAAATCCAACAATATCTCACTTGGGAACTGCTTCAGGATTTCAACCTTCTTCTTCTTCCATTCACATAAACTCTTTCTATATCAAATTCATGTAGTGTTACCTATTATGTTCAATGATCCATGTCCCGTTGATCCACAATGTTTCCTTAGCCATTCTTTAACTATAAATTTTGTAAACATATTTTTATGATTTTTATTCCCAGTGATATTATAAATATCCAACACTTTATCCTCCAGTAGAGTTCACATGAAATGATATTTCATGTCAATGTGTTTCATTATTGCATAAAACACTGGGTTTTGGGAAATATGGATGGAACTCAAACTATCACAGAATAACATTCCTCTATCTGATCCCTTTCTGAGTTCATTTAGAAAGCGCATCAACCATGTCAGCTCTTTCCCTACTTTGGTAGTAACGACATACTTTGCTTTTGTTATTAATAAAGTGGCCACTTTTTGAAACCAAGACAACCAAATAACTAATGTTCCACCAAAAGTAAATACAAACCCTGTAGTACTTTTCCTTAAATCCATGTATCCATCAAAACCTGCATCTACAAAGGATTCCAATTGATCAGCATCCCGAAAATATAAATCTACACCCTCTAAACCTTTCAAATAATGTAATATCTATTTCACATCTTCCCAATGTTTCCTTCTAGGATTTAACATAAAATTTCTAACAACTCCCAGTGAAAAAGAAAAATCTAATCGAGTACAAACCATTGTTTACATCAAAAATCCTACAGTTGAAGCATAAGTAACCTTCTCCATGTTATTAACTTCTTTATCCATTGATGGTTCCTGAGCTTTAGTAAGTTTTAATTTTTTGGTGATGGGGATTAAGAAATTCTTATAAATAGTCATTCTGAATCTTTAGATGACTTTCCTAATGTATTCCTTCTGGGATAAAACCAACGAGTAATATTTCTTATCCCTATAAATTATTATCCCCAACATTTTCTTAGAATTTCCAAGATACTTCATTTAAAATCTTCTTGAAAACTTCCTCTTGAGTTCCTCAATTCATTAGAACTTCAGACCAGCAATCAACATATCATCCATATACAATAACAGTAGGATATATGTTCCATATTCACATTTCTTTTTGTAGAAACAATGATCATACTTACATCGATTGAAATTTTCTTCAAACATGAAAGTTTAAGACTTTCTATTCCACTATCTTGAGGCTTTCTTCAATCCATAAATACTTCGTTTCAACTTACATACCAAATTGTTCTTTCGATGAACTTCTTAACCCTTGGGTTGAACAATGAAAATTTCTTCCTCTAAAATCACCATAAAGAACAGATTTTTTTAAATTTATCTTCTCCAATAATAGATCATCAGACGCAACAATGTTGAGAACCATCTAAAAAGTTGTGTGTTTTACCACTGGTGAGAAAATTTTAGAAAATTCAGTACCTTCCTTTATTAAAAACCTTTCAGTGCCAACCTTTCTTTGTATCTCTTACTTCCATCAGATTCTTATTTCAAATGAAACACCAATTTTTTTACATATCCCTATTTCCATATAGTAGATCATCCAACTTACAAGTATTATAGATATTTAAGGAACTCATTTCCTATTCCATGGATGACTCCCACAATTTAGAGTCTATAAGATTCGCTGCTTCTCCCAGACTGTTCGGTTCCCCTACATCTGTTTGAAGTAAGAAGTTCATATCAACCCTAAATGTTTGAATAGGTTTCTTGATACAATTGTATCTCTACAACACAAGCTCACATTCATCTTTCTAGTAGTCTTATGTATGGTAAAGGTCTTTCTGGTCATTATATGTTTGGTACTTGTTTGTCTAAACTTTCACCATCAATCAATTGTCAGTCTGATCTGCCTCTATCTGGTACACTAACTATCATAGTATTAGCCTATGATGTTTCTCCTGAAATTTTCGGACTAAAGATTTTTCCGGTAACCTCTTTTCCCATCCCTTGATGACTTGTTCTTTTCATCATCCCATAGATAATAACCAAAGTTATTATCACCAAAATAAAAAATAAAAACAAACTTTGGATTTTGCCTCAAACTTATCTTTATCTTTAGAATCAATATGATCATAAGTGACACTACCAAATATCTTGAGATGATTTATTTATGGTCTCTTATCAGAAAAAATTTCCTTAGTAATTTCTTGTCCCACTCCTAAAGTCAGACCCCTATTCAATAGGAAAGTTTTTTGTATTCAAGGATTCTTCCCAAATTCCCTTAGTCATTCCCAATTGAAGCCTCATACTTATAGATTTCTCTTTTAGTGTATGGTTTATTCTTTTAGCTAATCCATTTTTTTGTGGAGTTCCTGAAACATTCTTCTCATTCCTGATGCCCTTATTCTTACAGAAGTTATGAAAGTTGTGTATGGTGTATTACCCACCATTTTATATCTAGATACATTTCAACTTTCTTTCACACTCTTTATTGGTCACATATTTCTAGTGAATAAATGATTGAAACACGTCAGATTTATACTTCAAGAAATAAACCCAAACCTTATGAGTAGTGTCATCAATTAAGGTCACAAAGTACAATGACCCTCCGTATGAGTGAATAGGGGATAGACCCCAAACATCAGAATAAAAAAGTTCTAACTTTCAACTCTTTGGATTTCATTTATCCATATTGAATGAAACTCTTTTTTTTCTAACATACAACTCTCACATATTCCAAGGTCCATGTGATTGAGTTTAAGTATTCCCTTCACCACTAGAAATGTTAATATTTTTCTCACTCGGGTGACCAAACCTACAGTGCCACTTTTTTTTACCATTTGATGAAGTCATTATGATAGATACAACTTCATTACTTCATCCGATAATATATAAGGTATCATTTTTACTCCATTATAAATGACTATGGAACCTCTATTGATCTTCCAAAAACCATTAAAAAAATCATTATGAAACCTACATCATCAATCTATCCCACTAATATGAGGTTCTTATGGAGACCTAGAATGTATCTAGAACCTTTCAGTTTCAAAATACTTCCATTTTTCATTCAGATATTCACATCAAAGTTCCCAACTATATTCAAAGCTTCATCTTCTACTAAATGTACTCTACCCAAGCTTCCCAATACATAATCAACCATGCACCTTCAATCACCAGTTGAATGGAAAGATTCCCTTAAGTCAATAACCCATGAATCCGATGGAATTATCATACTCAATATCAATTTGGACCCTCCATATATTGTATTATTTTGTTTGTCTTCCTAGAATTAGATGCCTCTAAGTTATTCATGTGGTATTTCTTGATATGTTCCTTATTCCCATAAAGCCAGCATGTAAAACCTGAACCTGTTGACTTACTTCAACTTCATCTTTGGAACTTATCCTCTGAATATTTATTCTTCTGACAGTTTTCCCGAGGAACTGATTGTCCCCATATAGTAGCATTGATTGAATTTTTGGATGAATTATAAACTTCATTTCGCCTCAAATCATCATTAAATATCAAGTTTCAAATGTCATCAAACATAAGATTTGTATTACCACCAGATTTGATCACCATTATTACCATGGAATCCCATATCTCTAGAAGTGGTAAAATAATAAGAAAATAAAAACATCATCTCTTAATATAACCTTCACTGATTCTAGTTTCTTACATATCATATTGAATTCATTCACATGATTGGTAGTAGTCCTTCTATCCAACAGCCTTAAATTGAAAAATCTTTTCAAAATGAAAACTTTGTTAAAATTGGTTGGATTCTCAAATATTTTATCCAATACTTTCATAACCTTTTCATTAGTTTTATTTTCTCTAATATTGAAAGAAAAAATCCATGCAAGTGACATTCTGATTATGGTCAAAGTCTTCTTGTTCAATTGCTCCCATTCCATTTCATCCGTTATTTTAGGAAACTTTCTGAAAAAAGGATCATCAAGTTATTTTTTGTATCAAATGATCTTTCAATTTCATTCTTCAAAAGGAAAGGTATATTCCATTGAAATTATTAATAAAAACGTTTCCTTTGAATTCATTTTATTGATAACATTAAACTAGCTAAAATCTAATAACTTGAAAGTTAAAAGGATAAAACACCTAAATTCTATGAGTGAAGTGGAATCATGCGCCATACCAATATATGGACCTCATCAGAAACCACTTTCTTTGAGATGAGGAACCCCTTGAGAAGAAAACTCCATCAATTATATCCAACAAATAGGTTTAGCGAGACAACATTTTCCAGAAGGATTTTTTCATCTAGTCGTTTTAGCCTGTGCAGTAAAACATCTTCATGAATATTTATTGAATAGAGAGTTTGTTTGATAATCTCCACCACCTGAGTTATGTGCACTAGAACTCATAAGATTGATAACAACTTAATCACCACACATAATCTCAATGATCTCACTTTACACAAAATAGAAATAAAAAAGTAAAATGGATGAACAAGATTTAACGTGGTTCGAACAAAGTCCTACATCCATGGGAAAATGCTATAAATATCTTTCATTTTAGGAGATACAAGAGATAAAAAAACACCCACTCACTTCCTATCCAAAGATGGGTCTCTACAAATTAATTCATAAACACACATTGTTCATAAAATTGTCAGATACTGTCAATCTATACCTACCAAATAGTTGGGCCACCACACCTTTATAGAGGTATTTTTCTAGTCAAAAAGTTTGCATAAACCTCTGATATTCCCGGTCAACCTTCAATTGACTTGAGCAGCTACAAACACCCAATTGTATCTTCCATTGAAACTGTTAATATTCAGTAATCAAGCAATAATCAAAACCAATGCGGGGGTAACCATATTATTATGCAGTGGTAGTAGAAAGTTTCCTTTAACCACATAAGGGTGACCTTTTTGCTGCATAAGGGTACCCGTGTATGGGTAACCTATGAACATAAACTGAGAAAATATTCATCTGATGATCTTTGTCTTAAAATTAAAGCATCTCCATAGAAACCCTCAGTTCAATTACATTGCATCTACTAACCTCTGTCTAATGTAATTTATGTCTGATGACAAACTTTCTACCCAAATGCTCTGAAAGCACCACAATGGGAAACATATTTCCAGCCTGATATGTTTTCGGTCATCTCCATCTGGTAAGAATTAAATATAGTATAAATATACAATTTGTATTATGAAATCATAATGACCCAAAAGTGATGTAATAAATTCTATAAAAAGAATCCATGATCAAATATATATTCTCCCTTTAAAATAATATGTTTTTTAATTTATTTGATTAATTTTATATACCCTTAATGTATCCTCCAAAACCTATATTATATTTTGAGGTTTTAAAATCGATTCTTTATGAACATGACTCATTTTCACATCACCCATGGTATTATTTTAATATGTTTGGTTCATGGCCTTATAAAATATTGAAAAAACTTATATTTGGAAAAAACCATAGGAAAAAACCATGGGAATATTTGTGGTTTTGATTATTTTATTATATAGAGTCCAAAACCTAAGTTTAGACATTAATAAATAATTCCTCCATCTTTTTCTATAAATATTCACTCAAACTCCTACTCCTCTTCACTCAAAAAACATTGAGCGTGAATTTCTTCTCTCTATCCCTCTCCCTCTCTAAAGCTCCCCTAAATTGTTCCCAAGTATTGTATTGGTGTAGCCTAATCTGTTTGGATGATGTTGGTCTAAATGCTAGTGGCCCATACTACACATCAATCTGCAACTCTCACAAGTCTACATCCACGATGATATTGTTGGGGGTTTCATGAAGAAATGAACCCCTTCCTTGGGGATCCAAGGACCGAAGGTCCCCAGCCCAAATTTGGGGGGAAATATAGAAACTCTAACCAACTATAGTAAATCTGGCCAGGAGATACCAACAAAGCACTGTAGCAGTGAAAACTTTGTCATGGTTACTATAACATATCGAACTTTGGAGATAGTGGTATTGTATCTCCATATATTTTTGGCCATTGACCACTATAGCAACTTGTAATTGGGTGGACGTAGCACTATAAGAGTGCATAATTCCATCCATCATTCACTGTATCATAGTGGACTTACTGTGTGGTTAGTGTCATAGTGCTTCGTCTTCTTTATTAGCTCATTTGAGCTAGGGTTTTATGTGTATGAAACTCTAAAACCTCCCTATAATTCTGATCCCAATGTTAGTGAAGTGATTATGCCTCTACTTATTTTTTTTCTATATTTTATTCATCTAAAAACCTATGTCATTGTGACTCCCAATGTTTTCACAACACAAAACTCTTAAGAAGCTTCTCCTAGGCTTTTAGAAGCACCCTCTCAACGTAAGGGGTTTCTCTCTCTTATTTTTCATTCAAGCACCTTCTTTGTATTTTTCCTTTTGAATATCAATTGATAATTTTTTTTATTCCTTTATAAATATACCTTTACTATCCAATTTATGTTCTAATAATGAGATATCATTGATCCCCTCTCGTTATAATCTTTAACTAAGCCATTATTATGCTAAAGTAATAGGATTCTCTCATCCTCTTTCTTCAATCACTTTCTTTATATTATTCCATTTTATTTTAAATTTATCATGTTGAAATGTTATTTTACACATACCTTTTAATATACTTATGATTTCCAAGTAACAAGAGACCACCTTTCACTCTCATTAAACCCTTCCATGAATCGTTATGTACACTTGTTATGCTGCCGAAATTATCCTGTGATTTTGTCATGCCAAGAATTTGTGTAGTGAATAGTCATCCCCATTTCCACTCAAGGGTATTAACCTAGATGTACCTATACTTAATTGATTGGATACTTCCATATATGTAACCCACACTCCTTAATCATGGTATTAAATGTGATGAAAGACGTTCTTATATTGTATGATCTATGTGGTACACTAATGCATGTACATGATATGAATGTGATAGGTGGTCCTGGAATTATATAGCCCTCCAATGCATTGGGTAATGTTTTTATCTCATGAGATGACATGTATGGTTCACGGTAGGTCATCCTAATCACACTATGTTATTATTCCTCAGCGGTGAGCCTTGAATTATGCTTATGATGTCAGGTTTTATGTTGTTTCCACATTCTTATGTTGCCTTGATGTTATCATCTTATATCATGCTTTGATGTTCATGTTTATGACTCTCACCCCATTTTATGTCACCTTGATATGAATTTTGACTAACATGTATTACTTTCATCATGTTATACTTTTATTATTCCCTTATTGATCTTTATAGCTCATCCCTATCTTAGGTACATCCCCAGGTTATCCCGTGCAGTTTAGAAGAGAAATGGAATTTTAAGATCATGTTAAGTAGTTTTAAATAATTTTTTTATATCCATGTTTCAAGTTATTATGTTATATATCTAATTACCTAGAGACATTAGGACTTTTGATCTTTTTTTATTTTTTTATGTGTATCTTTATGTAATAAATCATTAATTAAGTTATATTAAAGATATGGGTTGTTTTCGTTGATATCAGAGAAATGTCTAGTTATTTATGGGGATTAGGATTAAAAAACCTTAGTGAAATCCTTAGGGATAAGACTAAACATTGAAAAACGTCCCTAAATTTTGGTAAAGTATAGAGTAAGTGGTTTCCAATAAAAACAAATTCTATATGGATACTACAAGTGGATGTGGATCTAGCATAGTTATACCTAGGGGTAATATCCACAAAAAGGGTGCATTGGGTATTAACTCAATCATTGGCTGGTGTATGGAAAAGAGGTCTTATTTTACACCTGGTTTGACACTCCTAGGGGATATGCTTTGGTAAATTCACAATCTCCTTACGAACCGTCATAAAGGGAACAAAAATGACCATAAAATTTTATATTATGAAATAGACCATGGATAAATTATATTGAAACCTAGAAATTCATAAGTTAAGGAATATTTTTCATTTATGAGTTATCCATTAAATATTCATAGTTTCCCTTTTATATTTTTAATAGTTTAAAAATTCACATCACTAATTTTCCCTTTATTTTAGTCAATGGATGGAAATATGAGGAACCGATTCAACAAACAATGTAATAGGTAATGTAATAATTTCCCAAATGAGATTCCTAACATGATGGGAGCTAAAGTAAGATGTATTGTGATTATTACAAACCAACTATCACAAATTATGATTAAAAATTGTAACATATTTTAATCTCCAACCATGTCAAATAATAGGAGGAAAGTGTCACTTGTAAGTTCATGTGATAAAGGTGAAAAGGGAAAGAGGATTAAATTTCATATGTTTCAAAAATGAAAAAAGTGGAACCAATGGAAATGTCACGAAGGAACTGGAATATGTTTTAAGTGTGGAAAAATAGGGCATAAAGTAGCTAATTTTCATAAAAATGAAGATTTCAGTTAACATTATAGAGGTAAATAATATTAAATCTAAGGTTCCATTAACATTTCAATGTCATAAATGTGGGGAAGTTTGGAATTATCCAAGACAATTCTCTATTCTAAGGGATAATAAGGATGATGAGAACCAAAAATCTCTAAGTCCAAGGGAACAAGGAAGGTCATATTCTATGAAAATCACCAAGATGGATCATGGTGATTGAAGTACACTTAACCTCTACTCCAAATTCATGTATGTTTTGTTATATATCGATTCAATACACACTAGTATATCAAGTAAGTTTTCTAAGAAAATCGATTCACCACCAAAATGATTTGATATCATTATAGAAAACATTGATGGTTATTGTATCACAAGTTGAAGTTTTTGGGAATGTACTTATTGAAAATATTATCATTTTACCTTTATCATAATTTGATGTTATCCTATGTATCAATTGGTTTTACTTGTATAGAGCCAACATAAATGGATAGGAGAAGGAAATCACCCTCTGTATCATGAATCGCCCTTTGATTCTATAAAACTATAAGGGTGAGGATGGATCTCCTTCTGATCATCATCTTAAGCATGGATGTTATTGTCTTATGAGCAAGCATATCTTACTAAAATGAGTGAGACTAAGGAAATGATCATTTTTTATGACATACCCATTGTGATAGAATATGTTCCTCAAGGAAGGTATGGCCTTCCTCCTAAATTAGAGGCCTAGTTCTCAATCGAACTTATACCTAGAGAAAGTAACATTCTTGGGGCATGTTATCACCAACAAAGGGATATATGTGGATCCTTTAAAAATATAGGCAATTGAAGGATGTCCCAGACCGGAATCTGTGATGGAGATCCGTAGTTAACTTGGATTAGATAGGTACTATTATTGATTTGTGAGAAACTTTTCAAGATTATAAATCCCATTAACCAAGCTAACTTGGAAGGGAGTGAAGTTTTTTGGACTGATGAATGCGAGGAGATCTTTAAAAAATTAAATAAGTGGTTAATCACTGCACATTTTCTCACATTACCAACTAGTGTGGAAGGATTTTTGATCTATAGTGATGCCTCCAAAAAAGGCTTGTATTGTGTGCACATGTAAGATGAAAAATTGATATCCTATTCCTCCCAAAAATTAAATATTAATGAGAAAAAATACCTAATAACTGATCTAGAATTGGCTGTGGTGATCTTCGCATTGAAGACATGGTGATATTATCTCTATGGGGAGAAGTTTGAAATATATAAGAATAATAAAAGACTCAATTATATATTAACATAAAATTATATCAATATGTTTCAATGAAGGTGGTTAGATTTAATCAAGGATTATGATTGCTCAATCCATTACCATCCTAGGAAGGTGAAAAAAGTGGAAAATGCTCTAAGTAGAAGGGATCTTGCATCCTTATCTATAGTGAGAATTGAAAGGGATTAAAAAAGGATGTACATGGGAATAATAAAAGGATATTCATCCTACCTTGCTCAAGTAACTACTAAACCATCTATTCTTGATAGGATCAAGGTTTCCAAAAATATGATGAGGGGCTATAGAAAAATTTAGCAAATATTATGAAGTTTAGCTTTGCTAAAGATTGAGTTATAAGGTTGGGAACCTAGATATGTGTCCCATCAAAACCAAAATTGAAGAGGGAAATTCTGGATTATTTTCATAGCTCATCCTTCTCTATTAATCTAGGAATCACTAAGATTTATAGAGATCTAAATAAAAACATCTAATGGGATATCATGAAGAGGGGTATTTTAGAATTTTTATCTCGATTCTTGGTATGTCAACAAGTCAAGGTTGGATGATATAAGTATAATGTTATGATTCAACCATTTCCCATACCAGTATGGAAATGGGAAAATATAACCATATATTTCATCATAGGACTCCTTAGGACATCTAAAGGAAATAACATCATCGGGGTGGTAGTCGATTGCGTTACAAATTTATCACCTTTAATTTCTATCAAGGAGGATTTATTTATTGACCAAATCATTAATATATACATAAGGAAAGTGTTAAGACTCCAAATAGTAGCACTCTCTATTGTATCTAATAGATATATGAGGTTTACCTCGAGGTTCTGGAGAATCCTTCTTCAAGAACTGGATGCAGAGTTGAGCTTCAGTACAGTTTATCACCCTCAGATGGATGGTCAGTCTGAGAGAACCATTCAAACTCTAAAGGATATGCTGAGATCATGTTCAATGGATTTTCAAGTATATTGGGATCAACACCTTCCCTAGTGGAGTTCTCATATAAAAATAGTTTCCATTCTATATTGGAATAGGTGTGGACTCTAATATGTTGGGATGAAGCTGGAGAGCAGAAGCTTATGGGGCCTGATTTTATCCAAGAGATGATAGAGAAGTTTCAAACCATTCAACATCATATGAAATTCATACAAAGTTTATAGAAAATCTTTGCAAACAATCTTTGATGAGATCTAGATTTTGAGGTATTAGATAAGGTGTTGCTTTATATATCACTGTGGAAGAAATTCATGAGGTTTGGGAAGAAGAGAAAGATTATTCCAATATAGATTAGCCCCTTTCATATCCTTGATCTCATTAGAGTTGTGGTCTATCGACTAGCAGTCCCACTTAACTTATCTCAAGTACATGATGTGTTCCATGTATCCCTCTTGATGAAGTGCATACCGGACCCCTCACATGTACTAAATATAGAGGTGGTACCCTTATATAATGATCTTTCATGTGAGGAGTAGTTGGTGAATACCTTAGATCATAGAGGCAAAGTTCAATGAAATAAGAAAACTCACCTGGTCAAAGTGTTGTGGTAGAACCACAGGTTTGAGGAAGTAACATGGGAACCATAAGAGGCAATGACATAAAAGTTCTCTCATCTATTTTAGTGTATAAAATCAAATTTTGAGAGTAAAATTTCTGAAGGGGGGAAGAATCTAACGACCTGGACGTTTATAAATTAAATTCCCTTTTTGAATGAATAAATGAATTATTAAGTAATGCAGTTATAAAAAACACATTCACTACTTAGGTTATTTTCAACTGTTATAAAATATAGTCGATTGGATTTAAAAGTCCATTAAGAACATTAATTTTTGATAATATAGTCATTTTTCAATGTATTTTAATATTAGTATATATTAAGGGTTATGATAAAGTCAAATTTACATAAATGGAATAATTGATGGCATCGACCAGTAGGATCGTACCCTATGAAGCACAATTATTGGAGCTTCCATGGGAGATGGCATCACTGGTCTTTTCCCTTTATCAAGCCCAAGATAAAATTCAAATATTGAAAGATTAATGAAACCATATATGAGATAAGTTCAAGCTTATCAATATCATGACCCAAACCATATTCGTCGTACCACCCTAAGAAAGTATCATCATCACACACCTTACCCTTAGGGCATACGCTAGAGTAATAAGGGGTTATGTATCTAGACCCTAGTAGTATGAATTTGTATGTTTTCTTTGTAATAAAATAGTGATTACATTTATCCATTTTCATTATTACTTTTTATATATAGTTATATATTATTTTATGAAAATTAGATTTTGATACAACCAAAATTGTATTTTTGGAAAATATATGGTTTTAACACTCTTTCTAATAAATTCAAGAATTTTGAAATAAATATTACTTTCATATAATATTATTATTAAATAATTTTTATTTATATAAAAATTATAATGTAATTTAATAAAGTCCAATGTGATCTTTATAATGGTTAAAAAATGGTTATTGCCGTACAAACAAGTATTTTCCAGTAAATAAGGATTTTTATTTAAGTGTAAATTCACATATTAGATAATTATTTTGATAAAATAAATATTATTTTTTAAATCAAAATATTTAAATCATCCAATGATAAATTTTTCATAATTTTCCGAGATAACCGAATTTTTGGGTAAAATTAAATACAATATAAATATACAATTAGTATTATGACATTATAATGACCCAAAAGTGATGTAATAAATGTTATAAAAGGAATTCAACACCAAATATATATTTAATATTTAAAATAATTTGTTTTTTAAGTTAATTGATTAATTTTATAAACCCATAATGAATCCTTGAAAACTTATATTATATTTTAGGGTTTTAAAATCAATTCTTTATGAACATGACTCACTTCCACATCACCCGTGGTACTGTTTTAATATGTTAAGTTCATGGCATTATAAAATATTGAAAACCAATCCTATTTGGTATAAACCATGGGAAAAAATAGGAAGGTTTGCGGTTCTTATTATTTTATTATATTGATTCCAAAACCTAAGTTTAGAAATTAATAAAGAATTCTCCTCTCTTTTTCTATAAATACCCACCCAAACTCCCACTCCCATTCACTCAAAACTCATTGAAAATTAATTTAATCTCCCTATACCTCTCTAAATCCCTCTCAAGGTGTTATAAATCTCTTAATAATCTTCTCCCAATCTTTTAGGAGCACCCTCTTAAGGTAAGGAATTTATCTCTCTTCTTTTCCATTCAAGCACCTTCTTTGCATTTAGACTTTTGAATCTCAATTGATTGTGTTGTCATGAATTTATAAATATAACTTTAATTTTAAATTGATTTTCTAAAAATGTGATATCATTTATCTCCTCTCGTTATAAAATTTACCTAAGTCATTACAACACTGAAGTAAGGAGATTCTCTCCTCATTATTCAATTACTTTCTTTGTATTACGTCATTTGATTTTTAATTCATCATGTTGGAATGTGTTTTTACACATCCTTTTTATTTTACTTATGATTTCCAAGTAATTAAATACCATATTTCAATCTCATTTAACCCTTTCATGAATCGTTATGTACACATGTTATGCTGCCAAAATTATCCTGTTATTTTTTCAAGCCAAACACTTATGTAGTGAATACTCATCCTCGTTTCCAATCAAAGGTATTCAACTAGATGTACATTTCCTTCATTGATTGGGGACTTCCATTTATGTAACTAAAACTCCTTAATTGTGATATTAAAAGTGATTAAAGGAATTCTAATGTTGTATGATCTATGTGGCACACTAATACATGTACATGATATGAATGTGACAGGTGGGCCCGAAATTATATAGTCATCCAATTCATTGGGTAATGTTTTTATCTCGTGATATACCATGTATAGTGCATGGGAGGTAATCCTAAGCATGCTATGTTATTATTTATTAGTGTTTATCCATAAATTATGATTATAATGTTATATTTTATGTTTTTTCATTCCTATATTACATTGATGTTATCATCTTATATCACGATTCAATGTTCATGTTTATGAATCTCAACTCCTTTTATGTCACATTTATATGCCTCTTGACTAACATGTATTACTTTCATCATGTTATTATTTAATTATTCTTTTATTGAGATTTATATATTACATTTCTTATGTGTGTCCCCAGTTTATCCCGTTCAGTTTTAGAAGAGCGATGAAATTTTAGGAGCATGTTAAGGAGTTTTAAATAATGTAGGTGTATCCTTGTTTCAAGT
This sequence comes from Viscum album, assembly GCA_963277665.1. Classification (NCBI taxonomy): domain Eukaryota; kingdom Viridiplantae; phylum Streptophyta; class Magnoliopsida; order Santalales; family Viscaceae; genus Viscum; species Viscum album. The sequence continues at coordinate 1,388,260,249 of OY728123.1, forward strand.
TATTATTTTATGTATCTAATTACCAAAATACACTCTGCCTTTAAATATTTTGGTATTGTATTATGTGTTCATTTATTTAATAAATCATGAATTAAGAAGTATTAAATATATGGGTTGTCATATATCTGACAGCTCTGGGGACCCTTCTCGTGAAAATCTGTACATCCAACTCCAAATTTGTAGCAGTCATAAAATATCTGATGGCTCTAGAGACCAATCTCATGGGATTCTATGCATCCAACTCCAAATATGTGGCATCCATAACATATTTGATGACTTCGGGGACCCATCTCATGGTAGTCCATACGTTCGGCTCCAAATTTGTGGTGGTAAACATGTATCCGAGCTATAAATCCATGGAAGCTCCAATTCCATTGTAGTTCCCATCCATGAATATTTCTCCAAACTGGTAGCCCAACAATTTACCTGAATCCATATTCATAACATCCCCACCTTATCACATCTTCCCCAAGGGTACATTCCATGGGAAAAAAGGAAAACACAAGGTTTGGCCAAATTCCCACGTCCAACACCACTGCCCACTACCCCTTGGGCTCACCAGTCCAATATAGGTTCCATGGTGACAACCACTACCATATAACATACACCCTATTGAGATTAAGTCAGTCAATGGGGCCCCCATTAGGTCCCCTCAGTCCTAGTACTGCAGAGGCACCCTTGCATGGGTCCCCGGTCTCAGTTATGGTCCTGGGTCATCACTTGATGTTCTAAGGTCATTGTGCCCCTCAAAATCATCAATAGGGTAGAGTAGCCTCACCGACTACACAAGGTCTCGCTGCATGGGTAACAGCTAAGGTATGGAACTCAACCTATCTTGATCCCTAAGGTTACTATGAGTCGGTCCACTCACCTAAACCAATCCTGATCTGCCTAAGGAATGTCCACCTAGGCCAGTTCAATCGTTTGGGAGAGGATCGCTTATCCCACCCTCATCTCGAAGATCTTGAATATCTCGAAGTCTAAAAGAGATTCCTAAGACCTACTAGGTCACATTCTTCTAATCCCGCACTTATATAGCATCCCGGCCTTTTCACACATTACTATTACATCATTTCAAAGATAAACAACATAATAGTATTACACATATAGGATCCAAAGGTTTAGTGTCTTGGGAAAACTAGGACCACCATAACAAATACAACATCTAGAATAAACATTTGTTTAATTTCTTCTTCTATAGCTTCTTATTGGAACTTATACTCTCCTTAGTACATGTATCCACCTGAGGCATCAAAATGGGTGAGCTAAAATCCCATTAATAGGATAGATAAGAACAATATATCATGGGTTTATCATAATCATAACATAGTCAAAAGATCATGAACATGAGAGGAGCATAAATAATAGAGTTGAAATGTGGAAAAGAATAAAAATGAAACATCATGTATTAGTGGTTAACTACCAAACATACTTGTGGACCAAGCTAGCATCTTTTTCACACATCATTTCACATTTACTCATGAGATTCATCACTTTACCCAATGCATTGGAGCGCTATATAATTCTGAGCGCACCCGTCACATCATAACATTATCATTTATCATGCATGCCACAATGAACATATAACATAAATGAAAATAACTAACTCATAAAAAGTAAAGGGTTTCATCTCATAAGAACACATTCATAAACTTTGGGTTCCCAAAGGAAAGAGGGAACAACATACTTGATACAAGAACCATCAACCTTGAATGAGAGGTAAAAGTTGAGTTCTTAAGAGAAGAGTTCTTTCGGAAAACATTTAGATTGACATAAACTTCATTAGAAAACATGTATATCTCAGAAAAGGAAAGAAAATTATGAAAAAATTATCTTTAAGTAGTACCATATCAAAAATGGAGTGAAAGAGGTAGAACCCAAAGGATGAGAGTTGGGTTCGAGAATTTCCCCTTACCTTGTACCTGAATGCTTCCTTCTCCTTAATGTCTTGTATAATGACATTATATTCATTAATTAGAAATCAAGAACCATGTGTACATTAATAGGGTTCAGTATGGTTTCATTATTTCATATTATGTTCCTTTGGATGACTTATAGAGTTTAAAAACATTGTTCAGGGATGTTTGTTTTTATGGTTTTTCTTGGGTGGTTCACTTGTATTCTTAATTTGAAGTTCGGGTAGAACATGGGTAAACATCCAGAAATTATATTACATGTTATTAATGATATTAAAGGATCTTGAATTATTTTATAATTAATTATATTATATCCATGTGTATGAATCATTAGATAATAATTAAATGGTGATTATTTGGGTTAATTTGAGCGGTTTTTGGATCACAACAAACTTGTTTTAACTTTTCACTTAGTAATATGGCCATAGGTTATTTCCAGAACTTTAAATAGAACAAAATACATATAAAATATTCTGGTTCAACCATAAAAATGGTTTCATGACCATATATGAAGGTATAAATGGAAGAAGAAGGCATGTCGTTCTTGATGGTGATAAATTAACACCTCACGAACAACGTTCTCTTTAATAAAATAAAAGGAAGAGGGAAAGGGTTTTGGATGGTATAATATCCCATTATAATCATAAAATTATAGTATATTTATAATACTGGAGTTACAATACAATTTGGATGAAGATAGGTGGGGAGAGATCAAGAAATGAACTTGAACTTGAAAGGAAATTAAAGGAGAAGAGGGAGGGAAATTACCTCTTGAATCCTTCTCTTGAGAACCTCCTTAAGGGCCTAAGCTTGGTCTTTTGATGAGACCAGAATATCTTGGACGTAGGGGATGGGATAGGGAAGTTTTTTGGGAAGATTTTAGAGAAGTCTTGGAGCTTGAGAGGTGTGAGGAAATGAGGGTGTGAAGGGTGGCTTTTATAGTGGAGGAGAGAGGGGTTTCCTTAATATAAAATTCATTAGTTTATTAATTTCCCCTAAGACAAGGAATAGTGAGTATTGAACGACCAAGAATAGTAATTTTATAATTTATTCCCGAACCAAGTGGGCTTACATCAGCAGAACATCACACATGACCCTATAATTAGCTTATTTAGCTTATTTTGTAAATTACGGTATTTCACTATTCATCAAAAATTCAAGTATCTCAGAAAAATCCCAAAACTTTACCCCAACCATTTTTCGACGTGTATAATCCAAAAATGAATTACATTTTTCAAAAATAAATTTCTAAATATTATTAATTTAATATTTAATTAAAATCATGATTTACTTAAAAAACAATTTTTAAGATTAAAACTGATTTTATAGTGCTTTCAAAAATTACGTAGGGTATTATAAAATTATCTAAAAACTATAATAAATTGATTCAATAATTTATGAATACATTTTATGGAAATAAATATTCTTTTAAATTAATTAATTAATTATAATTAATTATTTATGACTTACAAAATACCAAAACATTTACTAAGGTCAAATTGTCACTTTATAAGATGTCTAAATTTTATTTAATTATTCATAGGTAATGTTACTCTTATGTTGGATAATTTACTATTCATAAGGTTCATATTACTATTAATAAGGGTATGTTACTATTCATAAGGTTAGGTCACTATTCACCAAAAATTATTTTTGTTTCATTAGACTCCAAAAATCATCTTGAACACAACCGTGTATGTCGGATTTTTCGAAATTCAAAACATAGAAGTGAAAAACTTATGTTTAAAGGTCACTTATCACTTAGTAGTTCATTACGTTTTGTTTTCATGTTATTTTATGACATAATTATAATAAGGGAATTTCCATTGAAAAACTTTGGGTCATTACATTCTTCCCCCCTTAAGAAATTTCACCCCAGAAATTTCACTTTACACAAACAGGTGAGGGTACTTCTCCTTCATTGCCTCTTCTGGTTCCCAAGTTTCTTCCTCAAACTTATGGTTCCTCAACAACACTTTGACAATATGGGTTGTATTGTTGCGTAGAACCTTATCTCTTCGATCCAGAATCTTTACTGGATGCTTCTCATAGGAGAGATCATCTTCCAACAGCACCACCTCTGAGTTTAGTACATGTGAGGGGTTTGGTATGACTTCCTCAGTAGTGATACATGAAACACATCATGAAATTGATCCATATTCAGTGGAAGTGCTAGACGATAGGCCACGTCTCCTATGAGGTCAAGGATCTCAAAGGGGCCAATATACCTTGGGCTTAGCTTCCCTTTATTCCCGAATCGCATGACTCTCTTCCATGGAGATATTTTAAGGAAGACTTTATCCTCAACGTCGAACTCCAAGTCCCTTTGAAGGTTGTCAGTATAGATCTTTTACCGACTTTGAACATCTTTGATGTGTTTCTAGATGACTTGAACCTTCTCTGTCATCTCTTGAACAAGATCGGGCCCAAGTAGTTTTCTTTCTCCAACTTCATCCCAACAGGTTGGAGTTCTACATCGCTTTCCATACAGAGATTAATATAGAGTCATCTGGATATTCGAGTGGAAGCTATTATTGTATGAGAACTCAACCAATGGGAGATGATGATCCCAACCACCTTTGAATTCAAGAGATCAGGCTCTTAGAATATCTTCAAGCGTCTCAATAGTCCTTTCAGATTGGCCATCGGTTTGGGGGTGATAGGCCGTGATGAAATTTAATTCAGTACTCAAAGCATGTTGAAGGATCCTCCAAAACTTATATGTGAACCTTGGATCACGGTCAAAGACAATTGAGAGTGGAACACCGTGCAGTCTCACCACTTCCTTCACATATATCTTTGCAAGTTGATCAAGCGAGAGATCTTCCCGAATAGCGATAAAATGGGCAGTCTTGGTAAGTCGGTCAACCACAACCCATATCGCATTATTTCCCTTTGATGTCTTCGGGAGACCTGTGACAAAGTCCATAGTAACATTTTCCTATTTCCACATGGGTATAGGCAATGGCTACATCATACCCTTGGACTTTTGTCGCTCAACTTTAACTTGCTGAAATACCAAGCACCTTGATATATATTCTGCAATCTCTTTCTTCGTGTTATCCCACCAGAAGTGTTCTCGGAGATCACGGTACATCTTGGTACTCCCAGGATGGATAGAGAAAGTTGAGATATGTGCATTATCCAATAGCTCCTTCTTTATCCCGGTGATTAAGGTACACAAATCCGCGTTCCAAACCGAATCACACCATCATCGTTGATATGTAACTCTTGCAACTTCCCTTCCTTTATTGCATTCACCCTCTTTTGTATCTCCACATCATCCCTTTGTGCTTCCTTAATCTTCTCTTGGATGGATGGTTGCGCAATCATTTGGGCAAGGTAGGATGTATCCCCTACCCTTATGATTTCCAAATCCATTCTTTGCATATCCAAGAAGATATGGTCTTTCTCAATCCGCAACATGGATAGAGTAGCAGGTTCTTTTTTGCTTAGAGCATCAACTACCTTGTTTGCCTTTCCAGGATGATAATGAATAGAGAAATAGTAATCCTTGATTATCTATAACCATATCCTTTGATGCATGTTGATCTCCTTTTTTGTGAATATATACTTTAGGCTCTTGTGGTCGGTGTATATGTCACACTTCTTTCCATAAATGTAGTGCCGCTAGATTTTCAAGGAAAAAATCACGGTTGCCAACTCTAGATCATGCGTCGGGTAGTTCTTCTCATGGATCTTCAACTGTCATGAGGCATAGGCTATCACATTATCATTTTGCATGAGTACACAACCCAATCCTTCCTTTGAAGCATCACTATATATCACAAAACTTTATCCACTTTTCGGTAGTGTGAGTAAAAGTGCAGTGATCAACCTTCTCTTTAGCTCCTTGAAGCTTCCCTCACATTCTTCTATCCAGAAATACTTTACCTCTTTCCTTGTTAACTTAGTTAGCGGGCTTGACAATCGTGAGAAGTTTCTCACAAAACTTCGGTAGTACCCAGCTAATCCAAGAAAACTACGGATTTATGTGACACTAGAGGGCCTGGGTCATTCCTCAATCGCCTTTGTCTTTTAAGGATCCACATAAATTCCCTCACTTGTGATCACATGTCCCAAGAACGTGACTTGCTTCATCCAAAAGTCACACTTGCTGAACTTGGCATACAACTTCTCCTTTCTCAATGTCTCCAACACAAGTCTTAGATGTTCTTCATGTTCCTCCTTTCTATTATAGTAGATGAGAATATCATCGATAAACACTACCACAAATTTGTCAAGGTAATGTCTAAATACTCTATTCATCAAATCCATGAATATTGCAGGGGAATTAGTAAGTCCGAAGGGCATCACCAAAAACTCATAGTGCCCATACCTTGTACGGAAGGCAGTCTTCTAAAAATCTTCCTTCTTCACCTTTACCTGATGATATCCAGAACGAAGATCCACCTTTGAGAAGTATTGAGCTCCTCTTAACTGATCGAACAAGTCATCAATCCTTGGGAGAGGATACTTGTTCTTTATGAAGATCTTGTTGAGTTCCCGATAATTGATACACAGCCACATTGTTCCATCCTTCTTCTTCACAAAGAGCACTGGTACACCCCAAGGTGATGCACTAGGGCATATGAACCCTTTTTCCAGATTCTCTTGAGGCTACTTCTTTAACTCCTCTAGTTTGATAGGATCCATCTTATAGGGGAACTTCGAGATAGGAGTAGCTCTGGGTATGAGTTCAATTGAGAACTCTAACTCACGATCTGGGGGAATTTCGGGTAACTCTTCGGGAAATACATCGTCGTATTCCCTCATGATGGGAATTTACTCAAGGTTGGAACTTTCCTTTGACTCAACCATTTGGGTGAGGTATGCTTCTTCATAGGGAATCAACACCCACACCATTGAAAGATTTTTCAAAGGATATTCATGATATTCCTTACATTTGTAGAGGAGCATGGGATGGTTCGGAATATGAAAAGATATTTCCTTTTCTCGACAGTTTATATGTGCTCTATATAATGAGATTCAGTCCATTCCCATTATAGTGTTGAATTCCACCAAAGGAAATATTATGAGATTTTCCAGAAGAATCTCCCCACATACGTCAACAAGAGAAGAGTCAAACACTTGGGTTGCAATGATTTCACCACTTGGTGTTTTTACAGATATCTCTACTTCAAGGTTTCGGGGCTTCGATTCTATAGTTCTAGAAAACTTTCAAGATATAAAGGAATGCATATAACCAGAATCAAATAATACTTTTTACATTCTTGAGTGAATAGGAAGTGTACCTTGTACGACTTCATTATCATGCTCCACATCCACAGTAGTGATGGCATAAGCCTTCCCTTGTTCCTTTGGCTTTGGTGGCTGCTGATGCTGATTACCCTCGAGAACTCGAGGTTTGGTGCACTGGTTTGCATAGTGCCCTAGCTCCCTACAGTTGTAGCATTGAACCATGAGTGGTTCTCTCCTTTCATCGGCTACATTCTCCTTCCTTTTCATGTCTTTTGGACACTCTTGATCTTGCTTTTCGTCTTTCCCACACTTAAAGCATTTCCCCGTCCCTTTGAGGCAGTTCACATTGTGCAACTTCCCAAATTTTTGGCATGTGGGTCGTTGATTTTTCTTCCCACCTTTATCATTAGATCCAATAGCTTGAAACTACATCTTTCGTTTCTTATCCCCATAGCCATGGGACCATTCTCCAAACTCCATCTCCACTTTGATAGCACACCGAACAACTTCTTCATAACTCCCAAAGTCTCAAATTTCAAGAGCCTTTCGAAGGTGTGGTTTTAATCCACTAAAGAATCAATTTTTCTATCATTGTTGATAACAAAACCCAAAGCATACCTTGCGAGCCTTGTGAAATTTGCTTCATAGGTTGTGACAGATTCTCCTTCTTTTTTCTTGAGCTCTATGAATTCTCTCTCCATCTTCATGCAAAGAGTTCATGGGAAATACTTATTAAGAAACATTATCTTAAAGTCTTACCATTCCATCTATTCAATTTCCTCCCTTGGCTTGGTATTCTTAATCAAAGACCACCATTGATCGGCTTCTCCATATAGACGATAAATGGCTAGAGTCACCTTCTCCGTCTCAGAACAGTGAAGCACATAAAATATCTTCTCCATGGATTTGACCCACTGTTCTGCAACTAGTGGATCGGAAGATCCACAAAACGTCGGTGGTCGTTGCTGCATAAAACATTCGATATCCAGTTGCTCCCTCTTTGGTGAAGGAGGATGTTCCCAATTATTATGGTTATTATTCATAACCTGAGATAATTGGGTAAGCATCTCCATGAAGTTTTGAACTCCACCTCCCAAATCATTAGGGATGTCTGGCCCTCGCATGAGTTGTTGGCCTGATTTCTCCTGGTTCCCACCATTTTATAAAATAGAAAAGGATATAACAAAACATAACTAAACAATTCATGAATAACTTATTCATTTAAACAATTATACCAAAAACATAACATATGTAATCCCTAGGTAAATATTCTTGTGTGCATATTTTTACTTAGTCTCATACTAGAGGTTTTCTCTAGGGTTCACTAATCCTAATTCCCAAATTAACTAAACCATGTCTTTGATACCAACTATAGAATCCTGTCCTTTTCACACATTACTATTACATCATTTCAAAGATAAACAACATAATAGTATTACACATAGAGGATTCAAAGGTTTAGTGTCTTGGGCAAACTAGGACCACACATAACAGATACAACATCTAGCATAAACATTTATTTAATTTCTTCTTTTATAGCTTCTTATTGGAACTTTTCCTCTCCTTAGTACATGTAGACACCCGAGGATATACATAAAAAGGGGTGAGCTAAAATCCCAATAAGAGGATAGATAAGAATAATATATCATGGGGTGAGAATAATCATAACATAGGCAAAAGATCATGAACATGAGAGGAGCATAAATAATAAACTTGAAATGTGGAAAAGCATAAAAATGAAACATCATGTATTAGTGGTTAACTACCACACATACTTGTGAACCAATCTAGAATCTTGTTCACACATCATTTCAAATTTACTCATGAGATTCATCACTTTACCCAATGCATTGGAGCGCTATATAATTTCGGGCGCACCCGTCACATCATAACATTATCATTTATTATGCATGCCACAATGAACATATAACATAAATGAACATAAATAACCCATGAAAAGGAATGGGTTTCATCTCATAAGAACACATTCATAAACTTTGGGTTCCCAAAGGAAAGAGGGAACAGCATACTTGATACAAGAACCATCAACCTTGAATGAGAGGTAAAAGTTGAGTTCTAAAGAGAAGAGTTCTTTCGGAAAACATTTGGATTGACATAAAATTCATTAGAAAACATGTATATCCTAAAAAAGTAAATAAAATTATGAAAAAAAGATCTTTAAGGAGTGACCATATCAAAAATGGAGTGAAAGAGGTAGAACCCAAAGGATGAGAGTTGGGTTCGAGAATTTCCCCTTACCTTGTACCTGAATGCTTCCTTCTCTTTAATGTCCTGTATAATGACATTATATTCATTAATTAGAAATAAATAACCATTTTTACATTAATAGGGTTCATTCTGGTTTCATTATTTCATATTATGTTCCTTTGGATGACTTGTAGAGTTTAAGAACATTGTTCAGGGATGTTCGTTTCTATGGTTTTTCTTGGGTGGTTCACTTGTATTCTTAAATTGAAGTTCGGGTAGAACATGGGTAAACATCCAGAAATTATATTACATGTTATTAATGATATTACAGGAGATTGAATTATTTTATAATGAATTATATTAGATCCATGTGGATGAATCATTAGATAAGAATTAAATGATGATTATTTGGGCTAATTTGAGCGATTTTTGGATCACAATGAACTTGTTTTAACTTTTCACTTAGTAATATGGCCATAGGTTATTTATAGAACTTTAAATAGAACAAAATACATATAAAATATTCTGGTTCAACCATAAAAATGGTTTCATTACCAGATCTGAAGGTATAAATGGAAGAAGAAGGCATGTCGTTCTTGAAGGTGATAAATTAACACCTCACGAACAACGTTCTCATTAATAAAATAAAAGGAAGAGGGAAAGGGGTTTGGATGATATAATATCCCATTATAATCATAAAATTAAATTATATGTATAATACTGGAGTTACAATACAATTTGGATGAAGATAGGTGGGGATAGATCAAGAAATGAACTTGAACTTGAAAGTAAATTAAAGGAGAAGAGGGAGGGAAATTACCTCTTGAATCCTTATCTTGAGAACCTCCTTAAGGGACTAAGCTTGGTCTTTTGATGAGACAAGTAGCTCTTGGACGTGGGGGAGGGGATAGTTAAGGTTTTTGGGCATAGTTTAGAGATGGCTTGGAGCTTGAGAGGTGTGAGGAAATGAGGGTGTGAAGGGTGGCTTTTATAGTGGAGGGGAGAGGGGTTTCCTTAATATAAAATTCATTAGTTTATTAATTTCCCCTAAGACAAGGAATAGTGAGTCTTGAATGAACAAGAATAGTAATTTTATAATGTAATCCCAAACCAAGTGTGTTTACATCAGAATAACATTACACATGACCCTATAATTAGCTTATTTAGCTTATTTTGTAAATTATGGTATTTCACTATTCATCAAAAATTCAAGTATCTCAGAAAAATACCAAGACTTTACCCCAACCATTTTTCGACATGTAGAATCCAAAAATGAAGTCCATTTTTCAAAAATAATTTTCTAAATATTATTAATTTAATATTTAATTAAAATCATGATTTACTTAAAAAACAGTTTTTAAGATTAAAACTGATTTTATAGTGCTTTCAAAAATTACATAGGGTCTTATAAAATTATCTAAAAACTATAAGACATTGATTCAATAATTTATGAATACATTTTAGGGAAATAAATATTCTTTTAAATTAATTAATTAATAATAGTTAATTATTTATGACTTACAAAATACCAAAACGTTTACTAAGGTCGAATTGTCGCTTTCTAAGATGTCTAAATTTTATTTAATTATTCATAGGTAATGTTACTCTTATGTTGGATGATTTACTATTCATAAGGGTAGGTCACTATTCACCAAAAATTATTTTTGTTTCATTAGACTCCAAAAATCTTCTTGAACACAACCGTGTATGTCGGATTTTTTGAAATTCAAAACATAGAAGTGACAAACTTATGTTTAAAGGTCGCTTATCACTTAATAGTTCATTATATTGTGTTTTCATGTTATTTTATGACATAATTATAAGAAGAGAATTTCCATTGAAAAACTTTGGGTTGTTACAACTTACCCCTGACTTAAAGATTTCACAGGCCCCTACGCATGGGCAAAGAAGTCTAATTGGATCCAGTCTCACCTCTTAGAAGATCTAGAGGCCATCCAGTTCCTCAACAGTCCTAGCCTCATCCATAGATGGTCGAGGCACTAAGAAAGTGCCCAAGGGTTTTTTGTGACCTCTGTAAATCATTCATTTTTATTAAACATTTTAATTTAATTTAAGACATTCCATTTAATTAAATTAAACATGGGCATCACCCTTAGTTGTGTTCCCAAGCATCCACATGCATCACAAACAAATCATAAAAGGCATAGGATGAGTATGTTAACCACCTACCTTTTTAGAAGTTTTTCTCTTTTGTCTTTAAGAGTCGACAGCAGTTGTCGAGGCCCATCCAAGCCCGCCCGGTGTCATCCACGCTCGACCGAGCTCATCTCAGCGACCCAAGATCCTAACTCAATTCAAACATTTCTAATTAATTAATTATAACAATTATAATTAATTAATTAATTCAACTCAACCTCTTAATATTTGGAGAAAACTCACTGGTTCGTTGCCCCACAACGGAACTATAGACAATGGTGCCCCACGGGTCTGTCTCACCTCCCCAAACCTACATCGAGAAAAAACCCTGAAAAACAATTCCAATTAGATAGGTAGTGAAATTTAATTTTAAGAAAAAACCTAAAATAAATTCACGAAGTGACATACCTTGGCCAAATTGATGAGCCATCACAAGCAGACAACGTCTCGGGTCGCCCTCTTTCTAGACAGAGGGAAATCCCTATCATGATCATCTAATTTCACCATGCTTCAGTGGAATCAAAACCAAATCCCTAACCTAAGGAAAATAGAAATTAGAATGAAAGGAGGGAGGTAGTGGAGATCATCAAAGGGAGATACTTACCTCGGATTACTGAAAAATTACAAGACCCCCCCCCCCAATCAAGGGAGAATAGGGGAAGGGATGAGCTCGGCCCCCTGGTTCATGTGGGAAAAAGAGCGGGAAAGAATAGGGTTTCCCCTTATAATAATTGGTGGAAAATAGAAATTTCCCCCATTTAGGCCCACCAACTATCTGGTGGCTCTAATGCAATTTTGGCTACAGTAGCTACCTGGCCTCTCTTAAGGCCCCTTCGAACCCCTAGGGTGTCCCCTGATCCTCCAACTATGACTAAAACACCTCTAATAAGGTGTTACAAGCCTTGAAACTTGATTAAAAATCACGATCCATATTTCTACCCAACCACTAACTTGAAAATTTCAAACTCCTCCTGAACTTAGAACGCCCATACGGATAGGGGTTTTAAAAATTCCTCGCCTTATCATTTCTCATCCTTGAGAAGTCTATGTGGATATCCAACAACACATTATGACCAACCTATATTTTTAAGTCTCGCTCAAATGATTTCATTTTGTCCTTGAATGCCCAATGCTCTTTTAAAGATCCATTTGAACATATGACACTTAAACTACCAAAACATGATCCAATGCTCATATCCACCACTGAAACATCGAGACATCACTTACCTGATCCCACCTATCCTAAAACATGATCATGTTTTCACCCAATTCATCATCCGACCTATGTTGATCCCCACCATAAGACTTGGTTCGTACTTCCAATTCCAATGATTTGGTGCTTCCACCATTGTAATCGGATACCAAAACTTTGTACTCGTATTCCTATGACGCGCCCGGTCCGAACACACATGAGAATGTCACTCTCACTTCTCAATTCAGATCTAAATCAGTTGAACTCCAATCAACCAAGCTCAAAACCCAACTGCGTCATATTTTCCTGGAAAATCCCCAACTAATTTCCAAAACACTCCTGCCACATCTGATGTGACGTACATGATGTGATCTCAGGCTCACCGCATTTTGTCCCATGCAAAAACATTGATCGGGCATGTAACATCCTGATTTTTTTAAAAGAAAACAAAATTCCACGTCATGCTCAAACGAACTACTAAATACTATGTGAACTTTATAAGCTATCCATTAAACATAATTTTTCCACATCTATGTGTTGAATTTTGAAAAACGGACATACACGGTTGCGATCAGTAAGTTATTTGAAGTCTGATAGGACCAACTTAATTTTTAGTGAATAGTAACCTACCCTTATGAATAGTAACTTACCATTATGAATAGTAATATAAACCTTATGAATAGTAAATCTTCTAAAAGAATAGTAACCTCACCCATGAATGTATAAATAAAATTTAGGCATCTTATAAGTGATAATATGATCATAGTAAAAGTATTGGTATTTTTGTAAGTTATAAATAATTAATTATAATTAATTAATTAATTTAAAAGAAAATGTATTTTCCTAAAAGGTGTTCACAAATTAATAATTTTATTTCTTCTGGTTTGAAGATAATTTTATAAGACCTTATGTAATTTTTGAAATCATTATAAAATCAGTTTTAATTTTAAAATCTATATTTTTCAAGTAAATTATGATTTTAATTAAAAATTAAATTAATCATATTTAGAGAATTATTTTCATAAAATGGAGTTCATTTTTTTATTCTACACGTAGAAAAATGGTTAGCGTGAATTTTTGATATTTTTTTGAAATACTTGAATTTTTGTGAATAGTAAAATACATTAATTTACCATATAAATACATTATAATTTAAATACACTATTCCTAGAATCATGAGTGATTTAAGAACCAAAATCTCAAAATCACATGACTTATTTACTATTTTTATTCATGGAATCATCAATATTTTTTATCTTGTTGGAAATTAATAAACTAATGATTAAAATATTAAGAAAACCCATCTCCGCTCCACTATAAATACCACCCCTCACACCCACAGTACTTCACACCTCTCAAGATTCAATACTTCTACAAACTCTACCCAAATATCTTCCCTAGCCCATACTCTATGTCCAAGAGATCTTGGTCTCATCAAAAGACCAATCCTAGGTTCCTTAAAGAGGATTTAAAGAGGAGGATTCAAGAGGCAATTCCTCTCTCTCTTTTCTTTCAATTTCCTTTCAAATTTCATTTCTTTTTTTCTCTTATCCTCAACTTATCTTACCCAAATTTCATTATAACTCCATTATTATTGATATAATGGCATGATATCATGTTAATGTAAGATTATTCATTATACTCCTATCTCTCTCTCAATCTTTGTTAATAAAAATGAAATCATTGCTCGTGATGTGTTAATTTACGTACATCATGGTTGATCCACTTCTGTTTTCCTTCAACTCCTTCAAGGATGTCAATGAAATAATTAAATTTTTGAAATCATATTTTATTATTTATTTTTTAATTCGTTTATGTTCTAGAAACAACTTTTATTCATAATACTAATTGATAAAACAAAACAAGTTTGTTGTGATCCAAAAACCGCCCAAATTAACCTAAAATGATCATCATTAAATTTTAACTAATGATTCATCCACATGGTATATAACATAATTCATTAAAATATCATTTAAACTCCTGTAATATCATTAATAACATTTAATATTAGTTCTGGATGTTTATCCATGTTCTACATGAACTTCCATTCACTTGTACAAGTGAACCGTTCATGAAAACTAAAAAAAAGAACACAACCGAACAATGGATTTAAACTCTATAACTCATCCAAAGGCCCATACAAGAACATAATGAAACCATAATGAACAATATTCATGTATAAAAGGTTTTGGTATTACTAATTAATGAATATAATGTCATTATACAGGGCAATAAAGTGAAAAAAGTGTTCGGATACAAGGTAAGGGGAAATTCTCGAACCCAACTCTCTTTCTTTGGGATTTCCCTCTTCAATCCATTTTCAGTATGTATATGCCTTAAAAATAATTTATTCATCATCATATTGAATTCTATGGGATATACATGTTTTCCACTGGAGTTTATGTCAAACAAAATGTTTTCCAAAGTAACTCTTCTTTCAAATAATCACACCCTTTTTACTTCTTAAAGATTATTTCACTCTTCACTCAAGGTTAATGGTTCTATGTCAAGAATTGTATTCCCTCTTTATTTTGGGAAAAAATGTTTATGAATGTATGTTTTATGATGAAAACCCATTTCTTTCCATGGTTTATTTTATGTTCAAGTTTGACATATTTTTAATGTGGCATGCATGATAATTCCAATGTTATGATGTGATGGGTGTGACCGAAATTATATAGCACAATATGAATGTTTGAATGTGATGGGTGCGCCCGGAATTATACAGTGCTCCAATGCATTGGGTAAAGTAACGAATATCATGATTTAAAGTGAAAAGATGTGTGAAAATGATGTTATCTTTGTTCACAACTATGTTTGGTAGTTAACCACTAAAAAATGATGTTTCATTTTTATGCATTGTCACATTCTATGCTATTATATAAGTGATGTTATGATTATGATCACCCCATCTTACATTGTTTCATGTTTTTATCTATCCTATTACTGGGATTTTAGATCACCCCTTTTTTATATATATCCTCAGGTGACTACTTCTACTAAGGAGTACTCAAGGGCCAATAAAAATCTAGAGAAGAAGGAATTAAATAAATGTTTATGTTTTATTTTGTAAAAGTTATTTATGGTTTGTCTAATCCTCCAATATCTAGAATGGTAAAAGTTCCTAGAATGTATTAAATGTTTTGTATTTGTTCAGTTGTCTTTTATAAAAAAAATACACATCATTTATATGTGTTGAACTTGGAAGGGCGGGTTCAGGGCATTACAGTTGGTATCAGAGCAACGGTCTAGACAAATTTGGAGATTAGACGTTTTCGTTTTTTTAAAAAAATTAGCGATAGAATTTACTTTTGAACATATAGTTAATTAAGTACACATAAGAAAATAGTTTTTATTAATTATAAATATATAATTCAGAATTATAAGCACAATGAATGAATTTTGATGGCATAATTCATTTTAAGGAGGGGATAATGTTACATCTTGATATTTTTTAAAAGGAAAAAAATGCCATGTCATGCTCAAATGAACTATGAAATACTAAGTAAACTTTATAACCTATCCATTAAACATAATTTTTCCACATCTATGTTTTGAATTTTGAAAAAAAATACATACACAGTTGCGATCAGTAAGTTATTTGAAGTCTGATAGGACCAACTTAATTTTGGTGAATAGTAACCGACCCTTATGAATAGTAATATGACCCTTATAAATAGTAAACCTTCCAAAAGAATAGTAACATCACCCGTGAATGTATAAATAAAATTTTGGAATCATTAAAACTTCTATAATATCATTAATAACATGTAATATCTGTTTGGGATGTTTATCCATGTTCTACAGGAACTTCCATTCACATGTACAAGTGAATTGTTCATGAAAACTAAGAAAAAGAACACTCTGGAACAATGGATTTAAACTCTATAACTCATCCAAAATCCCATAAAAGAACATAATGAAACCATAATGAACCATATTCATGTATAAAAGGTTCTGGTATTGCTAATTAATGGATATAATTTCATTATACAGGACAATAAAGTGAAGAAAGCGTTCAGATACAAGGTAAGGGAAATTCTCGAACCCAACTCTCTTTCTTTAAGAATTCCCACTTCAACCCATTTACAGTATGTATATACCTTGAAAATAATTTATTTATCATTATCTTAACTTTTCTGGGATATACATATTTTCCACTAGAGTTTATGTCAAACAACATTTTTTCCAAAGGAACTCTTCTTTCAAATAAACACACCCTTTTTACTTCTTAAAGATTGTTTCACTCTTCACTCAAGGATAATGGTTCTATGTCAAGAATGATATTCCCTCTTTATTTTGGGAACAAAATGTTTATGAATGTATGATTTATGATTTGAAACCCATTTCTTTCCATGGGTTATTTTATGTTCAAGTTTGACATATTTTTAATGTGGCATGTATGATAATGTAAATGTTATAATGAGACGGGTGCACTCGAAATTATTTAGCGCAATATGAATGTTTGAATGTGACAGTTGCTCCCGAAATTATACAGTGCTCCAATTCATTGGGTAATGTGATGAATCTCATGAGTTAAAGTGAAATGATGTGTGAACATGATTCTAGCTTTGTTTACAGCTATGTGTTCTAGTTAACCGCTAAGACATGATGTTTCATTTTTATGCATTGCCACACTCCATGATATTATATAAATGATGTTATGATTATGGTCACCCCATATTACATTGTTTTGTGTTCTTATATATCCTCTTATTGGGATTTTAGATCACCCCTTTTTGACGTATATCATCAGGTGAATACTTCTACTAAGGAGTATTCAAGGACCAATAAGAAGGTAGAGAAGAAGGGATTAAATAAATGTTTATATTTTATTTTTTAAAAGTTATTTATGGTTTTTCTAATCCACCAAAACCTAGACTGGTAAAATTTCCTGGAATGTATTAAATGTTTTGTATTTTTTCAGTTGTCTTTTGCAAAAAAAATACATAGTATTTATATGTGATGAACCTGGAAGTGAGGGTTCAGGGCATTACAGTTGGTATCAGAGCAATGGTCTAGACAACTTTGCAGATTAGACGTTGTTTTTTTTAACAGTTAGCAATTGAATTTACTTTTTAACATCTAGTTAATTAAGTACACATAAGAAAATATTTTTTCTTAATTATAAATATATAAATTTAGAATTATAAGTACAATGAACAAATTGTGAGGGTGTAATTAATTTTAAGGGGGGGGTAATGTAATATCCAGATATTTTTTAAAAGGAAACAAAATGCCACATCATGCTCAAATGAACTACGAAATACTATGTGAATTTTATAACCTATCCATTAAAAATAATTTTTCGACTTCAATATTTTGAATTTTGAAAAACAGATATACATGGTTGTGATTAGTAAGTTACTTGAAGTCTAATAGGACCAACTTGATTTTTGGTGAATAATAACCTACTCTTACGAATAGTAACATGTCCTTATGAATAGTAATATGACCCTTATGAATAGTAAATCTTCTAAAAGAATATTAACCTCATCCATGAATGTATAAATAAAATTTAGGCATCTTATAAGTGACAATATGACCATAGTAAAAGTATTGGTATTCTTGTAAGTTATAAATAATTAATTATAATTAATTAATTAATTTAAAATAAAATGTATTTTGTTAAAAAAAATTCATAAATTAATAATTTTATTTCTTCGGGTTTGCAGATAATTTTATAAGACCCTATGTAATTTTTTAAAGCATTATAAAATCATTTTTAATTTAAAAAACTTTATTTTTCAAGTAAATTAAGATTTAAATTAAAAATTAAATTAATCATATTTATTGAATTATTTTCATAAAATAGAGTTCATTTTTTTATTATACACGTTGAAAATTTGTTAGGGTGAATTTTTGATATTTTTCTAAAATACTTGAATTTTTTGTGAATTGTAAAATACATTAATTTATCGTATAAATACATTATAATTTAAATCCACTATTCCTAACATCATGGGTGATGTAAGCACCCAAATATCTAACTCACGTGCCCTATTTACTTTTTTTAGTCATTAAATATTCACTAATTTTTATGTTGCTCTAAATTATTAAACTAATGATTAAAATATTAAGAAACCCCCTCTCCCCTAACTATAAATACCACCCCTCACACCCTCATTACTTCACACCTCTCAAGATTCAGGACATATCCATATTTTACCCAAAGATATTCCCTAGCCCCTCCCCCATATTCAAGAGA
The DNA here is from genome assembly GCA_963277665.1 of Viscum album. Classification (NCBI taxonomy): domain Eukaryota; kingdom Viridiplantae; phylum Streptophyta; class Magnoliopsida; order Santalales; family Viscaceae; genus Viscum; species Viscum album. The sequence goes on from OY728123.1 coordinate 1,388,279,132, forward strand.
TCTTGGTCTTATCAAAAGACCAATCCTAGATTCCTTAAGGAGGGTCTAAAGAGGAGGATTGAAGAGGTAATTCCTCTGTATTTTCTTTCAATTTCCATTCAAATTTCATTTCTTTTTTCTCTTATCCCCAACTTCTCTTACCCAAATGTCATGATAACTCTAGTATGATTGATATATTGGTATTATTTCATGTTAATGGAATATTATTCATTATACTCCAATCTCTCTCTCTTTGTTAATAAAAATGAAATTGTTGCCTGTGATGTGTTAATTTACCTACATCATGGGAGATGCACTTCCATGTTCCTTCAACTCCTTCAAAGCAGTCAATGAAACCATTAAATAGTTGAAACCAGATTTTATTATGTATTTTTTAACCCTTTTATGTTCTGTAAACAACTTTTATTCATAATACTAATTGATAAAACAAAACATGTTCGTTGTGATCCAAAAACCACCCAAATTAACCTAAAACGATCATCATTAAATTTAAAATAATGATTCATCCACATGGTATATATCATAATTCATTAAAAGATCATTTAAACTTCTGTAAGATCATTAATAACATGTAATATTAGTTCTTTATGTTTATCCATGTTCTACACGAACTTCCACTCACGTGTACAAGTGAATTGTTCATGAAAACTAAGAAAAAGAACACTTCCGAACAATGGATTTAAACTTTATAACTCATCCAAAAACCCATAAAAGAACATAATGAAACCATAATAATCCATATTCATGTATAAAAGGTTTTTTAATTTATAATTAATGAATATAATGTCATTATACAGGACAATAAAGTGAAGAAAGTGTTTGGATACAAGGTAAGGGGAAATTCTCGAACCCAACTCTCTGTATTTGGGATTTCCCTCTTCAACCCATTTACAGTATGTATATTCCTTGAAAATCATTTATTCGTCATTATCTTAACTTTTTTGTGATATACATGTTTGCCACTAGAGTTTATAGCAAACAAAATTTTTTCCAAAGGAACTCTTCTTTCAAATAAACACACCCTTTTTACTTCTCGAAGATTGTTTCACTCTTCACTCAAGGTTAATGGTTCTATGTCAAGAATGATATTCCCCCTTTATTTTGGGAAAAAAATGTTTATGAATGTATTCTTTATGATGTAAAACTCATTTCATTCCATGGGTTATTTTATGTTCAATTTTGACATATTTTTAATGTGGCATGCATGATAATGTAAATGTTATGATGAGATAGGTGCGCCTGGAATTATATAGTGAAATATGAATGTTTGAATGTGACAAGTGTGCCCAGAATTTTACACCACTCCAATGCATTGGGTAAAGTGATTAATCTCATGAGTTAAATTGAAATGATGTGTGAACATGATTCTAGCTTTATTCACAACTATGCGTGGTAGTTAACCACTAAGACATGATGTTTCATTTTTATGCATTGCCACATTCCATGTTATTATATAAATGATGTTATGATTATGCTCACCCCATCTTACATTGTTTCATGTTCTTATCTATCCTCTTACTGTGATTTTATCTCGCACCTTTTTTATGTATATCCTCAGGTGACTACTTATACTAAGGAGTATTCAAGGGCCAATAAGAAGCTATAGAATATGGAATTAAATAAATGTTTGTGTTTTATTTTGTAAAAGTTATTTATGGTTTGTCTAATCCTCCAAAACCTGGACTGGTAAAAGTTACTAGAATGTATTAAATGTTGTGTATTTGTTCACTTGTATTTTATAAAAACAATACAGAGCATTTATATGTGTTGAACCTGGAAGGGTGAGTTTAGGGCATTACAGTTGGTATCAGAGCAAAGATGTAGAAAACTTTGAAGATTAGACATTGTCATTTTTTTTAAAAAAAATAGTAATAGAATTTACTTTTGAACATCTAGTTAATTAAGTACGCATAAGAAAATAGTTTTTCTTAATTATAAATATATTAATTTAGAATTATAAGTACAATGAATGAATTGCGAGGGTGCAATTCATTTTATGGGGGGGATAATGTAACATCCTGATATTTTTTAAAAGGAAACAAAATGCCAAGTCATGCTCAAATGAACTACTAATTAGTATGTGAACTTTATAGCCTAGCCTTTAAATATAATTTTTTTGCTTCTATGTTTTGAATTTTGAAAAATAGACATACACAGTTACAATCACTAAGTTATTTGAAGTCTGATAGGACCAGCTTAATTTTTGGTGAATAGTAACCTACCCTTATGAATAGTAACCTACTATTATGAATAATAATATGAACCTTATGAATATTAAATCTTCAAAAAGAATATTAACCTCGTTCATGAATGTGTAAATAAAATTTATGCATCTTATAAGTGACAATATGACCATAGTAAAAGCATTGGTATTTTTGTAAGTTATAAATAATTAATTGTAATTAATTAATTAATTTAAAAGAAATTTTATGTTCCTAAAAGGTGTTCATAAATTAATAATTTTATGTATTCTGGTTTGGAGATAATTTTATAAGACCTTATGTAATTTTGGAAAACATTATAAAATCGGTTTTAATTTTAAAATCTGTATGTTTCAAGTAAATTATAATTTTAATTAAAAAATAAATTAATTGTATTTAAAGAATTAATTTCATAAAATGGAGTTCATTTTTGTATTCTACACATCGAAAAATGGTTAGGTTGAATTTTTGAGATTTTTATGAAATACTTGAATTTTTTGTGAATTGTAAAATACATTAATTTACCATATAAATACATTATAATTTAAATCCACTATTCCTGACATCATGAGTGATGTAAGCACCCAAATCTAGAACCCACATTCCCTCTTTACTATTTTTAGTCATGGAATCATCATCATTGCTTATCTTGGTGGAAATTAATAAACTAATGATTAAAATATTAAGAAAACCCCTCTCCTATAAATACCACCCCTCACACCCTCATTACTTCACACCTCTCAAGCTTCAATACTTATCCAAATTCTACCCAAAGATCTTCCCTATACCCTCCCCCATTTCCATTATGTCTTGGTCACATCAAAATACCAAGCCTATATTTTTTAAGGAGGATCTAAAGAGGAGGATTCAAGAGGTAGTTCCTCTCTCTCTTTTCTTTCAATTTCCTTTCAAATTTCATTTATTTTTTTCTCTTATCCTAAAATTATATTACCCAAATGTCATGATAAATCTATTATAATTGATATACTGTTATGATATCATGTTAATGTAAGATTATTCATTATAATCCTATCTCTCTCTCTCTTTTAATAAAAATGAAATCGTTACCCGTGATGTGTTAATTTACCAACATCATGGGAGATGCACTTCCATTTTCCTTCAACTACTTCAAGGCTATCAATAAAAACATTAAATCGTTGAAACCATATTTTATTATGAATTTTTTAACTCCCTTTATGTTCTGGAAACAACTTTTATACATAATACTAATTGATAAAACAAAACATGTTTGTTGTGATCCAAAAACCGCCCAAATTAACCTAAAACAATCATCATTAAATTTAAACTAATGATTCATCCAAATGGTATATAACATAATTCTTTAAAATATAATTCAAACTCATGTAATATCATTAATAACATGTAATTTTAATTCTTAATGTTTATCCATGTTCTACATGAACTTTCATGCACGTGTACAAGTGAACCGTTCGTGAAAACTAAGAAAAAAAAACCCTCCCGAACAATGGATTTAAACTCTATAACTCATCCAAAAGCCCATAAAAGAACATAATGAAACCATAATGAACTATATTCATGTATAAAAGGTTCTATTATTGCTAATTAATGAATATAATGTCATTATATAGTACAATAAAGTGAAGAAAGAGTTCGGATACAAGGTAAGGGGAAATTCTCGAACCCAACTCTATTTCTTTGGGATTTCCCTCTTCAACCCATTTACAGTATGTATATGCCTTGAAAATCATTTATTTATCATTATTTTAAATTTTCTGGGATTAAAAATTTTTTCCACTAAAGTTTATGTCAAACAAAATGTTTTCCAAAGGAAGTCTTCTTTCAAATAAATACACCCTTTTTACTTCTCGAAGATTGTTTCACTCTTCACTCAAGGTTAATAGTTATATGTCAAGAATGATATTCCCTCTTTATTTTAGGAACAAAATGTTTATCAATGTATTATTTATGATGTGAAAACCATTTCTTTCCATGGGTTATTTTATGTTCAAGTTTGACATATTTTTAATGTGGCAAACATGATAATGTAAATGTTATGATGAGACGGGTGCGCCTGGAATTATATAGCGTAATATGAATGTTTGAATGTGACGGGTGCGCCCAGAATTGTACACCACTCCAATGCATTGGGTAAAGTAATTAATATCATGAGTTAAAGTGAAATTATGTGTGAACATGATGATATCTTTGTTCACAACTATGTGTGGTAGTTGACCACTAAGACATGATGTTTCATTTTTATGCATTGCCACATTCCATGCTATTATATAAATGATGTTATGATTATGATCACCCCATTTTACATTGTTTCATGTTCTTATCTATCCTCTTATTGGGATTTTAGCTCACCCCTTTTTGATGAATATCCTCAGGTGACTACTTCTACTAAGGAGTATTCAAGGGACAATAAGAAGCTAGAGAAGAAATAATTAAATAAATGTTTATGTTTTATTTTGTAAAAGTTATTTATGGTTTGTCTAATCATTTAAAACCTAGACCGATAAAAGTTTCTAGAATATATTAAATGCTGTGAATTTTTTCCATTGTCTTTTATAAAAAAAATACATAGCATTTATATGTTTTGAACCTGGAAGGGCGGGTTCAGGGTATTATAGTTGGTATCAGAGCAACGGTCTAGATAATTTTAAAGATTAGATGTTGTCTTTTTAAAAAAAATGGTGATAAAATTTACTTTTGAACATCTAGTTAATTAAGTACACATAAGAAAATAGTTTTTATTAATTATAAATATATAAATTCATAATTATAAGTACAATGAATGAATTTCAAGGGTGCAATTCATTTTAAGGGGGGGTAATGTAACATCCTGATATTTTTTAAAAGGAAACCAAATGTCATGTCATGCTCAAATGAACTAATAAATACTATGTTAACTTTATAACTAAGCCATTAAACATAATTTTGTCGCTTATATGTTTTGAATTTTGAAAAACAGACATACATGGTTGTGATCGGTAAGTTATTTGAAGTCTGATAGGGCCAAATTAATTTTTGGTAAATAATAACCCACCCTTATGAATAGTAACCTACCCTTATGAATAGTAATATGACCCTTATTAATAGTAAATCTTACAAAATAATAGTAGCCTTATCCATGAATATATAAATAAAATTTAGGCATCTTATAAGTGACAATATGACCATAGTAAAAGTATTGGTATTTTGTAAGTTATAAATAATTAATTATAATTAATTTATTAATTTAAAAGAAAATTTATTTTCCTAAAAGGTTTTAATAAATTAATAATTTTATGACTTCTAGTTTAAAGATAATTTTATAAGACTTTATGTAATTTTTGAAATCATAATAAAATCAGTTTTAATTTTAAAATCTATATTTTTCAAGTGAATTGTGATTTTAATTTAAAATTAAATTAATCATATTTGGAGAATTATTTTCATAAAATGGAGCTAATTTTTGTATTCTGCAGGTCGAAAAATGGTTAGGGTGATTTTTTGAGTTTTTTTAAAATACTTGAATTTTTTGTGAATTGTAAAATACTTTTATTTACCTTATAAATACATTATAATTTAAATCCACTATTCCTAACATCATGAGTGATGTGAGTACCAAAATATCAAACTCACATGACCTCTTTAATATTTTTATTCATGGAATCATCACTATTTTTTATCTTGGTGGAAATTAATAAACTAATGATTTAAATATTAAGAAAACTCATCTCCCCTCCACTATAAATATAACCTCTCACACCCCCAATACTTCACACCTCTCAAGCTTCAAGAATTCTCCAAATTATGCACAAAGATATTCCCTAGCCCCTCCCTCACATCCAGAAGATCTTGGTCTCATCAAAATACCAAGTCTAGATTCCTTAAGGAGGATCTAAAGAGGACGATTCAAGAGGTAATTCCTCTCTCTCTTTTCTTTCAATTTCCTTTCAAATTTCATTTCTTTTTTTCTCTTATCCTCAAATTCTATTACCCAAATGTCATGATAACTCTATAATGATTGATATACTGATATGATATCATGTTAATGTAATATTATTCATTATAATCATATCACTCTCTCTTTGTTAATAAAAATAAAATTGTTGCCCGTGATGTGTTAATTTGCCTACATCATGGGAGATGCACTTCCATTTTCCTTCAAATCCTTCCAGGATATCAATTAAACCATTAAATGGTTTAAAAAGGATTTTATTATTTATTTTTTAACCACTTTTATGTTCTGGAAACAAATTTTATTCATAATACTAATTGATAAAATAAAACAGGTTCGTTGTGATCCAAAAAACGCCCAAATTAACCTAAAACGATCGTCATTAAATTTAAACTAATGATTCATCCACATGGTATATAATATAATTCATTACAAGATCATTCAAACTCATTTAAGATCACTAATAACATCCAATATCAGTTCTGGATGTTTATCCATGTTCTACACGAACTTCCATTCACGTGTACAAGTGAACCGTTTATAAAAACTAAGAAAAATAACACTACCGAACAATGGATTTAAAATCTATAACTCATAAAAAATACCATAAAAGAACATAATGAAACCATAATGAACCATATTATTTTATAAAAGGTTCTGGGATTTCTAATTAATGAATATAATTTCATTATACAGGACAATAAAGTGAAGAAAGCGTTCAGATACAAGGTAAGGGGAAATTCTCGAACTGAACTCTCTTTCTTTGGGATTTCCCTCTTCAATACATTTAAAGTACGTATATTAATTGAAAATAATTTATTCGTCATTATTTTAACTTTTCTGGGATATAAATTTTTTCCACTATAGTTTATTTCAAACCAAATTTTTTCCAAAGGAACTCGTATTCCAAATAAACACACCCTTTTTACTTCTCGAAGATTGTTTCACTCTTCACTCAAGGTTAATGGTTATATGTCAAGAATGATATTCCCTATTTATTTTGGGAACAAAATTTTTGTGAATGTATGATTTATGATTTAAAACCCATTTCTTTCCATGGGTTATTTTATGTTCAAGTTTGACATATTTTTAATATGGCATGCATGATAATGTAAATGTTATGATGAGACAGGTGCATTTGGATTTATATAGCACAATATGAATGTTTGAATGTGATGGGTGAACCCATAATTATACAGTGCTCCAATTCATTGGGTAAAGTGATGAATCTCATGAGTTAACGTGAAATGATGTGTGAACATGATGCTAGCTTTTTTCACAACTATGTGTGGTAGTTAATCACTAAGACGTGATATTTCATTTTTATGAATTGCCACATTTCGTGTTATTATATAAATGATGTTATGATTATGCTCACCCCATATTATATTTTTCATGTTATTATCTATCCACTTATTTGGATTTTAGATCACCCCTTTTTGACATATATCCTCAGGTGACTACTTCTACTAAGGAGCATTCAAGGGCCAATAAGAGCCTAGATAATAAGGAATTAAATAAATGTTTATGTTTTATTTTGTAAAAGTTATTTATAGTTTGTATTATCCTCCAAAACCTAGACCGGTAAAAGTTTCTGAATGTATTAAATGTTGTGTATTTGTTCAATTGTCTTTTATAAAATAAATACACAACATTTATATATGCTAAACCTGGAAGGGCGGGTTCAGGGCATTAAAGTTGGTATCACAACAACGGTCTAGACAACTTTGGAGATTAGACGTTGTTGTTTTTTTTTTAAAATGTGATAGAATTTACTTTTGAACATCTAGTTAATTAACTACACGTAAGAAATAGTTTTTATTAATTATAAATATGTAAATTTAGAATTATAAGTACAATGAACGAATTGCAAGGGCGCAATTCATTTTACGGGGGGGGGGATAATATAACATCTCGATATTTTTTAAAAGGAAACCAAATGCCACGTCAAACTCAAATGAACTACTAAATACTATGTGAACTTTATAAACTAGCCATTAAACATAATTTTTCCACTTTTATGTTTTGAATTTTGAAAAACAGACATATACGGTTGCGATCAGTAAGTTATTTGAAGTCTGATAGGACCAACTTAATTTTTGGTGAATATTAACCTACCCTTATGAATAGTAACCTACCCTTATGAATAGTAATATGACCCTTATGGATAGTAAATCTTCCAGAAGAATAGTAACCTCACCCATGAATGTATAAATAAAATTTAGGCATCTTATAAGTGACAATATGACCATAGTAAAAGTATTGGTTTTTTTATAAGTTATAAATAATTAATTATAATTAATTAATTAATTTAAAAGAAAATTTATTTTCCTAAAATGTGTTCATAAATTAATAATTTTATGTCTTCTAGTTTGAAGATAATTTTATAAGACCTTATGTTATTTTTGAAAGCATTATAAAATCAGTTTTAATTTTAAAATCTGCATTTTTCAACTAAATTGTGATTTTAATTAAAATTAAAATTTATCATATTTAGAGAATTATTTTCATAAAATGGAGTTCATTTTTTGTATTCTACATGTTGAAAAATGGTTAGGGTAAATTTTTGAGATTTTTCTGAAATACTGGAATTTTTTGTGAATTGTAAAATACATTAATTTACCGTATAAATACATTATAATTTAAATCCTCTATTCCTGACATCATGAGTGATGTAAGCACCAAAATCTCAAACTCACATTCCCTATTTACTATTTTTAGTCATGGAATCATCACTAGTGTTTATCTTGGTGGAAATTAATAAACTAATGATTAAAATATTATGAAAATTCATCTCCCCTCCACTATAAATACCACCCCTCACACCCTCATTACTTCACACCTCTCAAGATTCAATACTTCTCCAAATTCTGCCCAAATATCTTCCCTATCCCCTCCCCCACATCCATGAGATCTTGGTATCATCAAAATACCAAGCTTAGATTCCTTAAGAAGGATCTAAAGAAGAGGATTCAAGAGGTAATTCCTCTCTCTCTTTTCTTTCAATTTCCTTTCAAATTTTATTTCTTTTTTTCTCTTATCCTCAACTTCTATTACCCAAATTTTATGATAACTCTATTATGATTGATATACTGGTATGATATCATGTTAATGGAAGATTATTCATTATACTCCTATCTCTCTCTCCCTCTTTTAATAAAAATAAAATCGTTGTCCGAGATGTGTTAATTTACCTACATCATGGGAGATGAACTTCCATTTTCCTTCAACACATTCAAGGATATATATGAAACCATTAAATGGTTGAAACAAGATTTTATTATGTATTTTTTAACCCCTTTTATGTTTTGGAAACAACTTTTATTCATAATACTAATTGATAAAATAAAACATGTTTGTTGTGATCCAAAAACCGTCCAAATTAACCTAAAACGATCATCATTAAATTTAAACTAATGATTCATACACATGGTATATAACATAATTCATTACAAGATCATTTAAACTTATGTAATATCATTAATAACATGTAATATTTGTTCTGGATGTTTATCCATGTTCTACACAAACTTTCATTCACGTGTACAAGTGAATTGTTCATGAAAGCTAAGAAAAAGAACACTCCCGAACAATGGATTTAAACTCTATAATTCATCCAAAATCCCATAAAATAAAATAATGAAACCATAATAAACCATATTCATATATAAAAGGTTATGGGATTTTTAATTAATGCATATAATGTCATTATACAGGATAATAAAGTGAAGAAAACGTTCGGATACAAGATAAGGGGAAATTCTCAAACTCAACTCTCTTTCTTTGGGATTTCCCTCTTCAACCCATTTATAGTATGTATATGCCTTGAAAATCATTTATTAATAATTATCTTAACTTTTATGGGATATACATTTTTTCCACTGGAGTTTATGTCAAACAATTTTTTTCCAAAGAAACTCTTCTTTCAAATAAACACACCCTTTTTACTTCTCAAAGATTGTTTCACTCTTCACTCAAGGTTAATGGTTCTATGTCAAGAATGATATTCCCTGTTTATTTTGGGAAAAAATGTTTATGAATGTATGTTTTATGATGTGACGCCCATTTATTTCCATGGGTTATTTTATGTTCAAGTTTGACATATTTTTAATGTGGCATGCATGATAATGTAAATGTTATGATGAGACAGCTACGTCCAAAATTATATAGCTCAATATGATTGTTTGAATGTGACGGGTGCACCGGTAATTATACAAAACTTCAATGCATTGGGTAAAGTGATGAATCTCGTGAGTTAAAGTGGAATGATGTGTGAACATGATTATAGCTTTGTTCACAACTATGTGTGGTAGTTAACCACTAAGGAATGATGTTTCATTTTTATGTGTTGCCACATTCCATGCTATTATATAAATGATGTTATGATTATGCTCACCTCATATTACATCGTTTCATGTTCTTATCTATCCTATTACTGGGCTTTTAGCTCACCCATTTTTTATGTTTATCCTCAGGTGACTACTTCTACTAAGGAGTATTCAAGGGCCAATAAGAAGCTAGAGAAGAAGAAATTAAATAAATGTTTATGTTTTATTTTGTAATAGTTATTTATGGTTTGTCTAATATTCCAAAACTTAGACCAGTAAAAGTTCCTAGAATGTATTAAATGTTGTGTATTTTTTTAGTTGTCTTTTATAAAAAAATACACAACATTTATATGTGCTGAACTTGGAAGGGCAGGTTCAGGGCATTATAGTTGGTATTATAGCAAAGGTCTAGACAGCTTTGGAGATTAGTCGTCGTCGTTTTTTTTTAAATAATGATAGAATTTACTTTTGAATATCTATTAAATTAATTACACATAAGAAAATAGTTTTTCTTAATTATAAATTTATAAATTTAGAATTATAACTACAATGAACGAATTGCGAGGGCACAATTCATTTTAAGGGGGGAATAATGTAACATCTCGGTATTTTTTAAAAGGAAACAAAATGTCACGTCATGCTCAGATGAACTACTAACTATTATGTGAACTTTATAACCTAGCCATTAAACATAATTTTTCTTCTTCTATGTTTCGAATTTTGAAAAACAAACATACACGGTTACGATCAGTAAGTTATTTGAAGTCTGATAGAACCAACTTAATTTGTAGTGAATAGTAACCTACCCTTATTTATAATAACTGCCCTTATGAATAGTAATATAACCCTTATAAATAGTAAATCTTTTAAAAGAATATTAACCTCACCCATGAATGTAAATATAAAATTTAGGCATATTATAAGTGACAATATGACCATAGTAAAAGTATTAGTATTTTTGTAAGTTATAAATAATTAATTATAATGAATTAATTAATTTAAAAGAAAATTTATTTTCCTAAAAGGTGTTCATAAATTAATAAATTTTTTTCTACTGGTTTGAAGATAATTTTATAAGACCTTATGTAATTTTTGAAAGCATTATAAAATCATTTTTAATTTTAAAATCTGTATTTTTTAAGTAAATTATGATTTTAATTGAAAATTAAATTAATCATATTTAGAGAATTATTTTCATAAAATGGATTATATATTTGTATTCTACACATCAAAAAAATGGTTAGGGTGAATTTTTGAGATTTTTCTGAAATACTTGAATTTTTTGTGAATTGTAAAATACATTAATTTACCGTATAAATACATTATAATTTAAATCCACTATTCTTGACATCATGAGTGATGTAACCACCCAAATCTCAAACTCACATTACCTCTTTAATATTTTTATTCATGGAATCATCACTATTGCTTATCTTGGTGGAAATTAATAAACTAATGATTAAAATATTAAGAAAACCCCTCTCCCCCTCTCTATAAATACCACCCCTCACACCCTCATCACTTCACACCTCTCAAGATTTAATCCTTCTCCAAATTCTACCCAAAGATATTCCATATCCCCTCCCCCACATCCAATAGATATTGGTATCATCAAAATACCAATCCTAGATTTCTTAAGGAGGATTCAAGAGATATTTCCTCTCTCTCTCTTCTTTAATTTCCTTTCAAATTTCATTTCTTTTTTTATCTTATCCTCAACTTCTCTTACCCAAATGTCATTATGACTCTAGTATGATTGATATACTGTTATGATATCATGTTAATAGAATATTATTTGTTATACTCATATCTCTCTCTCTTTGTTAATAAAAATGAAATGGTTGCCCGTTATGTGTTAATTTACCTACATCATGGGAGATGCACTTCCATTTTCCTTCAACTCCTTCAAGACTATCAATTAGACCATTAAATAGTTGAAGCCAGATTTTATTATGTATTTTTTAACCCATTTTATGTTTTGGAAACAACTTTTATTCATAATACTAATTGATAAAACAAAACATGTTCGTTGTGATCCATAAACCGCCCAAATTAACCTAAAACGATCATCATTAAATTTAAAATAATGATTCATCCACATGGTATATAACATAATTCATTAAAAGATAATTTAAACTCCTGTAAGATCATTAATAACATGTAATATCAGTTATGGATGTTTATCCATGTTCTACATGAACTTCCATTCACGTGTACAAGTGAATCGTTCATGAAAACTAAGAAAAAGAACACTCCCAAATAATGGATTTAAACACTATAACTCATCCAAAAGCCCATAAAAGAACATAATGAAACCATAATGAACCATATTCATGTGTAAAATGTTCTGGTATTTCTAATTAATTAATATAATGTCATTATACAGGACAATAAAGTGAAGAAAGCGTTTGGATACAAGGTAAGGGGAAATTCTCGAACCCAACTCTCTTTCTTTGGGATTTTCCTCTTCAACCCATTTATAGTATGTATATGCCTTGAAAATCATTTATTCATCATTGTCTTAAATTTTTTGTGATATACATGTTTTCCACTGGAGTTTATGTCAAACAAAATGTTTTCCAAATGAACTCTTCTTCCAAATAAACACACCCTTTTTACTTCTCGAAGATTGTTTCACTCTTCACTCAAGGTTAATGGTTCTATGTCAAGAATGATATTCCCTCTCTATTTTGGGGGAAAATATTTATGAATGTATGCTTTATGATGTGAAACCCATTTCTTTCCATGGGTTATTTTATGTTCAAGTTTGACATATTTTTAATGTGGCATGCATGATAATGTAAATGTTATGATGAGACGGGTGTGCCCGAAATTATATAGCGTAATATGAATGTTTGAATGGGACAGGTGCTCCTGAAATTATACAATGCTCCAATGCATTGGGTATGTGATGAATCTCATGAGTTAAAGTGAAATGATGTGTGAACATGATGTTATCTTTTTTCACAACTATGTGTGGAAGTTAACCACTAAGACATGATGTTTCATTTTTATGCATTGACACATTCCATGCTATTATATAAATGATGTTATGGTTATGCTCACCCCATATTACATTGTTTCATGTTCTTATCTATCCTCTTACTGGGATTTTATCTCACCCCTTTTTTATGTATATCCTCAGGTGACCACTTCTACTAAGGAGTATTCAAGGGGCAATAAGAAACTAGAGAAGAATGAATTAAATAAATGATTATGTTTTATTTTGTAAAAGTTATTTATGGTTTGTCTAATTCTCTAAAACCTAGAGCGGTAAAAGTTCCTGGAATGTATTAAATTTTGTGTATTTTTTCAGTTGTCTTTTATAAATAAAATGCACAGCATTTATATGTGATGAACCTGGAAGGGCGGGTTCGGGGCATTACAGGGCATCCTCTAGCTAGCCCTTCTCAAAGACGCTCATCCTTGATCGTCGATGTGTTTCCAACTACCGACCCAGTGGTTCTACTCCAGGAGGCACCTCTCGATCATTCAAACATGATCACCAGAGTCCACGCCTAACTCTTGATGTAACTCCATAGTTGGATCCATAATCCACCCAATCTATCATTGGGTCAGGCTACATGTACGAACGTACTTCCGGTCTAACACCCGCTCGGAAGTTCATAATCCATCCCGAGCCCGACACCCACACTTGGAATCCACCTGATACCACATCTGAATTTGTACCTGGCATTCACCAAGGAATCCAGTAGTACTCAGGTCGGCATCAGGATGACAAAAAATGACTATCCAACAACTAGTTCCATATTCCCATGGACCTTCATATGTAAGGGTCTCACCCTTATGGGCGACATCCTACTCCACACCTTGGGATCATCCTTATCGTCACACTACCGAAACAAGTTTTTGATCATCCCATCCCATACCATACCCCATCCATGACTAGACATAACCATTGGCATGGCCAAACCTGCTCATTCCTGAGCGCCAACCCACAACGGGTTCCATAGCCAACCATGCATGTCGCTCCTCTCGAGCCACACTCACCAACTACCTACCCCTAACACCATGTCTCCTTGACAATGTGTGCCAAGATCCACCCTCTGGTAAATTATTCCATGGAACCTGATCCATACATGTGTCCCCTCTGTCATAGAGGGACATCTCGAATTGTCACTAAAAACCCCAAGTCACCATTCCTGCAAGCATCTCATTAATTTCCATTGGCCCTCATCCTGCACCCGACCGCTCACTGATTTATAGATCTAATAGGCAACTCATAAAAAAAGGGTGTGTACCACTTCTGTCACGTCCTACATAGCAGGTGTACTATCTGTACCACCCAACCCCTCACCTGAATCACACTCCTATGAGTCGAGTGTTACCCATACCATGGTGATAGTGCTCCACAACACATTAGTCTCGCCACACCAGGAGCTCCTTTGGAACTGCTCTTCAAAATCAGGCACTCCACTTATGCCATGTCTATTCACATGACTGCCCAAACTCCATGTATCAGAGTGTGCAGTAACAGATGAAAATAACCAAATATCAATCAACATCAATAAACATCAAAGTATGCAAGGTAATAAAATATCCAACAATAATAAATGAAATGTAGTAAAGGCCTTAACAACCATGTCATACATACAACTGACCGCCCAATAGGCTGGTTACATATACAGAACAAAATAAATAAAAGAAACAAAATGTTGGCTCCATGACATCCCCAAGCAATACCACGTCCCAAACTCCATGTACTCATCCGAGTCATCCCACTCAATCAACCCCAGTCCTTGGCCCAACCTATGTTTGCAATCAAGTGAATGTTTTCTCGAGTACCCAAGTGCAGTGGTAGCCCGAGAAAGGTGTGAGCACAAAACTTAGTAGGACACCACCAACGCGGTCCCGTACTAACCAGCATATACTGTGATATGTGCATGTGATATGCTCAACTGAAGTAAAGATAACTGATGAAAATAAATAAATAAAACTATCATTGATCCTTAGGTCTATGACCCTGATTGACCATACCTGCTTAGGCATTTATTGAGGTGTCTCTGAGCATGTATTGAAGACTGTGCATCCTAAGTAACATGCGGGCTCCAAATTCATGGGAACTCTAACTGATCTTCATGACTCCAGGGTCCCATCCCATGGCAGTTCAACATTCGAACTCCAAATCCATGGAAGCTCAATATGTATATCTGAAGGCTCTGGGGACCCATCCTATGGTAGTTCGTATGTTTGAATCCAAATCTGTGGTAGCCGTAACATATTTGAGGGCTTCAAGTGTTGGATTGGTGTTGCCTGATCCGGTTGGGCCAAATGCTTTGTGGCCCGCAACTGTCACAGGTTGAGCTCCGCGGTGAGCTTGTTGGGGGTTTCAGGGGGCAACGCGCCCCTGCTTAGGGGGTCCGGGGGCCGAAGGCCCCCGGCCCAAATTTACAGGCACTGTAGCGGTGCTGACCACTATAGCGGAGCTGACCGACCGACACCGACAGGCACTATAGTGGTGCGGACTTCGGGGTCAACTTCATTGTAGTACTTTTGACTTCCAGCCGGCAGACACTGTAGTGCTTTTGACTTCCAACCGGCAGACACTGTAGCACTTTTGACAAAGTGAGCCGCCGATCATTGTTGCAATGTGGACTACTCTTCGGAACAATGGACCGTCTTCTTCATATGTAGCCCATTTCGGGCCAGGGTTTTACTACCGAAAAACCCTCTGTAATTTGTGCTCCCAAATAGTGAATTTCTGCCTCTCTCGTGGATGTAGGGATTTTTCTCGAACCACGTAAATCGCTGTGTCCTCTACTTTCTTTTTTTCGTTTTTTCCATTTTTTGTCGTTGTGTCTCCCGACGATTCCGCATCATCAAGGACCCATATTGCAGTAGTCTGTGCGCCTGACTCTAAATCTATGGAAACCATAACAAATATGACGACTTCAAGGATTGATATCGTAGTAGTCCATGCGTCCAACTCTAAATATATGGCAACCATAACATATCTAATGGCTACAGGGACCCATCTCGCGGTAGTTCGTGCATCAAACTCCAAATCGGTGGCATCCATAACATATTTGAAAACTTCAGGGACCCATCCCATGATATTCCATACATCCAGCTCCAAATATATGGCAGCCATAACATGTATATGAGCTCTAAATCTTTGGAAACTTTAGTACCAAACTCCAACTTCATATCAGCTCCCATCAGTGAATCCGGCACCAAGCATGGCTACCAACAGTGTACTTAGATCCATATCCATGGTAGCCCCACCTTGTCACATATGCCCTGAGGGCACATTCCATAACCCACCAAAAAAGGAAAACATGAGGGTTGGCCAAACACCCACACCAACACCACTGCCCACAACTCCTTGGGCTCACCAGTCTGGTACATGTTCCATGGTGACACCCACTACACCACACAAACACTCGCTCAGGGTCGATCTATCAATAGGGCCCCCACTAGGTCCCCTCGGCCTTAATACAATAGAGGTACCCTCATATGGGTCCTTGGACTCGGTTACAAACCCAAGTCATCACCTGATGTTCTAAGGTCGTTGTGTCCCTTGACTTCATCAACAACGTAGTGTGGCCTTGTCGGATTCATAGGGTATTTCCATAGGGATAACACCCAAGGGATGGCCCTCAACCTATCTTGATCCCCAAGGTCACTCTTGATCAGTCTGCTCACTCAACTTGATCCTGATCTGCCTAAGGTCTGTCTACCTAGGCCAGGTCACATTAGTCGGGAGAGGATCACTCACCCCGCCCTCGTCTCGACGAGGCTGAACAACTCAAAGTCCAAAAGGGATTCCTAACACCTACTCAGTCACGGTCTTTTAAACTCGCACTTACCCCTAGCTTGGAGGTGTCACAAGCCCCTATGCATGAGCCAAAGAGTCTCATTGGATCTGGCCTCGCCTCTTAGGAGGTCTAGAGGCCAACCAGTGTCTCAAAAGTCCCAGCCTCGGTCATCGATGGTCGAGGCGTCAAGCTAGCGCACAAGGGTTGTTTGTGACCCCTGGTTCATGTTCGTTTTTATTAGAAATTTTAATTTAATTTAAAACATTCCATCTAATTCAATTAACCAGGGGAATCACCTTCAGTGGCGTGTCTGAGCATCCACATTCATCACAAATAAAGCATAAAAGTCATACGGCAAGTATGCAGACCACCTTCCTTTTTAGAAGCTTTCCACTTTTACTTTCAAGTGTCGGTAGTAAATGTCAAGGTCTTTCCAAGCCTTCCTAGCCTCGACCATGCTCGATGAAGCACAATCTCAATGACCCGAGCTCTTAACTCAAGTCAAACATCAATAATTAATTAATTATAACAATTATAATTAATTAATTAATTCAACTCAACCTCGCCATATTCAGCAAAAACTCACCAGGTTGTCGCGCCACACTGGAACTACAGCCAACGACACCCCACAGTCTGTCTCACCTCTCAGGCCCTACGTCGAGGGAAAACCCCAAAAAACAGCATCAATTCGATAGACATTACAACATGATTTTAAGCAAAAACCTAAAATAAATTGACGACGCAGCATACCTTGGTCAAATCAATGAGCCACCACAAATAGACGGCATCACAAGTCACCCTCTTCCTAGGCGGACTAAAAGCTCTGTCATTCTCGGCTGATTCCTCCATGCTCCGGTGGAATCGGAACTAAATCCCTGACCCAGGGAAAGAGGAAATTAGAACGAGAGGATGAGGGAGGTAGCGAAGATCATCATAGATGGAGACTTACCTCGGATTGCTGAAAAACAACACCCCCCCCCCCCGATCAAGGGAGAAAAGGGGAGGGGAGGGGCTTGGCCCCCTGGTCCATGCGAGCAAAAGAGGGGGGAGAAGAGGGTTTCCCCATTAAATATTATAATATATTATACGTATTTGTTATTGAATGTACCGGAGCACATGGCGGAAGCCGATGGGTCAGGAATTTTAAAAAAAAACATCGTTGGAACGATGAGACTTGTCGTCTCCGATAATCTGAGCTCCGATACGGTCCGAGAATCTCACGTAAATTAAACAGGGCACAAAATAAAATCGAAAACATACCTTTTTCCGATCAGAAGTCGTGCTCGACATCTGCTTATCGCCGGTGATCGCTACTGGAAGGATCCAAAGCAGAATCTCTTTAGATCATCCACACGTGCTTCAAAAATCCATAGAAGCATCGAATGTCAAATTTCGGGTGCTAGGGTGGAGATCTAATGACGCCTTTGACGCCCCGATGATCACCACATCGATGTACTTGCAATGCGTGAGCGAGGACTTGATCTAAGCACCTAGATCCAAAGTTCTTCTCTCTATAAAGCAGGACAGGAGATAGAGGCTCTGGAAATCTCGTAGTGAATATTCATTGTGTGAGAGCCTCTCTCACCTATTTATAGTGGATGTTCAAATACCCGAAAAGGGTTACCCGACCCTCGTATATTTAACGTCCATTAAATAAATAATTATGACGAACTAAACTGCATCATAAATATTATTTATATTTTATAATATACCTGTAATATATTAAATATATTATATGATAAAACTGATTCATAAACTTGACTCGTAATTCCCGCTTAATATTAAACGAATCTAGAGTATTAAAATAATATTTGTTTGATTAATATTATTCCTTGTATTTACTTAACTTCTAAATACTTTTAATAAATAAATTTGAGCCAATTATTCTTTACTTGAATAATAATGAATTTATTTATTCTTCGGTGATCGATGACTTGGACATCACTTAGACCCCATGGTGGGGCCCACCATGTCCTATTTACTTATTCGACAAAATAGGGAAAATTCTTGAATGCACTATTGTGTGTGACCCTCTAACTCCTTATCTCGATAGTAGTGAATATTATCCACAGACCAAGAGCAGAGTTTAGAAACTCATCAAGACTCCTAAAGAGATAAGGAATATTCTTAACAACGACAACCAACCTATGGCCACGCACTGTGTAATGTCATCTATTAATCTTTAAATATCTCATAAAGCAGGACTCATACTTCTGTCATCGTCTTTTCTTGCTTTATTATTTGTTGATCTAACTGGAAGGATTTACCCTCGACTACGGGAGAGGAGAGAGAGACTCTGGAAATCTCACAGTGAATAGTCATTGTGCGAGAGCCTCTCTCACCTATTTATAGTGGATGCTCAAATACCCAGAAAGGGTTCCCCGACCCCTGTATATTTAACATCCACTAAATAAATAATTATGATGAACTAAACTGCATCATAAATATTATTTATATTTTATCACATACCTGTAATATATTAAATATATTATATGATAAAACTGAGTCATAAACCCGACTCATAATTTCTGCTTAATATTAAACAAACCTGGAATATTAAAATAATAGTTATTTGATTAATATTATTCCTCGTATTTACTTAACTTATAAATACTTTTAATAAATAAATCCAACCCAATTATTCTTTACTTAAATTATAATGAATTTATTTATTTTTCAGTGATCGATGATTTGGACAACACTCGGACCCCATGGTGGGGTCAACCATGTATTATTTACCTATTCAATAGAATATGGCAGATTCTTGAATACGCTGTTGTGTGTGACCCTCTAGGCCCTTATCTCGATGGCAGTGAATAGACAACACTCGGACCTCATGGTAGGGTCCACCATGTCTTATTTACCTATTCAATAGAATATGGCAGATTCTTGAATATGTTTTTGTGTATGACCCTCTAGGCCCTTATCTCGATGACAGTGAATATTATACACAGACTAAGAGCAAAATCTAGCAACTCATCAAGGCCCCTAAACAGATAAAGAACAGTCATAGCATCGACAACCAACCTACGGACACGCATTGTGTAATAATTTTTTTATCTTTAAATATCTCATAAAGCAGGACGCATACTTGCGTCATCGTCCTTTCTTGCTTTATTATTTGTTGATTTAATTGGAAAGATTTACACTCGACTATCTTGACCAAGGTCTTATGAAGGTACTATTATCTTGATCAACCAGGTCCGGGATATAACTTTCTCAACCCAGAAGCAACAAAAAGTATCTTGATCATTCAATCAATGTCATACCACTAATGACGCACCCAACACAAGATACCTCATCATAATTTCATTATCATGATTATGTCTTGCATCAAAGTACGCGATCAAATGACACACATTGATAATGATCACAAGTCAAAATAGCAATACACATGTCTATAGATAGAAACAAACGACACCTCAAACATGTGGTGTTCCTATTAACGGATTTGTCCTCATAATTTCACTACTAGAGATCACCAAGTGCGAACTTCATAAAAAGTCTCAATGCTTATGAATCTCCAGCACCTAATAGTTAGACATCAATTATGTCCAGTAAATATGATGTATCTAGACGACAGGACTTTTGTTTAAGATTAACATCATAGTATCCTGAGATTCTCATTATAATTTGGGATCTACTATAACCTTTTGATATGACAATTAATCTATGAATATTACCATTTAAATAGTTAACAGAGAAATGTCTACACAATAATGATAAATATACATCATGCATATCTCACCATATACATGATATAACAATCAAAAGTACCGATTAGTAAGGTCTATAACACTCACTATTACAACTGTTATTACCTTCCATTAAAAGCATATGTAAATCATCATTGAAATTCTTCTTTCCTTGCTCATTTACTTTTTATTGGTTCCAATTTATATTCCATCACAGTAATATTTTCAAAGATGTTTTATGTTATCATAATTGATAATGTTTTTTTTTTAATTTCTGATCCTTTTAGACTATAAAAAGGATGTTTCAAAGAATTTTGCGTCTCTTAATCCTATAATGGCATGAACACGTGTAAAACCCATACATTTGATTATCAAGAATATTCGTTTTGTATCCTATAAATACAGACCCAATAACTTTATTCTCAAGCTTTGATCTTTTGTGATCAGTTAATCGCACTAACACTCTTCAACCCCATGCTTTAAAATAATCACGAGTCGCTCTTCTTAAAAAATTGGAGAAACATTGGTTTTCTTATCGGGTATTCTATTCAAAACACGATAAGCCAGCGTTAAAGATTTCCCACATATTCTTCTTGAAAACTCAGAATTATTGGGTATTCTATTCAAAACATGATAAGCCATCGTTAAAAGATTTTCTACATAATCCTTTTGGCAACTCAGAATTATTTAGCAAAACATTTACCGTTTCAAATAAGGTGTGGTTTTTCCTAACAAATTTTATTCCAAACTAAAGAGCTACAATCTTCCTGTTTTGATCTTTGGAACCGACCCCCCGTGCGCAGATTCAAGCAGAGCGCCACAAATTCCCTGGAAAGGTTTCAATCCTGTCAAGAAATAGGACCCCATGTAAAACAAAACCCAAATCCAGAACCAAGTGAGTCAATGATCAATAAAAAGATTAATAAAACAGTTCAATTAGGTACTGATACATTACCATGGGATTGAAACAAGAGCCATCCAAGCCAGCGGTCAGGTTCAGGGCTCATTTTCAGGTGCCATGTGCCACCTACCGAAAGGGTGAGGCCTAGAACCAGCCCCAGATCCGGTGTCCGAACCCTCATTGTCTTCCTCCTGAGCAGACGACACAGGCTCCCCCCACAGCCTCGGTGACCTCCGCCTCGCCCTCACCTGCGTCCTCGCCCTGGAGCCGCCGCCCGGCCAGCTGCTGCTCCTCGAGCCGGAACTGCTCCGGAACACCCGGATGAGAAAGAACACGGTCAACAGCCCATCACTCATGTGCATGAACCCCCCATCATCCCCTCCCCCTTCCACGTCCATCGATGACTGAAGCGTGCTCAGCAGGTCACGGATCTCCCTCTGCCGCTCCAGCCGCCTCCAGCTACGCTGCCGCTCCGGGTCTGCCTCTGAGGGCCGCACCAGTGGGTGCTCGAGCCTGGCGTGCTTCCTCAGATCCTTGTACGTCCCATGGAAGCCGCAGCTCTCTCTCGCACAGCTCCGTGCCTTGGCATTCATGAAGCGACGCGCAGGCTCGCCAGCTGCAGACCACTCCCTCACCGGGCCGCGACAGAGTGGGCACACCAATTTCACCCAGGCCTTGCTCTCGCATGATGCTGCCATATGCGAGCCAAGTAGCACCTCATCAGTTCTTGCGAATTCAAGTGGGGTGTCTTCCTCAGACGCCACATGCAAGCCAAGGAGCGCCTCTTCAGTTCTTGCTTGATGCTCTGTGTCTTCGAGCGGGTTGTCATCCTCGGAGGGTACATGGGAGGATGGAGATTCTGTGACTGATGACTTGCGGAATTGGTCAAGACAATTCGAGTGGCGGTAGCTGGTGTCACACATGTAAGGACGGCAGCCCTTCTCGTGGGAGGAGCATTTGAGGAGGACAGCGTTATGGGGAGGTTCCATGCAAACAGGGCACCTAGCTTCCTCCCACTCTTTCAAATCTTCCTCGGTCCCAGGCAGCTTCTTCTTGGACGAAGCCTGTCCTGCCCTGCTGGAGCTGCAGCTGAAAGGAGCTGCCCTGGGCCTATCAAATGACATGGGTCGGTCTCTTCTATCCTTCGGCATGTTGCCAACTCAATCCAAACTACAAGAACATATTCACATATGGCCACGGAATTGCATTACATAAAAGATGAAACATGAAAATACAGCAAAATCAAACAATAACCGGCAGGTCGACCATTGGAAAGAATGAAAGCATAATCAAACAAGTCAAACAGAGAATAATTTAGATGGGGAAAGGGTACAATATTTACGTTGGACAGGTTCAACTAACAACCTTCATGTGTCATTTACATTTAGAATTAAGTTAATGATTTGGCATCAATTAGGAAACTTAGTAGCAAGTCACCTAACCAGTCAGCACCTCCCGTAAACTCCCGAGACAGGGCACAATCCTACAAGAAAAATAACAAATAAACGCATCATCCTGCAAACAGCATGACTCGTCACTGGTAAGATGTGCATCTGCCATAACCATACAATATGTGTAATACACATGATGTAAAGCATGCACCTTGACAGCAAGGCTTTACAGTTTGCGAGGATTGGCTCATTATCATCAGAAGACTGCCTTTAAAAGGGAGAGTTGGCTTGACTATCTCACTCAAAAGAAAGTGAGGCTCATTGTCTCAGCTTTACAACATTTGATTTACTGCTCATATTTATCTATCAATAAAGTGCTCTGCCCTCATTCAAGAGGAACAGTTTCTACATGGTATCAGAACCTCAACAAAACCTTGTGTTTCTCTTGTCCCTCTCTGTCCGGTTATCTCTCCGCCGAGTCCAAGCCAGGGCTAGCCCTAGCCAGGTGCCCGGACTCCTGGAGCACCTGGCCTGGTAAAGCCTATCTGCTGGAGCGTCTCTGCAGCACCTGTCCAGTGATGCCCTCTGCGCGTGAGAGAACAGACCCCTACGCATCACTATCATGCGCTTCATCTATGCAAGCACCCAGACCACTCGCAGCCCCTGCTCAAGCACCAAGCTCCAGACCTCCATCGGACCTCTTTGCTGCCCAACTCTTCAGATGACCGTTTCAAGCATCCTTTTCCAGAAAACCTTTCCAGGCGTCATTCACCATGCCCATTTCTCTAATGACCGAGATCACGATGCATCTTCTGTGACAGTTTCAGCATCATCAGCAAATGCCAATTTGGCTCAGTGGTCTCTTAATCTGTTCAGTTTTTTTAATTAGTGTAGCAAGAGGGAGTATGATCCAGCATGGGGGGAGTGTTAAAAGTAATTAGATATTTAGGATATAGATATTGATTAGGCCCATCCTATCACCCATTTTCCCCTCATCTATGTTGAATCTTTTATCTCATTATCTCTCTCTATAAATAAAATTTTTCACTCTCATTCAAGAGGAATGGTTTTTGAGAACACTTTCTACAGCACACAAATGCTAAAAAATAGTGTAGAGTATCACAGGCAGTTTCCGAATTTTCTTTACAAAATCTAGATTCAATGACCTCATGAGGAATGATGCAGGACCCTAAAAACTTTCATAATGCTGTTGACTTGGGTGCCTTCACATCAGTCATTCCCATCTCGTATGCAACTAAAGCGTTTTAAAGTTTGTAATCAGGATGCCAGAAAGTTGTATGTTGTTCCTCTTGAAGAGACCGGAACTCTTTATAGGAAAAGAGACTTGAAAGGAATAAGAGGATAGGACAAACTGAGTCAAATGGAATGAATCTAGACACCCTCGTATTCTAGATACATAATTATTTAACACATCCCCGCAAGCTAGAGCACATTTCAGCTTACTACACTAACTCAAAATTAAAGAAAAGATCCCAGACACTGGAGAACCAGCGAAGATGAACTGTCTATAGCAAGCACTAGTTGGTCTCAGAGAAATCAAGGAAACTCCAGATTCAGACCCTATAGAAGAGCTCCTTGACAGTAGCCACCATTTGATGCCGTGCTTGAGGGACTAATCCATGAAATTAAGGCCTCGTTTGGTACGCAGGAAATGGAGGCGGGGAAAGAGAAAGCTGAAAAATCATCGTTTGGTACGGTGGAATGGAACTGCCGGTTCCTTTAAAGAAGGAAACAAGGGTTCCTCACGAAAACCAGCAGAAGCAGACTAGTTGGGCTGAGAAAAAAATTTGAACAAAAAAATCCTCCCACCACGCACCTTCTCCCTCCTGTTGTGAAATCGTCGAGAGTCGTAACGACAGAAACGAGAAACGAAAGAAGAATGCAGAAAGAAAAAATAGACACGGAACACACAAATTTACGTGGTTCAGGAAAAATCCCTACGTCCACGGAGAGGCAGAACTTCACTAATTCGGGAGCACAAATTACAGAGGTTTTTCAGTAGTAACCCTAGCCTGGAAAAATGGGCTATAAAATGGAGAAGACGATCATTGTTCCGAAAAGTAAGTCTGCGTCGCTATAGTGAATGGCGGCCAGCTTTGTCAAAAGCGCTACAGTGGCTGCAGGCTGGAAGTCAAAAGTGCTACAAAACTGCTGACTCTGAAGTCAGCACTGCTACAGTGTCGGTCGGTGTCGGTCGGTCAGCTCCGCTACAGTGGTCAGAAATGCTACAGCGCCGACACCTGTCACCGTTGCTGCACCCGCCGCTGCCACACACCTTCTCCCTCCTGTCACCGCTCTCCCGCCTGCCGCCGCTGCACCTCCCACCGCTGCTGCACCCGCCGTGGCCTCGCCGCTGCTGCACCCCCCCTCCCACTGCTGCTGCACCCGCCGTCGCTGCACCTCCCACCTCCCACATGCTCTGGCTCTCGACAAAGTGCCCTGCAACACCCCTGCTGCTGCCGCGCCTTCACCCCTGGCCTGCCATGTCCATCCATCATCAATTTGCAGGGATTTGCAGAAGGGACAGTGGTGCTAATTTGTTTTGTTTTGTTCTGTTTTTTTTTTTTTTTTTTTTTTTTTGCATTTTTAATTTTTTTTAAATTGGTTTCCCTTTGATTTTCCGGTTATACCAAACAACCAAATGGAACACAATTTCCATTTCCCCTCCCCTTCCCCTTTCCATAAAGGTTTTCGCGGCCTTATGATAAGTGGAGAGATCTTGTTATCTTGTTGCTCCCAAGAAAAGTAAATGAGGGATCCTTGGGATTTGAAGGAGCAACTAGAATATTGTCTCATCCCTTTCAAGGAGACATCCACTCTCTTCCGCCACCTGGTGAAGTTGTTGGAATCAAGGTGCCCGTCTATGAGTCGTATGGATGTTGTGATCTTCTCAATTGGAGAGGGTGCCAAAGAGTAGCGAAAATGAAGTGTTGGCCATTGCAGCAAAATGGCGAGCAGCACCGGGTCAAACTGAAGAAGATGACTTACATAAAGAGGCCAGGTAGAAGAACAAGGGCAACCAGGCAGAAGTGCGGAGAAGCCAGGTCTGGTGCAGCCAAAAAACTTGTGTGTTTGGAAAAATGATGCCTGGAATAAGACACCTGGAATAGGACACGTGGAGTAAAATGTCTGGAATAGGACACGTGGAGTAGGACATCTGGGATAGAACGTGTGGAATAGATGTCTGGAATAACAACCACAGGTAATCAGAGAAAATCACAGCAAGAAACTTTAACGGACATCAAGCAGATCAACAACCAACAACATCTTCGAAGTTGTTGTGACTAGAAGTGTGACATCAGATCAAGAGAAGAAGAGATCCAGTACGAGATTGTGAGACAGCAAATATGGCAAGAACATGAACGATAGAGGAGCACATGAGATGAGAGCAACAAAGCAAGAGTATGTAGAAGGGTGCAAAGACCTGGAGTACTGGCGCGCCACCTGAGCTGTCTGTACAGGAAGGCCTGCAAAGAGAAAAGGGGGCTAGTATCAAGATTTTAGAATGGTATGACTAAGTCAACATGAAAAAAAAAATCTGACACTAAATTTGGTGCAACGACCCGGTGATTTACAATGCCTGCTAAAGAAATTCCTGGTTCGCAAAAATATGTTGTAGAAAAGGAGGGTGTTCGAAGCCCTGGAGAGGATCAAAGGGTTAGTTGGAATTGATGGAATAAAGGGTGCATGCAGGAGCGACTGGGAGACCAAGGGCATGAAAGGCATGGGGTTTGGGCGACCTGTTAAGTGCCTGGCCTAGGCAGCATCAGCAGGGGTAGGTCGCACAACAAAGGAGGGGTAGAGAGACCCATTTAGGGTTTTCCAGGCTATGCTACCATGTTGCAATCAGGACACCAAAAAATCATAAGCTGTGTTTCTTGAATGAGGTCAGAACTCTTTATTTATAGAAAAAATAAAAGAGATATGGGGCTTAAGATAGATGGGAGATAAAAAATTTAAACTAGAAAGATAAGTGTATTGGATAGACCTAGCCAAATAGAATGAATCTAGACACACCCATATCCTTAATACAAAATTACTCTTAACAAAGTTCATCAATTGCCGTGGCCATTATATCAATTTGGTAAAAAATTTAGGATTTTTTCTTCATTGTAGTGGCATCACTAAACTCGTCTCCATGCCATCTCAAAGCACAAACGATTTCAATCATCCATCAAAGTAGACATTAATTGTTTGATCTTCTACCTATTGAAAAATGACCAATCATGAGATGATGGTTTGGGACGATAATGGCACCATGTATCACTTTAATGATTAATAAAGAAACATTCTTCCATTGTCGCTACTTCATATGATGTTTCTTTTAACGCATCGTATTATGATAATAATTCTCCTAATAATAAAATACTTTGTATTATGATAATAATTTCCATGGTAGTAAGGTACTTTGTATTATGATAATAATTCTCCTGGTAGTAAAGTGCTCTAGGTTTTATCCCTAATCAAGAATCATCACAAGAGTGTTGACTTGGATACAAGTTTAGCTATACAAAGTGTTTTCATGGGTTTGCTGGTGAGTCTTGTAAAATCGTATGTGACCAGACTTAAAAAACGCCACATGAACTGCCCTGCTGTTGTTTTTTGGTGTTATCTCTTGTGGGGATACTAATCATATGTTCTTTGACTGGAAGGTCCAAAGTATGCCCAACATGAGAACTTCATTACTTTGACTTTCATCCTACATTGCTCAATAACTTTCATCCTATATCACAGAGTGACATTGCACGAAGCAAGGATGACATTTGCCATCTGTGGAACATGTTGCGGAATCGCCGGGAGTCGCAAATGACAGAAACGAGAAAACGAAAGGAAAAAAAAACAACAAGAACACAGCGATTTACATGGTTCGGGAATAATCCCTACGTCCACGGGAAAGGCAGAAATTTCACTATTCGGGAGCACAAAATCACAGAAGATTTTTCAGTGGAAACTCTAGCCTGAAAATGGGCTATAAAACAATAGAGAAGACGATCACTGTTCGAAAAGTGAGTCTGCGTCGCTACAGTGAACGGCGGCCAGCTTTGTCAAAAGAGCTACAGTGGCTGCCGGCTGGAAGTCAAAAGTGCTACAGTCCAGTTGACCCCGAAGTCCGCACTGCTACAGTGTCTGTCAGTGTCGATCGGTCAGCTCTCAGAGATGCTACAGTGCCAAAAAAATTGGGTCGGGGCCTTCGGCCCCCGGAGCAGGGGCGTGTTGCCCCCTGCAACCCCCAACGAACTCACCGCGGAGCTCGACCCGCGACAGTTGCGGGCCACAAGCATTCGGCCCAACCGGATTGGACAGCACCAATCCAACAGAACAAGCTAGACATCATGGTCCCTGATTGAATGAGAATGAAAGGGGACAACGGTCATGTCTAGATGAATACATGAGATGGATTATCTATTTCATTAGGCTGCTCAAGAGAATCAGAATATACATGAGACGAGTAATGACTAATTAATAAGCCATAAAATTAATATAGTCAAATCATTGGCTCTAGGAGCCCTATAAAAGGAGAATATCATACCACAACAATTAAAAAGCGAAAAAGTTTTCCTTACCAATCCTCTACCAAGAAGCGCAAAGTTTCTCATTAGAGTTCTAACGAATTCAATTTGTAGTCTCTACAAGCTTCTTTAATTACTGTAATATTTTATGGTTTATGAATTTATTTAACATATTTTATTTTTCAAAAGATTTTTAGAGAAATTCATAAAATTATCCCATTGTATTTGTACCTTTAGAAGGTCCAAGAATTCCTACACCATGATGCAGCGCAGCAGGGATAAACGAACCCTTTCAAGAGGAACTCGGGAAGAACACGGGGATAACACCCAAAACAAAGCAAGGTCATTAGAAGTTCTATTAATCAGATCAAAATCTAAATACAACTCACAGCAGACCACCTATTTATAGACTTAAATCCTAAAACTAAAATACTAATCCGCCCTTAAAATAACACCTTAAGTTGAGGCAAAACAGTCATTAACAAAAGAAAAGGAATTAAAAATGCTCAGTGTGGGGCGCTAGCCCAGGAAGGCAAACATTGCAAGACTGTGCAATGACCGATGTTCTTTGGCTTCAGCTTGTTGTAGGTGCCGACTGGGAAGCGTTCCTTCCGGATGCGAACTATGATGAGATCCCCCTCTTTGAAAATAGCTAGCATCCGCTTCCTGTTAGTCACCGCTTTGTACCTTGCATTTAATGTTACGAACCACTTCAGCTCGGATATCATCAATGCAAGAGGTCATGTGCAGTCACACCGTATCCAGGAAGCTTGGGCAGAATTAGATCAAGTGTGTGCTTCGGCAGCCGTTGGTACACTACTTCAAAAGGAGTTTTCCCCGTAGTTCGATCCAGCATATTGTTAAACACAAACTCAGTTGAGGTGAGAATGAGAACCCACAGCTTAGGATGGTCCCCACAGCTTAGGATGGTCATGTGCGATTGACAACCTCAATTTGTCCGTCTGTCTGGAGATGGAAGGAGCAGCTAAAATTCAAGTCGGCCTGAAACATTCCCCACAATGTTTGCTAGAAATTGCCAAGGAAATGGGTATCTCGAACAACTATCATTGTGCCGCACCACTTTGCGAAAGAATAATGTAGTACAAAAGAAGCATTGACCGTCTTTCTGCAAGGAATGAAGTGTGTCATCTTCAAGAATCGATCGACCACCATGAAGATGGGGTCATGGAACCAATGTGTACGAAGCAGCCCCAAGGCAAAATCCATGTAGATGTCTTCCGAGGGGGCCTCCAAAACAGGCAATGGAATATACAAGCCAATATTTTGTGCATGCCCCTTGTTCTCCTGGCGGGTAATACACCTTTTCACCACTTTAGCCACATCTCGTTTCAACCGCAGACAAAAGAATTGTTTTTTCACTAAATAAAAGGTTTTGTCCTTCCCAAAGTGCCCATTTATAATGCAGCTCAGTAGTTATGTTCTCCCGTACTGACCCTTAAGGAATGCACAAACGATCCTGGAAGAAAAGAAATTCATCTTACAGCATCAAAGGGCCAACAGATGTCCCATGTTGGCAACGCGCCCATTCTTCGAGAAAATCTTCGTCTTCCGGGTATTGGTCTTTTAAAGCAGTCAACTTGCTATATACAAGAATATCATTGAAGTAAACCACAACGAACTTATTAATGAAGGGTTTTAGAACCTGGTTCATGAGCCTCATAAAAGTGCTAGGGGCGTTAGATAGCACGAAAGGCATCACTAACCACTCGTACAGCCCCACCTTAGTCTTCACCTGGTTAGTCTTCACCTGGTCGGATTCGAAGTTTGTATTAACCACTCCGAAGATCCAGCTTCGAAAACACAGTAGCCCCTTGAAGCATATCAAGCATATCATCCAATCATGGGATTGGGAATCTATACTCTGCAAAGATCTTGTTGATGGTCCGACTTTCTTGGGAACCAATAGAGCTGGAACAGCACAAGGCTCATGCTTTCTCACACGAAACCTTTGTTGAGCAACTCTTGTACTTCTAAAGGATCTCATGCTCTATTGGACTCATGCGATAGTGTGGCAAATTTGACATAGAAACACTCAGGGACAACTCAATGTGGTGTTGGATATCTCTATTTGGCGATAAGATGGTTGGTAGCTCATCGGGCATGATATCTTGAAACTCATCAGGCAACTCGGAGGGGTGGTGGGATGCCGGTGGGGTTGTCCGAAAACGCCTAGACTGCAAAGGCTAGGATATAGTTGATCTCTCCAGCCTCCCTCTTGAAATCAGCAGCTACACATAAAAAAATAACCGATTTTCCCTGCATCTGGGTATCCGACCACTTCGTCGAGGTTGAAAAAGTATAATATGATTTTTCTTTGGTGAACTCCACGGTGTTGGTTTAGCCGTTGTGGCGGGCATCAAGATCGAATTGTTGTGGATGTCCCAGCATAAGCTCGCATGCATCTATCTCGACAACATCACACATCATAAAAACTTCGTATCGGTTGATCTAGAGTGGTACATTGCATTGTTCGGTCACTCGAATGTCTATCATCGACTTTATCCATCCAACACGATAAATCTCCATATTTTCACTCTACCTCTAATGATCACATAAATAAATTAATTAAATAACAAGCATGCTCATATGGAATAAAATAAAATGGATCATGTGTAATTTGATTTTAGCAAAAACATGGTTAAATAATTATATAAAATCCATAAAATATTAACAAGACATGTTTACACATAATAAACAAAATCCCTTAAATTTATATATAAGTTAGAAAAGTCTTTCATCCATAGTTCAAAGTACTTGTCCAGCCAAAGTCGGGGTGCTTCCAATTAACAAGGAGTTCTCATCTAAGTTTTGGGTCGACTTGACTAGATTACATCATTCCTGGACTCAGGGCATGTCCTTGCATGCAAAAATTTCATGGAGTAGGCATAGATGTTTTTAAACTGCACTATGATAGAAACTCACACCAACAAAGACTAGAAAGGGCGACTTGGTGTGTATTTCTATAAGAGAACCAGAATTGCAAATGATAGGAGAAGGAATGTAAGAAGAAGAGGGTGGAGGAGAAGAAACATAAAAGGAGACACTGCATTCCCACCCAAACCTTAATGGTCGACGTTCCAAGCTTACCGCGGACTCACTCTGCAGAATAATCCCTACCCTTTGTGCAATGCCCATTAATCCCTTCTATAGAGAGATTTAGAGCATATCCCCTGGATATTCCCCTAGACCCACAACATATCCCCCTAAACTCTCTCTCTAACCTCTTCAGCAATTACCCTATAGCCCTTATTCTTTCCAGGTGGCATAGTTGGTCTCTATCACTGCCACCTCCTTCAAATTCGCCTTGTCCTCAATGTGAGAGAGATGATGAGGTTCTAGTGCAACCTCCCATCTGATGTGTTGTACGACGGGGTGTGTGTCGTCATAGTGATCGACTTGGTCCTACCCCCTTCTGGCACAGTCTCCAAGCAATTTGTCTCATGGTCCTCCCTGCTTTATGGCGATGCACTCTGTCTTCACCTACTCTCTAGGCAATCTCTCATATGGTCCTTTATACATTGTGGGCCCATTGTGAGTGTTGTTGCACAAGTCGAGCCACATTTGCCACCAAAGTCGCATCCAGGCCAGCCATATCGGACGTCCAGATCGTCATCCGCTTTTGTGACTCCTTGTCGTCGCCTTGGTCCAAATGCATACCGACCTCTTTCAGCACTCGCGTTGGTCGAGCCGCTTTCAGCAACAGTGTAGGAGACTCACCGCGCACCAAGTCAACAGCACCCACATTGTTGCGCCTCGGCACTATCCTGTTGAATTCCTGAAACGCGTCACCCATGTTACTGTTGTAGTTTGAACGCGAGTTGATCACCTCCATAACCGACGTCGGCTGATGGAGTTTCGTTCGCCCCAGCGTAGCGTCCGACCAAACATAACTGTTGCACCGTCGTGCCGTCAGTTACCTCGGCACGCGCATCAAACAGCTCAAACACCGAGGGTCGAGCCGCCTCATGTGTCCAGTTATCATCGCCTTTAACCGAACATGGACCGATCTCCGCCATATCCTGCATCGGTCGAACACCGTTCGTATGTTGTGCCAGCATCGTTGATCCATCACGCACCTCTGGCTAGTGCTGCTGCAGCTCCTCACTACCTGACTGCACCTTTGGCAGCTCTGAGGCCAAGGGCAAACCATGTTGTGTTGTGGCAGCTCTTTGTGGCGATGCACCCACAGCAGAAGAAATTTCCGAAACTTTGC
Source organism: Viscum album (assembly GCA_963277665.1). NCBI lineage: Eukaryota > Viridiplantae > Streptophyta > Magnoliopsida > Santalales > Viscaceae > Viscum > Viscum album. Next base: position 1,388,312,120 of record OY728123.1, read on the forward strand.
TTCCCCTTTCCAGGGGCGTTCCCATTTTTTCTCCCACGAGAGCCGGTCTTGCCGCGTCATGAGCGGAGGAAGTTCGGCAATGCAACATGCCTCGTCCTCCAAATTCATTACAATCGTCCGCACCTCCACTAGACAATTTTTCGTGTGCGGTGCGTCGGGTGCAAACGGACAATGCGCGCGCCCTTTGAAAGTTGGTCGGCTAGACGCGTCTCCGACAAGCGATGATCCCGCAAACCGCGTCTCCTTCATTCGAGAGAAGTCAGGCAAGAAAGTGGAAGAACGACAGTGTGCTCCGTCCGCAAGAGTGATAGCAGACAGTGAGCAGGGGAGAAACGACAGGTCAGACCAATTGATAGAAACTCGCACAGGCAGACACAAGAAAAGGCGACTTTGTATGTATTGTTGTAAGAGAACCAGAATTACATATGAAAGGAGAAGAATGAATGGAATAAGAAGAGGATAGAGGAGAAGAAACTCGAGAGGCGACACCGCACCCCCGCCCAAGCCTTAGCGGTCGACGTTCCAAGCCTACGACCGACTCAACAGAATAATCCCTACCCTCCTACCCTCTATGCAGTTCCCATTAATCCTTTTTATAGAGGGATTTACAGCATATCCCCTGGACATTCCCCTGGGCCCACAACATATTCCTCGTATAGTCTCTCTCATCTAACCTCTTCCTCCTCCATCAATTACCCTATAGCCCTTATTCTTTCCAGGTGGCATAACCGGTCTCTATCACACTACTAAAGGAGAATTTGTTCTATGTGTTGGAATCCCCTATTATTCCTGCTCAACCTCCTCACCAAGCAAACTAAGATGAAAGGGTAGCCTACCGAAGCTTCATGGAAGATGCGTCTTATGTTCGTTGCGTCATGCAATCAGCTATGTCAGGTGAGCTAATGATGCAACATTAGGAAATGGATGTTAAAACCATGATAACTCACCTCCTATCACCTGAGAAGGAAAATGAGAGGCTTAAGATAAATGAGATTGCCAACACACTGCACCAAGTGTAAACTGGAAAGGTGTTCTTAGCAAGTGATCATATATCTTCAAAATGTTGAAGTACATTGATCAGTTAGCAAAGGTGGGCTTCCATTCAGATACGAAATTATTCATTAATCTCATATTATCATCCTTATCACCAAGGATCTCCTTATTCATCCAAGACCAGATGAACAATATGGAAAAAAGTTGCTCAAGAATCTTTTGTCTATACTTCACCAAACAGATAAAGATCAGGGGAACAAGCTTCCTCGCCCCTTGTGATGAAAAGAATGAAAGACAAGGTTGAAAAGATCATAGTCAATCCAAGGCCAATGGAATCTTAACAACATCCTACAAAGAGACAAAAGAATTAGAGGCAAAGAAATGAACGGGAGGTTATCTGCATCTCGTGTAACGAGAAAGGTCATTAGAAGAGAAACTGCAATGAATTGAAGTGGCAAACAGATGCTTCCAATTCAGGTATATTCATCATTATTTATGTTATATTTCTTGGTATTAAATACAATATGTCTTCCATATATATGTTTTCCTATACAAGAACCAAAAAAGTATAAAAATATTACAAAAAAGTGAGGTACATTCTCTGAAAGACAGAAGAAGGGTGATTCTTATATCAGTATAGAGAAGTGCACGACTACTAGATTCAAAAGCAGATTGATTCAAGTAACTATTGTTTTGTATAGAGCATTACCAAAACATTTATCTCAGTGTCCACATAGACACAACAAAGCATTATTTCATATATGAAATGAATGTTGTTATGGTATTTCATACTCAATTAGTAGTTCAGTAATTCTTGAATCACTGATATCATAACAAGCAATGAATGATGAATATAAAATATAAGACTCATATCTCATTGAGGACAAATAATTCTTTGTCAAATAAAACTGATAGAAGTTGATAAGTTTCTCCAAAAGAGTGTTTAGTCTCTGACAAACTTATCATGTTTTAGACAAAGAAAGGTGTGCCACAAAGCTTCTAGTATAAAGTTCAACTTTTCTATGCGAAATATTATAAAGAGAAGCAAATGGTGTGTTCATTATGAGATTCCTTGAGGTTTTAGGAATTCCCAGTGAGATAATGAACACGCATGGTGAAGGATATCAGATCCTTCGGGCGGATTGTCGAAGTATATCTTGACCAAGTATTCATCGATCATTTATATGTGAAGTAAAGGTATTCCTAAACTCACATTACCTTGCACACATCAATGTGATAGTAGAAGTTAAAAGGAAGATTGATGATGGTAAAGGTATTCCTAAACTCACATTACCTTGCACACATCAATGTGATGGTAGAAGTTAAAAGGAAGATTGATTATGGTAAAGGTATTATTTAACTCACATTACCTAGCACATGTCAATGTGATGGTAGAAGTTAAAAGGAAGATCGATGATGAGGCTTATATGTATTGCAGTTCTTGATGACTTCTTCCATGAGATGTTTTGAAAATAATAGCACCAACCACATGACGACTATATTGATTAGTGGATATCATATCAATTATGATATGATGATTTATGTCATAGCCTCGATGGGAACCATTTGTTAAAGCCATTTTTAGCTACAAACATACATCAAAGGAAACAAAAAATGAATCTCAGTTATAAGGGAATCAAATTTCTTTTGAGATAGTAGGAGCAGGCTAGACTTCAATGAAGTCTAGGCTCCAGATGCACATGAGTTGGCATAGGAACACAAAACTCCACTAAAAGCTCTGTGGGGGGTGTTTCTTCCAGAGACACATACCGCGTAAGAAAGGGACAAAACCAAAGAGGTGGTTTTTATATTCACTATGAGGGGTGATATATATATTGTTCTTTAAAGAATAATAAATTGAAAAAAACTAGATTTGAGAAGTTTAGCCAAAAATTCTTAATGGATCCATGTATCAAAATATTATGGATTCGTATTTTAGAGGTTTTCAAGACCTGATATTGCAATGGGTATTCAATAGAAACTAAACCACAATTGATTGATAAAAGGTCTTATTGGCAGCATTTAGACAAAGTATATGACAAGACCCTTTTGTACCAATCATTATGCTAAATCCATTTGAATTCTACTTCGTCAAATCTACTGCTATGATCATGTATTGGGTAATTGGATGTCAAGGCCAACTGCCTTAAGGAAACACTGTGAAACGCGTTTATAAGATGCAAGCAAAAGGGTTGGTGACACCAATGAAAACCAATAAGATATGCATATTGCATAAATCCATTTATGGATAAAAGCAAACATAGTGATGATAGAATATTCGTTTCGAACAAAGGTTAGCCATATGTCTAGAGAACAAGATCCATGGATATGGATCAATGGAATTGCTTAATCTAGTCATAGTACATAAGTTGATTATGTATTCAAAATACAAAATGGAACAATTCAAAACCGAATTGTTGCCCAAGTCACATGGTACAAAATCTCTCCATAAGAACGCACATGGGCACAGGAGGAGATTGATATTATGAATACGATTTCATATGCCAAAGTGCTGGGAATCCATTTCATATACCATGATATGTATTGTAGTTTGATATTGCATATGCATTAAGCATGATAGGCAGATATCAAACAGAACCAGGAGTATTGTATAGAGTTGCAGCCTAAACTATCTGATGGTGCTTGAGAAAATAAAACTGGATTAGTTCCTAGTAAATGGTGAAATGGGAATACTATCAGTCAATGGGCTATAACACTAGTCTTCTTTCATATCAATTGGATCGCATACTGCAGCATGGCTAAGATAATATGCACGCCAAACTTATGACACTTAGTGGTTCCCATATCTACAATAACCAAGTTCATTGTGGTTGCTAATGCAGCTTAAGAAGTGGTTTAGCAACGATTTGTTCCAGATTTTGGTATATGTCAAGATAAAAGTATTACCATTATCATGATAAACTTTGACTTTCATATTAGCCAGACTGTCAAAAATGTGGAGGGGCAATAATTGGTGAGTTCATCTCAAGGAATTTTCTCAGAGAGGTGAAGTCACAGTACGTAAAATAGCCACAATAAATTGTGGCAGGACCAACAGGTACCATCTGAAAACGTGGTAGACCCAACAGGTATAGTCATACTCAGCATAAGCATGTTTATCATGTGAGAACTAACCAGTCAGTTAGCAGTTGGCTTTAATGCAAGTGAGAGTTTGTTGGAGTTGGTGTACTATAACCAACTGCAATGTACTTTATGATTACCTGTATATTCATAGTTTTGAATATTAATATAACTCTTATCACACATTGATCGTTCTTCTGCGTGCCATTGCATCTGATATGTCCAAAGAGTACTTGTCACGTTGAAAGGTCATTGTTCCCTGCATGATGAGACCTTGAAAACCTATGACGGTATTATTAAAAAATGTTATATGGATGGATGACATCATCTAAGGTATACAAATGATACAGGTCATCGGAGATGGGGGACTCATAAGACATTTAGACTTATTCTCATGAAGCTCACCCTTGATAATCTCTACGAGGGGATTGTGGTAACAAACCCATCTATAGAAATTCTATAAGTTTACGTGTCATTGGATATTCCTGTTTGCGAACGTGCGTAATGATCCTTAGATTTTAAGATTATTATTAATGCATTTCACAAGTCGTGCACTTAGATGTACTGCTATAAACTGTGGTGACATATGTTCACAACGAAGTTAGGTACGTCACAAATGATATGTTATTAATAAATAAGTCGAGGGAGGATTTGTCACTTTCGTTTACGGAAAATGATATCTCAGGTCCTTTGATTGAAATGTAACTATCTAATAAATTTCATGGTCATGGTGTTCGACGAGTTCATTTCAAGTAGTCAAAGAAGTACGTATGTTTGATACAGGTTGATAACAGAGATATGAAACATGCTTGATGAAATATCGAGACAAAGGATTATGTTATATTGAACGTTTGTATGTGGTTGTCGACGTTGCAGCATTAACTTCTTCCTCTTGAGTGCCTTTACGTGTTGCTAGACGCTGATATCAGACTTCAGACGAACCCGTCTAATGTCATTAAGGAAGAAGCCTAAAGGATCACACACTAAGTGTATCCGTTGATCTCAATAAAATTATATTTGAATCTAATTATTGGAATAAACATTATTCTCCAAACCGAGGAATAATATTCATTCAGGGCATATTGATCGCAGATATTTAATAAATATTTATTTGCAAGGTAATTATTTAATTACACGGATATATAATATTTATTTCTCTTTTAATTCACAAGGTAATAAATAATTATTTATTTAGTTATGCGAATATTAAAATAAATATTTATCTTCATGACTGAATATAATATTTATTTGTTTATTGAATGAATGATATTTCTTTAAATATTTATTCGAGAATTCAATAAATGTTGAGAAGGATGAGCGAACTGAAGTATTGGTCCGGTGATAAATATTTATTTACCTGACCGTAAAATAATATTTATCATTGTGCAGGTTAACGCACATCATGAGATAAAATAATTATTATTTTACATGGAATGGGCTATATTATGGGATTAATATATTATTAAGGACCTTTGTGTAATTAATTAATATTAAACTCTAGCATTGGCTCTATATAATTCAATTATGTCATTTGTGAGTGGGTTGATTCGTTGTGCACGTCTCTCCTCCCTATAGAACTCTTTCCATAAAGAACATCTTTAGGGTTTCTCTCAAGAATGAGAAGTGGCATTCTTCCTTCCTCTCAAGCCTGAGAGAACAAGAAAAATCTTTCAACCGTGAAGAGATTCTTATAGCGATCAAAGGAAGTAACGCAAGAAGGTCAGCACTGTCGTGCTAACACTCGGAGTACCATCAGCGATGCTTCGAATTCAAAGGAGCGTGCATGAATCACCGTCAGCGATGCTTCGAATTCAAAGGAGCGTGCATGAATCACTGTTATAGGGATTCTATTCTTGAATCCTCATAGCACAAGGACAGTGCAACCAAACGACGTTCAAACGATCAACCTATTCGGCGAAGAAAGAATCTCAAAATGAGGTGTTTGTTTTTGTTATAAATTGTTCGGAACGACTTGAGTGATTCTAATAGATCCCGACCCCTATTGTTCATACCTATCGTAGGAGAGCGAATAAGGGAAGGGGGAATAAATCTTAACCGCCAAGAGTAGTGATGTAATTTTTCTTTTGTCTTCATTTTTAGTTGAGTTGCAAGTGAGGGGTATATAGCTGGGAAGGGGTGGGCTATGGGCATCATTCTGCCATTTTCTTGAAGTAACGGCCCTGTAAGAGTAGTGGCTAGAGAGGTGACTCCTCTCACCACAGTAGACTTCTTGGGGTGTTGGAGTTGGTGGCCTAGAACCAACTACTTTGTACTTTATTCATTAATAAATACTTTATCACATCTTGATTGTTCTTCTGCGTGACAATGCATGTGATAATGTCCTAAGGATAGTTGTTGCCTTAAAGGGTCATAGCGGATCCCTGCTATGATGAGAACCCGAAAGTGTCATAACACTGTTCTTAAATATATGTTTTATGGTCGGATGATGTTATTTGAAGAACACAAATAATACAAGCCATTAGGGGTGAGGACTCATAAAACTTTGAGCCACCTTCTCATGGTGTGCGCTCTTCCAGGAGGATATTATGAGAACAAGATCTGCCAGTAAGAAATTCACATTTCATAGTGTCATTGGATGTTCCTATCTGCGGACGTGTGTATTGGTCCTTAGACTTTAAGATTGTTATTAATGGGTATTACAACTCACACACTTAGATGTATTGACGAAAACTGTGACGACACAATGTTCGCAACGAGGTAGGATATGTTGAGTGCGTCACGAGTAATACTGCATAAATAGATAATGCGAGAAATGATTTGTCCCTTCTGTTCCATAACGGAAGTAGATATCTCAGACTCTTTGATAGAATTGATATAGCCTAGATAAATCCATGGTCATGGTGAGAAATGGGCAAGTTCAATTCCGGAAAGTCAAAGAAAGAATAATCGAGCACATGGGTTGATGGCGGTAGCATGCAACCCGCTTGATTCGAGATATCGAGACAAAAAGATTACATTACACGGTAAGCATTCGTAGGAGGTGACATATCATTGCGGCGTTAACTTCTTTCTCTATGGGTGTCTTGGCGTGTTGTTAGACGCTAACCCTGGACTTTAGGCAGACTCTGCCTAATGCCACCGAAAAAGAGGCCTAGAGGGTCACACACTAAGTGTATCCAAGTATCTCAGTTAAATATTAATTTAACAAGTTGAATAAAGATTATTCCCGATTGTGGTTTAATAATTATTCAATGATGTCTAATCGCATTTATTTCAACACTAGTTATTCGAGAGAATATATTGTGGGCGAAATAATATATCTATTAACGAGTAATGCAGTGATATTCATTTGAAAAATAAATAGTCATTATTCTTTATCTAATAAATGTGGGGGAAATAAAGAGAATGGAAAAACAAAAGTACACGCCGTGTATATTAATATACACGCCATGTATTTTTTCTGGGAATTTGTGAGAAATAATATTATTTATTTAATTAAATAATATTATGTGTAATTCGCTGGGCGCATGTCAATTAATAATAATAGTCAACTGTTATTATTAGACATGGGGTCTTACTAAGAATTAAATGAAATGAATAAATTCTTTCGGATAATTAATTCATTTTATTATTCTAAATAATTAAAATCTCAATTATATAATTCTCATTAGCCTAGTCATTTTGAGGGTTGTGCACAACAGATCTAGAAAAAGCTCTCAAGCCAAGAGAGAATTATTTTCTTCCAAGAACGCTCTCAAGCTACGAGAGAGAGATCCTCCTCCACCGGATCAAGGCGATCGAAGGCGGACATCGCAAGCGAAGGCTCTTCCGCGCTAGCACTCGAATATCCCTTCGGCAACGTCCAAAGATACGTGGACCACGTGTGGATCACCGCTAGAGGAATCCTACACTTGGATTCTACGACGCAACGATGGATCACATCGGATCGTGACCGAAAACATCAACGGAGAGATAATTCCTTCAAGGTAATTCTTGTCTTTTAATTAAATTAATTATAACCAGCATATGATGATCCCCTCTATGGTTCTGAGACTCCCCTCTTTTCTTTCATTCTTTATTCTATTCCGAAGATTCGGCATTTTATTATCGTGACGGATCTCAGATTAAACGTCGTTAACGGCAAAAATTAAAGATTGGGTACACCCACCAACGCGCTTTCGCTGCACCCGGAACCTACAAGGGGTCTCTCCCAGGTTTATTCTTGTTGTGAAAATTGTAGCACCTACCATTCTTAGTTGTTGATTCATATTATTCAGCATTGATGGTAAAAGAAACTTGATTTACTCCAAATTCTTGATTTTCTTTCCCATGCTCGAATCCATTGTTAGTTACTAGCCTAACAATATTGGCACAGAAAGAGTTGGCACATGATCGAACCTTGGCCGACCTACGGTCTAGTCTCAATATGATCCTCTGTGGCCAAGCTGATGGCCAACAATTTTCGCAAAATCAATTGCAGTTGATATGATCCTCTATGGCCAAGTTGTGCCATCAATTTTCGCAAAATCAATTGCAACAATCTGAAGAACGAATCTTTCTCTGGCTTCAAGACTTGGAGGAGAGGACTATTGCAAAGGGCAAGGACCTCGCCTCCCACGACGACTGGGTTCAGAGTCAGGCGGTTGTGGCCAATCCTTTTGGTGGGCTAAGAATGGCACGCACGATAGTGGACATGGTGCAGGCTTTTTCCCAAGATAATGTCCTTTTCTGGCGGACTTCGCGTTGTCACAAAGTGTATTGAATTACCCTCGTTCACGGGAGACGACACTTTCGGTTGGATTTCTAAAGCAGAAACATATTCTTGATTAACCAGACTTCGGACGATATAAGGTTGCCTTATTCACAAATTTATATGGAAAATACTACTTTTTACTGGTTCCTTTCTTGGTGTAGCTCGAACCGTAGACTGCAATGGGAACAGAACGGTTTAAGCCGGCTTTGATGGACAGATTCGGCAAGGAAAATGAGGGAGACCTAATGCATTTTTTGAAAACATTGCGTTATACCGGTTCTGTAAACGAGTATATCGAAGAGTTTGAACCAATGGCACTACGAATTCCAAATATTCCTGAGTTTTGGTATATAAGCTTGTTTATGGGCGGTCTGCGTTCCGAAATTGAAAATGGGGTGTCCACGCCAAACTTGCCAATAAATATAAGATATTGACACTAACCAAGAAGATTGAGCGTGTGTTGATTGGGGAATGCGTTCTTAGAGGCATTCACCACAAACAAGTCCTTCCTACTTTTGCCTGCGGAGTTGTCCCAAGCTGCCAACTCCCCTGAACATCGAACTGGCGAGAGATAAAGTTCTCAGGGAGGATGGCATGTGTTCCCGATGGGGATCGCAAATGGTCTGGAATGAAGACTAGTAGTCAACACGAGCAGGACGAACGGAAACAAAAAGGTGTTTCTGATGTGGACAACCTTACAGACCCTCTGCATAGATATCCTGATAAACATAAGTATGGGAGTTAAAGAGCCCACAGTTGATGTAGTGGCAGCGCTTGATAAGCAACAAGATTTTAAGCCATTGGTTTTGGAAAATGAGTAGTTAAAGAAACTGGTTGAGTTCCAGAGTATGGGGGGAAACAAGGTTGATTCATTGCTATTTCGAGGGAATGTTTCAAGTGTGCCCATTGTTGTCCTCGTTGACAATGGCGTCAGTCATAATTTTGTGTCTACATCTTTTATCAAAGTGGCAAATCTAGTGGTTTGTCTGACTACACCTTTTAGTATTAGATTGAGTGATGGGCATCAAACGACATCACAGGGGATTCACAGACAGGTGGAGTTGCGTTTCGACGACCTAATTCTCACACTGGACACATTTGTTTTTTATATTGGGGGGCCGAACATAGTCTTGGGAATGCAGTGGTTAAAAACTTTGGGATATGTAATGACCAAGTGGAGTCAAAAGACCATGGAATTTACTTAGGATGGAAAATCAGTGAAATTACAGGGCGTTTTTGAATTGCTAGAAAAACCCGATGATTTGGTCAGTTGCCGCATGAGTTCGCTACTTCTATAAAAGGTTGGGCATGGAAGGCCGAGCTTGTAGTTCCCGACAATGAGCAAGCCCCTAAAGCACAACCTTGCCTGGAGCAGCTAGCAAAATTGTTGATTAAGTATCATTCCCTTTTCGAGGAATCGACCGTGTTGCCCCCAATCAAACTTACGAACCATGCTATTACCCTGGTTGATGGGGCAATTCCGATGAACATCAAACCTTATAAATTGGTTCAGCACCTCAAAAAAGAGGCTGAGGCAGGTCAGAGAGATGCGCAGTGTCGGACTCATACGTCATAATCAGTCATTATGCCCTATTATTTTGGTTAAAAAGGGATGGCGGTTGGAGACTCGGTGTGTACCCGATAGATATCCAATTCCGGTTATCGAGGAGTTGTTGGATGAGATTCATGGTGCAAGGTATTTCTCTAAGGTGTATTTGAAGTCTAGTTCCCACTAGATCAGGATGAGACCTAAAGACATTTGTAAAACGAATTTCAAAACACACGAAGGACATTATGAGTTCCTTGTGATGCCTTTCGAACACATGAATGTGTCAACGACGTTTCAGTCCACTATGAACAGGTTGTGTTCAAGAGCTTCCTTGGGAAATTTGTGTTGATATTCTTGGATGATATTTTGGTTTACAACAAGATTTGGGTTGAGCATCTACAACATTTAGAAATTGTTTTCAGTCTACTGCGTACGTACGGACTGAGTGAAGGCCAACGGGAGGAAATGTTCTTTCGGCGAGTTGGGGCATATTATTTCACGAGATGGGTGTCCATGGACCCCAAGGGGTTCTTAGGTCTTACTGGATACTAGAAGAAGTTTATTAAAAATTATGGGAAAATCGCGAAACCACTAACAGACTTGACCAAGGAAGGGTTTTTCTAGGATGCACGAACAGAGCAGGCGTATGCAGAATTGAAGTTGTGTATGCTCACTGCACCACTTCTTGTTCAACCTGACTTCCACAAGACCATTGTAATTGAATGTGACGCTTCGAGGAGGGGTATGGGTGCTGTATTAATGCAGGATAGCCGCCCAGTGGCCTGTTTCAATAAGGCTATGGCTAATACCAATCTTTCAAAATCGGTTTATGAAAAGGAGTTGATGCCTTTAGTGTTATTCGTAAACCATTGGAAGCAGTATTTAGTGGGGCACCATTTCACGGTTTGCACGGACCACAAGGCCCTCAAAACATTTACTCAACCAACACATACCTATTGTTAACATACAGTACTGGCAAGCTAAATTGTTACGCTTGGATTTTGAGGTGAACTATAATCCCGAAACTACCAATCAGGTTGCTGAATCCTTATCTCAATTGGCATAAGAGGGGAGTTACTGAAAGTTTGGACGTATCGTTGTTATGTTTTGTCGTGTTTGAGCCTTTTTGGTTGAAGTTAGAGCAATTAAAGCTGAGTTGCAGCGCGATGAAGAAATCCTGAGTGTGATTGTTGTCATCATTCAGCAACTTGATTCTCAACCTCGTTACCAATACCAAGAGGGTTTGCTTTACATAAGGGAAGATTAGTTCTTTCTCAGCATTCCATTTTAATTCCAAAAATGTTGCATTATTGTTATAATACAGCTTCCCATGCTTCTTCCAAACTGACCCCTTTTGAAGTCGTTCACGGTCGAAAACCAACTACTGTTTTACGATATGTAACAGACGAGACTCGGGTGGAGTATTGTAATAATACAGCTTCTCATGCTTCTTCCAAACTGACCCCTTTTGAAGTAGTTTATGGTCGAAAACTAGCTACTGTTTTACAATATGTAACAGATGAGACTCAGGTGGAGTCCGTAGCTACTGCTTTGGAGGATAGGGATGCAATGCCTGCATTATTATCATTCATCCGCTGTGGGGGGGGGGGGGCATGATGGTTATCTTAAGACTTAAAAAAAATTGGCTGCAGGTTTGTTTTGGAAAGGCATGACCCAAAGCGTGCAGAAGTTTGTCTAGGAGGGTGCTACTTATCAAAGGCAGAAATACCAAACATTATCCCCTACTGGTCTTCTCCATCCTTAACATATTCTGGAGAAGGTTTGGGATGAGATTTCGATGGATTTAAATTTCTGGCTTACCATGGTCCCAAGGTTGTCTACTCTGGTGAGAGAGAATTTGGAGCAAGAATAGGCACTACAATTTTCACAACAAGAACAACCTGGGAGGTGGTCTCTCTCACCAGAGTAGACTTCCACGGCAAGATAGGTCTGTAAGAGGTGGTCTCTCCCAGGTTGTTCTTGTTGTGAAAATTGTAGTGCCTATTCTTGCTCCAAATTCTCGATTTTCTTCCTATGCTCAAATCCATTGTTTGCTAGTCTAACATAAATTAATTATAAATTTAACGTGAAAAAATCCTCTCTTGGTCTCAACGTTCTCTATCAATTTTTTCATCGAATAAGTTCGTTGGTCATGACGTTTATCGTCATGTGCATTGTGGATTATTCATTGAATCCGACAAAAGCCAGGTTTGGCATGGCCCAAACAGGCACTTATGTTGCGCCCAGAACCCCTTCACAATGGAGGCACCTCATGGGGTTCAACTACCCGACTATGGGCAGCTGGCACCCGAGGCTATGGCACGGGTGCTGTGTGAAGGACCCTCAAGATTGGTTCTGCTATTAAAGTAATTAATCTCGTTGTTGGCGAAGTTGAGAGAGGGGGAGTCGCTAATTTCCCTGTTGTCAGCCATGATAACCCAAGTAGAGAATGTGGCCCTGGGACGTCCCTGTCCTTCGGTCAAAAGCGGGTCTTGTCATTGTCCGTGCCCCACCCCTTTTTTCTCACTTTTTTTTATCTTTCTTTTCTCTTTTTTTTTCTTTTCTTTGTTGTCCTTCAGTCCGGGCCTGGGTTCGGCACGCAACTAGGGGAGTCTGGCTCGCTAGAACCTAGGCGCGCGCGGGGGCTGGGCGAAAGCTAGAGCTAAGCTCGGGGAAGTGGCATGCCGAACGCAGCAGGTGAGTGGATGGGGAAGCTGGGCGCACTTGGAACCTGGGCGCACTGGGGGATAGGTGCGCGTGTAACCTAGGCGCTTGCTGGCTGGGCGCACGCTTGTGGATGTAGCGAGAAGCAAAGTGCGGGTAGTGCATGCAGGGGGTGTCGCGCTTGGGGGACCCGTGTGGCAGGGGTGAGCGAGGGGCTCAAGTGCACGATAGGGTCGTGGGGAGTGCTTGAGTTGTGCCGAGGCGCGCATCTCTGGTGAGCAGCACAAGCGTTCAAGTCGCAGAAATCGGGGGGCGCAAATCACAACGCGATATGCAGGCCGATCAGAAATTCGTTTTTTTTTTAAATTTTAAACTGTTGCCTTTATTTTATGTTTTCATTTTTGTTTCTTTTCTCTTTTTTTTATAAACTTCTTTCATTTTTATTTTTGTTTTTTGTTTTTTCTTGAGATACGGAGACGAGCAGGGCTCCAACCGACCGACTGGAGGGTGGTGCATCGAAGCTCGCAACGTCACGAGCAGGGTGGTGTCGCCGAATACCAGAAGGGCTGGAATCATAGGTGTTGGATGGTTCGGCAAGAAACACTTGGTGTGATGCACCTAGCAATCGCATAGAGATAACAGTGATGCCCGATTCCAAGAAGGCTAGAATCGAAAAAACTTCGCACAAGCAGGCACAATCGGTGGCAACGAACGAGGAACGGCCTCACTCTGATACCAAATAATGCAACGCAACAGGGATAAACGAGCCCTTTCAAGAACTCAGAAAGAACACAGGGATATAACACCGAAAACCAGCAGACCGCCCATTTATAGACCCAAACCCTAAAACAAATAAAATGCTGATATTCCCTTAAAAAAAGACATTAAGTTGGAAGGAAATAGTCATTAACAAAAGAAAAAAGAATTAAACTGCCCCACATGGGGCGGCCCGACAGGCGTTACATCACACCATCATCTTAAGGACTTCAAAACTTGGCTCTAAAACCTAAATCTTGACCTTCTTGACCTTATTATCACCCTTTGTTGCACAGCTTGCCGAGATCCGGAATGACCCATCCTTCGGAACCTCAAAATGCGGAATAAAGTTTTTGGAAGGTCCGAAACTCGCAAAGCCACAAATCAATATTTTCAAAACTGAGAAGCCTCAAACTACAACCACGCACCGTCCGAACTCCCAGACGAGCACTGACAACTAACAACCAAAACGAAACCAAATAAACAGAAGTAAAGCACTCAACCAAGGACATGAGGATTTAATGTGGTTCGGAACAAGCCCCGATCCACTAGAAACAGAGCAACTTCAATAAAAGAGGGACAAGAGATTCCAAACAGATCCTTATAGTTGCTCCAAAGCACAAGCTAACAAAAGCTTAAACACGACAATGACATGTTTTATGCAAGTGGCTCTGCGCATCTATTTATAGACGAGCTTCCACAGCAACTAGCTGGTTCAGTCAATTTCACCGCCATTCGATCATACGATCTTTACGAACGTCCCTCTGCTTGACCATGGTCGTCAACAACAACCCGCTGATTACACCGACTTATTTTTCACTTCCAATGAAAGGTGCAGGAGCCCAAAACACATCCTCCTGCGTCCACACGTTTAGAAAGTCGCGAAGCAGTTTTTATCAAGCTTAATAATCTCTCACTTGAAGACTGCTTGCAAGGCTTCATCAAAATCCATCGGACCACAAGTCACCATGTTCCAGAACATCTCTTCTTCAACTCAACTCTTCCATTTTGTTGTTGTCTTCGCAATCTTCCAATTGATAGTCATCCAAGTCCCACTGAAGCACAACACCGCTCCAGACTTTCCCGAACTATTATGGATTATGGATCCCACTCGCTTTTCGTAGTTCAAGCACTTTGTGTCTTCCACAAGCTTCGAGATGATGTGGTACTTCAGTTGAATGTGTTTCGTCCAAAAGTGAAATACTGAATTCTTGGTCAAGTGAATCGCACTTTGGTCGTCGCAGGAGAGTGTGTTCATTTATTGTCTTCTTCCAATTTTCTCCAAGAGGCCCTTCAGCCACACCAACTAAAAATTGAGCTCTTAGATATCCAGCTCACAGCAATGCTTCCAAAAGTAAACAAAAAGCCAACGGTGCTCTTCCTTGAATTTGTGTAACCATCAAAGTCAACATCCGACAAACCTTGTAATGGGTCGTCTGTTCTGAAATGGTGTCAGACCCACCAAACCTTTGAGATACCGAAAGATCCACTTAGTAACCTCTCATTGTTCCTTTCCTAGATCCTCCATGAACCCGCTAACTACACCAACCGCATGAGCGATATCAAGCCTTGTACATACCATGGTGTAGATAAGACTTCTCACGGCTAATGCAAACAGAACCTTTGCCATATATGCAGCCTCCTCGTCCGTTTTAGATGCCTTCTCTTTGGACGGTTTTCAGTGTCCGGTTAGGGGGGTGCACACAGGCTTCAATTCACTCATTCCAAATCACTCCAAATCCTTCCGGATGTACTCTAACTGAGACAGGAACAATATTTAGGAACTCATGTCCCCTTATGATCCTTATCCCTAACATCCGCTTTGCGAAACCACGATCCTTCATCTGGAATCTTCCAAACAAATCCAACTTTATCACTTCTAGCCTTTCCTTCACCACTCTAGCCAAGAGCATGTCATCAACATAGAGAAGAACGTTGACAAAGCTTCCATCGTCATACACATTATGGTAGCAGGAATGATCCACGTTGCACCAGACGAACTTTTGTTCTTCCATGAGGGCATCAAACTTCTGATTTCACTGTCTTGGTGTGTCTTGGTGTCTGCTTAAGCCTATACAAACTTCGTTTGAGCCTACACACCAAACCTGTTGTTTCGTTCAGTAAAAACCTTCTGACCGCTCCATGTAGATCTCTTCTTCCAAATCTTTGTGAAGGAATGCAGACTTGTTCAAGAAACAGACCTTCCATCGTAACTAAGCTAAGCACCATCTGAATTGTTGTGTGCTTGACAACAGAAGAGAAAATCTCACTAAAATCCACTATTTCTGATTGGTAAAAGTCTTTCACAACCGGTCACGACCTGTATCCTTGCCTAGAAGACCTGTTAGCTCCCATGTATCGAAAACATACAAGGAATCTAACTCTTCCTTCATTGTTAACTCTCACTCTAACGAATCGCTTAGAATTCTCACCCCATCAAGGCTTTCGGGTTCCCCACTGTCTGTAAATAGCATATGGTGCATTCCAAAATCAAACCTTTACATCGGTCTAACCCTGATAGACCGTCTCACTCCTTGAGGTACGGCTCCTTCCGAACCCTACGCTTCTGAAACTCTACCCCAAGCATTAGTAGTCCTTGAGCATTTTGGTACACCGGACATTCGTACTTCTGAAACTTGATCAGCGTCTTCTGTTACGAAGCTTAGTTGTGCCTTTCGAACTTTCGCGCTCCCTGAACAACCCGACACCACCCGATCTATGTTCAGGTCAACCTCAGCTTGCGTCAGTTTTTCACTTCCAACTACATCTCTAGCCTAAATTTGATCCTTCATAACCGACAAAGAAACATGTCTGGAACTTAGCTTCAAACTTATCCTTTTCCTTGGCACCAGGTGAGTCAAATCAATCGATCTTCAGATCTAGAGTTCTCTCGGAAGTTGATGCCCCACCAATTCAGGACTCCAATTCATGAGATAAAACGCACAGTAAACTACTTCGACTCAAAGCTCCTTTAGGAATCCGGAACTTAACCTCATGCTGTTGGCACTCTCATTCAAAGTTTGGTTTATCTGTTCCGCAACACCATTTTGCTCAGGAGTTCTAAGCAAAGTCTTCTCCATCCAGATTTCGTTCATCCAACACAACGTCGGAAACTCTTTTTCTCCATCCTCATCACCATTATCAAACCTAAGGCATTTCAGCTTCATTCCGATCTCGGCTTCCATCATGGTCCTCCATCTAATGAAAGTTCTGAAAACATCGTACTTGTGTTTGAGGAAAAACACTCACAATTTCCATGTGGAATCTGAAAACATCGTACTGGTGTTTGAGGAAAAACACTCACTTTCCGTGCAGAATCGTCGATGAAGGTAACATGGTACAGCGCGCCCCCATGAGATCAAACCGGTGTTGGTCCCTCTCTATACATCTATATGAACCAACTTGAGCTTCTAATTCTTTAGTGCCTTGTCCAATAACGCAAAGGACATCTTTCGTTGCTTCCCCAAGATGCAACTTTCGCATATTTCGTACTCCATGCGATGCTTTAGCAATCCCTTTGCACCCAGGATCCATAAACCTTTCTCACCAATGTGACCAAGATGATACAATTTCACATTTTCAAAAGTCGCTAGGCATGCATTGCACTTCCAAAATCCCGGTCAGGTAAAGTTGTCTTTCAAATCTCAAGCCATCACCATTGAACCCTGTGTGATCTTCCACACACCATCCGCAAAGACGGTACAAAAACGCACATCATCAAGTTGAACAACGGAAAACAAGTTCTTCTGTAAACCTAGGATTTATCGAACGTCGTGCAAAGATAGAAAACATCCGTTCTTCATCCGAACATTCACATCACTGTTGTCAATGATCTCAAGTGTTTCTCCATCCGCAAGGCAAACCCATAGTTACGTACGGCGCATGGCACACAATGGCGACAAGGGCCCCGGCACAAAAGCTCACAACGCGTAGCAATATTAATTTATGGCGCACAAAAGACATATATGCATATATCAATAATAACAAATAATAAGTTATACAACATATACATAAATATAAAAGATTTATGTCAATGATTCATATTCCATGCATCAAAAGGCAAAAGTCAACAATGGCACATAAAGTATGAACACAGACAAAGATTAAAACATACGACATTTAAGGATTGAGGATTCTCTCGTTACCACTCTCAGAATCATCAGGAGAGACTTCATCATCACCAGATTCTTCCTCACAAGGCATCTCTTAAAAATCTTCTTCACTTGTTTCTTTAGAATCGAACTTTCTCACTTTCTTCCACATGCTCCACTTTTTGTTCTCCAATAATATTCATAGATTTCTTTTGTAAAGACCTAGTGTGAGAACTCGATACTCCACATTACCCCAAGTCAAATCATCATCATCAAAAACAAAGTCATCAGTTGCATCACGCTCCTCGTTCTCGTTCACGGCACCAATCAACCACTCATTACAATCATCAATTTCCTTGAAAGAGATAGGGTTAATGAACTTTCGTTTATTGAATCTACGCATCAAGGCTCTATTGTACTTAAAAAAATAAAGTCATTCAGTTTTACTTGGGCAAGCTTATTTCTCCTTTTCGTGTGAAGGTTTTCAAAAACACTCCAATTTCTTTCACAACCAGAAACACTACATTTAAAGGCTGAGCACTTTTATTGCAAAATGTATAGTGTGGAGCCAATACACCATTAGTTGCCCACTAATATGCAGGCGCCCTAAATTTTCTATTTCTCATTGTCAAACCAGTGCCAAGAGTGCTCAATGCCTCTATATTTTGTTAAATCTTCAGCAATCTTATTACCCATTACTATTTCAAGTGTCAATCCTTGAATGCATTTAATCAAACCCACATTTACCACTTCATCGACATCAATGTCAAGATGATCACAAAAGAACTCTGGATTCAAAAAGTATCTTGCAGCGTGCAAAGGCAGATGAAGTTGCACTTCCGAACTTCAATCAATTATTTTGAAAATTTCTTTATATTTTTCTTCTCAGTTATTGAAAGCCTTTCATATATGTATCTCATCAAAGGCTTTATTTCCCCATCAACCAAACAAGCACTTCAACAAGTGGACCATTAATAGGAATACATGGGTTGGAGGTGGTGTTGTCATGATGGGGTGATGTTGGGCAGAGGGGTTGTTGGTTATGGAAGGGAATCTACCAAAGGGAAGATTGGGTGGGCCAGTTCGAAGCTAGAGTCGCAATACTAGCAGATATGATGGATACTTTTATGAAAAACATAGAAAGTTACTTTTCCCAACTGTTGTGTCGGATAGAGAAGACACCGACGCAAGATGATGTGCGGCCAACGGAGGGAGGGATGGAGTCGGATTCGCTCTCATCTGATGTCGGACTCAAGGACACTCGGAATAGCAACACCTTCAGAATTGTGAAAACGCCGATGGATTCTTTGCAGTATTCCATATCTACTGTGTCGTGTCGCTTGGAGAAGTTATCGCACCAACAGGCAACCCCGCCATCATTCACAACGAACTTGCCTGCGGCTCCGTCAGCGGAATTTGGCGCATTCAGAGTACAGGGGTGCAACGAAGTAGCTCTGTTCGGTCAGGCGCAGGGGCACAACACATGGCCGAACCACCCATTGGGCTCGCCCTCGACCAGTTGTCACCTGCGCGTCGGGTGAAGCTACTGGCTCTTCCGCCGGACAGAGCTCTTGAAGAATATGTAAGCAATGTGATTATCTGCCCTCAACAGCGGAGCCAATGTTGTCTCTAACCCAGGTTGTTGTAGAACCTAAGGGCATAGAGTATATGAACAGAGGTTCCCAGCCTGGCCCGGTACACGCCTACATTGGGAGAGGAGGTTACCCGTCATCTTCTCAACAACATTGTCTTTTCCCAACGATATCCATTATTGATGGGTCACGGAGACGGCTTTCCCCAACTGATGAAACGGAAGCATGCTTTTCGAAGTTAACTAGTCTCCCTCAATGGTCCTTCCATAAGTGTCCCTTCTTTCTGTAGTGCCAACATGCGAAATCAACAAGACCAGTCAATTTCCAACGGCTCCTATCTCTTTTATTCTCTCCCTTCTTCTGACTCCTTCAAGTGGATCACCCTAGCCTTCCGCACTATATGCAGTTTCAATAGCACCTGAGACTTCCTTCTTTCGAATCTCTTCATTCGGAATTAGATCCAAGATCTCCTCGAACTGCAAGTCAGGCTTACCGGTAGAGTTACTCACAGCAGTAATCATCATGTCCCATGATTTTGAAAGCGATGAAGCAGAATCAATCACCGACCTTCCTTCCGGTATCTTTATACCAAAAAGTCATTGCAGCAGCTCTTATCTCTTTTATTCTCTCCCTTCTTTTGGCTTCTTCAAGTGGATCACCCCAGCCTTCCGCACCATATTTCTTTCGGATCTCTTCACTCAGAATTAGATCCAAGATCTCCTCGAACTACAAGTCAAGCTTACCACTAGAGTTACTCACAGCAGTAACCATCATGTCCCATGATTCTGAAAGCGATGAAAGCATACGTAATGCCCATTCACCTTCAGCAAACTCCACCCCCAATGAACTCCAATGACTCAGGATCACGTCGAAGTCATTCACGTGATCAATCACCGACCTTCCTTCCGGTATCTTCGTACCGAAAAGTCATTGCATCAGAAACACCTTGTTCATCACGGAAGGCTTCTCATACATGTTCACGAGCATCATTGTCAATTCAAAAGTCATCTTCACTTCAAGAATGTTGAAAGCCACGTTCCGGGCTAACAACAACTGGATCACACCCGCGCCTTCCGTTCAAGCCTTTCTCATTCTTCTTTGCTCATTGCTTTCGGCTTCACCCCCAGTAAAAAAGCTCTAGATCCTTCTAGTACAAGTAATCCACAAGTTGCATCCTTCGGAATTTGAAGTATGTTCCATCAAACTTGTCTAGCCTCACCTTGCCCTCTTCTAACACCATCATCTGAAATAGAAAGCTCCCACTAAAACAGGAAACGTAAATGACAGGCTTTTCAATGCTTTTCAGAAGCCACTGTCTGAGTTGCTCAAACACAAGAACACCAAACTCCAATACCACTTGTTGCGTCACTTGCCAGGATCCGGAACAACCCAACCACCAAAACCTCAAAAGGCGGAATAAGGTTTCCAAAAGGTCTAGAACTCACAACGCCACGAATCAGTGTATCCGGAACTGAAAAGCCTCGCACCCCAATCACACATCATCCAAACTCCCAAGCGAGCACTCACAACGAACAACCAAAACAGAACCAAACAAATGAAAGTAAAGCACTCAACCAAGGTCACAAGGATTTAACGTGGTTCGAAACAAGTCCTAATCCATGGGAAACAAGGCAACTTCAATGGAAGAGTGACAAGAAATTACAAACGGAACAAGCCCTTACAGTCACTCCAAAGCACAAGCTAACAAAAGCTTAA
This sequence comes from Viscum album, assembly GCA_963277665.1. Taxonomy (NCBI): domain Eukaryota; kingdom Viridiplantae; phylum Streptophyta; class Magnoliopsida; order Santalales; family Viscaceae; genus Viscum; species Viscum album. Next base: position 1,388,333,276 of record OY728123.1, read on the forward strand.
GCACGACAATGACATGTATTATGCAAGTAACTCCACCCACCTATTTATAAATGAGTTTCTGCAACAGTCAACAAGTTCAATCGGTTCCACCGCCATCCAATCTTTGCAGACGTCTCTCCCCTTGAACATGGCCACCACCAGCAACCCGTTGATCACACCGACTTAACTTTCGCTTCTGATAAACAGTGCATGTGTCTGGAACTCATCCCCCTACTTCCGCACTTTTGGAAGTTTGTTGGTGTTGGTTTCGGTCCTTCGGTACCGTGTATCTACTACCCCTGATTCTGAGTCCGAATTTCGGAACCATCTTCCGAAAATTCAAAAGGCGTGAAGCAATTTTCACAATGCCTAAAACCCTCATGGGCAATTTTCAATCTCACAAATTTCATTGGAGGCTTTATAGTTCATCTCCTTAGTAAACGTTTGTCTAAAAGGGAACTGAAAAAATGCATTTCTTTCTTTTCCATCAACTCAATATTATCATCACTAATAAAGGTAAAACCATGCAAAACAGTATTGCAAACATCATGGTAAAGAGATGCAATCATCTGACTCTTACATAATTGATAGTTTCCAACAATCAAACATGAGAATTCAACTACTATTTACATTGTTTGAAGTATCCATAGAACATCTGAATTTAAACCATCCTCTAAAACACTTCAAGATAACCAAAAATAGATCAAAGTTAAAGCCCCATTATGACATCACTTATAAAGCCCACTTAAAGGCACCAATGGTGCGAGCGAACATTGAGAGGGGGTGAATTATTGTTTAAACATTTGCTTCTTTCTACACATTTCAACTCTTAATCGTGTTAATGGTTAATAGATCTATTCTTGGTTTTAGTAACAATACACACAACATCCACAAAAAGGATGGCATAGTTTATATGGCACACCCACTTCACCTTATGTCCACAAGTGGTGAAGGTGAAACCATGCAAAACAGTATTGCAAACATCATGGTAAAGAGATGCAATGATCTGACTCTTACATAATTGATAGTTTCCAACAATCAAACATGAGCATTCAACTACTATTTACATTATTTGAAGTATCCGTAGAACATCTGAATCTAAACCATGCTCTGAAACACTTCAAGATAAACAAAAATAGATCAAAGTTAAAACCCCATTATGATATCACATATAAAACCCACTAAAAGGCACTAAAAGGCACCAATGGTGCAAGCGAACACTAAGAGGGGTGAATTATTGTTTAGACATTTGCTTCTTTTTACACATTTCAACTCTTAACCATGTTAGTGGTTAAGAGATCTATTCTTAGTTTTAGTAACAATACAAACATCATCCACAAAAAAGTACACATAGTTTATATGGCACACCCAGTTCATTGTATGACCACAAATGGTGAAGGCACTGTGTCCGACACAAAATCAATCCACTATAAATCTTGTATGTTGGTAAATTGTCTTTAGGCTCACTACCAAACTAGATGAAAGTCGATTCACTACCCCCTTTTTAGAACATTTGACTCGTTGTCATTACAATAAGCCCACTGCCTCTTAAAGCTTTGTCTCACACACATTGCCCAATTTACACTCAAATATTGAAATATACAATGTAAGGTAACAAATCCACTTCTTATCAAAGAAAAATTTTCGGATCATTGTCTTTGATGTTTAGAAGGCTTCCAAAATCCTCCTCTTCTATGTGTAGAAGGGTGCTTGGATTCTTCCTCTAAAAATAACATTCATTCTCTCTCTAAAATATGGTTTTGCAACAAAATGGGGTCTCTAACCTAAAAGTCCATGCTAGCCACCATTCTATAGGAGTTGCATGCTTTAGGGTTTTTGTGCCATGCACCCATAATGTGAAACATGTTCAATCTCTTTGCATGACTCATAAAAATTAGATCTCCCTCATACTATACTCTTTTGCAATGCCTCTACCATGCACGAATACTTTGAAAAATCTTCCTTCAAGCATGTCATCAATCCCACGCCTTCTTTTCTAGTCCTTCCATCTTTTGAGCTTAACAACTGGATTCACCTTTAAAAGTTGGCCAACAAAGACAACATTGATATCTCATGCACATCATTAACACATTCATGGACCCAACGATTACATGGATCACACTCAAAAGTCCTTTTTTTAGAAAATAGGTCATCTCTACAAAAAGCAAAGCACGATGGATTACAAGTGTACTTAATGGGATCAAATAATGTAAAAATTTACCAAATGTACTTCTGAGCAAGAGCGACCTTGAAACTCCAGAACAAACATATCTATTAACTGTAATTAGTGTCATGAACACTTCACTCAAACAAAATCAATCTCAAAAATCATCTATTATATGTAGCATGCAGCAGGTAAAAACAAACAGTTGGCCAATAAATGAAGTTGAAAACAACCCTAACTGAATTCTAAACTGAAAAAACTCTGATCACAGCCAATGAAATTTAAGGGCAGAAGAAATGTAGTTAATGGTAACTCAGACCGGTCTTGTTCAGGATTGCCAAAGTACATAAAACTTAAAAAAACAACACACATAAGGCTTAAGATTGACAAACTTGCTTACACCTTCCATTATGGATACGAGAAGTCATCTCACTAAATATAACAGTCAAAACCTTCTTAGATCGAATGATTTTTTTACCAACTGATACCAGGTATTGTTAAGCAAACTAAAACGAAAAACAAAGACTCGAGATCTGCAACTGGATACCAAGAAACACCTCTCTCCCTTAAAACAAAAAGTGACAACCTCTGTTTCCAGTTGGATAAAAAAAGAAGCACGGATTCACTTGAGACCTCAATACATTCCCAGCAAATCCTGGACCGAACTGAATCACAGAAAAAAACACAACATCAAGAAAACGAAAAGTCCAAGCCTCCAAGAACTCTGCCCAAACAGACACAGCTGAGACAACTCATCACTAAACATCCAAGATGAAACATGAATCAAGAACTCCACAGAATATCAAGAACTCCCCAAAACAATACTGGACAGATAGAGGGTCATGTTAAATAAAAACATAAAATGACAAAATTAGGGCTTTATTTCACGTCGGGGAAACTTACCAAATGGTTGGAGGATTTTACAAACTTTCAACTTCTAAAAATCCGCAAAAGAGGCGTTCCGAGCCATACAAGCGAGCTTCACTCCGATCGAAGTGGAATTTGACGCGGGGGGAGAGGAAATCGAGGCAACGCAGTAGAAGAATTCTCCGGCCGTCCACCCAGTGAGAAGAAACCCCGGTAGGGAGTAGGGAGGGATGAAACCTTAAGGCAAATGACCGAAGACCATAATATATATAGCTTTGATCTGACGAGAGCAGGGCAGCCTTGAATCATCCGATTCTGTATTTGGGACGCCTGCTTTTTCACCCCCTGCGGCGGTGAACAGTAAGTGCAAGAGAGACGTTTCCCATTCGGTCCTTGACGCGCTAGATGAGAGCGTGACCAACCGGACCCCGCAATCGGTGCATGGCCTCGTCATCAATAACTTCTGTGGTTTTTTCCCCGAACCTGTGCGCCAAGCTGCAACCTTTAAGAATGACAGAAATTGGTTCGTCGCCTTTTGAAAGCCTCACCACCGATTTAGATGCCCGCTGGCACCGATGTAGATGAACTCGGAGCGGCGAGCTGCATGTCACTTCCCACCTGTGCTGCTGCAAGAGTTAAAGGGGGTGTATTCGGGTCTAGTGCAAGGAGCTTAATTCTTTGTTGGAAATATAGTTGTGACATCAGTTTTGTTGCAAGCTCCGAAGCCAGGCGGGTCGCTACTAGCTTGTGGGTTGTGCCGGAAAGGTTGCGCAGGAAATGGTTTCATGAATATCGATATAGTTTGGAACAATGTTTGTATTATGTATTACTTTATAAATAAAGAAATTCGTTCTTTCATTTTCATTATTTTATGGTATGTTGCTTTAAAGAGGGTAATCATTGTATTTAAAGTCCAGGTTTTATCTCTAAACCAGAGTCATCACAGTAGCAATGATTGTGAAGATTGTGTGAATAGTTCTTGTATAAATCAAGACTTAGGTGGTGACACTATGCTAGATTAGAGAATATCAAGAAATGAATTTTATCAGTAATTTCTAAAACCATTGAGAAATAATATATTTTACTACTACAAAAACAACTTTTAACACCGTTATAAAAAGTTTTCAACAGCGTTAAAAAAACGTTGTTAATCTAAGCGTCGTTAAAAGGGGTCCTTTTTATCAATGCTAACAAAAACGCTGATAAAGTCCTCTTTTATCAACACTAAAAAAAAGTCAAAAAATAATAATTTTATTTTAAATCTACAAATTAAAAAAATGGAGGTGGGAGACCACCCTTTTAATAGCGCTACCGCCCCACACAGCTCCCCCCCCCAAACAACGCTAGGTGCGCCCCCTTTAACAGCGTCGGGCACCCACCTGTGCGCCCCTGCCTCCCCTTGAGTGCCATCAGAAAGAGTTGGTGGTCCTAGCATGATGATATTAGTGTGCGTTGGTTCAGCCCGCTTACTAAAAGCCTTCAGAAGTTTGTCGCGGTCCTTTTGTTTTTCAACTTCTGAGATGAAAGCCATTTCAGTAGTTTTTGCATGGAGCCAGGGACTGTAATGCAACAAAATGTTTCCTTGTCCGTCCTCCTTCGAACCGCAGTCTTTCTCTACATGTCCGAGACAACCACAAAAGAAACAGAAAATTGAGAGCTTTTCATACTCAAAGGATATCCAGGTATTGGAATCCTCGTTTGACAAAAACAAACCCCTCATAAGTGGATGTGCAACATCCACCAAAGCTCTGATCTGAACATAAGGTCCCCAATGAGTTGAGATTCGACCGATCTCATTCCAGGAATTTACCAATGCGACCTCCAATATCACGCATAACTCGTTCAGTTCTATCATGAAACGAGATGCCTCTGATTCGAATCCAGAAAGGTGAAAAAGACAAATTAATTTTCTGAATATCTTCTTCTCCTTTAAGGTCCTCCATGAGGATGATCTGGTTATCAAAGGACCATGGTCTGCCGTTGAGGACATTTTCCTTGTCTCTTTCAATAAAGAATTCAAAGACAATATGGCCCTCTCCCACTTCTCTTATAGCAACGCCATCCTCCAATCTCCAAATGTTTTGCAAAGTATTTTTCAGTGCTCCCTGATTGAAGGGTCTTTTTGTCATAAATTTCCCAATTATCAGGAGCGAAATTCGCTGCGCAAGAAACTCATCTTCATTCTTCCGAGTGACAATTGTCGACTTCTCTTCATCGGTTAGTGAAAGGTTCTGTCAGCGATTCATTAAATTCGACTCCATCTTACTCGTAGAGAGGGAATCACCTGTCACCGACATACACCTTCTCAAACAAGGGCTGCGTGAACACACCCCTCCACGAGTCCTATCTCCGCGATCAAACCATTCAAGTACGCACCCCCACTGCGAACACACTCAGCCCAATCTGAATCCTTCGTGAACCAGACCCTTTACAAGCAGTCCCTTCACGAACCAAGTCCTCCGCGGACCCAATCCTTTGCGAGCCTCACCTTGCACGAGCAGTTCCTACGCGAACAAATCCATCGCGATCTGACACCTACACGAGCTGACCCCTTCACGATTCAACACAAAGCAGATCTCCTATGCGAAAACCACCTCGCACAGGCGACTCCTTCGCGAGCCAGACCCTTTACGCACAAACCTCAGCGAGCAAATCCTTTGCGGGCAACCTTCCGAAATCACACCTCCACCCACCACAGAGAAACCTTCACGAGGAACCACCTTTGCCAGCTGCAGACAACCTTCGCGAGGAGCAAACCTCTGTGAGCCGTGGAGTCTGGAGACTCAACCAGGAATAACCTCCGTCGTCCGAGGTAGCGCTTCTGTCATCCACGTCTGGGAAAGAAGAGAACCGATGCCCCAAAACACAGATCGGAAACCACACAAAACTCAAAGATCGCTGAGGTCAAGCAACACCGACAATGGAAATCCAACGGAGGAGAGATCTCGTGCGGAAGACCATGCCTTCACGCGAGATATCTTCTTGCGCGTCTGGACCATTACCACTCCTCCATGTTACTTTGTTCTCCATTTTATGATATATCTATTTATATGTGTGTATATATATATAGTTGTATTTTTTTATCCATATATTTATTCGTATATTGATATATATATATATATATATATGATTATATTTAAATACATTTATAAAATATGTTTTGTGTGTATGTGTGTTTATAAATAAATATATACATACATACATATATACAACATACATTAGAATATATAGATAATATATATCGGTTTGTTAATACATAAACAAAAATACACACACACACACATTATATAGATAAATAAATATTCATATATTTTTATTTTAAATAAAATGGATATTATTTTTTTATTTAGACATGGTTTATATATTTATAAAGATACTTTATATGTAAATATGTTTACATATTTATTTATAAAATTTAATTTTTATGTCTAAATATATACAAATATGTATATATGTGTATATACTTAATTATAAATAATAGTACATTTTGAAAAATGACAAAATTTGAACGTCATAATATCCTTACGAGTATAAGCCTTGAATATAAATTGAGTCTTTATTGAAAAAAGGCAATAAGATCTCCTTAAGCGAGACTGAATGTCACGACCCCCTCCCACCAAAGATGCCCCTCCTGAGCTGGCAATGGCGAAAGGGAGATAATGACCCCCGAGTCCCGCCTCCAGTAGGCCCCGGGGTGGCGACTAGCACCAAGGGTATGAGTTTTTCACAAATATGGGAGGCATTACCCTTTTTATTTTTTAAAGATCGGAAAATAGGACAAGTCAACCACCAAAAGGAAAAAAAGGCAAGTGTATAGAAATAAACCCAAACCATTCCCACATGCATGTTTAAACAATTTTATAACAAGGTACGAGTACAAGAAAGCTCAAAGTACAATACCAAAAGAAAACAAAGGTACAACAACAACAACAACTCCAACTGTCCGACTAGTAGGGTCCCGCACGGCCCTGGTAGTCCTCCTGGAAACCTGAAAGTAAACGTAGGGTGAACATACAAGTATACTCAGTAGGAAAACCTAAAGCTCTCGTGCACTAGTGGGGAGACATCCTAATGTCCCGTGAGAACAACAGAAGAAACCTAGCAAGGAATTCTATCCACCCAACCTCACCAGCCACACTCACCAAAAACACAAGCACAACAGGTAGTAGTATATTAGAAACAAGAGTATTGGGTACCTCACACCATTTCCCTTTAGTTAGCTGCTATTCCTAACGACGAACGTCCTGACGCTGCCACACTCTCCCCGCCCGCACACACCTGGGCCTCACAACCACGTATCCCGCCCGCACACACCTGAGCCTCACAACCACGTATCCCGCCCACACACACCTGAGCCTCACAACCACGTATCCCACCCGCACACACCTAGGCATCATCCCGAAGATTCTTGGGAAACAGTAAAACCTGCCCGAAGAGTCTTAGGCTAGAACCACCCCAATCGAAACCTACCCGAAGAGTCTTAAGTGTAAGGTCGCCTCAAGCCATCACAGCCTAGGGGAGAAGGAGCAGGAAGGAGCTAGTAACTAAGGGAAAAACACCATCTCCCATAAAATGGGAGTGTTCGACACTAAGTGCTCAACATGGGTGGGGTGCGATAAAACACAAATGATACATACATATATATATATATATATATATATATACCAAACACACAGCCCAACCTATGGCTTCTAAACAGAGAAACTGAGCGCGTGCCTCGACACTGCTACCACGAAGCAGGCATACAACAACAACCCCCACCCCATTTAGGTTTTCATGTTTCAGCAGAATTAATTTATTTGTTCCTTAACTACTGGGCAACTATCCACAACTAACCACACCAAACGTTCGTAAAACATATCCCTACCATCCACAAATCAAGTTAGGAAAACACAAGCAACACAACCAAGCCCTTCTTATCAAACAACCAACCTCATTTATTATTATTCACATTCCACAAACATTCCCCACCATTCATTAACTCTTCCACATTTTATTTATTAATCACAACCCATAACCCGTTCACATTAAAACCCAGCCCTGCAGCCCCGCTGCCAACCGCCATAACCACAACTGCACCGAAACCCGTACATCAATACCTCTTTAATACCATTTATTGCAGCCCCGCTGCCCATCACCAACATAGCATTTACACCAACCCACAACCAAGTCAACCGCAGCCCCGCTGCTCACACTATCCACAACAACCCACAAAACACCCTCATCACATGCCTCGTAACCAAGCCAACACCCACATGTTCATTATTCCATTTTGTTTAACCGGGGTGATCACACAAGGGTTCCAGATTTTAAACAGCCAACTTTACGTGATTAACCAATTTCCACAGTCCACAAGGTTTCCATCTATAAGAAAATCCAGAAGGAGAGGGAAATATTTAATTGCGTAAGCAAAGGCCCCCAACGACCGTGATTTTCAGTAGGTAGAAGCTCATTCAATTCACAACATAATATCACAGGATATAAAGTAACAACAATCACAACTTCCCATCCCCGTTATATAAGCCAGTTATTATCTTCATTAAACTGGTTCAAAAGTGTTTCACGTAAACAAGAGAACACCCACCCCGCATGATGAACAAAGTAGAGAGACGGAGGTAAGATCCCTACCTCAACAGGTTCTGATCACAACGCTCCCCCGGATCAACCTTAGAAGACGTCCGTCGACATCCGTCACTTATGTCGGGTCCCGAAAAAACCTCCTCGGATGGAAGTCGGAAAGTAAAGGCTGAAGGAAAGACAACAGACCCAGGCTCGGAAGTTCCGCCTCGTCGTTACAATCCTGTGGCCGCTAACGGATCGTAAATCGGAGCTCGAATGGAAAAGTTATGGAAGAAAAGGAGCCTTCGAGTCTCTTGGGAGAGCTCTGCTCAGAGGAAAGGGGAGGAGAGGAGTGAGTTGAAAGGAGGAGGGGACCCCTCCTTTTATAGGCGAGAAAAGGAAAAGTACACGGCGTGTACTTTATGGTACACGGCGTGTACTCGGTTATTTTACACGGTCTCCACGCGGCTTCCAACACGGTTCCGCGGCCGTTGACTGATCAACACACGGTTTGAGGGTAACGCATACGCGGGGAAGGACTACACATCGTGTAGTTTGGACACACGACGTGTACTCATTCATTGCACACGACAAGGACACAACTCCTACACGGTACACGACCGTTGACTGGTAACGCGTACGCGGGGAAGGTCTACACGGCGTGTAGAACTGGACACATGGTGTGCACCCATTATTCCACACAGCAAGGACACGGTCTGCAACACGGGGTATACCCGGGAAGGGGGTACACGACGTGTACTCAAACTACACGACGTGTAGTTTTAAAATTCTGGAAAGTGTGGAAAAGTCCATTTTACCCTCCAGAACACTTCTTGACCTTCTTTTTGACAAAGGAATGGGCCGGAGAGGTTCGGTCCATTACACTGAAAATCCATCGAATGTTAAAAAAATGAGGTACCTCGACCAAAAACATAGTTTTGGAGGCTTTCTGGGCCTTTTTGTCCTTAGAAAATGCGACTAGGTATTCTCATTTGTTAGGGAGTAGAGCTCGTTGTAAGCTTCGATTTGATATGTGGTAGAGCTCAAACAAACACTCGAATTAAAAGATATGGTTGTTTGAAGTTCGAGTTACGTTTTCAACTTATTTTAGATCTTTTATTAATTTTTTGATTTTTTTATCTTTGAATTGTTATTAAATAACCACTACACTATAATAATTAGAAAATTATCAATTAAAAATCTTTTTTAAATTATTTTATAATCCATTTTCACTAGATATCTTATATATTAAGTGTAAATGTCTATTTATCCTTATCTAAAACATATTTAAAAAATATATATTATATTTATATCAATATTAATATATTAATATATTATTTTTAATAAAAAAAATATATATTTTGAAATACACCATTTACAAGCTCTAGTAAAAATACACTGATAAATGGGGTCTTTATCATCACTTCTAAAAAAAGTGCTCATATTGGGGTACTTTAACAGCGCTAAAAAAGTTTTGATGAATGGGGTACCTTTATCGATGTTAAAAAAAGCACTGATAAAGAGGTGCTTTTAACAATGTTCTTTTAGCATTGTTAAAAGTATATTTTATCATCGTTTTTTAGTACTGTTAAAAGGTGAAATTGGGTTAACTCGTTTTCATGGTAGTGTTTTTTTATGCTTATTTAGCACTGAGAAAATATATAATCTCTCAACACTAAATAAGGTCTAAGAACACTATTATAGATATTCCCTTTAACAGCTCGTAAACAGGACTTTAACAACGCTAAAAAAACATTGTTGTCCTCAACATTGTTAAAGGGGGTCCCCTTTATCAGTGCTAAACAACATTGATAAAGACCCGACCTAGTGCAATGTGTTGTTTGAATAACAACGCACTACAAAAAATATTTGTAACCTGTATGCAAATATATAATTAAATTAAATAAAATTTACATCATGAATACAAAAAAACACTACTATATACATTTCAAACAATATTTTATATTATTACATTTACAATTACTGTCCACAAACATTTAAAAACATTAATATATCATCTTATTTGGCACTCATGATCCCCTCTCAAAAAAGTTTTCCCATGGTATCAATTGTCGAACAAATTACCTCAAACTGAGCAAAAAAATCCACCTATATAAGAAAACAAATCTTATGTTAGTAATACTACAAAGAAATGAATTAAACATTAATATGAAAGAATATATTAATAAGATGTCAATTTAAAATAAAAAATACACACTTTGAGTTATACCAATCACACAATGTGTCGTATTGAGGTGTAGTTGATTTCTACATATCACAAATGATTTATGGATCGTTATTCTAAAGTATCAAAACAATCTGAATGTGTTTTCTCGATTTTGAGTATGCCACTTGTTCTTTTTACTAAAATTAATGTCAAATTTAAATAAAAACATACTTGGAGTTATACCGGCCATGCCGTGTTTCAGATTGAGGTGCGACTGATTCCTATATGTCACAAATTACTTATGAATTATTGTCTTAAAGTATCAAAAAAATTTGAATGTGTTTGCTCAGTTTTTAGTATGTCACTTGCGTTTTTTACTAAAATATAATTTTAAACCGAAAACACACACTTTGAGTCATATCAGTCACATTGTGTGTCGGTTTGACGTGAGTCTCTTTCATACACATAAAAAATTACTTATAAATAGTTGTCCTAAATTATCAAGACAATCAGAGCATGTTTGCTTGGTTTTCAGTGAGTGACACACATTTTGAACTAAAATGTCAATTTTAAACTGATAACAGACATTTTGAGTCATACCGGTCACACCATGCATTGGATTGAGGTACGGTTGATTCTTACACGTCACAAATAACTTATGGATCGTTTTCCTAAAGTGCCAAGACAATCCAAATGCATTTTCTCAGTTTTTAGTATATCATTTGTTCTTTTTACTAAAATTAATGTCAGTTTTAAATAAAAAGACACAATTATAGTCATATCAATCACATTGTGCATTGGATTGAGGTCTGGTTGGTTTCTACATGTCACAAATGATTTATGGACCATTGTCCTAAAGTATCAAAACAATCCTAATATGTTTGCTCGGTTTTCAGTATGTCACTTGTTCTTTTTACTAAAATTAATGTCAATTTTAAATAAAAAGACACACTTAGAGTTATATCAGTCACACCGTGCATCATATCGAGGTACAGTTGATTCCTACACATCAAAAATGACTTATAGATCATTTTCCTAAAGTATCAAAATAATCTGAATGTGTTTTCTTTGTATTCAGTATGTCACTTGCTATTTTTACTAAAATTAATGTCAATTTTAAATAAATAGATACACTTGGAATTATACCGGTCATATCATGTGTCGGATTGAGGTGCGGGTGATTCCTACACCTCAAAAACGACTTGTGAATCATTTTCCTAAAGCATCAAAACAATATGAATGTGTTTGCTTGGTTTTTGAGTATGTCACTTGTGTTTTTTATTAAAATGTCATTCGAAACTGGAAACACGTATTTTGAGTCATATCGATTGCATCATGTGTTAGTTTGACATGAGACTGCTTCCTACATTTCATAACTGACTTATGAATCATTGTTTGAAATTATCAAGACAATTAGAGTATGTTTTCTTGGTTTTAAGTGAGTGACACGTTTTGAACTAGAATGTCAATTTTAAACTAATAACAGACATTTTGAGTCATACCGCTCACACCATGCATCATATTGAGATGAATTTGATTTCCACACATCACAAATGACTTATGAATAATTTTCCTAAAGTATTAAAACAATCAAAATTCATTTTCTCAGTTTCCAGCATGTCACTTGTTCTTTTTACTAATTTTAATGTCAATTTTAAATAAAAAGACACACTTGGAGTTATACCAGTCAAATCATGTGTCAGATTGAGGTGAGGTTGATTCCTACATATCAAAAACGACTTATGGATAATTTTAAATGTTTTTTCTCGGTTTCCAGTATGTCACTTGTTCTTTTTACTAAAATGTCATTTGAAACTGGAAACACACACTTTGAGTCATATCGATCACATCGTGTGTCAGTTTGATATGAGACTACTTCCTACACATCACTACTGACTTATTAATCATTTTCCTCAATCATCAAGACAATTGGAGTGTATTTGGTTGGTTTTTAGTGAGTGACACACATTTTGAACTAAAATGACAATTTTAAAGTGATAACAGACACTTTGAGTCATACTGGTCTCATTGTGCGTCGAATTAAGGTGTGGTTGATTCCTACTCACCACAAATGACTTATGGATCATTTTCATAAAGTATAAAAATAATCCAGATGTGTTTGCTTGATTTTTAGTATGCCACTTGTTCTTTTTACTAAAAATAATGTCAATTTCAAATAAAAAGACACACTTTGAGTCATATCAGTCACACCGTGTGGCGGATTGAGGTGTGATTGATTCCTACACATCAAAAATTACGTATGGATCATTTTCCTAAAGTATCAAAACAATATGAATGGGTTTTCTCAATTTTGAGTATGTTACTTGTTCTTTTTACTAAAATTAATGTTAATTTTAAATAAAAAGACACACTTAGAGTCATATCAGTCACACCATGCATTGTATTGAGATGTGGTTGATTCCCACACATCAAAAATGACTTATAGATCATTGTCCTAAAGTATCAAAACAATATGAATGTGTTTTCTTGATTTTGAGTATGTCAATTGTCTTTTTTACTAAAATTAATGTTAATTTTAAATAAAAAGATACTTTTGGAGTCATACTGGTCACACCATGTGCCGGATTGAGATGCGGCTGATTCATACACATATCAAATGACTTATGTATTGTTTTCCTAAAGTATAAAAACAATATGAACTTCAAATGTTACCATGATTTCCATTGTATTTATTTGTCGAACTATCAACACTACATATTGAGTCGATGTTCTTAGCTAAAAAACCTTCCTCTAGTCTTTTGGTTTTTAATAATTAGAATGGGTTTTCAGCTAAGAATATCGACTCAATATGTAGTGTTGGAAGTTCGACAAAGAAAGGTAATGGAAAGTGTAGTAAAATTGGTAGAAAGGAACGTGTTATCTTTTTTGTGGCTTATTGTGGATAGTTGAAAGCAAAATATGACTTCCCAAAAGTTTTGTGAAAAAAACTAAATAATTATTAGCTAAAAATGATAAGGAAATTAACTTACAAATAATAGATAATATGATGAAAAATTTAATTATATAATTAGTAGGAATTCACCTTTTCATTATGGTTGTATAAATTCTTAAACCATTTCCTTATTTTCATTATCTCAGTTGTAGCCTCAATGTCCAATCTCTCATGAGCATGAGAAACTTCGAACAAACCACCCCAACTTGAACAAAATAATTCACCAATATAAGAAAAAAATTCTTATGTGAGTAATACTAAAAGAAATAAATTAAACATAAATATGAAACAATAAATTACTTCTATGGAAAATTATTTCACTATAAAAACATCAAGATTACCTCTGTGATTGAGAAGAGGAAGCGTCGTTGCTCTTCCTACAAAGAAAGTAGAGGGAACTTGAAGGAAAGTGATAAATTCCAACACTGTAGGGGTGAAAAGGTTTTGAGGGAGAATAAGTATGTGGAAGTTTTGACGAAGGCATGAAACATGGACAAATTTTTTCTAAAATAAAAAAACTCTGTAAGTAATAATGAAAATTAAATAAACATTTCATTTTATAATTTTTTGGTAAAATAGATAAAGTATACTGTAACATCACCTTTACATCTTCCCAAATGGTTTACTTTATTACATCATGTTCTTCTATGGGATTGGTAACATCGTCACATGCAGAAGACATTGTCTGCATGAGTAGTCAAATATTTAATTTAGATCATGTTAATGTAGTAGAGAACATATACTATTATGAGGAAAAACATAGTATATTAAAAAACACTTAACTTTATCATCGAACTCTATATTTTTTTAAAGGTAGCAAGAATTCATCTTTTCATGATGGCTGTATACATTCTTGAACCATTTTCTTATTGTCATTATTTCAGTTGTAGCCTCAAAGTCCAATCACGCATGAGGTTATTTCTTTATAATATCTGTGAAAATTAATAAAATAAGTATCAGATAGAAATGTTGAGGAAATTAACTAAAAAAAGTAGATAACATGATGAGAAATTCAAATAAATAAGAAGTAGGAAGTCACATATTCATGATATATGTATACATTATATCATAATGTATGTTGCTTATTCATTTCTAAAAAAATATATTTCATCTTGTGAATACGTGGATTTTAACAGTCATGGCAGTACTGGAAAAATATAAACACACAAAGGATTAATAAATATTTTAAATGAAATAGTAATTATCTTCAAAAATACATCTTTAGGGATGCTAGTTTGTTGATGGTATATGACCTCTCTCATAAATTTACAAACATAATAACTAAATTCTTTTCCATTTGTTTGTTTTAGACACTACATAAACATTGAGAAAAATAAGTAATTTGTTTTGATATATGTTTTGATAGTGAAATATTATTACATATACCCTGATATTTTTTCATATGTAGAAGTTGACATGCTCCTTGTGTGCATGGACTATCCTCATGCCATGATTTTTACGATATTTAAACACCACCCTATCAGAAAAAAATTCTCATTAAAACATTATATAAAATATATAACTTGATGTTTAGTTCTAAAATGTTGAATGTAGTGTATTATAAATTGACAAACGTCATCATGTGTGGTTGATTTGTTGGGTTTCCATGCAATGAATCTGGGAAATAAATATTTAGAGTATCTAAATTGACCACAATGAGTACCCAATATTGACTAAAAACACAAAAAAAAAAGAATAAGTAATGAAAGAAATGAAAATATATTTGATATGATTAAATTTTAGAGTTTTACCCCTATGTTGTTGGTATTAAGAAGAGTCTATCATCTGTAAGTTTACTTTTAAATGATTTGGCTAGTTTTCCACTATTTCATCCATTTTTTTATTCAATTTTGCTATGCTCTATAGAAGCGACGTGAGGACTAATGATTCCAAATTTATGTTCATGGGATAATCCCTTCAATTGGTATTGATATATATGCCTACAAAAAATATGAAATGTATTTAGTCATAATTAACATAATATATTAGATATTGGAAAAAAATCATGAAAAACACACCCCATGCATACATTTACAACTGAGACTCCTAGCCATTCATACTTGAGGATTTCATTTACATTCTCAAGAGAAATGTAGTCTGTAATGTCCTCTCCATACATTTTTATTCAATATCAATGATGTGAGTACTACCACTTTGTAACTTTATATCTTCATGAACCTTCAATGTTAGTAAATGAAGATATTGAACGAGTGGCGTAAAAGTGCTTTCTGAAGATATTTTTAATCGGTTGGTTGATCCTTTAGATGGTTTTGATTCGAACTTTCATTTCAACACTTCCCTTTTTCCATATCTAATAACATTCATCAGTTCAGACCTTTTTCATTAATTGTTAAGGGTTTAATATGAAAAATAAATTGGAAATGAATACCTCCTTGTCAATATGTTTTTTACAATATCTGAAATCCATGCTATGAATGCTCCAATTGATTTACTAACCATATTAATATATGCATAATAAAGTGGAACAATTATCTCATCTCCCGACTCATGATATACGGTAATCCCCACTCTCACATGACCTATTGGAAGTGGTATATTGTGTAGAGTGTCTTCTTAGATATTAAACATGCTATCCCTTGAAACAAGGTGATGGGTGGGTGTTGATATATATAAATCACAATCATTTTCACCCTGTAGAATATCAGTATAGGAAAGGTATCAATGTCTGTATGATTCACATTTCACAGAAACAATTATAAGAATATTGATTACCTCATATAAGACAACTCTTTAAGGCGAATGAATCACCTCAAAACTGGCAGGGGTGGGGTGGGATATTCATGAAATGGTTGTTCTTGAGTTGTTTCTTATATTTTATCCCCCCATAACATTTTATAGCAACTTAGTTTACCAATGAAATTTTTCTTTAAAGGCGGCTAATCTTGATTTCATCTCTTCCATTTATTTATCTTTATCCCCCTATTCTTTTTTTCCCTCAAAATATGTTCAGGGTGTCACCCCAAAACCCACACCTTTAACACAACCATATTGTTTTATCCACTTCAAGTCCACCGATAGTAGGTATTCATTTAGTACAAGTGTTGATGATTCCTATGTCTAATTCAGATAGAAAATATAGAAAAATAAGTAATCACTATTATGTAATAGCGATTTAAAGAAAACAAATTTTTATTATGTCATACTTACATATGTTTCCCACACTTTTTGTGTGTTTTCTTCTATTAGTATCTTATATTTATTTACATGTGCCTACTTCCATAGAACATTATGTGAGATGAAAGTGGTTTTGTATTTGGATTCATCAATCTGCATATAAACAAAGGAATATGATTATGTTGTTGTTTCATGTCACATAAAAGTATTATGGTAGATTTAAAATATGTGTCATTTTTTTCAAGTGAAGCATACCTCATCCTTGATTTACGGTAGGGGTATGTTGGTTTTATTGTTGGCTCCTTATTTTCAACACTTAGTTGTTGTTTCATAAATTAAAAATTCTTAATCAAAGCGATCAATACAATTATTGTCAAATAATGTATTATCAGACACAATGTACCTGAAAATATATCTCCCCATGATGGATAGTGAACCCATATCATGCTTCTTGGCTTATAAGGTGTGCATACATAAGTGGTGGGTGTGAGTTTATTTTCCCTTCAACATCTTTATGATGAAATTTTGTTAGAATTGTGTGAAAGCCTCTGTGAGTCTTTCCAGCAATAATTAATACAAATTTCTTATGGGAGTCATCTACTATAAATGCACTCTACAAGGGATGATGAAGAGTAAGTCAATATTTCAATATTTTATTTTTTAGTAAAATAAAGAAAGGATATCATAATGTTACCAAAACCTCTTCCCAAATCAGTGTCTTAAGCGTGAGCAGAACATGATGCCACAAATCTACATCAATCAACACACGCTGCCGAGTGATAAGCCCAATGTAACTACTGAAAATGGCCTTATTGGGGTTAACCGATTGGCCGCAAAAATTCCATACAACTTTTAATTTGATGTCTTTGCTTTTCACCTTAATAATTTTTGCTTACACTGTCAGGCTATGACGCTCTTATTTTTTATATGACATCAGTTCTTCTTCGTCTACCATTTCCTCAAGTTCAACATCATTAATATGTTGTTTCTCTAGATTGGTAGCATCAACATGTATATAAGTTCATTATTTCTTTGCATTGAGAGTATCAACAAGTTGATAAAACTATTGTTTCTATGGATTAGTAGCATTGGCATGTGCAGAAAGTCATTATTCCTCTGCACTGGGAGAAACAACAGGTTGAGAAACCCGTTGTTTCTCAGGATTGAGAGCATAAACATGCGCATAAGTCATTATCTATAGAAGTGGTTTAACATTTAATTTAGATTATGTAAATGTAGCATCAAACATATAATAACATGAGGTAACACAGTGTATATTACAAAAAAATATAACCAGATTATGAAACTATATTTTTTAAAGGTTGAAGGGATTTGACCCCTCTATAGAGTATCCAAATCCCTTCATTGTGGTCTCCTTAGATATACAAAACCCCTTCTATAGTGGGACCGCTGCAAAATAACTATGACGTCCCAATGAAAGGTTCATCCTTAGTTGAATTATCATTTGAACCTTTAGTAGTTTTGGTTGATAAAAGAACAATTGACCACTTTCAGTTTGTGGGATATGGAACATAAAATACTTGTACTGCCTATGATGCCATTATAAATAGTTAATCTTTTCACCCTTCCTTACTAAAATCCACTTTCATGAATCCAAATTCATCTATTTTAACAGAACTCCTGTTATCAACCCACTTTCATTGAAAAATCATCACTTGGAATGTTGTATAATCCAACTCCCATATTTGTTTGATGATTCCAAAGTATAACATATTCGCATAAATTGGATTTTTATCCTTAGTACTAGAAACATGCATCTCTTCATCCACAAGTGTAACACCACTATTTTTCATGGTACTACCTTCATCATGTTCATTTTTATATAACATGTAAACATTAATTACATAACCATTGTAAGATAATACACACACACTTGGTTCTCTAGTATCCTTCGAAGTTATTCTGAAATTGAATCCAGATTTTCATATGACTCCTTAAAAATATGGTTTCGAAACCATCCTATAAAATGTTGATTATGTTTATTTAATATCCATATTTAATCCCTTGATGGATTAAAATTCCTAAGAATTTATTTGTCGGTTTCAATATATGGGGAAACCTCTAAACTATTAGGTAAAATGTAAAGGTGAGCCTGCTCTTGATCTGTAATATTGATTGTGACAACATCTATTCTAGAAATTCCTTCACCCACAAGTCACCTGATGTGGCGAGATTTTGGTAGACTAATTCTTTCCACATCAGATAGGTAGTCAGTATGGAATTCAATGATTTCTTCAAAAATATATCACTCTACAATACAACCATCTGGATGACTTTGATTTTTGACATGCCCTTTCAAAATCTCTATATACCATTAAATGAGGTACATCTATCTATAATATACAGGACCACATAGTCGAATCTCTCTCACCAAATGAACCATCAATTGAACCATCATATCAAATAATATTGGTAGGAAGAACATTTCCAATTCACATAATATGATGGAAATTTCCTTTTCCGTAGTTGTCAATTTTGTCGGGTCTATAAATTTTTTGTATATAGCTTTGAAAAAAGAAAAAAAGATTTGTTAATTTATGATTGATATTCTTGGAAAAAATTCAACGTAAAGCCACATGAATTAGATGTTACATCAAAACATGACAGTCATGTGATTTTAGATCCTTTAACATTAAATCATTCTTTGAAATGATATTCTTGATATTTGATGAATACCCCTATGGAACCTTTACATCATTCAAGAAGTTGAAAAACTGATGTCTCTCATTCTTGAAAAGAGTGTAAGCAGTTGGAGGGAGAAAAGTATATTTTTCACACTTCACTATCACCAAATCTTCCTGTATTCCCATGTCAATTATGTCCAACCTATCCTTATTCCCATCCTTTGTTTTGTTGGGTGAATTTAGTAACATGCTAATGACACTATCACATACATTTTTTTTCAACATACATAACATCAAGAAAATGTCTAACATACAGACAATTCTAGTATGGTAATTTAAAAAAATTGATCACTTTTTCCAACTGGATTTTCTAAGAGTTTTCGAAAAAGGTTTACCAAAAGCAGTGTCTATATATTTTAATTTCTCAAATAGTTGATCACCTGTTAGTGGTTATGGTGTTGTACATTCTTCTAAACTCCCATCAAATGATTTCATCCAAGATCGGTACTTATATCATCAGGGTAAAAATCTATGATGTCCTAGAAACACAATCTTTGATGAATGTTTCAAGATAATTGAATGTATACTTTGTTCACAAATGGGACACCCTTGATTTCCTTTAATGTTATACCTTAAAAATTTTACATAAGTAGAAAAATCATTTATCATCCCATATAACATGGCTCTTAGCATGAAATATTCATTTCTATAAGCATCATACAACATAACACCTAAATCCCAAAATAATTTCAAATCTTAAATCAATGGAGCCAAATAAACATCAATATCATTACCCGGTTGTTTTGGACCTGATATAGATATAGATAATATAATGTATATTTGTTTCATGTATAACCAAAATGAAAAGTTATAATTTACCAACATAACTAGCCATGTACTATGAGTTTTTCTTTGAAAAACAAAAAGATTCACTCCATCTATAGATAATGCAAGATGAAGGTTTCTCGGCTAGTTTCCAAATTCAGGATACTCATGATCAATTCTCTTCCAATAAGGAGAGTATGCTGGTGATGAAGTTTCCTATATTTATTTCTTTTATCTGCATGCCGCATCAATTGTATTATAGTCTCACCACTTCCATATAGGTGTCTAAACCTTATAATGATTGGAAAGTACCATACAAATTTTACAGGATCTGACTATTCTTTCTTGTATCGAGAAGAACCACACTTTGGACATTCTTTAAGTGATTTTTGGTCCTTATGAAATAGTATAAAATCATTTGGACAAGCATGTATTATTTTAGAGATCATACCCATCAAACGTAAAATTTGTTTAGCATCATATATTCATCTAGGGAGATCATTATCTTCTAGGATCATATCATTAAAGAGATCAAGTCGTTTAGTAAAACTGGAATCACTCTATCTGTTACTAGCTTTTAAATTATACAGCTTCAATACAACTAACAATGCTGTATATTTAGTGCAACCAGCATACAATGCCATCTTTTCACAACTCTTTAACTTCTCAAACAATTTTGTACAATCATGAATTTCATATTCAACTGTTATTGTCATTTCCTAAATACGATCTTCAATATCATTTACACCTGTAATCACATCCTTGATGCAGTCTTCTTCATTGTCCATACTTGTAATCATATCAGATGATCCATAAAACACAGTGTTATCCCAGTCACTACCTACATTTTCTTTTTCCCTATGTTTATTCCAGCATTTATAACTTAGATCAATTCCATGACAGATCAAGTGTTCTTCCAACTCCTTTAGACTAATTAGTCTTGAACAACAATAGTGTAAACATAGATAAAGGATTTGAGAAGGGTCATATGAATGATCTTTTGAAAACTTGATGAACTCTTTCACCCCATCTTTATACTTTTTTATCATACGATTGTCATCCATCCATTCTCTATTCATATTCATACTATTTGATTCGATAATATTAATATTTAACAAAATAAATACACAAAAGGGGCCTTTCAAATAAGGAGAACCCAACATTTGAATGTTTCAAATAATTTCATCATTCTTTGAAGGAAATGTGTAATTGAATTTAAGAAAATAATTACTTCACTGGTAGTGGGTGTTATCCTATGAATTCATTCAAAAGATATGAGGGATGAGTCTCAGGAAACTAAATACAATAATAACTTTTTAGGAGATAAAGATGATGTGGATGATAGTTATTATCACATTTTGTTGCCTGAGACTCATCCCCTTAGAAGCTAACACTAGATCAGAGAGAAGATGTAGTTTCAGAGGACTCCCCTAATTTAAACCATATAGGTGACGTTGGATGCAAAGTAGGTTTAAGAGTTTCAATGGGGTTAAACATTAATTCACCTCTTGTGGGATTGAGGTCATAATAGATATCCTATGGGTTGGATATAGTCAGTGACATGCTATTTCCATAGTGTTATTATTAATCTATATTATATAGGAGGTGAAGATAGTGCTAAGTGAAGGCTAAGGTTGTTGTTGGGTTATGGTCACCCGAGATAGATCATTTCAATAAGGTATTTATATGAGTCTGATGAATCACAGGGAATGAAAAAGTTTCCTAGTGTTTTTTGAATAGTTTTTGAGTTCATGGAAGATGAATAATCAAGTAAACCTATCTTTGTGCCACAAATTGAGAAGGTTTCTTGGGATTTAAATGATTTTTGGTGAATGATGATGTAGAGAATTTGACAACAGGTTGAAATTGAAAAGAGTAGAAGGAAGACAACAGACTGAAAAATGGATTTTAGAATTCTAGAATTTAAATACTTAAAAAAATTTACAGTGAAATAAAATAGAGTCCATTTGGAAGTTGGGAACCCACTTAAAGGATGAATTAAAACTGGATATGAATTCACATTATTTTTGCTCGGAGAGGATGCTAGTTCACATGGAAGTAGTGGAACTTATGGAATTTGATTAGATTTGAGGTAGTGGATTTGTGTCGGTGGAGGATTCTTTAAAATAAGGAACTGACCGACTTACGTCTACTCATTCTTCACCTTCCCTTAGGTTTGACCCTGCTCTATCACTATAATAGTGTGGGGTAGGTCTATAAATAAATAATTTTTTAGTCCAATGACCTATAAATCATTTAAAATTTAAATGTTTAAAATAGAAATTATAATTATATCATAATAAAATTTTGAGTATGCTGCTGAACTTGAAATAGGGTGGTTACCTTGGAATAGAAATTTGGAATATTATTTGGCTCAAGAACAATTTATGAGCATGATTTTAAAACCTTGTATGGTCAAGGAATGGGTAATGTAACTTTACACAATCCAATCCATGATTAGTTATCCATGTGTGTTAACTATACAAGCCTATTTTTATTCAATACATAAAACTATACTGATATGTTTTTTTATGTGTTATCAATTTTAAACTCCCTCTCTCATCCTTAAACACACATTTATTACCCTAAAACATCTTAGACTGAGTTTACATGTTTTATTGGAAAATTTTAAGGGTTTTACATCATTATTAAATGATTTTATCTCATTATATATTGAGATAGATCTACATGAGATTAAAGGTAATAGATTCAATATCTTCTTCATTTATTAACCTCTCACCTTTTTTATAAAACTGTATAAAAGTACATATATGTTATAAAAGTATACATAATTTATAGAAGCATATAGTTTTAAAAATTTATAAAGGTATAAAATTATAATATATAAAAGTAAAATTTATGAAATTATAAATGTATAATAATTTATAATGAATAAAATTAAAATCTTATATTAATTTATAAATCTAGAAAACTATAAAAGTATAAATAATTAATAATTTTTTTATTTAAATGATATATATAAATATGATATACTATAAAATTTATAAAAGTATTTAAATTTTAAATTATATAAAATTATAAACTTGAAACACTTTGAAAATGTCAAAAGACATGTGCATACCATGCATTTTTTTATTCAAAACTAAACTTGAATCACTTTATTAACACTTTGAATTTCAAGTATTACTTGAAATTATAAGTAAAAATTAATAACTAATTTAAAATTATTTTTAAAGACCAGAACACCTTTTTAAATTACACACTTCCTTCATAAGGGTTATTCAAAAAAATTAACAAACACATTATGTGCAAGGTAATTGAAAAAAAAATTAAAATTTATATTTTTTTAATATAAAAACATTTATCATTTATGGGAAATAGAGATAAAACATGTATTTCATCCTATATATTCCACTAAAATAATTAATATTGTTATTAGAAGTCTAAGACATGAATTAAAAGGCCAAACAATAAACAGTTCCAAAATTAAAGAGATAATCATGGGGAAAACCTAGTTACCACTCACCGATTTCAATAAGGGAGTCCCAACTCTACCCCAACCAATTCTGAGAAACCTAGAAGAGAGATCACACATGCTAGTACCATGAAAAAAAATGAAAAATCAATTATCCTTATACCCTATATTTTGGTCTATATCGTGCATAGTAAGGGGAAGATAAGAGGAGATGTCACAAACCAAACCGGGGTGCCATGAAACCTGACACCCAACCTGATCCGTGGCATGGCCTGAAGGGTGTCCCCAATTCCCATGGGATGACAAAAAGTTTCTGGGTATCAACAATGCAACTTGGGAACAATTTCACCCATGTAAATAATCATAAACAACCAACTATAATAAATAAACCAAAATTGAACAATCATAACCAAATATGACATAACAATTTTCAGATTCAATGTTTATAATATTTAAACAAAACCCAAAGGGGATACAAAAAAAGGGAACAAGACACTATCTCAAAAAAACCACCACGCAACAAGAGGAACATCATCCTCAAGCCACTACCAACAACACCTACACGGGGAAGACCACTAGCAACCCGAACCACCATTAGAGTACATCTTTCCTTTACCTATGTCAAACATAACCAAGTTTACTTACACACAAAGGTGTAAGTAGGGTGTGATCCAAATCATAGTAGGATGCCACTCAATAAAAGAGATTCCATGCCAAAACATTATAAGACAAATTAACATGCAGGTTTTATAAAAGGAAGGCTAGAGACATTTTTATAAAAAACAATTTAAAGGAAAACATTTCAAAAGAATAACCTTTTTAAATGAAGAACATGCTTTGTTACTTAAAATATAACACAAAGTGCACCGTATGCCAACGATAAGTACAATATCATAAGAGAGAACTATGTCATGAGAAAAACATATAGTCGCTAGATAAAATAGGACACTAGGTACATCATATCTCGGTGAAATGTGGTTTAACAACCACATCCAATAGCTTTCTCATGCATGAGACACTAGGAGGGAACACCCCACAGGCCTAATGGTCTCTAATCATCATCATAATTTAGTTAGAGTTGTAATCTTCAATATGAGATTTTCCACTTCCAAGTTAACTAGCATAAATTTACTAGAAGAATCTAGGTTTTCCACTTCTGAATCTCTAGAATACTAATCCTAGTTCACCCACTTAGATACCGAGGTTTCCCCTTTGTGCTCAATTTTCATTTCACAAGTCATATGCAACTTCACTTTCACACAAGTACAAACCAATAAATATAAAACACATAATAAACCATCCTTTCCATAACCCAAAACCTCATTTTGAATCCAAACACACACCAAATCCATTTTAAAACATGTTTCACACCACTTATAAATTTTATCAAACACCTTTAAGGAGCAAAAAAAGCAAGCACACATGAAAAACAACCCATTTCTTTTGTAAAACCATATTTCACTACAATCATACCTTGAATCCTTTTAAAAACACATTCCTCACCTCATATGTAAAACATAGAACATAAAAAAGAAGTATAGAAAGCATATAAAAATCATCAAATAATGTTTAAGCATGGAACCACCTACCTCAAGCGTAGAAAGTTTCGGAAAACGGTGCAAGACCACAATTGCACCTCAATCAAACCCTATAAAGGCAATATTAAACCATAAACATCAAGATAAAACCCTAAAAATCAATATCCAAACCTAAATAGGTCACCCTACCCTCTAGAAATAATAAACCCTAAGAAAGAAGAAGAAGGAACCCTTGAAAGAGGAGAAACCAAAAATGAGAACCACTTACTTGAAGAATATTGGAGAAATACCACCAAAATAACCTCAAAAATGGAGTCCCAAGGGAGAAAATGGGAGGGGGAGAGGCACATAGGGTGGGGAATCCCAAATGGGGAGGAGAGGGGTCTATTTGGGGTAAAAATTTTAAGGGGTTTAAAAATAAAAATCTAATTTTTAATGACCTGGGCAGGTCACACGATTTTCCAACACAATTTATCAAACTGTGAGGCAATTGTGTGCCCCTTATTGTCCAAGTAGGATATGCCACATGATTTAAAAACTATGCATTAACCATATTATTAACCATTGTCCAAAAACACCACTTGGTTGCACGATTACCTGAGCAAGGGCGCATGGTTTTCCAACTCGTGTGCCAACTGTGTGCCACCTGATGTCTACCCAAAATTTCCATTTTCTCTAAAAAACAAGGGGACAAAGAAAAAAGTTCTAGACCAAAAATAAATAGAAAAATACCTAAAAATGAAAATACAGATGTGATAATTCTACCCACCATGAAAACTTTACATCCCCAGAAAGTCAACTCGAAGCTTGATCATAGAATAAAAACAGATACTCACTTTCAACCTAAGATTTCTGCTCCCAAGTCTCATGCACATCATTTTCATGCTGATAAAGAACATAGAACAATGGAATAGACTTCCCCTGAAACACCTTCTCATGAGAATCTATAATTCGCACCAGCTACTCAAACATAGATAAGTCGGGTTCCAACTCCAACTTTTACCAATTCAGCACATGAGAGAGATCTGGGTTGTACTTTTTCAACTAGGACACATGAAATATTTTATGAATTAACATCAGTTGTGAAGGAAAATCCAACATGTATGCTACCTTACTGATCCACCTAATAATATTAAAAGGTCGGACATACCTTGATTTTAGCTTTCCTTTCTTACCCAAACAACGATGAACCAAGAAAGGTGCCACTTTCAAAAACACCCAGTCTCCCACTAAAAACTCTAGAGCTCAGCACCTCTGATTAAAATAAGACTTATAGAAAACCTGAGCTATCAAAAAAATTTGCTTGATAAACTTTACTTTATCAAAATTCTCTTGCATAAGGCTCGGTCCCAACAACGAGATCTCACCCTCCTAATCCCAACACAAGGGCGAATGACACAACCGACCATAAAGCAACTCAAAGGGAGCCATTCAAATTGAGGATTGGTAACTATTTTTATATGAAAACTCAACCAATCATAAATGACTATCCCATGAACCTCCTAAATCTAACACACATTCCTGGAGCATGTCTTCCAAGATTTTATTCGTTCTCTATGTCTGACCATTTGTTTGAGGATGGTATGTCATGCTCAACTTGACATGCGACCCCAACACCTTCTGAAAGACTTTCCAAAAATGAGAGATAAAATAGGGGTCCCTATCTAAAATAATTACTAATGACACACCATGGATCCTCACTACCTCCCGAACATACAACTGACCCAACTCATCCACTTTGGTTGAATATCTGATTGGAATGAAAAGGGTTGATTTGGTCAGAAGATCAATAACTACCCATATAAAATTCCTTCCCCAGGGTGTATGAGGTAGGCCAACAATTAAGTCCATAGAAATATTTTCCCACTTCCAGGTAGGAATGGGTAGTAGATGAAGCAAACCAGAGGGAATTTGGTGCTTTTCTTTCACCTTTTGGCATGTATAACACCATGATACAAATTCAACCACATCATGCCTCATACCTGGCCACCAAAATTGTCGACGTATATCATACTACATCTTGGTAGAACCAGGATGAACAGTCCATTGAGATTGGTGGATGTCTCACATCACCACCTTCCTCATAGAAAAAGACACCACACAATGAACCTTAAAGTACAAAACTCCCTCGGGAGACAACAACCAATCACAAGGTGTCTCCCCACCATTAAAAAACTGCATAGACTACTGACACAACTCATCACCAGGTTTCTCCTACTGAATCAACTCTATAAGAGGATTCAACTGGATACTGGACAAGAATTCACCTCCACTATGCTCCTTGGTTTCTAAGTTCATTTGAGTAAAGAGCCCCATCAAAGTCCACTCATCAATGGACTCCTTCAATGCATTCACTAGTACTCTTCTACTCAAAGCATCTGCCACAACATTACCTTTTTCTAGGGTATAAACTATATCGAAGTCAAAACCCTGAAGGTATTAAACCCATCGACTCTGCCTTAGATTTAGATATTTTTGGGAGAAAATTTAATCCAATCTCTTATGATTAGAATAAACTACAAATTTCTCCCCAAAAATATAATGGTGTCACGTCTTCAAGGCATGAATTACCGCTATTAATTACAGGTCATGGATTGGGTAACTCTTTTCATGTGTTCAGAGCTAGCGAGAACCATACACAACCATATGGTCACTCTGTATAAGCACACACCTAAGACTCATACCCGAGGCATCGTAATAAACCACATAACCCTTTCCAGATTCCATAAGAATCAAAACAGGGGTGGTTGTTAACCACTACTTAAACTCCTCAAAGTATTCTTGGAATTCTTGGCTCCATTCGAACTTCACCCTTTTCTAGGTGAGCGTGGTCATGGATGAATCAAGCTAAGAGAATTCCCAGACGAACCGCCTGTAGTAACCTGCCAGACCCAAAAATCTCATGATCTCAAAAACATTCTTCGACTGCTCTCATGAAATGATTGCACCGATCTTATCAGGGTCCATTTAAACCCCTCTTGCTGAGATCATGTGACCCAGAAACTTCAACTCCTTGATCCAGAAGGTGCACTTTGAAACTTCACATAGATGTGATGATCCCGAAGAGTTCCCAAAATAATCCACAAATGCCGCTCATACTCCTCCTCAAATTCGGAATAAACCAGAATGTCATCTAGGAATACCGCAATAAAGGAATCGAGATATTGGTGGAACACCCTATTCATAAGCACTGTAAAGACTTTTGGAGCATTTTTCAACTCAAAAGGCATGACCAAATACTCGAAATGGTCATACCTACTTCAGAAAGCTATTTTTGGTACATCCACTTCTCTAAATATGACTTGGTGATAACCATAATGAAAGTCAATTTTTGAAAACCACATTTCCCCTTTAAGTTGATCAAATAAGTCATCAATGTAGGGCAAATGATACTTATTCTTGATGGTTACCTTGTCCACCTTCTGATAATCAATGCATAACCGAAGATATCCATCGGCCTTTTTCGCAAATAGGACTGGGGAAGCCCAAGGAGAGACACTCGGGCGAATGAATCTTTTGGATTCCAAATCATCCAGCTATACCTTTAATTCCCTCAACTCGGTGGGGGGAAATACGGTATGAGGGAAGAGATATAGGTTGTGTTCCCGATGCTAAATCTATAGAGAACTCCACATCCTGCTCCAGAGGTAAGCCTGGAAATTCATCTAGAAATACCTATGGGAACTCATCCACCAGAAGAGTCAATCCACCCTTAGAAGTACCACCATCATCCTCCAACACGAGTGACGATAATTGAAAAATGAGATCACCCAATTCCAGAAGTGGAGGTCCAACACGACCCGACTAAGGATCCCATTCACCATGAAAAACCTGGGTAATTCCATCAGGTGACACAAAGATCACTCGCTGCCTATAACAATCGATGTGTGCCTAAAAGTGAAGCACCCAATCTATACCAAGGATTACATCGAAGGGGTCCATTTCCAAAACTAGGAAATCCCATTCTAACTCGACCCCTAACATGGTGAGTACACAAGACGGAAACCTGAAACCTTTCTCTCTCTTCTTACCAAGCAGTGTTACCAAATCCATCGCACACAAAAAGAGCTTAGTTGGAAACCCCAAAGCATCCAAAATATGGGAAGATATTAATGAAACAGAAGTGATAGTGTCAAACAAAACAAAAACTAAGTATGATGTAATAAAAAAAGTACCTCGAACTGTCATAGGTCCTGCATCAAATTCCACTAGTGTCTAATCCACAACATAAAAATACCTTGTCTCTGCCTGAACCTGAGAATGACCAATGGTCTACAAATCATCCCTAAAATGACTTTTCCTATAAGATGATCTATCCCTGCCTTCATGACCTCCAAACCGAGAACCCACTAACTTGGACGGTTCTGACTGGGCTATCATCCCCCTAGAATCCATTGATCCAGCACCACTCTGATATGGGCGTGTCACTTTTCAAAAATGATGCAAGTTTACCATAGCTTCACATCGGCGACAAGGTCTGGGAGGAGATGTGCATGTGGTTCAAATGTGCCATGCCTTCCCACACTGATGACACATCACCAACCAGACATCAAAATCCACAGATAAAGATAACCAGGAAGGGTGGCTTGAACTACCACCTCCCTTTTTCCCTTGCTAGTCCTTCTTCCTCTTATATTATGATGAACTGCCACTGCCCACAACTGACACTGATCCAGGGAATCCATACTTTATTTTTTGATCGATCTCAAACATACAAGCATGATCAACTACCTCAACATAGGTCCTGAGCTTAAATAAAAATATCTGATAAAAAATCTCTGGCCGAAGGCCTATCATAAACCTTTAAGATTTCATCTGCTCATTGGAAATGATCTTGGGAGCATACTGTACTAACTCAACAAGATAGTTAGCATATTCCATCATATACCGATCTCCTTGGATCAACTCCATAAACTCTCAGGATCTGGTGTAAGACAATACATTAGGACAAAAATGCTCGTTGAAAATGACTTTGAAGTCTTTACAACCCATTTTCTTGAGCTTCCCAGCTTGAACCAAAGAGTCCCACCACCTTCGACTGGGACCTTCCAACAAGAACAAAGTACATTTAACCCTAATATCCTCAAGAGTATTGAGTAACTTGAACATCCACTCTATCTTCTCATGCCACTCCTCTACTTTTTGAGGTTCAATGATTCCTCAGAAAGAAGAAGGCCTGTTCTTAAGAAACTCCTGAGCTTTGTCCTTTACAAGAACTAGTTTAACTTCTCTAGTTTGAGTAGGACCAGAACCAACTCACTGTCCCAAGTCTTGGATAACTTGAACCACAAATTCCACTAAACTTTGATCAATTGGTGAGGGAGAACTCTCTCCTTCCTCTTCTCATGGCCACACAAGAATTCTCTAGGGATACATTTTTCTACAATAAGCAACAAACACAAATAAAACCATCAATACCACCATTTTGAAAATTTTCAACAATAATAACAAATATCAATCAATTTTTTCAAATAAAAGCATGACCAAATATATTTCAATAACAAACCCAATAACCAAACCACTCCACCCCACCCAATGTCCATATACTGTCTATATCCTGTACGTCTCACCTGGAAGAGAAGTCAAAAAAAATCTCAAAATCCCATGGAGACTCAAGATCTGTCATGAGGTGTGTTGGTCAGACACCCTACTCACAACAAGAACCTCAATCCCTAAAAATCCTATCTCCAGTCTATCTAGACTCATCCCAAAATAACTTGAACCAAAAAGAGTGTGACATGCTCTGATAACATTTTGTCACAAACCAAACTAGGGTGCTACGAAACTTGACACCTGACCCGGTATGTGGCATGGCCTGAAGGGCATTCTTGATCCCCACGGGCTGGAAATAAGTGCCTCAATATCAACAGTGCAACTTGGGAACAATTTCACCCATGTAAATAATCATAAACAACCAACTATAATAAATAAACCAAAACTGAACAATCATAAACAAACATGGAATAAAATTTTTTAGATTCAATGTTTACAACATTTAAAAAAAACCTAAAGGGGATACAACAAAAAGGGAACAAGTCACTATCTCAAAAAAAACCACTACGTAATAAGAGGAGCATCATCCTCAAGCCACTAACAACAACGTCTGCACAAGGAAGACCACTAGCAACCTGAACCACCATCATGATACATCTTTCCTTTACTTGAGTCAAACATAACCAAGTCTACTTATGCCCAAAGGTGTAAGTAGGGTGTCAGAAAAATCCCATTAGGATGCCACCCAATAAAATAGATTCCATGCCAAAACATTATAAGACAAATTAACATGTGGGTTTTATAAAAGGAAGGCTAGAGATTTTTTTATAGAAAACAATTTAAAGGAAAACATTTCGAAAGAAGAACCTTTTTAAAGTAAGAACATGCTTTTCTTATTAAAATATAACACAAAGTTCACCGTATGCCAATGACAAGTACACTATCATAAGAGAGAACTATGTCATGGGAAAACCCTATGGGCACTAGCTAAAATGGGACACTAGGTACATCATATCTCGATGAAAAGTGGTATAACAACCACAACCAACATCTTTCTCATGCACGAGCCACTAGGAGGGAACATCCCATGGGCCTAGTGATCTTCAATCATCATCATAATTTAGTTATGGTTGTAATCATCAATCCAGCTAGGTGAATCTGGGATTTCCCACTTCCGAGTCAACTAGCATAAATCTAATAAAAGAATATGGTCTTGCCACTTCCAAATCACTAGCATACTAGGCCTGGTCCGCCCACCTAGATACTCAGGTTTCCCCTTTGTGCTCAATTTTCATTTCACAAGTCATATACAACTTCAATTTCACACACAATCACAAGCCAACCAATATAACACACATAATCAACCATCTTTTACATAACCCAAAACCTATTTTGAATCCAAACACACTCCAAATCCATTTAAAAACATGTTTCTCACCACTTATACATTTTATCAAACACCTTTAAGGATAAAAAAAAGCAATCACACATGAAAAACAACCCATTTCCTTTGGATTATGAATCTCATATGTAAACCATAGAACATAAACAAGAAGCAAAGAAATTATATCAAAAATACCAAATAATGTTTAAGCATGGAACCACCAACCTCAAGCATAGAAAATTCTGAAAAACAGTGCAAGACCACAACCACACCTCAATTGAACCCTATAAAGGCAATATTAAACCATAAACATCAAGATCAAAATATAAAAATCAAGATCCAACCCTAAACAGGTCACCCTACCCACTGGAAATAAGAAACCCCAAGAAAGAATAAGAAGGAACCCTTGAAAGAGGAGAAATAGAGAAGGAGAACCACTTACTTGAAGAAACTTGGAGAAATCCCACCAAAATCATCCCAAAAATGGAGTCCCAAGGGAGAAAATGGTAGGGGGAGAGGTGCCTAGGGTGAGGAATCTCAAATGGGGAGAAGAGGGGTCGATTTGGGGTAAACATTTTAAGGGGTTTAAAAATAAAAATCCAATTTTTAATGACCTGGACAAGTCACACGGTTTGCCCACACAGTTTACCAAACCATGCGGCAACTGTACTCCCCCTACTATACAAGTAAGACATGCCACATAGTTAGCGCACATGGTTTACAAACCATGTGCTAATCGTGCAATTATCCACTATCCAAAAATACCACTTGGCTGCACGGTTACCTAAGCAAGGATGAATGATTTTCCAAACCGTGTGCCAACTGTGCACCACCTGTTGTCTACCCAAAATGTCCATTTTTATCCAAAAACACAAGGAAAACCCAAAGAGAAAAGTGATAGAACAAAAATAAAACCCAAAGAGAAAAGTGATAGACTAAAAATAAATAGAAAAATACCTCAAAATGAAAACACGGATGTGACAGGAGAGGACATGCAAAGATGAAGACATAAACAATGAACACCAATAATTAAACAACAACATGTCGTTTTCGAGTCTCATCCTAAAGACCCTTTCTTCATTGAATATGAATCATAGTTCATAATTCTTAAATGAAAAACCATCAATTAAAACCTAGTCTCGACACCAGAAACCCACTCCTCATGTTTGGTCTAGCTCACTCTTAGAGTGATTCGTTTCCGAAAAAGAAAACCACAGTCATCATGCAGTGCTTCAAATCTAGAACCTAGGGTCATCAAGCTCCTGTAGTAATACACCTTCTCAAACTAAACCCTCATATAGATCAAAACTACCAGGTACAATATGGATGGTTGTTTTGGGGGCTATTCATTCGGTTCATTAAGAAGAAGTGAAGACACACGATTCGGTGAGGTGCGACTGAATAAATAGTGTAGTCAGAGGCTCTAACAAGATAAATTGGGCACATACCTTAGATTTGGAGAGATCAATTAATTGAGAATATCGACCGACAGTAGCAGTAGGGTCCAGTGACAGCGTTGGCAGCGACAACAGGGTTCAGGTTCCGCGAAATCTTCAAAGCACGAGTGACGACACCCCTCTCTTAGGGTTCATTTTATAAGAATACGTATGGCTTTTATTAGTACTTTTAAAAAAGCGCCAATAAAGAGCAGTTTTATCAATGCTAAAATAGAAAGTGCTGATAAAACTTCTCTTTATCATGGCTTTTTTAGCACTGATAAAGATACACCTTTATCAGTGCTAAAAAAATTGATAAAACATGTCTTTATCAATGCTAAAATTATAGCGCTGATAAAGATCTAATCTTAATAATTTATTTATATTATTATATATATATTTATAAAATTATATATATAATAAATAAATATATATTTATTCATAATTATAACTATAAATAAATAAATATAAATATATATATATATTTATTATATATAATAAATATATTATAAATATTTGTATATATTTATAGATATATTTATATAATTATATATATTTATAAAATTATAAATATAATAAATATAATAAATATAATAAATATATTTATTATAATTATAATATATTTATTTATAATTATAATTATAAATAAATATATATATATCTAAATAATTATAAAATTATAATAAATATATTTATTATATTTATAATTTTATAAATATGTATAATTATATTAATATATTTATAATTATATACAAATATTTATAAATACATATTTATTTATAATTATAATATATATATATATATATTTGTATATATTTATAAAATTATAAATATAATAAATATATTTATTATAATTTTATAATTATATATATATATATATATTTATAATTATAATCATAAATAAATATATTTATAAATATTTGTATATATTTATTAATATATAAATATATATATTTATAAAATTATAATAAATGTATTTATTGTAATTTTATAATTATTTAAATAAATATATTTATCATAATTTTATAATTATTTAAAATATATATATATATATATATTTATATATTTATCATTATATATATATATTTAAAAATATTTTTATATAATTATAAATAAATATATTTCAATATATTTCAATATAATTATAAATATATTTATATAGTTATACCTCATGGTCCACACCGCTTTTAGCATGTTTATATAATTATATATATATATATATATATATATATATATATTGTAGGTGTCTGGTGGTATAATTACATCAAACACACACACACCTTACCCATAGACCGGAAAGACAGACCATAGCCCCCCAAGGGGATAACCCAACCGTCAAGCCTTAATTTATTTTAATATGGATAGCCTGAATCCAAGTGGGAATGAAGCCCATTTAACATAACCTATAGGCCCTTTAAAGACATTCCTAGAGCCTAGTTCCAAAGGACCCATACCCCGCCTGGGCCAAGACCATCAATGGCTGATCCGCTCTGTAAACTTGCCAAGCGATAACACCTGCAGGACCCTTCCTCCATCCATCCACTTTTCTCCCTCCACCATCAAGTGCCTGCCGACTACTAGAGGCACCCCTCGTCACTGAAGCGTCATTCGTCTGCCTTAACCCCCTTCATCATCGAGCGTCACTGCCACGTCTGCTTCGCTCCCTCTGCTATCGAGCACCTACTAACCACCAGAGGCTCCCCTTCACCTGTAATATCTTGGATTCTCCATGTATTATTTTTAAATATTATATGATTTTTTTTGAGACTAGACTTCAAGACGACATGTGATTCTGAGGCCCAGAGTGCCCAGAATAAATGTTTGAAATAAATTAAACTCTAAAAAGCACACGTGAGCAGTTTTCCTGAAAAAGTGGAATAACTTTTAAACGGGCACTCAGATCACTGTTGCATTCAGAACAACAAATTTACCTTAGGCGGGGCCTAACATCGACCAGTGTGGGTCGGCTACAAAAGTTAGTTTTTGGACGTTTTAAAGGAAATAAAATAAATTAATAATTTATTTTATTTTAAATGTTTCCTTAATGCAGCGACCTAATCCTCTCCTATTAATACCTTCTTATGGAAATTTTTTAGGGTTAGCCACATCACCCTGCAAATTGAGGATTGTCATTGGAGCTTTGGAGGAGAACCCGTTGGCAAACGACGACGGCGCGATCGATCGACGCATCTCAGATTTGATGAACCTCATCAACGAACACGACATAACAATCATTCTTCAACCGAATCGAGGTAGGGGTTTTGTTTTTGATTTTTTCTTTCCCCATTCTTCGATTAAACGATGAATGCAGATCAACCCACGAACAGGTTGATTTGTGGATCGCGCGTTCTTGTGAGAGGGTGTTATTTTCTATTTCTTTTGGGGATTTGATTCAGAAATTGATTTTATGATAATTGTTGGATTATCGTTTGATTCTCCTGTTAAACCTATTAACGGGTGAGGATCAACGCCACATCAAATGATGGTGGAGGTGCATTCCACCTTTGTTTATTGAATTTCTTCCTTCTTCACCCTGCGTTCTTCCTGTCTTTCACGGGGTGATGAACAACGGATCATTACACACCCGTTTCACAATTCAACGATCCTAAATTTTAGATTCGACATTGTGATGACCTAAAGGAGGTGCGACAACGACGATGATAGATGAATCGACATGGTTTGGGAGAAATCTACCTTCGATCGTTCTTTATGTGGGTGGATTGAGACTTGTTTTTAGGGATGATCGGAGGCTCTAAACCAACAAAAATGACCTTATGGTGTTGGGGAGACCTTGAATCTTGAGTTTCTAAGCGATCGAACAGCTGGATCGAAGATTGAAGGATCACCCGAAGCGCAGCAACGAAGAACAGTGATTTTGGAAAATCCTAAAGAACACAACGTGTTCTCTGAAGAACATGTCGTGTGGGGTCAACATGGTAGTGGCTAGGTCTTTCACGCTGCACATAGTGAAGGACACGTTGTGCTCTTGGGAGGACATGACATGTGGGCCCCACCCAGTGGTGGCTGGAGTTTTGGGTGACAGGAAGCGTATACACAACGTGTGACCATCGTCACATAGGGCGTGAGTCCTTATGAGGACTCGGTTTGTATCTTGAAAGATACATAGGCACGGGGTGGAGTACATGACATGTACTCTACCACATGGCCATACACGACTAGATACACAGACTACCTTGTGTATCGGTACATGGTTTGGGACACACGATTTGAAGTAATGTATGAGCACATGGTCAGCATACAGAGAGCCCTCCCTGCATAGCAGAACACAATGTGTCACTCTCTTACAGGTCTTGTATACCCTCTTCTACATGACAAGCCATGTGACATGGGCCATTGTACACGAGCAATAACCGAGGTCAGAGGACACGACGTGTGACCATTATAAACACCGTGTACTTCTCAGTACATGGCTTGATCCTCTTTTCCACCATTCCTTGGACAAGTTTTGTTTGGGTTAGTGCC
Source organism: Viscum album (assembly GCA_963277665.1). NCBI lineage: Eukaryota > Viridiplantae > Streptophyta > Magnoliopsida > Santalales > Viscaceae > Viscum > Viscum album. The sequence goes on from OY728123.1 coordinate 1,388,370,340, forward strand.
CCTTTGTGCGTTCCCCTGAAGGTCAGATATCATTTCCATCCATAGGAGTATGATCCCTTCAGCAGGACTTTCCAAGATAGAGTCAGGCATCCCTCCAAGAGGCCCATAGTGAGATCTTCTATCCACTCTTGACCCTAGGTAGAGTTAGTTACTGAAGCGTCCGGAGGTCGTCACGGCCCTCAAAATTATATTTATTACTCCTACACTAGCACAGTGGTGCAGGGTCGAACCACAGAGAAGGCAGACGAAAATTCTAAGGTTTTAAAACTAAAACCTCACTATTGTCAGTAGTGAGGGATGCATCATTTTACTTTTTATAATTTTTTTTATTTTACTGATTATATAGAAACAGGATGAGGAAACTAGATTTTCTAACAAAGAAACTAAAGCTATACTAAGTACTGTTAAACTAAGAGTAATATAGTATACTAATATAAAGCAGCAAGACAAGGAAGTGAGATCAACAAAGTACTCAGGAATTCTAAACAACTAGTTCGAATGGATGTTCTCTCCACAGCTTACAATCGAATCACACTTCTAGAAAATCTGAAGAATTTCCCTCGCCAGGAAAATCAACAGGCAGATGACTAAGTCTTGGAGTTCGCCACACCAAAACTCAACCAAACTGCAAAGTAGTTTTAAAAGGTAACTTTTGGAAATAAACTCACCATAAATCTCCAAAGTTAATGATATTTAAGTTCTGAAAAAAGCATTCAAAAACAACCTCGCCAGTTGAAATTGAATAATGAAATTGAAAATATTGAAGTGTGAATGATCAAAGATTAAAATCAGAATCAATCTCGCCAACTGATTCTAATTTCATAAAAAGATAAGCATATGAAGATTTAAAAAAAAATCATAACCAGAAGGTTTTAAAACTCCCGAGTTTAGAAAGTTCAATCTATGATCATATTGATTCAAGAAGTGTAAAACAACCAAGAACAGAGTACAAAAAAATAAGGACAGAGGGAAGATGTACTCCCCAAGTAATGCTCTGAACTCGGGCTCCTTGGTCTCCTGCTCGTTTCCAGTGTTGCTCCCGGGAGTCTCCGCTCTCGAATTGGTGTTGTCGTGGATTGTCAAATGAGAGTCTCCCAAAAATTCTGCTGCTGCTCTGCTTTAACTACCATCTGTCATCTGCTGCACGTCACCGCTCAATCTCCACCGACTTCAAAAGTTCTTTACCCACGCACCGCAAAATGTGCGTTTTTTCGCGACCGGCACGTCGCGCGAATTTTTCCCTCGTAACTAACTCCGGATGAGTTAGTTGGATGAACCTGGACATGTTTAAGTCCCTTGAATGAACCTGCAAATAAAATAGAAAAGACAAATAAATAAAAGAGATGCAAGAAAAAATAATTATTTTTAGAGTAAATTGTTACATTACTCGTTACAAATTATTCTTAGTTAATTGATAATTATTTTCTTTTAAATTATTTATACAATTATTAACTATGTTAAACATAAGTTATTAAAAAGTTGTTAATTTAATTAAGTTAACAAAATAATTACTAAGTTGTTAATTTTATTATTTTTAACTAAGTCATTAAAAATTACAATATAAATAAATAAATAATTAGGTTATATTTAAGGTTAAAATAATAATTTAATTATTACTATTATAGAAATTAATTCACTTGGTTAATTTAAATTAAGTAATTAGAAGAAAAATTTTAAGTTTTTTAATTATATTTAAGTTAATAATTATATTTTTATAGTTTATTTATAAATATTCTTAATTAAATATTTATTCTATTAACTGTGTATTAATTAATTATTAAAACTTAAAATTAAGTTAGTTTTATAATTAAATTTATAATTTATTTAGTTGATAATATTTTAGTTGTTTAAGTTTACTAATTTAATAAATTTTATTATATTTAATTGAATTATATAAAGTTCCTTTAACTTTTAATTTTTTTTCCTCTTTACACTTTTTACTTTACTTAATTATACTTTATTAATTATATTCTTTATTCATTTAATTTTTTTTCGTTGTTGTCTTCTTCTTCCCTCCCCCTTCTCCACGACACTCAGGGGAGGAGTTTCCTTTTGCACCGCAAAACAGGGCCGGCGGCTCCCTATTCCTGTGGTGCAGCGCACAGCAGGTGACGGCACCCGTAGCGGCTCATGCGGCACTCTGCTCAGCAGCAACAACTACCCCTTCACACAGCAGCGTGACGCAGCGCCCTTGGCTAAAACAGAACAGACCCACGGCGTGGCTCCTCCTCCTGCGGCATCCAGCAACAGCGGACCAGCAGCGGCATGACCTCCTCAAGCAGTGCAATGCACAACAGCTTCGGCTCCTTACTTCAGAGTAGTGGCGGCTCCTGCATACATAGCGCAACAGGTAAGGGGTTCCATTTCTCCAGACCAGGCGATGCGCAGACCCTGGTTCCAAGCTTCCTTGCTCGGCTCCGGCCTTCTTCCGGCGTGGCACAACAGTCTCCCAACAGGCGCAGCCTTCCATCGATGCAACGTCTTCCTCTGCGCGGCATCAACAGCAAGCGGACAGACTCAATGAGACTCCTTGTGATGCGGTCCTTCTCCTAAAAGTGGCGCAAAGCAAAAGTGCTTCTTCCTCATGCGCAGCACACTGACTCCGGTCTTCCTCCTCGCGATACAGTAGCTCGGGCGACATCTTCACTCCTCCATACGAAGCACAGCGGCGGCTCTCGTGGGTGTGCGGTGAAGTGCAGGGGAAGAGCAGCGTGAAAGAAGAGGCAAAAGTGAGGATAAATTGACAACGGCCGATAACAGGGAAAGGACATGTATCGGTGAGGATTAAAAGGCTGTATCGGTGAAAATTATCGGTTGCTCAGCTACCGATAGAATAAAATAAAATAAAATCAGTGAGGTATCGGTAGCTTCAGCTACCGATAAAAAAAAACAGTTACCGATAGCATTATGCCGTTAGAAAAACTATCGGTGATCTTAAAAAAAATAAAATTGAATTTAAATTAAAACTAAACCGAAATAAAATAAAAACAATTAATTATAAAGAACCTAAATCTAAACACCATTAATTTATAACAAATTTTTTTATTAAACGTTAAAACATTAAAATAATTAATTGAAAACACTTAAATTATAAACTAAATAATTAATAAACTAAAATTATAAAAGACTTAAATCAAAATAACTAAACACGCTAATTAAAGAGTAGCAGCACAAAATGAAAATTAGCATTGACGACCCAATATGTCACCATAAGAGCTAGTTTAAATCACCGGTAGACTAAAACCTTTATAAAAATGGATTAAAAATTAATCTGCATACATAAAATAATAAAGTTAATGTTTAAAAACTGTTAATTAATTAATTAATTAACTAATTGAACTAATAAAATTAAGGGAGAACCAATTTAATTAATTTAAAAGAAACATATTATTTACTTAAATGACTAGCGGGTGGTTCAACACATAAAATAATAAAATTAACCTATTTTAACATAACTTAATTGAAAGAATAATTAATAAAATAAAGTCTAAATTAATTAATTAGAATTTTCTTAATTAAATAATTGTTTAAATAGAAATTAACTTATTAAGAAGCCAAGCCAAATTAAATTAACCTAACTAAATACTCACCGTTGTTAATAAAATTGAAGGGCTCACTGGTAGAAATCAAAGTCTATCGATAAGTTATGAAAAAGAGCTACCGGTAGGAAAGAGTATCGGTGACAATGGTCACCGATAAACATCACCGGTAACCTACCTACCGGTAGAGAAAAAGGACCCCTGCTATCGGTAGCTCAGCTACCGATAGTCTGACAAGCCGCGACAAGTTTTATATAACATTAAAAATAAAAATTAAATTAATTAAAAAAAAACTCAATGATTAATAATAATAATAAGTTAAATAGAATAAACAAATAAAGATTTAACTAAACAAATTGAAGATTAGTTATATTAAAAACACGTCAAGAATAAATCAATTATTTTAAGGTCCAAAATTACATAAAATGTTATAAAAAGTGAATAATTGACAAATTTATTTATAAAAATACAAAAGTGCATTTATTTATTAAAAAGTGTTAAATTAATTAAATAAATTGTATAAAATGTAATAAAAAGATGTGGCAAACTGAGTAAAAATAAGGCCACATCAAATTCCCCCACACTTAAACATTGTTTGTCCTCAAACAATCCCATGTTTTATAATCTTTGAAAAAAAAGTGAATTATACAAATCAACTCTGTTTAGAGAAGTTTCAACAGAGGACTCAAAAAGTGTGCTTAGGCTATTGAAAACGTAGCCTCAAATAATGTCTCGCCTAGAACAACTACTCAATGGGAAATCAAGTAAACCATGAATCATCCATAAATGAAGGTGTCCTGCTTCATATATGACTCTGCCTAGTGACTCACTTCAATTCAAGCTCAATTTCTAAATTCAAGAGTGATAATAGGATAAAAAAAATGTGGAATTAAAATCTTAATAAAAGGAACTTTGTACTTTGACTCATCACCTTGGTACCAGAAAATACATAAAAATATATAATTTTTAGCCACTTTATTGAGTCAGCCCAAATGACTCCCATATAAACCAGTTGTCCCCTTCTTCATCTGGAGTTCATCATTACCCTCACCTTAATGAATTCATTTTTGACCTTAGACACTTTATTTATTTTTCCCAAGCCATGTAATTTGTGCCAAGCACTGTGCAATGCACTTATTCAGAGTGTACAGAGGGCTTATAGTAAACAGAAACGCACCCAGCATATAAGGTCTCAGAGATTCACCGTGGGATCCCAGATGCCCAGTATTACTCCAGTTTCAAAAGATCTATATAAAAACCATTTACATTGACTCAAAATAAGTGATCATTTTTATAAATTAAAAGAATGAAAAGGCTCCTCGGATAAAGGTCAAACTTCCAGTACCTAAAATTATGATCTTAAATCCACTAAAAGATTTCCCATATCATTCTCAAAAGAAGTTCCTAACCAAAATTCATTAAACCACTAAAAAATTCCACTCAGCAATCATCCACTACCACTCATTTCAGACTCAATGCAAGACTCAACTTCCAATCAAGCACCATCCTAAGGCAAGACTCATTTGAGTGCAGTGTAAAGCCTAAAATTGTGAAGAATTTTTGAAAAATTTTGACCATTTTTTTGACAAAAAGTTTAAAAAGCAGTGGGAATTTATGGGCATTATAGTTAAACACAGTTTAGCTCAGTCAATAATTGACCCCCTCCCCCACACTTAAAACCCAACTTTGTCCCCAAAGTTGACTTCTAAATATGGAGAAGAACAGTTAATCAATTAAGGTTCAAAACAGGTTTTCAATTTAGTAGATATATGACATGTATAAAGGGTCTCAATGAAGTTCAAAAAGATTGTTTGCCACAATGAATAAATAACCAGCAGGTTCAAATCCAAGTACGTGCATAAACATTTATGTCCAGTAATAAAAATTTTCAATGTAGTTCAAACAATTTCATGTTGCTCTTGTGGGTGAACAATGACAAGGATGTAGCAAGTTAACAGATTGGGTTCAAATGGGTTTTAAATAAAGCAGAATGATGCATGCTACACACCCATCAACCAAAACAATTCCAATGAAACTAAATTTTCACTCTACATGTACCCCCCACACTTAAATTCAAACAGTGGAAAGATTTTATTAATGAGCTACAAATTCTAAAAAATGAGGTACAAGCAGATTTTTTTTCTCCCTTTAACACAGTGACATGCAACATAATTTTTTAAAACAAACAAAATTTATTAAATCACACAGAAGCAGAAAATAAGTGCAGAAAGTGAAAACTTCCCTGAAATGAAGTGTCTTCATTAAACCTCCAGCATGGGAATTCCACTCTTTAGATGACACAAGCAGCATTCCTAAAAACACAGAGCATATATGAGCATATATGAACATGAAAAGCATCAATTTATTCAAATTAAAATAAGAATAGAACAAAAGTAAACACAAAGAAAGAGCATGGGTTGACTCCCATGAAGCACTGAATTTAAAGTATTCAGCTAGACTTTATTTAATTACAATTTTTTATTTATTAACAAAACACAAACCATGGGTTACCTCCCATGAAGCGCTAGGTTTAAAGTCCCCAGCCAGACTCACCAAGCAACTAACCGTAGTCACTAGGTGGATGTGGTTTCCTTAATAGGAACCACCACATGTGTTTGGCCCATTTATCTTTAACAGAACAGTGAAAATTGTGGGCTTCAAGACTCAATACAACAACAACTAAATTATCATAGCCTAAAATAATCCCTAAGTAGCACCCTTTAACAGTAATGGGTATAGTGCTGTCCACTTCCAGAATTGTTTCAGAGTTATCAAGATTTGAGTTCACATGAAGGGACAACATAGTACTAGGTGCTTCAAAGGGTATGGCATTATTTTCATGGCTTTCTCTCTCAACTTCAACACTCATAGGTTCAAATACAAGGGTGCTTGTGGGTGAATACTGAATAGTAGGTTCAAAAGGGGATTCAATAAAGTTCTGAGTAGAATCATGAGCATTGGAACTCAAGTCTAATTCCCCCTCTGGACTACTATCAGTATCATGAAAAAGCTTAGAACCCTTCACAGGTGAGGATGGATGTGAAAAATAAGAAAGAGAATTTATTTTATCACTAAGTGGTTCATCTCTAACAATGTTATAAATCTCTTCCAAAAGATCCTCATCTGTTAACTCACATTGAACTTCTACTGCTCCTATCAAATCAGTTCTGCCATGATCAAGGGTGTGTTCAACCTTTCTTTCAAGTTCAAGTTCAAAAGGCTCACTTTCTAAAACCATGTCATTTGAGTGTTGCAATGCAATTTCAGGAGAAGAATTGTACAATTCAATTTCAATAAATTCACTTTCCAAAATGTTCATGTTAAGACCATTCTCCTCAAGTTGATCAACACTGATTTCGATTTCATTGCAAACTGATTCAGAAAAGTGATTACTATGAGAATAAGTAAGTGCAAACTCATCAGTTAATTTTTCTTCAAATGTCATTTCCTCTTCCTCATAATCCAACATCATTTCAGAATTAATTGGGTTTACAGTTTCAAAACATGGAAGAGAAGTTTTCAGTTGAGGTTCAAAAAATTTAGATTCTATGTTATCCAGCTTAAGGTTCTCTTCCAAAGTGTTCCCAATTTCAATTTCAGGCTCATTGTTCAGAATTTCAGAAAGATTGGGTGAAGAGTTTTTAACATTCAAGTTTCTAGTTTCAAGTATATCTTCAACCCGAGTGACTTCATTCTCAAAGCTTCTAAAACAATGATTTTTCTCAAGTGTAGGAATTATGAAAAGAACTGGGCTATCTTTTTCAATCTGTTTCAATTTATCTTTAAAATTGTCCAACTCGATTCCATTAAAGTTCTTTATTGGATTTTCAATGATGTGTTCTTTATTTAGAGATTTGGTTATTTCCAGATTTAGTTCAACAGAGTCAGATTTTTCAAAGTGAATGGGTTCTTGTCCAGTTTCATTATCACTTTATTCTTCCACTTGATTTTCAAATCTTTTGTAAACATTTTCTTTTACCTTTTCTTCAAATACTTCTTGTTCTTTAACCCTTTGTTGCAATTCCAAGAGCATGGTTTCTATTCTTTTCATTCTTTGATCTCGCTCTTGAGAATATCTAAGTTGAATCTCATGGGTTTGAGTTAACCAATTATTAATTTGTACCACCCTAGCATCTAGTTTGGAATCAATTAATTCAATTTTATCTAGGGTGATAGGACTAAACTCACATTGTTCATTTTCATCAGTGTAAACATCTTGTTGTTGCTGGTTATAGACACACTGCCAAGCAGTATGTCCATAATCACCACAACAAACACAGTTAGGTCCCGGTTGATTCCAATTCTGTTTAACATCCATTTTTAATTCAAAATTTAATGAGCTTAAACACACAACAGTTCTCTGTGAAGCAGATTTTTATTTTCAAAACAACAAAAGTAGCAGATATAGTTCAAAGTAGTTTTTTTTAAATCAGTTTTTTTGTGTTTTTTTTGTGTGTTTTTTTTTTGTGTGTTTTTTTTAAACCCTAGACTCTCGGTGCGTGCCTTCCCCGGCAACGACGCCAAATTTTGAAGCGTCCGGAGGTCGTCACGGCCCTCAAAATTACATTTATTACTCCTACACTAGCACAGTGGTGCAGGGTCGAACCACATAGAAGGAAGACGAAAATTCTAAGGTTTTAAAACTAAAACCTCACTATTGTCAGTAGTGAGGGATGCATCATTTTACTTTTTATAATTTTTTTTATTTTACTGATTATATAGAAACAGGATGAGGAAACTAGATTTTCTAACAAAGAAACTAAAGCTATACTAAGTACTATTAAACTAAGAGTAATACAGTATACTAATATAAAGCAGCAAGACAAGGAAGTGAGATCAACAAAGTACTCAGGAATTCTAAACAACTAGTTCGAATGGATGTTCTCTCCACAGCTTACAATCGAATCACACTTCTAGAAAATCTGAAGAATTTCCCTCGCCAGGAAAATCAACAGGCAGATGACTAAGTCTTGGAGTTCGCCACACCAAAACTCAACCAAACTGCAAAGTAGTTTTAAAAGGTAACTTTTGGAAATAAACTCACCATAAATCTCCAAAGTTAATGATATTTAAGTTCTGAAAAAATCATTCAAAAACAACCTCGCCAGTTGAAATTGAATAATGAAATTGAAAATATTGAAGTGTGAATGATCAAAGATTAAAAACAGAATCAATCTCGCCAACTGATTCTAATTTCATAAAAAGATAAGCATATGAAGATTTAAAAAAAATCATAACCAGAAGGTTTTAAAACTCCCGAGTTTAGAAAGTTCAATCTATGATCATATTGATTCAAGAAGTGTAAAACAACCAAGAACAGAGTACAAAAAAATAAGGACAGAGGGAAGATGTACTCCCCAAGTAATGCTCTGAACTCGGGCTCCTTGGTCTCCTGCTCGTTTCCAGTGTTGCTCCCGGGAGTCTCCGCTCTCGAATTGGTGTTGTCGTGGATTGTCAAATGAGAGTCTCCCAAAAATTCTGCTGCTGCTCTGCTTTAACTAACATCTGTCATCTGCTGAACGTCACTGCTCAATCTCCACCGACTTCAAAAGTTCTTTACCCACGCACCGCAAAATGTGCGTTTTTTCGCGACCGGCACGTCGCACGAATTTTTCCCTCGTAACTAACTCCGGATGAGTTAGTTGGATGAACCTGGACATGTTTAAGTCCCTTGAATGAACCTGCAAATAAAATAGAAAAGACACATAAATAAAAGAGATGCAAGAAAAAATAATTATTTTTAGAGTAAATTGTTACATTACTCGTTACAAATTATTCTTAGTTAATTGATAATTATTTTCTTTTAAATTATTTATACAATTATTAACTATGTTAAACATAAGTTATTAAAAAGTTGTTAATTTAATTAAGTTAATAAAATAATTACTAAGTTGTTAATTTTATTATTTTTAACTAAGTCATTAAAAATTACAATATAAATAAATAAATAATTAGGTTATATTTAAGGTTAAAATAATAATTTAATTATTACTATTATAGAAATTAATTCACTTGGTTAATTTAAATTAAGTAATTAGAAGAAAAATTTTAAGTTTTTTAATTATATTTAAGTTAATAATTATATTTTTATAGTTTATTTATAAATATTCTTAATTAAATATTTATTCTATTAACTGTGTATTAATTAATTATTAAAACTTAAAATTAAGTTAGTTTTATAATTAAATTTATAATTTATTTAGTTGATAATATTTTAGTTGTTTAAGTTTACTAATTTAATAAATTTTATTATATTTAATTGAATTATATAAAGTTCCTTTAACTTTTAATTTTTTTTCCTCTTTACACTTTTTACTTTACTTAATTATACTTTATTAATTATATTCTTTATTCATTTAATTTTTTTTCGTTGTTGTCTTCTTCTTCCCTCCCCCTTCTCCATGGCACTCAGGGGAGGAGTTTCCTTTGGCACCGCAAAACAGGGCCGGCGGCTCCCTATTCCTGTGGTGCAGCGCACAGCAGGTGACGACACCCATAGCGGCTCATGCGGCACTCTGCTTAGCAGCAGCAACTACCCCTTCACACAGTAGCGTGACGCAGCGCCCTTGGCTAAAACAGAGCAGACCCACGGCGTGGCTCCTCCTCCTGCGGCATCCAGCAACAGCGGACCAGCAGCGGCATGACCTCCTCAAGCAGTGCAATGCACAACAGCTTCGGCTCCTTACTTCAGAGCAGTGGCGGCTCCTACATACATAGCGCAACAGGTAAGGGGTTCCATTTCTCCAGACCAGGCGATGCGCAGACCCTGGTTCCAAGCTTCCTTGCTCGGCTCCGGCCTTCTTCCGGCGTGGCACAACAGTCTCCCAACAGGCGCGGTCTTCCATCGGTGCAACGTCTTCCTCTGCGCGGCATCACCAGCAAGCGGACAGACTCAATGAGACTCCTTGTGATGCGGTCCTTCTCCTAAAAGTGGCGCAAAGCAAAAGTGCTTCTTCCTCATGCACAGCACACTGACTCCGGTCTTCCTCCTCGCGGTACAGTAGCTCGGGCGACATCTTCACTCCTCCATACGAAGCACAGCGGCGGCTCTCGTGGGTGTGCGGTGAAGTGCAGGGGAAGAGCAGCGTGAAAGAAGAGGCAAAAGTGAGGATAAATTGACAACGGCCGGTAACAGGGAAAGGACATGTATCAGTGAGGATTAAAAGGCTGTATCGTTGAAAATTATCGGTAGCTCAGCTACCGATAGAATAAAATAAAATAAAATCAGTGAGGTATCGGTAGCTTCAGCTATCGATAAAAAAAAACAGTTACCGATAGCATTATGCCGTTAGAAAAACTATCGGTGATCTTAAAAAAAAATAAAATTGAACTTAAATTAAAACTAAACCGAAATAAAATAAAAACAATTAATTATAAAGAACCTAAATCTAAACACCATTAATTTAAAACAATTTTTTTATTAAACGTTAAAACATTAAAATAATTAATGAAAACACTTAAATTATAAACTAAATAATTAATAAACTAAAATTATAAAAGACTTAAATCAAAATAACTAAACACGCTAATTAAAGAGTAGCAGCACAAAATGAAAATTAGCATTGGCGACCCAATATGTCACCATAAGAGCTAGTTTAAATCACCGGTAGACTAAAACCTTTATAAAAATGGATTAAAAATTAATCTGCATACATAAAATAATAAAGCTAATGTTTAAAAACTGTTAATTAATTAATTAATTAACTAATTGAACTAATAAAATTAAGGGAGAACCAATTTAATTAATTTAAAAGAAACATATTATTTACTTAAATGACTAGCGGGTGGTTCAACACATAAAATAATAAAATTAACCTATTTTAACATAACTTAATTGAAAGAATAATTAATAAAATAAAGTCTAAATTAATTAATTAGAATTATGTTAATTAAATAATTATTTAAATAGATATTAACTTATTAAGAAGCCAAGCCAAATTAAATTAACCTAACTAAATACTCACCATTGTTAATAAAATTGAAGGGCTCACTGGTAGAAATCAAAGTCTACCGATAAGTTATGAAAAAGAGCTACCGGTAGGAAAGAGTATCGGTGACAATGGTCACCGATAAACAGCACCGGTAACCTACCTACCGGTAGAGAAAAAGGACCCCTGCTATCGGTAGCTCAGCTACCGATAGTCTGGCAAGCCGCGACAAGTTTTATATAACATTAAAAATAAAAATTAAATTAATTAAAAAAAACTCAATGATTAATAATAATAATAAGTTAAATAGAATAAACAAATAAAGATTTAACTAAACAAATTGAAGATTAGTTATATTAAAAACACGTCAAGAATAAATCAATTATTTTAAGGTCCAAAATTACATAAAATGTTATAAAAAGTGAATAATTGACAAATTTATTTATAAAAATACAAAAGTGCATTTATTTATTAAAAAGTGTTAAATTAATTAAATAAATTGTATAAAATGTAATAAAAAGATGTGGAAAACTGAGTAAAAATAAGGCCACATCAGTTACTAACATGAATAATCCTACAGGATGTTAATCCTCTACTTAACAGGTGAATTCGGGTGATTCGTGTTATCTTCCAAGGCCCTAGCAATGATCCTCATCCTTTTATCGTGATCTTTTCCCACTCAGGAGTGTGTTCTCCCAGAATGAGTGTATTTGTTCTCTATTTAGATCTATCAGTGCATCTCTCTCTCTCATGGATTTTCCCAAAAAATGATACTTCTTGGATGAACATCATAAGAGCTATTAGTATCATGAAGTGAGTTCTCCCAGACGAGTGCTTCGTGGAATCTTCGAACTGAATACCAAGCGTGGGTATGCGGTCATTGTGACTTGTCTCTAGACTATGTGTCTGGGTTCCGAGTATAACCAGAGGTGTTTCTCTTACCATATGTTCAGTAGACATATACTGTATAGAGATAATTGTAACTTTACTTTGTGTATTGATTTTTGGTTTTTGGGGTCCTCTACTGAGTATTGTTATACTCACCCCTCCACGGGCTTTGCCCGCGCGTGTCGTGTCTTGTGCAGGTGAGTATCCTTTTGAAGGAGTCCAAGGAAGACGAGGATCGGAATGAGCTTTATGAGTTCCTTATAGGACGAGGTGTTCCTATGACTACGAGAATCAATCCCAACAACCCCTTCTTATTACAGGTTGGACTTTGTAGTTTGTAGACTCTTGTTTTTGGTGGGCTTGTATTCTGGCCCAGTTTACTTTCTGCACTTTACTTCCGTTGTACTCTGTTAGTTGGGCTTAATTGTATGCATGCATTTTGTCCCTTAGTGGTTTTTAATTTTCAGAATTTGTGGTCTTGGAGATTTGTGCTTGTGTACACGTACTTAGGAAATGCCTCCCATGTTAGTGATATACCTACTCGGTGCTAGTCACCAACCCCTGGCCTATTAGAGGTAGTCTTAGGGAGTCGCAGTGCGGCCCCCACTGGGATGGGTCATGACATATTGGTATGAGAGGAGGTGAGTTCTACCTTAGGACCAAGAGTTTGTGAGATTGGTTTGGGGTAACAATGTTAAGTGTTTCAAGCTCGACTTTCAGGCCAGAGACTCTAGTGTTGGTGTGGGCGACTGACGTATCCATACACCAGGACTTTGATAACCTGTTTTTTGACTCAGCACATGAAAACACTAATTGGGGGGAAATAAAAGAATGTTACATGCATCATATAGAAATGGGTTGTATTTTCCATTCCCTTTTATGTAATCTATCCAGATATACTCGTTGACCATGCTACATCTTATTTCTTTACAGGATGCCTCCGCGACGCATACTCGCTAGGATTCAGCAGCTCGATCACAATGATGACCCCCTCCTTGATGAGGCTTCAATACATGGACCAGTTCCCCAGGCATTACCTCTAGGTGTTGCAACTGCTATACCACCACCAATGGAGCAACACGTGATACCCGCAGTGCCGATAGACAAGGAGCGCGGGCCGAGCACGCTCCACAAGTTTCAGAGATAGTGACCCCTTAGGTTTTGAGGTGAGCTCGACCCTTAGGAAGCTAAGGAATAGCTTGAGGTGGTGACCAGAGTTTTCTACCTAGTGAGGACACCCGTGGACCAGATGGTGGTCCTAAGAGAGAACCTTATTCAGGGTTCAGCGGGACGATGGTGGAGTTTGACTACGTAGACTCACGACGAGGAGACACTTTCATGAGCAGAGTTCGAGCAGATCTTTAGGGAGGAGTTCTCTCTAGTTATTTTGAGAGAAGTGAGTATCTAGGAGATTCTTTAGCTCTAGAAAGGTAGTTTTATGGCAGCTGACTATTCATAAAGGTTCATCAACCTTTCCAGGTACTCGATGGATATGGTCAGGGATCAATACTTTAGAGCTCAGACCTTCGATCAAGGTCTATGATAGGACATCCAAGCTAGTGTAGTACCTCTATGAATTTTGATTTATGATGGAGTGCTCGAGCGAGCCTTGGTGATCGAAATATTCTTGGATGAGTAGAGACATCCTGTGGTCATTATCAGCAAGCAGACAGGTGCAGAGACCTCAGAAATAGGGAGTCGACAACAAGCATAGGGATCAGGATGTGGGAGATGTCACAGGAGGACCCAGGATAGGGGATTGACAGTCCAGGGCTCTCAGGATGGATCTAGTAAGCCCATAGAGAGGCAATGCTACTCATGAAATGACTGAAGGAATCTCTCTAGAGACTGTCTGACCCATCGAGCTGCTGACAGGGAGGTGTTGGATGGACCACCGAGGCAGAGGCAGAGAGTGGAGTAGTCAGACCCGCCAGATGGTGAATGTGGTAGAGGATTAGGGAGAGCCGCAGATGGTGAAAGGCACATTTATCTATTTCCACCACCACCCCCAAGAGGTCTGCACTAGGCTTAGGGAGCTGGGGGTAGGGGTGGGGACAACTGTATACGGTTGAGGCGTATGACCCAGGGACTCTAGGAATGATCCAAGGTACGATCTGTGTCTTTTCTACCTTATATTTCGTACTTATAGACACGGGTTCTATTCATTCCTTACTCACCACATGTCTTGTGTGAAACCTTGAGATTCCATTAGTGCTGTTGACTCAACCCTTACGCTTGGAGATACCTACGAGAGGAGACTTGATGATCACACATCTTTGCAGAAAGTGTGATCTTTCCCTTAGAGGCGAGAGTTTCGGTTAAAACCTCTTGGTGGCAGCATCGAGGCCTTACGACGTCATTCTCAATATGGATTGGTTATCTTCAGTCCATTCCTAGATTGACCGCTTTATGTGAAGAGTGCAGTGTATCCATAACGATGGAATGAGGTTTTCCTTTGTTGTTGAAAAGTAAACCCATGCAGTATATAATGGGATCATGCATATGAGGGTGAAATCGATCACTCATGAGTTGGATAGACTTACCCTCGAAGCAACAGATTTTGTGAGATTCCATTTCCCAACAGTAGTGGCAGAGTACGAGGATGTCTTTCCATAATATGTTTCGGGATTACCTCCCCACCAGGAGATCGACTTTTGCATCAACTTACACCTCGAGACGACATCGATATCCTCACCAGAATATCGGATGGCTCCCGCAGAGCTTCGTGAGCTGAGGGTGCAGTTAGAAAATTTGTAGAGTAAGGGCTTCGTAAGAAATAGTGTTTCATCCTGGGCGGCCCCAGTTTTGTTTACCAAGAAGGCCGACAAGAGTTTGAGGTTGTGCGTGGATTACCAGCACCTGAAACTGGTAATAGTGAAGAATAAGTATCCATTGTCAAGGATCGAAGACCTCTTTGATCATATGATAGAGGCACATTGGTTCTCAAAGGCTAAACTCAGGTCATGTTATCACAAGCTATGAGTACGGGATGAGGACGTGCCAAAGACAACTTTCAGATGCTGCTATGGTCACTACGAGTACTTGGTGATTCCTTTCGATGTGAAAAAATCTCCCACAATGTTCATGGGAATTATGAACCGGATCTTCTAGCCATACTTAGACTGGTTTGTAGTGGTCTTCATCGATGACATCCTTGTGTACTCAGCGCCAGAGAAGGAGCACACGAGACACCTGTGAGTGGTCCTAAACATACTGCGAGAGCACCAACTTTATGGGGAGCTCTCAAAGTTCCAGTTCTGGATAAAGGAGGTCCACTTTCTAAGACATTTTATCTCAGGGGATGGAGTAGTAGTGGACCCATCCAAGGTCGATGCAGTATTATCATGGGAGCCACCCCAGATCGTGATAGAGGTGCGTAGCTTCCTTGAGCCAGTAGGATACTACTGGAGATTCATCCCTGATTTCTCCCAGATATCAGCACCAATGACAACCTTGACTCAAAAGGGGCATAATTTCATTTGGATGGAGAAGTTCCAGTAGTCTTTTCAATATTTGAGGCAGAGTTTGAAGAGTTCACCGATCTTGAGGTTGCCAGAGGAGGGTGTCGGGTACGTAGTTTTCTGCAACACATCAGGGACCGAGCTTGGCTGTGTCCTGATGCAGAGATGGGTGGTGATTACTTATGATTCATTCCAGCTAAGGCTGCATGAGTATAACTATGTGATCCATGATCTTTAATTGGTAGTGGTGGTATTCACATTGAAGATGTAGCGACCTTACCTGATGGCTGACCGATTTATCATATACTCTGACCATAAGAGCCTCAAGTACATATTCTCGTAGAAGGATCTAAAATTTTGGAAAAGGTAATGGAGATATTTCCTCTAGTATTATGACTTTGAGATCATCTATACTTTTGGGAAGGGGAACATTGTGATATATTCTCTTATCAGGAGATCGAGTTCGCAGCTACCACGCGAGGTTTCAGAGTAGTTGGACTCGCTACAATTATCCTTCGTGGATGGAGATGATGCAACTTATCTCCAGTCAATAGTTGTCACCCCTCCGATCTTACGAAGAGTTAGGGAAGAACAAATAGGGGATGTCTAACACGATCAATTGTCCAGAGGATATACTCTTGATGGATATTCTCAAGGTGGGGAGCACATAGTCCTTTTCAGAGGACACACAATTGTGCTACTAGCATCACATGAGGAGGTTATGAGGGAGTTTCATACACCCCCCTTGGTGGTACATTCTGTAGTAACAAAAATATACAAGGACCTTCAGCATCAATTATGGTGGAAAAATATGAAGAAGTCAGTAGCAGAGTTCATTTCTCGATGTCTTATGTGACAGTAGGTGAAGGCTGAGCACCAGGTTTCAGCAGGGTTAGCTCACCCCCTAGAAGTGCCAAAGTGGAAGTGGGATGGAATATCGATGGACTTCGTGATGATCTTACCATGAACATCCAAGTGGAAAAATTCCATTTGTGTGATCGTTAACTGACTCACCAAGTCATCCCACTTCCTAACTATTAGGGAGAAGAGTTCCGTAGAGAGCTTGGGATGCCTCTACGTATAGGAGATAGTTCGGCTTCATGGTGTCCCTTCGATGATACTCTCAGATCGTGATGCTCATTTCATATCCTGGTTGTGGAAGGGATTGTAGGAGGAATTTGGGACTCATCTATTCTTGAGAACATCATTTATCCCCAAACATATGGTCATATGGAGAGAACCATTCAGGTTTTGGAGGATATGTTTCGGGCCTGTATCTTGGACTTTGGTCATAGTTGAGAGAACCACCTACCACTGGTGGAGTTTGCATACAACAACTACCACTCCACCATCGATATGGAATCGTTTGAGGCATTATATGGGTGACCCTACCGATCATCACTTTTCTGGACCGACCTCGAAGAGTCAGCACTCATGGGCCCAAAACTGGTGCGAGCTACCACTGAGAAGGTGTAGATCATCCAGGAGCAGATGAAGACTACATAGAGCCAAAAAAATTCTTATGCTGATAGATGATAGAGACCTCTGGAGTTTGAGGAGGTGGACCATGTCTTACTTCAGGTCTCAAATTGATGAGGGTTGTGATGATTTGGATGGGGCGATAAGTTATATTTGAGGTTCATCGGCCCTTTTCAGATACTACGCAGAGTTGGCGAGGTGGCGTACCACCTAGATCTACTAGCACAGTTTCACTGAGTACATGATGTATTCCACATGTCGTAGCTGAGGAGGTATGTGCATGACCCATCGCACGTCATTGACTATGGAAAGATGGACATAGAGGATGGAACGACCATTGTAGAGTACTCGGTGGAGATCGAGTATCGGTAGGAGAGGATCCTCCATGGGTGAGTGATTCCCCTAGCGCATGTCCGGTGGTAGCACAAGAATCTTTAGGAGAGCACATGGGAGAGGGAGGTTCATATTCATGCCTAGTACCCTCATCTTTTTGAGTATCCCCCCTTTTCTTTGGATTTACAGAACATAAAGCCATAATGTGGGGAGAATGTAATGTATTAGATTCTCTGTGTATTATTTTTAAATATTATATGAATTTATTTTGAGACTAGACTTTGTGACGGTGTGTGATTTCGAGGCCTAGAGTGCCCAGAATAAATGTTTGAAATAAATTAAACTCTAAATAGCATACATGAGCGGTTTTCCTAAAAAAGTGGAATAACTTTTAAACGGTCACCCAAATCAAAAATCTAAGGGAATCATTGCGTTCAGAATAATGACTTTACCTTAGTCGGGGCCTAACATTGATCAGTGTGGGTCGACTGTAAAAGTTATTTTTTGGACGTTTTAAAGGAAATAAAATAAATTAATAATTTATTTTATTTTAAATGTTTCCTTAACGCAGCGACCTAATCTTCCCATATTAACACCTTCTTATGGAAAGTTTGCAGGGTTAATCGCATAAACCTATGAATTGAGGATTGCCATTGGATCTTTAGAGGAGAACCCGTTGGCAGAAGATGATGACACGATCAATTGACGCATCTCTGATTTGACGAACCTCGCTAATGAATGCGACGTGATGATAATTATTCAACAGAATCAAGGTAGGTTTTTTTCACGATTTTTTCTTCCCCCTTTCTTCGATTAAACGATGAACACAAATTAACCCACGAACAGGTTGATCTGCGGACCGTGTGTTCTTGTAGGAGGGTGTTATTTTCTGTTTCTTTTGGGGTTTTGATTTGGAAATTTATTTTTTGATAATTGTTTAATTATCATTTGATTCACCAATTAAACCTATTAACGATAGAAGATCGATGCCATGACAAATGATGTCATAGGTTAATTCCTCCTTTGTTTATTGAATTTATTCCTCCTCCACCCTATGTTCTTCGCGTTCTTTATGGGGTGATAAACAATGGATCATTGCACAACCATTTCTCAATGAAGAAATCCCAAATTGTAGATCCGACATCATGACAACCTAACGAAGATGTGACAACGATGATGACAGACGAATCAACATAGTTCAGGAGAAATCTACCTTCGAGGATTCTTCGTGTGGGTGGATTGAGACTTATTTTTGGGGTCGATCGGAGGCCTGAAACTAAGAGAAACAACCTTGTGGTGTTGGGACGACCTTGAACCTTGAGTTTCGAAGTGATCAGATGGCCAAATTGAAGATTGGAGGATCAACCGAAGTGCGGTGACGAAGAACAACAATTCTAGAAAATCCTGAAGAACATGGCATGTTCTCTGAAGAACACACCATGTGGGGTCAAAATGGTGGTGGATAGGTCTTTCACACTACACACGGTGAAGGACATGACATGCTCCCTGGAGGACATGACGTGTGGGCCCCACCCAGCGGCGGCTGGAGATCTGGGTGACATGAAGTGTAGAAACAACATGTGACCATCGTCACATGTGTGTGGGTCCTTATGCGGACTCGGCGTGTATCTCGGAAGATACATGGGCATGGGGTGGAGTACACGAAATGTACTCCACCACACGGCCAAACACGGCCAGATACACATACTACCCTGTGTACCGGTACATGTTCTGGGACACACAGTTTGAAGTCATGTACGAGCACATGATCAGTGTACACGAAGCCATCCCTAAGTAGTAGAACATGGCATGTCACTCTCTTACATGCTGTGTATACCCTCTTCTACAAAAAAATCCTTGATACACAGGCCGTTGTACATGGGCAGTACCCAAGGTCAGAGGACATGGCTTGTGACCATTCTACACACTGTGTACTTCTCAGTACATGGCTTGATCCTATTTTCTACTATTCATTGGAAAAGTTTCATTTGGGTTAGTTCCACTTTGCTCATTCCTCTGAAGGTCAGGTATCATTTCCTTCCATAGAAGTATGATCCCTTCAGTATTACTTTCCAAGATAGAGTCAGTTATCCCTATGAGAGGCCCAAAGTGAGATCCTCTATCCATTCTTGACCCTAGGTAGAGTCAGGTACCGACGTGACTAATTTAAAGACCCGTAAAATTCAAGGAATTTTTTTTTCTTAATTTTCTTTGGGATTTTACAAGAACGCAGTTTCTGACGGCACCTGATTCCGAGGCCCGGTGTGCCCGAAATCATTTTTCCAAAGTTTAGCTCGGGTACGTTCAGTGAACGAACGAGTGGGTTTTCCTAACTTTTGAATCGGTGCTCGGAATCGAAATCCGAGGACACCGATGGAATCAGAGCGTCGATAATTTCTTAGAAACACCTTTTCCAGAGTTGCGTTTTCTCGGGTGTGGTTTTTAATTTTTTTTGGGTTAAGTAAAGGAATAAAATAAAAGTGGTGCAACCAATTTTATTTTATTTAAAGTTGATTAACCTAAGCTAAGTGGTTGGAGTGGGACCCACAATATCCTACCCACTATGTAGGATATTTGTGAGGTGGGGCCCACATGAGCCCCACTGTTTCTTTTCTTCACCCCTCTCCTTTAATAAGGTAACGCACCCGCACCCCTATTAAGTGGAAGTCAACCCTTGCGTTTATCTGTTTATGAAACGCCTCTTTTAATTTGGCGGTTTAAACGTTTCAATTAATTCAATTAATTGATTGATTCAATTTTGAATTTTCAAATATGTTTGGTTGTGTGTTTATAAAATAAGACAAGTCTTATTTTATTAAGGGGTTTGTTATGCGTGAAGGCTTGGGAGGATTTGCTCAAGGTCTTGAAGTTCTCCTTCCTCGACGAAGAACGCGAAGAACGCCAATCTCTGATGAAGGTCGACAAGAACGCCGAATCCTCGGAGATCGATGATGCGATGCCGAAGAATCTTTTCTCCGCGACGCGACGATCCTCCTCCCGCGACACCTCCTTCCGCGACGTGCAATCCCGCGGCGAGCCTTCGTTCAACTACACTCGAGGTAGGGGATTATTTTAATTGTTTGTTCGTGATTACTTCCGCCGCCATTCTTCATTTCAAATTGGTCCGCCTGTTATCGCAATAACGAGAGGAGGTCGAACCGCACGAACACGGCCGACCCCCCTCTCCCCTTGGTTGTTTGATATTGTTTGTGGCACGAGCAAGGCAACGTGGTGCCGAAGCACCACGCGGGAAATATTAAAGGAAGGGCGGAGAAGCGCGACGCTGTCACGCCGCGCCGTTGAAGACGAACTAAACCGCGGCGCCATCGCGCCGCGCCGGAGAACCACAAAGGTACCGCAGCTGGAGCGGGGCCGCGGCGGAGGGGCGCGGCGCCGTCGCGCCGCACCAGACAGACCAAGGCCGCACCCATAGGCCGCGGCGGAGCAGGGAATGGCGGCCGGTTTCTGGTCGCCGGTGACGGAGCAGGAGGACGGGACCGCCCCGGTCCCGTGGCGGCAGCAGCCGGCCGGCCGGTCAAGGGGAAGTGCCGGGGGTCGTAACCCCCAGCTGGCTAGCAGGAGCGGCCCCCCACATGGGGGCCGCAGTTTCACAAAGCGGGGGAAGCCCCCCCCCCCTCATCGCTTGGCCATTACGGCCGAGCCGCCTGGCCACACTGGCCAGGCCGGGCCGCGCCCAGGCCGGGCCGGGCCGCGCTGCGCCGGGCCACGCCCACCGGGCCGGGCCGCGCCGGGCCACGCACACCGGGCCGGGCCGCGCCGGGCCACGCCCACCGGGCCGGGCCGCGCCGGGCCACGCCCACCGGGCCGGGCCGCGCCCTAATGGGCCGGACCCGGACCCGGGTCGGGTCGACCTGGTTCGGGCCGACCCAGGGGGTATTGGGTCGGGTCGGACCGGGCCCGAACCCCCTATTCCCAGACCTCTTTCGGTCTTTTTCCCATATCTTGGGCTGCGGACCTCCGATCGATGCACCGTCAGCTGCGATGCGATCCTTGGATCGAGACGCTCGTTTTGGTATTACACTCAAGGTTTCGAAGAACTTTGGGTTCGGCCGGGTTGGTTCGTACACGAAACCAACCGGGCCCTCGGAGCGGAAACACTTATAACTTGAGCTCCGGACGTCCGATTGACATGCCGACGACTTTGATGGATTCCTCTTAGTGAGACGGACCTTTTGGCTTAATCCGCTCGAGGTTTGGACGCAGTTGGAGTACAGTCGGGTTGGTTTTGACTTAAAAACCAACCGGGCCCCTGGGACGAAAAAGCCAATAACTCACAGACCGGGCGTCCGATTGACGCGCCGTCTGTGATGTTGAGTTCCTGTTAGTGATACAGAACTTTTGGATACATCAACTCTGGACTACGTGTCAGTTGATGTATCAACCCCTCGGCTCGTGGAGCGAACCCTCCTGAACGAGCTTGCTGTGTGCGGGAACCCTAGAGCTGGCTGCGACTGCGACGACGATGATGACTGTACAAAAATCCTCCGTGGATTCGACGGCGACGACTACAACACTCAGCAATCCTACGTGGATCAGTGCTACCAATCCTGTGTGGGTCAGATCCTGTGTGGGTCATTGCGGGGGTTAGTTACCTATCGATACTTTGTGGGTCATTGCGGGGGTTAGTACCTATCGATCCTTTGTGGGTCATTGCGGGGGTTAGTACCTATCGATCCTGTGTGGGTCCGACGTCTTAGATGAATAAGTGGATACATCTTATCATCTCTATCGTCTTACAAAGAAGTATACCTGTGTGAGCTGAATCTTGACTTTTAATCATTATCTTCGATATGATTGACTTGCTTTCCTATTTGGATTGTGTTGTGCTATCCTGTGTGGACGTGATCGAACTTGGGCTCAGATGTTGGAGTCGAACTAGAATTGATGACTTAGGTATATGTATGGGCATATACCTAATTAGTTTCGGATGTTACTTCATGATTGTATCTTTCCTTTGTGGATTATGCTTTGTGGATTCTGGGAGACCTTCGGGGGTCTCGGGGTCCCTACTGAGTAGCTTATACTCACCCCTGCACGGGCTATGCCCGCACTACGTTGTGTTGGTTGCAGACGACAGACAACACTGATCGTGGTTGAGGCTTGCGGAGCAGGTCGGTACCTGGAGGTGGACCATTGGGTGGGATGTACTCGGAGCAGACGACTGGACCCGAGGAGCTGTGGAGGCTATCAGTACCCACCCTTCAGGTGGGAATTCCAGTGGATGGGTCACCATTGCGGCTTTACTTTTCAGTTGCTGTACTCCCTTTTTTAGTTGTACTTTACTTTCAGTTTGGGTTTGTATTCTGGCCCACTTACTTTTCCGCACTTACTATTGTACCCAGTTTTTACTTAGTGTTTACTTCTACTTGCTTGCTCTGTGGTATTTGTTTTCTTTACAAAGGCAATGCCTTCCCTTTTTACCGGGAATTACACCTTGGTGCTAGTTTCCAGCCCCTGGCCTATGGAAGGCGGGCTTAGGGTAGTCACGGCACGGGCGCCGAGGACGGGTCGTGACAAATTGGTATCAGAGGAGTTCGGTTCTACCGCAGAACTCAGTACTCTAATATTTTTCTATGTGAAGCAATAATGTTAAGAGTATTGAGTGTGGTTATCAGTCCAGGGAGTCCAGTGTTGGTGCGGCGGCCGACGTATCCATACACTAGGACCCTGACTTATAATTTCTGACTTAATGCATGGAAACATTGATTGCATGTGTGTTACAAGTTTTCTTTGTGATTAATTTGTGTCAGCTCACCAGGTATACTGTTTGACCATGGCACACCTGTTTCTTTTCAGGATGGCCCCATGATAATAGCTAGCTAGGGTTTCGAGCGTTTTGCGGGACGACATCCCACCGAGCGATGAGGCCTCAGTATAGGGCCCTTTGACTGCAGAGGAACCAGCGGTACCTCTACCCGCTGAGCCACCTATGCTACCAGCCCCAGCCGCTGACGATGCACATCGCCTTAGCGCACTGCATGAGTTTCAGCGTCAGCAACCGCCCAGGTTCTGCGGGGAGATGAACCCTCAGGCAGCCAAGGATTGGCTGGAGGCAGTTGTACGAGTTTTCCATTTGGTAGGGACACCATCAGACCTCATGGTGATCCTTGCAGCGAGTCTCCTGCACGCGGCAACAAGCAGATGGTGGAGCTTGATGCTCCAGGTGCACGACGAGGCATCTATCCCCTGGACGGACTTTGAGAGCCTCTTCTGCTCGGAGTTCATCCCTGCCACCCTCCGTGCGGTGCGCATCCAGGAGCTACTACAGCTGCGGCAGGGAAACTTGACGGTCGCCCAGTACTCGGCGAGATTTACCGATCTCTTGCACTATTCGACGGACATGGTACAAGACCCATTCTTCCGGGCCCAGACCTTTGAGCAGGGATTGAGGCATGAGATTAGGGCATCACTGATCTCCCTCAGCATTCCGACATAGGCAGGGGTACTGGAGCTAGCCCTTCTCATCGAGAGCTTTCTTGCTGATTCTACATCAGCGGCGAGACCTACCGTAGGGCGGCACATAGCAGAGTCTTCTACAACTGGCAGTCGACGGATGAAACATGGGTCTAGGTGGACCAGACCCTCAGGCGAACGACCTCAGGACACTAGCTCAGTGGTGCGAGGCACACAGCGCAGAGCCAGTCTTTCGAGAGGCAGACAGTGCTACGCATGCGGCGGGCAGGGCCACAAGGCTCGTGACTGCCCGACCCGCCGTGCCGAGGAGCAGCAGACGGTTGGGGGACCACCCAGGCAGAGGCAGAGGGTCGGCCGTGGCAGTCCACAGGGAGCAGGCGGACGAGGCAGAGGATCTAGCCAAGCAGCAGGTGGTGGGCGGTGCTTTGAGGCTCTACCACCACCACCACCACCAGGAGGTCCACCCCGACCCTAGGGAGCTGGCGGGCAGAGACAGACACAACTTCAGGCAATGGAGGCCTACGACCATGGCATGCCAGAGATGATTCGAGGTACTATCTGTGTCTATTCCACCCTTGCTGCAGTTCTTATAGACACAGGAGCGAGTCATTATTTCATAGCCGCTGCCCTTGTTTGGAGCTCGGAGATTCTGATAGAGCCGTTGGCTCGATCATTACGGCTAGAGACTCCTATAGGAGCAGACTCGATGATTACGCATTGGTGCCAACAGTGTGAGTTTACTCTAGGAGGCGAGAGCTTCAGCTGGGATCTTCTTTTAGTGGAG
Organism: Viscum album; assembly: GCA_963277665.1. Taxonomy (NCBI): domain Eukaryota; kingdom Viridiplantae; phylum Streptophyta; class Magnoliopsida; order Santalales; family Viscaceae; genus Viscum; species Viscum album. Next base: position 1,388,395,187 of record OY728123.1, read on the forward strand.
TCGAGGCCTTACGACGTCATCTTGGGTATGGATTGGTTATCTACAGTCCATGCTCAGATTGACTGCATTAGGCACAAGGTGCGATGTGTACGCACCGACGAGAGTAGGTTCACCTTCACCGGCGAGAAGGGAGCCTTCGCAACACAGGATGGACTCTTGCAGAGGAGAGGACAGCCCATCACTCATCAGTTGGCTAGCCTCATACTAGGATCAGTTGACGTGCGGAGTCCTGGTTTTCCTGTAGTGGTGGATCAGTATGCGGACGTTTTCCCTGACGACGTTCCAGGACTACCTCCTCACAGAGAGGTAGAATTTTATATTGATATATACCCCAGGACAACCCCGATATCCACCCCAGCATATCGGATGTCTCCCTCCGAGCTTCGAGAGCTATGGGTACAGTTGGAGGACTTGTAGGGCAAGGGATTCATCCGACCCAGTGTTTCACCCTGGGCTTCCCCGATATTGTTCACTAAGAAGGCGGATGAGAGTTTGCGACTTTTTTGTCGACTATCGTCGCCTAAACCAGGTGACAGTGAGGAACAAGTATCCGCTACTGAGGATTGAAGAAATCTTCGATCAGCTCAAGGGAGCATGGTGGTTCTCGAAGATAGACCTCAGGTCAGGCTATCATCAACTCAGAGTTCAGGACGAGGACGTGCAGAAGACGACCTTCAGATGTCGGTATGGCCAATATGAGTTCTTGGTTATGCCATTCGGCATAAACAATGCTCCAGAAGTGTTCATGGGCCTCATGAATAGGATATTTCAGCCTTACCTCGATCGATTTGTCGTGGTATTCATTGATGACATTTTGATATACTTGACGACTGAGGAGGAGCACGCCTACCACTTGAAGGTTGTACTGGACACACTCCGAGAGCACCAGCTTTATGGTAAGCTCTCTAAGTTTCAGTTCTGGATACACGAGATCCACTTCTTGGGACACGTTATCTCTGAGGTGGGAGTTGCGGTGGATCCTGCGAAGATCGAGGCAGTGCTAGCTTGGGATACACCCAGGAGCGTGATGGAGGTGCAGAGTTTCTTGGGACTAGCTGGATACTACTGGAGATTTGTGCCAAAATTCTCCAAAGTTGCGGAACCACCCTATAATTTGACCAAGAAGGGGAAACCCTTTGTGTGGTCAGACAGATGTCAGCAGAGCTTCCAGGAGCTGAGACAGAGATTGACCAGCGCGCCTATCTTGAGGCTACCAGAGGAGGGAGTTGTGTACGTAGTTTACTGCGATGCATCAGGGACCAGACTCGGATGTGTCCTGATGCAGGAGCGGGCCGTGATCGCCTATGGATCACGACATTTGAGGCAACATGAGCAGAACTACGCTACCCATGACCTGGAGTTAGAAGCAGTGGTCTTCGCTCTGAAGATGTGGCGACACTATCTGATGGGCGAGTGCTTTACAGTCTATTCTGACCATCAGAGTCTCAGGTACATCTTCTCGCAGAAGGACCTGAACCTGAGACAGCGGCGATGGCTCGAGTTCCTCCAGGACTATGACTTTGAGATAGTCTATACTCCTGGAAAGGGGAACGTAGTAGCCGATTCTCTTAGTAGGAAGACGGGCATTCAGCTACTTGTGGGGGGAACTGAGCAGCTAGCTGCTTTGTAGATATCCTTCATGGATAGAGACAGAGCATCCTTTCTTCAGTCACTCACAGTCACTCATCCACTACTGCAGCGGGTCAGAGAGGCACAGCGTGGGGACACCGACTGTGAGACGCGGCATGCACAGATATCCTCAGTACAGGCCCCTGATGGTTTCTCTTTAGGAGGAGAGCACGACGTCCTTTTCAGAGGACGTACCTTGGTACCAGTTTATTTATGAGAGGAGGTGCTGAGAGAGTTTCACACTTCCCCTTGGGAGGTACATCCTGGAGTGGCGAAGATGTACTAGGATCTCAGACGACAGCACTGGTGGCCATGCATAAAGAAGGTTGTGGCAGAGTTTGTTTCTCGATGCCTCACCTGCCAGCAGGTGAAGGCAGAGCACCAGGTACCAGCAGGCTTGGTACAACCCTTGGAGGTCCCGGAGTGGAAGTGGGACGACATATCTATGGACTTCGTGACTGGACTTTCACGCACTTCCAGAGGTCATGACTCCATTTGGGTGATTGTCGACTGACTCACCAAGTCGGCTCACTTCTTACCCATCAGAGAGAAGGGCTCAGTGGAGATCTTGGGACATCTCTACATTCAGAAGATTGTACGGCTTCATGGTGTGCCATCATCTATCGTCTCCGATCGAGATGCTCGCTTTACTTCCCAGCTTTGGAAGGGGTTGCAGGAGGCATTCGGGATGCAGCTATGTCTGAGCACCGCTTTTCACCCCCAGACAGATGGTCAGACAGAGAGGACCATTAAGACTCTCGAGGACATGCTCCGCGCATGTGTCCTCGACTTTGGTCGCAGCTGGGAGGACCACCTACCCTTAGTGGAGTTCGCATACAACAACAACTACCACTCCACCATCGGGATGACACCATACGAGGCGTTGTATGACCGACCTTGCAGATCACCGCTGTTCTGGATAGACCCTGGGGAGTCAGCACTTGTGGGACCGGAGATGGTCCAGGCCACGACAGAGAAGGTCCAGGTCATCCAGGAGCGGATGAGAACAGCTCAGAGCTGGCAGAAGTCTTATGCTGACAGGAGGCGGAGGCCACTGGAGTTCGAGGATGGCGACCATGTCTTCTTGCGGGTCTCACCTCGACGTGGATTACAGAGATTTGGCCGAGGCGTCAAGTTGTCTCCATGCTTCATCGGACCACTCCAGATCCTTAACAGGATTGGCGAGGTGGCTTATCGCCTGAATCTACCACCTCAGTTGCACCGGGTGCATGACGTCTTCCACGTATCTCAGCTGGGGAGATACGTGCACGACTCGACACATATCATTGACCACGGGGAGCTGAACATTGATGATGAGACAACTTTTAAAGAGGTCCCAGTGGAGATTGAGGATCGATAGGAGCGGGTCCTATGTGGACGGTCGATTCCTCTGGTGCGCATCAGATGGCAGCACGGGAACCTCCAGGAGAGCACTTGGGAGCGGGAGGCTCAGATGCGTGCTCAGTACCCACATTTTTTCCCCTAGTTTATGATGTATCTTTACGAGGACGTAAAGCCCTGAGGTGGGAGTAATGTAAAGGCCCATAAAATTCAAGGAAATTTTTTTTCTTAATTTTCTTTGGGATTTTACAAGAATGCAGTTTCTGACGGCACCTGATTCTAAGGCCTGGTGTGCCCGGAATCATTTTTCCAAAGTTTAGCTCGGGTACGTTCATTGAACGAATGAGCGGGTTTTCCTAACTTTTGAACTGGTGCTCGGAATCGAAATCCGAGGACATTGATGGAATCGCAACGCTGATAATTTCTTAGAAACACATTTTTCGGAGTTGCGTTTGCTCGGGTGTGATTTTTAAATTTTTTTTTGGGTTAAGTAAAGGAATAAAATAAAAGTGGTGCAACCGATTTTATTTTATTTAAAGTTGATTAACCTAAGCTAAGTGGTTGGAGTGGGACCCACAATATCCTACACACTAGGTAGGATATTTGTGAGGTGGGGCCCACACGAGCCCCACCGTTTCTTTTCTTCACCCCTCTCCTTTAATAAGGTAACGCACCCGCACCCCTATTAAGTGGAAGTCAACCCTTGCGTTTATTTGTTTATGAAACGCCTCTTTTAATTTGGCGGTTTAAACGTTTCAATTAATTCAATTAATTGATTGATTCAATTTTTAATTTTCAAAGACGTTTGGTTGTGTGTTAATAAAATAAGACAAGTCTTATTTTATTAAGGGGTTCGTTGTGTGTGAAGGCTTGGGAGGATTTGCTCAAGGTCTTGAAAATCTCCTTCCTCGATGAAGAATACGAAGAACGCCGACCTCCGACGAAGGTCGACAAGAACGCTGGATCCTCGGAGATTGACGACGCGACACCGATGAATCTTTTCTCCGCGATGCGACAATCCTTCTCCTGCGAAGCCTCCTTCCGTGACGTGCAATCCTGCGACGAGCCTTCGTTCAACTACGCTCGAGGTAGGGGATTATTTTAATTGTTTGTTCATGATTACTTCCGCCGACATTCTTCATTTCAAATTGGGATGCCTGTTATCGCAACAATGGGAGGAGGTCGGACCGCATGAACATGGCCGACCCCCCTCTCCCCTTGGTTGTTTGATATTGTTTGCGGCACGAGCAAGGCAACGCGGTGCCGAAGCACCGCGTGGGAAATATTAAAGGAAGGGCGGAGAAGCGCGGCGCCGTCGCACAACGCCGTTGAAGACGAACTAAACCGCGGCGCCGTCGCGCTGCGCCGGAGAACCAAAAAGGCACCGTGGCCGGAGCAGGGCCGCGGCGGAGGGGCGCGGTGCTGTCACGCTTCGCCGGAAGGACCAAGGTCGCGGCCATAGGCCACGGCGGAGTAGGGAACGGTGGCCTGTTTCCGGCCGCCGGCGACAGAGCAGGGGGACGGGACCGCCCCGGTCCCGTGGCGGCAGTAGTCGGCCGACCGGTGCGGGCCGGCCGGTCAGGGGAAAGTGCCGGGGGTCGTAACCTCCGGCTGTCCAGCAGGAGCGGCCCCCCACATGGGGGCCGCGATTTCACAACGCGGGGGGCAGCGCCCCCCCTCCCCCCCTCCCCCCCTCATCGCTCGGCTATTACGGCCGAGCCGCCTGGCCACGCTGGCCAGGCCAGGTCGCGCCCGGGCCGGGCCACGCCCTAATGGTCCAGACCCGGACCCGGGTCGGGTCGACCCGATTCGGGCCGACCCAGGGGGTATCGGTCCGGGTCGGACCGGGCCCGAACCACCTATTCCCAGACCTCTTTCGGTCTTTTGCCCATATCTTGGGCTACAGACCTCCGATCGACGCACCGTTAGCTGTGATGTGATCCTTGGATCGAGACGGTCGTTTCGGTATTACACTCAAGGTTTTAGAGAACTTTGGGTTCAGCCGGGTTGGTTCGTACACGAAACCAACCGGTCCCTCAGAGCGGAAACGCTTATAACTTGAGCTCCGGACGTCCGATTGACGTGCCGTCGACCTTGATGGATTCCTCTTAGTGAGACGGACCTTTTGGCTTACTCTGCTTGAGGTTTGGACGCAGTTGGAGTACAGTCGGGTTGGTTTTGACTTAAAAACCAACCGGGACCCTGGGACGAAAAAGCCAATAACTCACAGACTGGGCGTCCGATTGACGCGCCGTCTGTGACGTTGAGTTCCTGTTAGCGATACAGAACTTTTGGATACATCAACTCCGGACTACGTGTCAGTTGATGTATCAGTCCCTCGGCTCGTGGAGCGGACCCTCCCGAACGAGCTTGCTGTGTGCGGGAACTCTAGAGCTGGCTGCGACTGCGACGACGATGAAGACTGTACAGAAATCCTCCGTGGATTCGACGATGACGACTACAACACTCAGAAATCCTACGTGGATCAGTGCTACTGACCCTGTGTGGGTCAGATCCTATGTGGGTCAGCGCTCAGCGGTCCTGTGTGGTCCAGCGCCTACTGATCCTGTGTGGGTCAGATCCCGTGTGGGTCATTTCGGGGGTTAGTTACCCATTGATCCTTTGTGTGTCATTGCGGGGGTTAGTACCTATCGATCCTTTGTGGGTCATTGCGGGGGTTAGTACCTATCGATCCTGTGTGGGTCCGACAACTTAGATGAATCAGTGTATACATCTGATCATCTCTATCGTCTTACGAAGAAGTATACCAGTGTGAGCTAAATCTTGACTTTCAATCATTATCTTCGATATGATTGACTTGATTTCCTGTGTGGATTGTGTTGTGCTATCCTGTGTGGATGTGATCGAACTTGGGCTCGGATATTGGAGCCGAACTGGAATTGATGACTTAGGTATATGTATGGGCATATACCTAAGTAGTGTCAGATGTTACTTCGTGATTGTATCTTTCCTTTGTGGATTATCCTTTGTGGATTCTGGGAGACCTTTGGGGGTCTCGGGGTCCCTACTGAGTAGCTTATACTCATCCCTGCACGGGCTATGCCCGCACTACGTTGTGTTGGTTGCAGACGACGGACAACGCTGATCGTGGTTGAGGCTTGCAGAGTAGGTCGGTACCTGGAGGTGGACCACTGGGCGTGACGTTCTCGGAGCGGACGACTGGACCCAAGGAGCTGTGGAGGTTATCAGTACCCACCCTTCAGGTGGGACTTCCAGTGGACGGGTCGCCGTTGCGGCTTTACTTTTCAGTTGCTGTACTCCCTTTTTTAGTTGTACTTTACTTTCAGTTTGGGTTTGTATTCTGGCCCACTTACTTTTCCGCACTTACTATTGTACCCAGTTTTTACTTAGTGTTTACTTCTACTTGCTTGCTCTGTGGTGTTTGTTTTCTTTACAAAGGGAATGCCTTCCCTTTTTACCGGGAATTACTCCTTGGTGCTAGTCGCCAGCCCCTGGCCTATGGAAGGCGGGCTTGGGGTAGTCATGGCACGGGCCCCGAGGACGGGTCATGACAACTAATACTACAGGATGCTGATCCTCTACTTAACAGGTGAATCCAGGTGAGTCATGGTCTCCTCCAAGGACCCGGAAGTGATCCTTATTCGTGTATTGTGATCTTTTCCCACTCAGGAGTGTGTTCTCCCGAAATGATTATGCTTGTTCTCTCTTCAGATCTATCAGTGCATCTATTTATCTCATGTATTTTCCTGAAAAATGGTACTTCTTGGACGGATAACATCAATGCTATCAGACTCGTGGAGTGAGTTCTCCCAGACAAGTGCTTTGTGGAATCATCGAACTAAATCTCTAGCATGGGTATGCGGTCGTTGTGACTTGTCTCTAGACTACGAGTCTGGATTCTGAGTATATTTGGAGATTTTTCTCTTACCACATGTTCAGTATATGTATACTGTGTAGAGATGAATGTACCTTTAATTTGTGTATTGCTTTGTGGTTTTCAGGGTCCTCTACTGAGTATTGTTATACTCACCCCTACATGGGCTTTGACCGCACATGTCATGTCTTGTGCAGATGAGCAACCTTTTGATGGAGTCCAGGGTGGACTAGGACCGGACTGAGCTTTCTGAGTTCCTTACAGGTCGAGGTGTTCCTACAACTATGAGCAGCAGTCCCAGTACCCACTTATTATTACAGGTTGTACTTCTTAGTTTGTAGACTCTCATTTTTGGTGGGCTTGTGTTCTAGACCATTTTACTTTCCGCGTTTTACTTCCGTTGTACTCTGTTGGTTGGGCTTAGTTGTATGCATGCATTTTGTTCCTTAGTGGTTTTTTACTTTTCAACATTTGTGGTCTTGGAGATGTGTGTGTGTGTACAAGTACTTAGGCAATGCCTCCCATGTTAGTGATATACCTACTCAGTGCTAGTCACCAGCCCTTGGCCTATTGGAAGTGGTCTTGGGGAGTTGTGGTGCATGCCCCACTAGGATGGGTCATGACAGAGTTGCTGAAATACGAGAAACAAATCCCACTGAAGCAGGCAATTAGGGGATTCGATCCATCAACGTCGGATACCGTATGCGGGGTGAAACCCCATTGACATATAAATATATATAATTGTAAATATAATAACTATATGTATTATTTAAATATATTTATAATAATTATATAATTATTTAAATAAATTTATATATAATTATAAATAAATATATTTTAAAAGTATTTATATATAAATAAAATTTTATAATTATAAATATAATAAATATATTTATTATTTTAATATATTTATTGTAATTTTATAATTATTTATGAGAACATAATAAGTTCACAGGTATAACATGAATGAATAATAAATCATCCTCAAGGTTTAATAAAGGGGTATTAGGTTCATGTGGATCTACCTCATCAAAATTGACATGGACATACTCTTCCATAGTCTTGGTTCTTTTGTTAAACACTCTATAGGATTGACTTGATGTATAATAGCCAAGGAAAATTCCTTCATCACACTTAGAGGAAAACTTTTCCAGATTATCCTTAGTGTTAATAATAAAAAAATTTCAACAAAGAACTCTAAAGTAATTAACCTTAGACTTCATATTATTCAAAATTTCATAAGGGGTTTTCTTTAGGATATGTCTAATTAAAACTATATTAATTATATAGCAATTTGTGTTCACAACCTCTACCCAAAAGTAGATAGGTAAGTCATATTCATTTAGCATTGTCTAAGATATATCTTGAAGAGTTATATTTCTTCTTTCTACAACTCCATTCTATTGAGGGGTACTAGGAGAATAGAATTTATGACTGCATCCATTTTGTGAGAAAAAAGATTCAAAGTCTTGATTTTCAAGCTCACGACCATGTTCACTTCTTAAAGTCTTCATTCTAAGTCCACTTAGATTTTCTATAGATTTATAATACTTAGTAAAATAATAACAAGATTCACTATTGTGAGCTAAAAATAATACCCAAGTATACCTAGAAAATCCATCTACAAGTACATAGACATGGTGCTTTCGATTTAAACTAGAAACTCTGGATGTCCCAAATAAGTCCATATAAACCAACTCAAGAGGTTGAGAAGTTGAAAAATATTTATTTAATTTAAAATAAATCTTTTTTTGTTTCACTTTTTGACAGTGTTTACAAAATTTTTTATTTTAGAATTAAAGTTTGGGTAGATCCTAGACTAACCCTTTCCTAGTAAGCTTTATAAGTGATTGAATGTTACAGTGGCCTAGTATCCTATACTAAATTCAAGATTCTCTATGAATGGTACTTAAGTAATATGCTTTTTGGGAAATAAAAGAATAAATATTAATAGAATACACATTATCATTTCTCAAAGAATTAAATAATAAATCATTTTTAGAATTAAAAACATCACAATCATTGTTTTCAAATTTTACATGAAAACCATCATCACACAATTGTGAGATTATAAGAAGATTATATTTCATACCATCAACAAAAATTACTTTAGAAATTAAAACTGATTTGGTATTATTGAATTGACCAAGGACAATGATCTTTACTTTAGCATTGTCACCAAATTTGACATGACCACCATCAACCTTTATTAGGTTCTTGAAGCTCAAGTAATCTCCTGTCATATGTATAGAATAGTCATTGTCCGAGTACCAAAAATTTCTATAGGATCTCTTCAAGCAATTTTCCTATAAAAAAAATTTATACTATGAATGATTTTGGTACCCATATTTTCTTGGGTCTAGATATGTTAGTAACTGGGGACTTAAGAACCCAAATTTTCTTAATAGGTTTCCTATAATCAGATTATAAACTTTTTTCAACAAAAATATTATTGGGTCCACTTAAAAAATAACTAACAATAGGGTTTCCCAAATTAGAATTAGGAACAAAAGTTCTCTTAACTACACTTCTTTTCATGAGTTGGTAACCTAGAACAGTAATATATTCAGGAGCAATTTTTTCCTATAATTTGAGTGAGATTTTTTATTCCTTTTTTAAAAATTTCCATGGATTTATTTAGTTTCTCATTTGACAATTTTATTTCAGAATTTTCTTTAAAAAATTGAGCATTATTATCTTTTTTTACAGTGAGGTCAGGAATTTATGAGGATGGCGGAGCAAGGGGGTCTCCTCTGCCGGAATGAAGGATGTGTGCAGGGTGATGCTGTTGAATGCAATAAGGAAGATCTATACTTGAATGTCAATGTGATACCTGGGCATAAGGAAATGTTTTCCCACTGTGCATCTCACAAGCATATTACTTTTGGATCGTTTGAATCCTTTGAACTCATCTAGTGTGAAGAAGAAGTTTTCTGATGTCATGAGAGCTACGTTGAGTTTCTCTGATTTTGGAGTTCCCTCGCCTAGAAAAATCAGAAAGAAGGGGAAAACAACTCTTGTCTCATCGAATCATGAGGCCGTTGAGGAAAGGATGAAGATCTGCAATTTTTTTTATCATTGATCATGTCTTGAATCTGATGGGTAAGAAAATGTGGTGCTTCACTGATCTGACTGACAGAATTGCTACTGTGTGGCGGTTTGATGTTTGGAGAATGAAATCAATGGTAAAAGGATACTTTCACATTGTGTTTCCTTTAGATGGTCACAAAATAAGGTCATGGAGTTTTGGTTATATATCCTTGAAGCCAGGAATTCTTAGAATTCAAGAATGGGACTAGAACTTTGATCCATTTAGTGTCAAAAACACACATACTCATGTATGGATCTGTATCTTTAAACTCAATTGGCTGTATTGGAATCCTAGAATTATATGGGATATTGCATCCTCAGTTGGAAATCCCATCAGAATTGATAATCAAACTGAAAAACCAAGGTATGGTCACTTTTCAAGAGTCCTTGTTGAAGTTGATATGGCAGGTACTTTGGTGGAGGAGGTGGTTCTTACCATGAGGGATAACAAATTTAACTTAAACATTGTTTATTAAAGTAATCCTAAGTTTTGTGATGGTTGTATTCTATTTGAACATCTCTTATCTGAGTGAAATCTCTCAAAGGTCCATGCGAAATGCAATTAGAAGGGTCATGTTGAGGCAACATGAAAAAGCGGCCTAGACGATGTCAAGGGGATGGCTCATGATCTTGCTTCTGTAAACTCTGGTGTAGGCTCTAGCTTTCATGGTGAAGAACCTAAACTGGAGTCACAACATGAAGATGGACTGGATCTTAATTTGGTTTCACTTGTTGACATTGTTTAGTTGGAGGTGGCTAACAAAGAGGTTCTCCTACAACATGCACTTAATCCTTTTATGGTGGTTGACATGCATGATATCTTCATTGGTTTACAACATGAGGACTCAATAAATCAAATGGAATATCATGATGCTTTGAATCCGAAGAGTGTTCCTGAAGACATCCCAATGTCCTATGGGATTTTCCATCCACATCAACAAATTGTGGTCACTGAACAGGCTTATAAGGCCCCATCTAATGATGGTCTGGAACAGAATGAGAAGACCTACAATTCAGGCCAGGAAATACACAACTCCGAATAGGCCTTTGATTAAAAGTAAGAGAACTTCAGAACTGCAAAGTGTGGCTATGATGAAGTAGTCCCAAACTCACAAATGCCTAATGCATCCTTACCTGGACATAAGGTGAAAATTAGCAATCTAGGGCAGGACCTACCTGGTTCAGTCTAGTCTCTTGGTGGATAGCATGAGAACTTCAGCGCTCATGTATATGGCTCTGATGAAGTAGTCTCAGACTCACAAGTGGGTGGTGCTAGTTCTGTGCATGCATCTTCCTTTCCTACTGCAAATTTTGATGGACATGATTCTCATAAAGGGGACTCCTTTACTCAGGTATAACCTACAAAATCAGCAAAAAGGCGAGATTTAGGAGCCGTATATATAGACTTTGCTCACTCTCCAAACAAATTCTCACCTCTAAGTGGGAAATCATGGGCGGAAGATGATGAGGACAATGCTCCATCCAAATATATAACAAGTGAAATCGGTGTGAAGGATGACTCTCCCCCTTCCCCTAGGAAAACTGATGAATGTTCTGATGATAAGGCCTCTAAAGGCAAGGCTAAAGGGAACACTAAATCCAATAAACTGGAAAGCATGAAGAAAGGGGGGCCTCAGACCAGAGGCAAGTCATCTCTCAATACATGTGGATTTTTTATGGAATTTCCATGGGCTTGGGAACCCTCCCATAGTTGAGGCCCTTAGACACTTTCTTATGACCAAAAAACCTTTAATGATTGGAATTTCTGAACCAAAAATGAATTTCTCAAGCTGGAATGCTTTCAAATGGTCTTCAATTGGATACTCACCAATTTCACAGCATGTGAACGACAATGGGGATGATGATTTATGGGTCCTAAAGCATGAAAGAATTCATGTTCTTTCCTGCACTGATGATCATCCGAGTGTCCTGGTTGATATGGTGTTCCAAGATATTGTGATATATGTAGTATTTGTCTATGTCTCTAACTCCTATCTCAAAATAAGAGAGCTTTGGCAGGATATGATCTATATTTATGAGAAAATGTCACACAACTGGATAACGTTGGGTGATTTCAATACTGTGCTCCGTCCAGAGGAGAAAACTGGTGATAACTTCAACTGGTTGGATGCTTCTAACTTCCTTTCTTTCATTGAAAACTATAGGCTAGTTGAAGTTCCCATTGTGGGGGGTGATTACACATGGAGAAGGTACACCATTAATGGGAGGAAATCCATCAAAATTGATAGATGCTTGGCCTGCATCAATAAAGGGAATGAGCCCCTAATTATTTCTGGACTCATCTTACCAAAGCTTCACTCTGATCATAATCACATCCTAATTGACATATGTTCTGGAAATATGAGGTCTTTTCCTTTACCTTTCAGACTTAACAACTCATGGATTGTTGTTCCTGGATGTCACGAGGTTCTCCTTGATGCTTGGAAAGATGAGTTTTCTGGCAGCCTAATTTTTGTTCTTGCCATAAAGCTCAAAAATACTAAAAAATTAATTAGAGAGTGGAGCAGGTCATCCTTTCCCAATCTGGAAAATGATATCAAGGATGCTGAACAATGACTTCTTCAATGTTAGAATGATAACCAGTAGTAGGATGCTTTTTCTAAGGATGTAGTATGGTCCCTTTCTCATCTTGATGACTTGATGAATCTGCAGGAAAGACTGGACAAAAGTCACTATAATGTCCGATGGTTTCAAGAGGGAGATAGAAATTCCAAATTTTTTCATTTCCTATATAGGTAGAGACATATTAGAAAAGGTGTCACATCTTTGGAAATTAATGGAGTTGTATTCAACTCTGAGATTGAGATTTCAAATGCGGCGATTTGTTATTTTGAAAGTTTATACTCAGGTGGGAATGAATATTTTACTTACAAAATGCATGAAAATATTAATCCTACTATTGATGAGAAGAAAAATTGGATATTGGTCGAGGTTCATCTTGAAAGTGAGATCAAGGCTGCCCTATTTTCCTTAAATATTGAAAGTGTGGTAGGCCCTGATGGGTTTACCAATAATTTCTTCATGTTCAACTGGGACATTGTGCGCCGAGATTTCATCAGTCCTGTCAAAGATATTTTCATTCATGACTCGATGCCTCTTGGTGTGAATGCGTGCTTCATTGATTTGTTACCAAAGAAGGACAATGTTTTGGATATTAAAGGCTTCATACCAGTCGCAATTGGGAACACCATACCTAATATTATTAGTAAAATTATGGCCTCTAGATTGGGGATCATTGCAAAGAATGTTATCACCCACAATCAGTTTGGTTTCGTCCCTGGCTGATGCATTCAAAATTGTCTTTTCACTACTTCTGAGTGTGTCAATATCATGAGAAGGAAAGTTAAACATGGAAACTTTTCCCTCAAGCTGGATATCTCAAAGGCTTTTGACACAATTAAATGGGACTTCATCCTTGCAATGTTAAAGAGACATGGAATCTCCAACCCCTTTACTAAGTTGGTTCATATAATTTTTACAAGTGATAGACTTTCTATCCTTATCAATGGATCCCCAAAGTGTTACTTTCAATGCTCTAGGGGTTTCAGACAAGGTGACCCATTATCTGACCTACTCTTTTCCATGGTGGAGTATTATTTAAGTGTTTTCCTGAATGATCTGGTCCAAGCTAGTCTTTATCAGAAAATGAAAGTTGGCAGGAACCTCTTCTCACCATCGCATCTGCTCTACACTGATGACATCCTCCTTTTTGTACAGGCTGACAAAGGCACTATTTCTTATGTCCAAAAGTTTTTTTACTCATTATAAGGAGGTCTCTGGGAAATATTTAAGTTGTAATAAGTATTCTGTGGTTTTTGTAGATGGTATGACTCTCTATAAGCAAAACAAAATTGGCAGGAAGCTTGGATTCAAAAAAGGGACTCTCCCTTTTAATTATTTGGGGGTACCCCTTTTTTGGGGAACGGTTAAAGGAAGATACCTTGAAAACATTTCTTCAAAGATCATCTCTCAGATGGCCACATGGAAAGGGAAAACCATGTATCAAGTGGGGAGGGTCTGCCTTTTTAATTTGGTGACCACCTCAATGTTTGTTTATGCTTTTTCTATCTATCGATGGACTAGATATCTTCTCAAGAAGCTACAGGTTTTGATCAGAAATTTTTTCTGGACTGGATCCATTCATGAGAGGAAACTCATCACCATTGCTTGAAAGGATTGTATAAATCCCATTGACATGGGGGGTATGGGCATCAAGGATCCTATGATCTTCAACGATTCCTTGCTCAGGAAATTCACATGTAATTTTCTCACATCTAATAACATGTATCTGGAATTCCTTTCACATAGGTTCCTTGGGAAGTTGTAGAATGGATTTTCCTTGCATGTTTTCTCTTCTATATGGACAACACTTTTAAAGATCATGTGATTTTCAAACTGGATGGTGTGTATGCAATCTGCTCTCAATGATTGGTCTACACCTTGGTTGGGCAAGCCCCTCAATGAACTGATTGTGGTGCCTACCTCCATGAAGAACCTCACTATTGCTGATGCAACATCATCTTCTGATTTTCAGAGATGCCTACCTACATATATTTGCCTTAAATTTTAGGGCTATATTTACATTGATGCTGACACCTTGGTTTGGAATCCCAACACCAATGGATGCTTCTCTTCTAGGGAATGTTATAGGAACATGTGTGATGTTGTCTCCTCTATGCCTACGTGGCTAAAGATGTTCCGAGTTTGTTACATTGCACCATCATGTTACCTGCTGCTCTGGAGGCTATGGAAAAATAGGTTGCTGGTGCACAGCCTGCTCCAAAAAACTGGAATCCAACTGGCCTTGGCATGCAGCATATGCCTTCAAGCTGAGGAGTCCATCTCTCACCTCTTCTTCTCTTGCAGTTTCTCTTGTAGGTTCTAGATGCACTTGTAGGATGCTTTCAGTGTGCAGATTGATCTGCATGGAATGGAGGCACTTATGACATCTATCCAGTGCGCACAACTCAATGAGAAGAACAGAGAGATGTTCATCACAGCTATTGCTACTATCTTAAAAGTGATATGGAAATCCAGAAATGCCACTTTTTTGAGGGACAACAACTATACTTACAGGAAAGATTGTACACGGTATACCAGGATGTTCTGATTACCTCCAAATTTCATACTGGCACTATGAAAAATGACATTGTTGACTTGGTTATTCTGAGAGATTTTGGTGTAACTGGAAGAGTAAAAAAACCTCTTGTTCTTAAATCCGTTAGATGGATTCCGCCCATTTCAGGATGGCTAAAAGTGAATGTTGATGGGATGGCTTCTGGTGCACCAGGGCCTTTGGGATGTGGTGGCATCTTCCGCACTCATTGGGGCTTTGCTAAAGGATGATTCCACCACTATATTGGTAATTAAATGGCGATTGAAGCAGATCTATGGGCTATGATCAAAGCAATAAGGTATGCCACTCACTATGGATGGAGGCACCTTTGGGTGGAATCTGACTCCACCACTACGGTTCACATCCTAAAGACCCGATCTAGATTGGTACCATGGAAAATGATTCCTTCCTGGATCAACTGTTTGCGGATGATTGAGAACATAGATCTTGATGTTACCCATATCTACAGGGAGGCCAATCGGGTTGCTGATGCGCTTTCAAAGAGGGAAATTATGGAGGCCTCCTCTGGATGGTCTTTTATTTCCCCTAAATTTTGTTCTCATTTTTTCGATTTGGACATGCATGGAGTTTCTTACTCACGGCTTTGTAAACCCCATTATAATGCCACTTTCTCTTTTTTTTAATAATAATTTTTTAGGAACAGGCTTGCCTGGCTCCTGAACCTGTTTGACTACAGTGTGGTCTGTTTTAATACTAGTAGATAAAATATGCTACTTCTTCAGAACTTTGTATTTGTCTTTGAGTTCATTAAAAGTATCAACAAGCATATTGCAGTTCTCAAGCATTTACTCTTTTGACATATCATCATCATTTTGTTCATCTTTAGAATAATCAGAATTAAGTATAGAAGATACAGTAGGCACATCATATATATTTTTCATGAAGAAAAAATTTTCTCTGTCAATATTCTCTTCATGAGTTGAGTCTAAGTCAATGAATCTTTCCTTAGAGGCACTCCATGCAGCTTTCATGGCTTTATTATACTTTCTTTCCTTTTCCTCATAATTCTTATTATACTTCATCTTAGAAAAATCAACCTTAACATGTCCTTTTATTTTACACTCATAACATGTAATATCACTTGAATTGTCATATATTTTCTAGTAATTTTTACAATTTCCTCTATTATCATACTTTCCCTTATAGCTCGGTTTCCTGAAGAATTCATTATTCTTATAGAACTTCTTAAACCTTATGTCTAGTTGGGCCATTTCCTCATCACTATCGACTAGTGATTCCTCATCATTGGAGATTTTAATTTGAACTTTTTCCTTGTATTTTTTTGATACAGTAAACTTGAAGGATACATATTTTATCTTCGGTTCATCATTCTCTTCATGATTAACCTTAATTTCTTACTCATGCATTATAAACTTCTCAATAAATTCCTTGATATGTATCTTACTGATGTCACATGATTCTCTTATTGAAAAAATGTCTCTCTCCATCTCTCTGGAAGAGATCTCGTTAGTCACATGATTTAATCTTTTTCAAACACTATATTCCCCAAGGAGCTCATTATGTTCACTATCTCATTGAACCTCATATACATATATGAAATAAACTCATAAAGTTTCATCTTAAATGTATCATATTTAATTATATAAGTGTTCAATATAATTTCTTTAACATTAGTACTTCCTTCATGAGAAATAGTTAATGTATCCCAAATCTCAAAAAAAAAAATTACTAGCAGATATCCTATGGAATTATTCATATCCTAAATCAAAATAAATATCATTCATAGATTTTAAATTTTTATTATAATCAAGTTTAGTAGAATAATCTAAGATATTCCTCTAAGTCTTAGGTAACTCATATTTATCCTCTATAGTAGACCAAAATTCAAAACCCATTCTTTCAATATAAATTTTCATTTTTTATTTTTCATTGAGTATAGTTATTGTCATTAAATAAAGGAGGTTTGTTGGTAGAAGAAAATTCTTGTCTATTATCCATTTAAAGAACTAAATTTAGAATTGAAAAAAATTTAAGATCTTAAGAACACAACTAAAATCACAGTTGAAAAAATATTTTGAAAAACCTTTGATACCAAATGTTGTTTGAAGTGAGTATCTAAAGAGGGGGGGGGGGAGGGGGTGAATTGAGTACCCAATAAAAATTTATATTCATAAATAGGTTTAAATAAAATCCCCTAAATGATCAAAAAAGACTAGCTAATCAAAATAACAGATCAATATAAGTTCTAATATTTTAAAATATTTCTCAAAGATTGATTAAGTCCCAGTTAAAACAATATATGAATAATACTTTAAATTTTGAAATAAATTTACTTAGTCAAAACATTATATAAACAATAATTAAAAATAACTATCAAAGTATTTTTTTTAGTTTAAAATAAATTAACTTTAAATTTTAGTAATAAAAAAAACAAAACACACAGCAGAATAAATAAAATAGGTTCAGCCTCAAGATGAGACCTAATCCTATCCACATGGAAATAAATTGCTGCCAAGAAGATTATATAAAATAATCTTTAATCCAAAACCTAGATCGTGTATATAAAAAAATCTATCCATTCCCTATAGGGACCTCATCTATAACAACCATGAGAATAAAACAAACACATGACACTCATGGACCTCTTCTACAACACAAGGGAAAATATATGTAAAGGGAGTTATAATATATTAAGTATCTTCTATTTATATCTTAATAGATAGTGTGAGTGTTTAAAATATAGAGTAAAAAAACAATGCTCATAATGTAAAGATAATAAATATACAGAGAAAATAAAATATGTTAAGAAGATATTGTTGCTCAGTCTGATGTTCTCTGAAGCTTATGACTCCTTTAATATAGCTTTAGTAGTAACATGAGTTGTGTTTCTGAAAATTTTAGTAGAACAATGTATTGTAAACTCTTTTTTTGACTATGGGGAGGAACTGAATGTTCGATGATCTTCAATATTCCATAGTTAATCACTGGTAAGGATGCTTTGTGTAAGTCAAACTTAAAAACACTCTCTTTTTGGTTATTGAAATATGTCTTCAACTCATTTCACGTGTATGTGAATATCTCTCTCTATCACTTTTCTCTACATGAGGGTGTCTGCTACTTCTTTTATCAATAACATATAGGAAGATTCATCCATATCCTTTACTCCTCGTAATATATGACTAATACAAACTTTAATGTATCTGTGTATTAGTTTTGATAATAATCATTAAAATAATTCTCAATATTAAACTTGATAATATAGTCATTTTAAGAGTTTAATTTAAATTAATATAAATAGTGACAATGACTCCTTTAAACATCGATGCAACACTAGTAGTGACTTAGGCTGGTGGTGATTCATGTCAACTGTGACTCATCTCAGTGGTAGGTCATTCCAACACTTTTCAAAATTTGGAGTTGACTACGTTTTGATGGTGATTCATCCTATAGAAGAGATTATTTCACATACTTAACCAATTTTCCTTCCCGACGGTGACTCATTTCATACGGTAGGTCCTTCCCATACTTAGCTAAATTTCCATAGGTCATCTTTGATGGTAGGTGTTTTCCATACTTTTTCAAATTTCCATGGGCCATCTCCGATGGTAGGTGTTTTCTATACTTTATCAAATTTCCATCCTAATGGTGAGCCTTCCTCAATGGTGAGTCATGTGTGGCAGTGAGTAGATCTTGATGGTGGGTCTTTACAACACTTAGCTAAATTTTTTCTAATCTTCCTTATATCATAAAATGATACCAAAAAGCCTAAAACTAATTAACAACATAAGAAACATGATTTTATGATCATTAAAATAAGGGTTCCAACAAAAATAAATCATGTTTTATTTTAATAGTTTTATATTATGGTAAAAATGTATACTTATAGGAATTTTACACTTTGTAATATATGGTTTTTTATGTAATATTTTTGACCTAATTCTCTAAAACTCTAAACCTAAAAAGATACTAAAATGTAAGAGAATTATTTATTGACTTAAAACTCAAGGTTATGTTGTAATTAAGGTTAGGTACTTATAATTGGTACCAAAGTGAAGGTTTAGATAATTTTAGAGGTTAGGATAATGTTAATATCATACCCTTGAAATATTTTTCCTTATGGTTAAGTTTAAATGATATATATTTTTACCATTTTGCTTCATTTAAACTATGTCTATTCAGAACAGTTTTTTATATATGAAATAGGGAATCTGTATTAGGAATACACCAAGAAGAAAATATACTTCCAAATTAGTATCCTAGAATGGTTGGAATTGGAACAGAACAGTTTTTTACGGTGATGGATCAGTTGATTCTGGCCATAAATGGTGGTGGTATCCATGCTAGAGAGCATATAGATCTTCTATAGAGAAACATGAATATATTGGATCATTTTTTGAGACATAAACCTCTAGTATTCAGTGGATCTTATGATTTAGTTATAGTCGAAGGATGGATCAATTCACTAGAAAGGATATTTAAAGTCATAGGATGTTCAAAATATCAAAAGGTAACCCTTTACATTTGTCATTTTGAAGGTGAGGTTGATGGATGGTAGAATTTTGTTAAGAATAATAGAGAGATAGATGATCTTTATTCCATGGAATGGAAAAAATTTAAGAATATTTTTCTATATAAATATTTCCCGAATTTTTTTCGAATAATAACAAAGAAATAATTCTTGGAATTCAATGAAAAATATGAATATTCAGTAGCCACATATGAAGAAAATTTTACAATATTGGCTAGAAATGTACCAGATTTTATCCAGGATATTAATAGTAATATTAATAATTTTTAATCAGGGTTTAAACCAAAATATCAAATAGTGTTATCTTCTCATGAATTTAAAATTTATGAGAAACATTTTTGGTGCATTGAGAAGGTGGAAATGTAGTTCATCAATGATGATATATTTTAGGATAACAAGCAAAAAAATGATTGGATGGAAAAAAATGGGGAAACATTCATCAAAGAAATCTGGAGGTAAGAAAATCAAGTTCAAATCTTGTGATAAGTTTGGTAAAAATAATCTTGGTGAATGTATTGTAAATTCTAGGAAGTGTTACCAATGTGGAATGTTTTGAAATGTAGCTCATTAGTGTAAGGAAAATGATCAGATAAATATTCATAAGTTGATGGTAAAATGATTTAATTATAATGAGTTAGGTCATTATGCTAATGAGTGTCTGAAGTTAGTCATACAGGATAGGAATCATCAATATTAGAGATATAAAGGTGTGGGAAAAAATCATTTTCCACTACTAAAGTTGATTCTAGACCATCAAATGGTGCGGTGAAAGGTATATTACTTGTTTGTTAAAAAATATACCAATTACCTGTTTAACTCTGGATCTTTTCATTTTTTTATTTTTGAGGAATTTTCAAGTAAAATGGTAATATCACAACATCAAAAAGTGGTTAGAAATTTTGGTGAAAACTCTGGATGTAAATATTAAAGAAACTAATATTTATAGGAATATTCTTGTTATTATTAGTGGAATGATCTTTCTTAAAAATATTTTTGAACTACCTATATTATAGTTTGATATTATTTTGGGTATGGATTGGGTTTTATTTTATAATTCTAAGATATATTTTATAGCCAATAAAGTTTTATTCATTGATTTCATACCTTCGATAACATATCAAGAAGCTAAAAACTTGATTAAAGATGGTAGAAAAGGTTACCTAAATCATATTGTTTGAAAGATAGAAACCATTTATATTAGTGATTTTCTAGTAGTGAACGAATAAATTGATGCTTTTCTTAATGATTTACCTAGGGTTATTCTTGATCAGGAGGTCTAATTTACTATTGGGTTAGTTATTGATTATAATTCTATTTCAAAAACCCTATCAAATAACTCAAGTAAAACTTTTAGAATTGAAAAATCAATTATAAGAGTTGTTATATAAAGGTTTCATTTATCCTAGAAATTCAATATGGGGTATTATTGTTTTATTTTTCATAAATATATATGTTTTAATGAGACTTTTCATTGATTATTAAGCCTTGAATAACATCACTACTAAGAACAAGTATTATTTTCCTCATATCAATGTTTTTTTATGAGCTCTAGGGGGAAATAATTTTTGAATATTGATCTCTGTTTAGGGTACCATTTGTTGAAATTAAAGAATACAAATATTCTAAAGACTACATTTCAGACTAGATATGGTTATAATGAGTTTTTAGTTATTCCATTTGAGTTTTCTAATGCATCTGCTTCATTTATAGACCTTATGAGTAGAGTTTTTCATGAGTTCTTGGATAAGTTTTTGGTTATGTTTATTGATGAAATTTTGATATATTTTAAAATTCATGAAGAACATAGAAGACACCTAAGGATTTTTTTGTAAACTGTAAATGAAAAGAGACAGTATGGAAAATTTAGTAAGTGTGAATTTTATTAAAACAAATTTCTTTCCTTGGAATTATTATTTATAAATATGGAATAATTAATAACCCTAATAAACCAAAAGTTTTTGAAAAATGGAGATGACCCACAAATATCATATAGATTTGTAGTTTTCTTAGATTAACGGGTTACTACTGATGATTTATTGAAAACTTTTCTTGGTTTTCTAGCCCACTAAATAAGCTAACTTTTAAAGGAGCTAAATTCATCTGAAAAAAATAATGTGATGATTATTTTAAAGAACTAAAAATAATATTGGAGAAATATCTAGTTCTAGATCTACCTCCTTGAAATGGTGATTTTTTCATCTACATTGATTCTTTTTTGAAGTGACTTGGCTGTGTTATGATACATAATGGTCAGGTAATTTCTTATGCATCATGTCAACTGAAACCTCATGAGTTAAATTATCCTAAAAATGATATGGAATTAGGTGATGTTTTATTTTATTTAAAAAATTAGAGGCATCATTTATATGGATTAAATTGTGATATATATACAGATCACGAAAGTTTTAAGTGCATATTTACTCAGAAATAATTGAACATGAGACATAGAAGATGGTTGGAACTGATCAAGGGTTATGATTACATGATTAATTATTACCCTAGAAATAAAAACAAAGTAGTTAATTCCATGAGTTAGAAACATAATTTTACATTAACCATGTTACATTTGGAACATGAACCTTTGGTTAATGATTTGATGAATTTTGGCCTAGAAGTTGTGTATACAAGAACCTCGTCTGTTTTTTTAGGTATCAGTGCAGTCATCTCTGTAAAGAATAATTAAGAAATATTAGGAGTATTATATTTTACAGAAAAAGGTATATTTGTTTAATAAGGGTAAGTTTTTAGAACATATCATTGATGAATAATGTGTTTTAAGATTTGAAAAATGATTATGTGTGAATTGTGATTCCTAGTTAAAGAGAGAATTGTTGAGTGAAGCTCATAGTTCCCCATTTTTTGTTCATCCGAGTAGCACTGAGATATATAGAGACATTTAGTAGTGTTACTGGTGGGATGTAATGAAAAGTGATATTTCTAAATCTACCACGAAATGTTTCACTTTTCAACAGGTTAAAGAAAAATGAAAATTACTGGAGGGGATGATTCAACCTTTTCCAATACCAGAGTGGAAATAGAATAATATATATATAGATTTAATTATGGGACCAGAGTTGGTATAGTAAATGGATGAGAAGTTTCATTTGATTTAGAAACATATGAGGATGGTTTAGAGAAGGTATAAAAGTTATGTAGATAACTGGAGGAAAGATCATTATTTAGAGGCAGGTGGTCATGTATTTCTCAAAGTATCTCCATGGAAAAGTGTTACACATTTTGATAAAAAGGTAAAGTTATGTCTGTGGTTCATTGAACTGTATGTAATATTAGATAAATTTGGATTAGTTTCTTACTAAGTGGACTTGAATTTGATTTTATCCTAGGTACACAATGTATTTCATGTTTCAATGTTAAGGAAATATGTGCTGGATTCATCTCATGTTTTGATCCTTGATGTAGTTCAGTTGAAAGAAAATATTTATTATGAGGAATAACTAGTTTAGATTCTTGACTATAAAGAGAAAGGTTTTCATAATTAATTGATTCACCATGTCAAGGTTTTATGGAAAAAAATATATGGTTGAATAATAAATAAGATAATCTAAAAATGCTATGAGGGAAAGATATCTCCACTTGTTTAATAAGTGAATAAAATTACGAGGGACTAATTTCCAAAAAGGTAGGAAGAATATGAAAACCTAGGTAATTATATAATAAATCGTTTTCATGTTTATTAATATTTATTAATTTTATAGTTATATTCAATATAAAAATATTAAGTAATTTTTAAATAAAAAAGGAAATAGTTTCAATTCAACTCTTTTCTTATAAGGTTTTTATTTAAAAGTTTAATTTCTAAATTATATAATTTTAATATTACAAAATTAATTTAATTTTTTGAAATAATAACATAAAAATTAACATATCATTAATTTTTTTTTGTAAAATATTAATTTTTCAATGAATAGTGAAAAATACCGATTTTTATAAAACTGTCATTTATTTTCAATAAATTAAGTAATTTGAAGGCCAAATTATTCTTTTTAATTTTTTTAAATTAACATAAATATTTTTTTATTTAATACAATTAATTATATTTGAATCATGTTTATACTAGATTTTAGTATAAGTTTATTTTTGGGTTTAAAAACGCATTTTTCTGAAAAATGTTTTAAAGTGCATAATGTTTCTCCATTTTAATTAATTAAAAAAACCCATAGTGAGGAATGATTTAAGTGAAATGTATAGATTATATATTTATAAATATTAATTTAAATTAATATAATGGTTATTACTAGTCATATAGTTATTATAAAATCATCTTATGCTTAAAAAATACATTTTTGAAAAACTGGTTTTTTATCGCGTTTGCAGCTTTAATTTTAAATTAAATTCTGCCACTTATATGAATTTAATTTGGTAAAATGGATTCCAAATTTATTATTATAATAATTTATAATATATAATAAGGTCAAATTAAATTTTGGTCATAATGAATAGTACGAACAGTATTTTTTTTTACCATAGTTAAGGTAAAAACAAGTTTACTAAGGGGTTAAACTAAAAAGATAATGGTTAAAATGACCTAAAAAAATTGTATAAATTCTATTTTATGGATATATTTTGAACTTATATCATCTAAGTATTTATAATTTTCCATTTTATATCCTTTTTATATGTTTAAAATGTGGGTATAACTTTTTACTTTCAAAACTTCCAAGTGTATCCTCTCCCCCACTTATAAAAGGCCACCTCCTCTCCTCCACTCTTCACACCTTCTAAGACTTTTTGTTCTAACAATAACTATCCAAATATATTAATTAATTACTTCCCTATTTCCTAGAGTAATTTTTTTTATAAATTCAATATAGAAAGTATTTAGGTATAATCGTAAAGAGGTAGTCCAAAGAAGAGGTATAGTTCTTAACTGATCTTTTTTGTTTTGTTTCTTCTTCCTCTACCTTAAAATATTCTTCAAAAATGATTATATAATAACAATAGTATATCACATATAATTATATCTTGTTATTTTAATTTCAAATACTAAATCTATATACTCTTCCATCAAATTGGAAACAAATCCATTATTTAGGTGTACGATGGACAATCGCCTCACGAACAGATATAATTTGTTTTCCATAATCACACCTCATAAATATTTTTAATGATGGGATTAATGTTTATATATTATAATAATATCATATTTATAATTATTAAAAGATAATATATCCTTTAATTTTTATCTTACCATTCACTGAAAAATAATAACGTTGTTCATGCGTACTTGTGGACTACCGCCTCCACGAAGCGATGTGATTTTGTTTTAATCACCACATCACATGGATGATATATGTAAGTGTATTTAAAGAAATAATATAATATTTATTATATTATGATCATTATATAAAGATAAAATATTACTTAACTTATTTCCATAATGATCTTTGAAAAAAATGGAAACGTTACTCATGTGTACATACGACCTGCTATCTCCATGATCGTAACATAATTAATTTTTCATAACCATATTTCATGATTATTTTTAAAAGTATAATTTATGTATAAAAAATATAATTATTTTATGATTATTATTATATATATGATTAAATAATTACCTCTTTGACCATACCGAAGTCATTTTTTACATGTAAGCTGAATACCATAGAAACTTCATAAGTAAACTTAAATGATTAACTAATTGTGTATAGTATGGTAACAGATAAAATAAAATGAATAATAAAATTTAAAATTATTATTAATTAATTAAATAATTAACCTAAATTTATTATTTATGAATATAAATAACATACGCGATGATTCAAGCTCAAGGTGAGAGACACTTTAACTAAAAACCTCATTTTAAATGTTTTATAGATTTATTTTCTAAATCATTTTCGTCCATATCCATGTTCAACTAAATGTTTTAATAATATTATTATTTATCCTTAAATGGTTTCCAAAGTTAATATTATAACATAACTAACTTTTTTAAATTTTTTAAAAAGGGATATATTTAAGGCTATTCATAAGGAACACTAACTAAAAACCTCATTTTAAATGGTTTAAAGATTTATTTTCTAAATATTTATATTCCATGTTCGTGTTCTGCTAAACGTTTCAAGAAAATTATTATTTATACCACAATGGTTTACAAAGTTAATATTTTACCATAATTTAATTTCTTAACAATATTTTAAATATAAATATTTTTAAGGTTTTTTATTAGGGTGAC
Source organism: Viscum album (assembly GCA_963277665.1). NCBI lineage: Eukaryota > Viridiplantae > Streptophyta > Magnoliopsida > Santalales > Viscaceae > Viscum > Viscum album. Next base: position 1,388,420,943 of record OY728123.1, read on the forward strand.
TTTAACTTAAAACGTTATTTTAAATGTTTTAAAGATTTATTTTCTAAATATTTCTATTTTTTGTCAATGTTTTTAAAATTAATTTATGAATAAATTTTTATAGAGATAAAATAATTATAAAGAAAATTTTTATGTATCCTTTGAGTCTTTTTCAGGTGTTTTTATAAATAATTCATTTTTATGGAATGTTTGAATTTCTTTACAAAAGACAAAAGGATTGTTCTATTTTGATATTTATGATGAAAATGACTTTTACCACCACCATAACCTTTATTTTAAGTTTTCATTCCTTTACAATAATTCATGTTTTATTAAAATAAAAACCCTCTTTCCTTTTTTGAGTATTTTGGTTTTGAATTTTGTTTTAAAATAAAAGGGAATTTTGATATCCAAAAGGTTTTTTTATACAGGTTTAAAAGGATTTTTCAGGGGTTTTATGATGAAAAGGTTCAATATTAAAATGTTTTATCCATGATATGGTCCTTGTACATTTTTTATGATAATGGGTGAGCCCAATAAATCTTATACAATGGGTTTATCCCCATTATAGTTTAGAATATGAAAGGTTTATACCCATTATAGCACAAGATATGATTGTTTGATCCTAATTATAGCTCAAGATCTGATGAGTTGAGCCCTATTATAGCTAAATATATGGAGGTTTGAGCCCCATTATAGCTCATGATATGATGGGTGAACCCCATTATATCTATATAATGCATTTGGTAATGATTATGTTCTCCAAATAATTATATTGGAAGTCAGTTGTATGGATATTCTAATTATAAGGGTTCTAAAAGGGTTCCATGAAAATGATGTCCCAAGGCACCTACATGACTTTTTATATTCTTTCTAATGAGTTTTCATGGAAATAATTTATTTTCAAAAGGTAAGATGAATTATATTTTTAAAATAATTATGATTCCATTTCTAGGTAAAAAGGAATGTTTTTAAGAAAATATTTTTCACGGGTTTTCATGTTTTTCATTGGACTAAAAAATTTATTCTTTTTATCTACCTTAATGATCTTTTTGTGCTCATACATTGTTTTTAAAGTGTTTTTAATAGAGTTTAAATATGGTTAAGGGAAATGAAGACGTCAAGCTGCAATTTGTTAATGTTTTTTATGAAAATAAATCATGTTTTATTTTAAAAGTTTTATATTATGCAAAAAAAATTATACTTATCAAAAGTTTCAAATTTTATTATATGGTTTTTTCATGTATGAGTTATGACCTAATTCTCTAAAATTATAAACCAGAAAATATCCAAAAGTTGTGAAGGTTTCATGTATGTTTAAGGCCCGTTCATTATATTGTAAAATCATGTGGAGGCCATGTAATTATTTTCATTATACTCCAATGGAATTCAGTATGGTTAGAGCACGGTCTTCTAAACCATGAAACCAAAATATTCACTACCAATAATCTCATTTTAATTTTTTTTGAATCCATTTTGATCATATTTCATCTTTAGTTATGTTTGGATGTTATTGGGATGGTTTAAAGAATATTTTCATGTATTTATTTTTATGAAAATCACTTTTATTTTAAATGGATTTTGAAATTGAAGTTCTATTTTCAAAGAAGATGTGGAAGTTAGACTTGGAAAATTTTTAAGGGAGTATTTTTAAATTTAATGAAATGGTTTTCAGTTTGAGGACCTATCAATGTTTTAAATGAATAATTTATGTTGTTTGAGATGGACTTATCTGGGAAATTAAATATTTAAATTAAAGTGTGAAATTTAAAGTGGTTTTTATATAAAGATTAAAATTTTAAAATTTGGAATACAGAGCTTTTATATGGTTTTAAAAATGGAATATAACATTTATATTAGTGATTAAAATTTGTTATTTTGGGTTATTGTTTTGAATTTAAATTTTATTCTAGATTGGTATGATTTATGATTGGTTCTTTTGTTTTTTATTTTATTTAGAGTATGCCTCCCATAAGTGTTCTGAAGGTTTGTATGGATTTGAGTGTACCTTGGTCAGTTGATGACACCACCCAAACTCATGAAAGAGTGGTGTATCCAGTTTCCACTCATATTTTTCATTTCCTTTAAGGTTATTAAGGTCCTATTGATTTTTTGGAGTGTCTCTAGAATTTTGAATAAGTATTTAAGTCTTTAGGAACTACTAATGTTATAATGGTGAGATTTTTCTTGGGTCTTTTTGAAGGGACAAGTTTGGATTAGTGAAAGATCATAATCCTAGATCATTTGTAAGTTGGAATGATGTGAGAGTTTATAAGGACATATTTTCTCACTGGTTTCTTCACAAGGAGTTTAAAATGTGTAAGGTGGAAGAGTTCATGGGTCTCGAGTAGGTTAAATGGATGGTGAAGGAGTATGTAAACAATTTTAATAATATGGTTACCTTTTATTCCAAGATTATGTTAAACAATTCTTTGAAGGATCACCTATTTGTGAAGGATATTTTTTGGATCTATTCACTCAGTTTCTTTCATTTAGGATCATATAGTATAAATACCCAGTGGATAAAGCTTATCTAGTGGAGATGGTTTCTAGAGGGAATCCCATGAAAGGTGGTAGTCTTGTCTCTTTTAGATATTTTAAAGGTTACCTATCCAGTGAAGATCAAATATATAAGGAACCTATTTGAGGAAAATACTCTTATTTGGATGCCACTTCCTCAAAGTAGAAGCATGCCCTCATGTTCTTCCAGCGAGGTCAGTTCAAGCATGCTAAGCTCTCTTTATCTGATGATTCAAAGACCTTTCATCATTTTGTTAAATTAGGACACATTTATGAATTTTTTAAGTGTAAGCATCATATAGTTAAGATTCCTCATCAACCTCGAGATCTTGATAGCGAGTTGAAATATTTTGTGGTATCTCTCTTTCTCCTTTTATTTATGCACATGGCCTTTTAATTTTTCTCATTGTGACATTTGGATAATGTATTGGTTATCTAGAGTTCCATACTCATTAAGATAGTGAGAGGTTAACTTTACGTAGTTCCTGAATTTAACTTTTCTTGGTATTAATATTTGAGTCTCTTGAGTTAGGAATTCAAGTGGTTTTTTTCTTGTTATGTTTATCCACTATGTTGGTGAATTATTAAATGGTGTGGAGACCCTATTTGGGTCTCCACCTCTTGAAACCTTAATTGGTTTAGTCACGTATGAGTGTGTTTATAGATAGATTAGTATTTTATTGTTTTAGTTTCTTTAGTGAGTTTTTTGGTAATTTAATTAGGGAATTTCTTTTATTTTTGATTAAATCCTTTGGATTGTTTTCCATTATTTAGAAATTAGTGGATTTATGGGAGATGAAATAATTATGGTGGGGATATTATCACACCTATACCTAACCCAACATATTTATTTTATCATTTTATTTATATTCGGTATTTTCCTAGAGTTTTGGTCTAACACAGTTAACATTTTTGTGTTTCAGGGCTTTTGTGCACGACACACAGTTAACCTATATAGTTATAAAAACTATGTGGAAACCATACGAGTAAATATTCATTCTAGAAAGATCCATTTGGAATGGTTAGTGCACAGTTTTTCCAACCATTTGGTTTCCAATTTCTCTCTAGTGAGTGGAACACAGTTGGTTCATAGTTTGGTAAACCATGTGAAATGCCTATAACATAAATTTTTTGGGTTTTCCCAAAATACATTTTCAAGTTTAAAATCCAACATGGGGTGTTTTTTCCCCATTAAAGTGTGGAACACTGGGGGCCTAGGTATTATCCCTCATTTCCCCTTTATTTGATTTTTAGGGATTTATTACTTGATTTTGGTGTTCTTTAAGAGGTAAGATCTTTTCATACTCTCCTCTTCCTTCCCTCTTGTTTTTCTTCATTTCCCTTGGTATGGAAATACAATGTCTAAAAAAGTCATTACAAAAATTATAGATGAACCACTTTATTGTTAAATTATTATTTATTGGGTTAAATTATCCCCAAATTTTTTTCATGATTACCATGACACTTTTCATCAACCTGGGGGGATTGGGGATTCTCCTTGGGTTAGTAGCGAGCCAGTGTGGGTGTCAGTTCAGATGGAAGCTCAAACCAGGTCGTTACAACTAATCTATCCATAAATCTTTAATTAATCTTATACTACTTCAAATTTATCACTTTAGGGGTTTTATAAAAAAAATTATCAATAACTTCCCCTCATATACCCATCTTCAAAAAATAAATCATTAATTTCAAATTCAAGTTAGATAAATCCCCTTAAACTTATCTTTCTCATTAACCAACACTCGCACTTAATAAATAGAGTTAACATAATCAAATAAATGATAGAAATTTTTATTGGAAAATATCTTTACATGTTTTATATATTCCATATTTATGAGAAAATAATTATTTGACATCTTTTTCTTTGTGTTAGCTCCCCCTAAAGGTATGCAATCATTTTATCATCATCATGGTAGTTAATGTGTTCCATGATGATAATTTACTTCTACTGCATAATTTCTACAACACTCATCTAGCTCCCTATGTTATCTTTATCCTTAAATTCCATGCTTGTTAGTACCAATAAAAAATAGGGGAATAACGAGGGGGTTTTCAATCAGCTCCTTGGTAAGAGAATCAAGGCTGAGACATGATCTCAACCAAAAAACCCTCTTCTTTGTAGCTCCAAATTTTTTAAAACTCTCCATTCTTATAATCCCTTTAGTTTTATGAATCTATAATTACCTGGGAAGTATGGATTGAGTATATTTATTCTTATGTGTAACTTTTTACTTTACATCTTCCATTAATAAAAATGTATCTCCCAGTGCTTAATTCATCTTTTCTAGTAATTCATCTTGAGCTAGTAGGATAGTCATACTTAGTTTTCTTGAAGTTTCCACATGGGTTATTATCATTCTTTATGTTTACCATTTTGGGAAACTCCTCTAACTCTTCTTATGTAATTTCAACCACTAAACCAATAATTTTATATCTCCCTTGGATTAATTCCTTATTCAAATTTATCTTTCTTCCTTTGTTATAAATCTCTATATCTTATTTGGAGTGATCAATGGTATAATCTTTTTTTACACACAATAATCATCTCTACTTTGGTTTGAAAATATTTTAAATTTTATTATTGGGTGTATATTTCTTAGAAATCGTATTTTTTAACACCTTTCTTAACTTTATTACATCCTAAGTCATACTTATCATATTTTCTATTATTATTATTCTAATATTTTGTTCTTATTCTAATTTCTACTTGTGGTACATGTTAAGATGATTTTTACCAACATTGACCATTTTTTTTCAATTTTCATAGAAGTTTTGTAATTATTTAAATATATTCTTTTAAATATATATATTCATTCTTTTCTATGAAAACTTTTTTAGACTATTGGACAACTTTTCACTTAAACTATGCTCCTCTGTAATTTTGGAATTCTATAACCTTCACTAATTAAAATGTTATTCCAACATTTAGTAGCCTTATACCCAAACTTATGTTATAACCATTTGTAGCTAATAAACTTTATCCTATTGTCTTTAATTTTTGTCTAAATAGAATTTATATATTACTATTTTTGAGTATAAACCCTAACCTTTTGATATATTCTTGTTGAGTTACCCCTTGGGGTGATATGGACTACCTTTCCAGCTTGTGTGTGTGGTGATTGTGTGTTTTAATGTAATTGTACCATCAAGAACCATATATATATATATATATATAATTATCTCCTCATAAGTTTCTATGCCATTATATTTATTCTCAATTAATTAAGAAATTGCAACTGCTGTTGACTCAGGATTTCTCAATTTTACCTCATGTTTAAGACACTTCATGTTAAGGGAATTATTCCCATCCTCAACAAGTCTCAAACTTTCTTACTAATATCTCTTAATATTCTTAATATTATATTTATTATTTTTATATTTTTTGTGAATACTTATCAAGGTCCTTAATTATTTTGGATTTGATCTCTAACTGTTCATCCTTGACATCAATAGTAGCTCTATGAGCATATTTTAAATCATGGATCTTCTCTTCTATAACTTTATTAATTATATATTTATGAGAAAAAAATATTTTAAACTCATATTTAAGAAAGGATATATTTTTATTGGAAAGTGATATAGATTATTCTTTGGATTAAATAAGTTGAATGAGATTTTTACATCTTTGGAACTTTTTTATCAAAGCACTCTTAATTTCTTCATCATCCTCTTACATATATTATTTTTCATCAAGAATTACCTTGAAAATTTTGAATATATAAGTGAAAAAATCAATAGGAACTTTCTTCAACTACAATTTTACTTTTTAGTAGAGATCTTAAATAGTTTTAATGTGCTCATCCTACTCATACTCTTTATGAATAGATATTTTTTTATTAAAACTATCACTTCCAATAGATTTTACATATGAAAAATTATCACCATGATTAGATTGAAGTGGTGATAAATCCTTTTTTGTTTATTTAATATCTTTTTCAATCAATTTTTATCCCATTTCTTTCTATTCTTTAGGGTTTTAGATGAAACATTTATTTCAGATTCAATAAGGATGAAGATTGAGTTATCCATCAAAGGCCCTTTTGAGTTTTCTTCAAATGTACACATCATGTAGTTATTATAAAAGAAACTAGGTAATAATAGTATATATAATTATAGATAACCTAGATTTACCCTAATAGTAATTGAAGTGTCCAGTGGATCATGTTGGGACATTGAGAGGGGCAGAATCGGTGTTCCACAACTTTACCAAGTTTTAATTTCTATTTTAATCATTCCTTATTTAAACTCAACCCTATATCTTAGTTAAGATTAATGGATTTGATGATCTACACTAAAACCTCACTACTACCTTAAATTTAGAATGTGATTAAGGAATAATAACACAGAAGGATTTACAAGGTTTGGAATCAATGAAAGAGCCTATTCCTTGCTAAGTTTGATTGTTATCTAAAGACCCAAATTTACACTATCAAATAAATTTGAGTATAATTACAAGATATCTACCTAAAATATTGACCAAAAATCTCCAAAAATTACTAATCATAGGTGAATGAAGTGGTGGGATGTATCCTAAAAATCCCTTTTTGTATCCCAACAGGTTCTTTATACTAACTCCCACTAATTTGATATGTCTCGTGAAAAGATCTGGTCATCTCCTAATAAATTGTTTATAATGCCTCCTGATAGTTCTTCAATGGGACCTCTTGAACTCCATGAACAAGTCCTCAATTTATTCTTACCCTTAATACAGTGTAAAAATCGGCCTTGTTCTCCTTCATATACTCACATCTAGATCATTAAGAGGACCACTTAGCCTTTATCATGTATTCTCTTAGTGATATGATAATATCATAGGGTATAAATATGTTCCTACTCTCACCACTTTTTAGTTTCCTTCTATGATATATTTATATCATAGTCCTTATCTTTCTTCATTAACACATAAAGAGCTCTCTTGGATACAATCAAGTACTCATCTTTGATAAATTAAAGTTATTTCCTTTAGAATTAAGTATCAAGTTCTCTCATCCAATATATATTTTCTTATTCATATCTTACCATATTTATATTCACATCATCTTATGATTTTTTTTAATATTTTAATTATGGAAACTAATTAACTCTTGATGATGGTTGATATTATCATTCAAATATATGGGTACTTTCTATTTTGAATTCTCATTCAAATTCTCATTTAAATCCCAATTAATATTCATATTTAAATCTTCATGAGACTCAATAATTCCTTCATGTGATAGTTGAATTATCATGGACTATTTTTCTCAACATAATCTACATATTTAATTCCATTCCATGTATGCATGCAAGAATAACTCTTCTGTATAGAAAAATCCTTTGCAGCCTGGCATAAAATATTCTTAAATTCAACTTCATCTTTATTCCTTATCTCATATTGAACCACAATCCATTTAGATTATTTGTATTTTTTATTTTCATGAATAATAGTTACATGCATCATCTGATCTAATTTTCTTTAGAATATATAATTTTTAAAATCTAGCTTCAACAAAAAAATATTCTTAAACCATTGAATTTTTACAATATATTTAATTTATTATAAATCACAATATGTTTCTATTATTCTTACAACTTTTAACACTATCTGATATTTTTAGTAAGACTTTATAAATATTAAAAAGTTACGTATAACCCTATTTATTTTCCCAATTTAGCCAATTGATTTTCTTATAAGACTTATAAAGTCATATGGAGTCCCTATGTTTCCATCTTCCTTTGATAAAAAAAATTAGATAACTAATATTTCATATAACTTATAAATACTTATGAAATCTTTGTGAGTTTTACAGTTTTAATTCCTTTATCAATTTTTAGTAAACTCAAAATTCTTACAAATCCTGAATAGTCATACATAAACTAATGAAGACTTATAGTTTCAATAGAATTATTATAAAGTGCACTTGATAAGTCTTATGGAGTTCCACTAAGAAGTATTATGTAGTTCATATGTGATCTCATGCCTTGTTCATTTCTATATTTAACTATAAATTCTTATGAAAATTAGGCTTTCCCATTTACTACTCCAATAAAATATTTTATAGACTTTTTCTAATCAGATCATAACTAATTTTATTCAACTTAGGACCTTCTCAAGAACTTCATATCAACTCAAAACTTCAACCAAAGTGTCTCCTTCACTAGATGCAATAGTTTTTATGCCTAGTGATCCATGGATGGCCTCTAAAACTTCCAACTATATTTTATTCCTTAATATTAGATCTTCAATATCTCTTTCAACCATATTCCTTCAAAACTCAATCCATACTATTATATAAAGTTCTCCATAGATTCAATAGAACTAGTAATTAATTTCCATTAAGATCACATCTTCAATAATTATATTTAATAGATGATTTCCAAGAAATTATCTAGCCAGATATTTCAAACATAAGTAGCTATTTCCTTTTCTATTTATGATGGAGGCACCTCAAAAAAATTCAGTATACATTTAATTACCTTCTCACAACCATATTGACAATAAATAAAACATTATATTCCAAAATACACTTGGGTAATTCATTATTATTAGATATCGGGTGTGCATCATACATTTATGTTGATAAACATAGACTAAAAAATATGAGGTAATTGAAAAATGTAAAGTATATATTATTGTCAGCAATGGATCAAGAGTTGATTCATTGGAATTTAACACTTATGATATAAGTCTACCTAGTGGATTAGTTCTAGAATTGGAAAACTATTATTATGTTCCTTCCATAAGTAGAAATTTGATTTATGTATCTTGTTTAGACAATATGGGGTTTTCATTCATTATTAATAAAAATATTTTTTCTATGTATAAGAATGAAATGATTTATAGCACGGGGAATATAATAAACGGTTTATAAATTTTAGACATGGATAATCCTATCTATAAAATTTAAAATAAGAAGGTCATATTTGATTCTAATCCCACCCACCTTTAGGGTTGTCTCCTCTAACATATAAATGATAAACACATACAAAGGATTCATATATATGTATTTTTGTACTCATTTGATTATAAATCATTTGATACATACGAATATTGTTTATTAGGAAAGATAACCAAAGAAACTTTTAGTGGAAAATATGACAGGCCTAATAGTTTTTAAGATCTCATATATAGTGATGTATGTGGAACAATGATTACACAATAAAGCGGCAGTTGTAGGTACTCCATTAATTTTTTCAATTAATTTATTTGGTATGGTTATGTTTTCTAATGAGACACAAGTTTGTAGCTTTTGAAAAGTTAAAATAGTTTCACAATGAAGTACATAATCAACTGGAAAAAGGTGTTAATATTATCTAATAGGATTATGGTGGTAAATAATTGATCTATTAATTCACTAATCATCTAAAATATTTTGGAATTATTCAAAAACTCACTACTTTTGAAACACTATAGTGGAATAGTGTGTTTAAGAGGAGAAATCATGACCTATTGGGCATGGTTTGATTAATGATGAGTCTGTGTGACCTTCCTATTATACTATGGGGTAACTCTCTAGAAACTACTACATTTATACTTAACCATGTTATGATTAAAGTAATCATGAAGAGACCATATGATATGTGGACTAGTAAATGCCTCAAAAATTTCTTTCATAATTATTTGGGGTTGAGAAGAACTTGCATAATGATTGATTTCCGATTAATTTAACCCTAAATCAAAGAAATGATTATCTATTGGTTATCCCAAAGAAATTATGAGATATAATTTATACAATCCTACTAAACTCAAATTTATTTTGGAATGAAATGGTTTATTTATTGAGAAGGAATATATATTTTCATGAATCAGTGGGAGGAAATTTTAATGTGGAGAAATTCAAGATGAACATATATAAAGTGTTCCTGATATGGAAGTTGAGATGGTTTCACAAAGATTTGTAGAATAAGAACCGAGTAAAGTTATATAAGAACCTCAAAGGTCTGGTGGGATTCATTATGAGCCTAACAGATATATATTTCTTACGGAAAATAATTATGAAGTTATGTTCATATGAGATAACCCTACTACCAACTATGAGGATATTGAGAATTCTAATTCTGAGAAATTATTTAAATCCTTAGAATCTAAAATAGAGTCCATGTACACTAATACAGTTTTGAATATGGTGTGTTATCCTAAAGGGGTGATACCTATATGGTAAAATTGGGTTTTCTATAATAAAACAGACGTGGATGGTAGAGTACATATCGATAAAGAATGCATGGTGAAAAGGGGTTATAAAAAAACATGATATTAAATATGAAGTTATCTTTTCACATATTGATATTTTAAATTCCATTTGGATATTTCTTTTCATAGCAACTCATTTTAATTTTGAGATATATCATATGGATATCATAATTTCTTCCTTAATGTGAATTTTGTTAAGGACCTATATATGATACAACCAAAAGGTTTTGAAGTTCCAAATGATTTTTCTAAGGAATGAAAGATTCAATGATATAGTTATTAATTTAATCAATATTATTAGAGTTATAACATCTAATTTAATGATTTGATCAACTATTTTGGTCTCATTAAGAACATAAATGATTCATCTGTATATGATTAGATTTGTGGGAGTATTTTAGTATTTTTTATATTTTATATGGATGACATACTTCTTATCAGAAAAGATATATTGACTTTACATTCTAAAAATACATGTTGGGAAAAATTATTCTCTATTAGGTGAAGAAACCTGTATACTAAGTATGAATACCTATAGAGATAGATCTAAGAGGCCGCTTAGACTGAGTCAAAACACATACATTGGTAAAGTTATAAAATGTATTAGTATGGAGAACTCTAAAAGGGGTCTTTAATAGTGTTAAATGGAATGAATATTAGAAAGAATAAATATCCTTTTAAGGATTTTGAAAGGATGGTCATAATTTTCTATGCAATCACAATAGGATCTATCATGTATTCCATATTTTGAATTTAACCTAATGTAAATTATGATCTTAAAATAAATTTTAGTTACTAATATAATCATGTTGAGTCATTTTATTATTTTTAATAACATCCTTAAGTAATCTTTAAGAACTAAGTATGTGTTATTTTTCTTTAGAAGATAGGATGATCTTTGTGTAAAGGGTTACATTGATACCAGTTTATAACCTAATAAATATGATATGAGATCTCAATTTAGTTTCACATTTTTATTGAATTGTGTATCTACCTTTTTAAAGAGTTATAAATAATTAATCATACCATAATAAAAAATATAAGTAGAGTATATCACTACAACATATGTTATTAAGTGATCATAACGTGATTCACTATTTCATTTTCACCCTTACACCACTGGGATAAAATAGTTTTGTACGGAAAATTATAAAAATAATAACAAATTTAACTTCATGTTTGATTTAATTATTTTGTGTTTTTCACTATTGAAAATTTAAATGTTACTTTTTTTATAATTTCATTGTAGGTGCAGGTGATATGGAGGGCCCATGATGAAGTTCAAGAAAAATGGGCCAAACTGCACAGGATCCAAGCACACTAGTGGAATCAACCGCACACTACTACTAAACCGTACATCCAAATGGGATGAAATTTTTTTCTAGTAAAAAATTAAATGGGATACAAATTTTATGAAGGAAATAAATCCCAATTATTCTATCTGGTGGCACATACTGATTTATCTTTCCAATCCACCGAATATACATGAAGTCAAAAGTCGTGTGCTGTGTTCTGTCGATATCTTGAGCTGTAGTTGTCGAAATGGTGCCAAATTTTCGGTGGAGATATTAAAGATGTGGGTATAAAACTTTTTAATTTTATTAAAAGTGATATGAGACTGTATGGAGGGAAAAAAACAATGGGCCACTTGGTTTCTCTAAATCTAGGGGCTCAAAACCACCTTCCAATTTTCCAATAAAATGATACCTTGGGATCCCCATTTGAAAGTTCAGATAGGAGAAAAATATCTGGTATTTTGGAGACCCAAAAAAGTCCTATGCTCATACAATAAGTTATGGAGGCCCCTGTCTTCATAGGGGGGTCAAGGATGAAGGCAAAGTTCCACCCGAGCCTCCTCCTCCTCTCGATGGTGAGCTAAACAGTGGATGATCATTTTGAGGGAGCTAAAAATACTTGGGAGGGAGTTTTAGAACTTTTTATTCTACCAGTTTTGTGTAATTTGTGTGTTAAATATTTTAATTTTGTTTAATATTGTTGTGATTCTCCTCTAAATAAATATCTTTTGTTATAATTAAGTGAAACACTTTTTATGTCAACACCGACTGGGTTGAGATTTCAAGTCGGGGATCTTGGGTTGTTATGATTGGACAACACAAGAATATTTTTTTTCACACATAATCATGATATTTTAGTATTCTTTTTTATCCCTTTTTCTATTTTTAAGGTCTAAACATTGAAATCATGTTTTTTGTGTGAAGGGTTGCTTTTTTGTGCATCGTTTTAAGAGGAAAGAGGGGAATCAAGATCTTGACAACCCTCAACCAAATAATTACATTAAACCATATAAAAATTTTAGAACAATAAACTATAAAATATTTATAGGGAACTTGAAATGAACTTCTTCTCTCATAATTCTTAAAACACCACCTTTATCTATCAACTGTTAAACTCTTTAAATTAAGTTATTTTCTTAAAACAATTATCTAAACCACCCCTTATTTAGTACTATTTATTATAAACGAATACTCTAAAACTATCAAATCTAGTTAAGAGATGACCTAGGGTATTACCTAGACTATAAATAAACTTTAAAACCCCAATCAATTTGACATGTCATGACAACGTGGTCAAATTTTGGTTACATTTATAGAGAGTGCTTTTGTTTTTAGTGTGCGTTTTTTATAAAAATATTGTTATTTTTGTAACTATTATTTTGCATCTTTCTTTTATTAATTTTTAGTTTATTTATAAAATATTAATATTGTGTAGGTTCTAGGCATGATGCGTTCTATTATTGGAGATTTACCGCCATTTTTACTTGAACTAGAGAGGATCCTACATCAGTGACATCGTGACACAGAAGACAACCCTTTGAAGGAGGATATATCACATCTTGAAACTCTTCTTGATCCTTCTTATTCTTCTAGAACCAACATCAAAAATGAAATAAAATTTTATAACATGGCTAAAAATAATAGAACACTAAAATAACTAACCTCACATGATGTTGATATCCAACCCACATATATTCAAATGCAAGGTGAGGTACCCAATTTCAAACTTAAATCTGGTTTAATTCATTTATTACCCAGATTCCAGGGACTCACTAGAGAAGACCCACATAATAATTTAAAATAATTTCACACTATATGTTCAACCTTAAAACCTACTAATGTGGATGAAGAACAAGTAAATCTTAAGGAATTACCTTTTTCATTAGAATATACTTCAAAATATTGGAATTAATATGTTAATTCACCAATGAGGCTGGGTGGACATGAAATTCATTTTTCTTGAAAAATACTTCCCATCCTCTAGAACTGCAACTATAAGGAAAGAAATATGTATAATAATAAAATAACAAGGGGAAATACTTCATGAATATCAGGAAATATTTAAAAGGATTTATTCAAGTTTCCCACACCACCAAATAATTGATCAAATTTTAATATAATATTTTTATGAAGGTTTAATTCCCATTAATTGAAATATGATTAATTCCACTGTAGGTGGTGCACTAGTTGATAAAACTCCAATTGTCACAAGGACCCTGATTGAGAACATGGTTCAAAACACTCAACAATTTAGTTCAAGGTCCAGTGTACCCATTCAATGTGTCCATGAGGTGAAATCAACTGAATTAAAGAAGAGGGTGGACATGAAGTACTAAGAGGTAAGTACATTTCTTTGAAAACATTCTTCTTCCCAAGGGAAATCCAAATCTCCTCCTCCCATCCATTGTGGTATATGTTCTTCTAACACCCACTATTCTGAAAAATTCCCCTAACTGAGAGAAACTTCTTAGAGTTGTGAGGAAATATTTCCAGGCCACCCCTATAACCAACCCTTTAGGAAATAACCTTACTATCCATCCAAACCTGGGTTAAAATAAAACCAAGCTTATAGGAAATGGGGTATTCAAACCAACCTCAACAATAATGGAACCAACTAGGGCAGAGTAGTCATCCACCACCACCACCCAGAAATACTCAACCACCCAAAAGGCCTTTCCAACAACCCTCTCTGAAACCTAAGCCTAACCTAGAATACATCATGAAAAAAATGGATTCTAACAATATCCAATTCTAAAAGAACCACCCAAACATCCATACAAGACCTAAAAACCCAATTAAGCAAACTTGCTAACTCTATGGGGGAAAATTCAAAGTCATGGTTTGGGTAAACTACCCTATCAACCACTAGTCAAACCTAGGGATAAGGGAAATGTTAGTTACATCACCCTTAGGCATGTAACTCAACTTAAAATCCAAATAAACCCTCCTTTAGAGTCATTCCATCCGGAGGAAAACACCATCCCAACCATTGAAATTAGTCCAAATGTTGAAAAATCTTGACCTGAGAGAAGCCCTTTGAATGGAAAGAGTTTGTTTATTGATGATTAACCTATACCAACCATTTCTATTCCATTTCCCCAAAGGTAAAACCAACCAAGAAAAAAACGAAACTAAAATTGATAAATAAATTTTGGAAACTATAAAAAAAGTGCAGGTTAACATCCCCTTGATCGATGCTGTAAAGAAAAATCCAAGATGTGCCAAGTTTATGAAGGAGATGTTTACACACTAAAGGTGAATTGAAGGTGAGATTGGGGAGGAATATGTCAAAATTTATAGAGCCATCACTTCCCACCAAATGAAATGATTTAGGAATATTATCAATTCCATGCATCATAGGGGAGTATTCCTTTTCCAATGATATGAAAAAAGTAATACCTCACTCCATTTACTCTTCATTTTAGGTTGGGTAATTGAATACTACAAGAATTTTCCTTCAACTGGAAAACTGGAGTACTACACACCCCTCTGGTGTGTTATAGTATTCTCTTGTGTGAGTGAAAATTTTAACTTTTCCTACTAATTTTTATGTGCTAAAAATGGAAGATGACAGGATGAATAGACATGCCCCAATTATATTGGAGATACCTTTCCAAAAAACTTACAAAACCATAATTAATTTCCACAATGATACATTATCTATGGATTTTTGTGGGGACATTGTCCACTTCAACATCCTTTATGCCTTGAATCACCCCTCAAAATCATATTACTTTCTCTCTATTAACTCTATAGATGTACTTCGTTCCCTTGAAAAATATTTTTTTCATTACCCTAATACTCTATGAGTTTTCATCATTGATTGAAATTCTATGAAATTAATCATGCATAGAATGTTGTACGGTTTTAGAAAAATGTCATGCATGTTTGTTAATTGATAACTTCTTGAACACTGAGGATCTTATGACCATCGATGATACTGTTAAGCTTGTAAAAGCTAATTCATCATCTGAGGATGATACCATTGAGAAGTTAAATGATATTAGTGAACTCTAACTTTCATATATACTCCCATCAATCCAAAAACCCCTTAATTGGAACTAAAATAGCTGCCTCAAGATTTAAAATATTCTTATCTTGAGAATAGAAACAAGTTTCTTATCATAATTGCTAGTTCACTCCCTTTAGATCATAAATTGTGATTTTTTGAACTTTTGAGGGATTATAAAAAATATTTGGAAAGGACAAGTGCTAACAATCATGGTATTATCCCATCAATTTTCACAAATCAAATATTGTTAAATGAATAGGGTAAACCAGTGAGGCATGTACAACATTGATTAAACCCAAACCTCCTACATGTTGTTAAAAAAGAGGTAAAAAATTATTGGTTTTTGGAATCATTTAACCCATCTATGATAGATAATGGGCCAGTATAGTTCAAGTAGTTCCTAAAAAAACTGGTCTTATGGTAATTAAAAATGAAAAAAATGAATTGGTTCCAACTCATGTGTAGAATACTTGGTGTGTCTATATAGACTATTGCTGATTAAACCATAACACAAGAAAGGATCATTTCCCATTGTTGTTCATTAACCAAATGCTAGATAGGCTACCAGGGAAGTCCCATTACTTTTTTCTTAATGGGTATTCTGGATAATTTTAGATCCATATTTCCCCCAAGGATTAGGAAAAAACAACCTTTACTTTCCCCTTTGGAATATGTTCATATAGAAGGATTCCATTTGGTTTGTGAAATGCTCCAGGTACTTTCCAACGATTCATGGTTAGTATTTTTTTTTGGATTACCTAGAGAATTTCATGGAAGTATTCATGGATGATTTCACTATGTATGGTATAAGTCCCCAACCTTAAACCTTACTTAATCTTGAGTTATTACAAGATTACACATTGAGGATCTTTTCGGGTTTAGAGTTTTAGAGAATTAGATCATAAAACTTTCATTACATTCCACATATAAACAAAGTGGTTACATAAAGATAGTATTCTTATTTCCCATCAATGGAAACATATTTAAAATAAAACATGGATTCTTTCTTGACACTTCCTTGACACTATCATCATATCATGTACCTTTCCCTTGACCTATGAAAAACATTTCAAAAAACTTGGGATGAGCATAAAAAGCTCAGTAAGGGATATAAAAATATGGAAAGGAAACATGGGTACATATATACATAAGAATGAAATCATACTTTACCCATAAAACATAAGCACTTTAACATACCTCATCAAATCATGAATAAATCATAGAAATCATAAGACATAAAGGTAACTTGAGGCATTCATAACATTCTTACGTAGGGAGTAACCCTCTTGGTTACGTTTGGAATACCCATCACAGTATATTCCCTAAATCTCTTCGGATAAACCTTAATGTTTCACTCCTTCGCGTTAACCAATGCATTGGAGAGCTATATCGGGCTCACCCGCCCTTAGTTTATCACGGAACCACCCGTCTTCATAATAATTCCCAAGAACCTCAACATAATCGTATCACATAAAACATGCATAAAGGAAACATAACATTTCCACCTTTCAATCATAAGATATCAATACAACACATTGATATAAAAAAATTATGAAAACCATTTTCAATACCAAAATAAAAGAAAAGTAAAACATGGTATTTATTTTTCTTTTTTAAAAAAAAGGTATGGCTTGTAGAGGAAGCCGAAACTCAAATAATGGTCACGACGGTGGAGAAGTCGTTGTCGCCGCATACGTACGACAAAAACATTCCCTTTTGTCATTTAGTAAACGCTTCGTATAAAAAATATTCCTTTTGGATAAATGTAAAATTCAAAGGGTTTTATACACCGTATAAAAGAAGGTTGTGTATAAAACAAAATATGCCTCAATGAAAGGAGATTGAGACGAAGTCCCATACCTCAGGTCCGACTTGACCCGATCATTCTTTAATGTCCTGAATAATAAACTTGAGTTAATTTCTACTTGCTTAAGAACCTTTTTCAAGTTGATTATTCCTTTTATATCACTTATTTCCATGTCATGAACACTATGTAATTATTTAAGTTAATAACGGTCGTTTTAACGATCATTGGTACTTGAGTAAAAAATAAACCCTTTATAATTACAAGTTGTTCATGTATCCATTATATACAGAATTATAATCATGATGTATATATCATATATATCTAGTATATACATGCATTTATAATATTACATAATCATTTAGAGGTAATAAATGAAATGCACCGTTCATGGAGACGGTAAGCCGTACGTACGCATGAACGCTACTTTCATTTATATTTCGTATTTTATAGAATGGAATCATAATGATATAAAGGTATATTATAATTCTAGTATAATATAATATATAATATCATAGTTCCATCCTTTATATGTCCCACATATGGTATTTAACGAATCAAATCACTTTGAGGGGGCGGTAGTCCGCACTTCCTTAAATGGAGATATCGCGTTTACCCATAATGGAAACCATAAAGGTATGACCAAAATGAAAGATGCAGAAGCTTAAGGAAAAAATAAAAATATTATATATCATATATAAATATATTTACATATTAATGGCCACCTTTGAAGGTGTTAAAATAATGTTGAATAATCATCATTTCGGGAGGCATAAATTCACCATCCACGGAAACAGTATGTCCTTTAACCATTAGATGTAGGTGTGTGTAAGTTTAGCTCGAATCCTTCTTATAAAAAAATACTAGTATATTGAAGATACTGGAGTTGTTACAAAACAAATGAATAAAAAGAGTTTAAGGGGTTGGAGAAGCAAAATAAAACAAAAGGACTCAAGTGAAGACATTACCTTAAAATCGGGTAACTCCCTTTGGTTTGAGCTCAAAGGCTTCCTTGGGAAGACTTATGCCCAAAGTGAGGCTTCAAGGAGTAATATAGGGATGTGGAGAGACAAAATGGGCAGGGGTTGGCCGAGCCAAAGGCTTTGGGAGTGTGGGTAAGGAGGTAGAGGCGGGGGCCTTTTATAAGAGGAGAGGAGGGGCACTCTTGGAAAGTAAAGAAATGTTACTTTATTTGAAAATGATTTTCGGATTAAAAAGGTCCCACATTGATATAATTAGAGGTTAAGGTGATAAGGGTTATAAATATACCCACACAATAGGTTTTGGACATGTGTAGGTCTTAGATTTTACATTATCTTTCCATTTTATTTAAATCGTCAAATACTGAGGTCATCGCTGCATCATTATGATGTCATAAATAATTTAATTTATTTAATGTCTAAAAATTATAAAAAAATACTATGATGTAGAAAATCTTTTTAGATTTCTAATGACTATTTATAGTCCAAAATATCATTTATTTAGACAAAATTAAAAATATTTTACTTAGGTGATACATTCTTTGTTACATTTAACATTCTTTAAAAAATAAAAAGATATAAAGTCACTTTCTCACAAAAGTGATTTCATGGGGCCCCAAAGTTTGTCACAAGGCATCCCATGTTAGGCCATGAGACAACCAGTAGCCTTAGGACACATTTTGGTGTCATTTTTTATTATTATGATATTATTTTATTATCCTTAACTACCCGATTACTCATTAATCAAGATAATTAAAGATAATTACCGTCGTTACTATTCATAATGTCAAAAAACAAAAGAGTCTTAATTACATAATTTGTACCTTATGATTCCAAATATGTAATCCATTTTACCAAATTACAAACACATAAATTTCAATAATTGATTTAAAAATAATTCCCGTTGTCAAAACAAATAGCGGGTTTTTTTGAAACAATATCTATGAAAAGTTTGGCATTAGTTTATGACCAATTTCAAAGTGAAATTAATCCTAATGACCACCATTGGATTAAATGGTAAAAATATATTCAGATTACACTTTAATATCAATTAAAAATATAATCTAACCATATAATTAAATTAAATGAAAAAGCAGTTTTGATGTAAAATGTAGTATTTTTCACTATTCATTAAAAAATGAACATTGTCAGAAAAATACCAAAAATTTATCCAATGTAAATTTAAATGTCCCAATAATAATGAATATGTTTATTTTGAAAAATATAGATTATAAAATTTTCAAAAGTTTGATTTAAAAAGGGTTTGCCATCAAAAGGCAGTAAAACAATCTTTTAAGAATATTAGTGTATTCCATGCTTAAGATTGGATTTATTTTCATTTTAAGCCTCTAAAACACTATCTAATTCATTAATAGACATAGATAAAAATATCTATTATTCATTACTTACTTGGGATGTTACATATGGATCCTACTTTGATGAATGTTTTAGTAGTTTAGGTTCTTTCCTATGTCACTGTATTGAAAATAATTTTGTATTAAATTATGAGAAACTCCATTTCATGGTGAGATAAGGTAGAGTACTTGGGTATGTCATTTATAGGGATGTTATCCAAGTTGATAAATTAAAAGTGGATGTCATTTCTACTCCACCATTCCCAAAAAAATTATGGGATGTGTGGTCTTTCCTAGGTCAATCTAGATTTTACCATCGTTTCATTCATGAATTTAGTAAGATTGCACTCCCCCTATCCTGATTTGTCCAAAAAATAAAAATAATTTTTTTATGAATAATTTTAGGATGCTTTTAAGAAATTGAAAAGGAGTCTCACATCACCCCTGGTAACCACCTCAGTGGGATTTACTATTTGAGATCATGTGTGACACCTCTGACTATGCAGTTGGGCAGTCTTATAAAAAAGGGTTGATTGAGCTCCACATGCCATTTTCTATGCCTCACGTACTTTGGACCCTACCTAAGAAAACTACACCACAACTGAAAAATAATTCATTACCATTGTGTTTTCCTTTGATAAATTTAGCTCATAAATTTCAGGGTATAAATTCATCATGTTCTCATACCATACATCCCTCTGGTATCCCCATAAGAAACTGGAATCCAAACCACATCTCATTTTCTAGATGCTCCCCCTTTAGATATTAAATCTAGAAATTAGAGATAAAAAGGATTAGAAAACGTGGTGGCAGACCATATCAGTAGGATCCTCCCATCCTCGGACATTGACTCATCCACCTATATTCCTATAAATGACATGTTTCCTGATGAATAATTGTACCATGTGAAAGATTCCATTCCTTAGTATGCTTAAATTGTAAATTATTTGGTAGCATATTATATTCTTTCTGATTTCAATAAAAACCAATTTGATCATCTAAAATATGAGTCTCGTTGGTACATTTGGGAAGACCCCTAACTTTGGCACAAATTTAGTGATCAAGGCCTCAGGCGTTGTGTTCTCAATAGTGAGTTTTAATCTATCCTTAGGTTCTTCCACACTCTTGCTTTTGGGCTCCACTTTGGTCCCCAATGGACTAATCTCAAGGTCCTTGAGTCTGGTCTCTTTTTGAAAACATTATTTCAAGATGCCCATTATTTCTGTAAATATTTTCCTCACTATCAAAGAATGGGGAATGAATCTAAAATAAATTAAATTCTACAACAACACTTGCTCTTCCATGACATTTTTGATGTTTGGGGTATTGACTTTATGAGACCATTCTCCAATTCATTTGGTAACTTGTACATTCTTCTGGAAGTTTGTTATTCTTCAAAATGGGTAGAAGAACACCCCACAAGGGATAATGATTTCAAGAATGATGTGGAATTTTTGAGAACCCAAATTTTCTCTAGGTTTGGATTACATAGGTTCATAATCAGTGACCAGGGTTCTCATTTATGCAACCTAGCAATGAAATCTCTTTTGCATTGCTATGGGGTCACACATTGAGTGTCTATTGCATATCACCCACATACTAATGGTCAAGATGAGGTGTCAAATAGATAGGTAAAACAAGTTCTTGAAAAAATAGTTAAATCCTATAGAAAAGATTGGAGTCTTATAATCAATGGTTTTTTATGGGATTATCATACTACTTTCAAAACTCCCATTGGCATGCCACCATATCAGCTAGTATTTGGAAAGATTTTTCACCTCCCTATTGAGATAGATCACCGGGCCTACTGGGCCATCAAAAAATGCAATTATAATCTTTTTTTTTAGTTTCTCAAAGGAAGTTTCTGATTTATGAGATGGAGTAAATGATAATATATTCATATGAGAACTCCCAAATTTTTAAGGAGAGAACCAAGGCTTCCCATGATCATCTCATCCTTCATCATCAATTCCACATTGGGCAGAAGATCCTGCTTTACAATGCAAGGCTGAAGTTACATATAGGTAAGCTTCGTTCCCACTAGTTTGGACCATACAATGTTATTAATTTTTATCCATTCGGTGTTGTTTAGGTTCAAAATGAAGAAACACAACAAACCATCACTGTCAATGGGCAGCAGCTGAAGTACTTTCATGAAGCCATTCCAAAGTCCCTGATGGACGAACTCCAGGTTCAAGAAGCAATCTATTAATGACACCCACAAGGTTTTATACTTCCTTCCCACATTCTCTTTTATTATAGTGAGGAGATTTCATTCTCTTGGTGTGGGGGATGGTTACATTCTTGGGTTAGTTAGGAATTTTTATCATCTTTCTTTATTTTTCTCCTTCACTTATTATATAGTATTGTCACTTTCCCCCTAGTTTTTTCCCTCACACTTGTGCCAGAATATTAATTTTTTATGCCCAATTTATTATGGAAAATGATTCCTGCTAAATCATGGAAGTTATTTAAAATTCATATCGAATTTTTGTATTTCATGTTGTCTTAACATTCAATTTTTTTTGATGAAATGTGCATTTCAACAAGAATTCAATACTGTGGTGTTACTTTCTCTTAAAATTTGGTTGTTTTTTGATGATATAAATGGTTTTATCATTTTGAAACCTTGAGAAGAATTACACCCTTTGTGCAAATAGTTTAAGGGAAAATTGTGTCACTTATTTCTCCATACATCTTTTCACCCAACCATGAAGTGTGAAAATTTATTACTTAATAGAAGGTAAATATAATTTAGGTTAATTTTTCTATACTTTTGAAAATTATTTTTCCATACATTTGTTCCTTATCCGATCTATTTAGCTACTTTTCTAAATTTACCTAAACATCTGTACCTGTTATCCGACTGTTGTATGCACTCATAAAAAAAAAACAAAAATAAAAACAAATAAACATTTAGGCGAGTGATAAAATGAAAAAAATATGGGGATATCTAGTTTGATAGCTTATGGTTTGACTTCTAGGAATGTTTAAGCGAGTGGGTCATGAAATTTGATTGCAAAGGATGTAGGGAAGGTTCAGTGGAAATGATCATGTAAGTAGAGAAATTTTAAAATAACCTATATTTGCTCGATAGAAAGTGGAAAGAATATCATGAAATAGTTGTCACACACACACATAGAGAATTAATGACATGATTAACTTTTGAATTATTTTCTTCGATTGGTGTCATGCATCTCTTGGAATTTTATTATGAGACAATTTTTTAGATGAATTTTTCCATGATCACTGAGAATAACTCCTCAATGTGATTTTTTCTTTGATCACATTTCTATCAGAAATTAAATTGTTATTGAATGTTAAATCTTCATGAAGTTGATAATATCTCCATGCATGATTTTTGTAAATGTTACTTTTCTTAGGAGTGAAAATGTTTAGGTGTGGGGGTGTGATCACACCGTGATTCACTATTTCATTTTCACCCTCAAACCACTATGCTAAACTAGTTTTGTATGGAAATTTATTAAAATAAAAACAAATTTCACTTCATTTTTTATTCAATTATTTTGTGTTTATCACTACTAAAAAGGTAAATTATACTTGTTTTGATAATTTCATTGTAGATGGGGTGATTTGGAGGGACCATGATGAAGTTCTAGAAAAATGGCCCAAACTGCGGAGTATCCAAGCACACCAGTGGACTCAGCTGTACATTGATACTAAAATGTGCATCCAAATGGGATTATATTGTTTTATGGTCCAAAATTAAATGGTATGAAACTTTTATTACAGAACCCAAGTGTAATTCAGCTGTTTGGTGTCTCATATGGATTGATATTTCCAAGCTACCAAATTTGTATCAAGTCAAAAGTGGTGTGTTGTGTTCTGTCAATATCTCAAGATTTAGTTTTCCAATGGTGCCAAATTTTTAGTAGAGATATTCATGAGGTGGGGATACAACTTTTTAATTTTATTAAAAGTGATATAAGACTGTATGGAGGTCAAAAACCATGGGCTAAGTGGGTTCTCTAAATTTGAGGGCTCAAAACCACCTTTCAATTTCCTATAAGATGATACCTTGGGATCCCCATTTTCAAGTTCGGTCAAGAGGTAAAGATCTGGTATTTTGGAGACCCAAAGGAGTCCTCTACTCATAAAAGAAGTTTTGGAGGGCCCTATCTTCATTGGGGGATCAATGATGAAAGTGAAGTTCCACTCGAGCCTCCTCCTCCTCTCGATACCGAGCTAAACGGTGGATAGTCATTTCGAGGGAGCTATACATACTTGAGATGGAGTTCTGGAACTTGTTCTTCTACTAGTTTTGTGAAATTTATGTGTTAAATATTTCTCTTATTTTTAATATTGATTTGATTCTCCTATGAATTAATTTTATTTTGTTATAATTAAGTGAAACACTTTTTTATCTCAACACTTATTGGGTTGATATTTCAAATGGGGATCTTGGGTTGTTCTGATTTGGAAAACCCAAGAATATTTTTTTCTCACACAAAATCATGATATTTCAGTATTCTTTTTTATCCCTTGTTCTATGATTGAGGTCCAAACATTAACATCATGATTTTTGTGTGAAGGGTTTCTTCTTTGTGAATCATTTTAAGAGGAAAGAGGGTAATCAAGATCTTGAAAACCCCCAACCAAAAAATTATATTAAACCATATAAAATTTTCAGAACAATTAACTATTAAATAATTTTAGTGAACTTGATATGACTTAATTATATCACAATTATTAAAATACCACCTTTATCTATCAACTATTAAACTCTTTAATTTAAGTTATTTTCTTAAAACTATTTTCCAAACCTCCCCCCTTTTATTACTTTTTTTAACACATACTCTAAACCTATCAAATCTCCTTGAGAGATGACCTAGGGTCTTCCCTAGACCATAAATAAACTTTAAAAACATAATCAATTAGATGTTTCATGACAAAAAAGTCATTAAGGAATATGTTTGGATTAAGAAGTTTATTTTTGAACTTGGGGTGGTTCTTTGGATCAAGGGATAATTTGAGATTTAATGTGACAACATTGGAGCCATTGATCAAGCCAAAGAACCTCAATCTCACCAAGAGACAAAAAAAATCCATAAAAAATTCTATCTTATATGAAAAATTATTGATAGGGCTAATGTTAGGATTTTTTGGTTGGATAAAAATGAAAATATATTGAATCTATTTCCAAAACCATTACCTTAGTATAAGCATAGGATTCATGTTTAATCTCTTGGTATATGATACATAAGATATTGAATGTCATGGTTATAAATGTATAATGATTTTATAAATAAATTCAATCTCTGTTTATTAGTCATTCATGTGTTCTGTAATTTGTTTTACATTAATAGTTGAATGATAGTATCCCCTAAAATTATGGCTTTGAGTTGTATCTAATCGATAAACATCATGAAGTATTATGGGATATGATGATATTTTAAGTTTATCATGAGAATAATATTGTACATGATATAAATATTTGTACATAATATATGAAGAATAAATTCACGAGGTAATAATTCAAGACTTATTTCTTGGACTGACCCACCAAATTATATCTCATTGAATGTATATAGTCATTGATATACTTAGTGTTGTATTCATAACAATAATCTCCAATACCTGAGGTTATTGGTTCAGTGTATTTCTAATCATGTTGTCTATTGGAGATCAACCATGATTATATTTTTCCACTCATATAACGAGAAAATATATACCGTACCTAGATTGAATTAGACTTAGGAAATTAATTATTATGTTCTTTTGAGTATCATGTGATGTGATCAGATACTTGGATGAGAGACATGCGACGTTCTCATCTTCTATATAGATGACATTTTATGTATACATCGACCTGGTAAATCTATTACATAGAATCATGAATGAATGATATGGTATATACAATATTAACTTGTTCTATATATAGTGGTCACTTAGGGTCATAGAAAAATAGATTATATAGGTATACATATAATGTATATGATACATCTTGTGGTGTACATGTTCATATGGACAGACTCCTTAGTAGATTTAGTATCATTAATGTTTTGTTAGAGGCCACTATTTTCTTATGTTTATGAAATCAGGATTTTATATTTTTTTTCAATGATATTAAGTCCCTCAGGATCACATAGTAAAGCCTTTGGATAAGGATTAAATTTTGGACAAGTTTTTATTCCAAAATTAATAGAGTTTTGATAAAATGAATCCAAAAGAGTTTTGGAAGGATTCATAAATAGTTGTGATGTTTTTTTAATGTCCTTATGGAATTTTTGTGTAAGTGGGTGATTATTGGAGACACAAAAAAATACAGATATCATATTTTATTATATACCTAAATCATACTAGTTGATATAGGAAACTATTTTCCTATATAATAGCCTATGATTGGATATCATCATAGTGTATAATGGGGCACATGATATATGATATCGTATGCATGAATCACCACCACATATTCCAGTAGATACCTTTATTTATAGTTCAATGAGATTTATTTTTTAATTTCCATTCATGAATGATATACTCATTTGAATATTTTAAATTAATTTTAACATATCAATGGGAATTAATATATCAAATACCATGAGATAATAGAACATACATATAATGATTTGACTTTCTTCATTAAATAAATATAATCTATAAAGGTGATACGATATCTCCCATTGATGGAACCCTCAATTATTGAAAGCTAATTTGAGACTCTCATGAAGTTATTAGTTCAATATTTGTCTACATGAAGAACATGTTAGCCCATCGTGATATATCCTGGGATCATCTCATTACAAATGAGGATCCAAAAGTTGGTGTAATCCCCTTATATATAAGATTCATTTTGTTGTTTATTTGGTAATACCCATGAAGCATGCTTCATTTAAAAGCAATGATGGAAGTTGTTACATTTCATGTACACTCATTTTTATGTCATTTATCAATTCAATATTTAATATGTTAAAGATATATTGGGAATATATGGGTTTTATTTCACTCTCAAAGTTCATTATATAAACACCCTAATCCTATCAATTATGATTTATACATATTAGGTGTTAAAGTTATAAAGTAATTGAGATCTCTCTTGAGTAAATTATCCCTAAGTATTGGGACTTTGGGTCAAATTTACCACTATATTGGAGTCATATTCCTTGTTATATAAATGTGGAGGTTGATTATCTATGGCTCCAAGATTACTCATGTAGAGACTATTGATTTCATATAATTTTAATCCTTTACATGAAAGGGTTTTATGTACCTTATATATGGGATTCATTTGGATATATTTAAACAAATTTGGATTTTAATCAATATATGGTATGGATTTTGATATGTTTAAACATATTTGGATTTTAATCTAGGTTAATAACACTAGATATGAGTTGTGTAAAGAGTTACACATTAATATGATTTAAACATATTGGTTAGGTGGAAGGAATAATATTCAAGAATAAATATCTAGAAGAATGTATACATGTAAATGAGATAACATGAGATAAATAGTGAGAATTAAGTCCCCTTTAAAATATTAATTATTAGGTTCCTTCTAAAGCGGTACTTTTTAGGACCTGGATCATCCAACCGGGTAGGTTCATGAAAAATAGGGGTGCCCCTGGATTATCTTATGATAGAATTCAAGTAATGAGGTGAACCTAAGAGTTAGGTACCTCAGTCATGGAATTTTATTTAGGTTATAATTATCTAGGAACCCCTAATATTTAGGATAATAGAGGAATAGAGTTGAGTTTATCTATATGATAGATTAGGAAAAGATTTGTCTACTCAACTATTCAAGAGTTATATCTAATATTATTGGGATGATTCCCTACTTAAATAGATAAGTGGTGAGGTTCACACCAAATAAGGTTTATTGTTTTAGTTAAATATGGATCTTGGATCACTAAATTGATATGATGTATGGGGATATCACTTTTAGTGGGAGTACTTTCATTAAAATTCCTTTATGAAAAGATATAAAACAAGATACTCATCTGATAAAAGATTCTATAAATGAAAAATAGTATCTTCATTATCAATATTAAATTTCAGATTAGTCCTTGAAATCATATAATCTTATTGTAATAAACTCCTAGGACTAATAATTTCAAAAAATTTATTAAGTAAGAGAAATTATATGTGTTGAAGTAAACCCTTCTAGAGTAACCAACTGTTTAAGTAGTTCAAAAAACGAATATAAATACTTATAAAAATCATAAATTGATTCACCTAAGGTTTCAAAAGAATAAAATGTAAAAATATTACCTAATTAACTTAAGTTTCCACTCATATAATTAATATTATTGAGTTTACTAATGACTAGGTGTGACTGAGGATATCCTTGAGTTTTTTTAGTTATTGAATTCATTTTGTTTTCATCAATGAAAATGTTCTATAAATGTGAATGAGTTCAAGAAATTTTTACTCTATTTTCTCAGAGTTTTGAGAAAAGATGAACTAGGGTATATTATGTCTATGTTCTTGTACTATGTCAATAGTAAAAGTGGGTAAAAGTTAAAACTAGAAGAAGAAAAGTTATTTATAGAGTTCAACTATGTTTATTATAGGAATCATTAAGAAGGGGGGTATTGATTTTATATGATGTAATTATAAATTTGAGAAACTCTATGGAATTTCCATTTTAGGTATCATTGTTATAGAAATTAATTCTTTGGTTTTTAAAGTTATTTTATCCCAAATGTGTACTTTACAAATGTTGTGAGTATACAAGAGTTCAAAATTATGGTAAGAGTTGTTAAAGATTGCAGTTTTAATTAAAATTCCAAAGCAAAGAGTTGATGCATAAAAGATTTGAATGTAAAGGAATATATTAAGATTAGATGGATCCTAGTAAAGGATGTGTAGTTGTCTCATTTTTCTTATATGATAATAGAAGTTGTTTACTAAAAAAGGGTTATTATGGATAATAATGATACACATGGTTTATGACTCATTAGATTCTATAATATGTTTGTAAAGGACACAAGGATAAAATATTTTATATATGATAAAATTTACAATCTATATATTTATTAAAATATGAGGTAAGGTGTTCTTGTAACCCATCAATGACATATTTTAAATAATACTCTTATTTTTAAGAAAATTTTCCAACCACAGAGAATACCATATATGATATAGAAATAATGGTTAATTTATTAAATCTTCCTACTAAAAGGAAATAAGATTTATTTCCTAAACACAAATGAGTTTGTGCATCATATAAATATATTTTTAAGAGAATATAATGTCTAAGAGGATAGTGGGAGTATGATTGGACTTAGGGAAGTTTAAATATAAAAAATAAAAGATTATTCTAGTCAAAATATATAGCGAATTAAAATTTATATCCTAAAAGGTTTAGCATATATTGAAAAATAATTAATTTAAATAATTAAATTAGTTACCAAGACATTTAAAGGAAAATTTTGATAGAAAGGGTCCCATAAATGATGATGATGAACTTAGAAAGAGTTATAAGTAGACAAAAAAAAGTTATTGACATTGTAACATTTGATATTGTGGAGTTAAGGAATTTAAATATGTTTAAGGAGTTGAATATTAGAAATATGATTCCTAAATATCATCATTATTCAAAATACATTTATCCATATATATTAATCAATAAAGAGTTTATTGTTAGGGTTTTATAAGGGGGTCACATAGATATGTGGAAATAATTACATAGAGATGTAGTGTATTTAACAATACCCCCAGAAAGTATAGAAAACATAAGTTTGATCTAATAATATATCATATATTATATGTTATAAAGACACTTATGTATGGTTTTTTAAGTATTCTTAAATATGTTTATGAATATAAAATGTTTCATTTTATACAAAAGGAAATATACACCTTATCATTCATTCATATTGGCTAGATATTTTATATGAGGTGAAATGATAATTATCCCATCACAGTATAACTTTGAGTTATCTTCAATTGATGATAATCACAAATTATTTTGAGATGTTATGATATTTTATGATTAATGTGAGTATAATATTATGAAATCCTTAAGGCTTAACTAATTAATGGGTGGTTGGGTATATTTCTAATCAATCCATTCATTGGAGCTCAACCAAGATGGTATTTGTCCAATTGTATGATGAGTAAAGACATTTGGTTCCTTGATTGAATTAGATTATGGAAACCCATGGAAATTCATAGTTGAGTGTCATGTTATGTGATTATCTAATTAGATAAGGGATATGTGATGTCCTAATTTTCTAGACGAATTATATACGATGCATTCATTGACCTGGGAAAACTAATTTAGAGAATCATGCATGTATGAGATGATATCTACTAGATTGATTTGTTCTACGACTAGTGGTCATTCTATGTCATGTAAAATGGGATTATATAGGTATACATATGATGTATATGATACAACTTATAGTGTACATGTTCATATGAAGATATAAATACTTTTGATTGAGATCATTCCTGACCCCTTTGTATCATGAGTAACACTACTATTTTTTAACGACCATTCATTTCTTACTTTTATGAAATCAAGATTTTATATTTTTTTCAATTATATAAAGATAAGTATGGTCACATTGATAAGAATTAGAATAAAGATCAAAACTTTGGAAAAAGTGTTTGTTTCAAAATGAAGAGAGTTTGATAAACTATATCCAAAATGTTTACATGGATTCACAATGAGTTGTGAAGTTTTGCATCCTTATGGGATTGTAGTACCATTGGGAGATTATTGTAAATACAATAAAAATGGGTATATTTTATTATTTTATATACCCTATATCATATCCTTTAATGTTTATGTGATGAATATCATAGATTATGATATCTGGATATCATATAAGGAATAAAATGTCTCAATCATAGCTTACAATAGGATTATGATATGGGTTCATGGATTTAGCCATGTCTTCCACATGGTTTATTTTAGTTATGAATAAATGGGTTGATTAATTTATGGATATAGATGCATGATATATTTATTAAAATGTCCAATAATTATATAACATCAATGGTATATGTTATCATAGCATATGTCGTCTGTCATGCGATGGCAGCTGATGCTCAACTCCATTCATTAAATAAAGGGATCCTATATAAAGGAAATTATCCTCCTATTAATGTGTTTTTGACATTTACATTTCATAGTTTAAGCTCTATTTGGTTCAATTATCCATTTATCATTAAGGTAAAGGTGTTATTAGAACTTTAGAGTTCATGGGTCCTCTCGTTACAAACAATGATTTTAGTGGCCAGTGTATTACCTATGGTAGCGAGAGTCCTTAGGATATCACTTGATGATATCAATGAAGTGTACTATTTCAAAGAAAAGATGATGGATCATATTGTGATTCAAGTATTCATGGTTATATTATCATTTTCTTAAAAACATATTGCTTTGTTGATTATAAGTTGTACAATATTATGGGTTTCTTTCACCATGTTGATAAAATGAAGATCCTCCAAAACCCACCATATATGAAAGTATATATGATAATAAGGCATAAATATATCCTGATCTTAATGCACTGGATGAAGTAGTTTCATATGTTTATGCTACTACTGATCCCATTAAGTAGGACGCGCCACCACCACCATGACATCAGGGATAAGGATAGTGAATGCAATAGGGAAAATGAAAAATACAACATCACTAAAGACAAGAACCTGCACCACAAGGAGAGGACCCCACACCGCATAGAGAAGATTATACATTGCTAAGAGAGGATTTTGAATAGCAATAATTCACTCATGCAGAAGATACATCACCCAGAACTCAGACACATCCTAAGACTGAGGTTCCTGAGAAGAACATATCCAATTCACTGAATATGAAATTAATTTCCTTTTCCATAGTTATAAACTTTTCTAAGTCAATAAATTTACTATATATAACTTTAAAAAAGAATCAAAACTTTTTTAACGGGTGTCATACATTTTTAGGTAGAATGCTACATAATGATACATGCATTAAATCTTGCATTAAAACATTAAAATCATGTGATTTTAGGCCCTTTAAGTTCAACATGATATTCTTGATATTTTATGAATACCCTATGAAAACTTTACATATTTCAAGAGGTTGAAAATATTCTTTAAATTGATCACATCAACCATGTCTTTTGATTCATATTGATTTATATCTCTTAGTGTCTTTCTCTATACCCATGTGAAAATGGGATGAAATCACTATGGATTTCAAGCACATAATCTATACTAAAAATGGAGATTCAAGCCACTAACCTACTCAAAATACACAAATCCAAAATTGTTGGAAGTATCCTTACCACAAGATCCCTATTTAAGAACTCTGATCAACACTCAGAGGAAGATTAACCAAAAGGAAACCTCAAATCTAAAGCCTAGAAAAGTGGTAGGGGTAAGAAACATCTAAAGTCACTAATAATGTAATAATAAATTATAAATAAGGATAACCCCACCTAATACTTGAAAAATAAGAACTTCTATAACCACTTAGTGATGAAAACAGTTAAAGATTAAAGCTTGGATTTGAGGAAGTTTACACGAGAATAATAATGCAAAAAATCATGAATAACTAATGAAAGATCACTTGATAAATCATTAAAAAAAGTTATGAATATCATACCTTTGGTTTTGAGGGTTGATTTATAAAAAACGACTTTGGATTTTATAGAGATTCGGTTCTATGAGAGCTTGAACAACACAATGAGAAAATCACAATCTGTTAGGGTTATTTTAAAAGCCTAAAAGAATTTTACAAGAGCTAACTAAAAGTGCTGATAAATGATACATTTATCAACACTAATGGGACAAGCATTAATAATGGTTTCTTTAATTAGTTCTTTCTTAGTATTGATAAAGGAATGACTTTATTAATGTTAAAAAATCACAAATAAAGTATACCTTTATTAGCACAATAACCTTAAGCATTGATAAAGCTACATTTTATCAATTTTATATTTTGAATTGATAATGGTACACTTTATCAGTGAGAAAATTAGCGCTGATAAATAACAAAAATAAATTACACAAAATTTAAATATTTATTATATAAATTAAAAACATATCAACATGTTAATTAATGATGAATAAAAATGTATAAATGAGTATTAAAAATTGAAAAAAGTGTAAAAAATATTAAATAAATAAATATTATTAATTATATAAATTATAAAAAAATTAAAAATGAATAAATATTCAAAATTACATTTAAAAAAATAATTCTAATAAAAAAAATTATAAATGAATAAATAATAATTATATAAATATTTAAATGAAAAAAATATTGAAATAAGATAGAATAAATATTAATTATAAAAATTACAAACAAATTAGAAATGTATAAAATAATTTTTTTTAAAATAATCAATAATAAATGAATAAATTCCAAAATATTAGAAATTAATAAGTATTAAAAACGAATAAATAATATTAAATGAGTAAATATTAAAAATTAATAAAAATGAATAGATAAAAATGAATAAATTTCAAAAAAAATAAACAAAATGAATAAATAATATTAGTTGCATAAATTACAACAAAAAAATTAAAAATGAATACATATGAAAATAAAAAATATGTAAATATTAAAAATTACATTTAAATAAAAATTATTTATAATAAATTTATAATTTAAAATAAAAAATAATAATTGTATACATATTTAAATACTAGAATATTAAAAAAAAGTAATTATTAAAAATTAATAATTATTAATTATATAAATTACAAACATATTAAAAAATTTAAATATCTATGAATAAAAATGTACAAATAAATTTAAAAAATGAATAAATTACACAATATTAAAAATAAATAGATATTAGAAATGAATAAATAATTTTAATTGAAAAAAATATTAAAAATTTATGAAATTTAATAAAAGTAAGTTAATAGATTACTATAATATTAAAAATATGAAAAAATAATATTAATTATATAAATTAGATGAATATTAAAAATGAATCAATATTAAAAATTATATTTAAAAACAAAATATTTATAATTAATTACCAATTATAGATGAATAAATAGTAATTGTATATGGATTTAAATATAAAAATATAAAAATAAAGAATTATGTATATATATTATTAATATATATATATATATTGAATTAATTACATTTGAATGACATCAATTATTGGTAATTGACATACATACACATACATACTTATACATGTATTTTAATGCCCTTACCCAAACCACCAAGTCCAAGCTGGGGTGCCACACAACCTCATGTGTGCCTCCCAGTATGCAAGAAGTTCTCGATTACCAATGACAGACTACAAAGTATCATCAGGAGACTATATCCTTGACACTAGGTAAACATTAGAGTATAATAAAGAAAGTGATATCAAGAATCAACAAATAATGAATAAAGGAATAACCATCATATTAGCTACATGTGCATATAAAACAACTCATGCAATATCAATATGGAATGTTAAATACATAAACCAAAAATAAAAAATGGATCCAAAGTATGAGCTAAAGTCAATAAATAAAATCAACAATAGACATCCAACCCAATTCCCATCCAACAACACCTGCATCCTCTTACTCAATCCACTTACCCATCCACCACATGACACTTTCCCTTCATTGTATATCTAGTCATGAAATCTAAAAGTACACCTAAATTCTCGAGTAAGGTGTGAGTACAAGAATCAGTAGGACACTAATAATGGGACTTAATAAAAGTTCATAAGAGATACAGGTGCATACCATGAAAGTAAATAGAGAAGATAACAAAAATATCTCAAAAAATTACACCATATATATTGGGTCCTCAAAAAATAGCTTTACCTACTTTGGAGCCATGCTAGAAGGAACATCAATCATCCTCATGACATATCCCCCTCTATGGGATGGCCTAAAAACATGTGTGGCACATCCTAATAGTTGGGATACCTCAAGTACACACTGAAAAATGTATAACACACCCCTCTCATGGGATAGTACAATAATCTTAACATGAATTCTCAACTATATATGATAAAGAATAACATATATGATTCAGGATACCAATGATGGATAAAAAATCACTTTGTATCAATATAACAACCTTGAACCTGCACTCCTGGATCTCATGCAATAAACATATTCTTTAACATACTAGATTTGATACTAATAAAAGTGACCCAATTTTAGCCATAAAAAACATATGAAATCAAATAGAAATATTACATCACTTAGATACGCATGGAGATTTTAGGTTTAGATTTTTAGAGAATTAGGAAAAATATTACATAATAATGCACATGTCTTCAAGTAAATATTTTTCCTATAATTCGATTCTTTTCTTATTTTACATTATGTCTTAAACATGTCCCATAAAATTATTCACACATGAAACCTTTCCAGATATAATTTATTTAACATCAATATTCAAAACCCGGGGAAATGGAAAATATAAGAAGGGTGAGCTCAAATTCTCAGTAAGGTTAAACATAAGAATTCACAATTAAATTTCATCAGTGTGCATAAGATTAGTATAAGTGTATGATGACATAATCAAAGTGCATGATCATAACACAAGATAATTCATATTGATCAAAAACTAGATCATAAATCATGAAACCTGAAATAAATCTTTTATATAAGATAAGATTCATGTAATTCAACAATCACAAGCCATGTGAAAATAATTTTTGAATAAAGGATCCATTAAAACTCGTAGAAATATTTGAAAAACTATGTAGGTATATTGGAACATCAAACATTCATAATGGAATCACATAACTAGATAATTCTCATATATCTTAGGAGTAACCTATAGCTACTAAATTTCATCATCTCTTAGGAGTAACATAACTTCATCATCTCTTAGGAGTAACTTTCATCTAGTTAACCCAGTCTCACTACCTAATGCATTATAGGGGTATAAAAACCCACCCATCCATGGTTTATAATATAACCACCTGTCAATTATCCATACATGTGTCCAAGTACCATAGAATGAGCAAAACAATTAAAATCTTTCACTTTTTAATATAACAATAACCATTATTCTTTCATAGATTTATTTACTAATGGAAAAGGAACGAGTTTCATAATAATATATTTGAAATAGCCATAGTCTATCTAGAGAAAGAATAAGGATGGTATCATTACAAAATATCCCCAGTGGATTATAAGTAACATCAAGGGTTGATGTCATTGATGAATAAAAATAAAATTTATATATCATTAAAAACATTATTGAGAAAAATGACCCTTCCACTTTGAAAATCACTTTTGAAAAAAAAATCTAGAATTTTACATAAAATAATTTCTTTGAAAATAAACTTGGAAAAATTAAAATAAAGTTTCAACAAAAAAATATTCATAATGGTGAAAAAATGTGATTAAGTTGTATAAGTTCAAATAAATAATTCCTTTTACACTTTGGTAAAGAAAGTAAAAATGTGTCGTATGAAAAATATTAAAAATATTTCCTTTTAAAACACATTGTAAATATAGTCAAAGATACTTGAAAATTACATTAATAAATAATTTATATATAAACAATAAAATTATTGATTTTTTTAGAAAACATGAATATGAAGAGAAGGATACCCAATCTAAAAGAAGATACAAGACCAATATCACTTACAAACAACTTTCTCGATGTTTATTTAATAATTATGGTAGGATATGTAATTTAAACATTTAAAACAAATTTTCAAGGAGAGGATAATAAAATTGATGTGGTTTAAGAAAATGATAGTATATGATTCCTCCCAAAGTAACTTTGACCATGGACAATCCTGAAATAATATGAGATTATATCATAAAAATCCTTACCTTTTTGATAAATTTTGAAACTATAAACCGTGAATGAAATGACTTTGAATGAAACATTAAATACCATGAATATAAGGAGATACATGATATACCATGTCAAGGGTTAGTATATGAACCTCATAAAAAATATAGGTTTATAACATAAACATATGTCCTAAAGAAGGAAAGTTTTAGATGGAAAACATTTACAAAGATAATATCCTTGAATTGATAATTAATCAATGGAGTTATTATGTGTGACAAATTTAAATCCACCCAAAAAATGGAAATAAAAAAATAAATAAATAAAAATTAATTTCACACATAATCTTGGAATATTATAATCAATAAATAAGTGATATAACCCAATTAAAGGAAAATGAGTTAAGAAACCCCTTACCACTTGATAAAATTCAAGTCAAATCCATTTTGATGAAATAATTTTAATTTTAATTTAAAATAACATGAATTATGAATTATTCATGATATAAAATATAAAATGGGTAGTATATAAACCATATAAAATAAATTGGGTGCATAACATTAAAATATTCCTCAATGAGTGGAAATTGAGACAAAATCAGTTACCTCAATTCCAGACTTTCCATGTACGTCCTTTAACTCCATTACTACAAAATAGACCTTTAAAAGCACTAAAAACGACCTTAATCAGTGCTAGAGAAGAACTGACTACCAAAGTGAGATTAAAACCCCAAGTCTATTATAAGTGATAAAAAAGTGCTAATAAATGGGTCCTTTATCATTGCTTTTAGAATCACTGATAATGAAAAATGTTTATTAGTGCTTTTATTTAGTGCTAAAAAAGGAGACTTTTATCGGCGCTTATAGGAATGCTGATAAAGGGTACCTTTATCAGCGTTTGTAAAAGTACAGGTAAAGGGTCATATTGTAGTGTACAACAACAACACACTGCAACACCAATGTAATGTGGTATAACAACGCACTAAAGTACTAGAAACACCACCATATATCAAAACAAATCAAGTACAAATAAAAAATTTAAATGAAATAAAATTTACAACACAAATATAAGAAAAAAACTATATTATAGACATTTAAAAAATTGGTTTATACAATTACATTAGTATAAATTATTACATACATTCAAAAACATTAATGTTCCTTTGTCTTTTGATCCTAACCCTGACTCATGCTATTACTAAACAAACTACCCCTTCCCAAGAAAAAGAATGTACATTTATAAGAAAAAAAATCTTATTTTAGTAATAATATAAAGAAATAAATTAACAAAAATGTTAATTTTAAACTAAACTTTGAGTCATACTAGTAAAAATTTGTATCATATTGAGTTGTGGTTGATTCTTACATGTCACACCATTTCTTGTTCATATTCAATAATTATATCTATGAAAATTAATTAAATAAGTAAAAGATAAAGCCCCACTGGCATAACCTAGTGGTTTTGTCCTATGGTGGTGTTTGGGAGGTATCAGTTTCAAGCCTCCTCGTGCACATTTTGGTAGGTTTTTGTTTCTTTATTACCCCTACCCTAACAGATGTAATATAAATAATTATAATATAAAAATAATTTGGAAATCAATTAAGTAATAGCAGATATAATGATGAGAAAACAATCTAGTATTGTTTGATCGATTTTGGCAATGCGATGACCATTTTAAACTAAAATGACACTTTTATATTAAAATGACACACTTGGAGTCATACTGGTCACACTGTGTGTCAGATTGATGTGCGTCTAATTATTACATATCTAAAATGACTTATGGATCATTTTTTAAAGTATCAGAATAATACGAATGTGTTTTCTTGGTTTTGAGTACGTCCCTTGTCTTTTTTACTAAAACATCATTTTAAACCAGAAACACGCACTTTGATTCATACCGGTCACATAATGTATTGGTTTTATTTAATATTTATTCCCTTATGTCACAAATTACTTATTAATAATTGTCCAAAATTATCAAGAAAATCCAAGAACGTATTTTGATTTTTAGTGAGTGACACTTTTTGAACTAAAATGTCGATTTTAAACTGATAAAGAACACATTGAGTCATATCGAGAACATTGTGAATCAGATTGAGGTGTGGATGATTCTTACATGTCATAAATGAAATATAGATTGTTTTAATAAAGTATCAAAAGAATTGAAATGTGCTTTCATGGTTTTGAGTAGGTCAATTATCCTTTTTACAAAAATTAATGTAAATTTTAAATAAAAAGATGCACTTTGAGTCATACTAGTCACACTGCCCATCATATTGAGGAGAGATTGATTCTTAAATTTCTCAAATAACTTATGGATAATTTTCCTAAAGTATAAAAACAATACAAATTCATTTTCTTAGTTTTGAGTACATCACTTTTCTTTTTTAGTAAAATGTTATTTTGAACTATAAACACGCACTTTGAATCATATCGATCACATTGTGTATCAGTTTGACATGATACTGATTCTTAAATGTAAAAAATGAATTATTAATTTATTTCATAAATTATAAATACAATCCAAGAATGCTTTCTCAGTTTTCATTGAGTGACACTTTTTAAACTAAAATGTCAATTTTAAACTGATAACAGACACATTGAGTCATACTAGGCACATCGTGTATCGGATTGAGGTTTGACTGACTCCTACACATCAAAAATTACTTATGGATCGTTTTAATAAAGTATCAAAACCATTAAAATGTGTTTGATCAATTTTGAGTAGGTCAATTGTCCTTTTTACTAAAATTGATGTCAATTTTAAATTAAAAGACGCACTTGGAGTCATACCAATCACACTGAGTGTCAGATTGAGGTGAAGATGATTACTACACATATCAAAGGACTTATGATTATTTTTCCTAAATTATCAAAACAATATGAATGTGTTTTTTGGTTTTGAGTATGTCACTTATCTTTTTTACTAAAATGTCATTTTAAAATGGAAACATGCACATTGACTCATAACAATCACATCATGTATCAGTTTGATGTGATAATGATTCCAACATATCAAAAATTAATTATGAATTAGTTTCCTAAATTATCAATAAAATCCGAGTGGGTTTGTGCTATTTTCAGTGAGTGACAATTTTTGAACTAAAATGTCGATTTTAAACTGATATCAGACACATTGAGTCATACCATGAACATCATGTATCATAGTGAGGTGAATATGATTAATACATGTAAAAAATGACTTATTGGTCATTTTTTAAGTACCAAAACAATCCAAATGCATTTTCTCATTTTTGGGTAGTTCAGTTGTCCTTTTTACTAAAATTGATATCAATTTTAAATAAAAAGATATACTTGGAGTCATACCGATCACACCATGCATCATATTGAGGTGAAACTGATTCCTACATGTCTCAAATGACACAAGGATCATTTTACTAAAGTATAAAAACAATATTAATTCATTTTATTGGTTTTGAGTATGTCACTTGTCTTTTTTTTACTAAAATGTCATTTTAAACTAGAAACACTCATTTTGAGTCATACTGATCACATCGTGTATCAGTTTGGCATGAGACCGATTCCTACGTGTCAAAAATGATTTAATAAATTATTTCCTAAATTATAAATAAAATATGAGTTCATTTTCTCAATTTTAAGAGAGTGACACTTTTTGAACTAAAATGGCGATTTTAAACTGATAACAGACACTTTGAGTCATACCAGGCACATAGAGTATAAGATTGGGGTTTGGATGATTCCTACACATCAAAAATGACTTATAGATCATTTCATTAATGTATCAAAACTTTATAAATTATTTTTATTAGTTTTGAGCAGACCATTTCTCCTTTTTACTGAAATTAATATCAATTTTAAATAAAAAGGCGCACTTGGAGTCATACAAGTCACGATGTGTGTAGTATTGAGGTGCAGATGATTCATACACATCCAAATTTAATTATAGATCATTTCCAAAAGTATCAAAACAATATGAATGTTTTTA
Organism: Viscum album; assembly: GCA_963277665.1. NCBI lineage: Eukaryota > Viridiplantae > Streptophyta > Magnoliopsida > Santalales > Viscaceae > Viscum > Viscum album. Next base: position 1,388,461,721 of record OY728123.1, read on the forward strand.
CTCATTTTTGAGCACGTCACATGTCTTTTTTACTAAAATGCCTTTTTAAACTAGAAACACGCACTTTGACTCATACCGATCACATTGTGTAATGATTTGATGTGAGATTAATTACTAAATGTAAAAAATTATTTAGGAATTTATAAACTAAATTATTAATAAAATCCAAGTGTGTTAGATCTGTTTTCAGTGAGTACCCCTTTTGAACTAAAATGTCGATTTTAAACTGATAACAGACACTTTGAGTCATACTGGTAACATCATGTATCAGATTGAGGTGAGGCTGATTCCCAGATGTCAAAAATGACTTATGTATAATTTAAATAAAGTATAAAAACAATATGAATGTGTTTTCTTGGTTTTGAGCAGATCAGTTTTCCTATTTACTAAAATTGATGTGAATTTTTTAAAAAAAGACGCACTTGGAGTCATACCAGTTACACCGTATGTTGGATTGAGATGTAGCGGATTTTTACATGTCCCTAAAGACTTATAGATTGTTTTCATAAAGTATCAAAATAATCGAATTTTTTTTCTTCTAATTTTTGAGTACATCACTTGTATTTTTTATTAAAAAGACATTTTAAACTCGAAACACGTACTTTGACTCATAATGATCACATAATGTATCAATTTGATGTGAGACCAATTCCTAAACATCAAAAATTATTTATGAATCAATTTCCTAAATTATCAATAAAATAAGAGTTCATTTTATTGTTTTTCAATGAGTGACACTTTTTGAACTAAAATATTGATTTTAACCTGATTAGATATTGTTTGAGTCATACAGGGCACATCGTGTATCAGATTGAGGTGAGGATGATTCATACATGTCAAAAATGAATTATGGAATGTTTTCTTAAAATATCAAAAAAAAAACATGAATATGTTTTTTTTAGTTTTTTTGTATTTTAGTTTTATTTTTCACTAAAATTAATGTCAATGTTAAATAAAAAGAATCACTTGGGGTCATACCGATGACACTGTGTGTCGGATTGAGGTGCATCTGATTCCTACACATCCCAAAGTCTTAAAAAATCTTAATTCCCAATTTTACCATGATTTTAATTACCTTTTTTATCAAACTACCAATACTACATATTTAATTAATTTTATTATCCAAAAAACCTTTATTATTGTTGAAATCTAGAAGAGTAGAGTAAAATCATGTTCCCATTATATCATGAGAACTCACCACAATGGAGACATGCGATTCCTCTAATCTTCTAGATTTCAACAACGAGAAATTTTTTTCATCTAATAACATTTAATCAATACACAGTGTTGGAAACTCAAAAAAGAAAGGCAATGGAAAGCATGGTAACATTGGAAGAAATGAATTTTTTTCTCTTTTTTGGATTATTTCAGATAATTGAAAGAAAAATATGACTTCTTAAAATATCAGTGAATAAAAATAAATAAGTATTAGATAAAAATGATAAATAAATTAACTTAAAAACAGTATATAAAATGATGAAAAAATTAATTAAATAAGTAGTAGGAATTCAACTTTTCATGATGGTGGTATGCATTCTTAAAACATTTACTTGTTGTAATTATATTATTTTTAGGCTCAAATTCCAATCTCTCATGAGCATGAGAAGATTAGAACAAACTACCTCAAGTTGAACAAAAGAATCAACTTGTATAAGAAAATAATTATTATATGAGTAATACTAAAAAAATTAAACATAAATATGAAATAATTCATTAATTATATAGATAATGATTTTACTATGAAAACATCAATATTTCCTATGTGATTGAGAATTGGAGGGAACTTGAAGGAAAGTGATAAATTACAACACTGTAGGAGTGAAATTTTTTTGAGGGAGAATATTTATGTGGATGTTTTAGTGCATAAAGGCATGAAAGATAGAAAGAAAACCCCAACTCGAATAAAAGAATCCACATGTATAAAAAAACAGAACTGAATACATGGTTTTAAATAATGTACGAGAGGTAAAAATATAAAAAAAAACACCATAAATTCATTCACAAAGACTCCAAATGACAAGGGGTCATCATTCCTGACCCATCTCCACAACACCACACCATTGGAGGGGACTAACAACCTGAACCACCTTCACCTGAGGCTTTGACTTTACCCGAGTCAAACATAATCAAGTCTACATACACCCAAGGGGTGTAAGTATGGTTTGATCCTAAGTCTAGTAGTATACCACCCAAATATTCCAAATGGTATTCAATACAAAGTGAAAAGCATGCAATTTTACTATGTAAAGAAAAACGACGATAAATTCCAAGTAGTGAAACTTTCAATTGAAAACAGTTTTCAAAATAAAACTTTCAGAATGTTAACACAATTAAATAATACATTTTATATACTATAAATTACAACCAAAAACACCCTAATACAAAGGTAAATACCAAAAATAAAATTATCACCAAAACTGGGAACACCCCTAGGAAACTAGATAGTCTCAGGACCCATGTACCTCGTACCTCAGTGTAAAGTAACCATTTAACAAATATTTTTCTATGCACGAGCCAATATTAGGTAACATAAACATAACCTAGTTCTCCCCAAACATCATCCATATAGTTTATTTAGAGTTTTCATTATCCATTTTCTCAGTGAAACTGGGACAAAACCCATCCGGATCACTAGCCGTAATTGTACATATCTACCCACCTAGGTACCTGGGCTTCCCCCTTTGTTCTCAAACAATTTCAGCATGCTAAAAACATCCATTTTAATATAAAAACACAAAAAATGGTCACATAAAACCAATACATTATCTATAAACACTTTATACCACTTAACACACACAATAAAACACTTTGATTTTCAATAAAACAACTTCTCAAAATCTCACATTATTTTGCACCCAAAGCTCCTTGAAATCCCAACTTTGCACACCATGTGCATAATTACAAGTAAAAAAACAGAAATGGACGCCCAAAACCTTTCAATGAAACCAAAAAATAAGTTTTAGGGAATCCCCATATGATTTAAGAAGTGATATCTTTGTAAAATTTCCATTTTCACATAAACATAGCACTTAAAGTTCACATGCTTCACAAACACAATTAAAACAAATTTTCATAGTAAAAACCAAAGTGTATAAACATTAAAACAGTATTTTCATCCCTAATACATCCCAATAAAATAAAATAAGTAGTTATAGGGAAGACCCAAGTGAAACAATAAAATATTTCTTTGAAAAACCCCCAATTTCGCATAAAAATGACACCTAGAATTCATTTGCTTTATAAATACCACTAAAATCAATTTTCGAAGAAAAATTAAAATTAAATAAACATGGAAATACCATAAACACAGCAAGAAAAGTCACAAAAATTGCACACACAATGGAATCACCTACCAAATTAGTTAAAACCTTGAATCCTTTGTGCGAAAACTCAAATGCACCACCGCCGCACCTCAAGAAAGGTAGATCAAGCCTAAAAATAGAATATTGGACCAATAAAACCCAATATTAAACCCTAGGTTTGAAACCCTAACCTATGGTCAATTTTTACTTCAAATAAATTGAAAGAAACTTCAAGAAAAGGGGAGGAACTAAGAGGGAGAAACGCTTACTCGAGATTGTTAGAAGTTCCTCCACCAAACCCCCTTCAAAATGAAGATCCAAGGGAGTCTTTAGGTGCTTGGGAGGATGAAAATTATATAAGGGTAGAATGGGGGAATAAAGGGACGATTTTGGATGAATACTGATAGGGAAAATAAGTAATTTTCACACATTTTTAATGACCTCGACATAGGCGTACAATTTGTGTGCACGGTTTGGTAAATCGTGCACCTAAACTGTGAACCCTCCATTATCCCCTCAAAACATCTTCAAAATCCATAAAAATTTATGGGGGATGAGGTTTAACTTAGGGGAGGAATTTTAGGATAAAAATATAAGAAATATAAATACCTTTATTGAATAATTTGGGTGCTACAATTCTTCCCACCATGAAAACTTTCCGTCCCGAAAAGTCAACTAGAGGCTTGATCGGAAAACAAGAATGGGTACTCATCCTCAAACCATGAATTACACTCCCAGGTCTCATGTGTATCACTACCATGCTACCAATGAACCTGAACTAGTGTAATATACTTCCCTCTAAGCACATTCTCTTGGGAGTCTACTATTTGCATTGGCTGCTCCAAAACTGACAAGTCAGGATCTATCTCTAGTTCTTCCCAACTCAGCACATGGGACAGATCCAGGTTGTATTTCTTCAACTGGGAGACATGGAAGAAATCATGGATGGATGTTAACTAATAAGGTAAATCCAACCTATATTCCACCTTTCCAATATGCTCTGAGATCTCAAAAGATCTGAGAAACCGTGACGTCAGCTTCCCTTGATTTCCCAATTGACGATGGACTAGACGAGGGGCAACTTTCAAGAAAACCCTGTCACCCACAAAAAAATATAGGTCTTGATGCCTCTGGTCAGCATAAGATTTATGGAGACTCTAGGATTTCAATAAATTATTCTTGATCAACTTGACCTTGTCAGACGTCTCCTGCACCAAACTCGGCCTCAGTAGTAAGGTCTCACCTACCTCAGCCCAACACAGGAGGGACTGACAAGGATGACCATATAGAACCTCAAAATGATCCATTCAAATAGAGGATTGGTAACTGTTATTATAGGCAAACTCAAACAATCCCAAATGACTATCCTAGGAACCTCCAAAGTCCAGAACACATGCACGGAGCAAGTCCTCCAAAATCTGATTCGCCCACTCTATGTGACCATCCGTTTGAGGATGGTATGCCATGATCATCTTAATTTGAGACCCCAAGACCTTCTTAAGGCCTTCCCAAAAGAGATTAGTGAAACAAGGGGTCTCTATCCAAGACAACTGCTGATTGAACAATATGGAGCCTTACCACCTCCTGAAGATACAAATGGCCCAACTCATCCACTTTAGATGTATCTTTGATCGGAATGAAGTGGAATTATTTGGTCAGAAAATCAATCACCACCCAAATGTAATTATTACCCCAAGGTGTACGAGGCAATCCAATAATTAATTCCATGGAAACCTCATCCCACTTCCAGGTAGGAATGAGTAATGGATAGAGAAAACCGGAGGTCCTTTGATGCTCTGCTTTCACCTGCTGGCATGTGTAGCATCTCAACAGAAAGTCTGCTATGTATTGTTACATACCTGGACACCATAACTATCATCGTACATCATAATAAATATTGGTGGAACTCATATGGATATCCCAATAAGAATGGTGGATATCCTACATCACCACCTTCTGCAGAGATAATGACACTACTGAATGACCCCTGAAGCACAAGATTCCCTCAGGAGATGACAACCAATCAGAGGACGTCTCGCCACTATGAAGAAACTACCTCAACTGTTGAAAAATATCATCACTAGGATTCTACCATTGAATCAAATACAAGAGAGAAGGAGTCAAATGAACACTCTCCAAGAATGCACCTCCACTGTGCTCCCTGGTCACCACATGCATCCAATCAAAGAGTACCATTAAAGTACACTCATCACTGGAATTCCTCAAAGCCTACATTGGAACTCTTCTGCTCAAGCCATTGGCCACCACATTAACCTTTCATGGGATATAGATAATTTCAAAGTCGCACCCCTGTAAGTACTCAATCCAACAACACTGCCTCAAGTTTAGGTCCTTCCACAAGAAGATATAGGCCAAGCTTTTATGATCAGAGTAGACCAAAAACTTCTCCCCAAAGAGATAGTGATGCCAAATCTTCAAAGAATGCATCATAGATGCTAACTCCAAGTCATGGGTCGGGTAATTCTTTTCATGTGGTTATAGTTGGCGAGATCAATACGCCACCATGTGATCATCCTGCATAAGCATAAACCCAAGACCCATACCTGAAGCTTCACAATTGACCACATACCCCTTCTCGACCTCAAGAAAAATCAGCACGAGGGAGGTAGTCAACCACTGCTTCAGTTCCTCTAAGGATTCCTGACATTCTATCCCCCATAAAAAACTTAACCCCTTTCTAGGTGAGTGCTGTCATCAGTGAATCAAGTTGAGAGAAATCTCGAACGAATCGCTTGTAATAACCATCCATGCCAATGAAACTCTTCATCTCAAACACATTCTTCAGTTGCTCCCATGATATGATTGGACTGATATTCTCTGGGTCTACTGAAACCCCTTTCTCCGAGATCACATGCCCCATAAACTTCACCTCCCTGATCTATAAAGTTCACTTTGACAACTTTTCATAGAGGTGGTGATCCTATAAAGTACCCAAAATGATCCTCAAGTGATGTTTGTATTCCTCCTCAGAGCCAGAGTATACCAAAATGTCATCCACAAACACCACAATGAAGTAATCGAGATACTTATGGAACAAAATATTCATGAGTTCCATAAAGACCCCTAGAGCATTGGTCAATCTAAAGGGCATGAAAAAATACTCAAAGTGGTTGTACCTGTTTCGGAAGGCTATCTTCGGGATATCTGCCTCTTTCACCTTGAGTTGATGGCATCCCGAACGCAAGTCTATTTTTGAGAACAAACTTTCCCCCTTAAACTGATTGAAAAAATCATCTATTCTGGGAAAAGGGTATTTGTTCTTAATTGTTACCTTATTCATCTTTTGGTAGTCAATTCACAATTGGAGGGTTTCATCAACCTTTTTCACGAACAACATAGGAGCGGCCCAAGGAGAGATGCTCGGGAAAATGAATCCTCTAGATTCCAATTCATCTAGATATATATTTAATTCCCTTGGTATGTTAGGGGACATGTGATATGAGGGAAGAGATATTATATGTGTTCCCAGTGCCAGATCAATCGAGAACTCCACATCCCACTCTGGGGGAAAACTAGAAAAATCATCTGGGAATACCTCCAGAAACTCATTCACCACGTGAGGTAGTGCACCTTCAGAAGAAAGACCATAATCCTTTAGTGAGACCGATGATAAATAGAATATAAGACTCCCCAACTTTGGGATTATAGGTACTGAATGACTCGACCAAGTATCCCATTCTCCATGAAAAACCTGACGAATCCCATCAGGTGTCGTGAAACTCACTCGCCTCCTGTAGCAATATATGTGTGCCTGGAAGTGTAATATCCAATAAATGTTGAGTATTACATAAAATATATATATATATAAGACCAATAGGTCCCACTCCATCTCAATCCTTGACACATAGAGTGCACATGACGGGCACCTAAGACTCTACTCCTTCTTTCCCAGTGGTGTCACCAAATCCATCGTAAAAGTCAGCAACTCGGTTGGAAAATTTAGTGTGTCCAAAAAATGGGTAGAAATTAAGGAAATGGAGGTAACAATATAAAAAATAGTATAAGCTATAGAATATTCCATTAGAATAGTACCTCAAACTGTCGACGGTCTCACCTCTGATCCTGCTGGTGCCTGATCCACTACATGGAGATGTCTGCTAGTATGTGGCTGTACCCTGAACTGGATCTTCCCAGTAGATGACCCATCCCTACCACCATGAACACCAAATAAAGATCCCCCAGTCCTTGATAGCTTAGACTATGTTGGCACCCCTCTTGAAGCCACTAACCATGCCCCACTCGGAAGTGGACGTGCCACCCAGCAAAAGCACTGCAAATGCCCCATATATCCACACTGGTAATAAGGCTTCAGAGGAAGAGGGAATGCTAGTCGTATGTGCCCTGGATTCCCACACTAGTGTCACATGACCAATCTCACATCAGAAGCCACATACATGAACAACTTGGAAGAGTGGCGTGAACTACTACCTCCCTTTTTCACCAGTTCCTCCCGCTTCACTTGCTTCTCTGAAGAGCTTCCACTACCCACTACTGATACTATTCTAGAGAAAACAACCCTGACTTTACGGTCAATATCCACTAAACAAACTCAGTTAATGACCTTAGCATAGGTTCTCATCTTGAATAAGAAAACCTTGGAGTATATCTCTAGTCACAAGCCTTTATCAAACCTTTGGGCCTTCGCTTGTTCATTCGATACAATTTCAGCATCATACCAAACTAACTAAGATAAACGGTTGGCATACTCCATGATATAAGGACTCCCCTGAAAAGATCCATAAATTCTTGGGACTTAGCATATGCCAAGACCTCAGGGCAGTATTGCTCATTGAAGACAGCCTTGAAATCTCCCCAGCGCATTTGCTCATTCTTCCCAGTCTGAAAAACTGATTCCCACCACCTAAGGCTGGGACCCTCCAACAAAAAGGATTCAAACTTCACCCTAAGCTCCTCAGGTTTATCTAGGAACTTTAACATGCACTTGATCTTCTCAATCCATTCTTCTGCTTCCTGGGGTTCTATGCTGCCTCAGAAGGTGGGAGGATTATCTTTCGAGAACTCCTAGGCCTTGTCCTTTCTAGGACCAGTATCATTCTCTATAAAGGAGTTGGAACTGGAGCTGGTCCCTATCCTAGAGCCTAGATATCCTGGACCACGACCTCGACCAACCTTTGATCAATTGGTGTGGGAGAACTCTCTCTGTATTCCTCCTGCGGGCACATGGGAGCTTTCCGGGGAGGCATGTTGCTGCAAAATGAAACAATCACAAAAAAATATCCAATACCACACTTCTGAATTTTTTTAATCAAATACATCAAATATTAATTATCTAAAAACATTATAGTAATAAAAGAAACAACTACTCCACCCCCGACCGTGTCCACGTGTAGTCTGCAGCCCACACGTCTCACCTGGAAGTGAAGTCAATGAAACAATTCCAACGTCCCCTGGTAACTCAAGTTCTACCACAAGGAGTGTGGGCCAGGAACCCTACTCATGACCAAAACCCCGATCCCTGATAGTCCTAGCTTCTATCTATCCCAACTCACCCCAAAATAGCAATATAACCCAAAAACATTGGCCTCCTTTGATACCATTTTGTCACGAACCGAATCTGGTTGCCATTAAATCCAGCACCAAACCCAACCCATGACAAGTACTTAAGGGAGTTACCTATACCCATAGTCTGTCACAAGTTCCCAGGTATCAATAAATTAGGTTTGGGAATGATTTACCCAAGTATGAAAGCATAAAACCTTAAAATAATCAATAATAAGAATCTGAAATTTCAATGCCAAACAAGACTTAGAAAAAAATAGAACTGAATACATGGATTTAAATAAGGTACAAGAGGTCCAAATATAAATAAAAATAGCATAAAGTCATCCACAAAGACTCTACAGGAAAAGGGTTCATCATTCTCAAGTTGTCTCCACAACACTGCACCATAGGAGGGGACTAACAATCCGAACTGCCATCACCCGAGGCTTTTCCTTTACCTGATTCAAACATAATAAAGTCTAATTACACCCAAGGGGTTTAAGTAGGGTGTGATCCTAATCCTAGTAGGATACCTCCCAAATATTCCAAAGGGTATTCAATACAAAGTGAAAAGCATGAAGTTTTACTATGTAAAGAAAAACGACAATAAATTCCAAGTAGTGCAACTTTCAATTGAAAATAGTTTTTAAACTAAAAAATTTGTAATGTTAACAAAATTAAATAAGAAATGTTAGATACTATAAATTTAAGCCAAAACACCATAATACCTGGGTAAATACCACAAATAAGATGAACACCAAAACCGGGAACACCCCTAGGCAACTAGATAGTCTCGGGCCCCATGTACCTCGTACCTCGGTGTAAAGTAACCATTTCACAAATCATTTCCCATGAACGATACACTACTAGGGAACATAAACATAATATAGTGGTCCCAAAACATCATACATATAGTTTAGTTAGAGTTTTCATTATCCATTTTCTCAGTGAAACAGGCATAAAACCCATTCGAATCACTAGTCGTACTAGTACATATCCGCCCACCTAGGTACCTGAGTTTCCCCCTTTGTGCTCAAACAATTTCAGCATGCTAAAAACATAAATTTTCATATAAAAAAACAACCACTAGTTAGATAAAACCAATACCATATCTATACATAATTTATACCACTTAACACACACAATAAAACACTTTGATTTTCAATAAAACAACTTCCCAAAATCTCACATTGTTTTGCACCCAAAACTCTTTGAAATCCCAACTTTGCACACCATGTGCATACTTAAAAGTCACAAAACATAAATATAAGCCCAAACCGTTCAATTAAACCAAAAAATCAGTTTTAGGGCATCCCCATATGATTTAAGAAGTGATATCATTGTAAAACCTCCATTTTCACACAAACATGGCACTTAAAGTTCACATGCTTCAAAAACACCATTAAAATAGATTTTTGCAGCAACAACCAAAGGGTATAAAAATTAAAAACATTATTTTAATCCCTAATAAATCCAAATAAAATAAAATAAGTAGTTATAGGGAAGAACCAAGTGAAACAATAAAACATTTCTTTGAAAAACAACCAATTTCACATAAAAATGACACCTAAAATTCATTTTCTTTATAAATACCACTAAAACCAATTTTCACAGAAACATTAAAATGCAATAAAAATGAAAATACCATAAACACAGAAAGATAAGTCACAAAAATTGCACACAAAATGGAATCACCTACCAAAATTTGTTAAAACCTTGAATCCTTTGTGCGAAAACTCAAATGCACCACTGCCACACCTTAAGGAAGGTAGATCATGCCTAAAAATAGAATATTGGACCAAGAAAACCAAAGGTTAAACCCTAGGTTCGGAATCCTAACCTATGGTAATTTGTTTACTTCAAATAAATTGAAATAAACTTCAAGAAGATGGGAGGAACTAAGAGGAAGAAACACTTACTCGAGATTATTTGAAGTTCCTCCACCAAATCCCCCTTCAAAATAAAGATCCAAGGGAGTCTTCAGGTGCTTAGGAGGATGAAAAGGCTATAAGGGCCTAATTGGGGAATAAAGGTACAAGTTTGGATAAATCCCTGGAGGGAAAAGAAGTAATTTTCACACATTTATAATGACATGGACATAGGTGCACAATTTGTGTGCACGGTTTTGCAAACCATGCACCTAAATTGTACGCCCTCCATTCTCCCCTCAAAACATCTTCAAAAGCCACCAAAATTTTTGGGGTCTTAGAGGGAACTTATGGGGGGATTTTAGAATAAAAATATAATAAATATAAATACCTTTAATGAAGAATTTGGTTGTGAAATATTTAGCATAAATTCTCTTCCTGCAAAGGCAGTGGAGGGAACTTAAAAGAAAGTGATAAATGCAACATTGCAGGGGTGAAAAGGTTTTGAGGGATAATAAGTATGTGTAAGTTTTTAAACAAAAATTCATGAAATATGGATAAAAACATTTTAAAATAAACATACTCTGCAAGGAATAATGAAAATTAAATCAATGTTTCAGGATATAATTTTTGGTAAAATAGAGAAATTATATTGTAACATTACATTTACATCTTCCCAAAGGGTTTCCTTTATTATAGTTTATTCTTCCAAGGGATTGGTAACATCATAATGTGAAGAAGACATTTTCTGCATGATTATTCAAACATTTAAGTTATATTATGTTAATTCATTAGAAAACATATAATATTATGAGGAAAATAATAGTATAATAAAAACACTTTTACCTTATCATTGAACTCTATTTCTTTTTTTATGGTTTTAAAGATTTTGTTACTCTATAAAGAATCAAAATCTCCAATTTTTGGTCCCCTCAAACATAGAATACATTGTCTACATTAGGACATTCATGAACTGATTGTGATCTCCCAATGAAAGGGTCGTCCTCGATTGAATTTTCATATGACCCAATATTTGTTTTAGTTTCCAATAGGACAATAAAAAAATATTATTTGCTGGATTTGAGACATAAAATACTTTCATTTCTTATGATTCCATTATTAATGGTTCATCTTTTTCCCCATATACATTGAAATTCACCTTCATGAATCCCATTTCATCCACTTTCAATACACTCATATCGTCAACCCATTTGTAATGGAAAATCAGAACTTGAAATTTTGTATAATCCAAATTGTATATCTATTTGATAATTCCAAAATATGATATATTTTCATAAATTGGATTTATATCCTTGTAACCAGATATGTGCATCACTTCCACTACAAGTGTAAACTACTATTTTTCATCATAATGCTGTCATCATGTTTTTTTATATAGAACGTATAACCATTGATTAAAAAACCAGTGTAAGATATAACATTTTCATTCAGTCCCCTAGCTATCCATTGAAGTTATTTGGAAATTGAATTTGTATTTTCAGATAACTCCTTATAAATTTTATCTTAGAATCATCCTATAAACTGTTGATTATATTTATTTCATAACCATCCATCAGCCTTTGATGGATTCAAATATCTAAGAATTTATTTGAGGGCATAAATATATAGATCAACATCTTCACTACTATTTAAAATGTAAAGGTGTTATTTCTACCACTCTGTAAAGGTAATTGTAACAATATATCTTTTGGAAATCCCTTCACCCATAAGGTGTTCGATGTGTCAAGACATTGGGAGTCTGATGTTGTTAACATCTAATAGGATATCGGCACAGAATTCAATTGCTTCTTAAAAAATATATTGTTCTGCAATACAAATTTTTGGATGACATCGATTATTGACATACGCTTTAAAAATATTCATATACCATTCAATGGGGGTACATCCATCTATAATGGACTGGACCACATAGTTGAACCTCTATAACCAAGTGAACCATCAGGTGGGCCATTATATCAAAGCATGATGGTGGGAAGAACATCTCTAATTCACATAATATGACTACAACCTTCTTATTATTGATTGGAAACTTCATTGGGTCTATAACTTTACTTCATATGGATTTGAAAAATAATTAGAGTCTATTTAATGTATTCCGTAAATTTTGAGGTAGAATGCAATGGAAATAACCAGGCATCAAATATTTCATCATAACATGATATTTGTGTGATTTTAGTCTTTGTAACTACAAATTATTCATTGACACGACATTCTATATATTTGATAAATACCTATCTATAAATTTTACACTATTAATGAAAATAAAAAAATTAAATTTTTTGTTGTTTTTATAGAGTGTAAGCTACTGGAGGAAGAAAAGTCCTCCTTTTATCCTTCACCGGTGCCAACTCTTCCCTTATCCCCTTGTTAATCATATCCAACCCTGTCTTGATTTAATATTTCATTTTTATAGGAACATTTAGTAACATTCCAATAACACTATCAAATACATTTTTTTTCTATATGCATGACATCTATAAAATATCTAACATTAAAAAAATTCTAATATGGTAATTCAAAAAAAATTGATCACTTCTTATGGATTGATTTCACAAGGTTTTTCAAATATGGTTTACTGAAAATAGTGTCACAATCTTTTACTTTATGGAATAGTTGATCACACATTATTGGAGATGGTGTTGTTCCTTGTTCAATATTCCCATCAAATGTTGTCATCTAGGATTGGTATTTATGTCATCGAGGAAAACATTTATGATTTCCTAAAAACATAGTCTTCAAGTAATGTTTCAACCAAATTGAGTGTGTGTGTTTTTCACAAATGGGATGCGCCAAAATTCTTTTATTTCTATAGCATTATAAATTTCCATAAATAGGGAAGTTATTTATCACCCCATAAAATATATACCTCAATGTGAATTATTTACTTATATGAGCATCATACATTGTAACACTTGTATCCCATATCAATTTCAGATCTTCGATCACTAGAGCCAAATAGACTTAAATATCATTATCGGGTTTCTTTGATCCATATATAAGGATAGACAATATAATGTATTTAAACTTCATACATAACCATGGTGGCAAGTTATAATTTACCAACATGACATGAAATGTTTTGTGAGTACTACTCTGTACACCACAAGGATTTATTCCATCTATAGATAATGCAAGATGAAGGCTTCTCAGCTCATTTCCAAATTCAGGATACTCGTAATAAATTTCCTTCCACTAAGGACAATCTGTTGGATGATGTAGGTTACCATATTTAATTCTTATATTTACATTCCATTTCAATTGTCTCATGGTTTCATGACATCCATATAGTCTTCTAAACCATTGAATGATAGGAAAGTAACATACAAATTTCAAAGGACTTGATTCATTTTTCTTGTATCGATCTATGCCACACTTAAGGAATTTTATGAGGGATTCATGGTCATTGCAAAACAATATGAAATAATTTTGAAAAGCATGTATTTTTTTAGAGATCATCACCATTGAACTTAGAATTCATTTAGTGTTATATGTTGGACATGGTAGTTCATTTTATTCTGGTAGAATATCATTTAGAAGACCAAGCAGTTATGTAAATTTGGTGTCACTCAATCTTCTATCAGCTTTCAAATTATATAACTTCAATAGAGCTAACAATGTTGTGTATTTAGTACAACCGGTATACAACGGTCTCTTAGAAAAAATATTTAATTTCTCAAACAACTTTGTAAAACCACAAAGGTCATCTTAAATTTCCATTGTCATTTCATTCATGCAATCTCCATCATTATTTAAAATGTTATTCATATCAAATTATCCACAAAACACACTATCATACCAATTGGTGTGCACACTCATTTTTACCCATGCTTAGTCTAACATTTATAGCTCTGATATATTCTACGAAAAATCAAATGTTCTTACAACTCTTCCACACAAACTTTTCTTGAATAAAAACAATGTAAACATAGGAAAATGATTTTAGAAGGGTCATATAAATTCTCTATTTCAAACTTAATAAACTATTTTACTATATATTCATACTCTTTTTTCAAACGATTAGTGTGCATCCATTTTAGATTCATATCCACCATATTGGGTTTATAAAATATTATTTTTTTACAATAAATAAATAAATACACATAAGATATTCATTATCAAAAGTTAAAGTTATAGGTAATTCTAATAAGGGAAACCCAACATTTGATTGTTTCAAATAATTTTAGTATGATTTGAAGAAAATGGGTGATTTAATTTAAGAAAACAATTACACCACTATGGTTGGTTTTATCCTCTGAATTCATTCAAAGGGGAAATTTATGGACAAATATCATCCTCATCAACTCATCTCCCAAACATTTATCATTGCATTTTGTTGTTTGACACACATCCTCCATCTCTTGTGGACATGCACCTATGTTTCTTGAAATACTCTAAAAAGTATTCATCCATGGGATGAATAATGCTCAAAGTAGTACAAAAAAGATAAGAGAGATGGGGGATGAGTCTCAAGAAAATAATTGAAATAATAACCGTTCGGGAGATGAATGTGATGAGGGTGATAGTTTTACTACATCATGTTATCTAAAAGGGGTAATGCCTCCCATTTGTGAGAATTATAGCATTGGTACTAGTTATTAACTTATGGCCTATTGAAGGTGAGATTTGGGGGGGGGGGTATAAATATTATTTTTTATGATTCAAGGGGTCACAGTAGGGAGATGTTATGATATATGAATCTTTGGGGCCTCTATGAATTCTATAGTTATAGGAGAAATCTCACTTTTAATAAATTGATTCAATAATTACATCTAGACAGGTTGAAAAAAATAATTATTTTAAAGTAGATGAAGGGTGGTCTTTATAAAAAAAATCATTTTCATGGCCATTATGGGTTCTATGGTGATTTTGGGAACATAATATAAAATTTTATCCATGATGAAACAAATAATAGTAATTATGGAAGATATAGAGGTTTGAAGTTAAATGGGAGATGACCCACTCTTAAAAAAATAGTTTTGAAGTGAGAATATAATTCATAAGTAAAATTGAATGATGAATTTAAACTATTGAATGAACTCTATTAAACATGTAAAAAATTACACGATTATTTTAAGGATTTTAAAAATTTTATAAAAACATAGAGGAATGTGAAGAAAGAGTTATAAATGTATTATATGAAAAAGAATTTAATGTAATATGAATTTATAACTGATGTCATGCTAAAGGATTTAAAAAATAAACATCATTTTATATTAGATATTGGTTGTTCATCTCACATGATAGGTAAATTGATGTAATTAAATATTTTTAAAAATTTCAAAGGGTACTTATTATTTTAGAAATAGTGGAACACTTAAGATAAATTATTTAAATTTAAAAGATGTTAGAAATAAAAGGAAAAATTAAAGAATGACATGTTTTTAGATGGATTAAAGTAAAACATACATAGTGTTTATTAGACATGTGATCATGGAAATTAAGTTATTTTTATGAATTATTAATGAGTTGGTTATTATTTCAAAGATGGCTATATTTTTACAAAGTTATAGAAAAATAGTTGAACCATATTATAATTTTGGGTTAGTAAAAATTTATTGTAATTTTGTTTGAAAAGGTAAATTGATTTGTGGTAGTGAAAAATTATTCATATTAGATAATGAGACATTAAAATACTAAATTAAAAAGGGTGGTTTGAGATGTTTTTATGACGAAAAGATAAAATTGATAGATATTTTTTACTAATTAGAATGGGTAGATTGTGAATAATTAAAAAAAATAAATTAAAGATTTAAATGAAACAACTCTTGGGCTACCCCCAGTGAGAATTCCTATTGAATAAGCTCTATTATGTGGTTGTTGACATTTGATGAAACTAGTGATCTTCAAATGTGATTTATCTCTCACCTTACTCGCAATTTTTAATTGGAATATCTGGATGAGATATTGTAAGGTTCGAAGGAATATGGGCCTTCCCTAAAGTCATATTTCCATTCTAGATTTTCATTTCATTTAGATTGGGCTATAATCTCACATAATCTTTGGCTAGGACATTCAAGCATAAAGGCATAACATTTCACCTTAATGGAAGGTGGAATCTTGAGGGTGTAAAAGATCCTCTCAATTTTATCCACCCAATCCTCTATCTCTTTAGGATCACATTCCGTTGAAAAGATGGAGGGTTATGGTGAATAAACTCTTGATCAGGATCCTTATCTCCATCAAATGTTTAATTAAAAAAAAAGAAAATGGATATATAATTTCATGTCACTCTATAAAATATAGTGAATGCACACGGTCCATGGCCCAACTCAAATGGAAGGATAAAATAATCATCAATTAAAATAATTTTCATAGCATCACTTGGAAACTCAAGAGAGGAGGCTAAGAGTTTTTAATAGACACTCCTTCACACCTATTAGTCAAGCTCTGATAGCATTGTATCCTTTAAACCAAACATCCATAATAAAAATTATTGACCATAGGGATATTCTAATGATAAAGAAATAATGGTGATAAAAAAACATAAATAAATATCGCCAAATAATCAATAAATGAGTGAGGAGGAGGTGGAGAAAATAAGATACCTTGGATTGAAGCTTTGAATCATCTGAGAGAAATTAGAGATATTGAAAACCTAGAAAATGTTCGAGCCTTGGATTTGAGCCTTAGAATTGTTTGAGCCTTGGTTCGAGCTTTGATTCATCCAGGAGGAGCATCGAAAGAGGGTGTCTTCCATGGAAGTTTCATATATCTCAACAAGTTTGTGACTGGTTAGGGTTATTTAAATAGATCGGGGCACTTTTATCAGTGCTTCCAGAAAGTGCTGATAAAGATCCCTTTTATCAGTACTAAATTAATTAGTTCTAATAAAATGCATCTTTATCAGTGCTAAAAAGGTAATGATAAAATCCCTCTTTATCAGCACTAAAGTTTTAGTACTGATAAAGATAGATTTTATCAGTGTTGATAAAGCTCTTTTTTTATCAGTGTTAACAAACACTGATAAATATTGTTTTTATCAGCGCTTATTACTTAAGCACTGATAAAGGATTTAAAATTATAATTATAAAAATATTTATATAATTAAAAATATATTTATATAATTATATATATATATATATTTCATAAATATATATAAATATAAATATAGTAAATATATTATTTATTTAAATATATTTATTATAATTTTATAATTATTTAAATATATAATTATTTATTTATAATTATATAAATACTTTAAAAAAATATTTATATCATTATATATATTTATATAATTATATATATATTTAGTATATATATATATTAGAAATATATAAATATAAATATAGTAAATATATTAATTATTTAAATAAATTTATTATAATTTTATAATTATTTAAATATTTATAATTATTTATTTATAATTATAGAAATACTTTAAAAAATAATATTTATTTATTTAATATTGAAAAAATCGATAAGTTTTATTAATTAAATATAAATTATTTAAAAATATATGGATATATATTGAAATAAAGATGAATACATATTGAAAATATTAAAATATAGTAAATAAATATAAATATATATAATAAATAATAGAAATTGATTAAATTCCCCCAAAAATAAAAAATAAAAAATAAAAAATATTAAAAATGAATTAATACTTAACTGTAATAAAATTAAAAATAAATAAATAAAATTTACCATGATTAAAGACATGATATATTAAATATATCATGTTATAATGAAATTATAAAATGAATACTAAAATTTGAATAAATTAAATAAATATTAGGTGTATGTGTTTCTATATAAGATTTCATTAATTATGTAAATATTTGTCTTTGTGCATTATATATAAAAATGTATTAACAAAATATATATGAAATAAATATAACACACATTTGATCTATGTTAAATTGAAACATTAAATGACATTCAATTATATCCATTACTCGATGCAATTAATCAGTATTTTTAATTCATATTAATTTGTAATTATAAGACATTATTCACTAAATATATTACAATTTAATGTAAAGAATAAATATTTTTTATTATATAAATCATATTTATGTACCTTCATATATATCTATATATTTAATATATACAATTTAATAACATTATCAGTAATTATTTAATTAATAAAATGTTTAATATTTTCACAATTTACTTATTTTTAATTTTTATTTATTTAATATTCATTTTAAATATATCTATATATTAAATATATACTATTTATTAGTATTTATAATTTATATATAGTATAACAAATTTATTTATTTTTTATCAATAATTATTTAATTAAAAAAAATTAATAAAATCTTTCTTATTTTTTATTTATTTAATTATTTCATTTCATTCAGACCTTTATAAGTGCTAAAATGTGCTAATAAAGGATCCCTTTATGGGTGATAAAAATAAATAACTGATAAAGGATACCCTTCATCTGTGCTAAAAATAAAGCGTTGATAAAGGGCACCCTTTATCAGTGCTAAAAATAAAGCATTAATAAAGGGTACCCTTTATCAGTGTTAAAAATAAACTGTTGATAAATGGTATATTTTATCAGTGATAAAAAAAATGCACTTCTAAATGGTACTATTTTTGAGTGCTAAAAAACGCTGATAAAAGGTACCCTTAATTAGTGCTTGTTTTAGTGTTGATAAAGGAAACCTTTATCGGTGTTTTTTTCTAACACTGTTAAAGGATTGTTTTGTAGTTGTGCTCCTATATAATAAACTTATATAAATTATTTACATGTTTTATAACCTTTTATTGGTTTATTAATTTATCATTAAAGAACTTGTTTCATTTATGTTAATGAAATATTTAATTACTTAATTGGTTAATTTTACGTTGAACGTTTTGAGGATGTTCGATTCATAGTTGCATAGTGACTTAAATATATTGACCGTGGTCAAATAGGTCATTTTTAAATCATCCACAGAATAATAATCATGAAATAATTATCATTTATATACATTAATTACACTTTATAACCAAGTATTAAAGGTTGTTATGGAAAATGAATTACGTTACAACATAGAGATGGTAGTCTATGTGTACACATTTGTAACATTTAAATTTTTCAATGGAAAACTGGGAAAGAAGCTAAATATAATTTTATATTTATATAATTATTATTATATCATAAATATCATATTATATCTTTAAATATACTTATGTATACCAGCCACATGAGATGGTGATGAAAAATGAATCACATCGCTTTGTGGAAATGGTAATCCACATGTACACACGAACGATGTAATAAATTTTAAATGGATGGAAAAGTAAGAAAATATATGATATATTATATTTAAATAATGATTATTATTTCATTAATATCATATATATATATATATATATATATATATTAAATTTTAGACTATATCCAATTATTAGAGGCAATGTTGGAAAAACACATCGCTTCATGGGGGTGGTAGTCCCCAGATACGTACGAATGATGTTTTCATTACCCATTTGATGGAAAATGAGAAGGAAAGGGGATTTTCCATAGTCATAATGAAATATAGGTATATAGGATACATTTATGTTATTATCTCATCATATTTTAATAATATTTCATGGATTTTAAAAAAAAAAGTAAAATAAAAAGGCACAATTAAGAGTTATACATCTTCTTCAGAAAACCACATTTCGATTACAATGTAAGCCTTGTAGGTTAGTATTTTTATTATACCATAGAATCTATTTAATGTATAGTATTTTTTGAGAGAGAATTGGGTAGGTATTTTCCAAATTAGATCACTCAAAATTTGTTGGGAAGGGAGGAGAGGAGGTCCCCTTTTATAAGTGAGGGGAGAGGCACTCTTAGAATTATTTTAAGTATTAAATTAATATAAATTAATTTTCATGTAAATATATTTTTTAATATATTAAGAATATAGGATGATTATGAGTTCAAATTATCTCATAAAATAAAATTTTTATAAATTTATGTGAATTTTTCACCCTTATCTCTTAGTTTTAACTCCCTATTAACCCTTTTGATGATTATCGTGATATCAATGTTTTTTTTCTATTTAGGGGTCAAAAAAGTTACTATAAAAGTAAAATTAACCCATTAGTGGATTATGGTTGATATTATAAATTACATCCAATTCACTTTATCTAATATAATATTTTTATGAATTTTAAATCATTAAATAAAATATTATTTGACATAATATACCATTAGAGCCATTTTTGGGACTATTCACATAGTTTGAATTTAATAGAATCAATATAGTAATGTAATTTGGATATAAACTTTTAACACATCAATAATATGTTATATTTATCTATAAAATTCATGTAACATAATAATTCATCCAAATTATTCTACTTTTAATGTTTTAAAAATCATTTACTTTGATTTTTCTACTGCTTGCACTGCGCAATGTCAGTATTGTGTAAGAATTTATGGTAATTATATCATCACTAAAAATTAAATATAAATTACCATAATAAAAATAAATCAATTAAGTTAAAATTAAACTTTCATTTTTATTAATAACATCTTATTATACCAATTATAACATATAATATAAATTAAAATCAAGAGAGTGACATTTTAGAATTTTCCTTTACTTAAAATAATATATAGGAATTTATCAAAGAAAAATGGTACCAATAAGAAATATCTTAGAATATATGAAGGTATTTATAAAAATAAACTCACAAAATAGAAATAAAGTAGATTTTGGATATATTTTTAAAGGATTGTCCCATTATTTCTACCCTTAATGACCTGATTTACTCTTACCGATGCATCAAATATTTACTACGATTAATATTCATAAGGACTAAAATAAAAGGGAAATATTTAACAAATTTAAAACTCCTAAATAAAAATATGAAATCTAGTTTTCAAGATTCAATTTCAAGAAGTGGAAAAAATCAATTTTAATATAAATGTGTAAAATAAAAATAACAGTTTTTAGAAAAATGCGCTTTTAAGCCCAAAAATGAACTTGTATAAAAATTAATTATAAATATTATTCCTGTATAATTAATTAGATTAATTATAAATAATGGGGAATTATTTTAATTTAAGATAAATTTCAAAGAATAATGGTACATTTACATGAAAATAAATGATGTTTTTACCAAAATTGGGATTTTTCATTATTCACTCCAAATAACTTTTTCTATTTTTAGAATAAACCACTTTGTGGAGAATTGGAACCTCACAATCAAATTCAAACATACCAAAACTAGTGAAAAGAAAGATAAAAGTTAATGACAGATTACAAAGTAATAGAAATGACAATAAAGGGGAACAAACAGCATGCAGTCGCCTTGATCCCACCATAAAAACAAAGTGAAAATCATCAAACCATGAACCACCATTCAAGTTTCAAAATTCAAAATGAAACTTTAATAAACTTTAAAATAGGTCACTATAGCACCACCTCGGAAATAAAATCATCTCAAACAATATGAGTTTAAGGAACCTTGAGCCATAAAATAGAACGCCCCTCTGGTCACTACATCCACACAAATACCAGCACAAATGTCGACCAATATCAATACCTCTAGAACAAAATCACTTTGTTGTTACTAATGAATAACAGAAATCACCTTTCATAGAAGCAGAAAAAAATTCCAAACCAATACCGAAGGGACTAAGAAACATAGGATACAATTTAGTACTTATTTATTATTCATTATATTTAAATTTTATACATATTTTTCATATTTTGGTTATTTATATTCATACATATAATTTAATAGATATGTTTTAATGGTCACATTTAGAACTTTTAATAATTTTATAGTATATCACAATTCACTTAAAGATCAATTTTGTGTGTTAAGTAAGCCATTAAGCATAGAGTTATTTTAAAATCTTGGGGTGTTATATTCTCCCCCACCACCTTTAATAAATTTCATCCTCATAATTTTAAATTGAGACTGGTAATCAAGGATTTAACATTTGAAAATAACTTTGTTCAAAATAAATATTGGAAAAAGGTTTAATAAAAATTTATTTTGGATATAGGGAAATGGGAATATAAAATTTATCTATAATGACACATAAATAGGTTTCTAAATATGAGAACATTAGTGGAAAGTTAAAATATAGACATGGGGGAAAAATTAATTCCCAAATAATGATGAAGAGTGACAGAGAACATTATTCAAAATAAATTTAATGATCATGAGAAAGTCAATGAACAAAAAAACATAAATCAATGAGGTGTGAAAAAGACCATCGATTCATCAGAAATGATAGTAATAGGATAACATTTTTGTTTCAATATATTTTTCCTAGAGTTTTGGAGTTATTTTACCATCTAGACCATGAACATGAGGAAATATACTTACATGATTTTCATCAAATCCATAAACAAAATGTCATCCTTTGATTTTTTTGTTTTAATCATTTTCACCTTTATCTCATCTTATACTCCAAATGATCAGTATGAATATTTAATTCCTAAATCACTATAATAAACTTCTAATAAATCACATGATCAATAAAATTATGAAAAGTTATTCCTCTCATATTTAAAAATTAACCAAAATGGTTAGTACAAGGCAATATAATACCCAAAATAAATAAACCTTAATAATAATAAATAATACATCAATATGAAAAGTTCAACAATAATACCCAAATTTAAAATTAAATCATTCCATAAATAATTATCCATATATACCATATAAAATTAATAATAACATATTAATGTCAAATATTATCTTATAACATTTAGCTTACAACCCCAAAATACAAAAACATTATTACCAAATAATACTTCATGTTGAATCACATGATAAACCTAAGGGTTACCTATACTTCAACCTATTAAAACATCTCTCAAGATATCATTAATTACTTTAAAATACCATAAAATAAAACATAAAATGGGTGTTTATCCCTTTGAAATTATGATCAACATTAAACTTATAAAATCATGATGGTATTCATAACTCTTAAGTTAATCTCACATGAAAATAACATAATATCTAGAGTTATCTAAACCCAAATCTGATACCAATTATAATAGACCTGAACCCACACACCCAGATTCAGTAATATAAACATATTCTTTAATATATTGGCTTCAATACCAATAAACATGACTCAATTTTAGCCATCCAAAACATAAAGCATCGAACAAAAATATTTGATTGCTTACATACCCATGATTTTTTTTTGTTTTAGAGTATTAAATAATTAGTAAAAAATATTACAAAACAATACTCATGCCCTCAAGTAAGCATATTTTCCACTATTCCATGGTTTTCTTTTTTCACATTACATCTTCAATATGTTCCATAAAATTATTCACACATGAAACCTTTATAGACATAATTAATTTAACATCAATATTCAAACTTGGGGAAATGGAAAATATAATAAGGGTGAAATAAAATGCACAGAAAGAGTAAACATAAGTATTAAAAATTTAATTTCAACAGTGAGAATAATATGATAATAATATTATAATTATATAATCAAAGTGCCTGATCATAAAATAAAATAATTCATACCCATCAAAACCTAGATCATAAATCATAAAACATGACATACAAATTTTTTATAGGATAAGAGTCATATAAGTCAACAATCATGATCCATGTGAAAAAATTCCTTGAGTAAAGGATCCATTAGAACTCATAACAAGCATTTAAAAACTTTTTAGGTATCTTGGAACATCAAAAATTCATATGGAATTACCTTACTGGATAATTTCTATATCTATTAGGATTGACCTAAAACTGATAAAATCCTTCATCTCTTAGGAGAAACATAACTATTTCATCTCTTAGGATTAAATTCCTTCTAGTTAACTCCATATCATTACCCAATGCATTGAAGGTATATAATATACCCACTCGTCCTTGGTTTATAACGTAACCACATTTACTTGATTTATAATAGAACCACCCATTATTTGTTTATAACATAACCACCTAAAAATCATCCATACACATTTCTAAGTACCATAAAATGAGGAAAACAATTAGAATATTTTCAATATAACAATCATTATTATTCGTTAGTAGCTTAATTAACTAATGTAAAAGGAACAGGTTCTATGAAAATATATTTGAAACATTCACATTCCTTCCAGAGAAAGAATAAGGATGGTATCATTAAAACATATCCACATTGAATTATAAGTAATCAAGGGTTTTTTTTATTTTATTAGTATAAATACCAATTAAAGATCATTGAAAAAAATATTTAGGAAAATAAAATTTCTACTTTGAAAATTACTTTTAAAAACCAAAAATTTCCATAATATTAGGAAAAAATATATTTTAAAAATAAACATAGAGGAATTCAAAGTAATATTCAAATAAAAATATTCATGATGGTGTAAAAAGGTGATTAAGATGTGTATGCTAAAATAAAACATTACTTTTATACTTTGGTGAAGAAATTCAAAAATGTGTCATATGAAAAATCTTAAAAAGATTTACTTTTCAAAAAACTTTGTAAATAATGTCAAAGATACTTGAAAATAACCTTAAAATATCATTTAAGTGTAAATAATAACATTATTGAAAACATTTTAGAAAACATGGATATGAAGATAAAGAAACCCGATCTAAAATAAGATACAAGACCGTTGTCACTTACAAATAACTTTCTTGATGTTTCCTTGATAATTAATAGAGGATGTGAAATTTAAACAATTAAAATACATTCAAAATTAGATGAGAATAAAATATATGTGTTTCAATAAAATAAGAGTATATGATCCCTCTTGAAATAAAATTTTAACATTCACAAACCTAAAATAAGATGAGATTATAACATAAAAAATCATTACCGTATTGGAAACTTTTGAATCTTGAGCCTGTGAAAGAAATGGATTTAAATGAAACATTAAATACCATGAATATAAATATATCGAGGATATAACATGTCAATGGGTAGTATATACACCTCAAAAAATTAATATGCATAACATAAACATATGTCCCAAATAAGAAAAATTTGAGATGAATAACCCTTACAAAGATCATGTCCTTGAATTGAGAATTAATCAATGGAGAGATTATGTGTAACAAATTTAAATACAAAAAAGAAGTGAAAATACAATATAAATTAAAAAATAATAATTTCACACATAATATTGGCATAATATAATCAATGAAGAAGTGGTATGACCCATTGAAATGAATTCGAGTTAATTTTTTTTACCAATTGGTAACTTTCAAGTCAAATCCCTTTGGATGAAATAATTTGAATTTTAAATTAAAATAACATAAAGTATTAAGGATTTATGATATAAAATTTAATAGTTTCAGTATATAAACCATATAAAATAAATTAGGCGTATAACATAAAAACACACATCAATGAAGGGAAATTGAGATGTAATCCCTTAAATGAAGTCCATAATTTCTATGTATGTCATTTAAATACTATATAATAAACTTATATAAATTATTTAATTATTTAAAAACATTTTAAAATTTTATTAATCTATCATTAAACCATTTCTTTTCATTTATTTCAGTGACATATTTAATTACTTTATTAGTTAAGTTTATGTTGGGCATTTTGAGGACATTCAGTTCTTAGTTGCAAAGCGACTTCAGTATGTTAATCGCTATCAAATAGGTCACTATTACACCATATATAAAATAGTAATAGTGTCATAATTATAATTTTTATAAATTAATTACACTTTTATATCCAAATATAAAAGTTGGTTATGAAAAATGAATTATGTTACAATATGGAGACAGTAGTTCGTACGTACGCATGAGTAACGTTTACATTTTTCAATGAACGTGAGAGAAATAAGTTAAATATAATTTTATCTTTCCAAAATTATTATTATATAATAAATATAATATTATATCATTATGTACACTTATATACACCAGCCACATTATTCGGTGATAAAAAACAAATCACATGGCTTCTGGAGGTGGTAATCCACACATACGCACGAACGACATTATCATTTTTCAATGGATGGAATGGTATAAAAATAGAAGATATATTATCTTTAAATAATGATAATTATTTCATAAATATTATATATATATATACATACATTAAATCTATAACTTTATCCATTCATTATATTTGGTGATGTAAAACAAAACACACCACTTCGTGGAGGTGGTAGTCCACACATACGCACAAATGATGTTTTTATTCCACATTTAATAGAAAAGAACATAGAAAAGGGTTGTAACATAGTCATCATAACATATTAGTATATATTATATACTTATTTTATTATTTAATCTTGGTTTAACGATATTTTAAGGATTTTAAAGAATAAGTAAAATGAAAATGCACAATTAATAGTTATACCACTTCTTTGGAAAACTACCTTTAACTTACAATGTAAGCCTTCTAGGTTGGTCTTTTGATAAGAATGAAGCCTCTATGTCATGTAGAGGAATGTTGGGGAGATAATTGTATATGTATTTTTTGAATTTTAATGACCAAAATATGTGATTAAGGGAGGAGGGGTGGTACCCTTTATAAGTGAGGGGAGGGGCACTCTTGGAATTACATAAAGTATCAAATTAATATAAATTAATTTTCAAGGAAAAGTTGAACCAAATTTATATATTTAAAATATAGGATGATTATTAGTATAAATAATCTCATACAATAATATTTTTATATGTTTATGTGACATTTTTAACCATATCTCTTAGTTTTATCCCCTATTAACGCTGTTGATAATTACTGTGATATCAAAGTTTTATAGTCTTTAGGGATTAATAAAGTTATAATAAAAGGAAAAGTGATGAATAATTAGAATATTTTTGATATTATCAATAAAATCTTCTTAAATTGTTCAAATATAATTTTTTATAAATTTTAAATCATTAAATAAATTATTATTTAACATAATATACAATTATAGTCATTTTCAGGAATATTCACATAGTTTGACTTTAATGACATCAAGGTAATAATTTAATTAGAATATAAAATTTTAAAACACCACTAATATGTTATTTTTATATAGAAAATTCATTAAACATAATAATTCATCCAAATTATACTACTTTTAATGTTTTTAATGTCATTTACTTTGATATTTCTACTGATTGTACAAACATTGTGTCAACATTATATAAGCATTTAAGGTAATTATATCATCGCTAAAAACTTTAAAAAATTAAAAATAAATAAATTAAGTTTTAAAAAACATTTATATTCATTCATAAAATCTTATCATACTTATAAAAACATATAATATAAATTAAAATAAAGAGAGTGACATATTAGAATTTTCCTTTAAAATAATATAAAGGTCTTTATAAAACAAAGGCACTAAAATGTCATATTTTCAAATATATGAAGGATTGGTCAAAATAAGATCACCCAATAAAAATAATTCCACTTTATATATATTTTTAAATCCTTATCATGTTATTTTTAAACTTATTACCAGATTTACCCTTACTGATGCGACAAATATTTATTACATTTACTATTCATAATGAAAAAAATAAAAGGGACCTATTTAAAAAATTTGAAACTAAAAATTAAAAATATGGAATTTTTTTTGAGATTAAAATTTAATAAGTGGAAGAAATCTATTTTAATATAAATTTATAAAACTCAATGAAAAACAAGTTTTAGAAAAATGCTTTTTAAGCCAAAAAAATGAACTTATGCCAAAATAAAGTATAAAGTTGATTCCTATCTGATTAATTAGATTATTTATAACTAAATTAAAATTATGTTAATTTAATATCAAATTAAAATAATAATGGTACATTTTAATGAAAATAAACAATAGTTTTACGAAAAACGTATTTTTTACTATTCACTGAAAAAATCAATCTTTTCAGAAAAATCCCAAAATTTTACCCTAAGATTATTTTGATATGATTATTTAATAAAGATATATTTTATATAAAATAAAATTTCTAAAATTGGATGAAATTAATTATAATATTCATTCACAAAAATAAATAAAATTCATTTGTGAAAAAAACGTTTTTTTAAAGAAAAAAAATGACATTAATAAAAATTGTATACTTATTTATTATGAATTAAACAATAAATTTACATTATATGAAAACTTTATAAATATTTTACATAATGTGATTATTTATATTTATACCTTGGATTTGACGACTAGGTTATTAGATCCACATTTAAAACTTTTAATATTTTTACAATACATTGTAATTCGCTTAAAGCTCGGTGTTGCATGTTAACCAAACTATTAAAAATAATATTATTTTAAAATCTTAGAGAGTTACAATCAATAAATAATCATAAGACATAACAATCCACATGTGAGTAAAACATCAGTATAAGTCTCAACAGGGATACATAGACACATCTCATGTGATCAATCATTAAATATAGGTCTTACTAGGCTACACACGCATGCTAACAAACATGATAATGTATGTGCTTAAGTCAAGGGATTCCTACCTTAGGTGCAATGATGATTCAGTATAAAGGGTCACTATCCAAGTACAAAATAACCATTGGATCATAGAACCAACCCCGATTCACACATGATTTAAAAATATAAGATCAAGGTTGAGATGAAACCATGCCCTAAAGGTAAGACAAGTTCAAACATACCTATGAAAATCCATTGTCGATAATGATCTAAGTCTAATTGGAGCATAAATTCCAAAACTTGAATCTAGGAACTAATTCTATGAATGGCCACAAACCCCTTATTAGACCATATCAAAACCCTAAGATCAGATCAATACATCATGTATATAATCATTTTTTATTTAAGAGAAGATGAGGGAATTGATCTAGAAAAAAGAAGAACTCACTGGATAAAGAATGCATGATCAATTCATCGTTCAGGTGTCGAAAAATGGTGTTAGAAGGAAGGGAGAGCACTGTAAAATCTTTAGATAGGGTTCCTAGGGTGTTTGAAGTCAAATTGGGTTTAAGAGATTATGTAATGGTGAACGAAGGGTGTGTTTTTTTAAAAAAACCTATAAAACTGGCATTCACACACTACAAAAGAAAAAGGGGTAGTAATGGTGGGTTTTTCATGGACTAGTAGTAGTTTAAACCACCTTCTAATAGTGTGGTGACAGTTATAAAAACTTCCATATATTTTATGGTCGCTACTCATTTAGTGGTGGTTTCATTAATTTCATGGCGGTTTTGTTATGTGTCATTTTTAAAGCATTTAGTGGTGGTTAATTGTTTATTTAGAGGCAGTTATTTTATAAAAAAAAAATCTGAGAGAAATATAAATAAAATAAAAGAAACCATGATGGAATATATTCTTAGTGGTTTCTTTTAGTGTTGGTTAATCATAACTGCCACTAAACATATTATATTTAATGTATTTTGCGGTGGTTACTTAAAACCACCGCTAAATTAGTTTTCTTTTTTTTTTCAAAAATATTTAATAAAAAATATATATATATATATTAAATAAATTACATGTAATAAAATAAAACATAAATATATGAAAACTCATCATACATATATCATACATCCACAGTCATATACAAACATCCAGTTATCATAACCTTAATCTCAGTCAACTCATACATCTGTCAATAGATACCTCATTCATCAATATATACATATAAAATATGTACAAAAATAACCCACGACCAATATACATCCATGTCATGACCTCCAATACATCTTTATACCACCAAATATTCTCATCGATTGAAACTGACCACATCATCTCACTAATTGTAACAAAAAAGGAAACAAAAATTAAAACTAAACATAATAAATCATAATTACAGTGGAACAATTGATTAAATTTTAACATACCATAGAAACTAAGAACCATCACAACTATCTTCTGAAGAATTTTGTGGATAAAAATTATCAACCTCTTTCCTACTAACGACATCTTCCACCTATAATGAAAACCATAACATTTAAGAAAATAAATGCGAAAGAGAAAAGACACAGAATATATTCAGAATATTGCACATAAAATTTGTTATTTTGATAATCAAACAGAATAATTTTTTAACATAAAACAAATAATATATAATTAAATACACTTTAAAAACATAAACATAATAATTTAACAAAATATTCAACACTTGAAACTGAAAAGGGATAAGTAAATATTCTAATTTATTTTTAAAGCAATGTGCGGTGTGCTTGAAATTTATTTAATAATTTTTTTAAATATTTTTTAATCACATCATGTCCTATATTTAAAAAAAACCCCAATAGTGGTTCTCCCATGATTTCACTTCAATCTGAGGTTTTTTTCTATGGTTTTGACTATTCCATGCACATTTTAGTGTTTCAAAACACTAAAAATTTGTTTACAAACATAAAGAAAAAACCATAATTCGGAATGATGCGTCATTGGTTCCTATATTTCACAATTAAATATATGGTTGTTGTCCTATGATTTTATGGAAATCCTATGTTGTTTTCCTAGTTTTGATCCCCTGACACTTGTTTTTATAGGCTTTTATACCTTTTAGAAGTGTATATTGAGTAATTTCAACCACATAACACGTCAAATTGAAATTTTTTCTATGCATACACATAAAAAAACTCATCATTGGTTGTTCCATGATTTCACATAAATATGAGGTCATTTTCTATGGTTTTGATCATTCCATGCACGTTTTAGTCTTTTAAAACACTAAAAATGTGTTTACAAACATAATGGGAAAACCATAATTTGGAATGACATTCTGTCAGTTCCTAAATTTCACAATTAAATATACAGTCATTATCCCATGATTTCAAGGAAATCCAACATTTGTTTCTAAGTTTTGGCCCACCGATACTTGTTTTTAAAGGATTTAGTACTTTTCAGAAGTGTATAATGAGTAATTATGACCACATTGCATGTTGGATTGATGTGTTGTCTGCAATTACACATTAAAAAAACTCATTGGAGATTTTACCATGATTGAACATCAATATGAGGTCGTTTTCTATGGTTTTGACTGTTCCATGCATGTTTTAGTGTTTTAAAACACTAAAAACACATTTATAGACATAACGAGAAAACCATAATTTGGAATGATGTTTCATAGATTCATAAATTTTAAAATTAAATATATGGTCATTTTCTTATGATTTAAATGAAATATAACATCATTTTCCTTGTCTTGACCCTCCAACAATTGTTTTTAAAGTCTTTTGTACCTTTCAGAAGTGTATACCAAGTAATTATAACCACACCACAAGTCAGATTGACATGTTGTCTATGCATACATATCAAAAATAACTCCAAGATGGTTTTCCCATGATTTCACATCAATATGAGGTCGTTTTCTATAGTTCTTACCATTTCATGCATGTTTTAGTGTTTTAAAACACTAAAAATGTGTTTATGGACATAATGGGAAAACTGTAATTTCGAATGGAATACCATTAATTCCTACATTTCAAAATTAAATATAAAGTTGTTGTCTCATGATTTTAAGGAAATACGACATCTTTTCCCTAGTTTTGACCCCCAGACACTTCTTTTTAAAGGCTTTTATACCTTTCAGAATTGTATACCGAGTAATTCTGACCACACCACACATTAGATTGATGTGTTGTTTGTGCGTACACATCAAAAATAAATCAACAGTGGTTTTACCATGATTTAAAATCAATATGAGATCATTTTCTATACTTTTGACCACTCTATGTACATTTTAGTGCTTTAAAACACTAAAAACATGTTTATGAACATAATGGGAAAACTGTAATTTGGAATGATGTGTTATCAATTCTTACATTTCACAATTAAATATATGGTTATTTTCCCATGATTTTTAAGGAAATACTACATCTTTTTCTTGGTTTTGACCCCCTAATTCTTTTTTAAAGGATTTTGTACCTTTCAAAAGTGTATACCAAGTAATTCCGACCAAAATGCATGCCGGATTGACGTTTTGTCTGTGTGTACACATAAAAAAACTTAGTGGTGGTTCTCCCATGATTTCAAATCAATATGAGGTCATTTTCTTTAGTCTTGACCATTCCATGGACATTCTATTGTTTTAAAACATTAAAAACATGTTTATGGATATAAAAGGAAAATTCTAATTCAGAATGACATGTTTTCAGTTCCTATATTTTATAATTAAATATACGGTCATTTTCCCTTGATTTTAGGGTAATCAGATGTTATTTTCCTTGTTTTGATCCCTCAATACTTGTTTTTAAAAGGATTTTACACCTTTCAGAAGTGCTTGCTGAGTAATTATGACCACACCGCACATCAGATTGATGTTTTATATGAACTTAAATGTCAAAAACAACTCATCGGTGGTTGACCCATGATTTTACATCAATCTAAGGTCATTTTCTATGGTTTTGACTATTCCACACATGTTTTAGTGTTTTAAATGACTAAAACTGTGTTTACGGACATAACAGGAAAAATTTAATTCATAATTGCATGTTCTATATTTCAAAATTAAATATATGGTCATTTTACCATGATTTCAGGGCAATCCGATGCCATTTTCTTAGTTTTGACCGCTCGACACTTGTTTTTAAGGTGTTTACACCTTTCAAAAGTGTATACTGAGTAATTTCAATCACACTGCATTTTTATTAATTTTTTCTATATGCGTACATGTTAAAAATAACTCATCAGTGATTTTCTCATGATTTAACATCAATCTGAGGTTGTTTTATATGGTTTTGACCATTCCACTCATGTTTTAGTGTTTTAAAACACTAAAGATGTGTTTACATCCATAATGGGAAAATAATAATTTGGAATGACATTCCATCAATTTATAAATTTCATAATTAAATCTACAGTAATTTTCCTATGATTTTAGGTTAATTTGATTCCCTTTTGCTGGTTTTTGACCCCCCAAAAAAACTTGTTTTTAAAGGATTTTATACCTTTCAAAAGTGTATACCGAGTCAAAATTGAGAAAATAGTATCATATTGTTTTCAAACTTATGGATAACAACCTATAATTCATTTGTAACATGTAGGAATCAACCACACATCAATCTGGTACAATATGTGGTCGTTATGACTCAAAATTCATGTTTTTTATATAAAAGTGTCATTTTAGTTTTATTTATGGATGTTGTATGTGTTCTTTGAAAATGTGTGAATGATATTTGAAATTTAGAATTTACCCCGTCAAGATGAGTTATAATTCAAGAATTTTTCTTAGAGATCATTCCAATCATCCACTGAAATAGATAAACTAAATCATTTTCTATTTTCAACCACCAATAATCCTGTGTTTGCCTATAAGAGTCTTGTTCTCACATGTTTTCTTTCAATCTTGTAATTTATCTTTGTGATTCCTAATTAATGGCACTACTCAAACCCCCATCGGGTGTAACAGTAATGGATGATGCTGTTCTATAAAAGAAAAATGATAGTGTAGGCCCATATCCCACCCCCCATACATATTTGGGATGCTCCTTCCCTAAAACTATTCCAAGTGAATCATTCTGAGAAACCGATAATGATTGTGAAGGGTTATCATCCCAGACTTCTTGAATTTTAACCTATTAATACTAAAATATTAAAAATTATTTTTTAAAATATCTAAACGTCATAATGTTATCTAATTAATAAATGTTTCATTGGTATTTATTATTATTTCAAAACTATAAAAACATAATAATGAAAATTATATTATGACGATAAACAAACCATAAACCCAATTAATTGGGGATATATTGATTTATCAAACGATTCAAAATTTCCATCATTTTATCCATGTATATGACTGAATTTAATAAGGTTTAAGTCTTTTTAGTTGTTATAATATATTTTTCATTATTATGTTTTTATGGTAATTAAATAATATGTAATGGAAATGAAAATTACTTCAACGTCTTCGGTAGGGTAATTTAAAAAATTATCATCTATTTTACTATGCACTATAAACCACTTCTTTACTCATCCAACAGAGTGACCTAGTTCATTCTCCTTTTTAAAAAAATATAAAAAAAGTTAGAAAAAAACTTGAGTTATAATAAAATGATATAAATAATAACGAATAAAATACAAACCAAAATCGTTCTTTTTCTCAAAAAAATATAAAACCCAACGATGTGAGGAATGATTTTCTTCTCATGATTTATAGTATTTGTTTAGATAATTCCTAAAAAATAGCAACATTAATAAAAATTATAATTTTGTTGTGTTTATATTATTAAGATACTGTAAAATATCCAATTAACTCATGAGATTCATCTCTGTTGGTATCAACAAAGATCTTCAATTGATCATGAGAAATGCCTTCAGGCATTTTCTCATACATTTTTCATGTGCTCAGAGAAGTGTCATTAAACTCGTGCCATAATCCTTATTTAAAATCTATCAATTTTTTCCCAATTTTTTCAATGTCCATGGGCGTGAAATAGAGTCAGGGACCTCAAAATGAAACAAAATCTAGAAATAAAAAAAACACTTTATAAGTATATTAAAAAATTTTATTCATGTATTTTAAATTATTTATCAAGGAATATTAAATTAATTGAGTATAAAATACCACATTTTTTCAAATTACAGGAATATGCCTTCAATATTTATAATTAATGAGAAATATAACCGTCTCATAAACAAGATTCCCAATAATCTACCCATGGATTCTAACAGAATCACTGATAGGCACGCCAAACTTATCAAATAGAATGATAATATTTAATTCTTTTAGGTCCCATACATTTTCCATTTTCATATTTGTATCCCTTTTATGGTTGTCTCTGTCTGTTTAAAAATTTATTAAATAATTAATAAAATATAAATTTTGTTTTGAAAAATTATATACATACCAGTAACAGTAACTCACCAATATCCCCTAAATAGAGGGGTGACCAACTGCTCCATCACTGAAGGTGAATCAGGTGGTGGGCTACTAATAACATTTGGGGAAATTGTTGGCTCACTAGCAGTCTCGGTTACAATGTAATCAATAGGATCTACAAAAGATGATAGTGGTGGTGGCGTGCTTCGAGATGTTGATTGGATAGGATCCTGGTTTTTTTTCTTAGAATTCCTACATTTCAAATGGTCAAGTTATATTAAATGTATAAGAAATTCAAAACTAAAATCTTTTTACAAAAAATAAAATAAAAACTAGAACAATGTATATATACAAGAAACCCTTATCAATGATAAATTTTAATATATTTTCATTACCCATTTATGCATTCAATTATCTTCATCTTCATTATCTTCATTGTTATCAACCTCTATTACGACGAGTCCTTCATTTTTACCTTATTGTAAAAGTTCCACTGTTTCAATATTATCTGAAAAAAATGGTCAATGTTTTGTAGTTGAGGAGGTTCACTTTTATGAAGCACCAATTTATCTTCATCTCCCATATCATATATTTCTCTCTACTTTAAGTTTAAAACAACACTCCAACCTTCATGTATTTTATCATCCATATAATAAACCATCTTCTCTTGTGAATCCAAGATAAATGGATCATGCTCTGCTCGCTCACCACTATCCATCAAGTGAGAGAAGTCAAAAAAAGTAAAATGTAATGAATCTTTCATTATACCCCTATCAATGTTCACCCACTTTCATTTTAATAAGAAAATTAAAAACTGGCCATGATAGTTCAATTCAATTATATCATTCAGCTTCCCAAAACATCCCACCTCTAAAAGTGTAAATACATCGCTATTTTGAGTTTCCAATTCTTTTTCTTGATAACTTGTATGAAACTTTAAGCCATGAATACTATAGGCATTTAATCTCTTAGCCTACCTTAGAGGACCTTGAACCAAAAAATTAAAATCATTTGATATTTTATCTCGATTTTCAACATTCATTATCTAGGTAAAAAGATATAAGTTGTTATATTTAACATAGACAAAATAACTACATGTTAATAATACAAATATGTGCATATACTTACACGATGGGTGAACCATTTGAAAATATCTTTATTAATAGTTTTTGTTAATTCCAACTCATTTCAAGATCGACCCATTTGTCACCACTTTGTTTGTAGTCTCAATTCTTTAATAAATGGATCTTTAATAACACTATTGAGTAGCACATAGTTATGTGATTGTAGTAACTCCAATTCAGAAAGTGTAAAATTTTACTACATTTTAATTGGTTATCTAAAATTTGAAAATATCGATGACTAATTTTTAGAATGAGAATTAGTGGAGATGTCATCATCATGTATAGAATAATTGAATCTAGTCTCAATCCCATTAAAATACTTAGAACAGATGGTAAAGCACTCTTCAACTATGTTACCTTTAGAAATAAATCCTTCTCCTTGAGCTTTGTTCCCCACATATTATTTCAAATGACCTAAGTACCTAATGAAAAAATAAGAAACATATTAAAAACAATTAATAAATTGTTTGATAAAATTAAATTCACTAATTAAAATAAAATATACCAATGTACCTCTCAATTGGATACATCCATCGATAGTGTACTGGTCCACCAAGTTTAGATTCTTCAACCAAATGAATAGTAAAATGAATCATAACTACAAAGAATGAAGGGGGAAATAACATCTCTAAATGTCATAGTGTCGAAACAATTATTTCTTTAAGTTTATCAAGATCAGTTGGATTTAGAGTTTTTCACAAAGCACTCATAAAAAGGTACAAAACTCCACTAGAAATGAGATTAATTTTTTAGGTAAAGTATTATGAAAATCCCACAAAAATAAAAACTCCATCAAAATATATGAGTCATAACTTTTCAATCCATGTAAATTTTTATGTTTTAAGTCAATTTACCTTGATATATAACTTTAATAACCATCTTGCACTTTTATATTCTTTAAAATTTGAAGAAATATGTCTTTCTCATAACTTTTCATTGTAAAAATAGTTGAAGGATACTTTCCATTTTCATTTTCCCAAAAACCATGATTTATATTCATTAACTCCAAATCCTTATGAGCATTAAGGAGATCCTTCGATTTACCCTTCTCATTAAGCACTGTAAAAATTATGTTGTCACATGAATTCTTATCAATATGAATTACATTAAGATTAGGGCATATCAAATTAAACTCCCAATAAGGAAGTTTAAAAAATATACTCTTTTTCTTCCATTGTTGTGTTCCAACTTCTTCGAATACTATACCTCATACCCTTTCCCCCCTCTTTAAACTAATTACATTTTCCAAATTCTTCAGTGACATTCATTAATTATCCCAATATTTATGAACCAAATAAAACCTTTAATGACTTTATCATTTCAATATATCCATGAAATCATGTCTTGTTAAACCTGAATTTATAAGAAGCATCAAGAAATCGACGATGACACATAAAACACTATTTTTAGCTATGATGTAATTTTTGAGGTTTAAAATAAAAATTACAAACTAGACAAGCCAAACCGATACGAGTGTTCCAACCAGATAAATTTCCTAGTCCATAAAAGTCACTAATTATCCACATTAAATAAACATGCATTTTGAATAGTTGTCTCATTAAAACATCTTATGTTTCCATGCCATCATCCCATAATTCTCTCAATTCTTTGATTAGAGGTTGAAGGTATACATCGATGTCATTTCCAAGAATAATCATCAAAATAATGAAATAATTCTTCTTCATACACATCTATGGTCATAGATTATAAGGGATCAACAAAACTGGCCAAATTCAATAATTAGTATTAAAGTACCAAAAGGGTAAAAAAGCATCAAAAGACAATCCCAAATGTATATTCTTATGATATAAAGAAAAATTTGGATACAGTGAATCAAACATCTTCCATAATGTTGAATATTATGGATGTCTCGTCAAGCCATCATTACTATCTTGATCATGCCACTTCATGTCATATGCAGTCTTAGGCAGCATGAATAATATTTTCAAGTGTGGTTTCAGAGGAAAGTAATGAAATACATTTGCAAGAGTTTTATTCTTCTATTTATTCCTGGGGTCGCATTGATTTATACTCTTATTTTTGTTCATTGATTTCAATCTTCTTGTTTGACCTCTTAGGCAATCTTATTTATCAGACTCTTCTCCCCATTAAATCATACAATCATTAGGGAATGCATGTATCTTTACGTAATCAAGTACAAGTTTACTAATGAATTTCTTCATCTCATAGAATGATTTAGGGATATTATATTCAGTAAATTCATCATGAATCAACTCGAAAATCATGGAAATTTCTTTTTCATTAATTCCAAATAGACACTTTATATGATGAAACTTAGGTATAAAATAAAACTTTTAATACTTGGCACACCCTTCATATAGTTATTTTTTTCTTCAACTAATTCATAAAAATCATTTTTTTGTCACTAAAGTTCTGAGTAATATTAACCTGATCATGATCAACTGAAGGTTATGTTGATCTATTAAAATATTGGACATTGTATTCTGCAAAACCAAATGCATCATTTAACAATTTTATAACTGAATTCTTCTTTTCTAGGTCACTTTGTATTTCATCTATAGT
Organism: Viscum album; assembly: GCA_963277665.1. NCBI lineage: Eukaryota > Viridiplantae > Streptophyta > Magnoliopsida > Santalales > Viscaceae > Viscum > Viscum album. Next base: position 1,388,500,715 of record OY728123.1, read on the forward strand.
ATTATAATTGTTTTTAATTTCTATAACATTTGATTCACCAAGACAAATCCAACATACATATCTAGTAGGAAATTGTTTCAATATCAAATTATCATATACTTCGTTTCTATTCAAACATCGCTTGAATTTATAATCAGGACATGAATATTTTATTCTACCATCCACTGATCGGTTTTAAATTGCATAATATAAAAATTCTTCTAAACCCTTTTCATATCAGGGTGTGTTTTGAGGTAAATTAATCCAACTTTTATCCATAGTTATTTGATTATATTCTCCCTTTACAATCAAATATAAATATATACATGTTTAATAAAATAGGTACAATCAAAATTAAATATCACCCAACTTCACCATTGACTCTTTCATAACAACTATAAAGGAAAATGGGATGATTTAAATAATTAAAATTTTCTTACTAAACTTATAATATAAAAACATGATTCAAATAAATTATTATTTCTCACAAACATATATGAATAATGACATAAATTAGATGAACACTGTATTTTAGCATAAAGGAAACCCATGAATGTTCTAAAATATATCAAATATGTCTTCCTAAATTTAGAGTTGGAAGATGAAGTGTCTCTCTAGGTAAAGATAAAATTAATTTTTTTTAGGTTTAAGAAGGATCTATATGGGTTAGTATTAGACTCAATAGCATGGTATTTAAAGTTAGATACATTCTTGAAACAATTAATATTTAATAATGGAAGTATGGAAAATATCCTCTATATTAAAGATGATAAAGATGTATCAATTTTTTATATTTTATATATAGATTATATTATTTTTATGGGAGAAAATGTTAATGGTGTATTCTACCCTAGTATTGTAACTTAGGAGGGTTCATTCCATTGAAAAAATAGCTACATTAATCAATGTATGAACCATTTCCCATGATCTAACTAAGACCAAGATCACCCCTTTAAAAATATTAATTCAAAGTATACTATATTTGGATATCACGATATTTCATTCATACCCAAAATATTTAACTCTATATGTCCATATTCTATTGAACTGGTTTAGTGTGACTTCATGTTTTTCCATGAATTATATAAATCAACTCTATTCACATAACACCGAATCAGATATTCCTTCAATTTGATCTAAACATAAAAAACATGATGTTAACATAAATTTGAATAATGTGTATTGTTATTTTCAAATTAAATGAAAAAAATTAGTCATTTGACTCAACAAAAAACAAACTATACACTATAATTAGTTCTCTTAAAATCATGTTTGTTAAAATAAAGTCAATTAAACTATATTGGTTGTTCTAGTTACCATAACCAATAATTGATTATCATGCATGTAAAACTTAACCCTAACTACTCTATCATTATTTGATAGATTTTATTAAACTAAATGATTCCCCACATATTCATAAAATATGAAGCAATCTAATAAATTTAAAAAGGTTCTAATATCTCATTATCAAGGCCTTTATCCTTATAGACCTTACCGGGGTTTGTGATAAAGCCATGTGTGACCCCAAACCCTACCACCAATTTGTCACGAGTTGGAAAATAATATCAATTATGTATATTTCAAAAATTGGAGTCATTAACATATATAGAACAAAGTGGAATTCATTAATGTCAAATACAAACCATGAAATTATGAACGATCTAGATTCCATAATCAACTTATATCATAAAATAATTTATTTTTTTAATTCAATACAACATAACCAAAATTAATGATTATTATAACTCCAAAAAAATAACTCCAAAATACAAATAACACATTATAAACCAAAATTAAATATATTCATTATTGTTGAATGAATAAAAAATAAATTCTATACTCTTTTTGTCAACCATGATTGTCTATATAATTCTACTCAATAATAGATTTTGGGTGAGGATGATGCAACCTTCAAGGGGGTCTGTGTTGTCAGGGAGTAGGGGATCCGGGCCATGGAGAGGTAGGTCGGGGGGGGGGGGTTGCGGGGGTTGGTGTCTCCACCGAGAAGGGAGGAGGTATGTCAGAGGGGTGGTGGGAACGAGGGTTGTAGGGTCAAGCTCTCCACCAGGGAGGGGAGAGGAAATTTTGGGGGAGGGGGAAGGGGTCAGGGTTGCGCATAGGGAGTGGGGGAGGGGGAGGAATTGGGTTTCTTAAACATTTAGGGGGATTTAATTGAAACCACCAATAATTGTTAAAAAATATAGGGGTGGTTTGACCAAAGTCTTGTTATATGTTTTTTAATTGGATGTATTTCATGGCAGTTAATATAACCACCACTAATAAACCATCCCTAAGCATATCTTTTTTTTGTAGTGTCATTATTATTTATCAGATGCCACCTGTGAGTCAGAGGGATCAATAGCTATATTGTAGATATATAGACTCCACCAGATTATCTGGACCACAAGATCATATCCTTTTCTTATTCATCCTCCCAAAAATTATTAACTAGACTTAAAAAACTTTAAATACTAACCAATTATATATTAATAGAGGCATACCTAAAATTAGAGGTGTTACAATTATCTTCCTCTTATGACTTATCATCCTTGAGAAGTATCCCCAGGGGTCTGATCAAACAACTCATAACACTATGCTTGAATGTCATATTCCTACTACCACATCTCTTCCCGAATAGGTATTCTTTTCTAAAGAACCCAAAAAAGGAATGGTCTTTCCTTATAGCACCTTCTCGCTTCGATCCACTATCTGAACAGGTCATTCCACAAAAGATACATCTTGCTCCAACTCAACATCCTCACATTCTAGCACATGCATAGGATCGGGATTATAATTCTGAAGTTGATTCATGCGGAACACATTTTGTGTACCTTGATACCGTGGGGGAAGGCCCAACTGATAGGCCAACATACCATAGCTCTAACTTTACCTACCTCCTCAAAGATTATACCCTAATCAAGGGGACATATGAAATAAGACAGTATTTCCAACTTCAAACTCCATGGGTCATATACTTTGGTAAACATAAGACTTATGCCTATTTTGATCTATAACCATTCATTTATGAATCAACTGCACTTGCTCTGAGGCTCCTATACTATGCTTATCCAAAAAATGGAAGCCTCGCCTACCTCATGTCAATATAGTGGTGAATGGAATGACCTCCCATATAGATCCTCAAATATATCCATATGAATAAAGTTATGGAATTTTTTATTATAGTAAAATACAATATAGATAAGTGATCATCCCAATCACCTCCAAAATCTAGAATACATGCTCAAATAATATCCTCTACAGTCTAGATTGTTCTCTCTAAATTCCCGTCGGTCTGAGGATGAAAGTTTGTACTCATCTTCAACTGAGTTCTCAAAGCCTTTTGTAATCCTTTCCAAAACTTCAAGGTGAACTAGGTATATCAATTAGATACCACACTCAAATTCACTCTATAAAGTCACATGATCTTTTAAACATAGAGCTTTCCTAGCTCTTCCAATGAGTTTATCTCTAATTTTGGTATAATGTGATACACCTTGGTCAACCGATCCACTACCACCAAAATGCTGTCTCAACCCCTCAGGGTACTAGAAAACCCTATCATAAAGTATGTTGTCACCTCATCCAACTTATGCACAGGAACTAGAAGTGGTTGGAGAAACTCTTCAGGTATTTGATGTTCGACCTTGATTCTCTGAAAACTCATGAAATGAGAGAAAAAACCTATAATGTATCTCTTCATTTTGGGCCACTAAAACTGCCTCTTGACATCATGATACATCTTATTCAACCCCAAGCACACTTCCCACTAAAAAGCATGAGAGGATCTCATCACCTCCTCTCTCATGGGAGATGAAAACATCACCATTCCATGAACCCGAAGAACTACACATTTATCTAAATCCCAACCTGTAATGGAACCATTTCCTGCCAACATCTAATTAATTTCAAAGAACTCTGGATCAAGATCATGAATAGTCATCACTAATTCCACTAACAAAGATGTGATAACTAAGTATGCACAAAACACTACCCCTTGATCCCCAATAATACCCAGCTACCAGTATGCCAACAAGGAAATGAGATTCCACTCCACATATGAAATTCACTGAATAAATTACATCATCTTCCAACTCATTGAATCTAAAACTACATTTTACTTACCAGGAGCATACTCCATCTCAAAGTCGAATGTCTGTAAGTACTCTACCCAACACCTATGATGAAGATTCAGGTCATGCAGGGAGAAGATATACCATAGACTCTTTTGGTCCATATACATGATAAATATATTTCCAAATAGGGAGTTACATCAACATTTAAACACATTAACCAACATCATAAAATCTAAGCCATGGGTAGGGTAGTTCCACTTGTGGGGTCGCAACCAATGAGACCAATAAGAAACTACCTTATCACTCTGTATCAAAACTATTCCTAGGCTAATTCCAGATGCATTGCAATATATGTCATACCCAGATCCATGCTCTAAAATAAGTAGGATCCGAGATGACATCAATATCTTCTTCATATCTAATAATACTTCTTCGAACTATACCATCCATTCAAACTTAACCCCCTTCTTGGTTAGTGCGTTCATGGGTACAGTTAGGTGAGAAAAGTATGTAATAACCTTCTAACCCAAGAAAAATATAAATATTGAACACATTACTCAGTCATTCCTAATACATAACTGCATCAACCTTCTCTGGATCAACTGATATTCCTTCTTGAGAAACCACATGCCCAAGGAAGTTCACCTCCTATATCCAAAAGTGACACTTCAAATACTTTTCATAAAGTCGATGTACATGAATCTTAATCAACACAATATCAAGGTGTCTATAATGTTATTATAAGTTTTTGTAATATATTAGGATGTTAAAGAATGAAGAAATGAAGGTGTCTAAGTATGGGTTAAAGACCATGTACAGGAGGTCCATGAACACTGCTATATCATTCAATAGTGTAAGGGTATAATAAGATACTCATAAAACCCATAAATGATCCTAAATTGTGTCTTCAGTATGTATTTATATCTAGACCAAAGTATATGGTAGGAATAATGTAGATTAATTTTTGAAAACCACCAGTCTCCCCTCAATTGATCAAAAAAGTCGAAAATTCTTGGTAATGGGTATTTGTTCTTCAAAGTGATCTGATTTAGCTTCTAGTAATCTATAGAAAGTCTAATAAACTATATTTATTATTAGAGAATGAAATAGGGGAACCCCAAGGGGAAGTGACCAGTCTAACGAATCCTTTAACCTCAATATCATCCATCTACACCTTGATCTCTTTCAACATGGATGGTTTCATGTGGTATGATGGAATTGATATGAGTCACATATAATAGTGAAAAGGGCCTTTTCATGTTAGTTTTTTTTATTTTGAACATTTTTCCACATAAAGTTATTATTTGAGATGTAGAAAATATTTTTTTTCATGTTAGTTTTTAAAATACTGACATATAAAAAACACTAAAACTATACATTTGGAAGCATATTTTCACATCAACTTTTATATAACCAATATGAAAATAAATTATATTAAAATTTTCACATCAGTTATATAGTAACTGATGTGAAAAATATTTTTTTTTAAAATTCAATAAATTATATTAACCTAGTAGTATAGTAGAAGAACTAGAAACCAAAAAACAGTAGCACGATAACAGAACTAGAAAACAACATACTTTACAATTTTAAATTTAAACTTTACAATATATTTTACAAATGAACCAAAACCCAAAAAAACTGTGAAATATTCTTCCCATTCTCTTTGTAAGAGATTTATCTTTTGTTAAGTATAAGGGATATGGTCATTAAAAGGATACAAACTAAAAATAAAATCATTTAACATGTATTCTCAATATAATTTTAAGATAAATTAAAGGAAATTTAATAATAAAATCAAACCTTGTTGAATTTTGAAACTATCCCCACTGAAATTATTTAAAACATAAATTTTTGAACATAATATCTACATTATTTTACTCCTTTTTGATAATGACAGTTCTATTTCAAAATAATTTTTCAATTCAAAATAACATTTTAAGTACTTTCTACCAAAATTTAGTAATTATAAAAAAGAAGTCACCTTTTCTTTTATATATTTGATCATTATGCTCCCCTTTCCTATTTTCTCTCTAAATTAATATCATGCCTATTTGAAAATGATATGTATGAAATAAATTAAAATTAATTATAATATACAAGTATTCATATAATCAAAATTACTTAATCAATATGTTGCTAAAATTTTCTCATACGTCGCCATGTATAGAGCATAACTAGTAAGTTGTATTTTATCTTGAAAAAAAAGAAGACAACATGCAGTGGCTAAAAATATGAAAAAATATAATGTGAGTGATTATTAAGTTAATTTAAATACGACTTCAATAAATATATTTTATATATCATTCAAGATAAGAAAGCATACAACACTGAATTGCCTTATTTTAAAATATTTCAACAATATATCTTGTTCTTTCTTCATATTTCATTGTCCTTGCTATTGGTGAAATGAATTGTGGATCTAAAAATAAATATATAGATGTCACATCATATTGAATACAAATTATATAAATATACCTAATAAAAAACAGACATAATTATTAAGTTTCAATAAATTAAAATAATTGAAAAATATATTATAATCGACTTACAAGGAAAAAAATTTCATCTTGTTGATTCCTAAAAAATCTCCAGTTAAAAGATCCATGATATCTCACTTTAAAATCAACACTCTTATTTTACACCCACAAATGTTAGAATCCAATGGAATCTAATAAAATTCCAATAACAAAAAATGAATATGTTGACAATCTATTAAGTCGAGAATAAGTAGTATTTGATGTCATAACAGACTGTACTTGTTTTTATCTATATAGTATGTCTTTACCATTAATTTATTTCTATAAAAATAGATAAATATATAAATTTTAAAATGTTAAAACAAATTTAATTCCAATATGAAATAAATGATATAATCTATACATATCAAAATGGCAATCTGTCAGACAATTCTAGATTGTCAAACTAAAAAATAGATGATACTTTGTCCAAATGTATTGACCTTATCTATAGTAAATGGTATTCTTTCTAATCTATCTATAATATCCCACAAAATGACCCTAAGCTACACTATATCTATCTGTTGATGATAAATGGTATCCTTGGTATAATATATAATCCTATATGAAACAATATGATGTTGGGGATCCTTAACATATAACTCACAATAGATTAGAATCTGTAGAAGAGTAGGTTTAGGAAATGGATAATAAGGAGGGGTGTATGAGTGGGATATATAGAAAAAGGTGTGGGAGTGGGATCCTGAGGTGGAGGTGGAGGAAAGGGTTCTATAACCTGAAATTATTTTTTCATGTCTGCAAACATCGAATGTACGGAATCTCTGGTATTATCCTATATCATCTCACCCATCTCCTAAAATTCTTCTTATAAAGCTCATATTTTCCTTTTATATATATCCTCTTTTTGAAGAATCTCTATAATAACCAAATACTTTTTTATTAACACACCTATCATGTATCCTAAAAAACGAATTCGTTGTTTAGGATTTCCCAATATAGTAGCTAAAATATCCGTACTATCCTCATGTATGAAGTTCCCATATGTGATTTGATCCTCAAGGGATTATTATACATAATATTTTAAAAAATAATTAGTGAATCACAATATATAAGAATTTGAATTAATTTAAATAATATAAATAAATTAAATAACCTATCACAATTATCTTAGCTACAACCCTCTACACTTTCATAAGATATTGTCCATTTTTTATAATTTGGGACCACTAACATTTTTTATATCTAGTTGAGGGGAAGGAGGTTTAACCTTTTTGGATCCTGAAGACTCATCTCTCATTTTTTGAAAAATTTAAGCTATCATTTTTTATTCCTATAATGTATACCCTCCATGAGATAAAGTATGAGGGTATAAATTTCTATATTGTATCTCTTGATGACATGTCCTCATTTTCTATAAATTAATAATAAAAAAACATTAATATAAAAAATTCTAAAATAAAATATTTCACTTACCAAAAATGATTATTGTCATCTATTTTCAACAAAACTCTTCCAAGTATCTTCATCTAGAAAATGATATATATATCATGGATTTTCATCTTTTCTTTCCCCAAAATTGAAATATGATATGATGTTTGATTTAAAATCCATCCATCACCTAGAATAAAAATCTATACATTTATTCCTAACTTCTCTAGTGTTGTGTATATCATATTCCATCTAATAAAAAGTGGCAAATCCTATATTAGTAAAAAATTATGATAAGTAAAATAATAACAAATGAGATTACTGAAATTGTATCCTATAATTGAGATATTGTTAATTTTTTTGACACTTATCCAATCAAAAATCAAAATAATAAGTCCAGTTTGTTCTTCAACTACAATAAAAGTATTAAATTGTTTTGAATTTGGGCCTCTATGAATATCATTTTCATCAAACTCAACAGGAATCCTATGGTCCTTGCTATAAGAAACTGATAATTTTGGTAAACATGTGTTTCCATGTTTACCAACCCTAGAATTCTTCTCTTCCACTATGGAAGTAGATGGATCCTATGCAGAAGGATGATGAGGATACTTGGAAGAAGTATGTGTACGGTCTTCCCTAAATAACTTTAGTTGAGTTAGATGTTTGATCTGAAATTAACCTACAAATTAGAGTAACAAATCAAAGTAATAAACAATCAGTGCACGATTTTTTGATTTTTCTACCTTTCAACTTCTTCATATTTAAAAATTTAAAGAATGGATACAAAAATAGGTCATTGTTTGGAACATTTCATTTAGAAAATTCCAAAAAATCATCAATATATTTCTTATATTCATTTTAGTAATTCCTTTTTCCCTTGTAAGACTTTGAAATATATTAAGGAATATTTTCAAATCCAGACATTGAGATGATGTGAGATTCTAAGGCCTAGTTAGCCTAGAACTATTATTAAAAATCACATGCACATAGTTTTCCTTAAATAGTTAAATAACTCCCAAAAAAATTATTAGGTTAGAAATATGAGACCAAAGTTGTGTCCATAATGTGGTGTTTATCCTAGGAATTACCAAAGGTTGTTCAGTGATGAACTCCCGGTTGATCCATTCATTGGCGGTGGATTAAATTAAATTAAATAATTAATTTTATTAATTTTATTTTAAACACCCAAAACCTAAAATCCTATATATATAAAAAATTATAAAAATTATCTATGTTTATCCACTTAAACCTAGGGATAATTGAGAGGATCCCTGATGTTCTTAATTGGAAGATCGATATCAGAGGATGATGATTGATTGGATTGAGGTGGATCGAGAGGCAGCAAACATAGTGGGACTTCTCATTTCCTGGAAAACGATTCTTCACCAACAATCAATACCAAATCTAGGTAGGCTCATCAATTATGGATTTTTTTCTTTTTGATTAAAACATTGTGCATTAATTTCTTATCTGATTTTGATTCTGTGATCACACGTTCTTCACATGATCCCCATAGATGATTTAAATTTATTTAAATCATTTTATTTATGATTATTCTATGTTATCAACCTAGTTTCCTCAATATATTATCATTGGCCAAGAACAATTGAAAAATGACATTTTTACCTTTTTTCTGATGCCTTTCCCCGACTTATTCTTTGTATTCTTCAATATTGTCCATGAGGTCATTGTTTGACATTTCTAGGGAAAGTTCAAGCATGATTTAACCACTGGATTCATGGAAATTTGGAAAATGATGAATAGATTGGAGTTTTTTGGATGGATCAAGATGGATCATGAGTTATGGGTGACACTTCAGGGATCCCGGATCTGGAGTGGCGATGGCGTAGGGAAATAGGAGACATGTGGTGCGATGGTTGGACTTTCAAGCTTTGAGTGGATCAGGAGATTATATTTTTCAGCCACCAAAGGTTGGGAAATAACAACCATAGGATATTTCCTTCGATTTTGGGTGGTCAACGGATGAAATTTGTGGCAGCGGTGAAGAATATGGAAACCACATGAAGGAAATTTGGGTTCTTTGAAAAACATAACTACACGTCATGTATCTCAGAAGAACACACGACATGTAACCCCCCTGGATGGGGTGCTAGGGTTTTAGAAAAAATTAAGGATCACACACTTTATGGTTAGACCCAAATGTCGTATGACCCTTCATAGGTGGTCAAGTAGTGTGCTAGCTAGCACAAGCCTAGGACCCCATACAGGTAGACATGCCATGTACTTTAAGAGTAATGGACACATGATGGTACCTAAGAACAACCAAGTGCACAACTAGGTACATGGTCACATCCTGACATATGTGATCATGGATAAGAGCACACAGGAAGACCCTGGGAGGCTAGGAAATGCCTTTTATGACCCATACTCACCATTTACTTTGACATGGATTTTAATCCATGTCCAAATTAGAAGACGGTTATGAGACAAGGTGTGTTCATCCACCGTATGGACCCCATACATGTCATGTATTCCCTCCCACGACCTCTTCCTCACATATCTCCTTCATTTGGACTCAAATTTTGGACCGTGAGTACCCTATCCTAAGTGGTTTTCCATGTAGAACATGATGGTGTATTTTTTATAGCACACATGATATGATGTGAGATATTTCGAGAAAGACACTTCTTTAGGCGATGCTTGGAGATAAAAGTGATCTGGGTAGGATCATCAGATTGATGTTAGGGTTAATACTCCCATATTACACCCGAGCATGGGTTCCCCATACTATCAAAGAGATTCCAGGGTAAACACTCCCATGGAACACATGTTCATGAGTTCACTATATTATTTATACATATGGATATAGTACTCCCCTACACTAGGTGTAGGTCCTCTATTTACAGAGTGGTACTCTCCCGTCTTTGAGCTCTAACGGGGTGTGTTTCCTCCATGGGAGTTGTTTCTCCCTCAATTGTGAAGCACAATAGTGAGGAGGATTCCCCTTCACACATATTCTATTGAGGTTTAATTTGATAATGGGAATTAGTGATGGACTTATGAAGTTTCATGCTTACTCATTGACTTTGTTTGAGATATGAGATAGAGATACCCTTTCTCTCTTATCTGGGATTCTTTATGAGCATATATATGCGTATCTGTAGGGTTTAATTTCACTCTTTCTTTGGGTTGAGTTTAATATTATTGTATCTTTCTATCACTCCATTTTTATTTTTGGGGTGTCCTTATAGGAATTTATATACTCACTCTTTCATGGGATTTTCCCACATGTGTCGTGTATTATGAAGATGATGGACATATCGATATTGACTTTGGTAGAGAATAATGATACCTATGTGCATTGATTTTGTATAGTGGTTAATCTTAGATATCATGATTCGAGATCTCTTAGCTCTCTCTATTTATAGTTTTTTAAAGGTTTGGACCTCTTTTCTAGTTGGGTGTGTATTTTTTCCATTTTAAATTTAGTTGTATTCTATTATATTCTGATGTATTCACTAGAGGTTATTTCATTCATGGTTTCACTCCATATATTCCAGTATTTTTATTATTCCTCTACATTATTTCATGGATATGGTTGGGTGAATGAATACATTTACATTAAGAAAAGTCCTCTCATTCCATTTATGACTTCTCAGCACTTTCCATCAACCCCTGGCCTTTTTGTGGTGGGCTCGGAGTTATGACAACTTGTCCTTCCACCGACCAGACAAGCCCCAATGGATTGGGTAATTACATATTAGTATCAAAGATATGTTTATTACATGGGATGGTTTTCAAAGTTTTTTCATTATTAGGATTTTTTAGGACTTAGGGAAATGGTGTCAAAGTGTCTCGAGTATGGTTTTCAGAAATGGCAACCCATTGTTGGTTTGGTGGCGAATGTATCCATACACCAGGACTTTGACTACATGATTTTCAAATAAACATACCAAGACATTGGTTGTAGGAAAAAATGGTATATTCATAATATAATATTGAGTCCTTTGAATGTTATTCTTAAGTCATGTCCCCATATATATATATATATATTCTCATCTTACTTTAGTATATCTTGATCACTTTCTGGATGCCTCTGCAAATACATCCAACCAAGTTACCGATTCAGAACTGTGATAATAATCCTTTGAGTGATGATACCTTAGTTTAGGGTCCATCCCATGAGGTGTTTCCTCAAGGAAGTCAGGGGTAGTACCCATACCTATCATGAAACAATTGGTACTAGAAGAGTAGGCTGAGGATATATGTAGTCTTTGTGAATTAAATGAGTTCTAATGTCAGAGAAATATGAGGTTCCACAACGATCCAGATCCCCAGGTAGTAGAGTATTGGATTGAGTTGGTGGTTCAAGTCTTTAGGATAGTTTATACCCTAATAGATTATATGGTTTAGATGATCGCCAGTTTTTCCATGGATTAGTGGGGTGCTTGTGAAGTTTGGTTACATTGACGCATGATGAGACAATTCTCTCATGGTTTGACTTCCAATTACTATTTCATGAGGAGTATTACCCTTCATATTTATGATAAGTTAATATCCATGATATTCTTGAGATTCATCAGGGTAGTATGATTGGTTTTGAGTATGCTATGAGGTTCACTGACCTTACAAGGCACTCCCTTAACATGGTACGAGACAACTTCTTCTGGGTGAGGAAGTTCGAGTAGGGTATCTGTAAAGAAATTTGATCTAGCGTGGTTTCCTTATGCCTAACCACTTATGTTATAGTTCTAGATCCAAATCTAGTGATTGAGAGATTTCTAGAAGAGGGACATCAGGTGGTTGGATTTGATGATGGGCATTATGTTGTTGAGTCATCTTCATCAAGTAGCAAGTTTTAGACATTGAGATCTCATAAGGGGAGGCATTCTCATTCTTGGACTTGGATGTGGGGATATACGGCTCAGGGATAATGTAGAGGATCCAGTAAAATCGAAGAGGGGCGATGTTATGATTGTTATGGGAGAGGTCACTTAGCTCATGATTTCCCAACCCATCATTACGAGAGGGGCAGACAGATAGTGGATAGAACTCCACGGTAGGGGTAGTGTTGTGATCAGGGCTCTTCTAGACATGGTCAGGGAGGCCCTTAAGGAGGTGGTGTTGGTAGAGGGTTAGGATTATCTCGGGAGAGAGGAGAATTTTGTGGAGGAAGACAGTATGAGATCCTACAACCACCACCACTAAGTGACCCATGACATGCTCATGGAGCTATTGGTTGGTTTAGTAGATAGTTGAAGCCAATGGAAGGCTATGACCAGGATTTACATGAGATGATATGAGGTATGATATATGTTTATTCTACTATTGTCTCGGTACTAGTAGACATAGGTGTGAGTTATTCCTTCATCTCCTTATTCTTGGTGTGAGATATGGAGTTCCCAGTTGAGACTTTATCCTAATATTTATAGCTATAGGTTCTTATAGGGAGTGATTCCTAGATATCTCTTGTCTTCGAGCAGTGAAGCCTATCGCTCAATGGAGAGAGTTTCTCATGGGTCCCCTTGGTCATCATGATTAAACCTTATGACATCATCTTGAGTATGGGATATTTGTCTATATTTTGATCAAAGATTGATTATCATCATAGGTGAGTTATATGCCTTCTGACTGATGGGACAAGATTCTCCTTTGTGGGTGGTAGAGATCTCATGGATAAATGAGTGGGTTTTGTGATCAGGAAGTTGCAACCCATCACCCATCACTTGGTGAGTTTATCCCTTGGAATGATGGGATCTTCAAGAATCTAGATTCCTTCAGTAGTGCGGGACTATATGGATGTATTCCTTGAGTATGTTCTAGGACTACCTCCATGGAGGGAGATATAATTTTTCATCGAATTTCACCTTAAGATCATGATTATATATCCAACGGTATATTGGATGGGCCCTATTGAGTTATGGGATCTAAGGGTGTAGTTAAAGAACCTTTGAGAGATGGGATTTATTAGACCCGGTGTATCCCTTATGAAATTATAGTTTTTTTATGAAAAATGTGGAATAGAGATTGAGGAATTTTGTTGATTATCATCTCCTGAACTTGAAAAAGATAAAGAAAAAGCACCCCTTGTCGATAATTAATGACATCTTTAATAAGTTGCGAGGAACGAGTTAGTTATCAAAGATAAATCTCAAGTCCATAAACCTCTAGTTGAGAATTTTCAAGGATGATATTTTGAAGAAAACATTCTGATGTCACTACAAACATAATGAGTTCCTAGTGATACCTTTCAGTGTGACGAATCCCCCCTCTATATTTACGAATTTTATAAACTAGATATTCCAGCCATACATGAACTAATATATGGTTTTCTTCATTGATGACATACTCATATACTCTATATCAAAGTAGGATCATTCATTGAACTTTATGATGGTCCTAGACTTACTCTAGGAGCACCAACTTGATGGAAGTCTCTATAAGAGTTAGTTCTAGATCCACTAGTTTCACATTCTAGTGCATGTCTTTTATGTGCATGGATTAGCTGTGGACCCAACTAAGATTGATGTAGTTCTTTCTTGGGGTCCACCCAAGAGTGTGTCATAGGTGCATAGTTTTATTGGATTTTAGGGTTACTAGAGGTGGTTCATGGTAGAATTCTATAGGATTTCATCCCTTTTGACTGTCGTGACATTGAAAGGGAAGTTTTTAACCTGGGCTGAGTAGTTTCAAAGAGACTTTGAAGAGTTTATGCTGAGGATGACCAGTTATCCCATGTTGAGACCACCGGATGAGGACATGGAGTACATAGTATATTCTGATTCTTCTAGAGCTAGTCTTGGTTGCATGTTGATGCATAAGTAAGTAGTGATTTCATATGATTCAAGGTAGTTGAGACCCCATGAGAATAACTACATGACTCATGACCTATAATTTGAAGAATTAGTCTTTGCTCTGAATATGTGGAGGCACTATCTTCTGGGAGAGTGTTTCATGGTTTACTTAGACCATCAGAGTCTCAGGTATATCTTCATCTAGATAGATATGAACCTGAGATAGAGATACTGATAGGGTTTTCTATAGGACTATGAATTCGAGATAGACTATACTTCTAGGAAGGGTAACATGGTGGATGATTCCCTTAGTAGGAATTATCATTCATTCCTGGTGGAGGAGGCATCTGATTATTTGGTTTCTTTGCAGTTGACCCTGAAGGAGGAGAGGGGTGCAGATTATCTTCCGTCGATGGTGTTTCCTCCTCTACTTCTCCATCATGTGAGAGAGTCCTAGTTGGAAGATATTGACTATGAGGTTTTTCATGACTAGCTATCCTCAGGGGATTCACCTGATAGATTCTCTGAAGGAAGAGAGAACATCATCCTTTTCTAAGGGTGTATGGTAGTTCTAATTGTGATCCTCAAGGAGGTGATGAGGGAATTTCATAATTATCCTTTGCTTTTACATCCTGAAGTAGAGAATATGTATAATAACTTTTAGTATAAGTTTTGGTGGGATGGTATCAGGAAGGGTGTAGTTGATTTCATCTCTCGGTATCTCACATGTCAGTAGGTAAAGTTTGAGCACCAGGTTCTGTTAGTTTTTATATAGCCTCTTGATATCCCAGAGTTAAAATAGGATAAAATATCCATGGAATTTGTTATAAGGCTTCCAAAAATAGCATGAATCCATGATTCAATCTAGGTCATATTTGACTTACTTACTAAGTCGACACAATTCCTTACTATCTAGGAGTATAGTTTGGTGGAGAGTTTAGGTTATTTTTATATGAGGGTGATCATCTGACTCCATGGGGTACCCTCAACAATTATGTCTGACCATGATGAGTGGTTTACGTCATGGTTGTGGAGAGGCAAGCAATAGGCATTCAGGACCCAGTTGAGGATGAATAGGGTGTTACACCCCCAGACTGATGGGCAGATCGAGTGCACTATCTAGGTATTGAAGGATATGTTGAGGGATTGTGTTTTGGAATTTGGTAAGAGCTTATACTATCACTTAACATAGGTACAATTCTCTTATAATAACATATATCACTATATGATCGGTATGGAACCTTTCAAGGCCCTATATGGGAAACCCTATAGGTCATCCTTGTACTGGATTGAGATTAGTGAGGAACATATATTTGGGATATAAATGGTGTAGGTGGTGGAAGAGAAGTTTTAGGTGATCCATGAATGGATTAGGATAACCCATATATGATATAAATATTATGTATATTTACATCGTAGGCCTTTGGAGTTTGATCAGGGAGACCATGTTTTCCTAAGAGTCACCCCATAAAGAGGATTGTAGAGGTTTATCCAGGGAGGAAAGTTATCCCCAAGGTTCATTGGGTAATTAAAAATCTAATGGAGAGTTGGTGTGTTTACTTACCACCTAGCCTTACCCCCAAAATTGAAGTGGGTATATGACATCTTCCATGTGTCACAGTTGAGGAGATACGTACATGATCATGAACATTTCATTGACTAAGTTGATCTGGACATCAAGGATGGATCCACATTCATGGATTATCTAGTGGTGATCGAGGATCATTGGGAGGGTATCCTATGAGGATATACCATTCCCTTAGTTTTTGTGTTGTGGTAGCACTAGAGCATGCAAGAGATCTCCTAGAAGTGGGAGAGCCAAATGCGGGCTCAGTATCCCCACCATTTTTATCTTGTTCTTTTCAAGGTGAAAATCCTTGAAGGAGGGGAGAATTTAGTGACCTTTGTTTTTCCTTGTAAGACTTTCAAATATATTTAGAAATATTTTTAGAGACAAACGACGAGACAACATGAGATTCTGAGACCCGATGAGCCCATAATTGATATTATAAAAATATTAAATATATTAATATCATGCATGCATAGTTTTCCTGAAATAGTATAATAAATACCAAATGGTTTCTCAAATTGGAAATATGAGGCCAAGGTTGAGTCCATAAAATGGGGTTTATCCAAAATGTGATCTAAGGTTGGTTGACTATAGACATCCAGTTGAGGCAATCATGGGTGGTGCATTTAATTAAAATAAATAATTAAATTTAATTATTTTATCTTAGATGTGCACGAACGAAAATATTCTATATATACCCATTTATAATAATTATTAGGTTTATCCAATTAAAACCCAAGAGAATTCAGAGGATATGTAATGTTCTTCATTTGAGGATCAAGATCAGAGGGTGACAATTGATCGGATCGAGGTGGGTCGAGAGGCAGCAAACACAACATGACTTCTCCTTCACTGGTGAACACGTTCTTCACTAAATATCGATCTCAAATCAATATAAGGCTCTTTAATTGTAGATTTATACCTTTTTTTATTAAAATATTGAGAATTGATTTATTATCTTCATTTTATTCTTCGATCACACATTCTTCACATGAACCCCCGCAGACGAGTTGAATTTATTGAACTAATTTTATTTATGATTATGCCATGTTATCACCATGGTTTCCCTGATTTATGATTATTGGAAAATAAATCTTGACCAAAAATGTTTTCACCATGGTCTTTTTCCTTTCCTCCACCCGTTATTCTCATTCTTCGTTGTTGGACCACAGGATCAAAATTTGATATTGTTGAGGCAGGTTTAAGAACGATTGAATGCCCATATTCATGATAGTTTAGTGAATGATGAATTGATATATTTTTTAGGATATATCGGGATGGATCATGAGTTTTGGGTGATACTTCATGGATCTAGGATCTGGAGCGGAAATGGCATTAGGTGGAGGGAGGAATGACGATAGGTGTTACGGGCTTCGAGAAGATCACTAGATTCCATTTTAAAACCACCATAGGCTAGTAAATAATTAAAAGAAGATATTTTCTTTGATTTCAGGTGGTAAATGGGTGAGATTAATGGTGTTGGTGGAAGATATATAAACATTGTGAAGGAAAGTAAGGTTATGTAAAAAACTCAACTACACACCATGTATCCCAGAAGAACACATGGTGTGTAGCGCCTGGCTATAGTGATATAGTTTCAGAAAAAGTTAAGGATCACACACCGTGTAGACGGACCCACATGTTGTGTGACCCTACCTAGGTGGCCAATCTGTGTTCCAGCTAGTACACACCCATGACCCCTTCTGATCAGACATGCTGTGTACTTTAGGAGTAAACAGGAATGAGCTAGTACTCAAGCACGTCCAAGTGCTTGACTAGGTACACAGGCAGGACCCTACGTACACAGGCATGACCAGAAGCATGCAGATAGGCCTTGAGTGGCTGAGACATACTATGTATGACCCATACTTACCATGTACTATGACATGTATTCTAATCCAAATCCATAGGAGAACACAGTCTAGAAACAAGGTAGGGTCACATGTTGTGTGGACCCCCATACGAGTCATGTATTCCCTCCTTCGACTTCTTCCTCTCACATATCCTTCATTTGGACTCATATTTTGGTTCACGAGTAGCCTATCCTGTGTAGTTTTCCACATAGAACACGATGACAACTTTTTTTGTGGAATAAAAGATGTGATGAGATATGTTCCAAGCATGAATATTTTTAAGAAATTCTTGATGATGGTAGTGATTAGGGAAGGATCATTAGAGAGATGTCAAGGTCATTACTCCCCTATTTCACCAAGTCGCATGTTCCCCATACTATTAGAGAGATGTTGGGGTTAGTACTCTCTAGTCACACCAGGGCATGGGTTCTCCATATTATTTATATAGATAGATACTGTACTCCCCTAAACTGGGTATGGGTCCTCTATTTACAAAGTGATAATACCCTATCTTCAAGATCTGACGGGGTATGGGTCCCCCATGAGAGTTGTGTCTCCCTCAGTTGTGGAGGGAAATAACAAGGCATGGACCCCTCCACACATATTATGGAGAGGTTTCATTTGATTTTGGGTATTAGTGATGGACTTCTAGAGCTGTAGGATTACTCATCTATTTTGTCTACGCTGTTAGATAAAGATACCCTTTCTCTATCATCTAGATTTTTTATGAGCATATGTGTGTGTGTGTGTGTGTTGGGTTTCATTTCCCTCTTGATTTGGGTTTATTTAACTATTGTTGTATCTTTATATTTCTCCCTTTAGGGTTTTGGGGCGTCCTACTAGGTATGTATATAATCAGCCCTGTATGGTATTTTCACGTATGTATCATGTCTTATGCAGACGAAGAACCGATCCGTGGTGACTTTGGTGGAGCATAGTGATACCTGGGGGCATTGACCATAGATAGTGGTTGAACTTGGAGATTAGGAGTAGATATATCTAGCTTTATTTATTTCTAGTTTTTTTTAGGTTGGGATATTTTATCTGGTTGGGCATGTATTTTTTCCCCTTTTTTAATTTAGTTTTATTTTATCATACTTTGATGTATTCTCTAGAGGTTATTACATTCATGGTTTCACTCTAGATTATCTGGTCTTTTTATTATTCCTCTGTACTATTTCATGAAGATGGTTGGGTGTGTTCATATAGGTACATTAGGAAAAGGCCTCTCATTCCATTTATGCCTTCTTAATGCTTATCACCAACCCCTAGACTATTGTAGGTGGACTTCGGGTTGAGACATCTTGGCCTTTTGCTGACCAAGTGGAACCCAATGGGTTGGGTCATTACATTCATCACTAGTTCATAGTGCATTAATTCATCTTTGAATCATTATTATCTATAACAAATATCAATAATTAAAAATAAGTTATTATATTTTTAAATTTAATTTTAAATTTACTTGTATAAATAATAGTAAAAACCATTAAATTTTTTAAAAATAAATAAAGACCACATATTTGATAAAAAAAGTATCACATTAAACATATTTAATTATAATTATTTCATAAAAAAATAACAATGTATCATGCAATAAATATGGTCATCTAAATATACATTATCAATACTCTGTATTCAAACTCCATAATCCAATATACCTTCAAAACATCCATTCACATTGTAGAAAAAACATATCTTAAATACACATTAATTAGAAAACTATCGTTATTTATAACACCAATTCATAAAATAATCATTTAATGAAACCTTAATCTAAAAAAATATTCATCAATTAAAAAATACCTTAGATATGTGAATAATCAAAACTAAAAATACAAATAGAGAAGAGAAGGTGACAATAGTGGAAAATTAGAACTGAAAATACAAATCAAAATACTTGGGATGCTCGGAAAATCTAAACAATAAACAAAAAATTGATATTAGAAGGGGTTATTATTAAAGAAAAGAACAAAGAGAGAGAAAGTAGTATCCAACAATGGGTGTCTATGGAAGACAATGATTGATGCTAACTAAAGGAGATTAAAGGTGATCAAATCGAAGAATGAAGATATTAAAGGCCACCATATTAAAGAATGAAGGGTTGTGGTTCACTTTTTTATAGAAAAAATATGGTCGATGCATTAAATAATGGAAAAAATTACTCATCCCGACATTTGATAAATATTTTAAAGTTTTTTCACGTCTGTTATAAATAACTGATGTGTAAAAAGCATTTTCTTAAATTTATTTTGTACTATTTATTGGAGTTGGTGCCCTAGAACCAAATATTTTTGAACTTTAGATTACTTTTATATTAAAATAAGTGAATGTTTATATAAATATATTATCACATATTGATTGTTCTTATGCATAACATTGATGTGATAATTTCCTAGAGTATTTATCACATTGATAAGGTTGTAGTAGTTCCCTGCTATGATGAGAACCTTGATATTCTATGGATATATCTCTTAAATAATGTCATGTGGTTGGATAACATACTATGATGGGACAAATATTATATAAACTATCGAGTATGAGTACTCATAAGAGAATGGGGCTTCTTCTTATGAAGTTCTCACTTTGTAATCTCCAAGATGGGGAATTATGAGAATATGACTTCATTTAGATTTACTAACAAAACCTGTCATGCCATATGCTAACAGAAAGTAGGGTATGATGGGTAAGTCATGATTGAAATTCCATTAATGGATAAATTGAGGAAGGATTTGTACCTTACATCTTTATGGGAGTTGACATCTCATCCCTTTTATTTGAATATAAATGTCACCTAAATTCTATGGCCATGGTGTATTGACATGTTTGTTTCAGATAGTAAAATAAAGATGTATCAAGCATATAGGTTGGTGACACCATTTTGAAACCTACTTGGTGAGATATTGTGACAAATGGATTATATTAAATAGTGATAATTTGTATGTGATTGTAGATGTTGTGACATTAATTTCTTTCTCTTGGGTTCCACGACCTGTTGCTAGATAGTAATATTGGACTTTAGGCAAGCTCTTCTAATGCCAATGAGAAACAATCCTTTTGGGTCACACACTAAGTGTTTTTTTTGATCTCGATTAAATTTAATTTGAATTTAATTAATGAAATAAATATTATTCTTAAGACAGAGGAATAATTTTATTTATGTTATATTGATCACATAAATTAAATAAACATTTATTTGTTGGTATGTGAATAAAAATATATTTATTTATTTTTATTGAATATTTTATAAATATTTATTCTGTGGCATGTGAATGAAATATTTATTTACAAAAAAATATTTATTTAGGTATTAAATAAATACTAAGGAGTTTGAATAAACCAAAACCATGTCCAATGATAAATAATAATTTAAAATCCGATAAATATTATTTATAATTTGTGAAAGATGGTGCATGAGGAAAAATAATAATAATAATATTATTTTCATAGGGTTTATTAAAGTTTTTAAAATTGTTTAAGGGCTGATAAGAAATTAAATAATATTCTAACCTAAACCCTACCTCTATAAATATCCTGTTATATCTATTGTGTAGAAGATCAAAAAAATAGAGAATTATTGCACACAATGAATTCTATTTCAACTCCTTTATCTCCCTCCCTCTGAATAATGAGAATGTGAGAGAGATTTCTTCTAGACTGAAGAATGATCAATCAAAAATGATTGACATAAGACAATTGATTCACCATGATAGCACTCAGAAATCAATTAGTGTTAATCGGAGATCAAAGGAGCATGTGTGGAACACTGATAGAGGGATTTTACCCTTAGATCCTCATATCACAACAAAGGCAATCCAAAAAGGGTCTTTTATAAGATCAACAACATCATCAAACAAATGATCCTAAGGTAAGGTATTTATTTTATTCAGATCTAAAAAAATTAATTATAAATTTAACGTGAAACATCCTCACTCAGGGTTTTGGGAAACAAAATATTAAAAGAAATTTAAATATATCTACCACCAATATATGATTATTTTGTGCTCAGAACCAACAAGTGGTATCAGAGGGGTCATATTTAAATTTATAATTATTTATTTGATTGTTGATCTATGTTCAATTATTGTAAGATTTTTATTTCATATTATTCATTATTTAATGTGATTTCAATTAACATGCTTCAATATATTAATCACGTTGGTTCATTTTTCATTTTATTAAAGGTATAAGAACAAATTAATAATGACTAGATATTCCATCGGGAACTAATAAATTTTGGCTGGTAAGACAAGGTTACACAACATGTACTTGGAAGTACATGTCGTGTACCCTAGTGCACTGCATATAGATGTGCTAAGGGATACAAAACATGCTACGAATTTATTACATGTGGTGTACGACTTGTGTTTACTGGCCAACCCATCACACAGTTGTCTAATTACATGGTGTGTATCAGCATACATATCATGTAGCCTATATGGGTTAGCTGCATATATCGTGCAATATGTGTGGTCATAATACATGGTCAAACCATATGAGACTAACAACCTAGATAATTTATGATATAGATGATGTGTATGAATTATACATGGAATTTAGTTCATCAATATTCCTACACCCGAGATACATGTCGAGTTATATGGACAAACAACATTAGAGATTCATGGATTGTAGCTAGAGTCCACAGACATTGTAGTCTCTCAGCTGAGAACACACTGATTCTTTTGATGGTTTTAATAGGCCTACATAATTTGGATCACATGGCATGTAGTTGGTCTGTACACGTCATGTAATTAGCTGAGATACACATCGAAGACCCATGTGAGTATCTCGAGCACACGACAAGTGGATACATGGCGTGTAGCTGGCATGTACATGTTGTGTAGTCTAGCCAAGTCAACATGCCGAAGCTCCAAGCGTGTGACCCAGATACACAACAAAAGAGGTACACAATGTTTACATGGATAATACATGTCGTGTGGTCTCCCATTAAAGGATATATTTTTAAATTACATTACATTGAAAAATTGGAGAATTAAACCTTTTTTTATTGATTGGAACACCATTGTGTGTTTAACAATTTAGTAATGGTTTTAAATATTTTAAATGATCAATCAATTTATTTTATTAAATATTTTATTAATGGTTCTGATGTTTATTTTCCATGAATTTCATAAATTATGGGGATCTCCAATTAAGTTCATATGATCATTAAGATGAAAGGGAATTAATTAATTGAATGATTCATTAATGCAAGCACATTCATCTTAGTAATAAATAATGAATAAATAAATGAATGATAGCTAGTTATTTGTTCATATTAATTAAATGTATGACCGATTATGATCTTGGAAAATACCTATGTATGTGTTGGGATTTATTTAATTTAATTTATTTCACGGGTTTTTAATTATTTAATATTAAATTAAATGATGGTTTGTGATTCACCCCTCCCCACAATATTATGAAGGACCTACATGTCCATGGATATTTATTTAATCCCCTTTAACCAATCCTTTTGTTCCCCTCACCCACATGTGAGAAATAATTACATATAATTAATGTAGAATTCCAAGGCATGTAGAGGTGGTTCAAGATGAAACCATGATAATGCCAACTCGGTGCTACATGGGTGTGTATATGGAATGTTGTACTCGTATGAAGACTAGTAAATAGAGTTATTCACCTAGATCATGGGTTAATTTAATGTATGCTCATTAAATCAACCATTAGATAATCTCATGATCAGGTCCTCTATTTATTTATTTATTTCTATCTATGCATTATTTATTTCATGTATACAAGACCACAATCACATAAATAAATGAATTAATATGAAAATAAGGAATTTAAATAAATGGATTATTTATAAATGTTTTAACCAAAATGGTTAATTAATTAAGTAAAATATAATTAATATTAACAAGAAATGTAAATTATAAAATAAGATAAAATATTTACATAATAAATTAAAATCCCTCAAATAAACAGTAAGTCAAACTTGGCCTTCCATTACTTTATTAGAAATAAAACCAATAGAATGAAGTGTTTGACCAAACCTTGTTGGGATACTTAATTTTATAAGGGGAGTTATCATGATGGTTTTGGGTTGAATTAACCATTTTATATCAAGAAGAGTATCCCTTTCTAGACTAGGTATAATTTGGAGGCAAGAGTTGAGGAAATCAAAGTCAGGATTTCAGGTTTGGTGAATCCACTCAATGGATCAAGGAGCTATAAGCCTATAGTTGGAAAAAGACCCACCTACCAAAACAACATCAAGTAGCTTGACCAACCCTTGTTAGGGTTATACAAAGGGGAATATTTATCCTTTCTATAAGAATATCCTAAAAACTAGACATTCCGAGTTCAATGTTGAGGTTTATTGAGACTTGATAGATTTTTTAAAGAATTAATAAAATTAAATTATTATTATTTCACACATAATTTGTAATCAGTCAAAGTACTAATAATATGTTTTAATTATTATAGAAAAATAGAAAGAAAAACTATGAAAGTAGTGAAATCATTCTCTGGATCATGGCTTTTCTTTACAAATATAAATTTAAATATGTGTTATAATCGTTTATACAATGCACAATTATGATAAAATTTGTATTATGTGTTGGAATTACTTATTCATATTCTTCCACACTAGTAGGTGAGAGAAGGATGAAGGGAATACTATAAGATATATATTGAGGATTCTTCTTATGTTTATTATATTATATTATAAATTATGACCAGAGAGTTGATGATAAAACATAAATACATGGTTTCTTACACCATAATCCTTCTATTGAGAAATAGAAGGAAAGTCTTAAAATAAATAATATTTTCAATGCACTATATTAGTGTAAACTAGAAGAAGGAAATCTAGCTACTGATCATACTTTCAAAATACTGGGGGTATATTGATTGATTAGTAAAATTGGGCTTCCATTTTCATAATAAATTATCCATTAATCTTACTTTTTTATCCTTACCACCAATATTATCCATATTTATCCAAACCTGGATAAAAAATGGATAAGTCGCTTAGGAAACTTTTTTTCAATACTTCACCAAGAAAATAAGGGTTGTTTGAAAGCTTTTTCTCCACCCCTTATGGTGAAAATTTTGAAAGGAAAGTTTGAAGATACTATGGATAATATACATCCAAAATAAAATTCACAACACCCTTCAAAGAGACAAAGGATTTGAGGGTAAAATAATGAACATGAGGCTATTTGATTCTCATGTAGAAAACTTGGACATTGGAAAATAAATTTCAATTAATCAAAGAATAAAGTAGTTTCATCCACTTTAGGTATATTATTCAAGTTTCTATTCATTACTTTAATATTAAAAGAAATATTCTTATAACATATATGTATTTAAATATAGTAAATTATAAAGAATAGAATGGATATAGATTGAAATCGAAAGAATATGAGAAAGGGTGATTCCTATTTCAACCAAGGGGATCTAGCTACTTCTCATTTCTAAATGGATTTATTAAAGTTTGTAATAAGTGTTAACAAAACATTTATCTTAGTGTTTGTCTAGACACAGTGAGATATTATTTCACATTTTTAATAAATTTTGTTATTGTACTTTAAATACTAAACTATTAATTTAGTTACTCTTGAATCAAATATATCCATTACAATGAATGATGAATATAAAATATAATAATCTTACCACATTGTGGCGAGTAAATTATGTTTCAAATAAAACTGAATTTAGTTGACCTTTTTATTCCCTTTAATGTGTTATTAGTCTCAATTGAAATAAGGTACTAGATATAAAAACAAACTACTTGTCATGTTTTATATAAATAAACCATTATACATAAAGTTACATAAAAATGATTTTAAAATTTTTTCAACATGGATATGTGAACTATTCTAAAGTTTAAGGTAAATTCATATACTTCACGAGATTCCTTTAAGAAATTTTAGAAATTCTAAATGAAGTAAATGAGTGCACTTGGTAAAGATAGATGAATCTCAAATATGACTTGTTAGATAACATCCCATCCAAGTAATCATTGATTAGAAATGTGGAGTAAAGGTTATCCAAAAATCACATTTTCTTATATACATCAATGAATTGATGATAGTAAAAGGAATATTAATGACATGTCTTATATATATTTAAAATCATACATTATACCATACAAGACATATTTTTTAAATATATGGGAAACAACTAACCATATTAAAAATATATTTTCTAATGGATATCATATCAATTGTGATATGATAATAATTTATTAGGACACTACCATAAGTTTTTGTTAAAAAACCCGTTTGTTAAAAGATGGTATTAGGTGAAAACAAACATTAAAACACTAAGGTACATCTATGTTAATGATACTATATCCACTAAGGATATTAACATATAGTCAAGCTAGACTATATTTCCATTAAATAATCCTATATCTTTTAAGATAGTGGGAGAATACTTAACTTCTATGGGTTAAGGCTTTGGATGAATAAAATTTGACACAGGAATACTGGACTCCACTAATCTTAGTGGGAGGAGTAGTTCTAGAGAGACATACTATGTAGTAATATATAACCAAAGTGATGTTTTATGTTCACTTTGGTGGGTGATACATATTTTATTTATTTAGAATAATGATTCCTATAAAGAAGCGGTAAATTATAATATGTTGAGATAGAAAAGTAATAGATTATATATATCAAGATTCAAGGATTCTATATTTTGAATGTTTCCAAGACTTGATACTGTTGGTGAGTATTCAAGAGAAATTGTACATGGATGGTATAATTCCATACCAATATGGAATAATAGGTTATTGAAAGGTCTATTCTATGAAAAAACTTATTCAACACTCATCAAATTTAGAACCATTTTAAAATTTCACTTATCAAATAATATTTCTTTGATCATAATATTGAGATATTGATTATAAAGTCCACTACATTTATAGGAATCCTTACAAAATATTCCTATATTACATGACCAAAAGTATACCCTATGGTATTTGTCTACCAATAATAACTAAAAGGACCGATGACATTAATAAATGTCAATAAGATATGTTGATTGAAAAAAATTATTAATGAACAAATATTGCATAGTGATCATAGAATATTTGTTTGGAAATGAATGAGTGACATGTGTATTTAACTAGTTAGTGGGAGTGCTATAAGTTTTCAAGATAAATAGGTTGATAACATATGAGAACAATTTTTGTGTCTTACTGGTTTATTAAGACTAAAGAAGGAAATTTCTCTAAGTTTGACTTAAAGTAGAAACCGTGTTCCGGGGAGAAATATATAAAAAAATAGATCTATGAATTTTCTTAGTCTATTCATAGTATATATATTAATAAAGTATTGAATATACAAGTTGAAATAATTAAATATTCAATTGTTATTGGCATATAATACTTCCATTAGAACATAAATTGGAATTGGAAGTGATTATAGAGATTAAAATAATTTCACAAGCTTAAGTGCTAGGAATTCATATCATGATCCATAATATGTACTCACATTTGATATTACTAATTCATATAGAATAATAGGTGAATGTAAAATAAATAAAACATAATTTCATATAATTTTAGATATAACTATCCGAAAATACTATAAAAAGAAAAACTGGATTAGTTCTTGGTTTCTGGAGAAGGGAGAATAATGGTGATCAAGGTAATTGAACACTTATATCTATTTAGTTTACTTTTATCTATTATCACTTATAAGGATATAATAATATGTAAGAAAAAATTATTACATCCATTGGTTGGAATATCTATAATATCCGAGTACATTGCGTCTTATGATATAGCTTAAGAAGTAGTTTAGAAACATCCTATTTTGATTTTTTTATACCAAAAGAAAGAGGATTATCATTTTATGATAAATTATGACTATGGATTTAGTCAAGATGTTAGGATTCTGAACTAGGAATAAGTGGTGGATAATCAGTTAAATTAATACTTGATAATTTTCTCAAGATAGTTATGTTAGGGAAAAAAGATCCATAGCATAGACATGTAGTTTAACCGACCCTATCCATGGAAACATGGTAGGCCTAGCAGCTACTCATTAGAAGCATGTTTAACATGTGAGGAATAACCTATCAATTAGTATTTGGATCTAGTGAATGTGGGAGTTTTTTGGAGTTGGCTACCTAGAACCAACTAATTTTTACTTTAGATTACTTTTATATTCAAATAAGTGAATATTGATATAAATATCTTATCACATATTGATTCCTTGGCCTTCTTCTTCCCGTCGATGGATGTGTGCAATGGAAGCTCTAGGTCACTGTAACCTTGCTCTGGTCTCAAGTGACTCTACGCATCTTCTGTTCGGAGCTAGTGTGGTGGTTACAACGAGGCTTTGGGTTTGTGGTTCGGCGGATGATAGGCTTTCGGCGATACCGGAGTCGGCTCTTTTCTCTCTCTCTAATTCTGGTTTTTTTATTTCTCGATGATGGAGGTTCTCGGAGTCCTTCGTCGCTCAAAGCCCTGCTCTGACCTCACATTCCTTGGCACCTCTCCCAGTCAGATCTAGTGCGGTGGATTCTTTGAGGTTTTGGGATTTGTGGTGCGATGGTGTCGGTACTCCTGGTGCGTACTCAGTCGGGTTTCTCTTGTGATGTCAGCTACTGGTTTGAAATACCTGCTTGGATTTTCTTCTTCTTAGTTATTGGTGATGATTTTTGTGTTTTTTGGAGAGTTCTTGTTTATGCTCGCTCGATAAAGTTGTTAATTTGGGTTTCTTGTTCGGTGATTTTCGTTTTTGACGTGGTGATGGAGTCTTAGTCGATGGTGATGAGAAGGGTGTTGCGATGATGGTTCTTCTGGTTTGGTTGTGTTAAGATTGAATTGTTTTTTGGTGACTGCAGATATGGTGTTTTTTTTCGGGAATGGATGAAGTGGTTCCAGCGACGTGGAAGGTCTGGTCTCTGGTGGGCGGTTCTTTATGGTACTATTTTTGTTATGTTGCACGATGGAAAATTTTGGTGGTTCTACGATGGCGGTAGGCATCTCGCTGGCGATGTGGTGACTCTGGCAGTGATGGTTATAGAAATGATGTTCGGAATGGACGGCGATGACGTGATGATGACAAAGAGTGATGATGATGGATGTATTGTGATGTTGAAGATCCATCCTCAATGCAGTGGCTGCGTGATTTGCAAGATCGTTTGCTGGCGGGACGGTTGATGAATCTTTCAAATTTTAAATCTATGGACTGGTTTGTAATTTTGGATATGTGTCCAGCTGTAAGGTATTTTGGTTAAGTACGGTTTCCACTTTATCCTCAACGTGGCTTTGATGAAAATAAAAAAAAAATGATTTGGAGGTATCTATTGCATTGATAAGGTTATAACAGTTCCCCAATATGATGATAAACTTGAGATGTCATGGATATATATCTTAAATAACATTTTATGGTTGGATAACGTACTATGATGGGGAACATAGTACATAGACTTTCAGGTGTGAGAACTCATAATAAGATGAGGTTTCTTCTCACAAAGTGCTCACTTTGAAATCTACATGATGATCGATTATGAGAATAGACCCACCCGTAAGAATTTTATATGTTTTTTTGTCATCATATATTCCTATTTTAGAGCATGTGTAATGGTTCTTAGGCTTTAAGATTATCATTAGTTCATTTCATGACTCATTTTTGATGCCCGATAAGTGAGAATTAGAAAAATCACAAAGTAAAATACCTAGATATGGGTATTATTTTCCCCAAAATATTAAAGGAATAATAAGGTGGCCAATACCCATGGATTTCATGAGCCTCCAAGGGATACGTGATCGCATGACCATCATAAGGTCACATTAAAGAACCATGTGAGGCACATAACCTACAGAAGATCCTATGGATCCCCTCTTGACAATCACTTCTTCTCTTTTGAAGGTGACCTGGAAAAATAGTGGTCACATGGTAGTAGCTAGATAAGTGCCCCCAGTCCACACAAATTGTCAATCGGTGGACGACTGACAAACCATCCAAACGTACTTTCAAAATAGAAGGAAAATATCCAAAAATTAGGGAGCTTCTTGTGGTCAAGGAACTCGCGCGATGGATCACTGATGGATAGAATGGTTGTCCTAGTAAACATCTAAGAAAACTCATGATACCTCCAATCCTATGTAAAATATAACAAATAAAATAAAGTTGGGGGAGGCAGGAGCCTCTCGCGGTCATAAAAGTTGCGCAATGTGCCCCTGACAATCCGCAAGACACTGTGAGACCCCAATGAAATGTCTACCTCATCTCACTAAGACCCACTGACATGTCATCCTCTTCACACGAAGTTCTTCAAGAATATATAGGCAACTTCTCACTATCCTTTGGCTCCCTAAGAATAAATGGATGGAATTTTCCATGAAATGCTCACACATCTCTACAAGACCCATTTTTTCTCCCATGAAACATCACCAAGAGGAAGAACGATTTTCCTTGACAATATTAAACCAATATTTCATGACTCTCGACCTTTGTAAAATAAAAAAAAGGAAATAAAAATGTGGAGTGAGGCGGAATACTCTTGTGGTCATAAAACTCTTGAGATGCGCTAAGGATATCTATAGCGTAGTCTCGTAAGACCCATTGATAAGTTGTTCTAATCCTGTGAAGGCCCCTAGATAAACCATCCTTGTCTCGATAAAAGTCCAAGATAAGTCACCTACGATCACGCAAATGCATCTCAATAGGCGTCATGGTTTCAAAAAGGCTCTTAGACATGTCAATATGATAATATGGAAGTCCTTTGGCCTACCCTCATAATTCAAAAAGTCCCCATTAATTGGAAATAATAAAGTAAAGGAGGTTTTGATGGGAGGGACTCACTGTTTCTAAAAATCAGGAGACACCCTCAAAGTGATCCATGGTAGAGACTCATGAAGACACGTGATTTTTAAGCCCTTCACTAACACCATCTTGGATTCACATGATATGTGCTGTGAAAAGTGGTGAACAGGCGGGGTGGCGAGGCCTATAAATCCCCCACCCTAGCATGGAAAATGCACAAGGACTCTCCAGATGATGATTTGGATTTATCGCATCCAGATGCATTGGCACAAGATAAGATTTCTCAAAGGGGGTTATCTTTTGACCTTAAAAAAATTCCAATCAGGTAAGATCCAGGGAAAAACTAGATAAATCATGTTCCATGCATAAATCACTTAATGTGATCATCCATAGATCATGTGAAGGACTTCTAGAAGGACACATGAGAAACATACCACACATCTTCTAGATCGCGTGAGACATAAAATAAACTAACACTTAACAAATCTAAGTCATTTGTGAAATAAAGGTTTTAACTAAAAAAATGAATGTGAGACTTATGAAGAAGAAATATGAACTAATCCTTATGTGCCTCACATAAACCATCCAAGACATGTGAAAACACCAGTAGATGTCTCCTAGATCTTGAGACTTGCATTTGGTATACTATTGGGACTATGTAAATTCTTCTGGACATGTCAAAGAAAGTCACATGCCCCCACCCCTGGGCATTCCACCCAAGTCTCTCAAAGCCCTCCGAGTTTGCCATCCAAACTTTGTGATGTCCATCATACATGTCACCTGACTCATATAACGATGCTGAAACTTGTTAGTAGAGTCTTGTGGTAACACCTAGGCATGCCAAATGGCTCTCACGACACCCTCAATCAAGCCAACTAGGTCTCATGATTCTCTCCAGATGAGTCCTCTAGGACATGAAACACCCTTTGGATAAATCATCTAGGTTATGTGATTACTCCCAAGACCAACCTCCCAGGTCTTGTGATGTCCTCTGTACAAGTCAGCCTTGATCATGCAAAAAGCCTTGAATATGCCATCTAGACTATGAAAAATCCTCTAGAAAAGTAAACTATATCATAAAATTGTCTTTGGATATGTCCTCTAGACACTCTCTAACATTTCGAGTAGAAAATAAAGGCATGTTGAGCAGACAATCAATGCATGTCAGGCAGGCAAGGAGGCTAGGTCAAGGAGGGAATCCTAGGATTTGATGACCTTGCTTATCCTCAGTGTGTAATCTTCGATTATAAAGGAAACATAAGTGTGTAAGTCCTAATCAAGTGAACTATAATGAATCTAAATCCTATGATAACTAGGATATATAGGATGCTTCTCTAAAGCCTGATCCCTTTATTAAGAACCCAGAGGGAAATCCTAGGATATAAGTCCCACATACTAAAGAAATGACATTGATTATTTTCCCTCCCTTGTTTCTCACATCGAGCATAGATTATATGGTCTTAGAGAGTTTCAATGATCATATCATCTGCACTATAAACCTATACAAATACTAGGGAAATGTTAGTGTGTAACCCCCAACCAAGGGAATATGAGGACTCTAATTCCTGCTATAACCAGGATACATAGGACACCTCTCTAAGGCCCAAACACCATATTAACCATCAAAAGGGATGTCTCAGTACATAATCCCTTCATCCATAAGTAGTGAGACTGATCATTTTCTATCCTTTATTTATCACAATGATCATAGCTCATGTGGGATTTGGGAGTTGTAATGATCATATCATTTGAATCGTAAGCCTCTACCATGGAAAGGGAAATGTTAGTGTGTAAGTCCCAATTAATTGAACTATAATGACTCTAATTCCTACCATAATCAAGATAAATAGGACACCTTACTAATTCCTAATCCCAAAATCAAAAGATCATCCACCTTAGATTAATCTCCATAATGTTTCTAAAATTTCAGCTATTAAGACCCAATCATTCTCATGGGCTGATCATCTACCTCATCCATAAATGGACCTAGAAACTAATTGAACTATGAAAAATCTGATTCCTTCCATAAACAGGATACATAGGATGAATATCTGAGGCTTGAAATCTATATTAACATCCAAGGGCTGTCTTAGAACATAATTCCTGTATTCATATGCAATGAGACTGGTCACTAGCTACCCCTTGTTTCTCACACCAATCATAGCTCATGTGGGCTTAGGTATTTGAAATGAAAACATCATTGTAATCATGAATACCCTCTAGTTAGGGTAGTCCCAATATGTAATATCCAATGGGTGGCATGATATAACCCCCCCCCCCCATATGAGGACATTTACCTTGGGGCCAGTCCTAAGGGCATGACCAAACTAAAATAACTCTGATTCCTGTTATAACCAGGATACGTAGGATGACTCCTTGAGGCTCGAGCTCAAATATTCAACACCCAACTTCCCAAAAATATATCCTCTCTTCATGATGTTAAAAAGAATGGGTTTAAAAAACTTCATGGTTTTTTATTCCTATAATATTCAGGATACGTAGGATGCATCATTATGGCTCAATACACTTATCAGAACATTAATCGCCTCCATGTATGGCATTAAATTTCAAAGTGACTAGATATATGGCTTTATCACATATATAGATATTCATTACTAGGAAATGGATAAAGACCCTCAGATATATACATATGGATTCATGGATAAGATAAACCCTTTATTTTTCTTAAAAGGGGAATTAACCCATAATTATTTTATTAGGGTAACCAGTCTCATATCAGGATTAAGAATAGATTCTCAAACATACCTTAAATCTATAAAAGAGTCTCGGAGTAGGAAAATAATTTCCCAAAAAAGGGTGTTATGAGCCTAACCCCTCATCCTCTAGACCAATGTGAGTCCCTAAGTTCCACTAGGTATGAAACCCCAATTGTCCACCTTCCTTTGGAAAGCATTATTCTACCCAGTTATAGATGAGGGAACCGTTGGGAGTTTCTATCAAGAACAAAAATGGTGACCTAATATTAATTATTTTGTAAGAAATGAACCCCCCACAATCAACCATCGAGCTAAACGAAGTGCCCCAAGCGGTAGTCTCTTCCTCATCAAAACAAAAATGGCGAACCCAACATGAATCTATCTAATAAAAAAATTATTCGGTTATAATTACTCAAACCATTTTTTCCCACTACATACAAACAAAAATGTTGAACCTGACATAAATCTCACAAATAACAAAATGATCAATAAATCATGTGTTAGGACACTTTGTTTTGAATTTATAAAAAACAAATAAGTAAGACCATCATGATCTTACAACTGATCCTCTATAAATATTTTTCTCATGAAATAATTCTATCCTCCTTTTGACAAGTCCAAATGAGAAGAATGTAAAAATTGAGAATAAAAGGAAAATTATGTTAACCATGCATATCTGATTGAGCGCACATCATGCCTATGATATTTTATTAACAGGTAACCTTGTTTTTTATTCTCTACATGAATAGAGATATTTCTCTTATCAACAACATCCTGATCTAAGATAATGTATTCTTCATCCAGTGATCACTCTAGTAAATCACTTATATCAACAAGCCTCGTGAGTCTCAAAACCATCTCACCTACTCGACAGCTCCAATGTTAGGTGGCGAACATGATGGACGAGGAATACAACTGATGTGGTACAATCCTGAACCTAGAATATTCCAATGAATTTCTCTAAGCATAAAAACTGGTGAGTCTTCATTGTCTAGGGAAAACTACATCTAATCCAGTGGCCCTTGTTACCACATCCAACCACTTCAGAAGCTTATCCCTAAAGCACGAAAACTTCCACCTTCAATCTATAATGAAGGTAGACCAGGGGGTCAAATACAGCTCCCTTTTGGTTTAGGGACCTCCCAGGAGGGCTCCTTTCAACCATCGCCTCCAGAATCATCCCAATGTTACCCACCAGTCACCTAATGTGGGTACCACCTGACACACTATCGCCTCTAACACCTATGAACGGGAATCACAGAGGGAAAATCAGGCGATGAAGGCACTAAATATCTAGGATAGGGATTATATCCACACTCCCACTGATAAGGTATACTGGTATATTCTAGTAGAGACCAATAATCAATCTCATATCCCTAATCACTCGGAACAAGTCTACGAGCATATTACCAAATTAGGAATGGGGGAGGTGCATATTTATAACTCCATGCATGAAGTACATCAGAAAATTCTAGTGGCACAAGGAGGAAGAAGGGAGATCATATCCCCACTTCAATCGAATACATTTTCCAGTACATGGTGGATTCCAAAAATGTGCGGGCTTATATCCCTTCACACAATTTTGTAAAATAAAAATATATTCTAGAAACAACTGAAGAACACTACTAGTATATTCTGGAACTATTGCAGATAAAGGGACAAGCACATACTCCTATCCCTACAACCAAGACAGTTCAACACTCTGATCATCACAAATAAGTGGTTGTACTGGAAAAAGCACAAATTCTTGCTCCCATATAGGGGAATTATCATCATATTTTGATAATGGATGAGGCATCATACCAGGATCATATTCCCATTCCAATCAGGGATCACTGGGTGAGAGGGGAACATTCCTCAAGCCAAGGGAACATGCATGTCGAAGAATACCAGCAACATATTCCAAATGCCTAGGATCGGGATCATATCCTAGTTCTAGCTGGGGATCACCAAGTGAGAGGGGAACATGCCTGAGGACAGGCTCATATTCCTATCGAATAAGTCTAGTGGCATACTCCAAAGTCCCGATATTGGGAATATATCCTCATTCTGAATGGGATAACCAAGTTAAAATGGAAAAAGATTTAGGATAGGATCATATTCCTATCAGTGAATCTGTTTGGCATATTCCAGTAGATCACAAAAGCTAGGTGCATATTCTTACCTTCACCAATGAACAACTACCCTAGCATCATTCCAAGGAAATACAGGAGTAGGATCATATCCCTTCTCCCATTCCAGAGGTCCATCGGTATATTTCAGTAGGGAATTCATATTCATACCAGGATCATATTCCTTCTCCAAGTGGGGCTCACCAAGTGAGAGAAGAAAATGCCTTAGGGAGAGTTCATATCCCTAGAAAGAAAGAATAACGACCTATTCCAAAGGCTCAATATTGTTCTCATACTCCCATCCTAACAGAGTCTCACCAAGTGAGAATGACAGTGGTCTCAGGATAGGATTATATTCCTATCAATAATGAGACAACTCATCGGTATATTCCAACAACTTCTCAGCAGTGGGATCACACTCCCACAACACTAGATGGTTATAAGAAAGTTTTGAAAAATGTCATATAGTAGGCTCATATCCCCACATAATTCCAAAAAGAAGGTCGGAGCATTATGAAAATGACGCAGGACATGACCCATATTCCTAATCTGATAAATGCTAGTGTTTTGGAGGTCATTAGAGAAACATTCTAAACATCACAAGGGTCATTCAAATCTTCCATCGAAGAAGATGAAAATAATTACCATGATAGTTCTTATTGTGGTAGTGTGGATATGGATCGCTGGTACTATTCTCTTGATATCCACCGTGGTCAACCTCCCCATGGTGATATCTCCCAGAGACAAAGAAATCCTCCCCTTACCCAACCACCTTCGTATATAGATGTGTTCACAACTTTGAAATATTTTTATATAGAGGTGTTAAAAGATATGATGCCTTCATATAGAGAGATACTAGAAACATCAGTGTCAACCGCCTATAGTTCCCCATAAAATCCTAGCAACACTCCACTATATTCAGCATGAGACCCTTAGAAGAATCTTCAATGGTATGACCAGACAGAGGCATGTAATTTTGATGAAGAGGAGGCCGATATTGATATATAGATAGTGATAAATAGAAAAATCCTCCCTATCATGTTCTGGCCCCTTACTACTTCTTAAAATGAGATCCAAGATGATCTAGAAAAGGATTTCATGCCTTATCTATGTCAAAATATATGGGATACTCATCA
This sequence comes from Viscum album, assembly GCA_963277665.1. Lineage (NCBI taxonomy): Eukaryota > Viridiplantae > Streptophyta > Magnoliopsida > Santalales > Viscaceae > Viscum > Viscum album. The sequence continues at coordinate 1,388,537,575 of OY728123.1, forward strand.
GTGACTAAAGGTTAGACACCTCCCTTTTCCAGGATATGAGGGTTACCTTCAGAACATCAAGATACTCTATTGTCAGCTAGATATGGCTGAAATCTCCATGGACCAGGATCCAAAATTGAAAAAGTACAACACAAATCTGGAATATTCTTGTCCTCATTACATCATGACCCTTCGGTAACTAATCTATAAATCCATGTAATGCATTCCTATTCAATTATGGGGAGATTATGGAGCATTACACTTTACTGCACCCCTAAAAAGGAAGAACCCCCTTAGATATAGCATCTTGTAATGTCATATCTTCTGAAAAAATTAGGGGACCGGGTAATGATTAGGCTAGTTAGCCACTAAAAAAAAATTCCCCCATTTCAACGACGCCTAGACATCATGAACGGGGGGATAGGATAGCCAACATGATTTAAATTGGGTCCCTATAAGAAATGATAATGCATTTCAGACATGGATACCAAAGTTGCGATCACCCAAACAACTTCCCATAAAGAATGGTTCTCACCATGGGATGCCATCATACCTAGATACTACATGAGCACAACTATGCCAAATCAAATTAGATACAATAGAACCTTCCATATCAACTGTCTAAGAGTGGACTTAGCTCACCGGGCCAAGGGAGCATTGACCACCGCCTCCACCTCTTGAATCATCAATTCCTAAGAGGATTTAGGATATACTAGAAGTAGTTGCAAATGAAACCCTACCAACTAGGCCGAGGGGATTTATATATCAATCACCATCACCAGATTCATCGTCCCTTGAGTGGGTCCTAGAGATATCAATGATGATTCCAGAACAACCCCACCCTATTGGTTTGGGGGAATTTGTATCTTCATGTTTGTCCTGAGAATCATCAAAAACCTAATAGTAATCATTGGATCCTAAATAATAGGACCGATCAATTCTAATTGAGAATCCTAATAACCCCACCCCATAGGGCCAGGTAGATTTTAATCATCGCCATCACCATAGAGAGAATCACTCTTTAATGGGTTGGGAGGGAAAAACCAATGGTCGGCGTCCCACCTATTCCTCCCACCACAAGAAAAACCTCTACTGGTTGGGGAACACTTGAAAACAAAGAACAATAACTCCCTAAAGGTCATTATTCATAGACCATGTTAGGAGGAGTGTATGATGAAGGCAATTAGACCCCACCGGGGTCACAAGCCAAAACTGCCTGATATGGTCAAAGGTTCGAATAATGACCCTAATGAAGATAATGCAGAATCATCCTATCACATCAAATGTAATGGTATAACCACCATTTATTGATATGCCTCAGTGAATGTTGACACTGTCAACATGATAGACATTTTAGATCAAGACTCAAATGTAGAGGGACACAACACAGAAAATTTAACCCAATAGAAGGGTGATTTGGATGCACTAACTGAAGCTTCATGCACCTAGAAATAGAGAAGGATCCAAAATATGGAACCTCCAAATAATGAGTTTTCACCTATCCAGTAGAACGCTACTAAATAAAAAGGGAAAGGTGAAGCCACATCCAATCACCACCTAGAATATTTGAGGTTACTTCCCTTGAGGAACAATTTTCATGATACGAGACTCAAATAAAAACTCTCCAAAAACTCAAACAAAAGATACCCAGGGTAAATATTCCTGATGGATATCATATTCAGGTAGAGAGTAATATTCTCCCTCCCATATCTGATCTTCCAGCAAGAGTGGTATTTAAGCATTAGAATGGATTTAGCTCTAGAAAACTAGTCTACATTAATGAGAAAGTCGAAAATGACTGTGAATTCCCTCTATTGTGGAAAAAGCCACTCCCTTACTAGGGTAATAATTTAGTCTTAGGATGAATCAAGAATCAGTGGGAGATAAAAGTGGTTCCACCACATTGAACCCCACCTATATAATGGAGTCATCTCAGAAAGAAGTTCCCATGGAGGTTATTAACATTATCAAGTCCCTGGATACTCAAATGGAATCCGTAGAAGGGTGACGCGCACTTGTGAGGCCTGAGAGGAATCCATGCTCTGAGTGGTTGGATGAAACTTTGCCTCCACCCAATTTGGAAATCCTACCTTCTCCAATTTTTATGGTGCAGGTGACCCTAAACAACATCTCACTCACTTTTTATCCCAATGTGGTCTGATGATGGGACCTCAAGATCAATAGGAGGCAACAAAACTGAGGTATTTTGTATAAAATTTGATAGGGTCTACTTTTGTTGGTACATCAGCCTACCAGTAGGATCTGTTGTAGGATGGGAAGACCTTATTCATTAATTCATTTATCAATTCATCTCTATGATAATATAAAAGAAAATTATCATCCAAAAGAACTAAAAAAATTCAGGAATGAGATGGTTTCTAACTTCATTTATAGATGGAAATGTTTAACCTATTCACTCAACATCCCTCTCTTGTAGGAGAAACTACTAGAAATTTGTGCTAAAAATATCTGGTATGAGTTACAAACACCTATGATCCTAATGAAGTATCCAGGTGGGTTCTGTGAGTTTGAAAAAGTGGAACAATGTCTTGAGGAATTCATTAAATGAAACCAATCCAAAACATGATTAATTACCTCAATGTAGAGGAAAAGTATAGGAAAATTATAAGATGCATCTATCACTCTCAATCCATCAGTAGTTCCCATCCAAGTACCTAAGAAGGTCCCAAACTTCCCAGAACCTCCTGTTGAGAAGCGTCATCCATAAAATCTCCTTTGGCTAGAAGCACAAAGAAATCAAGGTTGCCCAATATTTGAGGAATATATGAATAAAGCATACTACTTCCAAAATGAACAAGTCCCTAGTTATTTTTTGGAAGCCATAGACAATAACCTTCTCACACTACCAAAAACCAAGAAGCCTAATGAGGTTAACCTCACCGACCATCTCAACTACTTCCCTTTACACAGAAGGTTGGTTTATAATATCTATGATTACTTCATCTTCAAATATATCCTTCAAGGTATGGTAAATTATGGATAGGTGGTTCTAGGAAACTCCTCAGATAAGGTGGATTGAAAAATTATTTCCCATCCAAAAGAAGAAGGTGATTGGCAGAAATTTGAGGCCATGCATGTGTGGAAGTTTGATAACTGAATGTATCGGAAAGCAATTGATTGGGCTCATGCCACCCTGAGATCACAGATGCATAGACCCACAATAGATCCACCAACTAAGAAGAAGACATCATATGTACCTCCCAAAGGTATGCATGATCATCGAAAGTAAGAAGAAATAGAAGGGGGATTCATATTCTACTCAAACTCATGCTCTAACTCTTACATATTTCTTCCTTGTAACAATTGAAAAATGAGAACCACCCCACAAAATGAAGTCCTCATCACATGAATAGATCATATTTGGTTTTTTTAGTGTGATACACTTGGAATAACTCTTCTTTAATGACAAATATGCCTTAGAATATGATTTTCCACACATAAATGGGGAACGGGAGGCTGCATGCATCGAACTGAGGATACAGGGGATAAAACAGACATGGTTGTGCCCAATATTTCAACCATGTCCCCATAGAGAACATATATTCAATAGAAACTCATGGGAAAGTACTCCATCATGTTCAAAAGAGGTAGGGAGGTGTCTGAAGACTCTCCAGCAGTCATTTGCACCCAATTGTCTTGCATGACTACCTAGAAGGGGTTTGATTATCAGATCAGCCTATGAAATTGGGAAAGCCGACATGACCTACACCACTGGTAGAAGATTCTCCCTCAACTTATTCGCAATCACTGGGGTTTTCCACCTCAAATTACTCAGATCCTAAACCGCATGTCTAGGAGAAACCCCACATAGGTAAGCGCTGACCTCTAGCACAAAAGTACGACATTCTGAAATAGTGGTCTTCTGGAACCCTCAAGACGACCGCACATCCTCACTGACAAAATTCAAATAATTAACTAAGTATATTTCATAGTTGGTTTGAGCAGATGCCTTGGAAAAAGTGGTCTTATGGAAATCTTCTCATAGAATGAGATCATGATGAGGTCTCACAATTAGATCTTGCAGAATGGTATGGCCATAGGGACATGCAAAGTAAATAGGGTGAGTGAGTTATGAGTACCCAGTGAATGAGGCCACCCTATGCTCCCCTATATACAGGGCATTCCACGAAATACCAAAGGTCTTCTGGTAGACCAAACGTCTCCCAATACACCGACTTGTGAGAACACTAAGTCTCAGGAGGGAATTCACTTTCCCTAGAACTGATCCCTTATCCCCATGGGCATCACTCTTGAGGGGGGGGGGGGTAGTTGTTTATTCCCTCCAAGTGAGCATAAAAAAACTACAAAGGAAGAAATACTTGTATATTAGTATTATTTTCCCCGTAAAATCAAAGGAAGAAGAAGGTTTCCAATACCCATAGATAGAATGAGCCTCCAAGGGATACACGATCATGCGACTTTCATAAAGTAATGTGAAGGAACTATGTGCATCACATAACATGAAATAGAACCCACAGAGCCCATCTTGAAACGCCCATATTCTATTGCAAAGGAACCCCAAAAAAAATCCATCACATGGTAGCATCCAAATAAGATCCCTCAGGCCATGAGAATTGTCAATTGGTGGATTCATGACAAACCATTTCAAAGCTCTTCAGAAATAGGAGAAAAATATCCCAAAAGGTGGGAGCCTATTGCAATCGAGAAACTCACATAATGTATCACCTATGTGGATAATGTTTTACCTATTAAATATCCAAGAAAACTCATGAGACTACTGATCCTTTGTAAAATAAAACAAATGAAATAAAAGTGGAGGAGACGGGAGCCTCTCGTGGTTGTAAAAGTCACGCGATGTTCCCCTGGTGATTCACATGACACTGCGAGATCCCAATGACATTTCTGCCTTATCTCGTGAAGGCCCATCATTATGTCATCCTCATCACACGAATCAACTTAGGAATTTATAGGAAACATAGCACTCCCCCTTTGTCTCCCTAAGAAAAAATGGATGGAATTATCCATGAAATTCTCTCACATCTCCACAAGACGCCTTTTTGGTCCCACAATGCATCTCCAAGAGGGATACCGATTTTCCTTGATAATATTAGAGTAATATCTCATTACTACCTACCTTTTTTATATATATAAAAAGAAATAAAAAAGGGTGGGTGGAAGCCTCTCATAGTTGTACAAATCTTGTGATGCACTAAGGCTATCTGTAGTATGGCCTTGCAAGACCCATTCACAAGTTGGTCTAATCCCAGGAGGCCCCCAAACAAGCCATGTCTCAAGAAAAGTCCCAGAAAAGTTACCTAGGATCATGCGAACACCTCTCAGTAGGAAACCTAGTCTCTAAAAGGCTCTTGGACATGTCAATATGACAATATAGAAGTCCTTTGGCATACCCACATGTAACGTACCATCCAGGCTTACCACCGAACTAGTAGCCAGAATAGTGGGTCACATGACCTCAATCACATCTGCCTATATGATAAAGGCTTCTAACTAACATCGAAGGCCTCAAGAGGTGATAGTAGGGTGACTATACCCTCATATTAGAGTTTCACAATAGTATTATCAGAGAATAAACAATAGAAATAGAGGAATAAATAAATAAATGAAAGATAGGAGTGGAAGACAGAGAATATCAATTTTATAGAAGTGGACAACATCAGTTATACAGTAGATGAACGCATGACCTATAGAGATACATATTCGAATGTAGTAAACAAAACAGTATGCTTCATAATACCTAGTGGTGTAAGAACCAAACAAGGAAAATAACTAAAAAGTCCTAAGGAAATCTCCACGAGAATCCTGAGCTTTGGATCAGTCCATTACTCCTAACTCTAGGTACTATCATACAGTAATAATCAAGATCCAAGGTCCACAGTTCTGCAAACAAGAAAGGTCTACTCGGGTACCCCAGTGCAATGGCGTCCCGAGTATGGTGAGAGATATAAATCTCTGTAGACCGACACCACCGGTTTCTAACCCTTTCGAGATAGTGTAATATAGAGAGTTTAATAAATGGAATTGTATAAATAAATAAACACCCTTCTAGGTTCCTAAAGGAAACCTAATAGTTATATCAGCTCCATATCATTGTCAGGACATCAATATGTCTATGTCATTTCATACATGTATATAGTTCATTATATGGCCTCAACATGTGCACACTTATAGTGTATATATAAAATAGATCGTTAAGTATCCTCATCATGTGCACATTTATAGTATATATGTAAGTTGGGGTGGATCGGTACATACCACCACCATCTGAGTTCTAGGGGATCTCTCATGGTCTACCCCAAACCCTTTTCCAAGATCCCTTTTAATCTATTAGCCTTTATGAATTATATTTATATTGGGGTGAATCAGGACATACCATCACCATACGAATTCTAGGGGATCTCACACGGTCTTCCCCAAACCCAGGTCCAAGATCCCTTTTAATCTCTTGGACTATATGTATTGGTAGGAATGAGACTTAACGCATAGGCATCCAACAACCAGACTATGAGCTAATAAGATCCACTCACGGGGTGGTAAGTCTGATATCGATGTAAGAGAGTGTTGATTCTCTATGCTCATCATACCTCTCTTGTCATCATTTTAGTATCGATGTAAAGTAACGTAGAGTCTTCATGCTCATTCGGCCCTCCCTTACCATCATTAATATAATCACATTTATAATATAAATCCTAAGGTAGTATATATTATTCTTTATAGATAGCCATATCATATTAACCATAAGAAACCACATACACAATTACATAAGGCAACCCATCTTAAGTGTTTTAAACAAACATTTACATATAGGTCACATTCATTTATCAAAAGTGTAATTAAGGCATAACATCTTATGTATTTAATGACATGGTTACATATTCATTTCCAAGCATGAGGTGAATCCACTCACACATTTCACAAACCATTTCAAATTACCTTCATACATTTCAATTGGAATATGGTGAATTATGTTCGTAAATAAGGGGTATGGACTAAGAGATCCTAGTCCATTTCATTTCAAGTTTAACCATTTAATCCATTTTAATGGAAAACATTACATTAGGTATTAGTCATCCTACTTGAGGTCCTTATGCTCAATTTTTCTAAACATGGAAAATTGATTTAATTCCAAGCCATTCCAATTAAAGGATGTCACCATTTCACTTAATCCATCCTAACATGTCAAGTTCATTTAGATTACTACAATGGAAGGCATCCTATCACATGTGGGTTTCCCTAAACAAGTCAACTCATTCACCTTTCATAAAAATGGATGATTCATACATACAACAGAAAGAGACACCAAGACATTCAAATTAGGAATGCATAAAATTCTAATGAAACTGCATTAATTAAAATAAGGTAGTGTAGTAATAATTTTGTTAATGCTTTACTCAAAAATAAAGAGCATGGAAAGGGACCCTACCTCACAGTGGAACCCATCCATCAACTTTGGATCTTAAGGTTTTCTAACTAAAGTATGTTGCTCCATCACTAGGAATATTCTCTTTCATGCACATGGAAGGACACCTAGCCCCTATGCACACACCTGTATGGCCATGGTCATGAGCAAGGGGATCCATACATATATGCTTATATGCATATGCCTGTCTCCACTCTCCTACGCATGAATTATATATATATATATATATATATATACATAGGAACACCTATCCCCATACACATATAAACACTGCCATGCATAAATATATGTGTAAATTGGGAACCTATATATATATATATATATATATATATATATATATATATATATAAATACAAACCTATGCATATGAAGGCGAGTCTCCCTTGAATCGTAAACTTGAAACCACTTGATAGGGACCAAAGCACTACAAGATAAATACTAAAAACTACAAAACACCCAAAGGAAACCATATAACAAGGGATAAATCAAATAGTGGGTCAAAAACCTTGCCACAGTTGGCGGCGGCATACCAAATCCACCCAAAAATACAGGAAGCATCCCAAAAAACTACATAAAAGATGCCAGGGACTCATAAACACCAAAATTACCAAATATTAACTAGGAAATAAGAAGAAAACTTACCCCAAAGCAATGTAGGTGGACCGAAATCACCCAAGCTACCTCGCATTCAGCGGAGTTTGCCGGAATATGCACCAAAAAGACCCGAGAGGCCTTACACACCAACCTAAAACAAGAGAAAATAGAAAATCAGATCAACCCTAAAGACCTTGGGTTTGGTCGATTCTCACCAGATATGAATAGGCCGATGCAAAGCCAAAAAAATGAGAGGATAAGGCAGATAGAATCTTACCATGGAGGATCGTGTGAAGAATGGAAGAAATCCATGGAGAAACGAGGGAGGGAGAGGAGGCTACAGGTGGAGGGTTGTGTGTCAAAGGGGAGACCCCCCTTAGGCTTGTGCGTCACATGAGTGAGGGGTGAGGGAGAGTATATTTAGGTTATGTTTTATTTTTTAATTTAATTTAATTTTAATTTAATTTAATTTCATTAAATAGTCCAGTCTGCATGGTTTGACCTACACGATTTGGAAAACCATGTGTCAACTATGCGAGACTCTCTGTTTAAGAACTCCCCTCGCATGGGCTAGGTGAACGATTTGGGGAAATGTATGAATCCCATAAAAAATGCATCTACCCCCTTAATTTAGTTTGCAAAGTTACTGGTATGGGCCACACAGTTTTCAAAAAAAATATGTGCCCTATATTGTTTTTCAAAAAACCCATTTTCCGGGTCCGACGCTCCCAAAACTCTTCGAGCCACCTGGGAAACTTAAATGAGCCTTTACCCAAGTCTAAATACATCAGTTAGGAGTGTTCCCAATCTAGGAATTCCATTCTGAGGCTCCATTTTAAAAGATACTAGTTTAGTAATTGAAAAAGTTCAAAACCCTTCATATTTTAGCATGGTTCAAAATGCGGATCATTAAAACCTTCCCACCTTAGAACTTCTCATCCCCAAGAATCCTTAGGGAACAACGTACACCTCACCCGACCTACAAGGGTCATGAGACTTTGTTAAAAACAATATCATTGTGTTCCCAAACACCCAACACACCTTGAAGTACTTCAAAGGAAACCCGCACTTAAACCATTTAAAACTCAAGACAACACTCATTCTCCAACTGAAACATCGAGACAAATCTTACCCGAGCCCGTCTACCCATGGACATGATCCCATCATCATCTCACTAAGAATCCCATCGATGGTACTCCCCACATTAGATTTTTAATGTTAAATGGACAAATTCATACCACAATGAAACCCACCAATGGATTTTCCTTACAAGCACACCCTTAAGCATTTGAAAATGCTCTCGGTGTGATTTTAAAACAATTGAACTGTCGATTTACCATCAACCCCAAATCCCAAGTCGATCCATATTATCATAAAAAGAACCATCCGACACCAACCAAACTCTTATTCTCTTGACAATGTGCCTTTTAAATGGTTCTTCACCAGCTGTAACCATTTAAACAGGAAAGAGTCAAGCCTCTTGGCCGACTAATCAAGAATACACCCGGCCTAGATGGCTGGAATTTTAAAATCCAAACCACGATGCCTTCTCCCAAGGAATCCCACGATTACAACAAAAACGTACACCGAAGTCTATCCCTAACCTCTGGTGACTTCCTAAGATCATACCACAATGTAAAACACAAATCCAGTGTGCAACACCAAAATAGAACCACCCAACCAAGCCCAGCAAATTTAAAGTGTTCAACGCAGCGTAAGACCGACACTCTCTTAGTGCATCTAGGATGAAGACAAGATACGGGACATGATAATCGATTAGCAGAGTACACTAAGAGGATTTAAAAGGTTTACAGCCAATCATACCCAATCATTGGAAATGATAATAGTCAAACCACAAGTGGACAACTTCAAATAAGTAACTTGGCTTCACCTGCTAACACGTCAACATGATTTAAGACTTTCATGACTCAAAGGAATTAAAACGTAATCAACCATTATAAAAAGGAATTCAGGCATTGTCTTTTATACTTGGAAGGCCACATTAACTAGCTTCAACATGACACTACCCACCTTAGGAGTGTCCTATTCATTTAAGGGTAAGAAGATCAATTAGACACTCTTGAGCACACTAGACCAAAACAACACAAACAGATGTGTGACACTCCTCTAATCCATAATCACAATGTTGAAACATTGAAAAAAACCAAATCAATGAGACCAAAATGTCAAAACACCAGAGTCTTTATAAACTCATCCCGAGCATAGGGACAAAATGATTCTTAAACACTTAGGTCACTCAACTTGGAGATGATCTGAGACTATACTCATAGGCACCAAACTCAATGATTTAACTGAACACAATCTGTTCGTTATTTCATTTAACACTCTATGGTACTATGTACATCAACGCATACTACCTAAGGAAAAGAGAAAGGATCAAATGACCAAAACAACAACCAACCATGTCTGAAGCATGTCTAACCAGCCAAAAACAAGCACTACCCATTTCTCATGCATGTAACTAGATCAAGGAAAGCATGACTACCCGTCCGAACAAGGGTGTCATTTTAAAACTGAAAGTCCTACTCAGGAAAATGGGACTCAAATGGAACCCATGTCAGAAAACAAAATGCACTAGAAATGCATTCATGTTTCTAAGGTACATACCTACTACATGCTAGCCCCTTAAGAAGACAAATCATCGACCTAAGCATTTGGTCACGCCAACAAAGTCACTAGGCTCAAATCTGATCATCAAGTCATTGCTAAAGAGGAAACATCCTACATAAAACACCTACGGTTCCATTCCAAGGCATATAAAAAGGAAAAGATCAAGATACCAACACACAAGGGTTTCACCAAGGTCACCACTACATGTTTCCCTTCCAATCCCTTTTTATTTATTCATATTTCATCTTTAATCATAAAAAATATTTCATTTAAAAATATCAAGTAACATTTTTTTAAAAACAAAACTCAAGATACTTTATTTTCAAACAATTCCCCAAGGGAAAAACAAGAATGTTTCAAAAACTTCCTTTTTTAAAACATTAAAAATTCAAAGACATCCCTTCATAAATAGGAAATTTATCACCTAAATTCCTTTTAACTATTAAGGAAACCTACAAGGTTCCCATTAATCCGTTTCACTTTATATCAAAGATAAATATATTTTACATAATTAATCATTTCAAGAAGCATCATGTCATCACATTTAACATGGGTTTCTATTTCCAAATTCATGAGGCGCCCATACTCTTCATGGATTAAAAATTGGCTCCAATTTCTCGAAACCAAAATCACTTTATAATTTTAACATGCTCGCATACATACATAGTAATGTAGATAGGTGGGTGGACATATACCAACCTATAAATCACCCATACACATTATAGTTTGGTATTTGGCTCCCGTTAATTAAAATCAATTCACTTAATAATTTCACTTTAGCAGTCTATTACATTTTAAACCAATAATTCTAATCATGTATACATATTATGATCGAGGTGGTTTGAATATATGGGTTACCATTTCCCGATTATAAGGTGTCCATACACCTTACAAGTAAAAATTGATTCCCATTCGTTCACAACCCATATAAAAAAGAAAAACATGATGTCAATTAGTAAACACAGAGGCATGCAAAACAAGGTAAAAGCATGTAAAAATCCAGCTAACACAGGAGCATGTTATAACACAGAAGAATGACATGTGAACAAGAAAGGCATGTTAAAGAAAAAAATCATGGAATGCTAATATAAGAATTTTATTTAAATACCTACATAGAATAACACCCATGGCACAAATTCCAAATCAACAAGAAGCCTACATATGCAGCTGCATGGAATGGAATATGCATGGCATGTAAATTTTCTACGAGCCTAGTATGATGCATGAAACGCAAATCCCTTTCCATACTAGGAAAATGGTAAAACTCAACAAAGTCCATAAATCATAAGCAGTATAAATAAAATATTCACTCAAAGTGAAATCATATCAATTGCAATAAATAATATCATGAACAAAAATATATTCCCTGGCCACTTGGTCATTTCCCGTACATGGGGTGATTAGTCCCAAGCATGGGTATTAACGAAGTGTTGAAACATTCCTAATCTTCTATCTACCAACCCAAAATAGTAAGAAAAAGGAAAAGAAACATCCTTTGATACCACTTTATAACGTCCCGACTAGGCTTACCCCAAACCAGTAGCCAGAACGGTGGTTCACATGAACTTAGGTGTGTCTCCACGTACACTAAAGGCTGCCGACTAGTGGTGAGGGTCTCAGGAGGTGATAGTGGGGATACTATACCCTCATATCAGAGTTGCACAATGTTATTATCAGAGAATAAACAACAGAAATACTGTAAGAAATAAATAAATGAAAGATATCTGCAGAAGACAGATAATATCAATTTTATAGAAGTGTCCAATAAAAGTTATACAATAGATGAATGAATGGCCTATGAAGATACATATTCAAATGCAGTAAAAAATATCATGCTTTATAAAATAGAATAGTGCAAGACCCAAATATGGAAAATAACTAAAAAGTCCTAAGGAAATCTCCATGAGAATCCTGATCTCCAACTCAGTCCATTGAACCTAACTCCAGGTACTAGAATATAGCAACAAGCAAGATCCAAGGTCTACAGTCCTACAAACAAGAAGGGTCTACTCAGGTACCCCAGTGTAACAATGCCCTAAGTAGGGTGAGAGATATAAATCTCAGTAGGCCAGCACCACCGGTGTCTATCCCTTTCTAGATAGTGTAATATGGAGATTTTAATAAACAAATTTATAAATAAATAAACACCAATCTAGGTTTTTAAAGGACACCTGATAGTTATAACGGCTTCAACACGTTTCCAGGACATCAGCCTAAACATGTCATTTCATACATGTATATAGTTCATTATGTGGCATCATCATGTGAAAACTTATAGTATATATATATATAATAGATCATTAGGTGGCCTTATTATGTGTACACTTATAGTATATATGTAATTTGGGGGTGGATTGGGACATACCACTGCTATTCAAATTCTAGGGTATCTATCATGGTCTAGCCCAAACCCAGGTCCAAGATCCATTTTAATCTCTTGGCCTTTATGCATTAGATTTATATTGGGTGGATCAGGACATACCACCACCATATGAATTGTAGGGGAGTTCACATGGTCTGCCCCAAACCCAGGTCTAATAGCCCTTTTAATCTATTGGTTTATATGTGATGGCAGGAATGGGACTTAATGTGTAGGAATCCAACAACCAGACTATGAGCTAATAAGATCTACTCAATAGGTAGTAAGCTCGATATCGATGTAAGAGTGCGTTGAGTCACCATTCTCATCATACCTCTCTTATCATCATTTCAGTATTGATGTAAAAGAACGTAGAGTCGTCATGCTCATTTGGACCTCCCTTACCATCGTTAATATAATCAAATTTATAATATAAATCATAAGGAAATATCTCTTATGCTTTCCAGATATCCATATCATATTACACATAATAAACCACATACAAAATTTCATAAGGCAACCCATCTTAAGTGTTTCAAACAAACATTTACATATAGGTCACATTCATTTATCCCAATTGTACTTAAGGAATAACATCTTAGGTATTTAATGACATGGTTACATATTAATTTCCAAGAATGAGGTGAAGCCTCTCACACATGTCACAATCCATTTCAAATTCCCATTATACATTTCAATTTACATATGGTGAATTACATTCATAATGAAGGGGTATGGACTAAGAGATCCTAGTCCATTTCATTTCAAGATTAACCAGTTAATCCATTTCAATAGAAAACATTCCATTCGGTATTAGTCATCATACTCGAGGTCCTTACGCTCAATTTTCCTAAATATGGAAAATTGCTTTAAGGCGTAGCCATTCCAATTAAAGGATGTCACCATTTCACTTAATCCATCCTAACATTTCAAGTTTATTTAGATTAATACAAGGGAAGGAATCATATCACATGTGGGTCTCCCTAAACAAGTCAACTCATTCATCTTTACTAAACATGGAAGATTCATACACGTAACAGAAAGATACACCGAGACTTTCAAATCATGCAAGCATAAAGTCTAATGAAACTACATTAATTAAACTCAGGAAGTGTAGTAATAATTTCATTAATGATTTACTCGAAAAATTAATAGCATGGAAAGGGACCCTACCTCACAGTGGAACCCATCTGTCCAATTAGGATCTTGAGGCTTTTTAACTAAAGGTTGCTACTCCCCCACTAGGCATATGCACTTTCACGCATGGCCATGGGCATGTGCAAGGGAATCCTTACATATATGTTTATATGTATATTCCCATCTCCACTCACCTACGCATGAATTTATATATATATATATATATATATAAATATGTACACCTATCCCCATACACGTATAAACACCACCATGCATGAAAATATGTGTAACATGACAACTTATATATATATAAATACATACCTATGCATATGCAGGCGAGTCTCCCTTGACTCGATGACTCAAAACCACTTAATAGGGACTGAAGCACTACAAGATAAATACTAAAAACTCTAAAACACCCAAAGGAAACCATATAAAAAGGAAGAAACCAAATAGAAAGTCCAAAACCTTACCTCGGTTGGCGGTGGTAGACCAAATCCAGCTGAAACTACACGAAGCCTCCCAACGCACTATAAAAAGGATGCTAGGGACTCATAAATACCAAAATCCCCAAAAATTAATAAGGCAATAACGAGAAAACTTAACCCAAAGAAAATCCTGTTGGCCAAAATCACTCGAAATGCATCTCTTTTGGTGGAAGTTGTTGGAATACACACCAACAAGACCTGAGAGGCCTTCCACACCAACCTAGAATAAGAGAAAACTGAAAATTAGATCAACCCTAAAGACCTAGGGTTTCTCCAATTCTCACTGGGCACGCGAATAGGCTGATGCGAATCCAAAAACCAAGGGGATAAGGGAGAGAGAATCTTACCATGGAGTATCATGTGAAGAATGGAAGAAATCCATGGAAAAATGAGGGATGGAGAGGAGGCCATAAGTGGAGGGTTGTGCGTCGAAGGGGAGATCCCCCTTGAGCTGGTGCGTTAGGTGAGTGAGGGGTGAGGGAGTGTATATTTAGGTTAAGTTTTATTTTTTTAATTTAATTTAATTTTAAATTAATTTAATTCCATTAAATAGGTTAGTCTGCATGGTTTGACCCTCACAGTTCGGAAAATTGTGCGCCAACCATGCGGGAATCTCTGTTTAAGAAATCCCCTCATACATGCTAGGCACACAGTTTGCGAAAACATGCACAAACCATGGAAAATTCCTCTACACCCTTAATTTTGTTCGCATGATTGCTTCTATGTGCCACACAATTTTAAGACAAATTGTGCACCCTATATAGTTTTCCAAAAACCTCGTTTTCCGGGTTTGAAACTCCCATAACTCTTCGAGCCACCCGGGAAACTTAATAGTGCCTTTACAAAAGTCTATATACATTATTTAGGAGTGTTCCCACTCTCAGAATTACGTTCCATGGATCATTTTTAAAAATGTCTAGTTCAATAATTGAAAATGCTCAAAAACCTTCGATTTTAGCTCGGTTCAAAACATGGATCATTACACTAAAAAATTCAAAAATACCCCATTAATTGGAAATAATCCAATAAAGTAGGTGTTGATGGGAGGGAATCATAGTATCTAAAAATTAGGTGATTCCTGCATAGTGATCCATGGATGAAACTCATGAAGACATGTGACACTGAATCCCTTCACCGACTCCATCTTGGATTCGCACGATATGCACCGTGAAAAGTAGAAAAAAACCAATATGGAAAGGCCTCTAAATCCCCCACCCCAGCATAAAAAATGAACAAGGACCATCCAAGCATAGAGTTTTCTTTATCACATCCATATGCACTGATGCTAGAGTAGATTTCTCGGAGTGGTTGATCTTGCGATCAGAAAAACTTCCCATCATGTAAGATCCATAGAACAGCCGGAGCAATCATGTTCCATGCATAAATAACTTTACATGATCATTCATAGATCATGTGAAGGACTTCTGGAAGGAAACACGAGGAACATCCTGCACATCTTTTATATCACGTGAGACTTAAAATAAATTAACAATGAAAAAATATAAGGCATTCACAAAATAAATGATGGAACTAAGACCAATGAATGAGAGACTTATGTGAAATACATATACATCGATCCTTATGCACCTTGTGTAAACTATCCAAGAAATGTGACAACACTAGGAAATGTCACCCAAATCTCATGACGTCCCTTTGGTATACTATTAGAATTATGAAAAGTCCTCTAGACATGTCAAAGAAAGTCACATGGTGCCCCCTAGAATTCCACACAAGTATCACAAAGCCCTTTGGGATATCCATACAAACATTGTGATGTCCTTCAGATGTGTCACCTAGCTTATATAACGACACTAACACATATTAGGAGAGTCTCACAGTAGCACCTAGGTATGTCAAATGACTCTTGCGATGCCCTCCGAGAAATCTAGCTAGGTCTCATAATGCTCCCTAAATGAGTCTTCTAGGACATGTGACACCCTCTGGACAAATCAGCCAGGTCATGTGATGACTCATAGGACCAACCACCCATGTTTTGTGATGTTCTCTAGAAAATTCATCCTTGATCATATAAAAACCCTCGGATATTCCATCCATATTATGTAAAGTCCCATGGATAAGTCAAATGGATCATACAATTATCTTTGGACATGTCTAGAAGACACTCTTCGATATGTAAAGCAGGAAATCAAGGCATGTTGAGCAGAAAATCAATGCATGTTAGGAAGGAAATAAGGCCAGGTCATGAAGGAAATCCTGGAATTTTATGAAATTGTCCATCCTCAATGTGTAGGCCTCAATTATCTGGAAAATATCGGTGTATAAGTCCATAACAAGTGAACTATGATGAATATGATTCTTGTGATAACCAAGATACGTAGGACGTATCTCTAAGACCTGATTCCTATATTAAGCACATATACGGTAGTCCCAGTACATAATTCCCACATCCTCAAGCAATGAAATTTATTATTTTAGCATCCCTTGTTTCTTACAATGAGCATAGATCATGTGGGCTTAGGGTGTTTCAATAATCATATCATATGAACCATAAACCTCTACAAAGACTAGAATGATGTTAGTGTGTAAGATCCATCCAAGGGAACTACGAGGACTTTGGTTCCTTCTATAACCAGGATACATAGGATGCCTCTTTAAGGCCCAATCTCCATACTAACTATCCAAAGGGTTGTCTCGGAACATAAGTCTCACATCCATAAGTAGTGCAACTGATCATTTTTTATCCTTTTTTTCTCACAATGATCATAGCTCATGTGGGCTTAGGGAGTTTAAATGACCATATCATTTGAATTATAAGCCTCTACCAAGGCAAGGGCGGTGTCAATGTGTAAGCCCCGACCAATTGAACTATGATGACTCTGATTCCTTCCATAATCAGGATACATAGTATTCCTTCCTAAGGCTCAATCACAAACTCAAATGGGCATCCAACTCAATATAAGCCTCATCATGTCTTCGACATTTCAACCATTGGGACCTAATAATTCCCATGGTCTGATCATCTACCTCACCCATTAGTGGACTAAGAAACTAATTAAACTATTATGACTCAGATTTCTACCTTAAATAGGATATTTAGGATGCCTCTCCGAGGACCAATCTCTATAATAACATCCAAGGTTTTCCTTAGTACACAAGTCTATCATTCATATGCAATGAGGTTGGTCACCTGCTTCCCCTTGTTTCTCACATATAGAATAGCTCATGTGGGATTAGGGAGTTGCAATGAACACATAATTGAAAACATTAATCCCCACCAGTCAGGTCAATCCTAGTATATAGGCCCCAATGAGTGGCATGATATAAATGATTGCACCATGATTCACTATTTCATTTTCACCCTTACACCACTGTGCTAAACTAGTTTTTTATTGAAAATTAAAAAAATAATAAAAAATTTAACTTCATTTTTGATTCAGTTATTTTGTTTCCATCACTATTAAAAAGATCAATGTTACTTTTTTTATGATTTCATTAAGGTTTAGGTGATTTGGAGGGCCCATGACAAAGTTCAAGAAAAATGGGCCAAGCTGCACAGGATCCAAGAACACTATTTTACTAAACTGAACACTGCTACTAAACTGTAAATCCAAATGGGCTTAAATTTTTTTCCTAGACCAAAATTTAACTATATACAACTATTATGATATAACACAAGCCCAATTAATCCACCTGATATCCCATACTAAGTGATCATTCCAATACACCAAATCTGCATGAAATCAAAAGTGGTGTGTTGTGTTCTATCAATATCTCGAGTTTTGATTGTCCAAATGGAACCAAAATTTAATTAGAGATATTAATGAGGTAAGGATACAAATTTTTAGTTTTTTAAAAAGTGAGATAATACTGTATATCCATATAAAATCATGGTCCAAGTGGTTTCTCTAAATCAGGGTTCTCAAAACCACTTTCCAATTTTCCTATAAAATAGAACCTTGGGATCCCCATCTGTAAGTTCAAAACAAAAGAAAAGATATAAAATTTTGGAGTCCTATAGAAGTATTCTCTTCATCCTAGAAGTTCTGGAGGCCCCTATACTCATAGGGGTGTCAATAATGAAAAAGGATTTCCACTCAAGCTTCCTCCTCCTCCTGATGTCGTTCTAAACGGTGGTCGTTCATTGTGAGGGATCTACACACATGTCAAGGGAGTTAAGATGCATATATTAGCTACTGGTTTGGATTAATTTGGGTTTTTAAACATTTAATTCCATGTATCTTACATGATTTAATATTTTAATGATTGTTTTGATGCATGTGAATGTTATGCTCTTAATTTCTAATCAATCGGTGTGAGGTTTTGTGTGTGTGACTTGTGTTGTTCCACTTGTACAACACAAGAAACCTTTTTATACCCACCTTATTTATATTTCAATATTTTGTTAAGCTCTTATTACATTCATAAGTTTTGTACCTTGAGAATATTATTTTTACGTCAAGGTTTGGTTCTTTAAGCATTGAAATAAAAGATTAGGAATTAATCAGGATTCCAATTAATTTCAACCAAATAATTACTCCAAAATTGAATGAATATCTAAGAAAAATGAACTTTAAATGTGTTTAGTGAAATAAAAACGATCCCTTAATCTAATATTTTTCCAAATCCACTTGGTTTTTCAACTTTTAAACTCATTAAGTTAAGTTATTTTCTTTAAACTTTTTTTCAAATCACCCCCATTTTAGAAGTTTTTATTAAAATATCATACTATAAACTAACAGTACTCCTTTATAGATGACCTAGGGTCTACCCTATACTATAAATCAACCTTAAAAACTTAATAAATTTGATGTGGTATGATAACACAATCAAGTTTTGGCACCATTGTTGGGGAGAACTTTATTTTTTAGTGTGTGTTTTTTATAATTTTTTTGTAAATTTTATGAATATCTATTTGTTTTATCTTATACCTTTACCTATATTTTGGTGTTATAATTTATTTCTTTTGTAGGTTCAGTGCATAACATGTTACACTTCAGGAGACTTACCACCTTTTGAACCCGAACCAGAGAGGATCCTATGTCAGCGACACCGAGAAATAGAAGAGAACCCTTTGAAGGAGGACACACGACCACTTGAGACTTTTCTAAACCCCTGTTATTCTAGAACCAAATTAGAACCTGAAATTAACGTGCATAACATGGTTGAAAACAATCTAACACTAAAATAACTAAACTCACCTCATGTTTATATCCAACCCACATATATTCAAATGCAAGGGGAGGCACCCAATTTTGAACTAAATTCCAGTCTAATTCACTTATTGCTAAGATTTCATGGACTTACTAGAGAAGACCACATAAACTCTTAAAATAATTTCATATTGTGTGTTCTACATTAAAACATTATAATGTGGATTAAGAACAATTAAATATTAGATCATTCCCATTTTCATTATAAGATACTGCAAAATATTGGATTTACTATGTTAATTCACCAATTAGAGGTTGGGCGGACATGAAATGCCTTTTTCTTGAAAAATACTTCCTAGCCTCTAGAACTGGAACAGTGAGGAAAAACATATGCGGTATAATGAAATCACAAGGGGAAACATTACATGAATTTTAGGAACACTTTAAAAGGTTATGTTCAAGTTTCCCACACCACCACATAAGTGATCAACTTTTAATTCATTATTTTTATGAAGGTTTAATCCCTATTGATTGAAATATGATCAATGCTGCTGAAGGTGGTGCCCTAGTGGATAAGACCCCAATTTCTATAAGAAACCTAATTAAGAACATGGCATAGAACACTCAACAATTTAGTACAAGGTCCAGTTTACCCATTTGAGGTGTATGTGAGGTGAAAACACTACAGGAAAACCGCCGCTATATGGTTTGGAGGCGGTTTACAGAAACCGCCGATAAACTTGGTGTCGGCAATATATTAGCGGCGGTTTTATGCATTTCGAGGCGGTCAAACAAAAGCGTCGTAATACCTCATTTCGTGGAGGTTTTTGGTAAATTTAGCGGCGGTTTTAAGGGCTATTTAATTAGCGGCGGCTATAATCGCCGAGAAACTCAGGCGTGCCAGTCACCTTCTTAGCGGCGGTTAAAACCGCCGCAATTTCTGACGTGATTTTGAGGCGGTTCTAACCGCCGCTAAACAGTCTTCCGAATACATTTAGCGGAGGTTTAAACCGTCGCTAAATGCTGACCCAGAAAAAAAATGCATTTCTGTTTATACTCCACCACTGCCCTGGAAAACAAAACAAACAACACATACAACATATATATAATAAGGACAAAATTTATGCACCACCTACGCAATATTCATAAACACCCTTTCATTTAACGTTGATGAAAAATTTGATCCAATTCAATAAGAATACCTAAAGCATACAAAATACCTAAAATTATGGATTTAGAATGAAACACAAGATAACATCAAATGAAACAAGAGATTGGGGGTCACATGGATTTATACTTATAGTTTACAGATGATAAAAATTGAAAATATTTGATTCCATAAAAGTATCCCAATGTTCCAAATGATAATTGAAATCCAGTTAAGTAACATGAATACTATTTGAATTGGTAATGTCCAATTTAGTCTCCAAAGTTATTCTTGTATCCTAAAAACTATAATATATATGTAGTGCGAGAAAAAAAGATATAATCATCTAGGTCTTAATGAAGTCTTCAATTTTAGGTGAAAATGGTGTGTTAATGTGCTGACCATCAAATAGAATAAACCATATAACCCCATACATTTCATCTAAATAATCCTTTGTACACTATGGATTACTCATCAAATAATTGATCAAATATTATCATATGGAACTGTGTTCAACAAAAAATTAATGTAACCCCACTATAGATTAAACGTTACTTTTCAACTCTCACAACCTTATATCTAATTAGGAATGCTCTCATCCCATCCAAACAAACCACGCCACATCACATCAAATCCTTCCCATATACAAATGGGTTATCACATCACACCACATCCCAACAGCAGTCACCTAGGCCATCACATCACATCACATACCACCAGTAGACACATAGTCCATCACTTCACAATAAATCATGCTTGTAGACAAATACACTACCACTTAACATCTCTTCCCACCCACGGACACATATTATGTCAAATGGCATCCAAACTAGAACAAGAGTCTTAAGGTATCATGAATGTGATGGACATAATCATTGTCCCCTACTCCTACCATCAATTACCCCACAATATATCACATACAAACACATAACTTATCACTCATAGAAATTGGGTCTAATAGATCAATTCCCACCGGAAGGCACCATGGACATGACATCGTTTCTATGAATTCTCCAACACCAACATGTGTCACTAATTCTGAATGAAGTGAGAGGATGTGTGTGAACCCATGCCTAAATTTCACCACCATCATATTTATTGGTGAAAATACCTAAAACTCTAAACCTTTGAGTAGTGGTAATTTTATATAAATTATTCTTGGTGTATAAAATAATAGAAACATTCATGGTATATAGATATCCCACGATACCAAACCTATGTGTCCACATAAACTACACTTGATCTTATTAGATCACCACACCATAACACAAATCAATAATCACAACCAATTAAATCACTATTTGAATCACCCAAGACAATCACAACACTATCAACACAACATTCCACTTTCCACATACATGTTTCACCACCTTTATTTTTTTATCCATTACAATTCACATAACACTTTACATTTTCATTTGATTAATTTATAACATATCTATTTCTAATAAATATTTTTTATTTACTAACCTAGATCATTTACATTATCAACATAGTTCATCTCATGGATAACCGAGAAACTGACATATCCACTCCATGCTACAACTAATTCAACTCACAAAACTATCACCACAACACCACACATCCACCATTGTTTCCACACCACATTGCCCAAACCATATCAAAAAAATCAAATACTCCTTAAAACCATCATGAAACTCTATCACCACATACCAAATCAATGAATTTGCTACAAAAACATTATTCTACAACCACTACACCACATCCATGACCCCATAACCATGTACCACAACCTCTTCATAGCACATTTCACTAATACCAAAATCACATACATGAAAATTGACCAAATAATCACATCCCCTTGTACTACACAACCAATCTGGTCAATAACATCACCATACAACTTCCTAAACCATATAGTGAAACACAATAAGATGAATTATCCACAACATCACAGATAACGACTTCAATGAATATTCATGGGAATTATCACATATCATTTTTACTAATCGTGGTTATCCCCACACAAAAAATACATCAATGGGACACCAATTATTATCCAAAAATATATTCCTTTTATTTTTATTCAGGGAGAAATTACATTACAACATTGAAAGTGTCCTCAAAACATTACAACTATATTACAAACAGGGTCCCAATAGTAATAATATTTGGAATTGGATGTAATCATGCATAGATATCTCAAAAACATATAATAATGCAGTAAGGCATGAGAAAATTACCCATTATCATAAATTTATATTTTTCATAAATTATCTTATTATTAAAAAACCCTTAATATTTACTTGAAAGAGAGAAAGAACTTGATTATACCATACATATAATATATAAGATTGAGAATGGGTATCCTCTACCACATGGAAGCAGTCACTTCTAACTCTTCACTGTAGGATGAAGAAAAATAAACTCAAAAACCACAACCACACATGGAAACCATGCATGAAACTACACCTAAACAAGGGGTTGTAGAAATGCATGCACATTCACGCACAAAAGAAAAATACCACCTCTATATTGGATCTCCAAAATAGGTACATAATGAAAGAAATATAAAAATAGGAGAACACGACAGGGATCGCCAAGAGGAATCCACCATATCCCATGAATCAAATAAAGGATGAAGTGGGATATATTTTTTCCTCAAGACACCTAGTGTTCACTCAGAATGATAGTTGGGTATTATATATTAAATACTAGATAAAAAATCTAATAAAAAGATATACCTTGGAAATGATTAATTTTCATTTTTTCTATCAAATCTATCTTCTCTTGAATCTGATCACATTCAATCCCATAACCATTCGAGAAATAAATAACGTTTTCACCCTTTTTGATGTAGTAGTATCCATCCTAAGATAAATATTTTGGAATTCATGTGTTGATATGATGTTCTTAGTTTTTTTGATTGATTAAATTGATTGACCAATTAATACTGTAAATTTAATGGTTTTTTGTAATTGGATTTACTTTATAAGCTCTAATGTTTTCAAATGATACATTTGATAAGGTCATGCAAAGTTGTCTTGCAAAACAAATGCACGAGAGATAGGGTTTTGAGAGCTATGGAGCTTCATGTCACCGGTCAAATGACCAGCCTCTCACCCCCTTTTTGGACATGCAACACTCTAATGAGTCAAATTCCCAATGCTGAATTTACAACAGAAACATCAAAGATCCTATTACCATAGATCATCTAACCAATGAAACAAACACATAATTCTCTTTACCACCTGAGTTTATTGTGATCATTCAAGGTTAGCCACTGAAGATCCTCCAAGACCAATGGTTTTTTAAAGGTTCCATACACCACACATGTTATATATACAAACCAAACTTTCCCATATTTGTTCAACACATCAACAATACTACTCATGGTCTGATGATGCATCGTCACCCTCTCCACCTCCATCTCCTGATGCCACCTGTAAGAACATTATATTGAAAATTAAATATTGTTGCATATTTATAATTAAACTTAAAACCAATAAAAGTTTGCAAACTAAATGATTGTGATTTTTTGTGATTTACCTACTCACCACCACTCGGTGCACTACCACTGGGGGCATATCTGCTCATCTGCTGATATAAATCAGTCAACACTTTCTGCATAGTGGATATCTGAGCCCCTTGGTCTTGAACTGTGGATCGTAGAGAAGAAATCTCCCTATGATCATCTTCAGGTATGGGCTAACCATAAACAGGAGTATATGCGACTGGAATCCCTGATGGCCTGCTAAATACCTCAGATGGTACGGGTCCCAAACCCATCCCGCACACTCTACCAGGATGCTCCTTCCCAAGGACTTGAGCAACCGGGTCATCCTGGGAGACTGAGTAGGATTTCCCAGGACTGGAATCCCATAGTTATTTAATTTTTACCTATAAATCAAATATCAATACATATAAACACAGTAAAAACTGATAATAAGTTAAAAATTTGACTTCATACCCCCACTTCTTTGGTAGGCTCATTAACAAAAGAGACATCTGATTTTCTATGAACATCCAACCATAGTTCAGTCTGGGAGGCTTCGTGTCCTAAATTCTGTGACTGCATTAAGCAAAGATAAATAAAAAATTCAATATATTAAATAGATAATATTGTATTATAAATATTTAAAATATTTAAAATATTACCAATGACATTCGGCTTCTAGAAAAGCTTTTTGAGCCCGCCGTGTGAGGGATGACTTGCTTCTCCCTGTTTGATGCATTCTGTCGTGAAAGATCCTGAAATAAATAAAATGAAATTTAATAGTAATGTATCCAATTTCATCTCCTCTTCATATACATGTATTAATGTAAAATGAGGATAATATAATAATATATATTTCAATACCATCCACTTCTGATCATGATGTCTGTCAACAAAAACTTTCCACTGCTCTTTCGGTACCCCACTGGGTAGCTTGTAATACATTTGTTCCAAGGTCAATGAAGTATCGTTGACATCACACCACAATCTCCATTTGAAATCTTTCCATTTTTTACCGAGATTTTTCAAATTCCACTTCCGTGCTATCACATCAGCAACTGTGAAGTGGAAGAACATCTGTATACAAAAATTCATTTTGAACATATTAGTAACATGACATTCAATTAAACCATAATTTAATAAAATTACCTTTATTTGAGAATCGAAAACATCATTTTTCCAGTTTGGAGGCATATGTCTCCAATCATCATATGAAATGGGAAGGGAAATGGGCTCCGCTGCCAACTGACCTATAATCTGGCCAAGTAACCCCGCGACATCATCCGTAGGGACCCCATAAGAATCAAATGGCACGACTATATTTTCGCCATTCAAGTTCCAAACATCTGAGCATTTTAAGTGTTTCTACACGGTTTTATTTTTGTGATATTCAATGAGCAAAGAATTAGTATAAACAAAATGCAATAAATTTATTTAATTAAAATTTATACTTATGACTGTGACCCTCCAGTGTGTCCGGGATGAACTGGAAGGGGTCTGTCGCCGCCCAACTGATGAGGCACCTGTAGGGGGAGTCGACGACTCAACCTCTAATGGGAGGCTCTCTGATGGTGTGAGAGATGGTGTAGGGGGAGATGGTGCAGGGGTGTAGGCAGCTGGTGCCTCAGATGTCATGGGGAGTGACCCAGATGGATCGGCATCCGTCGCAGAACTAGAAGAAATAGTATACCGCTTCCTCCTTGACATTCCTGTCATTTAATCAAATAAAATTAAGTTCAGAATATATATTTCAAAAAAATTATGCAGAAAAAAAATTAAAAATGATAATAGATGCCCAGTACTAACAAACCAAATATATATAACAATGATAATGAATGACTGCAGAAATGAAACAAGTGGTTGCTGCATGAATGAATAATTGTACATACAATAATTTTCCCCTTAAATAATGTCGGTTTCCTGCTCCATTGCTTCATCCACTTCATTCATCCTTGCAAGACTAATATTTTCAATATCATGATGGAAAAATAATTCTGCTTCCTGTTGTTGATGACATTCAACTTCAGAGGTCAAATATTCCACTTCATCACCCATATCATACAAATCTCTTTGTATTACATGAGTAACTACACTCCACCCTTCATCCACAACATCATTCACATAATATACCATTTTTGCTTGTGATGCTAAGATATATGGATCATGCATTTCATGATCACCAACATCTATCAAGCGAGATAAGTTTATAGAAGTAAATTGCAATGAATCTCTTTTAACACCTCTGATAATATCGACCCATTTGCATTTGAATAAAACAACAGAAAAATATCCATGGTAGTTTAATTCAATAATATCATGCATCTTTCCATAGTATCCCACTTCATCAAATGTAAATATACCACTATTTTGTGTTTTCAAACCCACTTCTCGATCAACTGTACGAAATTTAAAGCCATTCACATTATAAGCGTCGAACTTTCTAACTTGCTTTATAGGACCTCTAGCAAGAAACTTCAAATCTTCTGACAAGTCTTCTCGAGTATCAGTATTCATGATCTGAAAAAAGAAATATAATTTAATAGATTTAAAAATTGTATGTGTCAAACTAATATTCTTATTTATTGCAATATTTATAAACTTACACGTCGTGCAAACCATTCTACAAGCTCTTTATTCACAGCTTTCGTTATATATTTCTCATTTCGTGTTCGGCCTCTCATTCGTCTCTTTGTTTGTATCCTCAACTATTCAATAAATGGATCTGAAATTTCACTATTCAGCAGCACATATCTATGTGCCTGTAATAATTCCAATTCTGTCAGTGTCACATTTGAGGTCCTCCCAACTGATTGGCCAATAACAGGAAATATTTTTGATTTCTGATGCATTTGAGATTGATTTGATGTATCTTCAACACGTCCAACTCAATTAAATATTGTCTCAATATCATCTAAATACCTGGAACAAAAGGTAAACATTCCTCGGCCAAATAGCCTTTAGCAATAGAGCCTTCTGGTTGAGCTTTATTTCTCACGTATGATTTCAAATGCCCAAGAAATCTGTGAAATAAAATAATAATATTATTCATTTATTTAAATGTCAATTTTTTTACTTAACTGGAAAACATATAAATAAAATACCTCTCAATTGGATACATCCATCGATAATGAACGGGGCCTCCTAATTTAGCTTCTTCAACCAAATGCACAGTTAAATGCATCATGATAGTAAAAAATGATGGAGGAAAGATCATCTCCATTGCACAAAGAGTCAATAAAAACCTCTCCTGGAGGTTGTCAAGCTGAAATGGATGTACAACTTTCTCACATAATTTCCTAAAAAATGTGCAGAATTGGAGTACAACAGCAGTAACTTTTTCAGGTAATAATGTACGCAATGCCAATGGTAGTAACTGCTGTAACAAAATATGTGAATCGTGACTTTTCAATCCATGTAACTTACGATTCTTCAAGTCAACACACCTCGAGATGTTACTCGAATACCCATCAGATACCTTCACATTCTTTAAAATTAGAAGGAACAAATCTTTATTCCTATTGTTCATTGCGAAAATGGCCAGAGCATACTTTTCATTCTCATCTGGCTAGAGATCGCATTTTATGTTCATTACTCATAAGTCTTTGCGAGAATTAAGATGATCCTTCGACTTTCCATGCTCATTAAGTAATGTGAAAATCAAATTATCACAGACATTCTTCTCAATATGCATCACATCAAGATTGTGGTGCAATAAATTAAATTCCCAATACAAAATTTTAAAGAATATACTTTTTTTCTTCCATTGTTGCGTTCTGGTTTCACTTGACAATGCACTTCGGACCCGTTTTCCGCTATCATTCAAATGATGAACCTTCCCAAATTTTGTTTCAACATTTTCAAGTTGTGTCAATATTTCAGAACCGGTTAACAGCTTTGGAGGTGGTCTACGATCAATGAAACCATTAAATTTTGATTTGTTCAGCCGAAATCTATGAGATGCATCGAGAAATCTTCGATGGCATAAGAAGAACCATTTTCTACTGTGAGGTAGCCGTTTGGGCTCAAAATCAAAGTTACAAACGGGACAAGCCAAACCCATATAAGTGTTCCAAACAGATAAATTCCCAAGCCCAGGGAAGTCACTAATGGTCCACAGTAAAGCAACATGCATTTTCAACATTGTTTTAGAACAAACATCAAATGTCTCAACACCGTTACTCCATAACTCCTGCAATTATTCAATCAAAGGCTGCAAGTATACATCAATATCATTTCCAGGCATTTGTTTTCCAGGAATAATCATTGAAATGATAAAAGATGATTGTTGCATACACATCCACGGAGGCAGATTATAAGGGATCAAAACAACTGGCCAAATGCTATAACTTGTACTCAAAGTCCCAAATGGGTTGAATCCATCGACAACCAATCCCAATCGAACATTCCTAGGATCAGCTGAGAAATCTGGATGTAATGAATCAAATGTATTCCATGATTGGTAATCTCATGGATGTCTCATTAACCCATCATTGTTATTATCTACAGAATGCCACTTCATGTGTTCGGCGGTTTTTGATGACATGAATAATCTTTGCAATCGCAGCTTCAAAGGAAAGTAACGCAAAACCTTTGCAGGTGTGTTCATTTTCTTCTTCTTCATGAAATTATGTTCAGTCAGACTTCCAAAATCACCCTTTGACTGCCATCTATAAGAAGAACATTTCTTGCAATTCTGTCTACTTGAATCCTCTCCCCAATAAAGCATACAATCATTGGGACACACATGTATTTTTATATAATTCAGACCAAGCTTGTTAACAACTTTTTTATATCATAAAAAGATTCTGGGATTTTTGCTTCAGGAAATGCATCACGAATCAATTCCAATATCATGGACATTGCCTTATTTGTAATTCCACATATACATTTGATATGGTACAACTTCAGCAGAAATTAAAGCTTTGAATATTTCAAACACCCACTATACAACTCTTGATTTCCATCATCAACTAAATCATGAAACACATTTTTATCAGTGAATTTTTCCATTACATTTGGCTCTACAGAATCAAGAGGAGGATCCAATGATATGTTCCAATCTTGATCTACTTGTGTTACAGTCTCAAAAACATCACTTGTCACGTTGCAATTTGTAGCACCCTCTGCTGGTTGTTCTGATATGTTTTGATGCTGATAGTGGTGTCTTGCAGTGCCGAATGCATCATTTATGAGGTTTTTCATTTCATTTTCCATTGTCGACGAACTTGGGACCTCATTCTGTGGATTAACATCAGTGCTCAATCTTTCTGTATTGTTCGATTCTCTATGCCAATTCCAACACAAATATTGACCAGGGAATTGCTTTAGTATTAAATGTTCATAAACTTCATCTCTCTTCAACCATGTTCTAAATTTACATTTAGGACATGGAAATATTATTCTCCCTTCAATGGATCGATTAGAAATCGCAAAATCTAAAAACTCATTCAAACCCTTAACATACTGAGGTGTGTTCCTCAGTAATGTGATCCAGCTTTTATCCATGTATATCACAATGTGCCTACACAAAATATACGATAGTGTAAGATTGCAGAATCATAATATAATAAAGATGACCAATTGATCATAAAGTATGCATAATATAATAAAGATGATTCATTGATCACATTTACCACTTAGAATGCCCAGACAAACCAAACAAGTCTGGTCCTTAGGAGACAGCGTGAACACCTCATTGAGGAGCAGTAATAATATCGGGATACACAATTATCATAACACTGTCAATCACACATTTATGTTGCCTTAAACAATTTCTATCCCACTACATTAATGAGATACATTGGTCCACTCAGATTACTTCCACACCCTCACAAAAAATACTACAACTTTCCTGAACATCTCATGTACTCACATGCTTGGTCATCTCAATTAAATGTTTTATTTTATTTTCCATATCTAGAAATGGGATACCAGTCGGTATTTATAACACTATCGATCACACATTTATGTTGCCTCAAACAACACTCTATTGATGTGTGATCGAAACTGATCATAATGCATTTTAAACCTGAGACATTATGTGATTGTTTAGGCTTGACCTTAGATGTCCTCCAAGAGTAATGATGTTTCTCAATGGTTTCATACACAACCAACCATATCAAAGTCGTATTTCCTATGACAAAGAAGACTATCTGGGTACCAATCCATGTACTGAATATGGTGTGAGGTAAATTAAGTAGGCCACCACTAATGGTTTCTAATGCATAATCTAGTACACGAATATAAAACAAACAATAGTGTGCAGATATATCAAAATTAAGTGTCACTATAAATATAAATCCATGTCACACTCAGGTTTCTTAGGAGACACTTGGCATAATCTCAAACCTTAGAGATTTCATGTAAACATTGGTAATAATATCCACTTTGAAATGCACCAACCTAGAAAAGTTAGTGGAATACACTATAACGATACATTCCCATTTTTATAATGTTAGAAAGTATCAGTTCTTTTCCACATGTAACATTTTAGGATAAAACTATAGTTTATATATTTTCTTGAAGGATTACCACGTAAGATCCTCATGAAATATAGCATGCACAACTGAGTCTCACCATTTCCTTCCCAATCCATCAAGAATATATGTTGACCCCACCCCTTAGATTCTTTGGGAATATTTAGAATTTTAAATCTCCTACCAATCTACTCAATCCTCTCCTCATATTTCTAGATTCCATTATCACCATGAAAGATAGGTGGATTCTTGTTAGTAAATTATGAGTCATGATCCACTACTCCTCTTGGGTTTTTAATACCTTCATAACCAAAGTATGAATAGTGCATATTATAACTTCCACTAAAGAAGATACCACTAAGGGATTCTCCTATTAAACCCATCTCACAAATCCATCACTTAGATTCATAAGACCTCTTCTAGTACGAATCGTCAAACAAATACAAGATGTAAACTCCTTTAGTCATGAGAAAATTCCTAAATCATAGAACAACTTCCATAATCCATATTAATGATTTAAAATAATAATAATTTTATGAATTTATGAATTCTATTAATGAAATATAAAACATAATAAAGGAATAGTTTTTTTTTTAAATTGACACCAAATCTAGTTTATTCAATCAACCACAAATACCAAGTGACAATATTTTCAAAAATAACTAACCACCCATAGTAACTTGAATTCATACATGGAGGTGAGATGTCTAGGCACTATCCCACACATATTAACTAAATTTTAGTGCTACTAAATCTAGTCTACCAATGATACTAAAACAAAACTATGAAGTGTCGTAACATTCCAGGCTCAATATTCCTTTTGATATAAATTTATAATGAACCGACTAGGGAAAACTAGGCAAGTCTCCCAAGAGGGTCTTATAAATGGAGATGTGTAATAAAGAGACATGAAAGTAGTATCTTGTTTTAGAAAATAAAGTTATGAAACTAAATTAAAATAAAAAATAAAGATAAACATCCATTAGTATAAAAAAATCAATCTAAATAGGCCAAACTATAAAGATAAAATAGACAATACTATCATCTCCCTATGTGACCATCTATCACCACCAAACCATCTTTATACAAAGATAGTAAACAAAAAGAGAAAATTACAAGTTTGAATATCAAAAATTCAATATCTCTATCTTTAAAATAAATCCAGTTTACATATATTTTTCATAAAATAAAACAATTTTTTAAAATAATCCTTCGATTTTCATAAAAAAACCATATACAAAAAATCTAGGAATATGTTAAGAATAAAAGAAATCGGGTAGTCATAGAAAAAACCAACCATAGATACAGTATAATATAACTGTGTGAGCAAGTAACCATGAAAATACCATCATGTGATAAATAAATCATCAATGAAAAAACCCACCATTTGGGATCCAAACTATGGGTTTACGTTCTAGACATGAAAGAGAATCCCCAATCCAAGATTAAGGTGGATTCAACTAATATAACCTCTAGTGGAATTACACACAAAAAAGTGTCATAAAACCTCTTGTGGAATTACATAAAAAAAGAGTGAGAAGTATATTTCCAATGCATCCAAGGACACCTAATGTTCCAAGTTTTTCAAAATCTTTTTAGAAACCATGATCACATATAATAAATTTTTTTAATAATAAATCCTTTCGACTTCAAGCTTGAAAACCCATTTTAAAAACAAATCCACCCTTTAAAGAATTTAGTCAACCACTTTTCGTGAGAAAAACCATTTTTGAAGAAATACCTCTTTAAAAACATGTATATTTTCCATAAAATCCATTTAAATACATCAATTTCATGAAACAAGCCAAAGAAATTAATAAGAATATAAGGAAATTTTAAATTAGAACCACTTGTATAGATACACCTACCTTATAAACATAAGGAACCTAAGATCCTTCGACAACATAAATTGGAAACAAGCAGATATTCCTCAAATAGAAAAGGAATGAGGGAAAACCACAATGGATTGATTGATAACACATATTATTTATGAAACCATCGAAACCATGTCACACAACACTACCAAACCAAGAACATAAATGATAAAGAGAGTGAATGATATTACATGTACCCAAAGGAAGACAACCCACCACACTAGTGATCAAATGCCCTAATCAAAGAAATCTGGTAGAGGAAGATACCCAATATTATCTAAAATCATTCTAGGATTTATGAGGGAGGTCTTCACATTGAATGGAAGAAGAGTAATATGTAAATCATGATAAAAACCATTGGTTCTAAATAATTCATGTCATGAACCCCTTTCATGGTGTGAATTCCACGATTTATAAAAAAACCCAAAAAAGTATCCTTAGTTTGAATTAATCCTAATCAACCCATTAAAAACTTGAAAATGTTTTATGAATTAGAATTCTTCAAGATCTAAACCAAACCCATAGTATCTACCCTGCAGTAGATTCACATTGTGTAACAAAGTCATGATTCGAATCAAAGAACCAAGAAATAACTAAAATTTACCAAAATTGAAGGGGGTCGCGGGGGGCGCCGGGGGGTGCGGGGGTCGCCGGAGGCCGCGGGGGGTGAGGGGGTCGCCGGAGGGCGCGGGGGGTGCGGGGGTCAAGGGGGGTGTGGGGTTCGCCAGAGGGCGCGAGGGGCGCGGGGGGCGCGATGGGTGCGGGGGGCGTGGGGGGTGCGGGGGTCGCCGGAGGGCGCGGGTGTCGCTGGGGCCGGGGGGGGGGGGATCGGGGAAGAGGGGTGAGGGTTTTTGTGGTAAACGCGATAGGGGTGGGGGAAAGGTTCACAATTTTTTTTAAAAAAATGGGTTTCGTGGCGGTTTATTAAAAACCACAGTGAAACCTTTTACGGAAAACGTTTAGCGGCGGTTTTGTGAACCGCCACCACAAAACCACCGCTAAACCCGGGTTTTTTTGTAGTGAAAGTACTGAATTTGAGAAGAAGGTGGACATAAAGTTTGAAGAGGTAATTACCTTTCTAAGACAACTTGCTCTTTCCCAAGGAAAATCCCAATCTTCTCCACCCATCCATTGTGGTATATGTTCTTCTGATACACACTACTCTAACTAATGTCCCCAATTGAGAGAAACTTCTGATATTTGTGAGTAAATCTTTCCAGGACTCCCCTATAACCAACCCTTTTGGCAAGAACCTCACTATCCATCCAACCCTGGATGAAAAAAAACCAAGCTTATAGGAAAGGAGGGTATTCAAACCAACCTCAATAGCCATGGAACCAACTGGGGTAGAGTAGTCAGCCACCACCACCCATAAATATCCAAGCACCACAAAGGCCTTTCCAACCACCCCCTCCAGAACCCAAGCCTAGCCTAGAAGTCATGATGAAACAAATATCTTAGAACAATATCCAATTCCAAAAAAACACCCAAGAATATATACAAGACCTAAAAATCCAAGTAGGCCAACTCGCTAAATCTGTGGGGGGAATTCAAAGTCATGGGTCGGGTAAACTACCCTCTCAACTAGTAGTTAACCCTAGGGAAAAGGAAATGTTAGTTTCATCACCCTTAGGAGTGGAACTCAGATTAAAAGAAAAATAACCCCTCCAATAGAGTCATCCCCTCCTGAGGAAACCACCATCCCAACCACTGCTAAAAATAGCCCAATAGAAGAAAAGAATTATCCTAAGAGAATCCCTTCCAAAGGAAAGAGTGTGTCTATTAATGAGTCGCATATCTCAACTATTCCTCTTATATTTCCTCAAAGGGCCACATAACCAAGAAAACAAAAGGAAACTTAACTTGATAAGGATGTATTGGAAACTTTCAAAAAAGTGAGGGTTAACATCCCCTTGATTGATGTCGTGAAGAAAATTCCATGATACACCATGTTTCTAAAAGAGATATGCACACATTAAAGGAGACTTTGAGGTGATGAAAAGGTGAGCCTGGGGAGGAACGTATTAACATTTATAGAGACATAACTTTCCACCAAGTACAATGATCCTGGGACATTATCTATTCCATGAACCATAAGGGAGTATTGATTTTACAATGTTATTCTTGATTTGGGTGCTTCTATAAATGTGGTGCCTCGCTCTTTTTACTCTTAATGTAGGTCGGGGAACTAGAGCCCACTGGAATTGTTGTGAAACTAGAAAAACAGAGTACCACACACCCCTATAATTTTTTAGAGGATGTTCTTGGGAGGGTGAAAATTTTAATTTTTCCTGATGATTTTTATGTGCTAAAAATAGAAGATGATAGGATGGATGGAAATGACCCAATTATATTGGGGCGACCTTTCTTGAAAATCTCCAAAACCATAATTAATGTCTATAATGGTACATTATCTATGAATTTTGGTGGTAACATTTTCCACTTCAACATCCTTGATTCCATGAAGCACCCCTCAGAAGAACATTCCTCTCTCTCTCTCAGTTAATTTAATTGATGTAATCCCTTCCCCTGGGAATTAATCTTTTCTTTCCCCTAATCCCCTTTCTGAGTTTTCAACCTTGATTGAAATTCTAGTTAATGAATCATGCATTTATTTTTGTAGTGGTTTATAAAAAGTTCATGCATGTTTGTTAATTGATAATTTCTTGAACATAGAGGATCACATGATCATAAATGATATTCCTAAGCTTGTAAAAGCTTATTCCTCATCTGAGGATGATACTGTCGAGCAGTTAGATGAGATTAGTGACCTCTCACTTTCACACACACTTCCATCAATCCAAAATTCACCTGAATTGAAACAAAAACAACTACCTGAAGATTTAAAATATTACTATCTTGAGTTTCCTGTCATCATTGCTAGTTCAATCCCTCCTGAGTATGAATTGCGTCTGCTTGAACTTTTGAGGGAGTATAAACAAGAATTGGTATGGATACTTACAAACATTCCTAGTATTATCCCATCTATTTTCACACATAATATATTGTTAAATGATGAGGATAAACTAGTGATGTATTCACAATGTTTACTGAACCCAAACCTCATAGATGTTTTTAAAAAGGAGGTAACAAAATTATTGGATTATGGAATCATTTACCCCATCTCTAACAGCCAATGGGTTAGTCCAGTACAAGTAGTTCCTAAAAAAACTGGTCTTATGGTAACTAAAAATAAAATTAATGAATTGGTTCCAACTCATGTGAAGAATAGTTGGCGCATCTGTATAGACTATCATCGACTAAACCAACACACTAGGAAGGACCGTTTCCCATTTTTATTCATAGATAAAATTCTAGTGAGGCTATAAGGGAAGTCTCGTTATTGTTTCTTTGATGGGTATTCTGGATACTTTAAGATCCATATTCCCCCAAGGATTAAGAAAAGACAACCTTTACTTTCCCCTTTGGAAAATTTGCATATATAAGGATTCCATTTGGTATGTGCAATGCTCTGGGTACTTTCCAGCAATGCATGGTTAGTATTTTTTGGATTACCTGAAAAATTTCATGGAAGTATTCATGGATTATTTCACTATTTATGGATACTATTTTGATGAATGTTTGAGTAGTCTCGGTTCAGTCCTACGTCATTGCATTGAAAATAATCTCGTATTAAATTATGAGAAATTTCATTTCATGGTGCAACAAGGTATATTTTTGGGACATTTAATTTATGGGGACGGTATCCAAGTAGATAAATCAAAAGTGGATGTAATTTCTTCCCTACCATTCCCAAAAAATTTACAGGATGTGTGGTTTTTCCTAGTTCATGCTGGAATTTACCATCGTTTCATTCATGAATTTAGTAAAATTGCACTCCCATATTCTGATTTCTCCAAAAATAAAAGGAATTTGTTTTTGATAAATAATGTAAGGAATATTTTAATAAATTAAAATGGATTCTTGCATCACCCTCCAGTAATCCAACCACCTCGGTGGGATTTACCATTTGAGCACATGTGTGATGCCTCTAACTATGCAGTTGGGGCAGTCTTATCACAAAGGGTCGACCAAGCTCCATATTTCATTGCCTATGCCTCATGTACTTTGGACCCTACCCAAGAAAAATACACCACAACTGAAAAATAATTTATTTCCATTGTGTTTGCTTTGGAGAAATTAAGGCCATATCTTTTAGGGTCCAAAGTTATTGTATTCACATACCATGTAGCCCTCTGGTATCTTCTTAGGAAACCAGAAGCCAAACCATGTCTCATTCGCTCAATGCTCCTCCTTCAATAAAACAATTTAGAAATTAGAGATGAAAAAGGAGCAGAGAATGCGGTGGATGACCATATCAGTAGGATCCACCCATCCTCAGATAGTGAATCATCCCCCTGTATTCCCATGAATGACATTTTTACAGATGAGAAATTGTACTGAGTGCAAGATGTTACTCCTTGGTATTCTGAAATTTTAAATTATTTGGTAGCATCTTGCATTCCTGCCGATTTCAATAAAAACCAGGCTGACCATCTAAAACATGAGTCCCATTGGCACATTTGGGATGACCCCTACCTTTGGCACACATGTAGTGATAAAGTCCTCAGGTTTTGTGTTCCCAATAGCAAGTTTCAGTTTTTCCTTAGGTTCTTCCACACTCTTTCTTGTGGGGGCCACTTTGGTCCCCAATGGACTGCCTGAAAGGTCTTTGATTTTGGTCTCTTTTGGCCAACAATTTTTTGGGATTCCCATAATTTCTGTAAATCTTGTCCTCACTGTCAGGGAATGGGGAATGTCTCTAAAATAAATGAGATTCCACAAAAAACCCTTTCTATTACATGAAATTTTCTATGTTTGGGGAATTGAATTTATGGGACCATTACCCAATTCATTTGAGAACATGTACATTCTTCTGGAAGTGGATTATGTTTCAAAATGGGTAGAGTCATAAGCCACAAGGACAGATGATTCCAAGACCGTAGTGGAATTTTTGAGAACCCAAATTTTTTTTAGGTTTGGATTACCTAGGGTCATCATCAATGATTAGGGTTATCATTTTTTCAATTGAACAATGCAATATCTTTTTCATTAGTATGGGGTTAGGCATCAAGTTTCTACTACTTATCACCCATAGATAAATGATCAAGATGAGGTTTCAAATAGGGAGGTAAAACCAATTCTTCAAAAAATATTTCAACCCAACAGAAAAGATTAGAGTCTTAGACTCGATGATTCATTATGGGACAACCATACTTCCTTTAAAACTCCCATTGTAATGTCTCCATATCGAAAAGTGTTTGGAAAGAGTTTTCATTTCCCTGTTGAGATAGGGAATCGGGCCTACTGGTCCATTAAACAATGCAATTATTGTCTTTTTGGTGTAGGTTCTCAAAGGAAGTTATAGATTTTGAAGCTGGAGTAAATGAGAAGAGATTAATATGATAACTATAATATTTATAAGGAGTGAACCAAGGATTAACATGTCCACCTCATCATTCATCGTCAGTTCCACATTGGGAAGAAGGTCCTCCTTTACAATACAAGGATGAAATTTCATCCAGGTAAGCTTCATTCCTGCTGGTTGGGACCATACATAGTTACTAATTTATCTCTATTTGGTGTTTTTTAGGTTCAAAATGAATAAACCCAGCAAAGCTTCACTGTCAATGGGAAGCGGTTGAAGCACTTCCATGAAGCCATTTTGGAGTCCTCGATGGAGGAACTCTAAGTTCAAGAAGTAGTATATGAATGACCCCCACCAGGTTTTATCCTTCCTTCCCACATTATATTTTATTACAGTGATGACACTACACCCTTTAGGTTTGGGGGAATGGGTATATTCCTGGGTTAGTTAGTAATTTTCATCATTTTTTTTCTTTTTTTCTCTTTTTAGATTGCTGAATAGTATTGTTACTTTTCCACCCTTTTCCTCACCCTTAACTTTGTGCTATAATATTTCTTTTTTATGCCCACTTTATCATGGAAAACGATTCTTGCTTAATCATGGATGTTATGGAAAATTAATGATTAATTTCTCTATTTCATTTTGTTTTAACATTCAAAAAAATGATGAAATGTGTATTTCATTAAAAAATCAATACTATGGTGTGACTTTCTCTTTAAATTTGTTTCTTTCTCAATAATATAAATGTTTATATCATTTTGAAACCTTTTAGAATAGTTTTAACCTTTGTCTGAATAGTTTAAGGTAAAATTGTTTCACTTAATCTCTCTACACATCTTTGCACCCAACCATGAAGTTTGAAAATTTCTTACTTAATGGAAGATAAATATAAGTTATGTTAAATTTTATCTACCTTCAAAAATTATTTTTCCATATGTTTATTCCTTATCCTATCTATTTCATTATTGTACCAGAATGACCTATGAATGTGTACCTATTATCCGACTATTGTACACCCTAAAAAACAAAAAAGGGGTTTTGTCTTGGCCAGGTCAAAAACCACCCTTCCTCAACTTTTGATCTTGTTATAACTATTACAATTAGTATTGTGAGAAGATCAAACATGGGTTGAGAGAAGAGTGTGAGATTTGTTCCAATCACAAATTTTGAAAAAATAATAAATGAGTGGAGTGATGAAATGTACAACGTATGGTGATATCATGGTCGGTAGCTTATGTTTTGACTTTTGGGAATGATTAAGTGAGTGGGTATTAACATTTGATTGCAAAGGATGTGGGGTAGGTTCAGTGGAATGGATCATGTAAGTAAACAATTTTTAAAATAATATATATTTACTCAATAGAAATTGGAAAGAATAGC
Organism: Viscum album; assembly: GCA_963277665.1. Lineage (NCBI taxonomy): Eukaryota > Viridiplantae > Streptophyta > Magnoliopsida > Santalales > Viscaceae > Viscum > Viscum album. Next base: position 1,388,576,996 of record OY728123.1, read on the forward strand.
ATGACATGGTTTTCACACACACACATGGAGAATTAGTGACATGACTAACTTTTGAATTATTTTCTTCAATTGGTATCATGCATCTCTTGGAATTTCGTTCTGATACAATTTTTTGGATGTCTTTTTCCATGCTCACTGAGAATAACTCCTCGGTGTGATTTTTTAATTGATCACATTTCTATTAGGAATTAAATTTTTATTGAATGTTAAATATTTATGAAGTTTGAAATATCTACATGCATAATTTTTGGAAATATTAATTTTCCCAGGAGTGAAAATGTTAAGGTGTGGGGGTGTGATCGTACCGCGATTCACTGTTTCATTTTCACCCTTACACCACTATGCTAAACTAGTTTTTTATTAAAAATTATAAAAATAATAAAAAATTTTACTTTATTTTTTATTAAATTATTTTTTTATCACTGTTAAAAAGGTAAATGTTAATTATTTTGATAATTTCACTGAATGTGGAGGTGATTTGGAGGGCCCATGATGAAGTTCAAGAAAAATGGGCCAAGCTGCGCAGGATCCAAGCACACCAGTTTACTAAATTGAACTCTTCTAATAAAAAAAGAATAAAAATGGGATGAAATTTTGTTCTATGTTCAAAAATTTAATTATCTATAACTCTTTTGAAATATCCCAAGCCCAATTCGTCCATATGATAGCCCATATGGACTGATATGTCCAAGCCACCGAATCTGAATGAAGTTAAAAGTGGTGTGATGTGTTCTATCAATATATTGAGTTTTGATTGTCCAAATGGAACCAAACTTTCAATGGAGATATTTAGAATGTGGGGATACAATTTTTTAGTTTTTTCAAAATTGAGATAAGACTATATTTCCATCCAAAACCATGGTCCAAGTGGTTTCTAGAAATCAAGGTGCTCAAAACCACCTTCCAATTTTCCAATAAAATGGAACCTTGGGATCCCCATTTGTAAGTTCAAACCAAAAGAAAAGATATTAAATTTTGGAGTAAAAGAGTATTATCCTCTTAATCTTATAAGTTATAAAGTCCCCTACCCTCATAGGGGTATCAAGGATGAAGAAGGAGTTCTACCCGAGCTTCCTCCTCCCGATGTCAAGCTAAACGGTGGGTGTTCGTTGTGAGGGAGTTACACACATGTTAAGGGAGTTATGACACATATATTAGCTACTGGTTTGGATTAATTTGGTTGTTTAAACATTTAATTACATTTATCTTACATGATTTAATATTTTAATTCTTGTTTTGATGCATGTGAATTTTATGATCTTAATTTCTAACCGATTGTTGTGAGGTTTTGAGTGTGTGACTTGTGTTGTTCCGATTGGATATCTCAAGAATCCTTTTCATACCCACATTCTTGAGATTTAAATCTGTTTTGGAAGATCTTATTCCATTAATAAGTTATAGACTCTAACAATATGATTGTTACGTCAAGGTTTGGTTCTTTAATAATTGAAATAAAATCTTAGGAATTAATCGAGATTCCAATTACTTTCAACCAAATAATTACTCCAAACTTGAATGAATCACTAAGAAAAATGAAATTAAAATGTATGTAGTGAAATAAAAACAACCCCTTTATCTCATATTTTTCAAAATAAACTTGGTCTTTCAACTTTTAAACTCTTTAAGATAAGTTATTTTCTTTAAATTATTTTTAAAATCACCCCACTTTTTAGAACTTTTTATTAAAAACTCATACTATAAACTACCAACACTCCTTAAGAGACAACCTAGGGTCTTCCCTATACTATAAATCAACCTAAAAAACTTAATCAATTTAACCTAGCATGACAAATAATTCAATAAACCTCCACCATATGAAGATATATACCTTGGGGCCATTCCCAAGGGAATGATCGAACTATGATAACTCTGATTCCTACTATAACTAGGATATGTAGGATGCCTTCTTAAGGCTCAATCTCAAATATTCAACACCCAACTTCCCACACATATTTCCTCTATTCATGATGTTAAAATACACAAGTTTAATGAACTAGGTGGGTTTTGATTCCTACAATAACCAAGATACATAGGATGCCTCAAATGGATCAATCCACTCCTCATAACATTAATCGCCTCTTTGCATGACAAAAAATTATGAAGTGTGTAGTTATACAACTTCAACATATAAGAATATATTCATTACTAGGAAATGGATGAAGAACCTCAAATACATACAGATGGATTCACCAAAAACATAACCCTTTCTTTTGTAGAAAATGAGACTTAACCCATAATTATTTTATTAGGTTAACCAGTCCCATATCGAGATTAGGAATATATTATTAAACATATATTAAATCTATAATATATTCATAGATTAGGAAGATCCCCCCTAGAGGGTGTGACGATCTCGAACTGCCACCCTATTGACCAATGCGAGTCCCCAAGTGTCATGGGGTCTGAAACCCCGATTGACCACATGCATTTGGAAAGTAGGAATGTATCTAATTATGGATGATAGAACCATTGGGAGTTTCCATCAATAATGAAAATGGTGACATGAAGTTAATGATTGTGTAAGAAATGAACCCTCCCCCCAATCAACCATCAGGTCGAACCAAGCACCCCAAGCAGCTTTCTCTTCCTTTTTGAAACACTCATTTACTTAGATTTACTAATAAAAACAATCACACCATATGTTGGTGGGAAGTAGGTTATGTTGGGTGCATCACGATTGACATGTCATTAATGGATAAGTCGAGGAAGGATTTGTACCTTCCATATTTATGGGAGTTGATATCTTATCCCTTTGATTGAAATATAACTATCTCTATAATTACATGGTCATGGTGTATCAACGTGTTTATTTCAGATAGTCAAAGAAAGACTTTTCGAGCATATAGGTTGATGAAACTATCATGTAACATAGTTGATGAGATATTATGACAAAGGGATTATCTTACATGGTGATCATTTATATGTGGTTGTTGATTTTGTGACATTAAGTTCTTTCTCTTGGGTGTCTTGACCCATTTCTAGAAAGTAATCTTAGACTTTAGGAAAAACTGCCTAATTCCAAAGAGAAAGAATCCTAGAGGTTCACACACTACATGTTCATATTGATCTCGATTAAATTTTATTTGAATTTTATTAATGGAGTAAATATTATTTTCAATATAGAGGAATAATTTTATTCAAGTTATATTGATATCATAAATTAAATAAGTATTTATTCATCGGTATGTGAATAAAAATACATTAATTTATTTTTATTGAATATTTAATAAATATTTATTCATCAGTATGTGAATGAAATATTTATTTACAAATAAAAATGTTTATTTGGGTATTTAATAAATGCAATAGAGTTTTAATGGACCAAGACTGTGTCTGGTGATAAATAATAATTTAAAAGCCGGTTAATATTTTTTATCATTTGTGCAAGATGGTGTACGCCACAAAATATTATTATTATTATTATTATTATTATTATTATTATTATTGTGGCATGAGTTTTATTAAATGTTTTAATATTGTTTAAGGTCTAGAATGAAATTAAACAATATTCTAACCTGAATCCTACCACTATAAATAGCCCATTATGGATATTTTGTAGAAGATCAAAAAAAGAGAGAATTTTTGTACAGAACGAATTCTATTTCAACTTCTTCATATCTCTCCCACTTAAGAATGAGAACTCAAGATAGATTTCTTCAAGACTGAAGAATTATTGATCAAAAATGAAAGATGTAAGACAATTGATTCTCCATTATAGCACCTAAAAATAAATGGATGTTACTCAAAGATCAAAGGATCATGTATGGATCACATCTAGAGGTATTATACCCTTTGATCCTCACATCACAATGAAAGAAATCTAAAAAGGGTATTTGGATGATCAACAACATCTTTAAAGAAAAAATCCTAAGACAAGGTATTTATTTTCATCAGATCTAAATAAATTAATTATAAATTTGACATGAAATCCCCTCACTTGTGGTGTCGAGAAAATAAATATTAAAATAAATTTTAACATATCTCCCACCATCGCACGCTTTAGCTGCACCTAGAACCAACACTAATGGCACTAGGAATAATCTCAATCTAAAAATTAACTCCCTTATGTGGAGGAAACCCTAAGAAATCATCTAGAAATACATATCAGTACAAGTCTACCACTGGAAGAAAAGAAGAGGGATTCACTGCCTGATCCACTAAAAGAATCATACTAGCCACCTATACTGAAGATAATTTTATCTCACAAGGATTTGGTTGAACTCTACTAGCCTCGACACCCCAATCACCAGTTGACATGAACTTTTCCTTTTTAGGAGATTCAAAATCCACTCATCTCTAGTAAAAATTGTTGTGTGTATGAAAACTGACCAACAATTCTATGTTAAGGATCACATCAAAACCTGTCATCTCTAGAATTGTGAAGTTACACAGATACTCAAAGCTAGAAACCACAATTGGATAGTCTAGATAGATATAAATATAATCTACTTTCCTTATTAGGGGTGTATTTATAGTAAACATCTCATAATTGAATTTAACTAGTAAATCCAACCCAACAACCACTTGAGAAGATATGAATGAATGGGATGTGCCTGTATAAAAAAAAACAACAGATATAAGAAATAAAGACCATAAATCACACTGTGGAAGGTACCTCTCCACCATTTTCAAATGCTTAATCAACTACATAATCCTTACCAGTAACCACTCTATGACACCTCATAGGATTATGAGTTACCTGTTTTATTGACCATTGTGGGGTCTGCACCTGCTGCTAATGACCCATGAATGCCCTTGTTGTGTGCATCTGTGAAACCCTATCAGTGAACCACTTCAGATGCCCTATCTTTTTCACATTGGTGATTGGTATTGAGAGAGTAGGTATGATCATTAAGAAAGTGTTTCTTCCTCCTGTAATTGTATCACCTTACTGATTCATCTACCATAGAGGGAGTCTAGGAACCTATTTTCTAATCCGATTGATGATCGTCTCCCTGGAATCTACCCTCTGACTTCCTCTTTTTATTTCCAGAATGATACGTGGATCCACTGACAACTATAAGAATACTTGTGAATTTTTTTCCTCAAGTCCCTTCTCATTCATCTATGCCTTAAAAAGTTCTACAACATAGGTTATCGGTTTGAAGTTCCTAACTCATCACTTCAACTCTAGGTGAAGTCAAATCTTGAACTTTTTGCCCTTACGCGCCTCATTCCCCACCAAAAGAGGAGAAAAATGAATAATAATTGTGAAACATGTTTAATAGGAAAACATTGTCATCATACCCTTCTGGATCTCCATGAACTCCTATGCATAGTCCAACTTTAGTGTATGTGGAAATAACTCCTCAAAGAATATATCCTTGAAAGTCACCCATGTTAACCCTTCATGTCTACTAGGCTACAATATGGCATCCCACTATCATCCAGATACACCTCAAAGCATAAAGGTCACAAGCCTAACCTTTTGATCCTATAGTACCATTTATCAAAATTAAATAAAATAATTGATAAAAGTTCAAGATTTGTCAGTGCTAACCTTTATCAGTGCTGGAAAAGATTGAATTTTTATTAAATCAATTTTTAGCATTGATAAATGTATACTTTATCAACACTTTTAGTTAGTACAAAAAAAATTATATCCCTTATCATTGCTTTGTTTTAGCACTAATAAATATTAATTCTCAATATAGTGGAATTTGTAGTAGTTATGTGCCCCTTACTGACGTACAACAAACACATGCAAAGGAACCCACTTTTGTTGTTGCACATGAGAGAAACCTAGAAATCAGACATGAAGTGGGTTTTGGGTTCATACACTAATATGTGGAATTAGGATGAAAAAATGATGGGATTTTTTTTATTGTAAAATTTTTAAATATATAAACATTTTATTTATGAACTATTGAAAAATAGTCTTTTCACGTCAGTTTTTTTAATTTTAACATCAATTAGTATGGGACTTTATTATATGAGATGTTTTAAATAAGTTTTTAATGTTGGTTAATAAAAATGGACGTTATAAAAACATTTTGGTGGAAGTTTTTCACATCATTTATGAAATAACTGATGTGAAAAATCATTTACCACATCGTTTTTAGAATAAATGATGTGGAAAATGTTGTTTGTAATTTTTAACATCAGTTATAAAATAAATGATATGAAAAATATTTTTTTAATAAAATTCTTATATTTATTACTCTCCCAAAATTAAAAAATCAAATAAAATAGAATAATAGTAGCATCAGAAGAAACATAGCGTTAACAGATACATTTACAATTTGAATATTCAAGTTAAAAATGTATATTACAAATAAAATGAAATCCAATCAAACCTGTGAAATGATTCAACCATTAAATTTTTCTATGTATCATATCTTTTATAGTATATATTAAAGGGTCATAAAAAAGTTACAAATTAAAGATAAAACATTTAACCTATATTTTGAAAAAAATGAATGAAAATTTAAAGGAATAGTTTACAAAAAAAATATAACCTTCTAGAACTTCATAACTGTCCCTGTTGAAATTATTTCATACATAACTATTAAAACATAGTATCCACATTCATTTACTCCTTCTTGGTTATTAAATTGTTTTTTAAAACAATTTTTCAATTCAAAATAACATTTTTATGTACTACATAAAAAATTTAGTAATTGTAAATGAAAAGTCACCTTTGCTTTTACATATTTGATCTTGGAGCTCTTCTTTCTTATTGTGTCTATAAAGAAATACCATACCCTATTTTAAAATAATATGAATAAAATAAATTTAAATGTCATTATAATATAAAAAAGTATTAAAATATTCAAACTTATGTGTTCAGTACTGTTTTAAAAATTTCTCATACTTCACCATGGATAAATCATAGCTAGTAAAGTGTTTTATCCCTTGAAAAAAACACCCAACATCGAATGTCCACTAATATATAATAAAATTTAATGTTATTTGTTATTATATTAAGATATATATAACACTTTATGAGATATATTTTTCATACTCTTTAAGATAAGGACCCATCTAGCACTGAATAATTACATTCTTTTGCAGTTTTTCAGCAATATAAATCGTTCTTTCTACATCAATCATTGTCTTTGCTATAGGTGAAATAAATTGTGGGTATAAAAATCCATATACTATTTTCATGTCATGTTGAGTAAATATTGTATAAATATACCTAATACAAAACAAACATAAGTATAAATTTTCAATAAATTAAAATAATAAAAAGATTTATGTTAATCGACTTACATGAAAAAACTTGCATCATGTTGATTCCCAACTCATCTCTAGTTACAAGCTCCATGATATATTTTAAAAAATCATTATATTAATTTTAGGCTCACAAGTTCTATCTTCCATTAGAATCTCATAAACATACAACATCAAATTTGAATATGTTGACAATTTATCAAGACTAGTAGAAGTTGTATATGAAGTCATAACACTTTGTATTTGTTGTTGTCTATATAGTATTTATTTACCTTTAAATTATTCTAGTAAAAAAAGATAAATATATAAACTATAAAATGTTAAAACAAATTTAACATCAAAATTAAATTAAGGATATAATATACTCATACCTCTATGGTAATTTGTGGAACAATTCTAGATGTCTAAACTAAAAAATGGTTGATACTTTGTCCATTTGTACTGACTTTATCTATAGGAAATGTTATTCTTTCTGATATATCTATAATATCTTATATAGTGACCCTATGATTATCTATCTCTATCTATTTATGATAAATGGTATCATAAATATAATTTATCATCCCATATGCAACAATATGATTTTGGGGATCATCAATATATAACTCACAATAAATAGGAATCTATGGAGGAGGGGGTGTAGAAATAGGATAAGTAAGAGGAGTGGGGTATGCGAGCGAAGGTGGAGTAGGATAAGTAGGGGGAGTGGGATATACAGGTGTAGGTGGAGGAGTGGGACCAATAGCCAGAAACTATCTTTGAATGTCTGTAAACATCAACTAAATTGAAGCTATGATCCTATCCTCCATCATCTCACAAATATCCTAAACTATAGCTTCCAAAGATTTTATTTTTTTATAAACATCCTCCTTTAAATAAGATTCAGAACGTGGGAAAACTTTTTTTACTGATACGCCTATCGGGTATCCTCATACATGTTCTGGGTGTTTAGGAATTCCCAATGTTGTAGCTAAAATATCCTTCACACCATCTGATATGAATACCCCTTGTGTGATTTTCTCCTCAAGAGATTCCTTTATCGAATATTTGAAAAATTCTATAGTGAATCACAATATATAAATAATTGATTTAACTTAAATAAATAAATAAATATATTACAATCCTCTCATCTAGAAACCTTTACTCTTTCATAAGATATTTTCCTTTTTTTCTTATTTGAGCCTTCTTTTAATTTTTTTGTCTAGTGGGGGGGGGGGGGGGTCAACCTCTACGAAGCCTGAAGACTTAGATCTCAGTTTTTGAAAAATTCTAGCTATCATTTTTTCTTCCAATAACATATATCAACCCTAAGAAGAAGTATGAGGTTATATGTTTCTAGATTAGATCTCTTGATGAGATCTCCTCATTTACTATAAATTAAGAATAAAGAAATCATTAATGTGATTATTAATATAAAAAACTTCTAAAAGGTAACATTTCACTTATTAAAAATGATTCTCATCATCTACTTTCAAAAAAATTCTTCCATATATATTCATATATAAATGGATATATATCACACAGATTATGATGTTGTCTATACCCAAAAATGAAATCTGATGTGAGGGTTGATTTAAAATCCCTTCATCTCTTAGCATCCAATTGATACTCATTTCCTCCGGACTCCTCTAGTATCAGGTATATCATATATCATCTGATAAAGAGTGGGGAAACATATATTACTATCAAAATTTCATGATGAGTAAAATAATAACAAATGAAATTACTAAAATAGTGTCCCATAATTAAGATATTTTCATTTTGTCAACACTTCTCCAATCATCATTCAAAATACTAAATTTGCTTTTATCCCACACTATAATAAAAGAATTACATTGTTTTGAATTTTAACCTCATATAATATCATTATAATCAAATTATACTGGTATAATATGGTTCTGGCTATAGGAAACTGATAATTTTGGTAAACTTGTGCCGCTACGTTTACCAACCCTTGAACTCTTTTCCCCCCATGGAAGTAGATGCCTCTTGTACAGAAGGAATATGAGGCTCATCAATTGAAGCATGTGTACATTCCTACCTATAGGTATGTGTATGATCTTCTCCAAAAGTATGTGGTGGATCACATGTCTGATATTTCATTATCCTATAAATTAATGTAATAAACAATTAGTACACAAATATAAAAATACAACTATTACATACAAATATAAATAAAAAATGAAAAATTATCAAAAAAATTAAACTAAACTAAACAAATTTTTATTAATATTTTTTATAGTTAACTAAAATTATAGAATTAATGAGAGATTAAATGACATAAATGAAGGATAAAAAAAAATCCATAAATGGTGTGTGAATAGTAAAAATCGTCCAACGTATAACACAATTTTTTACACCAGTAATAATATTCTTTGAATATGTGAAAAATGATCCAATAAAATTGTAACTAAAATAACCAAATTTTTATTCATATTCGTTAGAGTATTTAACTAAAATGATAACAACATTAATGGGATATGAAAAGGAATAAGATAATGAAAACAAATCCAAAAAGCGTGCATTAATAATAAAAATTATCCAACCTAATAAATCATTTTTTACACCAAAAATAATATTTTTTGAATATAATATTTTATACAATATTTTTATTTTTATTTAACATTTTGTATTTAAAATTATTATTTTTCAATAAAATCAACAAATCGATAAGTTACGTAAGGGTAAACAAGTTAAACTAAACAAAACTAAACTAATTTAAACCAAAAAAATTAACCTATTAGATACAATATGTGTTTTAATAAAGAAAAAAACAAATATATCTAACATTATATGAAATTTAAAAAATTAAACTAAAAATAAAAATATTTTACTTGAAATATTAGTAATGTAATAAAAAATTATTTTCCTAAATTCCTTCATAATGATCATTCCATATGGTACAAACTATATCAATAAACATGCTCATCAATATTATCTATTAATCTTTCCATGGAACTCGGTATCTCACATAAATCTGAATCTTCATCAATTTTATCATCACCAAAATACTTTTTTTCCTTGTAAAACAATAGACCACTGCTTATAGGATTGATCAAGAACATAGAATTTTTTTTCATATGTTTCCATGATAAAAGGATCAACTATGTATTCCAAACTATTCAAATTAACTAGTGTAATTCCAAATTCATCATGTCTAAAACTATTGTTACTAATAAACCATCTAAAATTAAATATTGGAACTTGAAATTTAACGTAATCAACCTCTCATATTTCTTCAACGAATCCATAATATGCACTTGATGCATAGATTGGGCTTTTTTCTTTAGCACTTGAAAAATGAATTACTTCTGAGAACACTAATACACTACTTTTCTGAACTGCACTTATATTGTCTTGATATTTTGTATAAAATGTAAAGCCAATAATTTCATACCCATACCATGTTATGAAATATAAAATTGGATCACCCACTAACAATATCAATGTTTTTGATGCATCTGATCTACCATGCATGGTCTCTTTAAACAATGGGGAAAAATTGTTATACTCATTCAAAATCCATATATCTTTCTTCTTTGTATAACATTATTTTAACATATTAATATTCAATTTTATATATGTATGATCATCATCAATCTTATTCAAGATGTATAAATTTAACTTATTTATATATTCATCTATCATTGATTTTACTTTCAAGCCACAAATCCCCTTTCCCCCATAATTGAATCGTTCATGGTGAGATGTAGTCAAACCAATGCACTCCACTACAGACAAGTAACTTTTAAAAAACTCTAAAAACTCTTTAGAAATATACTTATCCCAAATGGAGGATTTGGGTTGATATGGATTCTTAATATACCATATAATGTCCCTGACCAAAAAGCCTCTAAATCGGTGCCCTAATCCGGGTAGTTACATGACCTGAAGAACACCTCCCCATACGCCATAGGTTGCCGACTAGCGGCAAGGGTCTAATAGGTCCTGTGGGGAGACTACACCCTCTTTATCAGAGTAATCCATAACATAACACAATATAAATAGAGGAAAAAATAAGAATAAACAATAAACATGCATAACCAAACGTTTCCCAAATGGGGTACAAGGACAAATCAAATCCAACAATGCCATGCCATACTAGTAGTTCAAGGTGAAAGAAACCAAAAAATAAAACAAACGGTGAAAACTCCAACCGGGGCCCGACTCTAAGTTTGGATCCTTCTCCATGTACATAATGATCCCAACTCAGCATCTTCATGTAGGGAATCTAACCTTATCATGTACTGTAACCTAGAGATCTTCTTAGGTACCCAACGACAGCCCAAGCAGGGTGTGAGTACAAAAATTAGTAGGCCACCACCAATGGTGTCTACAAAATATCCAGTCTAATAGACAGTGCATGCGAGTACAAAATGAATGGTAAGTAAACAATTTATAGTTCAAGTGCAATTAGTTAATAAGGTTCATTTAATTCATGACCAGTCTTTATCCCAATTCCATTTCTTATACCATTCTCACCACATAATCCATTTTCAACACATTCTCTTTGGGTTAGGAATTTACATCATCTATACATGGGTCTAAGGTAATCAATCACAATGCATAGGGGAAATAAATCAAGTCTCTATCTCACTAGGGACACACATATCATATCAAAACATTATCCTCACCTTGAAGCCTTAGTCTGGGTGGAATGAAACCATTAGGGGAATAGATCCTTAGTCCCCTTCCCCAACCCATGTATTTTGGGGTGGAGTTTAAAGATTCGGTCTAACTCAACCCATGGGAATAGAACCTTAAGTCAATACCCAACTCTTCCAATCCATGTGAACATACTTCTTTATCAAGTCACTAAAACCATAAAATAACACAACCAATCATATTTAATGCCATTAGAATTCACAATATATGACAACAACATGGGAATCAATATCACTCCATAACCCATTAACACATTTACCAATTACAATTCATAACCATCTCGCCAAATTCCCATTCCCGTGCCTTAACCCATTAGGAGTATTCAACAACCACTATGCCTTATCCAAATTCATCATTGGCCATTCATTAAACCATTTAAATCATTTATCATTTCACAATAATTTACCCACTTATGCATTTAATTTACAATTCCCATATCACATAACATGATCCCTTCATTACGTTCAATTATTTCGGTGTACCGCCTAATCCTCATGCATTAACCCATTCCAAAAATTTATCCATTTCCATATTACATCTCATTAACACATTCCCCCATTTCCATTCTATTACCCAATTACGAGTTCACCATTTAATATTCACTAATCCTATTAGGAATTTCTATCCAATTTCTTCAAATAATCAACACAATCCCATTTGACCCATTTTTCCCATTTTCGCGCCATTCCAAAATAAAACCTTATGCATTATCACCCTAGGAATCTATATTATCATTCCATTTATTCTTAATCAACCATTATCACATTTTCTACACGAGATTTACATTATCACTCAGCAACCCTTCATTTAACCCTACCATTTTTTAAGTCTGGAAAGGCCGGCGCACCCCATGGGTTGACCTAAAATGGTCGAGTCCTCCTCCAAGAATCTCACGGGGATCATGAAGGTTTTAATTGGTTACTTAGACACCCATTTATACCAAATTATTCAACATAACCAAGGACACAAAAAAATAAAGTCAAGAACACAAACTTCCATGCACAAATCTGACATAAAACTATGGGATGATACTTATAGACCACCTACCCTGAATCTGACAATGAATGCACTCTCAATCAGGGACCTTGGTCTAGATTCAAGCATCTCTTGAAGACCCAACCTAGTTTCCATCAGAAAAAGAGGTTTTTAGGATTTCAGAATAAGATAGTAGAAATCTGAAGCCCTAATATGCAAAATAGAAGCAAAAGGGGTGTTAGACTTACCTGGGGATTCAATCTGAAACCAATGGTGCTCCAAATGGACAAGAATCGAAGGAGAACCACCCTCAGGAAGCTTGGTTCATCCAGGCTCGTCACTAGGGTTGTAGGGAGTGAAATGGAGGAGAAACCTGAGTTGGGATTTAAAATCCTAGGATGGAAATTTTGTAAATTTTCCAACTTTTCTGGGCTGTACGTTTTACCCGCACGGTTTTCCAAAATGTGCACAAACTGTGCAGAAGTCACTGCCCAAAAATCAACCCTTTCACATAGTTTCCAAGGAATTTCACCCAGTTTGTCAAACTGTGCGCAAACCGTGTGGATTCCTACCTCATTCATAGTCTCCCCTTGCACATTTTTTCAAGCTATGCGCAAACTGTGTAGATTTCCTAGAGAGCCCCCCTTTCCCCCTTTTTTTTATGTCCCAAACCCTCGAAACACCCTCAAACCTTCTCAAGAACTTGTAAAAACACTTATCTAGAAACAAATTAGAGGTTTAAGCTAACACTTAAACAAAAAATACTTTAAGAAAATTTGGGACCTTACAACCTCCCCACCTTATAACAGCTCGTCCTTGAGCCGCTCTTCCAAGCATCACTAAGCTTTTGGAACTAGAGATCATTCCATTATGCCTACTTATTCATTCCCATTATCCATGTTTCTGATTGAACATCACAAATACCGTCAAACATGAAACAGGGGCATGAAATTTCCTTACAATCCTTCTTCACTACAACCACAACACGAGATGAAAAATCCTAAAGGATGCATCCACTTCAACCATTTCCACCATGATAACTTCATGGGGAAAACTTAGGCGACAACACCTAATTCACAAAACATTAAAACTTAAAACATAGCATCAAATCATCATAGAGGAACCAATTGTCACCTCATTGGCCTGATCCTCTATACAACTCATGACCCAAATTACTTGGCGTCATTTTCCTCTGATTTTTAAACTCTAACATGATCAAAACTGATATGACCTGAAGGAAAACACACAACCATTCCAACCACGTTTCCTAAAAATTCCATTCCACAACTATACATCCAAACGTAACCCAAACTCTCAACTACTTGGCCAAAAAAACCTGTGCCATGGCTCTCTGCCTGGGCTAACTCACCCGAATGGTGACCACTCGAGTCCTTCCAACCCAAAATCTCATCACATCATCAACCAACCACTCGTCCAGTATGGTTATCTCCACTATCTTTGGTTACTTATAACCTTGGATTTCAATGAAGGACCACCATAACTTAACCCAACTTCCCCATCACCTAACATGTTCCAACTCACCATGCCCAAGCATCCATAGGGAATTACCCTACATTAGCATCCAACTGCACCAACGAAACCATTCGGGAGGACATTTCTACACTATCCATCAAAGGACTAAGATCAATTTGACCTCAATCAGGTAAAACATCATTTCAAAAGGTTCTTCTCGCTACAACATGAACCCGGAGGTGGGTCGCTCTCACCACACCCATTCAAGTTTTCCATCTCAGGTTGGACTACACCTGACTGGCTTGTCTCGGAACACCCACCTTCCACTGATAGTATGTTACCCATTTCTCTCACCTTCCCAAGGAGATTACTAACTTGAAGCCTATCATTATCATACCATACACCCACTGAGGTAATTTCTTGAATTCTTGTAGAATTCCATCATCACGACATTACTGCCCTCCAGACCGTCATCGGGCTTCACCCTTGGCATAAAACCATATCTCATGGCCACAATTCACTCAACTTCACTACTTTTCAAAACCACACAAGGGAAAATTACCCGAGTCTAACCCCAATCTTCGTTGGAGTCATAGGACCCTAACTTCTCTTACCACAACCTTTTGTAAAATCCAACCAAACCCTTCTATGACTCAGCAAAGACATCACAATATTCAATCAAAACCACCCTGAGCCCAAATAGGACACTTGGATCATCATTCATCATATACAAGTCCCCCATTCCCTCCCTGAGGGACCTAACAAACACCTTACAGGTTCCTCATTGGCATCCCGATGCCACCACATCATCTCTATATTCTCTTCTCCACATCTAGAACCGAATTATCACTCCCCAAATTAGGAGTGTCATCACAATTTCTCACAATGAGGGATTCCAACAACCACATCTTATATCCAATCGCAACCAAAACCCAAACTTAGACATGGCCATCCATCTTTTTCTCAAAATAAGAAAATGAACATCACCCAGTGCCCATCCCCGACTTCTGTGAATCGAACCCATGACATGTGTTGACATTCGATCTATCCTGAGGACCTCACCCAAAGACATAGAGGGTGTGAATCCCTTCACCAAGCTCCACATATACCATTTCCATGAGCATAAACTCCATAATTTCCCTCATCCAACCAAACACCTTCATGTCTCTTGGAGTGATCCAGAGCTTCTCAATGTACTTGGGACGATGTCAAGATGTTGGGGATTCTCATCACTAGTTGAGGTACGCTAAGAAGTCTTAAAAGAACACCACCATCAAGTTATCTATTTTTGATGTCAAACTATGGGACACCATGACCTGGAAAGATCTCAGGATTCCCCTACCGAACATATCTCATCCACACTTAACCACCACCACTCAGGTGTGATTTCCAACCAAGTTTAACCATCACTCCATGAACAAATCACCAAGTAGTCTTAAACCAACGTTTCATGTGGCACTACTTCCACCACACCACTCGAATTCTTATGATGTGTCCCTAATAGCCAATGAATATAGCACATGGTCTACCACGCCAATCACCCAACGATCCCTCAAAAAACAACCTCATCTTGATTATATCCCATAGATTGCTTACTTACCTAACCATGCCTCTTGGTTAGTCAGCCTCGTTAACTCTGAGGTGGACTCTACATATCACCCAAAAACCAAACCATTCATACTTAAAAAGTTCATCCACGTGACCACCCTCACCACAGGTGTCACCATTTAGTGAAAGCATATAACCATACTTCTTACACCCTTGTCATTTCTGCTTGAAAAAACCCCCATACCTCTATTAATCCTCACCAAAATAGGTGAGTTGGGAATTCCCATGATATAACCCTACGAAACAAACCCTAAACCTTATTAAAAACACTAGGGTGTCCTTTGGAAAGAACCAACCACAACTATACATCAACCTCCCTCTTATCCCTCAAGGACAAACCTGTACTATGAGACACTCTGAGTCCCACTACCAAAGTCCAAAACATCTACATGTGTGACACACACCCAAAATCACTATAATACATGTTCGACCTTTCTCATAGGTCAACTAGAAGGTTGAATGATACCAACTCCATAGACTGTAGTCACAACCAGGAGAATCCATTCGTATTCTCTCTCCAAACCATACTTATCATGACATGAACAAAGTAATGCTCGTGAATGGAACTCTCACTCCCATACCGATGCACACTATTCATAGTGCACCAAACAACCATATACTCTAGGTTCTGCACCAAAGGTGTACACATTCATCGGAACTATGAGAAAAACATCCTCTCCGAGATTCAATACACAACTCGCAAGGTCACTAAGACCCAGGCACCATCCTTAGGGTCCAACATGCACTCCATACGGTCACAAATCACTAGAGTTTCCTCAATCACATTATTTAACAACTCCTCACAATCCAAAGTCCACAACCCCACCAAGGGTTCCCTAAACACACCACCTAGGCCATATCACAACCATAAAGACCTCAAAATAAAAATACAAAGTCTCAAACTAGAGAAATCCTACTGCCCCAACCCACACATACAAGGGTCCAACTGACAACAAAAGGGATACCCACTATTGAACTCAAATATTCACTCGACGCTTCGAAGAATGACTGACAGGATTTAACCGCAGATGGAAGAAGGTCTTGCACTAGAAACCTTAAACAACCCATCCCTTATAATCTATCCCAACGGTCATCATCACCCTTAGAACACTACCCTCTACCATTCCTACTGTGGGTCATGGTCAACCTGGGGTAACCAATTTACTTAATCACAAGTCCTTTTTTAACACATATTCAAACCAATTATTCTTTTACAACATGTTACTTTCTTCTTAGGCACATTTATAATTTCACAACATATTAAAATCATCATTTTAACTCATTTAAACCTTTCATTAGGAAAAATTAATTAACAATTTTACCATCATTATTCAACCCTTTTTATTTTAGACACCATAAAAACCTTTACAATTTATCACAACCCAAAACTTTAACCCATTAATAAAATTTCTTTTCACGTGATAATTCTTAGCTATTCATTGGAATTATTTTCATTCACCCAATTACCTTACCATTATTAGGAATTATTTTCTTCAAATTTATCGAGGAAGTAAAATGCATTCCACTCTCTATGTCTCGCACACCCATACTGTGTGTCTGCCTATAATGATACATGCCACCTATATCCTTATGTTCCTAAAATGATGCATGAATTCACAAGCTCATTCCAATCTGGCCATGAGCAATATATCATAAATCAGTCAAATCACATGACATGTGCATCACCCAATGGTGAGATATCATTCCATTGTAACAACACACATCAAGAACAACAATTCTCACCCTGGGTGACTTGGGTTTTCCCTCGTACATGGGTTTGCTACTCCCAAGAATGATCTCATTACCAATCCCCAACACTATCCTAATCTCATGTCTACCATCCCCAAATAGTAATAAAGAGAAAATAAATCCCATGATACCACTTTGTAACATCCCCAACCCAGAAGCCACTGAACAAGTGCCCTAATCCGGGTAGTTACATGACCTCAAGCACGCCTACCCATATGCTAGAGGTTTCTAACTAGAGGTGAGGGTATAATAGGTCATGTGGGGAGACTATACCCTCTTCATCAGAGAAATCCACAACAGAATACAATATAAATAGCGAAAACAATAAAAATGATAAATAAAAATGCATAACCAAACGTTTCCCAAAAGGGGTACAAGAACAAATCAAATACAAAAATTCTATTCTATACTATTCTTTCAAAGTGAAAGAAACCCAAAATAAAACAAATGGAGAAAACTCCAATCGGGTCCCAACTCTGAGTTCAGATCCTTCTCCATGTAAATCTCGAGCCCAACTCAGCATCTCCATGTAGGGCCTCTTCCCTTTTCATGTCCTATAACCAAGAGATCTTCCCAGGTACCCAACGGCTGCCCAACTAGGGTGTGAGTAAAAAAATCAGTAGGCCACCACCAACGGTGTCTACAAAATATCCAGTCTAATAGATAGTGCATGCAAGTACAAAATGAAGGGTAGGTAAACAATTGATAGTTCGAGTTCCATTAGTTAACAAGGTTCATTTAATTCATGAACAGTATTTATCCCAATTCCATTTCTTATACCATTCTCACCACATAATCCATTTTCAATACATTCTCTTTGGGGTAGGTATTTACATCATCTATACATGAGTCTAAGTAAATCAATCACAATTAATAGGGGAAATAAATCAAGTCTCTATCTCACTAGGCACACACATATCATATCAAAATATTTTCCTCACCTCAAAGCCTCAGTCCAGGTGGAATGAAAATATTAGGGGAATAGAGCCTCTATCCCCTTCCCTAACCCATGCATATTGGGGTGGAGTTTAGAGCCTTAGTCTAACTCGTCCCGTGGGCATAGAACCTCAAATCAATACCCCACTCTTCCAATCCATGTGCACATGCTTATTTATCAAGTCACTACAACCATATAATAACAAAACCAATAATATTAAATTCCATTATAATTTATAATACATGACAACAATATGGGAATTAATAGCATTCCATAACCCATTAACACATTTACCGATTAAAATTCATAGCCATCTATCCAAATTCTCATTATTGTGCCTTAACCCATTAGGTGTATTCAACATCCCCTGTACCTTAGAAAAATTTATCATTGACCATTCATTAACCCATTTATCTCATTTATCATTTCACAAGAATTTACCCACTTATTCATTCCAAGTAAAATTCCCATATCACATAACACAATCCCTTCATTACATTCAATTATTTAGGTGTACCACTTAATCCTCATGCATTAACCCATTCCAAAAAATTCATCCATTTCCATATTACATATCATTAAAATATTCCCCTCTTTTCATTCCATTATTCAATTACAAGTTCACCGGTTGATATTCACTAATCCTCTTAGGTATTTCTAGCCAATTTCGTCAAATAATTGACACAATCCCATTCGACCCATTTTTTCCCATTTTCATGCCATTCCAAACAACCCCTTATGACTTATCACCCTAAGAATCTCTATTATCATTCCATTTACTCTTAATAAACCATTAGCACATGTTCTACATGGGATTTACATTATCACTCAACAACGCTTCATTTAACCGTGCCATTTTCTAAGTCTGGAAAGGTCAGTGCACCCCATAGATGGTCTTAAAATAGTCGAGTCCTCCTCCACACATCCCATGAGGATCATGAGGGTTTAAATTGGTCACTTAGACACCCATTTCTACCAAATTTCTCAACGGAACCAAGGACACAAAAAGGGAAAGTCAAGAACACAAACTTCTATGCACAAATCGACATAAATCTATGGGATGATACTCGTAGAACACCTACCTTGAATCTGATGAAGAACGTACTCTCAATCATGGACCTTGGTCTAGATTCAAGCATCCATTGAATCCCCAACCTAGGTTCCATAAAAAAATAGGGTTTTAGGATTTTTTAAAAAGATAGGAGAAACCTCAAGCCCTAATGCACAAAAGAGAAGAAAAAGGAGCATTAGACTTACCCAGGGCTTCGATCCGCAACCAATGGAGCTCAAAACAACCAATAATTGAAGGAGAAACACCTTTGGGAAGCTTGGTTCATCCAAGCTCCTCTCTAGGGTTTCATGGGGATAAATTGAGGAGAAAACTGATTTGGGGTTTAAAATCCTTGGAAGGAAATTTTGTAAATTTTTCAACTTTTCTGGGCCGCACAGTTTACCTACACGGTTTTCCAAATCATGTGAAAACCGTGAAAAAGTCATTTCCCCAAAATAACCCCCTTCACATGGTTTCTTGATATTCTTTCACAACTTATCATACCATGTGAAAATCATGTGGATTCCTACTGCCTACACAGCCTCCCCTCACACGGTTTGCCAGGCCGTGCACAAACCGTGCGAATTTCCCAGAGATCCCCCCCTTTTCCTCTTTTTCATGTCCTGAACCCCCAGAACATCCCCCAACCAAGCCTTCTCAAGGACTTGGTAAAACACTTATCTGTCCAAAAAGGAGAGGTTCAAACCAAAACTTAAACAAAAACATACCTTAAGAAAATACGGCACCTTACATACCCCTTTAATATATTCATGTACCATTCAAAAGGATACATCCAAGGTATATATCTTAGTCCAAAAAAAATTATTTCTCGCACTAAATGAACCATAAATTTCACCATGATATCGAAAAAAATATGAAGTAAAATACATTTCCAATTGAAAATGTATAAAAACCACTTCATTATCCAAATTTTTCAAAGCATTCAAATCAATCATCTTATTACAAATTGAATTGAAAAAATTAAATGCCTTCATGATAGTCATTCTGACATAGAAGATAAATATTCAGTGTAATGAAACTGGTAGGAGTTGTTGTATCATGACTTGATAATCATGATATTTCATACCTATCAGCTTCAAATCCTTTAAATACACAATTTTTTTACATTTAAAGAATAACCCTATGGAACTTTGATATCATGAAGAAACTGAAAAAAGTTTATTTTCTCCCTCTCGTATAATATATGAATATTTAGGGGAAGGAATGTTTTCCTTCTATTAGGAGTGGGATCTAAATCCAAATATATTCCCATTGAGAGTATTCCCAATCTTACATTCAAACCATCTTTAGTATTTCCTTTAATATATAACAATGTTCCAATCAAGCTATCATATATATTCTTCTTCATGTGTATGAAATCAATGTATTATTTGAATGTATGATATCTCCAATATGGTAGCTAAAAAAATATTGACAATTTCTTCTAAGTATTTCTATCATTACCAAATTTTTGTGTCTTTTAGAATATCACATCAATGTTTTTCACCCTCTCAAAATACTGATTTATGGAAAAAGGTTTTGGATAAATATAAAATTCTTATGATCCATTGAATGCATTTTTTAATCTTTAATAAGAGAGATCCATAGACAAAAACATTTGATGACCCATGTATACTATTTTTCTTCCATGTTGTAGTTGATAATATGAAGACTTTTATTTATAAATTAGACAAGATTTATACCCCTTAACACTGTATCCAAAAAAATTTCCATATGCTAGGAAGTCATTTATAGTGAACATAATCATTTCATGCACTTGAAAATATTCCATTTTATAAGAATCAAACACCCTAATACCTTTCTCTTATAAAAGTTTCAAACCATCAATTAATGGTGAAAAGAAAACATCAATATCATTTCTAGGATGTTTTGGTCCATAGATCATTAAACTTAACATGAAATATTTTCACTTCATACAAAATTCAGGATATAAGATGTAAATTAACAATAAAATAGGTCATTAACTTTTTTTACAACTAATAATTTGATATAGATTCATTCCATTCATGCATAGTCTAAGTATGAGATTTCTAACTTCATTTCTGAATATAGAAAAATATTGATCATTTTCTTCCATTTTGGACAATTGACTAGATTTGGTAATTTTCCATTAAATATCAGCTCATCTGCATGCCATCTTAACCATTTTTCATCATTTGAATTTACAAATAAACATTTCAAATGAGGAATTATAGGAAGATACCAAAATTCCATGGCATGGGTCTCTATAACTTCTAAATCAGCATGTGATTTTTATTCCAACTTATACCGTGACATCCCAAATTTAGGACACCCTGATAGAAATTCATATTCCATCCTATATATCACACATTCATTCGGGAAGGAATGTATTTTATTCTACCAGAATCCCATCAGGAATGATATTTTATTTGATTTATAATATGAATTTTTAAGATCATAATATTTAAGAAGAATGTCTTTCAAAAATGGTAGGAACTCTATAAAATTTTTGTCACTCCATCCATTTTTCACCTTCAAGTTAATTAATCATAACACCACCGATAAAAACATAAATTCCATACAACCCAAATATAGTGGTTTTTCAACATCACTATATAGATGCTCAATTTTTAGTTCTTTCTCAATTACCTCTAATTTAATATCACGAATCATTTCTTCAATTTGATCAGTCTTATCATTTTGCAAAGAATCATCATCAATAGATCTAAAATTCTTCCCAGTTTCTCTATGCCAAATCCAAGGGTTGTAACTCGGATTAAAACCATAACAAATTAAATGATATTTGATCTTTCTATTTTTCAACTTCTTCACATTTAAACATTTTAGGCATGGATAGAAAAACATGTCATTGTTTGAAAATTTTCATTTAGTAAATTCCAAAAAAGTATCGACACCTTCCTCATATTCATAACTTATTCAAAGTGTGTTAATCTAACTTCAACTCATTATTATCTATAAAAAATATAAAAAAAATATTATAAAAAGAATATAGTGGCGATAAAAGAAAGTTAGAGGGGGATAGTATATTATTTCAATGATAATCAAGAATACACACTTGTGGTTTATATCCAAGCATGGTTTATATCAATTCACAGAATCTTATAGGCAGCGAGATATGAATCCAATATTGTGTCTTTAAGCGTTACTTTAATTTTAGTTCCATATGACTCCCAACTACGTAGTCTTGGGCTAGCCTAATTTTAATAATCACTTCACTACTTTAAAAAATCACATAATTATTAATTTTTAGTCGATTTATATATCCACTCTTTAACTAGACTCTTAGTAGAATAATTATCTATTAAAAAATAATCTACCCTTATTATATTCATCATCATTAAAATATATTTTGTTAAATAACATATTCAAATACATGATAAATTAGAAAGAGTTTACTTTGACTAATCAAGTGGGAAAGAAAAATTTATAAAATAAGATATGAAATAAAAACCTGGGATTTATCCTTAGAAAGGCTAACGATTCTGACAGAGCGCTTCTTCTATAGAAAACTTGATGGGAGAGGGAAAGAAACCTAGTGTTTCACAAAATCAGGGGTTTCGATAACATGAAAAAAATGAAGAAAATCAAACAAAAATCTGGAAAATGTAAAAAACATCATAGATTATCAATTTTTTAAGGAATAATCCATGGGATGACTGACTAAGAGAGGATTGAAAATGTGTGAGGCTTACTTGAGAGACAAGCATAGATATATTCAAATGCGCAAGGAGAAAATCAATGATGAGGGTGGGAAGCCTATGGATCAATAATTGTATGATGAGGCTGACAAAACCTAATGGTGAATGAAGATGGTAATGAAATATTAGAGTTCACCATATAAAAGAAACAAAGGGTTAGAGCTTCTGTGTGAGAGAAACAAGACCACTGTCTTGAGAAATAAACCAAAGTGAGTCTACCTGACTTTTGATAAAATTTTAAAAGGTATATCACGTCGGTTATTTAATAACCGATGTGAAAAACTATTTCTGATGTTTTTAAACATAACCGACATGAAAAATGCATCACGATAAATATAATTTGTACTAGTTAAAAATGTATCAAATGTTTATTTATTTTCTATGCTAGTGCACTCTAAATAAAGTTAAAAAAATATAACTACAATTATAATTAATTGATAAATTTAAATAGAAATAAATGTACTTTTGGATAATTTATTTACATATTTACACTCAAAATATCATATTTTCTCAATAAATGAGAGTATTTTTAAATAAAGAATGTTAAAATTATTTTATACATTAAATGAATAGAATAATATATATGTGTTTGTATGCATATTTTATATGATATAACTCATAGAATATCAAAATTTTCATGTCTAATATAAAATATGTAATATTTTTTTATGGTATTATTATGTTATATTCATTTTAAATTTAATATAGTATGATTAATCTCATTATTACATCACAAAAACTAAAATAACTAATATGAAAGTGTGAAACTGTTTCACACCACTTAGCTCAGTCATAATATTTATCTTTTTTGTAAATATATTTAGTTAGTTAATCTATTATGTATTATAGAGGGCATAATGGGAGGTGTAAAAGAAGTCATGCTTGCAAGCCTCCCCACCACAATCCCAATTGTAACACTGTGTTTGGTGAGATTTTAGTAAAAGAAAAGAAATGATTTGATAGTTCATAAAATAAAAGAAAAAGAAATTAAATGATTGTAATTTCTCTCCTTGCATTTGGATCAATAACTTAGTAAAAGAAAATAAATGATTTGGATTTCTCTCCATCATGTTTGGTGACAATTTTTAAAAGAAAAGAAAAGATTTTTTTGTGTGGAAATGACACAAATAACCTTTCTTAAAAAGTAATGCATACACACATGATTAAAGGAAATACATTCCCAAGATAAAAAAATCATAGATTAGATCCTCATGGACACTGTTCCTACCACTATGTATGTCCAATATCAAAAATTTATATTAAATGACATATATAACCTTTCTAAAAAATGTATTTTTATTTTCTTTTTTATAAAAAATCAAAACACATTAATTTTTATTTTAATCAATCATTATATTTCAGATCACAAAAATTAGGTAAACATTAAACTAAAAACATATATTAATACAAATTTAAAAAATTTAAGAAATTAATTAAAGATAATCAAAATTATTTATGTAATTTATTAATTAAAAATTATTAATTCAAGGTAATCAAAATTATAAATTCAAAATTATTAATTCAAAATAATTATTAATTTAAAATAATTACTAATTAAAAACATTTATTAATTAAAAATTATTAATTCAAAATATTTATTAATTCAAAATTATTTATAAATTATTTATATAAACAATTAACTAAAGATAATCATAATTATTTATAATAAAAATTATCTATAATAAAAATTATTTATAAATTATTTATGATTGTTCATATTCACATAATTAGTTATACTCAAAATTATTTATATACACATTATCAAAATTATTTATATTTGATTGTTATTATTAAAAAAGGTTGGGTAAAACCGTCAAATGACAACTCACACATGCTATAAGGAAAATCCACAAATGGATTGGGAAATCGACCCTGCGACCAGTGCCCCCAAACAATTTTTTCATGGGTATCAATATTTTGTTTTCCCCCATACAAAAATTAAGAATATTGTTTTACCAATGAAAATATTTTGTTTTCCCCATGAAAATATTGTTTGTTTTTATTAACAATAATTAAAATTATGTTCTTTTATATAAATATTAATGGGGAATAGAGTGACCATTTAAAGTCATAAAAGGTGTGAACCAATTATTTATACAAACATATAAGGATAATATTGTAAATTTCAAAAATATCTCAAGCCTACACACCATTTTCGTCCAAATCATCCCAATTTTGGGATGATTCAAAATGGAGGGTTGGAGAGAAATATTTCTCCCCGTTTATCTCCCCTCACATTTCCTTCCATTGCTTTGATCTCACCAAATGAGAGAAATGGGATTCAATTGCTCCAAATCATTTCTTTTCATCCCTAATCTCTGCTGCCAAACGAGCCCTAAGTCTCCTCCCTTCTTCCCCTGAAAATTCCAAATAAAATCTCACCGGATAGGTGTATAGTTGGAGAGAATGAATATGATGTCATGGATAAGATATAACCTCAATCCCACCAATCAAGCCCTCATAGTTTCCACCATCACCAAAGTTGCATATTTTGTGGATCCTTCTTTGAATTGGGAAAGAGGTTAAGGATTCATCAGGTAGTGGGGAATGTAATCGTTGTTACGTGATCTCGATATCATGGGGGGAAATTATGAGTTTCCTAATTATAGATTTGGTGGATCCAATGTTACATAATATAACTAATTGTTTCAAACAATTCTTCTGGTTAAAATTAGGGCACTGTAGTTTTATCGATTTATGGAGAATCACAGGGGACAGTGATGGATACCGAATAATTGGGACAAGAATGCCCAATGTCAACAAGAACCTTCTAATAGTATGTATTGGGTATGTGGATCCTTATTTTAATTGGGAAAGAGATGATGGATTCATCAGATTTAATGGATTGTAATCATTATTGCGGTCTTAACAGTGTGGGGGGTCTTATTTAGTGGTGTATGAGTTTCGACCATAATGATTTGGAGGATCCAATGTTGCATAATATAATTTATTATTTCAAACTCCTTTTCTAGTTAAAATTAGGGCAATGTAGCTATATAAATTTATAGAGAATCATGGAGGATGGTGGTGGATACAGAATAATTGGGACAAGAAGGCCCAAAGTCAACAAGGACCTTCGAAAATCAACTATCGAACCGAATCACTTCGGGACATACCAACCTTACTAGGACCCACTTGTCAAAGTTCCATCCTTGCTAGGTCATCAAATCAGTGTCATTGATTGAAAAAACCCAATCATAACATCACTAAATATTTTGAAAAGTACCCAAAATTTATGTTGAAATAATTTGTTTACTTTTGGAAATAGTTTCCCAATCTTCACAAACTCATATACTTTGAGAAATTGTTTGTCGTGTTTATTATTTTTGGAATTTCATTTTTTTCTTATTAAATGTGAACCATTCCTTCCTTTGGGTGATATGATTGGTGGGTGTAGATGGGATAGGTGAGAGATATTTCAAACTTGAAACCTCCTTCCATGACTACAATAGGATCTAGAGAGTCTTCCACCACCATCAAATTCAAGATAGGAGAACTCCTGTTTTGGGAAAAAACCTTAGAGAGTTTCATTATATAATTAAAGGAGTTAGGGAAAATTCATGTAAACTTTGTTCGTGGTGAAATAAATCCATTTTTTCCTCCATTAATCTATTTTCATGATCATTAAATCATGAAAACTTAAATTAGACTCATTAGAAGAAAAACGATGGAAAGTGGAAGAAATTTTCCAGTGATTGGAAATTTAGAGTTTCCCATAATTATGTTTTGAAAGAAAATTCAGAATGTTTTTATCAATATGATTCAAACATCTTAAACAACATAAAAAATAGATATAAAACGAGGTTACTAGACAAAATAAAAGTTTGGCCAAAGTTTAGGTGCTCTGGTACCCCCTCACTGGAGAAGAAGGTATTATTCTATTGTTGGTGACATTTCTAGTGAGTTTTGGATCTTGGTCAATCAACTTGTGAATTTAGATTACACTTTGACTAGTGAATATCAGGAAAAACACCTACTTTGCACACTTCCCAATAGTGGGGATACATTAGTGATTTCCCTTAGTAACACAGTTCTCGGAAGAAAACATACCTTGAAAATGGTAAAGGATGAATTGTTCAATGAAGAAGATCGAAGGAAGGGCATGAAATACAAAAAAATGCAAGATCTCATCCTAGAGAATCTAGGAAGACAAGAAAGAGTTTGTTGAGGATCAGTAAGTAAAGGAAGAAGCAAGAGGAGAGGAAGGTCTATAGATGACAGGCCAACATAAAAATTCTATAATTGTGGCATGGAGGGACACATGAACATGAAATTTCAAAAGTAACTACAAGAGGAGGTTTAAGGTAGTAATCAATAATGAATAAATTGATATGTGCATGTGATTATCACTAGATAATTTTCACATTGCTCCAAAGATGAAAAAGATACTTTTTTTCACACATCGGGCCTATACATGGAAAAGGGTGTTTGATACTATAGCATTATACCACATCACTCTACATCATGAGTATTTTTTGACTTATCAAGTAAGTGACTTTGGTGTAGTCAATATGGGGAATAATGGTTCAATAGAGGTTTTTGGAATGGGTTATATCCAATTCAAGATGAACATTGGATACACAATAATCTTGAAAAATGTTTGGTATGTTCTAACTCTTCAAATCAACCTATTATCAGAAATATCCTTTAACAGATAAGGCTATGAAAACATCTTCAGTAATGGCACATAAAATATGATAAAGGATCCATCATCATTACTTGAGGACACATATGCAGTACATTTTACAAAACTCATGTGAATATATGTTCATAAAACCATAACATAATGAAAGGATATATGTCATATAATCTATAAAATATGAGATTCAACCATATAAGTGAAAGATGTATATACACCCCGATGAAAAAGGGATGCATTTTTTGTTGACAAGGATGCATCACTTGATCCTTTTTACTACGGTTTCTATAGAAATTAGTCTATATTCTAATTCAGTAATACTTCATTAAAGAAATAAAAGTTTTCAGATCTTGTTCACTCTAATATATGTGGTCCCATGGAGGTTAAATCATTGGGAGGTAACCAATATTTTTTAACCTTCATTGACGATTCATCAAGAAATGTGTGGGTGGTCTTCTTGCGGATGAAGGATTAAGTTATAAACTACTTCAAGAATTTCCATGCCATGGTGGATCATAGAATTGGAAGGAATATGAAGTGTCTTCATTCATAAAATAGATGGGAGTTTACATCCATGGAGTTTGATTCCTATTGAAGGAGTCAGGGAATCTGATATGAGAGGATGGTCCCACACACCCCAAAACAACGAAGTTGCAGAAAGCATGAATGGAACCATCATAGAGAAGGTTAAGATCATGATGAGTTTGAACAAGCTACCTTATCCATTATGGGGAGAAGTTATTCGAGTTGCATGTTATCTCATCAATAGATCACCATCACCCCCCTGAATTTTGAGATTACATAGAAGAGAAGGTCTGGTAAACATCCCTCTTAGTCTCATTTATGAGTATTTGGAATTTTGGTAATTTCACATGTATCCAAAGATCTCATACATAAGCTAGATGGCTGATATAACCCATGCATCATCATCGGATATAGAGATGAGGAGTATAGATACAAGATTTGGGACCTAAAGGAGAAGAAGATGACCAGAAGAAAATATGTTGTGTTCCATTAAAACCAGATGATCAAGGACATTCAAAATCTCAAAATATCTCAAAGAGAAAGTGTTGATGAATCAATTCTTGATTCAACACCTATACCAACACCACCTTCCACTAAAGAGGAGGAGGTTTCATAAGACTTGTTGAAAGAAGATCAAGAGGTAGTGGAGGAGGACATTGAGTAAGCAAAGACTGAATCCTCTACACCAAAAGTTATAGAACTATCATAAGAGCCTAATAATGGAATGCCTCTTGAACTTAATATTTCACAGGTTCAAAGATATTTACAAGAATTCCATCAAAAAAGTAATTAGAGTTAGAGTAATGGTTGTTGATCAATGAGGGGGAGGCTGAAGGATATCATAAAGTGATATCTCATCCTGATAAACTCAAGCGGCTGTATGCAATGAAGTATGATATGGATTCATTTATGAGAAAATAGTCATATGATTTGGTTGAAATAATCAAAGGTAAGAAGGCACTAACAAAAAAATGGGTGTTTAACCTAAGAAAAGATGATAACAAAAAGGAGTTTAGATATAAAGCTCAATTAGTGGTCAAATAATTACTTTAGAATGAGGGGGTTGAATTTTATGAGATATATTCAACCATGGTGAAGATGGATTTTGTCTGAGTCATTTTTAGATCGGTAGATAGCTTGGACCTAAATCTTGAGCAGATAGATTCAAAAAGAACTTTTTTAGAGTTGGTTCCCTAGAACCAACTACTTTGTACATTAGATTATGTGTATATTAAAATAAGTGAATATTAATATAAATATCTTATCACATATTGATTTTTCTTTTACATAACATTGATGTGATAATATCCTAGAGTATATGTCAGGTTGATAAACTCGTATTAGTTCTCCACTGTGATGAGAACATTGAGATGCTATGATGATATCTCTAAAATATAGTTTTATAGTTGGATAAAAAACTATAATAGGGAACATAGGACATAGACTGTTAGGAAATAGTACTCATAAGCGGATGAATCTTCTTATCATGAAGTCCACACTTGGTAATCTATAATATGGGAGATTATGATAACAGACATGCCTGTAGGAATTCTGCATTTTTTGGTCTCATCAGATATTCCTATATACGAGCCTATGTAATGGTCCCTATACTTTAATATTATCATTTATAAATGACATGACTCGCACACTTAGATTTACTGACAAAAACCATAACTCCATATGTTGTAAGGAAGTAGGATGCACTGGGTGTTTCATGAATGACATATTAGTAATGGATAAGTTGAGGAATGATTTTTCCCTTATATCTTTATGGAAGTTGATATCTTGGCCCTTTGATTGAAATGGAATCATCACAATAAATTCGATGGTCATGGTGTAACTATGTGTTTATTTCAAATAGTCAAAGAAATATGTATCAAGAAAATAGGTTGATGACACAAATGTGAAACCTCTTTGATGAGATATTATGAAAAAATGATTATATTACACAGTAACTATTTGTATGTGGTTTTCATTGATACTAAATTAAGTTCTTTTTCTCAGGTGCATTGACCCATTGTTAGATAGAAATCTTGGACTTTAGACAAGTCCATCTAATTCCAACGAGAAAGGATCCTAGAGGGTCACACACTAAGTGGTTCTTTTGATCTCGATTAAACTATATTTGAATTTAATTAAAGGAATAAATATTATTCTCAAGACAGGTGAATAATTTTATTCAAGTTTTATCGATCTCTAATATTCGCAAGGTAATAAATAATTTTTTATTAATAAATAATTATTTTATTACATGAATATATAATAAATATTTATTCACTGAATTGTAAATAAAATATTTTTATTATTTATTGAATATTTAATAAATATTTATTCCCTGTATTTTGAATAAAATATTTATTTAAGTGAATAAAATATTTATTCGGGTATTCAATAAATGCTAGAGAGTTTAAGAAGACCAAAATCGCGTCTAGTGGTGAATATTAATTTATAAGAAGGTAAAATAATATTTATCGACACACACCTACAAATAATAATAATAATAATATTATTATAAAATGTAATGGGTTTTGTTATAGATTATTATATTATTTAAGAGTCTAAAAGCAATTAAATAATACTTTAACCTAAACCCTAGCTCTATAAATAAATGATAATGTCTATTGTGTAGGTTTAATCAAGGACTGATAATCATTGCACATAATGGATTTCTCTCTCAACTCCTCCTCTCTTTCTATCAAGGATGAGAATATCTAGAGATAATCTTTCAAGCCCGAAGGATAAGTGATACAGATGAAAAACATAAGATGATAGATTCTCCATTCTAGCATATGAAGTTCCATCTGTGTTTCTTGGAGATCAAAAGAGAATGTGTGGATCACCACTAGGGGGACTCTACACTTGGATCCTTATAGTGTAATGAAGGTAATGCAAAAGGGTTTTTTGGAAGATCAAAATCTTCATTGAAGAAAGTTCCTAAACCAAGGTAATCATTTATTATAATATTACATAAATTAATTATACATTTAGCATGAAAATATCCTATATTGGGTTCTTGGAAATTCTAAGTTGAATTATTTTTTGATTTATCACCCACCTTCAACGCTTCTATTACACCTGAAACCTTCAAGTGGTATCAGAGCAGTTGTGTTTCAAATTTATAATTTTTTATTTGATTTTTGATCTATCTATGAAATAGT
The DNA here is from genome assembly GCA_963277665.1 of Viscum album. NCBI lineage: Eukaryota > Viridiplantae > Streptophyta > Magnoliopsida > Santalales > Viscaceae > Viscum > Viscum album. The sequence continues at coordinate 1,388,608,653 of OY728123.1, forward strand.
GGTTATTTATTCATTTCAATAATATTATTTATTTAATATGGATTTAATTATATTTTTATCGACATATTAATCATCATTCAGTGTTTTATTTTATTAAAGGACTAAGATAAGATAAATAACGACCAGAGGTTCCATGAGGAAGTGTCGAGGATTTTGGCTGGATAACATGGGATTACATGGCATGTAGCTTGAGTACACACCATGTATCCAAGTGCACTACACTTTTTTTTATCACAGGATACACGACACTTTGATCAGTAACTACACTGGGTGTATTTATTTCACACCATGTGTAGATTGAGCCAACTAGACACATGACATGTCAGATTACACAACATGTAGCTGGCGTACACGTCGTGTAGTATACATGGTTTAGTGATGAAACTTTCACAAACTGTGTGTTCAAATGCATGAACAAAACTTCATGATACTGATATCCTAGAGAATTAATAAATTACAAAACATGTAACTAGTATACATGATGTGTATTTTATTAATTCATATGTTTAAAATACGCACTGAGTTCCTCAGTTAGTTATACGAACACACGATATGTGAGATACATGGTGTGTAACTGGATTGTACATGTTTTGTAGTCACACGTTCATCGAACACACTGAGTTCTTTGGTGGGTGGTGCAAACACATGAAATTTAGATCAAACGACATGTATCTAAATAGTACAAACCCTGTAAACTATCGAGATGCATGATGAAGACCTGGGAATGTATCATAACCACACAACAAGAGAAACACACAATGTGTAAATGGTGAGTACACACTATGTAGTTTGACCAAATTAACATGCCGAAGCCCTTGGCGTGTAACCTGGGTACATGAAAAATGAGATACACGACTTATAGCTCAACAGTATATGTCATTTATCCTCATAAGAAAGGATAGAATTAAATTAAATTAAATTAAATTTCTAATTACAACATTAAGATCTTATTTTATTAATTGGAATACCTGGTTTTTTTGAAATTTTAATAAAGGTTTTAACTAATTTTAAATGATTAATTAATTTATTGCAATAATATATAATTATTGGTTCTGCCATTTATTTTTCATGAAGTAATTTATAATGAGTATCTCCAAGTGAGTTCGAATGGTCATTAAGATGAAAGAGAATTAGTCGATTGATTAATTAATTGATTGATTAACGAAAGCATGTTCATTGTAAGATCCCAAGTTTTTCTATGAGGTACAAATCATTTAAATTTAAGTTTGAATAATTTTTTTATCCTTATAAACATTCCTAATCACTTATGGAAGGAATCAATAGTGTCTAGGTATTTTTTAGAGACCAAATCTCTGAATTATGGAGGAAAGGGTCAAGTTCATGGTTTGACCAAACTGTGCACTAGAGGCCACACAGTTTGGACAAAATGTTTTGGGTGTTGTAGGTAACCATGGATGGTAGAACATGGGTTACATATGGTTTGTCTAATCAGGCATTGTAGGGAATGCATGGTATAACCTTGGTCATAAGGGAGCACATGGGTATAGCACGATTAAACAAATTGTGATCTAAAACTACGTGGGACACTATTCTCATACAGTAGCTGGCTCATGGTTTGGGAAACCCTATAGAAAAACCATGAACCTCTTAAATTTTAGGTTTTTTTACCATTTTCCTCCTATATTTTAAAAGGAATTCAACCCTTCCTCTTCCCTTATTTCTCTAGTGGACTATTCCTAGGGAGAGCTTCCTCCTCTCTTCCCCTAGGATTTGAAGTCATTTCTCCATTCGACCTCTCTTTGCGATGTCATCTGTCACATTCGATCACGGCTGGTAAGAGATTTAATTTATTGCCTTCCTTAGTTAGATTTCTTCTCCTTATGGGATGTTTTCCACATGAAGTCTCTTATGACCTATTTTTAGGGATTTTTCCCATTATTCAATTTTATTTTTATTTGGACAAAATTAGAGGCTGATACTGGATGATCATTCCTCAATAGGCATAAGGTTGGTGGTCTATACCTTTCCCCTCAAAGTCTGGTTATTTATACCCTATTTTTTTTATGTTGCACACTAAACATTTATATCATTTCATATTAAATTAATAAACCCCTAAATAAAATGTTTAATTCTTGAGGAAGACATTCCATGACATGCTTACACTAGATTGGAGGTTGGTGAACTCGACCCAAACTGCCCATGGGGTGGGTTATTTCCCTCAACTTTGAATATTCAACCCTTGGGGTGATTTGAGCTCACTTTTCATTACTAGGAGTTAGATATGAGAATAGAGTAGACTATTAAAGATTGTAAGCACCTTAAAACACCTTTTCATTTTTATATGAAAGGAATGAAATGGATAATCACTTGGACTGTGTATGATTATGAAATGGTTAATGAAATAGTTGTGATGAGTTAAATAGAAAATTCTATATACTTTGATATGGACCCTTTTTCCCTTTTATAAATCATATTTTTGATAGTTGGAACAGTATGGAACTAATGAAGGAAACACGATATAGCACCAATGTGGGGACTCATAGTATAAAACCAATGAGGGGGGGTTCACGGTATGGAACCAACAACTCATTTGGATTCCCTAGTATTTTCTACACATTGGATCTGGCTTGCTTGGACTACCATGTACATGCTCCTTGGGCTCCACCCAAGTCTTTACCATGTTTTCTATGGATGTGATTTGTGGAATTGATAAGGATTCCCTGATCATTGACCTTAGTTCCTAGCCCATGTATGTATGATACTTGATTACTTGAAATAGTTTGCTGATAATGCTTTACATTTCTTTACACTTGTCTCTTATTTATGATTGGATGATCACACTAATTTTTGGTAGACTAGATAGTATCACTTCTTCTTTTATCACTTTTATTCCTGTTATACATCAAAACTACTTCAGCTTATATGCACATACTAAATTTTTCATAGACACCATTGTTGGTATCCTACTGAGTGTTATCTCACCCTATTAGGGCCACCATTTTATACTCAGATAGACTTCATGGATATAGGTAGGGACAAGGGAAAGAGAACTATTGAAAATTATTGATTGATTATGGAATAAGAAGAGGGGAGAACATGACAAAGTTATGGATCATGAAGATATCTAGAGATAGTTTTTGTTTTTTTACTTTTGATAATTATATTATACTGGATACTTGTATCCATGTATTTCATGTCTTTTTTATAGCTCCATGACATACTCATCACTTGGTATACAAAACTGCCCTTGGATTTGATTATTATTATTACTATTGTCTGGATGATTTATCTTTTGTTGTTGGTTGATATTATGCTTCTACATTGTATTCATTTATGATACCATTGTGTTAGTCTAATCATGAGGGTATTACTTCCCATTATACTATCATATAACCTCAAAACTATTCATAAACCTCGTACATACAGGGAGGTTCACTTGAGGCTATATGACCCACCAGATCTAGACACCATTTAGTGCCTCCCAGGATGAGATGTTACATTCATCTTAATAATAAATAATGAATAGAAATTAATGTTAAATAGTTTTACTTTTGCATATTCATTTCATATTTATGACCATTCATGAGCCTGAACAAGACCATTGTATGTGTTGGCATTATTTAATTTAATTTATTGCATTAGTTTTCAATTATAAATTATTAAATGAATTTGATGGCTTGTGAGTCATCCCTCCCTCCATTATTATATAAAACCAACATGTCTAAGGTTATTTATGTAATTACACATTAACCAATCCTTTGGTTCCCCTCACCTGCATGTGAGTTATAAAAACTTGTAATAAATGGATCATCCCAAGGAACATGGAGGATATTCCTAGATGATTCCAACCCAGGTGATATACAAGTGGATAGGCAGAATGCTACTTTTAACACTCCATTTTTTATAAAGGAAGGCAAAATGTTTATGAAAAGCACTTTGAATATCTTAAAGTATCAAATAAATTTAAAGGAAGTAAAGAAATATAGTTAAAGGGGATATACGTTGCATACCTAGGTATAATAAGGCCACCAAAACTCTTTCCCTTTCAACATAAAATCATAGGGACCAAAACCGAAAATATATACATCAAGTGGCCATCATAGGTCCTACCCGTGCAGCCCAATGCGTAGCCCCCTCTGCTGACGACCTATGAGATAGAATAATTTTTTCACCCCTACATAGAAAAGATATGTTGTGGAGATATGAAAAAGACAAATGTGGAAAAATTCCTTTTGAACACTCCCTCCTTTCCTATAAACAGGACCCTTGGGCTCCCCATTTTGCTAACTAAAAAAGTTGTAAGAACTCCCAAAGCTCCCATTTTGTAGCTCTTTCGCCAAGGTCCCCCAAATTTTCATAGGTATCTCTCTAAAAACATTAGAGAAGAGGTAATTAGATGGGATAATAAAGATCAAGATCCTTTCAGAGTTTTAAATACAAAACATATTATTAAGGACACTCCTTCTATAGGAATAATTCATCTATTCATGGTACTTTACTTAAGCATGGACCAGCACAAGATGCTTCTAAGGACATAAAAGGACACCTGGGGTGCTTAAGTTAAAACCTCACCCAAATTTTGTTGTCCCTAGTCCATTTTCCAAGGAATATCAAGCTATCACATGATTATACTTCCTGTGTTAACCATCTTTCAATTCCTTTTAGGACCTATGTGGTACACCTACATGGAATACCTATGCGGAAGACCTGCGCGGACCACCTACGCAAGCCATATTTGATGGCCTCTTCTAGTCTTCCCATGGAGGGGACTCTCCTTCCTTGGATCCCTTATCCAAAAGGGTCCAAGTTGAAACCTCCACCAAAACCTTATGACTTACCAAGCCTTTGGGATATACACATTAGTGAGTCTCTCATTTGGGTTTTTATTTTTATAGTAAGATATTTCTCACATTTGTCTTATAAGGGATTCAAGATCCTTTGGGCATCTTTAGGTCTTTATATATACAGTCACATAGATCCTTTCCCCAGAGATAGTTTTTGTAAGTTATTGGTTTGAAGGATTGGTGTTCAAGCCATGTCCCCCCCATCTCGTCTCTAGGACTCGGAACCTCAGGTCCCTAGTAGGGAAGTTACAGTTCATGCTTACATTTCCTTTTTACATAGAGAATGATATCCTCCTTCCACCACTGGACCAATTTTAGGGAATCCCTCCTGGAGTAAGCCCCTATCCTTTTGGGCCAGACCTAATGACCTTCACTTTAATTCCATATTAAAAGGTTCATTGCTCTGTGCCCTCATCCATCGTCGCCCTAGCTTCTTTCATAGTAGGCTCGACCTCTTCCACCAGCAGAGGAGAAAGTATGTGGTTTGTTGAATCTTTCACATGATCTTGTTTCTAACACCTAGCATAACTCATGTGGGCTTAGAGATTTTTGATTATCACAATCTACCTCATCTCTTGAACTATGAGAACTCTGATTCTCTCCTTAATTGGGATATGTAGGAAGCCTTCATCCTGGGCCCGAGCTCAATGGACATCCTTATCAGGAGTCCAACCCTAATTCTATCAGTTCGGGCATTCTCCTTAGGAATAAGCCCTAAATTAAGTCCCCCTTGAATATCTATGAGTTAATACATCTCTCATGGACCCTATTATAAGGGCATCCTCTTTAGGAGTAATCCCCAATCTATTTCTCTCAAAGGGAATACTCCCCTATGAGAATTATTGAACTATGTGGGATTTGATTCCCATCCAAGTGGGATATATAGGAATCCTCCTTGAGGTTCAAACCCAACACTCCAAATCAACCATGTTATTTCTAGGAAACATTCTCAGCAGGGTCTAATCTAACTTAGAAACTCATATCCTTTCGAGATTCCTTGGGCTGCTTAGGCATAAGTCCAAGATTTGACTAGGCACCTTCTTCCTAGATGTACTACCACATGACATTAAACTATACAGTTAGGTCATTATCACATGACTTTAAAAGGTATTATGTTTACCATTAAGAGTAACTGAACTACAAAGGTTTTTATTCCTTTCATGAGGATACATAGGTAGCCCATTTATGGGTACAATCCCAACATCAAAACAAACTTCTATCTCCCTGGGTGATGGTAAATTCTTGAGTTCCCCACTGAGTGTCTTAAAAACTAGCATCATTGTAACAATTTATAAAGAATATATAAGTAGTATATGAGAGGATACCATTTATGGAGAACCTATAATACACACAAATATCTCCATTGATGAAAAACCTCGAATATATACGGATAATTATGAATTCCACAAATGCTAATAATTGATTGAAAATTTCAAGGGAAACCTACATTATGATTGATAAATTAATAAGGATTCATGAACATATCTTAAATATATAAGATATCCCTGAATTAGGAAATAATCCCCCCCCCCAAAAAAGGGTGTGATGAGCTCTACCTCCCATCCTCTTGACCAATGTGAGTTCTTAAGTATTGTAGGTCAATAAACCTAACGAATGCCTACCATTGGAAAGAGGGTCCCTTTGGATATAGAACTATTGGATGTTTCTAGTTCGATAAATAAATCCGATGGAAACATTCTAGAAGTAATGATTCCTAAGTAGAACACACGTTTCAAAGGGGAATAACAAATGGTGAACCCGATGTGAATCCTTAACCAATGTGGTAGGTTATCCCGATGAAAAAACCATCTATAAAAAATAGTCATTTGGTTATTCTCCATCAGACCATTTTTTTCACCCATACACAAAAAATGGTGAATTCAACGTGAATATTTAACCAAGTCGATAGGTTATCCCAATGAAAAACCCCTCTATAAAACAGATGGTTGGATTCTCCATTGGGCCATTTTGTTTTCACCCATACGAAAATAAAAAATAGTGAACCTGACGTGAATATTTAACCAATATGATAGTTTTCCCATCTGTTAGGACCCTATAAATTGATAAAAGGGGACAGATAATGGAATCAATAACACATGTGTTCATTTAAAAAATGATGATTTACTCAAGTTCATTGTTTTTATTTGTCATATATATAGGCACTTTCTTTCTAGTAACTCCCTTCATTACAAAATGGATTCCTTCAAGTTTGCACCCATTAATGCTCTGACTACTGCTCAATCTGGATCTACATCCACTCAAAGGATGCCATCACCATATCAGTGTCTTCAAAGTTGGGTCTCAAATGCATTGGTCTGAGAGTACCATCAATAGGGTACCATCCTGGCCTTGGAGGCTTCCCGATAGGCCCTCTAAATAATGAATAACCCCCGATCATCTGGTCAATGATGACCGGTGGTCTAGAAGCAGACAGTTCCAACCATCGTCTTCAATAGTTTTGAGAGTTTATCCCTGGAACACAATCATCAATCCCTCACCTGTTCTAGGGAGGTCAACCAAGAGGCCACCTATGGCCTCATCCTGAAGACACAGGGTTCCATCCCAAAGGCTCCTCCAACAATCACTACCGCTAACATCACATGGCAGCAAACCCTCAACATGATAGGGGAGTTATCTTCAGCTATTCGGGCCAGGTCCCTCAGACCCAGGAACGCAAGACGAACCGTCAGGGACAAAAAACACCCAACAAGGAGAAGGTTCCTACCTTTTCCCCCTATGAGGAAGTCCAACAACCCATATTGGTGGAAAATAGCAAACAGACACATACACCCATCTTCCTTAACTTCGCCAGCCACCAGACTCGTCTGGTGGTGCCCTTCCAATATCGTTGTTCAAATCTGGTGGAGTACCATGAGAAGGGATATACACCTACTTACAATCTATTATCCATTCATCAAACTCATCTGACTACATTCAAGGAATCCCGCCAACCAAATGTGGTGGCAATTAGTTAGTAGGCACATAAACCTACTAGTATCCATCAAGCCTGCCAACAGTCTTTTTTGGAAGCACCTAGAGAAGATAGTTGGAAAAATACAATGACAAAACTAAGGAAGATCCAACTATCTACCCCCACACATGAGTATTTTTAGTACCCAATGATAGAAAAGGGAGGACAAGAGTAGATACATACACCAACTATAGATACGGAATGGACATATATTCCCATTCCAGCCGTTGAAGTAACCAAACACATTTTGAAAATGGTGAATGGGTAGACAAAAATTCCTACCCATATCCTGGAATCTTTCCAAAATATCATAATGAAAAATTCTATAGTACGAGAGGGATGAACACATAATTCTATCCCTATTCTTAGGATGATTCACCATCATTCCATCCATGAGTAGATACATACTTTTGTTCCAGTCCAGGGGGTTATGGGGCATACTCCCCCATATCATATGGATAACCAAATCGAGCACATACACTCATTCCAATTTAAGATAATCATTCTTTTTTTGAAATCCACTCCAAAGAAATCACATATACCTACTCATGATAACCACTTTTCCTAGAAAGTGGCCCCAACTACATGTTAGAGAGAGTCTAAGAAGAAGTCTTACCAAGGATAGTTGGAAAATCAAGAGTCAATCTACAATCTGGATCCTCTTAATGCTGGAGTTCTTGAAGTCCTCAGGTATTTATCTATTGCAGCTCAAGATCATACCCTCCCATTACCAAATTATGGGAGTAGTAGCAATAATTTTGAAATTCCTCATTGGAAAATTCATCATGAAGGCTTTTCTCATGAAAATTCAGTCAATCTTTAGAACCTATCTATGGATGAGAGCCACAAAAACCCTCCATATGCACAGAAGACCAAGGATCAAGAGGATTTATCCCTTTATATAATCCACCATGGTGGTCCTCCCCATAATTTAATTCTCTACAAAAGTTCTCTCCACAGTAATGTTTTGCATTGTCAAGAAAATTCTCTAACTAACAATGTAGTGATGAGAAATCCCTCTTATCTTGAGGAACTTGAAAACATAAGGATAGTAATATCTGGTTCCTTTTTACTGACAGGTGAAATACTTTCTCATCCAGAAGACATCCCAAGGAGACGGTCATTCTTCAAACCTCCCTTAGGTCATTTCCCTTTTAATATAGCTGAGGAAACACCAACTGATTACAATGCTTGTAATAAAGAAATCAGGAAGCGTCCACTCTGGTCAGACCAAGTTGAGAAACCTCTAGTAAAAGATGAAGAGAAAATTTTGAATATGATAAAACAACTGGTTAAGGGTGAAATACTAGTTATGTTATGTCCTTTGAAAATATCTCAATACAACCTTCCATATATGTTGGCGGAATATTGTATCCATGATATCGTCCTCAACATATAGAAGACTATTCATCATCTCAAAGCCATAATATTAACTTATGATGAATATCAAAGTCATGTAAAGGTAATAAAAGGGTTTTAATTCCAAATTGACTTGGAATCTCTCCATGTTTTTTGACATCCATGGATCTAGAAGCAACAAGAGACCCTTAAACATGCAAGCATCAATGCATTAAATAGGTTGTGATAATTGATCATGGAAACCTTGTCTAGATTTCATATCATAGGATGGGTTGTAAAGGGATTATTGCATTTTACTATGATACAAAATTATCAAATACCGTCGAAAGTGGTCTCATGTAATGTTATTGCCACAGGTCGGCTACAAAAAAAGACTCTGGAGATACTCAATAAGAATAGACCTCGATCAGTTTTCACCAAATTTAAGCCCAAAGAGAGAAAGCTATTGAGATGTTTCTACATCAAGAATCTAAAAACAGTGATAAGAATTCTCTATTATAGTATTTAATCCACCATATCACACAAATGTATGAAATTGAACAACTGTAATCCGAAACAGGCGATTTAAGTGGGTGTCAAATAATACACCCAACCAATGTTCAGACCAATATTCATAAAAGAAGAAGAGCAGTTGTGCTGATATCAGCCATAACAATTCAGGAACCACACCAACCCGCAGGGCTAGGGGATTTTTTAACCCAACCTTTGGAGTAAATAAATAGATCCTGAAGGGTTGATAAAGAAAAATAGGAACAACCCCACCCTGCAGGGATGGGGGATTTTTCACATTCACAATTCCCTCCTCAAAGGAAGTTAGTTTTCTCCCGATTAATAAATAAGCCACAAAGTGAAAGAAAAATTGAACTACCTGAGGATTCCCTTCAGGTCACTATCCATAAAATAGTTCCTGGGGAACCAACAAATAGGAGAATAAAATCTCATGGAGGATGAATAAAGAGAAAATTTCACAAAGATAATGATATAATTCCATCAATGCATTATGCATTAGAAAGATTCTTTAATGTCATTATGAAAGATCCTCCATAAAATGATTATAGTTTAGGGAAATCATAGGATGAATTTCTTATTCTTGATACGGTCTATAAAGAAGAAAATTAAAGAGGTGTGCATACTAAAAATCAAAGGATTGTTCGAAATCAAGGCGTTCCCTCAAATAATCCACTTCCACCTTTTCGAACGGTACCTATTAGGGAGAAAGGTAATGGTTAAACCATGTTTCAACTTCCCTGTGGAGAATGTAAATCTATTTCTCTTGAAAAAATATTTTCCCAGTAAGAGGAGGAAATGAAGGAGTTTAAAAGACTCAATGAAAAGGTACTCTAAAGAAATATTCCTACCATACATGCTCTGTAGGTAGATCCTCAACTTGCGCTTCCAATAGTATCTCCTCACCAAAGAGGGTTTGTTGTAACTAGTGATATGGATAATGAATTCCATACATTAGGTACATAGCCAGAACATGGTCAAGTGCATCCTTATATTCCTATCCCCATGGGTTATCCAAGAAAATACCAGCAGCACCACCACCGGTGGTCCTACTAGTTTCCACACCAGTTCAAGCTTCAGTTGTTGTACCTATACAGGATCCAAATCAGAGAAATATTCCTCAAATGCATATGAATACCATTGAGTCATTAATAACTTGAATGAAATATATGTAAGAACTCCACAAAAAAATATAACCAGAAAAGAAGGATTACCCTGAATGGGTAGATCTGATTCCTCCCCCACCAAACTTTATGAATACCAAATTTCTAATATTTAATGGTTCATAAGATCTAGAGTAGCACTTGAAACATTTCATTTCTCGTTGTGATCCTATTATGGGGACCCCTCAACAATAATAAGTAGTAAATCTCATATGTTTTTCGAAATCACTACAGGGACCAGCGTTTGTATGGTATGCAAATTTGCAGTCTAGATCGATTACTGGATGGAAAGGCCTCCATCATAAATTCTCTTTTCAATTAATCTCAACGCTACAGAAGACAATGGTATTCGATCTTATGAACTAAAAATGAAAAGAGAATAAAATAGTTTCATATTTCATTTCATGGTGTAGAAGATTAACATATTCCTCGAATAAACCACTTCCTCTAGAATATTTTATACCCATTTGTGTTGAAAACCTCTGTGATGAGTTCTGCACACCTTTAATACCTATGAAATAAAAAGGAGGGTTTTTGGATTTGACCTTGATTTATCAACAAGTGGAAAACTCTATAACAGAGACTAAATCCAAATCTCGAGTAATACCATCAGCTCTAGGAAGGAGAATAGGAAAATCAGAGGTTTCTGTAGCTACACTAAAGCAAGAACCTATACCTGATTCTAATTCAAAGACCATGTCATACCATAAATCTCCACCTATCGAGCGTCAGTAGAAATGACTGCCACCTCAAGATGATAAAAAAGATCAAATGAGGAGATAGTTGTAGTAGTTAAAAAATAAGGTATATTCTTTTAGAAATGACCAAGTCCCCGACTACTTTATTTCAGCCTTGGAAAACAACTTAGTCTAGTTTCCAAAGCCAAAAAAACTGAAAAAAGAAGGATATTAGAACCTCCAAAACTATTTCCCCTTTCATCAAATATTGGGACACCCTATCCATGAGTGTTTTATTTTCAAAGATATCCTACAAAAGATGGTGGAATCTAGATAAGTGAAATTAAAAGTTCATCAGCCTAGGTAGGATGTGTTACTATTACCGATCCAGAGGAAGAGGGTGAATGGAAGAAAGTAAAAAGAAAGAATACATATAAGTTTTTTGATTGTATGGTCAGGAAAATGTTCAATTGAACTCATGACACTCTACAAACATAGTTAAAACAACTGACTGTGCCTCCCACCACTTCTACTACAACCAAGAAATATTCATCAAAAGATTAGTCCTCTGAAGGCCAATCCTCAAGGAAGTGACATGATCATAAGAATAAAGATAAGTCAGAAGAAGATGAGATTATGTTAAGGCCAAATTTATCCTTGACTTTGGTAGGTTTCATACCATCTATATCAAAAGCACGAGAACCACCCAACTAAACAGAATAATAAGAAACAAACTATTAGGAAGATTATTCATTAGAGAGAGGAGTAAATCTTTGGTTCTGTTAATGTTATCTACTTAACATACCCCTATAAAAATGATGATTCTGAATATGAACCTGAATTCTCTATTCCTGATTAGGAAAATAGGGGAATAAGTCATCAAGGTTGAGGATGCATGGAAAGATGTGGGTATTTTAGAAGCCACTATTTTAATTACACCCCTGCTCGAACCATTTATACACCAGAAACTCATGGGAGAGACCTTCAGCGGGCTCAGCAAGAATAATGGAATTCCCCCACACATGAAAAGATCAGCCCTGACATGATCATCTTGGAAGACTGATTAGAGGCTATACCACCACTTTCTTGGCATGTGGGTAGATATATTCAACCTAATCCCCTAAGAGAAGAAGTATTTATAGATTCTTCCCCGATAAATTCTCAATCTACATCAAGAGTGTAAACATCCAAGGTACCTACAAAACCACATCTTCATACTGGGAAACACATACCATTGGACCAAAAGTATGATGTTTTGAAGCAACTGGCCTAATTACCGACCAAGTTATCAATCCTAGATGCTTTGAATCTGTCAAAAAATCTTTAGGAATCACTTATTGATGATTTTTGAAGTCTTAAAGAGTTTGAAATTGAGGTTTCTATTTTTTTGCTATACCATATAGAGAATGATCTTGTAGAATGTCATGCAGTTATATCTTTCACGGAACAAGATGAGAATGATGTTGTACATGAGAAAATAAGGCCCTTGTATTTATCTAGAGAAGTTAATGATACATACATCTGATGATCCTTTATTGATAATGTCTCAAGAGTCAACCTCATTCCCATCTGTACACTTCTTTGGTTGGGTCTCACTAAATCTGACTTATCTCCTTCCACTTTGATGTTTTAAGGTTATGACAAGAATGAGAAAGAACCTATAGGTGAGATTACACACAGAACTTGTTTTAGGGATCTTGTATCTAATTTAGATTTCATGGTTTTTCAGTAGGACACAAATTTCAATATTCTTCTTGGAAGGACTTGGATACATCAATATGTGGCCATTCCTTCATCATACCACCAATGTCTCAAATATTGCTTCAATGATAAAATTGGTACATTGCATGATGATAAGTCCCTATTCAAAACTTGTGAATCTCAGTATATTGAGGCATAGTTCTATCATGAAAATGGAACAAGTTCTGTGGAAAAAGATATAACAATAATAAATGCTATGAATGGTATAGAAAAGATCCCACCTAGCCCATTAAGGGATCTCAATGTATATTACATGTTTCCGATCAACCAAATTGAAAGGATAGACCCAAATCCAATAACTCATTGAGTGGATTCTATAATTTCAATTGTAGAAACTGAACCTAATAGCATAGGGGGAATTATTGATTTACCAAATAGTTATGGAAGCCTAAATGGAGATGTTTTCATTTCATCTATTGAACTTTAGCAAGTCACTTCTTCATCAGCCAAGATAGAAAAAGTTATTGCATTAATCAAGAAAGATAGGGATGCTGATTCCCAAACCATAATGTTCCCTTCAATGCTCCAGGAAGACCCTTAATCCTTAGTAGGTTCAGAAATGGTTGTCTCTTCTTCAGGATGTCGAAATACTGACTTCGCCCCTAACTCTGAATGTCTTGCTTCATCACCCACCCTTCAAGAAGAAATAGAAGAATCAAAGAGCGAGGAAAAGGAAGAAGAGGAATACCTCAGGGATGGACCTACAACATTTGAGGAAGGTGTATCCACCACTGTGGATGAACTTAGAGAAATAAATTTGAATATAGAAGAAGACCCTCACCCCACTCTGATTAGTGCATCCATAACTTCTGAAGAGAAAGAGGTGTATACTTCATTTATAAAGAGAAACTGAGATGTGTTTGTTTGGAAATATATAGAAATGATAGACCTTAATCCTAATGTGTATGACTATCATTTGGGTTTTCTAGAAGATCACCGAGGATTTAAGTAGGTAGCAAGAAGAACACACCCAAATCATGCCTCCAAAATTGAGGTTGAATTTGACAAGATTATCAAAGATAATTTTATTAGGGAGGTGAAATATCCCAAATGGATTGCCAATATCATCCCAGTGAAATAAAATAATGCTAAAATCATAATTTTCATTGATTTTAGAGATCTCAACTGGCATTATCCCAAAGATGACTTTCTGGTTCCAATCATAGAACTTTTGATTAATGAAGTAGCTGGATATGAAGATCTCTCATTCATTGATGTCTACTCTGGGTATAATCAAATCTGAATGTCCCCATAAGACGAGGAATCTATAGCCTTCAAATCCCCTCAAGGAATATTCTTATATCGGGTAATACACTTTGGTTTGAAGAATTCTAGTGCAACATATCAATGTGCAATGCACCATATTTTCAAACCTTTCTTGGGGAAATTAATTGAATTCTATCTGGATGATCTAGTGGTTAATTCCAAACAATGTTTTGATCACTTAATTGATCTAGAGACCATATTCAGCAACTACTACAAATATGGATTTTATCAGTGCTAAAAAAGCACTGTTAATCGAGGTGAAGATAAAGGGGGGTCCCTTTTACCAGCACTCAGAAAAGCGCTGATAAATACCCCTTTTATCAGTGCTATTTTTAGCGTTGATAAAAGTAAAAAAATACAAAAAATACAAAATAATTTATATTCGGGGGGAGCTTTTAACAGCTCTTGACGCCCCCCTTATCAGCACTAGGCGACCCCTCCCACTCTCGCGAGCTACCCTTGCCCGCGCTCCCACACATACACGTGCACTTACTTGCTTCCACCCGAACTCGAACTCGTGACCTCCCCCTTGCATGCCTGCACCTTTACCACTAAGCCATTTCGTTTTTCTTTTCTATTTAATGATTCATCTATTTATATATATATATATAGTTATATATATTTGTATATTATTATAGATTCATATTAATATAAATATATTTAGTTATATTAATACATATATGTTTATTCATATATTAGTATTTATATATTCATTCGTATATTAATATATATTTATATCTATTTATATATATATGTGTAGTTACAATTTTTATTCGTTTATTTATTTGTATATTAATATATAATTATAAGATTAGTTTTAAATACATTTATAAAATATGTTTTTTATGTGTGTTTATAAATAAATAAATACATAAATACATACATATATACAACACACACATAAAGACACAAACACACACACATATATATATATATATTTATGAATAAATACATATATATATATGTGTGTGTGTGTATTTGAAAATCCATATAATGTTAAAACGACCATAAATTCTAATATAGAAGCCCGTTTCAACTCCATAACTAGTCAAATTGAAGAAAATGAAACAATATTCGATATGATATGTGGTACAGTCCCAACAGACATCTGGATCAGAAGTTATACATGTTTGAATGTTAACAAATCGGGGTATCCCGACTAAAAACTCTGTTTTGGAGGCCTTTTGGGAGATTGAAAAATGTTATAGAAGCTTTGCTTCAGTCACAGCCGCGTAGATCTCATCGCATGCTTTGATTTGATATGTTGTAGAGATCAAATGGACACCCGGATCAAAAGTTATGGATGTTTGAAGTTTGAGTTACATTTTCAACTTATTTTAGATCTTTTATTAATTGTTTTGATTTTTTGTGTCCTCAAATTGTTATTAAATGATTTTTAATCGATAATAATTAGAAAATTATTAATTAATTATATTTTTTAAAATATTTTAAATCCATTTTCACTAAATTTCTTATATATTAAATGTAATAGTCTATTTATACGTATATTTAAAAAATATATATTATATTTATATCAATATAAATATACTTATATAACAATATATTATTTTTCCTGAATTTTTTTTGAAACATAAAATTTTTCAGCACTAGAAAAAAGCGCTGATAAATCCCCCCTTTATCAGCGCTACTAAAAAAGCGCTGATAAAGGGGGGGGGGCTTTATCAGCGCTTTTTTTAGCGCTGATAAAAGCGTAGCGCTTCTCTTGCCTGTTTTTATTGTAGTTATCTTTGATAGTATAATTTGAAGATGAACCCCTTGAAATGTGCTTTTGGGGTAACCTCAAGAAAATTTCTCCATTTTTTTGTATACCATCACAGCATAGAAGTCAATCCTGAGAATTCTAAGGCTATCCTTGGCATGTCAACTCTTAGAAACTTGAAAGAGTTGAGAGGACTTCAAGGACACCTGGCCTATATCCAGTGATTCATAACCAATTTGGAAGGAAAGTGTTTTCCCTTAACCAAATTAATGAAGAAGGGGATCACATATCAATGGACCAATGACTACCAAGAAGAATTTAATACCCTCAAGGAATATATCTTGAGCGCACCAATGTTGATGCCACCTATTGAAGGTAGGGGTGTCCATGGGTTGTGTCATGTTGGGTTTGAGGAGTTTTTGGACCCGACCCAACCAAAAATAGGTTGGTTTGGGTTGGGTCATAGTCATTTTTTTCATATTTGACCCGACCCAACCCATATCACATCAGGTTGGGTTGATAGGGTCGACAGGTCGATTGGGTTATGTAAAAAAGATTTGCCACCCTAGATTATTATCACACTGCACACCTCTTTCACATTATCCTCCTCGCATCTCGATCTCTTTTCCACTTGATATCCATCGAGAGTTTGAGATGGGTGATCTCTTTCATCCCAGACAAATCATGATCCCACTCATCAGCATTCTTGATCAGTAGTGATCTCCTCCTGAAAATTTTATTTTGATCTCAAGCCGCCGCCCATGAAATTTTGATCTCAAGTCACCACCCTTGTTATTCATCAGTGATGGTTCAGATAGCTTCATTGAGGAGGAGGTGTGCATCGATGAATATACTCCATTAATGTGGTAATAAATTTTATTTTTCGGTGACCTTAGGTAGATGCTGACATTAGATTCGATATTTCATTCAACTGGTAACACTAGGAAACAGTGCTCAGTTCATAGGCTACATCACTTTGTCATTATCACCATGCTAGGAGGACCCCAGTGACGAATGAATCGACCCCAAAAGTTGGCATTCGATGGCAGGATTGGTAGTGGGATTCCTATTTTTCTCATCTATATGTTTTATGTAGTGGATCTAAGGTCATGAATGGCAGCCGTGGTGGAGATGGAGGTGGAGGCAAAGGCAGCGTGCGGGTCTGCGGTGGTCACACCAAACAGTAGAGGTATTGGAGGAAGAAATGCATAGGATGGAGGCTTAAGGAAGGGGTATGACATGGGAGTGGTGATGATGATGGGTGGTGTAATGAGGAATCATGCGGGTCAATGAGATGTGTGGGGGTATGATGGGTTGGTTGGGTCAGGTTGGGTAATTTTTATCCCAACCCACACTACTGAAAAAATCACCTATACCCACGGTTTGGAACCGTGGGTATAGCCCCTAAACCCGTGGGTATAGGCTATACCCACTGTTTCTTAAAACATGGGCTACTGAGGTGTTTTTATAGATCTATACCCATGGTTTTATAGAAACTGTGGGTACATCCCTTGAAAATTCCATAATACCCATAGTTTAAATAAAATTGTGGGCATATATCTATACCCATGGTTTACAAAATCGTGGGTTTAGATTATCAAACCAGAAATAATATACCCATGTTTATTGAACCATGGGTATAGATACATGACCTGTATAAAATAAAATACATCCTTCCTGCACTGGGTTGCTACAGTAATAAGAAAAACGTATTTCAAAAGTGGTGTTTTTCTCATAGAAAACTTTCTAAAGATATGTGGGTGGAACTTGAGGATTTGTATGGAAAAAATATATGGTGAATAAAGAAAATAAAGTTGTTCTAAATGATGAGCATAAACCAATGGATGATCTAAAGGTTCATCCTATTAAAGAATATTGTAATTTTTTCAAAAGCTAAATAAAGAAGATCAAGAAGGAAACCAAGATCTCAAGTGTTCCTAAGTTGCATCCTAGGGATTTCTAACTCCATATTCATCTCATTATGATTATAGTAGCCTAAAGGCTAATGATTTGTGGTCTAAAGACCCAATATAATTGTCAATTTAAAGGCTTAACATTTCAAGATTAAATGGCATGATTTTTCAATGCACCAAAAGTAGGTATTTTTTCTCTCCCAAAGACCCCTTATTTGCGACCCAAAGGCCCATGTTTTTTCAAGCATAAAGGCCCTTATTTTTCTCCCTAGTCCGAAGACCCTACTCATGACCCAAAGGACCATATTTTTATATCATTAAGGCCCTTTCTTTTCTATACCATAGGCCCTTGTTTGCTATGACCTAAATACAACTGCTTTTAATTTCCCAAAGGTGGTATTTTACAGGACCAAAGACCTACTTCCCTATAACAACTATTTATCATGATCCTTACACACATGAGCCATTATTTTACAGTGTTCCTACACTGGCCCCCCTCTTGCTCCATGTAGTGATGGAGAAGCCTAAAACAACATAAAATATCAAGAAGAGTTTTGTTCTGGCTTCAAGAAGTATGCAGTACAATTCCATGGGTAATTTAAGAATCCCATATAGAAATATGTTACCACATTGACATGTATATTCCATTCTAACCATAACACTATGAAGCATAAATGGAATAATGATGGAGCATCTCGTACATGGATAAAGAGGGATGAAAAAACTCAAAATATCATCCTTCAAAGGAAGAATTACTTACCAGTGATTTGGTCAGTACAAAAGGGGTTAATTCTAATTCATGCAATGAAGAGGTTTTTCCATGTGTTGTACATAAAAGAAAAATGTTGAAGAATAATGTAAGGGGTTGGTTCAAAACAACCAACCACATTTTACAGAATGAAGATATTGGAGATAACCCCTCTCCCCTTGTTCTATATTGTTTAAACTAATGTGTGCATTGATTTAGGGTAGATTCAATACAAGAGGGAGTTGCACTATGTGTACATAAAAAGAGGAAGAATTGAGGATTTGAGGAATAATTTAAGTGAAAGAGTTGTTTACATATATCACATTGAAGGCTAGAATTTGGAATCTATGCATCTGTATTGTTAAATGTGTTATCTTGGGGATTTAATGTTGGAATCTAATTGTATTTTCTAGAATTTGTGTTTTTTTTATGAAATATATCTATAAATATTGGAAGTGAAAGGATATTATGAAAACAATGCCAAGGAAAATCTGTGAAATAATATTGTCTCATCCATCACCTTGGAGAAAACTATGATGAATCTGTACAGACGTTCTATAATATGTCTGTGCATGCGGAAATATTATAAAACAGTGAATATCATAGCTTATTTGAAGTGATCCAGGTGTCAAAGTCAAGTACCTTTACCTCCAATGGTTTTGATACATGCTTGGAAGACTCCAAAAGTAAGTTCAAGCCCTATCTGATGATGAAAGGCCTTGGTGAAGTGATTGGACAGTTTTATGAGGAATTAGCATTATTTAATATTTCATATAAATTTATTTTGCACTAACATGATGGTATTAGCATAGTGGTTTTTTCAAGATAATATTGAAGATGCTTTAAGAATAAAATATTATCAAGTGCCTCTCATGGTAAAATCATTCCATAATATGGTGTCAAGAAATGAAGACATTAAAGGGGAGTTGAAAATTTTTCTCATATAGGTTATTCAGCCTAATTTGGAAGAAATGAGATGCCTTGTGATATGGGTTTCAAGAAAAATTTTAGTGGTATTACAAACAATATATTGGAATCCTGAAAATAATTGTTTACATGCTGGACATTTGAAGTTCAGTGAATACCAAATCCAAATCTGGATATGCATTATGCAAATGAATGCAGTTTCAAAGCTTAAATTTCCCAACAAAAGTTGAAAATCAATCAACTTAAGAAAGATATAATGAATACAATTCCATGAATGAATATATGAACCAATATTACTAAATATTTCATCTAAAAAAAGTCAAATCTAGATCTAATTGTATATGCTGGAATTAGTCTGAAGATGTTGGATTTATGAAGATCTATGGGTATCTTGCTTGTTACAAAGTGGAGCAGGTGTCAAATTCAGTATTTAAGGTTGTCTTGGTTTCAACCATATTCTAAGATATATTTCCAATGGTTTATATAGGTGCAAGAATAAGGAGGGTAAATATATCTCTTAATCTAGTATTCATGAAGTGGGTTTAAAGGTGACAATTTCTCTTGACATATTTAGTGCATGGAGTATGTTGAGGAAGGGGGGTTATAAAATGGACTTGATATTTCCCAAAGAGACAAAGATCCTTTATATTTTATTGACATAAGAAGAGAGAATAATGATGTTGTGAATTTAATACTTTGATAATGATTCAACATTTTCAACAAAATCCAAAATGGGGGATTGTTGCAACCAAGCTTTGATTGGTTGGATTTGTGGAAAATATATGAGGTATGAATGAGGTATATTTGATTGAAGAGGCATGGGATTTTTCAAGAATAATGGAATGAAAATATATTGCATGAATATGTGTTGAAAATATATATATGGAGAGTGCATTCGATGTGTTAACATAAAGAATAAGTCTTGGAAGAGGACCGAGGGTGAAGGTATGCATGGAAGAATTGCATAATGAAATGAAATTCATGATTTTGAGATATTGATATGTGTTTGGAGCATGGATGAAAGTTGATACAAGTTGGAAATTGGATGTGGATCATGTTCACTGGTTGAATTGAATAGGTGGCTGATATATTAAGGTTGAAATTGATCTTAATATCTGAAGTATGGAACTAATTTAAAATACATGAATTCTGGAGCAATTTTTAACTAGTTTAGTAGGCTGAGGTTACATAATATTTCTATGGAATGCATAAATATTGTTTCACATGGAGTTAGAAGATTCCATAAAGGTGTTATAGAATGGGAAATATGGATGTAGGTGTGTACAAGTGGGCTAACATGCAGTGTTCTTGAGGAAAAACATGCAGCATGTGAATGAAACTCTTGCATGGTTCAGATGGTTGAATGAATCCAGATTTCGAGTCTCATTCCAGCAATGTTTTGAATGAAGATTTTTGTTAATATAGATTACATAGTATTAATAGTGTTAAATAAAGAATCTAGTGTGGTTATATTCAAGATTTTCTTTTAAGTAATTATTTTAATGAAGACTCAGCAGACCGGGTTCTTAAATGAATATTTTTAAATCAAGATTCAAATTTCAAGATTCTGAAGAGTTTGAAAGGAGAGTTTGAATGCGGATATTCAAAAATTTCAATAGATCACATACTTGACCGTTGTTAAGGTTTTAATGATTGTAAAAAGATATTATGAAGAAGAAAAATAGGAAATTTTCTTTTATATGTGTTATGCGGCACTCCCTTTGGTGTCTTGGACAAGGGATTAATCACCCTTCTTCTAGGCACAATATGTTTGAATGTTGAAATTCTTACAAATTGAATTTATTTTTTTCCTACAAATATTTAAATTTCAATCCAGAGAACCCAATTATCATGATTCATTTACCAGTCCTTTTCTAGATGAGTGGGATTCCCTGGAAAAACAAAACTGTGTAGGGTGGATCTAAGAATGAACAAAATCTTCATAGAAGAACCGGTGGAAAGATTCACCTTGTTCCTGACATTGTATCAGAAAATGAAGGTAGCTTTAGACAACCTCAGGTATATATTTTGTGTATATTGTTGTATTTAGGGTTTTGTGGAACTCCACTCAGTGTATGTGATAAGGGAATAACCGCCTTTCCTCCAGTTGCAATTTTATAATAAGTCCTGAGCCCTGCCATGAGGTCAATAAAGGTTTTACTAGTAATTTTAAACCAAACTATCTAGTGTATGATAGATTATTTTTGGAACCAAGGTATTTATATAGTTTCATTGTGATGGAGTCTAATCATCAAATCCAACAATGTACAATATCTCATGATCTGATATTATATTTTCAAATTGGTTATGAATGTGAATTTCCATTTATTAGTCCTAACACATTATCATTTCACCACCTTTTATACCCATAGAATTTCCAGAATCAATATATATTGCATATTCTCTCATATCTTCTCATTATAAATTACAATTTCCTAAATCCTTATTCATGGTAATTCACAATTCATTCCTAGAAATTCTCAATCCCTTCTTAATTATCCATGTTTCCTTGGCCTTCCCATGGTTTAGACATAGAATCTATTATAGGAATACTAGGATGGACTAAGGTGGATGGCCTACACCCATGGGTATGCACAAGTGTCTGGGCATCAAGGAATCACCACTCGAGAATGATTTCCCCAACAAAAAATTAATTAAAACAACAATAGAAAATAAATAAAATTTTGGCATGACCCATCCATACATCAGACGTCCACACCAAAAGAAAAGAAAATAAATAGAAACAACACAGTATAATGGTAGGAAAAAAATAAAACAAACTAATTAATCCCTCTAATACCCTGATCTCCCTCCCCTATAAAGAAAACCACATAGCCACATCCAGTGCCCTTATGTCCCCCTTCACTGAATATAACAACCCTCTATCCGTAGAAAGCAGTAAAAGGCCTAAGTGGAAGATGTGAAAAAGAAAAAAAATAAAAATTAAACTAGAACATACATGTCTTTTGTGACTATACAATTCACTGCCCAAATATAAGAACCACAACTCCCCATGGGTCAAAACATGTTCCTATAAGCAATGAGGAAACAAATTGTATTGGAAGTGCTATTTAGAAGGAAAAAAATCACATCATACCACTACCATGAGATTGTAGAAATCTGTTGTATAATAGTGTACATGTCTAGAAGCATCAAGAAGAAATTCCCTAGAAGAAATATAAAAAATTTGATGAGTAAATAAGAAGAGGAATACACTTCCTCTAGCAACCAATTAGTGTATGAATCAACAAATAAAATCACCAATTTCATTGAATATATGGAATGTTAACAAAACAACCTTAAGTACTCAATAAATATAGTGACCGGTTTTTTCCTTTAAAGTTGAGTCTTCAATGAAAAAATATTACACCATCATTCTAAGGGTTTCTAGAAAATATCATGAAAATAATGTGGAAAGGAATTTTTAGGTTTCTATGACCTAGAAAAAATATTCCCAGGAATACATATCTAGTACCTTGTAGTAGTGCTACTAAGATGGCAGTGTCTTCCAGTTTTAAGTATAAGTGTTCATCTATTGAAGGAGTTAAGTATTCAAATTATGAAGTAGCTGATATTTCATTTTGAGGCATTACCCAAAATAAAAACACCAAATAGTGTTGTTAATGTGATTATGATTAAGACTATTCTACAAGGAAATTATAGAAAACGTGAAAATACATGGATAAAAAATGGGAGTACAGGTGACATTGTGGACATGAAAGAACAAAATATATGGCATGAAGGCACAAACATTCAAGAATTTCATTGATATTTATTGTGTGATTATAAGGATTGATGACATAGTGAGAGGAATAATGAAGAAATAGGCCCTAGTGAAGGCCCTACCTTCCAAAAACCTCATGTTGAATAGAAAGTAGAGCCTGTCAGTGAATAGATTATCCCAAACCAACGATATAATTTATTTTGATGGTTTTTGGTTTTGGGATGAATTCAGAATGTTTTTTTGGTGGAATGAGTTACAGAACATTTCACCCAAAGGGGATCACAATCTTCAATTCTTTTTTAGAAACACGGGAAGAAGAAATGAACATACCAATATACAAGCTGAATTATTTCTCACCCCAAATAAAATTTTCACAACCTCCATTATTGGCCTGAGACAATAGCAATGCACAATAAGAGTAAGGGAATACATTCAATGAATTTAACCGAGAACAAAAAAATAAATATGTATAATTGTAAGTAAAATTAACTAGGTAAATACAATCAAATTGAAAATACCAATCCTTAAAAGATATATAAATTCTCAATTATAAAAATATATGTAATGGATTTATAGCAAAAAATGAGCATAGTTAAAACATCATACTTCTCGATCACTTTGAATTTTATCTGAGTATAAATTTTCATATTACACTATTGATTTGTAGTGAGAAAGTGAGTAATAAGAGAAATTAATTCTATGTTACTTTTAATTCATAAGGAAAAGACACATCGTCTTAAAATGAACTTAATACCATCTATTCAAACTAGATTGAAATGTCTCATCATTAATTCCTTAATCCAAGAATTAATGATGAAAAATTGTATCTAATTCAAACTAATGATAACCTATAATCCAAGAGTAATTCACTAAATCATCTACCAATAATATATGGAGAATGATTAATTCACCTTAATAAGTTTCAAGAATCATAAACTGTTTCATTCAACACTACTTAAACCCCAAAAATGAGTCACATCCTAAATAACCCAATCACTGCTCAAAATATTTGCACAATATTTCTTTACTTCAAGGTTCAGAAACCTGAAATTTGACAAAGAATGATCAAGTAAGTGAGGTATGATTTTTATGCAATGGTTGGACCTCTAGTGGAATAGAATTTCATATAGTTGGAAACACGTCCACCCAGAAGATCATGACAAGTAAGGCACCCACAAGATCATGATAAGGATTTGATATATCCACTTCATCTTATACATAGAAGAAACTATATAGAGGGTTAAATATAGACTAAATAAAATTTTCATAAATATAGGGACATATAATCACAACTGTATAGTAAGAGGGGTCCCCAGAATAGTGTTTCGACATCTATGGCTCTTCTTCCTGGTAATGAATAGAGTATCATGGAATAATAATAAAAAGGTCTATGTAAGAATCCATAATTATAGAATGGAATAACATAGAAACCCCACCAAACCATTTTTAATGGATATAAAATATCATGAATCAAGCACTTTGAACCACCCTTCAAGAAGCTCATCTTTCCTGGAAAGACTAGGAACTCACAACTGTCATCTGATAAGTGATATAGTAACATAGCTCCCTACTTGTCAATTTTGTGTCTTAAGGTCACAATGTAAACCCAAATCCTGGCCAACATTATGGTCACATATCCATGTTAAGTTATCTTTCACAAACATTAGAGACTACCCATAGTCTCAACAAGCAATCAATGATCATTTTACAAGTCATACTTTAATGCTGACATAACCCTTATGAATCATTACTCTAATTTCTATACTTGAGGCCCCCAAGGAAAAACACACATTGGTGACTACCAAATAAATCTAACCTTAGTGTATTCTCATCCATAGATAAACAATACCACATAGGTCCTTATATATTAATCTCATTCTATGCTCATAATTCATCACTCCTGAAAACTTATTTTGTCAAGAATTATCATCTTGAACTACCCCATAACTCATATGGATCACTACTCTCCATGAGGATCAAAATCCTAAAATAATACCATAAAATTTCTCCTTAGTCATAACTTTTCAAAATACACCCTTCACGGGTCTATATCTTAATTTTTGATAATGCCCTTACATTAAATTAATCGTTGGAAACCACTAAACCCAAGACTCACCATGTGTAGAATACCTGTCATGGTTCTAATAAGTCATACCCACTCAAGTTATTGGATCAAATTTCCTTCCATCATAACCACTTACTCAAAGTACACAATTATAAATCACATGGAAACACATATAAAATGAGATAAAATACTAGTTACCACCTACCTCATGACCATAGGGGTTTTCTCATCTTTTATTGTAGTATTATTTATCCTTGTTCACTTAAAATCAAAGAAATGAAAAAAATAACACAAATTAGCAATTTATGGGAAATCACTAAGAAGCATAGAGGGAAACCAATAATAAAACATTACATGTTATAAACATTACTCAAGATAAAATCACTACAATAGACATTTCACCAATTTTAAAAGAGGAAGAGTAGAAAAATATTGGAGAATACAAGGTAGAAGAGGGGATAATGAAAGGTTACTCCTTAAAACATATAGAAAATTGAGGGATAAAGTAGAGGGGATAAATTTTATAAAATTTATCATGGAATGAAAAAAATTCCCCTACATGAATTTGGGGGTTAGGGGCACCACTGGGATTCTGGTGGCTCTCACTGGAGTTATAGTAGACCACTAGATCTCCAATTCTAACCATCAATCTCTCAAAGGTGGGTGTTTAACCCATTTGATAGATGTTGAAACTCGCGCATCCTCTGCCTAAGGTTCTGATTGCTTATACTAAATAAAACATAATGGGTTTTAATTTCCCAACACCCAAAACTTTCATTAAAGTATTTTCCATTGGTCCCTTCAGCTATGAAACATCACTTTTGACACTCAAAAACATCTTATGTATCCTTATCCCTAATCCATATTCTAAATTTCAAAACCACTTGAGCTCTACTCCATCGATATTTAACACTTTCACCAACTACACTAACACATGAAATTATTGGTCATTACAAAATTTAAAGTATAATTTTGGAAACTATGGTTTCTAAGTTGATAAACTTACCCCTGGACCAAAAAAGAGGAATTCAAAGGTATTTAACATTAATCACTCTTCATTTTAACGTTTAGTTATTTGATAATTTTATTTTTCATTCAAATAAAATGTATTTATTAAAGTAGACAAAATATTTATTCTATGCTATGGACTACCATAAACACACTCACTTTTAATAAAGAAGTATTTTTTTGTTTCAAGTGTATGTTTATCCCCTTGAAAGAAAATAAATAGGTCATCAATATAAAATAGGTGAAATGGTGTAAGTAAGTACCTTGAAGCACTAATAGGTGTAAAAACACAATTTATGTATCCTTTCACAATAATATTCTTAGGTAATATTCTGCAAGTACAAAAAACAATGTAAACATGGGTTCACCATTCCTTACACCCCTTTAGCATTTAAAATACCACATTGGGGGTCCATTATTAGGCATAAAAATTGTGGTATTATTTTAAGTTACAACAACCAATTTATTGTAATCTTTTGAAAAACTCTAAGAATATATAAAATAAAATCCCAATTAATGGTATCAAAATATTTAGAAATGTTACACTTTAAAGTTAAATTTATATGCATGGAATTCTTTTGAATAATATTAGTACATTTAAAAGTAGTAAAAATTAGTATTCAATTTTTCTTTTAGTAATGACCCCATATTGATTATATGATATCATTTTAAAGGCAAGGTAACCCAATCATAAAATCATTATCTTCAAAATAATTTTGGGTAGAGTATTTCCCACTTTAGTTAGTCCAAAATATTTGATATCTAAAAAAAGATCAATTTTAGTAACTAAAGAGATAAATTAAGGATTAACTTAAACAAGAATATGAAAGGTAATAAGGAAATATTGAACATCATTCACAGCCTTATCATGCATATTATCCCAAAGGGTTATAAAAAAATTATTTATAGTGTTATTATGCCCAGTGACACTATTAGAGTTGAAAAAAGAGTTTATTTGATAATTATTAATTATAAATAGTGAACATCATTTATAATAATAAATGTGGTAACAGTAATTATAACAATCAATGTATTCTTTGAAAGTGCATCGATAACTTAGATCTGTTCCTTTTAAATGAAAGTGATCATAATTGTAATAAAATTCCTAAATTTTATGAAATTCTATCATTCACTAAGAATATTTCAAGGAATTTTTTTTGATATATGATTAAACAAATGAAATGAACCTGGATTAGAAAATATTTAAACCTGGATTTGAGTACCTTCAAATGCTATCCACCTTTTGGAACCTGATATTAGCGATGAATACTCATCACATTCTAAATTTGTAAGAGTTGTTCCAAATATCCTGGATTTTTGAACTATATCCCCCACTTAAGAGGTCCATGTTCTCATACTAATTCAACAACTGATGGTAATTCAGGTTCCCAGGTAGCTTGAAGTGAAATTTAAGAAGACTGTGCAACAACATGAGTATGAGACACCTCTTCTCTCACAATTTATCCCTCATATAGAAGATCTTCATTCTTCATAATATGGTATAATAGGGTTTTAGGATAATATCGTACAAAAACCCTTCTCTTTATAACTCAATCTAATGAGGTGGAGGTGGAGGCGGCCGTGGTTGGGAGGAGGTGGAGGTAGAGGCTGCCGCAGAGGAGGAGGCGAGGGTCGGGAAGCGGAGGTGAAAGTAGTTGTGGATGAGAGGAGGCGAAGGAGGAGGCTACCGCAGAGGAGGAGGAAAGGGCCAGGAAGCAGAGGTGGAGGTGGCCAGGAGGAGGCGGAGGTGGCCTTGGAGGAGGAGGCGAGGGCCGGGAGGTGGAGGTGGAGGCGAGGGCTGGGAGGCGGAGGCGGGGACCGAGAGGTGGAGGCGGAGGCAGTAGTGGAGGAAAGAAAGTGGAGGGAGGGGGTGTGGGCCAGGAGGCGGAGGCAAGGGCGGGAGGTTGAGGTTAGGGAGGATAGGGAATGGGGAGACATGGGGGAAGGAAATGAAGAATTGGGTGGTAGTGCCCAATAAAAATCTCAAATCATTTAAATTATACCCATGTTTTTAACAAAATCGTGGGAATAGGTCAAAAAATACTATCTATACCCACGGTTTGAAAAACTGAGGGTATAGATGCATGGGTATAGACCCATTTTCCAGTAGTGTCATGACCTGACCCGACCCGGTCATGGGTAAACCAGAAATGACCTGACCCATGAATATGAAATATTGAACTCGACCCAACCCGACCCAACCCTCTCGGTTCTGGTTGGGTCAGTTGGGTCGGGTCAGGTATGGACACCCCTAGTTGAAGGAAATCCACTTATTCTTTATGTGACATCCTTGGATCGATCACTGGGCGCCTTCCTTGTACAAAAGAACATTGTTGGGAATGAAAAATCCTTTACTATATCAATCGAACCATGCTCAATATAGAGACTCGATATTCAGATATTGAGAAAAGTTTCCTATAATTTATCTTTCCAGTTTAGAAATTGATACACAATTTTCAGCATCATGAGGTCCACTTGGTATCTTGAAATAACCCACTCAAATTTATCCTCAGTCGTCCTATGTTTACTACACCTTTGGCACAATGGGTGGTTATTCTGCAACAGTTTGATATATAGTTTGTACCTTAGAAATCAGTAAAAGGCAAAGCTTTAGCATACTTTTTTTAGAGTTTGGTGCCATGGCCAAATGACCATAACACAAATTTATTAAAACAGAGAAGAGATTACATGATTCTAAAGTACGGAATCATATTACAATCCTTCTCATAAAGAGGAATCAGATCAGTAAGGAGATCATCAAGCCATGTAACATCTTGATTTACTCCCTTATTAGTAAGGCCATCAGCAACCGTATTTACTTCACGATAAATATGAGGTATAATGTAGTTGATGTCATGAAGTGAGTAGGTGTAGTCCATCCAACGAGTATTAATCAGCCACACAAGGTGTGTCACACCATTCAAAATTTCATGAACAATGGTGGTCGAATCAAATTCAATCCAGAGATTGTTCCAACCACGGATCCTTGAAAAAGCAACAACATGTATCATGCCCATCATTTTGGCCTCCATAGAAGAGGAAAAGCCACACGAACCATGAAAACATCCAAGGAGCTGTCCATGACGATTTATGAAGGTATTTCCATAACCCGTGGGACCTGGATTGCCTTTGGAGGTACCATCCACATTAACTTTAATCCAACCAAGAAAGGGAGAAGGCCAAAAAACTTCAAAGGTGTGGCGTGGTTGATAAATTTTTTTATCAATCTGAAGCCGTCATAGAATTTTGAAGTCATTCACCCATCTGTAGAAGATACATCATTGAATACTGAATTTCCTGATGAATCAATATTTTCTATTTAATAAAATACCTGAATATGGGAATCTTACTTTGATGGTTCTTATATAAGTCCAACGAGAAAGAGAATAGAAAACCATAAACTCAACAAATTTGGGGTAGGAATTGTGTTTATCTCTTCATAGAAGGTAGTATTACCATTATCCTTTCTGTTTTGATAAGGTGGTGCCAACAATGAGATAGAATATCAAGCTCTCATTACAGGCCTATAATTAAAACTCCAAGTACCAGTGTATTACCTAGAGGTGAAAGGTGATTCATAATTGGTAATCAAACAAATCAACAGGGATTATTCCATTATAAAAGATGAGATAATTCCCCTGTGTGATTATGTTTGAGGTTTAATGGAATAATTTCCCTCATAGCCAACATTTTTTACATCCTTTGGTCACAAAATTCCCAAGCTTATGCATTAGAAAATGCATCCACAACCTTGGTAGATCCAAATCGGGATGGAACAATCATTAGAATTTCTCATCATCGAGTGGTTTCACCTTTTGTCCAAATCAGAACAGTGGAAATCAATGAAATTAGTACCATTTATGATCCATATGGTCATACCATGGGATGGATGACACCCATAATGGAATATCTCCAAAGTGGAATACTTCTACCAGATAGAATTAAAAGAGAACAGATATGGCGATGAGTAATTAATTTCACTCTTTATGATGGTTGAGATCACCATAAGATCCTTTATAGACAAGGCTTCGATGGAATTTTTCTCAAATGCTTTGATGGGGATGAAACTGCAGATGTCATGAATTAAGTACACGCAGGAGCCTATGGTGATCACCCATTTGGGAATAATATTTTTGATCAAATTTGAAGACTTGGATACTTTTGGCCTTCGATGACATAAGATTGCACATATTTCACTAAGAAGTGTCATCCATGTCAGATGCATGCCAACTTCATTCATAAACCCTTGGATTTTCTACATATAACTAAATACCCTTGGCCATTTTCTACATGGGGAATAGATGTAGTAGGACCCTATCCTCTAGCTATAGGTAAGTAGTTTAAGTATATTATTACTACTACCGATTTCTTTTCCAAATGGGATAAGGCAAAACCTCTCAACAAATTCAAGGCCAAAAGCATTGTTAGCTTTGTCAAAACTAATATCATTACCAGATTTGGTGTTCCTCATACCATATTGACGGAAAATGACACCAATTTATATTATGTTGAGGTAAATAATCTATATCAGGAGAACAATATCAAATCCAACCATTCATCTTGCTACCATGCAGTGTCCAATGGACTGATAGAGGATTTCAATAAGACCCACTCAAATATACACAAATATATGGTGGATTAAAATAAAAAGTCTTGGACTGATAAGCTCTTACACACTTTGTGTGATTATCATACTACTACTCATATTGCAACCCGGTCAACCTCATATTCGTTGGTGTATAGGAAAAAAGTAGTTCTACCTATTGAAGTTCAATTTCCTGCACTCTGAGTTTCTATCTGTGACAATTTATCTACAGATGAACAGTCTCAAAAGAGATTTAATGATCTAGAATGATTAGAAAAAAATATATTTCATAATTTTCATCACTTCGAAGTCTATCAGAATAGAATAACATAAGATTTTAATAAGAAATATTGCCTCCACTCATTTCTTCAAGGAGAATTGGTATTAGTCCCCAGGACCCCAATGATACCAGGAAAGAAGCCTCTAAAACTTGATCCAAAGTGGGAAAAAACTTATTCCATACATAAGGTCCACTCTAATGGAGCTATTTTCCTAATCTCAATGGATGGAGAAATTATTACAGCTCTAACCAATGCAATATTCTTGAAGAAGTACTTTGTGTAATGAAACAGAGCCATATCTTAGTTGTAAGACATTAAACTGCATAGAAACCATATGCATCCATGTTGCATGATGTTAAAATGTGTGGAATATTTTTCATTGTTGCATGACATTAAATTTTATGACATCATTTGTACTCTCTATATGACATTAAATTGTGTGGTTAATGTCTCCTTCATTTGACATTAAGAAATCCCCCAAGATACCAAAAATTGGAACTCCTTGTGGTTCTTTAAAAAAATGAGTAGATTCCTTGTGCAATCTTTACTAACATCATTGATAATCCCTAGTGGAACATTATCCCCATTTCTCCTTATGTTTGAACCAGATATTCATAGGGACCCCTTGTCAAGAAATATGTGTGGCTTGATTCTTTCCCCTATCAAGATACGTAGTGACACCCATGTCTTATCCCTTGGTCGAGTCGCAATGTTTCTTTCACATCAGGTGATTTATGTCCTTTCTGAAAGACTTTTAACTATATGTTTCTTCCAGAACTATGTATGGATTGATTCTTATTCAAATGGGATATATAGAGATTCCCATATCTCCCATTTTGAGCCCAGCCACGAAAAAATAAAAATCTCTCATTCCTTATGTTTATGAGTCAGATATACATAGATAATACCATATTCAATAACTATGTGTAGCTTGATTCTCATTCCAATGAGATACATAGTGATGCCAGATCTCCAATCTTGGGCCCATCCATAACCATAAAGAAATTTATTTCCCATTTTTTCCTATATATGAACTAAACCTATACATATTATTCTTCCAGAATACATGGATTAATTTTCATACCATCTTATTTTTTAAGCTTAACCATTATTTTGGAATGTATTAAAATCCCCTGTCTCTCACATTAAACTCAATCGTTGTGGGGGAATGATATTTTCATGAACTACACATGTCTTGGTTCTCATTATAATGGGATATATAGAGATGCCTAGATTTCTAATTTTGAGGCCATCCATGACAAAAAAATTCCCTCCATTCCCTATGTGTATGAATCAAACCTACATAGGAAATTCTTCAAAAACTATGTGTGGATTGATTCTTGTACCAACAAGATACATAGTGATGCCTGGGTTTTAACCTAGGCCCATTTGTAGTATCTCCATATTTTCACATCAGTTCATCTTCATCCTCTTTGCATGACAATAAACTACATGGACCTACAAGAACTATGTGTGTCTTGATTCTCATACCATTGAGATATGTAGTGAGAAATATGACTTAAATATTAGTACCAACCATGGGATAAAAGAAAATTCCCCATCTCCTGCATATGATCAAAATCTATATAGGATATTTTATTTTAGTCCCTCTCCTTAGAGAACCTATAATGGAAACAGAATATGTCCCCATTATGCATATAAGTCAGATCTATGTAAGGGGATCCAAACTCATGGCCAATATTGGTTCAAACACTTCTCTTATGCATTTGACATCACCCCTTCCACATTTCATACTCCTAATATAGAATACTTTTAGATCTTCATAATCTTTCTTTAGCTTCTGGTGATAGGATGTCTGATATCTGAGAGCTCTTTTAGCTGACTATGCAGTATGTTCCCATAGATGTCCTTGCATAAGTCACCCACAAAACAGTCCAGCTAGCCAAAAGATTCCATTTTTTGTCTATATAGCACATTCCCCAGTCATCTCTATATAATACAGACCCCATAACGGGTTTTTCGAATAATGGTAACTTCATTATTGTGAGAAGCCTCTTTTGTCCCCTTAAATATTTGATGAAGGTATACAAGAACCCATATTTTAAAGAGGTAATCCATTGCATATTTGTCCCATATCCTTCCTCCTGACTTAAATTCTCCAAGACCATGGTTTAAATTTTATCTTTACTTGTTCAAAGCATACTGAAATAACCTTGGATCATTTGACCACATGTCATCCTTTATTTCAATAATATTTTTGTCCAAATAGTATGACCTAAAAACTCAAAAACCGTATTTCTTATGTTTAGATCATACCTTTTTAGAAATTATATTCCTCTATTTCTTTGGAAATAATGACTGGAAATACTCTTTCTATGTTCGATTACATTTCTCTAAAAACCAAAATCAATGCTTTGGAAAATTTGAATCTTCATAAACTTTCTTTGGATTTTATAAATAGAATGTCTGATACCTGAGATCTCTTTTTCTTGACTATGTAGTATGTTTCCCTAGGTGGCCTTGCTTAAATTTCCCACATAACAGGCCTATCAACCAAAAGATGCCACTATTTGGCTATGCAACACATGCCCTAGTTGGCCCAGCATAATACAACCCCCATAATGGGTTTGTTAAATAGTGGTAACTTCATTCTTGGGAAATACTTTCTTTAATACCTTTATCCCTTTTCCCATGTCATTCTTCAGATTTGGAAATTACCAAATCACAGTAAAAAATTATTCCTTTCCATACCTAAATATAGTAGTATATTTCTAGATAAATTTCTAAGAAATTGGAGATTTATAAACCTTTAGTCAAAGATAAAGACCTTAAAATAAATCCCTCTAATTTCCTTGTTGTATGACTTGAAACTTCATAGAATATTATGAAAAATCTCTTAATGTCCTTACTGCATGACTAAAAACTACATAGCATAATTTCCTTTCTGCATGACTTTAAACTGTATAGAAAAATATCATAAATCCCCTTTCTGAAAAATATACCTTCCTTCACACATTAAAATCAAGTAGGAATGGTTTATCATTCAACGGCCTATGTCGGCACAAATGAACCTTTTATTCTTAGATACCTTTCCTTAGCAAAGCCACCCAATGTGGTCTTGAGACATAAAAATTTTAAACCCCTTTATTTATCAGTAATAGAGTGTCATAATTCTTGAGAGATATTTTTCTTAACAATGAAGTACATTCCTCTAGGTTTCCTTGCATAAGTCTCCAATATAACAGGCCTGTCATAAAAAAGATGCCACTGTTTGGATATACAGCACATTCCCTAGATGGACCTTCATAATACAACCCCCATAATGGGTTTTTCAAATAGTGGTAACATTGTTCTTAGAGGATAACCCTTATATTCCCATACTTCAAATTTTAGTTTTGGTGACCATAAAAAAATAATGACTCAAGATTCCCCTTGGGAAGTATATAAGAAAACATTAGGACATTCCTAGCCATCATTCTTTGTTTAATTTCTAATCTCAAAATTTATGGTCAAAGATATTTGACCTAAAACACTAGCTTTATTAGTCTGAAATGCATGAATTTAAACTTCCTACCAAAAGAGACATGTTCTTGACCAGATTAAAAAACTAAAAATGGAATTCTAGATAAAACTTGAGTCTCATCTCACTAGATCCATACTCTATATAGTCTGGGAAATATCGAGCAATAAAAAGGAAAAAGGCATAAATTTTGAAGGGTTGTCCATATGACCCTATAAATAGTCAAACTTCTCTTACTAAGCTTATTGGATTAGGTAAAATTTAAAGTTCCCTCAACCCTATCAGTGTAATTATGATTATCTGACATAAATATCACATGTTATGAAAATCAGATTTGATATTACAATTACACAAATAAAGCAGGGATAAAGATGTATATATAATTGAAAACAAAATATTTTTAATTTATATGGAAAAATTAGAGGAACATACACATAATGGAGTCTATATGTCATATATTACAAAAATATTTTAGCTTAAATCTTTACTTGTTGAATTACCTCTAGGTCCCTATCAACCACTTGCTGAAGATCAGTCAGTTGAGAAGCTTCAGCCTCTTTGGCCTAATAAAGTGCATCTTTGGTAGTTGAAATGGAAGTAACCCCTTATAATTGGGATTATCCTAATTATTAGTTTAGTTGATCAAGCATATTTTTAATATCATACATTTTTTCTTGAAGATGTGTCATTTCCTTCATTGTATCCTTAATTTTCTAATTGAATTCTGTAAACTTTTTTCTATGATTGGCTTCTGCCTCGGATAATGCAGCTCAAAATCCCTCAACATTGGAAGACATTTTAGACTTTACAATATCTTTCCACATTTTTTGTTCTTTCTCCCAATGGAAAACGATCTCTTTCACCACATTGTAAACTAGGTGGTAATCAAATCCACAAAATCCCAGTATACTAAACAATGCTATAAGTCAGCCAAAATATGAGGGTAGCTCATCCAAATGATTTTCAGATATTATATCCCAAATGGTTCTCCATGTTTTATTTCGAATAATACTGAGATAAAACTGAATCTATAAGTCTGAATTAGAATCACTATGTCATGACCCGTCCCCTAGGGCCCGTGTCGTGACTACCCCAAGTCCTCCTTCCATAGGCCAGGGGCTGGCGACTAGCACCAAAAGGCATATTCCCTAAAACCGAGAAGGCATTGCCTTTATATCCTATAAACACACTCAACCAAGCACACAAAAAGATATGAACACAAGTAAAATGTATTGTAAAAAGAGTGTGTATATTAAGTAAAATGGGCTAAAATACAGGGCCAACTGGAAAGTACAAGAAAACTGGAAAGTACAAGTAAATTGAACAGCTCCTGTGAACACCCACCAAGGATCCTACCTGAAGGGTAGGTACAGCTCTCGAGCGGTCTTCTCTGTGGTACGCCTCATCTAAGGTCCACCTTTGAGCTACCTCCAGTCCTGGTACCCTCATCCTCAGTCAGTGTTGTCCATCATCTGCACCAAACACAATAAGGTGCGGGCGTAACCCGTATTGGGGTGAGTATAACGATACTCAGTAGGGACCCCGAGACCTTCAAAGGTCTCACAAAATCCAAAAAGGATAAACCACAAAGCATGAAAAAAACTGAAAACCCTACTTAGGTAGATGCCCATACATATACATAAGTTATCAAGTATACCCATCTCATTCATGAGGAAACTCAAGGCCCAAATCCTTAGTCAAAGTAAAACTATTCCATGAAGGAAAGAATACCATGAAGGTAACACCACAAAGGTAAGTACCACAAAGGTAATTCCACATAGAAGAATACCACAAAGGTATCAACACGAAGGTAAGTACCACAAAGGTACGCCACATAGAAGAATACCACAAAGGTATCACCATAAAGGTAAGGATTCAAATAACACCAGGTATATCTTAGGTATGGTAGTAAAGATGATTAGATGTAACTATTGAATCATCTTACTCTATTAAGAGGCAGAACCATGTAGGATCCTAAATCATTAGACCCACGTAGGATCCTAAATCAGCAGACCCACGTAGTATCCTAAATCATAAAACCCACGTAGGATCCTAGTAAAACAGACCCACATAGGATCCTAGAACAGTCCTGTGTTGATTTCTTAAAGTGGATCCAAGTGGGACCCTTGAACACAGACCCATGTAGGATCCCAAAGCACATACCCACATAGGATCCCTTTCTCAAGTTACAGCCAGCTACAGGGTTCCCGAACTAAGCTTGCTTGATTCTGGGAGAATCCTCTCCTCAAGCCACAAGTCAATACTCCAACTACCATGAAGTCCCACGAAGAAGTATCCAAAAGGACCTCCACGTAATAGGGGTCTCAACTCAATAGACGATGTGTCAATCAGACGCTCAGTCTGTAAGTTATTGGCCTTTTAGTCCCAAGGGCCTGATTGGATTCTTGTTCGATCCAACCCGGCTATACCCCAACTTTATCCAAAACTCAAGTGGGGTATACAAAAAGGGATTTCTCGATCCAAGGTTTCCGGCACCGCAGACAGTTTGTCAAGTGGACGCCCGTAGCTCAAGATATGGTGAAAAGAGTGGAAGGGGTCAAAACTGGTCTGGGTCCGGTCCGACCCGGTCATACCGACCCGACCTGGGCCTCCCCACCTGGTTCAGGTCGACCCGGCCCGATCCGGGTCCCGCCCTGGGTCCGACTCGGCCCGTGGGATCTGAACTGGCCCGATGGGTCTGGCCCAGCCCGGCAGCGCGGCTTGGCCCAGCGACGCGGCCCGGCCCACTGGGCGGCCCGCGCAGGGCGGCCCACTGGCCTGTGCAGGCCCATGGCTAGGTGGACCCACGGTGGGGTCCGCCCTAGCTTCCAACCAAGGGGGGGGGGGACCCCTTGGGTTCCCCGAATGGCTGGGCCATTCGGGTTGGGAGGTCGACCGACCGACGCCACGTGGCATCGACAGCTCGCACGCGGGACCCCAGGTCCCACTCAGCTCTCCGACTGGCCAGATGGACAATGCTTCTACACGGCGCAGTCATGCGCCGCACCACCACCGGTGGATGAAATCGAGCCGGCCTCCCTCTTTCGTCATCGTGGCCTCGTGTCGCGGTCTCTGCATGTCAGTGATGCGGACACGCACTGCTGCCTCCCCTACACACGGTCGGCCGTGCACCGGCCGCCACCTCTGCTCCACCGTGGCTGACGGGTTACAGCCCTCCACCAGCAGCACGGTTGTGTCACCGCCATCTTCGTGGCTGGCCAGTGTGCCGACAACTGCTCCTGATCCCTACCGACACCAGTTGCCGACACCAGTCACCATCCTCCTCCATCGTGAAGAACACATTAAAAACCAAAAAGGTTGCGGAGTGGTCAGGCCATGTTCGTTTGGTCCGCACCCTCCACGTTAGAGTAGTAGAAAGCGGCTCATGGGGAGAGATTCAACATAAAAGAAAATTAGAGAAGAATAATAAAAAACACACCCCTACCTTGTCGTTCGTTGGATGAGTCGAGAGGTAGAAGATGAAGTTGTTGAAGAATGTCGGTGTTCGTTGCCTCCACAAAGCGCTTCTGATCCGGGATCAGGGTCGGTTCCTCATTCTTTGTTGGAGCAAGTTCTTCCCCAGTTCTCCACGGTTCTACCAATCCTCCTTTTACAACGATTTCCCCAAAGGAGACGGGGAGACAACATAATAAAAATAATACTATCAATTAATTAATGTTGGCCATTAATTAAGTTGATGTTTCCATAATTAAATTGGAGGAATTCCATGGGTTAACTCCTCATTAAGAGGGGTTCAGGTGGTCCCCACCACCATGAATTCAAAAAGGGTGATTTTCTAGCTTGGGTGGTCCCCACCACCGAACATTCAATTGGGAGGATTTAAATAAAATAAAATTTCTTCTTTATTTTATTTTTATTTCCACGAAAAACACAAAAACTAACTTTCATCCTCGTCCTACTACGGTCAAGGTGAAAGTCTCCTTAAGCGAATATTAGAGCTGCAAGTTCAACGGTGCCCTCAGATTTTAATTCCGAGCACCAGTTCAAAATTTACAAAAACCCGCACACACGTTTACTGAACGTACCTTAAAAATGTTCATAAATTTATTATGGGCACACCAGGCCTCAGAATCACACATCGTCAATTTTGTCGGACTCAGAAATTTCCCATATAATTAAATAAATTACATGGAATTTCTGAGTCTTTACATTCTCACCACCTCAGGGCTTGGCGTCCTCGAAATCCACAACACAGAAACTAGGAAAACAAGTGGGGGGTACTGAGCATGAATCTGAGCCTCATGCTCCCATGTGCTCTCCTAGAGGTTCTCGTGCCGCCAACATACATGCACCAAAGGTATCGATCACCCATGAAGGACTCTCTCCTGAGGAACCTCAATCTCCACTGGAACCTCCGTAAACGCCACACCATCGTCGATTTCGAGCTCGCCCTAGTCAAAGATGTGTGAAGGGTCATGCACGTATCTCCTTAGCTGGGATACGTGGAAGAAGTCATGCACCCAGTACAGTTGAGGTGGAAGAGCTAAGCGGTAATTCACCTTGCCAACTCTTCTAAGGACTTGAAAGGGTATGATGAATCTCATAGATAACTTGTCTCCCTGGCCAAATCTTTGCAAACCTCATCGGGGTGAGACCTGTAGAAAGACGTGGTCAACATAATTGAACTCTAGAGGTCTCTGTCTCCTATCCGCATAAGACTTCTGCCTGCTCTGTGCAGTCTTCATCTGTTCCTAGATGATCTGAACCTTCTCCATGGTAGCCTGTACCATCTATGGTCCCATAAGTAATGATTCCCCTGGGTCAGTCCAACACAAAGGCGATCTGAAAGGTTGTCCGTACAGATCTTTGAATGGTTCCATCCCAATGGTGGAGTGATATCTATTGTTATATGCAAACTCCACCAATGGAAAGTGATCCTCCCAATTGAGACCGATGTCAAGTAAGAAAGCTTGTAGCATGTCCTCGAGGGTCTGAATGGTTCACTCAGTCTGGCCATCCGTCTTAGGATGGAAAGTAGTGCTCAAACAAAGCTGTGTCCCGAAAGCCTCCTGCAAACCCTTCTATAGCCGGGAATTGAAACATGCATCATGATTGGAGACAATTGTTGAGGGTACTCCATGTTTCCGCACAATATCCTACACATAGAGGCATCCCATGCTCTCTACAGAACCCTGCTCTGTGATCGGTTGGAGGTGGGCCGACTTGGTGAGTCGTTCAACGATCACCCAGATAGAATCATGACCCCTAGATGTATGTGGAATTACTACCAAGAAGTCCATGGATATCCCATCCCACTTCCACTCTGGGACCTCTAAAGGATGAACTAAGCCTGCTGGTACCAGATTATCCGCCTTCACTTTCTGACAAGTGAGGCACTGAGAGACAAACTCTGCTACTACTTTCTTCATTCCCAGCCACTAGTTTTGTCGTCAGAGGTCCTGGTACATCTTTTCCACTCCTGGATGTACCACTAGAGGTGATTTGGGGAACTCCCTCAACACTTCCTCCCATAAAGTCACTGGTACCATGGTACGTCCTCTAAAGAGGATAACATGCTCCCCACCTTCAGAAAATCCATCAGGTGCCTGCCCTGTGGATATATGAACACGTCGAGCATCGCAGTCAGTGTCCCCATGTTGTGCCTCCCTGAATCACAGTGGGCGAGTGACTGTAAGAGACTGAAGAAAATATGCTCCATCTCGATCCACAAAGGATATCTGCAAAGCAGACAACTGCTCTATCACCTCACCTAACAGTTGTATACCAGATACCCTACTGAGTGCATCTTCTACAATATTCCCCTTCCCAGGAGTATATACTATCTCTAAGTCATAGTCCTGGAGGAACTCAATCCAACTTCGTTGTCTCGGGTTTAGGTCCTTATGCGAGAAAATATACCTGAGACTATGATGATCAGAGTAGACCGTAAAATGCTCACCCATCAGATAGTGTCACCACATCTTCAAAGTGAAGACTACTACTACTAGCTCAAGGTCATGGGTAGCGTAGTTCTACTAATGTTGTCTCAGATGTCAAGAACCATATGTGATAACTACTCACTCCTGCATCAGGAAACATTTGGGCTCGGTCCCCGATGCGTCGCAGTAGACTATGTACCCAATTCCCTCCTCTGGAATCCTCAAGATGGGGGCACTAGTCAGCCTCTGACTTAGCTTCTGAAAACTCCGATGGAATATCTCCATCCACACTAAGGGTTTCCCCTTCTTCTTCAATACTGATAAAGGTGTTGCAACTCTAGAGAAATCTGGCACAAATAACCAGTAGTATCCGGCCAAACCCAAGAAACTCCGTACCTCTGTCACACTCCTGGGTGGATCCCAAGCAAGTACCGCCTCAATCTTTGCTGGATATACCGTAAATCCAGCCTCTGATATAACATGTCCTAGGAAGTGAACCTCTCGGATCCAAAACTAGAACTTTTAGAGCTTACCATAAAGCTGGTTCTCTCAGAGAGTGTCCATAACTATCTGCAAATGATAGGCATGATCCTCCTAGGTAGCCGAGTAGATTAGAATGTCATCGATGAAGACTACTACAAAGCGATCAAGGTATGGCTGGAAGATCCTATTCATGAGTACCGTGAACACTAATGGAGCATTGGTCACGCCGAACGACATAACCAAGAACTCGTAGTGGCCATACCGACATCTGAAATCTGTCTTCTGCACATCTTCATCTCGTACTCTGAGTTGGTGATAGCCTGATCTGAGGTCTATCTTCAAGAACCACCATGCTCCCTTCAGCTGATCAAAGAGGTCATCAATCCTTAGGAGTGGGTACTTGTTCTTTACAGTCACCTGGTTCAAGCGTCGATAGTCAACACAAAGTCTTAAGCTCCCATCCACCATCTTGGCGAACAAAATCAGGGCTACCCAAGTAGAAACACTAGGCCAGATGAATCCCTTACCATGTAAGTCCTCTAGCTTTACCCACATCTCACGAAGCTCCGCGGGAGCCATCTGATACACTGGTGTAGATATCAGTGTCGTGCTAGGGTACAAATCAATGTAAAAGTCCACCTTTCTGTGAGGAGGTAGACCCAGAACATCATCAGGGAAGACATCTGTGTACTGGTCCACCACTACAGGATAGATCAGACTCTCCACATCTACTATTCTAAGGGTAAGGCTAGCCAACTGATGAGTGATTGGTTGCACACTCCTCCGGGTAAGTCCATCATGTGCTGCAAAGGCTCACTTCTTGCCGGTGAAGGTAAACCTAGTCCCATCCTCGTGGATACACCACAATTTTCACCTAATACAGCCAATCTGAGCATGGAATGTAGATAAAAAGTACATACCCATGATGAAATCATAAGGCCTCGATGCCACTACTAAGAGATCTCAGCCGTAGCTCTAACTCCTATAGTAAGCTCAGACTGCCGGCACCGATGAGTAATCGTCAAATCCGCTCCCTTAGGAGTGTCTAGCCGTAAGGATCGAGGCAACGACTATGTCAGAATCTCTGAGCTCCGAACGAGGGCAGTGGAAATAAAATAATGACTGGCACCTGTGACTATAAGTACTGAAGCTAAGGTTGAGTAGACATAGATCGTACCTCGTATCATCTCTAAAGCACCGTGGTTGTAGGAATCAGCTACCTGGAGTTGAGCTCACCCCTGTCTAACTTCTCCCTATGGTCGGGGTGGACCACCAGGTGGTGGTGGTAGTAACACCTCAAATCGTCGCCTACCGCCAGCTGCACGACCATCTCCTCTGCCACGTCCGCCTGCTCCCTGTGGACCTCCTCAGTCAAACCTCTATCTCTACTTGGGCGGTCCTTCAACCGTCTGCTGATCATCCGTGCGGAAGGTCGGATAGTCATGATCCATGTGACCCTGCCCACCGCATGTGTAACACTTCCTTCTCCTCACATGACTAGCCCTATCTTCGGTGCCCCACACAACCGACCCTAAATCCTATGGTCATCCACCTGTAGGTCTGGTTCTCTTGGACCTCTGTGACATCTGTCTACTGCCAGCTGTAAAAGACTCCACTACGTGATGCCCGATGCTGGGTCTCGCTGTTGGTGAATGCTCAGCAAGAGAACTCTCCACTAAGAGGGATCTCTCTAACACCCCCACCTGTGTCGGGATGATGAGAGAAATCATCGAAGCCCTGATCTCCCACCTCATTCCCTGCTCGAAGGTCCGGGCCCTGAAGAATGGGCCACGTACCATATCAATGGAGTAGCGTGAGAGGTCGGTGAACCTCATTGAGTACTAAGCCACAGTCATGATTCCCTGCTACAGATGAAGAAGCTCTTGTATGCGCATTGCGTGAAGGGTCACTGGGACAAACTCTGCCCGAAACAAGCTCTCAAAGTCTGCCCCAAAGAAGTGTCACCTTGTCGTGAACCTAGATGATAAAGCTCTACTATCTGCTTCATGCTTCTTGTATAAGACTGGCAGAAAGGATCACCATGAGATCAGCTAGTGTCCCTACCAGTCAGAAGACTCTCACCACAACCTCCAGCCAATCCTCAGCTGCCTGTGGGTCCATCTTACCCCTGAACCTGGGTGGCCTCTGGCGCTGGAACTCCTGCAACGCACTCAAGCGGCGTGCACCCTCTGTTGTTGGGGCTGGTGGAATTGGTGGACCA
Source organism: Viscum album (assembly GCA_963277665.1). Lineage (NCBI taxonomy): Eukaryota > Viridiplantae > Streptophyta > Magnoliopsida > Santalales > Viscaceae > Viscum > Viscum album. The sequence continues at coordinate 1,388,652,218 of OY728123.1, forward strand.
ACGGGTAATGATACCACTGGTGCCTCCACTAGTGCCTCTACTAATAAAGGGCCTTGCACCAAGGCCATGTCACTCGGTGGGCTATCATCGCGTACTCTACTTGGAACCCTAGATGGCTGTCTCCATGGGGGCATCCTGAAAAGAAACAGGTGTGCCACGGTCAATAAGTTATACCTGGTGAGCTGACTCAAAGAGATCACAAATAAAATTTTTCAAAACACGCACGAAATCAGTGTTTTCATGCACCAAGTCAGAAAACAGAAGTCAGGGTCCTGGTGTATGGATACGTCGGTCACCGTACCAATACTGTATTGCCTAAACGGATAACCACACTCACTACACTTAACACTATTACTGTTAAAAAGATCAGAGTCTAATGTTCTAAGGTAGAACCGAATCCTTTAATACCAATTTATCATGACCCGTCCCCCAGGGCTCGTGTCGTGACTACCCCAAGCCCTCCTTCTATAGGCCAGGGGCTGACGACTAGCACCTAAAGACATATTCCCTAAAACCGGGAAGACATTACATTTATATCCTGTAAACACACTCAACCAAGCACACAACAAGATAAAAACACAAGTAAAATTTATAGTAAAAAGCATTTGTACAGTAAGTAAAAAGGGCCAGAATACAAGCCCAACTGGAAAGTACAAGAAAACTGGAAAGGACAAGTAAACTGAAAATCTCCTGTGAACACCCACCAAGGATCCTACTTGAAGGGCAGGTACAACTCTCGAACGGTTGTCTCTGCGGTAAGCCTCATCTAAGGTCCACCTCCGAGCTACCTCCAGTCCTGGAACCCTCGTCCTCAGTCAGTGTTGTCCATCGTCTGCACTAAACACAACAAGGTGTGGGCATAACCTGTGTAGGGGTGAGTATAATGATACTCAGTAAGGACCCCGAGTCCTTCAAAGGTCACACAAAATCCACAAAGGATAAACCAAAAATCATGAAAACAACTGACAACCCTACTTAGGTATATTCCCATACATATACCTAAAATATCAAGTATACCCATCTCATTCATGAGGAAACTCAAGGCCCGAATCCTTATCCAAAGTACAATTGTTCCATGAAGGAAATAATACCTTGAAGGAAACACCACAAAGGTAAGTAACACAAAGGTAACGCCACACAAGAGAATACCACAAAGGTATCACCATGAAGGTAAGTACCAAAAAGGTATGCCACACAGAAGAATACCACAAAGGTATCACTATGAAGGTAAGGATTCAGCTCACACCAGGTATATCTTAGGTATGGTAGTAAAGATGATTAGATGTAACTACTGAATCATCTTACTCTGTTAAGAGGCAGACCCATGTAGGATCCTAAATCATCAGACCCACATAGGATCCTAAATCATCATACCCACATAGGATCCTAGTATAGAAGACCCATGTAGGATCCTAGAGTAGTCCCGTGTGGATTTCCTAGAGCGGATCCAAGTGGGACCCTCAAACATAGACCCACTTAGGATCCTAAAACATCAAACCCACATAGGATCCTAAATCATCAGACCCACGTAGGATCCTTGTACAACAGACCCACGTAAAATCCTAGAGTAGTCCCGCTTGGACTTCCTAGAGCAGATCCAAGTGGGACCCTCGAACACAGACCCACGTAGGATCCCCAAGCACAAACCCACATAGGATCCCTTTCTCATGTTACAGCTAGCTACAGGGTTCCCGCTCTAAGCTTGCTTCATTCTGGGAGAATCTTCTCCTCAAGCCACAGTTCAATACTCCAACTTCCATGAAGTCCCATGAAGAAGTATCCCAAAGTACTGTCATGTAATAGGGGTCTCAATGCAATAGACAATGAATCAATCAGATGCCAAGTCTGTATGTTATTGGACTTTTAGTCCCAAGGGCCCGGTTGGATTCATTTTCGATCCAACCCTGTCATACCCCAACTTTATCCAAAACTCAAGTGGGGTATACCAAAAGGATCATCTCGATCCAAGATTTTTGGCACCACAGACGGTTCTTCAAATGGACTCCCGTAGCTCAAGATATGGCCGAAAGAGTGAAAGGGGTCGAAACTGGTCCGGGTCTGGCCTGACCCGGTTGGACCGACCCGGCCCAACCCAGACCGATCCGGGTCCCACCTTGGGTCCGACCTGACCCGCAGGATCCGACCTAGCCGGCTGGCCTGCGGATGGGTGGCCCCATGGTGGGGTCCACCCTAGCCGCCACCCAAGGAGGAGGCACCCCTTGGGTTCCCTGAACGGCTGGGTCGTTCGGATTGGGAGGCTGACCGGCTGGCGCCATGTGGCGCCAATAGCTCGCACGCAGGACCCTGGGTCCCGCTTGGCTCCCTGGATGGCCGAATGGCCAGCCCTCCTACGCGGCGTGGTCGCATGCCGCACCACCACCAGTGGCCGACCGCGATTCGACCACCCCCTTCACTATCGCAGCCTCGTGGTGCGGTCCCTGCACACCAGCAGCGTGGACTCGTGCCGCCGCCTCCCCTTCGCGCGGTCGACCGTGCACCGACCACCACCTCTTCTCCACCGTGGTCGACGGGCCGTGGCCCTACACAGGCGGTGTGGTTGCACCGCCACCGTCTTCGCGTCCGGCCGGTGTGCCAGCCGCCGCTCCTGAGCCCTACCGGCACCGGTCGCCATCCTCCTCCATCGTGAAGAACGCATCAAAAACCACAAAGGTTGTGGAGTGGTCGGGCCATGTTTGTTTAGCCCACACCCTCCACGTTAGAGAAGTATCCAGAGGCTCATGGGGAGAGATTCAATGTAAAATTAAATTAATGAAGAATAATAAAAAACACACCCCTACCTTGTCATTCGTTGGAGGAGTCAAGAGGTAGAAGATGAAGTCATTGAAGAACTTCGGCGTTCGTTGATTCCGCAAAGCGCTTCCAACCCGGGCTCGAGGTCAGTTCCTCATTCTTCGTTGGAGAAAGTTCTTCCCCGGTTTTCCACGGTTCTACCAATCCTCCTTTTCCAATGATTTCCCCAAAGGAGATGCGGATCAAAAATAATAAAAATAAGATTATTAGTTTATTAAAGTTTTCTATTAATTAAGTTGATGTTGGCATAATTAAATTGGAGTAAGTCCATGGGTTAACTCCTCATTAAGAGGGGTTCGGGTGGTTCCCACCACCATGAATTCAAAAAGGGAGTTTTTCTAGCTCGGGTGGTCCCCACCACCAAACATTCAATTGGGAGGTTTTAAATAAAATAAAATTTGTTCTTTATTTTATTTTTATTTCCACAAAAAACACGAAAACTAACTTTCAACCTCATCCTACTGCGGTCAAGGTGAAATTCTCCTTAAGTTAATATTAGCATTGCGAGTTCAATGGTGCCCTCAAATTTCAATTCCGAGCACCGATTCAAAAGTTACAAAAACCCACTCGCACATTTACTGAACGTACCTAAAAAAAGTTCAGAAATTCATTCCAGGCACACCGGGCCTCAGAATCACACGCCGTCAATTTTCATGGACTCGTAAAATTCCCATATATTTAAAATAAAATACATGGAATTTCCAGGTCTTTACACACTACCATGAGGCAGAACATATTCTGGAATCAGATCACTCAAGGAGGTTCTTGGCTCTACTCCTTTCGAAGCAGCAGGTGCTTCATCTTCTATTGTTGGTTGAGCTAACATAGGGGATTCATCTTCAGACCTAATCTTGGGAGCCTATGTCCCTAAATGGTGATTTAAAATTATTTTTATCTCTAAGTGTGTAGAAAAAACCATACCATGATCACGACAGTTAATGACATTTACTCAGTAATAAGTTAGTTTCTTGAGTAGATTCCTCCCTAGTATTCTTATCTCTAGTAGTTTGATGAAGTAATTATTAGGGAGGTTAATTATCCTAATCTTTCCTAGTCACCATAACCATAGGCTCTGGAGCATCTCCCAACATTATCTTTTCAGTTGTTATCTCTTCAACTTTAATAGACGTAGGATAGAGTGGGATGCCCTACTCTTGAAGGGTCTTTGCAATATTCACTGCAGACAAAGCTGTATAAATTTGGATTTGATATGAAATGTTAGATAAAAGAACAATTATGTATGGAAAATGCAAGAATGATAACTTACATCATTTCAGTTCCTCATTGAAATCCCTAAACTCCTTGATTTAACCTTGAATATCAATGTCTGGATTAAGAACATCCATCATTTTAGTGTACATGGAGTTGTATTTTATAGCATCATCACCATTTAAGGTATCCAATAAATGTTTATTGATGCCCAAATTGGATATGCTGACATTTTATTCCATCATATCTTCAACTGGTGCAATGTCATTTGGACTTACTGAATCAGGATCGACACCAGTACCTTCCACAGATTGTCGAGGATCCCCGCTCCTTCCTTCTAGAGTAACAAGAATATCAGCAATGATTATAGAAGGATCCTTCAGAACATGCAATAAATCTGAAATATTATGGATAAATGAATGTTAGAAACAACATTTAATGCCCAGAAGAAATTCATTTGATATTATCATGACCATTTTCTCTCTTTGAATAAATAGTAGAAGTTGCATCCACATCCCTTGACACTTCATCTGTTTGGGTAATTGATTTATCAACAAGTATTTGTACTTCTCCTAGAGTTTCCTTCTTAGTCCTTAAAGGACCAGTTTTTAATACCTTAAGATAATAAAGATATGAATATCCTATGAAAATATTAACATAGTCACCAAGGTGTATCAAGAAAGTCATAATATTAGAGGACAACACAAATACCCACTTTTATAATGTACACTTCGGATCAATATCAATGATTTCTTGTGTTTCTTTTCATAAGATAGTGGAGAGATTATACTACTCCTCTTGGCAGTAGAGACTTGAGGTAACATCTGAGGATTTTCAATCACCATTACCTCCTTCATGGTTTTTCCTTCTAGAGAAAGTCTTGGAGATTGAGGGGTTCCATCCAATGTGTCAATGGGGGTGCCCGTAGGTCTGTATTTTGGTGACTCAGACACATTTCCCGATGCTCCATCTCTAATTTCAAGATAAAAAATGAAATCCCATCGATATTAATGATGATAGATGATGGAGTATAATCGAAAAAATGAAAAGAGAAATACATTATCAGTATTAACATAAATGTCTCATTCCTCTTCAGGGTGAAAAATTACCCCTTCACATATCCCTTGATCCATAATTTCATATACTCATTTTGAGGCTAGGACTTGGTCATCGATTTCATATATGAAGGTCTCCAGCTCTGCGATATGCTCATGTACTTAGGCTAGATTATTTTCTGGATGAAAATTATAAGGTTATTTAATATCACCCACATCCGGTATTTGAAGTCTGTATTGGAGAAATTCCCATGCATCATTGATTTCACGAGTCATGCTTTCCCAGTACTGGATCGCTAAATGCTACACATAATTCATCTTTGATATGGTGGGATACAGAGAAAACTCAACACCCTTTGATTCAAAGGCCTCGTTAAACCTCCCTTATTCTTCATAAGAATAAGTAGATGAGATGGTAACCTCATTTTTATAACGGTGACTAGATCTCCTCGGTGCTGGAGGTGTTGTCTACCTTGCCTTGATCTTCTTAGTGTCTGTTTTGTGAGAACTTTTTGAAGGTTCTGAATCTTATGAAGACTCTAGATCATATTTTTGTTTATAAATTTTACCCTGATTTCTATGAACAATAGTTGTCATAGCCTCTTCCTGATGTATTAATTTTATTAAATACCCCTAAGGATAAGAAGAAACACATGCTTTAGCATATCTAACCTCTAATCCAATTGATGTATCTGATGGAGATATCGTAATTTACATTTTGGATGTTTCTAAAGCCATTATAATCCATAATTATCGGGCTACCATTGGGTGATTCTCTTGACTAACATATATAGGAGGAAAAGTGATTGATTTTTGAAGAAATTTGAACAGGTGAGAAAACCTATAAGGTACATAATCCTTACAGATGATTTCTCCATAAATCCCAGTTGACAGTACACTATCCCTGAATGCCATCATATACGGACTCAACTCATAATTTTTCTTCCTTACCACCATCAATGAATTTTCTAGTTAGTGGGTTACCAAAAGGAAAGAAGTTTAATTCTCCTAATGCATTCAGTTCCCTCAGCACTACATTAGGCTTCCAGTTCAAAGTCTGAATCCCAAAACTTTCTGCAAAAATAGATTAAATCGACCATTAGGGACTCTAACCAAATTTAACACTAAATATGAACAAAAATGTGCTACAATCCAGCCCCAAAATACTTGAAATGGACCTAAAAGTCTAAATTGATCCTTCCCATTGTATAAATGCAATAGGACGTGATAAATTCTTGCTAATAAAGAGGTATCCAAACCAATATATTTCCCTATACCAACTTGGTTGTATTAACAAAATTCCCTGGTCTTACACCACCTACGGTATCACAGACTAGAAGTAGATAAATTCCAAGACATATGGCAAGGAAGCCATCTAAGTGTACCTTTTCATCAATATCATACTTAACTTGGTAACCCCAATGCTTGTAGTCACCTTTCTCTAATGTGGGCCAGTATGTCCCCGAAGAACCCCGATTATCTGTAGTTGGGAAAATGGTAGGATGTCCACAAGTAGGAATCTTATCTTTCATTGGTTCTAAAGAATATTCCATCCACACTTTTGCATGAATATCAACCCTAGTGTGAAGATATTTCTTTTCTTTAAGAAATTTATTTTCTATTTTTAATAGTTCATGAGCCAATGGTGGTATCCTTTTAGCATCACCCCATGATGTTATTGGTGGAATGAATTCATCATATATCTCCCTAAGAATGGGATCCCCAGATATTTGGTAGATATCCCATAAAATGATGTCAACCTCACCATGCATCAAGTGGAAAGAATTTTTTTGCAGAATCCATCGTCTCATTAATTCAGGACTATGTACAGCTTGATTCCCGTCCTCATGGGGTACGTAAGAATGACTGATCGCTTTGCTTTGGGATCAGCCTAACTTTTGTTTTTGGTCCCTCAACCTAAAACCTCCCTAAGGAACACATGGTGATATGGACTCCTGGTCCTCATTCACACCAAGTTTCATAATTACCTCACCATGTGTCTCCTGCATTCCCTACCATCTTTGGTCCGAGCTCTATGACCATAAACTAAGACCACTATGTATCTTTGCTACAAGACGTTAAACAGCACAACATCTTCCAGAACTACGTGCGGCTTGATTATCATCCTCATGGGATATGTAGGAATGTCTAGACACATTGTCTCCAGGTCCAGCCCCAAGAATTTAAAATCCTGTCCTCTCTCTTTCGGCCCCTAGGCCTGACCCCTTTTGGGAATATGTGGTGTGGCGAGTACCTCATGGGTTCTCATTCACATAAGGTTTTTCAATAGTCATACCATGTGCCCCCATGTCTTTTCCTAACTTGGTCCAAGTTCTATGGCCCTAAACTAAGATCTCCCTATGGTAACTATGCGTTGGGTTTGGCTACTTCGCCACCTTGTGCCCAGTCCATTAAATCAATCTCCCCTCAATGGCCCATCCTACGACCATTAATTTGGGAAGAGTACAACCTCAGGACCCTTGTCCTTGGAGGGGCAATCGAATCCCTTTATCTGATACATGTTGTTGTTATACTCAGATGTGTTGTGGCAGCACCCGAAGTATGGAAGTTTTACAGGGAAATTCCCTCATTCCATGTCCAAGCTTCGTGAGCCCATCATTTGGATCCTCATACTCTTCCATGTCTGAAGGGACCCCCCTTTACGGCCTAGTCTCATGACACACTGGCTTACCTACCATATTCGGAGAATGACTCGGAGGACCCTGGATGACATTTGCGACAGGTCCTGTGTTTTGAACATGGTCAGCATCCGACCCTCATTTGTCTGTCCCCATTCCAGGCTAACGCGAAGTAGATACTGTGTTTTGAACATGGTCAATAGTTATCCCCTATTGTCATGCCACCATCATTGTGGTCTAGATCTCAAGCATCATGATTCACATATTTCCACTTCCTTATGTCTAAGTGGAATTCCAACATACTCGGATTTACTTATTCACACATCTAGGTGCGTTATATAGGCGGGTCAGCATCATTGGGACGTAATTCACCTAGAATCCCATCACCCCTGACATGTGACTTCCTGTGCTAGGAAAGTCCCATCACTAATTCTTATTCCCCACATTGAGCATGACTCACATGGGCTTAGTAGTTATGATAGGACATGTACTGGCGCAGTCATTCCACACATGCATTTTTGTCTCCCATGACGTTAAATTACACCCCCAGAACTACTAATGACTTAATTACAATCCTCATGGGGTATGTAGGAACACCTGGGCACGTTGACTCGGGCCCAACCTAACTTTAAATTTTGGTCCCTTGACCTAAAGAACTTCCTCTGGGGATACATGGTGTGGTGAAGACTCCTTATTTCCTCATTCACGTTGGGTTTATAGCTACCGCACCACATACCCCCTTCCTGAGATCTCCCCTTTCACCCTTCGTCCTATCGTATGACGTTAAACTACACGAGCCCACATTTCCTTGATGCATGACACTAAACCATGATTTTTCCCTGAACAAGTTCAGGATTCCCTATGTTAATCATGGGATGCACCAATTCCCTTTCTAGAGAGGATTTCCCCTATCAGTGTTGGCCTCCGGCCATGCTGTGCTCAAGAACTACGTTTGGCTTGATTCTTATCCTTATGGGATACGTAGCGATGCCCAGACATTCCGCCTCAGGCCTAGCCCCAGGGTCATTAAACCTCTTGGCCCCTTATCCCCAATCACAGTCCAGTCTCTATAACCTTAAACTAGGATCCTACAGTCCATATACCATGACTTTAAACTGTTAACCTTGGTTCAGGCAGTATGACCTTAAAACTAAGTGCACCATTCTCTCCGTACGATGTTAAACTATTTGTCTATCATCCTCCTTGGTATGGCGTAAAACTGCATGACATTCTAGTTCCTTACCGAAGAGGTCCTTTTCAGAAGTAGGTATGATCCCTGATCAGACCGATGCACCCACTTAATGCGTCTTCACCACGGTGGCGTAATTTAAAGAGTGTTGGTCTCCATTCGAACAACCCATCACTCAACCCTTCACGCTTTGCGTGCCCTTTATTCGGACTCTTGTCCTCTTTCAAGTCTAAAAGAACCCCCTAACAGTATGGATGCTCAGCCTATGGCTCGCCTACTATCATGGGCCAACATTCTGGAAGACTAATGGGTAGCATTTTGAGTTAGGCCTCATACTTCAAACATGGTCAGCGGTCGACCCTCATTTTTTATTTCTATTTCAGGAAAACACAATAAGGATACTATGTTTCGAACATGGTCAACAATTATCCTTAATTATCATTCCATCCCTACAATGTTACGAATCTTGGGTATCGTGATTCACACTTTACACTCCCCTATGTTTGGATCAATTCCGAAACCCCTAGTGTTACCCCGCTCGTGCACTAGAGCACACTGGGAAAACGGTAATTTGACTGTTCTGAGATCTTCATTCTCCAGTCAGGTCTCCCTCTTTCTCCCTGGAAATCTTGATCGGCTATTTAGAGATCCCCACTCTCTAGATGAAATCCCTCTTTTATGATTCTCCCAATGGTTATCGATGTACCATTATGATCCCCTCACACCTTCCATTGTTTAGCACTCTCATACAAGTGAATGAACTCCTATTATCTATTATTTTCCACACCAATCATGGCTCACATGGGGTTAGAGATTTATTCATCTATTTCCTCAATGATATCGAGATACAATGGACCCCAAGGCATGCATTTTCCTCAGATTTTTCCTCGGAATGTGGTCTGCTTCACCCTCCTCATCCTCGTTGGACCCCATTCTTTGGGGAGCATTTTTTGGCACCAGAAAACGCATCCATTTAATTCACCGAATTCTTATATACATAATTTCTGATCATAGATCATTCTGTAAGCTTCGATTTTACTAGTCATGGAGCCCAAACGGAGTTGTGGATCAAAATTTACGGTTGTTCGAAGTCAGGCTGCTGGAAATGGCCATCTAAGATGATTTTGGGGAAAAGTATGGTTTTGCATGCAAGAATTGAAATCTTGCGCGCAAGAATGGATGTTTTCCTTGAAATAATGGATTTTTTTCACTCAAGAATGGAATATTTCATGCAATAGTAAAATCTTACGCACAACATGTCGCGCAAACCTTTTACGCACCCAATGAGAGGCCATCTTCCGCCCAGGCCACCTGAAAAACATCGAAGGAAGGTGCAAGCAAGTTTTGAGAGGTGTACACAAAATTGGCATCCATGTGCAAGATTCCTATGCACCCAATGCAATGTCAAATTCCCCTTTGCATGCACACCCACCGCAGGGTGCGCGTAATATCACTTTCATGCCTGGAATCTTACGCACAATTGCTCCCGAGTTTGCCGATAAATACAAGTGCAACCCCCACCCCTCGGGGGAGCTCTCGGGAGGTCGGTCATCACTCTACTTCACATAAGACCGCCTATTCCATGCCCCTATGGAATAATGAAACCATCCATGTGAGATCTTTTGCGACAGGTCTCATATGGGTCCGCTTTAGTGCGGGCCCACAATGGTCTGATCCTCGCCCAACCTCATTTCTGCCTAAGTCCTGTGCGCATAAGGTTTCAATCTTGCACGCAAAACTTCCAATCTTGCATGAAAAACATCCAATATTGCGTGAAAAACATCTAATATTACGTTCAAGACTTCAATCTTGCGTGAAATACTTCAATCTTGTGCACCGTCATTGACCCCCATCAAAAATGGAGAGTCGCATCGCGAACTTTTCGGGCCAGGACGTCGGCAATTTCCATTGCACCCTTATGCGCAGCCGCCTTCCACTTATGGGATACCATGATTTGAGATACTCCTCTACACATCATGAAACACCTTGAGTCAGTATATTTCTCTTAGTCTATTTCCCATGTCATGAGTTGAGATTCTCGTTATCAGTCCCCCCGAGTACCTTGAGTTGAACCATTCCTCAAGAAACTCATCTGAACCCCATCACCTGACTCCTATGCCAGGTTGAACCAGAAAGGGCTGCCCTTGCACAAGTCCCAACATCAACCATTTCTAGGTGCCTTATGCCTAATAGTCCTATCTAGATGACTATAAATTGTACTGCACCCTATGTTCCAAACATAGGATGCCTCTTGCTCCAAACAAGAGATGCCTTATGCTCCAAGCATGAGATGCCAACAGTCCTATCTACATGACTATAAACTGTAGTACACCCTATATAACAAATATAGGATGCCTCTTACTCCAAAAAATAGATACCTTATGCTGTAAGCATAAGATGCCTAATAGTCCTACCTACATGACTATAAACTATAGTACTCCCTATCTGACAAATAATAGGATGCCTCTTGTTCCAAATAAGAAATGCCTTATGTGACAAGCATAAGATGCCTCATTCCATAATTACATTGGCGTAATTTCAAGAGCGTTGGAATATGTTCAAACATTCCATCACTCCACCTCCCACTTTGCGTGTCCTTAATTTGGATCTTCATCCACTTTCATGTCTGATGGGACCCCCTAACGGCTTGGTCCCATGCCGAATCGTCTCACCTACCGTCCTGGGACAACGCCCCGTAAGACTTTGGATGACACTTTGAGTCAGGTCTTGTGTTTTGAACATGGTCATCAGTCAACCCTCATTTGTTTGTCCCCAATTTAGGATAACGTGATATGGATTTTTTGTTTTGAACATGGTCAATAGTTATCCTCCATCGTCACGCCACCCTCACCGCGTTCTGAATATCGGGCATGTGATTCACACTTTTCATCTCCCTTTGTTTGGACTGATTCTAATGCCCTTGTAATTATCCCACTTATGCACTTACTCATAGGTGTAGGCCTCTATTATATGCCTCAAACCACCAATGATTTGGGATGCCCTCATGGTCAGAAATGAGGAAGACACCTGGAAAACTTCCTTGCGTAAGCCCCATGAACCATTACCGCTCCATCACGGCACCTGGGCAGCTTCCTTGCGTAATCCCCATTCACCATTGCCGCTCCATAGAGGCACCCAGTCAGCTTCCTTGTGTGAGCCCCATTCACCATTGTCACTCCATAGCAGCACCCGGGAAGCTTCCTTGCGTAAGCCCCATTCACCATTGCCGCTCCATAGAGGAACCCATACAACTTCCTTGCATAATCCCCATTCACCATTTCCCCTCCATAGTGGCACCCAGGTAGCTTCCTTGCGTAATCCCCATTCACCATTGCCGCTTCATAGCGGCACCCGGGCAACTTCTTTGCATAAGCCCCATTCACTATTTCCGCTCCATAGCGACACCCGGGAAGCTTCTTTGCATAAGCCCCATCCGCCATTGCCGCTCTATAGCGGCACCCAGGATTCTTCCTTGTGTAAGCCCCATTCACCATTGCTGCTCCCTAGAGGCACTCAAGCAGCTTCCTTGCATAAGCCCCATTCACCATCACAAACTATGCGGACTTTGATCCTTTCCAAGGCAAGGTATGTAGGAATCCTCCCTGAGGTTCAAGCCCAACAACCATTGGTTCTGACCCCCCTTCACGTCGGTCCCCACTCCTCCAGAATAACGTGGACTTTGATCCTTGCCAATGAAAGGTATGTAGGAAGCCTCTCTGAGGTTCAAGCCCACCATCCATTGGTTCCGACCATTTCATGTCTGTCCACCACCCTCCTGAACTACGTGAACTTTGATCCTTGCCAAGGAACGGTACATAGGAAGCCTCCCTGAGGTTCAATCCCAACAACCATTGGTCCCGACCCCCCTTCACGTTGGTTCCCACTCCTCCCAAACTACACAGACTTTGATCCTTGCCAAGGCAAGGTACGTAGGAAGCCTCCCTAAGGTTCAATCCCACCATCCATTAGTTCTGACCATTTCACGACGGTCCACCAACCTCCTAAACTACGTGGACTTTGATCCTTTCCAAGGCAAGGTACGTAGGAAGCCTCCCTGAGGTTTAAGACCAACAACCATTGGTCCCGGCTATCTTCATGTCAGTCCACTGTCACCCCCAACAACCATTGGTCCCAAATATCTTCATGTCGGTTCACCAACAACCCCCAAAAACCATTGGTTCTAAACCGCTTCACGTCGGTTCCCACCATTCCGAACTATGTGGACTTTGATCCTTTCCAAGGCAAGGTGTGTAGGAAGCCTCCCCGAGGTTCAATCCCAAAACCCATTGGTCCCAACCACTTCATGTAGGTTCACCCCTTCCTCCATGATGATAAACTGTACGCCCCTTTTTTCCCGCATGACACTAAACTATCCTCTATCTAGAAATAATACATTTTCAACCCCATTCAACGGTAATCTGTTGTCAAAATCATTCAGCGGTAAGACATTGAAGTCCCCAATCGACGGTAATCCATCATTAGATGAAATACGTGGACTTTGATTCCCTACCACGGGGATACGTAGGAAGCCTCCATGAGGTTCAAGCTCATCACCAATGTCTCATCTTGATATATCCATCGATCCCATGTGTTCCAAGAAGATCATGACCTAACCTAGAGATTTATTTCCTCTTGATCCCATCTATGCATCCATTCTCACAGGTCGTCTCCATAGGTGTCCCATTCTCCCACCGAACTGCACGGACTTTGATTCCCTGCCACAGGGATATGTATGAAGTCTCTTCAAGGATCAATCTCAACATCACTATCATCCTCATGTCAGTTACATCTCATTATCCCTCCACTTCATTCAACTCTCCATCATCCATCTTGATTCTTACCCGGGCCACCACATCCCAGTGGGATCATGGCATCCACCTCCTCGCTGCTCCTAGTAGTACTTGGGATACTTTCCATGTGTAAGCCCCAACATGTATCCAGGTTGTTGTACTTTATGTACACCCCAATTCATCACCCCTTCGAACTACATGGGTTTTGATCCCTGTCATCTACACAGGGTACATAGGAAACCTACATGAGGTTCAACCTCGGCCAATGGTAAACCTTGGTGTTTCCCCATTCTGGGGTGCACACTCCTGGATCTGCCCTCAGTGGTGTCCAGATCAGCCTTCACGGTGTGAAATCTTCCCTTTATGGGACACACCATCCTGGGTCTTCTCTTATTGAGTGTTCAGATCCTTCCACCTGGTAAAGACTCATGGAAATCCCTCCTAGGAATATACCAATCTGATCTATCTCTATGAGACATTCTGATCAACTTCATTCCATCTCTGCAAGACGTTAAACTCGCAGCCTACCTCGTGTTAAACATGAGATTCCTAAGAAAAACCTCGTAAGACACACCTTTGGCGTAACCATCTCTGCAAGACATTAAACTTGTGGACTACCCTATGTTAAACATGGGAAGCTGAGGAAAACCTCAGAGACATGCCTCTGGAATAAGATACCCCACAACTGACATGGGATTCCTCATGTTCTACACCCTTGAGATGCCCTCTTATGAAGAAGAATACAGGTTCCCCAATGTCCATGCATCTAGAGATGCCCCAACATTCCTGATGTTATCATCTACTCTGACTGAAGGTTTCTACCATGTCAAAACCCCATGGAATATCTTGAAGGAAGTAGTGTAATTAACCGACATCCACAAAGATATGGCACCAGGAATGAGATTCGTGAACCACGACTTAATCTTTAAGGGATACCCGGACTAAGTAACGAGTTTCGAGGAGGAATCCATGGAATAAAGAACTGAAATCCCATCATCCAATTTCAATCAAGAAGAAAATGTCCCTGAATAAGGAACAGATGTCACCCGCCTTTGGAAAGCGGGAATGCGGGGCCACAACTGCACGTCCTGGATAGATAGATGCGCATGCCCCAGAAAAAGCATAAAAAAAACACTCGTAATCACTTAATAAAGGAATCAAGAGTTTCCTGGGCTTGTTCGAAGAATAGATCTCTAAATTATATAGGAAAGGTTCAAGTGCATGGTTTGACCAAAATGTACACTAGAGGCTGCACAGTTTGGATAAACCATATGAGGTGTTATAGGGATCCATAAAGGGAAGAACATGAGCTGCATATGGTTTGTCTAATCATGCACTATAGTCCATGTGGGGTATGCACCCTGGGTATAAGGGGGTGCACAATTAGAGCATGACTAAACAAAATTTTCTCCAAAACTGTGCAGGAAACTTTCCTTGGATAGCAGCTGACACACGGTTTGTCTAGCCCTATGACAAAATCTTACGACTCTTAAATTTTGGGCATTTTTTATCATTTTTATCTCTTGTGTTTTAAAAAGGATTAAAACCTTTATCTTACCTTATTTATCTAGAAGACCATGCCTAGAGAGAGATTCCTTATCCCTTATCCTAGGGTTTGAATCCATTTCTCCATTTTACCTCTATTTGTGATGTCATCTATCACGTTGGATCACCATCAGTAAGAGGTTTAATTTGTTTCCTTACTTCATTTTAATTTCTTCTCCTTATGGGATGTTGTTATCATGTAGACTCTTATGCCCTATTTTCATGGATTTTGTCCATTATTTTGTTTTCTTTTGATATGAACTAAATTTGAGGTTGAGACTGGATGAGTATTCCTCGACATGCATAAGGTGTGTAGTCTATACCTTTCCCCTCAAAGTATGGTTTTTTGTACCTTGTTGTCATCATGTCACATGTTGGACCTTCCGGGAATTTATTTTTAAATTAATAAACCCCTAAATCAAATTTTTAATTTTTTATTAAGACATGACATGACACCCTTACACTAGGTTAGAGGTTTGATATTGGGTACCTTAAATAGAACAACCCATGGGGTGGGTTCTTTCCTTCAACTATGAATATTCCACCCTTAGGTTTATTTGAGATCACTTTTCTTTACTGGGAGTTGGATGTGAGATTATATTAGACTGTTAAAGGTTATAAGAACCTTAAAACACCTTTTAATTTTTTTTATATGAAAGGAATGAAATGGATAATCACTTAGATTTTGTATTATTATGAAATGATTAATGAAATGGTTATGATGAGTTAAATGTAAAAGGGCATAGAATTTGATATGGACCTTTATTCCCTTTTATAAATCATGTTGATGATGGTTGGAACAATATGGAATCAATGCAGGACACAAGGTATGGAACCAATGTGGGGACTCATGGTATGGAACTAATGAGGGGGGCTTGTGATATGGCACCGACGACCCATTTGGATGTCATGGTATTTTTTACACGTTGGATCTGGATTTCTTAGACTACCTTAGATAAGCTCCTTGGGATCCACCCAAGTCTTTACCAAATTTTCTATGGATTTTCTCAGTGGGCTCGATGAGGACTCCTTTTTCATTGGCCTTGGGTCCTAGACCATGTAAGTATGATACTTGATTACTCAGCATAGTTCACTGATGATGTCTTGCCTTATTTATACTTAGCCCTTATTTATGGTTTCCTGATCACAATGATTTTTGGTAGACTGGATAGTATCACTTCTTCTTTTATCACTTTTATTCCTGTTATACATGCACACTACTTCAACTTATATGCACAGACTGGATCTGTCATTGGCATCATTGGTGGTGGCTTACTGAATAATATCTCACACCCTATTCAAGATACTATTTGATACCCAAATAGACTTCATGGATATAGGTAGGGATAGGGGAAAGTTCCCACTTTACATTGCTTGATTTATTATGGAATAGGAGTAGGGGAAAATAGGACCAAGCTATGGCTCATGATTCTATATTGAGATAGTCTTTTGTTTTTTTACTTTTTATACTTGTATTATACTCGATACATGTTTCCATTTATTTCCTATCTTTTTTATTGATCCATGATATACTCATCACTTGGTATACAACACTACCCTTGGTTTTGATTATTAGTACTATTGTCTGGATGATTTATCTTACGTTGTTGGCTGATATTATTCTTCCACATTTTATTTATTTATTAAACCAATGTATTACTCTGATCATGAGGGTATAAATCCCCACCGTACCATCATAGACACTTACTAAAAATTGAAAACCTATGACATACAAGGAGGTACACTTGAGGCTATGTGACCCACCGACTCAAGGCACTATTTAGTGGCTCCTAGTTCATGATGTTACAATAATATTAATAATAAAGAATGAATAAAAATGAGTGTTAATCAGTTTTAATTTTTCTTATTCATTTTATATGTATGATCGTTCATGAACTTAACTAAGAATTGTTAGAGTTGGTGTCCTAGAACAAACTGTTTATACTTTGATTACATAGATATTTATTATATTTAAATATTAAACAACTTATTACATATTTTTCATTGTTCTACATAACTATGATGTAATAATGTCCTAGAGTATTTGTTGCATTGATAAGGTCATGGAAGTTCCCCGCTATGATGAGAACCTTGAAATACTATAACAATATTCTTAAATATAGTTTTTCGGTTAAATGAAATACTATGATGAGACACATATTATACAAACCTTCAGGTGTGAGTACTCGTAAGTAGATGAGACTTTCTCTCATGAAGTTCACGCTTGGTAATCTACAAGATGGGAGATTATGAGAACAGATCTACCACTAGGAATTCTATATGTTTTGGTGTCATTAGATATTCCTATCTATGAGTGTGTGTAATGGTCTTTAGAATTTAAGATTATCATTAATATGTGTCATGACTCGTGCACTTTGATTTACTGACAAAAACTGTCACGTCATATGTTGGCAGGAAGTAGATTACACTGAGTGCGTCATGAGTGGCATGTTATTAATGGATAATTCGAGGAAGGATTTATCCCTTCCATTTATGGAAGTTGATATCTAAACCCTTTGATTGAGATAGAACTGTTGCAAAAAATTCCATTTCCATGGTGTAACGATGAGTTTATTTCAGGTAGTCAAAGAATGACGTATCAAGCACAAAGGTTGATGACACTATCATGAAACCTGCTTGATGAGATATTGAGAAAAAGTGATTATATTACATAGTGAGCATTCGTATGTGGATGTCATTGTTGCGACTTTAAGTTCTTTCTCTTGGGTTCATTGACCCATTGCTATATAGTACTCTTGGACTTTAGGCAAGCCCACCTAATACCAACTAGAAAAAATCCTAGAGTGTCACACACTAAATGTTTTTGGTGGTTTTGATTAAATTCTATTTGAATTTAATCAATGGAATAAATATTATTATAAAGATCATGGAATAATTTTATTCAAGTTAAAATGATCACATAAATTAAATAAAATATATTTATTTATATTATTGAAATTTTAATAAATATTTATTTATTAGTTTGAAAATAAAATATTTATTTAAGAGAATAAATTATTTATTTATTTATTCAAGTGTTAAATAAATGTAAATGGATTTTGAGAAGACCAAGTCCAGTCCAGTAGTAAAATAATTATTTGAAAGATGATAAATAATTATTTAACTAGTTTGCACAAGTTAAAATAATAATAACACTGTTATTATTTTGTGACGCGGAATTTTATTTATAATTCCATTTTTCACAAGTTAACATGCCATAAATAATGAAATTATATTTTTATTAAGAGCATGGGTTTTCTCTAAGGTTGTGAATATATTTAATTATTGTTATGTAATTAAATATTATAACTAAATCCTCTTGCCAATAAATAGAAAAGTACGTCTATTTTGCCATGCACCAAACTGCACGCCCGGTGAATTGAGAATTGTTGAGCCAAAACATTTCTCTCTTTAATCCTCTTCCCTACCCTCTCAAGAATGAGAGACATTCTTCAAGACCCAAGAACAGGTGATCAAGAATGATTGACACAAGACACTCGCTTCGTCGTGCTAGCACCTGGATAATGAGTGGTGTCAATCAGAGGCCATCAGAGCACATGTGGATTACCGCTAGAGGTATTATAGTTTGGATCCTCACAAGAGCAATGAGACAATCCATAAGGGACATTTTGGATTATCAACACCATCAATGAAAAAAGTATTGAAGATCCAAGTATTCTTTTCTTTATGAAATTAATTAAATTAATTATAAACATGATGTACAAATATCCTTTCTCTCTTGGATCCAGTGCCTTTCTTAATTTGTCTAAATATTTGATTTTAATTTTTGGATACTGGCATTCATCATCGTATTGATCCCAGATTGGTTATTAGGTTGGGCCCCACCCCACACTGCACTTTCACTACGTCCCGTTCCTTCAAGTGGTATCAGAGGGAGGTTATCATTGTTTATAATTATTTAATTATCATTGATGATTTATGTTTTAATAATTTAGTTTTCCAATTAAAGGTTTAATTGTTCTCATAATTTGAAATTTCGAGATATGTTCTTCATTTTTTTTTGTTTTTAGAAAATTTCATAGAAACAAATAATTTTTGGATTAAAATTAAAACGAGAAACTCATCAGGAGGTGATGAAGGTTCTGTCTAGGTGACACGAAATTACACACTGTGTTTTTGGACTTACATGTTGTGTTTTATTCCATAAACATCGTGTAATCCATAATTCACACCATATAGTCATGTACATCTCATTGAGAGTAATTTGGAAATTACTCAAGCTGTGTCTATTTATTACACGCGGTGTACTTAATTTTACACTGCATGTTGACCAGGACAGATAGGCACATGCTTACCAGATTACATGCCATGTGGCCCACTGCACACGGCATGTAGTTCCTTCAAGTCAGGGGAAAAGTTTTTTATCCCATACACAGATTGAGCCAACTGGTAAACGTGTAACGTAGAAACAACACAGTGTGTAGCCCAATGTACTCGCAATGTACTCCAAAGTTTCTGAAGTATTCCTCACACATTGAGTCCCTATACATGTACTTATGGAAAAATGGTGAAGGTAGTACATAGTGTGTAGTCAGAACTATACATCATGTACTTTACTAAATTATACAAAGCTAAAACTTTAATGTTTGTGTAATTTTAAAAACTACTTATCATGTATAAATCATATAACATGTTGTTACTCTATGCATTGAATCATCATGTATTCCATATTTTAGAAGAGTAAAATAGTATATGAATATAATACATGTTGGGTAGATTCAAACAATTATTCACCTGGTTACCACCAAGGTGCATTTATGTAAAAGGATAAAAATCTTAAGAAAATTTAGTTAAGGATTAAGATAAAAGGATTTATTAATTAAAGATAATAATTAATCGATTCAAGTGTGATTTATCTTAATAATAACGATTAAATAATTGAATTATAGTTTTATTAAATTCTTAACTCGTTGCATGTATGTTGATGATCATGAGCTAGACAAGACCTTGTATGTGATTTTTTTCCCTTTTAATTTATTTTCTAAATTAATTATTGGCTTGCATGCCATCTCTCTTCATTAATATGTAGGGCCTACATGCCCAAGGTTTCATTTATGTAAACCCCTTTTTACCCCTCACCTATGTGTGAGTTAAAAATCATATGTAATGGATGGAGCTCCCAAGATAGTGGAGGTAGTTCAAGATGTAGTTGAGACGAAACCAATCCCAGGAGATACAATGGTGGACAGGTGGAAAGTTGTAAACGTGAACCCAAAAGGTTCAATGTGTTTCTTTCCTAAGTGAAAGTTAGTTTATCATCATATATATAAACTAACCATTAGAAAATATCATGATAATTCCCTTTACTTTATTTTATTTCTGTCAGTTGCATGGTTTTTTCATTGTGGATGTGTTGTATCAATCACATAATTAATGAACTAACAAGCATGAAATATGGAACTAAAATAAATTAGTCTTATGCATAAATATTATCAATACATGGTTAATCACTTAAGTAATTTCCACTTAATATTAACAATCATGTGATAAGGATACTAATCAATTTACACATAAGAGATAAAAAACCTCAATAAAATATTAAGTAAGACTAAGCCTTACATTACTTGATTAAGAGAAAGACTCAATAAAACTATGTGTTTGACCAACCCCTATAGGGACACTTACTTTTATATAGGAATCCCTTATGAAAGGTTTCAGGTTGGCTTAACCATATTGCATCAAGAGGAGTAACTCTTTCTAGACTTGGTGTAATATTGGAGGAAAGATTTAAGGAAATCCAAGTCATGATTTCATGATTGGGGAGTTCACTCAATAGATCAAGAAGCTAAAAGACCACAGTTGGAAAAGTCCTGCCTACCTAAATACCTTAAAATAACTTGAATAACCCTTGTTTAGGTTATACTAAGGGGGATATGGATCCTTTCCACCTGAATTTTATTACAACTAGACATTCCGAGTTAAATAGTGAGGGCCATTGGGACTTGATAAAATAGTGAGAGACTTAATAAAATTAATTTATTATTTATCATAAAATGTAAGAAAGTACTAATGATTTGATCTTTTAATTGTAAAATAAAATGAAAATCTCTTCAACCACACTATCCCTGTGATCAATTATAGATAGAGACAACATCTTCACCGGTAGTAACTTCTAGGAATGGTTTAGATGCCTTTGGGTTATTCTACGCCATGAACGGAAGTCTTGCATGCTGGATTCAGCATTACCTGATCCGACTACCTAAGAGGTGAGTGATTAATATTTCATTTTCTACAATCAACATATGAAAAAAGTGGTCGATGATCAATGTTTGATGCTATCATCAATGTCTATTGAGCTCATGAAGTCTCACAAAAACATGGATTCCTATATCATGTTTGAGCACCTCTAAGGTCTTTACCATGAGAGAGAAAGACAATAACGGTTTGAGATCTCCAAGGAACTCTTTCAGAGTAAGATTGTAGAGGGTGCCCCAACTGGGCCTCACATAGTCAATCTCATTGGATACATTTATCACCAAGAGGTTCTTGGATTTAAACTCCCTAAATAAATGGGAACTGATCTCATTCTTACATCACTCCCTCATAGATTCTTCAGCTTTGTTGTTAATTTCAATATGAACAACATTTAGAAGTATTTATTTGGTCTTCTTATCCTCATTCTCCAAGTGGAAAAATATATGAAGTTTGAAAAGCCTTCTATCCTTATGGTGAATAAAAGGAAAGTGAAGGTAAAGAGATTTAATGCCCCCGTGGGCGTGGTGGAGTGGTCGAAGGCTCCGCTTCCCTCAGGGGAGGTCGGGGGTTCGAACCCTGTCAGGGGGTTTGCTATAAAAAGCATGTTCACCACACGCGGTGCACGATTGCACGCCGGTTACCCAAGCGTTTACGCGGCGCCGGCCCCCGTTGGGGAACTGGGCTTCACCCCTTGGGTGGGCCTGGGGAAGGTAGGGGATTCTCGGGCCACTGCATGCCTGACCGCGTAACCACTCGGGGGCTGGGCCATCACCCGCATTATTTCCCGACCCCTACCTTTACGTAAAAAAAAAGGTAAAGAGATTTAATCCCAAAGCTTCTTCATGGACTTCTAAGAAAAATAAGATCAAAGTTGAGGCAAGGGAACATGGGGGCTGTTTGTTTCTCATGTGGCAAGAAGGGACAATGGAAGAAAATTATACCTAGATAAAGAAGCAAGGGTAATATTTAGGTGCATTTTTTATTGAGTGAAATTTATCTATTTTTAAAAATTGGGTATTGGATATATCTTGTGGTACTCACATATATATTGAAATATAGGAGCCAAGTAGATTCCGGAAAATTGACCGAGGTGAGGTAGATCTACAAGCATCTAATGGAGCCAAACTTGCTGTTGTAGCTGTCGGGGACTACCACATCACATTTCCAACTGGGATGATCTTGGTGTTAAAGGGTTGTTTTTATGTGCCTTCTATAACCAAAAAAATTATTTATGTATCTAGACTAGATACATATGGATCTTTTTTCATGTTTGGAAATGAATGTTTCTTCTTTTAAAAATATATCATTTGTTTTGGTATGGAACATTTATACAACAATATTTACTTGTTGTATTACACAAACCAAGTAATGGAAATCGATAACAAAGATACTTCGCATGAATTATACCAAACCCAACTTTGAAATCACTATCTAGGTCATGTAAACAAGAAACTCTTGACAAATTTACATCAATATGGATATTTAGATTATTTTTAACTAAAACCACTTGGTGTATGTCATGCGTGTTTACAAGAAAAAATGACCAAAGCCCCATTTAGTGGGAAAGGTGAAAGATCCAAAGAGATTCTTGAATTGGTTCATACCGATGTGTGTGGACCATTTCTAATTGAAGAAAGAGGTGGGTACTCATAATTCATATCTTTTATTGATTATTTTATTAGATATGAAAATATCTATTTAATGAGGTATAAGTTGGATTCTTTTGATAAGTTCAAAGAATACAAGAATGAAGTTGAGAACCATCTTGGTAAGAAGATTAAGAAACTCTGCTCAGATCGAGGTGTAAATCATCTTAATCAAGACTTAATTGATTACTTATGAGAGTTTGAGATCTTATCTCAACTCACTCCTCCTTACACGCCTGAGTGAAATGGTGTAAGAGAAAGGAGGAACCACACCTTATTGGACATGGTGAGATCAATGATGAGTCAGGAAAGTCTTCCATTATCCTTTTGGGGATATTCGTTAAAAAAAATGGCACACATACTAAACCAAGTACAAACTAAATCAATAAATGGTATTCTATGTGAGCTTTGTAGTGGAAGAAAAGCCATGTTATCAAATTTACATGTGTGGGGTAGCGAAGAGTTTGTTAAGGCCACTTTAGGTAACAAACTTTCACCCCAAGGCACAAGGTGTACCTTTATAGGATACCCAAAGGAAATAAGGGGATATTAACTATATAATCCCTCATACAAAAAGGTTATAGTGGAAAGACACACCATATTTCTTAATAGGGAAAAAATCTCCAAAAGAGATAGTGGGAGTGAGATAGACTTCGATGAATTCGAGGCTCAAGGTACACAAGAGTTAGTACAGGGACATATTCCACAAAGACCTATGGAAGAAGAATCTATTCTAGTGACAAAAATACTACATAGGAGTACAAGAGAGGTTAGATAACTCGAATGGTACATTTTTCTAGTTACTGAGGATGATGACTCATTATTGGTTGATAATAATGGTCCTCTAACATAAAAGGAAGTAGTAAGCGGCACATATGTTTTCAAGTGGAAGGAAGACATGAATTTCGAAATGGATTCCATGTACCAAAACCAAGTCTGGATTTTGGTAGATCCTCCAGTTGATGTAAAGCTTGTTGGTTGAAAATTGGTATTCAAGAATAAACTAGACATGGAAGGACAATTCAATACCTATAAGGCATGACTGGTTGAAAAAGGGTTTAAACAACATCAAGGAATTGACTAAGATAAAACATTTTCACCATTTGTGATGCTAAATACCATCAGAATTATATTGGACATTTCTTCTTACCATGACTATGAGATTTGGAAAATGGATGTCGAAATAGCCTTCCTAACGAGAACCTTTAGGAAGATGTCTGGATAACAAAACTTGAAGGTTTTGTGACTCCAAAGGATGCCAATAAGGTATGCAAGTTTTAGAAATCCATTTATGGATTAAAGAAATCATCCAGGTCATGGAACATTCATTTTGATGAATCCATAATGGAATTTGATTTTATTAAGAATGAATGTGAGATGTGTGTCTACAAACGGTTTAGTGGGAGTGCAATAATTTTCCAAATAGTATATGTTGATGACATATTAATTATTGGAAACGAGATACCAGTCTTACATTCTATTAAGGCATGATTGAATCAACACTTCTCCATGAGGGACTTGGGTAAGGTAGCATATATTCTTGGGATCAAGATCCATCGTGATAGATCTAAGAGATTTTTGGGCCTAAGTCAAAGTACATACATTGACAAGATACTAAAGATATTCAGTATGGAACAATAAAATAGGGGATTGTTGCTAGTGTCAAATGGTATTCATCTTTCTAAGAAAATGTGTCCTCAAACACATGAGTAAAGAGAGAGAATGACAAGGAATCCATATGCATCAGCGATTGGGTCATCATGTATGTCATGCTATGTATTAGGATATATTTTTTTTATGCATTGAGTGTGGTAGGAAGATATCAAGATGACCTAGGTGACTTCCATTAGATGGCAGTCAAGACTATACTTAAGTATATGAGGAGTACTAAGGATATGTTCATGTTTTATAGAGGATATGAGGAACTAGTCATCAGAGGATATGCATATGCAAGTTTCTAGACTGATCGAGATGACATGAAGTCACAAATGGGATACATATTCACTTTGAATGGAGGTGTTGTGAGTTGGAAGAACTCAAAGAAAAGTGTGGTCGCAGATTCTATAATGGAGTCTGAGTATATCGCAGCTTCTAAAGTAGCTAAAGAATCAGTTTGGATGTGAAGCTTCACCAAAGAGATGGATGTGGTACCTAGCAGTAAAGATCCCATCACACTCTATTGTGATAATACTACAGTGGTGGCTCTTGTAAAAGAGACAAGGTCACATCAGCGGACAAAGCACATACTTCAGAAGTATCATCTGTTGAGGGATTTTTCTCAAAGAGGTGAAGTTTTAATGAGTGGTATTTCCATGGAAGATAATGTGGTGGACCCCTTGACTAAATCCTTGACTTAGTAGAAACATGATCATCATGTGAGGTCTAGCGAACTTAAAGTCGTAGATAGTTGGCTATAGTCCAAGTGGGAGTTTGTTAGAGTTGGTGTCTTAGAACCAATTTTTTGTACTTTGATTACATGGAGATTTATTGTATTTAAATATTAAACATCTTATTACATATTTTTCATTATTATATATGACTATGATTTAATAATGTCCTAGAGTATTTGTTGTATTGATAAGGCCATGGAAGTTCCCTGTTATGATGAGAACCTTTAAATGATATAACAATATTCTTAAATATAGTTCTATGGTTGGATGACATACTATGATGGGACACATAGTATACATACCATCAGGTGTAAGTACTCAGAAGCATATGAGACTTCCTCTCATGAAGTTCACACTTAGTAATCTCCAAGATGGGAGATTATTAGAACAGACCTACCAGTAGAAATTCCGTATGTTTTGATGTTATCAGATATTCCTATCTGCAAGTGTTTTTAATAGTCCTTGGACTTTGATATTATCATTAAATCATGTCATGACTTGTGCACTTTGATTTACTAATGAAAACTGTAACGCCATATATTTGTGGGAAGTAGGGTACATTGGGTGCGTCATGAGTGTCATGTTATTAATGGGTAAGTCGAGGAAGGATCTGTTCCTTCCTTTTATGGAAGTTGATATCTCAGCCCTTTTATTGAGATAGAACCGTCACACAAAATTCCATGGCCATGGTGTAATGATGAGTTTATTTCAGGTAGTCAAATAATGACGTATCAAGCACAAAGGTTGATGACACTATCATGAAACCTGCTTGATGAGATATTGAGACAAATGGATTATATTACATAGTGACCATTCGTATTTGGATTTCATTTTTTCAACTTTAAGTTCTTTATCTGGGGTGCCTTGACCCATTGCTAGACATTAATCTTAGACTTTAGTCAATCCCACATAATGGCAATAATAAAGAATCCTAGAGGGTCACAAACTAATTGTTTTTGGTAGTCTTGATTAAATTCTATTTTAATTTAATTAATGGAGTAAATATTATTCTCAATACTGTGGAATAATTTTATTCAAGATAAAATGATTGTATAAATTATATAAAATATATTTATTTATTTTATTGAACGTTTAATAAATATTTATTTATTAGTTTGTAAATAAAATATTTATTTAAAAGAATAAATTATTTATTTATTTATTCGGGTGTTCAATAAATGGAAGTGGAGTTCGAGTGGACCAAGGTTGGTCCATTAGTAAAATAATTATTTTCAAGATGGTAAATAATTATTTAACTAGTCGTTACAAGTTAAAATAATAATAATGTTGCTATTATTTTGTGACGTGGAATTTTATTTATAATTCTGTTTTGTGCACGTTGGAGCACCATAAATAATGACATGGTATTATTATTAAGAGTATGGGTTTTATCTAAGGTTATGAATGTATTTAATTTCTAATACAGAATTAAATATTGTAATTGAAGCCCCACGTAGATAAATATACAAGTACATCTATTGTGCCATGTACCAAACTGCACGCCCGGTGAATTGAGAATTGTTGAGCCAAACAATTTCTCTCTCAAATCCTTTTCCCTCCCCTCTAAAGAACAAGATACATTCATTAAGACTGAAGAACAAGTGATCAATAATGACTGTTGCAAGACACTCGCTTCACCACGCTATCACCCAGAGAATGAGTAGTGTTGATCATAGGCCATCAGAGCATGTGTGTATCACTGCTAGATGGATTCTAGTTTGGATCCTTGAAATCACAACAAGAAAATCTAAAAGGGTCATTCTGGACGATCAACATCATAAATTAATAAAGTACTGAAAAACTAGGTATTATTTTCTTTATAAAATTAATTAAATTAATTATAAACCTAATGTGCAAGATCATTGCTCTCTTGGATCCGACACCTTTCTTATTTTGTCTAAAACATTGATTTTAATCTGTGGATACTGGCGTTCATCATCATATTGATCCCAGATTGGTTGTCAATTATAAAAAAGGCAAAGTTGGGCCCCACCCAATGTTACACTTCTACAGTGTATGGTTCCTTCAAGAACAGTGTATGTGTTGGCATTATTTAATTTAATTTATCATATAGGTTTTCAATTATAAATTATTAAATTAATTTGATGTCCTACAAGTCATACCTCCCTCCATTATTATGTAAGACCTACGTGTCCAAGGTTATTTATGTAATTCCACATTAACCAATCCTTTGGTTCCCCTCACATATGTGTGAGTTATAAATACTTGTAATAAATAGAGAATCCCAAGGCGCATGTAAGTGATTCCAAGATGATTTCAACCCAGGCGATATACAGGTAGAGAGGTGGAATGTTTCAACTCATGCCAAGACTGACACATGAAGTTATTTCCCATAGGCCAGAGGTTGATTTAATATCTAATCATTAAATCTACCATTAGATAAGCTCATGACCGAGTCATTTATTTATTTATTTATTTATTTCTATCTTATTCATTACTTATTTTATGAGTGCAAGAATGCGATGACATAATTAAATAATTTAATTTGAAAAGATGGAATATAAATAAATGGATTATGCATAAATGTTTTATCTAATATGGTTAATTAATTAAGTAATATTCAATTAATATTAACAATACATGTAACGAATAAAATAAAATAAATTTATGCATAATAAATTAAAATCCCTCAAATATATATTAAGTCAGACTTGATCTTACAATGATTTATTAGGAATTAAATCCATAGAACTAAGTGTTTGACCAACCCTTGTTGGGACACTTAATTTTATCATGGAGTTCTTATGAAATTTTTGGGTCATCTTAACCATCTCACATAAAGATAAGTAGCCCTAGCTATACTTCGTGTAACTTGGAGACAAGTGTTGAGGAAATCCAAGTCAAGGTTTTAGTATTGGGGAGTCACCTCAATGAATCAAGGAGATTAAATTCTACTATTGGAAAAGACTTACCTACCTAAATACCTTAAAATAGCTTTAATAACCCTCATTGGGGTTATACAAAGGGAAAAATGGATCCTTTCTGCTAGAATTTCCTAGTAACTAGACATTCTAAGTTCAATGATGAGAGATATTGTGACTTGATAAAATAATGAGAGAATAAATAAAATTAATTGTTATTATTTATCACATAATTTTTAATCAATTAAAGTACTAATAATCTGTTTTAATTATTATAGAAAATGGAAAGAAAAACCACAAAAATATTTTGATCATTCCTTAACTCAGGGTATGTACTTACAAATAAAAATTAATGTATATGGTACAATGATTTATTTGATGCATTATTATGAGAAAGTTTTTATTATGTGTTGGAATCCCCTACTACTATCATGCCACCCTAGAATATGGGTGAAGGTGAAAAAGATTCCTACTAGAGATATGTTAAGGATGATTCTTATGTATGTTGTATTATATTATCAACTATGTTCAGAGAGTTAATGATACAAAATAAAGACATGGATTCTTACACTATAATATCTCATTTTCTTTTTCTTGAGAAAGATAAGGAAAGGCTTGAAATAAATAAGATTGTCAATGCACTATATCAATGTAAACTAGAAGAAGAAAATCTAGCTATTGATCATTCTTTAAAAATGTTGGGGTATATTGATCAGTTAGTGAAATTGGGCTTCCACTTGGGTAATAAATTATCCATTAATATTATCTTATTATCCTTACCATTAAGGTTATCCTTATTTTTCCAAGATTGGGTAAATAAAATTGATAAATTGCTTAGAAAACTTTTCTCTATACTTCAATAAAAGAATATTTATTTATCCTTTATGAAATCCTTCAAAGAGACAAAAGATTCAAATGCAAAAGAATGAACAGGAGTCTATTTTATTCTTATGCAGAAAGAATGGACACTAGAAAAGAAATTGCAATAAATTGAAGGATCGATAAGTTTCATCCACTTCGGGTATATTCATCAAGTTTATATTTTCCATTTTTTGTATTAAATACTATATTATTACAACATATATGTATTTAAATACAAGAAATGAGAAAGAATAGAAAGGTTGTAGAGTGAACTCAAAAGGAGCTGAGAAAGGGTGATTCCTATATCATCCAAGGGGAGATTACTATTTCTCATTTCTAGATTGGATCAATTCAAGTTTTTAGAAAGTCTTACCAAAAAAATTATCTCAGTGTTCAGATTGAAACAAGGATACATTAATTAATTTTATAATAAATGTTGTTATGGTACTTAAATACTAAATTAATTGTTCATTAACTCTTAAATCACAAATATCCGTTGTAGTGAATGATTAATAAAAAATATATGACTCTTACCTAATTGTTACAAGATAATTATTTATCAAATAAAATTGAAAGTAGTTGACCTTTTTATACCCATTAAAGTGTTTTATTCTCAATTGATTTAAGATACTGGAAATAAAAATAAACTAATTATCATGTTTTAGATAAAGAAACCTTTTTCATAAAGGTACATCACAAATAATTTTAGAGTTGGTTCCATATGGTCACATGAACCATTCTAAAGTTAAAGGTAAATTTATATACTTCTTTATATTCCTTTAAGAAATTTTAGAAATTCTCAGTTAAGTAAATGAGTGAACATGGTAAATATTGGGGAATATCCGAGATGGATTGTCAAAGAACATCTTATCTAAGTTATCATTGATCATATATGAAGAGTAAATGTTTTCCCAAACTCACATTTCCTTATAGACATCAATGTCATGATGGTAGTAAAAAGAAGATGAATGACGAGTCTTATATATATTGAAAAATCTACCACTATTCCTTTAAAGACGTATCATGAAAATAGAAGTGAAGCTACTAACCATATTCCAACTATATTGTCTAATGGATATCATATCCATTGAAATATGGTAAAAATATGTTATGAAACAACCAAAAGTGTTTTTTAAAATCCGACCTTAGTTACAAATGAACATCAAAACACTAAGGTTCATCTGAGTTAATAATCCTCAGGCCACTAAGGATTTTAACATATAGAAAATATCTACTAAATTTTCATAAAGTAATCTTTTCTATTTTAAGATACTGGGGAAAACATAACTTCTATAGGGTAAGTATCTAGATGCATATGAGCTGGTATACAAATACTAGACTCCACTAAGATTAATGGGAGGAGTTGTTCTAGAGACACATAATATGTAGAAATATATATAACCAAATAGGTGGTTTATGTTCCCAATGGTGGGTGATAAATGTATTATTTTTTCAGAATAAATATTCCAAAAAATAATCATTAAAAGGTAATATTCTATGGTTGAAAAGTATGTATAAATTCAAGCAATAGAATCTACGTATCATGATTCATGGATTCCATATTTTAGATGTTTCTAAGGCATGATACTCCTGGGGAGTATTCAAGTGAAAATGGAAATGGATGGTACAAGACAGTACCAATATAACACGATGGATTATTGAAAGGTTTAATCTATGAACAAACTTATTCACCACTCATCATGACTAAAATCCTTTTTTAATTATACTTGTAAAGTCATATTTATATGATCAAAATATTAGGGTTTTGATTTTCAATTCCACCTCATTTAGAGGATTCCTTATGAAATATGTCTATATGATGTGACCAAAAAGGGGACCCTATGGCATATGTCTACTAGGTATAACTAAAAGGGTAAGGGACATCAATAAATTCCAATAAGATATGTAGATCACAAAAAATAATTTATAAATAAATCATGTATATTGATCATAGAATATTCATTTAGAAATGGATGAGTGCTATGTATCTATAACTAGTTAGTGGGAGCACTATAAGTTTTCAATATAGATAGGCTGATAACATATAGAAAACAATTGTTTTGTCTTACCAGTTTTTTAATAATAATGAATGAAATTTCTCCAAGTATGAATTAAAGTAGCATACATGTTCTAGGGAATAAGATCTACTTAATAGATTCATGGGTTTTCTAAATATAGTCATAGTACATGTATTAAAAACAATATTGAAAATAAAAGTTGAAATAATTCAAGACCAAATTTTTGTTGGCATATAATCCTTCTAGTAGAACATACATGGGAATAGGAAGGTACTAGGGAGATTAAAATAATTTCACAAGTTTAAGTGATTTTAATTCATCTCATGTTCCATGATATATTCAAATTTTTATATTACTAATTCATAAAAAATAATAGGTGAATATGAAAAAAAAAATCCAACATAATTACATAAACTTGTTGTTAGAGCTATCTAATAGTACTTGGAAAATTAGAACTGGATGAGTTCCTGGTATATAGAGAAGTGATAAAACTAGTGATCAAGGTAATTGAACATTAATATCAGTATCACTAATAAGGCTATAGTAATATTCAAGAATTTGTTTTTACAACCAATGGTTTCCATACCTATAATATATGAGTATGTTGCAGCTTCTGATACAGCTTAAGAAGTGGTTTAGAAACATCCTATTTCGATTTTGGGTTATACCAAAATAAATAGATTTATCATTTTATGATATTATTTGACTGTGGATTTAGTCAGTATATCACAAGAGATAAATACTCAGTCATATCACTACTTGAGGGATTTTCTCAAGATAGTAATGTTGTAGTAAATAGATTCACTATGTAGACATGTGGATTTACTAACCCTAGCCACAAGAATTTGGTAGGGATAGAAACTATAGCCATACTTAGCAAAAACATGTTTAACATGTGGGTACTAAAAAGTCATTAGTATTTAGCTCTAGTTCAAGTGATATTTTGTTGGAGTTGGTTCCCTAGAACCAAATACTTTTTATTTTAGATTACTTCTAAATTCAAATAAGTGAATATTTATATAAATATCTCTTCGCATATTTATTTTTCTTCTACATAACATTGATGTGATAATTTCCTAGAGTATCTGTCACATTAATAAGGTTAGCTTAGTTCCCCACCATGATGAGAACCTTGATATAATATGAATATATCTCTTAAATATAGTTCTATAGTTGGATGGTGTGCTATGATAGGGAACATAGTACATATAATATCAGGTATGACAACTCTTAAGCAGATGAGTCTTCTTCTTATGAAGTTTTCACTTGGTAATATCCAAGATAAGAGATTATGAGAACAAACCCACTAGTTGGAATTCTGCATGTTTTGGTGTCATCAGATATTCCTATCTACAAGCATGTGTAATGGTCCTTAGACTTTAAGATTATCATTGATACATGTCATGACTCACACACTTATATTTACTAACCAAAATTGTCACATCATATGTTGGTGAGAAGTATGGTACATTGGGTTCATCATGAATGAAATGTTATTAATAGATAAGTTAATAAAGGATTGGTCTCTTCCATATTTAGGGAAGTTGATATCTTGGCCCTTTGAATGGAATAGAACTGTTGAAATAAATTTCATGGTTACAGTGTATTGATGTGTTTATTTTATATAGTCAAAGAAATACATATCGATAAAATAGTTTGATGGAACAGATGTGAAAACTACTTGATGAAATATTGTGAAAAATGGATTATATTACACAATGATCACTTGTATGTGGTTTTCCTCATTGCAAAATTAAGTTCTTTATCTTGTGTACCTTGACTCGTTTCTAGATAGTAATATTGGCCTTTAGGAAATCCCACCTAATGCTAATGAGAAAGGATCCTAGAAGGTCACACATTAAGTGTTTCTATTGACCATGATTAAATTCTATTTGAATTTAATTGAAGGAATAAATGTTATTCTCAAGATTGATGATTGATTTTATTAAAGTTTTATTGATTTCTAATATTCACAAGTTAATAAATAATTATTTATTAATAATTAATTTATTTTATTACATGAATATATAATAAATATTTATTTTTTAGATTGTGAATATAATATTTATTTTATTTATTTAATATTTAATAAATATTCATTCACTAGATTGTGAATAAGAAATTTATTTAAGTGAATAAAATATTTATTCAGAAATTCAATAAATTTAGAGGGGTATAAGCGAACCAATATCACGTCCGATAATGAATATTAATTTAAAAGCTAGTAAAATAATATTTATTAGCGTGCATGATAGGGAATGCCACAAAATAATAATAATAATAATATATGGAATGAGGTTTGTTAAATATTATTATATTATTTAATGATCAGTATAAAATTAAATAGTATTTTAACCTAAACCCTAACTCTATAAATAGATGACTATGTCTATTGTATAGGGTTAATAGAGAAATGAGAAATGTTGCTCAAAATGAATTTCTCTCTCGACTCCTCCTACCTTCCTCTTAAGAATAATAAGATGTAGAAATAATTATTCAAGAGTGAAGGATGAGTGATCAAGAAGAATAATGCAAGGTGATAGATTCACCACACTATCACTTAGTGTTCCATCGATGTTTCTTAGAGATCAAAGGAGCATGTGTGGATCACTACTAGAGAGATTATACACTTGGATCCTTATAGTATAATGAAGGTAATATGAAAGGGTTTTTAAGAATATAAACATCATAATTCAAATAAATTTTCTAATCTGAGGTAATAATTTCATCTGATATTAAATAAATTAATTATAAATTTAATGTGAAAATATTCTCTCTAAGGTTCTGGGAAATTCTAATTCGAATTATGTTTTGATTTATCACCCACCACGGAAACTTTTTCTATACCCGGAACCTTAAAAATTTTCTTCATAAAGACCTCACAAAATTGATCTACATGAATCAACTTAAAGGTTTTGAGGTTTCTAAAAAAGAACACCTCATGTGGAAATTGAAGAAGAGCTTGTATGGATTAAAACAGGCTTCCAAATAGTGGTATAATTTTTTTGACTCTTTTATGGTAAGTCATGGCTACAAGAAGACATGGGTGGACCAATGTGTTTACTTACATAGATTTCAAGATGGTAAATCCATTTTTTTCCTGCTTTATTTCGATGACATATTGATCATTGGAAAGTATGCAGTGAATATCATCTATTTGAAGGAGTTATCCAAGTCTTCTAATATAAAATACTTGAGATAAAATCAATAGATTTTGGGGATGAATATCATTCATGAAAAAAAGAGGAGGTTCTTAGGGATATCTTAGGAGAATTATTTTTAACATATTTTGAAATTTTTCAATATAAACAGAGCCAAACTGGTGAGAGTTACTCTACCCAATCATATGAAGTTGAGAAAGAGTTCATGTCTATCATATAAGGAAGAAATCGATGTGATAGAGATGATAACATGATCCTTGATAGTTGGAAGATTAATGTATTCTATGGTGTGTACGAGGCTAGAAATCTTCTATGCAGTGGAGACCATGAACTAGTTTCTCTCCAATCCTGGGAAGTTGGACTAACATACAGTCAAGTGGATTCTAAGGTATCTAAAAGGTACATTGAAGTTATGTTTGTGCTATAGGAGAACTGATACACTCTTGGAAGGTTATACAGATGCAGATATTTCCAGATATCCTAGTAATATGAATTATACATTAGGATGAAACTAAAATTTTATAGGAGGAGTTGTATCATGGTAGTTGAGGTTGCATAAGTGCATCACTTTATCCATGACCAAAGTAGAGTACATTGTTTTTGCAGAGGTTGACAAGGAGATATTGTGATTAAAGTGTTTCCTCTAGGAGATCATATTAATTCAGAATGAGTACATGGTTCATTGAGATAGTCAATGTGATTTATAATTGAGTAATAATTACATGTACCCTTCTCAAATGAAGCACATTAACATTCACTATCATTGGATATGCAAAGTGATGGATCATCAGCTGAAAAGATTTATAAAGATCCACATAAAGGAGAACCCAACAGACATGCTGACCAAAGTGATTTCTTAGGAGAAGTTGGAACTTTATAGATACTCTAGTGGATTTTATCTAGAGGGGTATTTAAGAAGTCCAACTTCCATGTTTTAAGGTTTGGTAGAAGGTGCACCTATTGACGACTTCCATATTGGCTAATATACATTCTAAATGTGCAGTATTTGTTCCTTTGGCTACCATTATTGGTGGGTTTAGGTGAGATTGGTTGGAGATATTTCAAAATTGACACCTCCCACTATGGTGATAAGAGGGCTTAGAGAACCTTCCACCATCATCAGATCTAATCCAGGAGATAACTTATCTTGGGAGAGAACCTTGAGAGTTCCATTGTAGATAGAAAGGGAGGAGTGGGAGGTTGGGTGTTTCCTGAGTAATTTGGGCGTGATTTTTTGTATCACTTACACTCAAAAGAAGGATCTTAGACCAAGTAAAGGTTTTTTCTAATTTAATTCTATCTAAAATTATTCAAACAAGGGTGAGAGTTGAAAGATCCTATCATTCATTAGTAAACCAAAAGAATAAGATATAATATTTTTGGGACCATGATAACATTACAATTAGAAATCTAATCCTAACACGATCACCCCTTCATCATCTTATTTTCAATACCTTTATTTTGTTGCTTTACTTTAATTTTAAAACCCACAACAATCCAAAAACACCCCCTTTTCTAACTAATGTGAAAAATAATTTTGTGTACTCCTTCCAGGAGACAACCCTAGTGTTACCACTAATAATATATTTAACATAGGAAATAATTTTTTTTCCACACAACTTGATAGGTTTCAGTGTCATATTTCACTTAAAGACTTTACACGCACCCCATCTATGTGAAAACTAAGTAGCTCATATACATTTTATTAAAACATTTCCAAACCATGAAAATTGATATAATTAAATCAGCATATATTAATAATAATCAATATAAATATATTTTCTTAAAATACTATCCAACAGTCCATGAAATAATTATTTCCATATCAATAAATTTTCCTAATAATGATTACTTCTTAAGCTCAAATGAACCTTAATTTCATAAATATTGTAAATTTGGGGTAATTACAACCCACATCCCATTCTTTTATTTCCAATAAGGTCCTCACAGTTAAGCAAGATCCCAAAACCTTACTTGGATCACAACATTTAAACCACATAACAACATTTAAGACACTCTATAATAGATCAATATCACAACATTTCCTAAAATATCAATAATAAGACGAATTAATATATATATATATATATATATTGGATACATTCATTTAAGAACAATTTGATTTTTATTAGATAATGCCTTGGTTTTTTTTGTTTTTGTAGGAAATAGGAAATCAATTCTCAAAAGAGGAGTTGTTGTAATTTTAGAAATTTCATAAATTACACATCATGAAACTTGTTCATGATGTGAATTCCTTTAGAACAGGACACCTGCGAACCAAATTCCAACCCATGAAACTAGTACATGTCTTGAATCCTCCAGGATAAAGAAATACACATTCTGAATTCATTGCATGATGTGAAATATTTGAATTCTAAACCCGCTGAAGATTAATTTCGTGAAATCTTGGTGAAATATATAAGTTATACGATTTATAGATATTTTTGAGGATTTGAGTACATGACATGAATTTCCCTTACACATCATGAAATTTTCAAGGAATAAGTAATTTAAAGAAATTTCACGACATGAAACCTTTACACATTGTGAGATGACCAGGCTTATATATATTCCAACACTGACACATAACAGAGGATGACCACACTTTCCTTATTTAATTTATGCTCTCTTATCCACACTTTCTATAACTAATTCCCACTATTTTATTTTCTTGTTTTATTGATCTTTTCTTAATGCGCATTATTCCAAGGACTTGTGGATTGCTTATTCTTATTCCAATTTCTGTTCAATTAAAATTGTTGTTTCAATTCCAATTTCCACTTTTAAATTTCAATTGGTGTGTTTCCTTTATTGTTCCTTATTTAAAGTAAGTGTGTTGATTGATTTTTAAAGTGCTTAAATCATTTATTACTTTAATCTGAATTTTTTAATTAATATTTTAAGCATGTTTCTTCTTTATCTTTCATCTAATATCATCGTTATCATGCGTGACTAATCCTCTAGGGTATGGAGCTGAGAGTAGGGATGACTAAAACCTAATTAATACTTAAATTAAAACTTGGGTAACCCATAGTCTAGTACTTAAGTTTAGAATTATTTTTAATCATATTATTTTTCACAACTCTGATCTGCAGAATTTCAATCGAAAGAACATAACCTAATTGGAGTTGAGTAGGCTAGGACCAATATCTGGTGACACTTTGTACCCTTGAAGCTAAGCTTATTTCACCTAGGTCATTGAATACCTCTAGAAAAAATAGTAGTTTCTATATTAGGTATATCTAATTGGTTTGATTAAAACAAATTGGTGACCTCTTCACTACTTCAAAGCCTAAAATGTAGGACTATCCCAAGATAGATCTAATAATACCTTTTGTCTAAGCCCTAAAATTGACTCTGATCCTTCTCTTTATCCCAAAATAAAACCAAACTATGTAATCCTTATAAAACCAAACCTAGAAGGATCAAATGTGGAATCCATCTGTTGGGTTCTAATAATTATGTTACCAGATTTTTTAGCTTGTCCTAGTGGGTTTGACCCTATGCTACCACTGTGATATGCCTGTATAGCTAGTGTAGTTTTGGATTTATAAATTTCTAATCTAATCAACTCCCATGCAGAATCAATGATGCTATGTAGTCTGGTCAAATTTTAATGTTGTTGTTGGGTAATAGTTGTTGTTTAGGCACAATGACCTTTGATGTAATCTTGGGATTACCTCACACCCCCTTTTACCTTTACCCTTTATTTTTACAATTTTCACACATAGAATAGAACTTGTGTCATTTTTTTGTCTAGTGCATGTTTTGAGGGCCTCTAAAACATTCAAAGATCCTTTAAGATCAAGAAATTTTTACTCTCGATCCCAAGATTGAGAGATACCTTTTTTCACATCATCGCTCTATTATGGCTGATCATAATAACCTTACACCATCTAGCCCTCAAAATATTAAATATGTTCCACCTAAACATCAGGTAGAGCAACCAAAACTACAAGAGTGCATGATTATGGACTATGCTTTGACATACATTAGTGGTGTTGCACCCAGCATCATTCATCATCCTATACAGGTGCATACTTTTGAACTTAATCCTATAATCATTCACATGATCCAAAACTAGTTAAAATTTAGTGGAATTGAGAACAAATATCCACATGATAATATTCTATGTTTCCTGGAATTTTGAAATGCCTTCTAAAGTCAATTTGCGATACCTGATGTGATCAGACTTAGAGTTTTCCATTTTTCCTTACACAGTAGAGGTAGGGATTGGATCAAAAGCCAAGTTCTAGAGTCCATTATATCTTAAAACGATTTAGACAAAAAAATAGAAAAATATTTTCCATCTATATTAACTTGTAATCTTAGAAATGAGATCCAAAACTTCCCCAAGGTGGATGGAGAATCATCATTGGGAAGCTTGGGATCACTTTAAAGAGTTGAATCAAAAATACCCACATTATGGACTTGATGTGTGTCTACAGATTCAAACATTTTAATGAGGACTGAAACCAGTTATATGTACTATAATAGACACCACCGCTGATGGAGAACTTATGCTCAAAATGATAGAAGTTTCAGAGCATTTTTAGATGAAATCTATCAAAATACCCGTTTGTGGCAGTGCGGTCTAGGAATGCCTCAACATGTAATTCTCCAGGTGGAAGAGAATACTCTCCTTACATCCCAAGTTTAATCCCTTACAAAGAAACTAGAAACCTTTCAACTACCTTCTCCACTGTTTCCACCTCCCACCCTCGTTATGTAAATTCAGACCTGTGAAATGTCCAGAGGCCCACACTGATACCAAGACTATAGATAAGGAATGAAGGAACCCTGAAATCAATATTATAATTACATAAATTACAATCAATAAAACCAAAAATTTCAACAACCCTAGAAATACTAATAGTTATATTATCAATAAAGACCATATCAATAGCAACAACAAACCAATAAAGGTTACTAACAATAGAGGAGTGGTCAAGAACCACCATGAAATTAAGGACCACATGGATACCCTCCTCAAAATCTAGCTCCTCAAACTTAAAAAAAATTTACTCAACAAACATTCCCCCCTAGAGACCAAAAATTTATACCCCAACAATAGTTTTAGTAAGCTCTACTAAGGTAGACACAATAATCCCCACCTCAATAATAAAATATCAAGAACCTTCTCACCACATTTTCTTGGAAATAGTACCATAGGATGACTACCCAAGGAATTGAGATGTAGAATTAAAGGTATTCCCTCTAAAATCTTGATCACTAAGTGAAAAAATCTATAAAACTCTATTGGAGTAGTTATCGGGTATGTTTTTCGGTAATAACAAGATAAATTTGAGAGAGGAGGCTAAGGATATAGTATTTAGGTGTAGAAAAATGTTGAATTTTTACCATCCATTAATAGGTAAAGAAAAGAAGCTAGAAGATCCTGAAATACGTGCAATAATCATCTGCAAAGATAGCGATGATAGCACATATAAAGCTGTTTAACAATGAAATATGGAATCATAACCAATTTAAAAAGCTCATATAAAAGAGTATCCTGAAAAATAATATGTTTATATGGAATCATCATTATACAAACCCCCTATTCCATTTCCATATAAAATGATACAAGTCAATAGATATGAGAAACACAAAAAGTTTTTAGAGATGTTTAAGTAGTTACACATCAATATACCCTTTTCAGAGGTCATCGCACATATGCCTGATTATGAAAAATTATTGAAGGAGTTTCTCTCTAATAAAAGAAAAATGGAATACCTAGGAGTCATACCCTTTAATTAAGAATTATCCAAAGTCATTCAGTGGAATCTCCCACCAAAGATTAAAGATCCTGAAAGCTTCTCAATTCCATACACTATTAGAATGTGTAGATTTGGAAAAGACCTTTGTGAACTCATTTAAAGTATTAATGTTATTACTATGAGTATATTCTTGAAATTTAAGGCTCAATGATTTGAAACCAATGAGAGTTTCACTTTAGCTTAATGACTGATCATTCAAGTACCCTCAGGGACTTCTTGTTGATGTTTCAATCAAGGTTAGTGAATTTATTTTTCCTATTAATTTCCTTATTTTGGATATGGAGGAAGAAGGTGTCATCCCCATAATTATAGGGAGGCATTTTCTCTCTATTGAAAAGGTGTTTATTGATGTGAATCAAGGAAGAATTATTTTTAGATTTGGTGATGAACAAGTAGTGTTCAATTTAGAAAAAGGCTCCAGATAATGTGGTGATTCATTTGATTGTAAATCCATCCTTCTAATAGATGAGAAAGATGATTAGATGATGATTGAAGATGATAGATAAAACCTATCTACTGAATAAGATTAGTGAATTTATTATGATGGCATGAATTATAGTGAACCTCTAATAAGGGATACTATTCCACCATTCATACCCTTAATTATCAAGCCATTGATGTCATAATTAAATCCTCTACCAAACATATTAAATTACTCATTATTAGAAACTATATCTGCATTTCCAGTTATCATAAGTTCATAGATAAATCAATTGAAATAAGAAAAACTAATTGAATTCCTGAAAAGGAATAAAAACTCAATTTCTTAGTGTATAGATAACATCAAGGGGAACATAGCCTCAGCCCAGTTGGTGAGGACTCCTTAAGTGCATCCAAGAGACCCAGGATCAAATCCAGGTGGGGGCTAATTTTTGAGATTGTAGCAGTACAGTAGCAGTACAATAGCAGTACTGTAGCAGGCACTGTAGTATGAGGGAATATGCCCTCGTTTGGGCCTTCGGGCCACCAATTTGTTCCTCGAGTCCTTTAAGTCCTTCGGGCCACCCAGGCCTTCGGGTCAGTAAGGCCTTCGGGCCACCTCAAGGCCTTCAGGCCACCTTAAGTGAAGATGCAAACCAGACAACCTACAAGGAACAAGCTTTAGAAGGAGGAGGAGCAAGGAGATTTCCCCATAACATAAGCTAAACAGATTGCAATAATGAGAGGGTATAGAGCTTGTCATCGGGAAAAGCCTTTGCATGCATGGGAAGGCCTAGCTGAACAGCCATGCAAAGCTGGAGAGCTGATTTCACGATGAAGATTCTAGGGAGTAGTAGTTCCAAGTAGTTAGTCTGGGTTGTATGTAATGTTTGAAGCCTACGGGAAATTAATTCCTCTAAGGCCTATGGGACATGTAATACTTACGCCTATGGGCCATGTTAGGGTTTCACCTCACCCCTTGAAAGGTGTATTATCAAAAATCAATAAAAAATGAAGGCCTTCGGGCCATTGGAGAAGCTAACATCAAGGGGATCAGTCTGATGATTTGCACCCATGGAATTTTTTTAAAGGCATTAAAACAAAACTTCATCCCCAGATGTGACAGACTCCACGAATGAAAGAAGTAGTCAAGAAGTAATTACTGATACTTCTCGATGATGGTATAATAGTTTACATATCTGACAATAAGTGGGTGAGTCTGCTGTAAGTCGTCTTAAAGAAAGGTGTCTTGATTATTATTAAAAACAATGAAGATGATTTAATCTCAACTCGAACCATTACTGGATGGTGAGTATGTGTCGACTAAAAAAATATCAACAGAGTGACTCAATAATACCATTTTCTACTCCCATTCTTGGATAATATAAAGGAGAGACTGTATGGAAATTAATTATATTGTTTCTGGATGGATATTCTGGATTCAATCACATCACAGTCGACACCATAGATTTTTTAAAAAATAAAATTACATGTCCTTTCAAAAAAAATTTCTATTGAAGGATATCATTTGGAATGTGAAACACACCTAGGACATTTCAAAAGTTCATAAAACACATTTTCCATGATACAGTGGAGGAATTTCTATAGATTCTCTTGGATGATTTCACCATATACATATAATATTTTGAAGTATTCCTAAGTAATCTGAAGTTAGTTTTTCAGTGTTGTGAAGAGAATTTCCTAGTGATAAACTAGTAAAATGTAATTTTATGGTCCAATGAGGCATATTCCTTGAACATAAAATATCAAATAATGGCATGGAAGTTGATCTAGAAAAGATAAAAGTGATTAAAGATTTACCTAAACCCACAACAGTGATAGGAATAATAATTTTTCTAGGCCACATGGGATTTTATCACTGCTTTATACAATATTTTGCAAGAATATCCCACCCACTGACACACCTATTG
The DNA here is from genome assembly GCA_963277665.1 of Viscum album. Lineage (NCBI taxonomy): Eukaryota > Viridiplantae > Streptophyta > Magnoliopsida > Santalales > Viscaceae > Viscum > Viscum album. Next base: position 1,388,694,758 of record OY728123.1, read on the forward strand.
TCTAGTGAAACTCCATTAAATTTCACTAAAGAGTGTCGTCAAGAATTCAACACCTTGAAAAATAGACTAGTGGTTGCTCCTATCATAGTATCACCCGATTGGGAAATGAAATTTGAATTTATGTGTGATGCTAGCAATTTTTCTGTGGGTGTCATTTTAGGATAGTGGTATGGAAACATATTCTTCCCCATGTATTATTCCAACCATACCCTAAATGAATCTTAGGTCAATTATATGACCATAGAGAAGGATGTGTTGGCAGTGGTATTTTCTTTTGACAAATTTTGATTATACCTCATACTTTCCAAAGTGGTGGTGGACACATATTGTAACATCCCAAGGTTTTCTAAAAATAAATTGAAAATGATTGAAATTTTGTTTAAGGTATATATTTAAAAGTATCCTTTAAACATAATTTTATTTCTTCTATGTTTTGAATTTCAAGAAACTGTCATCTACAATTGTGTTCAGTATGTTATTTAGAGTCTGATGGAACAAACTTGTTTTTTTGGTGAATAGTAACATGCCCTTACGAATAGTAATATGAATAGTAATATGACCTCATGAATAGTAAATAATATTATTATTTTATTTTTCCATGGAAATAGGATAATGGGATCTTAATTAATTTTCCAATTTCACATAAAACTAATTGCACTTCAATATTGTTATTTTTCGAATTAACTGTGACTTTATTTAAAAATTAAATTAATAATATTTAGAAAATTATTTTTGAAAAATGGAGTTTATTTTTGAATTCTACACATCGAAAAATGGTTGGTGTAAATTTTTGGTATTTTTCTGAAACTCTTGAATTTTCAGTGAATAGTGAAATACGATAAAATACCGTATAATCAATTTATCAGTAAATATGCACTATTTATGACATCATAAGTGATGCAAGGACACTTTCTTCGAAATCACATGATATTATCACTATTTAGGGCCACTTTATTTGAGATTATTCATAGTCTTGATAAAAATATTATAATAATAATTAAAATAATCTAAAATACCTCCCCTCCTCCACTATAAATATCACCCTCACTCACCTCTTCCTCCCACACCTCTCAAGCCTTGAGAATTGTCTAATTTCTGCCAAATTCCCTCCCCAATCTTCTTCCCCACGTCCTAGAGCTTCTGGTCTCACCAAAAGACCAAAACCAAAGCCCTTAAGAAGGATCTCAAGGAGAAGAGATCAAGAGGTAAACATCCTCTTTCATTTTCATTCTTTCCTTCCATTTTATGTTATTCTCTTCCTTTCCCTTTGTCTTTTGTTGGGATATTTCGTTTAATATTTCCCCTTACTGTCCAAATTTTGTATGATTGATGAGATATTCCATTCCTCTCATCAATCTTGTTTTTATGAAATTTTAAGAGGCGCCGTTAGGCTGCCGATTTTTTTGTAAGAAATTTCTCATGTTTTCTTCATTTCAAGATTCCCTTCTCTTCGTTCTTCACCCCCTCTTATCCAAGAGGCATGAAATCTCCAGAATCATGTATATTCTGTATTTTTTCATGTTTATGGAAAATTACAAATCATTATTCCTCTCCTCTCTCACTTATTTAAAGAATCAAAAAAACATTGTCCATTTGTGTCGAATTACCGATATCGTGGACGATGTATTTTCAATCTCCATTAATTCTTTCAAGTCTGGTCATGAAACCATTTATATGGTTGAACCATGTTATAATATATGTTTTATGAATCATATAAGGTTCTGTAATTCTTTTGTACTCATGATTCAAACTTATAAGACTAAATGAAATTGTAATTATCAAAGAACCACTTAAATTATCTAAACGAACATAATTAATGTTTTAACTTATAAATCATCATCATATAAAGAACCAAAGTGATAAATGGTATAATTTATGGTACTGGAATTATGTAAATACTACTCCATTCCAATTCTGGAGTTTCACTTCCAATCAACAAGAAAGATTCATCATGAACCGATTGCGAAAATCACAAAACAACTCACCCAAAATAATGCAAGGAACAAAATCCTAACAATTAAGGGGTGGAATGAGGTTATGAAATGACCATATAAGATGTTATAAACATGAACATGTTTCTGTAAAGTAATAATAACACTCTTTTAACCATTATACATGAGGTTTAAACAATTTTTAAGTAATACAAGCCCAAGGTAAGGGAATTCTTAACCCGATTTCCATTCTTTGGGTTAACCTTCTACTTTATAATTTATGTGCTATTTAAATTGTTTGTGTGATGGGTTCTGTTTATATTATGTTTAATTATGTTTATTTACAGAGTATATAAATATTCCATCCACTCAATTAAGTCTCACTTCAAGTATATGATGTTTATAAGAGACTTTTCTTCTAAAATCCTCTTTTAAAATTCTGTTTTATAAGATTCAAAGGCAATGTTTTTATGCTATTGTTTATGTTGTATGATTATGTTTTGGTTATTGGGAATTGTTTATGATGAAGGGTGGGACCTATATTTCCCTCCAATTCATTGGGTATGAGTAAGTTGGAGGTCGGCCGTATGGTTACTCCAAGTGTAACTGTGATGGTTACACAATGTAAGGTAGTCGTGAGGGTTGCAAATTTTAAGGTAGCCAAGATGGTTACAAGATTATGTAAGTAATGCCCCAATATACCTCTATGATTATAATTATGTTTGTGTGGATCTTGTGTAAATCTCATGTTACGCAAAGTAAGATTTTATGGGTGTAAAGCATGTATTTTGAAAATGTTTTCATACGTCATGCGTATTCATGGACTAATGTGATTTTTCCTTCTTTTTCATACCTTACTGGGCCTTTGTGCTCATCCCAAGTTTTTAAATGATTTTTCACAGGTTAATGGATGAGTAATACAAGGAAGGAAGACATGTTAAATGTTGAATAATTGTCAAGGAGTCTTGTTTTATGTTTTAATGTTTTATATTCTGAGGAAAATGGAAACTGATTTTATGGTATCCACTATGTAACAATGTGTAATGTTATGAATGTTTTGTCTTAATTATCTAAAGCTCTAAACTTGAAAATATCCTCAATGTAAACTGAAGTGTTTTCTTGAATAAATTCAAGATTATGTATGAAATAAGTGCGGGTCCTTATAGTTGGTATCAGAGGCCGGTTTAGACAACTTTAGGGATTAGGAGTTCTTGTGAGACACGTGATTAGTCCCTATATCTATTATTTCAGTTAAATTCTGGTTTTATAACTTTTTTTTTTCAGGTCAAGTAAAGTCGGGTACGAATGGAAGGAGAAGGATCTCAAACGACATTCCTATCTCTTCCTGATGACAGGCTTGCAATAATTATTGCAAAGTCATCTTCGGATGATTGTGAAACTTTTTCTAGCATACAACTCACTTGCAAGCAGTTTTTTGAGATATCAAACACCTCCTCTATACCTCGTTATCATCGTGGATCATGGGTTGTTTTTAGACAAATAATATTTTCAAAATATTCACATAATTTCAAGAAAGGTAAATATTATCAAGGTATTTTCAAATATTTTACCTTATCACAAGAATTTGAAGCATATTATGATTTTAAAAATGGTGCTGAGGAAGGAGACCCTTGTGCAACCTATTTATATTTGCTTTTAAATTATAGTCTCACATCCCATACTTATGGTATTTTAAAAGGACCAATAATAGAAAGTTTCAACTCAATTTCGGTCCGACTATTTTATAGAAATCATGTTTTATCAGATGTTTTGGAATTATATGTCATACATGATTATTTTCCAAAACTGTTTTTCTGTGAACACCCATATGACCCATGTTGTACGAGGTGTATTTGGATGGAGAAAGCAAATGATTTTGAAGGATCTCTAAATCATTGTTGTAATGCATGGGACTTCTACCTACGTGAACAAGATGACGATGAAACCGAGTGGACACCTTGATCAAGGTACCCTCAGTTGTTTAATAAGTAAATAAAATTGCGAGGACACAATTTCAAGAAGGTGGGGATAATGTAACATCCCAAGGTTTTCTAAAAATAAATTGAAAATTATTGAAATTTTTTTTAAGTTATATATTTAAAAGTATCCTTTAAACATAATTTTATTTCTTCTATGTTTTGAATTTCAAGAAACTGTCATCTACAATTGTGTTCAGTATGTTATTTAGAGTCTGATGGAACAAACTTGTTTTTTTGGTGAATAGTAACATGCCCTTATGAATAGTAATATGAATAGTAATATGACCTCATGAATAGTAAATAATATTATTATTTTATTTTTCCATGGAAATAGGATAATGGGATCTTAATTAATTTTCCAATGTCACATAAAACTAATTGCACTTCAATATTGTTATTTTTAGAATTAACTGTGACTTTATTTAAAAATTAAATTAATAATATTTAGAAAATTATTTTTGAAAAATGGAGTTCATTTTTGAATTCTACACATCGAAAAATGGTTGGGGTAAATTTTTGGTATTTTTCTGAAACTCTTGAATTTTCAGTGAATAGTGAAATACGATAAAATACCGTATAATAAATTTATCAGTAAATATGCACTATTTATGACATCATAAGTGATGCAAGGCCACTTGCTTCGAAATCACATGATATTATCACTATTTAGGGCCACTTGATTTGAGATTATTCATAGTCTTGATAAAAATATTATAATAATAATTAAAATAATCTAAAATACCCCCCCTCCCCCACTATAAATATCACCCTCACTCCCCTCTTCCTCCCACACCTCTCAAGCCTTGAGCATTGTCTAATTTCTGCCAAATTCCCTCCCCAATCTTCTTCCCCACGTCCTAGAGCTGCTGGTCTCACCAAAAGACCAAAATCAAAGCCCTTAAGAAGGATCTCAAGGAGAAGAGATCAAGAGGTAAACATCCTCTTTCATTTTCATTCTTTCCTTCCATTTTATGTTATTCTCTTCCTTTCCCTTTGTCTTTTGTTGGGATATTTCGTTTAATATTTCCCCTTACTGTCCAAATTTTGTATGATTGATGAGATATTCCATTCCTCTCATCAATCTTGTTTTTATGATATTTTAAGAGGCGCCGTTAGGCTGCCGAATTTTTTGTAAGAAATTTCTCATGTTTTCTTCATTTCAAGATTCCCTTCTCTTCGTTCTTCACCCCCTCTTATCCAAGAGGCATGAAATCTCCAGAATCATTTATATTATGGATTTTTTTATGTTTATGGAAAATTACAAATCATTATTCCTCTCCTCTCTCACTTATTTAAAGAATCAAAAAAACATTGTCCATTTGTGTCGAATTACCGATATCGTGGACGATGTATTTTCAATCTCCATTAATTCTTTCAAGTCTGGTCATGAAACCATTTATATGGTTGAAACAGGTTATAATATATGTTTTATGAATCATATAAGGTTCTGGAATTCTTTTGTACTCATGATTCAAACTTATAAGACTAAATGAAATTGTAATTATCAAAGAACCACTTAAATTATCTAAACGAACATAATTAATGTTTTAACTTATAAATCATCATCATATAAAGCACCAAAGTAATAAATGGTATAATTTATGGTACTGGAATTATGTAAATACTACTCCATTCCAATTATGGAGTTTCACTTCCAATCAACAAGAAAGATTCATCATGAACCGATTGTGAAAATCACAAAAGAACTCACCCAAAATAATGCAAGGAACAAAATCCTAACAATTAAGGGGTGAAATGAGGTTATGAAATGACCATATAAGATGTTATAAACATGAAAATGTTTCTGTAAAGTAATAATAACACTCTTTTAACCATTATACATGAGGTTTAAACAATTTTGAAGTAATACAAGCCCAAGGTAAGGGAATTCTTAACCCGATTTCCATTCTTTGGGTTAACCTTCTACTTTATAATCTATGTGCTATTTAAATTGTTTGTGTGATGGGTTCTGTTTATATTATGTTTAGTTATGTTTATTTACAGAGTATATACATATTCCATCCACTCAATTAAGTCTCACTTCAAGTATATGATGTTTATAAGAGACTTTTATTCTAAAATCCTCTTTTAAAATTCTATTTTATAAGATTCAAAGGCAATGTTTTTATGCTATTGTTTATGTTGTATGATTATGTTTTGGTTATTGGGAATTGTTTATGATGAAGGGTGGGACCTATATTTCCCTAAAATGCATTGGGTATGAGTAAGTTGGAGGTCGGCCGTATGGTTACTCCAAGTGTAACTGTGATGGTTACACAATGTAAGGTAGCCGTGAGGGTTGCAAATTTTAAGGTAGCCAAGATGGTTACAAGATTATGTAAGTAATGCCCCAATATACCTCTATGATTATAATTATGTTTGTGAGGATCTTGTGTAAATCTCATGTTACGCAAAGTAAGATTTTATGGGTGTAAAGCATGTATTTTGAAAATGTTTTCATACGTCATGCGTATTCATGGACTAATGTGATTTTTCCTTCTTTTTCATACCTTACTGGGCCTTTGTGCTCATCCCAAGTTTTTAAATGATTTTTCATAGGTTAATGGATGAGTAATACAAGGAAGGAAGACATGTTAAATGTTGAAGAATTGTCAAGGAGTCTTGTTTTATGTTTTAATGTTTTATATTCTAAGGAAAATGGAAATTGATTTTATGGTATCCACTATGTAACAATGTGTAATGTTATGAATGTTTTGTCTTAATTCTCTAAAGCTCTAAACTTGAAAAGATCCTCAATGTAAACTGAAGTGTTTTCTTGAATAAATTCAAGATTATGTATGAAATAAGTGCGGGTCCTTATACATATCATGCAATACTGAAATACCTATTAAGAAAAAATAATATAAATCGTGGATAATATAGTGGATATTGTTTTTATAAGAATTTAACATAGTAATAAAAGACACAAAAGGGAATAAAAATTTCATTGTTGACCATATATCTCGACTTCCACTATCGAGTATTGAGGATGAAAAAAATCTGATTATTGGGGATGATTCTCCTTATTAATTTTTTTTAATATAAATATGAAATCACAGTCATGTTTTTATAATATTGTGAACTATATTTCCATGAGATCTATTTACCCACACTTCTCATATAAATATAGGAATAAGTTCTTGGTCTATGATTTATGCTATTACAAGTATGTTCTATTATTATTTAAGAATTGTGTTGATGGCTTGATGTGGCATTTCATCTCAGAGGATAAAATTAAAAGCGTGCTCAAAATGTGTCACATGTCAACAACTGGAGGACATCATGGGTGAAAACACACCATGTATATGATCCTAAAAAGTATACTATTCTAGACCACACTCAATCAAGACATTAGGATATTTGTATATAGTTATGATTGATGGTAGTGGATAGGTACCATTGAAAAAAATTTGAAGTGCCACAGAACCATATCTTTGAAGTCAAAATATTCAATGTATGTGGAATTGATTTCATGGGACTATTACCTAATTATTATGGGAATCATTGAATCTTGATCATTGTGGACTATGTTTCAAAGTGGATAGAAGTTGAAGTCATCGCCCATGACACAGGTAAGGTGGTCTTGAATTTTTTAAGGAATTTTTTTTCTCCATATTTGGATTTTCTTGATTACTCATTAGTGATCAGGGAACAAACTTTAAAAATAATATCATTAAAATACTTCTTGAAAAAAAAAATGAAATTAATTACAATAATGGAACTCCCTATGACCATAGACTAGTGAGCCAGTTGAATTGTCCAATTAGGTGATCAAAGAAATTCTAAAAAAGACAGTGAGTACAAGTAGAAAGGATTAGAGTCTTAAATTAGATGACGAACATTGGGTATATCACATAACATATAAAACACCCATTGGAACTAATGTATTACAACTTGTTTATGAGAATACCTATCACCTACCAGTGGAATTAGAACATTTATATTATTGGGAAATCAAAAATATAATCTGGATGCTCAAAATTCATACAATAAAGATTACTAAAAATGGAAGAGCTAGAAGTTATTTGAAGGGATGATTATAAAAATGACCAAATTTACAAAGAAAAAACAAAGAAATGGAATGTATAATGAATTTTGAAATGTGTATTCACACCATGAGACAAGTTTATACCCTTTAATTATTGTCTAAATATATTCCCTAAGAAACTGAAATCCCAATGGTCAGGCTATTTTCTAAGTTTTTAAAGTTTTCCTCCATGGAATGATAGAAATCTAAATAGGTGAAAGACCACCCTTTAATTTAAATGGTAAAGGATTAAAAATTTATCAAGAACTATTTCAAGAGGGTTTTATTATTTATTTAAAATTCATTTGAATTGAATTATTTGTCTAGATCTCGAAGTAAATTGAAGTGATAACTAAAAGGTGACCCAAGAAAAGTTCCATAGGATATATTGGTTTTTTTGTTTAGTAAGTCTTGAAAATGCTAGTATAAGTTCATAGGCTCTTGGAAAAAAGTTATGAAACTAGGATAATTCATGTCATGTAAACTATGTATGATGTGAATCTATCAATGTTAGGAAAAATAAATTACCATGTTTTACACATCATTAATGGAAAACACAACGTGAAAATGATGGGTTGTCTATTTAAGTCATGTGACTAGGGATCATAGGCCGCCACCCTCTCCCGCACACCCCCAACCATTGACCTCTCCCTCTCTTGCATGCCCCTATAACCATTATTCCTACCTTATTCCCACTCTTCCTCTCTCATTAAAGCCTCCAGCCTGTTACCCTTCCTTCTATAATCATTATTTCTCATCACCATGGACCATAAAAAACCATTAGTGCCTCTTCCTCCAAGCATGAATCCCAGCAAAATGATACTACTTCACCCAAGAATTTGGAGCATGATCCCCCACTGCCACCCACAGGTCCTTCCACTTCATCATCCACATCAGGTTTTTTCACTCCCACAACCTCCAACCATTACCATTCTTCTTCCATCCAATCCCAAAGAAATTCCCAGAACCCACACCTGCAACCCTTCCTACACTTCTCTGAGCATGATCAGCAGGTTCGTTTGGTTTGTCTTCAGACCAAGCCCATGAGGACCAACATGACCCTCAATCTGAAAATTCTTGAGAAGATCCTCGTGCATGAGGAAGTCCTGGATCTCATTGGATGGATGCACCTTTAGAGAATTATCAAGGTACACGAGGAGACATACCAAGATATATTATCAGAGTTCATATCCATGTTGGATCTTAACAATGTTCACATCACCTTTCATCTCGTTGGCTAGCCTTAGGATATTACATTAAGAGAGTTCGACATTGGTTTAGGTATTTATACTGCTGATTTTATTTCTTCTACTACTTATGTTTCCTTTCAGAGTGACCCAAATAAGGAAAACACACCACAGATCTAGGATTTGATAGACCGTGACCTCCTTAGCTTTCATGACCCACATACGGCAAAGAGAACCCAACTGTGGGGGTGCTTCATTATGAATAGTTCATCAAGCTCTCGCTCGTGCTTGGTGGGTCACAGGATATTCTCACATGACCATCGATAAAATAGAGATGATCCTTTTAGCCTCTTATATGGGTGTCTCTACTGTCAACATGGCCTGATAGTTCACACTCCACTACAAGTCCTAGGCATAGAGAGCTCGTGGAATGTTGATGGGGGAAGTTTCATTACACATCTAATGAATCATCTTAGAGTTTTTCACATCAATCGACCCCTTTCCTCTCTTGGGAATATGGATTCCATTGATCTCATACTGGTCCATAAGATGGGGATTCTACAAAATATAGGGGAACTACACTTGGGCCACCGAGTATGATACAACGACTCATGAGGATCCAACTCATCATGCTCCAGCACCTAAGGCCACAGACCCAACTTTCACCCATGACACCCACTCCACTGCTCCAGCTCCAACTCCCCCAACTACTTCCACTACACCATCCCACCAAAAAACTAATACTTTCACCACTACACCACCCCCACCCATTCTACACCTACCCCACCATTATCCTCAAACATTTGAGTAGTTCTCTAGTCTAATCTAGAGGACCAGAGATGGGTTTTACTTGATTTCAGAATCCCATATGCAGATATGTCTCGGTATACCACCACTGCACCACCACCATCAATTTCATCTACCCACCCACCACATTCTGCCATATATCCAACTTATACATCTATTCCCACTGCCATCATCCACCCTTGTTGACCTTCCTCTAATCCTTACAGACCTTGTTCCTCGGCATGAGTTTTTTACATAGCAATATCGATGGGGTAAGGACCCTACCTTACCTTCTTCATTTGAGGTGTATTTCATAGATCTAGATACCAAACATTCATCCCCAGTACAGATTGACACCTCCCATCCACCTATGATGATTGATCTAGCTTTCAACATCATGAAACCTTCTATAGTGGTCAATCCACCTACCTTCACCTCCATAGCTTCCATAAACATGGTGGGGAATATCCAGACACCCACAATTTGGGAGGGGACATATGATGTTTCTATTGACGAGTATGCTTGCACTGTTTAGTCTTTTCCATGAATACCCCTCCCCCACTATGCACTATTTTGGGTGTATTTTTTTACTCTCTATATTCCTTGTTCTCAATTTTATAATTTATTTTTTATCTAATGGAAGGGATATGATTTTTTTATTTCATAAATTTATTACATTATTATTCATACTTATGAATTCATTTAGTTATGTCCCTATCTACTGAATCTTATATGGTAATCAATGAGTATATTAGACTCCCATATGGAATTTTTCATGAGGTATTTCCTCGAGTGGCTAACATAAAGGGACAGATCCAGGAGCTCTGTCTCTGTACAGTATAGTAGTCCCCTCCACGGCCTACAAAAATTCTCCAACTACCACATGATATCTTATGTTGATCCATTTATAAAGTGGTAAACCTTACTAAATAACTATAAGATCTGGAAAATACATCTAAAAATTCCTATAATAGGCATAGGAAAACTGATCTGATAGACCCCTCCACTTCATCCTTATCCATATTTCTGGATGACGACATCCTGTTAGTGCTTTATAGAAGGCAACCCATATTTTTATTTTCTGAGTTTTTTATGAGTTGCTTGGGACCTTTTCTTTTTCTCTCATTTTCATTTTTATCTCATCATTACTTTGGTACTTTGTTGTATACCGATGCATGAATATATCTGATCATCTTTCTACTATTGTTTATGTGTGAACCTTCCCATTTTTATGCTTCCATATTATTTATCTCATATGCACCGATGGTTTATTTAGTGCTAGTATTATTCTTCTAATAATTTTTGTAGGTTCCTAGTTTCATATCACTATCCATCATTTTCCCCCATGGAATTACCTTCATTACAGTAATTTCTTCATTCCCTACTTTAAATTAATAATTTTCATCTCCAATATTTTTATGATATTATTGCTTTCTCTCCCACATCACTTTCCAAAATAGTACATAAAATGTTTCATTTTAAGTGTGGGGAAAACATTATTGAACTTTATTATGTTTACACTTGAATTATTTCTTATTTTCATTAGTCTAGAATTTTTTTCATTAAAATCAAGCTTTAACTTGAACTCTCATTACACCCATTTAAATAAAAGAAAAATTTTGGTTAGAAAATGTTGAAATCTATTTTTATTCCTACTTAAAATTTTATCATGATTTCTAAGTTGAGTAATTTAATTCTGATTTTTATTTGTTTCAATTTATTTTGATAGAATTATTACTGTTTGTTAATCCTTGAATAATTGTCCTTTTTTTGTATTCTCATTCCTGAGAGGATTCTAAACCTACATTGTCATATTATTTTTTTAATCATATTTCTTAAGAGATATTTAGGGTATTAAACCTACTATAACTTTCATTGAAATCTTATCAAGGCTATGAATGAATAAATACATAGTTAAAATGATTAAGGCAATCATTATTCATCAATTTATCCTAAATCCTACATGTACATTTATCCTTATTGAGCCCATAGAATCCATGAATGATGGATTGATTTGTGTTATAAGCCATTTTATCCCTTCCCATTCTACTATTGATATAATTGAATGATTTTCACTTGAATAAGTGTGGGTATATGGTAATTATAGATAGCTGTAAGATTCTTACTGCTAAGGATATTTACAGTGAATATTTCACATGATCTGTGGGAAGTAGTGCATGGTTTCTCTAATTTACTATTCATGATCATCATATTAAATATATATATGTGTGGGGGGGGGGGGTTGTGTATTAGGAAGTTCAAAATTTACCATTACTAGAACGATTAATCTTATGATGGATCATATGTGGTTAGGTGATGGATGTGACATCTAGCCTAGACATGACTTGAAAAATAAAGAAACATGATACTTTCATTGAACTTTTATGATACATCCTTGGAACTTCCCTGGGCTTTTGGGAGTGTGGAGATTCCTATTTCTAGAGGATGTTTTTTCATTTCATTATTCTTGATGATCATGTATTATACTTGAGATTTTACCCTCTTTTTGAGATTTATATTTATTGTATACCCATCTACCCTCAACTGTAGAGTCATTTGAACCTTATTGTTGAAGCTCTCATGAGTAATTATGTGTTTTTATTTATGGAATAAAGATGTTAGAACCAATGAAAATCTATGGTTAGGAACGTGTATTCAAGGTTTGATCATAAATCAGGTTTCATTTTACCTTGAGTGATGAGAGAAAATTAATAGTGATGTAAATTGCAATATAAATGGGTAAAGATTCTAAGAAATAGTTGATAAATTGTAATTAAAGGAATAAATGATTTTAATAAAGAACATAACTATGATTAATGACTTATTTTTTTGTAGGAGTAATTCCGGAGGAATATATTTTCCCTCTAACACTTAGTTTTATTTTATTGGTTGTAATGCACACTTCGTGTATAAAAATTGTTTCATTTAGAATCCTTGTTGAGATATTTTTTTCTCAAGGATAAGAAATTGTTCAAGTGTGGGGGGATTTATAAGATGAATTCATATATGTATATATGTGTGTGTGTGTGTGTGTATTGTACACATTCCTTTAATAATTATTCATTCTTTATTAGATAATGCCATCGCGTTTTTTCTGGGTTTTTTAGGAAATAAGAAATTAATTCCCAAAAGAGGACCTACTGTAATTTTAGAAATTTCAGAAATTAAACATCATGAAACCTATTCACAACATGAATTCCTCGAGAACAAGACACCTACAAACTGAATTTCAACCTATAAAACTAGTATAGGCTATGAATCATCGGGTCCAAAGAAATACATGATGTGAATTCATTACACAATGTGAAAGTTTTGAATTCTGAACCTGCAAAAGATTCAGTCATGAAATCTAGATTGAATCTAAGAGATACAAGATTTATGAAGATTTTTGAGGATTTGAGTACAATACATTAATTTACCTTACATGTTGTGAAATTTTCAAGGTATAATTCATTTAAATAAATCTCATGATGTGAAACCTTTACATGTCATGAGATTATTGGGCTTATATATATTTCAGTGCTAATGCATAATAGAGGACAACCACACTTTCCTTTTTTATTTTATGCTCTCTTTTCTACAATTTATAGAACAACTTTCCTATATTTTATTTTCTTGTTTTATTGATATTTTCTACCACACATCATTCCAAGTACTTAAAGATTTATCATTATTGTTCCAACTGTTGTTCAATTAAAATTGTTTTTCTTAATTCCAATTGCCACTTTTCAACATCATTTTTTGAATTTCCTTTCTTGTCCCTTCTTTCAAGTAAGTGTGTTGATTGATTTTAAATTTCATTAATCATGGATTCCTTTAATATGAATTTTTTAATTAATATGTCAAGAATGTTTCTTATTTATCTTTAATATAATATTATCGTTATCATTCATGGATAATCCTCTAGGGTTAGGGGTCAAGAGAAGGGTAGCTTAAAACTAATGAATCTTTAAAGTAAAACATGGGTAACCCTTTGGGTAGTAATTAGGTTAATAATTCTTGTTAATCATATTATTTTGCACAACCCTAATTCGAGGAATTGTAATAGAAGAACTCTGATCTAATTGGAGTTGAGAAGGCTAGGACCAATATCCTATAAGGCTTCCTGCCATTAAAATTAATCCTATTGCACCTAGGTTGTTGACTACCTCTAGACCAAATAGTCATTTTCAGCTTATGTGTATCTAATTGGTTTGATCAAAAACAATTAGTTACTTCTAAACTACTTCACATCCTAATCCATAGGATTAACCCAAGATAGATCTATGAATACCTTTTGCCTAATCCCTAAAATTGACTCTGATCCCTCTCTTTCTCCTCAAGTAATACCAAACTACGTAAGTCTTAGAAAACCAAACCTATAAGAGTCACGTGAGGAATCCATATGTTAGGTTCTAATCACTAGGTTTCCATATTTTCCAACTTGTCCCTATGTATTTGAACCTATTTTTCCACTATGATAAACTCTTGTAGCTAGTGTAGTTTGGATTTATAAATTTATAATTTGATCAATGCCCATGAAAAATAAAAAATGTTGTATGGGCTGGTCAATCAACCAAACAATAGTAAAAATACATAATCACCAATTCCATAAATTCATGTTTTATGGATAACACTAACACACTTGAAAAATACACCTTTATTTTTCCTTAAAGCCTCACACACCAAAACCAGGCATCATTCTTCATCTATTTTCAGTTATAAATCATTTTAAATTATCTAAAATATTTATTTGAAATCCAACATACAACCCAAATAAATTTATCATATGATAAGAAAAATGAGAATCCACCAACCTAATATTAGTTATATAATTATATTCTCACACATTCTAAGCATCATAGACCCTATCTGATACCATCCTAGGAAAAATATCCTAAATTCCATAAGTTTTATTTTTGGAAAATCTCCCAAAACAAGATAAAACCAAATAAATGTTCACTTATCTTTCAAAAAAAATCCATACCCAATCTAATGACATGAAAAATTCATATCAGGGCCTCCTCTAACCATAATTAACAAAATATATAACCTTTGAGAGGGTTTTCCCATTCCCTAATGAAACCTCCATGCTTAATCCCTCAATCTAGCCAATAATATGAGAGGAAACCAAGAATAAAGGGGTGGAAAAGTGATATAAGGGACTTACCTTAGATCCATATTAATTTAAGAGGAATAAATCACCTTAAAAACTTCATAAAAATCACCTAGGAAGGGAGTATCCCTTGTGAGGGGTGAAATAAGGGAGATATGAGACTCTCTGTAAAAAATATCCATTTATTTCACACTCTTTAAAAGATACATGGTTTGACTACACAATTTACTGAATAGTGTAGAGGACCATGTATTTACCACTATCATAAAACCCAGGATGCATGGCTAGCTTTCATGGTCTCCCAGACTATGCAGTTGACCATGAATTTTCTTATACTTCCCCATTTTATCCTGATTTGACTCCAAACTTCTCTAATAAACTCTTTAATTCATGAAATATTATCTATATTCTCAATAATACTTTTCCAATATCTAACCAAACTCTATGAATAGATCAATCCAATCTTTAGCCTTGATGACACTCTGCATAATCACCAAATCCCTCCCATAATGATTTAACCAAATTGAATCTGTACCTTTCTTTTTTACCTACAAACCTATACCTTATACTACCACATCATTTAATGATGTATTTAATAAAGCCTAAATCTTTTGCATTAATAGTTAATGTATTCATCAACTAATTATAGTCATTTTTTAATAATAATACATTACTGGGTTATAACATAATTTATTATATGATTCAAAGGTTTATGAAATTATTAGGCTATTATAGGCTCCATTATTTATTAAATGATCACTATATAAAGAAAAACAACCCTTCATGGAATATACATGTTGGAAAAACTCAATAATTGAAGCACTCTCTCTCTCTCTCTTCATTATTTACAACATAGATATGCTAGTATGCCTTGACTGAAAGAGAGATGCTATAATATCATTTGGTGATTCCTTAGCTGGTAGATCACTTGATGAGATAAGACTGATTTGGTTGTTACTTAATGATCATCATCAAACTCATAGTTGGATTGATGATTACATGAATAATAGTTCAAAACATTTATGTTTAATCATTTTTTTTCTTGATACTCTTGTACATGACCCTAGGTAAAGGGTTTTATTTTTTGTTTGTATTTAGACATGTTTGGTGTCTACAAAACTCATCAAAAATCATTTCATAAATTTATTTAATTTTATAATGGGAGTATCACTAGTATTGGATCCTAAGCTGAAAAAAACTATATATTTTGGTAAAAAAAATTCTATAAAATCATTAATGTGAGAATTTGTAATTCAAGTTTGAACTTAAATATCAGTAGAAAATTAAATGAATAAATGGAAATGAATTAAAAGTATGAAGACTCTATTATATAGACTTACTATGTTGAAAACATGAGAGGAATAGAATAAATGTAAGAGAATCAACATTAAGAGGTGATGTTTATGATAAAGTGATGGGTGTAAGAAATTATAGGAGGTTATCTTCCATCTATACCATTTACACCCAACCTTTATGATCCCCTTTCCCCACCCCCAAGATGATACTTTTTTGTTGGTAGTTTGATCAATTTAATTAAAATATTATGCAATGAAATTTAATGTAAATTTATGTTTATTTAAATTGAATTTAACTTATATATATATATATATAATAAAATAATGTTGATGGAACCTAATACCATCGACCACTAGGTTCCATCATTTTGTTAATACAACTCGATCTATTAGATATATAATTATATTACTTGGCGAAGGTTTTGAGTAGCCCGACATCCTACCCTACCATTAAAATTTAAATTTAAATGAGTAAATAACAAAAACAAGTTATCAATAAAAAAACAGAAAGACTAGTTGAAAAGAAAAAATTATCATCACAAGTTACAAAAAACATGAGAGGCTCCTGTATCAATTTAAGATGATGATATATGTATTTTTTATAGGTGGTGCAAATTGAATGGGAGGGGAATGTTTGTACTCTAAAAAATAAAGTAACATGTTTCATGACATTTTATTTGGTGTCATCAATAATAATTATTTATTCTATTTTAAAAAATATTTGTTTTTCACACAACTAATATTTTTTCCTAAAATTATTTTCTATAGATTTTTTTAAATGGTTATGTTTTAAAAAATTATTAAATTTGTAAAAGATATAAAATAATATTTTTTAAGATTTCAATTTAACTTTTTTAAAAGATATAAGAAATGTTTTAAAATTGATATATGGAATTATTTTTGCAATTATTCAAAAATTATTATTTTTTATAAACATGAATATTTTTTTGAAATAAATAAAATATTATAGTTATTTATGAACATAAAAAATTATTATTATTTTTTTAGATCATAAAAAATTAATTTTTAAAATTATAATAATTTTTCTACTCTTGATATAAAATTATTATTATTATAAACGCATGAAAATATGTTTCTCTAAAGGGAAAAAATCCATTTTTTCGAACTAATATAAATTTCAGAGAAAAAAATCTCTAGAAAATTCCATGACAAAATTTTAGATAAAAACATGTGCACAACATTTCATCAAAAAATTACAGTGAATAATTACTATAAAAATTTTATCAAAAAATTATAGTGACAATTTTCAATGAAAAAACTACTAAAATATTACATTGAAAAGGTTGATTAGAAAATCTAACATTTTACAACATTTGGTAAAATTAGAAAACTACAACCATAATGAAATTCATACAAAATAATTCTCCATGTATTTTCCAAATAAAAAATAAATTTAATAATTCCATATAAAAATAACATTGGAAACTTCCATTGGAATAAATTTCCTTAAAGCATCAATCAAAAAAAATTATAGCACAATTTTACTATGGAATTTTTACCTTGATTTTTAGAGTGATTTTTTTAATGAATTTTCAAATAATTTTTTTTAGTAAAATATGTATTGTAAATTTTCACTTGATTTTCCCTTTGAAAATTACATTTAATTTTCATGTTGAATTTTCTACTAAAATTTTTTGATAGAGAAAAATAGTGTGGCTGAAAGAATAAACTAGAAATCAATGAAGAAAGCGTGAAGCACAATGTTTCACTCCTAAATGTCCACGGAAATTTAGCTTGATGCGTTCACGTGATACTTATTTTACAAAAGTCTATCAGCACTGAGGGGGAAAGAAATTATAGAAGCGTTATGGTTTGTTAAATTAGTGAAACTCAACCATCTCAAAGTTTTTTAGGAGTCATTCATATGGCCATGTGGATTCTAAGAGTTGAGATAAACTTGAGACAAAATCAAATGCATTTTTATTTGTTGGATATAGAGATAAAAACTTTGGATTTCAACTTTGGTATAATTACAAGCAACAAGTCATAAAAAAGTGGAATTTTCTCTTTAATAAGATAGTCTTATACAAAAACTAGAACTTGGTGGAGAAATAAGTTGAAAGAAAATATTAAATTGAGAAAATTAATGTTTGTATGAATGAGAAATCTAGATGGATACAAGTTCTAGAGAAATCAGATATTATAGTAGAATGTCTGGTAAATAGACTAGAAAAAGATGTACTAGAGAGATCAAGCGTTGTTTAGTCTCAAGGAAGAGTACCAGAAGTTAAGGATCGAAAATTCAAGGCATCATAAGATGAAGTTCTAGATAGATCCTAGTTGTAGGTAGCATCACATATATCAATAAGATTCAGATAATTAGTTTAGATGCATGGATCTTACTTGTATTTATTACTTTCAATAGATATAGGGGAACCCAAGAGTCTGAAAGAAGTGGTTAAACTCAGGGATTTTGGTAAGTGGGAGTTATCCATGAAGTATGAGTTAGATTCACTACATCAAAAGAAAACTTTGGAGCTAAAAAAATTACCATGAGGAATGAAGAAACAAGAGAAAAATTGGGTTTCGGTTAAAAGAAGAAGCCGATTGAAAAAAAAGGTACAAGGAAGGACTAGTGGTGAAGGGATTTCAACAAAAATAAGGGATTTAATTCTCTAAAATATTTTTACTGGTAGTTAAATAGACTACCATCTAGACCGTATTGAGCAAGGTTACATATGATACTTTTCAGTTAGATCAAATTTATGTAAAGAATACCTTTATCTATAGACATTTTGAGGAAGAAATTTAAATAAATAAACCAATGGGTTTCATGGATTAATGAAACAAGGACTTGGTGTGCAAGCTAAATAAAAGTCATTATGGCCTGAAACAAGCACTAAGAGAATGAAACCATAAATTTGATGCATTTATGGATATGAAAGGTTTCCTGTGGAGGAACATGATGTTGCCACTGGAAGGAATTTTAGGATGAGGATTTCATCATGTTGCTCTTGTTTGTGGATGACATGATTCTAGAATGTTTTAGAATTAGAAGGATTTAAGATCTAAAGAAATAGTTGTCAGAGAGATTCAAGATACATAATATTAGGGTGGAAAAAATTCCCAGGGATTAGTATTGAGTGAGATGGGAAATCTAGAAGCATAGTGTTTTCCCAGAGGGATTATGTCCAAAATATTATCAAGATATTCAGTATAATTGGATGTAATATTGTCTCAACTCCCTTTTTAGACACTTTAAGTTATCCCAGGGGAAAGAACCAAAGAAGGAAGATGATGCAAAGTACATGGTGAAGGTTTTTTTTACATTAGCATTTGGAATTATGATATACTCCATGGTCTGCACTCATCATACATTGCATATTCAGTGGGAGTTATCAACCATTTAATGTTCAATATGGGGAAGTAGAATTGGGAATCCATGAAATGGGTCATTTAGTATCTCAAAGGGATAGAAGATAAGGCTTTATTCTTCAATAAATAAGATCCATTATAGGTGTATGTAGATGAAAACTTTGGGGTGATTCAGATACTTAGAAGAGTACAATTGGTTTTGTGTTCACCTATGGAGAAATGATAGTGAGTTAGATGTAGTGACTGTAACTAGTGGTTTCTTTATCCACAATGGACGCAGAATATGTGGTAGTAATGAAAGTGGGGAAATAAATGATATCGTTGAGTAATTTATTTAAGGTTCTTATAATGAGTTGGGAGGGAGGAGTGTTATTATATGATAATAAAAGTGTAATCTATTTGGCTCAGAATCTGATTTTTTCACTCATGGAAGAAACACATTGACCTGGAATATCACTTCATTGAGAAGTTACTAGAGGACATGGAGATTGAGTTATGGAATATAGTTGGAAATACAAATATAGAATACATGTTCACCAAGGTGTTAGTCTAAGAATTTTTTATGCAACAATGTGCCTCGATAGGACTTAGATGAATGAATGGAGGATGAGGCACTGTTGCAGATAGATGTTTGTTTTTTTCTATGTGTTAGAGAGTCATCATGGTTTTCCATAAAGAGGTATTCAAGTGGGAGATTTTTGGGGTTTTAAAGTCTATTAATGTACTGATTAATTATACTACAAGTAAAATAATTGGATGATATCTTGGTCTTGGGGTGTAGGTAGTGAAAGATGGAATTCTCTAGAAGATGCAGGATAATCAAATGATGTAATCCATTGATGGTTCTATGTATTAGTTAGTGGGTCAGACAGGGTGAACGATAGTTATTGGTTTGACATTGTAGTCTCTAATGATGATTCACCAAGTCTCTTCTTTATGGTTTAGTGGTAAAGGATTAGAGTGTAGTACCATTTAGAGAAACGCGGGTAACTTGGTTTATTCACCAGCTTCAGCAGTCAAGTGATGATACCTATAAGGTATCGATAGTTAATAGGTTTAAATAGTGTTTTGTTCACAAATCTTGTATGGCGGTGCAACTGGATGACTACATAGGACCCACTATATAAGTGGGGTTAGACACTAGTATAAAAATATCCTTTAACATCGGTTTTTTTATCATTAATGTCATTTTTCTATCTGATTTCAATAAAGTCGACATTGTCAATGCTATTTTTAAAGTCGGATTATTTAACCGATGTAAAAAAATTGTTTTTAGGTGTTTTGGCGTTGATTATTTTTATAACCTAAAACAAAACATAAAAAAAGTAAACATTGGACATCCATTTTTTGGGATAACCGATGATGAAAAGTGAAAAAGAAAACTTTCGACGTTGGTTATATAGAAAAAACTGACATCTAAACTTCATTCCACATCAGTTATTTGAATAACTAACATGGAATTTGTAATTTTTATTTTCTTAAAATCTTTATACAACCAAAATTCTTAGAAAAAAATGAAATAAATATGAACTAAAATTACAGAAACCAAACGACAGAAAAAAAATCTCAAATCATCAATTTAATATCATTTCTTATTGAAAAATCCTTCGAATTGATATGTTTGTTCATATACCTCTTCTGTTTTGGGATAAACTCATGAAAAAACCACAATTGAGGTTGATCAGAAATTTCAAATTTTGGCTGGTGAATCTTATGAGGAAGATCTATCTACTTAAATTGGTCAGAAGAACTCCACATCAATATAAAACATAAATCATCAAAAAGTTTCTCAATGAATAAAACCAATAATAATGAAATGATATGATGAAAAAATACCATACTTAAATCATCGAATGAAGAATCAATGAGACTTTTATATGAATCGAAGAGAAATAGATCAAAAATATTGAAATAGAGAGTGTGATAAGATATGTAATGGATGTGAAAAATGTTTGGCAGTGATATAATAAAAGTTGGTGGGATTTGAAAATTTTAAACTGTATTGTTAAAAAGTTGAAAATTTTATTTCACGCTTCTAAAATTGGGGTTTTAACGTCATTTTTTTAAATCAACATTAAAATAATTTTTTCAATTTTGGTTTATTTCAAAACTAACATGGAAATATTCCTCTCAAAAAATTTTCTGTGTCAGTTTAAAAATAAACCAACATGGAAAACCACCCATGCCAATGTTTTCACGTCGATTTTATACAAAACTAATGCTAAATTCTATTTTTGGGGAAATTTCCACATCAGTTTATAAAAAACGATGCTGAACCCCCCTTGGATTAGTTTCAACATTATTTTTTTTTTCTAAAATTGGCATGAAAACATTTCTGCGGGTGGTTTTCCACATTTTTTTACTTTTAAACCGACGTAGAAACCCCCCAAAGGATGGGTTTACACATCAATTTTTTATAAAAATGACGTGAAAATATTTTTAAAGTTGGTTTTAATAAAAATGACATTAAAACCCTACTTTTAAATTCTATTTTTTCAATAGTGGGACCACCTATACATGTGGTGTTCTGTAACATGGAAAATAAAGTTAAACTAATATTAGTTGTAATTTCTAATTGTGTTTTGTAATCTTTTTATAGTTCAATAATAATTAAAATGATATTAGTTTTCTCCCATGGATGTATGAATTAATTTTATGAACCACATAAAATCAAAGTGTTCTTTATTTGTTTTATTTTTCACTTGCATTATTTTCATTAAGTATTATTAGATTATATGTGTAGACGACTTGGTGTGGTGAGTAGGGTGTGTAGATCTACTGAAAAGTCTGATTGATGACATTGTCTACTCAACAATCTCATTGAGAAGAACATGAAAGTTTCTACAGTGAAGGGAATGTTGGAGATGGATCATATAGAATTCAAAAGTTGTGATTGTGGCATACTTGGGAAGCAATGAAAGGTTTTATTCAACTCGAGTAGATGAACACCTAAGATCCAAAAGGTATAAATTTTTCACACAGATGTTTGGGGACCTGCCCCTATCTAATCTCATGGAGGGTCACAATTCTTTGTTACATTAAATGATGATTCCATGATAAAGGTATGGATTTACTTTCTTAATAACAAATATGATTTATTTGAAGTGTTCAGTGGAAGGTGATGGTGGAGAATGAGACTGAATGTAAGATGAAATGTTTAAGGTCTGAAAATGGTGGTTATTATAGAGAAAAAAGTTTCCATAACATATTTAAGCATAGATGAATAAGACTTGAGAATATTTTACCCATGATGCCAGAGTATAATGGTGTGGATAAAAGAATAAGATGTATGTTAATGAATAAGGCACAAAGAACGAGGTTTCAATTAGGAATGTCCAAGGAAATTTGGATGAAATCGGTCAAGCATGCATCGTACTTAGTTAAAAAAATATCACCATCATTGATGAGGTAGGAAATTATGGAAGAACTATGGTCTGGTAAATTAGCGAAACTCCCCAATATCAATGTTTTTGAAAATATTTCATAGATTCTAAGGATCAAGATAAACCTATAGAAAAATACAATACATTCTTATTTATTGGATATGGAGATAAATTTTTTGGATTTTGACTTTGAGATGATCTAAAATGACAAGTCATCAAAATATGGAATGCGCTCTTCAATAAGGAGGTCTTATATAAAAACTAGAACTTTGTGAAGAAAGGAAATGAAGTAAAATATTAAATTGAGAAATTACAAGTTGATCTGAATGGGAACTCTAGACAAACACAAGTTCTGGAGAAATTAGATGTTAGAACAGATATTTCAGTAGATATACTAGCAGAATATGTACCGGAGTGCTCAAGGTATACTAAGGCTCGAGTGAGAGTATCAGAAGTTAGGGATCCAAAAAAAAGAGCATCAGAAGAGGTAGTTCCATACAGATCCAAAATGTAGGTGGCATTATGGTGATCAATAAGATTCAGAAAACCAGTTTAGAGGTATAAAGATGACTTTCACTTCTTAATTTTAATGAATAGAGGGGAACCCTGGAGCTAGGAATAAGTGGCTAAAATCAATGATTTCAAAAAGTGGGAGTTATCCATAAAGGATGAGTTGGATTCACTACTTGAAAATAAAACTAAGAATCAAATGGAATTACCATGAGTAATGAAGGAATTATAGAACAAGTGATTTTTTTTGCTAAAAGAAGAATCTAATTGGAAGAAAAGGTATAAAGCAAGGCTGCTGGTGAAGAGGTTTCAGCTGAAAGAAGGGATTGAATTCTCTGAAATATTTTCACCGGTAGTTAAATGTACTATCATTCGTACAGTAGTGAGCATGGTTATGCATAATAATTTTCACTTAGAGTAACTGAATGTAAAGATGAAATTTTTCTATAGATATTTGAAAGAAGAAATTTACATGAAGAAACTAGCGGGTTTCATGGATCAAAAGAACAAGGAATTGGTTTATAATATGAATATAAGTTTCTATGGCCTGAAATAAGCACTAAGAAAATGAAACCATAAATTTTATGCATTTATGGATAATAAAGGTTTCATGCAGAGAAACACAGACCATTATTTCTACTGAAAGACATTTGAGGACGGGGGTTTCATAATGTTGTTCTTGTATGTGGATGATATTCTTCTTATAGTTCTGACCATTAGAAGTATTCAGGAGTTGAAGAATGATTTATCAAGAAATATTGAGATAAAAGATCTTGGGCAGGCTAAGAAAATATTAAGGAATATGATTGAGCAAGATAAGAGATTCAGAAGCCTGTGTTGGATCGTATTACACCAAATATACACAAGAGGGGGGTGAATTATGTCTTTTCAAAAATCTTTACGATATTGTGTTCTGACTTTTAACTTTAATCAGATAAAATGATGCAGCGGAAATTTAAATAGAAGAAACACAAGATGTATAGTGGTTTGGGGAACAGAAGTCCCCTAGTCCACTCCACCAACGCTCTACTCCACGAGCTTGGTGATTTTCACTATCTAGTCCTCGTTTCAACAGACCGGTTCACAACTGAGTACAGGCAGTTGACACCTTTACAATACAAGGAAAAACAAATCCTTCTGGTTCTATTACAGAACCTACACAGCTTAGTACAAGAAGCTGATCACTCAATAATAGAAAGAAAATATTTTCATATTTTGAAAATACTTTCCAGATGTTCTTTACAATTACAACAGCATGAAATTGATAGTAGGTAGATCGTCACCTTTAGAAATAATAATCTTCACATAAGAAACATTCCGAGTCGATCCCATTGCAGTAGATATAGAAATATAATTCACAACTTCATCAGTAGAAAATTCACAGTAGATCTTCGTTGTAGAACAAGTGAATCTTCTATCGTATTCCTTCCTCTTTAACAAACAGAGCTTTGACGCTTCTTTTGAACCAACAGATTGGTGTGTTTCAGTAGTCTCTGTTTTTCCTTTTTTTATAATAATAAAAAGATCACACACGATCAATAATCATCAATGCAGTTTCAAAAAGCCCATATAAATAAAATAATGATAATAACTTTTCTTGTAAAATTATATCCACAAAAGTTTCCTGATTACTCGTGATATTGAAACATTTGAATTTAAAGAGTAGTCGTAACTTCCCTGAAGACTCAGCATAAAAATCTCATTTTAATTCTATTATAAATTCATTGATGAAACAATTTTGAATCAATCAAAATCGTACTTTAATATCAGCTTTAAATCTGGCTTGAAATCCACCTAATAATCAGCGTACTGACTGTTGCATAAAAAATATCGACTTTAAATTCTCTGAAGCCAAACTTAAGGTTAAGTTGAACTGTATGCGTCCTATGAACGTAAGGTTGATGACATAGTCTTCAAATGTAAGTTTCACAACGTAAGGTTGACAACGTAAACTTGACAAAAAATGTAAGGTTCATTCTAAACGTAGGGTTGGTCAACCAAACTTTTCTCTTCAACTTTCAAATGTACGATAAAAGATCCATACTTTTACTTGATCCATACTTTTCCAAGAATGTATGGTTGTTTACAAAAGTAATGTTGATGAACCATACTTTTGAGAAACAAACGTAACGTTTAATATTTACGTACGGTTCTCCTTCCAAACTTTTCTGATATCCCAAACGTAGGGTTCCTTCCTAACGTAGGGTTCTTTTTCCATACTTTTCTGATAACATATGGTTGTTTAGCCATACTTTTTCCTTATCTCAAAAAGTTTACATGGTTTTCATCCTTATGCTATGTTTATCCACGTATGGTATGAACAGTGTTTTCAGAACACGCTCAAGCAGATTCTGAATAAGTAGTGCATGAATAGTGTTTCCAGAACATGCTAAATATGAATAATTTAGTAATAAATTCCCGTAATTTCAAGAGTAAAATAAAATAATAAATTCCTGAAAAATTCTTAACAAATAAAATCATTATAAAATAATTAAGGGTATTTGTGAGCATCAAAATTATCATAAATAGGTAGAGTATTAATATAAACTCCCCCTTTAAATAACAATATTATGTATTGTTGAAAACAACACTTTATCAACAATCTCCCCCTTTTTTATGATCACAAAAACCATAAGAAATAATTAATGAAATTAACTTAACTTAAAATTAATTACATAAATTTTTAAAATTTTGAAAAGATAAATACAATATTAATGTCTCCCTTTAATTTATCCATGTTTTAATTTCTCCCCCAATAAAATGAATTACTCTCCCAAACTAAAAGATGTTGTATTTATTTAAAATTCTCCCAGTAAAAAAAACTGTTGTGTTTATCCAAATTTCTCCCCATTTTTGTGATATCAAAAAGAATGATAGAATATGGAATAGAACACAGATTAATGTAGCACTGAACATAAGTAAAGAGTATTATTAACTGTTTATCAATAATTAAATCTAGAGTACTGGAATATCAAAATAAAGACAGTAAAAAAAATAGAAAGAAAGAAAACGATTTTCATTAAAAGTCAAAAATAGATACAATGATGATAAACATAGGAATCAAGGTTTTTTGCAGTGAAAAGGTAGGGTTTATCTTCTCTGGACTGTAGACTTGATTTCTGCTAACTATTCTCTCAACCTTTTCATTAATCTATCACCAAACTGAATAATAATATCTCTGGCCTCCTGATTCATACGAATATCTTCAATGAGATTGACTCTGAAAAACTCGTGAAGCCTTTCTTCTTTCTCCATAAACAAAGACAGATTCTCTGTGAATTTTTCTAAGACGGAGCGGATTCCTGGCTTACTGGATGTTAACTGACCAACTAAGAATTTCAGTATCATGTTCTTCTAAAATAGGATGAATTTTATTTATATCTTTTTAAAAATCATTTTTCAAGTTCTCAAGCCTCATGTTATCATTAGAGTCAGATTCATCCATTTGATCTATCCTTTTCTCAAAGGGATCAGATTTGTAACGTCCTGGTTCCGGGTGCCACTCAACGGTGCCCCAAACCTGGTTCGCCACATGACCTCAAGTGCATTTACCCAAACGTCAGAGCCTGCCGACTAGTAGCGAGGGCCCAGGTATGATAGTGGCGAGACTATGCCCTCATTTTTCAAAGTGTAGTGCAGCGGAACATAGTTTAAAAATACAACAATAGCGGAAGCAGTAACAGTACATATAACTGAAATAAAGAACTGATAACAAAAAGGGAAACCATCAGTCATATATATATGAAGATGTAACATGTCACTATTCTATAAAACAACCAGAACAAGTTACACTGCAATACAATACAATACAACTGAAGTACAAGTACAGGAAAGCAAAACAGAACAGCCAACGGCATCGCGAGCCAAAGCTCAGTCCCATTCTCTCCTACACCCCAACAACAATCAAGTACCTGAATAGGGACCCTTTCCCTTATCTACACCTCCAGAAACATAATCTGTTTGGGCCGAAAATCACGACCCAAACAGGGTGTGAGAAATACATCTCAGTAGGCACCCACCTAAGGCCCGTGCCCAACTGTGTGAAAGCATGCAACATAGTGTGCAGTAGTAAAATGCAATAAAGTAAGAAGTACTGAAAAGTAACTAACTTAACCAGTTATATTGCCATTTTAATATCATGTAATCATTTTATTTAAAATATCACCACAATGGATATTCTAAGTAAATATCCAATGTTCTCAGACACGTAAACTCCTACCCTCAGGTAAAGAGAATCCAAACACAAGAATTTTCCCACAGTCATACAGATATTTCCCACAAGCGTACGAGGTGTCGCCCACAGGCACAGAATCAACTGCCCACAGGCACGGAAGAAGTTTCCCACAGGCTAATAGTACAGTGCCCACAGGCTAATCACAACACTGCCCTTAGGCTAAATAGGTAACCAGCCAAGACCAACATGTAAACAACAATTTACAAGCAATTCCTCTCAAGGAAATTCTAAAATCATCACTTTAAAGTCATAATATAAACAAGGCATACCCTCGAGTATCCTGGACAAATGGCTAAACAGAGGAACGCACCCCTGGGGTGGTCCTGGATCCAAGCAGCGATCCCAAACAGCATTTTAACATCACATTCAATTATCTATACAATTCTAGGTATTTAAAATTTCCACGGCCTCAGCCACATGACACCCCAATTATGGGTTCATAGCTCAAAACACACAAAAACGCACGAAAGTTGGAAAATAAAAACCAATCCACCAACCTTTAACACCCATGAACGATATACGTGAACGACGATCCTCAATTCGTCCTTGAATGACGTAGATCTAAGGTGAAAGGAAACCTCGTTCAACCTTAAATAACTTCCCTATGGGTAATAATTGGTAAGAACTACTCCGGGAGAAGGGATAACTCACCTGTGCGGTTCCAGGGAGATTGACAGTGCAGAAAATGGATTCCCGACGTGCGCTCGGTGGATCCTCGAAGATTCGGCCATCCCTCCCAAGCTCCCGTCCAGTTCTAAGCCTTCCCTGTGAACAGGGGAGGCTACTACCCATTTTAAGTGAAAAAACAAAGTACACGGCATGTATTTCCAAGTACAGAACGTGTACTTACCATTTTTTTAACTGTTCCTCTGGCGGCTTCCCACCAGCATGGCACTGTTCACCTGCCGACATGACTACACAACGTGTCTCCTTGAGTACACGGCGTGTTCTGTCGCACAGCTGGCCACCACCTTACTATTTTCCTGCCGACTGACTACACAACGTGTAAGGGACCACTACATGGCGTGTAGTCGATTCCTACACCCTTCATTGCCGACATGGCCACACGCCCCGTGTAGTCATCCCACATGGCCAAAAGTACATGGCGTTTGGAAAAGTACACGGCGTGTACCTTCCAAAATTTGGGATTTTTTTTCCCATTTTCCATATTTTCTCAAAAACACTTAAGGAAAAGAGAAAATAAGAAACCCATACCTCAAAAGTAAAAACCAGGTTCTTACAAACTTCCCCCCTTAAATAAATTTGTCCTCGAATTGCCCTTCCAAGGGTGGTAGAGATAAAGCTGAGAATAACTCTGGCCACTGAGCACGTACGTCAGTCTCTCGCTCCCAGGTTTCGTCCTGCACTCGGCCATGCTTCCATAGCACCTGTATGAGAGGAACTGACCGGCCTTAGAGAACCTTTGTGCTCCTATCAACGATATGAATCAGATGCTCCTGGAAGGACGCATCTACCTGATGTTCAACCTCCTCTGGTTGAAAGATGTGAGACGGGTCTGAATGATAGCGGCGCAACTGAGATACATGGAAGACGTCGTGCATGGCTCAGTACCTCTGTGGTAACTGCAGCCAATAGGCAATTGGCCCGACTCTCTCCAGAATCTCAAATGTCCCCACATACCTCAGTGAAAGTTTACCCTGTATCCTGATCCGTCTGTGTCCCAACCTCAACGAAACACGTAGGAAAACCTGATCCCTGACCACTAACTCTAAAGGTCATCTGCGACGATCAACATAAGATTTCTGACGAGACTGCACTGTAGCCATCTGCTTCTGAATCAACTGGACCTGCTCAGAAGTCTCCTGCACGAGACGTGGTCCCAGTAAAGCTGCCTCACCTTCCTCTAACCAGCACAACGGCGATCGACATGGCCTACCATATAAAGCATCGTATGGTGCCATCTCAATAGTTTCCTGAAAGCTGTTATTATAGGAAAACTCGACTAGGGGTTTATACTTCTCCCAAGAGCCCCCAAAGTCTAGGACGCATGCATGCAGCATGTCTTCAAGCACCTGTATCGTACGCTCTGATTGGCCATTATTCTGAGGGTGGTGAGCTGTGCTTAGAGGAACCTATGTACCCAGTGCCCTCTGAAAACTCTGCCAGAAATGAGACGTAAAACGAGCGTCCCTATCTGAAACGATAGAACGAGGGACCCCATGAAGATGTACGATCTCTCGGATATACATCCTTCTGAGATCGTCAACACCAAAGGTCTCCTTGATCGGAAAAAAGTGAGCTACCTTCGTGAGTCTGTCCAAAACAACCCACACGACATCATTGCCTCGAGGTGACCTTGGAAACTTGGTTACGAAGTCCATGATGAAATCATCTCATTTCCACTATGGGATGGGTAACTACTGTAACAGTCCGGCTAGCCTCTGGTGCTCTGCCTTCACCTACTGACAGGTGGAACACCTCGTAACAAAACCAGCTACATCTCTCTTCATACCCGTCCACCAGTATTGACGTCTCAAGTCTCAGTACATCTTGGTAACCCCAGGATGAACTACCCAATCTGAAGCATGAAACTCCTACATCAGCTCCTCACGTATATCCCTTGGAGCCCACACTCATCCATGGAAATGCAATACCTCATCATCACCTATCGTCAAACTAGGAGGAGGGTCCTTACTTGCCACCGACTCCCGTAGAACTAGGCCTTCCGAATCAGATAGTTGTCTCATCCTCACCCTATCTAGGAGGGTAGATATCACAACTAAAGATGAAAGATAGTTATGCCCCTGACTATCGTGCACCTCCAAATGCATCTTAGAGAACAAAGCCATGATCTGCCACTCGCCATTGGCCTCCTACACAGCCTGTATCTGAGTCTTTCTGCTTAGTGCATCAGCTACTGAATTACCTTTACCAGGTGTATAGGCAAGCTCAAAATCAAAGGACTGTAGGTACTCGACCCACCTTCTCTTCCTTAAATTCAAGTCACACTGAGTAAATATATACTTGAGGATTTTGTGGTCGGTGAAAACCACAAAACGTTCTCCCAATAGATAATGTCTCCAATAGCGCAACGCATGCACAACTGCAGCCAAATCGAGATCATGTGTCGGATAATTCCTCTTATGTGGCCTCAACTGCTGAGACCCATACGCAATAACTCGATCACCCTGTATCAACACTGCTCCCAGTCCAATCCCTAATGCATCACAGTAAACTATATAGCTCTTCCCCTGCTCTGGGAGTATCAGGATCGGTGTTGATGTCAACCTTCCCTTTAGGTCCTGAAAGGCTGTCTCACAAGCCTCTGACCAAATGAACTTCACACCCTTCTTAGTCAGACCCATAAATGGTGCTGTTAAGCGGGGGAAGTCATGTATGAAGCCTCTATAGTAACTAGCCAGCCCTAAGAAACTTTTTATCTCAAAAATTCTCTTGGGATACTCCCAGGAAACTACTGCTCTCACCTTCTCTGGGTCTACTACAACTCCTGCCTCCGAGATGATATGACCCAGGAAGTGAATCTGGTCCATCCAAAATTGGCACTTTGAGAGCTTAGAATATAGCCGATGCTCTCTCAGTGTACTCAATACGATCTCAAGATGGGTGGCATGGTCGTGTCGAGTGTGAGAGTACACCAAGATATCGTCCACTAATACTACCAAAAAAGAGTCCAAATAAGGATGGAACACACGATTCATCAATGCCATGAAAACTGTTGGCGCATTCGTGAGTCCGAACGGCATAACCGTATACTCGTATAGACCATACCTTCTCCTAAAAGCTGTGAGAGGTATATCAGATGGTCTAACGTGCAGCTGATGATATCCTTATCTCAAGTCAATCTTCAAGAACACTCATGGTCCACAAAGTTGATCAAAAATATCATCAATCCTTGGCAAGGGATATCGGTTCTTGACCGTCAACTGGTTCAACTTTCGATAATCCACAAAGAGTCTAAGGGTACCGTCTGCCTTCTTCACAAAGAGAACCGGCGAACCCCCTGAAGAAGTACTGGGTCGGATGAAACCCTTTTCCTGTAACTCCTCTAACTACCTCTTGAGCTCCTGTAGCTCAGGTGTAGCCATACTATAAGGAGGAATGGACACCAGTGCTGCCCCTAGCACAAGCTCAATAGATAAATCCACCTCTCGCTCTGGAGGTAGACCTGAAAAGTCGTCCAGGAAGACATCCCTGAAACGATCAACCAATATAGGGAAATCCGTCTGACACGTCCCCTGATCATCCAGATATAAACTCACAATCTAGGCTGTGACTCCACCTCACCCATGATGCTCTGGTCCATCTCGAATCACATGAACATCCCATTCACCCTTGTATAGAAACTATCTGCCCTCTGGGGATGTGAAACTCACCCTGCGACGATAGCGGTCTACAAAGGCTCGAAAGGGAAACAACCAGTCCATCCCGAGAATGACGTCATAAGCTGTCATCTCTAAGACATAGTGGTCCCAAAGAAAGTGACACCCACCAACCTCAAGGGGGCACTCCTTGCACTGATGCACACCAACCATCCTAGTCCCCAACAGAGTGTCTAGCATCATGATACCAGAAGAAGTAGAAACACAAAGCCCAAGGCTCTCCACAACGGGAAAAGATATAAAACTATGTGTAGCACCCATATCGAAAAGTACTAAAGATAAAACAGAAGATACTAGAATAGTACCTCTGACTGTATAAGGTCTGAGGTCCTACTCCTACTGGGTCTGTTGAACTGCATATGTCTGCCCAGTGTCGCGGCCCTACGACACAGCCTAGCTACCCTGAGCTGTATCGCCCTGTTGCCTTTGAGATCCTGGTGTCTGGCTACCATGGCCACGACCACCATCTCGGCCTGCTCGCCCTGACGTATTCCAGTTCCTTGACTGGTAAGAAGCTGCTGGTCCTGCTCCCGCACGCGGAGTCTGCACAGAACCCCTGTCACTAGCCACTGGTGGAAATGCCCTGCAAAAGCGCTGTAGATAACCCATCCTGCCGCAAGCTTGGCACTCCACTGGGTATCGTGGACACTGTGCCCTTTTGTGCCCCTCTCTACCACACTGGTAGCACATGACCTGACCACCTAAAGTATTCTTCTAGATGGTACTTACACCCTGAGAGAAGTCCATATGTCTCTTCCTCTTGCTAGTAGAAATAGTACTAGAAACTGGTGCTGAACTGCCTTGGCCCACACCACTAGCTTCTTGCAGGTTCCTCTCGGTAATCAGTTCCTGATTTACAATAGCATGTACTGAAGGAAACCTGAAAACATTCAACAGTGCTCGGATGTCATAATGAAGAGCATCCTCAAAACGTCTGGCTCTAAACATCTCATCACCCACCAGAACAGGTGCAAAACACTGAATCTTGGTAAAGAGAGCAGAATAATCCATCACCAAAATAGCGCCCTGCTGCAGATTCATGAACTCTCGAGCTCTATCTGCCCTCAGCGTCTCTGGGAAGAAGAAGTCATAGAAGACTACCTGAAAATATTTCCACGCCATGTCTCTATGATGCTCTGACTGGGTGGTAACATCCCACCACCTCTTTGCGGAATCACGCAGCATATACATCGCGAGCTTGACCCTACCCCCTGGAGGCATCTCAAGATGCTCGAAAATATTTTGCATCGATCCTAGCCAAGACTTTGTAGCCTGTGGTCCGCCGTCCCTTGAAAACGTAGGCGGATTCTACTACTGGAAGATACATGTCAGCTCAGCCATAGATGTGGTAGCCTACAGTGCTCCCTGAAAGGTCTGAATGAACCACATAAAGCCTTCACGGAACTGCGCCTCCACGCTTGTTTCCGATATAACGGCTGGTGCTGCATCTGGATATACTGGAGGATCCACTGGAATCCCATAGCCCACTATCTTCAGAGTATAGTCACCGCAGCTCTCCTGGCAAACAACGCACGGTCATCTCAGCGGCATGACACTACAAGGTCAAAAACACGCCTTAGATTCAAGATTATCAAGACTGAAAACGAAGGAACCCCAAAGGAAAACAAGAGGAAGAAGACATTTCAAGATTTGCAAAACAAGACTACACGACGTGTATATTTACTACACGGAGTGTACCTAACTTCCCTTCCCTGACTGGGTCCTTCTACATCGCTAAGCCACATGGCTCCAATTTAAACAAAACTACACGACGTGTATATCATCTACACGAAATGTATGGTGTTATTTTCAACTGCCCGTGTCGCTCTTGACATGGCCAAATACTCGGCTTGACACTACACGGCGTGTTACACCCGCACACGGCGTGTACACCACCCCATTTCCCAGCCACTCGGCTAACTCCACACGGTCTGTCTTCAGACAAGACTACACGACATGTCCCACAGGTACACGGTGTGTACTAGAAGAGCTCCGCCAACCCGTGTTGTTAGTTACACGGCCGGATACACAACTCAACCTACACGGCGTGTTCTATATACACACAACATGTACACGAATGGATTTTCTCGACCCGTGTTGTTAGTTACACGGCCGGGTCCCCAGGTCACACTACACGGCATGTTCTTCATTGACACAGCATTTTCAAGAAACGACTAAACCGGCCCGTGTTTGTTAGTTACACGACCGGGTCTCCAGGTCAACACTACACGGCATGTACTTCTGGTACACGAGGTGTTCTCCCCAAGCATTTCCCATTCCCTGTGTCACCGCCCACACGGTTTGTGACACGGGAAGAGACTACACGGCGTGTACTTAGGGTACACGACGTGTACTAAAAAAGTTTATTTTTATTCCAGAACAGAAGACCATACACAACGTGTTGAAGGTACTACACGGCGTGTATACTGGGAATTCCAGACAGTATGCCTCAGAAACTACTTTGGTGCCCAGAAAACACTTCAAAAGAACACCTAAGTGTCAAATTCCGACCTGTGAGGGCCCATACTCCCCACGAATCAAAGTTTGACATCTTATCTGTGTTTTAACAAAATAAAAATCTAATGATCCACCAAATTCTGGTCAAATGAGGACCCGCATTTCCCAAAAACCAAAGTTTGGTGTTCATTCTATAAACCGGCTCATACAAAATACCCTATCACGTAGCAGGTATTTACCAATCAGCTATCACAACAGCATGCTTTTCTAGCACAACAACTATCACAACAACATGATATTTCTAATGCACCTACATGGCATGGAACTATGCATGACATGTGATTTCTAGAATGTGCCTAAATGATGCATGAGATGGAATACCCTCATCTCATCGGGTTGCAACTAAATATATCCCAAGGATAAAATATAACAGTATAATCACAAGTGCGTCACCCAATGGTAGAATCATATCAACTGTAAATTGCAAAATCAGTAAAATTGCAATACGAGGTAAATTGGATTTTCCCTATAAACGGGTTAGCTACGCTCGGGCACAACTTATTACCAAATACCATTCCCATCCTATCCCAGACTAAGGCTCCAAATAGTAAGTCAAAGAAAAGAACCCCTCTGATACCACTTTGTAACGTCCCGGTTCCGGGTGCCACTCAACGGTGCCACGAACCCGGTTCGCCACATGACCTCAAGCACATTTCCCCAAATTCCAGTAGCTTCCGACTAGCAGTGAGGGCCCAGGTCTGATAGTGGGGAAACTATGCCCTCATTTGTCAAAGTGTAGCACAACAGAACATAGTTTAAACATACAACAACAATGGAAGAAGTAACAGTACATATAACTGAAATGAAGAACTGATAACAAAAGGGAAACCAACAGTCATATATATATGAAGATGCAACATGCCACTATTCTATAAAATAGCAAGAACAAGTTACACTGTAATACAATACAATACAACTGAAGTACAAGTACATAAAAGAAAAACAGAATAGCCAGCAGCATCACGATCCAATACACGGTCCCATGCTCTCCTACACCCCAACAGCAATCAAGTACTTGAATAGGAACCCTTGCCCTTATCTACACCTGAAGAAACGTAATCTGTTTGGGCCGAAAAGCATGACCCAAATAGGGTGTGAGAAATACATCTCAGTAGGCACCCACCTAAGGCCCGTGCCCAACTGTGTGAAAGCATGCAACAATAGTGTGCAGTAGTAAAATGCAATAAAGTAAGCAGTTCTGAAAAGTAACTAACTTAACCAGTTATATTTCCATTTTAATATCATTTAATCATTTTATTTAAAATATCACCACAGTGGATATTCTAAGTAAATAGCCAATGTCCTCAGACACGTAAACTCCTACCCTCAGGTAAAGAGAATACAAACACAAAAATTTTCCCACAGGCATACAGATATTGCCCACAGGCATACGAGGTGTCACCCACAGGCACAAAATCAACTACCCACAGGCACAGAAGAAGTTTCCCACAAGCTAATAGTACAGTTCCCACAGGCTAATCAAAACACTGCCCTCATGCTAAACAGGTAACCGGCCAATCCCAACATGTAAATAGCAATATACAAGCAATTCATCTCAAGGAAATTCTAAAATCATCACTTTGAAGGCATAATATAAACAAGGCATACCCTCGGGTATCCTGGCCAAATGGATAAATAGAGGAATGCACCCCTGGGGTGGTCCTGGATCTAAGAAGCAATCCCAAACATCATTTTAACATCACATTCAATTATCTATACAATTATAGGTATTTAAAATAGCCACGACCTCAACCACACGACACCCCAATTATGGGTTCATAGCTCAAAACACACAAAAACGCATGACAGTTGGAAAATAAACATCAATCCACCTACCTTTAACACCCACGAATGATATATGTGAACGAAGATCCTCGATTCTTCCATGAACAACGTAGATATTAGGTGAAAGGAAACCTCATTCAAACTTAAATAACTTCCCTACGGGGAAGAATTGGTAATAACTACTCTAGGAGAAGGGAGAACTCACCTGTGCGGTTCCAGGGAGATTGACGGTGCAGAAAACGGATTCCCGACGTGCGCTCGGAGGATCCTCGAAGATTCGACCGTCCCTCCCGAGCTCCCGTCCGGTTCTAAGACTTCCCTGTGAATAGGGGAGGCTACTGCCCATTTTAAGAGAAAAAAAAGTACATGGCGTGTATTTCCAAGTACACAGTGTGTACTTCCCATTTTTTTAACTATTCCTCTAGCAGCTTCCTGCCAGCGTGGCATTGTTCACATGTCGATATGACTACACAGCGTGTCTCCTTGAGTACACGACGTGTTCTGTCGCACAGTTGGCCACCACCTTACTATTTTCCTACCGACTGACTACATGACATGTAAGGGACCACTAGACGACGTGTAGTTGGTTCCTACACCCTTCATTGCCGACATGGCCACACACCCCATGTACTCATCCCACACGGCCAAAAGTACACGGCGTGTGGAAAAGTACACGGCGTGTGGAAAAGTACACGGCGTGTACTTTCCAGAATTTGGGATTTTTTTCCCATTTTCCATATTTTATCAAAAACACTTAAGGAAAAGAGAAAAGAAGAAACCCGTACCTCAAAAGTAAGAACCAGGTTCTTACAAGATTCATCAAATTTCACATGAACTGATTCTTCAACAATCCTTGACTTCTTATTATAGATTCTATAAGCTTTGGAGGTAGCTGAATATCCTAAGAAAATTCCTTCATCTGATTTTTGATCGAACTTACCAAGATTATCCTTGGTGTTTAAGATGTAAACCTTGCATCCAAAACATTAAAGTAGTTAACCTTAGTTTTTCTGTTATTCCAAAGTTCATAGGGTGCCTTTTTCAAAAGTGGTCTAATTAAAAATCTATTCATTATATAGCAGGTTGTGCTTACAGCATCTTCCCAAAAGTAGGTAGGAAGGCTGTATTCATTTAGAATATTCCTAGCCATTTTATGAATAGTCCTATTTCTTCTTTCAACAATTCTATTTTGTTGAGGTGTTCTAGGTGCAGAGAAGGTGTGTTAAATACCCATATTTGAGCAGAAGGAATTAAATTTCTGATTCTCAAATTCTCCACCATGATCACTTCTTAATGAAATAATTTTAAAACCTTTTTCATTTTGAAAAGCTTTACAAAAACATTCAAATAAAGTAAAAGCTTCATTTTTAAATTTCAAAAAGAAAATCCATGTAAATCTAGAACAGTCATCAACTAAAACATATACATATAATTTACCATCCAAGCTTTCTACTCTTGAAGGTCCAAAAAAATCCATATGAATAAGTTCTAGAGGTTTAGATGTAGCAATTTTGTTAATAGATTTTAAGGATTATTTGTGTTGCTTTCCAAGTTGACATGCATCACAAAATCTGTCACTTTCAAATTTGAGACTAGGAAAATCAGAAACTAAATGTTTCTTAGATAACTTATTTAAAACATATACATTACAATGTCCAAGTCTCCTATACCAGATCCAGGATTCATTTATTTTAACAGTTAAGTAATTTACTTGTTGTTTAAACAAGGAATTTAAATCCAGGGTATACACATTATCAGTTCTTGGTTCTCTAAATTTAATAAATTTATTTTTGAAAACAGAACATCAATTGTTAGAAAAATCAACAGCATAACCATCATCACATAGTTGAGAGATACTTATCATATTGTGTTTCAATCATTGTAAATAAAGTACTTTATTAATTGAGACATCTTCTGGATCTCCAACTTTTCCAATACTAATGATTTTTCCTTTGGCATTGTCACCAAAAGTGACAAGTCCACCATATTTTTGAGTGAGTGTAGATAAATTCAATGAGTTTCCACTCATATGTATTGAGCAGCCACTGTCCATATACCATATGTCCTTTTTTCTCTTGTGACCTGCTCCTTGCAAATATATTTACACAGATTGCTTTGGTACCCATATTTTTTTAGGTCCAGTAGTGTTAGCTAGAAAGGATCTGGGAATCTAGACTTGCTTTGTTTTTATAATTTAACATGAGTCAAATAGATCATTTGATACAAAATCTTTCTTAATGCAACTTATTTGGGGTTGTCTTAAGAAACAGTTTTTAGAAATATGTCCCCTTATTCCACAGTAATTACAATTTAGTCTTTTTGCACATGGAATAAAATAGTTTTTGTACATCTTGGGTTTTTGACCTTTACTACCAATTCCAAATCTCTCCTTTTTAATGACATTTTCCCAAGGATTTTATTTAAAGTGTTTTCTCCTTTAGTAAAAACAAGGGCTACAGTTTTATAAGTTTCTACTTCAGTTTGCAGTGATTTTATCTTTGATTCATAATCTGTATTGTTAGAATTAATTGAATCAAATTTTTTAGTTAACTCCTTATATTGTGTCAGAATTGTATCTCTTTCATTAGAAACGAATTTATGAATATTCTTTAAAGAATTATGCTTCTTAAATAGAGATTCATATTTTTCTTCAAGCATATTGCAGTAGGCTGAAAGTTTTTCATTAGAGTAATTAGATTCAGAACTAGAATCAGAAGAGTAGTAAGATTTTACCTCATCTATTTCTACTATAAAACACATGTTGGCTTTCATATTTGCTTCCTCCTTCTCTGAGTCTGATTGAAAAGTACTACTGGAGTCTTAAGATACACTTCATGTAGCTTTCATGGCTTTCTTGTCCTTATGCTCATAGTTATATCTTTTGAAAAATTTCTTTCTCTTGTCTTATTTTAGCTGAGGACAGTCAGGTCTGATATGCCCCATTTTATTGCATTCATAGCATCTTACTTCCTTATCATCTTTCATAAAGGATTTTTTAAGCCTCTTTTCTTTCTATATAATTTTTTGAATCTTCGGGCTAGCTGATCCAATTCCACATTAGAATTAGATAACTCAGAACTCTCTGACTTCTCTTTTACATTTTTCTTCATCTTTCTGTTTTTTCTATGTGATGATGCTTTTAAGGTAGTATAATCTATTTTGATAAGAACTTTATGTTCATTATCTTCATATTCCATCTCATCTTCATACATCAATAATGTTCCAATCAGTTCTCTCATGGTTAAATCTTTGACAGGTGTCGACTGTCTGATTGCTACAGAGATTCCATTCCATTTTGTAGGCTGTACTATTAATACTTTTAAAGCTTGATCATCTTTCTTAATGGGATCTCCCAAGGTAGTTATGTTATTGACAATCTCTGTGAATATTCCATTCATTTGAGTAATACTCTCACCTTCATCCATTCTGAATGTATCAAATTTAAGCTTAGCAGTTGCATATCTCATTTCTCTGATATTGTTAGTTCCTTCGTAAGAAACAATAATAGTTTTCTACATTTCATATGATGTTGGTCATTTAGATACTCTGTTAAACTCATCAGGTCCTAGACCACATATAATTTCATTCATAGCCTTCGAATTCATATCATATTCTGCTTCAGTAGCTACACTCCATGTTTCAGGTTTTTCTGGTATTTCATATGGAGTTAGAATCTTATAATAAACTCTGTATCCAAGATTTTTCAGATAGATAATCATTCAAGACTTCCAGAATCCATAGTTTTCTCCATTGAAATATGGTGCTCTGACCATAGACATTCCCTCTCTTGTATCATTCATCTTTCTCTGTGTATAATCATTTTCATCTTGTTAAATCTTTTTCAGAAAGCCCAACCTCTGATACCAATTGTTGGATCAGATTACAAAAAATATACACAAGAGGGGGGTGAATTGTGTCTTTTAAAAAATCTTTATGAGATTGTGTTTTTCCTTTTAACTTTAATTAGATAAAATAATGCAGCATAAATTTAAATAGCAGAAACACAAGATGTATAGTGGTTCGGGGAATAGAAGGCCCCTAGTCCACTCGACCAACGCTCTACTCCACGAGCTTGGTGATTTTCACTATCTGGTCCTCGTTTCAACAGACCGGTTCACAACTGAGTATAGGCAGTTGACACCTTTACAATCCAAGTCAAAACAAAGACTTCTGTTTCTCTTACAGAACCTACACAACTTAGTACGAGAAGCCGATCACTCAAGAATAGAAAGAAATGATTATCGTATTTTGAAAATACTTTCCAGATGTTCTTCACAATTGCAACAACATGCAATTGACATTAGGTAGATCATCACCTTCATAAATAATAATCTTCACATAAGAAATGTTCTGAGTCTATCCCATTGCAGTAGATATAGAAATATAATTCACAACTTCAGTAGTAGAAAATTAACAGTAGATCTTCATTATAGAACAAGTGAATCTTATATCTTGTTCTGTCCTCTTTAACAAATAGATCATTGACTCTCCTTTTGAACCAGTAGATCGGTGTGTTTCAGTAGTCTCTATTTTTCCTTTTTTCAGAATAATCAAAAGATCACACATGATCAATAATCATCGATGCAGTTTCAAAAATCCCATATAAATAAAATAACGATAAGAACTTTTCCTGTAAAATTAGATCCACAAAATTCGCCTTATTACTCGTGATATCCAAACATTTGAATTTATAGAGTAGTCGTAACTTCCCTGAAGACTCAGCATAAAAATCTCCTTTTAATTCGATTATCAAATCATTGATGAAACGGTTTTGAATCAGTCAAGATCGTACTTTAAAATCAACTTTAAATCTAGCTTGAAATCCACCTAATAATCAGCATA
This sequence comes from Viscum album, assembly GCA_963277665.1. NCBI lineage: Eukaryota > Viridiplantae > Streptophyta > Magnoliopsida > Santalales > Viscaceae > Viscum > Viscum album. Next base: position 1,388,736,026 of record OY728123.1, read on the forward strand.
CTGACCGTTACATAAAAAATATCGACTTTAAATTCTCCGATGCCAAACATAAGGTTAAGTTGAACTGTATGCGTCCTCCGAACGTAATGTTGATGACATAGTCTTCAAACGTAAGGTTCACAACGTAAGGTTGACAACGTAAACTTGAAAATAAACATAAGGTTCATTCCAAACGTAGGGTTGGTCATCCATACTTTTCTCTTCAACTTTCAAAAGTACGATAAAAGATCCATACTTTTACTTGATCCATACTTTTCCAAGAACATATGGTTGTTTAAAAAAGTAAGGTTGACGAACCATACTTTTGAGAAACAAACGTAACGTTTAATATTTACATACGGTTCTCCTTCCATACTTGTCTGATATCCCAAACGTAGGGTTCCTTCCTAACATAGGGTTATTTTTCCATACTTTGCTGATAAAATATGGTTTTTTAACCATACTTTTCCCTTATCTCAAAAAGTATACACAGTTTTTATCCCTACGCTACATTTATCCATGCAGGGTATGAACATTGTTTCCAAAACATGCTCAATCTGATTTTGAATAAGTAGCACATGAACAATGTTTCCTGAACACACTAAATACGAATACTTTAGTAATAAATTCTCGTAATTTCAAGAGTAAAATAAAATAATAAATTCCTACAAAATGCTTAACAAATAAAATCATTAGAAAATAATTAAGGGTATTTGTGAGCATCAAAATTATCATAAAGAGAGAGTATTAATATAAACTCACTCTTTAAATAACAATATTATATATTGTTGAAAACAAAACTTTCTCAACAACCTGGTGTTATCTCAAAGGGATTGCATCCAAAATATTTTCAAGAGATTCTGCATGATTGGATGTAATCCAGTCTCAACTCCTTTGATCAGACACTTCAAGTTATCCAATGGGCGATCATTAAAGATGGAAGATAAGTCAAATCACATGGAGACAATGTCGTTTTCATTAGTGATCAGAAGTCTGATGTACGCCATGATGTGAACTTTCTTAGATATTGTGTATTCAGTGGAAGTCATCGGCCATTTCATGTCCAATCCATGGAAAGAGCACTGTGAAACCATGAAATGGATCATCTCATATCTTAAAGGAATAGAAGATACAACCTTATTCTTCCGAACGAATGATCCTCTATTAGTGCATGTATATGTAGACTTTGGAGGTGATTTAGATAGTTAGAATAATACAACTGGTTTTTTGGTCACCTACAGAGGAATGATAGTGAGTTGGATGTCATGGCTACAACCTGTGGTAGATTTTATCACTATGAAAACTGAATATGTGGTAGTAACAGAAGCAAAGAAAGAACTGATATGATTATGGTGTCTGTTACAGGATCTTAGAAGGAGCAAGGATGGTGGAGTGTTATTCTCTATCAATCATATTGCAATCCATTTGTCTTGGAATCCATTTTTTTACTCGCAGACGAAACACATTGACATGAAATTTCACTTCATCTAAAAGTTGTTGGAGGACAAAGATATTGAGTTACAGAAGATATCCAGAAAGAAAAATTCAACTGACATGTTCACCAAGGTGTTAGTCCAAGAAAGTCTGAGCCAATGCGGTTCCTCGTTAGGGCTTGGGTGAAAGGAAGGAGGTGGAGACTCTACTGTGGATGATGTTTTATTTTTTTCACAAGTGTTAGAGTAGCCATGGTTTTCCTTGAAATAGTCTTCAAATGAAAAATTGTTGGGATTGTGAATTCTATTTAACTGTTGGGTCATTCTATTAGAAGGATAAAAACCAAATTATAACTTGGTCTTAGGGTGAATGCAACAACAGATGTAATTCTCTGATAGACGTAGGATGATTAGATGATGTCACCTTTCGGTGGGTCTGTGTACTAGTTAGTGGACTAAATAGGGTGAATGATATTTATTGGTTCGATTTTGGATTCTTCGATGATTATATACCAAGTCTTCTTCATGGGGTTCAGTGGCGAAGGATTGGGGTGTAGTGTCACTCAAAGAAATGCAAGTAACTTGGTTTGTTCATCGACTTCAGCGGTTAGATGTACAGGGTATCAACAATTACATGGTTCAAATGGAGGGTCATCCATGAATCTTAGATGGCGGTGTAATTGGATGACTATCTGAGACCCACTATATAAGTGGGGGTGGGACAACTTGTATACATGGTTCCCTATGATATTTAAAAGAAAGTCAAACTAATACTAGTTGTAATTGTTGATTGAGTTTTTTAATTTTTATAGTAATAAAAATGACAACAATGTTCTCACATAGAAATAGGATTTAATTGTTTGAACTACGTAAAATCAAACTTTTCATTCTTTTCTTTATGTTTCGATTTCATGCTTTGTGTTAAGTCTTGTTGAAGTTTGTGTGCATACAACTTGGTGCAGTGAGTATAGTGTGCATAACTTCTCATCTTCTGGTATATCAAGATCACAGGGTAACATCCGATCAAGATGACATCTCAAGATTTATTGTTTGTTGCATGTAAGGTATATGGATTGGTGAGGTGTGTTATTTCCCCAACGTTTTTTTCAACCAGAGAATTCCATTAGCATATTCTAGTGTAATTTTTAAGTGAATTTTTTCATGAAACATTTTTTTCATTGGAACTCCTGGTAAAACTTTTCACTAATATTATCTAGTGAAACCTTGTTAAAAATATCCAGTGAAATCCACTGATAGAATTTTAGGTTGGAAATTATCAATATAATTTTTTACTAGAATTTTACAGAAGAATTTTTTCAGTTTAATTTTTCAGAAAATAATTTCACTAAAGTTTCCGGTTGAATTTTCACTAAATTTTTTAACCCAAGGACCCCATGGTTTCGGCCTGATGGTATGAGGCCAGGGTTTCAACAGACTAAGCGGTAGCCCACAAAAGAGAAAGTAGGACGGACGCCACCGGCCCACCCCCACAAAACCAGCGTCGTCGTCGCTGGAATTCCAACCCAAACCATCAAACTCACCTTCCCAATCTTAGAAATCGCCCCTATATGTACAACTCAAACCTCCACGGTTCCTCTCAAACACCATCTTCACCATTTCCCTGCAATCTTTGTCTGCTACCTCCTTCCCCTTTTCCTCTCGGTTCTCATTCATCGCTGCAAAGTGAAATGGCTCAGAAAGTAGCTCAATCATCGTTCAACCAGAAGCTCTCATTGGCCAAGCATTGCAGCCATGGTAAGTATATTGCCCGAATCGATCTTGCCTTGTTTCTTATGTGTCCAGTTAAAACCAGGAATCCAATAATAATGGATCTACACTATATGTTTAAGATTATATAAGTTGTTGGAATGTGGACCCATTGGGTTGATTTCGAGTTTTCACTGTAGTTAGGGTTTAAGATGCATCGCCATATGAATAAAAGAGTATTGTGTATTCTGTCATCAAATTCCTTTTATGGTCCACTCACTGTGTGCGATTATGTATTGCAGAGGGTGTAATTTGATCCGAATTTTTAAGTTGTGGTTTAGAAAATTAAAAATTGTATGCCCACACCATTGATGATTTGAGGGGTATTATAGGTCTACGGGTTTTATTCAGTGTTGATAAAACCAATATTTTATCAGTTTATCATCATTTAGTATTGATAAAAATTACCATTATCAGTATTTTTTTAGCATTAATAAACACCATGTCACCAACTACAATATGGTATTACTTGAACACCACATCGGTAAAAAAGAAAAGAAAATTTTATAGTGCACAAATTAAAATATTTTCATATAATAAACATTATTTGCACTTAAAATCCATTTTTTTGAGTTTTGAATAATAAGGACTACTTAATTTATAATTTTTTTCCTCTGAGCGGCGTGTCTCCCAAACCGCGACGACTAGAGTTTCTATGAGTTTCGGTTTCCCCTCTCCCCCCCTCGAGCCTGGATTTGCTCATGGATTCTGCATCTGGTTTCGGTCCGGTGTGGGCGTCGTCGCGCCTTGTGCGTTCGTCCCGGCGTGGTTCATTCCCAATGTTGACATCTTTGGCTTCGACGGTGTGGCTTGGATCTCATCTGGTGTGACAGCGGTGTGACGGTGTAGCTCGGCATGGCTCAGTGCGACTGGATCTCATCTGGCGTGAAGATGGTGCGATGGTGTGGCGTGGATCGTCCCTCTCCTTCGACGACGAGGTTCGGTGTGAGATCGACTTCGCAGCTTGGTTGTTTCGTCCGGCTTCGTCGGGTGCCATGTTTTCTCGGAGGTTCGGTCGGCTTCATCGGGCGGCCTGGGATTCCTAGATCATCTGGCGCGATTAGGTGCGGGTCTACGGTTAGATCTGCAGCTCTTTGGATGGGGAGGTATTGGGTCGCGACTTCTTTGGATTTTTTAGATTTTCTTTGGCATGGTGTGTTTGGTATGCTGTGATTTGTTCTTCTGGTTGGATCTAGTATTGCTTGTTCTGGTTCGATCTCATTGGCTCTTCTCTTCCTTTTACTGCTACTATTCTCGTCGCTGTGAGGTTTCAGAATCTGGTAAGGGTACATCTATGGTTCTGATCGGAGCAGAATCATGCCCATAGCGGTGCTTCTGGTTCAGGATGACCCCGATCCCTTTATCTGTGGCGCCCTCTTGGAGCGGGGTTGGGCCACCCAGTCCTAAGTGACGATGGCCTATTCTCGTGCCTCTTGGGTTACCTTCTAGGCTTATGTGACAATGGTGGATGGGGGAGTTGAGGAGGGAAGTGGTGTTGGTCCAGGATGACCCTTGATGGTGACGCTTGAAATGGTCATTTTGGAAGGGCGAATGGTTTTTTATTGTGAGGTATATTGGTATGGTGATGCACCCAGACTCGACCCATGGATTAGGCCCAGAGGAGGTTTTTCAGAGCTGATCTTCATCATTGTAGTGTTTTTTGGATTTAGTTGTTGAGAGGGTATGACGACAGTCATCAGATCAGGCATGTTCTTTGACACATGACACTTTCTTGCTGTCAAGCCTTGCAACGGTGGAGTGCTTTTCCATGTTCATATGCTGGGAGGGGTAGCTTCTTGTATCAGTTTGGTTTGTCTCACTAGACCTTCGGGTCATGAATGTTTTAAGTCTATGATGTCTTGGGTTCCCCCCTTCTTCCCTTAAAATGGGGTTTATGTTTCTGTTGAAATAATAAAAAAAAATAAAAAAAATAAAGGCCTTCGGGCTGTTGAATGGAATAATAAGGACCACTTTTAAGGGTTTAGTGGTAACCTAGACTTTTTTGAGTGACCTAACCCATAAACACTATATAGAAATATATTTTTTTGGATTTTCTAACTCACGAATCAAGGGATACAAAACAAAAGGATCAGCCCAGACCACCAAACCGCATGTGAGCACATGACCAACCATGTGGTGCCCATCATGGTTATTGAATGGCGATGCCTCAGAATTTGAGTCATAGCAAGGGTTAACTTGGCATGTAATCCAAAAAGCATCGCCATTTGATGTTAGAGATCACCGTCATAAGAGTCCATCTTCTCATTGAATCACCTCAATATTGTAGAAAAATAGACAACAATCATAACAAAAAAAACAATGCTTATTTACTATACTTTCAAATTAATAATAAATGACTTATTAATATTAATATAATTATTGTAACACCTCAAAACTTCCTGACCTGTTACTTCACATATTTTTTGGTGTTGAATGTGCTAAAATAGGTTGAGATCTAGAATTGGAATTGAGATTTCAGCTGCGAGGATGGTTCACGACGTGTCATTGGCTATTATGGTATAAAGAGTTGGCTGGAAGAAAGGGGAGTTGAGTAGTAAGGTTTGTTGCACTGATATATGTATTTCATGCATGTTTTTATGGTATTTTAATATATTTGTTTCTACATTTAAATGATTATTATTACCAATTTGTGAATGATTTAACTCATTTTGTATGTTATGGCAGGATACAACAGCTCGTGGCGCGACATCATATTTTTGAGGATGATAATGGAGGATTTCTAAGTCATCAGATTGAGGAACTGAGGCAAAACAAGGCACCTAGAGTAGAAAGATAATGTACATGAGCCTTAGCCTGGTTGGTAAGGACTCTGTAAGTGCATCCGGGAGACCCGAGATCAAATCCAGGCAGAGACATTATTTCTGGGTTACTGTAGCAGTACTGTAGCAGGTACTTTAGTGAGAGCTGTAGCAGGTACTGTTTGGCACTGTAGCAGGTGGGAATATGCCCCCGTTTGGGCCTTCGGGCCACCTATTTGGTCCCTGAGTCCTTTAAGGCCTTCGGGCCACCCAGACCTTCGGGTCAGTAAGGCCTTCAGGCCACCTCAAGGCCTTTGGACCACCTTAAGTGCAGATGCAAATAAGACGACCTATGAGGAACAAGCTCTACGAGGAGGATGAGAAAGGAGCTTTCACCACAGTAGAAGCTAAACAGATTGCAAGAATGAGAGGGTATGACACCTGCCATCGGGACAAGCCTGTGCATGCATGAGAATGCCTAGCTGAACAGCCATGCGAAGGTGGAGAGCTGATTTCACGATGAAGATGCTAGGGAGGAGAAGTTCCAAGTATTTAGTCTGGGTTGTATGTAATGTTTGAAGCCTACAGGAAAATGAATTCCTCTAAGGCCTATGAGCCATGTAATACTTACACCTACAGGCCTTGTAAGGGTTCCACCTCACCCCTTGAAAGGTGGATTATCAAAATCAATAAAAAATGAAGGCCTTCGGGCCATTGGAGGAGGAGTAGAAAGATGACATTACACATCCTATAAATCATTACATGTCATGTACTTGTGTAATTTTTGAAAGAGAGACACGTATTAAAGTGAATTAAAACAACATAAAAAATTACATGGTGTAATAATTTGCACCATGTGTAAATTGTCAGGACAAGATTTAAAAATCCAGATTCATCGTATCTTAAACTTTTGACAATCTATGACATGAGAGCCACCCAGGACAACTTTTGGACCCATCCTTACTGATTTTCGTTAATACTGAAGCCCATCTAGAGCATATAAATGGATAGCTAGCCTGTTACTATAGGAGGGATCCTGGAGACGCAAGCTTGGAGTGAGAAGTTATGTTGTGCAGAGTCCTCCATAAGTTCATCTCTATTTTCATTATGATTTCATTTTCTTTTCTCCTTACCTATTATCCTCTCATCACTAGGATGAGGGGATAAACACACCTTGTGCTAGGGTTATGTAATAAAAGGGGAAGGTGCCATTGGATTGATTTCATTTTCTTTATTCATGTTTTTGGTTTGCTGCAATTATTTTAATCATTTCCTAATCCCTTTATTTTACTTTTATCATGACTATTGATAATTGAATAAAAAAGGAATCTTCAAATTGTGACAAACCTAAAGTAGGTATGACCATTTTCAAATTTAGGGGAAATTGGTTTTAAATACGGTATTGAGACAAACTTGATTTGAAAAAACCTTAAATTACCAGACTAAGGGAAATAGGTGATTACTGCATCAAGGAGGGGATAACCTGACCATTGAATCTTTCTCATCTTGACTCCAACATCAATCATTAATTAATAAACCTATTTTCTAAAATTTAATTTCACCCAAACCTCGAAATTACAAAACCCTATCATTCTTTTCAAAATTGTTTTCAAACCTATTTTCAAACCAATCAATAAATCTTCTTTGTTTTCATTATACTTTTATTAAATCAACCAAAACCCATCTTTTCTCACCTCTTCTCTAAATTAATAAAATCAAATCTTTTGAAAACCTAATCAAACTAATTCACCGTCTCTGTGGATTTGACCTCAAACTTACCAATACTATATTCTAATAAATTAAGTAGCATAGTTTGAGGTTTTTTTTATAAATTTGTATTTTGATTACAACTATCAAGAAATAAATATTCCCTTCGGGTGTGTCACACACCATAATAAAGTGATTCATAATGTGAGGACGTGTCATGATATAGGGGTAGTGAGAGTGGGAGTTAGGCACTGCACTATTTCGAGATAGAGATCCAGTCACAATGTGATGTCATGACGTGAATGGTTTAGAGGAGGATTTTTGAAAAGGGAAGACCTTTACCTATTGAAGACACACTCTTAGATAAGAAAATTTTACTCTCATGTATGAATCTTTCATGGTGTAAGGGTGTTTTGTCATGACTTGAAGGTGTCTGGGGAGTTTGTCTAATTATTTTTCAAGTGGGTCTAGAAGCATGAGACCTAGTGGTTAAGTTTTGGGCTTCTTCGTTTCTGGGAGTCATCATGTCGTGGTACTCTTATCATGAAATGGGCCTTTATCGGTGATAGAATTAAGATATTTTAACGAGTTTTAAATGAAGGGAAGTGGAGTAGATCTTGATGTATATTTTGGGGATTCATTTGATATGGATCTTTCATGGCCTAACCATGACTTGTTATGCCATGGCACCTTAAGTTTTTGATATTAATATAAATTCAGAAGCCCATTTGAGTTCCTCCTTATTCCTTTGTTTTTCTTGAACCTTAAGCGATGATAGATTCTTCTTTAGAGACCCTTGAATGATCTTATCTTGGCTTTGGGTATAGGCTTCAAGAGATCAACTATTTTCATTCAAGGTGGGTTCTCTTCCCATATTTCTTTTTAGGAGAGGTTGTGATAGTGATTTAGCCTCAATTTTTTTTGGCCTTCGATCGTGGTATTGATGGAGGTTGATGGGATCTATGTAGTTGGGGTTTCCCTCACGTGGTTTTGGGTTTGTGATCATATCCTTCATCTTGTCCTCATGTAATGGTTCTTGAAGCATTGTTTGAGGTGGGGGATTCAAGACTTCTCCTTATTTAATTTGTGTAAATTTTGGAAGTTCCATGCTTTTTTCATCTTTTGGTGTATGGTAAGGATTAACGAATTAAAGATAAATAATTGGAATAAAGTAAATTTATGGAAAATAATGATTCTCTTGTGTTTATATGTTTCCATGATATTTATTATGTGATTGATGGTTGATTTTTGCAACTACTAAGATTTTGGTTACTGTTGTGAATCATGTACCTTTATTGTGACTTAATTGTTAGAATCACATTTCATAAAAGGTTAATCACTTAATGATGGTAATGAAATGGTTGTTTGGAAAACTAGGAATTTGGTAATAATGTGTATGATGGAAGCAATTAATTCTTTTGAAGATAATGATTAAAAGAGATTGATTATTGTGTTTTACTGCTAGTTTTGCTACAGTTGGCTATTATTGATTGTATTTCCCTTAATGTGGTTGGAATGGTCTTGGTTGGGGAGTGTTGTGTCTATTTTTTCCTTGGTTGAGAAGAGAGAAGTGGATGTTTTTGTGGCAATGGTGGGTTGCCTAATTTTGTGATTCAGAAATGATGGTATGGTTGGTTGTGTGAAAAAGGAATGGGTTCGTGATAGTTGTAGGGGTTTTTGGCATGTGATATATAGTGGTTTTGATGATGGTTTATTGTTTGTTGTAGGAATGTTTTATAGTTTCTTGATGGTATGGAATGTGAATAGAAATAATGAATATGGAAATGGGAATGGGCTAGAATTTAACGAACCATGGATAACAATGAGTTGTTATTGCTTGAAATGAATGGGAAATGGCGAGAATTAATGTTTTTTTGTGGAAAATGAATGGGTTGAAATAAATTATGGAAATAAATGGAATAATGAAAGTAATACACTTGGTAAACAATAAATATTCAATGGTTAAATGATGCGATAATGTTAAATTGTAAATTTTGTTATGGCGACTGTTTCATGCAAAAAGTGGGGCTGATTTTTGTTGTAGAGATGATAATGATTGCTAGTGAGAGGTATTGATGACGTAGTGGTTGTGATGGGTATTACAAGTGCTGGTTGGTGTGAAAACTTAGGCTAGTTATGTGTGAAACTATGCTATATGTTATATTTTCCATGTGATTTCTCATGCACCCCACCGAGTAAGACAATTTTATCAGTGTCCAAATGTTTTGGGTTCCGAATGTTTTCCCCGATATTCAGGTTAGTGATGGAACAAATGGTAGACTCCTCCATATTCCCCACTCTCCCCTCTAGGTTTAGTATGGTCTATTATGGCTCAAATTAGGTATATAAATACGATCTGTAACAACTTAAAGTTATAGTATGTTATATATTGGCTGACTTGGTTATATGATTGAGATGATGATATATAGTGGGGGTTATGCATGGAAGGAGGGTATATGGTTGATGTTATTCATGTTCACAATACCCTAATGTAATAGAATGTGATATGCGGTTGGTACATGGAATGTGGTGGTAGATATGTGATGATGATGATGGAGCTATGGCATGTGGTATATAGTTGTTATATGGGATATTCATATATTGTGTGATTTCATGGTTTTGGAGGGGATGAAAGCACACAATGCTTTTCATTGGGGTGTAAGAGTGAAATACCAGTGGGGGAGTGGTTGTGGGGAACCTTATAGATGTGTTCCTTCAATATTATGTTTTTTTACTTGGATGTTTTATTTGGTGAATTATTCCTGGTTAGGTTGGGTGATAGTTAAACTAACATTGGTGTGCACTAGTTCTGTTATTTTTTCACTATGACATTAGTATGCTTCTTCCACATTTTCATGAGTGGTATTGAGATAGATCCTACTAAGTATACATGCATGCTCACCGTTATATATATAAATATGTTTTACAGGTTTCCAAGAGGGATCTAGTGTTCAGGTTAGGCATTACTAGCTCAAGGTTGGAGTTATTGTTGGAGTTAATACCATAGTAGTTTCCTTTTTAATATTTTATTTTGGAGAATATTTCTGTATAAAATTTTCATGTATTATGGGATTTTGGTTTCATTTAATATTATGTATTTGATGGGTGGATTATTTTATTTATTTTTGGGGTTTGAGGGTAATGCTTCCCATTTGTGTGATCTATACCCTCATTACTAGTCACCAGCCCATAACCTATTAGAGGTGGGCTTCATGGGACACTCTTCTCTTCACTTTCAACCCAAGAGGGGTTTTTAATGGGGGTGGGTTATGAAAATGTTGTATTAGAGTGATTAATGAGGGTTAGGATAAACACTATAGTTAGGCACTACCGAAGATTGCATGGGTTAGTGGGGAAAAAGTGTTAGTTAAACCTAGCATTAAATGTTGCAAGGAGACCAATTATGACATATGCAAATATCACCCCCTATGATTTTATGCAAGGAACTTAAGCTTACTTAACACCTTAAGGGAGGTAATGCTAGTTTTAGGGTACAAACCTAGGAGAGATACATGTATCATGATTGTCTGTGGTTATGCTTAAATTGAGGTGATTGTGGGAAGTTAAAATGAATCTAATTAATTAATCCTTGATAAATTCCATACTACCTAGATTATAAGTTTCCTTTCTTGGTTTCAAAGATAACAACTAGTCATCATCCATACGTGGTTTATATTGGAATGGTACAACATGATGATTTGATTGATCATCAGAGGAATGACCCAACTGAGGAGGATAATTCTTGAAGGAGGACATTGCGTGAGTTCCATTGTCAGATCTTAGAAAAGTATGAAGGGAGTGTCTCCAATTTAGAGATAGATCTTTAATTGAAGGATATAGGGATGTCCTTCAACTTGATCTGTATTAGGACCGAATATTAGGTTCCATTGGCAATTTGTCAGATGAGCAGACCTGCATTCCATCCATAGACTCTGTTCCTTGGAGAGTGAAAGGGGTTAGATGTTTCATGGGATGAATTGAAATATTATTTCTATATATAGTTCATTTATTTGATGATGAGGGTGGTAAAGATATATGGGTTGATTCTCGTTTAGTATGGGAGAATGAGTGTATTGTATATTGGGATTATATTTAAGAGTCTCCTCTATTTTTCTCTTTATATTTTTCCAAATGAGGAGGCTAGAGCATGAATTTTAGAGGAGGTTCTATATCTAGCTATCTGGTATAAAGTTACCATTTATTTTACCTATGTATATGGAGATACAGATGAGGGAATAGGTAATCTAGAGTATTCATGCACAAATAGGATCATCTCAATATGGGATCCATTAAAACTCCTTAAGGAGAAAAGTTATTGTTGGAGGATCTCATATGTTAGGGAAGTCAAGGTTTTGACCAGTAGGGAGTCAGAGTCAACCTTTTTCCTATAGCATCCCAGATTTTAAGTAAGTAACCCATGATTTATGTATTTTAAGTATGTAAAGTGTTTAGGTGAAGTTTGGGAGGGTTTGGAGGACTTTTGTCAAGTTTTTGGGGATTTTATGGAGGTGCATGGTTTGAGCATGGTTAGTACAAACCATGAAACTCCTATAGGAAACCATGAAAAGTGAAACATGGGATTCTAGGTAGATGAATAGTTAGGTGCACGGTTTAGAAAAACCATGAAACCACCTAGGAGAAACTGTGGTTTTGGGAATATATGAATTTTCACGGTTAGTGCACAATTTTCCTAATCGTGCGACTAACCACACATGGTTGAAAGTTTGATCCTAAAAAAGTGTATCTAGCTTATTTTAGCCCCAAATCCCCTCGTTTTCACTATTTTTGACCCTAACTCAGTTTTTATTCCTCCCAAAGGTTTTGGAGCTTTACCCTTTGATCTGGGAGTGATCCATTGGCAAATCTTAGTGCCTTGAAGTTCGTATTCCTTGGTAAGTATCAGTTCTTGGACATTTTCCTTATTTCTACTTCTCTTACCTATCTTGGATTCATATATTTGATCCATTGAGGATAAATATATGATAGAGGATGATAGTCATGATGATATATGGATTTTTTGATGTTAGGGAATGAGATATAAGGTAGGTTTTTGGAGATTCAACTTGGTTTTGTTGAAGAATTAGTGTCATTCTTTGTTTTCACCATGACTTCCAAGTAGGTGGCTTCACTCTTGATTACTATTATTAGAACTTGAAGGATTGATTTAAAATTTATTTTTTTCTTTAAATTTACTTTGAAATTGTTGTTAAATTCTTGATATAACTCTCTTTGGTGACAGTTTATGGAGTTGTGAAATTGGGTGTTTTGGTGGAAAGTGAAAGTGATAACATGATTTTAAAATGGTTGTTTGATTTTTATACATGGGAAAGTGTTTTAAATAAAAGGATTGTTTTAGTGAAATGGTTTGGAAAATATTGTGTTGGCATGGTTGTTGGATTAAATGGTTAAGTATGAGTTGAATGGGATGGATAATGGTTATAAAGTACCACCATCAAAGGGATGAAGTATGGACATGAAATTCCATCATCAATGGAAAAAACCAAGCTTATGTGGTTTAGTGTTTGTGTGTTTATGTGAAATAGAATGGGTTATTCCAAATGAATTTGAAAAATGATTGAATGACGTGTTTGGTTTCTTTCCTTGGAAACTGGTTTGATGTGGAAATTGTTTTATATTCAGATATAAGCTATTTCAAATTGTTTTATATATATCATTTTGTATAAATGTGCTGACATTTTCTATCCTAGTGGCATGAGTAGAGAAGTCATTTGGGGAAAATCTACGGAGTTTCATTACTCACATCCTCGTTGTCACTTTAGTTCTTTTGCAGATTTTGTTTATCGAGACCTAGGTAAGGGAAAATCATATCATTTCTTTAGTGATGCATCATGATAATTTGGGCTGTATTGTGGAGTTAGATCATGGATCATGTTGTGAGCTGTGGAGTTATGTATTTGGAGTCTTTGAGTTTTGTGGTTTAGTCTTTTTCTTTGGTACTCTGATATTGGTTATGATGTAGTTTGGTATTGTTGTCTTTTTGGTATTACTTTGAGATGTATTATATTGTTACCATGCATCATATATTGGATTTTATTATGGTATGCTTGGTTGGGGTTGTTTTTATTTTAAAAGGAAAAATCATACCCCAACCATTTATGAATCCCTTGGAATTTATTTCCAGCCTTTGGAATCTTAGGGATGCCACTTAAGGCCAAGTAGAAATTCCACTTCAACTCAAGACAATGAGGAGGGGTGAGATGTTATAAGTGGTATCAACCTGTTCAGTCCTTGATTTACAAATGGTATCGGTCTTGGTCGATCCAAATATTTTGGGACAAGTGGTATTCATTTTTTGGTCTTGGAGTTGGAAAATCATTTTTGATTGGTCCTAGTGTTGGGATGATAGAAAGGAGTAGTATTGTTGGAACTTGAAATGTAGAGTATAAAAATATGTAGCTAAACTTTTTATAATGAAATTTAAGTTACTATGGAGTTGGGTACATAATTATTTTGGATACACTTATAAGAGTTGTAATCTCTTCATCAAGGGTTTAGTCAATGAGAAGAGCATGACATGCATTGATAGAAATGACTTCCCACTAGGATTGCATATTTTATTTTGAGTAATGATTTATCATTTGGTACAAAAATGTTGATTTTAATTTTTTTTTCATATGTGATATTTTGAAAATGTCATGATAATAGTATTTTTAAAATGGTTGTATTTTCAAATAATGGTAGGATTTTCAAAAATTGGTTAAAACAAAAAGTGTGTAATTTTGGGAAATTCTTATTGTGATAGTTGTAATATAGTAAATTTGAAATTGTTAAGCCTTCAGTTGCTAGAGAGTGAAACTTATGGTGTTTTTTGTGATTATAGAAAATGGAAACCAGTAGGCATCATAGAAACCAACCAAAAAAAGATGCTGAGAATGTGGTTTCACTTGAACCATAGGTGAACCAACAATGGGTTCAAAGTATTGTCCAACCCTTTTAGGATACGGATAGAGGGAACTAAAGGTATTGTATACTTTGACGATATGAGGGTTAAAAAATAATACTCTTCAAAAAAACCGAGATAGCCACGGTGATTCTAGGAATACCATGAATCCTCAGCAAGGGAAATCTCAATAGGGAAATAAGGAACAAAGTGTAACGAGTAAACAATTATATGGAGCTGAACAAGAGATTATGGATGATCAACTTGGGCCATTGATGGTAAGAGATAAAATTCTTTTAAATTCTACCCTTATGCAAGATTTTTTTGACATGGGTTCATCCCATTCATTTATTGCTTCTTGTGCTATTGATTTTATGGGTTTAAATGTTGAGATTATTTCTTCTATTTTGAAACTTCAAACTCATCTTGGTCAAAGAGAATGTCAAGACTTCACATGTAAAGAATGTTCTATAACTATTGATGTATCTTGGTTGATATGGAATTTCTTTGTGATGGAGATGGGGGTCTATGATATAATCTTGGGTATGGATTGGTTGACAATGTTCAAGGCTCACATCGACTATTATTTACGAAAAGTTAGTTTTATGATTGATGATGGAATTGAGCATCTATTTAAAGGAGACTAGAATGTAAAGGTAGGTGCGACATACTTGTTGGTACTAGTAGTTGGAATGATCTCATACCAGTTGGAAGCCTTGACTTTAGACTCGATGGAGGAGATCAAGAATAAGAGTTTTCTAGCAGTTGTTGATCAGTTTCCAGATGTTTTTCCCGATAATTTATCAGGGTTTCCACCCACAAGAGAAGTGGATTTTAATATTGATCTCCTTAATAGGACCGGTCTTATATCCCTTCCATCTTATCGGATAACTCCAACAGAATTAAGGGAATTGAAAGTGCAATTAGAGGAGTTGGACATCAAAGGGTTCATTTGGCCTAGATCATATTCGTGTGTAGCACCGGTCTTGTTTTTCAAAAAGGATAATATAAATATTTAGATGTGTGTGGATTATCATAAGATTAACCAAGTTATAATAAATAATTGATATTAAATTCCATGCATTGATGATCTATTCGATCAATTGGGGATAGTCTAGTGGTTCTCTAAAATTTACTTGTGATCAAGATAACAATAATTGTGAGTTGGAAGGAGGATATTCCAAAAAAATATTTTAGGAGTATATTTGGCTATTACAAGTATGTGGTAATTCCTTTAGGTCTTACAAATTCACCAGATATATTTATGGAATTGATGGATGAGATATTTCAAAGATATCAAGATTATTTTGTGGTGGTGTTTTTGGATGACATATTGGTGTATTCAAGGAAAAGGGATGAGCATGAGAAACACTTGGCAATGATGTTGAGAATTTTACAGGATCATTATTTGAATGCCAAATTATCAAAGTGTGATTTTTGGATACAAGAGTTACATTTCCTTGTCCATGTAATCTCTCAAAGAGGTGTTGTTGTGGATCCATGAAAGATAGAAGATGTTATCTCTTGGAAACCATCAAAGAATGCCTTCAAGATATGCAGTTTCCATAGTTTATTTGGTTATTATCAACATTTTGTTTGTGATTTCTCATGACTAGCTTCCCCAATGATTGATTTGATGAAGAAAAATGTTCCATTTCAATGGAATGATGAATTTCAAAAGTATTTTCAAGATTTAAAAGTTCACCTTACATCAACACAAATCTTGATATTGATGGAATCCGGACAAGGGTACATGGTGTATTGTGATTCTTTGGGATTTGGGTTGGGATACATTCTTATGTAGGGAGATCATGTTGTTTCTTATGGCTCAAGGCAGTTACAGTTTCATGATGAGAACTACCCAACACACAATTTGGACTTATTTGTTCTAGTCTGTTCTTTGACAACTTAGCATTATTACCTATTTGGTGAGAAATTTATAGAGTTTACAAATCATAAGTGTTTGAAACATATTTTTCTCACAAATGGATTTGAATTCTAGAAAAATAAGATGGATGTAGTATCTTTAAATGTTCAACTTTGACTTTATGTACACATCGTGTAAAGTAAATTCGATAGAAGATACATTAAGCATAAAATCATATGCTCAGTTGGTAAAAGAGGATTCAAACCAATGGTAGTTGATGTTAGTGATAACCGACATGAACTTGGATTGTGAAGACCATGGTAGTGTTGTGGTTTTATTTCTAGTTTATTTTGTTCTTGATTTGATGAAGATGGTTAAATAGGCACAAACATCCGATTTAGAATGTGTTTCTTTGTGGTCAAAACTCAATGGTGGGGAGACCATTGAGGGATGTAAACTAGACGAGAATTCAATTTTGTGTTTTTGAGATCAGATGTTCATACCTTTGGCTTGTTAGGAACAACTTCTTCATGCTTTCCACTATTTGGGATGACCTATTCATCCTAGAATATAGAAGATGTATAAGGAATTTAAAGCATAGTTTTGGTGGATTAGTATGAAAAGAAAAATGGTTGATTTTGTCTTGAGATTCCTAACGTGTCAATAGGTTAAAGCATAACATCAACAACCAAAGGGTATATTACAGTATTTACCTATTACTCTTTGGAATTGGGAGAATCTAACTATGGATTTTGTAATAGGACTCCCAAGAACGGTTTGGAAACATGATTGCATATGGGTGATAGTGGATCGACTCACAAACGTAGCCCATTTCATCCCTATTTGAAAATCTCATACAATGGAGGAATTTTAAAAAAATTATATTTGAGAAGTGGTAAAGAGGAATGATGTACCATTTTCGATAGTATCAGAAAAATATTCAAGGTTTACGTCTCATTTCTTGAAATCCTTATAGTAATCCCTTAGGAATCAGTTGAAAATGAGTACAACATATAATCCTAAAATGGATATACAATACGAAAAAATGATACAAACATTGAAAGACATGTTGTGGGATTGTGTAATGGATTTTAGTGTCTCATGGGAGTAGCATGTACCATCAGTAGAGTTCTCATATAAAAAAAGTTATCAGGCCTTGATATATATGGATCCTTTTGAAGAATTGTATGTTCGTCCTTATCGCTCTCCAATTTATTTGTTGGAAACAAGTGAAACTTCACTGGTTGGGGTGAGCCTTGTTAAAGATACAATGAAGAAGATTTAGTTGATCAGGAAGAGAATGGATACGACTCAGAGTCATCATAAATGATATGCAGATCATCATTGATGACTGTTGTCATTTGAGGTGAGTGATCATGTGTTCTTTAGAATCTCTCTAAGGCTTATGCATCATCATTTTTGAAAAAAAATGGAAAGTTATATCCTCAATACATATTCCCTTTTGAGATAATTGAATGAGTTGGTGAGGTGTCATATCATTTGGCTTTTCCTCCACAGTTCAGTGTAGTGTATAATGTGTTTCGTGTATCCTAGTTGAAAAAGTATCAGTCTGATCCTAACCATGTGATTCGATGATATCACATTAACCTAGAGCCAAATACTTAGTTGGTGTATGTACTAGTACAATTTTTTTACAGGCAAGATAAAGTCTTGGATGGAAAAAACATCAGTCTAGTGTGGGTGTTGTGGAAACATAATCAAATTCAAGAAGAAACTTGGGAACAAGAGATAGAAATGGTCGAACAATGGCCCGTACCCTTTCAGGGAAATGATGTTTTTATAATTTTTGGGGATGGAAAGGCCAATGATGGGGAGAATTTATAAAACTAGAAAATAGATTATTTGTGAAGGGTCATTTGTAATGGGACCCTGTCGCAAATAATCCTTCACTGAAAGCGATGCTGCAAAAGATAGTTTTTACGATGGGCCATTGCAAAAAATATATTTTGTGACAGGGAGCTTTCCTTCCACAAATAGTTTTTTAAATGGGTAATTATTTGTGATGGGTCACTTGTCCCATCGTAAATAAGTTTTAAAAAATGAATGAATAAATAAATAAATAAATAATAAAATATCAAAATAATTTTAAAAATTGTAAGAAATAAAATTTTAACATCTAAAATAATAAAAATATTACATAAAATATTTTTATTTAAATTTTAACATAATAAATAAGTCCATAATATATCCACCACTATGGAGGGGGAGGGGGAGGGGGAGGGTCATTTGAAAGAGGAGGGGGGAGGGAACTCCATCCCTAAGCCCTGAACAAGCCGCCGCATGTACTAGTTTCACTATTCCTGCCATCATTGCATCTCCTCCTCCACCCACTGGTGCTATAGATGGAGCTCATCCTGCTCCCTACACATGGCCTCAACAACCCCACTATGAGCTCACAACAGGTCTTCATACTATAATACTGATGTTGATGAATCTCCATGAGCTCCCCTCGAGCTGGACATTGATCATGAAACAATACCATAAAATCTTCCAAGCGTTAGTCGAGAACCAATACCAACCGCTTTTCTATTCTCAAAAGAATACTATGTCACCTACATCCATGCTGCATCATTGAATCCTACTGCATTGGTGGTCTGACACTCAATCTTAGCCTAAATCTCATCCCATGTATGAGAAGTCACGACCTCATATGACTCATTAAATTGCAATTTGAAATTAAAATAGATAAAATATTATTTTAAGTTAATTTATAAACTAAAAAAAAAATTATACTGGCCAAAATATGATGTTGACAACCAACTCTAATCTCTCCAGTGACAGGATCGCTGTATATCCCCTTATAAACATCAAACTCATTAATATCAGGATTTCCAACAGGGGGTTTTCTTATAATAAAAAAGTGAAGGCCTTTGGGCCGTTGGATGGATTTTTAACTAGTTATATGAGTATAAAATAAATAGGTTACATTTAAAGTTATATAAATTATTAAACAAAAGTACATACCATATGTTGTCGATGCGTACTGAATGTTCAACTACCAGTGTGATGCATCACCTCCTACCTCCCCCGATTCTGTCGAACTAATGATTCTATCCTTTGAAAACTATCTCCCATCCAGTATGAATATAATAAATACAAAACCGGAGATAAGATGTAATTAGGTCTATGGGTGTATCAAGACTGATCAAAATCTGTGACTCCCACATTCTTCATGGATTTCCTCCTCAAAATGTGCAAAAATTGATAACAATGCTCATGAATAGACACCTCCCAAGCCTTAATGATAGAACTCAACATGCTATCATCAATATGATACCATAAACCCTACATTTTTTAATAATATAAAGTTAAAAATTAAATAAATTTAAAAATAACTATTATTTATTTATATACCATTCAGTGATCAATCATGCATTACTGAACGTCAATGGGAACCTGATCCTACACCACCCATGCCTCAAAAAAATAGTTATGCAAAATAGCACTCCCCTTCCCAATAGCTATATGAAAAAAGCTATGAGAAAAACAGAACAAATAAACAAACAATTAGTCCATAAATAAATAAATTAATGAAAATTAATGAAAACTAACTAAAATAAAGAACTGAACATACCTCTGTATGAATGGATCAAAGTCAAGATGTGGTCGTTGCTCAAGAATAGATTTAGGAATCGTCAATATCGCAAGACCCCAACCCATCCGAATCGACTAGTAAATGCTAGGAACCTGAGGGTCTGATGACATATCACTAGGATCATCACCAGGTAGTACAATCTCCTGGAGGTCATAGAATATGTCATTATAAGTCTCATTGGCCATCTAAAATAAAAATATTTGTCATCAAATAATTGAATATGAGTATTATATATATATATATATTGAAAATAACTAATAAGTAATTGTTTCATTCTCTATATTCATTCTCATCTTCATATATGGCGTTTTTAATATCTTCATCTTCCTCCTTAGTGTCATCAATTTCCATAGAAGTTTCAACTCTATCATCACTTGTTAATTTAAATTCATTTGTTACATCATCAACATCATCACCACCATCGACCCGTAACTATAGGGTGTCATCATTGATATTCATGTCTCTTTGTTGAAAATTTGTATTTGGAGTTGTCTCTTAAAAATTTTTAATTCCTTTCACTTCAATTGATCCACATTCACTTTACATAAACTGATTTTCAAGGGATTTCATTTTTATAATGCTCCACCAATCAATTAACTCTCTTGAAGAAACATAATAGTTGGCAAAATATATTTGGTGTGATTAATGATCCA
Source organism: Viscum album (assembly GCA_963277665.1). Taxonomy (NCBI): domain Eukaryota; kingdom Viridiplantae; phylum Streptophyta; class Magnoliopsida; order Santalales; family Viscaceae; genus Viscum; species Viscum album. The sequence continues at coordinate 1,388,756,708 of OY728123.1, forward strand.
ATAAAAATTGTTCATTTACTGTAAGAAGACTTTAATATTTAATATCAATGATTCTATAGTTCAGATGAACACACAAGCCTTTATCAGTATCAAACCAATGAAATTTAAACATCATTACATAATTCTTCCTGAGATAACATTGCTCAATTATTTTATCCATCATGCCATAAAAGTGAACTTCACTTTCTCTATGATGGGATCCTCTTAAACAAACACCTCTATTCATTGTTTTTTGATTCTTCATATGTACGCATATGAAATAGAAAACCATTCACCAGATATTCATTATAAAATTTAACCATTTTGGATGGTGAGTTACTCAATACACACAACTGATTATCAATTATATCAAAATTTTGTGATACCTACAAAATTTAAAAACAATTAAAAATATAAAAAATAATAAATTGATTTCATATGTTAAACCGTAAGCAATTTACTGTACCAGTCTTTGAAACAAGTAGAAAAAATTAATTTTCTGACGTTCTTCAAGAGAAGCTATTGTAATTTGTGGAAATTGTTTCTTGATATAATCATATTATAATCTAAAAATAAAATAATATTAAGTTATATTTTTTTAAAAAATTAAATAATATTTGGTAGTAGCACTCACTGTACAAATTATTGCATTTATTCATAGTTGAGTATAACATATGTATGAGACCTGTGATGTTCATCATCTGAAAGCCATCGTTCATGAACTCCACCAAATCCAAGTTTAGTATGATTAAAAACTGATAATTGAATGTTTAATGCATCATCAATAGTTCCCTCATTTCGACCCATTCGATTATGTTTTGAAGGATATTCAGGTTGGAAATGATGAGAGAAGGAAAAAAAATTCCTCTTGTAAATAAGCTTCTGTAATTGACTCTTCAACCGATGCTTTGTTACATACCTTTTTCTTCAGTTTCTATATATCTCTCTCATATGGATATATCTATAAAAACTGTACCATACCTCCACATTTTTTTCATATGGAAAATGTGATATCAAATGTTCCATTAAATCCAAGAAAGTCGGCCTAGTTTACGTAAAATTAAAACAACATCATATTACAATCTAGTAAGTGCATCATAGTTTTGTGTTGCCTCACAGATGTCTTATAAAAACTATGTTATTTCTTTTATCACATCCCAAATCAAAGAATTCAAAAAACATATAAATCCAATCAGTATAATTCTTTCCAATATAACATGATTGTCATGAATTTTTAATCTGGTAATATTACTATTTTTGAAACATGTAGAAAAATTAGAAACATAACCGTATAGTAGTCTAAAATACACAATACACTGAAAAAATAATAAATTGGTTTCTTTGTAAATTGTATAAGCTTCTTTGGCTTCATTAACTTCTGTGATATGACATTTTCAAACAACTCAAGTTCTGGTTGTCTGCATATTTGGGTAATATATAATCATGATTTTACATTATATTTGGTCTTACCAGGTGTGTCTAAAACTGTATAAAATATAATATCAAAATAGTTCTTCTCAATATGCATGACATCCAACATGTGACAGACCAACAAATCAAAAAAATATGGAAGATCCCAAAAAATAATCTGTTTTATCTAATTGTATTCTTTCCCAAATCCATCTATTTTTTTTTGTTTATAGTCAGTCCAAAGGTAATGTGAGGCAATAAAGAGACAATATATTTTAACTCAATACCTGAGATCATTTTTGGAGCTCCATCTCTTTCAATTATACCTTTTTTGAAATGATATTTGTTCCTCCAAAAAGGATGATCGGTAGGAAGAAATATTTTATGACAGTTGAAAAAAAAGTTTTTCTTTCATTAAAGAGAATAAAATGATTTGATATCTCTCATACAACACATACATGATTTTGAAAAATGTGTACTCTATCTAGATAACATTCCATATGCTGGGAAGTCACTAATAGTTCCCATTAATTCATCTTTCATTAGGAATTTTGTTTTCTAAAGAAACATCATATGTACTGACACCATTACTCCAAAATAAATTTAACTCATCAATAAATGGATTCAAATAAACATTGATACTATTTTTTGGATATCCTAGAATTAATAAGTTCAAAAAGATATATGGATAATTCATCAACATTCAAGGAGGTAAGTTTTATAGAGTTATAAAGATGATCCAACCATAATATTGACTATTGTAAGAACCAAATAGATAGAAATTGTCATTAGAAAGACCCGATCACACGTTTCATGCTTATGAAGAAAAATATGGATGTACCTGGTCAAAAAATTTCCATGAATCACCATAAAAATAATGATTTAATCTTTTATTGGTTGGAATATTGTTTTTCTTCCAGGACATCAATGAAATTGTGTTATGAGACATAAATAAACACTACAATCTGGGTGTAAGTGGGAAATAAATCAACTGTTTAATGTGAATCAATCCACACTTCCCTAGTTGAGCCTCTTTCTACCTTGATTATCCACATATAGGACATATAACTAAAGAAATATTTTCACCATAGTATAAGATGCAATTATTTTATCATGCATGAATCTTATGATAACCAAGACCAAAATTACAAACCAACCTCTTGCTCTCATATAAATTTATAGGAAACTCATTTACTTCAGGTAACATTTCTTTAACTAAAGATAATATCTAATTAAAAGAGTTATTTGACATTCCATTATCTAATTTAATAGCTATAAAATTTTCATCCGCTTCAAATTTTCTTATCTTGCAACTAGGATATAAGACCTCCTCAGCAGACTTCAATAACTCATAAAATTGATATGGTTCCAAATCATGAGTTAAATCAATATCATCCTACGTTTCAGTTTGTTAAAAAGACGAACCAACCACATCATGTACTAAATTTTGGAACCATGATGGATCTAGAACAAAATTATTAGTATCTTCTCTGAAACTGCATTCACCATGTTGATACCAAAAAACATAATCTTTTCGACAACCAAAACACAATAGATGACCCCAAATGTTTTCAAATGTATCAAACCTCCTCCGATAACATTTCTTACATGGACACTTAATTGTTCCCTCTAAAAAAATTATAGTTTTTATGATGAAAATGATAAAAAAGCTTCACCACCCTCAATATATACAAGATTAATATAATAACTATTTGGATTCCTATGATGATTTATCCAATCACGATCATGTAATAAAGCCTGTTGTCGAATTCCTTGTTCTATATTTCTATAAAAAATATAAAATAAATAAATTGTTTATGATTAATTTTATATAAGAAAAAGATGATAAAAAAAATGATTAAAAAATTAAAAAATTATAATTTACTTGTAAATATTGTCTATTTTATCTATTTATCACTTATTTTTACTAATTACCACTGATTTTTACTAATTACTGTTACTTTTTACTAATTATAGCGATTTAATGTTCATTTTTAATAATATTTACTAATTACTGCTAATTTTTACTAATTTTTTCTAATCACCACTAATTTTTAATAATTATAGTTATTTATAGTTAATGTTTACTAATTTATCACTAATATTTACTAATTTATCACTAATTTTTACTAATTAAAACTAAATATTTCTAATTTATAATAAATATCACATGTACTCTATCATATTATCATACTGTTGCTTTTTTCATGGACACATCTCCTCCTCCTATTGTTTCTTCCCTTAATGCGTTACATCCTATCTGCCCCGATTCTAGTGACCTAATGAAAAATTCTAACATGGTTGGCACAAATTGTTCATTTCTAATCAATCAACAATTAGAAATTCTATGATTTACTAAAAATATGTAAGTAATATATTTTACAATATTCAGGTGATGAAACCAATTTATGCCAACCATGTCCAAATTTGTCATAAAACCAATTTATGCCAACCATGTCTTGTCATCAACACATCCCCTTTTATTGCTGCTACTACCATCAACGCATCAAATCTTGTCCTCCCCCAGTTATAGTGACCTAATAAAACAAATTGGAAATGGGTGGCATAAATTAGTCATTTCTAATCACCTAAAGATGGGAAATTATATGATTTACTAAAAAGGTGTAAATCATAGATTTTACAATATTCAGGTGATGAAACCAATTTATGCAAACCATGTCCAAATTTTTCATTGTACTAATTTATTCCAACCATGTCCTATCATCGATGCATCTCCTGCTGCTGCTGCTGCTATTGCCATCAATACGTCACATCCTGCCTACCCCAGTTCTGGCAACCAAATGACAAATTTATACATGGTTCACATAAATTGGTCATTCCTAATCACCCAAAGACTATAAAATCTATGATTTAAACCTTTTTAGTAATTTACAATATATTTTGTTAATTTATATTAAAATATACTAAAAATTAATGGTAATTAGTGGAAATTATAAATAATTACCACTAATTACCGCTAATTTTTTGTATAATTTAAAATAAAGTAAGAAAATATATTTTATATTACTAAAAATGTGTAAATCATATATTTTACAATCTTCAGGTGATGAAACCAATTTATTCCAACCATGTCCAAATTTTTCGTTACACTAATTTATGCCAACAATGTCCAAATTTGTCATTTCTCATCACCTATAAATTGATGACCTATTTTATTTTTATATTTCTAGTAATTTATACTAAAAAAATACTAGGAATTACTAATTACCGCTAATTACCACTTATTATTACTAAATACCACTAATTACCACTATTTATTACTAATTATTTCTAATAAACACTAATTATTACTAATTACCAATAATTATTACTAATTACTACTAATTTTTACTTAATTATAGTTACTTACAACTAATTATCTCTAATTTTTACTAATTACCATGAATTTTTTATAATTATAGTGATTTATCTCTAATTTTTTCTAATTATAACTTTTTTTTACTAATCAACATTAATTTTTACTAATTATAGTGATTTAATATTTATTATTACTAATTTATAATAATCATTGGTAAGTTTTACTAATTATGATTGATTACCAGTAATTTTTAATAATTAAAGTGATTTAATGTTAATTATTAATAATTATACTAATATTTAATAATTAAAGTGATTTACTATTATTGTTTTACCAATTATTGCTAATTATTACTAATTATACTAGTTTACAACTAATTTTTTCCAATTTTAATAATTATTTCTAATTTTTACTAATTTTTAGTCTTTAAAAATATTATTAACTATTTTTTACTAATTACTGCTTATTTTTATTAATTTTTACTAATTATTGTGTTTTATCAATAATTTTTACTAATTACCCCTTATTTTTACTAATTGTTAGACATTACCACTAATTTAAAATAATTATAGTAATTTATCAATAATTTTTACTAATTACCATTAATTTTTAATAATTATAGTTATTTATTGCTAATTTTTACTAATTATTTCTAATTTTTACTAATTAGAATTATTTTTTACTAATTATAGTGATTTAATGTTCATTTTTACTATTTTTTAGTAATTTCCTGTAATTTTTACTAATTTTGGATGATTACCAGTAATTTTTAATAATTAATCACCACTAATATTTTATAATTATAGCGATTTACCGTTATTTTTTACTAATTACTACTAATTATTACTAATTATACTGATTTAGCATTTTTTAACTAATTTTTACTAATCATCCATATTTTTTACAATTTTTTAGTCATTACCAATAATTTTTACTAATTTTTACTAATTAGCACTTATTTTTATTAATTTTTACTAATTATTGTGTTTTACTGATAATTTTTACTAAGAAGTGCTTATTTTTACTAATTTTTGGTCATTACTAATAATTTAAAATAATTATAGTAATTTATCACTATTTTTTTTCTAATTACCATTATTTTTTACTAATTATAGTGATTTAACATTCATTTTTACTAATGTTCACTAATTACCACTAATATTTATTAATAACGCTAATTTTTAAAAATTATAGTGATTTATCGTTATTTTTTACTAATTACTGATAATTTTTATTAATTATAGTGGTTTGACATCCATTTTTACTAATTACTATTATTTATTAAAAATTACTCTAAATTATTATTACTTATTCCTAAGATCTCCAAATTATTACTAATTTTTTTTAATTAATAATATTTATCAATTATAAGTAATTACTATTAATAACACCCACTAACTGATAATTAAAACTAATTATTGAAAATTAAAACTATTTACTTTTATTAAAAAAATTATTACTAATTAAAAATAAATATTTCTAATTTAAAATAAACACTACTAATTATAAATAATTACTTCTAATAAACTCTAATTACTATAAATTAATAATATTAAAATCTAATATAAAATAAAATAAATAAAATAAAGATTAAAAACATTACATAAATACCTCAAAAATGAAGCTTTTGCACGCTGCAACCTCAAAATTTTATTCCCTGTAAAAAATTAATCTTCTAATTGAACTATTGAAGAGAAGAAGAGAAACATTGTGCAGAGCAAAGATCAAATGACGAATGAGGAGGAATAATTTGGGGGTGGGGGTATATATATGTTAGATTAGTAGCGACGAGACTATTTTCAACAGTACCAATCACAAATTGTTCCCCTAATAAATAATTGAGGTGGTGGTTAAAAAGTTATTTGTGATGGTACCCATAAAAAATACTCACATGTCGACTGAGTATTTGCAAGGAACATTAATGACCGTCGTAAATAACTATAATTGACGAAAGTTATTTGCAATGAGACAATTTTCCTGTCACAAATAACTTTACATGACCAAGGGTATTTGTGATGGGAAGAAAATCTCATCGCAAACACCCTTTCCTACATTGTGCTGGGAATGCACACCAAATGTATTATGACTTGTTCTTTCTCCTGTAGCAAATAACTGTTTATTTAATTGTATTTGTGACGGGATTCAAATCCCATCAAAAATAGCCCGTCACAACAAGTCATTTTCCCTATAGTGTTAGTACCCTCTGATTCAAGTAAGTAACCCTTAATTTATGTATTTTAAGCATGTAAAGTGTTTGGGTGAAGTCTGAGAGGGTTTGGAGGTCTTTTGAAAAGTTTTTGGGGCTCTTTTAGAGGTGCACATTATGAGCATGGTTAGTACAAACTATGAAACTCCTACAATAAACCATGAAAAGCGAAACATGGGTTCTAGGTAGACACGTGGTTTGGCACACGATTTGGAAAAACTTTGTGGCCACCTAATAGAAATCATTCTTTTGGGGATAATGGCATTTTCATGGTTAACGCATGGTTTTCCTAACCATGTGACTAACCACACACGGTTAAAAGTTGGATCCTAAAAAAGTGTATCTAACTTGTTTTAGCCCCAAATCCCCTTGTTTTTTAGTATTTTTGACCATAACTCATTTTTCTTCCTCCCAAAATCTGTGGATATTTTCCCCTTCGATTTGAGAGTGATCTGTTGACAAATTTTGGGGCGTTGAAGCCCGAATTCCTTGGTAAGTCATAGTTCTTGTTCCTTTTCCTTAGATCTACTTCTCTTCCCACTCTTGAATTCATATATTTTACCCATTGGAAATAGATCTATTAATTTGGATGCTAATCATGATTATATATAGTTGTTTTGATGTTAGGGAATGAGATCTAAGGTGGGTTTTTAGAGATTCAACCCAGTTTTGTAGAAGAATTAGTGTTGTTCTTTGTTTTGGCTATAACTTCCAAGGTAGGTGGATTCACTCTAGACTCCTCATATTAGAACCTGAAGGCTTGATTTAAAATCGATTTTTTTTCTTGAAATTGGTTGTGAATTTTTTGTGAAATTCTTGATATAACCCTATTTGGCGATGATTTATGAAATTGTGAAAATTGGGTACTTTGGTGGAAAGTGAAAGTGATAACATGATTTTAAAATGATGATTTTAAAATAGTTGTTCAATTTTGATTCATGGGAAAGTGTTTTCAATAAAAGGATTGTTTTATTGAAATGATTTGTAAATGATTGTGTTGGCATGATTGTTAGCTTAAATGGTTAAGCATGGGTTGAATGAGATGGATAATAGCCGTGAAGTACCACCATGAAAGGGACAGAGTATGGACGTGAAGTTCCACCATTAATGGTAAACACCAAGCTTCTTTGGTTGAGTGTTTTTGTGTGTGGCTATGTGAAATGTAATGGGTTATGCTAAAATAATTTTAGAAATTATTAAACGACTTATTTGGTTGATTTCCTTTGAAACTAGTTTGATTTAGAAATTGTTTTGTATTCGTATATAAACTATTTCAAATTGTTTTATATAAATAATTTTATATAAATGTGCTAACATGTTCTATCCTAGTGGCATGAGTAGGGAAATCATTTGGGGAAAATATATTGAGTTTCATTACTCACCCCTACTTTGGCACTTTGGTGATTTTGTAGATTTTGTTTATCGAGACATAGGTAAGGGAAACGCATCTCATTTATTTAGTGATACATCATGATACTTTGGGATGTATTGTGGAGTTTGATCACGAATCGTGTTTGGATATGTAGAGTTATGTCTTCGAAGTCTTTGAGTTTTGTGGTTTAGTCTTCCACTTTGGTACTCTAATATTGGTTATGATGCAATTTGGTATTATTATCTTTTTGGTATTACTTTGAGCTGTATTACATTGTTATTATGCATCATATAGTGGCTTTGATTATGGTATTCTTAGTTGTGGTTGTTTTTATTTTTAAATGGAAAATCATCCCCCAATCGTTTATAAACCCCTTCGTATTTATTTCTAGCCTTTGGCATCTTGGGGATGTTGCTTAAGGCCAAGTAGAAATTCTGCCTTGACTCAATACAATGTGGAGGGGTGGGATGTTACATTTACTCCCACATATCTAGTGCTATTAGATTTCCTTATTCCACTAACAAATTTGTTTGTGTGTGTTTTTCTTGTGAAGATCATGGTTATTTATGATTCTGATGTCCAACCATTTTTATATACTAGGGTGGTGTGGGAATTCATTTTGCATTTCAGCCTCAGTAGCAGTTGCCTCAGAGGCCTTATTTATAACGATATCAATAAATATTTTTGTAGCTTGGGGTAGATAGTGAAGGTATATCACAACCTTGTGATGTTCCTTTCCCTCAAGGTCAAAGGGCCGAGGATGACCATAGAGATGTTTTTCATCGGGGCCAATGAGGTATAGGATTAGGGTGTGGTTAGTTTCATGCCATGGAGATGCAAATACCAGATGGGCCATAGATTGTCTAAGGTATGATCTACTTATTATCTACTCAATATTTCACTTTATTTGATTATAGAGCTTCACAATCTCTCCCTGGTCCATGCCTTGGGAATTAATGTGGAGAGAATTCCAGTGCCTTTGATATTGACTATGCATGTTAAAGGTCAGTTTGATTTTCTTGATGTGTGTTGGGGTTGTGAGATGATGTTGGGGAAACATCTGTCATTGGGGGATTTATTCTTACTACAGATATGACCATACAATGTCATCCATGGAATAGATAAGTTATATTATGTGCACTTGGTCATTGATTTCTTCCAAAGTAGAGTTGTTTTCTATGATACAAAAGGCCAACATGTGGTGTTCTTTGGAGAGTGGGAACATGAGATGGGTTATAGGAATTTAGAGCCCCTTTTATATCAACTAGAAACATTATGTTCAGATTTAGTAGAGGTGTAGGTAGTGGAGTTTTTAGAGTAACTGAGGAGTTTCTGAACATTTTTCCTGAAGAGGTTGTGAGTTCTCCCCCTCAATATGATATCACATTTGGGATAAATTTAGATATTGGTGTCTATCCAATCTCGATGGATTTTTTTTGGATAACACCTTCTAAGATTCAGGAGTTTTAAGTTTTGATTGATGATTTAATATAAAAGGGTTTCATCTATCATAATGTATCACTGTGGGGTGCTCCAATATTAATTTTTAAGAATAAAAATGGTGGTATGAGGTTGTTTATTGACTAACAGTGGTGTAATAAGGTGATAGTAAATTACCTTTATCCCCTTCCTAGGATAGATTATTTATTAAATTAGTTTAATGGAGTTTTATTGTTTCTAAAGATTGATTTTTCGTATGGGTATCATCAGATGAGAGTGAAGGAATATTATATTTGGTATATGGGTTTAATGGGGGAGATGCTTGGGAGGGAGGCTCTCATAAGTCACTTGGTGCCCTATTTTTGATTTCTGATACTAAGGAACCTCCCTTAACGACATGGGAGAGGATTTTAATGGATTATTCATTTCTCATTATTTATTTTAAAAGCATTGAGCTTAGCATTCATTCTTCTCCACTGATTGAGGGAGATTCATCGATGGAGATATCCTCTATTGAATTTTCAAATACTTTGATGCTATATAATCTATCATTGGTTGATTGGTTAAATAATATTTACACTTTAGTGATTGATTTTGATTTGTATGTCAATTATGATAGGTGTTTATGTTTATATAAAGTGGTCTGTCTATTGGATGCTTAAAATTTTCACATCCATCATCCAAATTAAGAATATTTTTCTTTGGCCTAGTTTATAGATTCATAGATCTTATGGTGATTTTAGTTTGTGTTTCTCACACAGTCCTTTGACCTATACTTACAAAATTATCCCCTGACATCTATAGTTAGGTTAAGATTTCTCTTATTCCACTCATGTTCCAGAACCCTTTAATGTTGAAGCTGCTTGGTAATTCATTAGGCCAGTTTCGATGTTTTTATTCTCACACTCATATTCTAAATCATCCAATTATTTCATGCATCTGCATCAAGATAGACATCACTAACCACCTTCTATATTTCATATGAATTATGATTTCTATAGATTTTAGGTATAAATAAATGACTGTGTAAGATTCAAGAATCAATTATTATGAATTTTTTCAATTTCAAGGGAATGGTTTGAAAAATTATCACAGGTGATATCATGGTAGAGCCCCTCAAGGTGAGGATTCTAAAGAGTTGTTTGTGGACTCTTAGAATGGATACATTTATGTCACGACCCGCCCTCGGGGTCCGTGCCGTGACTACCCCAAGCCCGCCTTCCATAGGCCAGGGGCTGGCGACTAGCACCAAGGCGTAAATCCCGGTAAAAAGGGAAGGAATTGCCTTTGTAAGTAAACAAACACCACAGAGTAAGCAAGCAGAAAGTAAACACTAAGTAAAAGCAGAGTACAACTGAAAGTGAGGAAAAGTAAATGGGCTAGTATACAAACCCAAACTAAAAGTAAAGTACAACTCGAAAGGGAAAACAACAACTGAAAAGTAAAAGCCGCTACACCGAGCTGTCCACTGGAAATCCCACCTGAAGGGTGGGTACAGATAGCTCCACTGCTCCACGGGTCCCGCCGTCCGCTCCGAGCACGTCCCGCCCAGTGGTCCACCTCTAGGTACCGTCCTGCTCTGCAAGCCTCAGCTAAGATCAACGTTGTCCGTCGTCTGCAACCAACACAACGTAGTGCGGGCAAAGCCCGTGCAGGGGTGAGTATAAGCTACTCAGTAGGGACCCCGAGACCCCTGAAGGTCTCTCAAAATCCACAAAGGATAAACCACGAAGAAAGGTACAATCACGAAGTAACAACCGACACTGCTTAGGTATATGCCCATACATATACCCAAGTCATCAATTTCAAATACGCTCCAACCTCCGAGCCCAAGTACAACTCAGTCCACACAGGAAAGTAAATGTATTCCACACAGGAAAGCAAAACGTAATCCACATAGGATAGCACAACACAATCCACATAGGAAAGCAACAGGATTCAGCTCACACAGGATTTTCATTATCAAAACGTAACTACTGAAGAGCCCCATCTCTGAAGTGTACAGTGTCCTGTCACGACTCTGAGATACTGCTCACTAACCTAAGACTGCTGAGGTACTCCTCCTGTCGAGTACCGCGGGTCTGCCGCCAACTACCGGGCGCTCCGTCCGCTGAGGGTCTGCTGCCAAATACCGGGCGCTCACCCAAATAGCCTACAGAGGTACTCCTCCAGTCGAGTACCACGGGTTTGCTGCCAACTACCAGGCGCTCCGTCCGCCGTGGGTCTGCCGCCAAATACCGGGCGCTCCGTACACTGGGCTAGTCGACTCACTCCAAGTCGAGTCGGTTGAGCAGTCTTCAGGTCTCAGCCGGCTACACGGTCTCCGTACTCCGTACGCTCGTCTCCAGTATCGCGGGTCTGCCGCTACAACCAAGCGCACCACCTCTATCGAGTAAAATAGAAGATTCAGCTCACACAGGTATACTTCTTCGGATGACGATAAAGATGATCACTAAACCAACTAAGTCGTCGGACCCATGAAGGATCGATAGGTACTAACCCCCGCAGTGATCTACACAGGATTGGACCCACACAGGATCGGGCCCACGCAGGACCTGTAGCACTGATCCACGTAGGATCGCTGAGTGCAGTAGTCGTCGCAGTCCACTGCGGATCTCTGCACAGTCGTCGCCGCAGTCCACTGAGGATCTCTGCATGGTCGTCGTCAGAGTCCACGGAGGATCTCTGCACAATCGTCGCTGTCGGAGAAGCAGTCGCAGCCAGCACTAGGGTCCCCGCACACAGCAAGCTCGTTCGGAGGGTCCGCTCCACGAGCCGAGAGGCTGATACATCAACTGTCACAAAGTCCAGAGTTGATGTATCCAAAAGTTCCGTATCGTCAACAGGAACTCAACGCAACAGACGGCGCGTCGATCGGACGCCCGGTCTGAGAGTTATTGGCATTTTCGTCCCCAGGGCCCAGTTGGTTTTTAAGGCAAAACCAACCCGACCGTACTCCACCTACATCCCAACCTCGGGCGTAGCATGCCAAAAGAACCGTCTCACTAAGAGGAACACAACAAAGCTGACGGTACGTCAATCGGACGTCCGTAGCTCAAGATATGAGCGTTTCTGCTCCGAAGGCCCGGTTGGTTTCGTGAACGAACCAACCCGGCCGAACTCAAAGTTTTTCGAAACCTTGAGTGCGATATACCGAAACGACCGTCTCGATCCAAGGATCGCGTTGCCGCAGACGGTTCGTCGATCGGAGGTCCGTGGCTCAAGTTATGGCCAAAAGACCGAAACTGATTCGAAACGGGGGGGTCCGGGTCCGGGCCGACCCGGCCCGACCCCCCTGGGTTGGCACGAACCGGGTCGACCCGGCCCGGCCGGCCGGCGGCGCGGCGGCCTGGCGGCGGCGGCGCGGCAGCCTGGCCGCGCGACGGCCTAGCGCCGCACAGAGGCAGCGCGCGAGGGGGGGGGGGGGGGGTGCAAAGCCCCCCGCTTCTTAGAGTGGCGGCGCGACAATCAGCCTCGCCCCTTTTTTTCAAACGGCCCCCACCCACGTGGGGGGCCTGCTTGTTCGGAAACCGGGGGGCCGCCTGCCCCCCCTCAAGGAAACCGCCCCCCAAATAAAGGGGGGGGGGGCTTTTGAACTGCCGGGGGAGTTAAATTCCCCCGGATTTTTATCCATCCGGCCGGCCAGCTGGCCGGCCGGTTTTTCTCCAACGGGACCGGCAAACCGGTCCCCATTCCGGCTTCCGACGCCGGCGGCCCGGCCGCCGGTCTTCTCGTCCCACCGCGGCCCGGAACCGGCCGCGGTGTTCGTCGTCCGGCGCGGTGCGACGGCACCGCGCCCCTCCGCCGCGCCTTCGATTCCCCTTGACGCGGCGCGACGGCGTCGCGTTCTTGATGATTCTTCCACGGCGCGACGCGACGGCTCCTTGCAATATAATCTTACGATTATCCGCGTGGTGCGACGGCACCACACTACCTTGTTTCCTCCCGCAAGATAAATCAACAAGAACGATGGAGGGGGTTCGGCCGTGTTCATGCGGTCCGGCCCCCTCACGTTAAACAATAACACAAATTTATAATCCTCACATTAGTCATGCTAGAACCACGAACAAGGATAAATAAATAAACAATAACAACAACCCCTACCTTGGGTATAAGTTCGAAGTTTTGTCAACGTCCCGCGGAAGACAACGTCGCGGAGGTCGGGCGTCGCGGTAGTCGTTCGTCAAATCCGTTGATGAAGAGATACGCCCGAAGAGATACGTCGTTGGCGAAACTTCGTATGCCGACGAAGGAAGTCCGAGGAGGAAGCGGCGTTCCTTTTCGTTGACACGGAAGAGAGGAGCGGCGTTCTCCGTCGGAGCTTGAGCGTTCTTCGTCGAAGCTTGAGCGTTCTTCGTCAAAGGTTTGACGAAGAAGGAGAAGCTCTCAAAAAGCTCTCAAGATGGCTAAACAAAAACTAACCAAATAAAATAAGGTCCCTCCTTATTTTATTTACCAAGCCAAGGAATTCAAAAACTTAAAAATTCAAAAACAAAACACTTAATTAATTATACATGTCATGTGTAATTAATTTAGGTGTTAAGTTAACAAGCTTTTAAGAGGGAGAGAGGGGAGTTAGGGAATTTGAAAAGGTGGGGCTCGTGTGGGCCCCTCCTCACCTTAATCCTCTCTTAGGTAGTTAAACCACCCAACTTCCAAAAAAAGATTATAACCACTTTTAAGATATAAAATAAATATTGTATTACAAATTTATTTTACTCTTCATTTCATCCAGAAAATAAAACATCTCTTCCTAGGAAAACGCAACTTCGGAAAAGGTCCCCTTAAGCGAATATCGGCACTGCGAGTTCATCGGTGCCCTCATATTTCAATTCCGAGCACCGGATCAAAAGTTAGAAATTCCCGCTCGTTCGTTCACTGAACGTACCCGAGCCAAACTTCGGAAATTGATTCCGGGCACTCCGGGCCTCGGAATCAGGTGCCGTCAGAAACTGCGCTCTTGTAAAATTCCAAAGAAAATTAAGAAAAAATTTCCCTTGAATTTTACGGGTCTTTACATTACTCCCACCTCAGAGCTTTACGTCCCCGTAAAGATACATCAAAAACTAGGGAAACAAATGAGGGTACTGAGCATGCATCTGAGCCTCCCGCTCCCATGTTCTCTCCTGGAGATTTCCGTGCTGCCATCTGATGCGCACAAGAGGAATCGATCGCCCACGTAGTACCCGCTCTTGTCGATCCTCTATCTCCACCGGGACCTCCGTAAAAGTCGCCCCATCGTCAACGTCAAGCTCCCCATGGTCAATGATGTGCGTCGGGTCGTGCACGTATCTCCTCAGCTGGGATACGTGGAAGACGTCGTGCACCCGGTGCAACTGAGGTGGCAGAGCCAGGCGATAAGCCATATCGCCAACCCTGCTGAGGACCTGGAAGGGTCCGATGAAGCGCGGAGATAACTTGCCGCCTCGGCCAAATCTCCGAATACCACGTCGAGGTGAGAACCACAAGAAGACGTGGTCGCCATCCTCGAAATCTAGTGGCCTCCGCCTCCTGTCAGCGTATGACTTCTGCCGACTCTGTGCTGTCCTCATCCGCTCCTGGATGACCTGGACCTTCTCTGTCGTGGCCTGGACCATCTCCGGTCCCACCAGAGCTGCAAGATTTCTTCTTTGCCGATAAGAGAAATCTGGTCCCATCCCCTGGATGAACCACATTCTTTGCCTAATACAGTCAATCCTAACATGGATGATACTAATCCATACCAAGGATGATGTCGTAAGGCCTCGACGGTACTACTAAGAGATTCAACCGTTACTCTCGCCTCCAAGGGCTGAGTCACACTGTCGGCATCAGTGTGTGGTAACTGGGTCTTCTCCAGTAGATGTCTCACAAGTGAGGGTCAAGTCAACAGCCAAAACTGGAACCTCTTAGTAACATCACGAAAGAGGACAGGAACGAAAATATCACAAAGGTATGCGTTTTTTTTATTATTGCAGCTCATAATACAAGACGCTACACAAAAGCAACAAGGAACCAGAAGTACAAAGGACGTATCCACTAGTTCTGCTCCTGTCCATCGGCTCCCAGAGCTCCATGATCGAAGGCCTCGGCTGCCTGAAGCTGAGCTCTCGCATGTTCACCTACTCCCTGTGGTCGGGGTGGACCTCCTGGTGGTGGTGGTGGCAGAGCCTCAAAGCGTCGCCCACCACCGGCTGCTCGTCCAGCTCCTCTGCCTCGTCTGCCTCCTCCCTGCGGACCTCGACGGTCGAACCTCTGCCTCTGCTTGGGAGGTTCTTCACTTAACTGCTGATCATCAGCATGGCGGGTCGGACAGTCACGAGCCATGTGACCAATCCCGCCACAGGAGTAACACTGCCCACTCTCGGCACGCCTGGCTCTGACTCCACCCCGGCTTCCCCGCACAACTGAGCCTGAGTCGTGCAGTCGGCCACTGGTAGGTCTGGTCTGCCTGGAACCCTGAGTCATCCGTCGGCTACCTGTTGCCGAAGACTCCGCTATCTGCCGCCCTGCGGTAGGTCTCGTTGTGGACTCAGCCAGGAAACTCTCGATCAGGAGGGCTCACTCTAGCACTCCTGCCTGGGTCGGGATGCTGAGGGAGATCAGTGATGACCTGATCTGGTGTCTCAATCCCTGCTCGAAGGTCCGGGCCCGGAAGAAGGGGTCCCGCACCATGTCTGTCGAGTAACGCGAGAGATCAGTAAATCTCGCTGAGTACTGAGCGACTGTCATGCTGCCCTGCCGCAGCTGAAGAAGCTCCTGGATACGCACCGCACGAAGGGTGGCTGGGATGAACTCCGAGCGGAAGTGGCTCTCAAAGTCCGTCCAAAGTAGAGATGCCTCATCATGCACCTGGAGCATCAAGCTCCACCATCGTCCTGCTGCTGCGTGTAGTAGGCTCGCAGCGAGGATCACCATGAGGTCTGCTGGTGTCCTCACTAGCCTAAACACTCGTACCACTGCCTCCAGCCAGTCCTCTGCTGCCTGGGGATCCGTCTCCCCACAAAACCTGGGTGGTCGCTGGCGCTGAAACTCATGCAGTGCGCTGAGGCGACGTGCATTGTCAGCGGCTGGCGCTGGAAGCATCGGGGGCTCGGCGGGTAGTACTACCGCCGGTGCCACTGCTGACAAAGGGCCCTGCACCGAAGCCTCGTCGCTCGGTGGGATGTCGTCACGCTCGACTCTCAGAACCCTAGATGGCTGCCGTCGTGGGGCCATCCTGAAAAGGAAACAGGTGCGCCACGGTCAGAACAGTATACCTGGTGAGCTGATTTAAGTAATCACAAAGAAAACTTTGAAACACACACGCAATCAATGTTTTCGTGCATTAAGTCGGAAATCAGAAGTCAGGGTCCTGGTGTACGGATATGTCGGCCGCCGCACCAACACTGGACTCCCTGGACTGATAACCAAACTCAATACGCTAAACATTATTGCTTCACATAGAAAAGATCAGAGTTCGCGGTAGAACCGAACTCCTCTGATACCAATTTGTCACGACCCGCCCTCGGGGTCCGTGCCGTGACTACCCCAAGCCCGCCTTCCATAGGCCAGGGGCTGGCGACTAGCACCAAGGCGTAAATCCCGGTAAAAAGGGAAGGCATTGCCTTTGTAAGTAAACAAACACCACAGAGTAAGCAAGCGGAAAGTAAACACTAAGTAAAAGCAGAGTACAACTGAAAGTACGGAAAAGTAAATGGGCCAGTATACAAACCCAAACTGAAAGTAAAGTACAAATCGAAAGGGAAAACAACAACTGAAAAGTAAAAGCCGCTACACCGAGCTGTCCACTGGAAATCCCACCTGAAGGGTGGGTACAGATAGCTCCACTGCTCCACGGGTCCCGCCGTCCGCTCCGAGCACGTCCCGCCCAGTGGTCCACCTCCAGGTACCGTCCTGCTCTGCAAGCCTCAGCTAAGATCAACGTTGTCCGTCGTCTGAAACCAACACAACGTAGTGAGGGCAAAGCCCGTGCAGGGGTGAGTATAAGCTACTCAGTAGGGACCCCGAGACCCCTAAAGGTCTCTCAAAATCCACAAAGGATAAACCACGAAGAAAGGTACAATCACGAAGTAACAACCGAAACTGCTTAGGTATATGCCCATACATATACCTAAGTCATCAATTTCAAATACGCTCCAACCTCCGAGCCCAAGTACAACTCAGTCCACACAGGAAAGTAAACGTATTCCACACAGGAAAGAAAAACGTAATCCACACAGGATAACACAACACAATCCACACAGGAAAGTAACAGGATTCAGCTCACACAGGATTTTCATTATCAAAATGTAACTACTGAAGAGCCCCATCTCTGAAGTGTACAGTGTCCTGTCACGACTCTGAGATACTGCTCACTAACCTAAGACTGCTGAGGTACTCCTCCTGTCGAGTACCGCGGGTTTGCCGCCAACTACCGGGCGCTCCGTCCGCTGAGGGTCTGCTGCCAAATACCGGGCGCTCACCCAAATAGCCTACAGAGGTACTCCTCCAGTCGAGTACCGCGGGTCTGCTGCCAACTACCAGGCGCTCCATCCGCCGTGGGTCTGCCGCCAAATACCGGGCGCTCCGTCCACTGGGCTAGTCGACTCACTCCAAGTCGAGTCGGTCGAGCAGTCTTCAGGTCTCAGCCGGCTACACGGTCTCCGTACTCCGTACGCTCGTCTCCAGTATCGCGGGTCTGCCGCTACAACCAAGAGCACCACCTCTATCGAGTAAAACAGAAGATTCAGCTCACACAGGTATACTTCTTCGGATGACGATAAAGATGATCACTGAACCATCTATGTCGTCGGAACCACGAATGATCGATAGGTACTAACCCCCGTAGTGATCTACACAGGATTGGACCCACACAGGATCGGGCCCACGCAGGACCTGTAGCACTGATCCACGTAGGATCGCTGAGTGCAGTAGTCGTCGCAGTCCACTGCGGATCTCTGCACAGTCGTCGCCGCAGTCCACTGAGGATCTTTGCATGGTCGTCGTCGGAGTCCACGGAGGATCTCTGCACAATCGTCGCTGTCGGAGAAGCAGTCGCAGCCAGCACTAGGGTCCCCGCACACAGCAAGCTCGTTCGGAGGGTCCGCTCCACGAGCCGAGAGGCTGATACATCAACTGTCACAAAGTCCAGAGTTGATGTATCCAAAAGTTCCGTATCGTCAACAGGAACTCAACGCAACAGACGGCGCGTCGATCGGACGCCCGGTCTGAGAGTTATTGGCATTTTCGTCCCCAGGGCCCGGTTGGTTTTTAAGGCAAGACCAACCCGACCGTACTCCACCTGCGTCCAAACCTCGGGCGGAGCATGCCAAAAGAACCATCTCACTAAGAGGAACACAACAAAGCTGACGGTACGTCAATCGGACGTCCGTAGCTCAAGATATGAGCGTTTCCGCTCCGAAGGCCCGGTTGGTTTCGTGAACGAACCAACCCGGACGAACTCAAAGTGTTTCAAAACCTTGAGTGAGATATACCGAAACGACCGTCTCGATCCAAGGATCGCGTTGCCACAGACGGTTCGTCGATCGGAGGTCCGTGTCTCAAGTTATGGCCAAAAGACCGAAACCGATTCGAAACGGGGGGGGGGGGGGGGGGTCCGGGCCGACCCGACCCGACCCCGCATGGGTCGGCCCGAACCGGGTCGACCCGGCCCGGCCGGCCGGCGGCGCGGCGGCCTGGCGGCGGCGGCGCGGTAGCCTGGCGGCGCGACGGCCTGGCGCCGCACAGAGGCAGCGCACAGGGGGGGGGGGGTGCAAAGCCCCCCGCTTCTTGGAGTGGCGGCGCGGCAATTAGCCGCGCCCCTTTTTTTTCAAACGGCCCCCACCCACGTGGGGGGCCTGCTTGTTCGGAAACCGGGGGGCCGCCTGCCCCCCCTCAAGGAAACCGCCCCCCCAAATAAAAGGGGGGGGGGGCTTTTGAACTGCCGGGGGAATTACATTCCCCCGGATTTTTATCCATCCGGCCGGCCAGCTGGCCGGCCGGTTTTTCTCCAACGGGACCGGCAAACCGGTCCCCATTCCGGCTTCCGACGCCGGCGGCCCGGCCGCCGGTCTTCTCGTCCCGCCGCGGCCCGGAATCGGCCACTGTGTTCGTCGTCCGGCGCGGTGCGACGGCACCGCGCCCCTCCGCCGCGCCTTCGATTCCCCTTGACGCGGCTCGACGACGTCGTGTTCTTGATGATTCTTCCACGGCGCGGCGCGACGGCTCCGCGCAATATAATCGTACGATTATCCGCGTGGTGCGACGGCACCACGCCACCTTGTTTCCACCTGCCAGATAAATCAACAAGAACGATGGAGGGGGTTCGGCCGTGTTCATGCGGTCCGGCCCCCTCACGTTAAACAATAACACAAATTTATAATCCTCACATTAGTCATGCTAGAACCACGAACAAGGATAAATAAATAAACAATAACAACAACCACTACCTTCGGTATAAGTTCGAAGTTTTGTCAACGTCCCGCGGAAGACAACGTCTCGGAGGTCGGGCGTCGCGGTAGTCGTTCGTCAAATCCGTTGACGAAGAGATACGCCCGAAGAGATACGTCGTTGGAGAAACTTCGTATGCCGACGAAGGAAGTCCGAGGAGGAAGCGGCGTTCCTTTTCGTTGACACGGAAGAGAGGAGCGGCGTTCTCCGTCGAAGCTTGAGCGTTCTTCGTCGAAGCTTGAGCGTTCTTCGTCAAAGGTTTGACGAAGAAGGAGAAGCTCTCAAAAAGCTCTCAAGATGGATAAACAAAAACTAACCAAATAAAATAAGGTCCCTCCTTATTTTATTTACCAAGCCAAGGAATTCAAAAACTTAAAAATTCAAAAACAAAACACTTAATTAATTATACATGTCATGTGTAATTAATTTAGGTGTTAAGTTAACAAGATTTTAAGAGGGAGAGAGGGGAGTTAGGGAATTTGAAAAGGTGGGGCTCGTGTGGGACCCTCCTCACCTTAATCCTCTCTTAGGTAGTTAAACCACCCAACTTCCAACAAAAGATTATAACCACTTTTAAGATATAAAATAAATATTGTATTACAAATTTATTTTACTCTTCATTTTATCCAGAAAATAAAACATCTCTTCCTAGGAAAACACAACTTCAGAAAAGGTCCCCTTAAGCGAATATCAGCGCTGCGAGTTCATCGGTGCCCTCAGATTTCAATTCCGAGCACCGGATCAAAAGTTAGAAATTCCCTCTTGTTCGTTCACTGAACGTACCCGAGCCAAACTTCGGAAATTGATTCCGGGCACTCCGGGCCTCAGAATCAGGTGCCGTCAGAAACCGCGCTCTTGTAAAATTCCAAAGAAAATTAAGAAAAAATTTCCCTTGAATTTTACGGGTCTTTACAATTTATGTAAAGATCACTACTCGGATGAAGGCTTATCTATCTGTTTTGGTGGCCTATCCTCAATTGGTTTCTCAATTTATGGACATGGTGTATGGAACTCCACCCATGATGAAGGTGATCCCAAGAACTACTACCCAATAATTTTTTTCTTCCATGGTTTATAATTTTGGAGGATGTCTTACTATTAGTGGTTGTTTCAATCATGTTTTCCCCTAGTTTTTAGGAGATAGAGGAGGTTCCTGGGAATAATCCCAGTCCTCTGGTTGTTAAGGTTTTTGGTTATTTGAATTTAGATTTAGTATTATTAATTTTTGTATTATAGGTTAGTATTATTAAGGTTTCATCATAGAGTTATACATCTCCTTCACCATAATAATCATAAATAGAATGGTTGACCATGTTCTATAGGCCTCAGCTAGATGGAATAGAATATTACTTTATGATTCAGTTGTCTAAGTGATCAACCAGAATTTAGGGGAGGAACCTCAGTCATGTATTTCATTTTGGAACTAGTTTGATCTTTTATATGATGGTGATGAGGAAAATAAAGGGTGTAAATTATTGGAGTACATGAAGTTGAATAATTAGTTATAATATGATATAGAGAATACTGAAGGATCCTCTTAGGATTATATAATTAATGAGGATGTTTTCAAGGTAGATGTGTACCTATTATCAGTCATTTAAAAAGAAAAAAGGACCTTATCAAAGTATGGGGCCACTCATTTCCTCCGGGGAAGAAGGGAATACGTCTTAAGGATTACTCTAAACTAAGTAACCTACGATGATTAGGTCATAAAGAAAAATAGTTGTGGGGGTGGATGATGAAGGTAATAAAAAATACCAAGATTATGGTGATGGATTGAAGATAATGAATGTGGACTTAGAAGGTCTAAAATCATTTCTAGAGGCTAATTAGGAAACCCATAAAATTATGAGACCATTAAAGTTCAATACCATATTGAATATATATTTTACATAGAGGAAAAATCCAACCCAAATATTATTCAGGTAAATGAATCCATGATACTAGTATAACAAAGTAATGGGATAATTTCTTTCCCATGAATTCATTGGAAAAATGATATTATCCTATGATGAATTTGGTGAGGCTTCTCTGGAGGAATGATATGAGGCTTGAAACACTAGATTATATTTGATACTAGAAGACAAAACTAAATAGAAAAAGTCATGAAATCCCCAAGGCCTAAAAGAAGAGCCTCATATCTGGTTTTGCAAGCAATTCTATGTTACTTTCATGGAGTTTATCCCCATTAATTTCTTCATTAATGACTTTTTGATGCTTTTAAATACCTTAAATGTTGTTTTAGATGAAAATATATGATTTTAACCTAACTTTTACTTTAAGGAATTATCTTGGAAATACTAGTACAAATATAATGTACTACATTTTTATCTTGTAGCTTACTTGTTGTATGGTATGAATGAGGAGAAAAAAATGTTAGCAAGGTGTATAATGTGACATGAGTTTTTAGATGAAGCTCACGTTTGCTTTTTTTGGGTGTGTATTTTGGCTCCTGATGTTAGGTATAGTGGATGGGTTTAGGAATCACTAAATTATTTTTTATTTTTCCTATTTGATTAAGTTTGTGTGAGTAGTTATTGTTGGCTTAAAAATACTGGATTTACCTTACTGGTTTTGGGATTTTTTGGTGGATTTGAGGTATGATTTTCAAGTATCACATCCTTATGCACACCATTTGAAGTTCAAATTAGAGTTTATTTAACATTCACCAGTTCATTTATTTTGATTATTTGAAGTGTGAAGGTGTTTTATGATTTTTTGATGTACCACTCAGTCCAACCACTAAGGACATCCATAGATCTAGAGTCCATTGGTTGGTTTTGATATGGTTTTTCTATGGGAGACCAGTTTTTTTATATTTGGTTGTTGTTATTTGGTTTGGTTGAATCTAATTTTAGAGTCTTATGGTCATAATTGGTTTACTATAGTCCCATATTCAAGGAGTTTCATTATATGATCATATAAATAACTCAAGGTTCTATTTTAAAGTAGCTATAGTTGGGTTAGTGATGAGGCTGTTTTGTGCTATAATTAACTAGTTTTCACTGGTTCACTACTTCCATACTGGTTATAGGACTCTATATATTGTTAAATTTGTGGTTGTGATGAAAATTCTAGGTCTTTTGGTTTTATTTTTTTTATGTTTTTGGTTAATTTGTGCCAATGTAACCCCATGGGGTTTCATTGGTAGTTTTGTTGGGTTCTTCTTTTATGGTTGTGTGCTTGTGATTTTTTCTTTATGTGATTTCTAGTACGAGGTAAAAATAATGAAAAATGGATTATATGAAGGGTAAAGGAAGGGGATATCCCAAAGACTGCCTTTAAATATTATTATGCGAACTTTGAGTTTGTGGTTATATTTTTTCGTGCCACTAACACCCTGACTATTTTCATGGGACCCATGAACTCTATGTTCCATGAGTTTCTCGATTAGTTCATGGTAGTGTTCATAGATGAAATAATCATACACTCAAATTTAGGGGAGTATGATACTATGCATATTAGGGATATTTTACAAGTATTTCAACACCATAAACTCTATGGTAAACTATCCAAGTGAAAGTTTTAGATGTGAAAGGTTTATTTTCTTAAGCATGTAATATCTTAGTAGAGAGTAGTTATTGATCCTTCAAAGATTTATGTCATTGTTTATTGTGAAGTAACCAAGAATTCTATAGAGGTTAGTATTTTTCTTGTAATTTTTGGCTATTATTAGAGTTTCATGTCTTATTTCTCTCGATTTATAACCCCATTTATAATCTTGACTAGGAAAGATACATATTTCATACAGATTTATCAATGCCAAGAATATTTTGACTACATGAAGGGGATATTGAACAGTACTACCATTATTCATTTTCTAGAGGATGGAGTGATGTTCAAGGTTTTATATAATGCTTCTTGAATTGGGTTTGGATTTATTTTGATGCAGTAGAGGGTGGTGATCTCATATTGGTTTATAAAGTTACATCCCCATGAGGATAACTAATCCACCCATGATCTTGAGTTGATGGTAGCACTATTTTATCTAAATATATAGTGACATTACTTTATTGTTAAATGTTTTTGGTCATCATAGATCATAAGGGTTTGAGGTATATATTCTCTCAAAAGGATTTTAACTTATGTTAGTATAGGTTGATGGATTTTCTATAGGATTATAACTTTGATATCACCTATACCATGAGGAAAGGGAATGATGTTACTTATGAATTGAGTAGGAAGGCATGAGGAGATGCTATTTAGGAGTCTGTAAATGCTTGTAATGTGATGGAGGGGATTTTAGAAAAACATATTTATATGGAGAAGCCTGGTGGTAGAGGATTCTTGTACTAGATGGTAGTGCAATTGTCCTTTCTATAACATCTGGAGGAATTTTAGTGGGGGAGACTTAGAGGTAGAGGTAATGCATGATTGTGTTTTTTAAGATGATGATCCTAAGGGATGGTTATAAGATGATTAACATCAGAAGTTATTTTGAGGGAGGATATTTATTCTATTGGTGATGTAAGAGGTAGTTCTTCATGGGTTTCATATCCCAGCCTTGGTAATTCATCCTAGTATATTCAAGATATATCATGACTTGAGGAGTCAGTTTTGGTGGCTAGGGATGAAGTGGTCTATAGTGGAGTTTATGCTGTGATGTTTAGTCCACCAATAGGTGAAAGAAAATTATCATGTTCCTATAAGGTTGTTTCACCATAGGATGTCCTTGAGTGAAAGTGGGAGGATATTTCAATGTATTTTTTCAATATTTTCCCTTGAACTCAAGGAGGGTGTGATTCTATTTGAGTGATTTTGGATAAATTGATAAAGTTGGATTATTTATTTGTGATCAAGGAATCAAGTGTTATAGATGTTTTTATGAGGCAATACATGGATGAGATAGTGAAGATTAATGGGTTAGTAAGAACCATCATATCCGATTGAGATCCTAATTTTATCTCAAAAGTATATGGAGGTATTAAGTATGATTTTGACTCATAGTTATATCTTAACACTTCCTTAAATACTTAGATGGATTATTATAAGTATCTGACCCTTTAAACATTAGAGGATATGTTGTGTGTATGAATTTTTATTTTAGTTAATCGTGGATGAAACACCATCTCTTGGTTTAGTTTTCCTATAATAATAGACACCACTATTCCATTGGAATGGATTTGTTGGAGGCATTTTATAGGAAACCTTATAGATATCCTTTGTGCTAGACTGAGTGTTTTTTAAAAGGTTGAGGGTCAATCCCACTTTATTGAACATAAAAAATGATAACCCCTTTTGAGGAATAGGATAAGAGGAAACCAATTACATGATAGAGGCAAAAATGAATTAAAAAAAAGACCCAAAGTCCTTAACAATGGCCCGAATCAAAAGGGAAGAATATCTCAATAAAATCATTAGAAAAATTATTGTTACCCCCTTCCAAACCATGTAAAGTGAGATTAGTCAATGGAGATTCTTCAACCACCCTACTAAGAATTTGTGTCTTGCTGGTCTAAAAAAACATGACCAAGAACCCTTATAACCCACACTAGCATGTGTAAGGGGGATCATATGATAGGTTCCATCAAACCTATCTCTATTTCGAGCTGATCACTTAACAATGAATGTATATACTCACTGCACTGTCAACCTAATGTGAAGAAAAACTAGAAAAAATCACTTTAAAAATAATCAATGAAAGATTCTCATCCATCTAGTAAGAAAAAAATAAATGGATTAATTATGGGTGTCATATCACCCATCCCTCTTTCAAGGCCGTCCACCTGGTGTCAACTACAAGGTGCAGCGACGCCTGTCAAATGTATTGAGGTAGAATCCATTACTTACAAAGACGTCAATAACCAATCAAACAAACAGATCCCTTGAATGAGTGTGAAAACCTAGGTAATTATATAAATAAATAAATCATATGATTTATTACTATTAACTTTATTAATTTATATTAGTCTTAGTTTTATAAATAAATTTATAATTGTTTTAGTAAAAAAGGAACAATTTTATTTTACTGAATGATTTTCCATGAATTACTTGGTTTTAATTAAAAGAATAATTTCTCAAATTTAAAAATTTAATTTGATAAAAATTAATTCATTTTTGGAATAAACCTATCAAATAATTCTTTGGTTAATTTTTTTAATTTTTTTAAAAGATTGATTTTTAAGTGAATTGTGAAAAATATCGATTTTTTAAAACTATCATTTATTTTCCTTAAATAAAATACTTTAAAAGTAACATTATTTTTTGGAATTGGTTTTAAATTAATATAAGATACATTTTATTAAACATAATATAAATAATTATATAGTAATAAATATTATATTTTATTTTGGTATAAGTTCATTTTTATGCTTAGAAACCCAATTTTCTAAAAACTATTTTTCATTGCATTTTACGCACTTGTATTAAAATGAATTTATAAAAATTATATAAATTGAATCTTGAAAAATGGATTCCATATTTTTAATCCACATCTTAAAAATTATTAATGATGTCAATTTCATTTTTTTCATTATGATTAGTAACCATTGAAAAAATGTGCCGCTATAGTAAACGGTAAATCAGGTTAATTAAGGTAAAAACCTTATGATAAGGCCAAAAAATTTCAGTTTAATTCTTATTGGATGATTATATTTTGACCCTTATTACCTTATATTTTAAATTTTATAATTTTGGGGAAACTTTACCATGATGAATAATTTATATTATTTTAAAACTTTGAAAAATTACAAGTGTGCCACTCCCCTCACTTATAAAAGGGAACATCATCTCTTACTTTAATAACACATTTTGAGCACTCTAATTTAGTCAATAACTTCCCAAATATCTCACCAATACTCCTAAAAACTTTATATAAATCCCATTATTCTCTAAAGACCGATCCTATATGGATTAAGGTGTAATCCAAAGGGAGATATCTGAGGAGAAGGTATAATCCCTAACCGACCAATTTCAAGTTTATTTCTTATTATATATCCTTTAAATATTCCTTAAATATATCAAAATAATAAAAAAAACTATCTTATATATATTGAAATTTTATTATGATTATGATACAACCCCTTTTCATCTCCTTTCATATCTTATAGAAAATGAAAACATTGCACATGCGTTAGTGTGGGCTATCACCACCATGAAGCGCTGTGTTTTGTTTTTCATCATCACATCATATGGATGATTAAAATTATAGAAAAATGAATATATATGATATTTATGAAATAATTATTATTTTTTAAATATAATATATTACTTACCTTCTTACCATTTTTATTAGAAATTGATAATGTCGCTCGTGCGTTTGTGTAGCACACCACCTCCACGAAGCAATGAGATTCATTTTTCATTTCCACATTATAAGGATGATAATAAGGATGAAAATAATGAATAAATATGACATGTATAAAATATTTATTATTATGTAAAATTAAAATATTATATAATTTATTTCTTTTACACCTATTATAAAAAAATAAAACGTCATTCATGCTTACGTACGAACTACCATCTCTATGAAACATTACAGTTCATTTTCATGACTGCCTTACATGATTGGTTTTAAAACTATATATAATGTATAAATATTATAATTATAACATGTTTAATATTATATACTTAATTAAAATTGACTATAGTCAATGCACCAATGTTGTTTTGAAGTTATAAATTGAACATCCTCAAATTTTCTAACACGAACATTACCATTTTAGTAAATAAATAAAACACAGTAACAAATGAAATAAATAGAATAATTATAATGAAATTAACCTCATAAATATTATATATGAATAAAAAAACTTACATAATTTTATTATTCATGATTTAGAGGACTTATAAAGCTAGGAGAGACTTATGGTAATATATTTTTCTTTAAAACATTGTATTAAATGTTTTAAACTATTTCCCATCCATTTCCATGTTCTTTTAAATGTTTCAATATTGTTATATTTTATGATTAAAAGTTTTTTAAATGTAATTTTCTACTATATTTACTTTTTTTACTAAGGATGAAAAATATTCTTTTTAACGTTTTCCATAAGGGTTATTTTCATCTTTTTTTACAATAGTGTAAAAAGAATGTATTTTTAACGTATAAGACTTGACCGAATTTTCCTACATCATAACTGTTATTAATTATAAATATTCCTATATATTTTAACATGGTTTTTACAATTATATCATATTCCCAATACTATATTAATTTTTTATTTTAATTAGTTTTCAAAAGAAAATAGATATTTCTCTGTTTTTTTTGAAAATGGAAAGTGTGTTTCTTATGGGTTCAAATAAGTTTTATAAGGGTTTTATGATAAAAAAATGAAATATTATAACTATTTTGTTCATGATATGGTACTTTATCATTATAAATAATGATGGGTGATCCTGATATAACTCATGAAAATGGGTCAACCTAATATATCACTCTAATGCATTGGGAAATGATTTAGTCTTCAAAGAAAAAAAATAAGGGAGATAACCCGGAAGGTTTCTAATATAGAATTAAATAGGATTAATTTATTTTTAAATGGGTTAAAAATGAGTGAATGTGGGTTATGAATATGATTCTCCAAGATACCCACATTATTCTTAAAAAAATGGTGTTTATAGAAATATTCTGATTTCATAAGGTAAGAAAAATTTAAAGGTGAAAGGTTTGTTTTTATTGAAAGGAATGGTTTCATGAGTTTTCTTATGCTTTAGGATGCCTTATAGTTTTTTCTATAATTTCTAATGGGGTTTAAAAGTTTTCTTTGAGTAATGGTTTACATTCTCATGTGAATATTTTATATTTATGTTCTTAATTTTTTATTTTTAAAAAGGTAAACATCCTCATAGGTTTTCATGTTTTCACTAGATTAATGAGATTATTTTATTTTTATATCCCTTATTGAGATTTTTTTTCTCGCACCATATTTTAAATTTTTTTCACATGATCCAAGGATGAGTATAAATTTTAGAAATGTTAAGATTTCCGCTATATTGACTTATCTTAAAAAAAGAAAAAGTGTCTCGAATAAAACAAGGGTTTAAACTTAAAGCTCCATTTTTGTAGAAAAAATGTATACTGTGTGAAAGTGTACAATTTTTTATATAATTGTTTTACCTAATTCTCTAAAACAATAAACAAAAAAGAATCATAAAATGTAATAAAGTGAAACCTTGTTATAAATCATGTAATTGTGGGTTATTTAAGGTATAAGTTAGTATAGTTGGTATGAGAGGAATGATTTAGATACCATTAGTGGTTAGGATAATGTTAAAAGACACTTTGAAGAGACTCTAATTTATGGTTATATTATCATGAGATATATTGTGAGTATTTCCATGTTGTTTTATCTAATATATTCATGATCAGAATGGTTTTCCATAGAGGAAATATAGGAACTGAGGTATAAATACATCATGGAGATAATAAAATTCCAAATCAATAACTTAGAATGATTGGAATAGATAAATTTGTTACAGTTTTGGATCAATTGATATAGGATAATAATGACGCCACCAATAAAAGTGGGTGGATAAATTCTCTATAGAAGAACATGTCTATAGTGGAGTATTTCATGAAACAATACCAACTAGATTTTGGTGTATCTTCAGAACATTTAAAAGTTGTAGAAAATATAATTAAAGTTTTTGGATTCATGAAACATTAATAGTAAACTTTTTCTATTTATCATTTTGAAGGTTAAGCTGATCGATGGTGGTATCTAATTAAGAATACTAAGGAAAAGAATGAGATTGATTCTATGAAGTCAAAAAAATTTAAAGATTTTTTTGTTGAGAATTATTTTCCTATATTTCTTTGGATTATAATTAAAAGGAAATTTATGGGTTTAAAACAAAAATAATAAGTTTTAATGGCTTCTTATGATCAAAATTTTACCAGACTATACATCTATACATTGAATTTTGTTCTAGACTATAAGAGTAAAATTGATAGATTTTACATAGGTATAAAACTAATTTTATAAAGAGCATTGGAATCTTATGAATTTAAAACTTATGATGATGTTTTTCATTGTGATGAGAAAGTTGAGATGAAGTTTGGATACACTTATATACTTCATGAAAAAAATTATGAAGTGGTCTGGGTGGAAATCAATGGATAAGAATTAAACTAATAAATATATAGGAAATCCACCCAAATGTTCTAAATGTGGTAAAATTCATTTTAAATAATGTTTGGAAGGATTAGAAAAGTGTTATTAATGCGGTAAGCTTGGTCATTTGGATCATGAATACATGGAAAAGTGTTATAATTATACCAGTAGTGGTAAAAAATATAGTCATAAAATAGTGAGATGTTTTAGTTACAATTATTTTGGTTATTATGCTAATTCATGTCCGAAGTTAGTTACTGAAGGTGGGAAACATCAATACTAAATGTAGAAAGGCGTGGAAAAATATTTTTCTTCTACTAAAACAAATTTTGATCCAACAAATAAAGTGGTTTCAAGTATATTACATGTTTAATTAGATTATGGCAATGTATTATTTGATTTTGAATATGCATATTCTTTTATATTTGAGAATTTTTCAAGTCAAAAGGAAATAAAATCTCAAGAAATGAAGTTATAACTCTTGGTAAAAACTCTCAGGGGTAGTATAATTGCAACAAAAATTTATATAAGTATTTAATATTGTTATATATAGAAAAGTGTTTCCTATAAACCTTGTTGTATTTCCCATTATAGAGTTTAATGTTATTCTAGGTATGGATTGGATTTAAATTTATCATGCTAATATATATTTCAGAGCTAAAGAAGTTATTTTTCAGAATGATTTTCTATTCGTCTAAAATAATGAATTCATATATTTGATAACATTTCATGAATATAAGAAACTAATTAAATATGATAGTGAAATTTATGTTGCACATATTTTTTAAAATAAATAAACTATTATAATTAGTGAAGTTCGAGTAGTGAATGAATATATGGATGTATCTCTAGATGATTTTCTTAGTGTTATTCATGACTGGGAGGTTGAGTTTACTGTTGATTTAGTTCTTAATGCTAAGATAATTTAAAAACATAATTATCTAACGACTTCAATTAATTTATTTGAATTAAAAAAGTAGTTAAAAGAGTTTCTTAGTAAGGGTTTCATATACCCTAACACTTGTACTTTGGGTGATATCATTCTATTTTTTAAAAATAAGGATGTTTTTATGAGACTTTTTATTAATTATATAGAACTAAATAACATTATTATTAAGAAAAAATATCTATTACACCATATCAATGACTTGCTTGATCGGTTCTAGGATGATTAGTATTTTTTGAAGTTTGATCTCAGGTCCAGTTATCATCAGTTGAAGGTGAAGGAGGAAGAAATTACGAATACAAAATTTTATACTAGGTATAATCATTACAAGTTTTTGGTTATGCCATTTGGATTACAAAATTCTCTTATTATATTTATGGATCTTATGAATAGAGTTTTCCATTAGTATCTGGATAAATTTGTGGTATTTTTCAATGATGATATTTTGTCTTATTCTATTATCCATGATGAACATGAGAAATATCTAAGGAATATTTTATAAACATTAAAAGAAAATAAATTTCATGAAAAACTTAGAAAATGTGAATTTTGGATATGATATATATATATATATATATTTAAAGTTTGGGGCCGAAGCCTCATTTTATTATTAAAGCAAATAAAAGACCTCTTTTAACTGGGTAGAGGGAGACCCATTAAAAAGCCCGAAGGCCCAGTGGGCATATAGCCCATTACATAGTCCGTAGGCCCAAATTTTTGACCCAAGGCTTATTCTGTGAATAGTAACCCAATAGCTATAGTACTCGCCACTGCTACAGTGCCCAGTTGCCACTACAGTACCCAAAAATGTCACTATGATTCAATGTTTCCTTAGATCAGTGGGTTACTACTGATAGTTTGTTGAGAAATTTTCTCAGTTATCTATACCCCTAACTAAGTTAACTAAAAAAGGAGTTAAATTAATCTAGATAGATGAATATGATGAATTCTTTTGAGAATTTAAAAGAAGTTTGGTTAATGATTCAGTTTTATCCTTTCTAATAATAAATGTTGATTTTTATTTAAAGTGATGTTTCTTTGAAATGAATTGGTTGTGTTTTAATGTAATATGATTAGATTATTGTATATGATTCACGCTAATTAAAACTCTATGAGAAGAATTACCCTATACATGATCATGAGCATGATTTTTTTTTAATTTAAAAATTTTAAAGAATATTTTATATGGGGTAAATTAGGAAATATATACTGACTGTAAAATTTTAATGTATATATTCACTTAAAAAGAGTTGATCATGAGGCAGAGAAGATGTTTGGAGCTTATAAAGAATCATGATTTCATGATTCACCATCATCCAATAAAATAAAACACGGTAGATGATTCCTTTAGTAAAAAATTTAATACATTATTAACCATGATAAATTTGGAACAAGATCCTTTTTTAATGATTTAATGAATGTTGGATAAGAAATTATGCATGCATGAATTCCCTATCTTTAGGTTTAGTTGTCAGTAATGTCATCCTTGGTATAAATAATTAAGAAAGATTATATGGAAGATCATGCATTACAAGAAAAAGTATAATTGTTTAATAAGGGAAATTTTACCGAGTTTTAGCAGTGATAAATAAGGTTTCATTAGATTTAGAAAGAGGTTATGTGATCTAATTGATTCCCAATGGAATAAAGAATTTTTGAGTGATGCTCATAACTCTCTATTTTCTATTCATCCTAGTAGTACTATGATGTACAAATACCTTCAGAAATATTATTGGTGGGGAGCAATGAAGAAAGATATTACTAAATTTACTATGAAATGTTTGACTTTTCAATAGGTTAAAGCTGAGTGATAATGACTGAAAGGGATGCTTCATCATTTACCAGTACCAGAATAGAAATGAGTGAATATATATATGGATTTCATGGTGGTATTACCAAATAAATCCATGGGAAATAACACAACATGGGTTATTATTGACCAATTTACTAGATCTATACATTTTATTCCTATTCAATATACTATGTATTTGGATCAACTTTCTATACTTTATTTGTAATGACCTGAGATATTAGTAATTATTTCCCTTTATTAAATATTATTTTGAGTATCTTATGTTATATAAAATACCATAATGAACCGAAAACCATAAAACTTTAATAAAACTAAATTATTAAAGATAACCGTTATAACTGTTAAACTAGTGATAATTGATGGTAGTAACTACATTTTGAATTCATATACTTATAATACATTTATAATTTTAATTTGACCAAATTAAATTCATTTTTGGATATAGTATATTCATATTAGATTAAGATGAATTTTTATGATTATTTCAAAAATAATTAATTTTTAGGTGAATATTGAGAATAATGATTTTGAAAAAATTATCACTATTAAAAAATTATATTTAAAAAAACCTTTTTGAAATAAAAAAAATATATATATAAATTCAAATAATAAATTTAAAAATACCAAGTTGAATTTATAAAACCAATGCTTAATTTTTTGGTAATATAAGTAGCAGTTTACTCTAAAAAACTTCTTTTTATGAACTTATATTAAAAATTATTATTTTTTCACATATAAGTATATAATATAACAAAATAAATTACATATTTAATATCAAAATTTTTATATTATATAATATGGTCAATTTCATTTTTGGGAATAAAAATAATATTACTCGGATTAATGTTAATTACCACGATTATGGTAAAATAGTTTTTGTATATATTAAATGTTATAAGTTAAAATATAATTTTATATTATTTATAAATTGAATTAGATTAAATTTAGATTAAATTTAGATTAAAAACATAATTTTTTTTAATTTTTATTGACTTATTTTTTTAAATAAAATATAAATTACATAGTTGAAAACTAGCAACCAAGTTAAAGATAAAAAATATTTAAATGTTAAAACACATGGTAAAAGGATTGAAACATATTTAAGACATGTGTGGAAATTATTGGTTCAAGATTTCTTAAACCAGGATCACCCCACACTCTATTATTATTAACTTTTCAATTCATTGACCAAGGAATAGTGTAATAATATCCTAGAAGGGTAATGGGTATTTCCAAAAGTTCTCTTTTATTCACTTATAAAAGGGGACCACTTCCACCCCTACATGGTTACACATACCATTTTAATTAACATTGAAAATATACCCAAATTACCTCTCCTAGAATTCATTTATTCTTTCATAAGACACTAGTCTCTATATGTTAGCTCAAGTCCTTCACTTCCAAGGATATCTCTAAGAGAAGATCAAGTCTCAAACATATGTATTACCATCTTTGTAATATTTTATCATTAATATTTATATTAAAAATATATTATATATATAATAATATAATGAAATCAGTATTAGTATCATATTGAGATGCTATTATACGAATATATTAACCATTATTTATTCCTCTCTAACTGCTAATAAAAACAAAAGTGTCGTTAATGTGTTTGCACGGACTGCTGCCTCCACTAAGTGACGTCTTTTGTTTTTCATCACCAACTTCATTGGATAGTAAATAATATAAAATGTATGAATAAAAATTATATATATAATATATCTATTATTCTGAAATGTCAAAATTATTATTTACCTTCATTCCCTCTTATCCATAAGGAAATGGAAACACTAATTGCGCGTATGATATGACTACTAACTCCACGAGTAGTGAGTTTCATTTGACATCACCACCCATCATAGATGTATTTAAAAATAAATTTATATATAAAAATTATTTTTATAACCCTATTAATATTATGAATATTATGAAACTATTTTACAACACTATCTACTATGGACAACATACATAAGGAGTTACATAAAAATTGACCGAACAACCTCAGTAACCGATGAAAGAAAATAAATAACATACGATAGTTAAAGAACCATAGAATATGAAATATATATTAATAATGTTATTATATAGGTATTTAATAATGTTAATTTGGTTATTAAGAAATTTAAGTGCATGCATAAAATAAATTAGGAACCCGATGTAAGGGATCTTTTGTACCTCCTTCATGACTTGTCAGTTACACATTCTCTTTAATTTTCTACCGTTTTCCTAAAATTATTCTCATGAACTTATTTTATTTTTGTATATATATCCCTTAAATATTTAACTAGTTAAATATCATTTTCATTACTGGTGTTATACCTGTTTTTTGTTCCCTTTAAAATTATCACTTTAAAGTAAGCCCAATTTAAGGGAACATTTCTTTTTTTTTGTCTCATGTCAAGCATCAACAACATAAAATATTATAAAACCATTAATATCTTCTAAAAAAAATAATTATTTTATGGGTAACCATCTTAGTTTAATTATAGTTTTATGGAATATAATAATGCCTTTATTTCTCTAAAAGATCTTTAAGTTATTTCACAAAAGATCCACCAAAGTGGCTCATTTTTATTATTTATTATCTAGATTGTTGTCATGAATTTTCTACAATTAAAATCCATGTTCAATAACCATGCCCCATTTTCAATTATGAAATTCCAAAATAATTGAATTACTTTTTATGTTGGAAATATTTATGATTTAGCCTTAAGTTATTCCTTGAAACACAATTATGAAACCCACTTCCTTCTCAGGAGTTTGATCATGCTTATGATTTATGTATGGATTCTTTTCCTCATATATGATTAATATGCCTGATTTTCATTTTGTGATAGGTGGTCCTAGAATTATATGGACCTTCAATACATTGTGTAAAAATTTATATCTCATGATATGTTATGTATGGGATAAGGGGGTGAACCTAATCCACCATGAGACTTTTTTCACTATATTTATGGGAATAGGGAGTGAACTGAATCCACCATGGGACTCTGTCCACTATTTTTATGGGAATGGGGAGTGAACCAAACACATTATGAGAATTTTTAACCATGTTTATGGGAATGAAGAGTGTAACCAATCCACTATGGGACTTTTTTTACTATGTTTATGGGAATGGAGAGTGAACCCAACCCATCATGGGAATTTTTCCTCTTTATGATGATGGAATTAGGAGTGACCCTTAACTTATGTTTATGATATCATGTATTACATAGTTTCCACATATTCCATGACTCTAAAATCTTATTATTTCATTTCCTTATTCCATGTTTCCATTCTTATGATCATTCTATTTATGATATCATGTTATGTCTCTTGACTCTCATGTTACACTTTATTGCTATGTTTGTTCCCTTATTGGGATTTATAGCTCATGATTTTACTTATTTTGTTTCCCCAGTGTATCCTATATAGTTTTAGAAGATCTATGGGAGTTATAATCACCATGTGGAGTTTTAAAAAATATAATATTTTTACATTTAATAGATGTATATATGTATCTAATATTTTGAAGACACTAGACCTCTAGATCCTCAACAAGTATTTGTTGGAAATATATGTAAAAAATTATGAAATAAAGTGTGTTTAAGGAATGATTTTTTATATTTGGTATTGGGGGAATGTCTAGTTAATTTTTGATATTATGATGAAATAAAATTAGTGAAAACCCGAGTGAAAAGTCTAAGTATAAGATGATATATTTCAATATTGATAAAGTATTGACTATGTGGTTTTCCTAGTAAAACATACCTATCTAGATATTAGAAAGTTGATATGGCTGTGGAACATATGAAATTAGAGGAAATCACCCTAAAAATGAAATTTGATAATTGAATCTATCATAAATATAATTTATGATGAGTGGGCCTAAGACTGCACACCAAGATAGAAAATCCTAGGGGTTGTTCTTTGGTAAATTCACAAGATCTTTACAGACCACTATAAAGGACTTGAATAGATTGTCATATTAGAAAAAATAATAGTAAAATTACTATATATAAACTATATTAAAACCCAGATACTCATAAGTTAGTATATAAATTCCATTTATGAGTTATTCCTTCTAATTTAATAATTTCCATTTTTATGCTTATTAATTTGAGTATTATCCTCCCTATAATAATTTTATATATAGTAAATGACTAGAACTAGAATAAAATAGTGAAAGGAGAACTCATTATCCATTCATGAACTTCAAATGTCCTATATGATTATATTTCTATAAATTCTTTCATATCATGCAAGTTTAGTAGAACTATTCAAACACCACATCAAAACATGGGGGTTAATTTAATAGTAAAAACTTACAATAGAGAGATTATTACATCTCAATTACATAACTATTCCCTAGTTGATATATATGAGATTAATCTCCTAGAGAAATTTTTTATAATCCATTTAATGGGATTTGATTATATACTAGGAATGAACTATTTTTCACTATATTGATCCCACATAAACTATTAAGAGAAGGAAATCATGTCACATATCCCAAATTACCCTCTGATTCTATACAAGTGAAAGGATGATGGTGAATATAATTTTTAATATTTGATAAAAGTATCGATATTATTTCCTTATAATAAAGAATATAGATCTCAAATGATTGAATAAAATTAAAAGGACCACTCTTGAGTATATTCCAATTGTAAGGGATTATAATGATGTATTCCCTAACGATTTTTTTGGTCTTCCTCTTGAACGAGTGGTTGAGTTATCAATTGAACTTATACCTAGACATCTATAGATATCCAAGACTCCATATATATTAGACCATATTGAAAAGTATGAGATATAGAAGCTTTTACAAGAACATCTATATGTGGGTTTCATACACTCGAGTGCTTCACCATGGGGTTCACCTATCCTATTTATCAAGAAGAAGAAAAAGTATATGAATCTCTATATTGGTTATCATGAAATTAATAATATCATGATAAAGAAAAAGTATCATATTGACGCACACCTGTCGTGGGGTGTGGAAAAAACTACTATTTACTAGTTTAAAATATAATATAGTGGTTAACCTAGGTTTTCTCCCGATGAGGAGTGCACACAAAATAATTTGTCACTTTTTATTTAGAGAAAACATTGGGTGTTTTTGAAATTATTTGGTTTTAAAATCAAAGAGAGAAACGAAACCAAAGGAAGAAATTGAGGAAGTTATTTAAGACAAATATTGAATTCAAATGATTTAAAAACTATTTTATGAGATGGGTGATCAAGTCAGGGTTGGTTTTATAATTGCAATACTATCCTTGTTCCATTTAATTCAATCCTCTTCTGCTAAGTTGATTTAAGTGAGATTCCATAATTACTTCAACACACTTATTTGGTTAAATGGTTTAACAAAATTCTATTTTATTATACACTTCTTTCGTTGTGTGATAGAGTTGTAGTGAACACCCCCAATTATATAAGGCAATTCCCAATCGGGTATTGTTTATCCTAAATAATCCTGAATATTCACCACCCCTCCCACACGTAGTAGCGATCGCTAGGTACTTCACCACTAAGCCCTGATATTTATTCTATATAATATAGACCAAAAACTAATGGAGGGATAAAAATGATCATTTATCAAAGCAATAATAACAACAGAATAGAAAATTGAATACGATCGCATAAGATAATAAATTCTGTTTTTAGAATTTGAAAACAACTTCACAGAAGGGAGAGAGATTTTATTCCATCAAATGTAAGAACTCAAAGCATTAAAAATATAAAACCTTCCATCCCCCAATCACCTCATATGTTTACCCCACCATGTTAAGGTTAATTTATATGAAAGGGGGAGAAGAAAGCATTATGAAACTTGAAGAACAAAAGAGAGAAATGAAGAACTCAAAAATAAATCCTCCAGAATCTGTCTGTCAGAAGTTCACTTCGGTTATTCCATCTCTTGGCCGAATGAGGCCGAGTTCCATTCTTATACGAGGTTAGTAATGGAGTTTTCCATCCACCCACGAAGTTTGATTGCATTTGGAGACGTTTGGAAGGAGTTATGGTCGATTTAGTACACTTGACTTATTCTGGCTTCCGATCACTATTCCACCAACCCAAATTTGACCGGTTTAAGGGTGGCCTTAATGAACTCATTTCTACATGGAATTTTATGTGAAGATGACTCGTCAAGTTTTATTTCTGACCCAATAGGAATAACTCCATTTTTTGGTCGGTTGGCTGAGATACGATTCTTTGAATGAGTGATGGTCCATTCTACCGTTCAGAATAACTTTTCACATTGACCGAAATGTTTGGGCATGTAGATATTCGAATTGGAACTTGGTCCAGAAGAATAATATGTAGAAAAGGAACCATTTCATCCTAAAAAAAGTAATCAGGTAAATTGGATGAATATGTTGAGAGTTATCCTTGAAATACAAAGGACTCATAAAACTGTTAAATGTCCAGAATTAACCAATTTTCACAGTTAAGCTCAAAACTCACCAAAAATAATGAAATGATGCAACTAAGATCAAATTTATTAATGGGAAGGGATTAAATCATTTAAAAACATATAATTAATTATGAAAATATTATCTTTTTCAATTACCCCACACTCAGCACTTGGAATCATGAACAAGTAAACATAGATATTAAATCAAAGCAAATTTAAAACACATAATCAAGAGATCTAACAATTTAATACCAGGAAACAAAATATATCATTCCTCATAAAAAATATTTATTCCAAGTTCTAAATTTGGTTCATTAAATATATTTACTCTTCATTTATTCTCCCATTCACACAAAACACTTACCTCACTTTCATTTTCTCTCATCACACAAATTTCAATTTTTTAGCAATGTCTTTATCATCCAATAATCATGCAAGGGTCACCATAGGTTTGGTAAATTCCTACATCTCCACCCGATGTGAGTCAAGGACATAATTTTATCATGAGGACTTAATAGGGGTTTTCTGTGGGTTCTGGTTGGTAGGGTTAAGATGTGAAAAATTCTGAGGCTAAATAAGGGGGGTTTGACTCTTTTTGAAGCAAAATTGCATTATTCTAATTTTCACTTAAATATGGTATCCTCCTCACTCCCATTAGAAGTAAATCAGCTCCAATATCATGAAAAGTAAGTGACATTTCACACCATACATCATTTCAGTAGAAATATTTTCAATCATCTCAAACATGATTTTTCTTGAAAGCTCCGGATAGGTACATCTTTTTTCTCCATTGGAAGCTTCAGAAAGGCACAGATTCTCATACATGAAAGCTCCAGAAAAGGCACAAATTTCAATTGAATGTTTTTTTTCAGAAATAAGAACATCTCTTAAACATTTTAGTTTCCACACAAAGTATCTCCAAATAAGGTAGCACAACACAAGTCAACCTCCCCCCACACTTAAGATCAACTAGATTATGCAATTTCACTTCAAGAGAAGGTTGGATAGGGAAAATTGGATTGTAATGTGGCTAACCTAATAGGCTATTCATGGATTCTATGGGCTAAAAGGATTAAATGTATAAGGTGGGCCATTATAAAAAGTATTATTTAGAAAAGGGGGCTTTAAAATAAAAGAAATGCCTCAATCATTTAAAACACATGTACCTCAAACCCTCAAGTTTTGATCGGAATAAATCAAATTTTGGTTAAATCAAGCATGGTATGGTTCTCTCAAGAAGCGAGGAAAAAGAAAATAGTATGAAAAATAGGTTTATAAGCCTCAATGGAAAGTGATTTCAAATATAAGGATAGTGATATGTGTCATGAGATTCAAAATTCAGAGTACTTTTCATGAAATTCATAAAGAATTGAACTTGAAACAAAGTCATTTTCAGCATTCATTTAAGCTCAGTTTCATGGAATAAATTGTCTCACTCAAGGAAATGGGTTTTAAAAATATCAATGAGATTCATTTTAGCTCAAAATTTTCAAAAACACACAAAAATTTGAAAAAGAAACAAACCTATTATCTAAAAAAGTTTTTTTAAATAAGAAAACATACAACAAATGAAAATCCTAACTACAAAGGTTCCCTCCCTTACACTTAAATGATGCAATGTCCTCAATGAATTAAATTGGATTAAACATGTAATATGATTTTGAATTGAATCACAACAAGAAAGAAAGTGTTAAAGAGAGGTAAAACCTGATGGATTTATTGATAAACGGGTTGGAGGAGTGTTATCTCCTCCACTGGATCTGATGGCATGGTCCCAAGGAATTTCTTCAACCGATGCCCATTAACAATGAATGGATTATTATCTTGATACTTCATAATCTTCATAGCACCAAAATTATATACATGAGTAACTATAAATGGAACTTCCCATCTGGAATGAAGTTTACCTGGCATCAGCTTGAGTCTTGAGTTTAATAACAGCACTGTGTCTCCAGGATGGAAGTTTTTTGGTTGGATCAGTTTTTCATGAGCCACTCTTGTTATCTCTTTGTATATCCTAGAGTTTTCAAAAGCTTCCCTTCGAATCTATTCAATCTCCTGCAACTGTAATCTTCTTTCCTTCCCAGCACTTTCAAGATCCAAATTTATCTTCCTCACAACCCAATATGCCTTATGTTCCAATTCCACAGGTAGGTGGAAGCTTTTCCCATAAATCAACCTATATGGACTCATTCCAATTGGGGTTTTGTAGGCTGTCCTATAATCCCATAACGTGTCTTCCAACCTTTGGCTCCAATCCTTCCTATTTGGATTAACAGTCTTTTCTAAAATTCCTTTAATTTCCCTATTGGACACTTCAGCTTATCCATTCGTCTGTGGATGATAGAGAGTTGATGTTTTATGACGCACCCCATATTTCTTCAGCAAAGCCTCTATTCTCCTATTGGAAAATTGAGTCCCTTGATCACTAATGATTTATCTAGGGACTCCAAACCTATAAAATATGTTAGTCCTAACAAAATCACAAACCACTTTAGTATCGTCAGTCCTGGTGGCTTTTTCTTCCACCCATTTGGATACATAATCAACAGCAAGCAAGATATAATAATATCCAAATGAAATAGGGAAAGGCCCCATAAAATCTTTTCCCCAAACTTTAAATATTTCACAAAAATTAAGTGGTTGTTGGGGAATTTCTTTTCTCTTTGAAATATTTCCAAAAAACTGACATTTTTCACTCCTTTTACAAAATTCATGAGCATCTTTAAAAAGGGTGGGCCAATAAAGCCCAGATTATAAAACCTTCCTTGCTATCCTTTGAGGTCCAAAGTGGCCTCCACAAGCTAATGTGTGGCAAAACTCAAAGACATAATTAATTTCACTTTCAGGAAAACATCTTCTTATTACTTGGTCACTGCAAATCTTTCAAAGAAATGGATCATCCAAGATATAATATCTAGATTTAGATTTCATCTTTAGAATTTGGTGGGAGTTTAAATGATATGGGACTTGAGATGTTACCAGATAATTGACCATATTGGCATACCATGGAACTTCACTGTTGATGGTGTAGAGTTTTTCTCCAGGAATCTCATCATTAAGTGGGTTTTGGTTTGGGATTTCGCCTTCAGCGGTGTGGGGTAGTCGACTTAGATGACCAGCCACATGATTTTCACTTCCCTTTTTATCTTTAATTTCCAAATTTAACTCTTGTAAGAGTAGCATCCATCTTACTAGCCTTGGATTTGCATCCTCCTTCTTCATTAAATACCTGAGAGCTGCATGATCAGAAAAAACAACAAATTTAGTACCAAGAAGATTTGATCGAAATTTATCTAGTGCAAAGACAACTGCAAGGAACTCCTTCTCGGTGGTTATGTAATTTATTTGTGTATAATCCAAGGTCCTTGATGCATATGATATTACTTGAGTATTTTTTTCAATTCTTTGTGATAGAGCTACCCCCACTTCTTGGTTGGATGCATCACAAAGCAACTCAAAAGGATAATCCCAGTTGGGTGGTTGCATTATTGGAGGTGTGATAAACCTTTTCTTCAATTCATAAAATGACTTCTTGCATGCATAATCAATATTAAAGTCAGATTCCTTAAGTAGTAATCTTGAGAGAGGGAGATAAATATTACTAAAATCTTTGATGAATCTTCTGTAAAATCTTGCATGTCTTAAAAATGATCTAACATGTTTTAAACAGTTTGGATAGGGTGAGGAATTTATTACTTCAACTTTTGATTTATCAACCTCAATCCCTTTTTGTGAAATTATGTTTCCCAAAACTATTCCCTTGTATACCATGAAATGACATTTTTCAAAATTTATGACAAGATTCTTTTGAATGCATGTTTTCAAAACTTTTTCCAAATTTCCTAAGCAATGATCGAATGAATTACCAAAAACTATGAAATCATCAAGAAATACCTCCAAGCAGTCCTCAATATGATCTGAGAAAATACTCACCATACACCGTTGAAATGTACCTGGGGATTTGCATAGCCCAAAAGGCATCCTTTTGTAGGAGAATGTACCAAATGGATAGGTGAAGGTTGTTTTCTCTTGGTCTTCTAGTGTGATCGGTACCTGAAAGTATCCTGAGAATCCATCTAAAAAACAGTAATGGGTTCTTCCAGCTAACCTTTCTAGAATTTGTTCGATGAACAGAATAGGGAAGTGGTCTTTTCGGGTAACTTGATTAAGCTTCCTATAATCTATACACACTCTCCAGCTATTTTTTACTCTCATGGGGATCAATTCATTTCTTTCATTTTTGACAGTTGTTAGGCCGGTTTTCTTTGGGACTACATTAATGGGGCTAACCCACTGAGAATTAGAGATTGGATAAATGATGTCAACTACTAGCAATTTCTCTATTTCTTTCTTGAAAATCTCCATGATTTTGGGATTGAGTCTTCTCTGAGGTTGTCTAACTGGTTGGGAATCACTCTATAAAAATATTCTATGAGAACAAACATTGGGATTGATTCTAGGTATATCACCTAAACTCCATCCTACAGCTTGGAAATTTCTTTTGAGTAGGTCAATTAGAGTTTCCTCTTGTGAATGGGATAGGTTATTGGCAATTATTACGGGTAATTTTTCTCTTTCCATTAGGTAGGCATACTTCAAATCACTTGGCAATGGCTTAAGTTCAAGACATGGGGGTTGTTCAAGGGATGACATTGAATTAAGGTTTCCTGTTCCTAAGGATGGAATCTCTGGTATCATCTCATTTTCATTTAACAAATCATAAAAAAAAATCAGATTTTACCTCATCCCCTTACATGAGATTAGGATTTTTAGTTTCTCAGAAATTGGAATTTACAAATGAAGAATGTTCTCATAATGATAAGAAGTCAAGAAGCATACTT
This sequence comes from Viscum album, assembly GCA_963277665.1. Classification (NCBI taxonomy): domain Eukaryota; kingdom Viridiplantae; phylum Streptophyta; class Magnoliopsida; order Santalales; family Viscaceae; genus Viscum; species Viscum album. The sequence goes on from OY728123.1 coordinate 1,388,800,911, forward strand.
GAATCTTCAATTGGTTTTATACCTTATTCATGGGAGATCGAATAAAGTGAGTGATTACTGGAAGGATGCTTTATTTCATCAAGAATGTTGAAGTGTACTGTACTATCTCCAAGTTCCATTGTGAGTGTTCCTTCATGGACATTGATGATAGTCCTTGTTGTTTTAAGGAAGGGTCATGCTAGGATGATGGGAGAGGGGCCTGAAGCTCTATCTTCTTCCATTGTAAGGACATAAAAATATGATGGGAAGATCAATCCACTTACTCCAATGAGTACATCTTCTATAACTCCAATAGGGAAAACATTGGATCTGTTTTCTAATTAGACCACCACTCGAGTTGGTTTTAGTTTTCCGATCTGCAATGATGAAAATACCGAGTGAGGCATAACATTTATTGAAGCTCCTAGATCACATAATGCATCAGTAAAATTTAAAGAACCAATAGTGCAGGTAATAGAGAATGTCCCTGGATCTTGACATTTTTGTGGTACCATTGGTGTGATCAGTGCTGAGACACTTCTTCCTAATCTTATTCTCTCATTTCCATCCAACCGGCTTCTTTTTGTGCATAAATCCTTCAAAACAATTTCATACTCAGGGATTTGTTTGATTGAATCTAGTAGTGGGATATTGATCTCAACTTTTTGAAAAGTTTTCTGGATTTCTTTTTGAAGTCTCCCTTCTTCCACCTTCTTTGACTCAACTAATGCAGATGGGAATGGTGCTTGGATATCCTTTCTCTCCCTTTGTTGTTTTTGCAACGGTGTTTCTGGCCTTTCCTTTCTAAACCTGATTCTTTCTCCTTTGTTGTTTTGGTCTACTTCTTTTGGATGGATGTGTTGTTCTTCATTAGGTTTCTTAGAATCATCATCCTCACTTTTTTCAGGTGACATTAGCTTTTTTCCACTTCGTGTTGTAATGACTCTCACACTTTCTTTGGGATTTGGAACAATTTGTGCTGGGAGTTTTCCTTGATTTTTGGTTAGAATATCCAAATGGTTTTTAAATTTATTATCTAAATTTTTCACTATCTTCTTTAGATCTTAAATCTCCATTTCTTGATTGTACTTATGATAACTTGTTGAAGGTTGTACATATTGTTTTTGCTGGTATGACTGTTTATAGGGTTGTTGGAATGGTGGAGGATTCTGGTATTGCTGTTGCTAGAATGGAGGTTGATTTTGGTATTGATTTTGAAATGGAGGCCTATCCTGGTTGTATCTGAATCCATATCCTTGTTGGGATTTATGTGGTTGATTTGAATGGATTTTACTTTCTTGATAGGCAGCTACACAATTTTCAGTCCCCTGCACTTCTGGACATTGATCAATGTAATGATAACAAGAAGAGAATAAACCACATACCTGATTTGGGCCTTTTTGTTTCTTCACTTTGTTCACAACAAGTTGTCTCATCACAATAGTCATTTACTAAGTGTTTCTTCAAGTAAGGGTGAGGATGAATTAGAAGTTCTTACCTCATGGACGCCTCTAGTGCTCGTACCTCTAGTTCCGAATTGCTGTGAGTTTTGCGCAATCTTCTAAATCAGGCCTCTAACATCTGCTGGTGACTTGTCGATCAAGGGTCCTCCAGATAAGGCGTCTAGTAAATTGTGATCATTGTCTAGAAATCCTTGGTATAAGAACACAAGAAATTGGTTCTCTTCCATTTCTTGGTGTGGGCAGCTTGCACAGAGTTTCTTGAAACGTTCCCAGTATTCGTAGAGAGTCTCTCCAGTCGATTGATGTATGAGTTAAATTTCTTTTTTTATTGCTGTATTCCTGGATTTAGGGAATAATCTCTACAAGAAGATTCTTTTGAGATCTACCCAATCAATTATCTCCCCAGTTTGGAGATTGTACATCCATTCTTTTGCTGCTCCCTCAAGTGAGAAAGGGAATGCCCTTCACTTTACTTGATCTTCTACGACTCCTTGGGGTTTGAAGCTAGAGAAGACATAGGTGAACTATTGGATGTGTCGATTTGGGTCTTCACTTGCAAGACCATGAAATTTTGGTAGTGCTTGAATCATATTAAAGCGTAGTTCAAAATCATTTTCTCTATTAGGTATAGTGAGTTGGTTATTATGATTAGCAAATTGAGGTGTGCAAAGATCACGTAGAGTTTGATTGGGATTATCAGCCATTATTGTTGGTTCAGAGTGATCACTTGAAGTATCACATGAATCCATGAGGTGTATTTCTTAAAAATATCTTTGAAAATTGTGTTTTCTCAATTGGGTTATTGTACGATCAATTTCAGGATCAAATTAATTAAAGGGTTATTTGAACTACGGTTCATTTAAGATTTTTTTTTTAGTTTTTTATGTTTTGAGGTACTTCCTCCCCGGCAATGGTGCCAATTTTGACGCACACCTATCGCGGGGTGTGTAAAAAACTTCTATTTACTAATTTAAAATATAATATAGTGGTTAACCTAGGTTGTCTTCAGATGAGGAGTACACACAAAATAATTTGTCACTTTTTATTTAGAGAAAACGCTGCGTGTTTTTGAAATTGTTTGGTTTTAAAATCAAAGAGAGAAACAGAACAAAAGGAAAAAATTGAGGAAGTGATTTAAGACAAATATTGAATTCAAATTATTTAAAAACTATTTTATGAGATGGGTGATCAAGTCAGGGTTGGTTTTATAATTGCAATACTATCCTTGTTCCATTTAATTCAATCCTCTTTTGCTAAGTTGATTTAAGTGAGATTCCATAATTACTTTAACTCACTTCTTTGGTTAAATGGTTTAAAAAATTATATTTTGTTATACACTTCTTCCGTTGTGTGATAGAGTTGTAGTGAACACCCCCAATTATATAAGTCAATTCCCAATCGGGTATTGTTTATCCTAAATAATCCTGAATATTCACCACCCCTCCCACACGTAGTAGCGATCGCTATGTACTTCACCACTAAGCCCTGATATTTATTCTATCAAATATAGACCAGAACCTAATGGAGGTAAAAAATGATCATTTATCAAAGAAATAATAACAATAGAACAGAAAATCGAATACGATCACATAAGATAATAAATTCTGTTTTTAGAATTTGAAAACAACTTCGCAGAAGAGAGAGTGATTTTATTCTATCAAATGTAAGAACTAAAAGAATTAAAAATATAAAAACTTCCCTCCCCCAATCACCTAATATGTTTACCCAACCATGGTAATGGTAATTGATATGAAAGGGGGAGAATAAAGCATTATGAAACTTGAAGAACAAAAGAGAGAAATGAAGAACTCAAAAATAAATCCTCCAGAATCTATTAGTCAGAAGTTCGCTTCGGTTATTCCCACTCTTGGCCGAATGTGGCCAAGGTCCCTTCTTATAGGAGGTTAGGAATGTAGTTGGCCATCCACCCACGAAGTTTGAATTCATTTGGAGCCGTGTGGAAGGAGTTATGGCCAATTTAGTAGACTTGAATTATTCTGGCCGCTGATCACTATTCCACCAACCCAACTTTGACGGTTTTAAGGGCGGCCTTAATGAACTCATTTCTCCATGAAATGTTTTTTGAATCTTCCTCGTCAAGTTTTATTTCTGAACCAGCTAGAATAAATCCATTTGTTGGTCGGTTAGCTGAGATATGATTCTTTGAAAGAGTGATGGTCCATTCTACCGGCCAGAATAACTTTTCACATTGACCAAACTGTTTGGGCATGTAGAAATTCGAATTGGAACTTAGTCCAGATGAATAATATGTATCCAAGTAACCATTTCATCCTAAAAAAAGGAATCAGTTAAATTGGATGAATATTTTGAGATTTATTCTTGAAATACAGAGGACTCATAAAACTGCTAAATGTCCAGAATTAACCAATCACCAAAAATAATGAAATGATGCAAATAAGCTCAAATTTATTAATGGGAAGGGATTAAATCATTTAAAAACATATAATTAATTATGAAAATATTATCTTTGTCAATTCCCCCACACTTATCACTTGGACTCATGGACAAGTAAACATAGATATTAAATCAAAGAAAATTTAAAACACATAATCATGAGATCTAACAATTTAATACCAGGAAACAAAATATATCATGCCTCATAAAAAATCATTATTTAAAGTTCTAAATTCAGTTCATTAAATATATTTCCTCTTCATTTATTCTCCCATACATAAAAAACACTTACCTCACTTTCATTTTCTCTCATCACACAGATTTCAATTTTTTAGCAATGTCTTTCTCATCCAATACTCATGCAAGGGTCACCATAGGTTTGGTAAATTCCTAAATCTCCACCCGATGTGAGTCAAGGACATAAGTTTATCATGAGGACTTAATAGTGTTGTTTTGTGGCTACCAGTTGGTAGGGTTAAGATGTGAAAAATTCTGAGGCTGAATAAGGAGGTTTTGGCTCTTTTTGAAGCAAAATTGCATTATTCTAATTTTCACTTAAATATGGTATCCTCCTCACTCACATTAGAAGTAAATCAGATCCACTAGCATGAAAAATAAGTGAAATTTCACACCATTCATCATTTCAGCAAAAATATTTTCAATCATCTCAAACATGATTTTTCTTGAAAGCTCCGGATAGGCACATCTTTTTTCTCCATTGGAAGCTCCAGAAAGGCACAACTTCTCATACATGAAAGCTCCAGAAAAGGCACAACTTTCAACTAAATGATTTTTTTCAGAAATAAGAACATCTCTTAAACATTTTAGTTTCCACCCAAAGTATCTCCAAATGTGGTAGCACAACACAAGTCAACCTCCCCCCACACTTAAGTTCAACTAGATTATGCAATTTCACTTCAAGAGCAGGTTGGATAGGGAAAATTGGCTTGCAATGTGGCTAACCTAACAGGATGTTCATGGATTCTATGGGCTACAAGGATTAAATGTATAAGGTGGGCCATTATAAAAATGATTATTTAGAAAAGGGGGATTTAAAATCAAAGAAATGCCTCAATCATTTAAAACACATGTACCTCAAACCCTCAAGTTTTAATAAGAATAAATCAAATTCTGGTTAAATCAAGCATGGTATGGTTCTCTCAAGAATCAAGGAAAAAGAAAAGAGTATGAAAAATAGGTTTAGAAGCCTCATAGAAAAGTGATTTCAAATATAAGGACAGTGATATGTGGCATGAGATTCAAAATTCTGAGTACTTTTCATGAAATTCATAAAGAATTGAACTTGAAACAAAGTCATTTTCAACATTCATTTAAGCTCAGTTTCATGGAATAAATTGTCTCACTCAAGGAAATGGGTTTCAAAAATAGAAATGAGATTAATTTTAGCTCAAAAGTTTCAAAAACACACAAAACATTGAAAACGAAACAAACATATTGACTAAAAAAGTTTTTTTAATAAGAAAACAAACTACAAATGAAAATCCTAACTACAAAGGTTCCCTCCCCGACACTTAAATGATGCAATGTCCTCAATTTATTAAATTGTATTAAACATGTAATATGATTTTAAATTTAATCACAGCATGAAAAAAATTGTTAAGGAGAGGTACAACCTGATGGATTTGTTGATAAACGGGTTGGAGGAGTGTTATCTCCTCCACTGGATCTGATGGCATGGTCCCAAGGAATTTCTTCAACCGATGCACATTAATAGTGAATGGATTCTTCTCTTGATCCTTTAGAATCTTCACAACACCAAAAGGATATACATGAGTAACTATAAATGGACCTTCCCATCTGGAACGAAGTTTACCTGGCATCAGCTTGAGTCTTGAGTTGAATAACAACACTGTGTCTCCAGGATGGAACTTTTTTGGTTGGATCAGTTTGTCATGAGCCACTCTTGTTCGCTCGTTTTAAATCCTAGAGTTTTCAAAATCTTCCCTTCAAATCTCTTCCAGATCCTTCAACTGTAATCTTCTTTCCTTCCCAGTGCTTTCATGATCCAAATTTATCTTCCTCATAACCCAGTATGCCTTATGTTCCAATTCCACAGGTAGGTGGCAACTTTTCCCATAAATCAAACTATATGGACTCATTCCAATTGGGGTTTTGTAGGATGTCCTGTAAGCCCATAATGTATCTTCCAACCTTTGGCTCCAATCCTTCCTATTTGTATTAACAATATTTTCTAAAATTCCTTTAATTTCCCTATTGGACACTTCAGCTTTTCCATTCGTCTGTGGAAGATAGGGAGTTGATGTTTTATGATGCACCCCATATTTCTTCAGCAAATCCACCATTATCCTATTGCAAAAGTGAGTCCCTTGATCACTAATGATTTCTCTAGGCACTACAAACCTACAAAATATTTTAGTCCTGACAAAATCACAAACCACTTTAGCATCGTCAGTCCTGGTGGCTTTTGCTTCCACCCATTTGGAAACATAATCAACAGCAAGAAAGATATACTAATTTCCAAATGAAATAGGGAAATTCCCCATAAAATCTATCCCCCAAACTTCAAATATTTCACAAAAATTAAGTGGTTGTTGGGGAATTTCTTTTCTCTTTGAAATATTTCCAAAAAACTGAAATTTTTCACACCTTTTACAAAATTCATGAGCATCTTTAAAAAGGGTGGGACAATAAAGTCCAGATTCTAAAACCTTCCTTACTGTCCTTTGAGGTCCAAAGTGGCCTCCACAAGATAATGTGTGGAAAAAATCAAAGACAGAATTAATTTCACTTTTAGGAAAACATCTACTTATTACTTGGTCACTGCAAATCTTCCAAAGAAATGGATCATCCAAGATATAATATCTAGATTCAGATTTCATCTTTAGAATTTGGTGGGAGTTTAAATGAGATGGGACTTGAGATGTTACCAGTTAATTGACCATATTGGCATACCATGGAACTTCACTGTTTATGGTGTAGATTTTTTCTCCAGGAATCTCATCATTAAGTGGGTTTTGGTTTGGGATTTCGCCTTCAGCGGTGTGGGGTAGTCAACTTAGATGATCAACCACTTGATTTTCACTTCCCTTTTTATCTTTAATTTTTAAATTGAAATCTTTTAAGAGTAGCATCCATCTTACTAGCCTTGGATTTTCATCCTCCTTCTTCATTAAATACCTGAGAGCTGCATGATCAGAAAAAACAACAACTTTAGTACCAAGAAGATTTGATTGAAATTTATCTAGTGCAAAGACAACTGCAAGGAACTCCTTCTCGGTGGTTGTGTAATTTATTTGTGTAGCATCCAAGGTCCTTGATTCATATGATATTACTTGAGGATTTTATTCAATTCATTGTGATAGAGCTTCTCCCACTTCTTGGTTGGATGCATCATAAAGCATCTCAGAAGGATAATCCTAGTTGGGTGGTTTCATTATTGGAGGTGTGATCAACCTTTTCTTCAGTTCATAAAATGACTTCTTGCATGCATAATCAATATTAAAGTCAGATTCCTTAAGTAGTAATCTTGATATAGGGAGATAAATCTTACTAAAATCTTTTATGAATCTTCTTTAAAATTCTACATGTCATAAAAATGATCTAACATGTTTTAAACAGGTTGGATAGGGTAAAAAATTTATTACTTCAACTTTTGATTTATCAACCTCAATCCCTTTTTGTGAAATTATGTGTCCCAAAACTATTCCCTTTTCTACCATGAAATGACATTTTTCAAAATTTAATACAAGATTCTTTTGAATGCATGTTTTCAAAACTTTTTCCAAATTTCTTAAGAAATGATCAAATGAATTACCAAAAATTGTGAAATCATCAAGAAATACCTCCAAGAAGTCCTCAATATGATATGAGAAAATACTCACCATACACCGTTCAAATGTACCTGGGGCGTTGCATAGCCCAAAAGGCATACTTTTTTAGGAGAATGTACAAAATGGACAGGTGAAGGCTGTCTTCTCCTGGTCTTCTGGTGTGATCGGTACCAGAAAGTATCCTGAGAATCCATCTAAAAAACAGTAATGGGTTTTTCCAGCTAACCTTTCTAGCATTTGATCGATGAACAGAATAGGGAAGTGGTCTTTTCAGGTAACTTGATTAAGCTTCCTAAAATCTATACACACTCTCTAGCTATTTTGTACTCTAATGGGAATCAATTAATTTCTTTCATTTTTGACAGTTGTTAGGCCAGTTTTCTTTGGGACTACAAGAATGGGGCTAACCCACTGAGAATCAGAGATTGGATAAATGATGTCAGCTGCTAGCAATTTCTCTATTTCTTTCTTGACAACCTCCATGATTGTGGGATTGAGTCTTCTATAAAGTTGTCTAACTGGTTGGGAATCACTTTCTAAAAATATTCTATGAGAACAAACCTTGGGATTGATTCTAGGTATATCACCTAAACTCCATCCTACAGCTTGGACATTTCTTTTGGGTAGGTCAATTTGAGTTTCCTCTTGTGAATGGGATAGGTTATTGGCAATTATTACTAGCAATTTTTCTTCTTCCATTAGGTAATCATATTTCAAATCACTTGGCAATGGCTTAAGTTCAAGACATGGGGGTCATTCAAGGGATGACATTGAATTAAGGTTTCTCGTTCCTAAGGCTAGAATCTCCGGTATCATCTCATTTTCATTTAACAAATCATCAAAAAAATCAGATTTTACCTCATCCTCTAACATGAGATTAGGATTTTTAGTTTCTTGGGAATTGTAATTTTCAAATGAAGAATGTTCTCATAATGATAAGAAGTCAATAAGCATACCTGATCTTCAATTGGTTCTATACCTTCTTCATGGGAGATCGCATAAAGTGAGTGACTACTGGAAGGATGCTTTATTGAATCAAGAATGTTGAAGTGTACTGTACTATCTCCAAGTTCCATTGTGAGTGTTCCTTCATGGACATTGATGATAGTCCTTGCTGTTTTAAGGAAGGGTCGCCCTAGGATGATGGGAGAGGGGCCTGAAGCTCTGTCTTCTTCCATTGTAAGGACATACAAGTCTACTGGAAAGATAAATCCACTTACTCCAATGAGTACATCTTCTATAACTCTAGCTGGGAAAACAATGGATCTGTTTGCTAATTGGACCACCACTTGAGTTGGTTTTAGTTTTCCGATCTGCAAGGATGAAAATACTGAGTGAGGCATAACATTTATTGAAGCTCCTAGATCACATAATGCATCAGTAAAATTTAAAGAACCCATAGTGCAGGGAATAGAGAATGTCCCTGGATATTGATATTTTTTTGGTATCATTGGTGTGATCAGTGCTGAGACACTTCTTCCTAAGCTGATTCTTCCATTTCCATCCAACCACCTTCTTTTTGTGCATAACTCCATCAAAATTTTTGCATACTTCGGGATTTGTTTGATTGCATCTAGTAGTGGGATATTGATCTCAACTTTTTGAAAAGTTTCCTTGATTTATTTTTGAAGTCTCCCTTATTCAAACTTCTTTGACTCAACTAATGAATATGGGAATGGTGCTTGGATATCCTTTCTATCCCTTTGTTGTTTTTGCAATGGTGTTTCTGGACTTTCCTTTCTAAACCTGATTCTTTCTCCTTTGTTGTTTTGGTCTACTTATTTTGGATGGATGTGTTGTTATTCATTAGTTTTCTTAGAATCATCATCCTCACTTTGTTCAGGTGACATTGGATTTTTTCCACTTCATGTTGTAATGACTCTCACACTTTCTTTTGGATTTGGAACTGTTTGTGCTGGGAGTTTTCCTTGATTTTTGGTTAGAATATCCATAAGGTTGTCAAATTTATTATCTAAATTTTTCACTGTCTTCTTTAGATCTTCAATCTGCATTTCTTGTTTGTACTTATGAGAACTTGTTGAAGGTTGTTCATATGGTTTTTGCTGGTATGATTGTTTATAGGGTTGTTGGAATGGTAGAGGATTCTGGTATTGCTGCTGCTGGAATGGAGGTTGATTTTGTTATTGATTTTGAAATGGAGGTCTATCCTGGTTGTATTGGAATCCATATCCTTGTTGGGGTTTAGGTGGTTGATTTGACTGGATTTGCCTTTCTTGATAGGCAGCTGCACAATTTTCCATCCCCTACACTTCTGGACATTGATCAGTGTAATGATAACTAGAAGAGCATAAATCGCATACCTGATTCGGGCCTTATTGTTCCTTCACTTTGTTCACAGCAAGTTGTCTCATCACACTAGTCATTTCCTTAAGTGTTGCTTCAAGTAAGGGTGAGGCTGAATCAGAAGTTCTTACCTCATGGATGCCTCTAGTGCTCGTACCTCTAGTTCTGAATTGCTGTGATTTTTGTGCAATCTTCTCAATCAGGCCTCTGACATCTGCTGGTGACTTGTCGATCAAGGCTCCTCCAGATGAGGCATATAGTAAATTGCAATCATTGTCAAGAAACCCTTGGTATAAGAACACAAGAAATTGGTTCTCTTCCATTTCTTGGTGTGGGCAACTTGCACAAAGTTTCTTGAAACGTTCCCAGTATTCATAGAGAGTCTCTCCAGTTGATTGATGTTTGGCATAAATTTCTTTTTTTATTGTTGTACTTCTGGATGTAGGGAAGAATCTCTGAAAGAAGCTTCTTTTGAGATCTACCCATCATTTATCTCCCCTGGTTGGAGATTGTACATCCAATCTTTTGCTGCTCCCTCAAGTGAGAAAGGGAATACCCTCCACTTTACTTGCTCTTCTGCGACTCCTCAGGGTTTGAAGCTGGAGCAGACATAGGTGAACTCTTGGATGTGTCGATTTGGGTCTTCACCTACAAGACCATGAAATTTTGGTAGCACTTGAATCATATTAATGCATAGTTCAAAATCATTTTCTATATCAGGGATAGTGAGTTGGTTATTATGATTAGAAAATTGAGGTGTGCAAAGATCACACAGAGTTTGATTGGGATTATCAGCCATTATTGTAGGTTCAGAGTGATCACTTGATGCATCACATGAATCCGTGAGGTGTATTTCTTCAAAATATCTTTGAAAATTTTGTTTTCTCAATTGGGTTATTGTACGATCAATTTCAGGATCAAATTCAATTAAAGGGTTATTTGAACTACGGGTCATTCAAGAAAGTTTTTTTAGTTTTTTATGTTTTGAGGCACTTCCTCCCTGGAAACGGTGCCAAGTTTGATGCAGACCTATCGTGGGGTGTGGAAAAAACTTTTATTTACTAATTTAAAATATAATATAGTGGTTAACCTAGGTTGTATCCCGATGAGGAGTGCACACAAAATAATTTGTCACTTTTTATTTAGAGAAAACGTTGGGTGTTTTTGAAATTGTTTGGTTTTAAAATCAAAGAGAGAAACGAAAAAAAAGGAAGAAATTGAGGAAGTGATTTAAGAAAAATATTGAATTCAAATTATTTAAAACTATTTTATGAGATGGGTGATCAAGTTGGGGTTGGTTTTATAATTGCAATACTATCCTTGTTCCATTTAATTCAATCCTCTTCTGCTAAGTTGATTTAAGTGAGATTCCATAATTACTTCAACTCAATTTTTTGGTTAAATGGTTTAACAAAATTCTATTTTGTTATACACTTATTACATTGAGTGATAGAGTTTTAGTGAACACCCCCAATTATATAATGCAATTCCCAATCGGATATTGTTTATCCTAAATAATCCTGAATATTCACCACCCCTCCCACACGTAGTAGCGATCACTAGGTACTTCACCACTAAGCCCTGATATTTATTATATTGAATATAGACCATAACCTAATGGAGGGATAAAAATGACCATTTATCAAAGAAATAATAACAATAGAAAAGAAAATCGAATACGATCACATAAGATAATAAATTCTGTTTTTAGAATTTGAAAACAACTTCGCAGAAGAGAGAGAGATTTTATTCCATCAAATGTAAGAACTCAAAGCATTAAAAATATAAAAACGTACCTCCCCCAATCACCTCATATGTTTACCCCACCATGGTAAGGGTAATTTATATGAAAGGGGAAGAATAAATCATTATGGAACTTGAAGAACAAAAGATAGAAATGAAGAACTCAAAAATAAATCCTCCAGAATCTCTTTGTTAGAAGTTCGCTTCAGTTATTCCCTCTCTTGGCCGAATGAGGCCGATGTCCCTTCTTATAGGAGGTGAGGAATGGAGTTTTCCATCCACCCACGAAGTTTTAATTCATTTGGAGCCGTGTGGAAGGAGTTATGTCCAATTTATTAGACTTGACTTATTCTGGCCGCTGGTCACTATTCCACCAACCCAACGTTGACCGGTTTAAGGGCGGCCTTAATGAACTCATTTCTCCATGAAATTTTATGTGAAGCTGTCTCGTCAAGTTTTATTTCTGAAACAGCTAAAATAACTCCATTTGGTGGTCTTTTGGCCGAGATATGATTCTTTGAATGAGTGATGATCCATTCTGCCGGCCAGAATAACATTTCACATTGACCGAACTATTTGGGAATGTAGAAATTCAAATTGGAACTTGGTCCAGAAGAAGAATATGTAGCCAAGGAACCATTGAATCCTAAAAAAAATCAGGTAATTTGGATTAATATTTTGGGAGTTATTATTGAAATACAGAGGACTCATAAAACTGTTAAATGTCCAGAATTAACCAATTTTCACACTTAAGCTCAAAACTCACCAAAAACAATGAAATGATGAAAATAAGCTAAAATTTATTAATGGGAAGGGATTAAATTATTTAAAAACATATAATTAATTATTAAAATATTATCTTTGTCACCTATACCACATAATTATGAATTATTCGATCTATTACATGGGTCTCAATACTTATCATCAAAAGTAGACATTCGATCTTGATATCATCAGTTAAAGGTGAGGAAATGGGATATTCCCAAGGTCACCTTTCATACCAAGTATGAGAACATCAAGTTCATATCCTTGAAAATTGGACTCACAGACGATCTAACGATATTCATGGACTTAATGAATAGATCCTTTAGAGATTACTTTGATAAATTTTCAGTAGTATTTATAAATGATATCCTTATAATCTCCAAAAGGAAGGAGGAACATGAGGAATATTTTAATAATTTTCTAAAGACATTGAGGAGTGAGAAGTTATATGAAAAGTATATTAAATGCGAATTTTTATGGTGAAAGTAGAATTCTTGGGGCATGTTATCAAAGGGGATATATGCATACCCTTTGAAGACTAAGGTGACTAAAGATTGGACTAAACCATTATTTGTGATGGAGATCCATAGTTTCCTTAGATGAGATGAGTGTTATTGGAAATTTTTAAGAAACCTATCAAGATTTCCAAACCCGAAAACCAAGATTCTTTAGAAGGGAGTGAAGTATATCTAGACATATGACTGCATAGAGAGATTCAAGGAGCCAAATAAGAGGCTAACCAAAACACCTATAATCACTATACCCACAAGTGGGGAAGGATTTGTGATCTAGAGTGATTCATTAAAATGGGATTAGGTTGTGTACTCATAAAGAATGATAATGCGATAGACTAAAACTCAATATAGTTGAAGTTACATGAACATAAATATCCCACACATGATCTTGAGTTGACCATAGTAATATTCACATTGAAAATTTTGAGACGTTACCTCTATAGAGAGAAGTGTGATATATATATGGACCATAACATCATAAAATATATAATCACATAGAAGGATATCAACATGCACTAATGAATATAGTTATACATGATAAATTATTAGGATTTATCAATACAATACAATTCAGGGATGGAAAAAAAGTGTCAAACAATTTAAGTAGAAAATATCCTGCATCCTTATCTATGATTTTGATTGAGAAGGATCCAATATTCATAGATATACGGAGGATGGACATGGGAACCATAAAGGAATTAACATTGTAACGCCCCGAACCCAGTTACCCAGAGTCGGTGCATTATTACATAACATTGGCATGATCACAAGAAAGATCAAATCTCGAAAGACCGATTGGTTTAGTAGCCTTGGAAACACTAGATATATTCATAAGTTTTACATTACATCATAAAACGAAAAACTACTACAACAACATATTGTCTCCATAATCCACACTCATATCCCCACATAATATCCCTGCAGGTCATTCATAACTTACTTATTCACTTCCTGGGAAAAATAAAACATAGAAAAGGGGTGAGCTCAAATGGCCAGTAAGGATAACAATATAGCGGAAACTTTCATAAATAAGAATAAACATTTAAGGCAATGCATAACTAAAACAAAAGCCTTTCAAACATGAACTTTCAACATGGTATGGCATAAATAAAATGAAATAATGCCATCTACTTATTCACATGGATATTCTACTAATCGAATAATCACACGCAAAAATCAATAACAACTTTCATAATGTTGGAATGCATAATGCCAGACTATCATAACCACATAGTCAAGGCCTCGTGCCAAGACTACAAATAAGATTTTGTCAAGTCCTTGTGCCAAGACACTAGTTTGTCTCATGAGACCTACCGATGCATCGAGGAGCTATAGCGGGCTCCACCCGTCACATATTAAGTCCAATGCATTCCCATATGAAAAGGTTTAAACATAACATAAACATTCGTATTAAAACTAGCATACGAAATGTCAATAATTTCACCATAAACTATGAATGGTATAAAAATAGCACATCCACAGTCAAACATATCAAAAAACCTTCAATACAATATAGAAGTTTTGTATCACAATAAATCAACTTCAAATAATCTTAAAATCCATCAAAGGATGTTGACATAGATGAAATCAATATTCTTTTTAAAGAAATATCTCCTTTTATTTTGAAATCATTTAAGATCCATATAAAATAAAACATTTTCTTTGAAAATATTCTTATAATCTTGTAAGGGAAGCTTTGAAGATTTTATAACGGCAGAAAATAGCCGCACCCGCCTTATAAGTTAAAAAAAACATTCTTACCATAATTCTATCGAAAAGGTTAAAAAGGACCTTGTTTTGAAAACGACGGAAAGATTCCTTTATAAACCTATTATAAAAAGTCAAACAAGGGTATAAATGACTTTAACACATATTTTTGTAAATAATAAATATGTTTTGAAATACATTTCGAAGAAACATGGATGTGGATGATAAATAAATCCCAGTAGATTATTACGTATAAACAACCTCGGATAATGAAGAGATTGTGAAATAACCCTTACCAATTTGGTAACTTATGAAACATACAACCCATGAAAGAGGTATCATACAATGAATATGTAAATACACATAAATTAAAGTGTATTACATAAAGAATATAATTATGGGCAGTACATACACCACACAAAAGGTAATGGTGGCAATATGGCATGAATCTCACAGGAATAAGGAGTGAGATGAAAACCCCTTACCTTGTACTTTTCCTTGGTTGGGGTAGGTTAACCTCCTTTATAATGGTGAAATAATTGTTATTAAATTATAAAAGAATCATATACATTAATATGGTATCATATATGATCTTTTAATATTGATTTGATAATAATATCTTAGTATTATCATTGTTTCAGGTGTTAACTTACTTGTTTTCTTTTATATGTTTTGTTATATAAGACATGTTTGTAAAGGATAGGTTGTATATTATTCATATCCAGAATTATATAAAGTCCTTAAACATCATTTTTTAAATAATCAAATGATAATTATACTTGAATGGATACGATGGAGAATGAATCTCATCGCGTTCGTGGAGACGGTAGTCCGTACGTACGCACGAGCGACAATATCATTCTTTTGATATTAAAATAATATATAAATGGATGGTATATCATATATAATGAATCATTAACATTTTATATTTATTATTTACATGAGTTACACATCATTATTATACCCATCCAAATAATATTATATTGAATAACAATTACACCACGACGTGGAGACGGTAAGCCGTACGTACGCACGTATGGTGACATGTTATTCAAAGGGTGGATAGAATACTGAATATGGTTGTACCATATTTATAATAACATCATAGTATATATATGATACTGGATTTATTATTTTAGAATGGTAACAACAAAGGAAGAAGAAGTGGAAGAAGAAATGAACTTAGAAAAGGGTGGTGAAATCATTACCTCTTCTTCGGGTTATTCCTTTTGATTTGATCAAAAGGGCTCCTTAGGTTGGCTTTCTGATCAAACTAATGACCCTAGGTTGTAGTGAGGGAAGTTGGGAGAGTATTTGGGCAGAGTTTGGCCGAACCAAAAGGCTTTGAAGGTGTGAAGAAATGAGAAGGAGGAGTGCCCTTTTATAAGAGGGGTGAGGGGCACCTTTGGAAAAGCTAGAAATATTAATTTATAATAAATTCATATTCGGTTTATAATGGATCCAAAGTTGATTATTCAAAGGTTAAGGTGGGGATGGGTCGAAAAAAACTCAACCAATAGAATTTAGACAGGTTTGGGTACTTATATTAACCTTATCTTTAAGTATTAACTCTAAGTTAATTAGTTTCACTTTTACAATGTCTCTTTGTATTATTATATAATATGGTTAATAAACTTACTATATACATCCAAGATACCCCCAAGTGGTCCATTAATGATGAACCTATCATGATATAAGTATCTTGGACGAACCTTAGATTTTTAGGAATTTAATATCAATTAATAATATAATATTTGTTTTAAGAACTCTTTTATGTCAATTTTGACACTATTCAATTGTTGATTTTTGTGAAACTCATAACAGATTGATTACTTCAAACAAAGTCAATTTAATCAATCCTAATATATCATATTATCCTAGAAAATTAGTTTAATTCATTAAAAGTTTCATATTATATTTATTTGGGTATTTATAATATCAATTATTTTCATTTTTCACTATTATAGTAATTACTGCATCATCATTGTGTCATTAATAAAATAAATTATTTAATGTCTAAAAATTATAAATAAAATATCATTATGTAGGAAATATTTTTATATTTATAATGAATATTTATAATCTAAAATTCAACATATATAACCCTATGTAACAATTGTTTTTCTAAAAGATATATGCTTGTGTCATTTTTGTATTCATTTTAACTTAATTAAAATAAAGTGTCATTATCACCTACAAGTGGCACCATGGGGTCCCAAAATCGACCCAAAGATGCCTATGGTCGAACATGTATCAACCAATAATGCTAGGACACGTTTTAGGGTAATTTAGTATTATTATAATATTATTTTTTAACCCTTATTTACCGGATTTACCCTTAACCATGGTAAATAAAATATTTACCGCAGTAATTATTCAAAATTTCTAAAAATAAAAGTTACCTATTTACACAATTTGAACATCCTGATTCCAAATATGGAATCCATTTTTTTAAATTCAAAACACAGAAGTGGCAGAAATTAATTTAAAATTAATTCCCGCTGTCAAAACAAAAAAGCGTGTTTTTAAGAGATAATAACTATCAAAAGATTGACACTTGTTTATGTTCGGTTTAATTGTAAAATTTTGTCCAATGACCAAAATTATATTAAATGGTAGAAATATATTCTAAATATACTTTAAAACCACTCAAATTCATAATTTATCACTATTAATTATTTTGATTAAAAAAGTTGTTTTTAATTAAAATTTAGTAATTTTCACTATTCATCAAAATATGAAAGTTTTCCGAAAAGTACCAAAATTTCACCTTAGGATAAATTAGATATTACGAATCCAAAAATTAAGTCCATTTTGAAATATAAAATATATATAATTTTAAAAAGTAAGTATTACTATTCATAACGGCTAGTTTGATTGGTTGTTAGAACTCGGTGTTGCGTACAACACACGCTATCACATTATTCAAAGAGAAGCGTACCGTAGAAGCTTGGGGTGTTACATTCTCTCCTCCTTCAAATAATTTCATCCTCGAAATTTCTAGAATACTACCGCATGAAAAGACTCGTGTGGTTCTTCATCATAAGTTCCTCGGGTTCCCACGTTGCCTCTTTCATCTTATGGTTTCTCCACAAAACTTTTACCAGACGTGTCGTCCGGTTTCTCAGTACTTGTTCTCTCATATCAAGAATCCTGACGGGCTCTTCACAATAGGAAAGATCGGGTTCCAGTTCTAATTCCTCATAGGTGAGTACATGCGTTGGATCAGGCATGTATTTCCTCAACAGAGATACGTGGAACACATCGTGAACTTTGGAGAGACTTGGCGGCATTGCCAATCGGTAAGCTACAACCCCAATTCGTTCTAGAAATTCGAAAGGTCCGATGTACCTGGGACTCAATTTACCTTTCTTACCAAAACGTATGACTCCCTTCCACGGAGATACCTCCAAGAAAACATGATCACCAACTTGAAATTCCAAATCCTTCCTTCGATTATCGGCATAGCTCTTCTGCCTACTTTGAGCTGCTTTGATGTGATTTTGGATTACTTTCACCTTTTCCACTGTTTCCTCCACCAGTTCTGGTCCTACAAGTTTTCTTTCACCAACGTCATCCCAACAGGTTGGTGTACGACATCTCTTTCCGTATAACGCTTCATATGGTGCCATCTGTATACTCGAATGGAAGCTATTGTTATAGGAAAATTCTACCAATGGTAAATATTGATCCCACATACCCTGAAAGTCAAGTGAGAAAGATCTCAACATGTCTTATAAGGTCTGAATAGTCCGTTCTGATTGTCCATCTGTCTGAGGGTGGTAAGCAGTGCTCAAATGAAGTTCAGTATCCAGGGATTTCTGAAGACTTTTCCAAAATCTTGAAGTAAAACGGGGATCACGATCAGAAACAATTGATAAGGGTACTCCATGAAGTCTCACAACTTCATTAATATATATTCTTGCTAGACGTTCCAGGGGTAGATCTTCTCTTATAGAAAGAAAATGTGCTGACTTGGTAAGACGATCAATAATAACCCATATTGCATCGTTCCTTCTAGGAGTCTTTGGTAGCCCCATGACAAAGTCCATTGTAATATTGTCCCATTTCCACTCCGGTATGGGAAGAGGTTGCATGACTCCTCCAGGCTGTTGCCTTCCAGCTTTCACTTGTTGACAAACCATACATCTTGACACAAAATCAGCAATCTCCCTCTTCATGTTGTCCCACCAAAAATGTTCCTTCAAATCTCTATACATTTTTGTGCTCCCAGGGTGTATAGAGAAATTCGAACTATGAGCATCATCCAGCAATTCTCTTTTTAGATCAGGTAAATCGGGAACACAAAGTCTCTTCCCGAATTTCAAAATTCCATCTTCATACACAAAGTCTCTCAATCTCCCATCATTCACAGCTTTAATATTCTTTTGGAATTCTTCATCATCGGTCTGAGAACTCTTAATCCTTTCTAGTAAAGATGGTTTGGCAACCATTTGAAAAAGCATTGATGTTTCACCTTCCCTGGTTATTCCCATGTCCATCTTCACTAGATCAATGAAAATTGGATCCCTTTCAATTCTCATATTGTTCAAAACTCCATGGTCTTTTCTACTCAAAGCATCTTCCACCTTGTTTGCTTTCCCCGGGTGGTAGTGTATCGTGCAATCATAATCCTTGAGTAATTCAAGCCATCTCCTTTGCCTCATGTTGAGTTCTTTTTGTGAGAAAATATACTTCAAACTCTTGTGATCAGTATAAATCTCACATTTTTCACCATAGAGGTAGTGCCTCCATATCTTCAAAGCAAAGATCACAGCTGCTAACTCAAGATCATGAGTAGGATAATTTTGTTCATGAATTTTCAACTGTCGTGATGCATAAGCAATAACTCTATCATTCTGCATAAGGAAACAACCAAGTCCTTTCTTTGATGCATCACTATAAATAACGAACCCATCATTCCCCGATGGTAGAGTCAATATAGGAGCATTGACTAATCTTCTCTTCAATTCTTCGAAACATTCTTCACACTCTTTTGTCCAAACAAATTTAACCCCTTTACGTGTGATCTTCGTTAATGGGTTAGCCAATCGGGCAAAATTCTGGACGAAACGTCGATAATAACCTGCCAAACCGATAAAACTGCGTACCTCAGTTATACTCGTAGGTGCTGGCCATTCTTGGATTGCCTTGGTCATAGAAGGATCAACAAAGATTCCATCTTTAGAGACAATATGGCCAAGAAAAGAAATCTCATGAAGCCAGAATTCACACTTGCTAAACTTCCCATATAATTCATGCCTCCTCAGAGTCTTCAAGATAATGCGCAAGTGATTTTCATGATCTTCGTAGGTTTTGGAGTATACTAAGATATCATCAATAAATACCGCCAAAAATTCATCGAGATACTCCTTGAAAACTCTATTCATCAGATCCATGAATACAGAGGGTTCATTAGTCAATCCAAACGGCATTACAGTAAACTCGTAATGCCCGTACCTGGTTCGAAATGCTGTCTTCGGAATGTCTTCCTTCTTCACACACAACTGATGGTATCCAGATCGAAGGTCAATCTTTGAAAAGTATTGAGCTCCATGCAGTTGGTCAAATAAATCATCAATACGAGGTAGGGGATACTTGTTCTTTATCGTTATAGCATTGATCTCCCTGTAGTCGATACATAACCTCATAGATCCATCTTTCTTTTTAACAAAAAGAACAGGGGCTCCCCATGGAGAAACACTAGGGCGAATAAATCCTTTATTACTCAATTCCTCTAGTTGTTTCTTTAGTTCGACTAACTCTATAGTAGCCATTCTGTAAGGGGTCTTCGATATAGGCCTTGATCCAGGAATTAAATCAATGGAAAACTCAACTTCTCGTTCTGGAGGATGTCCATGTAAATCTTCCGGAAATACATCTATAAATTCTTTCACAACAGGTACATCCTCTATTTGAACATTCCTTTCCTCACCAACAGTTATTTCATTCTCTTCCTCCCCAATAATTGAATTAAGTTGATCTACTGGGGGTGGATCTAAATAAGAATTAGGTGGTGACGATTCTGCTCTAATGATAAGGTGTTCCTTATCATTATCATCAAGAATCATAACCTCTTTCTTCTTACAATAAATCTTCACATCATAGTCCGAAAGCCAGTCCATACCGAGGATTATATCAAACTCAATCATAGGTATGACGATGAGATCAGCAGATAAAGAAAATTTATGTGCTCTAATGGGGACTGATTCACAAAACTTTGTTGCAATGATACTTCCCTTAGGAGTTTTAACTGACAACTCCCTTGTTAAATCAAATTGGAAATATCTAATTTTCTTAGAAAACTGGGAAGATATGAAACAATGCGATGATCCAGAATCAAATAATGCATTTGCTAAACTTGAGGAAACCATTAAATTACCTACCACCACGTCTTTCGGAGCTTCTACCTCAGCAGTAGTGATAGCATAAGCTTGGCCTTGATCCCTTGGCCTTTTCTGAGGTAAGTTCTCCTGATGCTTAGGACATTCATTCGCATAATGTCCCATCTCCCTGCAATTGTAGCACTGAACGTTGGTGGCTTCCTTCTTCCCTTTGCAATCACGAGCTTGGTGGCCTTTTTCACCACACTTGTAACAGACTCCCATTCCCTTCAAGCAAGCACCGGGGTGTTTCTTCCCACATTTACCACAGGATGGATATTCAACCTTTCCTTTCTTCCCCTTATTTCCATTCCTAGATTGATCAGCAGGCCTCTTCTTCTCTTGCTTTGCTTTAAAGTCATAAGACTTAGAGAATTCCTTTTCGGTCTTGATAGCACATGAGACAATGTCTTCGTACGATGAAAAGGATTGTGAGACTAATGCTTGACGGAGAAATGGTTTTAACCCATCAAAGAAACGATCAATATTACTTCTTTGGTTACGTATATAATCACCAGCGTACCTTGATAACCTTGTAAAGTTAGCCTCATACTTTGTGACATTCTCATCCTCCTTCTGTCTCAGACTTAGAAATTGCCTTTCCATATCTGCTCGATGGTCGCAAGGAAAGTATTTTTCTAAAAACAGATCTTTGAACTCCCTCCATTCCATATTTGATACTTCATCATCTTCCTTTGTATTTTGAATCAATGACCACCATTGATCAGCATCTCCAGTGAGGCGGTAAACTTCCATGATAACTTTTTCCCTTTCACTACTCCCCAAAGCCTGAAATATTTTCTCTAGGGAAAATATCCATTGCTCAGCTACTAAGGGATTTGTACTCCCATTAAACGTTGGTGGTTGTTTCCTCATGAATCGATCTAACATTGATCCTCCACGCTGCGGATCAGGGTGCTCCATACGGGTAAGGTTATTATTCATAACCTGAGTAAGTTGTCCCAGTATGGTGATTAGCTGATCGGCACCAGTTGCATCACCAACCCCACTATAATTATCTTGAGCAGGAGGGCAATCCCTACATGAAGTGCGTGCATTGATACGGTTTCCATTTCTTCTACTAGGCTCCATTTCTAAACAATGGCATAAACTAGATCAATTTATGAATCAAAATACATAATCCCATACTTATAAAACACTTAACATAAATTGAACTATTTATGGATATAATCCATAATCATAAGAATGTTTTATTTGAGGAAGTATATACTCATAATCCCTTCAAAATGATTTTTAAAGAAAATGAGAGTTATCCTAAGCATATCCCCTGGGAGTGTCATAACCAAGAGTGCAGCAAGGCCCGTTGTCGTGCACCAGTTCCCGTTCGAGTATAGCTCAAAGCGGTGTTTTCGGGTTTTACCCCTAGGTACATCTGTGCCAGAGCCGCCTCTACCTGCTCGTATCCAGACAGGGATGTATTGCTCGGAAAACTCACAAAATCTCTACAATACCAAAATTCTAGGAAGTTCTTCTATACTAATCCTCAAAGTTCATCTTAGGTCTACGTGCTCTAATCAGAGTTTATCTAAATCTAGCTTCCAAGGTTTGTACTAAACTTCCTCTGATACCAACTGTAACGCCCCGACCCCAGTTACCCAGAGTCGGTGCATTATTACATAACATTGGCATGATCACAAGAAAGATCAAATCTCGAAAGACTGATTGGTTTAGTATCCTTGGAAACACTAGATATATTCATAAGTTTTACATTACATCATAAAACGAAAAACCACTACAACAACATATTGTCTCCATAATCCACACTCATATCCCCACATAATATCCCTGCAGGTCATTCATAACTTACTTCTTCACTTCCTGGGAAAAATAAAACATAGAAAAGGGGTGAGCTCAAATGCCCAGTAAGGATAACAATAAAGCGGAAACTTTCATAAATAAGAATAAACATTTAAGGCAATGTATAACTAAAACAAAAGCCTTTCAAACATGAACTTTCAACATGGTATGGCATAAAAAAAATGAAATAATGCCATTTACTTATTCACATAGATATTCTACTAATCGAATAATCACACGCAAAAATCAATAACAACTTTCATAATGTTGGAATGCATAATGCCAGACTATCATAACCACATAGTCAAGGCCTTGTGCCAAGACTACAAATAAGATTTTGTCAAGGCCTTGTGCCAAGACACTAGTTTGTCTCATGGGACCTACCGATGCATCGAGGAGCTATAGCGGGCTCCACCCGTCTCATATTAAGTCCAATGCATTCCCATATGAAAAGGTTTAAACATAACATAAACATTCGTATTAAAACTAGCATACGAAATGTCAATAATTTCACCATAAACTATGAATGGTATATAAATAGCACATCCACAGTCAAACATATCAAAAAACCTTCAATACAATATAGAAGTTTTGTATCATAATAAATCAACTTCAAATAATCTTAAAATCCATCAAAGGATGTTGACATAGATGAAATCAATATTCTTTTTAAAGAAATATCTCCTTTTATTTGGAAATCATTTAAGATCCGTATAAAATAAAACATTTTTTTTGAAAATATTCTTATAAGCTTGTAAGGGAAGCTTTGAAGATTTTATAACGGCGGAAAATAGCCGCACCCGCCTTATAAGTTAAAAAAAACATTCTTACCATAATTCTGTCGAAAAGGTTAAAAAGGACCTTGTTTTGAAAACGACGGAAAGATTCCTTTATAAACCTCTTATAAAAAGTCAAACAAGGGTATAAATGACTTTAACCCATATTTTTGTAAATAATAAATATGTTTTGAAATACATTTCGAAGAAACATGGATGTGGATGATAAAGAAATCCCAGTAGATTATTACGTATAAACAATCTCGGATAATGAAGAGATTGTGAAATAACCCTTACCAATTTGGTAACTTATGAAACATAAAACCCATGAAAGAGGTATCATACAATGAATATGTAAATACACATAAATTAAAGTGTATTACATAAAGAATATAATTATGGGCAGTACATACACCACACAAAAGGTAATGGTGGGAATATGGCATGAATCTCACAGGAATAAGGAGTGAGATGAAAACCCCTTTCCTTGTACTTTTCCTTGGTTGGGGTAGGTTAACCTCCTGTATAATGGTGAAATAATTGTTATTAAATTATACAAGAATCATATACATTAATATGGTATCATATATGATCTTTTAATATTGATTTGATAATAATATCTTAGTATTATCATTGTTTCGGGTGTTAACTTACTTGTTTTCTTTTATATGTTTTGTTATATAAGACATGTTTGTAAAGGATAGGTTGTATATTATTCATATCCAGAATGATATAAAGTCCTTAAACATCATTTTTTAAATCATCAAATGATAATTATACTTGAATGGATACGATGGAGAATGAATCTCATCGCGTTCGTGGAGACGGTAGTCCGTACGTACGCACGAGCGACAATATCATTCTTTTGATATTAAAATAATATATAAATGGATGGTATATCATATATACTGAATCATTAACATGTTATATTTATTATTTACATGAGTTACACATCATTATTATACCCATCCAAATAATATTATATTGAATAACAATTACACCACGACGTGGAGACGGTAAGCCGTACGTACGCACGTATGGTGACATGTTATTCAAAGGGTGGATAGAATACTGAATATGGTTGTACCATATTTATAATAACATCACAGTATATATATGATAATGGATTTATTATTTTAGAATGGTAACAACAAAGGAAGAAGAAGTGGAAGAAGAAATGAACTTAGAAAAGGGTGGTGAAATCATTACCTCTTCTTCGGGTTCTTCCTTTTGATTTGATCAAAAGGGCTCCTTAGGTTGGATTTCTGATCAAACTAAGGACCCTAGGTTTTAGTGATGGAAGTTGGGAGAGTATTTGGGCAGAGTTTGGGCGAACCAAAAGGCTTTGAAGGTGTGAAGAAATGAGAAGGAGGAGTTCCCTTTTATAAGAGGGGTGAGGGGCACCTTTGGAAAAGCTAGAAATATTAATTTATAATAAATTCATATTCGATTTATAATGGATCAAAAGTTGATTATTCAAAGTTTAAGGTGGGTATGGGTCGAAAACAACTCAACCAATAGAATTTAGATAGGTTTGGGTACTTATATTAACCTTATCTTTAAGTATTAACTCTAAGTTAATTAGTTTCACTTTTACAATGTCTCTTTCTATTTTTATATAATATGGTTAATAAACATACTATATACATCAAAGATACCCCCAAGTGGTCCATTAATGATGAACCTATCATGATATAAGTCTCTTGGCCGAACCTTAGATTTTTATGAATTTAATATCAATTAATAATATAATATTTGTTTTAAGAACTCTTTTATGTCAATTTTGACACTATTCAATTTTTGATTTTTTTGAAACTCATAACAGATTGATTACTTCGAACAAAGTCAATTAAATCAATCCTAATATATCATATTATCCTAGAAAATTAGTTTAATTCATTACAAGTTTCATATTATATTTATTTGGGTATTTATAATATCAATTATTTTCATTTTTCACTATTATAGTAATTACTGCATCATCATTGTGTCATAAATAAAATAAATTATTTAATGTATAAAAATTATAAATAAAATATCATTATGTAGGAAATATTTTTATATTTCTAATAAATATTTATAATCTAAAATCCAACATATATAACCCTATGTAACAATTGTTTTTCTAAAAGATATATGCTTGTGTCATTTTTGTATTCATTTTAACTTAATTAAAATAAAGTGTCATTATCACCTACAAGTGGCACCATGAGGTCCCCAAATCGACCCAAAGATGCCTATGGTCGAACATGTATCAACCAATAAGGCTAGGAAACGTTTTAGGGTAATTTAGTATTATTATAATATTACTTTTTAACCCTTATTTACCGGATTTACCCTTAACCATGGTAAATAAAATATTTACCGCAGTAATTATTCAAAATGTCTAAAAATAAAAGTTACCTATTTACACAATTTGAACATAATGATTCCAAATATGGAATCCATTTTTCTAAATTCAAAATACAGAAGTGGAAGAAATTAATTTAAAATTAATTCCCGCTGTCAAAACAAAAAGCGTGTTTTTAAGAGATAATAACTATCAAAAGATTGACACTTGTTTATGTTCGGTTTAATTGTAAAATTTTGTCCAATGACCAAAATTATATTAATTGGTAGAAATATATTCTAAATATACTTTAAAACCACTCAAATTCATAATTTATCACTATTAATTATTTTGATTAAAAAAATTGTTTTTAATTAAAATTTAGTAATTTTCACTATTCATCAAAATATGAAAGTTATCCGAAAAGTACCAAAATTTCACCTTAGGCTAAATTAGATATTCCGAATCCAAAAATTAAGTCCATTTTGAAATATAAAATATATATAATTTTAAAAAGTAGGTATTACTATTCATAATGGCTAGTTTGATTGGTTGTTAGAACTCAGTGTTGCATACAACACACGCTATCGCATTATTCAAAGAGAAGCGTACCGTAGAAGCTTGGGGTGCTACAAACATCATCCAAAATTTCTCAAATTATTGATCCACCATCACTACTAGATATGATTAAGAAATCTCAAAAAGATGTTGTGGATATATAGAGAAAGGATGATGTTGTAAGAAATGAAAAATCCTATGAGGTCATCATTGATGGCGAAGGAGTTGTAATATTTGGGAAAAAATTATACATTCCCTCAAATTTGGATATAAATAAGTAGATACTAAAATATTCTCATAGATTAATATTCTCCATTCACCTAGGGAGAATGAAAATATATAGAGATATTTGAGAACACTATTAGTGGTAAAATATAAACAATGAGATTATAAAATATAAATCAAGGTTCCTGGTGTGTCATCATGTGAAGGCACAATGTAAAATTCAGAAGTAATTATGTGAAAATTTCCCATACCTATATGGAAATAGGAGAACAATGAAATATATTTTTTTCACATTTCTTCCAAAGTCATCCAAAGGGAATAATTCTATGTGGGTTATGGTGGAACATCATATAAAGACCACTCACTTAATCGCTATTCGAGAGTAATTATATCTCAATCACCTTGAAAAGATATAAATTATAGAATTTGTGAGGTTTTATGGAACACCACTATCGATTGTATATGACTGGGATTCTAGGTTCACTTCAAGGGAGGCTAATAAAAATATATTACTCTGGTTGATTTCTATTACAACAATAGTTTCCACTCTAGCATCCAAATTGACCCATACAAAGCCCTATATGGGAATAGATAAAGAACACCCGCGTGCTGGGATACATAAGATGAAAGATAGTTTATAGGACTTGAGATAGTTAAATATATGGTATAAAAGTTAAATTTTATTCAAAAACACATCAAATCATCACAAATTATATATAAGAGTTATGATAATAACCATCGATGAGACCTAGAGTTTTAGGTTGGTGATAGTGTTCCTTTATATTTATATGTCTTCATGGAAGAGATTCAAGAGATTTTTCAAGAAGGGGAAGCTAAGATTAAGATATATTGTCCCCTTTGAGATTATTGATCACATTAGATATGTGCTCTGAACAAACCTATCCAAAGTACATTATGTGTTCTATGTATCCCTCTTGAAAAAATACATACCAGATCACTCACATATACAGAATTCATAGATGGCGAGTGATTTATATTATGAGGAGCAGTCAATCAAGATATTAGACCAAAAATATAGAGTTCTATGAAACAAGACAATCCACTTTTTCAAAGCACTTTTTATAAAAAATATGTATGAAGAAGAAATGTGTGAACCTGAAGAGACCATGAAATAAAAGTACCCTAATTTGTTTTCAACTTTATGTATGAAATCAAATTTTGAGGGTGAAATTTCTTAAGGCGGAAAGAATTTAACAAACTGAGATATTAGTGATTATTCCCTCTTAATATATATTTTTTGAGTATCTTATGTCACATTCAATACCACATTAAACCAAAAACCATGAAACTTTAATAAAATAAAATTATTAAATACAACTATTATAACAATTAAATTAGAGGGAATGGATGGTAGTAACTAAATTTTGAATTAATATATTTATAATACATTTTTAATTTTAATTTTACCAAATTATATTCATTTTTTGATTTAGTATATCAATATTATCTTAATATTAATTTTCAGGATTTTTTCAAAAATAAATAATTTTTAGGAAAATAGTGAAAATACCGATTTTTCAAAAAATACAACTATAAAAACAATATGTTTTAAAATAAAATTTTAAGATAAAAATATATATTTATTAATCAAAATAATTCATTTAAAAAACCATGTTTAATTTATAAAACAAATTTTTAACGTTTTGGTAATGTAAGTAGTAGTTTACTCTAAAAAGCTATGTTTATGAACTTATATTAAAAATTAATTCTTTTCACTTATAAGAATCTAATATAAAAAATAAATTTTATATTTAATATCCAAATTTCCATATTATTCAATAATTTAAATTTCATTTTTAGGCTTAAAAATAAGATTAATAGGATTAATGTTAATTACTTTGATTACAGTAATTTGTTTTGTATATAATAAATGTTTTAAGATAAAATATAATTTTATATTATTTATAAATTGAATTATATCAAATGGATATTAAATTTAGTTTCAAAAAATAAAAATTTTGTAATAGTGGTTACCTTATATTTTTAAATAAAATATGAATTACATAGTAAGAAACTAGTTACTAAGGTAAAAATTAAAATATTAATATGTAAAAACCTATGGAAAAAGACTTAAACATGTTTAAAAAATTATTAGAGACTCTTGGTTGAGAATTTATCAACCTAAGATCAAACAAACTTCATTATTACAAAATTTTTGAGTAAATGAACAAGGAATAGTGTAATGATATCATGGAAGGGTAAAGGGTATTCCCAAAAGAACTATTTTCTTCAGTTATAAAAGGGGATCACTTCCACCCCTCTATGGTTACAATTAAAATTTTATTTCACCTTTTAACTCTACCTAAATTACCTCTCCTAGAATTAATTTTTTCTTCCATGATTCCCAATTCTCTAGAATGTATCTTAAGGACTTTACTTCCAAGGATATCACTAAGAGAAGATAAAGTCTCCAATATATATAATACTTTATTTGTAATATTTTTCCCTTAATATTCTTCATCTAAATATATTATATCAATAAAAATATAAATAAGTCAGTATCATTATCATAATAATATGTCATTATAACAATGGAAGAACTATTTTTTATTCCTCTCCATTTACTAATAAAAATGAAATCGTCGTTAGTGCGTTTGTGTGGACTACCGCATCCACAAAGTGGCATCTTATTTTTTTCATCACCACCTTTATTAGCTATAAAAAAGGATATGATGGATGAATAAATATGAAATATATAATATAACTGTGATTATTAAATTTCAAAAATTATCATTTACCTTTATTTCCTCTCATTCATTGAGAAATGGAAACATTAATCGGGAGTATGTGTAAACTACCACCTCCACAAGAAATGAGTTTAATTTATCATCATCATCCATCATGGATGGATTTAAAAATATATTTAATATATAAAAAATATTTACATTAATATTATATATATTTTTAAACTATTTTATAATTCTTTTTACCATGGTCAACATACATTAAGAGTTATATAAAAATTTATCATACAACCCCAAGTAACCGATGTAGAAAAGAAAACTATATTATAAATAAATAACATATGATTATTAAAGGACCTTGGAATATTCAATATAGATAAATTATATTATTCATTAGGTATTTAAAAAACTTAATTAGGTTATCTATGAAGTTATGCATGTGTGTAGAATGAATCTGGAACCCGAGGTAAGGGATCTTCCATACCTCTTTCATGACCCCCATGAAAAATGAAGAGTCGCACCACGAACTTTTTGGGCTAGGTCAACAGTATTTTCTATTGAACCCTTATGCAGCTCCAACATCCATCCTATAAATACCATGAGTCGAGCTACTCCTTATGAGAATCCTAAAATCCCATTACCTAGCTCCCATGCTAGGTTCATCCAGAAAGGGCCGCCCCTATGTAAGTCCCAACACCATCCATTCCCAGGCATCTTATGCCAATAGTCCTGTCTATATGACTTTAAACTGTAGTAATCCTGATATGATAAATATAAGATGCCTCTTTCTCTATGAGAGAGATGCCTTATTCCCCATGCATGAGATACCAATAGTCCTATCTATATGACTTTAAACTGTAGTTCATCCTATGTTCCTAACATATGATGCCTCTTACTCAATATAAGATATGCCTTATGCTCCAAGAATGAGATGTCAACAGTCCTCTCTACATGACTATAAACTGTAGTATGCCCTATCATTCAATAATAGGATGCCTCTTGTTCCAAACAAGATATACCTTCTGCTCTAAGCATAAGATGCCTCATGCCATGATTACAGTGGCGTAATTTCAAGAGCGTTGGAACCCATTCAAACATTCCATAACTCCACCTCATTCTTTGCATGTCCTTCATTCAGATCCTCATCCTCTTTCATGTCTGAAGGGACCCCCTGATAGCCTGGTCCCATGCTGCCTCAGCTCACTTACCGTCCTGGGCCAACGCCATGGAAGACATTATACAACACTTCGAGTCAGGTCCTGTTTTTCGAACACGGTCAACAGTCGACCTTCACTTGTTTGTCCCCATTTCAGGCTAACGCGATATGGATGTTGTGTTTCGAAAATGATCAACATCTATCATACATCGTTACTCCACCTTCACCGTGTTCCGAATGTTGGGCATGTGATTCACACTTTTCATCTCCCTTTGTTTAGACTAATTCCAATGCCCTTGGCGTTATCCCACTTGTGCACTAGCACATAGGTATAGGCCTCAACCCACCCGGGGTTTGGGATGCCCTCATGGCCAGCCATGAGGGAGAAATTACGGGAAACATCCTTGTGTAATCCCCATCCACCGTTGACACTCTATAGCGGCACCCGGGCTACTAGCCATGAATAAGACCCATTTCGCTTCCCACAGATGCACCCTTCACGACGTGATCATTAGGTCCCTGTTGCCTCTTATTTCTCACATTGAGCATGACTCACGTGGGCTTAGAGTAAGAATCAACCATGAAAATACCCCCGTCCTACATGACGTTAAACTGTATTTCGCCATCCCAAACTATGTGGACTTTGATCCCTATCTCCTAGGAGGGGTACGTAGGAAGCCTCCTCGAGGTTCAAGTCCAACAACCGGTCATTCCGACCTCCTTCATGTCTATTCACCAACACCTTGGTCGACCTCAGAGTGTAAGCCCCATACCACCTTGGAATAACTCAGGGTGTAAGCCCCAACCCAAACCGAACTACGTGAATTCTGATTCCTCTCACGAAGATACGTAGGAAGCCCATACCACGGGTTTGATCCAAACACTCAAGTCGTTATCTGTCCCCCCTAGATGACAATAAACTCCAAAGTGACCAGTTATGGGGCTTCAAACCAGTGTCGTCTCAATGAGTCCAAACTCCTCGAAGTCATTAATCCAATGAGGGATGGTAAACCTCAGGCCTAAATGATTCTGAATCCCTGCATTCAGCTAACCATTGCCCATAAGGAGTAATCCGTGGATACTATTCTTGGGTATAAACCAAAGATTCCCAAACATATGAATACGTCTTAAATCTATAAGAGAGTCCCGAAACATGCAATAATTCCCCCCAAAAGAGTGAGATGAGCCCGACTTCCCTTTCTCTTGACCAATGTGAGTTCTTAAGCGTCACTGGCCAAATCACCTAGCGAATGCCTTCCTTTAGAAAGCAGGTCCATGCATCGCTGGATATGGAACCATTGGGAATTTCAAGTTGAAAATGGTGCACCTGATATGAGTGATTAAGTAGAATCCAACCTTCTCTAATCAACCGCCGGGTAGCACACGTTTCTCCACACATCGTCGCGAAACACCCATCCCTTGTTTTTGAATGTTTTTAATAGGATTTAAGGATGAGTATAAATCTTAGCATAGTAAATAATTTCACTATGGTGACTCTTATTAAATGAAACAAAATTTCTTTGAATAAAATATGGTTAGAAATGTAATTATTTATTTTGTGGAAAAAATATATTTTGTGTGAAATTTAATGATTTATTATGTAATTTTTTACCTAATTCTATAAAAATATAAACTGAAAAGTTCCTAAAATTATAAGAAAATAAAACCCATGTTTTAAATAATGTAATTATAAGTTATTTAATTTATGGGTCATTATATGAATATTTGGGAGTCGGGGATCCTTGGAACAGATGTGGTACAAAGCATGAATAATAATGTTTTGATGATTTGAGAGTAGTTGAAGGTGGAATTGAATAGTCAGAAGTATTATGATGATTAGAGGAGGATACCTATAGAGTTTGAAAACTGTGATCATGTGTTCTTTAGGTTTTCCATTTATCATGTTTTATGAAGGTTTATATAGGGGATAAATATTTCTCCTTAGTCTTTTAGTCCTTTTGATGTGTTGGATCACATCAGTGAGGTGGAATATCAATTAGTACTTCTCTCGTAGTTGGATCGAATCCATAGTGTGTTTCATATGTCACAAATTTGTTGATTCCTTTATGATTACTCCCATTTTTTCTATTGGTAGTATTTATATATAGAGGATAATAAAACATTCATGGAGTGTCCGGTTGGGTTTTAATATTGATAAGATAAGGTGTTACATGATCACATCATTTCCTTGCTTCATAGTCTATGGTGTCATGGTGGTTTGGAGCAATGTACATGGAAGCATGATTCAATAATTTACACGTTGTTTCATGATCTGTTTTAAACCTTATTTTTCTATAATTATTGATATGATTATTTTTGTTTGTTTTGATTGAGATTTATTATTTATCATACTTCTTTGTTATTTATCAATGGAAGCATTTTGATTGAGATTTATCTAATGAGGAGTTTTTGGGGATTCGTGGTTGTTTTTTTACCTAGCCTTTATTTTGATTATTGAGGACAAGAATCATTTGATTAGTATCTAATATAATTTCACAAAAATTATTACACCATTACATTGAATATTTTGGGTGTTGGAGGCTCCAAAATAAGGCTGGAAGAAGGGAGGTGGAGTTGGAGCTATGATTTTAGCTGTGAAGATGTGTCACAATGTGTATAATTAGCTGTTGCAGGGTGGAATTTGGATAGAAGAATGGGGAGTTAAGCAGTCATGTGTGTCATATTATAAATGTATGATTCATGAAATAGGTATTTGTGTCTTTATGTGAGGATGTGTCATGGATTTGGGGTGTAGGATGTGGAAATTAGGCGCCATACTATTTCTGGTTGTGGTCTAGTCATGTCATTAATGGTTTTATTAAAACAATAACTTGGAATTTGTATTTTTTTCCAATTAGGTGTCCTTATTTTAGTATTACAGAATTCCTAAAATTTATTTAATAATGAGTGTATTCTAAAATATGTTTGGAGCTGAAATGGAGAATTTTGAAATTACTGTAGACTGATGTATGGAAATTCAGCAATATGGAAAAATCAACTATGCAATTAAATTATTAATGCAAGGAAATTTGGATACACTAGGGATTAAATGACATATAGTTCACATATGATAATTAATTTATATAGGAGAATAATTTATGAAATAAAATCATCGATGTGATAAAATTTAGCTATGAAAAAGACTCAGCTATACAAGGAAATTATCGATCCATGGAAATTTGGATAAACAGGGAATTCAGATATGCAATAGAATACATTGGTAAAATTTCTAACTTATTATAATTTGGATATGTAAGGAATTTGGATATGAATTAGGATATTTATTTATGAAAATAAAACTATGAGCGAGTATACATAGTGATCTACCCAACTAATTTTTTCACATATCGAAATTCATGGAGACAAGTTTGGCTACAAGATTTCTTGATACATAAGAAGGACCTAACATATATAAGAATTTGAAAAAGGTGAAGAAACCATATGCATATTATATTGAACGCAATTATTTGACAGTATGGTATTGAGAACATTAAGAAATTAGAGTGACTACATATAGTAATTTTGGACCGATTGTGAGCTCTATATGGAAGATCAATCGGTCATGAGTATTATACTGAGTAAAAATCAATGTACCACCATGGAGGAATTTTAATCAAGTTATTTTTATGGAAAATTAAAATCCTAAGTATTTAATATCATTTTATGGAGTCTTAATATGAATTACATGGAGGTATTCTTAGGAGGATTAAATGAATTAATTTAAAATGGAGATACATAGAGATTATTTGATATAAATGGTTGAATATAGAAAAAATAAATTGTTTTAAATGTATTATATTATATAAAATATTTTTAGTTAAAGAGATAAACTTATGGAGTTATTCTTAGTGTATTTATTCAGAACACACACACACACACACATATATATATAATAGTTTTTTATGAAAATGTAGAGACCCGGAGTGATCCACACCATCTATAATGGAAGAATTGAAGCAATCATGTATGTATATAAAACACATGATAAAATTATAATGAAGGAGAGTAAAAAATGAAATAATTTGGTTCAAGAGGATTATATTTGAAGAAATAATAAATTCATTGATCATATGGTTCAAAAGTGATAAGATGAAAGTTGTTGAAATATAATACCCTCACTACATTGGTGTTATTTTTTGAATAGTTCTATAAGAAACATGTGTTTTCACTGCATCTATATATCTTTGGATTGGGTAGTGTGGGATAAAAAAATAATAGTAATTATGCTAGATATTGGTCCTGATATTTTCTTAAATCCCTTTAACAACTCTACCAATGAGTGTTACTACCCTAGCACATCAATACAATGGTTGGTGCGTGCTCCTTGGACTAAACCACTATTTAGTGAACCAAGTAAAATCATTGGGTCCTCTATTTACTCTTTCCAAATCTATTTGTATGTGTTTTCAAATTATAAATATCTGTCTATAATGATTATGTTAACATGGGAGAAAGATCAAAGGGGAAGAAAATAAGACTACAACCTAATTCACCCTTACCCTCTTATGGTGTTCTGTGTTGTGGTTGTAATAAGTGGTATCATATAAATTGGTTCTCCAGACACATATATCCACAAAAATCATTCGATATGGAAAATAATATGAATTTTAGATTTATGCCCTTGTATGATAAAAGAAATTATTAAATAAAGAAAAACCTTATGGGACCTTATCTCATTCTTTTTGGTCTATAAGTTCACACTATGATAATCAATGGAGTTTAGGTTAGTGATGCATGTAGACTATCTATGATTAAAGGAGATGGAATTTGATTTGATATAGATTAAAATGTGAAGAATGATTTAGCTAATTCCCTATTAGACCATATATATATAAAAGTTATGGGGTGTTCCATCACAAAATATATACAGGAAAAACTGAAAAGTATCTGTGAAGGAGATCAAAAAGTGAAAGAAGAAAAAATTTAGGTTTTTCAGAAAAAGTATGATGAAATAAATATTTAACTTGATACAACTATGAATTAATTATTCAAATAAATCACTAAATCCATTGGATCTATTAAGGTCCCAAGTGATGTTGTACAAGATGTAAAAATCATAAAGAAGATTATAAGGTGACTACCACCCCTCTTCAATCCAAATATGTTAGATTTTAAATAAATAAATATGGATGAACTTTCACCTGATGATCTTCATGGTATCCTTATGTCTTATAAAATAATATTTAAGCATAAGTAAGTAAGAAAAATAAATTAAAAAATAAATGCATTTTAAATCTATGGAGAAGTTAAATATCAATAATAAAGTAGACAAGGAAGAAGATAGTGATGATTGATTTATATCACATGTTGTAAGAAAATATAAGATAGGAAAAGGAAAGTTTAAATGAAAATTAAATCTTGCCTTTTTTTAGTGTGGTGAAGTGGGAAATATCATAGTCATGTTTCCTAAAAGACTTGATATGAATGAAGAGAAAGTTGATATTGTAAATAATCAATAATAAGATTTCTCTCTGAAAGGAATTATACCATAATAAAATTCCAAATAAATATTCTTATTAGTAAAGAGGAAGAAGAGGCTGAATAATATTCCTTTAAAGGAGTTAAAATTGAATTTATATCAGATAAAAAATATTCTATAATGGTATTTGTTGAAGAGGGTAAACCAAAAAGAGATAAAAATAATAAAATTGTGGGAATTATGGATTTCAAGATGGAGTAAGAAAGAACTCTCAAAGATATTTTTGTTTAGACAAATAATAATATAAAAATGGGTGTTTTTCTAGAAGGAATATTTAAAATATATATATCAAATTGAAGCATATAATGATAAACTTGAAGATGTAATTGAAGCCAAAAAACAGGCAACACATGTTCTGGATAATTAATTGATTATAAATTAAAAATAGAGGTAAAATCATGTGTATTTAAGATCTGAACATATCTCTATTATAAATATAAAGGAGGATTGAAGCCTTATAATAAGAAGTGGTCACTTTAAAATGATAATATAATAAGTAAGAAAAAACATGAAAATCAAATAATAATATTCATTTTGGGAAGTTCTCTAATGCAGGACTACTAAAAAGGGCCAAGAAAGGTTCATCGAGTGTTGAAAAAATCTTATAAGAACAAAGAACAATATCCATTGGAAAAAGTGGTATTTTATGTGAAATAAAAACATAAATAGTTGTGATAAGTAGATAAATACAGAAAGTTAAAATCACATTGAAGCCCCCAATAATTAGTTTTCTTATTTTTTTCAAAATCATGTGATATATAGAGACATGTAAGTGAAAAAATATTCCTTCTAATGAAATAACAATTTTGTGTATTTCTTGGTTTCACAATGAGCTATTGTTCATAAGTAATAAGGTATCTATATAGAGAAAACAATGATAATAAACCTAGAAATCTGTCATTGTATTCTAAACTTCAAAAGGGTAATTAATTTATTATTTTAAATGCTCTAGATTTACGCATAAATCAATGTTTTTTAGGAAAAGGATGGATAGTAATGTGGAACAAAAGAATGAATAGAATTCAAATATGACATAATCTGACTTAGTTCCTTTAAGGAACATGAATTACCTCTTAGAAAAAGAAAATGAGTATAATAAATTTATTTATGATGAATTTAGATAGGAAGTAACTTATCACACTCCAACATAGTTGGTTTTGTCATGGAGGTAAAATAAGATGAAAGATAAATCTAACCATTTAGAGGGTTCTCTCAAGGCTTACATGAATGATATCATGTGGATTCTTGATAGTGTATTTTCATTAGACATTTTTTTGAAATGAAATGTTATTGAAAAATGTAAAATAAAAGTTTTATAGAACTATAATTTTTGGTAGTGATGTTATATTGAAAATAAAATGGAATGGTATAACTTATATCACTAAAAATAAACTCAAAATTGTAGAGGTCTTTTTAGTGAATGGAATAAAGAATAATCTTGTGAGTGTTACTAAACTATGTGAATCAGGACTTAAAGTCACATTTTATCATGAAGAATTCATTATAATTTTTTTGAGAGATATATGGTGAATTGATAAATAATTAGAGGAAATATATTATCATGTAAATAGTAAAAAAACATGTGTTTTATCATCATTTATTAGGAGAATTTTTTATGGAATCAAAGGCTAGGCACATACATCAATGAATTATAGAGAATCTTTCTGCACTAAATGTAGAATCTGAAATTATCAACTTAAAGTGTGATATAAAATGAACGTTTGATGAATACATGATAGGGAAAATGGGCCATAATCTATATATTCATAATAATAAGAGAGCATCAAACTTCATGACCTTGTATATAGAGATGTGTTTAGTTCCATGAATATTCCTAGGATTTATGGAGATATATATTTTATTCTCTTTATTGATGGATGTATTTATATATCATTCATTATATTCATGAAAAGTAATAGATAAGCATTGGAATGTATGATGAGGTACATATGACATGTGTAAAATGAGATTGGATATACTATTAAGGCTATACAATCTAATAATAGAATAAATTATACCTTAATTATGTTTGTAAACTATTTGAAAAAACATGGAATAAAACATGAGGTGGATTCTTTAAGAAATATATTGAAAAATGAAGTTATAGAACACAAAAATGGGATAATAAATAATATGAAAAATACTTTACTCATCAAAAGTCTTGTTTAATGTCACTAATAGAAGAAGGCCATGTATGTAGCTTTGTATAATCAAAATAGACCCCTTCTAAGTTATGGATAGAAATGAACTCATTATTAAATATATCATGGGAGAAATCCCTCTTTGAAACATTGTTATACATTTGGAAGTAATTGTTATATCCTAAATAAATAAGGAAACCAAATAAAATATAGTGATGTGTCATATAAAATAATTATTCTAGGATATTCCATGAAAAGCAAATATTATAAATAATTTAACAAGATGGTGGGAAAATGGTTAAAATTATTGATATCAAAGTTATCAAGGAAAAACAGGTGAAAATCATGTAAGTTTTATTTCTATAAGATGTGTATGATGAGTATGAAGAATAAAGTGACAATGATGAGATCATTAAGGACACAAAAATTCCTTCAAGGTAATAGGACTCAGAATCTGAATCTAGATAAGAACACATTGAAAAACACATAATTATATCTCTCAAGTAAAGAACAGGTGGATGAAATTTTATCTATAAAATATTACTTGGAATAATTATACACTTACTCAAATACAAAAAGTGAATAAATTAGATCATGTAGATTTTTTATCCAAAATAAAGCCAACTAAATTTGAAGAAGCATCTTAGGATGAATCTTGAGTGAAGGCCATGAATTAGGAACTGAATTAAATTGATAATAACTAGACATAAGACTTCATAAACTGACCCAAATATTATAATGTCATTGGGACTAAATGGGTGTTCTGAAATAATATTAATTATAATGGTAAGGTTATCAGGAATAAATACATGCGAGTTTGTAAGGTATATACATAGATTAAATGAATTTATGTGGATGGAACCTTTACTCCAGTGGGGGATGTCTCATTCAGGGGGAGCTTGAGGAAGTTTTCAATAATTGATGTTATAGAAGAAATTGATAACCAAATCCAAAGGGGATGAACATGGGAACCATGTCTTACTCAAAGTTGTATTTTTTAATTAGGTATCCTTACATTAGGATTTTTAATGGCCCAAAATTTATTTAAGAATGATTATATTCTAGAAGATATTTGGACTGGAAATGGTGGATTCTGGAACTTCTGTATAACCATGTATGAAAATTTATCCATGTAGGATAATTGGCTATGCAAGGAAATTACTGATGAAAAGAAATTTGTCTATTTAAAATATTAAACTACACATGGGTCATTTATATGAATCCATATATGTAATAGAATAAAATAAGTAGGTAAATTTACCAATATAAGGAAATTTGGGTTTGCAAAAGATTTAGATACCTAATGAAATTTACGATGCAAAGAAATTTGGATACATAAGGAATTAAGCTATGGAAGAGGGTACATAAGTGAATTTTATAATTTATGTGAATTATGATACATGAGGAATTTTAATATTCAAGAGGATATGTATGTATGAGAATCCAACTAAATATGAGAATTTGGATATAAATTGATCCACATACCCTATTAATTCGTGTATGGGAATTCATAGAAGCAACTTTGGATACATGGTTTCTGGCTACATAGGAATGAACTACCACGTATAATAATTTGGTGAATGTGAATCTACCTCATTTTTATTAGATTGAACACAATTAGTTGGTAGTATGGGATCAACCACTTGAAGAAATAAAATATAATTCATATAGTAAATTGGGATCAACCACAATATTTTCATGGCAAGCCAATTGACTAAGAGTATTCTACTGAGTAGAAATAAATTCACTAACATAGAGAAAGTTTAAGCAAGATATTTTTAGGGGAAAGTAAAATCCTGAGTATTGAATATCATTTGAATGAGTCTTAAGGGTACTTAAATAGAGTTATTTATGGGAGGTTTAAATGAAAAAAAAATTAAAATGGAGATACATTTTGATATAAGTGGTTAACTATATAAAAATGAAACTCTTTTAAAGGTTAGAGATTATTGAAACTATTTAGGGAATATATAATAAAATTTATGGATTTATTCACGGAGGATTTATTTATTCCATAAAAAGAGTGTAGTAATTGAGAAAAATGAGGAGTCCTGGAGTGATCCACACCATCTATATCAGAATCATTTAAGAGATCGTGGGTGTATATAAACTGCATGAGGAAATTCTGAGGAAAAAGAGTGAAAAAGGTAATAACCTAGTTTAAGAGGAGGAGGAAATTTAAAGAACATGGAAATTCATCGATCATCTATTTTAAAATGAATAATAATAATGGTGATGAAAGACAAAACCATTGATGTATTTTTGTTATTTATTGAATATTTCTATAAGAAACCTATATGTTTCAATTCATCTATATCTCCTTAGCTTGAGTAGTTCATAAGATCACAAGAAGAGGCATTGTACTTGAGATTAGAATCGAGCCTTTATTAAATCCCTACAATAACACTACTAAAGAGTGTTACTACCATGGAACATTAATACAACATTGGTGTGTGCTCATTGGACTATCCCATTATTGGGTGAAGCAAATGAATTTATTATATCTACTATTTAGTCTTTCCACATCTGTGTGTATGGGAATGTGATCTATAAATATAGGTTCATAATTATTCTATTAACTCAAGAGAAATAATAAAGGAGAATAAAATAAGACCACAACCTAATTCATACCTCCCTTCTTACGGTGCATTGGGATGTGGTTTTAATAGGTTTAAGGGAGGAATTTTTTAAATAGATGAACTTTATGTATCAAATTAATTCTCTTAAATATGAAAATTTTACTCTTATGTTTGAATCTTTCATGATTTGAGGGTATTTTTTCATGGTGCGAATGAGTTTTAAGAGTTTTTCTAATTCTTCCATGAGTGGATATCATGAAATGACCACCTATTTCATGATGTGAGACTTGAATGTCTATTTTTGGGGTTCTACCTTTTTGGATTCTATCGCACTATGGTACTCTTATCAGGACATGAATCTTTCTCAATGATAACGAATTATGATATTTGGATATGTTTTAAATGAATGGATCTATAGTAGATCACAATGTGGATTTTGGACATTTTTTTAATATGGAACTTTCATAACATGACTATGACTCATTATGTCATGAAGTCTTAAGTTTATAGTATTAATATAAATTCATATTCCTATATAAATTTCTCTTTATGATTTTGTTTTTCTCAAACCTTAGATGACTAGATATGCTTCTTCAGAGACTCTTGAACATTCCTTTCTTAGTTTTGGATATTTCATACTATATATCGACCATTGTGATATGATGTGGGTTATATTATATTCTTTTGATGTTTCTTTCCTATCCTTGTTATTCGGAGAGGTTATGGAATGGCTTAGCCTTGGTTTTGTTAGTATTGGGTCATGATCTTGATGTAGGTTTTTTTAATATTGGTAGTTTTTTTCCTCTATACGGTTTCGGATTTTGATAATATTATTTTTCTTGTCCTTAAATAATGGTTGTTGAAGTATTGATTGAGGTAGGTATTAGAGACATATCCTTATTTAATTTATGTAAATTTTGTAAGTTCCATGATTTTTTTCTATGGGTTAATGGTAAGGATTAATCTTATGAAGATAAATAATTGTACTAAATGAAATTGATGTGAATGGGTGGTTCACATGTGTTTAATTATTGTAATCACATTTTATAAATTGTTAATAAATTAAATATAGTAATTAAATGGTTGTTTAGAAAAAAAAATTAGTAATGATGTGTATGCTGGCTATAATTAATTATTATGAAAAGAATGATTGAAAGAGATTGATTTTTTGTGTTAATACTGGGTTTTCTATGGTTGGTTGTTGTTGATTTTGTGGCTATTGATGTGGTTGGAATGATATTGGTTATTGAGTGTTGTATATGGGTTTTCATTTGTTTTCATATGATAAGTGGTTGTTATTGTATTAGTGGTGGATGGTATGATTATATGATTCAGAAATGATGGTAGAATGGTGGTGTGAAAAAGTAATGTATTTTTTTAATAGGGATGGTAGAAAACTATTTAATCTAAGGCACTTATGAATTTTCTTATGATCTAAATTCAGGTCAACACTTTATTAACTAAAGTAAAAATTCACCAGGAAATTTTTTTTTCATAACCCATCATAGATGGAACCTTAGGCACTGATTTTTCTTATTGAAAGTTATGAGATCCAAATCATAGGGAAACTATGATCTAATACCAATTTTTAGCCCTAGTAAATATGTTCAGAAATACCTAAGGGGAATTATATATTGATCAATTTGACCAAATTGTAATTTATTATTTAAACCTTTAAAACCTCTTTGGTCTTGAACTTATGATACTGGTTACCATTATTATATCTTTAATTTTTTTAACTTAGAATAAACCTATATGTAATGTAGATAAAGAAATAAATAGAACATGTGTTTTTAGAATGTTTTCCCCTCTTCGGAATCCTACTCCTTACCATGCTTGGGAATTCCAAGTCATAAATTATATAATAAAATATTTTTATCAATACAAGTGAAGTTTTGGGTTATTATTATCCTAACCCACACACACCATATTACACAAGTGTGGGATCACTATATTATACATGTGATCAAGTGAATCATCACACTACACACCTTCAAACTAGAATCCCATCGGTTCTTCATAAATTTCCTTCTCCTCTTAAAGTCAATCACCAATGTAGTACAATTATGACTTGCACCCACCAACTGACCTCCTTACTCAATTAGAGTGTCTTCAAATACTAAAATTCCTTCACTAAATACGCATGAATATCAAAATATGAATATATATATATAATTTTTTTCATTAGAATATATTACCCAAACACTCTAAACTTTTAAATCTTGGATTTAAACATATATCACAATTCACCCAACCTTAGTTTCAGGAATAATTCCTTATTATTTCTTCTTCCTTGAAAATATTTTAAAAGTAGTAAAAGTCGACTCACTTGGAACTTCTTTTTCTCTTTGTTTGAAATTAAACATGTTATATCTCTTTAAAATTGATTCAACTAACTCTTATTATTTTATTCATTATGAGTTTCAGTTCTCTTAGCTTCTCACTATCTTCATCTTCAAAAGTACCTTCTTTTTCTCTCAACTTCTTCTTTTTCTTTATAAGATCTTCGTTTTCTTGACTCACTATATCATAATATACTAGCCACAACAACTCATTATTATTTTAATATTTTCTTATTTTTTATTTTTCTCATGTACATGTGAGACTTCATTAATTATCTCTTCTCATTTCCAGTATTTCATAAATCAAATATATTAATTATTATTATGAAGCATGCAAAATGCATATTAATTTTTAACTAAACCATGATATTATTTTTGATACTATTATTTATTATATTGTTCATTGTCTACAATGGGTTTCCAAAAATACCATTTTCTTTATGTTCTCACTTTTCTCATTACAAAAAAAATATTCATTTTTTCTTTAATAGGCTTTACCCCTTTCAACTACTAAAAATATTCCTCCACCAGTCAAATTTAATTCACCCTTAAAAAAATATACCACTATAAAATCTGAAATTCAATATCCACATATGTATAAAAATAAATAGAATAACATTTTTAGTATGTAATTACTCTATGTAATTAATCCTGCCCCAATATTCTTATCAAAAAACCACATTACAATAATTTATTCTTTAGTGAGTAGCTCAAGAATTTATGTAACATCATATTAATTATTCT
This sequence comes from Viscum album, assembly GCA_963277665.1. Lineage (NCBI taxonomy): Eukaryota > Viridiplantae > Streptophyta > Magnoliopsida > Santalales > Viscaceae > Viscum > Viscum album. The sequence continues at coordinate 1,388,844,849 of OY728123.1, forward strand.
TGAAAACCCACGATGTATCATATCTTTATCAAGTGTCTCATCCAATTTATCATCTTATGTTGATATCATTTTTACTTTCTAAAAAATATTTAATCATGGATAATAATAGCTTTATGTTATTTAGGAAACTTAAGAACAACTTTAGCATCATCTAAAATTATTTAATCTTTAGATTCTTAAATATTGAATCTCAAATTTTTGGTATGAAATTTCTCTATGTTTGAAGCTGTAAAATACAAAAACTCTATTTTATATGAATTTGAATTCATATGATATCCCAAATTCAGATGATATAAATCATAAGTATTAACAAATTTTGAATACACATTTCAAATGAATTTAAATTACAATGCTCTCAACTTATCCATTTCATATGACATAAAATTCATATAAATTCTAGAGTCATATGATCTTGTGAATTATGATTCTTTCCAAAGTTATATGCCAGAGTGATGTGATCTTCTCTGAAGTCATATGTTGGGGTTTTATTCTAAACAAATTCATATGATATCTATAAAATTCATACACAGGGGATTTCAATGTTTCACGCTGAAGTCATATTCCAAAGACTTATGAAAAGGAGAAGTCACACACACAAAATCAAAGTTATACACTCTTAAAAAAGTTAGATGAAACCTAGGATAAAGTCATACATTTACCTTTCAATTTCAGACTTATAAAATTTCATCCAAGGAGGTACAAATCACTTTTATAGTATCCTTAGTTCCTAGTACACCAAGGATGGTTTCTCCACTATTTCAGGCTAGGTTTCCTTCACATCTTTTAAATAGTTTTAAGATTTTATTCATAGATGTATAATATATCCCAAATAGTTTCGACAACTAATTTTTTTTTCAATTATAAACTCCTCCACTTATTATAAATGTTATAGATAGTGAATTTCCAACGTCATCAATTTTCATAACCATACAAACTATCCCAATTTTCATCACATGTGTTATCCTTTTCCATAAATTCACCATGGAAGAAACTCCAATATTCATTTCATCTATTGAATGGATACTAAATCCATTACCCAAGACTTTACCTTTACATAATTACATTGATAATGATAATAAAGCTAATTGAAATCAAATAAATATTCAATCCTAGGGAATTTCAATCCCCCATTTTTATATTTTATTATTTCTAATTTGACTCTAATGGTCAAGGTAATTATTCTCCCCAAAATTGAAAAAAATATAGAGGGGAAAATTGTTCTCCACATTCTTAAAATTATTGGAAGAGTTTTATCATAATTATTTCAGTAAATCATATTCTATGATTTCATTCTATATGATAAGGAAATATACAAGTAACACTAGTCACCAATTTCAAGTGATTATAAGAACTTTAGATTAGAAAATAATTATCTGAATTAAAAATTTTCTTCTTCTCTTTTATTACTCTCACAACTTATAAGGGTAAGGGTGATCATATAAAACAAACTCTTCTAATTTTATGAAATACATCTCCCCTATTTATTTCAATTTCACTATGCTTTATGAATTCCATGAGAGAAGGGTGAAACAAAATGTAACTGAGTAATTTTCCATTAATCAACCAAATATATATCTGATTGTTCCAACATAGTATAGAAAAAATATTCCCATAAAACACCTATAATGTGATACCAATTTAACCATTCACTTTGTAACACCCCAAGATTTCATAGTACGTTATTTCTTTAAAATAATTCAATAACTTGCACTACACGCAACACCGAGTTCAAGCGCACCATGACTTACCAAACTAGCCGTTCAAAAGAGGTTATGAATAATATTAACTGAATTTTGAACATTATATAATCCTTATAATTTTAGAATCCATATTATTAGTTTCTTAGACATAATGCAAGAACAAATTCATTTTCAGTATTGCACTTTTACAAACTTTTAATAGTGAACCCTTTTTAAATCCAATATTTTAAACTTTTATATATTCAATTTGACTAAATAAATTTACTTTTTAGAATGAGGACATCAAAAATTTACAATGAAACATCCAAAGATTCCACGGTATGTTTCCCTTTGAATAATGCAATGGCGTGCATTGTATGCAACTTCGAGATTCTAACACACCACAACCAATCAAACTAGCCGTTATGAATAGTAATACCTAATTTTTGAAATTTTATAAATTTTATCTTTGAAATTGAATTAATTTTCAGATTCATAATATCAAAATTATCTTAGGGTGAAATTTTGGTACTTTTTGGATAACTTTTATATTTTGATGAATAGTGAAAATTACTAAATTTTAATTAAAAACAACTTTTTTAATCGAAATAATTAATAATGATAAATTATGAATTTGAGTGGTTTTAAAGTATATTTAGAATATATTTTTACCATTTAATACAATTTTGTTCATTGGAAATAATTTCACAATTAAACCGAACATAATCAAGTATCAATCTTTTGATAGTTATTATATCTTAAAAACACGCTTTTTTTACAGCGGGAATTAATTTTAAATTAATTTCTGCCACTTATGTGTTTTGAATTTGGAAAAATGGATTACATATTTTGAATCAGGATGTTCAAATTGTGTAAATAGGTAAATTTTATTTTTAGACATTTTGAAGAATTACTTCGGTAAATATTTTATTTACCATGGTTAAAGGGTAAATCCAGTAAATAAGGGTTAAACAATAATATTATAATAATAAAAAATTATCCTAAAACGTGTCCTAACATTATTGGTTGATACATGTTCGACCATGGGCATATTTGGGTCGATTTTGGGACCTCATGGTGCCACTTGTAAGTGATAGGGACACTTTATTTTAATTAAGTTAAAATGAATACAAAAATGACACAAGCATATATCTTTTAGAAAAACAATTTTTACATAGGGTTATATATGATGGATTTTCTACTATAAATATTCATTAGAAATATAACAAGCTTTACTACATAATGGTATTTTATTTATAATTTTTAGACATTAAATAAGTTAATTTATTTATGACACAATGGTGATGTAGTAATTACTATAATAGTGAAACATTTAAATGATTGATATTGTAGATACCCAAATAAATATAATTTGAGACTTTTTATGAATGAAACTAATTTTATAGGTTAATATGACATATTAGGAATGAATTAATTAACTTTTTTCGAAGTAATATTTCTGTTACGATTTTTACAAAAATCAATTATTGAATAGTGTCAAAATTGACAAAAAAGAGTTTTTAAAACTAATATTATATTATTAATTGATATTAAATTCCAAAAATTCTAAGGTTCGTCCAAGAGACTTATATCATGATAGGTTTATCATTAATGGACTACTTGGGGGTCTCTTGGATGTATATAGTAAGTTTATTAACTATATAATATAAAAATACAAAGTGACATGGTAATTGTTAAACTAATTAACTAAGAGTTAAAACTAAAAGATAAGGTTAATATAGTGACCCAAACCTGTCTAAAACCTATTGGTTGAGTGGTTTTCGACCCATACCCCTCTTAAAATTTAAATAATACACTTTGGAGACATTATAAACCGAATATGAATTTATTATAAACTAATACTTTTATTTTTTTCTAAAGAGACCCTCCTCCCCCTTATAAAAGGACCCAACTTCTAACCAATTCTCCACACCATCAAAGCCTTTTGGTTCGGCCAACCCCTACCCAAATACTCTCTCAAATTCCCTCACTTAATCCTATAGGCCTTCCTTTAGTCAGAAAGCCATCTTAAGGAGCCCTTTTGATCAAATCAAAAGGAAGAACCCGAAGAAGAGGAGGTTAAACATACCCTCGACTAAAGGAAAGTGCAAGGTAAGGGGTTTTCATCTCACTCCTTATTCCCATGAGATTCATGCCATATTTCCACCATTACCTTTTGTGTGGTGTATATACTGCCCATAATTATATTCTTTGTGTAATACACTTTAATTTATGTGTATTTACATATTCATTGTATGATACCTCTTTCATGGGTTGTATGTTTCGTAAGATACCAAATTGGTAAGGGTTTGTTTCGCAATCTATTCATTATCCGAGGTTGTTTATACGTAAAAATCTACTGGGATTTCTTTATCATCCACATCCATGTTTCTTCGAAATGTATTTCAAATTTTTTTTACTATTTACAAAGAATATGGGTTAATGTCATTTATACCCTTGTTTGACTTTTTATAAGAGGTTTATAAAGGAATATTTCCGTCTTTTTCCAAACAAGGTGCTTTTAACATTTTCAACAAAATGAAGGTAAGAATGTTTTTTAACTTATACGGTGGGTGCATCTATTCTCCTCCGTTATAAAATCGTTGAAGCTTCCCTTACAAGCTTATAAGAATATTTTCAAAGTAAATGTTTTATTTTATAATTATGTGACTTTAAATGATTTCAAAATGAATATTTTAAGAATTTTTGTACGGTACTCTTTATCAAGATCATAATTTTAAATGTTTTAAAGATTTATCTTTCTAAATATTTTAATTAATGTCCATGTTTTCAAATTTTATTTTAAGGATTTATTTATATGGACATGAATGTTTTGAAATGATATTTCTTTTCAAAAGTTTCAAAGTGGTATGGGACACTTGGATTCAAAAATCTCTTTTAAATTACTTCCTTTAGAAATGTGTGACTTTTCATTGATTTTGAGAAAAGAGATATTTCTCTCAAATAGTTTTGATTTCATATATGTCAAACTCCTTTGATGGATTTTATGCTTATTTGACTATGATTTATTATACAAAACCTTTGTATTATATTGAAGGTTTTGTGATATGTTTTACTGTGGATGTGTTATTATTATACCATTCATGGTTTATGGAGAAAGTATTGACATTTCATATGCTAGTTTTAATTTGAATGTTTATGTTATGTTTAAACCTTTTCATATGGGAATTCATTGGACTTAGTAAGTGACGGGTGGAGCCCGATATAGCTCCTCGATGCATCAGTAGGTCTTATGGATATAATCCATAATCATGAAAATGTTTTCTTTGATGAAGTATATACTCATAAACCCTTCATAATTATTTGTAAAGAAAATGAGAGTTATCCTAAGCATATCCCCCGGGAGTGTCGTAACCAAGAGTATAGCAAGGCCCGTTGTTGTGCACCAGTTCCCATTCAAGTCTAGCTCAAAGCGGTGTTTTCGGGTTTTACCCCTAGGTACATCTATGCCAGAGCCGCCTCTACCTGCTCGTATCCAGACAGGGATGTATTGCTTGGGAAACTCACAAAATCTCTAAAATACCAAAATTCTAGGAAGTTCTTCTATACTAATCCTCAAAGTCCATCTTAAATCTATGTGCTCTAATCAGAGTTTATCTAAATCTTGTTTCCAAGGTTATTGCTAAACTTCCTCTGATACCAACTGTAACTCCCCGACCCCAGTGACCCAGAGTCGGTGCATTATTTAAATACATTGGCATAAGTACAAAGAATCGAGTCCCAAAGGACCGATCAGTTTAGCAGTCTTGGAAAAGAGATTACATACATGAATGTTACATTACACTTCATAACAAACAAAAAAACATAAATAATCCTTTATAAATGCCATTATTCCCTTGTCTTAACCCTTCATATCAATCACAATATAGTTCTTGGAATCCTGGGAAAAATAAAACATAGAAAGGGGTGAGCTCAAATGCTCCGTAAGGGTAGGCAATACAGCAGAAACTTTCATAAATAATCATAAACATTTAAGGTAATGTATAACTAAAACAAAAGCCTTTTAAACTTAAACTTCAACATAGTATGGCAAAAATAAAATGAAATTATGCCATTTAATTATTCACATGGATATTCTACTAATCGAATAATCACATGCAATATCAATAACCACTTTCATAATGATGGAATGCATAATGCCAGACTATCATAACCCATAGGCAAGGCCTCGTGCCAAGACTACAAATAAGATTTTGTCAAGGCCTTGTGCCAAGACACTGGTTTGTCTCATGAGACCTACCGATGCATCGAGGAGCTATAGCGGGCACCACCCGTCACTTACTAAGTCCAATGCATTCCCATATGAAAAGGTTTAAACATAACATAAACATTAATATTAAAACTAGCATACGAAATGTCAATACTTTCTCCATAAACCATGAATGGTATAAAAATAACACATCCACAGTAAAACATATCACAAAACCTTCAATATAATACAAAAGTTTTTTATAATAAATCAACGTCAAATAATCTTAAAATCCATCAAAGGAGTTTGACATAGATGAAATCAAAACTATTTGAGAGAAGTATCTCTTTTCTCGAAATCATTGAAAATTCACACATTTATAAAGGAAGTAATTTAAAAGAGATTTTTGAATCCAAGTGTCCCATACCACTTTGAAACTTTTAAAAATAAATATCATTTCAAAAACATTCATGTCTATATAAATAAATCCTTAAAATCATTTTGAAAACATGGACATTAATTAAAAGATTTAGAAAGATAAATCTTTAAAACATTTAAAATTATGATCTTGATAAATATTACCTTTCACAAATTCTTAAAATATTCATTTTGAAATCATTTAAAGTCAGATAATTATAAAATAAAACATTTACTTTGAAAATATTCTTATAAGTTTGTAAGAAAAGCTTCAACAATTTTATAATGGCGGAGAATAGCCACACCCACCGTATAAGTTAAAAAAAACATTCTTACCTTAATTTTTTCGAAAAGGATAAAAGCACCTTGTTTGGAAAACGATGGAAATATTCCTTTATAAACCTCTTATAAAAAGTCAAACAAGGGTATAAATGACTTTAACCCATATTCTTTGTAAATAGTAAAAATGTTTTGAAATACATTTCAAAGAAACATGTATGTGGATGATAAAGAAATCCCAGTAGATTATTACGTATAAACAACCTCAGATAATGAAGAGATTGCGAAATAAACCCTTACCAATTTGGTATCTTACGAAACATACAACCCATGAAAGAGGTATCATACAACGAATTTGTAAATACACATAAATTAAAGTGTATTACGCAAAGAATATAATTATGGGCAGTAAATACACCACACAAAAGGTAATGGTGGAAATATGGCATGAATCTCACGGGAATAAGGAGTGAGATGAAAACCCCTTACCTTGCACTTTCTTTTAGTCGAGGGTACGTTTAACCTCCTCTTCTTCGGGTTCTTCCTTTTGATTTGATCAAAAGGGATCCTTAGGATGGATTTATCACTAAAGGAAGGAATCTAGGATGAAGTGAGGGAATTTGAGAGAGTATTTGGGTAGGGGTTGGCCGAACCAAAAGGCTTTGAAGGTGTGAAGAATTGGTTAGAAGTTGGGTCCTTTTATAAGGGGGAGGAGGGGATCTTTAGGAAACACTAAAAGTATTAATTTATAATAAATTCATATTCGTTTTATAATGGCTCAAAAGTATATTATATATTGTTAAGATGGGGATAGGTCGAAAAACACTCAACCAATAGGTTTTAGACAGGTTTGGGTCACTATATTAACCTTATCTTTTAGTTTTAACTCTTAGTTAATTAGTTTAACAATTACCATGTCACTTTGTATTTTTATATTATATAGTTAATAAACTTACTATATACATCCAAGAGACCCCCCAAGTGGTCCATTAATTATAAAACTATCATGATATAAGTATCTTGGCCGAAACTTAGATTTTTAGGAATTTAATATCAATTAATAACATAATATTAGTTTTAAAAACACTTTTATGTCAATTTTGACACTATTCAATAATTGATTTTTGTAAAAATAATAAAATAATGATTACTTCGAAAAAAGTTAATTAAATAACTCCTAACATGTCATATTAACCTAGAAAATTAATGTAATTCATAAAAAGTCTCAAATTATATTTATTTGGGTATCTACAATATTAATCATTTTAATTTTTCACTATTATGGTAATTACTGCATCACCATTGTGTCATAACTAAATTACATTATTTAATGTCTAAAAATTATAAATAAAATATAATTATTTATGAAATCCTGTTAGCTTTCTAATTAATATTTATAGTCTAAAATACAACATATATAACCCAATGTAAAAATTGTTTTACTAAAAGATATATGCTTGTGTCATTTTTGTATTCATTTTAACTTAATTAAAATAAAGTGTCCCTATCACTTACAAGTGGCACTATGGGGTCCCAAAATCAACCCCAAGATTCCAATGGTCGGACATGTATCAACCAATAAGGTTAGGACATGTTTTAGGGTAATTGTTTATTATTATAATATTATTGTTTAACCCTTATTTACCGGATTTACCCTTTAACCATGGTAAATAAAATATTTACCGAAGTAATTATTCAAAATGTCTAAAAATAAAATTTACATATTTATACAATTTGAACATCCTGATTCTAAATATGGAATCCATTTTTCCAAATTCAAAACACAGAAGTGGCAGAAATTAATTTAAAATTAATTCCCACCGTCAAAACAAAAAGCGCGTTTTTAAGATATAATAACTATCAAAAGATTGATACTTGTTTATGTTCGGTTTAATTTTGAAATTATGTCCAATGAACAAAATTATATTAAATGGTAAAAATATATTCTAAATATACTTTAAAACCACTCAAATTCATAATTTATCATTATTAATTATTTTGATTAAAAAAGTTGTTTTTAATTAAAATTTAGTAATTTTCACTATTCATCAAAATATGAAAGTTATCCAAAAAGTACCAAAATTTCACCCTAAGCTAATTTAAATATTATGAATCAAAAAATGAAGTCCATTTAGAATGATAAAATTTATAAAATTTCAAAAAGGAGGTATTACTATTCATAACGGCTAGTTTGATTGGTTGTGGAGTGTTAGAATCTCGAAGTTGCGTACAATGCACGCCATTGCATTATTCAAAGGGAAACGTACCGTGGAAGCTTGGGATGTTTAATTGTAAATTTTTGATGTCCCCATTCTAAAAAGTAAATTTATTTAGTCAAATTGAATATATAAAAGTTTAAAATATTGGATTTAAAAAGGGTTCACTATTAAAAGTTTGTAAAAGTGCAATACTGAAAATGAATTTGTTCTTACATTATGTCTAAGAAACTCATAATATGGATTATAAAATTATAAGGATTATATAATGTTCAAAATCCCGTTAATATTATTCATAACCTCTTTTGAATGGCTAGTTTGGTAAGTCATGGTGCGCTTGAACTCGGTGTTGCGTGTAGTGCAAGTTATTGAATTATTTTAAAGAAATAACGCACTATGAAATCTTGGGGTGTTAAATTCTCCCCTCCTTCAATAAATTGTGTCTTTGCAATTTGAAACTATTATTCTAAAATAAAATGTTGAAAATAGAAAATATCTTTGTGGGAAAACCCACATCGGAAATTGGGTTAATAAAATTTAGTCTTAATATGAGGAAAAGGGAAATGAAAAGGTCACCACCAAATTATGATCTCGATTAGGAGAACATTGGTTGAAATTAGAGACATATAATTAGAGGAAAAACGTAAATATTTATAGGTAGTGATTGAGGTCATCAATCACAAACAAGTGTAAATTGTGGGCCTTAAATTCATCAATCTATGATGATTTAAAATACCATCGGTTCAACAAAACATATGGTATTAGGATAATTTTTTTTTGTTTTAAGATCCCTTCACTAAAGTATACGAATTAATTTATTCATTGAATAAGAGAATAAGAAAAATATATACTTGACAAGTAGAGTCTCATAATTTAACTATGTTCTACCACAAACTCATCTTTCACTCTAAAAGATAATATAACTCAAAAATAATATTCTATTTATCCTATTCGTATAGGGTTCAAAAAAAAGAATTTTATAATTCATCTAAAAGATCCATTAAAGAAACAAAATTATTCAATCCAGGACATCATGTGGGTCAGTGGTATGTGATACACCATTGTCGCCCTTCGGTTGTGGGATCAAGTCTCGCGGCCTTGCCAGACGCGACGGGTTGCCGCCCGACCTCCGGGTTGTCTTTTTTATGGAAATCCAAAAATAATCTCAAACTGGACTTATCCAAAATATTTCTGTCCAAACTCACAGTCCAAAATTTATAAGGCAGGTAAACACAATGAGGATCCTTCTTTCCACGTAATAGCATTTGAACACCTTCATCATGTATTCTTTTGAAACACTGCAACATCCTAAATTACCATAAAACCTTATTGATTACATTCACGATCCCTTATTCCTTAAATAATAATGGATATACTCCTTCAATCCAAAAATGTTCTAAACCCCAATAATGATGGAATATACAAATCATTAATCAGTTTCAAGGTAGTAAATAATATCCAATATAATTTATCCAAATCAATCATGTATTATTCCAAAATTACTACCTCAGTATTAGAACCATATTATGGTTTATCTTTCTATCAACCATATATTTTCCAAAAATTTAACCCGCTATTGAGTCACTTTTCTTTGTTCCACACAATCTCAAGACCTTAATGAAATAGTACTGAAGTACAATCCTTATATACTCTATAATTATTATAACAAGTACATAGTTGATACAACACTCAAATGACATATCAACATAAGAACTCTAATCATTCCTCTTCATATGTGGTAGTATCATAACTTGATTATTATCCAATAGCATCATTTGCAGCATAGTCTGATGACTGGGACATAGGTTCGTGTAGTGTCCAAACTCCTTGCAAATAAATCATTGTACATTTGAAACCATTTTCTTACCCTTCCAGTCACATACTTTGTGTGCTTTTCCTCCACACTTATAACATACTCCCATTCCCTTCAAGCATTTTCCAAGGTGATTCTTTCCACAGTTATCACATATGGGAAAATCCTTCTTTACCTTCTTCCTTTTATCTGTCCTTCTCTCTACCATCCTTTCCTTCTCTGGCTTCCCTTCAAAGCCATAGGACTCCGAGAATTATTTCATTATCTTATCAACACATGATACTATTTCTTCATATGATGATAATACGTGGGAGACTATTTCCCTTCTAAATCCTGGATTAAGACCATGAAAGATATAATCCTCCTTACTCTTTGGATCATGTGTATTGTTGGAGTTCTCATTCCTTCTATTGGGTTCCATTTCTAAACAATGTCATAAACTAGATCAGTTTATGAATCAAAATACATAATTTCATACAAATAAAACACTTAACATAAATTGAACTATTTATGGATATAATCCATAATAATGAAAATGTTTTCTTTGAGGAAGTATATACTCATAAACCCTTCATAATGATTTTTAAAGAAAATGAGAGTTATCCTAAGCATATCCCCCAGGAGTGTCGTAACCAAGAGTACAACAAGACCCGTTGTCATGCACCAGTTCCCGTTCGAGTCTAACTCAAAGCAGTGTTTTCGGGTTTTACCCCTAGGTACATCTGTGCCAGAGCCGCCTCTACCTGCTCGTATCCAGATAGGGATGTATTTCTCGGAAAACTCACAAAATCTCTACAATACCAAAATTCTAGGAAGTTATTCTATACTAATCCTCAAAGTCCATCTTAAATCTATGTTCTCTAATCAGAGTTTATCTAAATCTAGTTTCCAAGGTTATTGCTAAACTTCCTATGATACCAACTGTAACTCCCCGACCCCAGTGACCTAGAGTCGGTGAATTATTTTAATACATTGACATGAGTACAAAGAATCAAGTCCCAAAGGACCGATCAGTTTAGCAGTCTTGGAAAATAGATTACATACATGAATGTTACATTACACTTCATAACATACAAAACAACATAAATAATACTTTATGAATGCCATTATTCCCTTGTCTTAACCCTACATATCAATCACAATATAGTTCTTGGAATTCTAGGAAAAATAAAACATAGAAAGGGGTGATCTCAAACGCTCCATAAGGGTAAAAAATACAGCAGAAACTTTCATAAATAAGCATAAACATTTAAGGAAATGTATAACTAAAAAAAAGCCTTTTATTCTTAAACTTAAACATAGTATGGAAAAAATAAAATGAAATTATTCCATTTACTTATTCACATGGATATTCTACTAATCTAATAATCACATGAAATATCAATAACCACTTTCATAATGATGGAATGCATAATGCCAGACTATCATAAATGTGTGACTTTTCAATGATTTCGAGAAAATAGATATTTCTCTCAAATAGTTTTGATTTAATCTATGTCAAACTCCTTTGATGGATTTTAAGGTTATTTTATATTGATTTATTATACAAATATTTTGTATTATATTGAAGGTTTTGTGATATGTTTTACTGTGGATGTGTTATTTTTATACCATTCATGGTTTATGGAGAAAGTATTGACATTTCATATGCTATTTTTAATACGAATGTTTGTGTTATGTTTAAACCTTTTCATATGGGAATGCATTGGACTTAGTAAGTGATGGGTGGAGCCCGCTATAGCTCCTCGATGCATCGGTAGGTCTCATGAGACAAACTAGCGTCTTGTCACAAGGCCTTGACAAAATCTTATTTGTAGTCTTGGCACGAGGCCTTGGCTATGTGGTTATGATAGTCTGGAATTATGCATTCCATCATTATGAAAGTGGTTATTGATATTGCATGTGATTATTTAATTAGTAGAATATCCATGTGAATAAGTAAATGGCATTATTTCATTTTATTTTTGCCATACTATGTTGAAGTTTAAGTTTAAAAGGCTTTTTTTAGTTATACATTTCCTTAAATGTTTATGCTTATTTATGAAAGTTTCTGCTGTATTGCTTACCCTTACAGAGTGTTTGAGCTCACCCCTTTCTATGTTTTATTTTTCCTAGGATTCCAAGAACTATATTGTGATTGATATGCAAGGTTAAGACAAGGGAATAATGGAATTCATAAAGGATTATTTATGTTGTTTTGTATGTTATGAAGTGTAATGTAACATTCATGTATGTAATCTATTTTCCAAGACTGCTAAACTGATCGGTCCTTTGGGACTTGATTCTTTGTACTCATGCCAATGTATTAAAATAATGCACCGACTCTGGGTCACTGGGGTCGGGGCGTTACACACTTATTAGGGGTGGGGGTGTTTATACTGAATTTCAAGAAGGCTTATAAACCCGCACTCACTTTAATACACACATCAAAACATTTCAAGTGAAAATTAATTTATCTTTATTATTTGTTAGATAATTAATATTCTTTAATAAATATTTTCAATATAATTAGAACACTGACAAGAGATTGAAAATTATACCTCCTCATATAATGTTGAAGGAACTATCCAAAATCTCAGATTCAATAAAATTTATTAAGCCTCTGGTAGCTTCACCACTTGTAAGAGACCCCCTTAAAGATTGATCTCCAAATATCATCACCTTTAATTCCTTGAATTTTAACACATAACATGATTTACATGAAAAAATGTGGTTTATATTCATATTATAAGTTGGTATTGTGGGGTTGATAGTTTTTTATCATCCCGTGTGTCTTCTTATTAATAGCTGTAATAGTTTTAGAACTATTTATGTTGTCTCCACCCTTGATTTTCCAAATCAAAACTTGTTTGGGAAATATGATCTTCCTATTATTTTAAATTTCTTTCTTAGATAGAATTATCTTATCAACTTAGTAAATTAGATTAAATTCCCTTTTTTTATATTGCTCTATCTTCTTGGCCTTTTCCAATAGATCATGATATATTATAAAGAATTTATTTTTCACTCATTTGGCATCATTTTTTGTGTGAGGACTCATTATTTGATGTATCCTTCTTTATACTAGGAGTTATTGGTTGTTTTACTCTATGATATCCAATTTCTTATGCATCCATTTCATGTGCTTAGTAGTTACATGTCTGTATTATTGACCTTCCCCAACACATATTCATTATCTTTTAAGTTACCCTTCTTGGGAAACTTTTTAACTTCTCCATATGGAGTGTCATCTATTAATCCAATCCTAGAGTCTCTATTTTGGAATAGTTACTTTATTGATTCTATATTTATCCCTTTTTTATTGATATTATTGTATATCTTATAATAGAAAATGAAGTGTTCTCTATTTTTTTTAAAAAATCACTTATTTCTTATAGGTTTTTCACCCTAATTGCCTTTCTCCACTTTCTTCTTGGGTGTTATCTTTTTCCCTAATTTTGAACCCAAGTATGACTTGCTTACTTGATTCACCTAATTATTAGTCTTTGGTGGTCCAATATTCTCTTTATTATAATATCCATACATGATAGGTTTATACCAGAATTTATCATAGTAGTGACCACCAATGTTGCACAACTAACAAAATTTTTCAAACCAATCAAATAATTTTATTAAAAACATATTTATTTTGATCTGTGAGGTTTCCTTTCCTACAACATGACTCTAACTTGTTTCATATCTACCAATTACTTTAGATATTATCTAATTTCTACATAATAACATATTATTCTAGTAATAATAACCCAATTACCAAACAACATGTAGTAAAAACATATAACAATAAGTCTTGATATTTAGATTTCACATTCAATCTAGATAGATTTTTTTACTTACTATTTTTGGGATATAACACCACATTTTTATACTCCATTCGAGGAGTTTATTTTCTTATACATGATAAATACACCATTTATACAATGGTTGGTTCTCTTGGAAAATTTATCCCTCCAATTTTTTATAGATTTTTTACTTTAATCCCACACTACCTACTAAAACAGATTAAAAAAAAACAATTTTATCTAAACAATGGGATAACTTTTTCCATGAATATGAGGTAGAGGATTTTCCAGGTGATATTATGCTCTCATTGCAACATTTTTGTGTATTATTAGAATAAATACTCATCTATGAGGTTTTTTTGGTAACACATATATTCTCAACTTAATGGGAAGTTCTAACTTTGGTTTCTTCTAGTTTTTTCAATCAAATATGCAACTTTAAAAAATTCATGCTGAGATTATTTTTCTCAACCTCATCTGAGCTCAACCTAATTTCCCATTCATTTTTGAACTTCTGTATAATCTCATCATATATCTTTCTTCTTTCCTAAAAATATATATCAAGGTCCTTAATAATATTGTATTTTATATTTAATTGGATATTCTTGACACCAATACCTATTTTATGAATTTATTCTATAACATGGATCTTATATTCACTGAATTTTCTAATCTATTATTTCTCATCAACACAGAATTTAAAGTTGTGTTTATGAATTGAAAAATTTTCTCTATAAATTTTTAAGGATTTATCCTTATCCTTAAAATCCATGATAATAGAGTTGTATTTCTACAACTATATAAATAATTCACTTTTCATTTCTTCATTATAAAACATAAGATATGATTTCTCATCATAAAAATCTTGGATAAACTCAAATATGATTATGAAAACTTTAACAAGGAATTTTTCATATACTCTCTAACCTCAGAGTATATTTCTTCAATAGATTTTACAAGACCTTCATTATCAAAACAAGTTTTGGATTTATTAAAGGAATCAATTATAAAAGATTTAATATAACCTTACCACTCTAACTACCTTTAGTAAATGATTATTACTATTTATTCCTTGATCTATTTCTCATATTCTTAGCTTATTTATTTTTATTGTTTCCAAGAGTCCTGGTTGAAACTTATAATAATATTTTAACAAAGATAGAGATATATTCTTCCATTTGAGTCATTTTTGAGATTTCTTATGATCTGAATTCATGTATGAAACTTATTTAATCAAGTGAAAATAAACCATGGTAATATTTTTTTTATAACCAATGAGATATGGAATATTATTCTCTAATATTAGTTATTATACAATAAAAAATCCCAATCCTAGGGAACATACACTCTAGAACCACTTGCTAGTCCTAGTGGATCTATATAGACACACCTGGGGGGGTGAATCAGGTTTTGTTTGATTTTTTAAAATTAATTTTTTTTCTTAAACCATTATAAAACCTTTTTACTTGAACCTATGATTCCAGTTAAGAATATTGTATCTAAAGGAACCTGAGGTGTAGAAAAAGCATGAAAGAGATGAAATTTAAAATTTTGGGTTTGGATTCATCTTAAAAAGAATAAATCCACAAAAATTATTACCCATATTTCTTTAAGGATCATGTGTAATTCAATTTAATCATGGAAAAAATCAAACTAAAGCTTAAATGGTACCTTCTTCATTTGAAGTTGCCGATTGGATTCTATAACCGTTGATGTGTCGTAGATAAAAGACACCAAAGAATACATCATATAGATCATACACTCATGATACATAACTATAGTATTGTGGATCTACATTTCCTGGGTCTAAGTGTGGGAAATATATGAGTTTTACGATGTCCCTTTGATTGCCTAAAGAATATGGACTCATTTGAGAATGCAGGATCGATCTGACCTTGTTCTTACTTAGAAATATCTCTATAAGATCTTGAGAAGAGACGAGAGGAGATATTATCTCAATAAATTCATGAAAATGGTGGCTATTATAATTCAATATTCTAAAATGAGTTTTTATACTTAGGTTAGACTTCCCAAAATTTCACTTTGGTCCCTGTAAAGTAATAACTTTCATTTTAGAACTTTGTGCACATGTATGACTTAATAAACTTGTCTTAAATGTCACCAATTTTTTATCACCCACTTTTAATTCTATAAAATGTTACATTATAAAATAAAAAACATTAACTCCGCCCATAATATCTCAAAATAATTTAAAGAACCTTTAACATCCAATGTCTGTTTGAAAAATTATATTTTTCTCATATTCACATTTATTATCAAACAACTTGTGAATACCTTAAGAAATGAATTCAATCATCATTATTATAAACTATATAACATAATTGAATTATTTTTACTTATGATCTATCATACTCAGGCATTCACTGCCCACCCACACATGGGGCCCACTTCATCTAAAACTCATATTCATTAGAATAGGTGGAACCTATGGATATAGTTAGTGTGTGGCACTCTCGGTCTTTATCTCAATAGAAATGAGTCTAACCAATAGACCAAGAGTAGAGTCTAGAAACCCATAATATACCCTAATGAGATAAGGAATGTCATAGCTATGACTTCCTCCTATTAACACTTTTTTTGTAATATAATCTATTTGTCTCGCAATGTCTCATAAAGTAGGATTCACACTTGTGTCATAATCCTTTTGTTTTTTTGTATATTTCATGACCTTACTAGATATAATTACCTTATTGCACCATGGACACATATTTATAAAGTTATTTACATCATGGTCAACCTGGGCCCATGAGATATCTCTTCCTCAACTTAGAAGAAAAAAAATTCTATCTTGATTGGTCAACCAATTCCATAACACCAGTGATGCATCTAGGAAAAACTACATCACCATGATTCAATTATCATGGTTTTCTCCTTGCATAAATGTACATGATCAAATGGCATATAATGATAATTATATAAAGTTCGGAGACCAATACACATGTTCATATATAGGAACAACCAACGACACTTGAAACATGTGGTGTTCCTATTGGTGGGTCTATCCTCATGATGTCGTTAATAGAGATCAACAGGCGTGAATTTCATGAGAAGTATCAATACTTATGAGGACCCATATCCTAATAGTCAGATATCATATTCTTCCTATCAGTATGATGTATCTAGACTATATGACATATGTTTAATATTACTTTCATAGTATCTCAATGTTCTCATTATAGCTGAGAACCGCTATAACCTTTTGAAATAACACGTAATCTATGGAAATTACCATGTAAATAGTCTATGTAGAAATATCAACAATATTATGGTAATAAACACACACACACACATATCAAACTATATCCATGTAATGGAAATCAAAAGTACTATTCAAGTTGGGTATAGGGAATTTACTATTACAACACTCCAACTTTAATTAGATCCAACTTTCTAACCATACTTTTTAGATCTCACATTATTAAGATCATATTTCTATTGAGTTATGGATTTAGTCATGGGCCTATCAAATTTCCACTGTATGACTATTCTGTTATCTGTGAATTTACCTCTTTGAGTAAAACTTATCAAGAGATGATATCCCCAAGTATATCCATTTTTTACACTATCTTAACTTAACATCTTGGATAATAAGAGTACCATAATTTACAATATGATAATACTTTACTTACTAGGTGTGATTCCAAGAAATATTTTTTTTTTCATGTTTTATAATTCTTCTTAGCTGACTCAGAAGCCACAAAATATTTTTTATTTGTAGATATGGCTACCACTAGCTTGAATGAGATTTTCTTTCTCATTAACTTAGACTAACTATGATATTATATTACATTGATTCAAGAAATACTAGTTTGTGTCCACTGAAAACTAGTATCCTTTCCTCTATATATATTAAGTGCACATCCTTTGTACTTATTCCAGTGAAATAGGAATGTTCTAACTATATCCCTTGTAGTTCTCCTAGTTACAACTGATATTTTACTACTATAAAGTATATATTGGAAATGTCAATTATTGAAAATATCATGGAATCTAAGATTGATCTATCTATAAATCATATAGAATTCAAATCACCACGTTAATATCCTCTTATGTTATGGACATGTCTACTTGGAGAGATATATGACTTGTGAAACTATTAAAAAACATCTCTTGAATTGTTTCAACTTGTATTTTTTTAATACTATGTCAGTTTTTGTATGATTGACTAGGTATAAGCAACCATTAGATTTAACTTAGTAAATATAATTCCCTATAACTCTGGTTTCTACTTTAATTCAATCTTTGGAGAGTTATTTTTATCTTGTTCTTAATTAACTGTAAGACCAATAGAAATTTTCCACATATTAAGAAAACATATTTTACATGGAAAAATATGGTTCTCCTACTAACCACTGGTAGACACATGTTAAAGATTCATTCTAAATGAATATTCTATCATGTAGTTACTTATTTTAATTTTGAATTGGATTTCAGTAACTTAAACCATTATTGGAATTCTAAGATTTCACCATCCTTTTGTGGTTGCATCATATAGACATCTACCATGATTGCTGGTCCTGACATCCAATGATCAATTAAATGAACATATAAATTAGATATGATAAGAAAAATTCTAATGGATTTAGGCATAATGACTTGGTATTACCAATCGATCCTTATTGATACCACACTTGTACCATCCATGTATAGTCTCATTTGAATACCAAACATAGTATTCAAATTAATAAGTCTCTTGTACAATGATACATGGAACCCATTATTGAATTTTAATATATCATGTCAATATTAGCTAATTTACATATACTAATTACTTTTATAAATCATTATTCTCAATGAATAATGTATCAATGACCATGGTGAATATAACCCCATCATGATGGTTTTATCCTTCCTACACAGTATGTGTTTCTGGAACATTCCTTTTCCAAAAATTCGTCTAGAACTTGTTCCTATGTCAACTATTTATACATATCTAGCATTGAATAAACCCAATTCAATATTACTCCCACTATATCAAATAGATATGTGCAACCTTTTATAGAAATATAGTGTATAACTTGACTATATATTTTATATAATAGGTATTTCTATAATATCCTTATAAAACTTTAGGATGATTACTATAGATGCACATTGTGTTTTTTCTTGAAGCAAGTTTGTTTATATCTTAACAAACTCTTTGCATCTAAACACATGTTCTTATGACATAATGAATTTACATCATACTATAACTCATATGATATCCATTTTTCATGATAGTTAACATATGGTTACAGGATAACATTGTTATATTTGAATCATGTCTTTAAAAATGGAAGTATCTGCAATGCTTGAGTTTTAACATTGATTCTCCTTTTACTTACATCATGAATCTAATGTGTATATATAAATATGAATTTAGTAAATTTTCTATGATAAATTTTATTGATCAATGTAAAATTTAATAATAATAATAATCAATACTTCTTATTATAATTATATATTTGATGTGTATAAGGTAATGTGCGTTTATGAATAACTCAACACTACATTATATTGATAGAAGGATGCTTGGTCAAGATATTATTCGACAGACTAGCTCAAAACCTATCATATCTTCTGACTAGTCATATTTCATAATTCATTTTCATATTCCTTAAAAACATAAAAGAATACTTTGAAGTATACTTACTACTATTTTACCCTTGGAATTGTTCACGCTCTTTAGTTGAAGTAGTTTTGAAATATTTGAGGCTTACCTTTATTTCTAAAGGTTTATTTTTCCAAAACTAAGTACATAAGTATGTCAATAGTACCTAAGGTATTTGAATACAAAGATTCTAAAACCATACTATTTATATCCTTGAAAACTATTTAGTTTTTTTACAAATTATTAGCATTCCAAAACTAGGTATATTAGTCTTACATTTTATATTCACCATGTATTGCCAATGATTCAAGCATCACTGAACTATGACTTGAGTATTCGATACCATAACAAAAACTCATTCTAATACTATAAAAACATATCATTGTGTCCAATGGAAATATTAGATTAATATTTTGGTGATAAACTTTTAAATATAGAAGTTGTGTACTTCTCACTGCTGATTTAGGAACCACCTTTTTCTTAGTTACTTAGAGAACACACCTTACTTCTAGTAAAGTTTCTTTACATACTTGGTTATTGTATATAAATAAAAATATGTGAAAATAATATTGTATTCAATACCTAATAAGTAAAACTGAAACATAACTTATATTTTATGAATATACCTAAAGAAGAAGCGACTAATTGCTTCTTCAATTTAGTTCATTTAATTTAAACTTTCATAGATATATTTTATAATACGAAAAGAAAATAATATCCTATTTAATACCTATTTTATTTGAGGTAAATTGCAAAGGTGCCTTTATCATGATAATTGTTATTGACCTTTTCTCCTTGTCTTTCATCTTGTTCACCATAAGAACTAAATATTAAACTCTCTTAAAGTTCTTATTACTTGGAAAACCTTACCCAAAAGGCAATGAAGCATTCTTCTCAATATTTTTTGTTTTGTAATATTAAAAGAAACTAGAGTAAATTGGTGAAAATGATATGAGAAATGGATTCATTTAAATATCATGATCCATATTTCAATTTACACATATCAAGTGTAAACATCACATATTTATATCTTCACTTTTATTTATCCTCTCGAGCTTCTTGGAGACGAGACAACATGTAAAATCATCAATTTACTGATGTTGTATCCACAACGAGATCAGATGTTGATGATAACATTATGAAATAACCATTATTTTCATCATACATGATTATCTTGTAATCATTTTTTACGCCCTTACTTCCTGAGGTAGTTTAATAGGTATTGGGGAAACCCTCACATTGAATTTATGATATTGTAGTACTTTGTGAAAGTGCCTATACTAATGTTGAAAATTCATATTGTATAGGAAATTTACTTTTTCCATTATTTATTTAAGTGTAGTTTTGGTATTACTTTCCATTTTTATAAAAAATAAAATCTAACAGATTGTACTTTTATCTTGATTACCGATTTAGATATTAGCAATTTAATCATTAAATTAGTCCCATTATTTAATCGAATTTTAGGAACCCTCTATACTATAATTGGAATACTCTATATCTTGAGTATTATAGTGGTAAGGATCCTTGAAACTATCCTCATAGTCTACAATCTATGGCTACACCACTACTCAAAGAGTCCAAGGTAGGTGTCTGAGTAGCCAAATGCATTAACTTATGGATCCTTGACCTATTGAGTGGAGTCCTATGTACTGTGAAGAATTAATTTACATTTCTGAATGATTTGACTCTAAATTTTAAACATGATAGTTATGGACAGTTCTTTGATACCAATTTTAGTTAATTCAACCCACCAATCTCATAATAACTCCATGGTAGTAAGGGGCACATTCAACTATAGCTAACGAGCACCCTATCATGGAACCATGGCTGTTCCTTGTATGAATTGGAGTATGGTTTGTGTTTTTTTTTCAATCATCAGTGGAAGTTCAGAATGAATGCCAGTAAAGTGATCATATAGTTCAATCAGACAATAGAATTGAAGGTGGTGATGTTTCCCAGTGTTTACCAAATTTTTGGGCCTGAAAATCGGAAAATGAAGACATAGGTTGTTGGCAAGATGATGTTCATGAAAAAATAAGTGGTGAGAAAAATAAGGGAGGCATGCGCGAAAAACAACGGCATGTGTGAAAAATAGCGACGTGCACAAAAAACAGTGTGGTGCGTGAAAAACAGTGTGGTGCGTGAAGAATAGAATGGTGCACGAAATAGTAGAGAGAGTTTTTTTTCACGCAAGAGGTGTTTCAAAATCAGAATGTCAGAAAATGGAAAAGGCATGGGCTGCGTGAAAAACATTGAGTTGTGTGTGAAAAATGGTTCCAGCGTGAAATGTATTGTGCGTAGACTGAGATGTTTTTCACGCCAAGATGGGTTTTGCACGCAGGGGTCAGCGACACCTATAAATAAGTGATGACCCCCTCATTCCGTACGATTGAAGACTTAGAGAATATCTGAGGTCTGATGCTCGAAAAAGGTCTGTGTAAAGGGAGTTGCGCAAAAAATTCCAATCCTTATGAAAAAGTCCGAGTTGCGCGAAAAAGTTCGAGTTGTGTGAAAAAGGTTAAGCTACGCAAAAACATAGACATTTCACAAAAAAAATGAGGTTGCATGAAAAAATCCAAGCAGCGTGAAAAAGGACAAGCTGCGTGAAAAAGGTGTTGTGCGTAAAGCTGCGCGTAAAGGAGGTTGTTGTGTGAAATATTTTCCCCGAGAAAATCAAGTATTTCGCGCAAAAGTGAGATATTTTGCGCAAAGGGTAGGAGTTGCATGAAATCTTTAGTATAACCTGTTTGCGTGTTTCTGATTATTTGGTTCAGTGGTTCAGTGTGTTCAAGTGAATCAATTCTAGTCTTCAATGAAAGCATAGTATTGTGCTAAGAAGAGGCAAAGACTTCAATGCAAATCTATTGAAGAGACCTTCACATCTATATACTGACTGAGACTTCACCGAAGGCAGTGAGCTAGGGGGAGTCAACGGGAGTGACCTGAGGGACGCAGTGGGCTATCCCTGAACATTTGTAAAGGTAGTGAGCCTGGTATAGAGTGACTATTCCCAAACCATTGTAATCCACAACTAGTGAAGAATAGTGGAATTAGGTACGACCAACAACCTGTCGATATATGCTCCTTGGACGTAGCCCTTAGTGGTGAACCAAGTAAAAAGTGACGTGTCATCTCTTTGCATGTGAATGTTTTATTTCTGATCATATCCATCATACAGGTTTGACTAGTTCCGACCAATGTGGGAATAATATCCATCAGTTTAAAAGAAAATTTGACACCCTGATTCACCCCTCCCCTCTCAGGGTGTCCTAGGGTCCTACACCCTAAACACCCATTTTTTTTTCCAAATTTGATCAATGGACGGAAATTAATGATTTAATATTTTATTTTTGGGATTTTTTCATTTAATATCGGTGAATGAAATCCTTTTCTATTTAAAATTCTTGTTCTATGTGATCGTTCTCACAACTTAACCATGCTTTGAAGTAGAAAACATTCACCATACATGTTCATTTTATCTTTGAATGCTTGTTTATGATTATACTATGTGATCGAGCGTAATAAATACACATTCACAAAATAATAAACCATGCACATAATGAAATAAATAAATAATGACATTATCAATAGCCATTGTCTATTGGTTAATCTATAGAGTGAATAATGGATTAACCGAGATCCTAGGGGAATTCCTTAAGTCAATACCTGACTTGAATCACAACATTCACAACTCCAATGCATACCACCTATTTGTTCTATGACGACTCTCAACTTAAACTATTTCTCCATGAACTCCTCTAATATTTACAATCTATACTCACATGAAGGTTAGGGGAACTCAGGGTGTGAAATTACATATTTTAACACTTAATTGTAGACACACAAGCCCTTATACAAATTACATATTGTGGGATGATGTTTTGATCATAAAAATAAAATAATTATTACATTTGAGAAAACATAAATGAAATAATTAAATTAAATAAATAATGAACCAAACATGCACAGGTTGTTCTTGACCCATGATTAGTCAACATGAAATTATATTTCATAAGAAAAATTAAATTAAATAAAATTCAACTCGAGGGTACTTTTAATGTGATAAATTTCATTAAAATAATTTTATTTAATTATCAATACATACCATAGGAACCAAAATAGTTTTATTAAATCAAAAATAATTAAATTTAATTTTGGAAATTTTATTTAATTTTATTTGGTTTTTTTAGACCTAAAGAAAATCAACAAAAAATAATTAAGGACTAGTGACAAGTTAAAATGATCTAGCTGTTCAGACCCATAAAAATTGGTCCAACCAGATATAGAGTATCCATTTAAAGGAAACAATGATATATATATGTATAATATAAAAAGATTCCAAACATCTAACAGATGATTTTTCCTTTTTTTATATATATTTTAAACAAGCTTCTAAGGTAAGATTTGTCCATTTAATTAAATAAGATTCCAAGTGAAGCTTTAAACTGGCTTCAAAGAGAAGCTTTATCATTTTAATTAAATAATATTCCATGATAAGATTTAAACTATCTTCCAAAAGCTTTATCCTTTTAATTAAACAAGATTCCATGAGAAGCTTTAAACTACCTTTCATGGGAAGATTTATCCTTTTAATTAAATAATATTCCATGAGAATATTTAAACTATCATACAAGGGAAGATTTATACTTTTATTTAAAAAAGTTTCCATGGGAATCTTTAAACTAGATTCTAAGAGAAAATTTATTTGTTCAATTAAACAAGCTTCCATGATAAGATTTAAACTATCTTCTAAGGGAAACTTTATCTGTTTAATTAAACAAGCTTCCAAGGAAAGATTGTATTTCCAAAGAACTAACCCAAATGTCTACCAGTATATTTGGATACTACAAAACATAGTTACATCATGCTCTATCTAAAAATATACCACACTAGCATCCACTAAATTTAAGTATAAAATAAAACTTTAATTTTTGTAGCACCTTTTATGCAAAACTCATTGATCTTTGATCAACCGTATCATGGTGATACGAACTTAGATCGATGCTCCATAAATTGGGTTGGGATCATATTGCAACCCTATTTCAAAATCACAGAAAATTTAATTGAAATTTCAAAATTTTAGACTTAAATAATTACGCGTTCTCTCTAACACCAATTAAAGGAACCAGGGGCACAACAGAAGTGTGAAATATATTTAATTTAAAATTTTGTGTTTGGATTAATGTTAAATACACTGAATCCACAAAAACCCTTTCCCATATCTCTTTAAGGATCACATTTAATTCTACTTAATCATGAAAAAGAAATAGACAAAAGCTTAAATAACACCTCTTTCATTTGAAGTCACCAGTTTTATTTTCTCACCATTGATGTATCATGGCTAAAAGATGCCAAAGTATACATCCTTTAGATTTTACACATTTGATCCAAAATTATAGGATCATTGATATATGTTTCTCTAGTTATATCATGTTAAATCAAAGATCTTTACGATGTCCCTTTGATTATCTGAATAACATAGAATTAATTGAGAAAGCATGATGAATTTAACCTTGTTATTCATTCAGAATCTATCTATAAGAACTTGAGTGTAGATGAAATGCGAAATTATCTCAATAAATTTATGAGAATGGTGGAGATTATAAATAAAGAGGATAAAATGAGTTTTTATAAATAGGTTATACTTTCCAAAATTTCACTTTGGTCTCTAGAAAGTAATAAATTTCATTTTATAAATTTACTCACATGTAGGACTTAATAAACTTTTCATAAATGTAAAAAATATTTTATCACTCACTTTTAACACTATAAAATGTTACGTGATAAAATAAGAACCATTAACTTGGCCTATAATCTCTCCAAATAATTTAATAAACATTGAAGATTCAATTTCCATTTAAAAAATTATATTTTTATCGTATTCAAATTTATGATAAAACTTCTGAATAACTTGATAAATAAATTCAATCATAGTTATTGTAAACTTGAATAATATAACTGATTTTTTTACCTATAATCGATCATACTTGGATGCTCACTGACCCCCCACATGGGTCCCACTTCTTACTAAATTTCTATTCATTAGAATAGGTAGAATTTTTTCATAGTCTTAGTGTGTGGCCCTCTAGGTCCATATCTCAATGGAGTAAAGTCTAATCCGTAGACCAAGAGTGGTGTATAGAAACCCATAATGTCCCCTAAGAAGATAAGGAATGTCCTAGCTATGAATTTCTCCTATAAAAACTATATGTGTAATATAATATCCTTGTCTCGCTATATCTCATAAAGAAGGATGTAAAATTGTTTCATTATCCTTTTGTTGATTTATATATTTCATGACCTTATTATAAAAACTTACCTTCTTTCACCATGTCCATGGATTTATAAATTTATTACCATCCCGGTCAACTTGGGCCCATGAGATATCTCTTCCTCAACTCGGAAGAAACAAATTCTATGTTGATCATTCAATCAATTCCATGCCACTAATGATGCATCCAATAAAAACTACCTCACCACAATTTCATTATCATGGTTTTCACCTTGCATCAAAGTATGCGATCAAATGACACACAATGATAATGGTCTCAAGTACAGTGACCAATACACATGTTTGTAGATAGGAACAACCAATCACACCCAAAACATGTGGTGTTCCTATTAGAGGGTCTGTCTTCATGATCTCACTACTAGAGATCACTAAGTGTGAACTTCATGAGAATAAGTCTCAATGCATATGAACCCTCAACACCTAATATTTAGACATCATATTTATCCTATCAGTATGATGTATCTATACCATATGACACATGTTTAAGATTAATATCACAATATATTCTAGTTCTCATTATACCTAGGAAATTCTATAACTTTTTGATATGACACATAATCTAAGTAAATTACCATATAAATATTGGATATATAAATATAAACACTATTGTGGTAAGAATAAATACATTCATATATCAAACTATATACATGTAATGGTAATAAGAAGTACTGTTAATGTTGGGTCTAGGGAACCCACTATTATAAAAATATCTTGTATTGTTTAACCTAGAATATACCTATCTAAAATGAAAATAAATTTTTAAATAGTACATGTGCTTTTAAATGGTTCAACCTCTACTAGGAATCCTACCCCTTGCTATTCTTAGGAATTCCAAGTCATGGATTCTCCACTAAAATATTTTTATCAATGAAAGGGGAGTTGTAAGCTATTATTATCGTAAACCATGCACATCATATTATATAGATTTTGGATCACTATATTACACATTTTTTCATGTGAAACATACCACTACACGCCTTTAAACTGGGATACCACTTGTTCTTTATAACTTTTCTCATCCTCTTGAATTCGATAAAAAAGAAGTATAGAGTTGTCATTGCACCCACCAACTGGTCTGCTTTCTCAATCAGAGTGACATGAATTTCCTTAATTCATTCAAAATATTCTCATATAACTTGGAATATTAATATACGAACAACTTCAATTTTTAAAAATTTTCCAACTGAACACTCTCATCACTAAAATACTAGGTATAAAAATTTACCCAAAGTCAACCAGCCATAGCTTAAGGCACTCTTCCTTTATCTTGATCACATTTTATCTTCCTAAAAATAACTTGAATAATGGATAATAATAGATTCATGATTTTTAGGACATTCAAGAACAACTTAAATATCATCTAAAATTATTTATTCTTCAAATGCTTAAATATGGAAACTCAAATTTTTAGTTTAAAATTTCCTGAAATTTATATAAATCTGAAGTCCTATGCTATAGAAAAAATACCTTTCATATGAAATTGATTTAATATAAATTCTCAAAGTCATAAGATCTAACTCAGATGGTTTATGGTTTTTAAAAAACCCGTTTCATATGAATTTTAAGTCATACTGTATCAAATTATCCATTTCTTATGACTTGTAAGTTATACAAATTCCAAAGTCCTATGATGTCACAAAGTCTGACACTATCCAAATTTGTATGCCAGATCCATATAAAATTCCATTAAGTTATATTCACAATTTTATGTCTAGAAAGTCCATATGATATATAAAAAGGTTCTATAGAGGGACTTCTAAAGTCACACACAGAATTCATATTCCAAAAGTTTTATTGATAAGTAAAGTCACATGTATAGACTCAAATACATATTCACTTCAAAAAGTTATATGCCTGAGACAAAGTCATATTATTTTCAAGAAATGTCATACACTTGAGACATTACTATTTTTCTAGATCCTACTCTAAATTGTAGACCTATTCAAATGATTGAAAGGTATTTTAAAAGGGACCCCATCCCTTCTTAATAATATCCAAAACACCTCAAAATAAATTTAATTGATTATAGGAATTATTGAAATAATTCTAAACTCTTTTATCTCGCTTATAGGTGATTTTATAGAATATTTAATACTAAAAATAGAGTATTTATAGAATTTTAAATACACATTAATTTAATATTTTTAAACCTTCATCTAAGGAGATATAAATCACTAGTCTATCAAACTTCATGATTAACACACCAAGGATAGTTTCTCCACTATTTTAGGCCATCTTTCCTATGCACCTTCAAAACTATTTTAATCATTTTATTTATAGTTATACAAGATATACCAAATAGATTCAGTAGCTATATTTTTTTCTTAATTTTAAACTATTGATTTTTTTATAAATGATGTCTATAATACTTCTCCAACTTCATCACTTTTTGTAACTATACAAAACTTCTCAACATTAAAAAATTATGAAATCATTTTCAATGAATTCACTTTGACAAAAAATATAATCTCCACTTCATCCATTGGTTGGATAATCAATCCACCACTCAAGACTTTACCTTTTTATAATTAAATTTATAATTTCAACAAGGATAATTTTAAAAAAATACAACTTTGATCCAAGGGAACTTCA
Source organism: Viscum album (assembly GCA_963277665.1). Lineage (NCBI taxonomy): Eukaryota > Viridiplantae > Streptophyta > Magnoliopsida > Santalales > Viscaceae > Viscum > Viscum album. The sequence continues at coordinate 1,388,873,740 of OY728123.1, forward strand.
ACAACTTTTTTGAACAATTTTCTTATTCTTTAATTTTCTATTATATCATTCACATCTCACCTAAATTTATTTTTTATATAATACACCTGAAAATCTATTTAATTGTGAAAAATAAAATTCAAATCATTAAATACTTGAGTAACCAGTTGATAATAATATCTTCATTTAATTTTCTAGAAATATCCAAAAAAATTATATCTTTCTATATCCATGATACCCTTTCCATGTTTTCACGAATTCATGTATAAGAAGATTCATTTGTGAATAACTTCCTCATGACATGGGATTCATTAAAAATTTTCATGGTTATGAAATAACACCTCCTAACATGGTGTGAAAGAGATCATAAAATATTTCCTACGTGATAGAAAACTTCATGGAATGACATTGTATTATTAAATCTTCCTAAAAAAAATATTCATCACAAACCATGACATGGACTTCTTTTCACAATGTGATCACCTCTCAAATTCCAAAACTAGCGATGACTAGTTTTAAATCATTAGATGGATTTGTGGCATGATATTTCTATATAGGGAGTGGAAACTCATTCTTATTTAACTCACTATAAATATCTACTTGAATCATAGATTAATCAAAACAACTTTATGATATTTAAGACTTTAGTAATATCACAAAATCATCAGGATTAACTTTCAAAATGATCTTTGGAAAATATTCTTCTAAAATTCCATAGAAACTTTTGAAAACCTCACATTTTTTGATTAGTTATTTACTTTTACTTATTCTATAAATGAATCTTAAGTTCAAAGGCGTTGATAAATTTCTAGACCATATGCTACAAAATGACTCATATATATTGCCTCTACCTTGAAATTACTTTTACTTATGAAATTCATTTGATAATTTTTCTATTTTTCTAATAGATTTACTTTTAACCATTCTTTAGGTAAATATTACACATTCTATTCCTTTGTAAATTTCTCCAAAAACAACTTGAAGTTACTCTTATATATCACTGAAGTTTCAAAGTGAATTTTATACATGCATTTCATTTTATAATTTTTCACTCCACCATTATAATGACTCTTATGTATGAGTATTATGAATATTACATATTCAGGAAATGTAAAATATGAAATTTATACATCTCATGATTTTTCTATTTTATATAATTCCTCAATATAAAAGGCTCTTATATATATATATTGCAACACTAAATATGAATTTTATGTATATAATCTCTTTTTAAAATTTTCACCTTCAACTCTCAAATTATATAACTCTTTAAATCATATTATAATCACTTAAAACCTTATTAAGGACTCTAAAACCACTTAAATTCATCTCAAAATAGTTCTCATCATCTCACTCATATGTATTGAAAACAAATGCAACATCATTCTCTAGTGGGCTCAACAACCCTATTTAGGTTTATTGTCAATAAAAATATTATACATTTTAGTTTCTTATAAAATATTCAATATTATACCCCTAAATATAAGACTAAAATTTAAAACATATTTTATCTTACTTATTGACATTAATTAAAAAGAGTGTCTGTGTAGAGGGTGGTATCAACATCTTCAAAGTATTAATCCATAAAAAAATCATTTATAAGTATACTTAAGTTATCTTAGTTTATAAAACAATACTAATTAATGAAAATATTAAAGTTGTATATGAATTGGTAAAAATGATATTGGATTTACAAAACTCATAAAATTAGCTTAAAATCACTCCAAACTTTATCAAGGCATCTCCAATCATCACCTCAAACACATATCCTGAAAAAAATACATCATCATCCTCAAGTGTGTTCAATAATCTCCCAATTTGGATTTGTTTTCAATACCAATATTATACATTCCATTTTTCTCTCACATCTATAATATTCCCCCTAATCCAAGATTGAAATTTAAAACTTATTTTCTCCCCTTATTGATAATAAAGACAAAGTGTGTTTATGCATAGGGATGTATCAACTTCTTTAAAGTAGAAAGCCATGGACCAATCAAATCTATGTCAACTTAAGATATATAAATATAAAAAACAATATTTATTAATTCACTCATCAAATATATCCATGAATAGGTCAAAACAAATGATACCAACTCATAATTTTCACTCAAAAAATTTTAAAAATTATCTTCTAACTCCTTCCCACACTTACTCAATAAATATATTAAAACCTTTCAAAATAAAGTAGGTTTCACTCCCTACAAAATAATTCTCCTGCTATATAGAAATTTAATTAGAATTTTAAGAGGGGAGGAAACTAAAAAACATACTTTAATATTAACAAGGAATGGAATAAACACCCTTTTTTCATCCCAACTTCTCACGATCCCAAATAGAAAGTGGTTTTTATAAGAATATCAATAATTTTCTCCTCATATTGAATAGATTATAGATTTAAAATACCTTCAACCAATTTTTATTCAAGAAGTTATATTTAATATCAATGATATTTGACCTTGAGTATTTTATTGGATTTTTGGATAAATTTATGGCACTTAGGTTTTCACAGTTAGTAACTAGAGGGTATTCAACTACAACATACATATCCTCAAGTTGAATTTTCATCCAAATCATATTTTTATATTCTTGAAATTCATAAATATATTCAACCTTAGTAAAAATTTATATGATTGATGATTTTTTATTTTAATTACATGATATACATCTTCCACCAAGTAAGAATGCTCATCCTAATGTGGACCTCCTATCTTTAATGTTTCCTCCCCAGTTAGCATCAATATAGCTATATTAACTAACAAATTAGTGTAAAAATATTTTAAATGTGGTATGTTAAATAGTTTTCATTATAAGGGAAACTATTCCATAAAACATTATACGTAATAAATAAAAGGGATCAATTCCTCTTTCTCAATGGCATATTCACCATTAATTTTCATGATTACCAACTTGGAATCACCTTTGATGTTATGATAAGACACTATTATTTAAATTGGTAACTATAATAATATAATGAGGGCCAAGTACTTTACCTCATTACTAGTTTTTCCCTATGATAACATGAAAGAATAAGTCAATACCACCTTCATCAGGAAGATGTTCACAATTCCCAAGAAAACTCTATTGAGCTTCAGGTTCTCCATTATTTTCCCTATCAAGATTCCCGTGAAATTAGTGAAATAAATTTACCATATCTAGGGATCATTATAAATAGATAAATCCTCCTCATTAGGGATATTCACATTCACCAATGAACTCTTGTAAGTAAGGTGTTATGCAAGGAAATCTACCAATTCCAACCCTTTGATTTATTTCTGAGGCACAAATTAGATATCAAACTTATATAGAATGACTTTACACTATGCAATATATCCATTCAAATTTGAAAAATTTAGAATATACTTGAGAGGGTCTACACAAGATAATATATGGAATTTGTGGTGATATAGGAAATGTATTAGCTTCTATACTGTAAAGACCAATGTGAGGTAGTTCTTTTTGAAATTAGAGAATTAGGTATCCAGATTTAGCATGGTTCTTCTAAGATATCAGAGTCCATTTTCTCCACCAAAATAATTTTTAGAGAGAGGATATCACTAAAAGATTGTTCCAAGGTATACATATATATAATTAGTGGCTTTATTTCTATCTAAGGCATCAAAACTGTTGGGTGTAGGAGTTACTGCTTGAGTTCACCAAAATACTTTTAAAAATAACCACCCTAGTGATATTATATCTCATTATTCACCAATATTGTGAAGGGAAATAATATTATGGTGTATTTTGAAATTAAATTCCGGATTTAGGTGATACATCCTTCAATCCCTCTCACATTTTTGAGGTTTTAAGGAGGAATAATTTCAAATATCACCTTGTTCTTTTCTAGGTCAACTTTGATACCAAGATGGAAAACCCCAAAGGTAAAAAAAATTCTGGATGTCACCCTAAAAGAACATTTCAAAGGATTTATCTTCAATATTTAATTTCATTATTTATTGAAAACTATTTCAAGGATAATGATATGATCATATTGCTCTTGATATTTACCACCAATAAATTATATAACATTCCATGGTCTTATCTTATAGGTTCTTAGAGATTTTATGCATTTCATGTTGAAATGTGGTTTGATGAATAATTCTACGTTAACCTGACCATCACCTAATTTGGATATAAAAAAGTACTCAAATATGACTCTCCATATGTTAGAGGCTGTTAATTATTGGTGAGGGACTAAAAGGATGAATGGGGGGAGACTATTCCCTCATATCATTGTGTAATAACAATGTATGTAAACTAAACACATACACATCCATGAACATCAAAGTGAGCATAAATAAATAACTAAGAAAAAAGAAAAATATAATAAATGGAATAAAGTATAAAAACTCAAGGATGAGACACACATACACTGGTCACCCACTTGGTCAATATTATAATAAGAGTAAGATAAAACAAAAGTAAATACACAAGGATCTACTAATACTTTGATCCAAACCATGTACCCGGTCTCCATGACTATCAAACTTCTCCAGATCAATATAAAGACTCCACATGAGTGGCTCCACTTGATCATGAAAAACTGGGCCTCCATCTGATCCACCTAATCCTATGATCACCCTAAAAGTAGACATAATGTTTCCACACACACTGAGGTTCATGTACAAGGGGTGAGAAATAAATCTATGTAGGTCTCCACAATGGTGGTCCTAACATTTACTGTTATAAAAATTCCATACAACACCTGATATGTCTAACCAAGACGAATGAGGACTACTGACATCAAAATAAACAAAATATAGAGAATTAAAATATATATGGATAAAAAAATGAATATAGATAACCAAAATTCCTACCCTGAAATGTGAGGTAAGTCTACCCTGCTCTAGCCCAACAAGAGGAATTATGAAACATGGCTCACCCAACCACAACATCAAAAGTTCCCACCATATAAATAAGAAGCTCCAGAGTCTAACACATGGGTAAGAACAAATACCAGAACCTAGGATCTTATCCCAGGTGTCTAAAATAGGAAATAAAATCTATTTGGATCTAGGACTCTAATGGTATGATCATAACTGTTGGTAGGAACTCCTGTAAACCCTTTGAAAATACTACCCAAGTCCCATAAGTCATATATTACTAACTGAGATAATATAATCTAACTTGGGAGTTCTATAAAAATGAGACAAAATTCATGATTTAGGAGTTCTTGGTCTATAGACCCCTATTTAGGAATGACATGACCATGGATAACAACCCAAATCTATATCTTCTTGTCCAACTTCATGGGGTGTCGTTATCCTGATTGTCTATTATATCCCAAGACCCACCTAACAATATCTAACCAATAAAGAAGAGATAATGAATCAATATCAGGGCCCACTCATAGTTTAGTAATATCCTAGAGGTCTCCTCTCTCACCCAGTCGAGAACAAGAATAACCTCAAACCTCCATGACAAAACCTCCAGAACCAAGGTTAGCTAACACTCAAACCCACTTACCAAAATTACTAAAACTAGAACCAGACATAAAATAGGACAAAAAATCAGGATTAACCATCCACAATACACAAAACCTTATCTCATGTAGGAAACCCTATAAGGGGGTCCTCTAGAAAAACCATACCTTGGTCCAAGTCCACCAAAATGAACCTCATCCAGCCTCTCGGTACATAACTTGGAGATCATCCCTATAGAAGGTAAATATCAAGAAACACTATGCCTAGTAGAAAATTTATCAAACAATCCCCTCAGAACTATCCTAATTAAAACACCCTACTATACCCAACATCCCATTATGTATTCCCAACCTTGAAGGTTCCTACCAGTCTATACCTCAAGTGATTGGATCTAAACCTCAAGAAAATGAATTAATGATCTCTTCCAAGAAAACACTTGATATTTCCTCCCAAGATCCATCCAAAGAACCTAAAACAAAATCACTTTGAATCCTCAGTACAAGGTGATCAATAAGTGCACAACTATTTCCCAAGCCTCACAATTCACAAACCAACCGCAAGAGGATTCCAGAACCACAACCTCAAAGGAATCCTTTATTAAAATCTATTGGTCCAAAACACCTCCTAGATGGAATCTAAATTCTAAAAAAAGATTCCACTATTTAAATCTATATGGGAATAAATTCTTATAATGGAAATTAAAATTCTCAATCTGGGGAAAAAACACAAAAAACCCCTTGATGAAAAAAGTACATGACTAGAACTCTTGAGTACATGGCATGTACTATCAAATGTGAAAATGATCATATACTACTAAATGGAACAATATGTGTCTATATATGTACTAGTAAATGATAGAGGAATACATGTGGTCTGGAAATATACTACCAAATAACTATGTACCCCTCACATGGAGTTTCTTCTGGAGTACTCGACCACTTGTCAATGTATGAATATATGAAATGTACTCTGAGTACATGACATATAGTCTCAAGTATTTCAGTTTTCTAGGTACTTGACTATATGGACAAGTACCAATGCATAAGGTTTACTCCAATTAAATAGTGTATAGTTATAGAAACTTCATATTCTCAGAATATGAAGAACACATTGTGTGTGTTCATGAAACCACATGCTATTTGATCAGTATTTTTGAATGGAAAACCCCTCCAATTGGCCCAACACCATCCCCTTTCCCCCGAGACTCAATTGATGGAACCTACAAGGGTCCCCAACAATCCAAAAACATTATTAAAACTTAAAAAAACTAATATACATCTATTTACAGTGAAAGTATTAAAAATGGCCTATCTATATGTGGAAACCACAAAGGATTCAATCTGATATTCATTCCGTAGCTACTTCATGATGAACCGGCTCCTCCTGAGCTCTATAGTAGCACCTCCCTATCCCCAATATCTCTCTCCCTCTCCCTCTATTGGACGAGAATAATTGAAGAACCAAGGGGTGTATGTGATAAGAAAAGGGGAAACTGATAAATGAGAAGGGGAAAATAAAATAAAAGGGAGAAAAAATCCCGAAAATTTGAATATATATCACAAAATGAACATGCATGTATAAATAATATTTAATTAATTAAATATTAAATATTCTACCAAAATTTGAAAGGCTCTAAATTCCACTAAACTTATATACTATGTTAAAACACAATTCTAGGATCAATATAGTGGTTATAAAAATTATCTAATATCTTATAGCAGGAAAATTACAATTTTCCCCTTAAAAACCACCCGAGAGAAAAAATTTAAATTTCCCCATTTTTTCTCAAAATATCATGATGCAGTTCGTGACATGTGGTACATATATTCTTCACGATAAATGGAATTAATTGGTATAAAAATACACATTGAACTGATTTAAAATTAATGTATTAATCATCCCAAGGGGATATTATGATTTGGTTGTACCCTGAGTATCTTTCCATGAAGAAGAGGGCTTAGACCCCCAACCACATTGATTAATAGTTCTATAATTGGAGTTGGAAATTTGTACTTTGGGAAATTATGACTAAGATCCTTAAAATAGATATAAAACCTGATATATTAATTATTATTTTTTCTAGTGATGTTTTTTATCCATTTTGAATATTAGACTTTTTGAATAAAATTGGATTTAATCATATTGTCAACCTTGGATTCCAGTTTAGTAGAATGAGTGTGATAATCCCTCTTGGATACCTATTTGTTACTCCAGTGGTCATATGGTAGGCCCAAATAATGATTTTCTCCATTATGATCTAATATAGGAATTTACATATAATTCCAAGTAAAGACATCTTGATATTTCTTCAAAAAGGAGATGTATGTCTCTTTCTCCTCGGGAGTCATGGTAGTGATAATCAACATATCCATGGATCTTAATCTATTCTTAGATTCACCTACTTGAGATAATAAATGGTGGTTGAGACACCTTCCTCACGTGATGGAGTGGAATCCATTAGATATTACCTTGTCTCTTCCATGCCTTATATTTCAGCCTTATTTATGTTAGGAGTCAAGGGTATAATTTTATAATCAAGAGACAATGCTTGGGAATTTTTGTCTCCCATGAAAAATGAGGAGATATATATAAATTATGAGAGTTCTAATTTTGGTTCATAATTATTAGAGGAACTCGAAACAGTCCCGCCCTCCTTCTGACTATCATTGGGGGTAGAAGATGTGATTATATCCTAAGACTTAGTACATGATATAGGGTAATTTTCAGATTCCATAGATATAAGGGAGGTTTAGGATGATCTTAAAGTCTCCAAGGATTCTATATACATCAATGAAGTATTTTAACTTAAGATTTCATTGTTTGATACAAATAATATTATAAAAATGGAGATTAAAATTCCTAGATATTGGATTTTCCTTCCACTTTAGGGTATAGGTTCATTTGATTGGATAAATCCAGTTGAATGATTTTAACATAGATCAAACCTATGCTTGAGTAGTGTTATTTAGGAGAAACAGATCAAGGATAACCCATCCTAGGGGAAATTTATTTATGTGGTTGATGGGAAACACATATTCTTAACCAAGTTCATTCAAAGGATTTCTAGGGGCCATCTCTAGACCATTGTGGTTAGTGATTTAGATCATACTATCTATCAATAGTTTCTTCCCATATATCTTATATAATACTAACTCTATATGCTATGATTTGTAGGACTCAAAGGGAGAATGCCACTATATAACACTCTGACCTTCCCATTGAAAAACTATTTGAGGCATTGATGGTATAAAAAGGGAACTACCATATACATATAAAGCCAAAAACTCCCTAAAAGGTAATTGAAAGTAGTATCTATAGAGATAACAATAAATTTATATTTATACATGAGGTACCTGATTTGGGAATTAATATTTATCTTTCCAAGAGTGTTTTACACACTCTTGTTATAAATTTGAATTGTAATGTTAGAGGGGGAAAAGTTTATTTCATCATTTCTTAATAATTGAAGGTTCCAAAAAAGTATTAGATTGATTTTAGAACTATTATAAATTAAGGGTCGATGAAATTCAATGTCATTAAGTTTTCCAGAGTCATACAAGGGTTTTATGTGACCTTGAACAATGGTTTATTGATCATGTTTATTGAAGGATATGATTTTATTTCATTCTATAGAACTTGTCTCTTTGTGATATAATTCTACCATAGTGAATTCAACCTCAAATTATTAAGGCCTTAAAATGGATTAAATGAGCACATTTTGAAGTTATCTCGAGATATGAAGGGAATATATAATTGAATTTTTAGTTGGGATAGTGTAAAACTTATATCGGATGTCATACTTCTAGGATAGGGGCCAGTGCTTCTTATTATCAGGATATTACCTAACATGGGGATTGGAGGTCTATGATGAATATGTATGTGGATCCCTTAACTTAACTAGGTTTGGGGGAATGTTTTCTTTTTTAGGTTGGATAAATATGGATCTAGTATATTCTTATTGAATATATTCACATTTTCAAGTTAATCCTCCAATATGATTAGACCTAAATGAGTACCATAGGATTCTAAATAAGAAAAATGTTCTTTTTATTCCTATTGAATTGTTTTTATTCATGTCTATATGACATAGTTGGATTTAGATGAGATAATATTTAAATGTAGAGGTCTATTATAACATTCTTTTACTCATCCTCTTCAACCCCTATGGTATTGTCCCTAGTTATGAGTGGGAGTTCACTATTCCTAATATGTCATTTATCAACAAGTGAATGATATTAATAGATGAATATTACAACTCCTCACTGGATGATCATTCCATGTGGTGGAATAGTTCTTGGAATATCTTTTGTAAGGACAATTCCCATACTCCCATCACCAAGCAATAAATTATAATAGATTTTAATCTAATTTGGGTAATAGTGATTGATCTTCCTCATATGTATTCTTATTTTTGTTATTTTTTTGTCAAAATTTAGTTTATGGTAATTAAGAAGGTTATTTTAATTTAATATGGGGATTTGGGCCCATATATTTTAGGTTTAGTTATTCCCCAAGGATATCATTTTCTCGATTGACCAATTTTTAGGTCATCCAATCATCGAAATTTTGAGAATATTTCTCTAGGACTTACTCCCATTCATCATTTTATTCGATCAACATGGAAAAGATATGTTTTACTTGTTTTGTAAGTTTTACAAACTTTACTTACCATGAGTTAACCATTTTTCAAAGAACTCCCTTAAAATAAAAAATAGTTATAGATGTTGTGACCTAACATCCAATGGCGGGGGATATAATCAGAATAATCAATGAGGCTAATCTTGTTGGGATTCCTAGGTTCCTAAAATCTTGGAAAATTTTTCTCCATAGTAGTGATGAAGTAACCTGAGACTTAATTATTTTTGAAAGAATATTTTTTCCCTTATTTCATCAAGTGGTGGATGTATCTTATACTTTTTCACTCTTTATGTGGTTCTACAGTTTTTTGTGCTACTTAAGAGGAGGAACCACATTATATTGGGATAAATTGGGGGTTGGAGGGGTCAATGACACTTGTTTTATAGTTATAGTTATTGATTCTACTTGATATTTTTTTTATTCTTTGAGATAATGTCATTGGAAAATACTTAGACTTAGTTCATCGGATAACATCTTCCAATATCTATGAAACTAGGATAAAATAATGAAATCTAATTAGGTATTTTAATAAATTCAATGATGTTTCAAACTCATCCCATATATTTTCTATGTATATTTCTGAAAACTCTTATTGGGGGAGTTTTATATTCAATGAATATGTTATGAATTTCCATATAGAAAACATATCTAACATCCTCTAATTCTCACACTATATTTAATTTGAGAGATTAAAGATCATAATTTTTCTTAGTGTAGAGTTGAATTGATAAATAAACTACCAAAAAACATCTTCCCTACCAGTGATATACCCAACCGGTATGTTTCTATGCTAGAAAAATGTTATTCCTTCCAAAGTCTACACAAAAAAGTCTAATATTATATACTTATTTCTACTAATGTGTTTATTATATGGGGCCACATTGAGATATGAACTGAATCATGTTTTTTTTTCCGTGTCTCCAATTCCATTAAAGACTGGAAATGTTGTAATTACATATTTGGGCCGAGTATAAGTTGTGTGTACCCATTAGGGTCATATTTTTATTTCCTGTTGCATCTATGGTCGACATATTTCAATAGATTCCATTTAGGATACTAGAGATATGATGGAATCAAAAAATCCTGGTGGGGTTTTCATATGAGAAAACACTCTAGTATAGGTGGTGGGTACAATCTGATATAGTAGGCCCACCTGTGTCTACTGTAGGTATTCAGTATGTGCTGTTATAGGATATATTTCCTAACATGGTTCTAACTACCACCATAAAATATGGAATTCTTGATATTATTCAACTAATTTGATCAAATATATAGTTTTTTGGACCTAAAGGATGCAAGATGGATAGGTTATAAATGTAAATTTTAAGAAAATTCCCCTTGTTGGACATAAATTAAAGGGGAAAAAATTGAATTCTAGTTGGGAGTTGTACTCCGCAACATTATTACCCCTAAAAAATTTTATGGTTAGTTGTTTTAGTTTTTATAAATTTACTTCATATCCAATAAAATTTTATTTTATGGCGAGATATTTAGTTTCCTCAGGTGGCGTGTGGTATGTGGCCACACCCTTCTCTTTTTCCTTGTCTAAAAATCAGTGAGTAGGTAGTAGTTGAACATTTTAGGGAGATGTTAGATTCTAGGTTTACCTATAGTGATGGTCACACACACCTTCTTTAAGTGTATTAGTGTGAAGTGTATTTCAGATTATATATTCCTTATCATGCTCTTCTACTTTGATATCACAACTTGAGTTATCTGTGGTGGTGATGTTAATTACATTTTTTGATGCGTAATATGCCACATGGATCATGCTTTAATATTAAGGATAAAATATCTATCATAATTTGTGTATTTTTCGAGGTAAATATTTCAATATTCCTTGGAATTTTCCTTCTTGATGGAACACCTTGGATTATGACCCCTGTGAGGTCTAGCCTTTTATTCTCGATACCCCTTAAGAAGTGACTTACTGAGGGAGATCCTAAGTGAGTACACAATATATTTCACAGAGCATGTTCCCAATGAGAATGAAGGGTTACACAATAGGATGTGTTTTTTAGGATTATCTTTTGATGTTTCTATAATTCTACAGGAGAGGGTTTTTATAGGGAAGGATGATGTTGAGATATAAATAAGTCCTGCATGATGGGGTTGAATAGATTATTCCACCATCAGATCCTAAATCTGTTGATGTTTCAATGATCTCAAAGGTAGTTGTGGTGGAATAAATGATGAATATGAACCCAAAACTGTGGGATGTTACATATCCCATATTACTATTATGGTGGATACCACAACTACTTTTATTTTATTTTCTAATATTTTATCTAAGAATGAGTTGGATTCAATACTTTTTTCTAAACATGAACTATTGGGAAGAAATAGTTTCTCTATAGTTTCTGATTTTTTCATCACCATATATGAATACTACTCCATGTTTTTTTAAACGTGACAAAAAATACTATCAATTCCCTACTCATGTTGAGTACATATTCCTTGGGATTTGGAATATGTTGGTTTCAATTGAACAGACCAACTGGCATGTACTGATCTTAAGCCTACAATTTTCCCCAAATCAATGAAAATACATGATGTCCTTTTTGGAGGACTCTCTTGGATATGGAGAGGATTAAAACAGAGTGCTCAATATTCACCCCAAATTATGATATGTACATTATAAGGGCACTAAAAATTAATTGGTATAGAGTATTTATGGCACCAAGGCATGCATGTTAAAAATCATCGCACTGCCTCCCTGACTTTGGGTGCTGTGTGGATTAGAGGGTAGGAAAATAAATCATACAGTTGAGTTATCCTATTATATTAACATGTTTTGTTTAATCCTTATATTATATATGTTATTACTTCAAATGAAAATGATTCATAAATAGGTTTAGATAAAGATAATGTATGCATTACACATTTAGTGTTTTTGGAATGTCATACTTAGGGGTGGGTATGGCATAGGAAATAACTAGTATATTTTATTTCTCTAGTTATTCCCTCATAATATTGAAATTATCCACATCTTTAAAAATATATTCATCCACTTGATCTGAACAGAGTGGTCATTTATCATCTACCTTATTAAGGGGAATGATATTGGTTAGAATTTACTCTACTACATCTAAGGGAAAATAGTCTGATAGTGGAATAGAAGATGACCATTAATTTGTAAATTTCCTTCATTTTAGAATATATTTATCCAATCATATATGAGGTGATTTTTTTGGCTAAACTCAATATATCAAGTGTCTTTCAAAATTAGGGAATTTTCAAAGGAGCTTCGATAAGGTGAGTACCTTACACCTAATTTAAATTCTATAAATGGGGAGGGTTTTCAAATCCTTCACTATGAGAAGAGTTCCCATGATTTATCTTCATGTTTTCATGGTGAGGAACTCCGTGTTCTATACTCTAGAGTGTACATAAATTTTTTTTGATCAAATAATCATGAGGAGGAACTTTTTTGATCATCAATGCTTTCTGTTTTTGAGGATAAACCAGTAGATTATAGGGATAATATTAAAATATATTAAAGGGCCCCCTTAATTCCATTACTAATCAGGGAATGAATATATTCCTACTCCTTATTTTTTGATTTCCTTCTATTATAACATTATAATCTTCATGTTTGGGTGATTGGGGTTGGGACCGTTTTCTTGATGGGTTTCATGAAATACATGAAATAATCCACATATGCTTGAACCCTCCTCAGTTACCTTTTGACTATCCTTGGAATATAGAAAAAATTTATTATATATATAATGGGTAAAAACCCTTATATTCCTAAACCCTCTTAGCCTTAGTAGGTTTAGGAATATGTGATTATTGTTTATCTTCTGGTATATTTAGTATATGTTGACAGACTTACTGGATATTGTCAGGGATATAAGAATACCCTAGAGTTAATTCCAATGAATTCCAAAAAACTCTTTCTAGAATGGGGATATGAGCATGAACTATTTCTTTATTCCTTGCATGGATATTCCAAAAAATATCTGAAATTATAATGGGAATATGATATTGATTCTAAGTAGCTCCCATGATATGCTGATGAGCTATTCTGATAATGGAAATTGGAGTGCAGGCCTTCCTCTTGTTGGTTGCTGGGATCTTCTAATACTGGTCTTCTTTTACTGCTGCTAGAATATGGTGGAGAATCTATAGAGAATGGGAAGGGATATTATTCTACCCTCCATTTCAATTAGGATATGCTAGAGGAATTCTATAGTAGGAATAGTGATACGCGCCCATTCCTTGGTGAGAGTGGGGATACAATCCCACTTTATTCCTCCATTATTTTCCAAAACATTCTAACAATATTTTGATATGGAAGTAGGAACATGGTCCCACCCCAGATGGATTCTAGAATAAGGTAGCATACTTCCTTCTGTTACTTCTAGGGTATGATTACATATTTCTTCTTCCAAAATAAGGATATGATACCATTCTCTTACCTTAATAGTTTTCTTCCCCTGGTGATATCTTTTAGGTGTATAGGTTTAGTTAACCAGGTTTGAGACTTCCTTGGTGGATTCCTCGATGGGTTGATAAGGGATTGGATCTCTATAATTCTGGGGATGGTGGTGGCCAGTAGGATAACTCCTAAATAGTTTCAGGTCTATGCTAAGGTCATGGTTGACCTCTTCCTCCTTCTCCCTTAGGTAAGGTAGATAATGACTATCAAAAAAATATGAGAGATTATTGAAGTGATTTAGGGTTACAATATGTTTCATAAGATTTTATGTAGTTTTCCTCTATTGGTGAGATTATTCACTGATCTTGATAATATTAAGGCTCTATCATGCTTCCTCTAGGGTGGGGATAGTACCCCTGAGGTGGTACTCCCTTACCATCACATTAGTGGCCTATTTTTAAAGGCATTATGTTGGTAAAAATGATTTTCTAGTTGGTGGGGGCACAACCTTAGTGATAAATGAGGCATATTTTTGTTTACTATATGATGAAATTAAGTTTGGATTGAATGTATATCATTATTGGAAATGATTTAAAGTAAAAAAAGAAATCCTATTAATACAACATCACAAGTAAGAGCATGTTTGATCGATTTATTTCCCAATTATAAGTTTTATTTACTCTAGGTTCACCCTTTTTGTTTATTCGAAACATATGAAACACAATAGAATGATTCCTTTGTAAGGTTAATTATTTTTGGAATTAATGGATTCATTATGTCCTCACCATTTTTGTTTCCAAATTGAAACTTCTGACATGCTTCCCGACCATGGTGTTTTGAGTCAGTGTGGAACTACTTTACACAGGTTGGTGGTCGCTAGTATTTTACCAGTGATTATTAGGAATGCATGTTGGTTGAGAGGATGAGAATTTGGGATCACCATACTTTTTATATGAGTATTAATACCTAATCTAAGACACATTTATAGATTTAAGATGTATCTCCGGAATGATTCCCAAATCCCAGTGTGGGAACAGTTACACCATCCCAAAAATCTGATCAAAGTCCTGAATTAATGTGAACATATGTATGTATTAAAGGTTACCCATATTTAATTTACTAATTAGTGATGCTTAGTTTGGGGTTATATAGTCTAAATTAATAGATTTGGGTTATCTGTAGTTAATCACCATCCAGGGTGGTAGTAATTACTTTCAAATAAGGATCAGGAAAATGAGAGGGGATTTATACATATTATTTTAAAAGGAAATAAAACCTAGATATCTTGGTTCCATTTAATGGGACATGTCTTTCTTTTTATGTTCATGGTATAAGTACTAATTACAAACATTTTAATATCATGAAAAGTGGACTTCTAAGATAAAGGTGCCTATAAATGGTTGATGTGAGACTTATTCATGAGAATATATTTCTATTTGATTTCAAATTGAATATGTCCTAATGATAGTGAATTTTCTTCACAAGGAATATGAACCTACAAGATAAATGATTGTTTGGGTTTGTGGTGATATGTATCACTGAGTAGGATATAGACTCCTTAATAATATTTGCCAATGAGGTTGTTTCCTAGGGACTATAGCCCCTATAAAAGGGAATCCAAGCTTTTGGGGAATATGGCCTAATGGGGAAGGATGTAAGTGGATTTCATATAGAATATGGTCCCATGAGGACGAATATAGAGGATTGGTGATGTCATGTTTAAAGCTCAGAGAGGCATCCTATATATCCTTATTAATAGGAATCAAAGTCTATGTAGTTCATGTGAAATAGTTTAAGGTCATATGAGAGGACCATACCATGAATTTTAACGTCATGTGTAAGGATACTATGTAACACTGTGTGATTAGAACATGTTCTATATAGTTTAAGGTTATACATATAGGACTTAGAGACGTGTCTCAATCGTGCTAATAAAATGGTCATCTAAAGTCTCTAATCCCACATGATTCATGCTCAATGTGAGAAAAAAGAGATAACTGAAGATAATTCATTATGTATGAGAGTGAACACTGAGGGGATTTAGTGGGTTTACACATTGGGGATTTCCAGATATAGGTAATCTAATTCTTGTCACATGAGGTATGTCATGCTCATTACATATTGTATCTTGGTTTTTTCACCTAAGGAATCCTATGATCATCACATATGAAAGGCTATAGTTTAATGTCATGCATTAAAGAAACTTGTGTCATGAAAGGAGTAATGAAAATGGATGAAATGGGTAGTATTAATTGGGATTCCTGTATGAGAACATGGATAGTTGGGAAGACCGGGGCAGTTTCTATTAATTATCCCTTAACTGGAGCTTACACCAAATAGGAGGCCCATGTATTTCTCAGATGTTGGGGGAGAATGAGTGGGTAATCTGAAAGAAAATTTGTTTCCCAAATATGGGTGTCCCTGGCTCATTGATGATTCAAGGTGATGGAATAATCAATGAAAAAATGGTCAGGGATTACACTACAAAAAGATTCCAATGGCCTAATGGCTCATTGATTATATTGGGGAATCCACTAAGTATTGAGGATGATCAGGATCTGAATTGGGTCAGCTAATTGGTATTTCATGAGTTATGGAAAAATATTATAGCATTCTAATGGTAGATACCCTCATTATCAGTGGAATATATGATCAAAATCACCCTAAGGGTTCTACGTATCTGGGAGGAAAATCATAAATCCTACTTTTATAAAGGGAATACATGATTTAAGGGGAACACACTTGTATACATTTCATGATCATTTATGTACAATTTTTTTGGTAGAGGCATTGATATTCAGGTGCTTGGGAATGACACCTAACTAAATGGAGGATCCATCCTCAAAATTAGGGTGCACAAAGTGTCCTAATGTAGAAATAAAATAAGGATCTTCACCCTAGTGAAATTCTAAGAAAATTGGTCTATCTGAACCATACTTTGGGTTTAGGGTGAATTGATCTAGCTTTTCCCGACTTTTGGATTAGGGTGAATTGATCTAGACTCACCCCAGTTGTGGTCTAAGAGATTTGGTTCAACTTCACCCTACTTTTAGATTTGGGTGAATTGATCATACTTTGACCTATTTTAGGATTATAGTGAATTTATTTTTATTATCCCTACTTTGGAATCAGGGTGAAAAGATATTTCTTCACCCTAGTTTGGTATTTGGGAGAATTGGTCTTACTTATACCTAGTAATGGCTAAGTGGAGTGGTTTATGATTCATTCTAGATAAGGATAAGTGAATGCTTTGGATTTATCTATTAAAGTCAAAGAAAAGCTATTTCCCTATGAATGGAACTTGTGCAAGGCCTGGTCTTAGTAAGAAGGGGTCTCCCCTATTTCATTTAGTTGAATGAAACTATAGTATGGAACCCAATAAGGTTATTTTACCTATTGTTTGAATAACCTTGGGTGAAGTTTTCTTTCATGAAGGTTTTAAAGTTTTAACCCCATAAGTGACACAATTAACTTTATTGGTTAGTTAATTCCATTTGGTTTTAAGCACAAAGGGATACCTGAAGGGGTTTTAAGACCAAGGAAATGGGAGATCCATGAAACTCATCATATTATCCAGAAGTTGTAAATAAGGACCCCTAGGTCCTATTTATAGAAAAATATTAGGTCTTGAGTATATGGTTTGGATGATGAAGATAGGTGTGTTCCATTAGTTCATGCTAGTGGATCTAGGTGTGACAGTCATGGTGCGTATTTAGTGCTAAGAATGTAAAGATATACATATACTTGATGAATTGGGTGAATAATGAACCTCCTACCTAAAGACCTTATATTTCACAGACCTTTTCCTTTTATTTTAAAAAGTAGTTCTAATAAATATCAAATCAAATTTATATCAGTATCACTTCATAAAAGATATTGTGTAGAAGAAAGTATTGTGACTGAAATTTATTCCAAGAAAGCAATAAATAGATGATGTTTTAACTAAACCACTAATGAAGGATGAATTTCAATGATCGAGGTTAAATATGAGAGTTTAACCTAATTTATCTCAAAACTAATGTATGGTGATATCTATCTCCTATCACACTAATTCTTTGGATATTACTATCAAAGGGTGAAAATATAAAACATAAGTCTCTTTAAATTTAATTATTAATGTATTTATATTTAATATATTTACAAATGTGGAGGAAAAATATAGGGTAGTCTAATATAATGATATGTGTTTTACCTTATTAGAGAGAGATCTATTATTTAGGGGATCATGGATTTAGAGAGAGTTATTAAAAATGGGAAATCTATTTGGCCAACATGTGGGTGTGTTAGTAATTGTTAGTTATAAATTGTTCAAATATATTTAGTGAGTATTTATGAAGAAATTTTAAATATATAGGTTCTAATGAAATATTTTTTAAGTTGAAGAAGTATTGGTCCTTAGTTGATATGAATTAGAATCAAGGGCTAAAAATATTTGAATTTTTAATTAGTATCAACAGAATCAAGATCTTTGAATATGAGGATGTAGGTGACAATTTTTATGGTTAAAATGATATTATTGTTTAATGTTCTTATTTCTTAGACCAATTTCAATCATATAAGAATAAAATTATTGAATAATGATTCATTTTTAAATATATTGAGTTTGAAGTTGATTTATGTTTCTTGGTTGCAAAAAAATCCAATGGGGGAGAATGTTGAGACCAAGAGATTTTTTGGAAATTTTTTAGTTCATTGGAGATTATTATGATCCACGTATATGTAGAAAATATTTGGTTTTGAAGAAGTTACCCCTAGTCCTATGGTGTTTTTCTAGGGAAGAAAATTTGGAGTGAATATATTTATTTTGTTGGGTTTTTTTTGAAGACATGAATAATAACAAACCACATATAAATTAAAGTATTTTATTTTAGATGAAGGTTATTTGGAATTTTAAAAGTGTTTGAGTGATGGGATTTTCCTTGAAATAATTTGAATAAGTTCTGAGTTAATTTGAAGAATTCTGGAATTATGGAAGTTAGAGAAGAATTTTGTTAAAGTCTAAAATAACCTATACAATTTTACATTATACTTAACGAGATCAAGCTAATACTTTTCTAACTGAGAGTAACAAACATAAAATATATAGAAAATTTTAAATGAATGATCACATAAGGATCTTATGGTATTTGTTAATAATTTTAATGTATTTCATAAGAGTTCATATGATTTCATAAGACATTAGATAATTTCTTAAGACTTATGAAGAATTTAGTAAGAATTTATTAGGAGTGTTAGACTTTATTTTAGAAGGTAATAAGAATTTTGTGGAAACATATAAATTTTTTTATGATTTGAAATTTGGATAATTCATGGGATCATAAAATTTTTGAATTTTTTTGTAATAATTTGAATATTTTGAATGACATCCTTGAGACTTAATAATAATTTTTAGCTAACGTAAGAAATTATATTTGGAGCATAATTTTTTTAGTTAGATTGTTTTTGTAATGGCATGAAAATTTTGTAATTTTTATGTCTTATGAAAATTAATTTCTATTTTAAAAGTAGAAAATGCATGGAAATATAAAGCTTTAAAAAAAGGTTTGTATTAAAAAAAGACATTTGAGAAAGTGAAGAATTTATAGAAGATAATTACTGACAATTAGTTAGATAATGATGAATCTAATTTATTATTTATTAAATACCAAAAATGGAGTCTGTGATTCAATCTATTGGAGAAATATATTTTTTTTTCACAAAAGGTTTTTTTTCTATATGATGGAAGAGGAAGTTGGTTTCAGGTTAGAGAAAATAGGTTGATTGTGTTGTGATTCATCCAGCCACACCATGAATTATGTCAAAGTACATATAGATATATCCAATGACTAAAATAGAAGAATAATAATTGGAATAAATTGAGAAAAGAAATCTTATCAGTTGAAGAATATTATTTATATAAATTTTGAATTTGAAATTATAATTTTAAAGAGGGAAAAAATAACTACTTATTGATATATAATATTTACTATGTTATCGAAATATTTATATATGGTAATATGCACTGAAAAATAAATAAATATATATATTTAAAGTGAGTGAAATGATGAAGTAAAATAGTAAATAACAACATGGAGAAAACTCGATAGAAGTCTGACCAGGTTGAATAATATCATATTATTAAAAATCCATTTTTATATCTTTATAATTGTGTGGGTGCACTTATAATTTTTGAGAGACTTATGTGTATCATGATTTCAAGTATAAATAATACTATTTTTTAATCAACTTGATGAAACTAGTGGATGCAAGGTCTCAGGTGAATCCCAATCATGCCGAGGACTAGTTACTCATTTTGAGAAGTGAACCTTGTAAAAATATGTTGTTCCTATTGTGATTATATGTCGGTGAATTTTATTGTGATAAAGGGTTTGAATTTAATATGTGATGAAGGTTGTTTCATATTGGAAACTTAGAAAGGAATTGAATTCACTTATTCACCCCCTCTCAATGACTTATCACTTATCTTGTGGGTGTTTTTATGTAGTAATTTGATGATTTTATAGAGTGTCATTAATGTTATGGATTGTATTGATACATTTATAGAGTATAGTTGTAGGTTTTCAAGTCCAAACTGATCCCTTTGATTAAGTTTCAGTAATTGGGGAGTTTATTAGTGTTGTTTTGATTCAAATTAGGGTAAAATTGGAAATTTAGGGAAAATGAATGGTCAACTACATGGTCTCAAAGACTACGTAATCTTACCATTCAGCCTCAGTTTTGTGATAGAGGTAAATAAATGGTTGTCTACATGGTAAATAAAATCATGTATTCTGACTATTTATTTTTAAATAGTATTAAAAAATGTATATTTTTCCCAAACACTCCCATATATTTTTTATTTCAATCTTCACATGGGATGAAACCTTCTTGGGTAATTTTTAAAGGTTTTAGGGAAATTTATTCTTCTCAAAACCAAATGAATATATGGTAAGTACCTTCTCTCACTTTTCTTCCTCCACCTTCTTAGACTCCTCTCATGTCAATGGATATATCAAATTATTGAGCATGAAGTTTCATAAGGGAATGTAAAAACCATCTCAATAGTTGGGTATTTTAATTGGAATTTCTAAATGAGGACTAAATTAGGATTACACATATCATTGGAATTGGTATAGATGTCAATTGAAATATATGTGAGAATCTATTTTATTTTATATTGTTTTTGTGGTTTCTAAAAAATATGACTTATGAAATTTCAGAGTTTTGTGTAATATTGTATCAGATAGGGTCTATGATGCTTAGAATGTGTGTGATAAATTTTTTGGAAGTGATATGATGTTAATTCCTTCTCATTATCACTATCATGCGATAGATTTTTTTTATTCTATGTTGGATTAAACATACTTTTTAAAATATTTTAAAATGTTTTATAAATGAAAATTGATTAATAAGGATTCTTGGTTTTGTTGTGTATTTATTTAAAGAAAAAAGGTCAAATTTTTAGGCATGTCATTGTTTTCTAGAAAAAAATGAATTTTGGGATTTTGTGATTGTGTATTGATATTTTTGTTTAGTTGATATTATCAAAAAATTTGTGACATTGATCTATGATGGAATGGTTTTAATTTTTTGATATATATTACTAGTTGTGAGGTAATCTAAGTTTATGAATCTTACTTAACTATGGGGGCCTTATTAGTAAGAAATGGATGAATGTGTGTAGGACTGAAGAACTCAAATAAATTTTGAAAGAGAGTGTTGTATTTTTTTCAATGTGAATAAAAGTTAATGAGAAGTATGGTGAATATCTTATAGAGTAAAAAATGTTTTATAGAAGAAGTTTATCTATGTGATTATTAGCATAAATAAATATTCATGTAATTAAAGTCTCACTTGGGTGAAGAAAATAATTTAAGAATAAAGCACAATCAGTGATTTAGAAGTTAATTGGTTCAAAATATAAGTGGTCTGAAAGATGAAATTATAGAAGTTAGTATTATTAATAAATGTTATACTGAATATATAATAAGATTTTTGGAAGTTAGAACTCTGGATATAGGTAATATTAAATTCTACATATAGAAGTTAACAATAAAGAAGATTGTAAGTTTGGATGATTTATCCGAATGATGGAAGAGTGTGTGATTATAGAAGTAATGGAGTTTATGTGATATATTTTTATCATTTAGATAAATATAGTTAAATAATTTCAAGTGTTAAATATGAAGAAAAGTTTTTTAAAAGCACTACCTATTACAGTTTCAGAACAAATGTTTTAGAAGGATATTAAATATAAGTTCTAAAATAATTGAGATAGGCAGATCTGGTTGATTAAAAAATTTAGTGATGAGTTTTGGATGTTGTAAGCATTTAAGATCATGTTTTTTATATAGGTTTCTTGATCATAACGTATGGAATTTATCCATGTTCTAGAATTTATTGTGATGCATTCAGAAGTTGAAAAGATGGTAGGAAGGAAATTTTTAATAGAATCAACAAAGTAATATGTAAATTGAGTTATAACTATGAAATAAAAATCAAATGAAATGTTTTTAATAATATATAAGTTATAATTATAGAGTATGCACTTCCTGAAGATGAATTGAGTATGTAAAATTTTATGTATTCAAAAGTTAACAAAACTTAAAAACATTTGAGTTTAGAATATCCTATGGGCTATATTAGTTTAACTTAACACTTAAGTAAGGTATATCTATTTGAAATGGATTTTGATTCCTAAAAATAGAATCCAAAAGTTTAAATCAAATAATTCTATGCTGAAATTCAAAGTAACTCACATCACAATTACCCAGAGTAAATCACTATTCATACTAAGTTCATAAGTTATAAATTCTTGAAGGTTCTATACTAAAAAAATTGATTAGTTTAAGATCAAATGATGTATGACTGAAATTATAATTCTAGAGACTGGAAAGATAAAAATTTATGTAGATGAGTTTTGTATAAGGAGATGTGTTTCTAGAAACCAGGGTCCAAATAGTGTGTTGGAGTAATGGAAGTAGAACACTGAAAGATGAGGAGGCATGTCGTATTAAGTTCCAAAGGTATATTCCCAATTCAAAGTGTGATTATGATGCTCAATATTTTTTAATGTTTAAGAGGTTAGATGATACATGATCCATATGTTTTGAGTAGGGTGAAGACTAATGCAGTACCAAAAGTTGAGTCATTCACAAGTCAAGTTTTTGAGGAGTTTGTAATGAGATTTGGAGTACAACACAGAAGTCAAGAAAAACTAAAAAAAAGTTGGCACTAAAAAACTCTATTATTTTAGAATATATATAGATTAATTTTTAACTCAAAGTTGGAATAAAGGAATAAATTCACTTATATAGGCAGGATGTCACACAAGTCAAGTGCTAGTGAAATTTGACCTACGCGAGTCTAGTGTCGTTTGTAAATTGGAGGTACCATGATTTATGGAATTGAAAAATATTGTACATAGTTTTTTTGAATACTATAAATTGGTATTAATTAATTCATTAAGATATTGATTAATTTTATAGCATACAATTAAAATTTAATATCAATTGATCTTTCCTCGTATGAAACTTATGTGAAATTATTCCTTGTATGAAGAAAAATAAGTGAACTAATAGTCATGTTAAAGTTGAGAACCAACCTCAATTTTCTAAACATTATTTAGGTTAAAGAAGATTTGGAACCATAACTTATGATACTAGATTTTATAGTTAGAGAAGAATCTAAAATCTAAGAAATATGAAGTTATGAGAAATACCAATGTTCAGTGTCAGACTAAATATGTTATAAACATTGAAGTAATTGAAGAAGCTAAAACTATTAAAGTTATTAAAATATTAGTTATTGACCAAGGAAAAATATCCCTATCCTACATAAGGTTTTGAAGTTATGAAATTTAAAATAAGTTGATAATAATTGAAATTTTCATATTCTAATTATCAAAATATTGATGTAAAGGATAACTTGAAGTAACTTATTAAAACCTAAGTTAATTATTCTAAAGACCACGAGAACTGGTCAAACATGTATCTAGTTGAATTTTTCCATTTAGTGGCAGTCAAAGACATACTATTAAGGAATAATTTCTTCTATTTGGATGCAAATACATCTAAGAGTGTGCTGAAGATCTTGGTTAGAAGGAGGATTATCAAAGACTAGTGGGATCCGATATAAAGAATCAACATGTAGATTGAAGAATGTCATGAGGTAGTAAAAAGATCATGTTAGGGTAAAGTGATTTATTTAGGAAGTAGATATCAAACCTCTCATAAGGTTTCTTCTAGAGTAAAATCAAATAGTGAAAATGTCATGTATCAGATGATATCTTCTCACCCAATTGTAATCACTTTTATGCACTTGTGATAAAATATATATCTCAAACTTGATTTAAACATAGTAAAGAATATATTGCCACATTAGGGCCGAACCATGTAAAAATACCATGAGATTAACTTTATTTAATTTCTCTCTTGTATGTGGTGTGTATGTGTTTGTGAACATACAAGATCTATTCATCCTAACATGTTGATATATTAGATTATGAATTGGGGGTAAAAGTTTAAGTGAAAATAATTAAGTGAAAATTGTCTACCCTGATTCACCCCACATCTCAATGTGATTTCATGAACAACTAGATAATTCAAAGAGTTACCCTAAATGGTTAGAAATTATGGTTTTAAGGGTTGGTTGAGCTTAAGAAGTAAGAATTCCTAGGAAAATTGATTGATATGTAAATAATAGTGTTTTGTATTATTTGGTTTTTATTTTATGGAAAGTTGTTTTATATTTATTATAATTAATATATTTTTATTTAATAGCTACAATTTTCATGGGTTGGTCATGTTTTTATAAAATTCACATTAGTTACTTAGTTTTCATAGGGATGGGGTGAATGTAAAATCAATAAGGGAAATAATGATAATTTTATATACTCACACCTTGAATTCACATCTTTTTGAACATGTAGATGATGTTTAGTATGAGTTATAGGTTTCTAAATAATTTATTCATTGGGTAACTTAGAGAAGTAGAGGTAGGATAATGGAGAATAGTGTAACATCTTATTTTTTGAACTAAATGAAAAAATGAAGGAAATTAAAATTTTCCATTAGCTGGGTAGGACGGTTTTAAAACCGAGTGCCAGAAGCTTTTTATTCTTGATATTTTACATTGCGATGTGTATTTTAAATAAATTGAATTTAATTAATTAGATTAAAATTTAAAATGGAAATAAATTAAATGAAGGGTAAAAACCTTATTTTCAACTTTGAAATATTTCATGAAATATTTTCAGTGTTAGAACCTGAGTCAGTATGGGGTTTTGAGGTCTGTAGACCCTCGATATTGATAGAATAAAAATATTAAATTTATTTTATTCATATGCATGTGCGTTTTTTTTCAAAAAAATAAAATAACTCTCAAATGATGTGTCATATGAGAAATTTAAGACCACCCTTAGATTTGGAAAGCCAAGTTTACCCTAGGAAGGGTATAACTTTGATTCATGTCAGGTGTTTGGAAACCTCACACATGATAACACCCTATTTATTTTTAATTAATTTATTATTCCATTTTTATATAATAAATAACTATTTTCTCACAAACGGTGCATCATATGAGAAATCTGAAACCATCGTTATGTTCGAAACGTTGGGTTTACCTTAGGTGGGGTAAAACATTTGTGGGCATCAGGAAGTTGGTTAGATTTCTCCTGAAGATAATTTAATTGGGTTATAAATATTTTTATTGGGAAGTTAAAAATAATAATAATAATTTTATTATTAATATTATTATTTGCGGTGAAGACAAAAAGTAAAAATATACTTCCAAAATTAATAAATTGTGTCATGGTGTAAAAATAAAAAAAAAATGTAATAATTGTAATATTATTAATTGGAAAAATTAAATGAAAATTCAAAATCAGTATTAGTTTATTAGGTGTTATCAGTTTTTAATGGTTGTTGTTGTCAAAATACTAATGGTGTCATTGATGGGTTGTGTTAAATAATAATTATTTTAATTATTGTTAATATTATTAGATTGGGACAAAAACATTTGTGTGTATATATATATATAATGAACATATATATATATATATGTGTGTGTGTGTGTGTGTGGATTAAATATATATATATATATACATATTCAGGAGTATATATATGTATATATAAATGTGTATATATATATAACATGTATATATATATGGGTGGATAATTATTTTTGGGTTAGATAAAACATTAATTTTTACCCACATAAATGTTTGTAACATCTCAGATTAAACCAAAGCGTGGGCCGTTTAAAATTTTTTAGTACAAATTCATAAAGTGGCCTAGAGCGTGCACCTGCTCACCCTTTTGCAGGTTGTGGGAAGCTATTAAAATTATTTAAATAATTACTTGGGCTTTAGGTAAAAAAATTACATCGTGCCCTAGCGCAACGTTCTTGCTAAAAATAATTTAACACTGTTAAAATGGATTGAAAATAAATTAATGGAAATAAAACGAATTTAAAGAGGGACAAAAATAAATAATAAAATAAAAAACGGTTTGAAAAAAATTAAAAATAATTAAAATGGGATAAACCCATTTTTATTAATATTTCCTTTCTCCCTCAATTTTTTATTTTTATTATTTTATTTTATTTATTTACTTATATATTTATTTTTCCCCTTTATTTTATTTCTTTTTTTCCCCATTTCTCTCTTCCTCTCCTCCCCCTCTTGGGTCCGTCACACCCCCTCCAGCTTGGTGGTGCGTACCACCCCTCCTCTCCCTTCGGATTCACGCTATGAATCAATTTCTTCTCAATTTTCTTAGATGTCAGTTGTGCAGTAAAGCTCTCGGTATAGATAACTTCACGCACTAAGGCTCATAAGATCTCACCACTATCCATTGCGTAATCTTCTGTGAAATGTTTTTACCTGAAATTGGGGTTTTTTTTTCTAAAATCGTCTGATTTCTCCCATTTAGGTCAAATCAAAGGTCATCGTGGAGCATAGGATCTACTACGAGTATGAGGTAGGGAATATACTCCCTTTACCCTCATTTCATTGCATCTTTTAGATTGCACGGTGTGCCGCTCATTGGTGCATACTGGTGATGCTCAATTTTACCTTTTCTAAATTAATTAAACTACTTTTCTTAACCACTACACCCTTGTCTAAGATAATCTATCCCATTTAAATTGTTTT
Source organism: Viscum album (assembly GCA_963277665.1). Taxonomy (NCBI): domain Eukaryota; kingdom Viridiplantae; phylum Streptophyta; class Magnoliopsida; order Santalales; family Viscaceae; genus Viscum; species Viscum album. The sequence continues at coordinate 1,388,901,293 of OY728123.1, forward strand.
ATCATTTTTGGATACCCTTTGGGTGTGTCAACGTTCTTTGTCTTATTTTCCATTAGCCCTAAATAATTAAATTCTTTAATTGCATGTGTTGCCTGACCGCCTTTAGGTTGAGATTTAAATTAAATAAATTATTTGGGATTATTGCGAACTATAAACCTTGAGTTTTGTTGGTTGTATATTCCAAATTATTTTCCTTCCATGTTAAATTATTATCATGTTGTGCCGTTATAAAGTGATATGTGCATTTTTCTTCTTTTGATGATAAATTTCTTTTCCTGTAACTGCTAGACTAGAATGATAATTAGTATGTGGCTTTGATTTTTTTATATTATTTTGTTTCAATTATAAATGAATTCCATGTGATATCTGCTTCCTTGAAAAATAATTAAATTTAGAGCGGTGAGACAATGTGAGTTCTATATTAATGACTACATAAGGACTCTCTATTCCTGACCGGTTACACAATACAATAGGGAGGATATGTCTTAGGCTTTTCCAGATGAGGGTTTCCCTGAGTTTCTAAATACTGATGAGTGATATTGGTTCACAAAGGAACATTCAAGGATAGACCCGTTGGCAAAGTGGCTACGCCATACCTTGGGTGATACTTGACCCCTCATGTGCGATACCAGGACAAACTCATGATAAAGCCATACCTCGAGTGATACTTAGTCTTTTGGAAGATTTACTTGGACAAGCTCAGTGGTATTGGATAAATTAAAGGATGTACCATAGATATTTCTTTGGGACGGGCTCAAACTCCAACTCTAAACTTGAAAATTATAATAATGATAATGTGTGTAAGGTTATTATTCACACTTCTTGAGTTATATGTGAATTGTGATATTTTTTGGTTCTTTGAAGCACACCTTGCTGACACATAAATTAGACCCCAAGCTAAAGAATATGATTTGTGGTATGTTCCCTTTTGTAATTTTTCTATTATATCCTTTTATACATTTATACATTCTGCTTATCACAAATACTTTCTGATTCTCAGCTTAGGAAAAAATATCTGACATAGTATGTGTGCCATTGAGAACCCAGACCAAGTTAAATTTATTTTATTTTGGTTATTTAATTTATTACATTTATCACAAATTGACACACTACTTTTGCTTACAACACTAAATGAAAAGGTTTAGACACTATGGGTGCCGAACTACTGGGATTGTATCTCACTCCCTGCTCAGGCACCATTTGGTACCTAAGTAGAGATTATAATTGTAGGTATGGATAGTGGGAAGAATGCTTCTTCTAATGTTTGAGTGTTGCTTGATGTTTAGGATGGAGATTGGGGGAAGATGATTGAGTCTTTTTCGATATGTAGTTTTTTCATTGTTTTGTTTTCTTTACATCATTGATTGCATGATTTAATTCCTACTTTATGAACCTTTACTTCAGTATATACATCATAACATGACACCATTTTGTATCTAGTTTTATTTATCAGCTTCATCACTTATTATTTGTTCAGTTGGGATTATTTATTTGATTCTTCTATAGTTTTCTTATTTATATGCTTCTGCTATTTGTTATAAATTTTTGTTTCTTCTGATGTGTATTGCATATTATCTACTAAGGGAATAGTCTCCCCCATATAAGAATTAAAAAGGCTCTTGATGCTAGTTAAAGCCTCTGGTATTTACAGAGATACGATTGAGGTCATGTGGCCAACCTAGCTCGAAGCAACCTTTAGGTGGATCTTGATTCGGGGATGCTACAAAGTGGTATTAAAGGTGGTTATTTTCCTTTGTCTTACTATTATTGGTTGGTATACAGGAGACTAGGAATGTGTCGGTTCTTGGTTAATAGTCATGCCTAGGACTGATCACCCCACAAATAGGAAATGACCAAGTGGTCAGGGTTGAGAATTGATGTTAATGCTTTTCAATATTAAAGTTGATATGATTTCACCTCAAGTGATTGGTGTAATTTCCACTACTTATGGATTTATAGAGTTTATAGTATTTTACCCTTTTTCTATTAAAAAAAGGATGAATCATTACATGCATCATAATAGGCACATAGGGATTCACATATCAGGAATATGCTATGCCATATTGTAACGACCCGACCCTAGTTACCCAGAGTCGGTGCATTATTACATAACATTGGAATGATCACAAGAAAGATCAAATATCGAAAGACCGATTGGTTTAGTAGCCTTGGAAACACAAGATATATTCATAAGTCTTACATTACATCATAAAATGAAAAACTACTACAACAACATATTGTCTCCATAATCCACACTCATATCCCCACATAATATCCCTACTGGTCATTCATAATTTACTTCTTCACTTCCTGGGAAAAATAAAACATAGAAAAGGGGTGAGCTCAAATGCCCAGTAAGGATAACAATATAGCGGGAACTTTCATAAATAAGAACAAACATTTAAGGAAATGTATAACTAAAACAAAAGCCTTTCAAAATTGAACTTTCAACATGGTATGACATAAATAAAATGAAATAATTCCATTTACTTATTCACATGGATATTCTACTAATCGAATAATCACATGCAAAATCAATAACCACTTTCATAATGTTGGAATGCATAATGCCAGACTATCATAAACACATAGCCAATGCCTCGTGCCAAGACTACAAATAAGATTTTTCCAAGGCCTTGTGCCAAGACACTAGTTTGTATCATGATACCTACCGATGCATCGAGGAGCTATAGCGGGCTCCAACCGTCACATATTAAGTCCAATGCATTCCCATATGAAAAGGTTTAAACATAACATAAACATTCGTATTAAAACTAGCATAGGAAATGTCAATAATTTCACCATAAACTATGAATGGTATAAAAATAGCACACCCACAGTCAAACATATCACAAAACCTTCAATACAATATATAAGTTTTGTATCATAATAAATCAACTTCAAATAAGCGTAAAATCCATCAAAGGATGTTGACATAGATGAAATAAAAACTCTTTTTAGAGAAATATCTCTTTCTATTTTTGAAATCATTTAAGAGCCATATAAAATAAAACATTTTCTTTCAAAATATTCTTATAATCTTGTAAGGAAATCTTTGAAGATTTTATAACGGCGGAAAATAACCGCACCCGCCATATAAGTTAAAAAAAACATTCTTACCTTAATTCTGTCAAAAAGGTTAAAAGGACCTTGTTTTGAAAACGATGGAAAGATTCCTCTTATAAAAAGTCAAACAAGGGTATAAATTACTTTAACCCATATTCTTGTAAATAATAAAATTTTTTTGAAATACATTTTTAAGAAAACATGGATGTGGATGATAAAGAGATCCCAGTAGATTATTACATATAAACAACCTCGGATAATGAAGAGATTGTGAAATAAACCTTACCTTGTACTTTTCCTTGGTTGGGGTAGGTTAACCTCCTGTATAATGGTGAAATAATTTTTATTAAATTATACAAGAATCATATACATTAATATTATATCATATATGATCTTTTAATATTGATTTGATAATAATATCTTAGTATTATCGTTGTTTCGGGTGTTAACTTACTTGTTTTCTTTTATATGTTTTGTTACGTAAGACATGTTTATAATGGATAGGTTGTATATTATTCATATCCAGAATGATATAAAGTCCTTAAACATCATTTTTAAATCATCAAATGATAATTTTACTTGAATGGATACGATGAAGAATGAATCTTATCGTGTTCATGGAGACGGTAGTCCGTACGTACGCACGAGCGACAATATCATTCTTTTAAAATAATATATAAATGGATGGTATATCATATATACAGAATCATTAACATGTTATATTTATTATTTACAGGAGTTACATATCATTATTATACCCATCCAAATAATAATATATTGAATAACAATTACACCACGACGTGGAGATGGTAAGCCGTACGTACGCACGTATGGTGACATGTTATTCAAAGGGTGGCTAGAATACTGAATATGGTTGTACCATATTTATAATAACATCATAGTATATATATGATATTGGAGTTATTATTTTAGAATGGTAACAACAAAGGAAGAAGAAGTGGAAGAAGAAATGAACTTGGAAAAGGGTGGTGAAATCATTACCTCTTCTTCGGGTTCTTCCTTTTGATTTGATCAAAAGGGCTCCTTAGGTTGGCTTTCTGATCAAACTAAGGCCTCTAGGTTGTATTGAGAGAAGTTGGGAGAGTATTTGGGTAGAGTTTGACCGAACCAAAAGGCTTTGAAGGTGTGAAGAAATGAGAAGGAGGAGTGCCCTTTTATAAGAGGGGTGAGGGGCACCTTTGGAAAAGCTAGAAATATTAATTTATAATAAATTCATATTCGGTTTATAATGGATCAAAAGTTTATTATTTAAATTTTAAGGTGGGTATAGGTCGAAAACAACTCAACCAATAGAATTTAGGCAGGTTTGGGTACTTATATTAACCTTATCTTTAAGTATTAACTCTAAATTAATTAGTTTCACTTTTACAATGTCTCTTTGTATTTTTATATAATATGGTTAATAAACTTACTATATACATCCAAGAGACCCCCAATTGGTCCATTAATGATGAACCTATCATGATATAAGTCTCTTTGCCGAACTGTAGATTTTCAGGAATTTAATATCAATTAATAATATAATATTTGTTTTAAGAACTCTTTTATGTCAATTTTGACACTATTCAATAGTTGATTTTTGTGAAACTCATAACAGATTGAATACTTATAAAAAAGTCAATTAAATCAATCCTAATATATCATATTATCCTATAAAATTATTTTAATTCATTAAAAGTTTCATATTATATTTATTTGGGTATTTATAATATCAATTATTTTAATTTTTCAATATTAAAGTAATTAATTCATCATCATTGTGTCATAAATAAATTAAATTATTTAATGCCTAAAAATTATAAATAAAATATAATTATGTAGGAAAGATTATTATCTTTCTAATTAATATTTATAATCTAAAATCAAACATATATAACTCTATGTAAAAATTATTTTGCTAAAAGATATATGCTTGTGTCATTTTTGTATTCATTTTAACTTAATTAAAAAAAGTGTCCCTATCACCTAAAAGTGGCACCATGGGGTCCCAAAATCGACCCAAAGATGACTATGGTCGAACATGTATCAACCAATAAGTCTAGGACACGTTTTACGGTAATTTAGTATTATTATAATATTATTTTTTAACCCTTATTTACCGGATTTACCCTTAACCATGGTAAATAAAACATTTACCGCAGTAATTATTCAAAATGTCTAAAATAAAAGTTACCTATTTACACAATTTTGACATCCTCATTCCAAATATGGAATCCATTTTTCTAAATTCAAAACACAGAAGTGGCAGAAATTTAAAATTAATTCCCGCTGTCAAAACAAAAAGCGTGTTTTTAAGAGATAATAACTATCAAAAGATTGACACTTGTTTATGTTCGGTTTAATTGTAAAATTATGTCCAATGACCAAAATTATATTAAATGGTAAAAATATATTCTAAATATACTTTAAAACCACTCAAATTCATAATTTATCACTATTAATTATTTTGATTAAAAAAGTTGTTTTTAATTAAAATTTAGTAATTTTCACTATTCATCAAAATATGAAAGTTATCCGAAAAGTACCAAAATTTTACCTTAGGCTAAATTAGATATTCCGAATCCAGAAATGAAGTCCATTTTAAAATATAAAATATATATAATTTCAAAAAGTAGGTATTACTATTCATAACGGCTAGTTTGATTGGTTATGGTGTGTTAGAACTCGGTGTTGCGTACAACACACACTATCACATTATTCAAAGAGAAGCGTACCGTAGAAGCTTGGGGTGTTACATTCTCCCCTCCTTCAAATAATTTCATCCTCGAAATTTCTAAAATACTACCGCATGAAAAGACTCGGGTGGTTCTTCATCATAAGTTCCTCGGGTTCCCACGTTGCCTTTTCCATCTTATGGTTTCTCCACAAAACTTTTACCAGACGCGTCGTCCGGTTCCTCAGTACTTGTTCTCTCGTATCAAGAATCTTGACGGGCTCTTCGCAATAAGACAGATCGGGTTCCAGTTCTAATTCCTCATAGGTGATTACATGCGTTGGGTCAGGCATGTATTTCCTCAACAGAGATACGTGGAACACATCGTGAACTTTGGAGAGACTTGGCGGCATTGACAATCGGTAAGCTACAACCCCAATTCGTTCTAGAATTTCGAAAGGTCTGATGTACCTGGGACTCAATTTACCTTTCTTACCAAAACGTATGACTCCCTTCCATGGAGATACCTTCAGGAAAACATGATCACCGACTTGAAATTCCAAATCCTTCCTTCGATTATCCGCATAGCTCTTCTACCTACTTTGAGCTGCTTTAATGTGATTTTGGATTACCTTTCACCTTCTCCATCGTTTCCTCCACCAGTTCTGGGCCTACAAGTTTTCTTTCACCAACGTCATCCCAACAGGTTGGTGGACGACATCTCTTCCCGTAGAACGCTTCATATGGTGCCATCTGAATACTCGAATGGAAGCTATTGTTATAGGGAAATTCTACCAGAGATAAATATTGATCCCACATACCCTGAAAGTCAAGTGAGCAAGATCTCAACATGTCTTCTAAGGTTTGAATAGTCCGTTCTGATTGTCCATCTGTCTGAGGGTGGAAAGCAGTGCTCAAATGAAGTTCATTATCCAGTGATTTCTGAAGACTTTTCCAAAATCTTGAAGTAAAACGGGGATCACGATCAGAAAAAATCGATAGGGGTACTCCATGAAGTCTCAAAACTTCATTAATATATAGCCTTGCTAGACGTTCCAGGGGTAGATCTTCTCTTATAGCAAGAAAATGTGCTGATTTGGTAAGACGATCAACAATAACCCATATTGCATCGTTCCTTCTAGAAGTATTTGGTAGCCCCATGAAAAAGTCCATCGTAATATTGTCCCATTTCCACTCCGGTATGGGAAGAGGTTGCATGACTCCTCCAGGATGTTGCCTTCCAGCTTTAACTTGCTGACAAACCATACATATTGACACAAAATCAGAAATCTCCCTCTCCATATTGTCCCACCAAAAATGTTCCTTCAAATCTCTATACATTTTGGTGCTCCCAGGGTGTATAGAGAAATTGGAACTATGAGCATCATCCAGCAATTCCCTTTTTAGATCAGGTATATCGGGAACACAAAGTCTCTTCCCGAATTTCAAAATTCCATCTTCATACACAAATTCTCTCAATCTCCCATCATTCACAGCTTTAATCTTCTTTTGTAATTCTTCATCATCGGTCTGAGAACTCTTAATCCTTTCTAGTAAAGATGGTTTGGAAACCATTTGAAAAAGAATTGATTTTTCACCTTCCCTGGTTATACCCATGTCCATCTTTACTAGATCCATGAAAATTGGATCCCTTTAAATTCTTATCATGTTCAAAACTCCAAGGTCTTTTCTGATCAAAGCATCTGCCACCTTGTTTGCTTTCCCCGGGTGGTAGTGTATCGTACAATCATAATCCTTGAGTAATTCAAGCCATCTTCTTTGCCTCATGTTGAGTTCTTTTTGTGAGAAGATATAATTCAAACTCTTGTGATCAGTATAAATCTCACATTTTTCACCATAGAGGTAGTGCCTCCATATCTTCAAAGCAAAGATCACAGATGCTAACTCGAGATCATGAGTAGGATAGTTTTGTTCATGAATTTTCAACTGTCGTGATGCATAGACAATAACTCTATCATTCTGCATAAGGACACAACCAAGTCCTTTCTTTGATGCATCCCTATAAATAATGAACCCATCATTCCCCGATGGTAGAGTCAATATAGGAGCATTGACTAATATTCTCTTCAGTTCTTCGAAACATTCTACACACTCTTTTGTCCAAAAAAATTTAACCCCTTTACGTGTGAGCTTCGTTAATGGGTTAGCCAATCGGGCAAAATTCTGGATGAAACATCGATAATAACCTGCCAAACCAATAAAACTGCATACCTCAGTTATACTCATAGGTTCTGGCCATTCTTGGATTTCCTTGGTCTTAGAAGGATCAACAAAGATTCTATCATTAGAGACAATATGGCCAAGAAAAGAAATCTCATGAAGCCAGAATTCACACTTGCTAAACTTTCCATATAATTCATGCCTCCTCAGAGTCTTCAAGATAATGCGCAAGTGATTTTCATGATCTTCGTAGCTTTTAGAGTATACTAAGATATCATCAATAAATACCACCACAAATTCATCGATATACTCCTTGAAAACTCTATTCATTAGATCCATGAATACAGAGGGTGCATTAGTCAATCCAAACAGCATTACAGTAAACTCGTATTGCCCGTACCTGGTTCGAAATGCTGTCTTCGGAATGTCTTCCTTCTTCACACACAATTGATGGTATCCAGATCGAAGGTCAATCTTTGAAAAGTATTGAGATCCATGCAGTTGGTCAAATAAATCATCAATGCGTGGTAGGGGATACTTGTTCTTTATTGTTATGACATTGATCTCCCTATAGTCAATACATAAACTCATAGATCCATCTTTCTTTTTAACAAAAAGAACAGGGGCTCCCCATGGAGAAACACTAGGGCGAATAAATCCCTTATTACTCAATTCCTCTAGTTGTTTATTTAGTTCAACTAATTCTACAGTGGCCATTCTATAAGGGGTCTTCGATATAGGCCTTGATCCAGGAATCAAATCAATGGAAAACTCAACTTATCGTTCTGGAGGATGTCCATGTAAATATTCCGGAAATACATCTACAAATTATTTCACAATATGTACATCCTCTATTTGAACATTCCTTTCCTCACCCACAATTATTTCATTCTCTTCCTCCCCAATAATTGAATTTAGTTGAGCTATTGAGGGTGGATCTAAATAAGAATTAGGTGGTGACGATTCTACTCTAAAGATAAGGTGTTCCTTATCATTATCATCAAGAATCGTAACCTCTTTCTTCTTACAATAAATCTTCGCATCATAGTATGAAATCCAGTCCATACCGAGGATTATGTCAAACTCAATCATAGGTATGACGATGAGATCAGCAGATAACGAACATTTATGTTCTCTAATGGGGACTGATTCACAAAAATTTGTTGCAATGATACTTCCCTTAGGAGTTTTAACTGACAACTCCCTTGTTAAATCAAATTGGAAATATCTAATTTTCTTAGCAAACTGGGAAGATATGAAACAATGCGATGATCCAGAATCAAATAATGCATTTTCTAAACTTGAGGAAACCATTAAATTACCTGCCACCACGTCTTTCGGAGCTTCTACCTCAGCAGTAGTGATAACATAAGCTTGGCCTTGATCCCTTGGAATTTTCTGAGGTAAGTTCTCCTAATGCTTAGGACATTCATTTGCATAATGCCCCATCTCCCTGCAATTGTAGCACTGAACGTTGGTAGCTTCCTTCTTCCCCTTGCAATCACGAGCTTGGTGGACTTTTTCACCACACTTGTAACAGACTCCCATTCCCTTCAAGCAAGTACCAGGATGTTTCTTCCCGAATTTACCACAAGATGGATATTCAACCTTTCCTTTCTTCCCCTTATTTCCATTCCCAGATTGATCAGCAGGTCTCTTCTTCTCTTGCTTTGCTTTAAAGTCATAAGACTTAGAGAATTCCTTTTCGGTCTTGATAGCACATGAGACAATGTCTTCGTACTATGAAAAGGATTGTGAGACTAATGCTCGACGGAGAAATGGTTTTAACCCATCAAAGAAACGATCAATCTTACTCTTTGGGTTACGTATATAATCTCCAGCATACCTTTCTAACTTTTTAAAGTTAGCCTCATACTTTGTGACATTCTCATCCTCCTTCTGTCTCAAACTCAGAAATTGCCTTTCCATATCTGCTCGATGGTCGCGAGGAAAGTATTTTTCTAAAAACAGATCTTTGAACTCCCTCCATTACATATTTGATACTTCATCATCTTCCTTCGTATTTTGAATCAATGAACACCATTGATCAACATCTCCAGTGAGGCGGTAAACTGCCATGATAACTTTTTCCCTTTCACTACTCCCCAAAGCCTGAAATATTTTCTCTAGGGAATTTATCCATTGCTCAGCTACTAAGGGATTTGTACTCCCATTAAACATTGGTGGTTGTTGCCTCATGAATCGATCTAACATTGATCCTCCACACTGTGGATCAGGATGCTCCATACGAGTAAGGTTATTATTCATAACCTGAGTGAGTTGTCCCAGTATGGTGATTAGCTGATGGGCACCAGTTGCATCACCAGCTCCACTATAATTATCTTGAGCAGGAGGGAAATCCCTACATGGAGTGCGTGCATTGATACGGTTTCCATTTCTTCCACTAGGTGCCATTTCTAAACAATGGCATAAACTAGATCAGTTTATGAATCAAAATACATAATCCCATACTTATAAAACACTTAACATAAATTGAACTATTTATGGATATAATCCATAATCATAAAAATGTTTTCTTTGAGGAAGTATATACTCATAAACCCTTCATAATGATTTTTAAAGAAAATGAGAGTTATCCTAAGCATATCCCCCGGGAGTGTCGTAACCAAGAGTGCAGCAAGGCCCGTTGTCGTGCACCCGTTCCCGTTCGAGTCTAGCTCAAAGCGGTGTTTTCGGGTTTTACCCCTAGGTACATTTGTGCCAGAGCCGCCTCTACCTGCTCGTATCCAGACAGGGATGTATTGCTTGGAAAACTCACAAAATCTCTACAATACCAAAATTCTAGGAAGTTCTTCTATACTAATCCTCAAAGTTCATCTTAGGTCTACGTGCTCGAATCAGAGTTTATCTAAATCTAGCTTCCAAGGTTTGTACTAAACTTCCTCTGATACCAACTATAACGCCCCAACCCTAGTTACCCAGAGTCGGTGCATTATTACATAACATTGTTATGATCACAAGAAAGATCAAATCTCGAAAGACCGATTGGTTTAGTAGCCTTGGAAATACTAGATATATTCATAAGTCTTACATTACATCATAAAATGAAAAACTACTACAACAACATATTGTCTCCATAATCCACACTCATATCCCCACATAATATTCCTGCAGGTCATTCATAATTTACTTCTTCACTTCCTGGGAAAAATAAAACATAGAAAAGGGGTGAGCTCAAATGCCCAGTAAGGATAACAATATTGCGGAAACTTTCATAAATAAGAATAAACATTTAAGGCAATGTATAACTAAAACAAAAGCCTTTAAAACTTGAACTTTCAACATGGTATGGCATAAATAAAATGAAATAATTCCATTTACTTATTCACATGGATATTCTACTAATCGAATAATCACATGCAAAATCAATAACCACTTTCATAATGTTGGAATGCATAATGCCAGACTATCATAACCACATAGCCAAGGCCTCGTGCCAAGACTACAAATAAGATTTTGCCAAGGCCTTGTGCCAATACACTAGTTTGTCTAATGATACCTACCGATGCATCGAGGAGCTATAGCGGGCTCCACCCGTCACATATTAAGTCCAATGCATTCCCATATGAAAAGGTTTAAACATAACATAAACATTCATATTAAAACTAGCATAAGAAATGTCAATAATTTCACCATAAACTATGAATGGTATAAAAATAGCACATCCACAGTCAAACATATCACAAAACCTTCAATACAATATAGAAGTTTTGTATCATAATAAATCAACTTCAAATAAGCGTAAAATCCATCAAAGGATGTTGACATAGATGAAATCAAAACTCTTTTTAGAGAAATATATCTTTCTATTTTTGAAATCATTTAAGAGCCATATAAAATAAAACATTTTCTTTCAAAATATTCATATAATCTTGTAAGGAAATCTTTGAATATTTTATAACGGCGGAAAATAACCGCACCCGCCGTATAAGTTAAAAAAAACATTCTTAACTTAATTCTGTCAAAAAGGTTAAAAGGACCTTGTTTTGAAAAAGACAGAAAGATTCCTCTTATAAAAAGTCAAACAAGGGTATAAATTACTTTAACCCATATTCTTGTAAATAATAAAAATGTTTTGAAATACATTTTTAAGAAAACATGGATGTGGATGATAAAGAGATCCCAATAGATTATTACATATAAACAACCTCGGATAATGAAGAGATTGTGAAATAACCCTCACCTTGTACTTTTCCTTGGTTGGGGTAGGTTAACCTCCTGTATAATGGTGAAATAATTGTTATTAAATTATAAAAAAATCATATACATTAATATAAAATCATATATGATCTTTTAATATTGATTTGATAATAATATCTTAGTATTATCGTTGTTTCGGGTGTTAACTTACTTGTTTTATTTTATATGTTTTGTTACGTAAGACATGTTTATAATGGATAGGTTGTATATTATTCATATCCATAATGATATCAAGTCCTTAAACATCATTTTTAAATCATCAAATGAAAATTATACTTGAATGGATACGATGGAGAATGAATCTTATCGCGTTCGTGGAGACGGTAGTCCGTACGTACGCACGAGCGACAATATCATTCTTTTAAAATAATATATAAATGGATGGTATATAATATATACAGAATCATTAACATGTTATATTTATTATTTAAAGGAGTTACATATCATTATTATAACCATCCAAATAATAATATATTGAATAACAATTACACCACGACGTGGAGACGGTAAGTCGTACGTACGCACGTATGGTGACATGTTATTCAAAGGGTGGATAGAATACTGAATATGGTTGTACCATATTTATAATAACATCACAGTATATATATGATACTGGAGTTATTATTTTAGAATGGCAACAACAAAGGAAGAAGAAGTGGAAGAAGAAATGAACTTGGAAAAGGGTGGTGAAATCATTACCTCTTCTTCGGGTTCTTCATTTTGATTTGATCAAAAGGGCTCCTTAGGTTGGCTTTCTGATCAAAATAAGGCCTCTAGGTTGTAGTTAGGGAAGTTGGGAGAGTATTTGGGTAGAGTTTGGCCGAACCAAAAGGCTTTTAAGGTGTGAAGAAATGAGAAGGAGGAGTGCCCTTTTATAAGAGGGGTGAGGGGCACCTTTGGAAAAGCTAGAAATATTAATTTATAATAAATTCATATTCCTTTTCTAATGGCTCCAAAGTAGATTATTTAAATGTTAAGGCGGGGATAGGTCGAAAACAACTCAACCAATAGAATTTAGACAGATTTGGGTATTTATATTAACCTTATCTTTAAGTATTAACTCTAAATTAATTAGTTTCACTTTTACAATGTCTCTTTGTATTTTTATATAATATGGTTAATAAACTTACTATATACATCCAAGAGACCCCCAAGTGGTCCATTAATGATGAACCTATCATGATATAAGTCTCTTGACCGAACCTTAGATTTTGAGTAATTTAATATCAATTAATAATATAATATTTGTTTTAAGAACTCTTTTATGTCAATATTACACTATTCAATAGTTGATTTTTTTGAAACTCATAACAGATTTATTACTTCGAAAAAAGTCAATTAAATCAATCCTAATATATCATATTATCCTAGAAAATTATTTTAATTCATTAAAAGTTTCATATTATATTTATTTGGGTATTTATAATATCAATTATTTTAATTTTTCACTATTAATGTAATTAATTCATCATCATTGTGTTATAAATAAATTAAATTATTTAATGTCTAAAAATTATAAATAAAATATCATTATGTAGGAAATCTTATTATCCTTATAATGAATATTTATAATCAAAAATCCAACATATATAACTCTATGTAAAAATTGTTTTGCTAAAAGATATATGCTTGTGTCATTTTTGTATTCATTTTAACTTAATTAAAAAAAGTGTCCCTATCACCTACAAGTGGCACCATGGGGTCCCAAAATCGACCCAAATATGCCTATGGTCGAACATGTATCAACCAATAAGGGTAGGACACGTTTTAGGGTAATTTAGTATTATTATAATATTATTTTTTAACCCTTATTTACCGGATTTACCCTTAACCATGGTAAATAAAATATTTACCGCAATAATTATTCAAAATGTCTAAAATAAAAGTTACCTACTTACAAAATTTGGACATCCTGATTCTAAATATGGAATCCATTTTTCTAAATTCAAAACACAGAAGTGGAAGAAATTTAAAATTAATTCCCACTGTCAAAACAAAAAGCGTCTTTTTAAGAGATAATAACTATCAAAAGATTGACATTTGTTTATGTTCGGTTTAATTGTAAAATTATGTCCAATGACCAACATTATATTAAATGGTAAAAATATATTCTAAATATACTTTAAAACCACTCAAATTCATAATTTATCACTATTAATTATTTTGATTAAAAAAGTTGTTTTTAATTAAAATTTAGTAATTTTCACTATTCGTCAAAATATAAAAGTTATTCGAAAAGTACCAAAATTTCACCTTAGGCTAAATTCGATATTCCAAATCCAGAAATGAAGTCCATTTTAAAATATAAAATATATATAATTTCAAAAAGTAGGTATTACTATTCATAACGGCTAGTTTGATTGGTTATGGTGTGTTAGAACTCGGTGTTGCGTACAACACACGCTATCACATTATTCAAAGAGAAGCGTACCATAGAAGCTTGGGGTGTTATACATATAACTGTATTCATAGGTTTCCTGCTGATATTATTGAGTGCTTTGAATTCCATGCCATGTCTTGTATTCATTTATCATGCCTATTTAGATACCATGTTTCAGTGATATATTTATAATGACAACCTATTTATATTCTTTCTATTTACTAGAATATTTTCCTTGTATCATGCTTCTATGCATATTATCATGTCTCTGTGATTAAAATATCATGATTTTGTGATTAAATTTCTCTCTATTAGCTTCTTTTAGTGACATACTCACTTGTTTGATACGAAATTGGTTGATTTTTCTAAAGTTTTTTGGTTGCAATTAAATGGGAGCCAAATGAGACCTGTAAAGTGTATGGATGCTTTATAGATTGGTAGAAGATCGTCCATATGACTAAATTTTTGAACATATTCATGTTATAATATCAAATGGTTTAAAATATAAATGGATTTGAGATAGTACATGTACTGGTGTCCTCTGTTTAAGACCCTCATGTAAGGTTAGATAAAATCTTCTTTGAGTTGCCTTGGAATAGAAGTGTGAGCATTTTCCATAGGCCCTAATTCTTTTAGCAGTGACTTAGATGATCAACTTTTGAACCTAGTGACTTCTTTAAGCATGAACCAGTGTTAGGGTTGACGCTTGTTCTTCTTTAAGTGCTAAACCATGGTAGGTATCACCCTTAGGAATTAAAATACTTGATAATTCTATGATTTTTCTACCTTTTTGGTGTCGTTTGAGTGCTGCTGTCTCTATTCAAACCCCCTTGCTTAAAATGAATCTCTTGTTTGGATGAGTGGTCATGTATTCCTTGGATTTTGTTTCTCATATGAGAATTAGGTAATTCTCATTTTTATCAGGTTGGACATACCTTGGGCATGGCCAACTGCTTCATAAGTTGTTTGAATATATCTTCCCCATAGTGATGGATAACTTAATATGTCGTCATTCGAGTTAAAAGTCATCTTTCTTATGTATCACATCAGGGTAGTATGCGTTCAAGTACACGGTGCCATTGAGTGCTTAATGTTGTTATGAACTGGACAAGTTCAATGTAATCATTAAAACTTGTGATGTTAAATACATATTAGGTCATCTCCGTAGTAGAGTGGATTGTGCGTTAAAGGAATCAAGTTTTTCCCAATTCCTGGGATGACTTCCAGAGACTCTAGTGTTTTGACATGCCAGTCAGTTTGGTTTGGTTTTCATGCCAATTGTTTAAACATTTTTCTTTATAGCGATACTAACCTAGCATGTTTTTGAGTGACTAGACTATTTCTTCTTTTAACAATTAAAACAATCCTAAGGTGGAGAGTGTCATGTCGGTTCTGTTAAATGTGTTTCCTTTAGGTTAAAAGGAACACAACCAAAGAGAACCATTAGATAATGGTTGGGATGACATAAATGTCGTGAAGCTTTTGAACTTTAAATCATGTTGATGCTTTCTCTTCAACAAGATGTCAGTGTGGTTGGTGGTGTATAAAACCTTTGAGTAACATAGTTGGTCATGGGTGGACTGTGGTGGTTAAGCTTGAATGATCAAAATATGCCTCAGGTGGGGAAGTCTTGGTGATCGGTTAACGACGACACATCGAAAGGTGAAGCCAAGTTTCTCCTAAGGTATCGACCAGTAGTGGTTTGACTAATCTTCTTGGTAATATTCTAATTACCTTAGTGTAATCATTAGTAAGCGATGAGAATGTTCCCTATATTTCCTCTGTCCTTGATGCACTAAGAGAGTGTCGACCAAATGCCACACTAAATCTTTAAAATTTGTTGAAAAATTTAGTGGTATCCTAGTGTTTCATTCTAAACGTATGGTTCTCATCAAATCCTGGTTTATGTTGAGTGACCATTAGATTCACATGTAGTAATTATTTGGATGAACTCTTGAACAACAATCATTTCATCTAACTTGACCGCTAGGCCGATGCCACTCTAGGCTCAGTCAATGCCCTATTGTAGACATTTTGGCTTTGTACCAACATCTCACTTCGGTGGATGTGGATGCGGTGAATGCGAGATAACTTGGAAGAAGACATCATATTTTAGTTTATAAAGACACCAACCGTTTAGGACAAACAACTTCTTTAATAGTCTAATGGAGTGGATTGACTAGTTGTCTCTCTCATTCAACGGAGCGATCAGTGAAGGCCCATCTCTAGCACATCCTCAGATGAGATGAGTGTGTTTTGGGATGGCCAAGGCTTTTATTGAAAAGATGGATCAACTTGGGCTTTTATGTCAATGATAATCAACTGTTTTATCCTTTTCAAAAAACATGCAAGAAGTGTTTCTAGAATGCTTAAGGGTGTGTCTTGTAGGAAATTATGACAGTGGAAGGTTCCATGACTCAGAAGTTTCCCCAATCTAATGATAAATCCTAAGGTGATAAGTAACTTTGACCATATGTTTAATGAGATGATGACGTGGTCATGTATCTAGCTAAATGAGTTTGGATAAGTATCGTCTCAGTGTTTCTGTTGGAAAATTAGTGTCGGATTAAATCTTAATGGCTTAGCTTTTGCTTGCCTAACCAATGTTCAAATGTGTGTTGGGTGTTTGGAGACACTGTGAGTCCTTTTGTATGAGAATTTATGACCCTTTAGATCGGGTGAGAGCTAGGTTGTTTCCGAAGCCTTCTCGGGGATGAGAATTTCTAAGGTGGGAAAATTGTAATATCCTGTGTTTTTAACTATACGAAAAAATTATGGAAATTTAAATTTTCCATTAGCTGGGTAGGCTGGTTTTAAAACTGGGCATCACAATTTTTTTACGATAGTTGACACTATGGTGTGTCTTTCAAAGAAATTAAATTAAATTAATTAGATTAAAATTTAATATATAAATAAATAAAATGAAGGCTAACAAACATATTTCCCCCTTCGAAATATTTTATAAAAAAGTTTCAGTGTTATACGCTAAGTCAGTGCGGGGTTCTGAGGTCTTTAGACCCTCGACATTGATAGAATAAAAATATTAAATTTATTTTATTCAATTGCACATTTGTTTTTTTTCAAAAAATTAAAAAACTCTCAAACGATGCGTCGTATGAGAAATATGAGACCCCATTTAGGTCCGGAACGCTGAGTTTAACCTAAGAAGGGTATAACTTTGATGAGTGTTGGATGTTTGGCAACATCACACGTAATAAATCCCTATTTATTTTTAATTAATTTATTATTCCATTTTTTATATAATAAATAACTATTTTCTCATAAACGGTGTGTCTTATGAGAAATATGAGACCACTATTATGTCCAGAATGATAGGTTTACCCTAGAAAGGGTATAACCTTTGTGAGCATCAAATGTTTGGTCAGATTACACCTAAATATAATTTAATAAGGTTATAAATATTTTTGTTGGGAATTTAGAAATAATAATAATAATTTTATTATTAATATTATTATTTGTGTTAAATACAAAAGATGAAAATATACTTCCCCAATTAATAAATTGTGTCGCGGTGTGAATAGTAAATAGAAAATTTAATCAGTGTGATATTATTAATTGTGAAAATTAAATGCAAGTGTGAAATCAATATTAATTTATTAGGTATTATTTGTTTTTAATGGTTGTTGTCATCAAAATACTAATTGTATCATTGATGGGTTATATTAAGTAATAATTATTTTAATTATTGTTAATATTATTAGATTGGAACAAAAACATTAATTTATATTTATAATGCATATATATATATATATCTGTGTGTGTGTGTGTGTGTGGATTAAATATATATTTATATATATACATATGCGGGTGTATATATATGTATATAAAAATGTGTATATATATAACATGTATATATATATGGGTGGATAATTATTTTTGGGTTAGAAAAAACCTTATTATTTGACCAAATAAATGCTTGTAACATCTTGACTTAAACCAAGGGGAATACCATTTACATTTTTTTAATCCAAATTTTTAAAGTGACCCAGGGCACGCACCTACGCACCCTATTGGTGGTCCCGGGAAGCTATTAAAATTATTTAAATAATTTCTCGGGCTTTATGTAAAAAGTTTTACATCGCACCCTAGCACAAAGTTCAGACAAAAAAAATTTAAAAGTGTTAAAAGGTATGAAAAATAATAATGGAAATTAAAATAATTTAAAGAGGAAGAAAAATAAATAATAAAATAAAAATGATTGGAGGAAAATTAAAATGAGGTGGTGCACACCACACCTCCTCTCCCTTTGTATTCCCACTACGAATCAGTTTCTTTTCCATTTTCTTTTCCGTCAGTTGTACAGTAAAGATCTCGGTTAGGCTAACATCACGCACCAAGAATCATAGGATCTCAACCCCTAACTGTCGTGTAATCTGCCATGGAAGGTCTTTACCCAAATTTTGGGTTTTTCTAAAATCATCTGATTTTTTCCATTTTAAGTCAAATCAAATATCACCATGGATCGTAGGATCTACTATGAGTATGAGTTAGGGTGTCTACTATCTTTCCCCTCATTTCGTTACGTCATTTAGATCACACGTTGTGCCACTCGTCAATACCTACCGGCGATGCTTAATTTTACATTTTCTAAATTAATTAAACAAGTTTTCTTAATAACTACACCCTTGTATAAGATAATCTTTCCTATTTAAATTGTTACAACATGATTTTATAACCTTTGGGTGTGCCAACATTCTTGGTCTCATTTTCCATTAGACCCGATTATTTAAAACATTTAATTGTATGTGTTGCCTGACCCCCTTTAGGTTTAAATTTAAATTAAATAAATTATTTGGGATTATTGTGAACCATGAACCTTGAGTTTTGTTGGTTATCTATGCCTAATTATTTTTCTTCCTTGTTAAATTATTATCATGTCATTCCATTATAAAGTGATATGTGATTTTTTCTACTTTCACTGATAAATTTCTTTGGCTGTAACTGCTAGACTAGAATGATTATTAGTATTTGGCTTTTATCTTCTTATATTATTTTATTGCAATTATATATGCATTCCCTGTTATATTTTATTCCTAGAAAACTAATTAAATTCAGAGCAGTGAGACAATGTGGGTTCCATATTAAGTACTACACAAGGACTCTCCATTCCTGACCGGTTTCACAATACCCTAAGGAGGCGATGTCTTAGGATTTTATAGAAGAGGGATTCCATGGGTTTATAAATACTCATAAGTAATAATGGTTCCCAAAGAGACATTTTAGGATGGATCCATCAGTAACGTGGCTACGCCATGCCTCAGGTGATACTTAACCTCTTATGTGCGATACCGGGATGGACTCATGATAAATCCATGGCTCTAGAGATACATGGTCTTTCAGAAGATTTCCTTGAACGGGATCAGTGGTATTGGATAAATTTAAGGATGTGCCTTAGCGATACCTTTAGGATGAGCAAAGACACCAACTCTCAACTTAAACATAATAATAATGATAATGCGTGTAATGTTATTATTAACACTTCTTGAGTTCTATGTGAATTGTGATATCTTATTGTGCTTTTAAGAACACATTAATGACACATAAATTAGACCCCAATCTAAATAACAAGCTTAGGGGTATGTTCCATTTTATCTGCTTTTTGTTTTCTATCCTTTTATACATTTATACATTCTTCTTATCACATGTACCTTATTCAGATTCCCAGCTTAGGCCGAAGCAGGTGACATGGGACGTGTTCCATTGAGAACCCAGACCAGTTATATTTATTTTATTATGGTCATTTAATTGATTAAATTTATCATAAATCTGCATGTTGATTTAGTTTACATCATGAAATGGAAAGGTTTAGACACCGTGGGTGCCGAACTACTAGAATTGTATCTCACTCCCTAATTGGGTGCCATTTGGTACCCAAGTAGACTTTATGATCGTATGTATAGATAGTGGAAAACATACTACTTCGGGTGTTTTAATTTTTCTTGCTTCTTAAGATTGATATTAGTCGTAGATAACCGAGTTTTTTTCTTGAGATTCAGTTGTTTCTTTGTGTCGTTTTTTACATCTTTGATTGCATTATAATATTACTGCTTTCTGAACCTTTACTTTAGTATATACATCATAGAATGGAATGTTTTTGTATCTAGATTTTTATTAGATTCCATAGTTATTATTTATTTATTTGGGATGGTTTTTTTCTTCTTCTAAAGTTTTCTTATTAATATGGTTCTGTTATTTGTTATAAATTATTGTTTCTTCCACTGTGTATTACCTATTACCCATTAGGGCATAGTCTTCCCCAAAGGCATATTAAAAAGGACCTCACTGCTAGTCGACAGCCTCTGAAATTTGGGGAGATGTGCTTGGGGTCATGTGGTCAACCTGACTCGAACCACCCTTCAGGTGGCTCCCAAGTTGGGGATGCTACAACTAGTGAAAGACATGAACAATTTTATTTTTGGTAGTTTGTATGATTGATATATTTAAACTGATTTGTTTATTTATGTTATATATAAATATATGTGCATGTGTGTATTTAAATGAATTTTCATTCATATATTTATTTTAAAGATCATCATAGAAGAATATCGTGATTGTGTGTTAGGTTGGATAATGATTACCTATGTTATTTTTTAGTTTTTTATATTTTATTATTAAAAATTTAGTGGCATGGGGTTGATTCCAATGAACAAGTAACATTATTATTTGATTTAGGTTTTAGTTTGACTGGATAAAACAGGATGAGATGTTATAAATTGTATCAATTTGGTTCATTTAGTGTTTAGTAGTCGTAGATATAGGATGTATTTGGACTCAGAATGCATTAAAAAAATATTTCATCAATGTATTTATAGCGAGTCTTAAGTTTCCAAGGATGTCCATGAAGGTAAGATGTCAATTGACTTAACATGTTTTGTTCAATTCTAATTCACCCTAGTAGGTGTCTTGGATAAAATATACCGATACAATATTTCTATCTTAAGAAAATATGGTATCATGAAAGGGAATTCAAGCTATATTCTTGAATGTGTAGGATTCTTTATGTTCCTTGGAAATAAATTATATTTGAAATTATATAGATGAAATGAATTATTTATTTATATTTTGATATGAATAATAGTGTTCTAATTATAAATTTTATGGCTATTATACTTACATAAAATGAAAAATAGATTTAAGCATGGAAACATGGTTATATAAATGTGATTAATATTTTTTCCACTAAATTGGATGTTTTTATTGACTATTTTATTTGGAATTTTTCATACTATGTTGGGTTTAATTACAAGTTCTCTTGATTTCTTTTATTGAGTCTTAATAAATATGGTTAGGTTTTGATAAAATTATATGGGCATCAAACCAATTTAAAATTTAATAAAGGATTTCATTGATATGGATATATAGTTTTTTGGTGGTGACCTAATTGGTTCCATGTTGATAACCAATTTTACGAGATTAATGTTCCTTGATATATTTATCTATAAAAACTTTTCAAGTTTTATGAGTGATTTTTTAAAGATATTATTTAGTTTTAATATATTTATTAATAATTTTAAAAAATGTGTCTTTGTGGAAAGTGATGTTTTCGTGTTGTGGAGGTATTTTTTAGAAAAAATAAAAGTTTGATTTTGATTTTTTTAGTGAATATAGTCTTAAAAAAATGATACAATAGAAATTTTAAATGGTTAATGGTTTTGGTTGTTCTTGTGTGTATAAAAGGAAAATTTACTTGAATTGATTTTTTATATTTTAAAAAGGGAAATAAAATGGTTTGAGGTAATATTTTTTTAAATGAAGTTTAATTTTAAGTATTTTGTCTATTTTATCCATAATTCAGATTAGGATAATTTTTATTATATTTCATGTTAGGTTTTCATTCTTAAATATGTTAAAAAACATGTTTTTAATATAGATATTTGAATGGATAATTTTTATCAAAATATATAATTTTAAGGATTTTAAATTGTTTTAAAATGGTGTTTCCAAATTATTGGAAAGAATGTTTTGAAATTGTGGAATTTCATATTTAATGGTTAGGGTGAAATGTATACAAGGAATAAGAAAATGGTTTCAGAAAAACCATTTCTAGAAAAAAGTGTGGGTTTTAAATTGATTTTAGCATGCTTTATTTTCATTGATTTTTAAATAGTAGGAATTTAATTTTGGTAGTAATTTTATTTTTAAAACAATGATAGTTTTGGGGATAGGTAGAATATTCTGAAATAGATAGAGTTGGATCTTTGGATTAATTTTTTATATATGTTTTTATATTTCATAAATATTGCGATGGGAAAGGGGGAGATAAGGAAATCACATGAATCATGTGAATTTATATATTAAATTATGTAACTCTATATATAAATTGAGTAATAAAACACCTTGATATATCTTTTGGGAATTCTATCCTTATAGAATAATGGACCAGCTAAGCACCTGAATCAATCCTTTGATTGATGCAACCCAATGGATTTAATGGTGGGTATCAGGTGAGATGTACACTGGGTGGTGACTCAATTGGAAATGGTTGGTACTTAACTATCATGGATTGTAAGTTTTCTTAAGTTTAGTTTTAGTGTGTCATTTTACTCTTTAGGAATGAGATTTTTTAGAAGAATATGAAAAGGTAGATAAGTCACTACAGTAACATATTGAATCTATTTTATATAGTTGATATTGAGACAAGAATAAAATATAGTAATGTATGCTATCTATTTAAATTCGATATTTTTTTAGTATATATTATCTAGTACCACATGATATTTGATTTTTGATAGTTCGGAAAAATCACTTAACCTATTAATAGTTATATTAAATTGTTTATTTATGTGTATTTATCAAGAATATTTTATCAAAGGTAAGTTTTTGTGTGTTGATTGACTATTGGAGGAACCAAATTAGTCTCCTTTTTGTTTTTTATTACTTAATTTTAACAAAATTTTGTGTATTGGTTGATTTTTATCTCCTTGGTTTTCATGGTGTGATAATAGTGTATTTTAGTAAGAATCATAAGAATTTGTGATATCAAACCACCAAATAAACTTTTAATTGAAAATATAATGCTTAATTTTATGTATGTGGATAAATTTTGGGATATAATATTTGATATATAAGGTATTGGGATTGACTAAACATTAGGATTTTAGAATAATAGAAACATTCATCATATGAAGGTATAAGTTTTATAACATAGATAACTGTTGCTTTAGTTATAAAATTTATTGGGTTTGTTAGTTATATAACACTTTATTTGTATTTTGATGATTTTAGGATACCTCCTAGGGGTGTATTCTGTGTTTGTATTTTGATATTTTATTGAAGGATCTCATAGAGCATAGATAATGGTTTAGTCTGAAATGAACCATAAATTAGTTTAAACATTTAGGTTTTGGGGTCTCAACCAGTGTAAGGATAATTGAAAACATAAGGTATCTGAGATTTATTATGAGTGAAAAAGTAGTTTTTTTGGATTTTATTACTCAAAGGGATATTTTTTGAAATGGTAAAATTGTAAAACGTCAATTTGTGTGATAACTTGATCATTATTTATAAAATTCCATTTGGTGAGGTTAATATTTGTAATAAAACTATAACAGTTAACACTAAATTGTTCTAAAAGTCCAAAAAAATTTGATAAGGAAATTTTAAGTGTTATAAACTTCTCAAGGATTTTTTGGGAAATAATTATCAATACTAGACATCATTTAGAGTTATTATGGTGGGAAATTTTAATAAATGATCTTGGTTTTAAGGGATGAATCGTGTAAAAATTCATCAAGTGAGAAGGGTGGTGAATGTGTTTTTTGTGATTAAATTTTTAAAATTGGGAAAATATGACATGAGGGTTTTATCATGAAAGGATTATTAAAGGTTGAATGTCAAGGTTTTATATTATTAATTTATTCACTTATACAATATGATATATAATCAACTTTTGGGATGATATTTAACCTTTTGGTTATATGTCATATTTTTATAGGATTTATTGTTTAAGTCAATTGGTATGTTAGTTCAAGTGTATGATGATGTGGATTGAGATAAATACATATTCATAACAATATTTCATGGAATGTATTTTTTATATTTATAATAAATATTTCAGGAAACAAGGTGTTAGTACCATACCATTATACACTTTTCAAGTAACTATAGATTTTTGATAGTGGGGATGACCATGAAGTGAAATGAATTTCTTAAGTTTTTTATAGGTTTAATCAGAATTTTGGTTATGGGATTATAATATGGGTAATTTATAGTGATTGAACCTTAACCCTTGATATTGGAGAGCATGTAGTTGGTTTTTGTTCAGTAGTGATTGAAATTTTCAGCATAAAATTCTTTCTATTTTTTGATGGTGAAATAATCAATGGTGGGGAGAGTTATTATACCCATATTTTTAGTGGTTATTTAACAAATTGAATTAGAGATAAATTTTCAATAATGAAAAATATTTAAGGGATGTATAATTTTAAGGCCCATTTTTTTAGTTAATAGAAAAAGACATGGGTTTGGTTTGGTTAAAACATCATGAGAGGACATTGATGATCATAAATAGTGTAATTTACATGAGCCTAAACCCAATTGGTGAGGTCTCTGTAAGTGAATCCATGAGACCTAGGTTCAAAACCCGGAAGAGGAATAATTTCGGGTCACTATAGCAATACTATATCAAGCACTGTAGCAGTTAATGTAGTAGGTACTATTCAGTACTATAACAGCTGGAACTACTCACCTTGGGCCACCAGTTTGGGCTTGGAGACCTTAAGGACTTCGGGCCACCCAATCCTTCAGGTCAGTAAGGATTTTGGGCCACCTCATGGACTTCAGGCCACCTCATGGCCTTTGGGCCACCTCAAGGAATTCAGGGACACCTGATTTGCAGTGACACATACAGATTCTACAAGGAACTGCTCCAGAGGAGGAAAGAGCAGGGCACATCCACCAGAGCAGGGCTAAACAGACTTGGAAGAATGAGAGGGTATGGAATTTTCCATCGGTACCATGCCTGTGCACCTCTGCAAATGGACAAGTTATCCAAACATTCATGCAAAGGTGAAGAGACGATCATGATGCAGATGCTGGGGAGGGGTGGTTTCAAGTAGTCATAGTCTGTATGATTTCCTTAAGACCTATAGGTCTTGTAATGTCTACAAGCCTATGAGCAATGTAATATCTAATCCTTTGGGCCTTGTAAGGGTTCCCCCTCATCCCTTTAAAGGGTGGTTATCAAAAAATCAATAAAAAATAAGGTCATTGGGACATTCAGTTAGTCATAAATAATGTAATAAAGGATAAGGATGGGATTAAAAAATTAATAGTGTGTTTAGATATTAAAAGAGTCTTATAGATCCTATGAAAAAGCATTCAAAAATTGGGTAGGTTCTCAGTAATTTTTGGAGTCAAATAATTATAAAATAGAGATGAAGGGAAAAGTACGTGGTCCAACTACATGATCAATAAGACCATATATTCTATTCACGAATCATGGTCATTG
The DNA here is from genome assembly GCA_963277665.1 of Viscum album. Lineage (NCBI taxonomy): Eukaryota > Viridiplantae > Streptophyta > Magnoliopsida > Santalales > Viscaceae > Viscum > Viscum album. The sequence goes on from OY728123.1 coordinate 1,388,927,285, forward strand.
TTGTTGGAAAAAAAGTACCAAAAAAAGTTCCAAAAAATTGGTATTTTTTTCAAGTTTACTCTTATCTATCTCATTTTAACCCTTAAATGGTAGAGGCCCTTCTTGTGTAAATTTTTATATGTTTTATGGTATTTTATTCTTCTCTAAGATTCATAGATTTATGGTAAGTGACTTATCTCTCTTTTCCTACTTATTATTTTTCTTATTGGTTTACTCTCATCTTAGTATCCATATCTATAGATTTTAGCATGGGAGATTCATAGTGGAATAGAGAATCTATCTAGAAGGATAATTCCTTTTTTTTGATACATATAAGAGTTCATGATATGGATTCTAAATTCCATTAGAATGGGTATTGATCCTAGTTTAATGATATGTGAGTATTTATTTTCATTTTTCCTTATTTGGGTGGATTTTATAAAAATGTAACTTATATAAATTTTGGATTTTCCCTAGGATGGTATTAGATAAGGTATATGAGGTTTGGAATGTAAGATATATGACTAAATCCATTTATCATATGATGATAATAGTTATGTCGTATTATAAAATTGGGATATGAAAAGGTATGTAAACATACAAATACCTATCTAATCATAGGGTAATATTGGTTGTATAATAATGCAAGGTTATGTGCCACTTACAATTTAAGTCATAATGTATGAATTTACCATATCCCAAGACATAATGTTCATCACAATTCATTCATCCTTGATCAATTGGGATGATGAATAATAACCATTTTCATTCGAATTAATCTTCCATTATTAGATATCATTAAAATTTGTTACATAAGATATAATGTATGCGAGAAGAATTCCTGAAAAAATTTCACGAATTGAAAGTGGAATTTACTAATGTTCTATAATGCATGAATAAATTAATGATTATCTATGGAGTATCATTGAGGGATATTTAAAGGTGTTGACTTCCAAGTGATAGTCTAAGAAAGATTTCTCTATCCCTAGAAAAAACTCCCATACCCTGTAGCTCTAATTCTTATTCCTCCTTTTCACTATGAGGTGTTATCATGCTATGGTGTGAAGATGATTCCCCATAATAAAATGAGTTATTTAGATTCATCCCATGGATACACCATAGATAGAAGAATATTTATAATATTATTTAGTGATTGTCATCAAGCGTAGAAGAAAGAAACAACAGATTGCAGTGTCAATAGTCTTCAGTACACACAATATTATATTCGGTTCTTTATTTTTAGTATATACATGGTTAAAATTATTCTAGGATGGTTTGATCTTGGTTTGGTTTTATATATCAATTTTTGGGGTTTAACAAGTGTTATTAGATCCATTTGAAACATAGCAGTGGCATCAGATCCTAGCATGCATTTAAATCCATTAAATCATGCTTGAACTGAGTTTGTTCAATATATTATTAGCATGTCATATTGTAGTCATAAAATATGACTCAGTACATATCCCATGGATTTTTAGTCGTATTATCATAGGACACCTAACAATCATAGCATAAAATTGCATCATGTCGTGTTTCACAAAAATAGAGCATCATATCACTATTGTGATATTGATTCATATAATAAAATATAATATGATACATAAGGGACCAACTTTACATATCAATTGTGGGATAAAGTAGGGATACTGATTATAAAATATGACTAATATGGATAAACTATTTAAGCATTGTTATGAAATTTATCATAGCTTATAATTGATACTACATCATTAAAATTATTTCATAATGAATTTTTTTTGTTTAATCTCAATTATGAATTGAATTTTATTATTTATAAATATGATAAAATTTATTTTTGGAACATTTATTAATTTATAAAGTTTTTATAATTTAATTAACTATAAAGAGTTGATAATTAACTAATAAAATCTTATGAAACATTTTTTATTAAATATATTCCAATATTAAAAGTTAACATTAAAACACATTTTACCAAATTATATGAGATGTTTTATGATTTAGGAATAAATTTTTTATTTATAAATTAGAAGTATAATTTATAAAGTGTTTATAACTTGAAAAAATAAGTTAAAAAATATAAAGTGTTTATATTTTTAGGGATAAAAATTTAAAAATACTTAATTTAAACGATTCAAATTAAGGGCCTTATTGGTAATATTATTTAAACCATATAAAAATAGTTTTTATGATTGATATGATGAACATTTAAATAATATTAAGTACATGAAAGTTTGATTATACAAATAGTTCACATAATAGAAGTTGGATTATAGAATGTTTATTATTATTAAAATATCATATATTTAAGTGAAATGTTAATATAGAAATATAATATTATTAAATGAATATAAAGTGTTTATATTCAAGATTATGGAAATTCCATAATTAATAACTAATTTATAAAGTTATTATAATTAGTTTTTATTTATGAATTGTTTATAAATATTTATCTCTTGTTTAAATTTATATAATATTCCCTTATTTATTATTCATAGATACAAATTTTTTATATTATAAATATATTTACTCTTTAGCTTAATTGTTAAATTTCTTATAGAAATTATCATACAATCACATAAGAAGTTACAAATTAAGCATGATAATGTATTGAATTTATATCTACCTTGATTTTTGTATAATAAAAGTTACTAGCATGAATTTAGTTATTAAATATAGTTTATATATATTAGTTATTAGAGTTATCATGAATTAAAATATCAATTGAGTAAGGTATCCCTAAGTAGAGGGGAATTTAGTCAGAATTTCTACTGGACCTGAGGATTATGCCTTGTTATTGAAAGGTGGGGGTTAACTATCCATGGATCAAGGTTTAATCATATGGATATAATAAATTTCATAAAATTTTAAACCATTACATGAAATTTTCATGTACCTTATGCTTAGAATACATTTTTATATTTGTAAATATGATGTCATTTATATTATATGAGTAACATAAACTGTGAACAATGTATCGAGTTACGTATCAATTTAGTTTGAATATATTGGTTTGGTGGAAGTAATATAATTCCAAACTAAATCAATAGAAGCATTTATACCTAAAGGTGATAACATGAGATAATTTATTGAGATTAAATCCCATTCAAATACTAAGTGTGAGATTCTTTCTAAAGTGGCACTTATCTATACATCGATAATTTAGTATCGGAAACCTTAATAGTTAGGTACCCATGGATTATCTTGTGTAAGGAAAGAAAGTAATAAGGAAAACCTAATGGTTAAGTTCCTTGTTCTTGGAATTTTATTTGGTTTACAATTAGCTAGGAAACCCTATTATCTAGGATACCATAGAATTATAGTTGGGTTCATCCACTTGATATATTATATAAAGAGTTGTCTTCTCGACTATCCAAGAGTCATATATGATATGATATGATTCACAATTTTTATATACCAAATATATTCATGGTTTATTTACATGATAAACAAGTATAATTCATGTTGAAATATGGATCTTTGAACACTAAAGTATATGATGTGTTTAAAATGTGTCATTATTTTAGTGGGATCCCTTTTAATAAAAGAAATTATTAAATTCTAATAAAACATTATACTCGTCAGATAAAAGCTTGTGTTATAGAGAAATGAACACATCATAATCAGACATAACATTGAGTTTAGTATTATAAGGAGGTAATTCTTAATATAGGAAAATTATTAGAGTGAAAACTTAAGAAAATTATAATTGGTGAAATTATAACTGTTAAAGAAACACCTTCCTCAGTAACCAATTTTTTATGTTGTTCAACAGGTGAATCTACATACTTATAAGAAGCATATAATGATTTACTATAGGTTAAAAAGGTATTAGAAGAAAAATTTCCTAAGTAATTTTAGTCACATATACTCAATATGTTTGGGTATGTCAATGATACTCAATATGATTGATTTTATTGTATCAACTGTCATGGGTTGGTAATGTTTTCATAAAATGAATATGATTTACTTTTTTTCACATGGATTAGGTGCATGTGAAATCAATGGATAAATACTCCATAATTGTTATGCCCACTCCATGCATGCACATATTGATGTATATGTAAATGATGATTAGCATGAGTGGTAGGTTTCTAAATCATTTTTTCAGTAGACTAATTAAGGTAGAGGATGTTGACTAGTGAATAATTCTACAAGATATCATTAATTTTCTTTTATATTGTATGTACAATTTATTTATTTACACAAGGTAGTTTATATTTTTTATTGTTATATATGTATATATATGTTTATATGAGTTTACATTCATAGATATCTTTTTTACATTATATTTTAAGTATGTTGTAGTAATGTATTGGGTTGGATAACCAGTCCCAATATTATAAGTCACTTTTTATATTTCATTAATGAGCCTTTGGGGGTTTGGGGGTGATGAAAAGTGAAAAGTAACATTCCAATTCAATACAGGTTCAGGTTTGAGTGGCTGAACTAGGCTAGGATGTTATAAATAGTATCAATTTTGTTTATTTAGTGTCTAATAGGAAAATATATAGGATGAATCTAGAATCTATAGGTAGTATATAAATTTATCTGGTCAAGACCTTTATATCTAGACATGAGTTTCCAAGGATATTTTTGAAGGTGATATTTTATTTGACTCAGGATGTATTGGTATATTTTTGTTAACCCTAGTAGGTTTCTTATAAACATTATATCGAGATAGGCCTTCCATCATAAAAAAATATGGTATCATGGTAGGGAATTGATGACATATTCTTTAATGTGTATTCTTCTTGATTTTCTTTCGTTATAAATGATGTGTAAAATTATGTAAAACAAATGTTTTATTTCATTATAATTAGATATGAATAAGAGTGTTATGATTGATATATTATTAATTTCTATATTTATAGAAAATATAAAAATAGATTTAATCATGGAAACATGGAAATGGAAATGTGATTTTTTCCATACTAAATTGGAAGTATTGAATGACTATTTTATTTGGTATCTTTAATACTATATTTGATTTAATTATAGGTTCTCTTGATCCTTGGTATTGATATTTTTTAATTTAGGACAAGATTAGATAAATTTATATGGGAATCAAACCTATTTAAAAGCCAATAAAGGATTTCAAAACTATGGATGAATAGTTTTTTTGGTTAACTAATTAGTTTCATGTTGGTAATCAATTTTAAAATGTTAGTGTGATTTAGTGGATTTTCATATGAAAACCTTTAAAGTTTTCTCAGTGATTTTGTAAATAATATTCTTTGGTTTTAAAATATGTTTAATAATTATTTAATTTTTTTTGGGGAAAGTGATGTTTTTTTGTGTTTTGTTAGTATTTTACAAGGAAAATAGAAATATGCTGATGAATATTTTAGTGAATATAGTTTTTAAAATACAGTGAAATCGAATTTTTAAATGGTTAATAATTTTTTTTGGTCTTTTGGGTATAAAAATGAAATTTCCTAGATTTTTTAAAATTATTTTTCTTTTCAAATGTGAAAGAAAATGGTTTGTGGTAATGTTTTTTTTAAATAATATTTAATTTTAATGCTTTTGGTTTCTTGGGCTATAATTTGAAATAATGTATTTCCTTCTTTTATGTGTTCATTTTTGGTTTAAAAGTGAGAATTGTTTTTTGAATATAGGTATTTGGATGGATAATTTTATTTCATAATAAGTAATTTTTGTTATTTTTTTTAATTTATCTTATAAATTTTGCATGGGGAAAGAAAGTCTGGAATATTTGGAATGTAATGTTTAGAATTTTTTAGAATTACTTCAATTATTTATATGGGTTATAAGATAGTATATTTATGCGATTTGAAATTGGAATGGTAATTTTATAAGTCATATTATTAATGAAGTGAGAAACTTTTAAAATGATATAAAAATGGTTTTTAAAAAATTATTACTGGAAAAAGTGTGGGTTTTCAATATTTATTTGCATGCTTGATTTTTATTTATTTCAAAATAGTAGGATTTTTTTGGAGGTAATTCCATGTTTAAAACAATGGTAGTTTTATGGATAGTTATAATGTCCCATGATGGAGTGGGTTAGCTCATTGGATTTATTTTTTGGATTTTGTTTATTTTATAGAGAATACAATGGGGGGGAGATAAGAAAAGAACATAAGCCATGTAGATTTATCCATTTTATGATATAATTTAATATATAAATTGAGTACTCTTAAAATAATATTTATCGTTTTGGAAATATAACCTCATGGGAAAATGAGGGAGCTGGGAACTTTAATTTGTCCTCTGATTGATATAACCCCACATGTTTAATGTGTATGTGTGTGGGGTGGGGGGTGACTGGTGAATTAGGTGGTGAATTTTTTAATAAATGGTGGTAACTTAAATATATTTACCCATAAGTATTACTAGGTTTAGGTTTTGTAACACCCCAAGATTTCATAGTAGGTTATCTCATTAAAGTAATTCAATAACTTGCACTACACGCAACACCAAGTTCGAGTGCACCACAACTTACAAACTAGCCGTTAAAAACGTGGTTATGAATATTATTAACTTCATTTTTAATCTTATATACTCCATATAATTTTAACACCAATATTATGTGTTTCTTAGACATAATATGTGAACAAATTCATTTTTTAGATAAAAGAAGTATTTTTCAAAAAATACAATTTTACCAACTTTAAATGGAAAACCTATTTTAAAACCAAACTTTGACACTTTTATATATTAAATTTAATGAAATTAAATTCTTATTTATAATCAGGACATAAAAATTTGGTTTGGATAAATTTTTGGTACTTTTTTGATAACTTTTATATTTTGATGAATAGTGAAAAATAATAAATTTTAATTGAAAATAACTTTTTTAATCAAAATAATTTATAGTGAAAAATTATGAATTTTAAGGGTTTGGAAGTATAATTAGATTATATTTTTATCATTTAATAAAATTTATGTCATTATAAGTAATTTTACATTTAAATTTGACATAAACACATGTCAATCTTTTGATAGTTTTTACTTTTAAAAAACTCGTTTTTTTGGTTTTGATAACGGGAATTAATTTTATATTAATTAATGATACTTATATGTTTTGAATTTGGTAAAATAGAATTCATTTTTGAATTCATAATATCAGAATTATCTTAAGGTGAATTTTTGGTATTTTTCTGAAAACATCCAATTTTGATGAATAGTGAAAAACACTGTGTTATTGTTTAAAACCGACTTTTTATTTAAATAATTATTTAATTTATTTAAATATATTTTAAGTAAAAATAGATATATAGTACCTATAGAAGTTCAATTTAATTAATTGGAATAATTTTTTTATAAAATTAGATGTATAAAATTTTATTGAACTTTTTGAGGTCTTTTACGCACCTTCTAGGAGCATTTGCAAAATCGTATAAAAATTAATTTTACCGCTTATGTGAGTAGAATTTAAAAACTATAAGAGACATGGTTGACATTATTAAGTAAAATGTGGTTCAATAAGATGAAAATAATTTTTTTTGAATAATAACTTTTGACTTTTATTTACCACAATGAAAAGTAAATATGGTAATTAAGGGTAAAAATGATATTATAATTACCCTAACACATGTCCTAATTCTATTGGATAGGTAAAATTATACCTATAAAAACCTTAGAAATAAAATATTATCCTCTTTGGTCCACTTGGATTATATTTGGAAATTTATTATTATTTTTTTAAAGAAGAGTTAAAAGTGTTAAATTCAATATTTAATAACTAAATCATTTTTAATATAGGGTCATACATAATATAAATTCAACTATAAATATTTATTATAAATATAAAATGATTTCATAAATCATGGTATTTTATTTATAATTTTTAGATATTAAATAATTAAATTTATTTATGACACAATGATGATGCAATAATTACCTTATTAATGAAAGAATCAAATAAATGGTATTTTAAATATTAAAATAAATATAATTTCAAAGTTTTTATGACATACACGAATTTTTTAGGTGAATATGACATGTTAGGATTGATTCAATGTATCTTATTCTATGTAATCAAGTTGTGAAGATTTTCACAAAAACAAAATATTAAATAGTGTCAAAATTGACATAAATGAGTTTTAAAACAAATATTATATTATGAAAGTATTTAATATTTCTAAAAATTTAAGGTTCTTCCAAATGGATCAAATAATATTATATACATCATTAATGAACCAATTGAGATTATATTGGAAGTTTAGAGTAAATTTATCAAGTATTTGTTTCCTTTTATTCTATAAATAAATTAATTCTAAAACATTAGGGAAGGGACCTTAAAACCAAATTTTTATTTATCCTAATACCTTATGTTTTGTTGAACCGATGATATTTTACATCACCATAGATTGATGGATTTGAGGCCCTCAATTTTACAATTGTTTGTGATTTATGACCTCAATCACCCACTATAAATATTTATGTTTTTCCTCCAATTATGTGTCTCTAATTTCCACCAATGTTCTCCTAATCGAGATCATAATTTGGTGGTGACTTTTTCATTTCCCTTTCTCTCTTATTATGACTAAATTTTATTAACCCAATTTTCTATGTGGGTTTTCCACAAAATGATTTTTCTATTTTTAATCAGTTATTTTTGAAGAACAATTTTAAATTGCGAGGAAGAAATTTACTAAAGGAAGGGAGAATGTAACACCCCAAGATTTCATAGTACGTTATCTCATTAAATTAATTCAATAACTTGCACTATGCGCTACACCGAGTTCGAGCGCACCACAACTTACCAAACTACCTGTTCAAAAAGTGTTTATGAATCATATTAACTGCATTTTGAATCTTATATTCTCTATATAATTTTAACTCCCATATTATGTGTTTTTTAGACATAATATGTGAACAAATCCATTTTTTGAGATAAAAAAGGTATTTTTCAAAAAATGAAATTTATCACCTTTTAATAGAGAAACCTTTTTAAAACCAATATTTAAAACTTTAATATATTATATTTAATAAAATTAAATTCTTCTTTATAATTGGGATATAAAAATTTAGTTTGGATAAATTTTTGGTACTTTTCTGATAACATTCATATTTTGATGAATAGTGAAAAATACTAAATTTTAATTGAAAACAAATTTTTTAATAAAAATAATTTATAGTGATAAATTATGCATTTTAATGGTTTGGAAGTATAATTATATTATATTTTTATCATTTAATATAATTTAAGTCCTTATAAGTAATTTCACATTTAAATTTGACATAAACAAATGTAAATCTTTTTATAGATTTTACTTTAAAAAAACCTTTTTTTTTGGTATTGAAAATAAGAATTAATTTTAAATTAATTAATTATACTTATATGTTTTTAATTTGGTAAAATATAATCCATTTTCAAATTCATAATATCAAAATTATCTTAAGGTAATTTTTTGGTATTTTTCTGAAAACATCCAATTTTTGATGAACAGTGGAAAACACTATGTTATTGTTTAAAACCGACTCTTTATTTAAATAATTTTTTATTTTATTTAAATTTATTTTAAGTCAAAATAGATATATAGTACCTATATAAGGTCAATGTAATTAATTTGAGTCATTTTATAATAAAATTAGATGTATAAAGTTTTATTGAACTTTTTACCGTCTTTTACCCACCTTCTAGAAGCATTTACAAATTTGCATAAAACTTAATTTTACTACAAATGTCAGTTGAATTTATAAAATCCGAGAGACATGGTCGACATCATTATGTAAAATGTGGTTCAATAAGATGAAAATAATTTTTGGTGAATAGTAACTTTTGACTTTTATTTACCACGGTTAAAAGTAAATATGGAAATTAAGGGTTAAAATGATATTATAATTACCCTAACACATGTCCTAATTATATTGGATAAGTGAAATTAGACCAGAGACAACCTTAGTAATAAACTATGACCCTCTTTGGTGCAATTGTATTAGATTAAGACATTTATTATTATTTTATTTAAAGAAGAGTTAAAAGTGTTAAATTCAAAGTTTAATAACTAAACCATATTTAATATAGGGTTATACATAAGATAAATTAAACTATAAATATTAATTAGAAAGATAAAATAATTTCCTATAACATTGGATTTTATTTATAATTTTATACATTAAATAATTAATTTTATTAATGATACAATGATGATGGAGTAATTACCTAATTAATGAAAGAATAAAATAAATGGTATTATAAATATTAAAATAAATATAATTTCAATGTTTTTATGAAATACACGAATTTTATAGGTGAATATGACATGTTATGATTTATTAAATGTATCTTTTTCTAAGTAATCAAGTTGTTATGACTTTCACAAAAACCAAATACTAAATAGTTTCAAAATTGACATAAATGAGTTTTTAAAAAAAGTATTATATTATTAGATTATTTAATATTCCTAAAAATCTAAGGTTTGGAAAAAGGGATTAATTTTTTTATATATTTAATTTATGAACCAGTTGAGGTTATCTTACAATTTTAGAGTATGTTTATTAATGATATAGTGTAAGAATACAAGAAGACACGGTAAAAGTTAAACTATTTAACTGAGATTTAAATATAAAAGATAAGGTTAATAGGGTGACCTAAACCTATCTAAAACATATTATTTGAGTTTTTATTGATCCATAACCACCTTATACAAGTAATAAATCATTTTCTAGCCATTATAAACCTAAAATTATTTTATTATAAAATAATATTTCAATATTTTCCTAAAGTGACCGTCACCTCTCTTATAAAAGGGTACTTCCCCTTCTCTCAAAATCACACCTCCAAAGCCATTTGGATCAGCCAAAACCTACCCAAATATCCTCCAAACTTCCCTAAAATCAAAATAGAGTCCTTAATTTCATTTTAAAGCCAACCTAAAGAGCCCTTTTGATCAACTCAAAAGGAAACACCCGAAGAAGAGGTAATAATTTCACCACCATCTTTCAAGTTCTTTTCTTCTTCCACTTCCTCTTTCTTTGTTGTTTCCATACCAAAATAACAAATCCAGTACCTCCTAAATACAGTGATGTTATTATAAATATTTTACAACCATATTAATTATTCTATCCATCCTATAAATGAAAAAGTCACCATACGTGCCTACGTACAGCTTACTGTCTCCACGTCGTGGTGTAGTTTGTTATTCAAACACTTCATTTTTTGGATGGGTATAATAATGAGTATAACTTATTTCAATAATAAAAATAAAATTTAATGATTCTTTATATATGATATACCAACAAATTACATACGATTTCAACATCAATATAATGATATTGTCTCCCGTGCGTACGTACGGATTACCGTCTCCACGATGCGATGAGATTCATTTCCACATTCACCATTCAACGATGATTATAAAAATATATATTATTAATAAGTATTTAATATATGACGTAATAATTTTACTTAATATATATATATATATATATATATATGTACTTACATATATCTTATTCATTTACTTCCATTCAATACGATATGAAAACAGAAACAACGTTTATGCGTACGTACGACCTACCGTCGCCATAAACGGTGTTTTACATTTCATATATATATATATATATATATATTATACATATTTATATTCTAAATATATATTATATATAAATCATATGTTATATTCTGGAAGTATGTAAATCATGATCTAAATGATACGATCAATAATAACAAGTTAAAACACATACGATAAAGAAAGCGATTATTACCCGAAATGTTAATTTAACATGGAAATAATGTTTAAATGGGTAGTATAAAGTCATAACTAAATCATGTATGATATAATAAATATGAATATGGTACTGGAATAATTTAATAACATAATATGGTCAATATACAGAAGGTTAAACGTACCATCGACCAAAGGAAAGTGCAAGGTAAGGGTTAATTCCTCAATCTCATTATTATTCGAGATTGTTTATGTGTAAGTATTTAATGGAACATTTTTATCATCCATGTCCATGTTTAATAAAAAAAACTTCAAAATATTTTAAGGTTTTTTGGAAGGGATTCTTTATCAAGATCATAATTTTAAATGTTTTAATGATTTATTTTTCTAAATCTTTTTAATTAATGTCCATGTTTTAAAAATGATTTAAGGATTTATTTATATAGACATGATTGTTTTAAAATGTAAACTCCTTTAAAAAGTTTCAAAGTGGTATGGGACACTTTTATTAAAAACTATATTTGAAATTACTTCCTTTATAAATGCGTGACTTTTAAATGATTTCACAAAGAGGGATATTTATCTCAAAGAGTTTTACTGATCATTTTAAACTATGTCAACATCCTTTACTGGATATGATTCTTGATTGAGGTTGATTTATTATAATAAAATATTCTATATTGTATTGAATGAGTTATGATATGTTTTACTGTGGATGTGCTATTTTTATACCATTCATGGTTTATGGTTAAAGTATTTACATTTCGTATGCTAGTTTTAATATGAATGTTTATGTTATGTTTCAACATTTTCATATGAGGAATGCATTGAACTTAGTAAGTGATAGGTGGAGCCCGCTATAGCTCCTTGATGCATCGGTAGGTCTCATGAGACAATTAGACGTGGAATTGGCCGCGGTGTTTCCCAATTTTGATATATGGTTTTGGCCGGGGCCTTAATCATTTTTAGATGTTTTAGATGAGGCCTTGACAAAATGATTCATAATTTACCGCATTATACATCCCCTCATTATGAAAATATTATTAATGGTTCATGTGATTATTAGACTACTAGAATACCCATGACTATGTTTTATTATGGAATTATTTACTCATCTCATATTACTTCCATAAAGTGTTCATGTTTATTATTTGTAAATTCATATGTTTTAAATTATTCACCATGCCTAATATTTTTGTTGTCTTCCACTGTATTGCTTACCCTTACTAAGTGTTTGATCTCACCCCTATATTATGTTTTATTTTCTTAGGATTCCAAGAAGTGTATTATGATTGATAAGTAGGGTTAAGTTATGGGATTAATGGAATTCTCAAAGGATCATTTATGTTGTGTTTTATTTTCTAAGGAGTAATGTGACGTTCATGTATGTAATCTATTTTCCAAGACTACTAAACTGATCGGTCTTTCAAGACTTGATTCCTTGTAATAATGCTAATCTATTAAAATAATACACCGACTCTGGGTAACTAGGGTCGGGGCGTTATAGGTTTAGTGTGTTATTTTACTCTATGAGAACAAGTTTTTTTAGGAGAATATTAAAAAGAAGAAAAGAAACTACAGTAATGTAGTGAATCCATATGATTCAGATAGGATTGAGGCCGGGATTGGCTATGATAGTGTAGGCTCTATATCTAAATTAGAGGGTTTTTTAGTGTATATTATCTATTGTAATAAGTGATTAGATTTTTGGGTATTTTAGTAAAATATATTAAACTATTAATGCTTAAATTATGTTTTTTATTTATGGATATGTTTTGAGAATGTTATATGAAAGGTTAGTTTTAGTGTATCGATTGACTATTAGAGAAGCCAAACTGGGTATCTTGTTATTTTTTTATATTACCCTATTTTATATAATAATTTATATATTAGTCAATTTATTTTTTCCTCAATTATAATTGTACAGTGACAATGTAGTTTGTTAATAATCACAAGAATTAATGGTCTTAAATTGGGAAACTAAATGGACATTGAGAATTTAGTGGTAAATTATCGATATATAGATACATATAAGGATATAATAGTTGGTGTATAAGGTATTATGATTGAATAAGTATGTGGTTGTTTAAATAAGAATAACATTAATCATGGGAATGTACTAGTTTTATAATAAAGATAATGGCTGGTTTGGTCATAAAATGTTTTGGATCCATTGGTTGTATAACACTACATTTTTTTAATTATTTTTGGATACCACTATGGGATTAACTATGTTATAATATTTTTATATTTTATTGATTAACTTCATGGGGTGTAGTCAATTGTTTAGTAACAAATTAACATTTAATTAGTTTTATCTTTTAGGACATAAAGGTTCAACCAGTGTAATGTAAATTGTAAACTTATAGTATTTGGGACTTATTAGAAGTGAAAATTCATTTTTTTTCATGGATTTTACTACTAAATGGGATTATTTTTTGGATTGGTTAAATTTGCAGGTGGTCATTTTAGCATGAACTCAATCATTATTTGAAAACTATCACTCGTATGGTTAAAACCAACAATACAACTCTAACAATTAACCCCAAATTGATACGAAGGTAAAAAAAAATTTATAAGGAAGTTTTAAGGGTAATAAACTTTTAAAGGGAGTTTTGGGGAAATATTATTGTGATTGTACATCATGTAAAGTGATTGTGGTATGCAGTTTTAATAAATTATCTAGGTTTTAGGGGATGAATGGTGTAAAAATTATTTGAGTGAGAAGTGCGGTGAATGTGTTTTTTGTGTTCATTTTATGATTTCATTTTGAAAAAAAATATTGGATGACTTATGAATTTAATTATAAAAGGTTTATTAAAGTATGAATGTCATGGTTTTAGATTTTTCTTTGATTTACTTATAAAGACTGATATAGAATCACTTTTTAGGTTAATATTTAAAGTGTTATTTACATGTCACCTTTTGGTATGAGTTAGGGTTTTAGTTTATGGGAATATTAGTTTAAGTGTGTGATTATATGGATTGAGATAAATATAGTTTCATAGAACCATTGTGTGGTGGGAATTTTTTATAATTTAAAATAAATATTTCAAAAACAAAGGTGTTAGTTTCATACCATTATACAAATATACTAATAACAATAGAATTTTGATAGTAGGGAGAACCATAAGGTGTCATAAAGTGTTTATGTTTTTATAGGTTTTATAGTAAAATTGGTCATAATTCTATACCAGTGGTGATTTATAGTGAATGAACCTTAACCCTCAATGGTTAAGAGAAAGTATATGGTTGTTATTTAGTATAAATATAATTTTTTAGTCCAACATAATTTCTATCTTTTTAAGGGTGAAATGAAAGATAGTAGGGAGTGTTATTGTGTCCAAATTTTCAGGCCCCTATTTTTAGTTAAAAGAGAAAGATATGGGTTTGGTTGGGTTAAACTATTATAAGAGGACATTAGTGATCGTAATGAGTATAATCATGGGTAAGCATGTGATTAAACCAGTCAGAGAATGTATTTGAATATTTGAAAGTTCTTATAGAACCTATGAATAAGATCTAGGGAATTAGGGAGGTTCTAAATGATGTTTTCAGTAAAGTTAAAATAAAATAGAGGTGAAAGGGAAAATTCATGGTCTAGATACATGACCTTAGATACCATATAAGACAGTCATGCATCAATGGGTTTATAGTAGTAGAAATACATCATCCTCTGCACTTTTTAAGTGATTGAGTAGTTGGTCCATAAATCTTTTATAAAGTTCTTAAAAAATTGGTATTTTTGTTCAGGTGATCCCGTATCTATCTCATTTTAACCCTTACATGGGAGATTACCTGTTGTGAATTTTTAATGTTTTTAAGGTATTTTATTCCTCTATAATCTTTGTAGATCCATCATAATTTAATTATCTCACTTTCCCCCCTTTTTCTTTTTCTTATTGGTTTCTTATCATCTTACTATCCAGATCTAGGGTTTTGAGCATAGTGGATTCATCTATGTATGAAGAATATATCTATATTGATAAGTCATATTATGGATATATATAGGAATCCTTGATATGGATTATTAATTATGATATAATGGGTATGTATCCTATTTTAATATTAGGTCAGTATTTATTTGGTTTTTTATATTTAAGTGAATTTATTGAAAATAGAACCTATAAAAATTTATGGTTTTGTATAGGATTGTATTAGATAAGATATATAATGACCGAAAAATTAGATATACGACCTAAATACATTCAGTATATTATTATAATGTCCATTTCATATTTTATTACTAGGAAATTATATGGCTTGTAAACATGTAACCGTCTGGAAAATTGTAGGGTAGGATTGGATATATCATAATGCATTGTTATGTGACACTACCCATCAAATTCATAGTGTATTACTTTCGCATATCATAAATAATTGTGTTTGATATAATTACACTATCTTTGATCACATGGAAAACTAAATAACAACCATTTTCATTTGAATGAATATTTCATGATTAACAATAATTAAAATCGGTTACATAAAATGTAATATAAGAGAGAAGCATTCATACAAGAATTATATGAAATAGTAGTGGGATTTAATCAAGAATTATAATGCATGATTAAATGAAAGATTAGCCAAGGAGAATCCTAGAGGGATATTTAAAGGGGCCTAATTCCATGCGATGATTTAAGCAAGACTCCTCTAGCCCCGAATAAAACTCACATACACTGTATCTCTCTTTTGTATTCCTCCTCTAAACTATGAGGGGATAAAATACTATGGTGAGAATTTGATTCCGACTTATATAATGAGTGATTAATATTCATCCCATGGATACACCATAGAGAGATGAATCTTTTGATTATTCCTTGGGTTTCTTTATCAAGCATAGAAAATGGAAACACTAACAGCTTGAAGTTTCATCGGTGTAAGGAACACCCATGGTTATCTATGGTTATTCATTTTTAGTATATCAATGGTTGAATTTATTCTAGTATGGATAGATCTTGGTTTGGGATTCTATATCAATTTCATTTCTTTAATAAGTATTATTAGATCCCTTCAAAACCCAACAGTGGAATCCGATCCTACTTTGTGTTTAGATTCATGAAAACATACAAGAAATTGATAATTTTAGATATCATATTAGCATGTAATATTGTATTCATAAAATATAGTTCAGTAAAAATACATTTTATATGTACTATTCATAACATAAAACACTAAAAAATTGTAGTTTACGACCGAATCATACCCTGTTTCACTCAAAAATTGTAGTTTACAAATATTAAATTGGAAATGAAATGGGAATTGAGAATTTAGTGGTTAATTATAGGTATATGGATACATATAAGAATATAATTGTTGATGTATAAGGTATGATTATTGAATAAGTATGTGGGTGAATAAATAAGAATAACATTCATCATTGAAATGTATTAGTTTTATGATAAAGATAATGGTTGGTTTGTTTATAAAATGTTTTTATCCATTGGTTATATAACGATACAATTTTTAATGATTTTTGGATACCAATATGGAATTAATTATGTGATAATATTTTGACATTTTAATGATTAATTTCATTGGGTGTATTCAATTATTTAGTCAGAAATTAACCTTTAACTAGTTTTATCTTTTAGGTCATAAAGGTTCAGCTAGTGTAAAGGGAATTGGAAACTTATAGTATTTGGGACTTATTAAGAGTAAAAATTCAGTTTTTTTCATGGATTTTACTACTAAATGGGATTATTTTTTGGATTGGTTAAATGTTCAGGTGGTCATTTGAGCATGAACTTGATCATTTTTTGTAAAAGTATCACTTTCAAGGTTAAAATCTAAAATACAGCTCCAACAGTTAGACCCAAATTGATATGAAGGTTAAAAAAACTTTTTATAAGGAAGTTTTAAGCATAATTAACTTCTAAATGGAGTTTTGGGAAAAAACTATTGTGATTAGACATCATGTAAAGTGATTGTGGTAAGCAGTTTTAAGAAATGCTCTAGGTTTTAGGGGATGAATGGTATAAAAATTCATTGAGTGAGAAGTGTGGTGAATGTGTATTTTTTGTTCATTTTATGATTTTGTTTTGTAAAAAAATATGGGATGACCTATGTGTTTAAATATAAAACGTTTTTTAAAGTATGAATGTCATGGTTTTATATTTTTCTTTGATATACTTATACAGGATGATATGGAATCTCTTTTTCGGTTAATATTTAAAGTATTGGTTATATGTCACCTTTTGGTAGGAGTTAGGGTTTTAGTTTATGGGAATATTAGTTTATGTTTGTGATTATGTGGATTGAGATAAATATAGTTTCATAAAACTATTTTTTGGTGGGAATATTTTAAAATTTAAAATAAATATTTCAAAAACAAGGTTTTAGTTTCATACCATTATAAAAATTTATTAATATGAATAGAATTTTGATAGCGGGGAGGACCATAAGGTGTCATAAAGGGTTTATGTTTTTTTGAAGATTTTATAGAAAACTTGGACATAAGTCTATACCATTGGTGATTTATAGTGAATGAACCTTAACCCTCAATGGCAGAGAGAATGAATATGGTTGTTATTCTGTAGAAATATAATTTTTTGTTCAACATTATTTATATCTTTTTAAATGTAAAATTAATGATAGTAGGGAGTGTTATTGTGCCCAAATTTTCCTTGGTTATTCAACATATTTAATTAGATATAATTTTTCAAGAATGAAAATATTTAAAGGAAATATAGTTTTAAGGACCCTATTTTTAGTTAAAAGAGAAAGACACGGGTTTGGTTTGGTAAAACCATTATGAGAGGACATTAGTGATTGTAATGAGTATCATCATGGGAAAGGATGGGATTAAACCATTCATAGAGTGTATTTGAAGATTATAAAGGACTTATAAAGCATATGAATAAGATCTAGTGAATTGGGGAGGTTCTCAATGATGTTTTTAGTAATGTTAAGATAAAATAGAGATGAAAGGGAAAATTCATAGTCTAGATACATGATCATAGAAACCATATAAGACAATCATGAATAATGGGTTTTATGGTTGTGTAAATACATCATCCATTAATCTTTTAAAGTGAAAAAGTAGTTGGTGTATAAATCTTTTATAAAGTTCCTTAAAAATTGGTGTTTTTTTTCAAGTTCTCCCGTATATATCTCATTTCAACCCTAACATGGGAGATTTTATTTTCAAAAATTTTAACGGTTTTAGGGTATTTTATTCCTCTATAATCTTTATAGATCCATGATAAGTGAATTAAATCTCTTTTCCCCCTTTTTATTTTTCTTATTGGTTTCCTATCATCTTACTATCTAGATCTAGGGTTTTGATCATGGTCGATTCATCTGTGTATGAAGAATATATCTAGATTGATAAGTCATTTTTAGGATAGATACAAGAAAAATTGATATGGATTATTAATTATGTTATAATGGGTATGGATGATAGTTTAATGATAGGTGACTTTTTTTTGTTTTTTTCTTATTTAGGTGGATTTCCTAAAAAACAAAACCTATAAAAATTTTGGGTTTTGTTTAGGATTATGTTAGATAAGATATATAATGATTGGTAAATTGGAGATATGACCTAAATCCCATCAGTATATTATTTTAATGTCTATTTCATATTTTATGACTAGGAAATTGTATGGCTTGTAAACATTTAACCGCCTGGATAATTGTAGGGTATAATTGCATATATCATAATGCATAGTTATGTGCCA